>JAUNZO010005092.1:10000-2576055 GCA_031894775.1 Chloris gayana
CTGGTTGAGGTTCTTGCACCAATCCTCTAGCTAATTTGGCGGAGAAAAATCTTGGTATGTGCTGGCTACGAGGATCTGCACAAGTGGCCCTTCCCTTACTGAGCGGTTCATGAAAGAAAGAGACAAATCCTGGGAAGGACTCATCCAAGTGCGCATTGGCGTGATGCAAGGGGCAACTTGAACTGCCATAAAAGTAGTAACAAGTTTTTGTTTTCGAACTACAAGAACCTTATTGGAAGGGGGAAGTGATTGGTACCTTGTTTTCTAGGATGATGGTAGAAGACCCGCTGTCATGGATGGATCGAAGCATAGTGTAGTCAGCGTGGTTGACCGTCATGTAGGATACCATGCATGGATGGTTTCGATCCTGAAAAGCGTTTCTAGCAGTCATGGAAATGGAAGAAGGGAAAGCAGTTCTAGAGTACGGGTTGCAGTCTCTATGTTTAATTTTTAATTGGTTTTAATTCACAAAAAAATATTAGTTTTAGTTTCCATGATCTAGCAAAAGCCTAAACGAAGCACTATTGACTGAATTAAGCTTTTAGCTAGTGTGGTTAACCACGAAAAGGTCTTTTAAAACTATGATTAATTGTAAAAATTTTGGTTATACAAATGGAAAAGACGGACATGTACAATCATAATTGCACATTGTATACAACGAACCTAACATTATCATATACTACGTCATGCGTTTTGTACCATGCCACTACTAATTAAAATTTCAAAAACAAGAAGCAAGCAATAATAAAAAAAATACTCGAGTGGTATAATATAACAAGGTACTTCAAAATATTAACTATGTAAAAAGGGAAACATGGAGAAGGACATACCGACTAAACAACATATCTTCGATGGCTGCATCCATCTACGGGACTTGCACCACACGCTCCATGGTTGTTAAGATGCCACAAGTGATCTTCGGGACAGCTCGACTTAGCAAAGTCCTTATTATTACATAAGGTGGAATGATTAGTTCTTCAGAAGTCGTCGCGACGTCTTCCTCACTGTCACCGTCATCCTCGTTGTCCTCCTCCTCCTCGTCGCCGTCGTCCTTGTCGTCCGCCTCCATAACTTGGCTTCGGGTATTATTTAGGTCCTACAATTTAGTGTTACCACAATGGATTAGCCAATCAGAAATGCCTTTTTACCCAACATATAGTTCATTGCTACTACATTTGTAACCGCTTAGCTCATCTCTCTCGAGACCAATCTAAAAGGCATTACAAATTGTATATTTTAGTTCCCTAATCCTATATTTATAATGTGTCCTTGATCAATAAAGACACCCATTATCCAGAAATAAAATGTAAAAAATAAAGTATACATTTTTAAAAAATTGTTAGCTGAATAACGTTGAATTTGTGTGTTGGACACTAAATAAAAAACCTTTGTCTCGTTGGACATTGGAAAGGTGTGTTTGGATGCTGCCCTCTCAACCCGCTTCCCATCGGGCATAGATCGAGGCCTTAGGCATCCGAAATCTGACACCTACGCATGACGCTTCGACTAAGGCAAGTTTCTTTGGATAGCAACCAAACTAGCTCTAAGTGTCCTATGGACTAAGCCAACATTATAGAGTGTCATGTAGACAAATTGCACTAGCCTATATCAATATTCCATTAATACACATATTTTATCTTAATTTCCTATTTCATTCAACTATGTAATTTACTAAATCTAACAAAAAAATTGCATGACCTTTGTGACACCCGAATCCAAGTGTAGAGAGTTAGATTGTTATTTTGATAGTATAGGAATCTAAATGACATTCAAAGTTAAGCTCGAGGAGTTAGAAATACAATTTGAGAGTTTATGAACCTAGATGGTTTAAGTACCGGTCATGCATTTTACTCTAATTAATACATGTAGACAGAATACTTTCGTTGACCCTCAACAACAGAAACTAAATAGAGAAACCTATGTACAATTGCATGATACAAACAGCCTAAAGATCTAATCCACCATCACATCAAAATGTATTGGTTAGCAATTGTCACTAATCTATCTGTTATGTTTGGCTTTGTTTAGCCAAGTGGCAAGTGCTATCCACAACCACAATTCAGATGTTGATTTTAAGATATCTCAATCACGTGAATACTTGGCTCTATAATCCCATTGACAGTACCAATTGCCGATTTACCAGAATTTAAGCGTATTAAAATAAATCTAAAACTCGTGGAACGGGTCTATGTACCAGGGCATAGGTGCTAGTCCATGGGTCCACGGTGGAATGGGCACCTCGTTGGGGCTGTGACTGCGTGCTTGGTAGGTTGACAAAGATAATGGCGTTTCCGGAATACGATTGCAGATATGAACGAACGGTTTGCCCCAAAGTATTTGCAGAGATGTGGAACATGTGAAACGCAATGTTGCGTTATTCGGAACTCACCTGTGCTGGAGATCAATGCCTGGAAGGCGGACAGGTGTACAGAGACAGTTGAAACGCCAACGGAGTTCTTGGATGCGTCGGTATAGATCAGGGCTCGATCTCCTGGGTAAACGATAAAGAATTCCTGAAACACAATGTGACGCAATGAGATCATCAGTAACGCTACAGGTGAGACGGAACAAGCTTCGACTTTACCCGGGAGACGAAAACAGACAGCAAACAGTAGCCACGGCGGACATCAACCTGGTTGCATTGTGACTGATCTCACCGTGTATTTTGGTTACTAGCACTATGCCCGTACGTTGCTACGGGCTTTAAAAAATAGTATATGTATTGAATAATTTTATAATACATATTATTCAAACAAGTATAAATACACAAAATATTTTCTAAAACAATAGTTTCAACACATTATTAGACATTCTTTTAAAAAATCATATAATAATGAACTACAACATATATTATTCATACAAATATCATCACAAATTAATTCATCTTGTTATACGTGTGATATCATGATATTTCAAACCCAATCCACCAAACTCAAATACATTTAAACAGGGTATATGGAAAGGATGCCTACCTACTATTATTATGTCTGGTTGCCTATCCAATGCATCGAGATATAGTTTGATCTCCGATGCCAAATAGTACCAGCTTGCTTTCCCTCCTGTGTTGCTATAGCTTCCGAGCAGTTTATTGAGAAAACCAACGAAAATAGCCTCCTAACCTTCTTATGGGGGACTATTCAATACTCACTATATATTGGAGCAGCTAACACTATACAGAAAATCTATGAGTTCGGTGACAGCTATAAGCATGGCACGACCAAAGGACATTCATGGATGATATAACTCATGAAGCTTTGCCAAAATCCATCTTAGCATTTGTTTCCTGGAGCGTGAAACAACAAGCTTAGGGAATTTCAAAATGCGATTTATAGGTGGCTCCTTTAATTACATTTTTTTTGTTAGAAAAGCTATATCAACAAAAAAAAGGAAATCTCATTATCCAATAGACCACCTAGAGAAGCACTGATCCTATAATTATGGTTTGTCATACAAGATAAATTAGAGTTGTTCCTATTACTACTTGCCAATAGATAGCTAGAGTGTTGGATAGCATCACCTTGTAATTATTTGACCTTTTCACTAATTTTTAGGTGTGCGCTTGGGTCAGTGAAATTTTTAATAATCAAAACAGGATATTAGAACACACACCTATACCAGGGAATATTTTGGTGTTTTGGAATCTGAAACACGATCCTCTACCTCATTTAATCACATCACAAAATAATTATGCAAAAACTTCCAAGTATTGTAGCTCATAAAGTCAGTGTTTCACCAATCAGTGCAATATTTATATATTGGCCTAATTAAGTAACATAAACTGAGTACTAACTTTATAAATTGTATCGTTGCCGTAAATGATGAATGGCATTTATATTTTGCACTGATTACGAAAGATAATTATGCAATTTACCATCACGCACAATACAATTTGTCCATTTTTCATCCTTTCATTTACAGAATGCTTCATCTTATTCCCTTTTTATTTTACTGGACATCCATCTTTCAATTTCAAACCGTTGGTCATGTGTTTAAACTGAACTACCCTAGATCATATATTTGAACTGAACTACTCTAGAACTAAAAAAAAAGGATAATTTGCCTAAATAAACATTATATTCAGATAGCGAAATTTTGAGTAACTTAATGCCCACATGCACCACAATCGGGTATAACATTTTTTGTTCCCATTCTCTTGCCCATGCATTGCCAAATACCTAATCAATTCAAACACATTACACATTAGGCTTAAAGGGAGAAATGAAGATGTCCTGAGCTAGTAATAAAACTATTGATATTAATCCATTAGTGTTCTTTGGAGAAAAGGCAACACAAACTATTAATATGCAGATGCAGAGAAATAATGGTTAATTTTATAGTTACCAATATATAGCCTAACAGAATAACAAAATTTAAGTTATATGAACATAAACAACCTGTCAATGCGTTTGCAGGAGTAGATACAGGTAGGATTTTAAGTTTCTTATCGGAAATCATGTTGTTCAGTTCTGAGCGTTGACCATGGAGACACATCTTTGTGAGGCACTGCAATGCTGAACAGTAGAGGTAGACATATAAAAGACAGCAAAACTGATAACAACAAAAGCCTCCTATAAAGTGAAACAGTCATGATCATCTGCTTGCTATCTACAAAATGTTTGAAGGCATCATCGTATGCCAAGTCTCTGAGCATCACTGAAAAAATAGAAACAAATTGCAAGGAAAAGACATGACTCTGAACATGACTTTGAACAGAGAAGTATATCATTCTATTCGTCATGCTTGTCCGAGGTTTTGCAATATAGAATAATGATAGAGAGGAACAACGAACACATTAATTTTAAAGGCGCTCAGATGTAGAACAATGAAAGTATATAGGACAAAAAAGGAGCTCCTCAAAGATTCAAATAACCATAGTCATAATTCAACCGGAAACGTATAAAAGAAAAATATGGATAATCATTGTTATCTCAAGATAATCCTCATTCCGCATAAGGCCGTACAATACTTTGGTCAGAAGACATCATGAAAACTGCAAAATGCAGCACCTAAAGAAAAATAGTCTGAATCAAAACTGGTAACCATTTGACCTATGCAAGCACGAATTGCTCAAACGGGTGCAACCACATACATATAAGTAAAGATAGATAAGGAGAGAAAAATCATAGGGGTACCTTCACAGCTGCAGCTTATGATTTGTACCGCACATATCCCACCTCAACCATAACCTGTAACAGATCAGCACTCATCAGGAATCCTAGGCATGCATGTGCGTGTTTGTGTGGGCATTTCATCAAACATAACTCTAGCTATGACAAGCTGAATGCACCGGATCAAACGACACCCCATGGATGGCGGCCATGAATCTAAAAAAATAAAACAAAAAAATGTAAAACGAGCAGATTATTAGTAACAAAGTGTGAGTATACAAATATTGCATATGACACTATCTTGTTGGTGTAAAATAGCTGACACAAACTGAAAAAAATGTCACTACACCTTTTCTATATAATAAAGAGATTATTAACACAAAAAGACACTTCAGCATACTAACATGAGCAATGATGCAATTCTTCTATTAAAAGTGGGAAAGATAATAAGCATTAGCATTAAACAATTATAGGATTAAGAGCAGAAAATCGGAATACTTATATATCTGAAAAGGCATGATGAGAATATAAAACGCTTCATATAATCACATAGAGCCAGGTGTGTGTGAAAAAAAAAGTAGCGCAAACAGCAGGTCTGAAAAATGTTGGACAAATAAGAAATAGAGGAAATATTTTATTAGTGCCGATGCAGCTTTTGAGCGATTTATAATGCTTTTGATCATGTCGTTTCAGCAAAGAACGATGCCCAAGCTGATCAACACGCTACCACTCCAAAGAAAAAAACGATAGAAGGGAATTCAGTCTAGCGCTGTGATGAATCCAAAGAAAAAAAGAAAATATAAATCACAATATAAAAATTTGAATCTTCAGGGATATTAGAAAAAGAGGCGTCTCCATGAATCTTTGGGGCGTGTCCACGGATATGGCAGGGCCAACTCTACAGATCCGCCGACGCAAGAACACAAGATAACGAGACACAATCGAATTTGTCGGGCGACAAACGCACGCGGCAACGGATGCCCGCTAGGTGACGAACGCCGAGGCCTCTTTTCTCTGTATTGCAATGGCTTGGCTCAAACCAAAACAATGGATTACATGGTGTTTTATAGACCAACAAACGCACAACGTCAGGCAACTACTCTGCAGCTTTCACACACACGTACGCATGAGCTCCTTGCGACCCGGCCTGAGCTGCATACTTGAACGCACGAACTGCCATCCTCTGATCTGTCCACGAGCCATGCCCAACGAACTCCGTTTCTGTCAATGCAAACGCCAAATGAGTCCAATCCAGCACCATACAGCTCACCTGCACCAATCTTGAACACGACGCGACGTAGGCACACACACGCTAATCAGCTGAACTAATCTAACACATGTGCTAAGTCAGGATTAGTGCTAATTAACAGCAACTCGACGCCGTGGACCAGGCCACCACGGATCTGCCTATACACGGGTTTGGATACGGAAAAGAGGGAGACGGAAGGGAACGAGACTGCGGACGGAAAGCGACGGGTTTCGAGGGCGTAGACGACCTCACCAAATTTTTTAGATTGGGTATAGATGATGTAGAGGAGACTGAGGCGTACCTACTGGAAATAATTGGTGTCATTTCATTGGTTGTATCATTGGGAACGGCGAGGTGAACCGGCGGCGTCCTGGCTGTTCGCAACTGGCAGCACGGTGGACGGCGACCGCGATTCACGGCGCAGGGAGGGATAGGGCTTGAGCTCGGATGGGAAAATGATGTGGCATGGCTCGGGGTCACGTTTTATAGGGGGAGGATGGCGAGGACGCGAGCGGGCGAGCTTGCCGGTCATCAATGGAAGGCAGCCGTTAACGCGCACTACGCTGCAGGGTTTCGCGAACGAAGGGACAAAACGGGGGAGTGGAAGCGGTGGCGTCGCGTTCGTGCTGGCGGTTCGTGAAGGGACGCAGAACGGCGGGGAGAGGAAGCGCAGCGACGGCCGACTGGGCTTGTTTTGTTTTTCCCGGTGGCGGCGCACAGGCGAGAGGAAGACGAAGGTGGGGTCGGGTTGCGACTTGGTTTGCTGGGCCGTTTGTGCGGCCTGCTGCTGCTGCTGCGGAGGCTTGACTTGTTTTTTTTTGGGCTTCCGCCAGGTGGGCTTGGCTGGTTGAACGTGAGAAAGAGAGGGAAAAAAAACTGGGCTAGCTGAAAGGTTTAGGCTCGGGGCTGGTTTGGGGTTTTCTTTTTTTCTTTTTCGATTTATAAACTATAAATCAAATTGATCTCTAATCGGTTTTAAAATACATTTTCCCCATACAAAAATCCTAATGCATACTATTTCGGCATGAATGCAACAATTGATTATATAGCTTAATATAGTCAAATTTGCAAAAAGTTTAACTTAGACAAAATAGTAGAAAAATTTAATTGGTTTCCAAATCAAATTCCTTGAAGATTTAAACACCCTTTTAAAGTGTTTGATACTCAAATCCCTTGGTAAAATACTTTAAACCAAATCAATCATTTTCTAAAGAAACCTTTTCATAAACAATGTGTTATAAATTAAATATCTTCATAAAATAAATGGATATATTTAATAAATAAATTTGATAAATAAAATGCATTTCTTGTAAAAATTTTCATAATAAAATCAAATCAAATCAAAGGTAAATTTATAAAACTCAAATAAATCTTTTGTGCACATGAAATGATAAACTTTGTCACATAAAATGATAAACCTTTGTTTTAGATTTGAGAACGTCTTTGAAATAAAATTTTAGTTTATAGCAAAATTTTGAATTTAGAGAGTCCTAGCTCACAAACCAAAACTTAGAGTTTTGGGGTGTGACAATATCCAAGTTATCTCGTATATATTCGTATCCATATTTGTATCCGTCATCGTATGATAATAATATTTTTATATTATTCCTAAACTATTAGAAAATATGTTCAATTTTGATGTGATTTGGTGACACCTAAAGTATAATATATCAAATTAAATGACTAATGATAATTTTAAGATGAAGAAGTGTAGATAACTATTCATAACATATAGAGTTAGATGTATTTATATCCGTTCGAAATAGGGAGTTATTCGATTTGTATTCGTATTCGATAAACATCCAATTCGTATTCGCATTCGAACAATATCCATATTTGTATTCGTATCTGTAGTATAATATAAATACAAATACAATATAGGCCCTATATTCAAACAGTATTCGATCCCTTTTCACCCCTAAAGCTGAGATCACGAAGCACATTTATTTCTTTATTAATTCTTTCCGGCTATATGCACTCAGATATGCATATTCTATTTCCAATTCTAAACATGCACGAGATTAGATCAAGCTGCATGATCCCATGTATGACGAGGACAACCAGCCAAAGTACGAGGGTCTTGCTGAAGGTCCAGAAGATGGCCTCGCTGGGGCTCGATCACAAAGATCAGAAGACAGTGCAAGTCGCCATCGGATTTGAAGTCCAAGCAACTTCAACAGCGAACACCTGAAGACATCGGCATAGCTTGCCGAACCATGGCAACCATCGGCATAGTGATGTGTAATGTTTGGAGTATAAGAGAATTGCACCCTTTTCCCCATGAGCTTAGTCTTTTAGGTGAACTGGTTGGTGCATGCAACTTAATATGGTATCGTAGTCGGAGGTTTCGAGTTTGAATCCTAATTGGCGCGATTTATTAAATAAACCATATTTGAGACTCGAGGGAGCATGCACATGAGGGAGAGTGTTGGAGTATAAGTGAATTGCACACCTTTCCCTTATCAACTTAGGCTTTTGTGTGAACTGGTTGGTGCATGCAATTTAATAGTCGGAGCTCGAGTCTGCTGCTTCGGGTCATAACGGAGAATTTAGTTTATCCAATTCTATCTTGTATATGCAATCAATCGATAACTTGACTTTGATTCTCGAAAGCGAGAAGATAGTATGTGGTCAACAAGAATGTTGGCACATGGAGTTCGGTGATCAATGATTCAATCGAGCGCTCCACGGCACCCTCCCACCCTGCCGCCTCCAAGAAAGCAACCCTAGGGTTCCAGCGCCGCCGTCTCCCCCGGGCCCCCTCCCCTCCCTCCGGCGTCCTCGCCGGCGGCGAGTCGGAGAGGGAAGCCCCCTTCCCCGCCCAACCGTAGCTTTAGCGATAGTAGTAGGTAGCTTCCTCCGTGTTTTCAAGCGATAGGCCATGTGCCGCGTTTGCTCTCTCCCTTCCGGCATCGCCATCGCCGTCGTCCTCGAGCTCCTGCTCGTTGCCGCTGTCTTCAACTCGTGTGGCGACCTCCCGGATCCGAAGGTGAGCTACAATAAAGTTTTTCGTTCCTCCCCACATCCACATCCTCCCCGGGCCACCCCGTCGCCGCATCCCCGGGAGCCACCACCGCCACTACTTCAACCCGGCCTCCACTCCCCCACGCTATCGCTGCCTTGGGCTTTCCCTTTGCCGCCTCGCGTAGCTCTCTCGACGCCACCTACCGAGGCCTCCTCGTCGACGCCACCCCGCCGCCACCGGATCCGGGGCCCTCCTGCTAGATCCGCATTTTCGGGTGCGAGATCTAGCGGAGTTGGTCCCGGATCCCGACCAACCATCGCCCCCGAGCACGTCTGGTCGAGGCCCTTGGCGTCGTCGCGGAGGCCCCTCGTGCGGCCGGCTCCATCCGGCCCCATGAGGCGCACCACCACGCCGCCGGTCCGAGCCGGCGCCTTCATTGCCGCCGTGGTAGGCCCCCACGTAGGGATGGAGATTGGTGCTCCTTCCGAAGCCGGGCTCGGAGCCCCGGGCCCGTCGGCTTCTAGGGCCATCGCCCTAGCCCCGATGCGGCTCGGCTCCGGGCTCACCTGGTTTGGATCCGGTCCAGGCCCCAAGAGTCGCCGGACATGAAGACCCACCATCTCCCATGATGCCACAAGCCCGAAGTGCATCATCTTCAACCTCGTCCGCAACAAGTCGGCCTTCGATCGCTGCGCTCCACCGGAGTTCGGACAGCTACCTATAAATCCACCGGTGTTGCTACTACCATATCCAAATTGCCCATGGTGATTCGTCATGACAACTGCTATGAGGACCCGAATTTCACCAATGTGAAACCCGGACCCTTTGTACCTCTATGCCACTCCCGGGAGTGTGGCACGTACATCCAACACATGTTAGTACGGAAAAACCATAAATAAAGAGAGTAATCAAGGCAAGATAATAGAATCTCCAAATACATTATTAAAATGCATAAATCTCAATCTCAAGAGTACAAGAGCGTGGCACGCAGGCCATCGCGAAATCATGGTAGAAGTCTAGCGAAGCGGAAGCAAAGCGGAAACATCTCTCGGTGAAGAACCATAGTGAAGTCCATACCCACAAGCAACTCGAGTGTAGGCGAGACCGTCACTCCTCCTCGTCGGCTCTCTCAATCGGCTCGGCCGGCTCTCGGCAACGGCGTCCGAAAAACAAAGTGATAAAGCCGTGAGTACATAACGTACTCGAGCAAGCCGCAAACTACCTAGCAACAATGTATGAATGTTGGGATAGTTCAAGGAAAGGCAAGGGCTAGCACCTAAAGCATTATTCCTCAAGTCTATGTGAATCATATTTTATTATTAGTCAAATTTTATAAGTGGCCTTGCAGGAAACAACACAATCCCGCAAGGGTCAAGTTTTATGTCCCGCATACCTCCACGGGACCCCAGCTCGAAGCCGGAAGTAAAACACCTATCGTAGGGGAGAAGTAGTAAATGCTAATCAAGTGGGTCGCTCGGAGGTAGTGCCCATACTTTGGGCTAGACTATACGTATAGATTTATATATCTCTCGCAGAGAGTAAGCAACCGTACCCACGTGAAGAGGTACTCAAACAAAAGACCACCGTCGTGGCCCAAGCAAAGCAACACTCACAAGATCACTCCTCAAAGCATCGAATGAGTGGCGCCCGTCCCTCGGGTATGGGATCCTCTAACCACAACATAGGAAAAGAAGGTCCCAAAGGGTGTGACAAGACGACCACGGGCCGGGTGAGATATCCTCCGCTCGTGGGTCGAGACCAACGCTCCAACACCCACTATCACTAATCTCTACACCACGGCGGGCCACCCATTCCTCCGCTAAGTATCATGATCCAGCCCGCCCATACAAGTCACGTGGTATGCTAGTAGACCAAAGAGCAAGCAAGCACAAGAACCGGTCCTTAAGCCGCGGGGCGAGTCACCATCCCTCTCCTCAAAACCACGGTCTCAACAACAAGTGTCACCACAACAGGGGCCCCATAAACCCAAGGCCCCTACACAACTGTACCCGCAACGAGTACTCTCCAAATAGAGACGCCCCGAAGTCTCCCAAGCACCTAACCACCTACACACTCGCCCCGCAAAAGTCCTACAGGGTATCTAGTACGTAAACTCGACACCTAAGAAACACCTACAATTTATTTTACACAAAAACATGTATAGTCATCATGGGGTTCAATTAAACAACTAAGCAACTACTAAGCATGCGAGTAACGAGTAGAACAACCTATGGCAAACGAGTGACAAGGATAGCATAATATGGCATAGGTAAACTACAAGTGCAAGTAACCATTAATCATGCATGGTCCAATTTAATGCAAGTACTAAATAGGATCAATAGTGGCCAAGGATTGCGGCTTGCCCGGATAGGGCTGCTCCCAGGCCGGGTCGGGTACTCGTATCGCTGCACCTGGCGGAAACTCCTCAAACCGCAGCTCGGACGGAACTCCTCGGCACCGTCCGACGTGACGGATCGTGAAACAGGGGTTAGGCACGCAAAACGAGACAATAGGAAAAAGAACGGAATTAACGACGGAAATTACGGTACTAGAACATGACCAAAAGCTACACTAACGCGTAGAGAACGTCACTATGAGTCCAACGCAATCGACCGCGTATTTTTCCGACGCTCCGGAAAAAGATATGAATTTCCAAAGATTAAGAGAATTATGGAAATTCGGGAAAATCCAATAAAAAGAAGTGGAATATTCCCTGTAATATTCTTTGACACGCGGGCACCACGTCGGCGCCACGTCAATGCCACGCCGGGCAAATGCCCTACGGTTCAGCACCACGTGGCAACTCTTCCGCCACGTTGTCGCCACGCGGCTGCCACGTCGGATGACGACCAGGAGCCACGTCAATAGAAATTCGGTCGCGGTGGCGCCACGTCGGCAGAAATTCTGCCACGTCGACGGCCACGCCACCACCACTAGAACCGGCGGCGCCGCCCGGCTCCGCCGCGGGGCTGGCCGGAGTTCGACCGTCCCAGGCGCTAGAGGTCGCCGCGGGCCAAGCTACGGGCACCGGCGACTCCCCACACTCCCGCGCACCTTCCAATAGCAACCGCGTGCACTAACTCCTAGCTCAACGGCGGTGAAGCCTCGCCGGAGATGGCACGGCGGCGGAGGGAAAAGGGAAAACCCCTCTCGGTGCTCCAAACTTCATACCAAGCGCGGCAAATCATAGCTCAAGGCCGCGCGATGCTAACGGAGCCCTTCCCGGACCATAAACCCCGCCGGAGCGTCGCCGGCGGGGAGATTCGCGGCGGCGACTCAACGGCGCTTTGCGCAACCATGCAAAGCCACGGGCTTTTCTCAAATTAACGAGCGCACGAGCGGCGCAAGACCAAGACGAAGCTAACGCGCTAGGGAGAGGGACACGAGCTCGCCTCTAGGCTCGAGCTCACCGGCGTCCATGGAGGGACGGCGGCGGAAACCGACGAGGACCAGGGAAACGGGGACAATCTCGCATGGGGAGGAGGGGAAAAGATGCGCGCACTCACCAGGGAGCTTTTGACGACCAAGGCGCGGACGGGGAGGCACCGACGACGAGGCGCGACGAAGTCCCGACGACGACGGACGCGAACGCGCGGCGGACGAAGCCGGTGACCAAGGAAACTCCGTTCCGTCGCTATCGGGGAACAACACGAGCGCGCTCGGTGCGGAGAGGAGTGCGAACGAAGGAGAATTGCGAACAAAGCACAAGCTAGACGGAGGCTCACCGGAGGCGACGAACGACGACGAAGACGACGGCGGGTGGAAACTTGAATGGGCCCGCTCTTCCTCTCCTATGCTCCAAGCTCGACGGGGAGCACACCACCGGAAGCGAGCACGACGCCGTGCACGACGGTCGGCACGAGCCTTCGCGGCTCGGAGTTTCGCCCATGGCGGAGGGGAATACCGCAGCTCGGGCGGCGGCTAGGGTTTGGAGGAAGGAGAGGAATGGAGGGGCCGGCTTGGGGTTTTGTAGGGCGGAGCGGAGGGAGCAGGTGAGCTTTAGGGGCGCTACGCGACGCGCGTCCGAGGTGGCAGCAGCTGCGGCGTCCGCGGCGGTGGTTGAGTCCGAGCCGGAAAGGCGGGAGGTGGGTGACGCCCTCGTTGCGCTCGGGTCGGGTTGCGGCCGGGCCGGGCTGGTTCGCGCGAGGGAAGAAAGGGGATTGGGCTGCGGAGTTTCGGCCCAAGTCGCGGGAATTCAAATTAAATCGCCTCGCGAATTAATCTGCCGAGTTAAAATCAAAATGAACTCCAACTTGATTCAAAACTCGTCCAAATTCAAATGTTAATATTACACAACTTAGGGTACAAGGTTTCGGGCTGTTACGGACTCCCCCTTACAAGAATCTCGTCCTCGAGATTTTACTCCTCATCCTCGAACAAGTGAGGGAAGTCCTTTCTCAAGTTATCCTCCATCTCCCAAGTGGCCTCTCGCTCGGTGTGGTTACTCTACAACACCTTGCAGAACTTGATCTTGCGACTCCGTGTTTCCTTGAAAGCCACATCCAAGATCTTGACAGGGTACTCCAAGTACTCAAGACTCGTCCCGCAGATCCAACACCTCCGGTGCAACCTCGCTCCTCCGGCACACGAAGACACTTCTTGAGCTGCGAAACATGGAACACATCATGCACTCCGGCAAGGTGTCCCGGCAACTCAAGCCGATAGGCGAGATCTCCAATCCTCCTCACCACACGAAAAGGTCCAACAAACCTTGGTGCCAACTTGCCACGCACATGGAATCTGCGAGTCCCACGAAGTGGAGAGACCTTGAGATAGACATAGTCCTCAACAAGGAACTCCAAAGGTCTCCTCCTCTTATCTCGCATAGCTCTTCTCGCCTCGCTCCGAGCAACTCGGATATGCTCTCTCACTTGCTCAACCTTCTCCTCAGCCTCTCTCACAAGATCCGGTCCATAGAAAGACCTCTCTCCAACCTCTCGTCCACATGAGAGGTGTCCTCGCACTTCCTCCCATACAAGAGCTCATTGGGTGACATCTTGATGCTCGCCTCGGTAGAAGACAAGGATTCATAAGGAAAAGAGAGTGAAGGAAGTTAAAAGACAAAGAGAAGAAGACATCGAGATACTTGCCTCGGTAGCCGTTGTTGTAAGAGAACTCAGCAAACGACAGAGCTCTCCTCCCAATTCTTGCCGTAGGTGAGCACACAAGCTCTCAACATATCCTCCAAGGTCCGATTCAGCCGCTCTGTCCGACCATCCGTCCGAGGGTGATAAGCCGTGCTAAAGTCCAAGAGAGTGCCCATAGCTGCATGCAAACTCCTCCGTAACTTATCCACAAATTGAGAACCACGATCCGATACTATGGTGAGAGGTGCCCCATGTAGTCTCGTAATGTTATCAATGTATAGGCGAGAGAGCTGCTCCACTCGTGTACCTCGTGCCGACGGCTATGAAGTGAGCGGCCTTGGAGAAACGATCCACAATCACCCAAATGGAGTCACGGCCCTTAGGCGTGCGAGGTAGCCCAACAAAGAAATCCATGCCGATGTTCTCCCATTTCCACATAGGAATCTCAAGAGGCTTGAGCAAACCGGCCGGCTTCGATGCTCGCCTTGACCCTCCCGCAAATGTCACACATCCCCACAAACCGAGCAATGTCCCTCTTCATGCCTTCCCACCGTAACTCAGTACGGAGATCCTCATACATCTTTGTGTTCCCCGGGTGGATCGAGTAGCGAGAACAGTGAGCCTCTCGCAATATCTCATCTCGAATCCCCGCACCTCCAGGAACCACAATCCGATCCTTGTACCAAAGTACACCATCACCATCCACTCGAACCCGGGTGCCTTATCCTCCTTTATCTTTCCCTTGATCGACTCCACAAGACTCGTCAACCTTTTGCTTTTCCTTGATCCGATCTCCAAGAAGACTCGTGATCCTCAACTCATAGAGATAGCCCTCAGGAATGAGCTCCACTCCATCCCTCATCATCTCCTCAAACACCTCCGACCGACTCGTCATGAGAGAAGTGCAATAGGCCTTGCGACTCAGCGCATCCGCAACAACATTGGCCTTGCCAGGATGGTAGTTGATGCTCAAATCATAATCCTTGATCAACTCAAGCCATCTCCTCTCGCCTCATGTTCAGCTCCGATCGCGTGAAGATATACTTGAGGCTCTTATGATCCGTGAAGATCTCACATCCGCCACCGATGAGATAATGCCTCCAAATCTTCAAAGCATGAACAACCGCCGCAAGCTCAAGATCATGAGTGGGATAGTGCTTCTCATGTGTCTTCAACCGCCTCGAAGCATAAGCCACAACCTTCCCGTTCTCGCATGAGCATACAACCAATCCCATGAGTGGAAGCATCACAAGTACACCCGGAAGTCCCGACTAAGATCCGGCAAGGTGAGCACAGGTGCGGTGGTCAATCTAGTCTTGAGCTCCCGAAAGCTCCTCTCACGCTCCGGGGTCCACTCAAAGGTGACCTTATCCTCGCAAGAGCTCCGTCATGGGACGAGCTATCCGAGAGAAATCCTCAACAAAGCGACGGTAGTAACCAGCCATCCCCAAGAAACTCCTCACATCCTTGACACACTGCGGTCTCTGCCAGCTCACCACAGATCCCGACCTTCCCCGGATCCACACTCACTCCCTCGGCATTGATGACATGCCCTAGGAAAGCCACCTCCTCAAGCCGGAACTTGCACTTACCGAACTTGGCATACAACCGATTTGCCTTCAACCTCTCCAAGACAACCCTCAAGTGATGTGCATGCTCTTCGGCGGACTTTGAGTACACAAGAATGTCATCAATGAAAACCACCACAAACTTATCCAACTCTGTCATGAAGACCTTGTTCATCATGTTCATGAAGTAGGGAGGGGCATTGGTCAAGCCAAAGGAAGCAACAATGAACTCGAACCGCCCATACCCGTCCAGTAAATAGATAAGAAGCAAAATTCAAGGAAGGGCGATCATGCAAGAAAGATATCGACGGAATTGACAAAGCGGTAACAAAGATCCATACCTACTCACGAAGGCAGTCTTAGGAATGTCACACTCGCGGATTTTCATTTGATGATAGCCGGATCTCAAATCAATGGAGGAGAAATACTTTGCACCCTTCAGCTGATCAAACAAATCATCAATCCGCGGCAAGGGGTACTTATTCTTGATGGTGACCTCGTTCAAGGAACGATAATCAACACACATCCCGTCAGCACCATCCTTCTTCTTCACAAACAGAACAGGGGATCCCCAAGGTGAGGCACTTGGGCGAATGAACCCCTTCCTCAACAAATCATCAATCTCCTGCTTAAGCAACACCAACTCATCGGAAGACATGCGATACGGCCTCTTAGCAATAGGGGCCGTGCCGAGAAGAAGATCAATCACAAACTCAACATCCCTATCCGGTGGGTGCCCCGGCAAATCATCGGGAAAGACCTCGAGATACTCACAAACCACGGGTATCTCGCTCAAGTGACAAACCCCGCAAGTGACACAAGCTGTGCCGGCAACTTAGGAGCAACCGGTGTGAAACACACAACCACTCCTCGGTGGTTCACCAAGGTCACAATCCGCTCATCACAATAAATCACCCCCTTGTTCTTGGTCAACCAATCCATCCCAAGAATCACCTCAATCCCGGAAGACGGCAAGAGAGCCAAATCAGCCAAGAACCGAACACCCTCAATCAAGATCCGAACTCGACGGCAACCCGTCACACACTTTGAAGCACCAAGTGGGGAAATAGCGAGCACAGGAAAATCGAGCAAGACGACAGGAATCTTAAGCTTCGCAACGAACGCAGAAGACACGAACTATCTAGTCGCACCGATATCGAAAAGAACGGAAGCTAAACAGAGTTAACCGGAAACTCACCAAGGACGACGTCCGGCGCTCGTCGTGCATCCTCAACAGTGAGGTGGTGAAGTCTAGCACGAGAGGCACTCTGCTGTGGCCGCTGTCTAGCTGCCGACCGCACAGGACGGGGAGCACCGCGGAACCGCTGCCGCTGCGGTGGCCGTGCTCGCTGGCCTGGGTGTGGTGAAGGTGGTAGGAGCTCTCGACCCACGTTGGGACACGTGTAGTACTTGTGTCCCGCCCGACCGCACCGGAAGCACCTGTTGGCGAAGGGCATCCCACCGCTCGGGGCCTCCAACCCGACTCGCCGTGGTGCTCGGAGCACGCCGGTATCGCTGACCCTGCGGTGCGAACCGCTCTCGCCCTGAGTTGCCAAACCGCGCAGAACCGCCAAACCGCCCTCGTGGTGGACGAGTGAACTGCTGCCGCCGCCCAGACAAACCTCTCGCTCTGCTTGTCCTCCGTAACGGTCCAGCTGCCCTCCGGACCTCTTGTGTGCCTCAATCCTCTTGACCTTCTCAATGCTATCCTCAACCTCAATGGACTTATCCACTAGCTCCTTCAGGGTAGAGCACCCTGCCACGTGGGGACCAATCTCAGCCTTGAGACCCGGCTTGAAGTAATAGATCTTGTCCTGCTCGGTGGAAACGTCACGAGGTGAGTAGCGTGACGCCTCGATCCACCCGTGGTAGTACTCGAGCACACCCATCGATCCCATCTTCGAGTTCCGGAACTCATCCGCCTTCCCGTCCATCACTCCCTTGGGGATGTGCTGAGCTCCGAACTCCTCGCTCAAACTCATCCCAAGAGATACCGTTCGGGTCCCGGTGGTTGGCCACGTAAGTGTCCCACCACGCGCTAGCCGCGCCTCCGAGCAAGTACGAAGCAAGTGACACACACTCGCGTCGCTGCACTCCATCATCACTAGCTGCTTGGACACCGTCCTAAGCCAGCCGTCGGCGTCCGGAGGGTCTCGTGCAGTGAGAGAACGTGTCCGGCTGCAGCTCGCGGAAGGCCTCCTTCCGCATGTCGACCGACCGCGGCCTCGCGTGGTGCCGTGCCTCGCCGCCGCCGTGGAGCCTACTCGTGGTACCGCTGCTGCTGCCGCAAGCATCTCGCATCGGACCTCCCAGGATGTTGGTCCGCATCGCCATCACCTCGGCAAGAGTCCGAGCAGGTGGTGGCGGTGGTGGTATCTCCCGCCGCTCGGCCTCCTCCCGCCGGGCCGGCGCCTCCCGCCGTGCCGGTGCCTCCCGCCGCCCAAGCAACCTCCGGCTCTACAACCGCGAGACCCGGTGGTGCCTCTCCACCGCGGCCACGCCCACGTCCTCGAGCTGCCACGGCTCCTCCTCCACGGCCACGGCCTCTCGCACCGCGGCCTCGCGCAGCTGCTGCGGGAGCCGCACGACCTCCGCCACGGCCACGGCCTCGGCCACGTCCTCTCGGGGGCCCGCTCGTCAACCTCCATAGCTGCTCGGTCAAACCGTACGTGTAGACCCCTTCCTCTCGGCATCTCGTTAACAAAGGCACAAATCCAACGGTTAGTACGGGTTATCCAACACTTTTTTCAAGTCTTGAAAGAATCTTCATGAGTAAAAGAACAAGTATGCGGATCATTCATCCAAGCAATCATAGTAAGGCATATCCATTCGATCACACCTTACGTTGAGAACTTTAAACGTTAAGACAGATTTCAAAGTTTGATGAAAAGAGTTTAGCAGATTAAAGATCTAGATCATGTCCTTATGGTTACGTCCAGCTTCTACGGGTCTCGTCCCTACGAGTCAAGTATGGCTCGATACCAATCGTGAGGACCCGAATTTCACCAACGTGAAACCCGGACCCTTTGTACCTCTATGCCACTCCCGGGAGTGTGGCACGTACATCCAACACATGTTAGTACAGAAAAACCATAAATAAAGAGAGTAATCAAGGCAAGATAATAGAATCTCCAAATACATTATTAAAATGCATAAATCTCAATCTCAAGAGTACAAGAGCGTGGCACGCAGGCCATCGCGAAATCATGGTAGAAGTCTAGCGAAGCGGAAGCAAAGCGGAAACATCTCTCGGTGAAGAACCGTAGTGAAGTCCATACCCACAAGCAACTCTAGTGTAGGCGAGACCGTCACTCCTCCTCGTCGCCTCTCTCAACCGGCTCGGCCGGCTCCTCGGCAACGGCGTCCGAAAAACAAAGTGATAAAGCCGTGAGTACATAACGTACTCAAGCAAGCCGCAAACTACCTAGCAACAATGTATGCATGTTGGGATAGTTCAAGGAAAGGCAAGGGCTAGCACCTAAAGCATTATTCCTCAAGTCTATGTGAATCATATTTTATTATTAGTCAAATTTTATAAGTGGCCTTGCAGGAAACAACACAATCCCGCAAGGGTCAAGTTTTATGTCCCGCACACCTCCACGGGACCACAGCTCGAAGCCGGAAGTAAAACACCTATCGTAGGGGAGAAGTAGTAAATGCTAATCAAGTGGGCCGCTCGGAGGTAGTGCCCATACTTTGGGCTAGACTATACGTATAGATTTATATATCTCTCGCAGAGAGTAAGCAACTGTACCCACGTGAAGAGGTACTCAAACAAAAGACCACCGTCGTGGCCCAAGCAAAGCAACACTCACAAGATCACTCCTCAAAGCATCGAATGGGTGGCGCCCGTCCCTCGTGTCCGAGATCCTCTAACCACAACATAGGAAAAGAAGGTCCCGAAGGGTGTGACAAGGCATACCACGGGCCGGTGGGATATCCTCTCGCTCGTGGGTCGAGACCAACGCTCCAACACCCACTACCACTAATCTCTACACCACGGCGGGCCACCCATTCCTCCGCTAAGTATCATGGTCCAGCCCGCCCATACAAGTCCCGTGGTATGCTAGTAGACCAAAGAGCAAGCAAGCACAAGAACCGGTCCTTAAGCTACCGGGCGAGTCACCATCCCTCTCCTCAAAACCACAGTCTCAACAACAAGTGTCACCACAACAGGGGCCCCATAAACCCAAGGCCCCTACACAACCGTACCCGCAACAGTACTCTCCAAATAGAGACTCCCCGTAAGTCTCCCAAGCACCTAACCACCTACACACTCGCCCCCGCAAAAGTCCTACAGGGTATCTAGTACGTAAACTCGACACCTAAGAAACACCTACAATTTATTTTACACAAAAACATGTATAGTCATCATGGGGTTCAATTAAACAACTAAGCAAGTACTAAGCATGCGAGTAACAAGTAGAACAACCTATGGCAAACAAGTGACAAGGATAGCATAATATGGCATAGGTAAACTACAAGTGCAAGTAACCATTAATCATGCAGGGTCCAATTTAATGCAAGTACTAAATAGGATCAAGAGTGGTCAAGGATTGCGGCTTGCCCGGATAGGGCTGCTCCCAGGACGGGTCTGGGTACTCGTATCGCTGCACCGGCGGAAACTCCTCAAACCGCAGCTCGGACGGAACTCCTCGACACCGTCCGACGTACGGATCGTGAAACAGGGGTTAGGCACGCAAAACGAGACAATAGGAAAAAGAACGGAATTAACGACGGAAATTACGGTACTAGAACATGACCAAAAGCTACACTAACGCATAGAGAACGTCACTACGAGTCCAACGCAATCGACCGCGTATTTTTCTCGACGCTCCGAGAAAAAGATATGAATTTCCAAAGATTAAGAGAATTATGGAAATTCAGGAAAATCCAATAAAAAGAAGTGGAATATTCCCTGGAATATTCTTTGACACGCGGGCACCACGTCGGCGCCACGTCGATGCCACGCCGGGCAAATGCCCTACAGGTTCAGCACCACGTGGCAACTCTTCCGCCACGTTGTCGCCACGCGGCCGCCACGTCGGATGACGACCAGGAGCCACGTCAATAGAAATTCGGTCGCGGTGGCGCCACGTCGGCAGAAATTCTGCCACGTCGACGGCCACGCCACCACCACTAGAACCGGCGGCGCCGCCCAGCTCCGCCGCGGGGCTGGCCGGAGTTCGACCGTCCCGGCGCTAGAGGTCGCCACGGGCCAAGCTACGTGCACCGGCGACTCCCCACACTCCCGCGCACCTTCCAATAGCAACCGCGTGCACTAACTCCTAGCTCAACGGCGGTGAAGCCTCGCCGGAGATGGCACGGCGGCGGAGGGAAAAGGGAAAACCCTCTCGGTGCTCCAAACTTCATACCAAGCGCGGCAAATCACAGCTCAAGGCCGCGCGGTGCTAACGGAGCCCTTCCCGGACCATAAACCCTGCCGGAGCGTCGCCGGCGGGAGATTCGCGGCGGCGACTCAACGACGCTTTGCACAACCATGCAAAGCCACGGGCTTTTCTCAAATTAACGCGCGCACGAATGGCGCAAGACCAAGACGAAGCTAACGCGCTAGGGAGAGGGACACGAGCTCGCCTCTAGGCTCGAGCTCACCGGCGTCCATGGAGGGACGGCGGCGGAAACCGACGAGGACCGGGGAAACGGGGACAATCTCGCATGGGGAGGAGGCGAAAAGATGCGCGCACTCACCAGGGAGCTTTTGACGACCAAGGCGCGGACGGGGAGGCACCGACGACGAGGCGCGACGAAGTCCCGACGACGACGGACGCGAACGCGCGGCGGACGAAGCCGGTGACCAAGGAAACTCCGTTCCGTCGCTATCGGGGAACAACACGAGCGCGCTCGGTGCCGAGAGGAGTGCGAACGAAGGAGAATTGCGAACAAAGCACAAGCTAGACGCGAGGCTCACCGGAGGCGACGAACGACGACGAAGACGACGGCGGGTGGAAACTTGAATGGGCCCGCTCTTCCTCTCCTCTCGCTCCAAGCTCGACGGGGAGCACACCATCGGAAGCAGCACGGCACGCCGTGCACGACGGTCAACACGAGCCTTCGCGGCTCGGAGTTTCGCCCATGGCGGAGGGGAATACCGCAGCTCGGACGGCGGCTAGGGTTTGGAGGAAGGGGAGGAATGGAGGGGACGGCTTGGGGTTTTGTAGGGCGGAGCGGAGGGAGCAGGTGAGCTTTAGGGGCGCTACGCGACGCGCGTCCGAGGTGGCAGCAGCTACGGCGTCCGCGGCGGTGGTTGAGTCCGAGCCGGAAAGGCGAGGAGGTGGGTGACGCCCCGTTGCGCTCGGGTCGGGTTGCGGCCGGGCCGGGCTGGTTCGCGCGAGGGAAGAAAGGGGATTGGGCTGCGGAGTTTCGGCCCAAGTCGCGAGAATTCAAATTAAATCGCCTCGCGAATTAATCTGCGCGAGTTAAAATCAAAATGAACTCCAACTTGATTCAAAACTCGTCCAAATTCAAATGTTAATATTACACAACTTAGGGTACAAGGTTTCGGCTGTTACATGCTGCCTACTCCGACTTCTCCGACCTCCGCTCAAGAAGCAAAGAAGGCCCTCCCGCCCGGTCGCCAAGTGCCACCGGTCTAGCCGGCGTTCGAATTTCCGACGAGGAGTAGAGGAGGTTCTTTTCTTCACACACATGTGGATGGTTTATGTTTGTCCTGTACGACACTCGTCACATTCGCGTGTCAATGGCTTGTATCGTGATGGTGTATCTCTACACTCTCTATGAGAGTGCATGTTCTTGGTCCGTTTAATGAAATTTAAGTTTAATAAAAAAAATGATTCAATCGAGCTTGCACACCGCGGCGTGTATACACAACGAGTGAGGAGTACACCGCCCAATGCTCGGGATGGAGGAGATGCATGGTGTAAACCACGGTGGCACGACAGGTGCTCCAATGATGAGGACGACGACGAGAGGAGTATTTTTTTTTAAATTTTCGTGGACGCACTCCGAGTGTGCTTTCATTAAGAGGAAAGAGAGGTACACCGGAACAAACGGCGGACGACGAGAGGAGTATCAAATGTATCGAGTGATGAGCAAGAATGGTTTGGAGAATAATTCTTACTATGAGTATGTGTTTGTGAGCTTTCTTCTTCTCGGTTCCTCGCACAAGCACATACTAGTGTTTCGAGCGTTCCTTATGACAGTCTCAATGCTCGTTTCATCGTAACGATCAACAAGGTTATGTGAAGAGCAATTACACAAGCATGTTCCTCCAAAATTGTTCTACCCCATAAGCTCTAGAAGAGCGGTGAAATCAATATCCCGCACACTAAGTCATGTGAAAATCTTACATATTTATTCACAGTCTCGCCAAGCATCTAACTTCTACGGATGCGTACGAGGAATTTGCATGAGACGACTTAGAGAGTTGCATGGATCGAGGGAAGACTCAAATCATGATCCCGAAGATCACTAAGGAGCATAGCCCATACACGTGATCCGGAAGATCATGGGAGTGATCCTGCAGATCATTTGCGTACTCCTTAAGACTATCGGATCTTGAAGATCTACTCGTTATACTCTTTTTTTCTTTTGGTGAGTTTTTCTCACTAGGTTTCTCATGCAATGTTTTTAACCAGTGCAATAGGTGCAATACAACTTGCGTATGTTATGTACTCTTTTCTCCTGTCATTTTTCCACCGGGGTTTTTGAGAAGTTTTTAACGAGGCATAGGTATGGAGAGGTAATTGGCCTAAGAGCATCTCCAACAGTTTATGTATTCAATTTTCTAAATTAACAGTTTTTACTCTTTTGTAAAAAAATAGAAGCACTAAAAATAATAGGTTGTTTCAACAAAATAGGTAAATCTGAACTCTCTATATTCAAACTTCCTCCACACTGTTATTTACTTCCTTTTATATTCAAACTTCCTCCACACTGTTATTTACTTCCTTTTTTTCTCTCAAATCTATACCAATCTATTATTTGTGGTGAGGTGGTCAGCCTCCACCCCCGCTAACCCGTCGCTCCCGTGTCCTCTTATTCCGTCGCTCCCCCACGATATAAAATCGCAGCGCTGACTGGTGGGACCCGCCGAGACGACCTCGTCCACGCACGCTGCGAGCGAGAGCGAGGCGACGCGGCTAGGGTTTCCTGGCCACCGTTGCCGCCTCCACCCTCCCTTGCCGCCTCCACCCTCCCCTGCCGCCGCCGCACCTCACCGCCGCCTCTGCCTCCTCCTCCCGAGTCCCCAAGCTGCAGCCGCCCGTCGCGCATGCTCGCCTCCCATCTGATCTCCTCGCTGCTCCACCTCGCCGCCTCACCTCGCATCCTGTCCATCTCCGTTGCGCCCTCCTCTCTGAGCAGCAGCTGCCGTTGTGCCCCCGCTCCTCCTCTCGGTGAACCGGAACCCCAAACCTAGCCGACCTGAGGTGATGGCGGTCAGATCCACGACCTCCAAGCTCGTTGGAAGGCGGCGGCGTCCATTGATCCCAGATTCATGCAATATTGGGGCACCGAAGCCATTGCCGGTCGAGCTCGTCGCGGCTCCTGGCTCCTTGAGGGTGGAAGGCAGTGGTGGCCGGGACTGGCACCGGCAGGGGCAGGGTAAGCACTAAAAATAACTCTTAACAATTTCGATTCCCTTTCTGATTCAATATCTCCGAAGATTTGACCAAGCCAGAGATGCTGGACTCTTGGGTATTGTTGGAAGTTTTGTTTGAATTAGATTCATGGCAGCTAATATGGAAATAAAATTATAATGTGAAGCCCCGTTCTTATCTGTTCCATAATATTTGCGGCAATTATTCAATCCCTACATTATTAGTTATTGACATTGACATTTTTTTGGTACTCGGGTAAAAATTGACTGTTAGTTACAACAATACCCAAAACACAATACGATTCAGCAGACTAGAGATATTAAGAATGATAATGGCGACTGTTGGCCGAGGAGGTGAAGGTGATATTGGTCAACACATCTGTGATGAGATATTACTAATACAGGTAAAGTCGATGGTCCTTGGTGTCACCTAGGCAAGACACGTGTCTGAAACTAATATGGTGATAGTAAGAAAATAATATGGTGATAGTAGTTTTATTTGAATGTTATCTGAATGCTTTCATGGCTATATTGTTATCTGAATGAGTATAATGGCTAGAATGTTATCTAAATGCACCATAAAACTTTTTAATCTTAACCATGGGATGATTCATCTTTTTCAGGTAAACACGGAGGCCCCAAAGCTCAGACACTTTTCTGCTGCGGAATTGATTGTAAAGAACTCAAGATATGAAACATAAAGAAGTTCAGTAATTCGTTGCAGTGATTTAATCAATTTACCAACCTTACATGATTGCATTACGTAGTTAAGCTTTGAGAGTGTGAAAAAACAGTTAGTTTTTGTGCTCATTTGAAGGCCTCACAACAAATTACTACCAAGTTTGTGATGGCTCTGTATGAGTTCCATACTAACCTGCACCTGCAAATATCAACCCACCATTTATTGCTTACCTGCTTAAATCCATCTTTCAATTTGGCCTTGCATGTTCTTTTATGCATCAAGTGCCTGGGTCTACCCTGAATTTAAGAAGTTGGAGACTGTAATTAGCTTGAAGGAGTCAAATGCTTGGCCTGCAGAGGTGTCTAAAGTTTCACATTGATTCATGCTTTGATTAATTCTTATTTGTCAATTACTTTAGTTTTCTGCTGAAGGCTGACAAAAGTGATTGTTTCTCCTTAGCCTCAAGATGCCTATGGAGCTGTGCAAACACTAAAGAAAGGACTTTGGCATTGAGTGCCGGATCGGTCGTTTTCACAACATATATGGTCCCTTTGGAACATGGAAAGGTAATTTTTTTTCTATAAATTAGTAATATTTATTAATGTGTTATTCACAATTTGTTTCCTGAATTTTGTTGTTCTATGATTATGTGGAAGGGAGAAGTTGTTACAGTTCGGTACATTCCTTTTTCTTCTGTTAGATTAAGATCAAACAAGTCTTGCATCTATCTGGTTAGCCTATTAGGGTCATTTTTTCTTGAGACTACAATTAAAGATTTACAGATATAGCTCCAAAGAATGATTAGTTCTCTTTTGTGGACATGATTTTTTTTCCCAGGCCACTCGACTTTTCTGTTAAAATATTGTTGTAGCGCATAAAGGGAATATGCTTTTAAAAGAATCCTTTTGCACATTGATCAGGCAAGTTGTGACAAAGATTGAGTGCAGAGGCGAGCAAGTTGTGATCAGGCTAATGATAGATGCCTTGTTCTGATCTTAATGACAAACATGTGCATCCTCTCATGTGGTGGCACGTGTATCTTCATTTCAATGGTTCTAGCTCTGCCCAGGGTTCCCTGAATCACCACTCCTGTTGGAGTTGCAACTCTTGTCATTGTAAGCTATCAAACCAAGCAAGCCATTTACTATCTGAGTGTTCAGAGGTAAAAATAATTTCCTTGTTTCTTCTTCGATTCAGGCGTGGGCTGTGTTCACTGTTGCTATGGAGGTACTTACACTTGTACTCTTTACTACTTGCAGTACTAGCAAAAAACAAATACAATTGTATATAGTTGGACTAGGGTAATTCTGAAGTTAGCCGTGCAAGCTTACGGTATATGGAGCTGGGACCTCCACCTAAGGAGGTACCATGATGATGTCATAAATATAAGTGTTCTTCAGAGCTTGGAGACAAACCATCAAAGCTTCTCCACTGTTGTGTTGACTTTCAGAAAATGTATTGAATTTAATATCTTGAGGTGAAGTTTCTGCTACAGCCTACCTATATGCTTGCCGGTGTCCGGTGTCTTTTTTATCTGAAAGAATTATATTAGTTATTCCTCTTTGAGTTTTGATGGTATGGTTAGTTATGCATATTTGTTCCGGAAACTTAAACAACTTGCAATTTAAGGACTCACACTGTTAGCTATGCATATCTGAAAGAACTTGCAGTCAATTATCGTACTACTGTTTGCTTGCTATTTTATTTTTAGCTTTTTAGCACTGTAATTTACCATGCTAAAAATGCTCTAAATGTTGTAGCTGGCAACTGTATAGAGATATCCTGCTAATTTACTTATTTCTCTCTGCAAATGCCTATATTGTTGCCTCTAGGTTGTGCCTCTGGAGGAGCCTGCTGAGGCAAGGAGCTTGGCATGCTTAGATATGAAAATTTATCTCTGCAACAGGAAGTCTCCAAGTCGAAGCAGGAGACCAGCCATATCATTGCCGAGAAGAAGGAGCAGCTTGAGGACTCGATGACGAGATGTGCCACGCTTGAGAAGGGGCTCTTTATGTACAGGCAGGATGTTGATTGTCTCACCGCCTAGGAGCTGCTTGGGGAGCTTGACATGGAGAAAAAGAAGATGCAGAAGCTTAGGCAGGACATCAGTTCTGGATATTGGTTATACATGTGCAGGATTTTTTCCTGTATCGAAAAAAGTTCAGTGGTATAGATCCTTGTGTAATGTGTATATGGACATATTTAGTTCGGAAAATGAGTCATGTTTTCTCTACCTCCAATATACTATTATGTTGCCATGTCAAATCCAGCAGTCACCTGTTGGCCACTATGAAAACATGTCCTCTGCGTACCCACTAAGCCCCTGCTTGGGGTAGCTTTTCTGAGCTTTTCCGGTTCCAATAAGCGCCAGAAGCGAGAAGCTACTCCAAACAGCCCGCTTTTTAAGCGCAGAAAAGCTCCAAAAGCGATGAATGAACTAAAAAGCGGAGAAGCACCAACCGAGTCGCTTCTCGAGCTTTTTCTGTCCGTCAGTCTCTCTTCCCCGTGCTGAGCTCGTCCAGGACGCGGTCCCAGCACATCCGTCCTCCTCCCCAGCGCCGCCCTCGCGAGCTCATCCCAGACGCCTTCTCCCCACTCTGGTGAGCGAGCATCCAGCTTCACCTGCCATGGCTATTCTTCACCATAGCAAGCTAGCAACAGTTGTTTTCAGTGACCATTCTTAAACATTGAGGCTCAAATCGATGTGCAGTAGCTCAAGGATTAGATTCCACCACTCCCTGGTTGCTCTCTCCCTTTTCCCCCATGCTGATTTGAGTTTCCAGAGCTCATCCATAGCGTATGGAGAGAGAGAGAGAAACAGGAACTTCCACTGTTTCGAGTAGCTTGTCTCCCAGGTCAACTGTTCGCTAGGCCGCTGCCATGCCTCACGCTCGAGGAGACCGTCAAAGATATGAGGATCGACCTTCTCCGATCTGCAAAAGCTCCGTCCCATGTCTCTTGCAAAAGCTACGTCAAACATGACTACGCTTCTCCATATCTTAGCTTTTCGGGCCAGCAATCTTTTGCTTCTCCGTATCGTTGATTTTGGGAAAAGCTGAGAAGCGGCCGCTACCCCAAACAGGGCCTAAGTTCATGTCTGCTTATAGCTATCGCTAAACACACATTTTTTTACGGTCTCTAATGTGGTCATCGCATTTTTGAGTGTTTGGTAGACAAAAAAATCCTTATGAATAATGTGTTGTGGTTGTTTATTGTTATGTGAAGAATATGTTAATAATATGTCGAAAAATATGCATTGAAATATTTTGTGTATTTATTTTTGCATGAATGCTATGTATTATAAAGTCTCCTAAATCATAGTGATTTCTTTTTTCTAAAGCCCGTAGCAACGCACGGCAAACTGCTAGTAGTAGTATATACTACTAGTAGTAGCTAGCTAGTCAAAAGGAAACAAACACATGCATGACTGTCACGTCATTATTTCATTCTTTTTTTCTCTCTAACCATAGGATCAAGTGTGGTGCAACCTAGCCAAACTTGGCTTGCCAAGATGTCGGGATAGCTTCCTAGAAAATAGGAGGAGGAAGAAGAAAAGGCTGTTGGAAACCATTTTTCTTCTCACGTTCTCTATATATAGCACATAAGCCAATTTAAATGAGCTGTTGGAGATGCTCTAAGAAGGAGTGTTATGAAATTGTCAGCAATTAAGTTTTGGGGAAAATTAATTGCTGCCATTAATTTTGGGTGAATTTATAGGTAGTAAATGAAAGATTTTCATTTCCCCTTGGGATAGACGATCGAATAAGGTATCCCCCAGGCTGCAATGCAAAGGTCAAAGAGAGTGACCCAAATTGAGCCAAAAAAAAAGTGTGTATTCACGATAAGAAAGCGATGCCGTGTAGACACAAAACAAAAGCACCGCCAGGGGCCGCAGTGTTGGCGCGTCACCATGCTCATCCGGAAATCGAAAAGCGTGCACGGGATGTCCTAAAGACCAAGCCCCGGACGTTCCACTCCATCCTCTCCACCGTAACGAACGGGACACGCAACCAGAATGACGGCACCCACCTCCACTCTCACCGACAAGTAGGTCACACAAGCGGTCCGGTCCCGCCAGTCATCCAGGTCAGAAACTTAAATATCGAAGGGAACCTTATCTCCACATCACCGTCCGCTCGCTGACACGTCACCCCCATATCTCCTCGTCGCTGCCTTCGCCGTCCTAGCAACAGAACGATCGCAATCGGCACCCTTAGCTTGTTGCATATCAGTACATTAGTTCCCGTGGAGGGACGGGAACTGTAAATTCCTAACCGGGTAACACAAGACAAGGGCATGAATGTAATAATGGAAATACTGAAATGGACCCGTTGGTGAGATCTCCGTCAACACCCATTATTATTAAAGAGAGGAGATTTGGCGTATCGCCGTCTTTACCGTAACGGCACCGAACTTCCTTTCCTTGCCTTCCCCTGCCCGCTACGGGCGCGTTCCGTCGAACACTTCCGCGACATGGCCTCCCGCGGCGGCGCCGGCGCCGACGACGAGTCCCCCGCGATGCGGCGCCTCCGCCACCTCTCTCTCCACCTCCTCCACCCGTCGCCGTCCGCGGGCGATCGGGGGCCCGAGGAGGCGCTGGCGCTCGCGGCGTGCGCGGGGCGGCGCGTGCAGGGCGGCGCGGAGGTGTCCGCCTCGCTGGCGGCGTACCTGCGCGGGCGGCACCGCGAGACGCAGGCGCGCGTGTTCGAGTTCTTCCGCGACCGCCCCGACCTGCAGACGCCCGTGGAGCTGCCCACGGCCGCGCACCGGGACCTCTGCTTCCGCCAGCTGCGCGCGCTCGTGCGCGACGCGGGGCTCCGACCGCTCAGCCTCATGGCGGACGACCCCGCCGAGTACTTCGCCGTCATGGAGGCTGCCGGCGGCGTCGACATCTCGCTCGGCGTCAAGCTCGGCGTCCAGTACAGGTACGCCGCCCGAGTACTGTGGCAGTATCGTTCGAGCGTGAATCGTTTGGTAGTGCCCGTCGGTGTCCATGTTTTCATTTGTTTCATGTGGCTGTTGATCGAAGGGCGTACGATACGAGAGTGTTGGTTCACGCGTTGCAGTTAATTGTTATTGGTTAAACGTTAATGGTTGCAGGGGCTGGGAGTTAGCAGTAATTGGACTCCAACTCTTTGTTCGTAGGCTTGTCAATTCGTCATTAGATGATCAGGGTACTTCATTTATGGTCGATGGATCAACTGAACTGACATTGCTGTTGACATATCAATGTTTATTATTTGTTTTCTTCAATTTTGTGGAATACACGTGCTGGTTGTCTTGGCCTGTGATGGTCACAAGTGGGGGTGGGGTTATGGACAAAGACGTTTCAGATTCTTCCGTGTACAAAGGCTTCGGTTTCTCTTTTCTACTGTTTGTGTGCTGACACATGAGGTTTCTTTGATTACACGTTTCGAATGTGGACCACACTAATTGATTGGGATTGATTGTTCCAGTACGATAGTTTGTTCAATCAGATTGGGTAAAACGTGCTTGAGCTTCTTTTGCAAAACTGCCATTATTGATCAGTTAGTGAGCCGTGTGATTTACTAGATGTCACATTTTTTTCTCTACGCCCGATGTTTTGTTTCTTTGGGATTTAACTCAAACTGTGTAGCATATGTCATTAATTTTACATCTTGGTCTCAAGTGTTGAATGTGGACCTTCTTTTTTCATTGATGATTACCATTGCTCATTGACTACTATGGTTTACTCAGTCTGAATGATTGAAGCGTACTTGTTCTGCTTTTGGCGAGTTATGGACGGTCAGTCAGGGAGCATTTGGTTTGCTACATGAATGTCATCACATCAACTAGTGATGTTGAAATTGCAGTCAACAAGAATTTTTTTACCAGACGTCTTGCGTGCATGTGGGTTTTGTTTATTTTAGGGTCAACCCAGCTCCTGAATCTGAAGCATATTTTAATTTTGGCGCACTAGAATTCACATACATTGCACTTAAGGGTTGCATCAGATGAATTGGTGTCTTCTTTATTCTCTTTCTGTTATGTGATCACTAACTTGACTTTATTGTTATTGCAGTCTATGGGGTGGTTCCATCATAAATCTTGGAACCAAAAAGCACAGAGATAAGTTTTTTGAAGGAATTGACAATTTGGATATTCCAGGCTGTTTTGCTATGACAGAATTACATCATGGTTAGATTCTTCATCTATCTTGTAATGTTTTAAGTTTTTTTTTTGTTCTTTTGAATGGGTAATGTAGGCTTCTACTACCACTTAAGACTGTTTTGATATTCTGAGAAGATTTGTTGCTATATATCTTTACTCAGTTAATTATTTTTGTACCAGGATCCAATGTTCAAGCCCTACAAACCACTGCAACATTTGATCCAGTTACTGATGAGTTCATTATTAACACCCCAAATGATGGAGCTATTAAATGGTGGATTGGGAATGCTGCAGTTCATGGAAAATATGCAACTGTCTTTGCAAGGTTAATTTTACCCCTCCAAGGGAAAGGGGGACCCCTGCTGATATGGGCATTCATGCATTTATCGTCCCTATAAGGGACCTTGAAACTCATGCTGTTCTTCCAGGAATTGAGATAAATGATTGTGGGCACAAGATAGGCCTAAATGGTGTAGACAATGGAGCACTGAGATTCTGTTCAGTTAGGATACCTCGAGATAATCTTTTGAATCGATTTGGTGATGTATCACGAGATGGAAAGTATACAAGCAGTCTCCCCACCATTAACAAAAGATTTGCAGCAACTCTTGGTGAGCTTGTTGGAGGACGAGTGGGTATTGCATACAGTTCTGTGGGTGTTCTCAAAGTTGCAGTAACCATTGCAACAAGGTATGCTCTCCTACGCCAGCAGTTTGGTCCACCCAAGCAACCAGAAATCAGTGTGTTGGATTACCAGTCTCACCAACACAAACTAATGCCTATGTTAGCTTCTTCATACGCTTTTCACTTTGCCACAATCTATTTGGTGGATAAGTACTCAGAAATGAAGAAAACCAATGATGAGGATGTTATTGCCGACGTGCATGTTCTTTCATCCGGGTTAAAAGCCTACATAACATCATATACGGCAAAGTCTATAAGCATATGCCGAGAATCATGTGGTGGCCATGGTTATGCTGCTGTGAATCGTTTTGGAGCTCTGCGCAATGATCATGATATATTCCAAACTTTTGAGGGGGACAATACAGTTCTTCTGCAGCAGGTACTGATCAACTTTATGAAACTAGCCAATGCCTTATTTCCAATGCCAAATGCACCAATCACCAATGTAATGTTTGATTTTTCTATATTTAACAGTTGAAAGAATATTACATTATAAGAACACACACATGAACACCTGTCATGCTCTTGTATAGGTTGCTGGGGATCTCCTGAAGCAATACCAGGAAAAATTTAAGGGAGGGACACTCTCTGTAACCTGGAACTACTTGAGAGACTCCATGGGTACCTACCTATCCCAGCCTAATCCAGTGACTGCTCGATGGGAAGGGGAAGATCATCTGCGGGATCCTAATTTCCAGCTTGATGCATTTAGAGTGAGTCACTTCTTCACAATTATTGATAATTTTCCCATGTTTACTTATGGTATTGATTGAACAAGTTTCTTCTCAGTACCGAACATCTCGGTTGCTACATAGTGTTGCTGCTCGGCTTCAGAAGCATAGCAAGACACTTGGAGGTTTTGGGGCATGGAATAGATGTTTGAATCATCTACTCACACTTGCAGAGTCACACATCGAATCTGTTATCCTTGCAAAGTTCATAGAAGCAGTGAAAAGGTAAAAGAAAAGCCTTGTACTGTATATGTTTGCCTACTTGTCTTGTCATCATGAAATCTTTACCATATTATTGTTAGGCCCACAGAAATTTTTTCACAGCATATATCATATTAAAAAGTTACCAAACCATCAATTTCAATACGCTTTGCTTAATGGTGCTGACAAGTATGCTGTACTATGGCATGAAAACTTCCATTGTCCTGATTGCATTTTCCATTTGGCACTGGTTATGATTCTTTATGATTGACATACAGAATGTTGTCATCGAACAAAAACTATAAAATCACTATTCAGCAGAGATTTAGACATTTATATGACAGTGATACTGAAATCCTCAACTTTTGCCATTCATTCTGTTGTGTTTGAACCCATATCCTGACATTCCTGTTTAGTTACCACAAATAAACTTGTGTTAAGCTGTCCTTACTACGCTGAGGCGATTGATCATTCAGATTTCCGTTTATGAGATAGCCATGCAAATTAATTTGATTGTAACTGACGACTTACAATGCATACATGCAGTTGCCCTGATGAGAAAACACGGCAGGTACTGAAGTTGGTGTGCGACCTTTACGCGCTTGAGAGGATATGGAAAGACATTGGAACATATCGGAATGTAGACTACGTCGCTCCTAATAAAGCCAAGGTTTGTGCTTCCCCTCAAACACTCATGCTGCAAGTTCTCACATGGTAGTAGAACTTGAGACTGATACTCCATTCTCCCTGCAGGCTATTCATAAACTGACAGACTACCTAAGCTACCAAGTGCGGCTTGTGGCGCAAGAGCTTGTTGATGCTTTCGATCTTCCAGATCTTATCATCCGTGCACCGATTGGCATGCAATCAGAGGCTTACGCACAGTACACCCAGCATGTCGGTTTCTAGATAATACATATTAGTGCCAAAGATAGCTTATAAGTTCAATATACCCGATGCATTGAAGTGTACAGGACTAGTTAGATAAACAATTATGGTGAATAAGAACTAGCACATGTAAACAAGTCTCCTTGTGAACAAATTGCCAAACTGATGAGCTCGCCCGTTGGTTAGGAGGAAGCTGTGGTTAAGTCTAAACAACATGACCAATTTGGGTTACCTAAGCCGTGTGGCAAACACACCCAACTCGAAGACATTTGTTTTTGTTTTTTTTTAAAAAAAGGTACTAAACTTTGGGGTGCAACTTGTTAATTAAATGGAGAAATATCACCCAATTGTGTCCGGTGATTTTTGTTTCATACAATTATTACTTGGTTCGCATAGTGTGAAAGTGAATCACTTCAAGCGGCGGCAGTACTTTTGCGTTTTGCCATGTCCTGCAATGTAGGATAGTTGCATGAAGTGCTGATAAATTAACTGTTCCGACATTGTGATAAAGGTAACATGTGCCAAGCCAGAATAAAAGATAGGTGAAGAAGCTACAAAATCTACCCAGCACTGAAACACACAATTTATGGCACTAACATCAGGCCAGACATTGACGATTCAGAAAATATATACCATAAACAATCGATGTTTGGCTAAGCAATCTGTGCGTTCGGCCTGAATGTCTTGTAATCATCGCGGGCTACCTCGTATTTGTGCTTGAGCTCCTCATACTGCTTCAGTGAAGCCTCTGAAAACTTCGTCAAACGATCAAGAACTGTAGTCAGTTTCGACTGCAACCCTTCCGCTGCTGCAACGCTTCCACTTGCCTCCTCTTGCTGCTCATTGTTCTCCAGCATCCCGCACTCCTGCGACTCGCTTTTTGGTTTGTTCTGTTCATCGTGATGCTCGCACGAGTCACGAATGAGCTGCATCACGTCTTTGATGGACTTGCATAACTCGTCAGTTGGGAGTAACTCCATCATGGCAAGCCAGTCCCTGCAGAGGATGAATATTGGAGGGGAGACAGCCTGGCGTGGAGGGAACGAGACCTTGCGCCTCCGTCTGCCTCTGTCCTGGCGTGGCTGCAGGACACACTTCTGGAGCCATGCATTGAGGGCCTCGACATAAGACTTGTGAGCAGTGATCCAGATTTTGAAGCTGGAGGAAAAGCATTCCATCTCGTTCAACAGATGCATCGCAGCCTGCCTGTGCTGCTCTCCTTGCTGAACCGAGGTTGAGCTTTTCACATGGTATGCCAATGTAATTGTGATGAACTGTTTGTGGTGGCATTCCAGCATCGATTTCCACATTCTGATTAGCCTGCATGAGTTAGGAGGATCAGTCCAACAGACTAACACATGTGAGCATGTTGTTGTAAAATCATCATGTTCAGATAGAATTTAGGCTAAGCCAGACCAAAAGTACAATGTCTGACAAACTAACACATGTTAGCATCGTGTTGAAAAATCATAATGTTCAGATAAAATTTCGGCTAAGCCAAACTAAAGGCATGGTACAATGACAGGCATTAGAATGTTTAGCAAAACAAGTACAGGTGTGAGAATAGTTCGAGACATTAATCTTCTGACTCTCATTATTGCACTGTGAAAGTTAAACTTGGATTGATTGTGGAAGTTGATTTACGCTAACATACTAGAAAGGTAATTTCAGCGGGTATAAGGTGGCACTCAACAATTGTGATCACAGAAAAGAAAACTAGATTATTTGAACTTTTTCCCAACTTGTATGGGATTAAGTATATACCCTTGAATCAGCTCAATAAGTTGTGGCTGCAGTTCTTCATCTCTTATCTTCTCAATTCTTTTTGAGATTGCATCAACAGCCTGGATTGCAACAGATACCCGGGAATGCAGATCCTTTACAATAGCTCTAGTCTTATCAATCAGTTGTGCATTCAAACCTCGTGCAAATTGACGCCGGAGCAGGTTACATTTCTCATCATAAGCCTTTCTGACATTTTCACTTGCCTACAAAAACCATGCAATGCATTAATCTAGTAACAGTGATTAATTATGCAAGCAATACAACTGATAAGATTTTCCTAGTTACTTCACGCTCCCAAATCCCAACCTGTAATCCATGCTTCGCTGGCTAATAGCATAACGTACAATCTACAAACTACTTGGATTATTAAGCACATAAAATGCAAAGAATAACAAATATCAAATACTAAATACTCAGTACGACAACAGATATCATTAATTTCAGAAACACTGTTAAGAACTGGAAGGTTAAATATACATTATCCTTGATGTGGAAAATGGACACTAGTGATGAAATCTTAATCCCTAGATACCAAGTTTGAGAACAAATCATAGTTGATGAACTTACTGCACAAAACATAAAATGTACCTTGATTTCATCATATAGTTTTCTCTCCCATGCATGTAGCCTGTCCAATGTAGATGAATGGCTTCCAGATACCATGGCAAATTCATCAACAAAATCACTATTACTGTCATCCACATCATCTTTAATTATTGATGTCATAAGTGCACTCTTAGATGATGACGATAGAGAGGAGACAGAGCGCTTCCATGTTACAACCTTTGAAACATGTTGTGCAGTTTCTATACAAACATTGAAAATCAGTATTTCAAGCGAGCATCATAACAACAATAATAAGAAGACACCAATGAGAATGGCCCAATTACCCTGATTGAGTATAATATCACGATTGCAGCAGACTCGAAGTGCTGACACAAGTCGGGCAGTAGGTGGTTTCCCTGGAGAACCTACCATATGAGCAGTAAAATAAATCAATGACTCAAAAAAATGCTGAAACAATTTAGAATAAAATATACAGGATACCTTCACTCTTATCACCTGGTATTTCAGCACATATATCAAGCCTGATCTTCTTTGTCTCAAGCATTCTGGAAACCTCATTCCCTGCTTCAGCTGCACGTATAAATCGGGTTTCAATGTCCTTCATGCTTGACACAAAATCTTTTGCCCGATGAGTAATGAATTCTGAAGGGTCCTCTGTCTCTGCACATAGTTCTTTTTCCATTTCACTTTCCTCCTTTGCAGCTACACCCTCAGAAGATGTAGGTTTAGTTGAATCATTGGCAAATTGACTTGATTTAATTTGTTCACTCAATCCAGTTTGCTTTGGCTCGCTTTCCTTTTTAGGTGATACAATATCATCAGGAACCTTTGTATGCCTTCTACTGGACATGGTGACATCTTCTTCTTCCTCTTTCAATGGCAATATGTCAGCTACTTTTGCCTCTCTCAAGCCCTTCAACCTACTAAAGTTCAATGTTAACCCAGCTTCATTGTTAGAGGAAGCACTACCGGCAGCATCGATGGGATCAAAAAGTCCCACGAGGTACATAATTCTGGAGGCAATGGTGGTGGTGGGGGCACAAAAGCAGAGACCGGGGATTCTTGCCCCACAAATTCAGCAGCAGATGGATCAATTGTGAATGTTAAAGGAGCGGTTCCTCCTGCTTTCATGCAATGAATTCTCGTGGAGGGAGGAGTTAGTTGACTTCCGCGATGCATTGGGGAGTTGAAATTCTCTACTGCACGAGAAGGCGAGGGAGATGCCATAGAGGAATGTGATGGTGATTTATCCACTTCTGAAATGGAGAGTGATGACTCCGGTGAGATCTCAGACTCTGCATACCGCCGCAATGCAGTCCCCACAGTACGGAGGGATTGAGTATAAGATAGGTGTGCGGCAGACAATGCATCCCTTGAATCAATGGCCCGCCTGATATGCCTCATCCGATCCTTGCACAGAACCAGAGCATCCTCTCTGGTGACTTTGGAGGGAGAAGAACCCATTGGGATTTCACTATATTCTTGAGGCCACCAGATTTATCAAAGTTTAGTTTAACCATAGATCAAAGCTCCCATTGCTATGGTCATTGCTTTGATGGAAGCCTTGATCAAGGATTTATCAAAGTTTCACAATATTCTTGATGGAAGCCTTGATCAAGGATTTCTGGGTTCAAGAAATTCTGCTCGTGACCAACAGCTGATATTAGAAGATAGCAATGGAAGAAAGGGTTGCCATACCTGTCCATATAAAATATAGAAATCAATATCACAGCATACATCCATGAACAAACTTTACAAAACTTAAAATAATGAAATAATGTGCATAGAAGCAACTTGAGCTGAAGCAGGGCAGTATAAACTATAGAGCCACACATCAAGCACTGAAGGCAAACAAACTTTCCACTCTACAGAAGATAAAGACAGAAGAGAAATTGCAGTGCTTCACTTTCAAGAGCTCAAGCTCAATCAAGCTGGAAATCAGAGAACCAACCAATCATACATTAAGAAGGTTTATGCCCCTGCTTAGTGGCGTTCAAGAACTTATTTTATAAACGTCAAAGTGCATAATCAAAAGATAGTGTTCAAAGCGCATGCATTCCTGAACAAACTTTACAAAACTTAAAATAATGTGCATTGAAGCAACTGGAACTGAAACAGGGCAGTAAAAACTATAGCGCCACTCATTAATCACTCAGGTCAAACAAACATTCCACTCTACAGAAGATACAAACATAGAAGAGAAATTGCAGTACTTCACGTTTAAGAGCTGAAGCTCAATCAAGCTGGATGTCAGAGAACCAAACCAATCACACCTTATGGAGTTTTTGCCCCTGATTAGTGGCGTTCAAGCAACTTATTAATAAAGGTCAAAGTGCATAATCAAAATATAGTGTTCAAAGCGCATTCCCTGAAGACCTGCACATACGCAGGGCAGCGTTCAACCAGTTCTATGATTAAAGCAAGCAAGTTCTGTGGCACAGGATAAGCTGGACAAAAAGAGTGACAAAAGAAACCAACAAAGGGTGACCTTTCCCTAATTCCAACATCTGAATTCTGATCAAGTATCTGTATCACACCGAAGGTAAAAATAGCAGCACCACCTCAAAAGCAGCACTTAAACAGCAAGATAATCTCTTCAATGCAGGCCCCAAATCCCCAGAAGACGACCAGGGCGCTACACAAGTCCGAATCTTGTGAACCAGCCCTGTTTCCCCAAGTCCCCAAACAGCAGGACGGAATGGGCTAAAGGTGAAAAAAGGCAAAAGGGGGAAAATGCTCCCCTTCCGCTCATCCTCCTCCAATCCAACCCAATGCTATCCTCAAGAACCACCATTTATTCCCTAAACCAATCACCATTGCAGCCACCATGGAGCTCAAATCAACCAAATGCAGCGTATCAAAGATCAGGCCCACCCAAGAATCCGCCCTAGGATTAACCTAAATCGCACCCGAAACCATCAGAGAATAGAAGAACTCAACTTTCGTCCCCTACCTCGTTCCCCAGTCCAACAACCTACTACCATTCGAATCACAACCCAAAAAACTAATAAATATGAGAGAACTCACCCGGAAACCCTTCGGCTGCGGTGGCGGCGGCCGGAGTCGAGAGTGCAGAGTGGGCTGCGGAATGTAGCTGCTGCCGCTCGATACCAAATCGACCAGAACTGAGAAGAAGCTCAGTCCATTTCACATGCGCACAGTGACGCTGAGGTTTTGTTGGGTTCTTGGTGACCGTTAATGGCGGCGGTGGTGTAGCGTGGTGCGAAGGCTGGTGGGTGGAGCCAAGAGAATAAGCAAAGGAGAATTAATGGAGGTGGGGGTACGGGCACGAATCTGCTGGTGGTCATGGACTCATGGGTGAATATATTTGGGAAAATTCCCTCAATGCCATTGGCATAAACCTCAATCCCCCATTCACCACCGATAAAAGCTTTAACCCGTAGATGCCAACCATCGAAAATCTGTATCCTCTCCATGCCACCGCAGCACCGTTTCAGCAGTCCAAAAAATCTAAATACCAATAGTACCCCATGTTGTCATCCTTCAGAGCTGTTGTTGGCCTACGCGACGAAGACACCGCCAACTGAGGCAGAGGAGCAGTAGGCGCGGTAGATGAGTAGAGCGGAGTAGCAACAACCGTGTAGATACGCTCGGGGGTGGAGCAGACGAGCCTAGATAGAGCAGTGGAGGTCATGTAGACGAGCCTAGGCGAAAGAGCAGCAGGTTGTGGAGCACGCCAAACCGGAGAACAGTTAGGATGGCACCTAGGTTGCTGCTCCATATATCAGCGAGATTGGTTGCTGCTTCGTACAACGGCGGCGCAGTGGCGAGATTTGGGCAACAAAGGGGCGACGTAGTGGCGAGATTTGGGCAGCAAATGGGCGGCGCAATGGCGAGATTTGGGCAGGTCAACAGTGGTGGATGGCTTGAGGTCGGGCTTACCTCCACAATGGGAGGCAGCGATGGCATCAAGGAGGTAGGCCCTGCATAACGGCTCGGATTGTGCGTGAAGGTCAGACTGACCTGCACTTGTACCGTGTCCATGATAGATGTGGATTGAGCTCTGTTTCTTTCTCTTAGACAATCGATTTTTTTATCTTTGTAAGAGCCGGATGGAAAGGGGAAAACGGTGGGAGGAGGACGAAGCAACTGTCAAGTGGGCTCAAGGGTAAAAATGGCTTTTTACATGTTCATCCCAAATAAAATAGAACGTGGATGGTCTTAAAGAGACTAAAATTTAAAATCAATGGCATTCAAGGGATATAAGTTTTTTAGGTGGTGAATAGGAGATTAGAGTTTAAGCCAATGACATAGAAGGAATTTCCCCAATATATTTTGGCTTTTTACTCGTTGGGCATAGGTGTCTGTGCAGTCTGAAGGTGAAGGGTAAAAACGTGAAAGGAGGAGTATCGACGCTGGACGGCTGGAACCAGGAACCTAAAACGATCCAGCTACTATAGGACTTTCTCGAAATGTTTCAAGTAAACTGAATTATTTTTTCTATAAAATTCTTTGACTTTTTAAAAATAGTTTTTAAAAATATAGTCAAAGAAGAATAGCGCAAGTTTATAACTCATAGCCACAGAAAATACTGGTCATGAGTGAGCTGATTATCAGTCCATCATTCCACAGCCTAATAATGGGACTTTCAAGTGCACGCAGACAGCATGTGCGGGCCCATGAACCAGGCCAGGTGCCTTAAAACGTAAGACGATCTTTCTTTACACTGCTAGTGCTAGTCCAATCTCAAAACATAAGATGATCCTTCTTTACACTGCTAGTCCAATCTCAAAACACAAGATAATATAGGCAGCAATGAGTCAGCACTGCCATCCTGTAATAAGGTGAAAAGGCACAAAGGTTCAAAAAAGAAAGAAAGAAAAAAAGATGAAAAGGCACAAGGCATTATGAGCTGAAGTAAAAGAATCACAACTACATCCAGCCACAGCATTTCCAGACCTCTTGTTTTGGTAAACGGTATTGATACAACACTAGTAATCACACAGAAATTTTGAGAATTACCATACAAAATGAACAAACATAAGTTAATTGTACATGACGAAGGATACATTCTGGATTCATACTAATCAGAGTCAGAGTCTTGATACGTCGACGATCTAATCCTCCTGTTTTTCGACATCTCACCCTCGTCGTCGTTATCATCATCGTCCTTCTTCTTCTCGTCGATTATACCTATGTATTTTGGAGGTTAGTATGTTTGTCATTATAAATTGTGGAGTAGTACTCTGTAACAAAGTAGCCACCTTTCATCTTGAGAATATTTTCCAACGCCCTTGTTGAAAAGTCGTCTTTGCTCCCAAGGTCTTGAAACCCAACCAACCGGTCAACAGCTATACCCTTCCTGAAGTAAAAGTATGTCCATTGGTACACCATGTCAGACTAGTGCTTGCATGAAGAAACAGGAATAGAGCACCAGAAATTATAACATGCTACCATATGGACATGAATGATAAACAGCATGTCCTTACTTGAACAATATAACACAGGGTAATGTTTTGATTGCCAGTTTGGCCACAAAGAACGGGGCATTCTGCAGTTAGTTACTGATAAGGTCAGCTTTCATCATGAAACAAAGTGGATAGCCTTCAGTGAAAGCATAGCATATAGACCTCAGCATCAAGCTTGATGAATTTTGTTCCCACGTAGACCGACACAAGGGCCTTCAAATGCTTATCCATGATCCTAGCAAAGATTCCCAGAGTTTCACAAGTATAAACAGAAAACAATATATATGTCGAGAGAAAGAAGTGAAGTTATAGCATACTTGCAACGGTAAAATTCACGGTGGTAGAAATGGCATATGACCTTTTCACTGCCAGTAACCTCCCCAGAAAATCTCCTTCAGTTATCTCCCTGTATTCACCATGACCCTGCCTTTTTAGCACTTCACGTTTCTCAGCCTCTTTCTGTTGCATAGGAGATATTTTGAGGAGGAAAACTAAACACCACACTTTCATGTGTCAAAAGGGAAAGATGGATCTCAATACCTTTAGAGCAGCAATTCTCTCTGCATGCAACTTCTCGAGTTCTGGGTCCTGGTGAACGGTTTTATCATGTAATGATAATTTGCCAATCGACAACATAAAAAGAACTATGTTCCCTACACTGAAGAGAAATATACAGTACAAAAAAGCATGTTTAAGCTTCTACTCACATCCATTAGCTCATCAAGATCAACTTCATCATGGTTTGCAGGTGCACCTTGAGCCTTTTCATTAGCCAAAATTTCCTAAAATAATGTACAACTAGCTCATGTTATTATCACAGAATCATAATGGAACAGAGAAGTGATGTGCATACATTGCGAGAAGAGGAATCCAAAGATTGTGAAAACAAAAGGGTATACTCTATACAGTGCTGCTAAGGATTCAAATATGCAATGGAAAGAAAAAGGACATCACTAACCACAGTACAAAGAGAAAAAGACACAAATAGAGATAGGAGATACAAGTTCTAGATTCATGCTGACAAGAATCTAACTTTGTTTTTGAAAAATAGAATTGATAGGAATAAAATAATTTGCTGGCATGTCGATAATAAAATATTTGCAGGACAACCAGGGAATGATGTACATCAGTTTTCTAATGTTTTCAGGGACAAAAGTACCATTTTGCCACAGTTCCATGTTCCTAATCTGGCTAAAAGTTTGACAATTCTATACGTTACCAACATTAAACTGTTCCTAACAATGTTTATTGTCGAAAGATGTCCTTTTGCTGAATGTAATATTGTATACAAACCACCTGAGAATCATAAACCATCAAGAATCTAGTTTTCATAATGCATACTATAACCTAAACTCGATACTTTAAAATCTAAACGTTCACAGTATAAGTGAACAGGAACAAAATCATCCTTGTCAGAGACTATACCCTCCTGTGAGCATTAAAAAAAAGAGTTGGCACGAACTGATAGAAGCTACCATGAGACAAGAAAAAAAAATCAGCTAACAGTTCCAGACAGCACTCTACACTTCACCAAAAACATCTATAACAACAACTAAGGATGGATCACCCGAAAAATCATTACATGGCATTATTTATAAGAACAATGATAATCTATCTAATTCGATTCATGAGACCCGGACGATTCCGGAATGGATGGATCCCATTCCATTTCCACCCCATAGATGGATCACACTCCACTCTTCAGATACCAATCAAGAGATTGATAGGGACGCAGAGGCGCTCCTCTCCCTTCCCTGCCGCGCAATCCATAGCGTTTCGTGACCGAATTCAGTTTCCCGTTAGAATAAAAAAACTAAGGTCGGATCACCATTCACCAACGAATCCACGCGCGCCAGTAACAAAAGATCCAGGACGCTGGCGCCGCTAGACGCCTTGGCAAACCCCGGAGCATACCAGCTGGATCACAGAGGATCTCCGGCCGGTGGTGCAAGCAGGCACTGGAATGTTGGGGAGATGAGGACGGGCGAGTTACCTTCTGGTAGTCACGGGCGGCGGCGGCGATGACGTTGCCGAAGGCCAGATTGGAGAGAGTGGACTTCACTGCGTCCGGATCCATCCTTGGTGTTTCTTCTGACTCCTCGTGCTCGCGCCGGCGTCTCCTCCCCTCCTCGGCCGCCGCTGCGGCTCGCCGGATTTGCTTCGGCTTCCCGGGGAAGAGAGACCGAGAAAGCGAAGTGTTACTGCGGGCTCAGGAGAAAGCTGGCCACGGCTATTGAAGATGGACCTAATGAGCCAACAAAACTAGGCCCAATTCGTTGAATTCTGTCCATTTTTCCTCCTTTTCGATCGACACATTTGTACTATAATTTATATTATTATTATTTATTTTTATAATATTATGTAGCATCTAAATAGAGAGAAAAAATCTGTTAATGTGTAGACTAGGCTGTCCGGTTTCGATATGTTGATTGAAAGTTTCCAAATTGAATCGTTAGTTATTTCCTCCCCGATTTTTAGCTGATTAAAAATTAGGGAAAGTTGAAGAGTGGCTATGTTTTTGCTTCGTTTCGTTCAATTTGAAACTTTTATTTTTTGAGAATCGTATCATATTGCATATATTTGGTAGAATATGAACGAGCAGCAGTGAAAAATAAAATACAAACGATCATATAGTGGATCGCCAGTTCCCAGCATCCAACTAAACAATACACGAGAAGCCTGACACATGATCGCATGAAATTATTTTAACAGTGACGCTGAATTCAACAAAGAGGCTCTGATTTCAGTAAAAGTAAGCCATTTACTTATATAAAATTTACTTTGTTATCATTTTCCAAACACAATTTCTCTGGTTACAATGTACAAGACCAACAATATCGCCAAGTTACGCTGCAGAAGCCAGGAGCATCTCCTCCTGCTTCTGTATTGCCTCCTGTACAGCTGGGTAGCTGAGCGAATCCTAAGGTCATAATCATTATCGTCGAATGCCATCTATTAGATGACATGAGCTATAGTAGTCCCAGCGATTTGAGCTGGTTGATGTGTTCTGCAGGGAGCGGTGGTGGACACCAGTCCGTGCGCTCGCCATCCACATCCTCTACAACATATTCCTGAAGACACAAAATCGAAATTATAAAAAACCACAACAAACTGGGCGATGACTGATTGACTGATTAGTGATGCTCACCTTGGTTAGCATTCTCTTCGCAAGAATGTGGTAGTGCCGCTGCCAGATTCGTTGGCCAACCATTGTTGCAACAAGGACACTGTAGAATATACCAATAACTGTGAAAAGCCCAAGCACAATCACCCCCATTATGAAGAGCAACGGTAGCCCTGCTTCCCCAGCACCTCCCAAGCAACCACCACATTCACCAGCAGTAGTTGCGCAACCTTCAAAGCATGTAGTGCAGTCGGTCCACATGCAAAGTGTTCCTGGTAGATGGCAATCTGCACACATCCTGAAACAAGACAAGTGTGGCTAAAAGACGTGGAGCAGGCACATACCATGCAGCGCGAAAAGGTATCATAAGTGTACATGCACAGAACAAAACATTGCTTATTGGATCCAAGACAGTTATGCAAGTGTTGCGACAGTCCATTACATATAATCTTCTATCCTGATTATCCTAAGTGACTAGGTTGTTTAGTCTCAGGATGGGAGGAGTTAGGTTTTGTTCATCGGTTATCACTAGTTGCAAGAAAAAAAGCCCTCATGTCCCTGGTATGAGGTGAGGAAAAGATGATGTAGCAGGAACATATTACTTTAATACAATGAAACAGTCCCCTTGTACTGAGAAAAAAAAGTCTTCTGCTAAAGCTTGGAGTCCATTCCACTAAAATGAAATACTCTATCTAGAACTTGTGAGCCCCATATCAACTCTGTTGACCAAAATGTTTTGGCTTGTTCCATTTGGTGGGGTTTTGAGGGAATTGGAAGGTATCGAGGGAGATTAATCCCTAACTTACTTGGAAGGAATGCAAGAACCCTTCAATCCCGTTCAAATCCTCTTGGGGTAGCACTAATGGAATAATGCTACTTGAATTACTGTATATAATAGTGTAAAGTAATCAGAGCATACCCTGGCTGACAGCAACAAAGACACAATTCTCGACAAGGCTGAGCCAAGTCATTCCTTACTCTCCGATCATAACAAGTTATAAAGCATCCTGACAAACCCAACAATGCAAAAAACAATAATGCACCTGCAACCAGAAGATAAGTGCTCCATCAGTTCAGAAGCAAAACAATATGTGCAAGAGGAGCAATGAAGACCTTAGTAACATAGTGTTACACGAAAAGCAGTTTGACCGATATTACCTAAGTCGATATATATCGTCTCCAAAAAAAGTCGATATATATAATGGCGTAAATCAAGAACTTTCAATTTTTAACCTCACATGCATGCAATCTTTTTATGAGCTATTATTAGTACATATGCTACAGAGTTGAAATTTCAATAAAGATGCTTAAGCTGTAAGCAAAGGTTCCCATGGCGTTTTGCATGTTACCTAGAAATAGTTTCCTTAAGGCAAAATTGTCTGTAACACACTGAGAAAACATGACTTCGTCTCCAACACATCAACAAAGTCGTATTTGTCTGCAACACACTACGATTTTGTGATTTCTTGTCTCAGACACATTATGACTATTTAACAATTGATGTCAACTTTTTTATCTCAATACTCGTAGTACAATAGGACTTGAAACTTGGCACAAATATACATTGTCCTATTATCTATTAATAAAAAATAGTGCTAGATTTTATTTTGTTATTTTCATGGTTTGTTGGATAAATTGAATATTAAAACAATGAGCAATGAATACAAACATCTTAGCTCTATTTTTTAATGATAGATAAAGCAAAAATATATATTTGTGCTAAGTTTCAAGTCCTAATGTATTATGAGTATTGATATAAAAAAGATGAAAACAATTGTTAAATGGCCATAATGTGTCCTGGACAAGAAATCACACAATCATGGTGTGTTACGGACAAATTTGACTTTGTTGATGTGTTACAGTACAAATCCACATTTTCTCGAGTGTGTTACGGACAATTTTGCCTTTCCTTAATATGTCCGTCCATGCAAAGATAAAAAGACTATCCAATCATTCATACTTTTTCTTTACTTCCATATATCTTTCCTTCATTTTCGTTTACAAATTTGAATCTTATGAAGTTGTTGAGTTATAAGGATACATGCAGCAAATTCTCATAGTACGATTTTATCAAATAGACTTGCAAAAAGGTCAAAATAGTAATAGAGGAATGATAAAGTAAGTTACCACATATGTAATAGAAACTAACTTCATTATCAAAACCCCAGGCTGTCCTCAACCAATATTGCTGGTACCCATCAATAAAATGTACCAAATATGCCAATGCAGAGATGACCTGAATCAATGAATAAGTACTATTGTCAATCAATAGGATGTAGATAAAGGAAGGAGAAGAAACAGAAATTTTCAAATACTTACAAACTGAACTAGAGCAAATATGAAGAGTATATCCCTCGTAACGAAGAAACGGAACTTCAATGTTCGCCACTTCCTGTCAGTGTGGACATGAACCCTCAGGTAATATGGAGCCTTGCAGGTGGTACAATGAGAGAAAGCAAACCCCTCCTGCACATGAACAAGCATCAAAGCATGGTAAGTTACATGTTAAGAAAGAAAGATCACCAATTCAATTATAAAAGCATACCCCAATGCCAGGGAACAAACTGAATATAGAAAACTACCAAACACTGTCCTATTAACAGCAGAAAAACACTTTTCACTAATTGCGCAAGATGTTAAGAGTGGGGTTGATAGAAAAGGGTGTATCGTTTCTGGTGTAAACAGTAAATTATAACTCCCCAAATCAGAAGTAAAATGTTTTATTTTCCTAGGAAAAAGAGTAGCATGTTTTCATGGAATAATCTGAACCATCCGAGTTGAACCTCCACCTGCCATTACCAACCAGCACAACTTCCAACCGGATGTAGACATTCCAACACCTGAAACAAAAGCAGACTTTGCAAGACTAACTACCAGATTTGGACTAGGGAACACCTGTCTAACAAACTGTGAGCCCCATTCAAAGAGAAAAAAAAGAGTACCTGCATAAGCATGCTCTAGGGTTGTGAGAGACAGAAAGAGATCGGTTCAAGCATAGGAGTAGAAATAGTCATAGGCAAGTCACAGATAGTCATTGTAAACCAATCAAAAAAAGGAGAAACACCCTAAATACAACAAAAAGTGTTCATGACAATGAACTCAGAATTTAATGACTTCAAAAGAATATCCGTTTGGTCAGCTCAAGTAGTTTCATGTCAATTTTGTGGTCCTTTCTGATAAGAAGAAAGATCCTAATATGTAACATGCTCAGAATGTCTGTTCAGCCAAAAAAGAACATATTTACATTAAAGTAAGCCTGGTTAAGAAAACATTTCAACGAAATATGGAACAAAGCCAGATTAAGAAAACAATTCATCAAAATATATCCATAAAAGTTCCAAAATTTATGCCAATATAGCCAAAACATACACCAACATTGATTTGAAGTGGTGAAGTTTGTCAGATGAGGAAACATTTGAACAATAAATTCATAAGAAATAGTGATGTTACATGATGTGTTGGCTGTATCAAAACGGTTATGCTAAATACAAATTTGAGTTGTATTTCTCCAAAATGGTATCATTATATGTATGCAAAGATGTCATGTATCTAGGGGCAGGTGGGTACCCAAGTGGGTAGTTGTGGGCCAAAGACTCTAGTTCATTTGTTCACGAGGTGAAGAAGAGGAGGAGAGGGTTAGATCATTTTAGAGACTTTGAGCCGACTCACCGACACAGAAAATGAAAAACTTGCATTCCTAGATGTATCTCAGGGAAACTAAACCAGCCTAGTGGTTCCATATGAAATGAACTAGCAAGCCTCGATCGGGAAAAAGCGAGTGAATTGCGGTCACTCTTTTGAGAGGATTCACTAGATATGCATTAACCAAAATGAACATGTGCAAAACTTAGCTCTTATAGGAAGTCAGACAGAAAAAATAACCAACCAAATAGACATCAATGTCGAGGTGTATACCTCATCAGCTGTGTTCTGGTAGCTAGATGCCTAGGTGGTAACTAATGGCTCAGAAAACAAGATGTTCCGACTTTCCAAGTGTTTCCGTAAACATGATGCCTCAAGAAGGTAAGGCTTCCACAAACTTCACAATTTAGACTGTGTTACAGAAACCTTTGATGTTTGAATGTTTCATTAAATCTTTCCATCAGTTATTAATATAGCATATAGCATCATAAAGAATGAGCCCGAATGGAAGCAGTAAATGCTGCTAGCATCTGGACTATTCTAACAAAGAGCAACAACATTTTGAACAAACTCCAAAAGACACTGCACAGCAACAAATCACAAGAAAATGCTACTACCTTCAAGCACACAGCATTTAATTCAATCAGATGATATTCAAGCAAAAAAAGCCACAGCTTCCCAAATTCAAACCCTCACTGAATATATGTATACAATGCAGCAGAAATCCCGGTTTCCTCGAGATTGAACCACACCATTTTGCCCAATTTTGACGCAGCCCTTGATGCAAGGAACCAGGAGGAGGGGAAAAGCGCTCACCTTTACGGCCCTCCAGTGGTCGAGGCAGTCGCGGTGCACGTACTTGGACGTCCCCTTGCATTTGCACGGCGCGATGAAGTCCCTCCCTGCACACTCACCACACCCGCAGAAGCAGGGCCAGTCAGATCCCCCTTCACCCCGCAAGCAGTCTCGGCACAACACGACTGCGACTCACCGTCGGTCTCGAGGCAGATCCGGCACTGCAGTTGGTCCCCGGCGCCGGCGCCCGCCTCCAGGTCGATCTCCGACGGCGGCGGGATCAGCGGCGACGACGCCAGCTTCTCCTCCATCACCAGCGCCTACAGCCACGCGAAAGCGAACGCCTGCTAGAGCTTTCTCGAAGCCGCCGCGCCCATCCGACGCCCCCGAAGCCTCTCCTCCTCCGCCCGCTTCGATCGAATCGAATCGAGCCGGCGGCGAGGAGATTGGGGAGTTTGGTGTGTGTCCGTGCAGTTGGTGGTGGACTCGCGGCGAAGCGAGGTATAGCAGGGCTTGTGCGACGCGACGGCGGCTAGGTGGAGAGAATGACGAGTAGGACCGAAAGGACCGAGCCCGAGGTGGGGCCCGCTTTGGAAGTGGGGCTGCTGGTGGAGTGGGTGGCCGTGCGTCCGGGTGCGAGTTGACCTGAGGCGGGAAGCTTCCTTCTCCCGTGTCGACGGCGGCCGGCTGCTGGCTGTTGCGGTTGCGGGTTGTTAGATTGGGCTGGGCCGGTAAAGTGGGTCGTGAAAGTACTATTGGGATTTGCAGGCTGAAAGGTTTCAGACCTTCGTATTTTATCGGCCCAAGCAGTAGTCCAAGGCTGCCACGCCACGCCATTCGCGCCGCGTCCCGGACACAATTCGCCGCCGGAGCAGGAGGCCGCACGGTCACCGGGATCTGCCTCTTCCCAGCGCCGTAGGTTTCAGGTGTGTACCGCTTCTTCCCTCCGCTATTCTCGTCTTACACCTTCCGCTCAAATTCGCTCCCATCGCCCTCGCCCGGTGCGAGGTGCTCGACGTATTGCCTTGCCTCTGCTCGGCCCTCGCTCGCGCGCGGATGCCTGCACCGTCGTTCCTCTCTGAAACAGCTCGCGTGCAGTTCATGATTTCCTCGTGAAATCGCTGCCTCTCTGACACAGTTTAACATCTTTCCTTTCCGTTTTTACAGGAAACATCGGATTGGATCGGCCCATGGCGCCAGCACCGTCGCGTTCGTGGGCGGACCTCCCGCCAGAACTCACGGGCCTCGTGCTCGGACACCTGCCCGCCCGCGTCGACCGCGCCCGCTTCGCCGCGGTGTGCTCGGAGTGGCGCGCCGCCGCGCAGGAGGCCCGGCTGTCCCCGCCCGCGCCGCTACTCGCGCTCAAGGACGGCACCTTCTACATCGTTCCCAACCGCGAGCAGTTCCGCTTCGCCTGCCGCACCGAAGGCTTCGCCACGGCTTTTGACAGCTGGCTTTTGCTTTCTCCTATTGGACCCTTTCACTGGGGATACAATGACCCTTCCTGCATCGGGCAGCGTTCATGACATGGTTGGTGATTCAGAGTCAGACGAGGAGGAGGATGACTCTGACGAGGATAATAATTATGTAGAAGAGGATGAGGATGATTCTGTCGAGAATGATAATTATACTGACGAGGGTGATAATGACTTGGACATTGGGGCTACAATGACCTTTCCTGAACCGGGCAACATTCACGACATTGGTGATGATTTAGTGTCAGATGAGAATGAGAATGATACCGACGAGGATGATACTGACGATAGTGATAATGACTTGGACGACTCTGATGTTGCAGACACTAAATTCTCCATCATCAAACTAATCGTGTGTTCACCCCAAGCTGTTGCTGCACTGTTCTCATGTAACGGTTGTTGTCGAATTGCAGTGTGCCGACCAGGAGCCTCCTTGTGGTCAGTAGCATGGAACCGGACTTTTCGGGTTACTGACATGGCATTCTACCAAGGAAGGCTCTACATCATTGATGATGATGATGAGAGTCTCTTGGCTGTTGACATGAGCATTGATGCCACTGGCAACCCCTGGGTTGCTCGGATTGTAACGGTCATCGACAACCCGCCCTACAAAACTTTGATGAGGATGATCTACCTGGTCAAATCACATGGTTCATTGATGATGGTGTGTAGAAGAAATCCGGCATCTCACATTGAACCACAGATACACACTTATCCTAGGCTATGTGAGCCTGAGGTTATGGCATTCGAAGCTGACTTCGTGCAATCGCGATGGGTCAAGGTGACCACGCTACCGAAAGATCAGGTGTTCTTTCTAGGGTCATGTTCAAAGGCTGTTTGTATGTCTCAACATGACATGCAGGGCAATCGCATCTGGTTCTTGGATGACTACAGGAATTATCAAGGTTGGGACTATTGGTACAGCGACATAGAAAGTAAATCAAGTTATGGCTCCTGGAGCTGGACATGTAGCAAATACCGCACCCCTCTACCAATCTTGTTGAACGGCTATAAGGGGTCTGCTAGCGCGGCGTGGCTCTTTCCATCTGAGTAAGGTAGCTCATTGAACAATTGTTTCCATATAGGAGATGTTAAGTCCATCAGTATTTGCTTATCATAGTACAATAGTCTTCTATCTTCTGTAATAGATTCTTTAATGCATGCATCTTGTCAATTGGTATGTGTGGCTTTGCTGTCCTGCATACATCTTGTCAGTTTTTTTATCAATATTATATTACCTAAACTCTTGAGGGAATAGCTGGATCAGAGTGGTCTCAACTCTAAGGTTGCCTGTTTGAGCAAAAAAATGTTATTTTGATCTTTAGTGGTTATTATTTTGAATATTTCGCATAGATAGTAAGAATTGTGGCTTTATGAGGTTTATTTATTTCCCATTACGATGTTTTAGGGTGGAATACCCCTGATCCTTGTGTCAATGTGTTGTGGATAACTTTGGATGTAAGCGTCTAGCATAGGTGCGGTCGATCTCTTGTAGATAGAACTTATACTGTTTGAATGTCTGCTTGAGGTAGGTGGCCCTAGATTTTCTAATCACAAATGATTAGGCCAAAATGGTTTCATAGAGGTGTTTCCTGCTCCAACCCTCTTTCTCCCACGTGGACTGGCCCCATGTCCAGGCGACCTTCCCTTTTAGTTCTCTTCCCGGGGTCGATCATCTCGCTGCTTTCGATGAGCTTCATGCTCAACAATGACATCCGATACCTCTGTCCTTGATCCACACGCAGCCAAGTAAATTTGATTGAGTGAAAAGGTCAAGAAAAGAACACGAAAAAATACTTGTACATGGAGCCTCATCTCAATTCTCACTAAAAAGGCACCTCCCATTCCAATGTTGCATTGCACTCGCCCAAAATCCACTAGAACACCCGCAACCGCAAGGAACAACAACTGTGTGCGTGTGCAATGTGCTAGAGGCCAAGGCAACTGCTGGGAGCTCCTGCTCCAGCAGCACCACAACCTTCGCCGCCGTTGTCAAACTTCTTGCCGGAGGTTGCCGGCATGGTTCTGCACCGCCTGCCTGCCGGCGGCGCCGACCACACCCGCTTTGCCGCCGTGTGCACCCAGTAGAGTAGCGTGCCACGGCGTAGCAGGCCTCCCTGCCACTGCTACTGCTCGTGCTCCCCAACAGCACGGCGCACGGCCTGGTCGACGGCAAGCCATTCCCGTTCCATCGCTGCGCGGAGTACGCCGGCGTTTGTGAAAACTAGCTAGCATTAATTCTCCCACGAAGACGAGAACAGCGCCGCCCAACTTGTGTTGGTGGATCCCAGAGCCCACCTTCTTCTCTGTCCCGCCTTGGCTCGGGAGGTACCACCTTGGCTCTACCTGGTGAAGTGGCGTGGAGGCCCGGTACCGTGGCGACATGGCTTTTTCCCAAGGTCGAACTGTTTCTAGTTTTTATTACTTAATTAACGCAATGAGAGCCGCTCTAGTTGAATCCATACATTATTCTTTTTATCTCGATGCATACATAAAATTGACTGACTATTTCTATTGAAACTCTAAATTGTTTATTACAAGGCCGAGTTATATTTTCCATGTAGCACATGGAGAAAGAGAGCAACTTGCCAACTTTTGCTCTTGTTGTTATAGTATGGACCGCGTTAACGCGTGCGCGACCGGTCCCCCTGCCTCCACGTGCTCTGGTCCTATTTCGACCAGCCGCCGGAGACGCCATGTGCACTTCTTCCACCTCGCGTCGAGCTCCTCTCGCCAGCCCTACCCATCGTCGGCCTGCTGCCCACAGCTCCGGCGGCATGGGGCATTGCCGAGCCGACCGCCTCCACCCCCTCCCCCCTCCCTCCCAGTCCCACACACAAAACCGTCATACCTCGGAGGAGAACTCGTCGCCGCCCTCCCGGACAACCCAAACCCTAACCACGCAACCTTCCCGGACAACCCAAACCCTAACCCCGCAGCCCTCCTAGACAACCCAAACCCTAGCCGCACCGCTGACATTGTCATCGGCGACGCGGCAGCGCCCCGCCGCCGCATCGCACCACCTGCCTCGCTGCCATGCTCCACCACCGCTTCGTTCATCTCCAAGCTCACCGCCGCCACTAATCCACCAGCAGCGGCGCGGTCAACGCCCCCATTGCCACACCGCGCCGCCCCGCACAATCTCGGCGCTCAGCCCTCCGGACTAGCCGTCGATGGCCACCTCTCCTCTTACTCTTGCTTTGTGCCATCAATTTGTTTTTACGCCTTCTATGTCACTGCCGTTAGTTTTCCACTCTATAACGGTGTCAAACCAAGAAGGAAAAAGAAAACATTGCCCTGATCCTTTCTTCTCCACTAACACGCCCTTCGCCTCCCTGTTATAAGAAAAAGAAAAATAGCAATGCTAGAGCTCGCCATGGCTGGACTCCAAATCTAAATCTAACGTGTGTTCACTTGGCTTCTCGCTCGAGCTCCTACTCCATATTCAGCTATTGTCCCCGGCTGTTACTGTCAGCGAAGGTAATAGCTTAATTAGCTCATCGCCATTGGCTGCGGGACCTTATTGAAGCAATAGATCTTGCTTCCACAACCCTTGCGATTTAGCAGAGATGTATGATCATTGAAAGGCAAATGATATGTGGGTATTGTCAGACTCACAGTCATAATATTAGCCAATAGTGATTATCACAGACTCACAGTCACACTATCAGCCAATAGTGACTGTGTTTACTCTATGAATCTTGAAGGAAATATAACTTGGGGTCCAACCTGATGGAAAAATATCCTTCTCTCTCTCTCTATCTCTCTCTCTCTCTCTCTCTCTCTCTCTCTCATCAGAATACTATGTCTTTGTGGAATTGCATCCAAACACCCTTTTAGAAATTCTCTTAACTTTTATATTGCCATGGATCCGCAGGTGACGTACAAATCTAGTCTTATGCAGTTTTTTTATTATTGTGTTTCAAGAATCATGAACTATGTTAAAAAAAGAAGGGGGTGGGGGTCCCTAGGATAGTAAACCTTATCTCTGAGAATGGTTTGGATACCCACACATTTAATGAAGATAATTCTAAGATATCAAACTCTTGTAATGAGATATGGTTATATTATTGTTCTGATGGTAAAAAGATATTGAAACTGCCACTTGTGATATCAAATAATTACTGAGGATATATAATAGATGTCATTAATTTTAGGATTTAGCCAAGGTATGTTGCATCAATATAAATACGTGCATACCAAAATAGAAGTGCTATACGAGATATTTCGCTAGAGGTCCACTTTACCACCTCCTTGCAAAAACAAAAGAGAGATTTTATACTTTGATCTTCATGGCACCTCTTGAGAGAAACACAACAAGGATGTTTCCCTTGGCAGCATTTTTGTTCTTGGTTATTGTGTCCTCTACCTTCTCGCGAAGCCAAGCTGGTGGATGTAAAATTCTTACTTTTACTTACTCTGAATTATTTATTACACTTGTTTATAATCAATTATCCAAAAGAATTTGCTCATTCTATTAGGTGCTTCATTTGTAGGTCTTAGTTGTCCAAGGCATTTACCACCCTTACCACCCTCGCCACCATGGCCACCATCGCTTGTGTTGATATGTAATGATCTTCCAAAGTGTAATATGGCAAAGTGCTCAAGATATTGTAGAGAAAATCATTCAAGACTGCCATATTACGAGTGCGTGAAGAAAGTTGTTCCATGGCAGTGTTGTTGCCATAACCACGACCACCATGTGTAAATGCATCTATTTTGATGCGAGTTTAATAAACATAAAGCTATTATCCGAGTCTAACTCTTGTGTGCACCTAAAGCATATATTACTACAATAATAAACTTCTCTTTGGATCCAAGGTCCATGCTATGGGTCTTAGCTTAATAGTTCATGGGTCCGAATGTCATACAAGTGCTAGTGATTTTATACTTTGATCCTTATGGCATCCGTCGAGGGAAACACAACAAGGATGTTGCCTTTGGCGAGTGTTTTTGTTCTTGGTTATTGTGACATCATCAACCTTCTTTCTAAGCCAAGCTAGAGGATGTAAAATATATATATATATATATATATATATATATATATATATATATATATATATATATATATATATATATATATATATAATATATATATAGGGTAATTATATTTTACTCCCGGGTGTAGTTACTCCCATGTTCAAAAAACCACCTTGGGTATGTGTACATACCCATTTATCATTTTGAATATGTGCACATACCTAAAACAAGAATTTTCAAAATGATAACCATGAAAAAATTTGTGTGGAAATATTATTTCTATGCACCTTGTTATATATTGCATTTCCTACATATAAAAGGAGTATGTATATATACTTGATTTATCCTCTTATAAAAAAGGAGTATGTCTACATACCACTTTTAAAATTCAAGTATGTATACATACTTTATTTAGAAACCTCAAGTATGAAAAGATACCTCCTAATTTGTAAGATACACACATGGGAGTAACTATACCCGGGAGTAGAAAAACGCTTCCTATATATATATATATATATATGGTAATTCCATTCTACTCCCGGGTGTAGTTACTCCCACGTTCGAAAAATCACCTTGGGTATATGTACATACCCATTTATCATTTTGAGTCTGTATACATACCTAAAATAAGAATTTTCAAAATGATAACCATGAAAATTTTTTTGTGGAAATCTTATTTTTATGCACCTTGTTATATATTGCATTTCCTACATATAGAAAGGAGTATGTACATATACTTGATTTATCCTCTTTTGAAAAAGGAGTATGCTGACATACCACTTTTGGAATTCAAGTATGTGTACATACTTTATTTAGAAACCTCAAGTATGAAAAGATACCCGCTAATTTGTGAGATACACACATAGGAGTAATTACACATGAGAGTAGAAAAACGTTTATATATATATATATTTATATATATATATATATATATATATATATATATATATATATCTGTTTGTGAGATACACACATAGACTAGTCCATCTGTTTCAAATTATAAGACGTTTTTGACTTTCGGACTACACGTTTGACCGTTCGTCTTATTTAAAAAAATTGTACAAATGTTATTAATTTGATTATGATTTGTTTTATCATTAAAGATATTTTGTAAATAACTTATTTATTTATATATTTATACAAAATTTTTGAATAAGACGAGCGGTCAAACATAATCTCCGAAAGTCAAAAACGTCTTATAATTTGAAACGGAGGGAATAGTATATATATGATAGATGTCATTTTTTTTCCTATCTAGCCACTAGAAAGTATCACATCCGGTGGCCCACGGGTACATCAATGCCTCCACTCTCTCCGCTCTATCTCCTCCGAGGAACCTGCATGGAATAAGATTATTCTTGGATGGTGAATTGCTGAGGAAGTGAACAAGAAAGTATGGATACCATTGATGCTAGTCAATTTTCATGTAAATTGAGTCGAATCCATCCATTTTTAATCAACCATTCCACTATAGATGAATTCTAAAAAGAAATAAAACAAAATATTATTCTAGCAACCATAATTTAATAATGAAGGTATTGCTCGTTTGTGGGCACGTGGTTGTTTTCTTGCTTCCTCTCTACTTGCACAAAGGAGTTTTTCTTTTTTGGGTCATCCATGAATTGTTGATGTTAATCAAGCCAGGCCTGCTGGTAGGGGGCGACCGGATCTCGCCCTCCCATGCGCGCCCTCCTTCGCCGCTGGAAGGAGGGAGCAGATCTACCCGCCACCGCCGGGAGGGGGCGTTTGGATCTCGCTGGTCCCCGTGGGTCACTCGCCGCCTGCCGACCGGACGGAGGGTGGAGGGAGGGAGCCGCCGGTTGTGCGACTCTCTCTCTCTCTCTCTCTCTCTCTCACGCACGCGCGTGCACGCTCTCTCTCACATCATAATACTATGTCTTTGTGGAACTGCATCCAAACACCCTTTTAGAAATGCTCTTAACTTATTTATTTCCATGGATCCGTAGGTGACATACAAATCTAGTCTTATGCAGGTCTTTTATTATTGTGTTTCAAATCATGAATTATGTTCAAAAAAGAAGGGGGTGGTGGGGGGGGGGGGGGTCCCTAGGATAGTAAACCTTATCCCTAGGAATGGTTTGGATACCCACACATTTATTGAAGATAATTCTAAGATATCAAACTCTTGTAGTGAGATATTGTTTATATTATTGTTTTGAATATTCTCATATTTCTTAGAGGGTAAGAAGATATTGAAACTGCCACTTGTGATATCAAATAATTAGTGATGATATATAATAGAGGGCATTAATTTTAGGACTAGACCAAGGTATGTTGCATCGATATAAATATGTGCATACCAAAACAGAAGTGATGTATAAATATTTCGCTAGAGGTCCACTCTACCACCTCCTTGCACAAAGAAAGAGAGAATTTATACTTCGATCCTCATGGCACATCTTGAGAGAAACACAACAAGGATGTTGCCCTTGGCAGCATTTTTGTTCTTGGTTATTGTGTCCTCTATCTTCTCGCTAAGCCAAGCTGGTGGATGTAAAATTTCTTACTTTTGCTTACTCTGAATTATTTATTACACTTGTTTATAATCAATTGTTCAAAAGAATTTGTTCATTCTATTAGGTGTTTCATGTGTAGGTGTTAGTTGTCCAAAGGATTCACCACCCTCAGCACACTGGCCGCCATTGCCACCGCGTGCAATGATTTGTAGTAATCTCCCAGAGTGTAATCTGGAAAATTGCTCAAGATATTGTAGAGAAAATCATTCAAGACTGCCATATCACGAGTGCGTCAAGAAAGTTGTTCCATGGCAGTGTTGTTGCCATAACCACAACCACCTCGTGTAAATGCATCTATTTTGATGCAAATTTAATAAACATAAAGCTACTGGATAAGTCTAACTCCAGTGTGCATCTAAAGCATATATTACTACAATAATAAACTTCTCTTTGGGGCCAAAGTCCATGCTATGGGTCTTAGCTTAATAGTTCATGGGTCCGAATGTCATACAAGTGCTAGCGATTGTATAGTTTGATCCTCATGGAATCTATCGAGGGAAACACAACAAGATGTTGCCTTTGGCAATGTTTTTTTCTTGGTTATTGTGACATCATCAACCTTCTTTCTAAGCCAAGTTAGGGGATGTAAAATTTCTTACATGTAATTACCCCGAACTATTTATCACATATGTTTATACTAATCACTTGCCCAAACAATTTTTCTTCATTCAACAATGTGTTGCATGTGTAGGTATTAGTTGTACAAGACATGCACCACACTCGCCACCATTAACACCACCAGTGAAGAAAGTGAGGATTGCAATGATCTGCTAAACTCGTGATATGGCAGTCTTCAATGATTGCATGTGTCTGGCAAAGTGCTCAAATTATTGCAGAAAAGATTATCCAAATCTGCCATATTGCGACTGCAAGAAGACTATTCCATGGCAGTGTTGTTGCCAAAACTACCTATTCTAAATGGAGTTTTATGCAAATTTTATAATTGATATAAACTATAAAGTTGTTGTCTATATAATGTATCTTTTAAAGCATGGTCGTGTTCACTTCATGCATATTTTATATTAATAATACTAAATATCTTTCATGAGTTGCTACAAAGTGCCGTGGGTCTTAGTTGTATTGAAGTGATTACAGCCAGCGATGGCCAGCGATGGTCCATGAAGTAAAGTCTTTGTCATGTGACATAGAAGTTTTGTAATTTTTAGGATACCGTAAATCTATTAGAATATTAGACGATATCTACTATCAGATTGGACCTCAAGTGGAAAATTGCTTGTGTCAATCTCTCCTCATCAAAATCTATATTTGTTGTATTGCATCCAACAAACTTGTGATCCATTAATGATCTTCTTATGTTTTTTTATTCATGTACTTTTAGAAACAATGCATTTGAAAGGAGCCCCTAGTGTGTGCGTGTGTGGATATCAAACCCCACAGCAAGGTGAAGATCCCTTTCCTCTTCCATAGCAAGGTGTAGATCGTGTCAACTGCCTTTTGGTAAGCTTCATTCATGCTCAACAATTAATGGCATCCAATACCTTGATCCTTGACGCACGCAGACGCAGCCAAGTAAATTCGATTCTAATGAAAAGGAAAGGAGTGCTCGTTGCTCTGCGAGAAAGGAACACGAAGAGATGGATCCATTCTCAATAAAAAAAATGACCTCACATTCATTCCCTACACTACACGCTCCCCTCTGTTCCCTCCCATCCCTCTTCTCGCTCTCGCCGGCGAGCAAATCCTACGGGCCAGAGGCTGGCAACTGCGTGCGTGAGCTAGATGGGCAACTGCTTGGATCTCCTGCTCCACCCGGACCGCTCGTCCGGCGCCAGCCGCCGCTGGTGGGTTGATGCTCCGGTAGCGCGCCGCCCCCGCTATCGCAATGGTCGAACCTCTCGCCGGAGGTTGCCACCATGGTGCTCCGCCGCCTGCCCGCCGGCGACGCCGACCACGTCCGCTTCGCCTCCCTGCCCGCGCCGCTGCCACTGCTCGCGCTCCCGGACGGCGCCGCGTACAGCCTCCTCGGCGGCAAGCCGTTCCCGTTCCCTCGCTGCGCGGGCTACGCCGGCGTCTGCGGAGACTGGCTTGTCTTCTCCCGCAGCGACGGGAACGGCGCCTCCTCCGATCTGGTGTTGGTCGATCCCTTCTTCGACGCCACCATTGCGCTTCCAGTTCCAGCCACCATTGCGTTTCAGAACATTCCGCACGTCCCGTGCCCGGGTCAGGCACGCGAGTGAGGACGAGCCAAGCTTGGCAGGGATGGAGATGGCCGTGCGCAGAGTGATCTGCTGCTCGCCACCGCGCCTCATTGCAGCCCTCGTCAGGCTCGGCGATCACTGCACCGGCATCGCAGTGTGCCGGCCGGCCCGGTGCCGCCTCGTGGTGGTCGGTGCACGTGGACGAACGGTTCTCCGGGTTCGACGACTACGCGTTCCACCAGGGGAACCTCTACGCCGTGGATTACCCCGGCGGTGGCCTCTTCTGCATCGACATCGGCACAGGCGACCCGTGGATTTCTCAAATCCGGGAGGTCATCGGCCGCCACTGACGATGATACAAGCTTCAGAGGCGGGGAGATGCTCTACCTTGTTGAGTCCCGTGGCGGCGAGTTGCTGATGGTGCGCAGGATAATCAGTGGCCGGTGGATACCACCTCGTTTGGAGAATGCCGCAGCAGCTCATGACGCGGCTAGACGGAACGAGTTTCAGGTGTTCGCGGCGGTCGAGGTGGACGGAGGCGAGGATGATGGGGGACGACCAGGTGCTGTTCCTGCGTCAGCAGGGGCGGATCTAGGGGTATGCCACATATGCCATGGCATACCCTAGGTTTTGCTATATGTTAGAATATAGGGTTGTGTAGGTATAAAAACAATAATTTGTTTAATAATGCAATGAAGAAAGGAGAGCTCAATTGGTTTATCCATTCAAGGTTAGTTCTTATGCAAGGTGGTCATGGGTTCAATCCTAGCCATAGCAATTTTTTCAATAATTTTTTTACACGGCATACCCTTAGATAAATTCTAGATCCGCCACCGTGCGTCAGCGATGCTCCAAGTCCGTATCTGTTTCTCGGTGTGAGATGTCCGGGGATCAAATTTTCTTCCTGGACAACGTTGATGAGGATCAGACTTGGTACAGTAAAGAGAATCCCGATTGTTGCAGTGTCTACGACTTGAGGAAAGGGATTGCCACCATGGCTCTGCCCGGGCAGGTGTCGTGGAGGCCCGGCGCTGCGGCGATATGGCCCACATGTCGGTGAGAGTGCATTATCGTAGAGGATTTAAACGTCTTTCGGATGAGGATCCTCTGCAGTAATGCACCATGCATTACGATCATCGACATGTGGGCCCGGGCCCACATGTCGGTGAGAGTGCATTACTGCAGAGATCTAAACGCCTTTCCTAAGGACCAAGGTGGAGCTGTTACTACAGTAGAAGGTTGAATTTCTTCTCATGCATGGATATTGTCCCGACCATGAGAATATGCTATATATATGGCAGTCTTTCAGGCTTTGTATGTATATGGTGTCTCACTAGGAGCGAAAATCACCGTGTGCCTGCAGCTTCGCCGTGTGCCGTTTGTTGGACACACGACGATCATCTCATTTCGCCGTGTTTCAAACCCCGGGCACACGGCACAGGAAGGCCTTCGCCGAGTTCCCGACCAAGAGACATGTGGTGTAAATTAATTTTGATGTAAATGATGATGATCTATGAGTTTACCAAATAAGATTGCCATGCATCCTAGAGAGCTACGGGTATTGTTAGTAAAAAAAGGTAGAAAAAAAGAAAGCAGCGTGTGCGGAGTGGCGCTCCGAGCCGATCGGCCGTGTGACGCAGATCGTACGTGGACCGGTCGTGCGTTCCTCCCACACGACCGGTCAAGCGGCTGGTCCATCGAGGTTCGAGGAAGCACATCGAGTGCTTTCCCGTTGGTCGGTGTTATGATTAAATGCTAGAACTATCTTCTATGTACTACTCTCTTACTAAATTGTTGTCGCCGTTTACTTTTTTGTTATGTTTGACCATTTGTCTTATTTAAAAAATTTTAAAAAATATCCTATATTTTGTTGGAATATCTTTTATCACTAACGAAATTAAAAATATAGCATACAATTTTTTGTATTTGAACAAAAATTTTTGAATAGGACGAATGGTCAAACGTCACGAAAAAAATCGATGACGATAAAAATTTAGCAAAGAAGGGAGTACATGTTAACTTGATATGTTCTTACTTATATTTTAATGATATATGTGGTGGTCACCGGTGGTTCTTGCTGATTGGTCCCTTTGTTTTGTAAATGAATGTCAATGACCCAATTTGGGATTGAGATTTCGGATGACATGCCTCCCACCAGGCTACAAGCGGTGCCCTTGGCGCCTTGCTGGCTTCCTACGATCAACTCGTGGCGTGTTTTTCACCAAAATAAAAAAAAGAAAGAAAGAAAAAGATCAACGCGTGGCGTGGTATGGTGACCAAAACAACGCATCAGCTCTTTACCCAACAGGCGAACACTCCACTACTCTCCCTCACTCTCTTCCGCTCGGACGGCGAACACGACCGGCCCACCGCCACCTCCAAAGCAACTCCGGGAGCACGGTTTCCCCACCGTGGCAGTTGATCCTGGTGCGCGCCTCATCTCCGTTCTTGCATCTCCCTCCTCCCCCTCTTCCCTTCTTCTGGTTCTTCTGTGGTCCCACCGCGCGTGACGCACGCGAGTCGTTCGACGTATTGCCGACGTGCACACCCTCTTGCTTAATTCTAGATTTCAAACCTCCTGTTGTGTCATGTTTACTGATACCTGATTCTTTCTTACTCTTCTTTGCATTACAAGGTTGGTTAACCGATGGCGGAGGCGACGCCGCCGGACCCGCCACAGCTGTCGTGGTCGGACATCCCATTGGACCTTGCCGGCCTGGTGCTACGCCGTCTGCCAGCCCACGTTGACCGCGTCCGCTTCGCTGCCGTGTGCCCGCAGTGGCGCTCCGCCGCGCGCCAGGGACCCCTGCCTCCTCCGCTGCCGCTGCTCGCGCTCCAGGATGGCATCGTGTACAGCCTGCCCCTGAACGAGCCGTTCCATCTCCCGGCCTGCGCAGGTTACAGGGACTCTTGTGGTGGTAACTGGCTCTTCTTCTCAGGCGAGGAAGGCTGCTTCCTGAGGAATCCATTATCCAATGTCACCGTGCCACTTTCTGCAATGTCCTGTGTACACTTCCAGTATGCTGATGATGAGGCACGTGTTTGGAATAAACCCGACCTTGGTGCGTTCCAGGTCGTGGCACGTGTGTGCGTGAGTTTATTTGGTCAGGATTGAGTCTGTACTCGGTGCAGACTAGCTGCTCGAGTCACGAACGCGTCATGTCGCGTTCTGGATTGAGTCCAGTCAGTTAGGAGTCGGTTAGGCAGGCTGGCTGCTAGTTTAGATTGAGTCAGAGTTAGTTAGCAAAGGGTGGAGTGCGTGGCGCCGGTCTGCACGGAGGAGAGCCACGTCCTGCGCTGGAGCGATGGACTCGCGCGACGTCGTGCTGCGGCTCCTGCGGATCATGGCGAGAAGACCGGGCATGGAGGCCGCTGCTCCGTGGTGCGCCCCTGGTAGATAAATACCCCATGTAATCACTCTGTAATCTAAGCCCACTCCAGTGAATAAGAAAGCCAAGATACAGGCCGTTGTTGCGGCCGCGGCGTTCGTCGCCGGAAGAATCGCGAGTACTGTTCATCGTCTTCTACCTCTAGCCAGCGTGAGTGTGAGCAGCGAGGGAGCGTTCCTGGGGAATTCCAACAATTGGCATCAGAGCCGGGATGATGTCGCCGCCACCCAAGACCGGAGAGGGGTCTAGCGCTGCTGCCGTCGCCGCGGAACGCGTCGTCGCCCACTCCGGTGCCGTCGAGCTGCCGCTGCTCACCAAGACAAACTACCACGAGTGGTCGTTGGTGATGCAGGTGAGCTTGGAGGCATTGGGGCTGTGGGAGGCGGTGGAGGCGGCTGTGGGAGGCGGTGGAGGCGGACAAGGTGGAGCGCCGCGAGGATAGGCTCGCGCTCGCCGCCATTCTGCGCGCCGTTCCGTCGGAGATGAAGGCCGGGCTCGCCGTGAAGAAGTCGGCGAAAGAGGCGTGGGCTGCCGTGAAGGCCATGCGGCAGGGGGACGCGCGTGTGAAGGAGGCGAACACGCAGCGGCTGCTGAAGGAGTTTGAGAACGTCGCGTTCCACGACGGCGAGTCCATCGACGACTTCGTCATGCGGGACTCGCCGACTTCGTCATGCGGATCAACGGGATCGCCGGAAACCTGCGCCAGCTCGGGGAGACCATGGAGGAAGGTCGCGTGGTGAGAAAGATCCTGCGCGTGGTTCCCAAGAGGTTCAACCAGATCGCGGTGGCGATCGAGACGCTGCTGGACCTCGACGCCATGTCCGTCGAGGAACTCCTTGGCCATCTGCGCCCAGCGGAGGAACGCTCTGCCGAGGAGCAAGTCGCGGATGGAGGCGCCCGGCTGCTGCTCACTGAGGAGCAGTGGGAGGCTCGACGCCGTCAACACGGCGGCAAGGAACGTGAAGCTCGCCGTGGCGGCGGCGATAGGCGTGGTGGCCGTGGTGGCGGCCAGAACGACGACGACAGCGACGATGGTCGCAGCACCTCGAGCTCGGGCAGCAGGCGTGGAGGAAGCCGCCACCGAGGACGCTGCTACACCTGCGGCGACCGTGGGCACATTGCCAAGTACTGCCCGAAGGAACAGCGTGGCCGGGCATTGGTAGCGGAGGCCGACGAGGAGGCAACGTTGCTGTGATGGTGAACGCGCCATGTCGTGTTTAGGGGAGATTGTTTGGAATAAACCCGACCTTGGTGCGTTCCAGGTCGTGGCACGTGTGTGCGTGAGTTTATTTCGTCAGGATTGAGTCTGTACTCGGTGCAGACTAGCTGCTCGAGTCACGAACGCGTCGTGTCGCGTTCTGGATTGAGTCCAGTCAGTTAGGAGTCGGTTAGGCAGGCTGGCTGCTAGTTTAGATTGTGTCAGAGTTAGTTAGCAAAGGGTGGAGTGCGTGGCGCCGGTCTGCACGGAGGAGAGCCATGTCCTGCGCTGGAGCGATGGACTCGCGCGACGTCGTGCTGCGGCTCCTGCGGATCATGGCGAGAAGACCGGGCATGGAGGCCGCTGCTCCGTGGTGCTCCCCTGGTAGATAAATACCCCATGTAATCACTCTGTAATCTAAGCCCACTCCAGTGAATAAGAAAGCCAAGATACAGGCCGTTGTTGCGGCCGCGGCGTTCGTCGCCGGAAGAATCGCGAGTACTGTTTATCGTCTTCTACCTCTAGCCAGCGTGAGTGTGAGCAGCGAGGGAGCGTTCTCCAACAGCACGCAGCTCAGCATGGATGGATAACATGCGTAAAGCCAGGGGCTACCTCTTGATGGATAGTGGTCTGGATATGCGTAAAGTATTGTTTTGCTCGCCACACCTGATCACAGCACTTGTTAGCGTTCGGCACCGCCCTAGGATCGCACTCTGCAAGCCAGGGGCTGGCTCTTGGTGGTCAGTACATGTGGATAGCGGGTCCCCACTCTTTTCTGACATTGCATTCTACCAGGGGAAACTCTTTGCCTTTGATTATATCCGGAGCGACCTTCATGCCATTGATATCAGTGTGGACAACAACACGGACCATCCATGCATTTCCGGGATACGACCTGTCATCAAGGGAACTTCAGTTATTGCAGCTACACTTGTAGAAGACTTTGTTGTCATCACTACTGTCTATCTTGTTGAATCACGCGGTGCCTTGCTGATGGTGAAAAGAGGAATGTATGGCGTAGTGAAGTCAGCAACCCCTGACGAAGAAGATGGCACAGTTTATCCTAATGGGCGCAACGAGTTTGAGGTGTTCCAGGCCGACTTCGAGAGGTCAGAGTGGACCCGGTCGGCAACAATTGGCCTCGACCAAGTGCTATTTCTTCGGCGCCGGTGCTCAAGGGCAGTTCCCATTTCTCAGAAAGAGATACCAGGGAACTGCATTGTCTTCTTTGAGAATGATGATGATGATAATGTCTGGTACAACACAGAGAGCTCAAGTTCTTGTAGCATCTACAACATGAAAGATGGCAAGATCCCCAGTATTCTGCCAACAGTGTCTTGGAAGCGTGGCATAGTGCCTGCAGTATGGCTCTTTCCTCAAGACTAAAGTTTGAAACTATCTTATAGTTTCTTTTAAGTAAATCTGCACTTGCCTGGCATCCTTAAGATGATTTGTGCAATAACACTGGAGTTGATAGTGTCATGCTATAGTCATTAGCTTGCATGACATGACTTTGATAATTGTATGAATATCCGTTCTGGATGGACTATTGTCCTTTTGTTTAGATCTTGGGCGACTCCTATTGTCCTTGTGCCTTGCCCTTTATTTTGAGTATGCCAATTGCCCTATTCAGAATTGAGTTTGCAAGTGTGCTGGTTTGAACTGAAATGAAGCTGTCTACCCTTATGAGAACTAAGGTGAATTTTCTTTGTCCTGGTCCTTGTATGACTAAATTTTGATTGAATAAGCTAAAATTTTGCTGTTATCATATGTGAATTGTTTCCATTGAAAGGGGAAGTTTAACTATAATCCTGTGCATGGACATATTTGTTGTCTATAAACATTCTTCCTCCAAATAGCTTGTTTTTTATAGCTCACAATAGGACTTTATTTTCCATGTGGGTAACATCCTGTGATTTTTCTCAAGATCCCAAACTTCTATTGTTTAAAATCCATACTTGTATTGTTTAGAAAGGAGGGATGTGATACCACGTCTAAAACAATGCTACCTTTTGTAAAGTGAGCAATGCAGACTTGACCAAGAGAAGCTGGAGGCGAGAGGAACCGTGGTTTCGTTAAAAAGGCACAGACTGACAAACAGAACTGCTAGCGAGAAACAGTTCAGAACTTATCCATGCCCAAGTTGGTGCCAGTTAAAAACTTGGTGCCACACTTGCATATCTTGGGACTATGGACGAACGAGCAGTAGGTTTGTTGTTACATGAATACCATGTTAGACATGTCTTAAATCATCTGACAAAAACTTGAAATAAATGTGGAGCGAGATGTTGATACACATAAACGTACCATTTCTGGTGCGAACACATTGTCATATATGTGCATATTTAAATAGCATCAATACAATTATTCTTCCTGACATTGTCAATACAACATCTCAGGGTTGCTCTTCCGGATATACATATCTAGAGATGGCCGTCCGTCTCAAGAACCGGAGGGTCCTCCATTCGCTTAACTTCCAGCACCCCTGGGACCTCTGCCCAACAAGAAGATATACACGTCAACAAAACACGTTAGCACGCAATTCGTCAGTTCTATCCCAAAATTAGTACAAGGTGCAGTAACAGTGGATTAGTGTGGATTCGACTTACTTGATAACCTGCGAGCTTGGTTGTTGGTGACGAAAGCGCTGAACCAGCCAAGTTCGCTCTCGTACATGGCGCTCCGCGCTGCCTCCACGCTGAGCTCAAACAAGAGATTCGTGAGAAAGGATTAGTGCAAAACAGAAGATTTGGTCGGATTTTTGGTGGGATCAGTGAGCCAAGCACCTGCCCAGCACAGTCGCGAGCAAGCGGTAGTTGTTATCCTCGGAATCGGCCGTGCCCGGTCCGCGGACTGTGGCCTCGAACAGGTGAACTTCCTGGCCTTTCTTCGGCGGGGTGCCGGCGGCGACCGTGGCACGGCTAGTGACGGAGAGCACTACCATGACAACAGCAAGGATGGGCGCCATCTTGCCACAAGTCTTCATGTTTGCAGCCTTGCAGGTGTTCGAAGATGTATCTGTACTGTATGGCTCACCAGGAGCGTGGCTATTGGTTTTTATACTACGCGTGTCCTGGTAACTCATCCTCATTCAAGATCATTCATGAGATCAGCGTTTCCAATAACCAACAAAGCAAGTTAATGTCTGTATTGGCACCGGCTCAGTTAGTTTTTTGTCCTTTGGAGCGGCAATGCTTTCAATAACCAGCAAGCAACTTTGCTATTTCTTCGTGTTATTATGTGCGGACAACTTTATTAGCTCAAAAATCTGTCGTGACGTCATCAATTTAGAAAAAAATGCTGGATACTTTTAGTAAGTTTATTAGTTCATATTACAAAAATGTTGGATACTTTTAGTAAGTTTCGGAAGGTTGGGCAAGCAAAAACGACGCCAAAGCTGCGGCAAGAAAATGTGGCGCAGCTATGTCGAAAACCAAACAACACCCACAGACGACTGAGCGCCAAATTGAGATAGCCAGTATTTGTGTGAAGTAAACTGCAGCAAAGAATCTGAGCAACGTGTACACACAGTAGGCCTATTTATTTTTTAGGAAAATTGGATTCTGGACATTCAAAGATTCAAGTTTTAGAAATTTATCGTTCAAACTTCTAAAGTTCATTTTAATACCAATCAAAGTTGCTCCATTTAGAAATCTACCATTTCCGTCACTTTCATTCACCTTGGTTCAACCGCGTTCCTTCTGCTATGAATTCTTCGATGGCGGCAACGATCCTTGCTGGCGATGCGAGCCAACCCCTTTCCGCATTGGTCAACGGGACCAGCGGTCATCGCTGGACGACATCACCGTCGATGGGGCAGCCAGGCGCAGCAGCAGCAACATGCGGGCTCGGCGTGGATAGAGCTTGATTTTTTTTAAAATTTTTTTTGGATAGAGCTTGATTTGATACATTGCATAGACGCTTTATTGGATTTTATTTTAGCAGCAAGAGCTCGATTTGATGCCTCCCAGCATTTGTTGTCCATGGATTTGGGCCGGCACGAGCACCAGCTTTTGGCCATATCCTGCTTCCTCCAGAACCTCGTCGACGCCAGCGTCGTGGATAAACCGGAGGTCAACGTGGACCTCCCGGCAGGGACCCCGAATTCTGTCGCGCCCTGCAGCACTGAGGTCCGTCCCTATGGCCGACTCTCTGGCATCCTCGCCCTATACTGCATCCCGGACACGGAGATGCTCACCGTCCCCAACCCGTCGCGCCTACGCCTGATGCACCTGCGCGTTGAGCGCGACACCTTCTCTTGCAGCTGTCGCGCCGCCTCCGAGGCGTCTGCGACGACAAATCATATCACCTTGCACGGGCGGCCACTGCCTGCTGCCTCGAAGGCACGCTCCAGGTGCGTGCCCTTCCTCCAGCAAGTCCAGGTGGTCGGCATAGATGTCAGGTCTTGCCTCTTCGGGCGATTGTCACCGGAAGAGGTAAGGGGATGGCCGACACTGTGGAGCGACAAAAATCTTGACTGACTGTAAAATTTTGTTGTTAAAATGAACTTTAACACTTCGATGGTAGATTTCTAACAACGCGATCTTTCAATGTCGTAAACCCAATTTTTGATCACGCAGGCGGAGGCCCACGCCCGCGTCGTCCTCCTGTTCCGGCTAGAGACGACGAGCTCTGACTGCCCCGTCCACAGATTCGGAGCCAGCATGCACGGATCTTCACGAAGGGGCGGTCGTCCGCTCGCTGTCGACCCAGCACAAGGCGTTGTGCTCCCGGGGCTCACATGCTCACCACCGACATCGAAGGCGGCTGGCTCTGGCCACCACTGGGCCGCTGCGGCTGTGAGGCCTGGAGCTCGGGCTCCGGGGCACGAGACTAGCTCACGGCGTGGGCGATGTCTATCTTCTCGCCCGACCCGGGCCTCCTCCGGCTAGATTTGGGTGGGGCGGCGTGGCTTGCACGACAAAGGCAACTTGAAAAATTAGATAGATAATTGAATATATATGAAAAATATATGAAAAATTATATATATGAAAGTGACAAAAAATATATGAAAAATTATAAATATTTATTGAATATAATCAGTATCATTAGATAGGTAATTGAATCTACTTTCATAATCAACTTATTTAGAGATATAAATATTACTAATTTTTTCTACAAATCTAGTCAAAGTTTAGAAAGTTTGACTGGCACGGATACCATAGCGACACTTTCAATGAGATGGAGGGAGTATTACCCATCCTTTTGCAGCACATTCATGCACTGTTACCTCTTTATCCTCACATAACTCAAACATGACAGGATACAATTCACATAGAGGTTTATCATTGATCCAGCTTGCCAGAGGCATATGGCCTTGCCATTTCCCAATTTGAATTTCCTCCCTCTCAAATAGTACTTCCTCACATTTAGCAAATCTGAACATATTGGTCAATCAGATTGCCTATGCTTAATGTGTCTTATAGGCCTTTCTTTGGTATATTTGGCTTTTAGTAGCTCTTGCCATAAGCCTTCCTCTGATTCCAGCCTCCTCCACCACTTGGTTAGCAGACTGATATTCATTTTCCTCAAGTTTTTTATTCCGAGCCCACCTTTTCTTCTTGGCTTTACAGACTTTTGCCCAGTTAACTAAATGATATTTTTTTCTTTTTGCTTACCCCTTGCCAGAAAAAACTTCTTATCACTTTATCCATCCTTTTAATCACTGTTTTTGGAATCAAGAACATTGACATATGATACACATGCGAATATGTCAGGCTAGCTTTGATCAGTATACGTCCCCCCCCCCATGGACAAGAAATGTCCTTGCCATATACACAAATTTTTATATGATTTTTCCTCCATCATGGCCCAATCAATTACATGTAGTCTCCCATGAGATAAAGGTATCCTAAGCACCTGATCGGAAAAATTCCCACTTGACACTTGAACCATGTTGCATATTGTAAGTCAATGCCCTGGTCCCCATTGATGCTTATGATTTCACTCTTTTTGAAATTGATTTTTAATCCTGACATTTGCTCATAAATGTATAGCAGGATTTTCACATTCCTGGCCTTCTCTACATCATGTTTCAGACACATTATCGTGTCATTTGCATATTGAAGTATAGCTACTCCTTTAGGAATTAGATTGTCAGCTAGTCCAATCACCATATTATTTTGTTGAGCTGAGTGTACCATTCTGATCACTGCCACCAGGTTAAACAGAATGGGAGACAACGAATCTCCCTGTCTTACTCCTTTATAACCGAAAGTATGGACCTTCCTTGTTGTTTACTTTCACACAAATTATTCCCTCACACACCACCTTTCTTATCCATTTGCACCATGTGTCATTGAAGCCTCTTTTTTTCCAAACATTTAAAAAGAAATTCTCAATTTACTTTATCATAAGCTTTTTCAAAATCCAGTTTTAGAATAATCCCTGTCTCCTTTTTCAACTTAGTCTCATGTAGAACTTCATGTAGTGCCAGCACCCCAGTCATTATGTTTCTTCCTTTGATAAAGGCAGTTTGTTCCCTGTGTTTAATTTTATTGCCACGGGCTCAATTCTCACAATCAGGAGCTTGATGAACCATTTTTATATACAATTTAGCAAGCAAATAGGTCTATATTGCTGGATTCTTTCAGCCTCATTGACTTTAGGTAGCAGAGTGATTATTCCATAGTTGAATCTCTTGATATCAAGAGACCCGAAGTAGAACTCGGTGAACAGTTTGATGATATCTTCTTTCACTATATCCTAACAATGTTGATAAAACAATGGTCAAACATAAGAAAAAAAAGTCAACGACGATAATAATTTCTAAACGGATTAGTGCGCTAGTTGCAAAGCACGGGCACCATGCTAGTATATTTATATTTCTATTCGGCACTCCACATGATCACGGCCAGTCATGCTTGGTGTTGAAGTTCAAGTTGCGTGTTAGGGCTTCACTGGTTCTTAAATTTGTTATCGCCGTTGACTTTTATCACTATATTTAATCCTTTGTCTTCTTTAAAATATTTATTTAAATATAAAAATTATAGGTTATATTTCAAATTTCTTTAGTGATAAAATATATTTCAATAAAAAATAATATTGTTAATTTTTTTTAATAAAACTGATAATCAAACCTAACAAAAAAGTGATATTTTTGAAACGTAGTAGGATTGAATGCTTCAACTATTTCTGTGTACGTATGAAATGGATCCCTACTTATCTGACTTTCACTAATTCGTGGTAAGCCCTTACATCACTCTTTGATTTTTATTTTTATTTCTAGCAGGGCGTGCCTCCCAACGGGCTACAACAAGCGGTGCCGGTTTTTTTTATTATTATTTAAGGGAGCAAGCGGTGCCGTTTCCGTAACTGCAATTTTTTTCCTGCATATTGAGATTTTTCTGAATGTCCCTAGATACTGCGCACGGAACAGAAAACTTGGACGCATCAGCTCTTTCCCGAACACTCCTCCCCTTCCCACTCGGCCGGCGGACACCATCACCACCTCCAGATCAGCTCCTTGAGCACGACTACCCCACCGTGGTAGCTGATTCCTGGTGCGCGCCTCATCTCCGTTTTATACGTTCGCCTCTCCCCCTTCCTCCCCTTCTTCCCTTCTCCGTGATCTCTCGTGGTCCCACCGCGCGTCACGCACGAGAGGTGTTCGACGTATTGCCGCCATGCGTGCTTGCTTTGCTTCTAGATTTCAAACTTCCTGTCTTGTGTCATGTTTAATGAACCTGATTCTTTCTTACTTTTCTTTGCATACAAGGTTGGTTCAACCGATGGCGGAGGTGACGCCGCCGGACCCGCCGCAGCTGTCGTGGTCGGACATCCCACTGGACCTCGCCGGCCTGGTGCTACGCCGTCTCCCAGCCCACGTTGACCGCGTCCGCTTCGCTGCTGTGTGCCCGCAGTGGCGCTCCGCCGCGCTCCAGGGACCCCTGCCTCCTCCGCTGCCGCTGCTCGCCCTCCAGGATGGCACCGTGTACAGCCTGCCCCGCAGCGAGCCACTCCACCTCCCCGCCTGCGCAGGTTACATGGACCCTTGTGGTGGTAACTGCCTCTTCTTCTCAGGTGAGGAAGGCTGCTTCCTGAGGGATCCATTATCCAATGTCACCGTGGCACTTCCTGCAATGTCCCGTGTACGTCTCCAGTACGCCGATGATCAAGCACGCAGCTTAGCATGGATGGATATGGATGTGCCTAAAGTACTGTTTTGCACGCCGCACCTGATTGCAGCACTTGTGAGTGTTCGATGCCGCACTAGGATTGCACTCTGCAAACCAGGGGCTGCCTCCTGGTGGTCAGTACATGTGGATAGCCAGCTTGAAAACTTTTCTGACATTACATTCCATGAGGGGAAGCTCTATGCCTTTAATTATCGTTATGGACGTGGTGGCCTTTATGCCATTGACATCTGTCTGGACTACAGCACAGACGATCCATACATTTCTCGAATACAACGAGTCATTAACTGGAATTCAATTCTCTTGAGTACTGTCTACCTTGTTGAATCACATGGTGCCTTGTTGATGGTGAAAAGAACAAAGTATGGCACAATGAAGGCAGCATTCCCTGGAGGAGAAGAAACATTTCATCTTCTTGGGAACAAGTTTGAGGTGTTCCAAGCCGACATCAAGAGATCAAAGTGGACCGAGTTGACAACCATTGGCCTCAACCAAGTGCTTCCATTGTAAAAGTATATAATCAAGTGGTACATATCTAGAGATGACCGTCCGTCTCAAGAACTGGAGGGTCCTCCCTTCGCTTGACTTCCAGCACCCCTAGGACCTCTGCCCAATGAGAAGATGTGCACGTCAACAAAACACGTTGGCATCCAATTAATTCCATAGCTATATATCCCAATCCCAAAATTAGTAAGGTGCAGTAACTACGGATTAGTGTCGATTCCACTCACTTGATAACCTGCGGGCTTGGTTGTTGGTGAGGAAGGCGCTGAACCCGCCAAGTTCGCTCACAAAACGGAAGCATACGGATTTGGTGGGATCAGTGAGCCAAGCACCTGCCGAGCACCGTCGCGAGTAAGCGGTAGTTGTACTCCTCTGAATCGGCCGTTCCGGTGGCCTCGAACAGGTGAACTTCCTGGCCTCTCTTCGGCGGCGTGCCGGCAGCCACGGTGGCACGGCTGGTGACGGCAAGCGCTACCATGACAACACCAAGGATGGGCGCCATCTTGCCGCAAGTCTTCATGTTTGCAGGTGTTGGAAGATGTATCTGAACTGTGTGGCTCACCAGGAGCGTGGCTACTGGTTTTTATACGATGCGCTCCTGGTAACTCATCCCCAAGATCATTCATGAGATCAGCGTTTCTAATGGCCATAAGTGCAAGATCAACAAAGTAAGTTAATGTCTATTGCCACCGGCTCAGTTAGTTTTGTCATTTCGAGCGGCAATGCTTTCAATAACCAGCGAGTAACCCACGAATTTTTTCGTGTTATTATATGAGAACAACTTTATTAGCTCAAAAACATGTTGTGACGCCATCAACTTAGAAACGAGAGGAAGTAGTTCACATTACAAGAACGACGAATACTTTTACAATAAAATGAGAACTGAACTGATCTTCCATTCATGGGTGTGCCTTTATATAGGCGTTACAGAATATAATGAGCGGTCGAGAGCCATCCGCCAGATGCAACAGTTAGTGTGCAAAATCAGAGGAAGTGCATAGGTCAGTCAGACGTGAGCTGCATGCCTGCATGACTCGGTATGGTGATGTTAGCTGCGATACATCCGTTCTGAATATACGTTCCAAAAGGAAGGATATATTTCGAGGATGAGCTTATCCACCTAGATGGTTGTAGGGATAGAGTTGTACAAGTACATGGTAACTCTCTATAGAGATTGGGTGAAGCTACCCACAGATGTGGATCGTAACGGGATCAAATGCTACTTGAGCCCCATGCATTCCAGTGACCGATAGTGTTTTGGCTTCTTCTTGGTCTCCACCATTCGCTTGCACAGCATGCAATAGTTGGCCCGGCACGACCAGCAGAAAATGTACCTCTCATTTTCCTGAATGCACACATATTTTTGTCAGATGCAGACATTAGGCAAGAAAAAGTTATAGCCAGGCTTCCTTAACCTTGGAATTGATTGCACGGCATCTGGGGCACCTGACGCTACCTCCAAGAGGGCGTGATGCGATTCGCATCCGACGTCCTATGTCCCTGGCTTCCATCTGCCTTTGCCACTGTGCTATGTCTCTAGCAGCAAAGAGCACGCAGTTTCCCCCATCCCTGCAATGGAAGGGGAAGGATTTGTGATTTCAGAAAAGAAAGGATGTGTTATATTTTGCCAAATTGTATGTGTAAAGAGGGAGAGAGACAATCCTAAGCTTCTTCTATATAACAAAGACAACAAAAATACTGAAATGATCACATGACTGAATAATGGACAACCTGAAATGCTCATACCAGTGATGGCCTGGCCACATTGGAAGCAGAAGTATTGACCACAGCTGCCGCACACCATCTTGTTACACCCCTCTGTTTTGCTGATGGCCATTCGACATTTTGGACATAACCGCACATCTTTGTACAGTTCTCTGATGTTGAGCAATTCTTGCGCCAACTCCTTCTCAGACATCCCACCTGAGGCCTGCAAGCAAAAATTTTGCAAGATTTTTAACAGATTGCACATAAAATCTGATTTACAATCGACAAGTGTCAGGTCTTAATTTTTGAAGAAAATGACCCGCCGGCGCTGTATCTTCTGTTCTGGAGTTAGGCACTGCTTCCCTGGATGGGATGGTCGTCCCTTACAGAATGAGCAAAAGGTAAAGGTGCACTAGGGACATATTGCAATATTGTCCTCATCTTCCAAGCAACCAATGACACACCTTGGACAGTAAACAACATCTGACATTGAGTCCAATGATTTCTGAAGAACAAGCCTATCCCAACGTTCAAATTCTTCTTCCGTAAGAAGCCTCTTCAACACACATGGTGGAATTGAGGCATTGCACTTGGTATCAGGGCATACCAATTACCAACTGAAACACGCTACCTTCCTTGACATGCATCCTGCATAAGGTCCCCATGCACTTCAGACAGAACAAGTGTTGGCATGGCAGCCTGGCAAAGTTGGAACCTAGTTGATTTGAAGCTCAAGTTAGCTAGGGAAAAACTTCTATGAGCACAATTCAATTTCATGAGATACTTCTTGGAAAGGAAAAATTGGTTCAATGATGATCAATGCTAGCTCAGTTTTTTATGTAAATAAGTTGTCCTAATGACATCAATTAGAAACAAGGGGCATATGCTATGCGAAGCATCAAAGTTTCATTCAGTCTTGGTTATAACCAAGGCCGTGTGCAACAATAAAAGAAACAAAAAAAAGATTTTCTCCTTATTACCTTTGCACTGGGTAAGGCATATCATGCACATATGAAGATCATCCAGGAACGCTTGATATCGCTTCTTACTACTATAACTCAGCATCAAAGGGATAACAGACTCCAAGGAGAGGGTCCTTGAGATTGCACGGTTATCACCATTACGTGTTACAATATCTGGACCTAACATGATTCGCCCATCATACCAGATATATGACATGGAAGAATTACGTAGCCACTCAGCCAACTGATAGATGATTTCCTGCCCAGGAAGCTCAGCACAAATGGTACCAAGCATGTCACACAATTGTGAAACATAATACCCATCCATCCATTTAGCAGTGACAGCAAAACATGGTGGATGTCTGCTTGGATAGGACCGTGGAAGAAGGCATGTCAATATCAAAGGAGGTAGGTACTCCAAGTTGCAAGTATAGGAGAACTCATCTGGTCCATCACAACATCCTACATTTCTGGGGCTAGCATTAGCTGATGAAAGCTTAGCACCCACTTCAACGCCATCAGGAAGATCATAACGTATGTAAACCTGTAATAAACACAAAAACCATCAAAACCTGAGACCCACCATCTGCAAACAGTTGAAACAATAGTCATGGCTAGCTAGAAACCTGGAAATAGCGGAGCCCTCCTTTGTCCTCGAATACAGCTAGATCATCCCCATATATTGCCTCCTATGCCATCAGCTGCAATGAAGGGTGATATCAATTCAAATGTTGCACAGTTCAATCTGAACAACTCGAATCCTGTATGACTACTAATTCAGTAGAAATTTTGATCACCAATTGGCCATAATTTTGGAAGCACAACCATGTACAAATATCAAGTCCTCCCAACAAGCAATTTTGCCTCATTAGCAACAATTACAGGTACACTCTGGAAACTCCACCATGTCATAAACCAAATGCAACTGATCTGGTATTCTTTCCTTACGGACAATTTCTCAGCATTAAATTCTGCAAAATTCAGTAGCGTACTTCTCACGAATATAAAAACGACGCACATTACGAATTTTTTTTTATTAAGTGAAGCAAAAAGAAACTTAGAAAGTTCCGTCAATCCCTCCAAAATCCTGCAAATCCAAGCGCACCAAATGTCGAAACAGATAAGCAGCGTTGAAGGAATGCATCGCAGCCTCGGATCACGCATGAAGACCGCAACTAAGAAGGGATAGTACAGTGAGCTCGAGGGACTGAGGGTACTAGACCTCGTCATCCTGCCGCTGCCGATTGTCCCATATCTCATCTCCTCCTCAGCGTCCATGCCAGGCGCCGCCGCAAAAGCCTTCATCGCCTCCTCCAGCCTCGATTCCGCTTCGGCCGCCGCGAGCCACGGGGTGTCCAGGTCAAGCACGCCCTCGTCCTCGCCGCTGGAATTGCACGCCATCGCCACGGGCCCTAGAGGTGCCGAGGACGAAGGCTGAGAGGTACGGAGCAGGGCCGCCGCGGGGCTCCAGTGCCAACGTCGAGGCCGCCGACACTGTGCGAGCTTGCGTAGGCACGGCTGCTGTCTGCTCCCGTTTTCGTCGTCCCTTTTGGGCCGTGCTTTTAGCCCAATTTGTAGTTAATGCACGCAAAACTCAAAGCTGAAAAGAAGAAACAAACTCAAAGCTGAAATTAGACTGTATGCGTATATATATATTGCAAAAAATACTATGAAATTTGAAATATTTTTCCTAGAGGCCATGAGGTCACGTACCCTCTCAGCCACAAATTACGATGTTCAAACGAGCTTAGATGCTTTTATAAGACGTCCCACTCTCCCACTTACGGTGCTATATAAACTAGAGTACATAAATTTACATACGTTTGATGTGTCTGATATTTCTTACCGAGTCAGGTCGATGTTGCAAGGCAGCACGGGGCATTCATAATATTTCTTATTACAGTGTCATGTTCTGGTGGTTCGGTTTTTGATCAGGATTCCAACGTAGTTACGTTTTATCAGATTTTGCTATAAACCTCGACCTTGTCTACGACTCAGCCAGGACTCACGGGTGTGGTACGGTTGGATGGCACATATATATATCCCTAACACAAAATGGTTACAAGGATACAACTCCTGCAGCTTTTCAAAGCAAAATGAAAGATATCGTAAAAGTGTGAAACTGAGCTATCCCTTCTGAACCATCCAGAGCAAAATAAGCAGCAAAAAAAGAATGCCACACGAGAAAAAGAATAATCACGCTAGTGATCCATGTCATGAAACATTAATAACCCTGTGTTTTGGAACAACTACCGATTACAAGTGTCGACCATGGCCGTGCATTGCTTTCCACGCAACGACGCTACATGGAGCCCTTCAGATTAACTAATTTCTGAAAGGGCCCTGTTTGCCTGCCGAGGTCGATCAGGCAACGTAAACGACCGGCAGCGTTGAATTTCTTCTCTCTTCTCCAGCACGTCCTGAGGAGTCGGTACATGCACACCATTCTTCTCAGCTACTTGCAGCCAGTCCTTGAACTCTTCTTCGAGGGGCGGGGAGTCTGATACCTCAGTCGTCATCTGGCACCGTTCAGCATTATCCTCATCATCCCACACGACACTGAGATACTTGCAAATCCCACACGACACTGACCGTTCAGCTTATACTTGCGATCTGCATCGCTGGCATCCACATTTCTAATAATGGACAACCTGTATTTTGGGCCACCTGGCTTTGTTTTGCCGACTCCGAGACGCACGAAGCACCCGGCCATGAGGTCCTTGAAGAAGGGCTCCATGCACCATTTCACCAACTCTGACCTCCTAATGGTTATACTCCGCACATCATCAAACTTCAGTGGATCAAGCCTACTCGGAGACTTATGAAACTTATCATCCCTGTTATCATCAGGAACCCACCAATGCTCATTCCTTCTCCCCGGCCTGTTGTCACCATCATCATTATTCTTATAACTTGGTGGACTTTCTGCTCTGTCCCAAGTGCGGGAGCTGCGCTCATTGACCACTTGCAGTCCGACTCTTCGTCCTGCTCGACCATCCGCTTGGCTCTCAGCTCCGTCCATCTTGGTGGAACGCCGCGCCGGGCTGCTATCCTTCCTTGTTGGTGGCTTCTCTGTCTTTTGAATCGCCATCTTATCGAGCTTGTAGTCATCTGATACCAGGCTACTTAGCACGGCCAGGGCCCTCTCCGTATCGATCTCAGACATCTTCTTCAGCAGCACCAACACGTCATCTGTCTTTCTCCTCGCCATCTGCTTCATCTTGCTGGCTGCTTAGCTCGACCAGGGTCATCTCCCTGTCGAGCTCAACCATCCTCTGCAGCATTTCCTCTTCGTTATCCTCGTCGGGAGCGACGGATGGCGCACTGTCTGAGTCATCGCCGCTCCGCCAGCCGTCGTCGCCGTCATCCTCCTCCTCGTCGTCAGCATGCCACCACCCGCCGCCCCGCTTGCCCTTCTCCGGCTGGTGCCGCTTCTTTAGCGGCACCGGCGACCCCGACGGCAACTGCTTCTTCCGCGAGTGGGTCGGCGCGGCGTCCGAGGGGTCGCCGGCGTCAGAGCCAGCCGCGCCGGAGCGCGAGGAACCCCGCTGCCCCCTCTGTTGCTGCTTCGATATCTGGTTGTTCGTACCCGTACGGCCGCCGGCCTGCTGGAGCAGATCGCCCTCGCCCGGCTCCGAACCCGCATGACGGAGGCGCCGACAATGCTGCGAGGACAAAGACCACGTTAAGGAGTCTCTTGCGCCGTGTCCCGGCAGATTGGGAAATCGAGCAATGCCGGTCCGTCTCAGATCTAGGAAGAAGAGCCAGTCCGTCCCGTATTGCGGAGAGAAGGAAGATGATGAAACGCACCTAGTGATTTTGATAGGCGCAGCAAGCTGCCGCTGTTGATCCACCACGGGTGCCGGAGGCGGAGGCGATTCGTCGGACGGCGCCGGTGGAGATTTGGTGCGCCGGCCCTGACCGGCTCGATAAGTGTAGGAAGAAGAAAGGGATTTTTTTTTTGTGTGTGTGGGCCGTTAAGAGCATCTGGAGTAAGGGCATGTAAATGCAGCCCCTACTTTTCTTTGTTGGAGCCGACTTACAAATTTAGGGTCTCAAACATACTATCGAACTTCAACAGAAGCTCTCAAACGTAAGCCCGCATCCAGTGGAGCCCGCGTCAGCCTGACGGAATTGGAACAGGACTTGGCGAGCTTGTCGGCCTCCATGGCGCAACCTCGGCGGCGAGGCGGGTCGCGACGGAAGCCAACCTTAAGAGGCGTCAGCTCGGTCGGGCTGCCGCAGGAGGAGAAGGAGCAGCACGCCATGGACCCGGCCTCGAGCAAGATCGAGGGGTACGGCACCAAAAGCTGCAGCGCGACCTTGACGGCAGGAAGATGCCGGGACCAATCTTGCTGGATCCGGCGCGGCCCGTTGGAGCAGCTCCTTCCCCTCCGGTCGCCGGGGAAGTGGAGGCCCGCCCGCGACCTCCCCTGCCGTCGTGCCGATTCGGTCGGATGCAGCGGTGGTGGTAGGGCGTGTGACGGCGGCAATCCGATCGAGGCGCACCTCCATGCCCCCACCCACCCTCCGACGGCGCGGCCGGCCGGGAGAGCGGCGTCCGAGCGGCAGCGGGTGCGACCGGGAGGGAAGCGGCGACGAGGGGGCGGCTTGGCGACGGCGGCAGCGGGTGCGGCTTGTCGTCGACGGCGTAGCGCGGCCGGTTGGGAGGCCTTCGGCAGCGGCAGGTAGCGGCCCGCGTGCGACGTAGAGATGCGAGACGGAAAGGGAAGAGAGAGGGAGAAAGGAAAGGAAAAAGAGAGAAGAAAGAAAAAAAAAGAAAAAATGATGGGTCCCGCAAATGAGAGCTAGGTTTAGAGGCTCCTAGGAATAGGGTCTTGGGTTTGTAAATTGAGGTGACATGGAAAATGCATGTCCAAGTAGAGGCCTTGTCTGGAGTGGGTTTTCTTGATCAAAGATCCTAAATCTCGAGTAGGGGCCTAAGTAGGGGCCTTGCTGGAGATGTTCTAAGGCTATAATAAATCTGGCCTGAAAATATGCCCAAGATCCGGGCCGGATGCGTCCACCCAACTATTTTTTGTTGTGTTTTCTTATTTTTGTGATAGTTTTTGTTTACGTTTTTCCTAGACTTCAATCGATTGAAGCCCGAAGAAATGCCCAAGATCCGGACCGGATGCGCCCGCCCAACTATTTTTTGTTGCATTTTCTTATTTTTATGATAGTTTTGGTTTACATTTTTCCTAGACTTCAATCGATTGAAGGCAGCCCCAGCTTTCACTCATGCTGGCGTGTGCCGAGGAAAATCCTATATGTGGATCGGCATAAAGTTAGTGTTTGATAGATCACTTTACGATACGTGTCGATAGAAGATCAACGACAACCGAGAGTTGCGCGTTGGTTTGGGTGGGGAACTAAGGTGACACGTGGCACTTCTCTATTGATGCGGGATGGGAGGAAGCTAATTGAGCTTGAATTCTAAACTTCAAACGCATTTTTTTCCAAACTATGGATCCATTTTTGAATCCAGGTTGAACCTACGTGTTCTTTATAATTAATTCTACAAAATTAGATCCAACATCATAATTTCTTTTAATTTATTTGAAATAATTTTTTCATCAATATTTTAGATATACTGTTTCAACATTTTGTACGTATTAAATCAACATTTTTCTCTAAAATGTTGACGCCGTTTTCCAAAAATATTGACACGGTTTTGTGAAATTGTTGACACAAGCTTTTGGCACAGCTGTGCTATTGGCCGTCACACGGAGTTGTGAATGGGTATTATTGGACCGATCTATCCGATGACTTCCATAGATCGGTCTACCTGATTGAAATGTTGATATAGAGTGTCAACATTATTGACGCAAAACAAACAAAATGTGAATCTAGTGTATTTTAATGTTGATACAAATTTGAATTTTAGAAAAAATAGAAAAATATTCATGTTGGATCTTATTTTGTAGAATTAATTATAAATAATACGGTGGTGCAAACGGATTCGAAAACAGAGTTGTTTGCATCGAAATCGGAGTTATGGTTTGGAAGAAAAACATGTGGTAGCACCGTTAGGTCCAATCTTATTGACGGGCCGCACTCTACTGATCGGACGTCCCTGTGCTGTGCAGGAGCACGCGTGGCGCATGGGAGTTGGTAGAAGCGGAGCCAGTGCAGGCATGCAGGAACAGGTCCCGCGGCCGTGGTGCGGAGCGGGTCGCGTGCGGGTTAGCAGGTCTGAAATTTTTTGGTGTGATTTGATTTGATTTGTAGTTTAAAAAAATTATAGGGTTATGTGTATTAATTAGTAAATATATACATTCTAAAAAATTATCTTATGTATTTTGATAGAAAAAATTATGTTTTGTCATTTATTTAAACTATTTTTCTCTTAATGGGTCTAAAAAATAAGAAATTCAAAACCCGAAATCCGAGTGACTGAAATCTTCCCAAGCTTTGGGTCGCCTGAAAACTAGTAATTCCCTTTTGTTGACATTGGCGTGGAAATATTCATATGTATACAAAACAAAATGCTACGGTAGTGACTCGTTAGTGATTCTTACTTTTCAGTTGATTGCAAATTAAATCTTCCTAATAAGAATTGTTTTAATGAATATTTTCATCTAATAATTCTTAAGAGTGACTCGTCAGCTTTAGGATCTGTGTGTGTGAGACAACACGCCAGCTATTTTCAATGCTGTATTTGCAAGTTGTTGTGTCTAATTAAAATATGTATCCACAAATCTTTATTTTGACTAATTAAAATCTTCAATGTTGTATTTGAAAGTTGTTGTGTCTAGCTAAAATATGTATCCACAAGTCTTTATTTTGACTAATTAAAATCTGCATCCATAAGTTTCTATTTTTTCGTATGTATCTGTTTTCATGAAATTTTTTTGACCAAAATCAGTAGAGGAAACTCTAACCTCTTTTTTAATTTTCTTTTACTCGAGCCTGATTATTCATTCCAATAAGGATTGAACCCTGCTAGATGCTACTCAGGTGCTCTAACCACTAGGCTAGTGGTACTTTCGCTTTTCATGAAAATTCTTGCTATTCATTGAATGTGTAACAAATAACTACCCCTTGGTCATTCAGATTGCTTTTTACAAACTTCAAGATCACTCGTTACAAAATGTTAACTTTCAAATGGTCGCTTAAACTTCGTAAAATGTTTATTGAAAATAATGATTAGTCCAATCTCACTGGACTCTTTCATTTTGCGGTTTTCAAGAGTGACACATCATCTCTCCGATCTTGTTCTTTAAAATGAAATTGCATCTCTTAATGCCCCCTTTCATGACACAATTTTATAGGATTGGTAAACATTACAATATTGCTAAGTGTTGCTTGGTTATTGGTTGAGGGTGCTAGCGATGAAAGGTAGTACTCTCAATCCAATTTCATTTGCTTTCATAGTTTTGAAAATAGTGTCCCCATCCTTTCACGGGGAAGAAAGACATCTCCTCTCTTTTATAATAAATACCCTGCCATGTCATCATATTTGATAATGTGGCAGTACAATTAAATGCAAATGAAAGGCCCTTGAGTATTTAACTAGAGGAAATAAAAACCAAGGATAAGAGAAAATTGCTTCTAATTTCTAATTTGTTTTGTCCAAGTGAGATATACGGCCTAATATTCTTCCCTTTTCATATGAAAGTAAGGGCTTTTTTTATTCTATTTCTCTATTCCACTCCATTTAGATCTAAGAAAGAACCCAATACAATGAAATTCCCCTAGTATACAAAAAGAGAAATAGACACAAACACAAGGTCTCAAACCTTGTTATAGAATTTTTTCTTCAAAAAAAAAAAAAAAGAAAAGAAGGGCCTTAGGGCATGTACAACGCTAATTAATGAACGGACTCTTAAGCTGATGTGGCAGTGTATTTTTACAATTAGACCCTGTATCCCTTAAAGAGGCGGCTGGGTGGGCTCTTGACGAAAAGACAGTCTCTATTACGTGTTCCGATGTAAGAGACAACTCTTAGCACCGTTGTGCATGTGAAGAGACGACTTATATCATACAATCATTAATATATACATTTATTAAAAGACAACATGTATAGTCTCTCCTTTGTATGACTAGAGTTGTTTCATATCTTTTTGCTTAGATACATGTGCTCAAAAGACCATAGTGGACTCTCCTTTGTACGTGTCCTTAGTAATCTGTGACTTGTTCGTTAATTTGGGACAATTGCATATCTAACCCTCTTTTGGAGTTCAATTACACATTTGACCCTCTTTTTAAAATCTGAAACCTTCAAGTGGCCCCATTTCTTTACGGCGTAGATAGAACCACGATTTGAGAAGAAAAGAAAAATAGAACTGCAAGGAACCGACCAACTTATTACCCGCTCTTTCTTCTTCCCTTGACCGTTCGCTATCCTCCTCTCCTCCTCCTTCGATCGTGCGACAGCCGGGCACAACAATCCTTAACCCTAGCAGAGTTCGGAGCGGCGCACCACAAAAAGAGAGCAGCAGATCGACGCGGGGCTTGGTCGGTGCGGGGATGGCCTCCGCGCGGTGCGGCCTCGACGCGGGCATGCGACCGGCAGCTCGGGGAGAGGTGGCGTCTTGCCCAGCACGGTGGCTAGCCCCGCCACCGTGGGCCTTCCGTTTCCATTTTCTCTATACAAGCTCGCCCGTGGCCTCCCTCCACTCCAAGACCGACAACAACTCCTCCGCTTGGATGAGCCTCGAGGTGCTTGATGAATTGACACAATGGAGAACCAAATACTATAAAGCATGAGTTTTTACAGCACTACTGCAGTAGAGACCTATGAATCTTTATTTTCAATCAAATTGGTGTTCAAATTTTCAAATCTAAATTTAAACTGCTGCTGAAATTTTGAAATGGTAGCTAAATTGCTTGTCCCGGTTTTGTTTGTGAAAATAGGGTCGTTCATACAAAAGACCTTAAATTTAGGGTCAATTGTGCAAGGGTATCAAAGTCTTTTTACTATGTACTTCGAATTTAAAAAATGGGTCAGATATACAAAACAATCATGTAATTGACCTAAAAAAAGAATCAATTATGCAATTGCCCCTTATAAATTCAACCCCCGCAGTGGCCACTGTTTTTTTTCCCAAGGTCCTTCCGCTCTCGTTCCCAACATTCCAGCCAGCCCAGGCGGCGGCCGCCACCGCCTCGCCTCCAACCGTCTAGCAGCTCCCGAGCAGCGCCTGTCGCACGAATCCTTCGCTGCTGCGGACGAGCTACGGTACAGGCCTCCCTATCCTCTCTCTCTCTCTGTATTCACCTGATCGCCTCTCCTGTAGCCACCTGCTATTCGTGCCCCTGTCGCAGGTCGGGCACACAAGGTGTTCGACATATTGCGGACGTGTCTCACGCGCACTCACAATGCGATTTCATCTCTCTTTCTCCGTGCTTGTTATTGAGACTTGATTTTACTCCTCTTCCTTACAAGGTTAGCTCAACCGATGGTGGAGGCGAGAGGAAAACAATTTCGGTGAAATTTCACCGATATATCCGAAATATTGTATTTATTGGTGATGTTCGATATATTTTTATCGCCGAAATTTCATCATTGACTATGCTTATTTATCGAAAGTTGTTTTTATTATGCATACAACTATGATGGGGGTGTTCAAACTGTCTGATACTTTGTGTGAGGAGATAGAGCAAATGATCAGGTACTTCTGGTGGGGGGAGGAAGCAGGCCAGCGAAAGGTTCATTGGATGGAGTGGGAGAGAATTATACAACCGAAAGCGTATGGAGGTGTGGGATTCCAAGACATGAAGTTATTTAACCAAGCACTGTTGGCTAGACAGGCATGGTGGCTGATTGAGCATCCAGACAGCCTGTGTGCAAAATTATTGAAAGCAAGATACTTCCCCAATGGTGATTTAATCGACACTGTTTTCAAAGGTGTAGCATCACCAACCTGGAGAGGCATTGAACACAGGCTCCAACTTCTGCGTAAAGGAATCATACGGAGAATTCACTCGGGAACAAAGGTGCAAATTTGGAGGGATAACTGGATCCCGAGGGGTCCGTCACTCCGCATCAGTAGAAGGAAAGGAAGATGCAGGCTTAGATGGGTCTACCAACTGATGAAAGCAGGGGGAAGCGAATGGGATGAGGGTCTCCTCAGATCGTGCATGGATGAACCGGACGTGGAAGAGGTGTTGAAACTGCGACTGCCAAGACAAACATCAGAGGATTTCTTAGCATGGCATTACGAAAAGTCTGGCATCTTCTCGGTCAGAAGTGCTTACAAACTAGCCCTGCAAGAGGGGAAGGCAGTAGCGCCAGTAATGATGGAGCACGACCTTTATGGGACGCCATCTGGAAAGCCTTAGTACCACAAAAGATTCGGATCTTTGCTTGGAAACTGGCATCTAATGGCCTAGCGACGCAATGTAAAAGACGAAGCAGAACTCTGGTAAGAGATGGAACGTGTCCAGTCTGCGGAGTAGAGGAAGAAACGACCCATCAGGCGGTTATCAGGTGCACAAAAGCTAGAGGTTTACTTGAGGCAATGCGGCAGATTTGGCATTTGCCGGACGAGGAACAGTTGCAGTACACCGGGCCGGACTGGCTCCTAGTCTTGCTGAATACAGTGGACAAGGAGATGGGGGCACAGACTCTTTTTGTCCTATGGAGGGCATGGCACTTAAGAAACGACATGGTGCATGGAGAAGGAAAGGCCTCAATTAGAGGTTTGGTACTGTTTCTAAGCAGTTACGCCGAATCGCTTCGCATAGCGGGATCATCGGGGCACCTGGATAACAAGGGGAAAAGGAAGGTGGGGCAAACAGGAAGGAACGCCCATCACACGAACCACGATAAGCCAAACCAGGACGCAAAAGCAGAGGACTGGAGCGCCCCACCAGAAGGATGGGTGAAGCTCAATTTTGATGCTGCCTTCAGGAAAGAAACTGGAGAAACAAACCTGGCTGCATTGTTAGAGATCACTGGGGCCACGTAGTGCTAACAACATGGCAACAAGGTCGCCGTTGTGGGGATGTAGTAGAAGCAGAAGCAGAGGCCTGCCTGATGGGTACCCGCCTTGCGGTGGAATGGGTTCGGCAACCAACAATCATTGAATCAGATTGTGCGGAACTAATCGAACACATCACACTACAGACGGAATCGAGAAGTAGATGGTGCACACTGATAAGGGACATAAAAGGTGCCGCTGCACTTCTGTCGGACTGTCGCTTCAGCAAGGTGAAAAGAACGGTTAACAACGTTGCCCATGCCCTCGCTCAGGAAGCCCGTATCAAGAAGGAAATGGTGGTAAGACGATTACAGGTGCCGATATGCGTGAATGAGTTGATCACTGAGGAACTACAATGTAAAGAGTGCAAACAAGAGGGAAGGGCCGCTGGGCCTTGTAAAAACTTTGTTTTTATATGATTAAAGCTCTTTCCCCGCAAAAAAAACTATGATAATTTAGAGATTAAAGATCATTTATAGTCAAATCATGCAACTAATTCCAAAATGCAATTAATTTTAATCACCAAAATTACCGATATTTCTGAAATATCGTGTTTATCGGTGACCCCGATATTTTTTTCATACTGAAATTTTTTTTCCTAGGAGGCCACGCCATACACGCTGCAGCAATCGTGGTCGGACATCCCGCTGGACCTCGCAGGCCTGGTCCTCCGTCATTTGCCTACCAAGGTGGACCGCGCTCGCTTCGCCGCCATGTGCCCACAGTGGCGCTCCACCGTTAGGCAGGTGCGCCTGCTCGGCTGTCCCCCGCCGTTGCCGCTGCTGGTACTCCCAGACGGCATCAGGTACAGCCTCCCTCGGACCGAGACGTTCAGATTCCCAGGGTTCGCGGGGTATGTCAAAGCTTGTGGTAACCGGCTTCTTTTCTCTAGAGAGGATGGCTACTTCTTCAGAGATCCCTTCTCCAATACAACCTTGAAGCTTCCTGCTCCCTGCCGTGCCCGAGTTCGGTGCGATGATTCAGGCCTTGCATGGAGGGAATGCGAGGAGGCAATGGAACTGGGTGAGGGGAAAATAGTCTTTTGCTCGGCACAACTCCTTGTAGCGGTGGTCAGGTTGCAAAAACCTCTCGGGTTGCAGTGTGCCAGCCTGGGGCTGCTTCCTGGTGGTCAGTGCACATCGATGACTGGTCGCCTAGCTTTTTGGATGTCACATTCTATCAGGGAAAGCTCTATGCCTTTGATTATAATAAGGATAGTCTTCTCTCCATCGACATAAGCATTGACCACAACACTGGTGATCCATGGGTTACTCAAATTCAACGGGTCATCAGTGGCTTTCCTTGTTCAGGCCTTAAGCTTACATTAAACGTTGCTTACATGAAGATGTTCTACCTGGTTGCACTACGGGAAAACACAAGTTTGCTGAGTGCCCAATGCACTCCCCTGCATTTCATTCTGAGGTACACAAACAGATCTGGAGTCATGTAAAAACAGCACCTGGTCATTTCCAATTGTTTGTGAAGAGCAGAGCTCAAGTTCTTGCAAAGTCTATGACATGAGGGACGGCAAGATCTCCACCTTGCTGCCAATGGTCTCGTGGAAGCCTGGCATGGCGGTGTTTGCAACATGGCTCTTCCCGCATAATAATTGAAGTAAAGCTGTCAGTATGCCATCTACCAAATGCTTCAGTACTTGCTTGGCCTTAGAAGAATGTTCTCTATAGCAAATCGATCTAGAGTTACAGCTTCATGCTCAAGTGTTAACCTATGACTTTGTTGTGTCGGAATGGTCTGAATTCAGTAAATCATCATGCGGTTCTGATATTTCTATTCTATGATTTATATTGGATCATATGCATGGTATTGAAGAAAGTGAGTTGGAGGTTCTTTCTTTTTTAATAATCAGTCGAATTAATAATTCACTTGGACCCTGGAATCATATGCAATTCAGCTTTGTTTTGATCAGCAATGTTGCACACAATATGGTAGTGCACCAATGTGTAAGCTTGACTCTTTGCACACAAACACTAGAACTGGCTTGAAGGTAAATCAGAGAGCTGGAAGAGTGAATGCCAAATAGTGGAATCTGTTCTAATGCCAGAATAGTTATATAGCTCTTTGTCAAGTTCTTATACTGGTATGCATACTTCCATGCAGAACTTTATATACGCTTTCAAAAGAATGAATTTCTTGAATGTGACAACAACATGCTCAGAGTTGTACAAGAAGATGCAACTAAACTTCACCATGTGTCTGTTTTTTTTTATATTATTTTTTGCTAAAGAAAGGATACAGAGTTGTGGAATTCATCTTTGCTAGTACTCCGTTTGCTTTATTTTCGGTGGTGAGTCCGGATTACGCTGTCTGCGGCTGCCTGTTTGTGCTGAAATAAGTTCTCTAATTTCCCTTTTGTTGTCGAGATGGAGTCGAATACATGTATAAAAGTGGCACAGAGAAGGACACGATCTTGCCGATGTTGGTTACTCTTGTTCAATTGCCACGGTGAATCTTGATGACGGCTCGATCATCAGTGCCTTCCTCTCGCACTGCAATGTCGGCAGAACCGACAGCAGCGGTGTCCCCTCCGCGGCCATGGTCGGAAATCCCCCTGGACCTCGCCTTCCTGGTGCTACGCCGCCTGCCCAACCAAGCTGACCGCATCCGCTTCTCCGCCGTGTGCTCACACTGGCGCACCGCCGCCAGGGAGCTTCGCCTGCCGTCGCCGCTGCTGGTCCTCCCCGACGGCACCGAGCGCAGCCTCTCGTCGGAGGAGCCGTTCCCCTTCCCTCCTTGCGCCGGCTACAATGACGCTTGTGGCGACTGGCTGGTCTACTGGGGCGAGGATGAGGACGACGAGGGCTACTACTTCCTGGTGGACCCATTCTCTGACGCCACCATGATGCTTCCTGCTCTGTCCCGTTCCCGTCGCCGTAGTGCCCATGGCGGATTCCAGTATGCCGCTATGGATTTGGATATCTCCAAGCTAACGTTGTGCTCGCCGGACCTCGTCGCGGCACTGGTCAGATATCGGCGATGCACTCGGATTGCAGTCTGCCAACCAGGGGCCAGCTCCTGGTGGACGGTATGCTTTCGTGATGACTGGTTGCCGGAGTTCATGGATGTTGCTTTCCATGGGGAAAAGCTCTACGCCCTTGATCATACAAAGGGTGACCTTTACTCCATGAAAATCAGCACAGAAAAAGGCACAGGTGATCCTTGGATTTCTCAAGTTCGACGGGTCATCGACGGTAGCTTTACCGGACTTGGTGGCGACATATACATGCCTAAAGGTTGCAGTATTGACATCAAGACAATGTACCTCATCGAATTACATGGTAACTTGCTGATGGTGCTAAGAACAGCCCGTGGTGTAGTGAAGTCGGTGTGGCATGGCAAAGTGGATTTGGTTGATCTTGACGGCGGCCGGAACATGTTCAAGGTGTTTCGGGCTGACTTGGAGCAGTCACGGTGGACCAAGGTGATGACGCTTGGCGACGACCAGGTGCTATTCCTACGCCGGCGGTGCTGCAGATCTGTTTGCGCGTCTCATATTGGTATGCCAGGAGATTGCATTGTCTTTATGGAGAATGACGATGAGGACCATGATTGGTACGACAGGGAGAACTCAAGTTCTTGCAGTGTCTACAATATGAAATGTGGTACTGTCTCCACCTTTCTGCCAACAACAGTGTCTTGGAAACACGGCACTGTATTACCGACATGGCTATTCCCGAACCACTGAAGAGACATATATAGATGGTACTACGTTTCCTACATCATTTCTTGCCATGGTTATCTTGAATCTGTTTTGGGATTTAATTATTAGAGATATATGTTTCCATGTCATCATCCCGCTTAAACATTTATATGTTAATTGATTGATCGAATCGGAGATACTGCTTTTACATTGAGTCGGCCGTCAATGGGATAGTGATGTTCTAATCATGGCTCCAGACAGAGGCTGGCCCAAGATTTTCGATATGGGCATTCAAAAATTTCACAGCGTGAAAATTTGTTTTTTGCAGTCTAAAGTACAGGTTCTTAACACATACAAATTAAGTACCAACATCATAAAATTCACCATATCTTGAAATTGCACAATATATTTCTACTGTTATTAGGTACTATTTTATTTTTTAATACATACTCATGGTATGTACTATATATAAATTGTTTTGGCCAAAATAATGGGTATTCAACTGAATATACTTGATGCATGGTAGGCTTGCCCCTAGCTCCGGAGAAAAAAGATGAAGACTCTCTAATTCTTCTATGTGCTTTCTATGAATAATAACATTAGTGGTTGAATGAGATTTGTCCCCTTCGTTTGTTTGAAACATTATTATTACTAGTTTTATTAAAAAAAATATGATTCCGGTGAGACCATAACGACTTGTGTTTTTTAGTTACCAGAAGGATTAACTAGATTTCTTCCAAATAGAGTTCTCTTCAAAGGTACTCGATCCTTCTGAAAACTGTGGTTTTTCATTTTACTGGTCGAGTACGTTTGAAAGAATTCAAATCATTAGGTACTGCAAAGTATTTTGTTTTAATTTACAAGAGTTTTCTTCAACATAAAAAATACTTTAGATTGATTTTTTACATTTACAATGATCATTTAAATTTTGTTTTTAATGAAAATGTGTAGATTTTGAAAACTGTACCAATATGTAGAAGAGTACTGCTATAGGTCCAACTCGATTGTCTAACCAGTGTCCAACCAATACAAAAGATAAAACAGTAAATGTGTCCAAAAACATCACTTGTGTCTTTGTTGGACACGATGGTTATACAATTGAGTTGGACCTATAGCATTTTCCTAAATAAAAATTTGAATCCCATATAATGGATTATGGAAGACCGACCCTGCCCTAAAGTAAATGTTTTCAACGTGTCTTCCTCCGATCCAAGAGAAAACAAACTTATATAATGGTGGTTTAATGATGGGGCAAACAGTCATCTCTTTGATGTTTCAAATTATATCTTTTATTTAATAAAGTTAACCATTGAATTACTAAGGGTCCATATGAATTATCAATCGAAATTCACCAGTTAGAGGATCCTGAATTCCTGATACCTTTGTGCAGGTGCAAATTTAGTACTCAAGAAAGACATTAGTCCAGAGCTTGCGTTCATCTGTTCCAGTACTCGGTTTCCTTTCTTGGTTCAAAATCTGCTTTAGGCCTTGTTCGTTTTCATGGGAATGGATCCCACATGGATCTGTCCCCAGACACGGATTGAGTGGTTCCAGCTTCTTTCACTTCATCCAGGCCTGCTGCGTTCCATGGGTTAGAGTCATGGATTGGTGCTAGGTCCTTAAGGCATGAAATGGACATGGAATGTGCTGGAATCGGGTTGGTTCCCATACCAATCCATACATAACCGAACGAGCATTTTGAGTTGGGCTGAAACAGTTCCACATTTTTCTGTTCCATGTGGTTTAGGCTACGATCCATGTTGTTCCATGGCAAAACGAACAAGCCCTTAATCGGCCGGACATAAACACCGGGGCAGAAGAGGGAAAGATTGACGGCCTTTATTTGCTGATCGTTCTCTGGATCGGCTAGTGTTTGTTATTCGTCATGGCGCAGATGATGTTCGTGCCGAGGGCTTGCCAGTTCCGTGGTCTCCGTCTCTTTGCAAATGCAAGGCCAGCTCAATTAAGACACCGCTGACGTGGAGCATCGAGAAGTCATGGTCGGACATCCCGGTGGACGTCGCCGGGCTGGTGCTGGGCCGCCTGCCGACACTGGCCGACCGCGTCCGCTTCGCCGCCGTGTGCCAACAATGGCGAGCCGCCGCACGGGAGCGACCTCCACCGTCTCCGCCGCTGCCGCTGCTCATGCTCCCGGACGGCACCGTGTACAGCTTACCTCTCCGCGAGCGGCTCCGCTTCCTGGCCTGCGGCGCTGCGGAAACTGGCTGCTCTTCTCCAGCAATGGCATCTGCTTCCTGTGGGATCCCTTGACCAATGCCACGGTGCCACTCCCGCCACTGTCCCATTTCTGCCTCCTGCGCACGTCCGGCGCCTACGCCGTCGCCGCCACCGCCGATCCTCCAACTGTTACAAGATTTGCCATGTGCTCACCGCACCACGTCGCGGCAGTGGTTAGGCTTGGAGGCAGTTCGCGGATCGCAGTGTGCAAACCACACTACGGGAAACAGTGAATATGCCGTGTGCCATAAAGTGTGCCGTGTGTATTTTGTCGGGCACACGGCACAGAGGCAACTGTGCCGTGTGCCCCACAAAATACACACGGCACACGTTTGGCACACGGCAGAACACTCTATGCCGTGTGCACTGGCTGGACACACGACACACTTTCAGACTGTGCCGTGTGCCAGAAGATAGGGCACACGGCACAGATTGCCGTCAAGTAACGACGACGTCAACCGTCTATGCCGTGTGCTTCCACGGCACACGGCACAGATGGGAGCAACTGTACCGTGTGCCCGACAAATAACACACGACACAGATTTTGTGCCGTCAAGTCTAGTGCCGTGTGCGTTGTGCCGTGAGCGACACACGGCACAAACTGTGCCGTGTGCTAGAGGGCTTGTGCCGTGTGCCATGGGTACACGGCATAGTTGTTGTTCCCCGTAGTGCCAGGGGCCGATTCCTTGTGGTCGATATGCTTGCCCGAGACGTATCTGATGATTTCTGACATGGTAGTCCACCAGGGTAAGCTCTTTGTAGTTTGTTACCGCGGTAATGATTTTTCGCCATCGACATCAGCCTGAACCAATGGACGGGGAATCCATGCATGGGTTTCTCGAATCCAACAGGTAGTCCAAATGCTGTTCGACCCTCCTTGCATTTGCTAATCATCAGAGTCAGGAAATTAGCTGGGGGATGTTGATGGTCTACCTGGTTGAATCACGTGGCGCGTTGCTCATGGTGCGCAGATGGATGCACGACTGCTGGAGGATCACTGATGCTGCAGTGCCATTTGTAGGCTTCCTTCCGTCCGGACGGAACAGGTTTCAGGTGTTGAGGGCCAACTTCGAGCAGGAACAGTGGACCGAGGTGACCACCATCGGGGACGACCAGCTGCCGTTCCTATCCGGCCGGCAGTGCAGGTCCCTCTGCGCCTCGCAGTTTGGCATTTCTGGTGATCGGATCGTTTTCTTGGAGAACGATGATGAGGAATTCATCCACTGCTACGACAGGGAGAGCTTGTGTTCGTGCAGTGTCTACAACATGAGAGACGGTAGGGTCTCCTACCCTTTGCCAAATGTCTCATGGAAACGAGGAACGACGCGTGCGACATGGCTCTTCCCTCGGGATGGAAGCTATTAGCATTGTGGATTTCGTGACAACGTAAGAGCTTCTCCAACAGGTATGTAAAAATACTCCCTAAATGTATATTTAAGACGTGAGGAAAAAAAACACCTTCCAACAGTTCTGTATAAGTGCTTGCTAAATATACGCACATCCTATTTGGATGTAAACCATCGCCAAATTTGGCACCTATTTTCGCAGTCCCAATCGCCCGAAATCCTGTCTTTCCCGCTCATAAATTCGGCAAGCACAAAATCGTTCTTTGTTTCGCGCCATCAATGGAGTATTTTGGTCTGCCTGACGCCTGCCCCTGAAGAAGGTCTGCAGTCTACCATTCGATGCCAAGAATCTAACCTACGACTGAGTGGCATGGTGAATCGACTTTGGGGTGGGGGCCTCCCGCAACCAACATCGTTGCGGATCACCGGCGGCCTACCCCATCGCCATCGCCGCCGTGTCTTCCCGCCGTCATCCCCAAGGTCGTCCGAAAGGTCCTCGCTGCGTCGTCGCCTGTAACTCTCCCAAGCAGGCCTGTCTCAAAAATCGCCCCGAGGTTCATCCGTCATCAAGGTATCGTCTCGTCGTTCCAATCGCCTCTTCGAATTCTTCTGTCCACTCTGCTATCGTGATTAGAAGTTACTGCCCCAAGTCACGCATTACTTATGAGCCTTTTCAGAAATTCGTGTCCAGTATATTGGATTATGTTTTCAGCCTGATTGCAGGCTCGTTGCATACAGATTCGAACCTGAATTTTATGCCCTATTTTTGGATTGCAGAGTAGTTAATTTTGTACAGAGAAACCATTACTGCTTAGATGTGTTGCATCTAGAATCATTAGTTTTAACATGTAATACTCAAATTATACCCTGAGTTTTGTTTGTAACTATCAGAAGGCAATTAATTTGTGTCATGTTGCTTCCAGTTGGCTGTGACCCTTTTTCATTCATAAATTTATGCTCCACTAGGATCAGATTATTTAGATGGTCTTCATTATAATAAATAAGTGCAAAATCCATGTTGGTCTCTTACTTGGTCGACGGTGCATAGCAAAATTCATGTTCATTTACTTGGGAGATAATTTTTTATGGTCTATTAGCCGGGAGATAGTATTTTCGACTTATTTATCTGAAATATGTATTTGTACAGAACTATAGATTTTTAGAATACCATCTTGTTCAAAATAGAGTAATGTGTTTTTTTTTTACATTAGTAGGTGCTTTTGACAATGGAAGATTTTTGTGCATACACTGATTTGTTGACTCAGGAGGACAATGCTGGTGTACCATTGGATTACCTTGGCACTGTACCAAGAGAGTTGCAACAATCACCCATAGATGATGATTCTCCAATATCGAAACCAAATCAAAAGCACAAAGGTAAAAACTTCAGTGTGGAGGAAGATCAACTTCTTGTTTCAGCATGGTTAAATGTCAGTCACTACGGGAAAACGCGTATATGCCGTGTGCCAAAAAGTGTGCTGTGTGTATTCTGTCGAGTACACGGCACAGAGGCAACTGTGTCGTGTGCCCGACAGAATACACATGGCACAAAATCAGCTCACGGCACAAACGTTTGTGCCGTGTGCTCCCGCTTAGCATACGGCACAAATGATACTGTGCCGTGTGCTAGCGGGCCATCGAATGACAGGCCACAAGACCAATGCTCGCCATGGGACAGAGCTGCGTCAGCTTGGCGGCCTTGGGACCATTGACCTTGTATGTTTGTGATACACGTGATACTATGCTCTGGATGATGTGTTGTGAATCATATATTTGTGGATGATGTGTTATGGATCATATGTTGTGTGAATGATGTGTTGTGGATCATATGTTGTGCTCATGTGTTGTGGATGATATCATGTGAAATATGATATTTTGATGCCTGTGATTTTCAATTGTGTTTTGAATGATCCGGGGTGGCTAAAAACAAATATTTGTGGCTGTTTTTGGCCTCTGTGCCCTGTGCCTTAACCATGGCACGGCACAGAGGCCTAATTCTGGGAACCATGCACATCTGTGTCGTGTGCCAAGGCAAGGACACACGGCACACCTTTTATCTGTGCCGTGTGTCAACTACACGACACACGGCACAAATTAAAAGTGTGCTGTGTGTCCTGTCCTTGGCACACGACACATATTTAATTTGTGCCGTGTGCCCTGAACTTGGTACACGGCACAAATGACCGTTAGGGTGACGGCCCGTCAACCGTCTGTGCCGTGTGCTCCTGCGACACACGGCACACTAAGTCCCAACTGTGCCTGTGCCCGATAAATGACACACGGCACAGTTTTTGTGCCGTCAACATCAGTGCCATGTGCTGTGTGCCGTGAGCAGCACACGGCACACACTGTGCTGTGTGCCATATAGCTTGTGCCGTGTGCTGTGGGCAGACGACACATAATCTGTTTCCTGTAGTGAGTACAGATGCCACAGGAGGAACCAATCAAACAAAAGCGGCCTTTTGGACTAGAGTCTACATTTACTATCAGAAAAATAGAGATGATTTTTCTGAACGCAGTCAGAACTCATTGGTACATCGATGGGGGACTATTCAGAAAGATGTGAGCTTATTTTGTGCATACTTAAGCCAGATCGAGGCTGCCAACCAGAGTGGGTCGAATATCCATGATAGGGTAATAAAAGCAACACATATGTAGCTTTTAATCTTTGTCATGTGTGGCCTAATTGGGTTACTTGTATTGTGTAGGTGGAAAAGGCCGAGAAGATGTTTAAGGCTCTAGATAAGCAGAACAAGTCATTTCTATTCAGGCATTGTTGGCTTAAGTTGAGAAACCAACCAAAGTGGCATGAGAAACTGCAACAATTGGAAGCTATGAAAGCAAGCAACAAAAAACAGAAGGTAACCAAAGATTCAAGTCCAGGAACAACCCAGCCTATAAATGTTGATAGCAGCCCTCAGGATAGCAGTGTTGCCCCTCCAGAAACCATCCCTCCAGTAGCTACTGAAGCACCAAAGAGACCAATTGGTAAGAAGAAAGCAAAAGAGGCATTGCGTCATAATGGTGGCAGTGATGCGTGCATACAAGCTTTAGATATTTTGTGGGCAAAGAAAAAAGAGTTAGATGCAGAAAAGGAGATGAAGAAAGAGGAGAGATATGTTAAGTCATATGCTCTTGACAAAGAGAGGCTACAACTAGAAGAAAAGAGGCTTGCAAATGAAGAAAAAAAGCTTGCGAATGAGGAAAAGAGGCTTGCCATTGAAGCTAATAACCTACAGATAAAGAAATTGGCTGATGAAGAGAGAATTATGAGCATGGACATTAACTCGTTGAATGAGTCTCAGAAGGAGTACTACAGGAGTCTGCAGGCTGAGATCATGGCACATCGCATGAGTTGCACCTATTGATGTGAAAATCTCTTGCAATATTAATTATGTCACAATAAGTATTTAGTTTCTTGTAATATTTCCAATATGTCCAGAACTTCAGGAATTATTGTCTTTGAATACTATTATCGATTATTGTGTTCATACATTTTAGAATTTGCGACTCACTATTGATGGGTAGTTGATGGGCAGTATCATTGTCATAGAAAATCTGAAATCGAAATTAAACCATTTTGAGTACTGTAGCAAATATAAACAAAAATTATTCCATCAGTATAAATAAAGGGACTAGAATGTTACAAATTGACTGCATTATAGTAAAATATGTGACTAAGCAATGAGCTATTATTTGACTAAACAATGAGCTAATATTGATCCGGATGGTGTTGCCACAAGTGCTCTACTAGGTCTTCTCGAAGTTGATAATGAGTTTCATCGCTCCTAATTTTTATATGGTTCTCGATAAATTCATTAAAATCTGCTGTCCGCTTATGGGAAGGTTCCACATTATCTCCACCCTTATCAAAACGTTCATCTGGGTCCACTGTTCCCTCATCTTCAACAATCATGTTATGCATGATAATACAAGCTGTCATTATGTTCCGCAACGTCTCTTCATCCCATAATGGAGCCGAGCCTCGAACAATGGCGAAACGAGATTGCAGTACTCCAAAAGCTCGTTCCACGTCTTTTCGTACATGTTCTTGTGCTCTAGAATAATATTTCCTCTTGTTGCCTCGGGGTTCTGGAATGGTCTTTACCAGTGTAGCCCAAGATGGGTATATGCCATCTGCAAGGTAGTACCCCATTGTATAGTCATGTCCATTAATATTGTAGTTCACTTTAGGAGCTTCTCCATTAGCTAACTTTGCGAATAGTGGGGACCGATGAAGAACATTGATGTCATTGAGAGATCCCGGCAAACCAAAAAACCCATGCCAAATCCATAAATCCTTAGAGGCAACGGCTTCTAAAATTATAGTAGGCTTATGATAGTGGCCCGAGTACATACCTTGCCAGGATGAAGGACAATTTTTCCACTTCCAATGCATACATTCAAGTGAGCCAAGCATGCCAGGAAAACCTCTTTCCTTCCCAAGTGCAAGTAATCGAGCTGTATCGTTCTCATTAGGTGACCTCAAGTATTCTTCTCCAAATATTTCAATAACAGCTTTCACAAACCTCCTAAGGCTTTCTAGGGTTGTACTTTCTGCAATACGGACATACTCATCTGTAGAATCTGCTGGTTGTCCGTAAGTTAGCATACGGAAAACTGCGGTCACCTTCTGAAAACAACTCAATCCAAATTGATTAGCTGCATTTATCTTCCGCACAAAGTATTCATCATGACCTTCCACAGCATTCATTATACGCACAAATAGATCTCGGTTCATTCTATATCTGTGATGAGAAAGTAATAAGACATTTGTATCATGATAAATCTATGCATATATAATTATTTAAAAAACATGTGCGAACCTCCGTCGAAAGAAGACTGGTCCATACGTGGGATCATCAGCAAGGTAGTCTTGATACATTCTTACATGACCCACATCTCGATCCCGGTACACGTATAGATGTCCTGGAATAGAACCGCCACGCTTTGTTGGAGGATCTGAGTAGCTTCGTACGATTTGAGCAGTAGAAAGGATGAATTCATCATCGTCATCATCCGACGAGGATTCGTCCAAAAGGCGCCGGAATAGGGACGGACCATCGGCCATCACGCTTTGTACCTGTTGATCTCGTCCAGCAACGCGAGAAAAAACATTATCAAATGGATCTGGAAGACAATGTAATTGATATGGCGAACATGTAAACAAGAGATAGATGGTAGACCTACAAGCACGTCTCGCCAAATGCCTCTTGCCGTCAAATACGGTAATAAACAAATTCTATTCTCGATGGAATACGATCACGAACTCGCCGATACACTCGTCTGCCGCCGTCACCAGGGCCTTACCCGATCACCCCATCGAGACAGCTAGATCTTCAGGTGTCTCATGTAAAACTAGAACCAGTAATTCTGGGCTTAACGAAAATAACAGTTGGGCCCATCAAGGAAAGTGACGTGTCCATATTTTAAATCGTTTGGAAACCAAAAATTGGGAACTGTTGGAGGAGGTAAGTTTTTTTACTACCCATACCTCTTTGGGAACTCCCTACTAAATGCCTGCTTAGGAACTATGTATTTTACATAACCATTGGAGATGCTCTAAGCTGCTTGAGTGTATGAGTATTTGTTCTCTGTTCATCATATATAGAATGGAATGCTGATTTTGATTGTTCCCTGCCAATTTCGGAAAAAGGGAGTACTTCCATTTTCTAAAAAATTGCTATGTTATCCTTTAATTAGGTATATATCTAAATATATGTTACGAAATAGAAATGCATTTCTTTCAAGTGCTAAATGTTTGTGCATGATCTTCTTTTCCTGCAGTTATCTTCATGCCAGAGATGCAAATAAGAAGAATTCCATTTCATCTGTTCAAGCAACAAGACTGAGATAAAGGGTTCTATAACGACACCCATCAAGTCTGCAGCAAAAGGTACTAGCAAGTAGTACACCTCGTGCTAATTGACGTTAACGTTGTGGAAGGTGGTGACAGGCTGACGGGGAGCACTGCAAGTCTGCAATGGGAGGTTGGCAAGCTCACATCAGATCTGGACCATGGCGACCAACAGCCGAAACGCAGCTGCTGCAGCGGAGCGCGCTGTGGTTCGAGAGTTGTGCCGGGCACCTTGGCTTATATCGGTGTCTCCTACCTTGCCACTAGCAGGTTCAGTTGACAATTCCTCCAACTCATTTGAAGCTGGAATGAACCGGGTAGATTACTTGTCATTCGTAAGTTCAGGCATAAAACTCTCCCAATATATTTTTGTTAGATTCTCAACCGATAAAAAACTCTTACGACACATAATAGTAGGGTAATATTTTGATAATTGATTAACCTGAAGGCATCACATTATTTTGAGAATTGAGACCTCTAGTTGCCTAATGCATGTGACAAACCAAAGGGATCGGAGCTATTGACTATGAAAAAGAATCTTCCATAAATAGGAACATGTCACTACAGGTGGATATGGTTTAGTAAGGATCAACTGATCTTCCACTGAATTATATTAAATTGGGTAAGACTTGGTTCTGCAAGAATAAAAAAAGCCAACAATCGTAGTTAGGCATGAATCACATATCGGAAGACTAAAGCACATACCAAGTTGATGTCCTCTCAGCTAGCATTACTCAAATGGTCATCAATTTGATGTGGAATCAGTTTTTGCTAGTCTAAGATTCTGTTTGGAACATCTAGAGACAATAGTTTCCTAAAAGACAACATCACTAATATTTTAGCGAAGGATAAAAATGGATTTTAAATTTCGCAATATATTCTATTATAATGGCATTTGCCGTGACCAAATTTGACGATTATTAATTCATGCTAGCGAGTGACCATGTGATATAGATCTTGGGTTTTAGTTGAAATGTCTCCATAAGTTTCTATTAAAGACCCTTCATCTTTTCTAAGTATTCTATTTCTTGTATTTTTTGCAACAATAAATTCTCTAAAAACTACACCTATAACTATAAGGTAGAAATAATCTTATCAACTTGTTGAGTTGTGATGGTATGTCATGATGTTCATGTATTGGTAGTGATTGATATAACCAATGCACAAGTATGTGTGAATGTGTTAATAGTATCTTATTTTTATTATAGATTAGACTACATGTCCATATGGTTCATTTGATAGCACTAGGGGAAAGTCCATATGTCTTGTTTGCCGTCAAAAAAATACACTCCGCAAAGAACCTTTTGTTGAGTGTACTTTTTTGACACTCGGCAAGCCGAGTGTATTTTTTTTTGCGCTCGGCAAATAAGTGATTTTTGTTCTTTTCTTATCTCAAAACTTTCCATACTCATCACATACAACATGTGTAACTCCATACTTTTTTATTCGTTTGCTATATTTTCTTAATTAATTACATTTCAAGCATTTTTTTTGAATAAAATCAGATTTGAACTAAATGACCGTTCCTAAATAGTTTAGGGACCTGGGGTGCATTTCACTCTAAAAATTATAATGATGTTATTTAGCTCAATTTAGGATATCTTATCCATGACAAAAAAAAGAAATTTGACATATATTTTTTTATAAATTATAGAAAAACCAAATAATGTCAGGAAATCATAATACTTGTTATGATTTCATGATAACACAAGTAGAAGATACGGAGAATCTCTGAAGAAGTAACATAGAGTTGAGAATGAGTTATTAAAATTTGGAGTCAAAATAATGGATGAGTTTTATTTTGACTTTAAATCATTTTTTATAAGTAATAGATCATATAAATTATGTAATATCTAAATTTGATTGATTTTAGAATTTATTTACTAATTATTAATTTTTTAAAAGTATGGAGATTTTTTTGCCGAGTGTCAAAAGCAAAACACTCGGCAAATCGGTGTTTGCCGAGTGCTTTGCTTTGACACTCGACAAACCATGACAAGTCACAAATCCGGATGCCGCATAGCAGTGCCCTCTCCCTCTCTCCTCACCGCATCGACACTGCTCTCTCTCTCTCTCTCTCTCTCTCTCTCGCAGCGCACGCGTAGGGTAGGGCGAGCATGCCTCGGTGTCATCCACGGGCGGGCGGCGTCGGCAGGCACGCGGCCCCCATGCCGGGGCTAGGTTCGCGGCGACCCCCATGCCAAGACCGGGGCGGCGGCGGCAAGCACGAGTGGCCGGTGGCGACAAGGTGCACGGGCGGTGGTGGACGCCAGGTCGTGGGCTATCGCGCAGGAGCAGCAGGCATGGGCCCTCTCCTCCCTTCCTCCCTCTGCGTAGAGCAAGGCTACGGCAGATCATGCAGGGCGGTGCCGGATCTAGGCGGTAACCAAGGAGCGGCGAGGCGGCGGCTAGCAAGGGGCGGCGACCCTATCCTCCCTCCCTCCCTCTGCGGCAGATCGAGGTGAGGGTCGGGCACACGGTCCTGGCCGGCGCAGGGTGGGGACTGCAGGCGAGGCGGCGGCGGATCGAGGTGTGGGGTGGGGACTGCAGGCGAGCCGACGGTGGATTGACGACCAATGTCGTGGTAGCGGGCCCGGACGACACGTGTGGGGCCAACATGGCTCACCTTTGTTTTTTTAAAGAAATGTTTGCCGAGTGCATGATCTGACACTCGACAAACGCTTTGCCGAGTGCCCGAAGGATTGCACTTGACAACTGTCTTTGCCGATAAGAGATTTGCCGAGAGCTGTTTGCCGAGTGTGGTACTCGGCAAAGCCTTTACCGAGTGCGAATAAGGCTTGGCAAACAACCATTCTCCGTGTAGAGTTTTGGGGGTGATGCCCCATGCTCACAAAAACACAATATAGTTAATAGAGACCCATAGTGTATGATACAATGAAAATTTGATGACGGCAATGATGTATCATCTGTTCCAAAACCTAGACCTACTAGACCAAACCCATAGTTATCTTTTCTACTACTAAGGCATGCTCAGTTTCGGAATACCAAAGCATAAATTGTTTGTCCACACTCATCTTTACTAGTCATTAGATTAATATAGCCCTTCCTAATGATGCATTGATTTTCTAAATAATTAATAACATAATGTGGAAATGTACTAATTAATTATAGACAATAATCATAGCGTATAACACCCCACCAGAATGAGTAACTCCTTTGCCGAGGAATCGCGTCTCCGAAAGTCGCATACAGGGGGATGAATAAGCGATAATCCCTGAAAATCATTTAATTTAACAATTTAGTAACACAGGAACAAAAGTCCGACTACAATATCCTATTAGAGTAGGATATTGTCCGATTCTCAACAATATCTTACTCTAATAGGATAATGTCCAATGGCCTCGTGCGGAAAACAAAGATCGAACGTCGAAATGGACGAAATTGGAGTAAGCCAAGCTAGCTGCAAGCAATTAGACAAGAATTAAAGCAATAGCAAAGGGGCACTACCAAGCAAGCCTCGTACATAGTGGATCTAAGAGATAAAGAGGTACAACATGCAAGAACTAACACACAAGCAAGCACACAAGCATAAGATTAATAACAAGCTAAAAGAAGACAAGGGGACACACGATTTTCTCACCAAAGTCCAGCTCCACCAAGGAACCTACGTCTCTATTGAGGAATCCACAAAGGATGGGGTTGCTTTCAACCCAAAACCTCTCCAAGCCGCTGTGACGGACCCGCCTCACGAAGAGTCGTTTCCGTCACCAGGATCATCATGGATGGCATCACGCGCTGGGATACCCGATATTAAAACATACAAACATAAGCATGATACAATGAATATAAGTACAAGTCTCTTATATTCATCCCAAGTACAATAGTACATCGAGTCTCAAGAGCACTAGAAGCAAATAAGTTTGGAAATTAACTAAACAGCGGAAGCAATAAGATACAATTGCTCTCTCTGCGATACATCACGGGCACCCGGCAGAGACAGGTGTTTCTACTCCTCCGGACCGCACCACTCCCAGGTGTAGTGGCCTCCGTCCGAAGTCTGATCCTGCCGGACGTCATCTCCAGCATCTAACTCCTGCTCGACGGGGTCCTCTCGAAAATCACATGGAGCAAAGCTCTAAGCAACTAGAGCTCAGCAAGACCGACCTGTCAAAGTGGCCATCTACAGCCAACTTCTAGACATGCAAAGGCCAGTGGGATAGGATAATTAAGCACTAAGCTGGCCTACAAGTGAATCCTTACTTTCAACTTTTAGCAGTTTAATTAAGTTACTCAAAAGAATAAATTTAATTTGCACTAAGCTACTGCATGTCTCCAAACAAGTAATTAAGCAATACAGCAAATTGATCATAATCATCATCATCTTTCTCTTCTTACTATGTTCCGGCGCAGGGACAAGTGGTACTCGTTACTATGAGGGGCAGCGATTCGAATCGATTTACATCCTGCAGGAGAGACCTGATTGCACGTCACATACGCGCTTCCCGGAAGCCTCATGAGACAACCTTTCCCAGCCGGCACTGTAGTGTTAGTCAGGCCTAGCTCACCCGAGAAGGGTTCCCCACGCGATGCCGTCCCGGACGTCATCCGTGAGTAGAGTGCTCTCTTCTATCCTCCCAAATTCCTGCCAAGTAACCAAGGGAGTAGGGTATCTCTCTAACATACAACAACCATCGGTACGTCGGTTTACTAGGCTCATTAACTCCAACATGCAAACAGTACGTTCAAACTTAATTCACATGGGCCGGACACGACGCGGTCCTTGCGTGCACGAGACGGGGCTACCACCTTGAAGACTCTTTCAGTCCTTCACTTTCCACCTAAGTTGCCCGCCCGGCCTCAAATTTTTCCATTCTCTTCTCAATACTTAGCATCGTGTCCAAAAAGGTGATTGTTCTATCTACGAGTGGTCTCCGTACCACTCGACGGATCATCGCCCTATGTAAGCAAGCATCTAGCGTAGGACGATCGAACAAGGACATCAAGATCCTACTGCATGCTAGGGTTTCATCACAACTCCCGTAGACCTAATACACAATACAGACCTACAAACATAGTGATGAAATTAAAAGACTTAATTAAAAGGTGGTGCACCGGGGCTTGCCTTGGAGCTTGACCCTGAGCAGCTGGGTCAGCAATAGCAGCAGCATCTGGCTCCTCCTCGCCGGTTACCACGTTCACCACCGCAGCTACATGATTCAAAGGTGATGTGTGAAATTGATGAAAACCTGATTTGAATATTTTATGGAATACGTGCGAATTTCATCAAATACTCGTAATTCGTGAGTATAAAATAACTTGGTGTCCAGCGAGGTAAAAATAGTTTAATTGTGATTAACCAATTTAATTTACTTCATCAACTCCCATGAAGCATCTAAATCATTATCACACGTGCAAGGGGAATAATCCAATAATCCTAGCAAAACTAGGTAAAATAGGAATTAAATTGCTTCTGGTCCTTAAGCACATGATATGAATAATAATTAAATTAATCCTCATAATTTGGGGAAATTAAATATTTAATTAAGCCCTAATCTTGGATTTCCTAAAAATAAATTAACCTAATTAAATTAAGATCTGATTATGCCAAACTCAATGCACCATAAACTAGTACATGTTTCAAGGGTTCCAACAAATTTTAGTTTGCCATTTTTCGAGGTCTAGAAATCTAGATATGAATTTTCTAATTTTAACAGAATTCGGCCTTAATTACAAAAAATGACAATCGCAATTTAAATTTGAATTTCCGTGCCAGGTGCCACAACGGGGACCACAGGGTTCCGGATTCGCATGTGGCTGTGGCCTCACCGGCGCGCGGCCGCGAGGCGGCGGCGCGGCGGCCGGAACGGCGCCGGGGGCTTTCGGGCCTAGCGAGGGGGGTCCTCGAGGCGCGGCACGATGCGGGAACCCGACGGGGTGCGGCACGGGGCTAGGGGCTCACCGGTGAGGCGACGCGACGGGTGGTGGCGGTGCGGGGGTGTCCGGCGGGGCGCTCGTCGCGGAGGAGGGACGGGTGGAGGAGCGGCTTGGCCGTGGAGCTCCACTAGAGAATGGGCTTCACCGTCATGGCCTCCTCCTTGGATGAGCCGGCCTCGGGAATGGAGCTCAACGGGGAGGCGGAGGCGACCGACGGCGGTGGGGAAGAAAAACGGTGCCGACTTCACCTCGCAAGGATGACTTGTCGGGGAGGTCCGGGAAAGGGTTCCGCACGCGCTTGACGGCAAAAGAGAGGAAGGAGCTCACCGGAGGGGTGCAATTTCGCGGGGAGGTCCCGACGGTTGGCGCGGGAAGAAACGCGCGATTCTTCACCCACGGCCCATGGGGCCCGGAGGGCTCGTGGAGCTAGAGAGGATCAAGACGGAGCTCTAGGTGGATGCGAGCGCGTGGAGATGGCTCACGGAGGCGAGAGCGACGAGCTCGAGCTCACGGCAATGGCGGACGGGGTGGGAGCTCGGGAGAGGGGAAGAAAATGAGAGGGGTTGCGGCTCCGACCGGGCCTTGGGGCTCCCCCTTGTCCCCGACCAGGTGGGTCGCAGCCAGGAGGCGGGCGCCACGCGGCGCCGGCGAATGGACGCGCTGGCGCGTGGCGCGCGCCCGTGGGTCGCCGCGGGTGGCTGACAGGCGGGCCCCACGAGAATATTCCCCCAGCATCTTTTCTTTTTCCCCCATTTTCCAAACATGGTCTAATCCGAATTTAAAAATTCAAATTCAAGGCCTTCCCAAGCTCAAAAATTAAAATGGAGAACTTTCCTGGATAGTGCAACTCTAGAAAGTGACATGCACATTGAGCCTGTCCCAAAATTATTTCTAGATAAATTCTGAAAATGCAGAAAAAATGCTTAAAAGTTAAGTTTCTCTGATTTATTTGAGGTATCAATCCTTGATGAAATCCAGTGGGGTTTTGTCCTAGATTTTTCTTTTGACATGCCGTACAACATATATTTTTGGTTGACCATACTTCGGTTGTAGAAATTTGAGTTGTAGTTCAATTCAAAGTGTATTTGAATTTATTTCCCACTCAAACCATAATGCATGTCAATGAAAATTCTTGGAGAGGTTCATCCAGACCTGAGGTTAGTTTTAAAATTGCTAACTTTGCAAAAATGTGACACGGAGTGTTACAGCCGCCACAAGGCAAGACTTGAAAACCAATAAACAAACTCCACGGAGGGAGGGGCAATGCAAACAACCCGAGTCTCAACCACAAACACACTAGCGTCGATGTCGAGGATGAATCAAGTGCTCTTGAGATGAGGATGAAGCTCAATCGAATCTCCTCAAACTTCTCTCAAATCTACCTAGGATTGGAGTGGGAATCAAGGGAGGAGAGGAGGAGTGCTCAAGTGGTCAGGTGTTCTTTTTCGAGATGTGGGAGTTGCCAACCGACCAAAGGTGGTGGGGATTCCCTTTTATAGCCGTGGCTTGAAAAAGAGCCGTTGGAGGCATTATTGTCGGATATTGTCCGACAGGAGTGTGCAGCTGCAATCCGATGAAATAATCCGACGCCTCCGGATTTTGTCCGAGTTGGATATTGTCCAAAAATAGTCGGACATTGTCCGACAATCCGTATCCAACATTTTGTAGTCTGATAAAATAAATCCATGGGATCAAATATTTTCCAAAAAGAAATCAATTCCATAATGGTAAGACGAAAAAAGAAAAAAAGGAAGTGTGGAAAAAATGACAAGAAGATATTGGAACATCAAACTTGAGGCATTGGACTTAGCAATCTGGTGAAAAAGTTCGACTGAACTGGATTTTCTGGGCATCAGATATTGTCTGATGGAAATCAGACATTGTCCGACGGGGCTAGATTTTGTGCGGTGTGTACAATTCAGTGATTCGATGAAAAAATCTGGTGGCTTCGGATATTGTCTGAAGGCAGTGATTTTGAACTGGTATTTTTGGATTTTGGAAATGGTTTAAGCAATTGGTTTCTTCAACACTTATTCTTTTATGTCCCCGTTGGTAGTACGGTGTTCCTATACTCGATATAAATAAAAAAAGATTTTAGGTCTTCGTCTTGAGCAAGGCTTTTCCTTCTTCCAAGATTTTAACATTTGTTGGCTTTTCTTCAATTCTTTTCTTTTAAACTTTGCTCTCATACTCATCAAAAGGTAGTAAGTGCGTACATGCTCACTCGAAATATTAGTCCATTTTAATTGTATTGACGTCAATCACTCAAAACCATAATTAGGGGCCTAGATGCACTTATAGTCTCCTACCCTAGCCGCTAGGAGAAGCCGCCGCCTCCTCCATCGTCTTTGGCCCCCTCCCTTCCTCCCTTTGATGATCCGATGAGGGCCGAAGGGAGCAGGGGCCTCGTATCTCCAATAATTTAGTCTAGATCGAGTTCTAAATTAGGGTTGAGTTCTTCTCATACCAAGAATTTTGACATTGGGGATTTATTTCCTCCTCTTCTTCTCTAGAAACAGCAAATAGGAAGGGTGGATTTGGTCTCTCCATGGCGGCTCCGATGAAGGTGGCGGCGACGTCAACAACTTCATGACGATATGGAGAATTAGGTTTCCGGACGGTGACATGGAGGCGGGATGATGTCGCCGCCATGGAATAAAATTTTGCGGGCCCTTCTCCATTTTGTCATGATTAGATCCAACCATGATGAAGGCCTAGTGAGAACTTTGGGTCTAGTTTCTCTTCTTCTTGGTGGCAGAAGCAATAAGGAGGGAGACATGAGAAAGAAAATGATGCTTAATTCCTCCTGCAGGAATGTTGGCTGCCATTCATTAGGTTGTGGCACTACTTCTGGTTGAGCCCTCTGTGGCACATGAAGGCCACTTGTCTGTACAGTCATCCATACGGACCGTCACACATATTTGGAATTAAATTTTGGAGCTACATGTTAAGTGCTATCGGTTGTCATCTCTTTGGTTTAGAGAGTGCTTGTAACTTGAGTATGTACTCAACTACATATTGATATAATTCTTCTTGCGACTCAAATAAAAAACATATCACACTTTCCACTCAAACAAAAAACATATCACACCCAATTCTATAGATTTCTTCTCTTATAAAAGGGACTATTTTTGGGACCCCAATGAGTTGAGGGAACTTTTCTAGAATCTTTTTTTTCCTGTGAAATATTACTCTATGATTCCTGTTGCATTAAAATGGAGCCTTACATGTCAATTGCATTAATTTCACACATAACTTCATAGGAGTATCACACAAGTTTCATCCACGATCCGTCTAGACAATAACAATATAATCATACTACAATGCTATAATCAACAATATGTCCAGTATGCCAGCTGTTTCATGCAGATCCTCGATATCAAATTGGTGACCTTGCAATTTGAAAAATACTAGTGCTGGTTGGTGTACTGTGTTTGTGTGCCAGTACCAGTTAGTTATTAGATGATGAAGTAATTAAAACCCTGTTTGAAGTAATGCAATACGTGTAGTTGACTTGGCATACACTACGTCATATGCATATATGACTATAAAGAAGTTCCAAGTTGTAATTGTTTGGGCTCTGAGATTACCAATCTTGCACTACTAAGTAAGCACACACATGGTGGACATTGAGATCATTGGGATCTTTAATTCCTTGAACTCAAGGGAAACATGTGCAGGAAGTAGTGCTGATAAATTCTGTGCACATGACATGTCTCAAGAGTCAAGTCTCGTGCATGTCATGTGTTTTTATGTTGAAATATTTTATAGTCGAATGGCTGGCATGCGTGCTGACTGTGCAGCTCAATAGTTTGTGTGGCTATAACTCTATAAATACATCCATCCCTTTCATTTCAGTCATCGCATAGCAACACTAAGAAAGGAGTGAAGCCAAAAATTAAATCCTTCACAATGGCCTATTATCAGTTAGCTCCAGTTTTTTGTGCACTACTGCAAAGTGAACTTTACATGCACTTGTATCTAAACCAAGTTGCCTCTGGTACAAACCCTGAGCCCAACCAGCTTGTTCTCTTACGTCCAAGTGATGGATTACTTGGGGTGACTGCTGTAAATGATTGGAGTTTAACAACTCTACCCGGTGCAAACAACACTTCTGTTGGAAAAGCGCAGGGCCTCCATATGAAAGCTAGCCAGACCAGCAACAATTGGTACTTGTCCTTCAACATACAGTTCCAAGATGCAAGGTTTTATTCTTTTCTTTAAAGCATATGAAGGCTCCTTGAATTCTCTGCTTGAGCGTGACCGACAGAGCAAGGGCATTCTGATCACTTATTAGCATTGTATCGTCCTAACAATATTCTTGCATGTTTTTTTTCTGTCTTAACAATAATAGATTTGCTGGGTCCACACTAAACGTGATGGGAATTTTTCCGGATAATGGTGAATGGAGCATTATAGGAGGGACAGGAGCTTTTTCAATGGCACGTGGCATAATCAAGCACAGCATAATTCAGAACTCTGATGTTCAGCGCATTTACGAACTAAATATACATGCATTCTACACAGATATGACTTCTTCACGGGTGAGTAATTAATTATGTGGCCTAATGTATTGATTAGCATTATTTATTACGTTTTCCCTTTTTGCAAAATGCTAAACCAGCTTCAATAAATATTTTAAGTTCTTTAGAACTATTTGTTCTTATTATAGGGCCTGATAAGTACCTTTTTTTAATTGATAAGTACATTGGATTTTTTTAGTACTAGTACTGTGGCTGTTATTTTTTTCAGAAAAACTAATGTAAATCGTGAACTAACACAAATAATATTCCACTAGTATACTTATAATATTATCGTGTCTTTATTAAACAATATAATCTGTAACAATCATGTTCCTATATATGCAGCGTTCTCCGTGTAACCGCTGGACCATGGGACAATAAGAATTATGGATTTGAATGCAAGAAATAAGTCTCAAATAAATGGCCTTGGATATGATGCCGGTGCCAACATTTCCACCAGTCAAAGTTCTTTCATATTTTCCATTTCTTGTGGTCGTTTTTTAGTTCAATAGTTTTGGGGCTATGTATCTCACTTTACTTTGTAACACCGTGCAGCATTTTTGTCTACTAATAATATGAATGCCCCTACATGTTTTGCTTTGTTGGGATAATTGCATAAACTATCCCATAAGTTACCTGGAGTTTGAAATCCCCACCCATATGATGTATTGTTACAAAAATATCTACTCACTCACTAGGTTTTGTTGTAGAAACAACCCAATTCTCACGTATTTAATTGATGCTACTCATTTTTTCGCTTATTTAGAACAACTGATGGTGTCCACGTGAATATATTTAAAAATATTGAGAGTAAAATCTTCATATGTTCTTGTGAATATGGAAAAAATCAATTAGAGATGAAACTTTGTCCCTCAAGATGTGAGATCTATAAATATTTTCAAAAAAACTAAACAAGACTAAGTCAAAACTTTAAATAATTTTAGATTTAATTTACTTCTGAATTTATGTTTTTAAGTAGGGGTGGGGATTTGAAACAAAAAAAATATGGACGAGAATTTCAAACTCTGAATGATTTATGCAATTAACCTTTTTTTTTCTATTGCTTTGAATGTATCATGAGATGTGAACTTACAAACCAAAGGTTGTACCGGTAACGAGCACATTATCATCAAAATCTTTCGGATAATCAAGTTTAATGTTACATGGCAAGGGTGGAGACTGACCTGCGTCCATCTTGTCAGTTGCAATTTTCTTTTACACGGTCATGGTTCATCTAATTACATTGGTCAGTCATGAATGCTGCCTTCTGATCTCAGTGACGGCTGCCCGGCATGTTCTATGTTGAGTGTTGGTCGATGATACGCACCCTGAAACTGTACTACTTGAACAATATGTTCTTAGGTGGAACAATTTCGTTTTCTTACAAACCTTATTTGACCACAAACGAATGAAAAACTTGAACAGTTGGATCAAGATCAACTGTGGAAAATATGACGGTGGGCTTGTAAATTTCTATCAAATGAAAGAACCTTTAATTTTTCATTGTTGGCAACTCCTCTTAGTCACAATGAAAACCATGTCGAGGGCTTATTAGTGTCGTTGTCCTTCAATTCTTTACAAGGACAACTCACCACGGTTGGAGATCGCTATGGAGCTTGTCGGCCTTGTGCTCAGCCACCTCCCGGCCGTCATCAACCAAGTTCAATCTCTTCGCCACGGTGTGCCCGTAGTGGCGCACCGTCGCATGAGAGATTCCTCTCCGACACCGCCAACAGGGTTGCTCATGCTGTTGAACAGTACCATGTACAACTTCCCTAGTGGTAAGTTGCTCCGCTGCTCGACCTACGTGGGCTACACCGGCGCGTGCGGCAACTGCACTATTTTTCCAACAATGGCATCTGCTCTATTTGGGACCCATTCACCAATGTTGCGATGCTGTTCCCTGCCCTATTCCGATTCCAGTGCGGGCACATATGTGGTGAGGTCATCTATGGCTGGTATAACATGGTCACAATGGATCTGAATGTGACCACGCTACTCTGGTTAGGGATGCAAGTTTGCAGTTTTGGGTTGGTGGTCGGCTCAAAACTCTCTCAAATGAACTAAAATTAGAGAAGTTTTTCGGTCCACAATACTTGCAAGTAGTTTTGAAAAAATACTTGCAAGTAGTTTAAGGGTATTTTTGTAATTTTACTAATAATTAACAGATTTATATTTATTCATAAAATATAATTTAGATATATGAACCACAATTTTATTGTAAGAATAATATTGAACACATTATTAACATCAAAGATTAATTACATTACTGATTTTCATTTATATTATCATGAAAATAAAAATTAATCATGACAAATCTATCACTTTGACGATAATGCCCTTAACATGGTAAAATACTTGCAAGTAGTAGTGTATTTTCAATCTCAGATCTCCACCGTTGGATCAAACTACTTGCAAATATTTTTTCAAAACTACTTGCAAGTATTATGGACCGAAAAACTCCTCTAAAATTAACCTCTACCTCGTGAATCCAGGAAAGGAAATGAACTAAAGACTTGACCCACTAGTACCCATTGGGTAACCCACCTGCATTCCTAGGCTTTGTGTGGTAGGTCTTGTTGGGATGGGACTGCACAAGTCAGGAACTGTGTGCAAGCCAGGGGAGGTCCTGTTGGCCGATGTGCTTGGATGAGAGGGCTCCTTTATTTGCTGAAATGGCATTCCACAAAAGTAAGCTCTATGCAGTTCATTCTGATAGCAATGGCCTTTCTGCCAATGGCCTTTTTGCCATTGACATAAGTGCGGACCAATGTAGGAGCCATCCATGTGTTTCTGGGATCCGAGGAGCCATAAACAAACCTCACAGTTACCCACCATTGATTGGACATCGTTGGATGGATGTCATGAGGATTGTATACCTTGTCAATTCATGTGGAATGTTGTTGATGATGTGTAGACATAATCACCTCAAAGTTGATACACTGATGACCAGTTCACCGCTCAGTTCCGAAGATCTGTTGGAACCAGATGCAACATATTTGAGGTAAAGAAGGCTGACGTGTAGAAGTCACAGTGGTCCAATGTGACAAACATCAAGGACAAAAGATGTTCCTCCTTTCCGGAGGACAATTCAGTTCAGTTTGCATATCCCAGTTTGGGATGTGTGGGGATCACATCGACTTCTTGAGAATGATGACGGTCTCATGCTCCTGTGGTTTGGTGTAATCGTGTCATGGGCCATGCGATGACATGGCTCTTCCCAAAGGATTGAAGTAAAGTTACTGGTCCAAGGATAAAGTTATTGTAATCATGGATCTTGATTTTCCAATAGAATAATATAGTTAGAAAATTGAATGATTTGGGGATAAATTCATTAGTATTAGAGTTGTGTTAAGTTGCCTGGATATATATGCACTTTTAACCTACCCAAGGGATGTCGAGCTGAGCATCATTGCCGCTCCTCATGCTTCCGAATGGCACTGCATACAACTTTCTTTGCAGCAAGCCGCTATGCTTTCTAGCACACATGATTGGCTCCTCTTCTCTAGCAACGACACCTGGTTCCTATGTGACCAATGTCGACATGTTGCTCCTACCCTGTTCCAATTCTAGTGTCCCACGTTTGGTAAGCTCGTCCCTAGTAGGTATTCAACCATGCTCAATATCATGCCTCGTGGCAGCACTGGTGAGGCCTAGACTTTACATGCCATGGATTATAGTGTGCAAACCTGGAGGGTCCTCATGGTCAAAATGCTTGGATGAGAGAGAGCTCTGTTATTTGGTGGCATGGCATTCCATCAGGGTAAGCTCTTTGCATTTGATTATAACAATAGCCTTTCTGCCATTCACATTAGTATGGACCAATGGACGGGCGATCCATGAGTTTCCGACCGAGAGGGGTCATCAGCAACACTCTTGATTGCACACAATTTGAGATTGCAAATGGTTGGATTGGATATGATTTTTGCAATCTACTAAATTGTTAGAAAAATGATTCATTTGTGTAACAATCTTTGGATTGTGCAAATTTCTTCATACCATTTTTTTCCATGCATCTTTTACTAATTTATTATCCATGTGGCAGCTAGGTAGCTAGGCCTTACTGTTGCTAGAGCCATTGTGTCTTTTCTGCTGTATCAAAACTAACAAATTCAACTTAAAAAAAACTATCGAATTAGATACCAGATTGCTACTTTCTTGTTTCTGATTAATCTATTTAATTAGTGTCCACCATCCATCGGTAATTTTATGTCAACCCTTATATAATACTATTATTTTCTCCACCAGTGCTTTTGTTGTTACCATATCCATATTATTGCTAGTATAAAATTAGTTATCATACATTCTCTTGCAAAGAAAAGAAACATGTTTCTGGATTTTCACATTATATTGTTGGGGTTCCCTATGCAAGGTTGCCTATTGACTGGTCATGTCTTATGCGATCAACAACAATATGTGATAGAATATTGTTAGTATGCCCTTTTCACTTCAATATTTTTATCTCATTATCAACTATTTTTATCTCCTAATTAGAGCTGTTCCCTTTCTTTACTGGTGTGTCAAAGATTATGTTTCCTTGTCAATGCAATGGAAAGGAAATGCTCAGCTCTTGAGTCAGGCTTACTTCCTGCAAAATGATATTATGATAAATATGTGATGAGTTGGTGCTTTTATTACCTGAACCTGAGCAAAGCCTATTTATTCACCCAACTTAATTAATTTTGTTGTCATTTGTAGCCTGCACCATAAGATCATCAATTGATCTAAATATTTCTACTATATAAAAGCTAAGTTTATTAGTCCATGATGTTCTTTATGCATCCACGTTTACATATAGATCACAAACATCTGTTACAGCCCTCCATATTTAAAATAATTATTGCCCATTTATTTTAGTGTGGCATTTTTGGATTATATTCTAAAGTTCACGGGGATGGACTGCGTTGTTGTTCGTAAATTGAGTTGAATTTTTCAACAACATTTTGTGTTATGTGTGCTCCATAGGGGCATGTGCCCACTCTAGTTTAAATTATTAATTATACTTCAATATCATATTGAATCTCTAATTATACTATTAAACATGTTACATCTATTATATACATGTCTTATTAATGTGTCAAATCATAATTTGAAGTACAAAAATATCCAATTCATCCGACATGTGTCAAAAAATCCTTTTAGAAGGGTAAATAATTCAATTTGATAGAATTTGATATTTCTGTACTTCAAATATGATTTGACACATTAAGAAGACATATCTATAACTAAAAAATGCTGGAATTTGATGTAATTATTTATTTTAAAAATATTGACCAAATCATTAAAACCTGAAATAATATGCAAAATAATTATTTTTTGAAATAATATGCAAAATAAGATAGAAAATAATTTGCAGAAATGGAGCAGGCTGTTTCTGAATTGAAGTCCAAGGAAGATGACATTTTTCTGAGCTACGTGGCCAAGTCCCGTCGTGAGCTAAAAGCCGCTTACCGCGAGAAGCTGACAGAATCCAACGAGGAGGAGGAGGAGGGCGAGAGCGACGAGAACAAGGACAAGGACGAGGATCCTACTAATTGAAGATGTTCATCGTCTGCATCCATGCAATCTACCTATTTATCGATGTCCTTGGTCTGGCTATGTTCACTAAGGTAAGTTTCTTACGACCTGATGACTCACTGTGACTGTTGTGTTCTCACTGTTTGGGGGATGAGTCTTTGTGCTGGTTCATGAATTTAGTGGAATTTGTCTGCAGCATATCATGCTATTTGTCCCTGAATCTGTGGGCAGTGCAAATTTCTTAGAGAAAATTACCTGTATAGCATCAAGAAAACTTGCTATTCCCTTTGTAGCACTGAAACTTGAAAAGTTCCCTATGTGTGCAGCAACGAAACTTTTCTTCCCTCTCTAGCACTTCCGTTACTATGAGCACTTAACGGCATTAACTACAATAGGAAAAGACAATTTTGCCCCTATATGGTTATGGTAAACTATGGTACTGTAGGCTGCTATTTAGCACCATTTTAGCATATACGTGATTATGCAGTAGTGAAAATTTTCTATTCATGTTTGGAGTCATTTTTTTGTGCATGGAGTGTTTTAAAAGAAAAAAATAGCACATATGGAGAATCTTTACATAAGCAAAGCAGGCACATGTAGGCCGCGCCGCTCGGGGGTTGGCTGCCCAGGGCCTGGCCACCGCCGCACGCGAATCTGGATTTCCGCCGCCGCCACGGCTCGTCCCCCTGGATTCGATTCTTTTTTTAGACAGACACAACGATCCGGTCCGGTTTGAGTCGATGAAGGCCAAAGGGCATTTTCGTCTTGTCTCCGGTAGGCCTCCTTGCTATTGACGGCAGGTGTATGCAATAGTAATGGGAGTGCCAGAGAGGGAATAAAAAATTCGTTTGTACGTACATAGGGAACTTTTCAAGTTTGAGTGCTACAAAGGGAATAGCAAGTTTTCTTGATGCTATACAGATAATTTCCTCAATTTCTTAATATGATTTCTTACCAAGCATTAGTCTTTTACAGTACTAGTTTATTGTCCTTGTGGCATCTAAGCTAGCAAGGTTGTAACGTTGCTAATGTTTGCTCTAGTTGTAGTCATGTGATAGAAGGTGCTGACATTGTGGCTTTCTGCTGTTTCAAGACATAAACCAGTTTGCAGATTGCTACTTTCTTATGGTCGATGGTATATTCCTAAACTTGTGGTCGATCTTTCAGTGTCACAAAACCAATTTGGTCCCGGGCATCTAGCATTCTACCTGCAACGGTTGGCCATACAATCGTTTTCCTTAATTAATTTGTGGCCATCATATATTGCTACCTGTATGCGAACCTTATAACATCCTTAATTAGTTCTTCACTGTTAGCATATTGTACTGTTGTTGTGTTTTTGATTTTTTCCATTGCAAGGCTTGCCTGATCAAACTTGATTTTTATAGGGCAAATCCAGGTTATGGCATTAAGTGACATCGACATATGACAGTGCTTTTAGTTTGCCCTTTTTCATTTGGTTCTTTTTTTATCTCATTGTTACATATATATGTGCTGATTTAGCATTGTTTCCATTCTTTTCTATTAGTTTTATGGAAACATATGCTCTTCTTGGTAGTCAGGTCTCATTTTCTGCAGAATGCTATTATGATGAATTTGTCATAATGCCTTTGGTGCTTTTATTACTTGAACCTAGGCAAAGCTTATTTACTCCCTCAACGTCATTTTGTTATCGTTTGTAAAGTCTGCATCTTTGTTGCATGCTCAATGATGTTACTGTGACTTTTGGCTCGAATAAATTTGGAAGCTTTGAGGTGTCCAATGATGGACGGCAAGATTTCAGGGGTTCTTCATCTATGGCAAGTCTGCGTCTGTGTGCTGAAACTTTTGGCTTTCAGCTTCCAAGCATGAACACTGAGTTGTGTGCCATAAAAGATGTGAGAATTATCCACGTGGTCATAAACTGATGTTTCAACCAATGATCGATCACAGTGTTAATCTTGGTGTTTCAGTGATCCTGGTGCATGCAGAGAACTGCTAGCTGTACACTAAAAATGGACAATTGATTTGTTGCTTTTAAATAAATTGTGCATAAGCGTGTATCTGGGACCATTTTGTGGGGTTGATCTTCATCCAATCAATTTTTAATTTCAAAGAAATTCAACTCAACTTTTGGGCAGTGCAGATTTCTTGGTTCGGATTGTTCTCATGCATCTTTTACTAGTAATCCATGTGGCAGCTAAGCTAGCTAGGCTGTAATATGTTAGCAATGCCCACCAATAAAGTCATGTTACCTGCGGCTTACAGTATTTGCAGCCCTGCATGAGTATATATATGGGTTCCATTTTGGTTCTCAAAAGAGTGATTTGATCTGAATTCAAATTTGTACTAACTTTTGAGGTAAATTAGTATAGAATGGCTGTATTCTATTGACGTGTTGGATGTTGGATTAGATGGTCCAGATCGAAAGTAACTGCAGTTATCTACTGTGGGCTCTTTTCTGTGAATGCTATTTATATTAGCTAGCTAGGATGAAATGACAGTATTGATCCATGTTCGGACTACGAAACTAATTAAGTTTATATAGAGAAGAAATGGTAATATATGTATGGGAGTGTAAGGTGGATGAATGGAATCGGTAGGGATTGAATAAAAGAGAAGGATAATGCACCATATAAATAAAATAAATTTGAACATTCGAACTAATATTTTGGCAGTGAATGAATTGAATTATGAGTGCGTCTATGTTTTTTTTAGAACAAGAAATGTCACAAATATAGTAATACTATAAGAGATATCTAAGAAGAGATAACATGGCTTTGTTTCATTAAACAGCATTCACACAATGATAAATGTAATAAACCAATATAATTCAGCACTAGGTTGCATTGCAAGATACGAAGGGAAACTGATGAAAAGCAACATATAGCAGCACTAGAAGTGAACAAACGGGAGGTCAGCAGCAGAACGGTTGGTGAAGTGCGGATGCTGCACCAGACTTGCCGTGAACACATGCCTGGACACGACAACATTTTTGTTATGTGGAATCTCAACGGAGCTGATGGTCTTGACGATCTCCTCCTTGCTCGCATTATATACGAGTAAACCACGGCAGTTACCAAGCATGACATTCCCATCTCTGTCAGCCGCGGCGGTAACAGTCCTCATATGCTCAGGTAGCAATTGCATGGTAACCCTGTGCCGCAGCTCCCACCTCGCGCCGTGGTTGTGGCTCTCAAGCAGGAACCACAGGTCAGTGTGCTCCGTATTGCAGAAGTCAGCTCCAACGAGGAGCCCATCCATGACGAACAGCTTCACCTGATCTGGACCAGTGGCTGCCGGAGGACCCTCCATCTCGGTGAAAGTCTCCGACAGCATGTCAAACATGGCCATGCTGGTCCGGCCACCACCCGCCGGCTGAGGCGGCCAGTGCAGCCTGCCGTGGAGAGCTACTGGCGTTGTCACCGCCTTGATCAGGCAAGGCACAAGCCCATTTGCATTTGGCTCGATGTTCCGGGGTTGATCCTCCCCGGTGGAGAGGATGCACCAATTGACAGCCAGCACATCTTGACGACGATAGCCGCACAAGAGGCGGAACTGATTGGATGGCTGGTGGAAGTAGAAGGCGAATTCTCTTACTCTGAAGACCTCACCCGGCCGGAGCGGCGGCAGGTCGGCCCACCTCCTCGTGGTGGGGTTGCAGAGGATGTACACGCCCTCCGCCTTCTGGAACAGGAGCACCCCGTCGGAGACGGCAAGCAGAAGCCAGCCTCCGTGGTGCGGTTTGCGGTAGCGGATAAGGCTGCGCCGGCTCGCCTCGTCGCCGGAGACGAGGATGGCGTCCAGCACCACGTCCGACTCCCAGCTGAGGGGCACCTGGCGCCGGACGTACCGGTAAAGGATCACCTCCGTCGGCTGCCGGCTCGCGTTCTCGGTGAGGAATGCCGGGTCCGTGGTGATGCTTCGCCACGCCTTGCACACGGTGCCGCAGCGGATCACGTCCTTGACCGGCAGCTGGACGAGGATCGCCTGGTGGTTGTCCTCGGAGAGACAAGACGCGTCCGGCAGCTCCTCCGTCTTGGTCCGTTTGACCTTCATGCTCATCTTTTCTTGCCACGGATCTGAATCCTGCTTGCTGCACAAATATTGCACAAGTAATTAAGCTCCGGCCGGTACCTCTTTTAAAAAATTACTGCACAATTTGTCTGGTCATTGTCTTGTGAAATGGGACCAAAACAGCTACGCGGTCTAGGACTAGGAGCGGAAAATCTAAGTAATTTGGCACGGTGCTGCGTCAAAGGTGGCTATGGTTGAACTGGAGCCAACAAGACAAACCGTGGCATGGAATGCAGATCCCCTGCAATGAAGATGACCTAGACATTTTTGCGGAGAATGTGAAAATAACAATCGGCAATGGTCGAAGTACTCTTTTCTGACACGACACGTGTTTGGGCAACATGCTGCTGGAGAAGGAATTCCCACACCTTTACCGTGTCGCGTGATTTAAGAACAGAACAATGGTCCAAGAAAAAACGATGGATATGATCTGTTAGGGGGATAACATTAACATTACAGATCACACAATCTGTTAGGGCCAACCGGATGAAGCAAAGTGGACAAAAAAACCCTAAACCGGTGGACAAAGGAAACATACATTAGAGCCAAAAGTCATCCTCTGCGTGGACGGACATGCACGATAAGGCACCAACAGCGGACAACCTAGAAGCAAAAGGATGGGACAATAACATGTTATATGCCCACTTTGTCTACAGTAAGCGGAAACGAACCACCATCTGCTGATTGAGTGCACATATGCATAGGAGGTGCATCAACTAGTCACACAATGGATGCCTCAAGCAGGACAGATCCAAGTACCACCGGTCCAAATGCAGGTTGCGGAATGCTTGAATAGATTTGCACAAAACATGCCGACACAACACAGAAAAGAGGCACTGGGAAACATCCTATATGTGTGGTGGAACATCTGGAAAGAGAGAAACCGTAGAATTTTTCAGGGACGTGAACAGATGGTAATACAAGTAGCGGTGCTAGCTAAAGAAGAGGCAAACCTACTGAACATGGCGGCCACAGCAAGGGTCATGGGTTGACAAACGAAGCAGCGATACACACCAACTCTCACCCTCATTTTGCGATGTATCTTCGCCAACTCGGCGAACTACATGGACCAAGGCAAGCACCACAAAGTCCACCTGCACTCCGTCTGGTCTAACCTTATTTCTGTGTTTTTTACTTTTTGTTCGCTGGTCTGTAAGCCTACGACTGTTACTCTAGTTACCAAGGAGGTAGCTATTGGGTGTGCGTGAGTTTTTAATTTTCTGAACTTTCATGTATGCTTGTATTCCTTCTACAATGCAACACCTGTCATTTCCCTTCAAAAAATATGAGGAACAAGATAATCACGTCATGTTGTAGTTGGTTCTGAGAGAGAGAGAGAGAGAGAGAGAGAGAGAGAGAGAGAGAGAGGTCAATTCTAAAAACATAAGCTTTTCAGCAATAACAGATCGTGTCATGCATCTAGAGAGAGAGAGAGAGAGAGAGAGAGAGAGAGGTCAATTCTAAAAAAACATAAGCTTTTCAGCAATAACAGATCGTGTCATGCATCTAGAGAGAGAGAAAGAGAGAGAGAGAGGTCAATTCTAAAAACATAAGCTTTTCAGCAATAACAGATCGTGTCATGCATCTATCGAGTCTTTGTTCGACAGAAGCATGCAGCTTAGGAGAGTGCGCATGATTCATACAATCAAGGAAGATCGAAGAAATCGGAACAGAAAAACTGTAAAGTTTGCGGGCTACTCTAACCTTTGTCGTTTCGGGCCCTCAGCTGAGCGAACTAGCTAGTGTATGTTGTTGAAGATCCGGCAAACTCCCTGTTTGGTGAAGAACAGTTCGTGAAGTTTCAATCTGGACATGGCTCAGTTCATGAGGAAGATAGAGAAATCGGAAACAGAAAACCAGTAAGGTATCTGGGCTAGTCTAACCACCTGGCTCCCGGCGGCCGTCTGCTGAACGAACTGGTGAATGCCAGCGACTCCCCAAAAGTGGTGGCGCGGAGGAAGATCCGGCAAACTCCCTGTTTCGTGAAGAACAATTCGCCAAGATTCAGCCTGGACATGCCTCGGAAGATCAAAGAAATGGGAGCAGAAATTAAACTCTTTACCTTAGTGGAAATACAGATCTTACGTTCCCGGCCCTCAGCTGCGGGAGCTCGCCTCCCCTAGAGGCGACATGGAGGAAGGCCCGGCAAGCTCCGTGGTGGTGACAGAGACGATGGAGTTGAAGGAGACCGCGGATCTGGTGGCCGGCAGAGGGCAGCTCGAGTCGGGGGAGAAACAAATGGGGAACGGTGCTTTCTGGCAGTGTTGCTGGCTGGACATATAAACACGCTGACCACACCGTGAATCAGTCCCGTGTGCTGTCTTTCCGTTTTCTGCCTCAGCACGCGCCCGCGCCTGGATGTGCTGTCTTGTGTCTGTGAGTTAATAAGGCAAAAAAAGTGACAGCTGGACAGTGTGTGGACTAAAATAGCAAACAAGCGCTTATTACATTATATGGTGTTGGCCAGGAAGTCCTTGTGCGTCCTGATGGAATACGTCATGGTCGGCATGCATATGTTGGGAAGAATCCGAAAGCACGCGACGGAGCACCCACAGACAGATGAGAAATGTGACGCTGGTGGCTAAACTGACACATGGATCTTGGCGGGTTTGAGGTAGGGAATCCATTCAATGGGTGGGATAGAAGAGTGTCCAAGGTTGAAGACGACCTTTCACCACTGTTTGACAAAGAACAACCTTACCGTATGGCTTTTTGGTTTTGCTATATATCTGCCGGTTTAGGTTCACTGGCTTAGTATAACCTAGTATGGTGGCTCGCGCATTCGCGCGGGTATTTATTTTCTCGTATTCCTATTTTATTTGATTCACTATCATAAATTATATTTTCCGTGTGCAACAAATATAGGTTTATGAAAACAAATATGGATTTTGATAATTGAATACAGATATTGGTAAAGAACACCGTTCGGCCCCATCCGTTTTTTATCTCATGTGGTTTAGTACTACATGTTTGTGGTGTTTATAGTAATTCAATATAGAACGATCATTGATACATGGAGAAGCACAAGGTTTGTTTTACTGGGCGGAGGTGAGAAACATATTTTGGATTTCTATGAAGAGTTTGCAATCTAGGTGATAGTTTCCAAGACAAATTCTATGAAGAATGTGGGACACCATTCTGGTTACCAGGAGGAAGAAAATAGATTAATTTGGAAGGAAACGTGTCTTATTATTTATTTCTTTAACGTCTCTGTAGGTGCCACTCAAATGGTAGTTTTTATTTCCTTGTATATTATTTATGTAAACAGGACAAAACACTTCATTCCCATATCTCACTCCCACGTGGATGAATTCTAAATTCCGTGAGTTCTTTTTCTAACATGGGCACTTCTTTCAATCACACTCCCACCGTTTCTTTATGTAAGCATTTATAGGATTCAAATGCAAAATTAGTCAAGAAAGGGAAAGTCATATATATATATCTACTCATTAATTCGTCGCCCACCCACCAACCCACCAACTTTTCTCTTACTTATCTCTAGGAATGCTTACATTTTGAAAAAAAATCGAATGTCTTAAATCCTTACATTTTGAGATGGAGTGAATAGATGGCAATAAGGGTAAATCAAGAAATATGCGGAGGGATATTTTAGCCTATGTTTTTTGTAATGACAGTGGTGGGTAATTTTTACTTTCCTTTTTATCTCCGATTAATGTGGTAATTTAAGGCACTTGAGATCAAATGTAGTGGCTCCTTTTCTTGCTCAAAGATATATATAATATATTGGTAAGATGGGTAATTTTTTAAAACATTTAAATTATTATTTTAGTGTACTATTTTCATAATGGTAGTAGTGGATAATTTTTTCTTTGATTTGGAAATTCTACATCTCTAGGGCGAATATGGGATATTTGTGCATCCTGTACATTGCACACGTCTAACATCCGACATATGCTGTGACCTCTATGAGCACGAGCATACATTTTTAAACTAATGGTGCGGTTAATCTTCGTATCTCATTGGAAAAACGGAAGTATACTATATTCTTCTTTGAATTCTTACACGTACAACTTGTAGTAATCAAATTATTATATTTTATTAATAGATCAATTCATCATAAAGGATTAATGTGTTTCCTCATGCAAGTTTATGTTCATCTGTACTATTTATTTTACGATTTTAATGTATGTATTAGAGTAGAATATAGTAACTTTATCTCGAGTATTCTGATGATTTGTCATATTTTCTTTATAACCTCCGGTTCTCTTACTATTTAGTTGTAACAAATTAATGAATTTTATATAATATAATGCTATATAGGAATATTTTTTTATATTATCTTTTTGCACCGTCATTTGTGGCTAACTTTTAATATATACGGGTGTATTTTTGCATGATTATTTACCATGATGTTTTTTTTCTCTCCCAGATTAATGTGTTAGTTCTAGAACTAAATAGTTAGTTCATCAATTCTTCATCTATACACCAAGAATAACCAATCATACTTCTTTCTCGTGAGGATCCTATTAATAATAAAAAAATTAACACATATTAGTGTATATGCATGTATATATTATTCTTTGTGGCCCTTGTCTTGCCATCTTACAGTCCATTGACACTCTTATCTTCTCACTCAGATCTTCATGATGAACCCAGTTTTGTGGGCTGGAATAGCCCTCCTATTAGTTTACTACATTAAGGAACTAAAAAACAAAAACTATGAATTGGTAAGTAAAACAGTACCTAATGATCAGACCGCATGTCGCTTGCAGTTGATATGTTTGCAAGAAGAGAGATGATGAAAATTTCTTGTTCAGAAGAAACCTCTGCTTCAAAAGAACACCCTTGCTCCATCATTCTTCACCTCATTCTGAGGCTTGTTCTCCTTTTGGTCAGAAGAAACCTCTGCTTCAAAAGAACACCCTTGCTCCATCATTCTTCACCTCATTCTGAGGCTTGTTCTCCTTTTGGATGATGACCCGTCTGCAGTATCAGCGAGTTCTATAGGCATTTTTCATCTTGGCAATGGTGGAGGCCCTGCACAAGCTAGTGCACGAGGTGCAGCCTGACGCGCCTGAGAATGCGCTGCGCTTCGTTGCCTAGACGTTCAACGAGAACATGCGGAAGAAGTTCATCGCCTTCTAGAACTGGGTCCGTGGGGAGTTCGACGGGAAGGGCTACATCGAGGTGCCTAACGAGTTCATCAGGGACCGGGAGGAGGCAAGAAAGCGTCAGGGGGGACAGATTGACATGTTATTGTCATGTACTTCACCACTTTCTGGCAATGATGGTGATGGCGACGAGGACCTCGTCTTCTCCTTTGCAGAAATGGATGCAGGCTGCTTCTGAATTCAAGTCCAAGGAAGATGACATTTTTCTGAGCTATGTGGCCATGCCACATCCTAAGTTAAAAGCCGCCTACCGCGGGAAGCTTACATAATCCAGCGACGACAACGAGGAGGGCGAGAGCGACAAGGACAAGGACGAGGATGAGGATCCTACTAACTGATGAAGATTTTCATCGACTGCATCCATGAAATCTACCTATTTATCTGTGTCCTAGGTCTGGCTATATATGTTGCAACAAGCCAAGTTTCTTACCGAAAGTGCATCTAGGCCCCTCATTTTATTTTGGATGATTGATATCAATATAATTAAATTTGGACTAATGTTTTCATGAGAATGTGTGTAGTGAACATCCAAAGAACATGAAAGCGCAGCAAGTATGATCAAAAAGAAGAAAAGAAATGAGAAATGCAACAAAACAAGGAATTGGAAAAGACCTATCTCAAAGCTTTAGCTTCGCGTTTTATCTTTGCTTTGAGTCATAGGATGTCGTACTATAAAGAGGGATGCAAATCACAACCTTGGTAAAGAATGAAGATGCCCACAAAATTCAAGAAAAACCATCCCAATCCTATTCTTTCGGGACCCATCGGAAGTTTCGGTGGCTGGTACCGGAAGTTCCGGTAGCCTAACAGAGAGTTTGAGCTCTCTGGAAAGCCATACCGGAAGTTCCGGTCTCTGGTACCGAAAGCTCCGGTAGGCTAACAGAGAGTTTGAGCTCTCGGAAAGCCATACTCGGAAGTTCCGGTCCCCGGTACCGGAAGCTCCGGTAGGCTAACAGAGAGTTTGAAGCTCTCTGGAAAGCCATACCGGAAGTTCCGATAGGACACCGGAAGCTCCGATACGGTCCCGTTTTCAAACCCTAACCCTACGTACCGAAAGTTCCGGTACTCCACCGAAGTTCCGGTGCGGGCCAGAAAATCCAGATCTAACCCTAATCTGCCCATACCGGAAGTTCCGATATGCCATCGGAAGTTCCGGTATACAGCGGAGGTGTTAAGATAAGCATTGTAATCAGTTGTGATATGATAAGGTTGTTAGACTCTGCCGCTGATTAGGTTGTTGTAATCATAACTGTATAGTTGAGATAGAGTTGGCAGAGTCTATCAAACTCTATGGGGTGTTGTAAGCCACGGCGACGATAATTGTCGCCTATATTAACAGAGCTACGCGGCCCTTCGGGGTTCAACGCTTCCACAACATTTTACATGTCTAGCTACACATCAACCGGCCTCTGCCCACACATCATCACTCCGTCGATCTCCATCCACATGTGCGGAAGCCAGCAGCCATAAGCATGGATCCTCGGGTGTGCCGCGAGAGACACGCATGCTAGGGTTAATGAGGGCGGCGGCACTCACGCTTTACCTAAGGGATTTGGGCGATAGGGGTGATATATGTACATAGACATATTTTGACGTGGGAATCGCAATGGAAACGAAGGGTTGGATGTCTTTCATTAGTTATCTAGGATAGGAATAAAGGGCTAGATGTTTTGTTTTTTTTTAAGAATTTCTAGTATATTTTGTCTATTTTTTCAGCCACTGTGAAGAAAAGGGCATCTCCTTTTATTATTAAATAGATTAAATAGATTGTCTGTAAGTAAAGGTCTATCTGGGACCATCGCGGGTTGATCTTCATCCAATCAATTTGTTGCTTTCAAAGAAATTCAACGAAACTTTTGAGCATTGCAGATTTCTTTGTTTGAATTGTTCTCATGCATCATCTTTTACTAGTAATCCATGTGGCAGCTATGCTAGCTAGGCTGTAATATGTTAGCAATGCCCACCAATAAAGTCATGTTTTAACCTGTGACTTAGAGTATTTGCAGCCGTGCATTAGTATGGGCTCCATTTTGGCTCTCAGAAGAGTGATTTCATATGAATCCAAATGTGTACTAACTTTTGAGGTAAATTAATACAGAATGGCTGTAACATTTCAAATGAGTTGTTGGATGTTGGATTAGATGGTCCGGATTGAAAGTGACTGCAGTTATCTGCTGTGAATGTTATTTATATTAGGATGAAATGACAATATTAATCCATGTTCGGACTATGAAACTAAGTTTCGATAGAACAAATGGTAACATATGCATGTCAGTGTAAGGTGGATGAATGGAATCCGTAGGGATTAAACAAGAGGGAAGGATAAACGCACTACATAAATCAAAGAATTTTGCACATTATATTTTGGCAGTGAATGAATTGAATTATGAGTGCATGTGATTTTTATTTATACAAACAAAAAGACATGCTTCTAAAATTGATTCTCTACCGTCAACACAAAATTTGATCTTTGTGACATTAGTACTTTGATCTAGACAATTTTATCGTGATTAGCCTATGTTTTTATAGAATAAGAAATGTTGTAAATATAACAATACTACTAGATGATACCTCGCGCGTTGTCGCGGCACATTATATAATATGAAGAAAAAAGCACTTGACAAACACCAAGAAAAAAAGTGAATAGAAATAGAAAAGACATAGGAACAAAAGGTAGAGTAGTAATAGAGGTATTTTGAGGTAGCAGTTTCTCTATCTTAATTTGTGGTGACCGGATAATATGAAGTGACATGAGGATATTGATGAATGGATGGATAGATAGGAGTCGAGCTGATAACCGAGAGTACTAACTTTCTAGATGACATGGATCCTAATCGCCAACATTCCATCTTTATCTTACTGTTAAATTATTTGAGATGATGCGACGCAATGTGGAGCTAGAGAAATAGCATTGAATTGCTCTTAATGGGTTGGAGATGATGTGACACAATATGGATCTAGAGAAATAGCATTAAAGGGCTCATAGTCGGTTGCATCTTTTATATATGAGTAGATAACAAAATGTAAGCATTTTGGCAGTATTACTTCCTTCGGTCTTTAATACTTAAAGGTAGGACAGCTTGTCTAAGGGTGTGTTCATTTCCTGGGGTCTAAATTTTATAGCTGTCACATCAAAAAGAATCTTACTATTTAAGAGTACTAAATAAAGTTTAATTATAAAATAAATTGTAGGCTCCTAGACTAATTTACAAGACGAATCTAATAAGGTTAATTAAGTCGTGATTAGAAGATGGTTACTGTAGCATCACTTTAGCAAAATATAGATTAACTAAGCTCATTAGATTCATCTCGAAAATTAGCATCAATCTGTCAATAGGGTTTTGTCGTTAAATTGATCAAAATATTCTTAAATAATAAGATTCTCTTTGATGTGACAGTGCTAAATTTTAGAGGGCAGGAAACGAACAGGGCCTAAGTTTAATTTGAGAAGTAAAGGTTGTCCTAGTGTCAAATATTAAAAACGAAGCTCAAGCTCTAGTAAAAGTAGTGCAAAATATCTCTTGGTGCCTATGTTAATACTGACTCCATAATAAAATTTTTCTTGCTTGTTGTCCTCGTATAATTTATCAATGTTGCTGACACCATGGTCGTGGTGGACATGGAAAAGCAGCTGGAGCAGGGCTCCTCTCTCCGACATTGCTCATCTAGTCATCTCCGGTATGCGACCTCTCCTTCCTTCTCTTGCACTCTCCACTTCTTTCTCCCTTTGCTCCCCTTCCTCCCACCGCCGATCCCGCACACGCACGCAAGTTGTTCGACGCATTGCCTGTGTGTCGGCACGCGCGCGCGCCGCCCATATGCTGGCATTTGATTTTCGTTTCTCTTACGAATTTTCCTCAATGGCTGCTGTTTATTTTTATCTTATTTGTGAAAATGTGAAGGTCTGCTGAAGCAATGGCAGAGACATCGACGCCGTCGTGGTCGGACATCCCGCTGGATGTCGCTGGCCTGGTCCTCCTCGGTCGGCTACCTGCGCACGTCGATGGCGTCCGCTTCGCAGCATTGACCACAACACAGGTGATCCATGGGTCTCTCGAGTTCAGCGGGTCATCAATAGTTCTGTGCTCCCGAAGCCTGTAAGTGCTGACGGCTATCCTATCTTCAAGAGGTGCTTCCTGGTTGAATTGCATGGCCGGATGCTGATGGTGCAAAGAACGATGTACCATAGATGGAAGATAGCAAGCTCCTACATAGTTGTGCCACGCACATGGCGGAATGAATTTGAGGTGTTCGAAGCTGACTTTGAGAAATCACAGTGGAACAAGGTCCAGACCATTGGGGATGACCAGGTGCTATTTCTGCGGAGACATTGTTCCAGATTAGTTTGTGTTTCGAAGTATCAGATGCTGGGGAATCGCATCTTCTTCCTGGGGGATGGTAGTGAGTATGTTGATGACAACCAGTACTCCGAAGAGGGATTGGGTCCTTGCAGAGTCTTTGACATGATAGATGGCAAAGACTCTGACTCGCAGCCATCGATGCCATGGAACAGCAGCACTGCACGTGTGACATGGCTCTTCCCTCCGGGGCAGGAGTGATGATGTTTTTATTTGAGCTGCTAAATCTATCAGTAATTATCTGAACTTAGCATAGTGTTTTCTGTAACTTTGGAGTTGTAGGCTTGAAGTTTCATTCTCTAGTTGTTGACCTGTATTCCATGTACTAGATGAGTGAGTATCGGATTCATGTGAACCTTTTGTCACTGTGATCAGAAATTCTATTGTATGATCCTCGCTTAGTTGTTTTTATCGGCCAATTCTTTTTTATCTAAAAGTTGACATCGTGTTTAGTGATGCTTTACTTACATTCCTGATATATTTTATATCTTTTAGTGCTATGCTTTTATATCTTATATGTTTCCTTAATGACGCCAAGGTTTTTCATGATCAAACTTGAATTGATAGGGCAAGTCCGTGACGATGATTTATCTGTCCTTTTTCACTTGTCTTTATTATCTCCTTGCTACATATGTATGCACTGATTTAGCATTTATCTCCTTTCTTTTCTATTAGTTTAAGGGAAAATATATTCTCAGTTTGCAAACGAGGTCTCATTTCCTGCAGAATGCTATTATGATGAATAAGTGATGCTTTGGCTGGTGCTTTTATTACTTGAAGCTAGACAGAGCATATTTATTCACTCGACGTCATTTTATTATCATTTCTAGTAAAGTCTGCATCATTGTAGCTCAGTCATGTTCTTGTGACTCTTGGCTTGCATAAATTTGGAAGGTTTGAGGTGTCACATCTGAATCTGTCCAATAATGGATGGCAAGATCAGGCAATTCTTGATCTAGTCTTTATACTGAAACCTTGGGCTTGCATGAACTTCCCAGCATGAACACTGAGTTGCATGCCATAAAAGATGTGTGCATTATCCACGAGATCATGAATTGATGTTTCAACCAATGATCGATCTAGTGTTTATCTTGGTGTTTCAGTGATCTGGCCGCACACATAACAGCTGTGCACTAGAAATGGGCCATCGATTTGTTGTTTTGAATTAGATTATGTATAAGAGCGTCCCCAAAGGTAGAGACAGCACTAACTCTCCACGTCATCTAAGAGTTATCTAAGAGTTCATATCAACTCCAAAGTAATAATTGGACCCACATGTCAGTGCCTCAATAAATGTTAGAGGTTGCCTCTTGAACAAGAGTTAGCAATCTTCTCTCTCTTCTTTTCTCTAATAAATAATTCTAAGAGTTATCTAAGAAGCAACCATTGGAGACGCTCTAAGTAAAGGTGTATTTGGGACTATTGTATGGGGTTGACCTTGATCCAATCAATTTGTTGCTTTCAAAGAAAGAACTAAACCTTTGGGCAGTACACGTTTCTTCGTTGGGATTTGTATCATGCATCATATTTTACTAGTTATTATCCATGTGGCGGCTAAGCTAGCTAGGCCATACGCCCTGTTCGGCTGCTCAAGAAGCCAGCTTATGCTGGCTGCTTAAAGCACACAAGTTTGGAATTTGTAGCCAGCATAAGCTGGCTTTTGGACCAGCATAAGCTGACTTTTGTACCAGCCGAACAGGGTGATAGTGTTGGCAATGCCCACCTTTATAATAGCCATGTTTTAAACTGTGGCATCCTTACAGTGCTTGCAGCCTTGCATAAATGCATGAGTATGGGTTTAATCTTTGGCTCTCAAGAGAGTCTGCTTTGATGATCTGAATCCAAATTTGTGCCAACGTTTGAGATAAATTACTACCGAATGGCTATGGCATTCTAGTGCCCACGTGATGGGTGTTGGATTAGATGGTCCAAATGGTAAGTAAACCTCCAGATTGACACGCCAAACCAGGGGAACTGAAACTAGAGCATGTGAATGGGGTTGCAACAGGGTTGACACGCCAAACCGGACGAACCACACCTCAAATTTTCATCTGATGATTTTGAGTAGTTTAGGAAGACGAAACAGTGAATGTGAAGGTGTTGTTTTCGTCTCAGATTTGATAAATCGTATCTTTAGTTTAGTCTCCCTCTTAATGTTTCCTCTTTATTATATTCCGTGATCCGTGGTTAGCCGGTTCGACGGGGTCAATCCATAACGACGGGGTCAGAGGCCGTTTTCAGGCTGACCAGTCGGACATCCGCACCAACCTCAACTCTGCTTCCCCTACCCCCACCTTGTCGCCTGTCGCCGGCCGCCACCGCTTCCTTTTGAGCTGTAGCTGGAGCACGACTCTTCTCCCGCGCCAGTTCATCTGCGGTAATCCACCTCCCCTTCCTTTCGCCAGACTCATCGTTCATCGCTTCTCTGCCCCTTTGCACCTCTTGCTCCCGCCGCTGTTCGCGCACGCCAGGTGTTCGACGCATTGCCTGTGCCGCGCTGTGCGTCTGCACCAGCGCGCGCCGCCCACCTGCCGGCGTTTGTCAAAGCCGGCTCAACCGATGGCGGAGACATCGACGGCGTCGTGGTCGGACATCCCGCTAGAGCTCGCCGGCCTGGTCCTCGCGCGCCTTCCCGCGCACGTCGACCGCGTCCGCTTCGCCGCGGTGTGCCCCCGCTGGCGCGTCGCCGCGCGGGAGGTTCCCCTGCCCCCGCCGCTGCCGCTGCTCGCGCTGCCCGACGGCACCGTGTACAGCCTCCCCGGACGCGAGCCGCTCCACCTCCCTGCCTGCGCGGGTTACACGGACTCTTGTGGCAACTGGCTGGTCTTCTCACGCGCGGACGCCTGCTTCCTGAGGGACCCCTCTCCAACCAGACCGTGGTACTTCCTGCTCTGTCCCGGGTTCGGGTGAGGTTTGTGGGTGATAAGTCGGGCTTCACAATCACACGGGCAGAAAGGAAACATGCGAAGCATCTGACTGTGCGCCGAGTTCAAGTTTGCTCGCCGCACCTCGTCGCAGCATGTGTCTCCTTTCGAGGTAACTCTCGGATTGCTGTGTGCCGGCCAGGGGCGTGCTCCTGGTGGTCGATGCACATGGATGACCAATATCCGTTGTTTCGTGACATCATATTCCACCAAGGAAAGCTGTATGCCCTTGATGGCTGTAGGGGTGATCTTTCTTCCGTCGACGTCGAAATTGATCACAACACCGGTGATCCATGGGTCTCTCAACTTCGGCGGGTCATCAACGGTTCTTCGCGTCGGATGTCTTCAATAGCCCACGGCTATGCTCTCTTCAAGTGGCGTTTCCTGGTTGAATTACGTGGCCAGATGATGATGGTGCAAAGAGCGATGTCCCATAGATGGAAGAGTCTGACATCCTCTGAAATGGTGCCACGTACATGGAGGAACAAATTCAAGGTGTTTGAGGCCGATTTCGAGCAGTCAAAATGGTCCAAGGTCACGAGCATTGGGGACGACCAGGTTTTGTTTCTGCAGGAGCGATGCTCCAGATTTGTTTGTGTTTCTCAGTACAAGATACCGCGGGACAACATCTTCTTCCTGGGGTATGGTGCTGAGGATGGTATGGGGAGTGGTGGTGTTGATGACAGCCAGTATCCCGAAGAGGGATTTGGTCCTTGCAGAGTCTTTGACATGGGAGATGGCAAAGTCTCCGACACACTGCCAACTCTCTCATGGAATAGCCACACTGCGCTTGCGACATGGCTTTTCCCTCAAGGACTGGAGTGAAGATGTTCTTATTCAAGCTTCTAACTCCATTGGTACTTATCTGAACTTAGCATAGTGTTCTCGGTAACTTTGGAGTCATTTCTCAAGTTGTTGACCTGCATTTCATATACTTGATGAGTGAGTATCAGTATCGTGTGAACCTATTGTCATTGTGAATAGAAATTCTGTTGTATGATCCTCGCTTAGGTGTTTTTATCGGTCCATCTGAAACGTTGTCATCATGTTTAGTGGAGCTGCTACTTATATTAATGATATCTTTTATTAGCATTAAGGATCAACTTTTTTGTCATTTAATCGATGATTAAATGGTATGTTATTGTACTTGAGATGTTATGGTACTTGAGATGTGTTATTGTACTTGAGATGTATTTTTTCTGATAAGGATCAACTTTTTTGTCATTTTATCGATGATCATTAGTTATGTATCATGATTTTTCTTGTGGATTTTTCCTCATGGCATTTTGAAATTGGAAAAACTAACAAGAAATCACACAAAAAGCTGCAGAAATTCATTGTTCCAGGTAGAGAAACCAAATGTCCAGAAAATTGCACGAGTTATTTTCATCTTTTTTGTGATGGGAACTTAGAAAGCTGTGTCATCTGGGATATTAGATTTCAGTCTAACAGGAAAAGTGAGTGATTTTGGGATTACGTATAGCATGTCAATGATTTCATTGATGTGCAATATAAGCTACTTTGGCAAAGGTGACTAAAGAAAATCATGAGAATGATTGAATTGTTGCCTCTTATTCAAATTTGTCACATTCCAATGTATAGAACTATAGAATCGACTGATAATGCAAAAAATTGGTTGGATTTATTTGGAATGGAGCACAGGTGGTCAAGATGTAGAGGGGTAGTAGTGAACAGTTAAAACACACGTTCGGTCGTTCCAGTTTCCACCGAACCTCGTCTGCTCGGCTCACTTGTCCCACGCCGCCGGCGGCCGCGATCTCTTTCTTCCGAGAAGTAGCTGGACTGGAGGCACAACTCCTGCCCCGCCTCAGTTGATCTCCGGTACGGTAATCCACCTTCCGTTCCTTCTCCCGCACGCATCTCTTCTCTGTCCCCGCGCTCCTCTTGCTCCCGCCGCTGGTCGTGCACGCAAGGTGTTCGACACATTGTCTGTGCGTCTGCACGCCGCCCACCTGCTGGTGCCTCGCTGATTCGTGCTGTTTTCTCGGTTGTGTTTTGCAAGGCCAGTTCAACCGATGGCAGAGACGACATCGACGCTGTCGTGGTCGGACATCCCGCTGGAGCTTGCCGGCCTGGTCCTGGGCCGCCTTCCTGCGCACGTCGACCGCGTCCGCTTCGCCGCGGTGTGTCCCCAGTGGCGCGTCGCCGCGCGGGAGGTTCCCCTGCCCCCGTCGCTGCCTGACGGCACCGTGTACAGCCTCCCTGCTGGAAGCGAGCCGTTCCACCTCCCTGCCTGCGTAGGTTACACGGGCGCTTCTGGCAACTGGTTAGTCTTCTCAGGTGAGGACGGCTGCTTTCTGAGAGATCCCTTCTCCAATGAAACCGTGACACTTCCTCCTCTGTCTCGGGTCCGGGTCCGGAACGCTGGTGATGAGTTTGTCTTCTCATTCTCCACACAGAATGCGGAGGAGCTCACTTTGCACGACGTTAAGTACTCGTTGCAGCATGCGTCAGATTTCAAGGTACCTTTGGGATTGCAGTGTGCCAGCCAGGGGCATTTTCCTGGTGGTCGATGCATGCTGTGATTGACAAATTTCTGACATTTGTTGACTTCGCATTCTGCCAAGGGAAGCTGTATATCATGTGTCATTTTGCGGGTGCTCTTTTCTCCATCGATGTCAGTGTTGACCACAACACAGGTGATCCATGGGTCTCTCGAGTTCAACGGGTCATCAACCATTCTAAGGACTCAGGGTGTGTTCGTTTCCTGGCGTCTAAATTTTAGAGCTGTCACATCAAAAAGAATCTTACTATTTAAGAGTATCAAATAAAGTTTAATTATAAAATAAATTACAGACTCATAGACTAATTTACGAGACGAATCTAATGAGGTTAATTAAGTCATGATTAGAAGACGGTTACTGTAGCATCACTTTAGCAATATATAGATTAATTAAGCTCATTAGATTCATCTCGAAAATTAGCATCAATCCGTCAATAGGGTTTTGTTATTAAATTGATCGAAATATTCATAAATAGTAAGATTCTCTTTGACGTGACAGTGCTAAATTTTAGAGCACACGAAACGAACGGGGCCTCAATAAATATGTTTGTACCTGGTTATGCTATCTTCACTAGGTGCTTCCTGGTTGAACTGCGTGGCAAGATCATGATGGTGCAAAGAAGATGGACGAGAGGAATTCCATGCCCATGGAGGAATGAATTTGAGGTGTTTGAGGCTGACTTTGAGCACTCACAGTGGTCCAAGGTCACGACCATTGGGGATGACCAGATGCTGTTTCTGCGGAGGCACTGCACCAGATTTTCTTGTGTTTCTGAGTATAAGATGCCGGGGTATCGCATCTTCTTCACGGGGATCACAATGAGTATAGAATGGGGACTGATGTTGTTGATGACAACCAGTATTCTGAAGAGAGATTGAGTCCTTGCATTGTCTTTGACATGAGAGATGAGAAAGTCTCTAACACACAGCCATCAATCTCGTGGAATAGCAGCACTGCACTTGCGGTATGGCTCTTCCCTCAGGGTTAGGAGTGAAGATGTTTCATTATTCAACCTGCTAAATCCATCTCCTAGGGGTACTCATCTGAGCTTAGCATAGTGTTCTCTGTGATAGCTTTGGAGCTGTGTAGACCTGATGTTTAATTCTCAAGTTGTGACCTGTAATTCCATATTGTGGACAAGCGAGTATCGATTTCATCTGAATGTGTTGTCATTGTGATTAGGAAGTGTATGGTATGATCCTCGCTTTGTTTTTTTCTTAGTAAAATCAGTCGTGTCTAGTAAAGCTACCACTTATATTAATGATATTCTTTAATATCTTTTAAATTTATGTCCTATATGTTTCCTATTGGAGGCCAAGGTTTCTTTCTATCCCTAGTAATGTCATGTCCACATGGAAACTCCCCTTTCTGTTTGTCCTTCCTAGCATCCAAATATCTTAGCAAGACCTTAGTATTGTAGTTGTCTGTTGCAAAGCAGGTGGTGGTGGTGTCCTATTTCAGTTTTGTACAAGATATATTCACTTCACAGTCAATTTATAGCTACAAAGAGAATTATTTACTCCACTCTTGATCTAATTTCATGGAGGTTTAACCGCACAAACAGTTAGAGGACAATCATGTAGTAGAGGTGTGCATCCATGGGAGGAGCAAACTTTGGACACCATGTGTCACCTCTTCTTTGTTCCCCTTATTTTTCTTCTCATAGATATTTCTTTGTTTGGGGGTATATTTGTGGTATCCTGTTTGAGCCCTTTGTTGGATCTTTTTCTTTATTTTAATTAGACACAAAAATCTGAATTAAAAGGTCCGCATATAATTTGTACAGCCCACAACGTGGACAAACACAGCGCGAGCAAGATTCCCTAATTTGTGAGGCCCATAAATTGTTACAATACCCATATTGGTCCTGTAAATGAGGCCCATAAATTGTTACAATACCCATATTTGAAATTCGTGCAAGAGAGTGGTCGGTTAAGGATGTTTCGAGAAGGAAAGGAAGGTGTCCCAAGATCCCGCCCCCTGACGTGTGTTTGCCGCCCGCACCTTTCCCCAGACCACGCGGCACCGTTTGTGGTGGTCGCGTATCCAGCACCCGCCACCTGCCCTTGTACGTGTGCCACCTTCCCGTCATCACCTCCCACTTACTAGTATAGGCTTGCGAGCTTCCAGCTACCAGCAGTAACACACACACACAGGAGACTAGGAGAGCATCGGATGGCGAAGAGCGGCACGGAGGAGTGGCGGCGCAACGCGGACACGCACAAGATGAGCCCGGAGGAGGTGCGCGCGGCGGGCGTGGAGGCGTCCGTACGCCCGCCGGGCCGCGGGGGCTCCGGTGAGGTGCTGCACCAGCGGGGCCGGCTGCCGTTCGGGCCCGGCAAGATGGCCTTGGCTGGGTTCGGCATCTTCGGCGTCCTCGGCTACCTCGTGCTCTACCAGAAGGCCCGCCCCGGCACGCCGGCCACCGAGGTGGCCAAGGTCGCCGTCGGCCAAGGGGATCCTGCGGCCGGCCGCGACCATGACCACCGCCCTGCCCCTGCCCCTGCCCAGGGGGCGTCCGTGAAGAAGGCTCTCAGTATTAGGTGTCAGTAATCTGTAATGTTTGTGTTATGGTCGTGCTCAACTCTGTTTCTCACCTAGCTTTGGAGGATTTTCTGTTGCAACTTCTCTGCAAGGTACAAATAAACAAGTCCTCTCTCAGATGGATCAAAATTGCTGGGTATACAATGTAACTGCAGCTCTGTTTTAGCTCCTCTGCTTCTCTGTTTTTTTTCACCCCGGAGAAACTATAGTTTCTCTTACATATTATTACTGAGCATTAGAAATAAATGAGAAAATAGTTTCGGATCGATCTCATCTGCTAGGGTCTATTCTTACGAAACTACTCCCTCTGTTTCAAATTATAATACGTTTTTGACTTTCGGACTTCATGTTTGACCGTTCGTCTTATTCAAAAATTTTATACAAATTAATTTGATTATGATTTGTTTTATCATTAAAGATATTTTGATAATGACTTATTTATTTATATATTTACACAATTTTTTTTAATAAAACGAGCGGTCAAACATAATATTAAAAATCAAAAACGTCTTATAATTTGAAACGGAGGGAGTACAATGTGCAGCCTCTTGTGATTAAACGCAACACGAAAACACGATTTATATGTATTTCAACAAGTAAACCTACCAAATTAGTCGTTCCTGCTGTAGTATTATTAAATGGAACTTTTTTATTTTCCTTTTATGAGTTATGCTTATTATCATAGACACAATCCCTTCCCTTTATGATTAAAAAAAAAACCTTTCCCTTCCATTGCCGCTGCTCGCACTCCGGACGGCACTCCCGGGAGGTCCCTGGCTGGACTTCTATGAGGAGGGCGGCTGCTTCCTGAAGAATCCTTTCACCAACGCAACATTGCCACTTCCCGGACTGTTCCGTGTCCAAGCCCGTCGTGGTCCTGTGGGTGGGCAGCCCGTTGGTGAGACATGGAAGGAAATGGAGGACACCCCCGAGCATCTGACCATCTACAAGCTACTGTACTGCTCTCCTCAGGTCGGAAGCAACATATGGGCACATGGTATGACCCCTGTGGAATTATGTTTTTTTTCTTTTTTGATAAATGTTATTAGTTGCATTATCCTGAAAATGAAATGTATGCCCCTTCTGGATTGCCAATACAAATTTTTTATGTAATTTTGAGGAGGCTTTGACCAGCAAGCCTAGTACATTCCTTAATAGAGAGGTGTGTCTCAGAAACAAATTGTGAAAGTGATCTAGATATAAATTGCCTTTTCTTTTAAATGGAAAACAAGCCACAACAGATTTTTTTATACGTTCCGATGGAATCCAATTTATTAACTACTTTAAAACCGTATTTTTCTTTTGAGGCGGGTTAATAACCGACGCAAGGTTCAAAATAAGGGCAGTTATGTAGACTTTTGTAGATGTAATAAAAGGAAATTAAAAAAAAAAGAGAGAGAGAGAGAGAGAAACTGATCGCACCTCTCACGATCACTAAAGGCCGTACGTAGTACAATGCCGACCGGACCGTAGCCGGACCAACAAAAATTACCGGACCTGATACTAGTCCATGAGACACGACGGTTGGACAGAAACACGGCCCACATGCGCAGACTACATCGGCCGTTCGGCGGTTGGACAGAAACACGGCCCAGTCCGCTCCCCCCTTTCCCAAATCACGCCACCAGCTCGCCGGCCGACGGTCACCGCCCCGGCGCCCCCATCTCAACAGCAGAGGGACTACGATTCCGCCACCGCCGTGGCCGGTTTCCAGTAAGGTTCCTTCCCTTGGATCACCCTTACTTTTGGCGCTCCTTTCCCTCGGTCTCTCGCCTTGGGGTGGTACGCGCGCGCGAGGTGTTGGACGAATTGTCTGAACGTCCGTGCACACGCCCGCTGTGTCTCTTCTCTGTCCTGCTGCTTACTGCTTTCCGATTTCTTGCTGCAAGGCGACATCACACTAATCTCTTCGCTTACCATTGTATGGATCTTCATTCTTTGCAGGGTCGACTTTAGTGATGGCACTGAAGAGGACACCGCAGTCGTGGTCCGACATCCCGCTTGAGCTTGCCGGCCTGGTCCTCTGCCGCCTTCCTGCACACGTCGACCGCATTCGCTTCGCCGCCGTATGCCCGCAGTGGTGCGTCGCCGCGCGGGAGGTCCCCCTGCCGCCACCTCTGCCGCTGGTAGCGGTTCCGCCTTCCTGCCTGCGTGGGTTACACGGGCGCTCGCGGCAGCTGGCTGTTCTTCTCACGCGAGGACGGCTGCTTCCTGAGGGATCCCTTCTCCGATGCAACCCTGACTCTTCCGCCTCTCTCTCAGGTCCGAGTCAGGTTTCTGGGTGATGACTTAGGCTCCGGCTCTGTACAGATGGAAACACATAATGCTAATAACATGACTTCGGTTCAAGTATGCTCTCCACACCTCATCGCAGCATGCGTCCAATCTCAACAAATTGTGGTGTGCCAGCCAGGGGCCACCTCTTGGTGGTCAATGATGCACTTGGATGGCCGTCCAGAATTTTGTGATCTCAAATTCCACCAAGGGAAGCTCTATGCACTTGATTATCGTAAGGGTTCTCTTTTTTCTGTTGACATCAGCATCGACCACAGCACAGGTGATCCATCGATCTCTTAACTTCGACTGGTCATCAATAGAGTCGTAGGTACACGGGGATTTTTTATCTATCGAGGCGTTCTAGGTGCACCTGATTATACTATCATGAAGAAGATCTACCTGGTTGAATTGTGTGGCCGATTGCTGGTGGTTCAAAGAAAGATGTACCGCAGTTGGAAGAGCGAGATATCAGGGACCTTAGAAATCACACCATGTTCATGGAGGAACGAATTTGTGCTGTTCGAGGTTGACTTCGAGCAGTCACAATTGTCCAAGATCACGAGCATAGGGGATGATCAGGTGCTGTTTCTGCAAAGATGGAGTTGCAAATCTGTTTGTGTTTCTCAGTATATGGTGCAGGGAGATCGCATCTTCTTCATGGAGAATGACGATGATGTCAACTCGTGGAATGTTGATGGGGATGACAGCCAGTACTACGAGGAGAGATTGGGTCCTTGCAGAGTCTTTGACATGAGAGATGGCAAAGTCTCTGACTCACTGCCAACAGTCTCGTGGAAGCACAACCCTGGGCATCCAGCATGGCTCTTCCCTCCAGGACAGGAATGAAGGAGTTTGTATTCGGGCTACTAAATGCCTCGGTACTTATCTGAGTTTATCATAGTATTCTCTGTAATAACTATGAAGCATTAGTTTCATACCCAAGGTGTTAACCTGTGATTTCATAGATGCATGAGTACCGATTCAATCTGAGCCAATGGCAATGTGATTAGTAACTCATTATGTTATGCCATTTTGGGGATGGACATCAATGGGTCTGGCTCAGTTGTTTTTCTATCTTGAAGGTTGTTATTGCGATATACTTAAGCTGGTACTGTAATTGCAGGTACTTGTATGCCTGATTTTTTTGGGTATCTTTTAGACTTGGAAAATTTAATTCCGTTGAATTTTTTTTTAAATTTTTTTTTCAAATTGGTATAAATATTTGTAAAACAACTACATGAGAAATTAAGATTTGTGGTGAAAGAAGTTTATGAGAATAAGTATATTTGAGTGGTAAAAAAAATTGAGGAATAAATTATGAAGAAAAGAAATTGAAAAAAGGCAAAACCTACTTTATCCTCTTTTTTAAGCTTATTATGAACTATATTGGATGGAACGTAGTGGTTCTGGCTCAATTGCTTTTATCAGTTTTTTTTTTTTCATCTGATCCCTTGTCATTGTGATTCCCCGTTAAGCTGCCATTGTCCCATGATCTCACAATCGGAGGCTAAGGTTTCTTCTTTTTATCACTGGGGAGGATGCTATGTTGTGCATAATGTGTGAACATGCAATATAAATAGATATACTATCATGTATGATAGTAATAAATATTTTCTGTATAATTAAAATTTTTAAAACTCATTGCTTAAAGAAGGATCGCACGAGGACAAATAAAGATGAACAATAAAAACCAGAAAAATGGTGATGTAAAAATTCTAAATAAATTCATAGTTCAAAACGTGGTCTTACGATTTATCTAATTATCATCAACAGCACGAAAATCTAGTCAACATTCTATGGGAGTATGCATGATTCAAAATATTATAGAGTCACTTGAGTGGTTGAACTTTCCCCATCCGGCCATCCCCACTCCGCTCTTCCTTTCACAAATCAGGCCACCCCGCTCGGCCGCCGGTGGCCATCGCCCACGCAACACCACTCCAGCAGCAGCGGGACTACGATTCTGGCTACGCCGTGGTTGATTCCAGGTAATCTACCTTTCCTTCGCTCTCCCTGCGTTCCGCGTTTTTTTCCTGGGTGCTCTTCGCGGCGTTCGCGCGATGTGTTCGACCAATTGCCTGAGCGACGCGTGCGTGCTGGCCCTCTTCTCTGTCGTTTGCTTTCCGATTTCTTGCTGCAACACGCTGTGACACTAATCCCTTTCCTTGCTGTTGTCTAGATCTTCACTGATGACGGAGGCAACAACAGCGCGATGGTGGTCGGACATCCCGCTGGACCTCGCCGGCCTCGTCCTCCGCCGCCTGCCTGCGCACGTCGACCGCGTCCGCTTCACCGCGGTGTGTCCCCAGTGGCGCGTCGCGGCACGGGAGGTTTCCCTACCCCAATCATTGCCGCTACTCGCGCTACGGGATGGCAGCGTGTACAGCCTCCCTAGTAGCGAACAGTTCCACTTTCCTGCCTGCGTGGGTTACACGGAGGCTAGCAGCAATTGGCTGTTCTTCTCACACGAGGACACCTGCTTCCTGAGGGATCCCTTCTCCAATGAAACTGTGGCAGTTCCTCCTTTGTCTCAGGTTCGAATCCGGTATGTGGATGATGAGTTAGGATCCGGCTCCCCACGGATGGAAGCACAGGATGCAAAGGATCTGACTTTGCTCCAAGTAAAGTTTTTGTCACCACAGCTCATGGCAGCATGCATCATGTTTCAAGGAAGCTCTCAGATTGCAGTGTGCCGGCCAGGGGCCACCTCCTGGTGGACCATGATGCACTTGGATGACAATCCGGTATTTGGTGACCTGACATTCCACCGGGGAAGCTCTATGCCCTCGATCTTTGTAAGGCTGATCTTTTTTCTGTTGACATCAGCATCGACCACAACACAGGTGATCCATGGGTCTCTCAAGTTCAGCGGGTCATCAGTGGTGCTTTCGACCAGTTTTTTACAGCAACACCCAGTTATGTTATCATGAAGTTTCTCTACATGGTTGAATTGCATGGCAGGTTGCTGATCGTACGAAGATCGATGTACCGCAGATGTAAGAGACCTCTGTCCTTTGAAATGGGGACACGTTTATGGAAGAATGAATTTGAGGTGTTTGAGGGTGACTTAGAGCAGTCAAGGTGGTCAAGGATTACGACCATTGGGGATGACCAGGTGCTGTTTCTGCAGAGAGGATGCTGCAAATTTGTTTGTATTTCTCAGTACAAGGTGAAGGGGGATCGTATCTTCTTCTTGGAGAATGGCGTTGATGGTGACGATGATGATGAGGAGGATGTCGACATGAGGAATGGTGATGGGGATGAGAGCAATGAGGAGAGATTGGGTCCTTGCAAAGTCTTTGACATGAAAGATGCCAAAGTCACTGACTCACTGCCAACGGTCTCTTGGAAGCGCAACTCGTTGAGGCCGACATGGCTCTTCCCTCAGGGACAAGAGTGAAGTTGAATCAGTATTTATCTGGATTTAGCTTAGTGTTCTCTGTAATAACTATGCAGCTGTAGTTTCATAATTCATACTCAAGGTGTTAACCTGTGATTTCATTGACTTGTTGTGTGAGTATCGATTTGATCTTAGACCATGGTATTGTGATTAGAAACTATATTAAGACCTTTTGGGGATGGAATGTCAGTGGTCCTTGCTCAATTGCTTTTATCATTTGTTTTTTCATCTCAACCCTTGTCATTGTGATGCTTAAGGTGCTATTATTGTACATGTTCATACACTTGTTGAAATCTATGTGGCTAATGAGTTAGCTTCCGGCTCTGCACAGATGGAAACACTAGATGCAGAGGATCTGACTTTAGTATTGTAATTGTCTGTTGCAATGCAGGTCTTTGTAGTGCCATAGTGCTGTCCGAGAAGCTGATTTATTAGGTGTTAATTATGTCCGTGCACCACTTTAAACATGCCAAATATAGAATTTTCTGGGTAAACAATCCTTTTGTCATTTCATCAACTTGTTTGTCCGTTTAAATAGGCATCATGTTTTGTCTTTCATGTGGATTTTTTTATATAATAGTACAATGTTGAAATTACCTGATAAACATTTTCACAAAAAGGTACATATAATCCTCCAGGTAGCAAAACAAGAAAGCAGATGTTTCAGAACGTGTCATGGATTATTTTTGCCTCTGAAATCACCTTTATCACGGGAACATAAGTAGAAGTTATATTTCAATCCAAACAGTAAAAACTGAAAGTTTCGTGTTAATGCTTTAGGGTGTGTTCGTTTTCTGGGGTCTAAACTTTATAGCTGTCACATCAAAAAGAATCTTATTATTTAAGAGTATTCATTAAAGTTTAATTATAAAATAAATTGCAGGCCCCTAGACTAATTTACGAGACGAATCTAATGAGATTAATTAAGTCGTGATTAGAAGATGGTTACTGTAGCATCACTTTAGCAAAATATAGATTAATTAAGCTCATTAGATTTATCTCGAAAATTAGCACCAATCTGTCGATAGGGTTTTATCATTAAATTGATCGAAATATTCTTAAATAGTAAGATTCTCTTTGATGTGACAGTGCTAAATTTTAGAGGGCAGAAAACGAACGGAGCCTTAATCTATGTAGCAAGTAAAGTAAGCTAGCCTGGACCAACTGTCTGCTAGGGTGGAATTTCCCGAGAACAGACTTTCAACACTGTGGATGGAAGAAGATGGGTGAGAATGATTTGATCAGTCGCAATTTGCAAATGTTTATACCTTCTCGTTTTAAGTTGTTAACCTGTGACTTCACGATAGCTATTGTAAGGGTTTAGGCTTGATCTGAACCTGAGATTAATAAGTGGAAAACTCTCTAGTTTGCTCTCCGTACTGGACTGGAATGATCCATTTGGACCTAAAGCCAACGTTATCTGGCTAGGAAATGCAAACCCGTTCTGGAATTTACGAATTGTACTGCTTATGGGATCGGTTCATATCCCTGGTTGTCCACCGTACATGTCATCTTATATGTACTACTACCTTCGATTGTCGTTTGCTGACCTCAGGGCATGGCAATTAGTTCAAATGAAGTCAGCGGGGAGTGTGAAGTTCAGAGGGTGAAAGATTGAAACGTTAAAATTAAAAACAGCAGTAAACTAATATTCCGCACGGAGTTTGAAGTAATTCAATAGTGAACCTGACAACGTTGTAGTCTTTGCGCTGGAACCTACTTGAACAATGAACAAATGCATACTTGCTTGTCAATTTGTATTAGATTGAAGAATAAAAAAAGAAATATAAATGTACTAGACAAAAAAGGGAAACCATATTTGTGTCTGAGCCCAGGTTCGAACTGGGGACCTTTAGTGTGTGAGACTAAGGTGATAACCAACTACACCACCCAGACAGCTTGCTAAATGCCGAAGAAATAATTTATTTATTATTACTAACTCCACTCCACACCGTCGGTGTCGGCAGTGGTGGCGAGGCCGACCTCGCGGCGTGCGAGCAGAACTCCGCACGGGTGACGGGCCGCGGCATTTGAGGTCTGCACTGAAGCCAACGCCATTGGAGGATGGCGTCGTATCATCTAGGTTAAATTTGAACATATGCTGGCAGCTGGCTTTTGATCACCTGAATATGTCACTGACTGTTTGCGTTTAACTTCCTTCCTTTACGGCCAGTCTGAAGACCGTCGCACAGTGGCCAGTTCAGTACGAGGTCGAGCGATTTCGTACGCGTTTTTAATTTAATTCAACTTAATATTCGAACTCAAATGAAGCCACAAGAACACTTTTCCTGACGACAGCACTGGTAGCATAGGCAGTGGACGTTGACAAACAGATTGAAAGAAACTGCAGATGTTTTGGAAGAAGCGTGACTGACGGCAGATACAGAACAACAGACTTTTTGACACGGTGATCATTGCTCACACAAGAAGAAAATAAGATAATCTAATAGCCGACGAACATTACAACAAGACATAGGTTTGACTCCATCATTGCTCACACAAGAAGAAAATAATGTATCTAATAGCCGAAAATTACAACAAGACATAGGTTTGTTTGACTCGGTGCTGCCGCTGGTAATAAGGTACAGTACATCCGTCAAAAGGAAAAAAAAAGGAGTAAAATACAGTACGACTCATCACTCGGGTTTTCATTAATTGATGTCACTATAACATTTGTTTAGTCTGTAAAACACAACGTTGACTCACTCCTCTTCTTTTTTTTATCTGGATGATATGATCCCTCGATAGCAACCTGATCCCGCACCTATGGATTAATCAATAATACAATTAACGTAACCTGATATGTTTTCCTTCAAAAAGAAACCTTAATTAACCTGACCTACTGTTTATCCGATACGACTGACACGGGAGAATGAAACCCAAGAGAACCGAACCGCACACCGCACGCATGCAGGACGCTCAGAGGTGCGGGATGAAGAGCGACAGGTAGCCGATGAGCCAGGCTAGGAAAGCCGCCAAGAGGCGTGCCGGCGCCGCCCCGCCGCCGACGATCACGGTGGCTGCGAACAACATCAGCAGGAACCCGCAGAGGCGGGCATCGATGCCACCGCCCTGGGTTGCCATTGCCAGTCGGAGCACGTACAACAGCAGGGGGTGAGGGACGATATGCCAAGCAAGGTGACCGAGCTTTGTATTGGGTAGGCTCATATTTATACTACTGCACGGCGCCAAAACCTTGCATCCATTATGTCACCGTGAAGCCTTGACCCATTTTGTTCCCGACTTGCTTATTGCTTATGTGAGATACGCAGCAGCCTCGATGAAACTTATACAAGTTATTATAAATATAAAAGCGCATTAGAAGAACCGGGCGCACCGGTTCGCGTCGGTAACAACTGGACGGGAAGCACTATGCGCAACGGTGTGGACCGGGAGACGGCAAGGGGGATGACCGGTTTCCGCCCCCGCCCAGGCAACAGAATTCCGGCCGGCCCACGCCATGCTGAATGACCCGTTGCCATCCCGGTGGCCTGGTTTCTCCGTTACAAGGTCAATAAGGTACTCCATCCGTTCATTATTACATGTCGTTTTAGAGTTGGATACGAGAATTAAGAAGAAATAAAAAATGTGGGTGCACTGGAAATGAAAAAGAATAGAGATAAAGGTAGAGGTGCAGTGAAAAGAGTGAATATTATATTGGAAAGAGAAAAATGTGTATTGAAAAGCGAGAATGATATATAATTAGAGTACTACATAACAAAGGAACAGGATCGTCCCACTTCATCTTCTCAACGTCAGATCCACATGTCCACGCAGATACTAAGTCATCGTGTGCACAGCGAGAGAGGAGGTAGACATGGAGCGAAGTCTGTAAACTCGCTCTTCCTTCATTGTTTTTTTCAAAAAATCCAAAACCTGACATTAGGATCTCTGAAAATGATGAATATTTTGGGTATTAAGAAGAGATATCAATGCATCCAGTTTTTATTACAAAACACTCTAAGGTCTACTAAGGAGATTTAGAAATATTTTTTCAGGTAGAGTACTCCCTCCGTTGTTAAATGTTGACACCATTGACTTTTTTCGTTACGTTTGACCATTCATCTTATTCAAAATATTTTCTAAAATATATAAAACTATGAGTGGTGTTTCAACTTCCTTTAGTGATAAAATGAATTCTAATAAAATATTTAATAATTCTTAAAATATTTTGAATAAGACAAACGGTCAAACGTAATGAAAATAGTCAACAGCGTTAACAATTTAAGAACTGAGGGAGTATTATATACTATAGAATTACAAACTCATTAACTCCCTTCATCACCTGACAATATCACTGATGGTTTGCGTTTAACTTCCTTCCCGAACCAGCTTTATCATGCTCACTCTTTCTGAACTTTGTCTTGAGGTACTATCTCTGAAACAGTGTTCAAAACTTGTGATTTTTCGATCGGAGAAGGGTGACAATGTCCTGTAGGTGGTTCAATGTTTAAAACGTTTAAAACCTGCTCTGCAGACTGCAGTTTGCATCAACAAATTCAGAAGCTCGGCATACAATTTGCCAGTTTACTAGTAGCTTCAGTAACTTCCAGCTTGACTTGGAACAGGGCCTGAGCCTGGGGGACAATTATATCATTTGATTTGTCAACTAGAACACTTTTCTATGAAGGTTTCGTCGTGGGAAAAATGTCTCAGGAGAACAGTATGGATTTCATTATTCCGTCAGAATCAGGTGAGGGATAATCCTTGCACTCTTGATTGGATCAGAAATGACCTCTACAGTAGAAGCTATTGCCTGCAGCTATTTATGTTGCACACCACGCATCACCATAGATGTTACATACATCAGCATAAACTAGTCTGAAACTAACCTGACTTGCAACCTTTACATTTGAATATTTGATGCGTATACAAGTGTACATGAGGATATAATTGATTGCATCGTACAATCTGTGGTCCTACTGTAACAGCAACAAAGATGGAAACACATAAGCCATTTCTATTCATAGCAGAACAATACATGCCTCCTTCGGAAACTGACTGTGATTATGTACAAAGGTCACATAAGGCCTCCTGAATATTTCAAGTATTTTTGTTTCTTGGTCTTCTACGACACTACTAAGATTAGTTCCTAACCCTTCCTGATGTATCCTTGCTTTTGTTGAAACCAATCATAGCATACAGCGCAGGCAGAGAAGAAAAGAATGAAATCTGCCTGCTATTGGTATTGTGCATGCTATATGGCACTTCAAATGCCACTATTAAGTTACCATCAAAGCTCAATTCCACCTCTTGGAATTTTTAAGCCCCTTCGATTTTTGCTTGCTTTGTTGGAAGGCCTGCATCTTCTGCTTCTTTCTGGCGATTTTCTCTGCCTGCATTGCAGTTGAACATTTTAGGTTAACAAACTAAAAAGAATCAAATTTATAGTCCACATCAGATTTGCATCACTGATGGATAGTGGATTTATTTTTTCACCTTTGACATTTTTGACTTGGCCTTTACTTTGGGAGATTTCTCCTCCAGCTCTTCCTCACGTGCAAGTTCCCTCTCTCTGGCCTCAAGGTTCCTTTCAAGGTAATACTGTAAACATTTGTACAGAAAATTTCACAGTATTAGTTTTTGTTGTCTTCATACTTTTGTGTCATTCATTCACTGCATGATCATGTTCAGTGAAAACTCATAGGTGTCTAAATGGCCAACATGATTCGTATGTTTTATTGCCAAAAAATGAAAGATCACATCTGATTAACGTGGAGACAATTGTGAAGCTAGACTTCTTTTGTGTCATTCATTCACTGCATGATCATGTTCATTGATGACTGCAGATATACTCTGTACCTACTACCTCGGCACGTGCCATGCCATTATCATTGTTCAAAATTACCGGTGTACTTTACTTTAGGAATGCCTACTAATTTTGTCAAAAACATTAATTACTGAACTCTGGAGTCTGCTAGATAGAGGAAGTCCCATACGCAAAAAAGAGCAGATTCTAGGAGAATTTGAAGATACAACTTTAAATATCGCAATATTTACATTATAATCTCCTTTGTAGTCCTGGATAGTCTGATCTGTCACCTCGATGACTCTATTAACAATTTGCTTGATGAAGTAACGGTCATGAGAAACTGTTATTACAGTACCAGTGTATTCTGATATTGCCTCCTGTCAACCATGCAAATAAATTATTAGGACTCCAGAACAATTTCTTTCAGTAAAAAAATCAGGAGATATTATAAATGTTTTACTCTGTAAAGAATTAAAAGTGCATCTGACCTCAAGCATTTCTTTTGATGGGATATCCAGGTGGTTTGTTGGTTCATCCAAGATGAGTAAAGTAGATGGTGTCACCATGAACTTGCAAAAGGCAAGCCTCGCCTGAGAAATAACAAACAAAAGAACGAGCAATTATATTAAGGCTATCGCTACTACAAAGAAATAATTATCCACTAAATACTGAAAGCATTCAGTAAGAATCTTCATGAGTAAGGACTACAGAGTAGATGGACATTACCTTCTCTCCCCCACTTAAAAATTGAACTTTTCTATCAAGCATGTCATCCCTGAAATTGCAACGACCAAGGAGACCCTTGATCTGATCAAGTTTCCAATCTTCTGCAGCTTCTGCTACGGTATCTAGCACCGTTTTCTCCAAATCAAGAGCTTCTGCCTGGTAAGACATCAGATCATGTCAATCTCTAATTGATGATTGATGACATGACCAACAACTGTATGCCATAAATGATAAATATAATCTCAAAAAACAACTGTGCCACAATAGTCAGATCTTATCTGAAACATTGCATATGAGAAGATAGAAACAAGAGTAATTAGAGGCACCTGATTCTGCTCAAAGTAGTTCGGCAACACATTGTGATCCCCAAGAATCACTTCACCGGCTTGTGGCTTCTCCATCCCCAAAATAAGTTTAAGCAGTGTGCTCTTCCCACATCCATTGGGGCCGATTATAGCTATCTTTTCACCTCTCTCAACTATTAGATTAGCATTGTTGAACAACATCTGGACATATAGCAAAATAATTAGAATAACTGCAAATGCTTCCTTGAAATCTATTTTGGGCATTCACACAACAATGCTGACCTTGTCCCCAAATCCAAATTGAAGATTCTTTATCGCTAACACAGTCCTACCACTCCTTCCACGCTCAGGGAACCTGATCTTTAATTGCTTCCTCTGGAAAGGTTTCTCAATTAACCCTTCCTTTTCAAGCTTTTCCAATTTCTAGCATTTGAAATAAGATAAAAGTTAGTAATCACAGGAAAAGTAAGCAAAAAAGAGAGGGACAAAAGTGGCTTTATACACAATGATCGATCAGGTTGATTGATGCAAGCTGTAGTAAGAGTAGTTACTTTCTGCTCGCTTGAAGCACGCCCTGCATTAACTCCAGCTCCAAGTCTGTTTATCAGTTCCTTTGTCTGCTCAATCTCCTTCTGCTGCTTCTCCCACGCAGCATACTGAGTCTGCACCCAAATCTCCTTGGCTAGAATGTATTCTGAATAGTTGCCCTTGTATGTCTTGGATACACCAAATTCAGTCTCGACAATCTTCGTACACAACTGATCAAGAAAAGCCCTGTCGTGAGATATGATAACCATCGGGACATCCTGTGTCTTCAGATAGCTCTCCAGCCACTCAATGGTATCCAAATCGACGTGATTTGTAGGTTCATCAAGCAGCAGCAAGTCAGGATCCTGCACATGATCAAATTTGCAGTGTCAGGACACACAAAAAATGGAACACCCTGCTCGAAGTTTTGACACTCATTAAAGCAAAGCAATTGCCATAAACATTACAATTGGAATTCATTGCGAATTGTCACAGTGCAATTTCAGAGTTCCTGACATTGCAAGCGTGTGACAGTTATACTAACTGAATGTGAATGATGCAAAGCTCAATATACCTGAAGAAGTATCTTGCCAAGTGACATCCTCATCTTCCACCCACCACTGAAGGACGCGACAAGGCGGTCGGCATCCTCGGGCGCGAACCCGAGCTCCGGCATGAGCTTCTGCACCTTGACATCCACCATGCCGAGGTCCACGTCTTGGGACCGGCGCTGCAGCAGGTCGAGCTCGTCGAGGAGGCGGCCCATGAGGTCCATGTCCTCGGTGGCGCCCTCGAGCGCGGCCTGCACCTGGTCGAGGCGGCGCTTGACCTCCATCTCCTCGGCGAAGGCGCTGAAGAACTCCTCCCGGACGGTGCGGGTGGCCGAGACCTCGAATTCCTGGCTGAGGAACGCGATCTTCATGTTGTCCTTGGCCTTCACGACCGTGCCGCCGTCGGGCTCCTCCAGCCCCGCGATGATGCGGAGCTGCGTCGTCTTGCCGGCGCCGTTCACGCCGACGAGGCCCACCTTCTCGCCGCGCTGCACCTCCCAGGACACGTCCTTGAGCACCGTCACGCCCTTGTAGGACTTGGAGATGTTCTCCAGCCGCACCCCCGACGGGATGCTCGACGCGCCGCTGTTCGAGCGCTTCTTCTTGCCGGCGCCGGCGGCGGAAGGGTCGGAGGAGGAGAAGAGGGAGGAAATGTCCTGCGTTTTCGCGTCCTGCTCCTCCTCAGTGGTGGTGGTGGTGGAGGTGGATGGGGAAGAGGAGGTGGTGAGGCGGCAGTGGAGGGGGCGAGGCGGCGGCGGCGGAGGCGGCGGGAGGGAGGGAGGTGGACGGCGGGGAGGGGAGCGCGGGGGAGTGGAGGCGGACGGAGCGGAGAAGCTTGCCGGAGAGGAGGTCCATGGCGGCCATTGGGGAATTCTTGGAGCACGAGCCGGGCCTCTCCCACCTCGGTTTCCTGGTTGGGTTGGGTGGAGGGAGAGAGGCCACAGATGACGGACGGGAGTGTATGGGTGAGGAAGGAAGAGGGGTTGAAGAAGAAACTGTTTTTTATCAAATCATTTTTTTAAAAATCGAAATCAATTTTATTTTCTTTGGAAGTCCAGTTCCTCTGTTTCTAGAGAAACGGAACTGCGGTTTTTCTTGTCCTTTTGAATTTTCATTTGGCTGTTTCCAGTGCGGCCAAAACGTCTCGAAGACAAAGAGAAACGATTTTATTTTGTACCGTCATGTATTTCTTTTTTCTCAGGTTACTACTTATTCCCTCATCAAAATAATTGCTTAACGTTTGGACATGTCTTGAGCTGTTTCGCAAAAAAGAAAAAAAAGGACATGTCCTTTTGTGTTAGAAAATGCTTGTGAAAATTGAGTATCTCTCCAAGATTACGAAAGAATTTTCAATGCATCCCACATATATCGTTTTCCATGTGTAGAGGACAAATGCATTAATACAAGTTATTGAGAGCCAAAGTTTAAACTTTTAAAGTTACTGTTGAACCGAAGATGGTTGTCTTTATTTTCATTGGGCAAAAAGAAAAGCACGGCACAGGCAAACATTTTAGAATGATGGAGAACTTTCAAAACTTATTGGAATAAAGTTAATCTTTTTTTTGTACAGGGGACTGGAATATGAATTTAATAAATACCGACTTGAGACAAGCTTCGAAATTCTTGTGGCCTATGCTTGCTCCTGGGCCGGGAGGAAGAAGACGACAAACCAAACCCGTGGGCCCGCAACCGATCCGGGACCGAGCGTGTGGCCCTCGACGGAATCGTAGTCGGCTTCGCGGCCAACGGCGGCCGCACACGTGGCACTTCCGGGGATAATACAGTATCTTCTCCGTTCGCTTTGCTTGCGTGAAGCTTTCTTGCTGTTTGATGGACGGCGGAGTTCAGTTCAGAGCAGGGTTCACAATCCCGTTAATCCCGGTTTCGATCGGGACGCAGGTTTTCATGAAAATCGGTACTCTCGGTTCAGATCCCGGTCGAAGCTCGTTTTAGTCGGACAATTGGGACGCACCGGGATCCTGATTAGGACAACCGGGATTTCGACCGGGATGACCAAAATCTCGGTGGTTTGAGTGCAAAAACCGACCGGTAGAGAAAAATATCTCAAAAAAGTAAAAAATATTGGCATGACATTTCTATATTATTTGTAACAACATACATCACATATAATCAAAGAAATATGATTTAAAGTAAAGAAAAATATCACAAATCCATGAGAAGGACACAAAATATTCATCCATCACACATGAATTCAAATACACAAATTATAACTCCATAAGCCAAGTCCACAAGTAATAAGTCCATGACAAATACAAAAGATGACATTATTTTCATTATTTTTTCTATTTTTCTCCACTTTTATCTTTGTTTAATTTTTTCCTAACTCAAACTTATCATTTTTATGATTTGATTTCACCATAACTCATGATTTTTATCAAGTTTTTTTACATACCGATTTTTTTCTAATTTTAAAAATTAAAAAATTCAAATCCGGGATCCCGATAAAACCGGCCCGAATCGGGATCTCCAGAAATCGGGAAACCGGCTAAGATCCGGTTGGGATTTCAATCCCGAGCATTCGTGACATGAGATGAGCACACTTTTGGAATTGACGTCGATTATCTTTGCGACATCTTGTGTTGGGATTTGGAAACAGGAGCAGAACTCCAAAAGTTTGAGAACGACGCCTTTGACACCATCCTGCTTGTAGTACTTTATATAAACTTAGAGCATCTCCAGTAAGGCCCTATTTGGGCTCTCTACTCTAAAATTTAGAGTCTTTGGATAAAAAACTCACTCCAGTGAAAGACCTCTACTAGCCCTACTTTTTCATGCCACTCAAAATGCAGTCAAAGCACTCATTCCTAGGGACTTCTAACTCAGGCTCTCAAAGGTGGACCCCACCATTTTTGCTTTCTTTTTCTTTTTTTCCTTTCTTTTCTATTTCCTCTCTCCTCTCATCTCTTCTCCGCCTCTCCCCAATGGTCGGCCCGCCGCCTGGAGGCGTTCCTCCCCGCCAACCGCGTTGCAGGCAAGCCGCACCTCTCCGTCGCCTGGAGGCCTCGCTGGCGTGCCGCTCCCCACCGTCGCCTCCCACCGAGCCGCACTGTGTTGCGCCGTCGTGCCGATCGCGCCGCCTGAAGCTCGCCCCCTCTTCGGATCTTGTGGCGCCGTGCCGCCGGAGAGGAGAAATCGAAGCTCAGGCGAGATTCGGGCGGACCGGCGACTGGAGTGGCACGGCCGCGTCAGGCAGTGGCGCGGACAAGTCGGTTGGTGCCGGCAAGGAGAAATCGAAGCTCAGGCGAGCTTTGGGCGGACCGGCGGCTGGAGTGGCACAACCGCGACAGGCAGCGACGCGGACAGGTCGGCCGGCGCTGACGATTTGACGACGGCCACGGCGTCACGAGTTGCAACTTGTCTGGGTGCGTCAGCATCGATGTCGCCGGCGTTAGTGCCGAGGCGCGCCGGTCGTTCATCGTGGCTTGCGGAACGACCTGCTTCCGCTCCTTGTTTTTCTTCTTCCGGTCGCAGAATCAGGAACCTGGGGACGGATGCACGACTTCTGGTGCTTCTTCTTCTATTTGGTCTGGTGATTCCCGGAGCCGTCTCCACCCTGGTTCGGCATGGCGTACACAAAGAAGGACGGCTCTCTTCCTGGCCTTACTGCTGGGCTTCGACGCCGGGCGGCGTCGACGCGTCGCCGCGACCGCGGAACAAGGACCGCAGCAGGTTGAAGCAGCCATGACCGTCGTGCTGCTGCCGAGGGAGAGGAAGAAGATTGAAAAGTGAAGAGGCTGACTCGAGGGACCCGCATGAGTAGGGGCTTAGGTTAGGAGCTGCTGCTGGAGTTGGATGCAAAATTAGAGACCCTAAATACAAAAGCTAGCCCCTAAATAAAAAAGTAGGAGCTTGATTTGAGAGCCATTGCTGGAGATCCTTACTTTGCTTTAGAATTTAAGATCATGCGAGATCGTAAATCTTACACACTTGCCCTAGTGATGGGCCACAACCAAAAGATGGGCTCGCTCAATTGGGCCTCCAATTGGCCTGGCTTTGCAGGTACAGTATCTCTACGGTGTATTCCCCGTTCTCATTTCCTCCCGTTCCCCCTCTTTGGCCATCGAGGGAGGCGGCGAGGGTTTGGGCAGTTCCTTCTCGCGTTTTGCGCCGGCGCCGCTCTTCCCGGCCACGTTGTCTCCGGTGGGAAATCGGTGCATCTTCCCCACGACGGGCTGAGGCTGGTGCGCTCGGTAAGCCCCTCCTTCCCGCGCCTCATCAGTCTCTGCTTGCCCTGAAGTTAAAGTCGTTTGCTTCTGGGTGTCGTAGACGGTAGACCCTCCATTTCTTGAAATTTATGTTTAAATTGATGACTGATCACTGCAGTACCTCTACATTTGTTGAAATCTTGCGGTGCCTCGTGATCTAGCATAGCGTTTTAACCTGTAATTTGAGTCGGATTTTGTTAGTTACTTGCGTAAATGGAAATGGGGATTTTTTTCGTCGTTCTGATGTTTGGTGTACCTCGTCTTGTCATTTACACAGGAGGTGCTCCTAGGCTCCGACCGAAAGGTAAATCCATGGAGCCGGTCCAGGTTAAGATGAAACGGGTCCGCGCGAGCCATGGCAGCAGCATGATGGCCGGCGAGGCCGACAGGCTGAGCGCCCTGCCAGACTGCCTCCTCCACACCATCATGTCCTTCATGAAGGCCCGGCAGGTGGTGCAGACTTGCGTTCTGTCTACACGGTGGAAACACCTCTGGCGCACCGTGCCGTGCCTTGACCTTGATCTGGATGAGTTCAAGGATGATGAAGATAGCGATAGTGACAATGGTAAACATAATGATTGGGAGCATTTCGAGGATTTTGCTGTCAACCTCTTGGTCCGTCATAATGTTGCATTATTGGAATCGTTCAGGCTGAATGCTAATGGAGCTCCTTACTTTGCTCGTGAACGTTCGTCCACTTGGATCCGTCGTGCAATTAAATACTGTGCTCCGGATCCTGCCATTCAGCGTGGGGGATCGAGATCTGATTCTTGGCGCATGAAGAGGCTGTATCTTTGCAACGTATTAGTGGATAATCGTTTTGCCAGGCATGTTAGTTCAGCATGTCAATTTTTGGAGGATCTGGAGCTGAAAGATTGCAGATGTGAACTTAATACCATCACCTCCCACTCGCTGAAGAGCTTGGTTCTGAAAAATTGCTATTGCATTAACCTTTCTGATATTACGTCTTCCACACTGAAGAGCTTGGTTATTGATGGTGGATCGAGAAGAAGTGGTCCGCTGGTTATCACAGCCCCTGTCCTTTCTTATCTACGACTGGCTGTCAATATTGACGACTATATTGACAACTTATATGCTGGTATTTCAGTAAATGAGATGCCATCTCTTGTCAAGGCTTCGGTTCATATAAAGGGTTACAGAGGCAGTCCAACAGAAAGTGAACTCAGCCACAATCAACTCAAGCTTGTTTGTAGCTTATCTAATGCAACATGTTTAGAATTGTCAAATTTAGAGACGATGGTATGATTTCTTCGCTGTTGTCTACTGTTTCATTTTATTCACTTCATTAATGTAATGTTATTGTGCTGACATATAATCTACTTCAGGTGCTCAGTGAGGACTCCACAACATTCAAAGAATTCAAGAATTTGCGGAACCTGCTACTGGGCAATTGTGATCTTAGTGATGATTTCCAAACATTGACACTCTTTCTTATGAATTCACCTAATTTAGAGAAGCTTACTCTGCAGCGTTGCAAGGTATCAATTGTTTGATTTCAACTTCTTCAGTAGCTAAAATTTGTGTTTATTATTCTTACATCTATTACATTATCGACAGTTCTCAAATAATTCTAAGAAAAGGAAAGGAATACCCAAACCCAAGAAAATGTCTTCTTCCCAGTGCCGTAGCTTGGATGTTCAGTGCACAAACCTTAAGCTTACTGAAATCATATATGAAGAAGATGATGATGTACGCCACCTTGTTGAGCTTTTGCTGCGCATTTCAGGGAATCTGCCCATGAATCACTTAAAACTCAGGAAAGTTAATTAGTTTGTAGGTAGCCTGGGCCTTGTGTGTGCCGCCACCCTCATGTTCAACAGAATATGTTGTGCTTCCTTCAGATGTCCTGTATTTTCTGTGCTTCCTTCAGATGTACTGAAATGCAACCATATGCCTTTTGTTTATTTCTGGATAATACAAGGATTTCCTCTATATGTGCTCGATGCTGCCTCAGTTTTTCTGCAGTTGTTTTCTGGCTGAAGATTACATTGATATACTAAATTTATGCTGTAATCCCTTGAACTTACTTTTTACGACAAGCTTCAAATGTGAATTTAAATGTGCATGCTTGTGTATGTTTGAATATCCTTTCGAAAGCTACATACCGACTAAAGTTTATAATTAATTATCTTTGAGGTGCACAACTCAAGCAGAATTTGAATATAATTTTTTCTCATATGTTACATTTGTGGTTCTAAAAGGTTTCGACTATTTCAAGATTAGGTTCCTTTTGTGGGAGGAACAACGTTAAGATGAACCCTGGGTATTGTAAATCTAGCTCTCATGACTTTTGCTTACCAAATAACGGTACAAACTGTGGAATAATCTGGGCATGGCTCACAATAATTCATTAGAGACAATCTGTATGGTGGCTTTACGGAAAACCCAAATGAAAAACAAAATCAGTTGCAAAAGAAGATCAAGTTCAAGTTTCTTATGCTGGCGGAATAATGTTGTGCTACCTATTTGAAATCAGTCTCCTGAGCTGGTATTTGGTGACATGGTGGTTCAAACTGTCGAATAGAGTTGGCTCAGTATAATAATAAGGATAAAATTTGTACCGTGGCTTTATATGAAAAAAAATTGAACAGACTTTTAAGAGGTGTTGTTCTTGCCAACGACATAAGGAAAATACTACTCCCTCCATTCCTATATATAAGCATTCCTAGAATCCCAAGACAAAAATAGTCAAGAGGAGAGAAGACAAATATACTCCTCATTTTACACTACCTCATCAAATCTTCACCCATGCATCAGAGTTTGAATCCCTGAAATGCTTATATATAGATATAGGAATAGAGGGAGTACATACATACGACCCATGCATCGGACTACGATCTGTCAGGGTCATAAAATTCCATTGGACCTATAGCTGTCGCCCAAACTTTTTTTTTAGAATAGGGATGTATTAATTTTCCAGCTTGTGTATCAATACATGTAGTTGCCCATTATTAATAATCAGTTGTAAATATAGAAAGTGTCCAATAAAACAAAGTTCAATATACACCATATAACGTACTCCCTCTGTTTTAAATTATAAGACGTTTTTGACTTTTAGACTTCACGTTTGACCGTTCGTCTTATTCAAAAAATTTGTGCAAATGTTATTAATTCGATTATGATTTATTTTATCATTAAAGATATTTTGTAAATGACATATTTATTTGTATATTTGCACAAAATTTTTGAATAAGACGAGCGGTCAAACATAATCTCGAAAGTCAAAAACGTCTTATAATTTGAAACGGAGGGAGTATTAAAGATAATTTTGTGGCAGGATTTTTTTTCTGGCACCATTTTAGCAATATTTATTATGCATATTGTGTTCACCATATGACATTTTCAATATATATTCCATGATAGCAATTTTCTTTTATGTGTACACTGTTACCAACTTTATTTATGCAACACCTTCATTTAACAAATTTAAGTGTCTTTTTGTGATAAGTTTTTGAAATTCACAAGGTAATAACATCTTTTACAAAATATATGATAACAATGCATATGATGATTGAAAAAAAAATTCAAACAGACATAAGAGAGATATCATTTTGTTCTACCCGTTGTGTAGAATAGGATGATGCAAATGGATTTGAAAACAGATTTCATGTAAAGAGGTAGAGTATTTAAGGAAGTGCAAGAAGCTAGTACATCTCCTTTTAGTAGGATGATCATTGACATCACCATGAACTTTTCCTCCTTGTGATTGGTCTACTTAGTCCATCATAATCCAGTGTATAGACGACAAGTTCTTGACCTTGTCTGTACAAATTAGTAGATTGAAATGCCACAACTGGGAGGGGGCCACCCACTTGTGTCCAATGTGTGTCGTGTTATTGGACAATAGCCTCCTTGTACATACCATAAGGTTAAGAGACGTATTTTTGCGTGCCTCACAATCTATATTTTTCCTCCAACACTACCCCTCTTTGTTGCCCCCACCTACTCATTGGGTGTTGTCCAACAAGATCCACCCACTCATCCGCGGCCCCTCCCTAGACTACCTTCCTCTTCCATCCCCAACAGCTCACGACGCCAGATCCGTCACTACCATCCGCTCTACCACTGCCTAACCTACCCCACCATCCCACCCACAACCTGCAACCACCGTCGATCGACCGCTCAAATCCCTCCTCTACGCTTGCCGCCATACAAATCCTCATTCCAAAATCCAACCTCAACAACCCAAAATTCTAATCCTAACCCTAACCCTAACCCATACCTCTTCATCGACAGGCTAGAGGTTGAAGATGACCCTGTGAGGAAGGATGGCGTCATCAAATTCGATGAAATTCTAGTTGCATAAGTGACATGTGACCGCAGTTCCTCAACTATGTATTATACACTACCATATTCGGTCAGTCCCCTTTACTGGTTTTGTCATCACGGTTTCGACATCGGAGCATCCTCTCCCACGACACACTGAGGTTGTGGCTCCGGTAAGCCTCTCCTTTCCCTGCATCATGATCAATCTTTTATTACCTTATATGGATTTGTTTGAGGGGGATTTGAGCCTTTACAAGCTATGTAGAGATTTAATACCATTCAACCCCTTCCAATAATCCCACCCAACCCCATACCATCAAACAAGGCCTAAGTGAAGTTGTTTCCTTTTTGGATCTTGTGAATGCTGCTGCTGCTACCGGTATTCCTAGTCTTATATGCACATTGTACCACGCAACCACTAAGAATATTCTTAAGAGTACAAAATAATATTTTCTTACTCTTAGTAAGAATACTCCAAGGACATGTACCAATGACCAAAATATTGCCCAGCCAGGCTGCCACCACACTTGAATACTCAATCATCCAACCAAATACAATTTAAAGACTACTGATCAGTAGGTAGTATGAAATATTCGATCAATGTTGATTAAAGCAAACATATTTTTATGACCGATTCCAAAAGGCAAAACTGTTTCATAGCATTGATATTTTCAGCTAGCTCTCAGTTTCTCACTTGCATCTCTGTAGATTGCACCACTGACAATGGCAAGAGCCATACAACCCTATTACCTCTGCTACTTTGCATATATAGCAACATATCTTATATTTTATACTCTGGAAAAAACATTTTTTGAATCTTTCTCATATCTTCAGTTGAGATGCAATGGTATGCTACTAGACAAATCATATATGCTGTTGAATGATGCATATGAATTCATCACTTGTGCCACATAAATTTCTCTATGTTGTCAAGATAGATTCTCAGACAAAATACATATATGAAGTCACATCTTCTTGAAGTAAAAATTTTATTATATATAGAATTCATTGTACCAGGATATGTAAATTAAGTATGCCACACTAGACTAGAAAATTCTGCCAGTGAGTGTGCTGAACTGAAGGCACTCAATCCATCTATCAGGTAACTTATCCTATGTTTTTTCTCAATTCGATACATATACCATAAAAAGAAAAATGCAAAAATGACTTTGTAGAACTGTTGGACTCAACTATAAATCCTATGGCTTCTGTTTGAAAATATGATTACTTCTCTCTGCACCAAGAAGACCTGGTAATAGTTCTGAATGACACTGGCTCAATAAAATCCATTGCGAAAGGGGTTACATCAAGTAGAATGGATAGAGCATATTATACATTAGATTATGCTTCTACTTAATACCGATAATCAGATGGCAGATGTTCAGCAAATTATAGAAAATCTTGGTGCTAATACCTATTACATAAACATTATTCTTTAGTATTTTCCCACACCATTTCACATCATCTCGTAGAAGAAAAGAATAATAATGAAAAGTGACACAGAAACATGGCCTTACATGACAGATTTCTTTTTCTTTTTTTTTTTTTTGCATATACCTGCTATTGATCCCCACAAGCTGAAAACTATTCTACAATCAATTAACAATTGACTGAAGAAAGTAATTAATGTTCAAATGGCTCGAGTTTTTTTTCATCTCATTTGAAAGATTCAAAATTACAATAAACCAATCAAGAAGAAAAAACAAGAGAAGAATGCACAACTTCAACTTGTTCCTGTTTCTTCCCAAACACACAACGATTCGTTGATTCAGTAACCACTGAGTCAGTTCACATAGCATAAGTTATCCAAGTTTTTATATGGACAGTAATTTTCAGATCAATCATGACAGTAGGAAAAAGTTGAATACCTGCTTATCTTCAATGTAGGTAGGAGAAGGTTTGATTGGTTTCTGTCTGAACATATGTAACAAGAAGCGAATTCTTAACATTACTATCACAACCAGACATTATTATTTATTTTGGTATGCCTGGTCTTCTCCCTTACAGAGGAACTGCACTGACAGAACTGGGATCCATGGAGCTGGAGCACACAAGAAAGGGGCCCCGTGAGAGAGGTCACGGCGGGCTGGTGGTCGACGAGCCTGACCGGTTGAGCGCTCTGCCGGACTGCCTCCTCCACACAATCATGTCCTTCATGACGGCTCGACAGGTGGTGCAAACATGCATGTTGTCCAGTCGCTGGAGGCACCTTTGGAAATCTGCACCGTGCCTTGATATTGATCTGGATGAGTTCAAGACGGGGACGGCAGTAACGTATTATGTGCTTCACAATGATAGGGAATGGGAGTGTTTCGAGGATTTTTCTGTCAACCTGCTGCTCCATTGTAATATTGCACTATTGGATTCATTCAGGCTTAATGTTCCTAGTATCAAAGCACCTTACTACGGCAAAGAGCTCGCTGCTTCCTGGCTCCGTCGGTCAATGAAGTACCATGCTGCTCCGATTAATGGCATTCAGAGAAAGGGCATGAGCTCCAATTCTTGGCGCTTGAAAAGGATGCATCTTTGCAACATATTTTTAGATAACCGTTTTGCGGAGCATGTTAGTTCAACCTGCCTTTGTTTGGAGGATTTGGAGCTAAACGATTGCACTTGTGAACTCTATGTCATCACCTCCAACTCATTGAAGAAATTGGTTTTGAAGAATTGCGGTTGCATTAAACTTTCTGCTATTACGTCACCTATGATGAAGAGCTTGGTTATTGAGGGCGGATCGAATGCATATGATGGCTGTTTAATTATCACTGCCCCTTCTGCCGCTTACTTGAGCCTGGCTGTGGATGTTGACTGCTTTTACGGTGGAATTTCAATGAATGAGATGCCTTCCCTGGCCAAGGCTTCAATTCTTCTACTTGGTAACAGAGAGAGAACAATAGAAAGTAAACTTGGCCATGATCAAGTCAAGCTTCTTTGTAGTTTATCAAATGTGGCAACTTTAGAGTTGTCAAATTTGAGGGCGATGGTACGCTTTCTCCATTGTTGATTATTGTTCTGTTTATTATTTCACTTTGTTAAACGTTATAATAACTTTCTGATGTATAATCTACTCCAGGTGTTAAATGAGGAGTCTACAACATTCGAACAATTCAAGAATCTGAGGAACTTGTTACTAGAGAACTGCGATGTTAGTGATGATTTCCAAACATTGGCAATCTTTATTGAGAATTCACCAAATCTAGAGAAGCTTACTCTGCGACATTGCAAGGTATACTGCAGTTTGATTTTCAACTTCTCAAGCTGCTATTTTTTTGTTAGTCTGACATCTTTTACACTACTAACAGATCTCAAATGGTTCCAAGAAATCATCACCGCCATCCCAATGCCGTAGCTTGAGTGTCCTGCGCGTGAACCTCAAGCTCACTGAAATCATATATAAGGAAGATGTTTGCCAACTTGTTGGGCATTTTCTGCACAATTCAGAGAATCTGCCCAACAATGAGTTCGAATTCAAAAAAGTTGATTAGTTTATTCGTCATAGCCCAAGCCTTCCGTTTGTCTGGTCACCTTCTTGTTCAGCAGAATGTGCTTGTATGCTCTGTGCTTCCTTCAGTGTGTACTGAAATGCAACTGCATGCTTTTGATTTGTTTCTGGACGATACAAGGACTTGCTAGCTCCATCTAAAACGCAACATTATGCTTTTGATGGTATAAGGATTAAAGGATATTGTTGGGAAATCGGTGTCCCTAGACTAACACCGACTTCGTAGAAATGGTACCAAAACTGGTGTGATACCACTTCTTCTGTGGACCCAAACCCAACACTTCTATCTTTATCGAGGAGACCTTCACCTTACTCTACTAACTTGGGAGACCAACTCTCTACAAAAATGCTTAGCCTTTATTCATAACATACACTTGACACAAGACACAACATTCTTCGTGGCTACACACCACTACTATCAATCTAGGACTCACCATAACACTCTTAGACTCTAAGACACATCATGGCAACCTTTGCCATGCCTTCACATGTGGTGGCTTCTATGGCTCCATGGCATGGTATCTTGGAGGGTAGATGACACCCCTATTTATACTTACACATGATCACTAGGATGTTGCCATGTGACAACATTCCACACCCTTCTAACCAAAATATCTAGATCTAGAATATTCTTTTTCTTATCCTAATATCTAGATATTTCTTACCATATATAAATATCTAGATTCTACACTCTTCTTCACTTTGCCATGAATAAATAATTCTAGAATCTTTCATGGCAAATATCTTCTCTCTTGTGTTTTCCAAAATATTCTAGAATATTTCAAGTATGCATTGTCATAACTCAACACTCCCTCTTAATGCATACTTGCTTTGCTTTCCTATTGGTTGCCATCTCTCGATTCTCCACTTTGCCAATATCTCCCAAGTCACCTTCAGTTTCTCCATCTCTTTCTCCTCGATTCTTTTCCAACACCAACATGGCCTTGCGTCCTTCCACACACGTTTTTGCAAAGCTTCGCATTCTCCTTCGCTCCTCGGTGGAGGATCTGTTTCCAGTGCCGCACACAACTTCTCATGCACTCTAAAAATCTGCCACCTCGACCGACGTTCGGCGTCAACTATGCTTGGTCCCAGCACCAACGTTCTCCACGAGTCCCGGATCGTGCTCTTCGGTAGATTTCCCTCTAGTGCCACTCGGTTCCACACCGAGCAATGTAAGCATCCTGTGCTTACCGGTTGCACCGATCCTGCACTTACAAGTTTACAACAAACTCCTTCCTCTACAGGCAGCCTCAAACCATCCCTGCATTACACTTGGTCCCGGACCGGTGTTCTTCACTTCACGGACCTAGACCGTGATCTTCGACTAGAGTCTCCAACATAAGTGCCCCGCACTTGCGGGAGACTCGTCCCTCTTTTGGTAATCCCGGACCGCCCCTGCTCTGATACCAATTGTTGAGAAATCGGTGTCCCTAGACTAACACCGACTTCGTAGAAATGGTACCAAAACCGATGTGATACCACTTCTTCGTGGACCCAAACCCAACACTTCTATCTTTATCGTGGAGACCTTCACCTTACTCTACTAACTTAGGAGACCAACTCTCTACAAAAATGCTTAGCCTTTATTCATAACATACACTTGACACAAGACACAACATTCTTTATGGCTACACACCACTACTATCAATCTAGGACTCACTATAACACTTCTAGACTCTAAGACACATCATGGCAACCTTTGCCATGCCTTCACATGTGGTGGCTTCTATGGCTCCATGGCATGGTATCTTGGAGGGTAGATGACACCCCTATTTATACTTACACATGATCACTAGGATGTTGCCATGTGGCAACATTCCACACCCTTCTAACCAAAATATCTAGCTCTAGAATATTCTTTTTCTTATCCTAATGTCTAGATATTTCTTACCATATATAAATATCTAGATTCTACACTCTTCTTCACTTTTCCATGAATAAATAATTCTAGAATCTTCCATGGCAAATATCTTCTCTCTTGTGTTTTCCAAAATATTCTAGAATATTTCAAGTATGCATTGTCATAACTCAACGAGATATGATATGGAGAGTACTTGGATTTGGTTTTGACTCTGTTTTCTGCACTTGTTGTCATGCTGAAGGTTACTGTTGATTCAGTAAACTAGTCCATCAACCAGTGCACATATGCACGGGTCAGGTTTTCTTTGAAAAATATCATTAAAAATGCACATGAAAAGCCAAACTGTAAACTTGAAGGGGGGGGGTGACTTCTTTCACATGGATTAAAATTTAGTCACATGCTTATTATATAATTGTCCCCTCCTGCCTCTTATAACATATTGTCTTGATGAACCCCGAAAGTTTCATGTTACATTCTTGAATTTGACCCTATAGCTTAGCATTATGTCGTTTTGAACATGCTGATTATAACTTTTTTGTAAATCGAACCTAGACCGCTGTTATTCTTGAGTCCATCGGTTAAATCGTACTAAGCACCTTTCGTCTTTATAAACTGAGTAACGAAATTATTACATCAAATGAATTACTCAGTTTAATAATAAGTAACATTTGCAATTATAATAATTCACATTAATGTGAAATGTGATGAGTGAATATAATGATTGAAACTGGATAATGTAAAGAAAAATCAATAGGCTCTGTATTCCTGGCTAGCTGTCGCGCGGCGGTGGTTCCGGTTGGTGGATCGATGCTGTTATCCTCCTCGGGAAGAATTGATGTGATAGAGCTCCCGGTTCGTCCCTATGGAAAGCGATCTCATCTTCTTCCTCTGCACCGACAAGGATGTTTATCTCTATCCGGCCGATCTAGATCTATGTCTATGTCGAGCCGCGATTCACGCATGGAGTTGGAGTCAAAATCTTTCTTTTATATTAAAATTTGACCAAAAACGTGTTTTATTTTTTATTTCAATCTTTATGGAGTACTAGACTCCCAACTGGAATTGCAGAGGAGTTGAAATCGGCGTGTGGCTCCCAATTCGAATCCAGCATGAAATCGGGGCAGATAATAAGGGCCATATGGACGACGGCCTTGCATTGGCTACTGGCCTACTGTTGTTGTTCATCACAGTACCGGTCCGGTGCCACCCACTACACTAACCTTCAAAAAGAACGGGAGGCAACTATGACGAAGCTATCTTTATGTTCAACGTCGGGGCTCGTGGCGGTGCTGGTTACTCTTTTCGGGACCAGTATAGTATGGCTTGCAGTGTGCAGGCCAGGAGCAGCCTCCTGGTGGTCACTATCCGTGATTGCCAGCTCCTTCCATCTGACTCACATTGCGTTCCACCAGGGCAAGCTGTGTATTCTTACAGTTCCGGCAGTAATGACCTTTATGTCGTTGACATCAGCGTCAACCATCGGACGGGTGATGCATGGGTTTCTGGAGGCCGAACGGTCATCTAGAGTACTCTCAATTCCCCAGCATCTCTGATTGGACAAGGTCGGGAAGGCACGACAACGAAATTCCTGGTCGAGTCGTGTGGTTGGCTGCTGATGGTCCGCGTCACCACACGTGGAAGGCCCAGGGACCTGGCCGTTGTTCCAAAGAGTTGTTGCAACTGAATTTGAGGTGTTCTGTGTTCAAGGCTGACTTCGAGAAGTCACGGTGGACCAACATGACGACTGTCAGCAACGACCAAATGTTATTCCTACCCAGATGGCAATGCAGGTCGTTCTGTGTTTTGCAGTTTGGGATGCCCGGGGATCGCATCGTCTTCTTCAAAGGTGAAGAAGACGAAAACGTCAGCTGGCATGGAATTGCAAGCTCATTTTCCTGCAGTGTCTAGGACATGAGAGACGGCACGGCCTCATGCCCTTTGCCCGGCATCTGGTAGAGGCGGGCCGTGGTCCGTGCCACATGGCTCTCCCCGAAGGACTGAAAGTAATTCTATTGTTGGTCGGAGTATTACAACTTTATAAATTTTTTAGGAGATGCAACTTGTTATTAAGCTAATAAGCTACACCCGATACATGTGTGGGAAGCTATATTTCCAAAGTTTTTGTGCCAGAAATTGGTAAGTCCTTTTTTTCTTTGAATGGACACGCGTACATGCTGGTTCTAGAAAAAAAAAGATAGAAATTGGGATGAGCAATTGGACAGAGTTTTGCGTTGTGCACTTTGAACTAATGCTGGCTCAATATCTTTTGAAACACTAATTAGTTCAAAGGTTTCCGCCACTCCTAAGCTAGAGAGTAACATTTTGAGAATGACTTTTGTGGGCATAAGGACATGTGCCCACTATAATAGATTTATTTGTAAAAAAAAAAAAGTCATTTCGAAACAAATGCTACGTGGTTCAAGCAGATACTTAATTTTTGACATGTATATATTATGGTATCAGAATGGAGTGATATGTTAATCATGATAGTAATTCCCAAAGGATTTAAGCAAAGCTGTCTGTAGGAGTTACAAAATTGAAAAAATCAACTACCGGCAGCGTGCACACTGCCAGCCTTTCAATTTCAAGAATAGCTGGTTCGGGAGATCTGAGTTCCGGCCCGCACAGTTAATTGGCGCTCAAAATACAGTTTCGGGGCAAATTACGAGGGTTGTGGGACAACGTGATCTCAGATAAACTGTTAGATAATCCACAATGTTACCCATGTATAGTGTAGCACTTGTATTAGTGTTTGTCAAGGTTAATACTTGGTTGATTTAATCGTGGTATTAGTATAGCATTTGTGTATCGGAGCAACCAGTGTGTGCAAAATAGTTAGTAGCCAATAAATGAATTGCTACGGGATCCATCTTCCCACCTCCTCTCGCAACAACATAAGCAGGAAGGTAGGAAAGGTGGATCGGCTAGCATTGTGACATTTAGTTTATCTAAACCCGAATTTAGCTAGGGCCCACCTGATTACCGAGCTGGGCATCAACAATTGCCCTTGCCATTAGGGCAGGTACAATACTATACGTCAGCAGTCTCATAACCCGTCTCATGCAATGCCACATAAGATTTTTGATGATGTGGAAGAGAGAGAGAGGAAGGTGAGAAAGAGGTGGTTGTTTCGCGAAGCAACCACCTCATACGATAGAATTTAGGAGTATGAGACGGCTAACACACCATTGTACAAGTTGTAGTTGTCATGCAACTCATAATTATTTCTTTTCTCATCCAAAAATTTAGAAAATATCAATTTCTACAAGACAACTAATACAACCACCCATTGTATAAGTGGTCTAATAGACCGTCTAGAGATTATGTGTCATGCATGAGGCGGACTATAAGACCACACTTTTGTACTTGCCTTTAGGCTAAGTCAAGGCTAGAGTGAGTAAGTGTAGCATGGCAAGGAGGCCGGATCGACTGTGTGCAGTGAGCGGATTGCCTGCCACGAGATGAGTGCACAAATGTGCTAATCGGAACTGGCATGTCTGTCCTATTGCTGTAATTTGAGCAGAGAATCCACATAGCTTCTTGCTACCTCTGTTACAGATTGACTGAAAACCTCCCAATTGATTAATAAAGAAGCTACTTTACCTAAGAAAAGCATTTCTCTGCATCCGCATGCGCTTGGGGCCATGTGTTTGTCCAAGTCCCGGTCATGGACATCTAAGAGGTACAGGCATGGATGCAGGTTGTCCAGGTCCTGGTCCTAGGCACGACCCCCTTCCCAAGCGCGCGACGCCTGAGCTTGAGCGCAGGTAGGTTCAGTGCTACCTGGTCATGCGTCTAGCATCCTGTTCTTGCGGCTAGTACCAATGTCGCCGGTATGACCATGTCCATCAGTTAGTACTTTGTGTCATTAAATATCCCGTCCATGTAATCAGTTTTAGTTGAGTCGAACAAAGAGAACAAACATAGGGTGTGTTTGGTTGGGCTGTGGCTTTTTTAAAAAGCTGTTGTGAGCTGTGAAAAAGCTACTGTGAGCTGTGAGCCATAGAAAAGCTGGAAACCCCTTTGGTTGAATTGGCTGTGGCTGTGAATAAACTGTTGAAATGACTGTAATGCTCCCATATGTCCTATATACAATGTATATGCATTATAATCATAATACATTAATTTATTCTCAGATAAACATGAAAATGATTATTTTAGGAAGAGAAATTTGGTCCACATAAATGAAATAATAGCATTTAACAAACCATTTGGTCCATATAAATGGAGTGATAACATTATGCACCACAATTATCTCCCTCACGCAGTAAACAAGTCATCAACTATCCTACTGCGAATGGTGTTCATGGTGTCCTCATTCTCTTCCTCCGCATTGTCAACATGTGTTGCTGTATTTCTCACCGCACGTGGTAGGTACTCCTCATTTGCATCACATCTATCAAATTCCTTGTCTTGAAACTTGCTGTCACGAATAAAGTTATGCAAAGCCATACATGCTAGAATGATATGCTTTTGAGTACGAATAGGGAAACTTGGAATGCCCTTCAAAATACGCCACTTCTGCTTCAATACTCCAAAAGCCCGTTCAATGACATTGCGAAGGGATGAATGCAAGAAATTGAACAACTCATACTTTCCTTGAGAGGGACATCCAGCTCGAGCTTGAAATTCTAGTACATGGTACGTGCTTCCCTTGAAAGGTGCAAGATATCCATGTTGGTTTGGGTAACCGGAGTCGACAAGATAGTATTTTCCTATCAAACAAAAAATCAGCAATGGTAACTAAAAAAAAGCACAAGGAAATAATGAACAAAATGACTTTAGGAATTGCAATGAATCATAAGTACCTTTAGGAGACAGAGGGAAAAAGGAAAAATTTGCTACTGCATGATTCAGGATCCGTGTGTCATGTGCAGAACCCGGCCAACTAGCAACCGCAAAGGTGAACCTCATATCGAAGTCACAAATGGCTAGCACATTCTGAGTCGTATTTCCATGCCTATAAGTGTGGTTCACCACCTCAGGAACTTTAACCGGAACATGTGAACCATCTATAGCTCCAATAACATCTTTGAAATGTGGCCAGAAACGGTCCTCTTCACCCTACCATGCACACTAGATAAAGGGCCCCTTGGTTTAATATTTTTCTTTCCTAACTTGCACAAACACTTCAATACTTCATAAAACTTGGTGTGAACGGTCCAAAGTGACCGTGTAAATCGATTTTCAACTTGAGAAAAAGATTGGGGTCCTCCAACAATCCATAAGAACATAGCCAATGATTTAATTGATGACACATTATTACTTGATGTGAGCCCATAGTCAGAAACTAGCAAGTCATGAAGTTGCATGAATACATTAGGACTCATCCGAAACATCTTATAGAAGTACCTTGGATACTTAAAGCAATTCATAACCCATTGAATCCCAGTTTCACCAGTTTCTCTATATTTTCCTTTGTTCAAATATTTCTCGAGTGTACTGATTGCCCATCTCACCAAGCAAGGCAGCATGTTGTGCCAGTACTGCTAGCTTCTGTAGTTCTTCCATGTTGACATCCATCTACACATGATAGTACACAATTAATATAAAAAAATTGGACAAGCAAAAATTTGTATACGAACATAGTAGTATTAAAATCTAGACATATGAAAAAAATTGGACACAAGCAAAAGGTTCACACATATATCAATCAAATGGTTCAAAGCAAATTATTATCCTCAAAGATTGGACATAAGCAAATGGTTCACACATACATGAAGAAAATTATTGTTTTACAGCTCCATCAACTAGAAATAAGGAAAAATATTCTAAAGACGCTTGAACTGCTCCTTTTCATGCTCCCTCTGTAGCAAATCAAACCTGCCTTTATTTGTTTCCAGGAAGCTAAAAACCTCCCTAAATTCAGGCTTCACTATCAAGAAGGTGGTTGTGTGCATAAGAGCAGTTTTTTCTCGAACTCCACAATCTTTCACCATTTGCGTGGCCTCCTTGATGGTAGGAATTGGGTTGCTGGGAGGAGCTGATGTTGCACTTGTGGACATCTTCTCGGCTGCAGATTCTATCTTCATACATGTGTTCTTGTACAACCGAAAGAATGGGCTCTTCTCATTCTTGTCTTCAGTAGCACTACAGCTCTTCTCAATCTTGCGTTTCTTTCTTCCTTGTATTGTTTTCTTTAGGGCAGCCAACTTCACATCATCACCATCACCATCAGCTTCTTCCTCATCACTTGAGTCACTTGAGGAAATATTTCCAGGACAAGATGCAGTCAACCCGAGTAACATGTGCCTTGTCAAACAAAATATGAAGGTCATCAAGGTGCTTCGGGCCTTACTTCTTGAATCTCAAATGGTTGCATTTGATTCCTTTCTCGGGATTGTTACATCTTTGAAATTAAAAAAGACAAGCATTAGCAAATATGTCCATACATGAAAAACATCCAAAATGAATAATTACTAATAAGAAATTAGTTCTTACAGCTAGATGTTCATCCCACCATTCTTTTGAGCAGTCCACAGTTTGCTTTGCCTCATCCCATCCAAGTCCAGTGGCACAATTCGGGTCAATTGGATTCTTACCACCCCTTAGTGGTGGCATCTTAAAAATAAGGCTCGTAACCAGCGCAGCTTAGAAATGCCACCCTTCGGTAGCTTCTAAGCCTCTCCAATACCACACTCAGCATTAGCTCCTCTTATCTTTATTTTTTAAGAGAAAATAAGATTGGATTGACTCTTTTTCCCTTGTGCCTGGCCTGTTTCCATCGAGCAGACCTGAAGGAAAAAAAGAAAAACGAAGCTAGGGTTTGGAGTTCCGAGCGGCGGCGACGACATCTGCTCTCGTCGGAGGGGCACGCAGGCGGGTGGGCGGAGCTTCGGGCCGCGGCGGCAGGGCGGGCGGGTGGAGATCGGGCCGCGGCGGCGAGGTGGGCGGGTGGAGATCGGGCCGCGGCGGCGGCTGTTACTCCTCTGACCGGCGGCGGGGCGAGCTTCCTGTGGGCGGCCTGGCAGGCGGGGCGAGCTTCCTGTGGGCGACGGCTGGGCGAGCTTCCTGCAGGTGGCCAGGCAAGCGGCAGCGGGGCGAGCTCCTGCGGGTGGCCAACAGGGCGAACATTTTTTTCCTGATTTTTAAGATTTATTTGCAATTTTTCATATTATGAATAAAATAAATATTTTTTTCTGTTTTCTCCTATAATAGGCGCGCAACTGCGTTATGAATCGTTGACAAATGCCACAGGGGCAAGACGGTCAATCCACATCATGTTTTCTATTAAAAAATAAAGAAAAGAGGGCATAATGCTGAGTATGGTGTGGGAGAGGCGTAAAAGCTACTCAATGGTGGCATTTCTAAGCTGCGTTGGTTACAGGCCTTATTTTTAGGATGCCACCACTAAGGGGTGGTAAGAATCCAATTGACCCGCACAATTCTTGAACTCTATTAATCATACATATTCCTTCTTTATGTTGTCTAATTTATTCTTCAGTAGTTTCTTTGTTTGCTTGAGGTTAGTCTTTTCTTCATATTTGGTTCTCAAGTTCTTCCAACCAGTACTAGTGAATTGCCCATTTGGTCTATTACCGGCATCTATCTCTCCTTTACAAATGTCAATGAAATGCCTCAAATTGGCATCACTTCAAACTGCTTTATCTGACATGTTTCGAATCAATAAAAAAAACCAATTTAATTCACAGATTTACCTCACCAATTAGACTACCAAATCATTACACATGACATACATCCGGACGAGTAATAAGGGAGCAGAGAGGAGGGGGATAACTACATGAACCGTGCAAGCTCGCTCTGTTGCCGCGTCCTGGTTCTTGTGAGAGGAGGAAAGGTCTACCGTGTGCCGCCCTGGATCCGCCCTCATGCCGACCGAGCCGCGCCTCGTGCTTGTGCAAGCGCCCGGTGCCGTGAGCCGCGCCCTGGTTCCGCCCTCGCGCACGCCCTGTTGCCGCGAGCCGCGCCCTGGTTCCGCCCTCGCGCACGCCCTGTTGCCGTGAGCCGCGCCCTGGTTCCGCCCTCGCGCACGCCCTGTTGCCGCGAGCCGCGCCCTGGTTCCCCCGGAGCAGCGCCCACCCGCCTGGAGCAGCGCCCGCCCTCCTGGAACAGGGCGAGCAGCGCCCACCCACCTGCCTAGAGCAGCGCGAGCAGCGCCGGCCTGGAGCGGCGCCCGCCTGGATCCGTCGCCCGGAGATCCCGTGGCCCGTGGCTTGGACCAGCGCGCCGCTCGGCGCTAACCCTAGCAGATCGGGAGAGGAGAGAATCAGGAGACGCGAACACTCGGGACAGAGGAGACGGCGCACTGGTGGGAGAGAATCGGGAGAAAAGAGAGAAACAAACGAATCGTTATATGTGTAACCAGTGGCATGGTGGATAATTTTCATCATTTTGAGGAGTTCACAGCCAGAAAAGTAGGGGGAAGGGTGCTTTCACATTTGTACTAGAAAAAGCAGCTGCTTTTCTTCACAGCAGATTTGAGAAGCAGGCCCTTTGATTGGCTTTTGGCTATTAGAAGGAAAAAGCCACAGCCAAATGCCCAACCAAAGGGACCCATAATCATCTTTGCTAGGAAGAGGAAAGGCATACTCTCTCTCTTTTTAAATTGTTGACGTCGTTGATTTTTTTCGTTATGTTTGACCACTCGTCTTATTTAAAATATTTTTTGAAATATATAAAACTATAAGTCGTGTTTTAACTTCTTTTAGTATTAAAATGAATCATAAAAAAATATTGATCATTCTTAAACTTTTTTGAATAAGACGAACGGTCAAATATAATGAAAATAAGTCAACGGAATCAACAATTTAAAAATGGAGGGAGTAGTTGTCTTTGCTAGGAACGAAGAGAGAGCCACCAATCGCGCTGGGATTGGATAATCTCTAGAAGTGGCTATGTAATTGCCATGTCCCTACCGACCTGTTGAACTTTCAGTTCCAATCTTCGGTTGTAATCTAGAGAGTGAACTCTGTTAATGCACTATGGTTTGTGGGTCGCTGGATAGAGATAAGAGTTTTTGTTAAGTAGCAGGACGCTGCTACCTGTGGCTGAGCACGCTGATTGTAAGCTGCAGGTAATCCCAACAGATGTTTGCCATTCTGGTGCTTTCTATAAAAAGCAAGGCTAAGAAACAGTTGTCTTTGCTGCTGCAGAGCTATTACTCCGTTTTGAAATTGATGTCATCATTGACTTTTTATGTTATGTTTGACCATTCGTCTTATTCAAATATTAATCAAAATGTATGAAGTTATATGTTACGTTACAAATTTCTTAAGTGATAAAACAAACTATAACAAAATATATGATTTTTTTAAAAAAATAAAATAAGACGAATGGTCAAACATAACTGGAAAAATCAAAAACAACATTGTGTTATTCTTCCTACTATTCATCTTCCAGCTACCTTACTGCTCCATTCTATAAGGTTGTTAGGTCAGTTTTTGTAGTTCCAACATAAAAGAAGGGGCAACCAGGGCACAATCCTCGCGGCTGTCTCCTCGACTCCTCGTGTTGTAGATTCTTTTTCACCGACTCCCGATCTAACAGGTTCGCTCCAGTGGGCTCAACTCGGTACATACTTATGCTTTGGAAGCAGCTAGACAAGGGTTTTGAGCTCATTCTCCATCCTTATGGTGGCTTCGGTTCCGCTCCTTCCAAGGACGGGCCTACTTTGAGTCAAGGGTATTCAATCCGTTCTGAATATTAGCCTATTCTATAAAATTTATTTGAGAACATTTTTTGTATAAATTTTATCCTATATATCCTTATAAAATTATAAGGATCATTACTACTCAAAATTATGTGTGATATGTGAATCCATGTACACTAGGTCGGGGGTGGGGGGAGGGGGTGGGGGGAGGGGTACCCCTAGTGTATTTTGTTACAAAAACTACCCTGTTGTCATATGTATAATGGTTCTCATTTACTTCAAGAAAAAAAAATTGTGTACTTACCAAAGTTATGAAATTTCAGGAGTATAGTTTTCATATTTTAGATAGTATGTAACAAAAAAACCCAATTTGAATTCGATATGTATTTAAATTAAAATATTTTATGAAACTAAGGTGAATTATATTCATTTAAACACTTTAATATGATTATATTCAATTAAATTTACTTTAGTTGAATTTAAATTTGTGTAAACATATGAAAGAATTAAACATGTGCAAACTGGGGTGTATTTGCAACGAAATACACTATGGAGGTTGATTTGCAAAAAAAGTTATGAGTGAGAATCTCAGACTCCTTGTATCTTATGGGATGATTTATGCAATTAACCCATTAAAAATTTTGAATACCCATTGTCCCAATTCTGGACTCGCCACTGGCTTCAACACCTGCCTCTCATATTCTATCGTACCATCATCTACTAGGGTTGCACCATGCCAAGCTGTATCATCTTCAATCTCGTGATAATCTCGCGGGAAAAGACAGCAGATGATGGAGTGTAACTCCTGGTCAGGGTAGGCAGCAGAGGAGCTCTAATTAATGCCAACTACTTAGCAAGGTAAAGGAAACCGTGAGGGTAAGTTGTGTGTCTCTGTATGTTCATTGGGTGAGTGCTCATGCACGTGAGTGAATATGAGTGTCTACCTCTATATTGTGTCTTCATTCGCAGAGAAAAAAAAAGTCCTAATCGATGTAACCCTGTGTATAGTTTTTCCAAGACAAGCAACTCTGATGCTTTGTCAATCTTCAATTATAAAGATTAACAGTAACTTCTAAGTTTATTATATATTGATTTAGTGCTAGTATATATATGTATATGATTCTGGTATGGTTCTGCTTTTGTGCTAATTTTTTAAGGGATAATTGCAAAAACCACCCCATAAGTCATTTGGACTTTTAGATTCCCACTCATAAATTATTTTGTTGCAAATAACCACTCACTCACTAGATTTGGTTGCAAAAACCACCCCAATTCACACATGTTTAATTGATTCAACCTGTTTCGACTGATTTAAAGTATTTTTATGGTGTCCATATTAATCTTATAAAATATTGAAAATATTATCTTTTCATACTTTTAGAGAATGTGAAAAAAGAAGTAAATTAGATATTAGATGGTGTTCAATAGAGTAGATCTTGGAAAACAATCATCAAAATAAAATGATTATAAATGATTCAAAATGATTTTTTAGGTCACAATCATTCCAAAAATTGAAAAGTGCTAAATTTAGTTAACTTATATATTTGTTTTGAATTTGTATCAGCAAAACATATGAAATCGATTAAATATGTGAAATTGGGGGTGGTTTTTGCAACAAAATCTAGTGGGTGGGTGGGGATTTGCAACAAAAAGACTTGTGGGTTGGAATCTCAAACTCAAGGTGACATGAGGTGGTTTTTGCAATTAAGCCATTTTTTTAATGGAAGCTTTAGTGCTAATTTTATGCCCTTCAAATCACAGAAGCAAGCATCAAGAGCTGAAAACTCATAAAAGAAATAGATGTAATACATCATAGACTTGTCAGGTTAGACTGATAACAGCACAATGAACATTATTACACATAAGATGAAGATCACACGTTACAGTATGATGACACACGAAGGCGCACGTTTTCACATGCATAGTTGTATATGTGTTGTCATCATTCTTTATTCTACACAGCAAACAGAATGCACGCACGCAGGCATGCACGATCTCCGTCCTCCACACTCATGGTTTCAAGAAAACTAAACGTACTCAACGTATCTGCACTGCACACATACATGCTTCATGCTTGTAACCGGTACATATAGCGCAATAACAACTAACCCATATAGTTTGGTTGCATACATATGTGGGTGATGCAAGCATGCATGTACCGTAAATTCAGATCTGCGGGACGAGGACGTGGGTGATGCAGCTGGCCCCGAGAAGGGCAGCAGCACTCAGCACCACGAGCTTCCCCGCTGTAGCGACGGCGAGGAGGCCCTCAACCCCACGGGCGACCATGAACTGGAGCAGAAGTACGCTGAGGAAGAAGGCACCGGTGAGGAGAGTAGTGTAGGCAAAACCAGCGCCGCCAGCAGCTGGTGTGACCTGTGGGTCATCAAGGCTGCTGACCAAAAGGTCAACAGCCCAGAGGGACGAGTAGAACGTGAGGGCAAGGAGTGCAGTGGTCGTGAGAACCAGGCGCGCCATGAGTTCAAGCTGCTCTCTCTGGTCGCTGTAATGGAAATGAGCTGGAGATTTGCTGATATGTTCACCCTTGGGGGTGCATATTCTACACATATATATAGGAAAACGGTTACCACCGCATCTGGATTTGGTTGGGCCTATATTTTCCCCCTTTTTTTAGGAAGATAGGAGTACACTACACTACATAGAAAGACCGATTGTTGACATTTTTTCATGGGTGCAAGACGATTCTGTATGTGTAACTTCTTCTTTGTATGACCTGCGGTGTTCCCTTTTTTTTTTTGACATGCATGATTTTTTTTTTGTGAACATCAATTTTATATGTAGTTTTGTAAATACCTAGAGCATAAAACTGGTCACTAAATAAAACATGGGTTTCACAATTTCTTTTCTATATGAAATTGATGCAATTTATTGAACACTTTAAGTGGTGCAAGAGATTGATGTAGATGACCCAGTTTGCAGGGTGAGCTCCTTCCACCTCCCTTGTCCAATCCATTCTCTTTTCCCTTCTCTGACGTGATCTAACTTTTCCCATTTGCTAAGGCTCTTCAAGATTGGCTGTGATTGTCGTGATTTTTAGCGCTCAACTGATTAAGTTCTGGTAATATTTGGAGAGCTCAGGCTGCTTGTTTTATGTGCCCCCACGCGCCACAGTTTTCCACTGTGTTTCCCAGCTTATTTTCCCTTCTCATCACGTTGTGGGGTTGCACACAAGCTAAAAAAGGACAGGAAAGCTAAGCTTGTTTCTCATGCTATTACAGAACACATGGATGATTAAGTATGGATTATTGTCTTGTGTTCACTCGTTTTGTGGATGTTCTTCGGATTAAGTCAATGGCTCAAGTTGCTAGTACGCACTGGTGGAGCCAAAATTAGAAACAACAGGGGGCCAAAATGAAAGATGATCTTAGTTCTGTTTAAACATCTTTTCAGCAGGTGGAAAGATGATCTTTTCAATACACGCACAAGCACCCTATATACACCTATGAGCACCTTTGAAAGACTGATCGGCTTGGTCTTGAGATTTACGAAGTCACCAGTCACCCCGTAAATGTAACACCTGTACCAAATCGAAGATTTGAACTCGGGTGGGTTGATTCTATCACAAGGACCGTAGCCATTGGAGCTAAGCTCAGTTTATGGTGGAATGATGATCTTGATCTCCTACAACAGTGGTGTAGTCTTGTCGCAACTACTTAAAGCATTTTTGCAGCCACTAGGATTTGCTAGCAAGAGCTAGAATGCTCTCTACTACTATATACAAATATTCTTTTTATATCCATACACATGCTATACTATATAAATAAGTTTAGAACATGTATTCGGTATAATGTATTTTCCTTGCTTTGTTCGACCATAACTTTTAGAACAAGTAGTTTAGAAATAAATTATTGGTATATATTGTGGATCTTCATCTTTTTACTCTTGGAAGTTGTAAATCTCTATATTTGATTGTAAATGTCTAATAGAACTAGAACTGAAGAGCAGAATGGAATAACCTTTTTTGTTGGGTTGTTGAGAATCAGAAACCACCCTTATGGAAGATAAATTCCTGAAACCAGGTAGACATCTGAAACCAGTTCTTTGTTATCCATCTGTAATGTCTCCAAATTATAGGTGCAATTGTGCAAACGGGACTCTCTCCCGTGTCTGATAAATTTTGAGCCCCGTTTCGGATCAACTTTTTTTTTGTACAAGTGACTTTATGTGTTTCGATCATTCGATGGATTTTTTTACGGATCTGTAACCTTGTGCGTGGAGGAATGTTTTATAGTGTATAGTGTTTTCTTATAGTGTGCATATTTGCCAGTAAATATAGAGATTACAATTTTTGAAGGGCAAGCATCTCCCTAATACATATATGCATGGTAGCTACTACTTCTTGAGTTATACAATATTTTGATTACCAACCATACTCTAGCATTCTCCGCAACAGTCACAATGAGATTGTCGCATGGACAGTGAGACTGGAAAAGATGCTGAAAGTAGAAGCCTACAGATTGACACCATGGCAATCCTCTGAATTTTTTGCTTGGTGAATTTCGGCCGTTGCAAAATACCAATCACTTTTGTGGTTTCTAGCACAGGGCACCTTAGAATTGTTTTGGAGAGGGGGTTTTTCTCCGCTCGAAGTGGTGAAAGAGGGAATCAACAAATGAAGAGAGAACGAAGTCATCAAGTCAATAAGGGTGTATATATAAACACTAACACTACGGGACAACCAACATGCCTCTCAAGAAAATGCATTAAGACCTCTGCTGTCTGCTCTGCTGATGTAGGAGTAGATTTGCTTGCCGCAGTTTTAATATTGACGGAACCTTCCTTCCTCATTCGCAAAGAGTTTTTATTGGTAGTGATACATAGACATGGGTCACCATCCATCCGTTTATTGGTTCCTTTGACGACCTTAGCCTGGTTCCTATCAGTGTGGCATGCTTAACGGGGACAGACTTCCGCATACGAGTTCAATTGTTTAATTAATTGAGTGTGCTTTTTCTTTTAAGTTTTGATCGGGATTGCGTGTGCTTAGAAGACTGAGAAAAGATATGATGATGTTTGTTTGCCCGCAATAGTATATGTTGGACTGAATTGAAATCTAAATATATAGATATTTACTTTGTTTGAATCAACTTTATAGTAATTGTTTTATTATATTAAATATCAATAATATATTTTGAATGGACTTAATATCATTATAATTATTAAGATTGTGGATTAGATCATTATATTTGATGACCATCATTACATAAATTTGTGGACTAAATTTGACGAGTCAGGCTCAAAGCGTCATGGGGGACAGGTTCATACCTCCCATTCAAGCAACGAAACTTTGAGTACTAACTGCATCCGCTGAGCCTGATTAGGTCCTAATTAATAATTGCGTACAACTAGATCTCAGGAGTTTATTGCGAAGTACACGGACGGAGTAAGAGTAACGCAGGGCAGGAAAATAGCCATCGCTTGTGTAAACTTGTGCTCTACTTTATTTAATGATTAGCCCAACCGCATTAACATACTCTATCATTCTTCCTAATGTAATGATGCCGTCCTGATGTTGCTACGTATTTGAGGGACCTGATGGGGTAAAGCGAGTGACAAGATGCGGAATGACATATATTGTTATTATTTCAATCTGGACAAGTTTTGTTTATACTATGTATACGTAATCTGCTTCGTCTCATGCTGATTCTTAGTGCATTTGAGGCGAGCCTACTTTCAAACACGACTCGCTTAGTGGAGTACGGTATTCAATTATTGCAGAATCCTGATAGATCTTTTTTACAATAAGTAATAAGTTGCCCAAGCATACTCAGTCATCTACGATATATTTATGCAAAAGAAAAAAAAACTATGTTTTTAAGATCTAGAACTTCTCACATTAATTGGAGAAGAAACTTAAAAATTACCGACTAATGCCATTATAAAAGCGTTTGTTTAGATTCGGGGTGACTGAAATTTTGGTAATGTTTCAATCACTTTTTTCAGTGGATATTGATTCAACCGCTTATAATTTTTATTCGTTTGTGGCAAAAAGAATGTTCACTGAAAAAAATGTTCCACAAAGAACTAATTGTTCTAGCAGTATACTAGTAGTTTAATTGTTCCAACAGTATATTTTTATTATTCCATTAGTATATTTTTGTTGTTCTGAAAATCTGACTCAACCAAATGCTAAATTTAAGTTAACTGAAAGCTAGTAAATTGTTATGAAATATAATTGATCAAGAAAAGAATCTTCCACATGTTCTCACAAGATCTAGAGATTCCCATATTAGTCAAAGGAAAAAAAAGTTACTTACCATTGCTATTATAAAACAATTAGCCAAGAATATCCCTACATATGTTTTTTAAATTACCACCATTTCTATTTTAAAATTAGCTGAAATGCCCATATAGAAAAATCTCAGCGGCTTTGTATATTTTTATAATGGCAATCCGTTTTGAAAATGCATGTGTTATTTTATCTCAGTGTGATTCCCGAGGCCACGTTAGCAAAGAATAGCCTACTAAAGTCCTCAAGCCTCTTTTCCACCGATAGGTAATCAGCTCCTTCCCATCCTTTAATTATGCAATGACTTGCGCATCGACAAGTCAAGCAAGCATCCTAATTTCTGTGTTTCCTGTGAACTTTCAGGTGCAAGAGGGACTTTTAGGCAGGACTGACCCACCAGCAGGTGCTACATGGATGGGTGAAAGGTTGCAAAGAGCTAGAACACTAGAGACGGGTGATGATGTCAATCATCATGCATGGATTAATCGAGAAAAGTAATAGATATTGTTTATTTTTCTTAAAAATGTTTATATATAATCTAATTCAAATATAGATGTGTTGTCTCATAGATGGTCTTATGCATGACACGTGTAGTCATAAGACGATCTACGAGACCACATATACAATGGATTGTTATTTTAGTTATTTAATCGGAACATCATACTTCCATTATTTGTGGATGAAAAAAAGGAATATTTATGAGCCGTGTCCCAACTACAACTCGAACAATGGAGTGAAAGTCGTCTCATACTTCTAAATTTTAGCGTATGTGGTTGCCTTGTGAAACAAGCACATCTTTCTCTCACCTCCATCTACTTCTTCAATGTAATAAAAAAGTATGTGTCACTGCATGAGATAAGCTATGAAACTACTTATATGTAAAGTTGTAGCTGCCTTATAATGCAATAAAGATAAGGAAACCCGAGCAAGCTACAAGGTCCAGTATGACGTATACTATTATTCTTTCTTTAATCTGGGCTTCCTTTAGCCGCATATGAAGAGAGAAGCACTCACGGTACGTGGGAACTGCGTGCTTTATTTCAACCAGGTAAATTTCGGGACAACAAAGACGACGGACTACAATACACACGCTGGCGTTTACATATGATGCTGGCGTGTCTGTCGATTTCACTGAAATTAATTCCAATTCTTGATTACCAGACGCAGCGGCGATTTGACACCGCACCTGCTGTTGCTACTGCAAACCTCTCCTCGGACTCGTCTTCTTCTCCATTGGACCAACTCTCACTATCACAAGTCCCGCCAGACGTGAGAGCGTCTTAGCGGTTAAAAACCAAGTGATCATCGGTTATATGTCCATGCTGACGCCACCATGGAAGGGCAGTTTAATTTTGACCAAATAATTAAAACACGCTATAAGATCTTCTATGATTCCAGATGGAGGATCTTACAACTTTATGTCCTTCCAATACAATTTATTCTTTTAGATAGAATACTCATCGTGTCAAAACTTCTGATACGATCACACTCGGAATCTTTCATATAAGATAGATCGATCGTTATACCCCCTTCATTTTTTCTTCACTAAATAATGTAGACCGTAAAGAAACGAGAGGTAGGATCTTGTAGATTCATCCATAGATATGGCACATCTGTACAACAAATGAATCATGCCATACCAAAAGACAAGATCATGAAGAATAATAATCCCTCTCAGCCGTCAGCCGCACTGTCACCATATTCCAAGACATCACGACAAGCAGTCCACTTCGCCATTCATTAATCATTTTGAGATAGTGAGGTCACATATTCTAGCGTAGTTGTTTCTTTACTTTTCGAGAACGACCTCGTCTCTCCAATGGTGTTGGCTGGTGGGTGTCCGCTGTGAGAAACTGAAGCTTACTGAAATCATGTATGAAGAGGACGATGATATCCACCACCTGGTCGAGCTTTTGTTTCACATGTCAGACAGTATGCCAAAACAAATTTACATAAACCTCACCAAAAATCAAAGGTTGATTATTAGTGTATAGTCTTATGTAGTTATGTTATCTTGTATTGGAAATACTTTTGTAAGTAATAAACTGTGACAGGGAGCGATCTTTGCCGTGTATGCATACATCAGACTCACTCGAAGGACTGTAAACTAGAACAGAAACACTTCTAGCTATGAGTTGCACGGACTCAGTGCAAGAAAACAGTCAGACAGGAAGGAACCTTTGTCGTGTACGCATCCATCAGGCTCGAAGGACCGTAAGCTAGAACAGAAACCAAGTGATCCTGCAATGATCTCCAAGGAAGGCCGGGTGAAGACTGAAGAGACCTGCAATTGAAATTGTCTCAATGTTTTCTGTAACACCCGTATTTTTAATATTTTTCGAAATTATAAAATTCTCCTTATTTAAATTATTTTAGTCATGATTGTTGCATTCATGCTGGAGTAGATTGCAATAGGGATTTTATTGCCTGCAAAGTACTTCAAATTTCGTTAGTAGTTGATAGTTTAAATTTCAGAGTTTATTGGAAAGCAGAGAAAAGGGAAAATTATTGATAAAACTTCTAGGCCCATTTCTTTCTTCTGCCCCATTCTCTTTTCTTTCGTTTTGTTTCTTTTCTCTTGGCCTGCCTCAGCCCGCAACCCGGCCCTGCGCGAAGCCCACCTGGCCCATCTCCTCCCGCACCGCGCTGCCTCTGGCACGAATCGCACGCGCCGCTCCCTCGACGTGCACGCCCGAGCCGCGGAATCTGCCCCTTCTCGCCCAGAAGACCAAGCCGCACCCGCCTCTTTCCCTTTTCTTCCGATTTCATCGCATCGAGTCGTTTCTCCCCAACCCTAACCACCGCCCGCCATTGGAGCCGCAGCGAGCTCGACGCCCGGTGAAGAGGAGCCACCCCAGCCGCGTCCGAGCCCGAGACGAGCTTCGTAGTGTTGCGCCGCCCCTCCCCGACCAAACGCCGTAGAGTTCTCCGCATCAGGACACCTCCTCGACTCAACCGAAGCTCCGCTGCTGCCTCTCACCGTCGAGCACCGCCATCCCATCGCTCTCCGCCGTGTTGACGCCCACGGTGACATCCTCGCGATCTCCTTGCCGTTTTCCCCCTATTTCCCGCAAGAACCGTAGCCCCTAGCTCCTGTAGCGCGAGCTCCGGCATCGCCGGCCATGGTGCCACCACCAATCTCGCCGCCGGCAACCCCTACCCGCCGTCCGACCACCTGCGCCGTCCATCTCGCAACCGACGGCCAAGATTAGATCCTGGTGAACGGTTACATAACCGGTTCACCATGGTCCCGTGCACCGACGCCCTGATCCGGTCTACGGTGGCCTTGGACCCGGTCTATGGCATTCTCTCTCAAACTTTATTCGAAATTCATTTATTACGTCATGCTTGCGTCAACAGAGAATTTTTCAGTATAAAATCAATTCTCTATTTCTCGTCTGTTTTACACTTTAGCCCGTGCTTATTCTGCTTATAATGTTTTGCTCGTAAATCCGATTGAGGCGATTCTTGCGCTCACACGTTCAGTAGGGTCGAGTACTACCTGTTGGTACTACTTTCATAGCCAACATGTATGTTTGGTATAATGTTTCTTATTTTGTTATGTGTCCGTTTTTCGGTGTGTCGTAATTGGACGAGGAGCGATTCGAGAGCCTCCAAGACCAAGACTTCATTCAGCAGCGATCAGGGGAACCAGGCAAGTGGCCTTGAAGCATTACGAACCAATCTTCTTACTTTACGTAATTTAATTTTATGCATTCTTCGTTTAATATTGAATCCCATGTGTCATTATTACCCTGTTGAATTTACTTTCCTTGTCGCCCTAGTGTGGTTTGATCTTGGGTAGATTGTGCTTAGTTGTTGTCACACATGAGTCGGTGTTCTTCAATCTTGACTAATGGCTTACTTTAATCGTTTGTAAAATGGCTAATCTGTTTAGCAACATGGAACCTAGTGTTTGAGCAAGGGGTTGTATAGCGGGTACTCCGTGTGTGGTTGGGTCGTGTGGTAGTTCTTGCTCAAACGAGTTAAGGACCAGTTCTTGGAGCAGCAACCTAGGATTACGGTGCCAACCACAAGGCTGCTATGGAACGAGCTTGCCAAATAACTAGTGTTGCTCTAGTATTGTACTCGCGAGGAACTATGGTACGTGCTCATCCATTGGGGCGTACTATGTGGCGCAAGAGGGGCATCCGGGTGACGCCTTTGATAAGGGATAGCCATTCGTTGGCTATAGTCCTCCGTGGACCGTCATTTTGTACGGCGGTGAAATCTTAGCGTGCGAACAACAATGCTAGAGTGAACCTAGGTAAAGGCTCATAGTGATCTCCTGGTCTCACACCTAAGGCGAGTGTGGCATGGCAAAATGGAGGTTTCGATCCACCCGACGACAGGGGATGAAATCATGATTTGTGGGTACAGTGGCGCAACCTATGCAAAGTTATAATTGTCATGACAACCGTGCTCCCGATTACGAGTGGCCTGGATCCTAACTCGATTAGAGGTTTGGTGGTTGGGTGTTTAGTTCTAGTTCACTTTATACCTTCATGGTAATATCCTACGTGGATTTGTGGACTTTCGTGGATCAAGATCCTTCGTGGATTAACTACTTAAAATTAATTGGGTTCGGTAGTATCAACTCACTTAGTAAAATAGGTTGCTATTGTTATAGGTTCAACAATGCTTTCTGTTTAAACATTTATGTTGGCCTTCCTTCATTTAAGCTTGCATGTCATTTATTTATCACACTTGCTGAGTATGATATGTACTCACCCTTATCATTTCCGTGTTGCTACAAATCAATTGCTGCTCGAAGGAGAGATGGACTACATCGATGAGGATTGTTACTAGGCGTGTTTTTCCCCGGTGAACTCCCCGTGGTTTATGGTGTTTTCCGCTGCTTATCTAGTCTTATGAGGCATTTACTTGAAACTCTGTAATAATGATACGTTACGACGATATAATATTGGCATTGGCTATACTTGTTATTTCACTATTGTCCCTGTATGTGTGGTGATTGATCCTAGCACAATATAGTTTACTACTCCATCCGTCCCATTGAAAGTGTCGCTATGGTTTCAGTGCTAGTCAAACTTTTTAAACTTTGACTAGATTTGTAGAAAATATTAGTAATATTTGTATCTCTAAATAAGTTGATTATGAAAGTAGATTCAATTATCTATCTAATGATACTAATTATATTCAATAAATATTTATAATTTTTCATATATTTTTGGTCAAAGTTGAAAATGTTTGACTTCTTGAGAAGCGAGAATGACACTTTCAATGGGACACGAGTAGTAGTAAGGCTTGCGCTCTCTGCTGCGCTCTTGGAACGAATAATAGAAAGTTATTAATCTATTTTTAGTGTAGCTTATGTTTGTTATTTTATAAATATGAGTTACAATTAACTGAAATGAAAGAAGAACTTACCATTCCAAGGTTAAATATTTTCTTTACGTTCATTTTTTGTGGATTTGGATATTTATGTAGTTTATGGGAAAAAACCTATTTGGACCGGAAATATTATAAATCCAGGCCCAGCCCAATGTGGGGTGCAACCCTATGTAAACCCTAACCGCCCCCACCCCGATCTGCAGCCGGGCGACGCCTCCACCCATCACGCGCCACCCATCCCATCGCATCGACGCCACCTCTCTCTCTCTCTCTCTCGGCGGCGCGACCCCTCCCTCTCCCGGCTCTCTTCACGGCGTCGTCGCCCCTACCTCTTCCTCGATGGTCCCGCTCCAACCTCTCGCATGGCCGTGCGGCGCCGCCTCCTCGCTCTTCCCCGTCGGCGCACCGCCTCCACCGGGTTGATCCGCCAATTTGATGGCTCTGTGATGGGCTTCCCCGACCCGCACGACGGCGACACGGTGATGTGGCTGCCGCGGGCCAAGAGGAAGGAGGATCCGCCAATTTGACGACTCGCGGCGAGCCACCCTGGCCTCCCCGTGCCGTGCCTCGGCCCACACTACAACAAACTGGATTTTTAGCGGCAGGGGACAAAACCAAGTAACGGCGGGCCACTTTTCATCCGCCGCTATTTGGCCCATATAGACTTTAGCGGCGGAGCAGCCCACCAACCACCGCTACGTGGCCCAACAAGCCTCATCTCCTGCCGCCCATATAAAAGGGGCGAACCCTAGAGCCCTTCCCCGTCCGCCGCCCTCCACTCGGCTCCTCCCTCCCCTAGAGCCCCCACCACGTCTCTCTTCCTCACCCTCTCACCACCGTCTCTCTCTCTCTCTCTCTCTCTCTCTCTCTCCTACACGAGCCCATCTTCCGGCGGCTCCTCCACCGCGTCTCTCTCTTCCTCCCCCTCTCCCCACCCCTCTGCCGGCGGCTCATGCTCGCTGCGGCGGCTGCGCGGTGCCGGGGGCCGCGGATCCGTCACCCGTGGTCGTGGCGGCGGCTGCACGGCGCCGGGGCCGCAAATCCAGCCCCATGCTGGCGGCGGCGGCTGTGCGGCGCCGAGGGCCGCGGATCCGGTCCCATGGTCGCGGCGGCGGCTGCACGGCGCCGGCGGTGGCGGAGGCGGCGGCGTCGTCGTTGGGGGCCGCGGATCCGGCCCCCATCCTCGCGGCGGCGGTCCAGCGCCGGGGGCCGCGGATCCGGCCCCGTTCCTCGCGGTGGCGGCGGGCGCTAGGGGCCGCGGATCCGGGCCCCATCCTCGCGGCGGCGGCTGCGGGGATGTCGGGAGCCGCGGATTTGTCCCCGTTCCTCGTGGCGCCGGCGATGCGGATTCGGCCCCATCCTCGCGGCGGCGACGCGGAGCTGCAGATCTACCGGCAACGGCGGCGGATCCGCCGCCTCTCCTAGCGGTGTTGCGAGGTGGACCCGACGGGCCTCACTTTTTTTTGTTTTGCTATTTGAACTGTAGCGGCGGGTGGTTTCGAATACTGGTTACCCGTCGCTACAACAGATTCTTTGTAGCTGCGCACTCGTAGCGGCGGGAGGCTATTCCCGCCGCTACGGTGCGTTTTCAACCGCCGCTTTAGAAAGCTTTTCTAGTAGTGCCACGAGAGTGAGATGGCGACGTGGCTGCCGCGATAGGCCGTCACGCCGAACGAAAAATGACGTGGCACATGCGAAGGCTGGCCACGCCGCCCAAAATACTGAGGAGGGACGGATTCCCTCGTCTATCAGCTCAAGAATATGCATTCATCGGTTTTGTTCCTTAAAACTGGATGTGACATTTTCCTAAAAAATTGAGCTCTCTCCGTTTCAATGAGGAAAACAATTAGTTATTTTTATTGGGCTCAAATGACAAAAGTGGACACCGCAATTCGGTTCCGCTTGGTACATTACTTATGCAATGGATGGGCTCGGTACATTTCTCATGCAAAAGATAACGGCCCAGCCAGCGTGAACGTGGGTTCCATCATCAACAACAACTAAATAAGTGAGATGAGGGCTTAGCTCCCGTTCGGACGCATTGGAGAGTCCTCCACCCTAGCTGTCCGGCATAAGCTGAGGCGCTAGTGAGAGGCCTGGTTCTCTCGTCTCGTGAACTCTTTCTCGTTTCAATTTGCCTAGATCAAATCACGGTATTAGCGTTGTACATTGATGCCTGATCATTGTATAATTAGTACATGCAATCTTGCGACGGCCACTGATCTTGTCCACCATTTCATATCTCTCTCTTTTCTGGTCCACCATTTCATATCTCTCTTTTCTTCAGAAGGTACTCAATAAATTTTGACGACACAATAACAAAGCCGCACGGTGCAAGCAGCAGTGGTGGCACCGGCGACCTGGACCGGCTGAGCGCGCTGCCAGACTGCCTCCACTCCATCATGTCCTTGATGAAGACACGGCAGGTGGTGCAGACATGCATGCTGTCCCCACGGTAGAGGAACCTCTGGTGCTCCGTGCCCTGCGGCCCTGCCTCAACATCGACAGCGATGAGTTCAGGAGCGAGTATGATGAGCTATGAGACGACGAGGACGATGACTATAAACATGCCTGTGGTGGCAAAGACTGCAAGGATTTCGAGGATTTCACCACTAATCTGTTGTTTCGTACCAACATTGCCCTGTTGGACTCCTTCAGCCTGCGTGTAGGAAGCGGCACACCTCCCTTTCACGATAGAATTGCAGCTGGTATTTTTTTAAAAAAAGTAAATCACAAATGGTCAAATATAACAAAAAAAGTTCAACAATGATAACAATTTTAGAATGGAGTAGTAGGTTACTCACTCTTGGAGCAAAGTTTCTAGGATTAGCAACATCCGATATTTTCTCCTAAACAATGGAGAAGAAAACTGTAATCATTTGTTTATTAAAAGAAAAAGAATCCATAGTAATCAATTATCAAAAGATAGTCCTTGCAAATTTTTTTTCAAAAGATAGAACAATTCCATTAATCAATTAAAGGCAGAGTGTTGATATATTACGCATGTTGTCATCTACAGAGATAAAATTGAAATTAATAAAGTTAGATGGAAGAGGGATTCATTTTGCCAAATATTCACAAAGGGTTTAGATGTCTGCTATATTTATCATAGGGGGCTATATTTATCATACTCAGTGCAAGAAAACAGTCAGGCAGGAAGGGACCTTTGTCGTGTAGGCATCCATCGGGCTCGAAGGACTGTAAGCTAGAACAGAAACGATGTGATCCCTGCAATTGTGTCCAAGGAAGGCCGGGTGAAGACTGAAGAGAACTGCAACTGAAATTGTCTCAATGTTTTTCCTAATAAAAATTGTCGTAGGAGGAAGACGGATGACACAGGAAGATACGCTTTCGATAAAACTTTTGACACAGCATCAATTTTACCAAACTTTGTGAGATACTTTTCTGTTTTATACACAATACAAGTGTAGTAGAATTGTTTTTTTTTTTTTAATTTGGAATCCTGATGATTAGCTTAATCCAGTCCAAAATCCTGATTCTCAAATATTATCTTTCCGTAATCGCAGGCTACAAAATAAATATACCAACCGTGAGCATTTCTGTGCATTTCAAATTCCAAACCACTCCATTTTTAAAATTTGAAATAATATTAATTATAGTTCATATAAAAGTAAGTATGAGACAATGATATTTTGTTGATCTTATATTTACACCCTCATATATACGCACTCAGTGCAAGAGAAAACAGTCAGACAGGAAGGGACCTTTGTCGTGTAGGCATCCATGAGGCTCGAAGGACTGTAAGCTAGAACAGAAACCAAGTGATCCTTCAATTGTCTCCAGGGAAGGCCGGGTGAAGACTGAAGAGACCTGCAATTGAAATTGTCTCAATGTTTTTCCTAATAAAAAATGTAGCTGTCTCCGTTCCAAAGAGGAAAACCATTATTAGTTATTTGTCATTGTTGGGCTCAAATGACAGAAGTGGGCACAGCAATTGGGCCCCGCTCGGTACATTATTACTCATTCTTTGGAAGAGCGGTATTTTGGGAGATCCACGGCCCAGCCAGCGTAAACGAGGGTTTCATCATCATATAAATAACTTATATAAATAAGTAAGATGAGGGTTTAACTCCCATTTGGACTGTTGCGCCGGCGGCGCCACTCTTTTCACGGCCGGCGGCCGCGTTGGAGAATTCGCTACCCCCGGCTAGCTAGCGCTCGTGAGAGTTCTGGTGGTTCTCTCGATCGTCTCCTGATCCCTGAACTCTTTCTTGTTTCAATCAGTCTAGATCAAATCAAGGTATTAGTGTTGTAAATCGATGCCTGACCATTATATAATTATTACTTGAAATCTTGCGACGGCTCCTGATCTTGTCCCACCATTTCATCCTTCTTTTTATTCAGAAGGTACTCATCGATGGATCTTGATGACACAACAACAAAGCCGCACGGTGCAAGCGGCGGCGGCGGCACCGGTGACCAGGACCGGCTGAGCGCACTGCCGGACTGCCTCCTCCACTCCATCATGTCCTTGATGAAGGCACGGCAGGTGGTACAGACAAGCGTGCTGTCCACACGGTGGAGACACCTTTGGTGCTCCGTGCCATGCCTCAACATCGACTACGACGAGTTCAGGACCGAATATGATGATGAGTCGTCAGACGACGACGGCTTTTCCGATCATGACGATGATTTCGACGATGACCATGCTGTCAGGGATTGGAAGGACTTCGAGGATTTCACCACTAATCTGATGCTCCATACTAACCTTGCGTTGTTGGACTCCTTCAGGCTGCATGTAGGAGACGAAAAACCTTTATTTCGCAATAGAATTGCAGCTGGATGGGTTCGTCGTGCAATCAAATACTGCACCCCGGGTCCTAGCATTCAGCGTGATGGGCTAAACTTCAGTCCATGGAGACTTAAAAGACTTCGTCTTTCCAACGTAGTTCTGGATAATCAGTTTGCAACGCATGTTAATTCTGCTGCATGCCACTCTTTATTAGATATGGAGCTAGAACATTGCACCTGGTCCCATCGTGCCATCTCCTCTGGCTCCCTGAAAAACTTGGTTCTGAGAGACTGCTGCTTCAAGGAACTTTGTTACATTACTTCACCCACCCTGGAGAGTTTGGTTATTGTTGGATGCTCGAATAATGCATATTCTATGCTTAATATCTCGGCCCCGGCTGTTGTTTATCTGTTTCTGTCTGTGAGAATTGGCTCATTTGATGATGGTGTTTTAATAGATGAGATGCCATTCCTTGATCAGGCTTTGATTCATCTATTAAAGTTTAATTCTCGAGATACTGCAGTCAAGAACGATCTAGTCCAGCTTCTTTCTAGTTCAACTTTGTCTAATGTATCAAGGTTAGAGTTGTCAGGTTTCAAGACAATGGTATGTCTTCTCTTGCTTTACAAACATAATGTACCCTTTTCTTCACTCTACTAATGTTGTGGAATCTTTCCAGGTTCTCAACGAAGAAGGCTGCGCGACATTCCAAGAATTCAGGAATCTGAAAAACTTACTACTGGACAAGTGTGTTTTTAGCGATTATTTCCAGTCATTGGGACTCTTTCTTCAAAATTCACCAAATTTGGAGAAGCTAACTCTGCGAGGCTGCACGGTATATACAGCCATTTGCTTCTCAACATTCTAATTATTATGTAGCTAAATTGAGTTGGCTATCTAACATTATGTCTGCTGACAACAGTTCTCAAAGCATACCTCATCGATCCGGCGCCGTAGCCTGGACGTCAAGTGTGTGAACCTCAAGCTTATTGAAATCATGTATAAAGATGGTGGTGATATCTGCAACCTCGAGCTTTTGTTGCACATTTCAGGGAATCTGCCAAAAAGTTATATAAAAATCACCAAAGTGTAGTTGTATTGTGTCTTTCGCTTTCTTGTTGATCTCATTGTTGAGTACATGGTCTAAATTCGACACTACCTTCAGGAATGTACTTAATATGGTACTATGCTACTATCTCATCACTAATAAATGATCCAACGTTTGGCCCTATATATGCTGACTTTGGCCTATCCACTTGTGATCTTGCTGAGCTTATGATATTTAGGGCAATTATCTTCTTTCTTCCCCAAAAAACGTGACAAATCTACCACAAGTTAAAAATTTAACTCAAATGTGCACATTTGTTCCTCTTTTATTATATATGTTATTTAACGCTTAATGATGTTAGCTGCTTTCAAAAGCATGTCGTTTCAATTGATATGCATTTTTTTCGAAATAAAACCTCATCAGACAATAAATATAAGCATGTTTTTTTATGTGTTCTTATTTGGGTTCTCAAATGGGTGGACAAGGAAAAGGAATTGCCATTAGTTGCAAAGGCATCGATTTTAAAGAGATGCCAGCGCTTGCCAAGGCATCTATTTAACTAGGATGTGACAAGCGTTAGTTAGGCTTGAAGGCCACTTTGTCAGTCTAACCTTGAGTTTGATCCACTCTATTTATGTTGTGGTGCATGAAACTCATCAGCTCCGCTCATTATGCAGTCTGCAAAGTTCCGGAAAATCAAGGGCTTGAGGAATTTGTTATTCGACATTCCTGAGTCCTGACACGTGCCTACCGGTTACCGGATGCATCTAAAAAAAATGTGTTTGTTCCACCAAGTTCGAGTACTTTCATGTCTCCTGACGTTCCTCATCGACGCTGTTCTTCTGCAATATGACGTGCTAGTCCAACTGCGTGGAGGATTTTCAGCCCGCCCTCCCCTGTTTCCTTCCACCAACGATAATATTGAGCTCGAAGACGGGCAAGGATCAAAGTTCTGACCAAACCAGTCAGTAAAACCAGTCAGACGAGTTTCTCGATCTGGTTTGGTGCCTAAGAGCCCCCCCCCCCGCGGAGATACAAATAACAGACGTGTTTGTGTACTTTTGGACATTTTAGTGTCAACAACAAATGTAATTGGGTATATCCATGTGTATTCATCTACGTATTTACTAGTACTAGGATAAGAAGAGATCAGGTTTGCGCCCGCTCCGCTTTTTGAACTCTGATCTCAGGGCCGCATCTTCTCCTCCCACGCCGTTTATGCATGCCTCTCGGTTTCTGCTGCCCTACTATCTCGTGAAACTAGGCACCAGCTGGTGATGTAGTTGCGCTTGCACATTGATTGGTCGATCTCATCTCTTAACCTGATCAGAAGTGCTCATGTTGCTTCTTCTGTGCAGGAAGAGGAGGAACCTACGCGGTGAATAGGACACGCCATATGGAGCTTTGATTCCACAAGAAAAAAGGCTCGTGCAAGCATCATTGCCCACCATACAGCCGACAGCACGTAAATTGAACGGAAACACTTCACACTTGTAACACAAAATTATTGTTACTGTCGATTTTTTTTTTTGGGGGTTATGTTTGACCATTCCAAAAATTTGGAACTTAGGGAGTATCTTGTACTGGAAATATACTTATAAGTAATAAACAGTGACAGGGAGAGATCTTTGTTGTGTACGCATACATAAGACTCGAAGGACTGTAAATTGAACGGGTACAATTCTAGTAGCTAAGAGTTGCACGCAGCTCGTGCAAGAAAACAGTTAGACAGGAAGGGAGCGAACGACTAATCACCGGTGATCGCAAAATTAAATTCTGGTGGTCGATACTATTTTCAGCCTCTTACCTTTCGGTTATTTTTCATTTACGTCGCTGTCTGCTCGTGCGGTTGCTCGGAGAGCGTTGTTTCCATGTTACACCATCGTGCCATACGTCTAGGTGCCACTCCATGGCACCTTTGTTCTTTTTTCTTCCTTTCTTCACTCACGTCACCACTCACCAAGCTTCATGCTGTAGATAGCACATGGACCAACCAATATGGTTAGCTTGTATACACTAGCACATGATATTGCTATGAAGCATGTTTCTGCTTAGCATAATGAGTGTCTAAACCCGTATAGCCACACTAGTTTTTCTTTTTTTATGGACCTTCGTCTTTTTTTTCTTTATTTAGATTTAAATTATATTTTATTGTTAACACTTAATATTTCTTATTTTGATAAGTTAAGTGTGTTGACTTAATATTTCTTATTTTCTAATTACTTTTTGAGATGTTGAACCCAGCATTTATGGTGTTACTCAATTCTTTTGACATGTTATACCACTTTTTTAATCAATATTTTTGACATGTTAACTCAACATTTTTGTAAATGTTGTTCAACATTTCCTATTTATTCAATATTTTCTTAGGTTCACTCAACTTTCACATGTTGACTAAATATTTTAAAATGCTGATTCAACATTTATTTTATTTTACTTGACATTTTTATAAATGTTGCTCAACAATTTTTTTTTATTTTTTAACCTTTTGACATCTTACCTCTGTTTCCCAAATTTGACTCAACATTTAAGTTTAACTAACATTTTGGAAAATGTTGGTCCAACATTTCTTATTTTACTCAACAATTTTCACATGTTCACTCAACATTTTTGCAAATATTGTTCAATATTTCCTATTTTTTCATCATTTTTTTCATAGGTTGACTCAAGTTTTCACATGTTGACTCAACATTTTTATTTTTTAATGTTATTTCGACAAATGTTGCTCAACATTCTTATTTAGTTCAACATTTTTTGACACGTTGATTCAACATTTTTAAAATGATGACTCAACATTTGTGTTTAATCAACATTTTTTACAAATGTTTGTCCAACATTTCTTATTTTACTCAATATTTTTCACATGCTGATTCAACTTTTTAACTGTTAACTCAACTTTTCACATGTTGACTCAATATTTTTATTTTTCATCATATTTTGGTAAATGTTGATCAATATTTCTTATTTATTCAACATTTTTTTGGCATGTTGACTCAACATTTCTGTTCAATCAATATTTTTCCAAAATGTTGATGAAATATTTCTTACCTTACTCGACATTTTCTTATGTTGGCCCAATATTTTTTAAATGTTGACTCAATATTTTTTCTTTTTCTAAATATTTTGCCAAATATTGGTCAACATTTCACATTTATTCATCATTTTTTACACGTTGACTCAACTTTTTGACATTTTGACTCAACATTTTGGAAATGTTGACTCAATATTTTTTGGTTTTCTTGATATTTTACCAAATATTGGTAAATACTTCTTATTTATTCAACGTTTTTTAACATGTTGACTCAACTTTTTTCAAATGTTAACTCAACATTTGTGTTGGGGGAACATTTCTTACTTTACTCAACTTTTTCACGTGATGACTAAACTTTTTTGCGTATCGTTGGAGAATTTAGTGGCGCAAATAGAATTTAGTAGTTTCACTCGTTGCAAAATTTAGTGTACAAGGGAGCCGGAGAATTTAGTGGCGCAAATCAGAAGCGAATTTAATGGCACATCATCGGAAAATTTAGTGGCACAACTGGTCGAGAGAATTTAGTGGCGAGAACTTGTTGTAGAGTCCTTATTGTCACATGATTTGCACCCCAAGAGTCCAACATCTCCTCCTATGACCACATAAATATAAGGAAAGCCCAAAAATTTAGTGTGCAAGGGAGTTGAAAAAATTAGTATGAAAGGGAGTCAGAGAATTTAGTGGTGCAACTCGTTAGAGAATTTAGTGGAGCAACTCGTTGGAGAATTTAGTGGTGCAACTTGTCGGATAATTTAGTGGCACAAATCGTCAAAGAATTTTGTGGTGCCACTCATTGGAGAATTTACTGTGCAAGGGAGTTAGAGAATTTAATGACGCAACTCGTTGGATAATTTAATGGCGCATCATTGGAAAATTTAGTGGCACAACTCTTCGGAGAATTTAGTAGCGCAACTTATTGTAGAATCCTTTTTTACCACATGGTTTGTACCCCAAGAGTCCAACATCTCCTCCTATGGCCGTAGAAATATATGGGAAGCCAAAGATTTTAGTGTGTAAGGGAGTTGGAGAATTTAGTGGTGCAAATTGTCGGTGAATTTAGTGGTGTCACTCGTTGGAGAATTTAGTATGCAAGGGAGTCGGAAATTTAGTGGTGCTACTCGTTGGAGAATTTAGTGGAGCAACTCGTTGGAGAATTTAGTAGTGCAACTCGTCAAAAAATTTAGTAGTGCAAGTGCAAATCATCGAGAGAATTTAGTGGTACCACTCGTTGGAGAATTTAGTGTGCAAGAGAGTCGGAGAATTTAGTGACGCATCTCGTTAGAAAATTTAATGGAGCAACTCGTTAGAGAATTTAGTGGTGCAAATCATTGGAGAATTTAATGGCACAATCGTCGAAGAATTTATTGGCACAATTCAGCACAGAATTTAGTGGCACAACTCGTCGGAGAATTTAGTGGCACAACTCGTCGAAGAATTTAGTGGTGCAACTCGTCGGAGAATTTAATCGTCACATGTTGACCCAACATTTATGATTTTTAATTAACAAATTCAAATGTTGATTCAACGATCAACATTTACCAACATTGTATTTTGTTGTCTAAACATTATCTAAGTTCCACATGAATGTTGAATCAACATTTTTTACAATACCCTAGCATTTTTCTTTTTCTCTTAGGTCAATATTTTCACGATATTGATCAACTTTTATTTATGTGTTTATGTCAACTATTTTTTTAAGGTGAACTAACTCTAAGCACCACACAAAAGGTCAACATCCTCTTTCTTTTTCTACAATCCGAGTTTCCTATACGCGTAAAGAATCAGGCATGAAAAAAAAATTAAAAATCAAATCTGTGAAAAATAAAATGCTAGTAGAAAAAAGGTATGTGTCTTTCATGCTCTGTTGATGGTGGAGGCGATCAGTGGGAACAAAGAGGCATAAAAGGTGAAGTAGCAAATAAAAAGAGTAAGGAAGGTCCACGGTGCAAGAAAAATAAATAAAAAAAGGCTCAATCGGGCCAGAATGCGAAGCAAAAAAATGAACGAAGGGCCGCGCGGGCGCGCTAGGACTCGGAAATGTTCAAGTGACTTGAGAAGTGGATAAATCTCCTAACATGGGCGGACGGCCCCATGCGGTAGGGTGGGGTGGCTGCCCCAGCTACCCGCCGGCGAGACCCCCCCCTACCTCTCCTACCCCACGCCGGATGCATCACGTGTCCTCGTGAAGCTTTTTTCCATGGTTGTTCATCTATTGCTGTTAGCTCACGTAGGGAAGAACCAAAATAAAAAAGGCCAAAGGGAAGAGCTGAAGAGATACGGAGTTGGGCCAAATGAATTTTCCTCAGGCCCAGTCGGCCAAAACATAAATACGATCACTTCCTTGTCTAATCTCACGTAGACGCCCGACGTTTAATCGCCCCTGCGCTCAAGCCGCCAACGTGGAAGTCCAACCCTAGCTGCTCACGCTGCACGGTCGTGTCCATGGATGGAGATCGCCAAGGCAGTGATAATGAGCAGGCCAATGCAGGGCGTGGCCGTGGGCATGGCTCTAGTCCGGAAGCGGCGTTGAACCTCACGCCGACGATTGCAATTGGCAGAGGTCGCGGAAGAGGAGCAACGGCAACCAATTGCAACAATTTAGCTCTAATTGGAAAGAAAAAGCTGGTTAACAGAGGTATTTAACATTTTTTAAAATAATAATCATTTGTACAAGTTATTTAAATGGCAATTATTTATAAATGGTTGCACAATTTGTAGGCTTCTTCACAAGTTTGGGAGTTAGCTCAGGGAGCTCTAGTGGTCCAAGTCCAAGAACTAGTGAAAATCAAGAGTACGAAGAGTTGATGACTTCAAGACCTGTTATAATTTAGGAAGTTTAGCCATGAAGATGGTAGAAACTGAGAACCGCCTTACTTTTCCATTGGTCTATCGCCTCATTGAATTAGCCTTGATTCGACCTGTGGTAACAACATCGGTTGAAAGAGCATTCTCAGCTATGAATGTTATCAAGACAGATTTGCGTAATAGGATGTGCGATCATTGGTTGAATGACCTGATGTTATGCTACATTGAGAAGGAGATGTTCAGAATACTCGTAGATGATATAGTTAAAAAAAAGATTTCAAGCAATGAAAGATCGGAACATGGATTTGCCTTTGCCTAGGCCATCTACAACACGCGACTCTTAAACTACTGGTACATGTTCTTATAATATTTCATTCTTATCATTTTTTTAATCTTAGTAAAATTTAGTGTGTATGTGTGATATGTTTTCATTGTTAGTCAATGTTGTCAGTCGTCTCCGCCCCACCTAAAATTTTGAGTGTGGTCCGCCACTGTCTCCTGATTAGCATCTAAGGACATTCACTAGTTTCTATTTTAATGGTCACAGCCAGAGAGATTGCCCTTATACTGTACACATAACCAGAGAGCAACAACAGGACGACATCCCGAAGGATCAACAAAACCATAGGCCAGGCCACCTGAGAGCTCATACCTTTCTCGACCTTTTGGCTAAGATCAAGTGTAGTATCTGTTCTTATCAGTTTATTATCCGGTATGTGGGTATGTGCCTACTTTGATATTGATTGAATCTTCTATCTTTTGTGGGGCGAGAGCTTGCAAAGGTAGCTTGCTGCCTAAGCCTTCGGGCGTCATCCAGCCGTTGCACTACTGGCCAGGCTTGGCGCATCCCAACAAATCCAATTGTAAAATACTTTGATTAGTGTAACTAGCCCATTCAACCCGTGCATCCGCACGGGCTACAAATTATAGAATAAAATTTTGTTTTTTGCATTGGAGTAGGACTATAGGTAAGTGGAAAATATTTTTATTTGAAGTGAAACTGTAGGGAAATTGTAGATATTCTGAATATATATATTTTAATTCTAAAGTGTTGCCAGCTTTAGAATGGCAAATATATATGATTCACTAATAGATATGCGAGATTTATCACTAATATATGTACTATGCATTATTCTTTTGCAATATGTACATGCTACTAATTATTTGTTAGGCTATACTAAGAATTGCATTTACAATTGCATGTCACAACTTTACAATTATTCCATATATTTTGTTGGATCTCATTTATATATTTTAATTCAATCTCATACTACGATATAGGGATTCAAGTTTTTAATACTTACCAAAAAATTTCCGACCAGGGAGAAACTAAATGCTAATATCTTTCTTAAATCATAAAAAATCAATGTTGTGTTGTATATTTTTCAAGTGTAGTAAGCTATATTATTTTGTTGGTTTTTTATTTTTTAAATATATTAGCTAACCTGGGAGTGATACGCCATGATCCCATCCACCCAGTTAAGCACCTAGCAATATGCCCTGGATCTCATCCCTCCTTCCTTCCTAACAACCTAGGTCTATCCTGCCTACTTCATCCAACTATCACCTGAAATTTCCATTGCCTATACTGTGAACTCACCTAGAAGTATAAATTTGTATCCGTGAACATTGCAAGTTCTAAAACTCAGATAGATTCTTCGACACTCACCTGATGATTCAACTTTCTTGTCGCAAATTGTTTACCCAGTCTCCAAGCTGTAAGGCTGGCCCCCGTACCAGTTTGAGTTTACCTCTGCATTTTGCCATCAAGTAACAATTTTATGAAATATATAGATAGAATTATATCTAGGAAAAATATAAAAAAATTAAAATATATCAAACCACTTAGATTCGTAAAAATAAAAATGGCAGTCATTAAAATATCATATGCCTCGATTGTAGTATAATATGATATGATCATCATGAGATCCACATACGGTTTCTTGTTCTCCATGGGTATCAGATTGTCAGACTCAAGAAGGTACTGCTCTAGATTTGAATCCTGCCTGCTCGACGACTTAATTAGTGAAATAGTAAAGGACTAATTAATTGTGGATGAATAATATTGATTATCTATTTCCTACAGGATGTGTTATCAGACTAAAGTGTACCTGCAAGATGATGAGTTGCGGGGTGCCAAAGATCACGACTTCGTGAGGTCCTGTACTGCCTATGGCTGAATATTTGACTACAGCCGACAGGGCGATCATATCTTCTTGTTCAGAACACGCCATGATTTGTTTTTCCATGATCAGCGGCTAATTAGGCCTCCGTCACTAAACCACGGTATAGAATAGGCGACCTATGGTGAGTCGGTAAAAGCGCCTTCAGCGACTTACGGTTGGTCGCTAAAGAGCTTTACCGACCTATGCGGTCGGTCGGTACAAGCTGTGTCGGTAAAACTATTACCGACCGACTTGTTTATAGCGACCGACCGTGGGTTGGTGTTGATAAATCTTTACCGACCGACCGTTCATCGGTACATGAAGAATTACCGACCAACAGTCCATTGCAACAGGTACTATAATCAAATAACAAAACAGGGTAATATAAACAAATCTCATCATTAAAAATAAATTATAAAGTAATTATTCATCAATATGTGTTTGCACAACACTCACAAAAAACAAAAATATATACTGGACAATCATCGACGTTCACCCCCATTGATCAAAATTAATCCAAATGACACACATACAGATTGTCACAACATGTCTCTCACAAAAGCTTGAGTTTTCAAGATTTCGCAAGGTAATTATAAAATGGTTGGTATGATGCTTACAACAGTTTAGCATCTAGGTTCTAATACATTTACTCACTACACAATGCTCTATCCACATAAAAGTTATTTCTAGTCTAAAGAGTAGCTTCAGCCATCATATTGTTATGGATGGTTCATTACCAATCAACGTCCATTAATTCCTGCAAAAAACATGAGTAAACAATTAGAGAATAAGAAAAAATAGGACATCAACAATCTCATATGTACATGGAAAAAGTTGTATTTCAGAGTAAACCAGCAATGAAGCAAAAAACCAGCAGTGAAGCAAAAAAAATTAGTCCATGTCCTTAGGAAATTTTACCTGAACATACCTCATATGTCACTATACTACCAGAGGTTGCTGGTTGGCTAAGTGTTGCAGTGCACAACACATCATTTGCTGAAATCATACATGTTGTACGTTTGTTCAGGGAAGATGTCACACTTCTTTTAGCAATTCCTTGAACATGTAATTGATTATTTGGAACCATATCAGTTGAGCACACTGAGAATGCCAACTTGGTGGCTATTTATATACCATTCTATATGGACTAAATTTGTATGCTTGTAATAATTTCAGCTCATATGGATCATTTTAACTATTAATACTCATGATATAACTAAGCTGGGCGTAGAAGACATGCCGTGCTCGTGGGTAGGATCTGAGCTGCTAGTCCAGATTCAAGCTAGGGCTAATCTGGCTTTTGATCTTGGATTTCTAATATTCTCATATACTAAATGGAAATTCATGATCTGCAAGCTGAAATGATATGGCTGCTACAAACAACTTTCAGGTCACAGATACATGAAGGTTGAAATACCTGAATTCAGTGTCCCGCACCTGAAGGTTGTGTTCATGACTTCTTGTTAATCTTGTGCTGAAAAATTAATTAAGAATGTTACAAAAGAACTATCACATTTATAATCCAAAATCCTATTACTTTTTTGTACATGCAGTTGATATGATTTTAGCATAAATGACTTGCTACTGTTATGCTTTTCAGAAAATAAAATGAGAAAATAAAGAATATTAGGTTTGTGGACAGACAAATACACAGATCTATTATATTCAGCAAAAAACAAAGATGGAGTACACAACTCACGTGCGATTGCAAGAGGATAAGAGGCCGGTTGTGCTTGTGCTTGCGGGCCCTGAGCTGTGACCTTGTCCAAAATGACGGAGGCATCTTTTAGATCTTGGAAGAGGGAGATGTGAGAGTCTAGATCGTTCTGACCATGAGGCACAGGCCTCTGCTCCTCAGTCATGGAGGATGGTGAGGCATAGCGCGCTGCCTCTGGCTCTTGGACGTCTGAAAGGCGGGGGATGGATTTCCCTGGTCCCGAGAACAGCGAGGCGGCGGTGTGGCAGGTGGGTGTCGCGTCGTGGCAGGCGCGGTCCGCGGCTGAGCGGCGGGCAGCGGCGCTGGGTGGCGGCGGGCTAGCTGGACGGCGGCACTACGGAGGTACGGCGGGGGAGGTCGGAGGAGTAGGCAGCAGTGAAACTGAAAGGGGATTTTTTTGGTCAACTCGCGATTGAATCTGGTGGAAGAAGGCGGCGGGGAGAAGACAAATTAGTAGGTTTTGATGCTTATACTTTTACCGACCGACGGTTCGATGTCATGTAGCCCATTTAGCGACCCACCATCCAACGGAGAACCTCGAGATAATTACCGACAGACCATACATTGGTAATACTGGATTTACCGACTGACCGTTTGTTGTTATATTTTACCGACCAACCGTTTGTAGCTAGTATTAGTCGTTAAAAGTCCACCGTGGTATAGTGCGTCGTCCGGATCTGTTAAACCACAACCTTTTCTGTTTATGCATTATATCATGCTTTGCAGCACGGGAGTACTCCTTCTTTCCATGGTCGGCAAGCCCCCATGGTTCCTCGCTGAGTTAGTCCTTGCAGCTGTTGGATCGTTATCGATTGCTGGCGGCGTGAGGCCTTAGGAGGTAGGAGCCTCTAGTCCTCCACGAAAAAAAACCTAGGAGGAAGGTTAATATGACGGGATTATTATTTTGAGTTATTTTTCAATAATGGCATAGGTGGGTACTTATAGTTGAATTGAATCTAATGGCTATATTTGTGTTGGTGATTTGATTCTATCAAATCAACGGCCAGATGTTTTGCTTTTTTGTGAGAATTTCTTGGAATTTTCTCCGATTAATGTGGAGGCCTCAAAAGGAGCCTCCAATTAGTAAATATAAGATAGTGTAATATAACAACATGAATTTTGTCTTTGTTGTACTTGTGACAACGACAACTCCATATGAAAAATCGTAGAAACAAAGAAAAAATATAAGAAAACGTGTTTTGGCTGGCCTGCTTCTGTAGCTGTGTCCAGTATTACACAGGGCATGCCCGATGCAGAGACAGCTCGCCCTGTGAACTGGAAGGCCTGCAACACTTCGATATCTCAACACGCTTGATGAGAGCATCCTGTTAAATATAAATACGGTGGCCCGTTGTGTGTTAAGCTTTGAACTGCAAGCCCTTTGTCTGGCTTCTTGTTCTTGACAATCTGCTGCATAGCATAGAGAGGAACTGAGAAAGAGAGGGTCAAGTTCAAGAGGTGGTGACATGAAGGTTCACATGGAGGTGAGCTCGAAATGCAATCTCTCGAATATTCCTGCCTCCATCCAAAACCAATCTTCCTCTCTGAATCGTTAAATAATGCATTTCCTGTCCGTGTCATGGTTGTGGAACAGCAGCAGCGTGCGTCGATACCGGCGTTCGGCGGCTGGGAAGACATGGCGGCGGCGGCAGGCGGCGGGGCTGGCGCGCTGCCGGACTACTCGCTGGACTTCTCCAAGATACGCGCCGCAAGGATGCAGCGCAAGAAGGCGCTGTCATGGTCAAGCGGCGCTGTCGCAGCCAGCGAAGACATGAAGCAGAACTCGACGGCGGCCGGCGGCGGCAGCGAGGACCACGAGCGACGCCGGAGTCACCGCCGCCAGCACAGCGATGCCGCCGAAGCACGGCAGCCCATCCGCGGGCCTCCCAAGGTTAGCTGACGAAACAAATAAATGCATCGCCTTCTGAACAGCTCTCTGATCTTAGCATATGAGACATAGAAATGGATTGAAAATTTTTGATTTTTCGTGAAATATAATCGGAACTCAATTGGTAAGCCAGCATCTTTAGAATTCCAGCATCGATCGAGCGCTGCCACAGTAGTGCTGAAAATCCCAAGGCTATTTTGTTTTTGCGCGTGAAGAACTCCAGGCAGAGGACACCACCGATGTATACCTTCCTCTTGTTTTACTCAAACAAAAAACAAATCGACTCATAGAACTAAATACTATTCTTTGATGTGCCTGCTAATAATTCAGCTGGTTATGTATGCCATGATTCATAGCTGGCACGCGTGTCAAAGATGGTTGCGAAAACTGCAACGTGCTGCCCTCTCATAATCCTCTGCTAATTTTCGTATACTATTTCCTTTTGGATCACATTACTATACTTCCACGTGTACTGCTTTGTGGTGCTAATAACACTGTTACAACAGATTAATTGCCCTGCTATTGATTTTTTTTATTTGATTGATATGCTTCAGCGGACAGGGAGGAGCAACAAGTTCAAGGGCTACTTGTTTGGTTGCATGGGTCAGTGGTGACGATATGTGCTTGTTGTCGTAGTTGTGCAGCACTAATGAGCAGAGAGACCTGTCCAAGTTTTTAAGGAATATATTTGCAGCTTGATAAAAGAGATGAAGCATACTGTTCTGTTGTAACATTCCCATGGTTGCAAGTTATAAATGGTTGCTTTTGGACTCTTAACCATTTGCATATGTAAATATGTGTATTTTGCAGTATAGTATTGAGGCACACGTATGTTTACTGTCAGATCGATTCAGATGTATGAATATGTTGTTCTCGATTTTCTTTTTCTCATAATAGAGGCTCGAGATTGGACAATGACTTAAGATCACAAACATCATGAATGTTAATGACGTGAATGTTGTAATATCATAGAGGAGAGAAATCAAAAGCAAGGAAAAAGAAAAGAAAGCAAGGAAACCGGTAGAAGAATGTTAAATCAAAGATCAGGTGCGCAAAATGGTAAAAAAATTTGGACCATTTCTCGATTTGTGCGTGTCATCCTTGCGCAGGAGCCATGCTAATCTTCTCTGTATCGTTCCAATTTTATCGAATGTCTCTGAAGAGACAGTAGTTGTTCTAACGCCATAGCTTATAATCTGTTTTTAAGCTAACTAACTCGCCAAGGTGGTACTAATTACATCTTCAAAGCTCATAATCCACCCGCGCGCATTGCTTACGGTCGGGCTCCAGGCGTCTTGGTAGGCAGCCTAGTCTTGGCCCGCTATCTTCAGCCCAACGGGCCTAATTTGCAGCCCAGTAGAACCGTGCAAGCTCAAAAAAAAGCAACGGGTTGTTCCTTGAAGCATCGATTCAAAGATCAGGGTGAACATCTTCAATTGTGTGTCAAAGATGGTTGTGGAAACTGCAACGTGCTGCCCTATCATAAATACTCCTCTGCTAATTTTATAGCACTATACTAAATATTTTTTTTTGCATAACATTACTATACTACAACGTGTATGTGCTAATAACACCGTTACAATCGATTAATTGCCCTGCTCTACTGATTTTTTTTATTTGATTCATATGCTTCAGCAGACCGGGAGGAGCAACAAGTTCAAGGGCTACTTGTTTGGTTGCATAGTAATGTTATGCAACGAATACGTGGCCATCGTATCGCGTCCGACCGCTACACCAGTCAAAAATGGCATGGCGCACATGGAGGACGGCCACATCACCCAAAAATCTAAGAGGAGGTAAAAGCTACGCCACATCAGCTTTAGACTATATGTAATTTTCAGTGTAGTGTTGAGGCACACGCATGTTTATTGTCACATCGATTTAAATGTAGGAATACGTTGCTCTTGGTTTTCGTTTTCCATAATAGAGACTCGAGAATGACTAGCAATCAAAGGGTCATGAATGTTAATGACGTTAATTCTGTAATATGAGGAAGGATGAGAGAAATCGAAAGCAAGGGAAAAGAAAAGAAGGCAGGGGAAATAAATGGCACAAGGATGTTGAATCGAAAGGGCAAAAAGAGCAATGACATCAACAGAAAGTAAACAAAGCCATCTGAAGGACCCTCTAGTTAGAAACCAGGAACCGAAGCACAAATTGGTAAAAAATTTGGACCATTTCTCGATTTGTGCGTGTCATCCTTGCGCAGGGACCATGCTAATCTTCTCTGTATCGTTCCAATTTGAAGAGACAACAATAATTAGAACGCGATGGGTTATAAGCTATGCTTAAGCTAACTAACTTGTCAAGGTGGTACTAATTACGGTTTCAAATCTCAAAATCCGCCCGCGCATCTCTACGGATGGGCTCCGCGCGTCTCGGGATGCAACCTTGTCTTGGCTCGCAATCCCAGTCGAACGGGCCCAATTTGCGGCCCAGTAGAACCGTGCAAGCTCACCACGTACTTATTTCGTAGGTGCATCGAGGTCTACAGAGGATCATTCCCTGAAGCATCAATTCAAGATCTGGAGGAACATCTTTAATTGCGAGAAATTCAGTGTTCGTGCTTGAAACCTGGACTGGAAGCTACAAATCCTAAGTTTCAGAATAGAACTGGAACCTCTGATCTTGCCGTCCATCAATGGCCAGATTTGCTGACACATCATCGCTTCCTAATTTGTGAATAATAAGAGTCACAGTAACGTCTCAGAAAAAAAGGTAACTGACAAATAATGACGTGGACTTTATAGACGACAACAAAATGAAGTTGACTGCATAAATAAGCTCTGCTGAAGTTCAATCAAGTCACCACATGTTTATCATAAATAACATCCTGGTGTGATCAGATTCACCAATTAACTGCGGCTATCATTTCCATTGCATAAGCTTTGACAGTATAGGAAACAAAGGGAACAATGCCAAATCGATCAGTATATATATTTATGCAGCAAGAAGGTGTGAACATCTGAGTGAGAAAAGGACAGACTAACAATATTCAAGCACACATCGTCGCGTAATAACATGACCTATACTCGCCCTAATCAATATGTAAGCTTGATCGGGCAACCCAGCAATGCGAAAATCCAACACACCTGTTTTGTTTTTCTCCTCCGCAACTGAATAAATGATAATCGCTATGTCAAACCCTTCACATGACAAACAAAGATAGTCATTAACAAAACAACAGTATGGCTAGCTAACTTGGCTGCCACATGGATAATAAACTAGTAAAAGACTGACTTCCAAACACCCTGTTTAGTCAAACAAGAAGGGACACAACCTGTCACAATAAAGGAGCAATCTGCAACCCAAATTATATGTTTAGAAACAGCAGAAAACCACTGCCATCCCCTTCACATGACAAACAAAGATACTCCTTTCCTGAAATCTTGACGCTCATACAGCAAAAATGAATTGGAAAATAGCTAGCTCCGGCTGTCAGAACGTCAAGATATAAAACAACAGTATTACCTAGCTAACTTAGCTGCCACATGGATAATAAACTAGTAAAAGACTGATGCCTAGCTATCTTATCTGCCACATGGATAATAAACTAGTAAAAGACTGATGCCTAGCTAGCTTAGCTGCCACATGGATAATAAACTAGTAAAAGACTGATGCATGACAAGAATTCGTATTGAGAAGTTGCACTACCTAAATATTTAAACACACATAGCATGGTATGCTGTAGACAAATACAACTAAATTCACGATCACAAAGCATCACATCCCAATAAGCACGAGAATGTAACCCAAAACACCCACTGAATACATAAGACAATGGCGTTGCAATACCAAATTACTCTAAATCGAACCTTGTAGCAGCATAGGGAGGATCGTAATATATGTTTATCCAGAAGTGTCAGTGCATTGATAACATAGACGATCATTATAATAAGGGCACCATGGACTAAATAACTTAGCTGCCGTGGCATAGATGACATATGGATCGGTTGATGAAACTAGAAGACAGTCAGTCAGGTCATAAACTTAGCTTGCAGCAAGCACAGAACAGCTTACATAGATAAATAGATACAGTAGGTTGCATAGATGCAGTCAATGGGAACTCTTTGATAAGTTAGTTGTCCTCGTCGCTAACACCCTCCTCATTCTTACTCGCTCGAATCCAAAGACATCTTACGGAAGGTAGCTTTTACCTCAGGCTTGACCTTGGCAGAGAAGCTCATAAAGATGTTGCCTTTGTTGCACTTCTCCTTTTTCTTGAACGAAAGCACAAGCTTCTTGCTGCCATCGTCGCCAATGACAGTGGTGAAGTGCCTGCTCGGCAAGTAGAGGTCAATGTCGCCCATCTGATGCTTGACCTCTTCCGTCTCTTCCATGAACCATTCAGGCACCTCGACGTAGCCCTTCTTCTTGAACTCCCGACGGACCCAGTTTTGGAAGACGATGAACTCCTGCCTCACTGACTCATTCCAATCCTCGGCCATCATGCACAGCACCTCCTCGGGCACGTCCGGCAGCTCCTCCATTGCCGGCTTGCGTAGGGACTCAATGTTGTACGGCGCCATGCTTCTGGGATCACGGGACAGGATCATGGCCACCTCCATCCTCGGCAGCCGCGTCATCGCCTCCCTCACCGCCGGAGCCTCCTCCTCATTGCAGTCATTGTGACCCGACGCGGCCGCTGCTGCTGTCGGCTTCTTCTTCTCTTCAGCATGACATGAATTGTATCGCTCGGAGCCAGAGCAACCCTGCAACATCTCACCGAAGGCAGGCCTCAGCTCGGGCTCAATGTCGGCAGAGAAGCTCATGACAAAGCTGCCTTCCTCGGACTTGAACTGAAACACGAGCTTCTCGGTGCCATCCTCCTCAACGACGGTGGTGAAGTGCCTCTCCGGCAAATGCACATCGATCCATTCCCCCTGCCGCATCCTGACCTCTTCCGTCCTCCACGAACCATCCAGGCACCTCGACGTAGCCCTTCCTGCTCTTCTCTTCAAGGACCCGGACCTGGAAGGCGCTGAACTGCTCCATCATCTCCTCGTTGAACGTGGCAACCACCATGCGCAACATCTCCTCGGGCAGGTTGGGCCGCACCTCCCGAACCAACCTGTGCAGGGTCCCCACATTGTACGGCTCGAAGCTGAGTGGGTTCCGGGAGAGGATCCTGACAGAGTCTAGATCCGACAGCCGCGCCATCCCCTCCCTCGCCGCCGGAGACATCCCCATGCGGCCGCTGCCGTTGGGTTCTTCTCGTCGGCATGAGACGCCTGGAATCTCTTGGAGGCGGAGCGGCCCGGCGAGTACATGGCCGGTGGCGAGTGGCGAGGAACGCCGGCAGTCGTCGTAGGCGGCGGCGCCGGCGGGCAGCGTCGAGTTGGGAGAGGAAGCAGGGTTTGGGAGTGGACTGGGCTCCCGGTGGTTTCTGGACCGCCTATACATCTCGTACTATACAGCCCATACACATCAAGGCCCACTTCGGTGAATGACAAAGCTCTGCATCTTTCAGTTTTTGAACAGTGCTGTCTTAATGTTTCAGGTGTGCTTGGTGATATATATCTTCAGACTTCAGCTCTGTCAGGCTCGCCAACACCAGCTAATCACGCATGGCAGCTTCACAATCATATGGTCACATATGGATGATGCGAAGGAATCGGCAGGTGCAGTTATATGACAACTGACTGGAGAGGCTTATATGAAAGTATATTGATAGATACAGTAGGAACACAAGCAGAGCAGCAAGTAGCAGCCTCACTACTATTTGAGCTTACAAAGACGACGCAGTTGTGATGATGTAGCACTAATTAGTAATTACTGTAGACTCACACGGGTTGACAACAAGAGACGCAGTCAGCCATGAGGAAATGGGAATCTGCAACCCAAATAACATGTTTAGAAACAGCAGAAAACATTTGGAAAGAGCAAGAACACCTGACCATGTCGTCCCTCATCGAACAGATTCAGATGTGACACCTAAAATCTTCCTGATTCATGAATGCCAAGGGTCACAACAATATCATTGACAAGAAACTGATGTGTACTGTACAAGCGAGAACAAAAGTGAAGTTGAGTGAATAAATAAGCTCTACTCAGTTTCAAGTAAGAAAAGGACCAAACCATCACATATGTATCGTAGTAGCATTCTGCACGAAGCGAAACCTGACTTGCAAGTTGGATGTATCTGTTCCATTCCATTAATAAGCTAAAACATAAGATTGACAATAGGAAACACTACTAAATGAGGTAAACTAGCAAAGAGATGAAAAAAAAATCTTAAGTGAAAACTGCATACTAACAAGATTCAATGACACACTGTTACATAGTGAGATCAGGCAAACCAAAACATGTTAAACTCCAATACATACATTGTTTTTTATTTTTCCCTTTACAAGAGACCATATGATAGGTGTACGCCAGCAATAACATGCTAGTTGCCAGCAATGAAAGCACTAACTACTGCAATAAAAAGGATCATAAGGGCGGTGGGCATAAAAGGAACCGAGAGATGAACGCAATCATTGCATTAACAAATAACAAGGGACACAACCTACCGCAAGAGAGTAGAAATAGAAATCTGTAACCCAAATAATATGTTTAGAAATAGAAGAAAGCAACAATGTCAACACCTTCACATGATTAAAACAAAGATAGGCATTAGCAACAACGCAGCCTTTAATGTAGCTTCCATATGGATACTAAACTACTAAAAGACTGATGCCTAGCTAGCTGAGCTGTCACATGGACAATAAACTAGCAGATTGATGCATGGCAAGAATTTGTATAAATAAATTTGCACTACCTAAATATTCAGCTCCATATAGCATGATATGCTGCAGAGAGCAGTCAAATTCAACTAAGTTCATGAGGCAAAGCATCACATCCCCATGAACAACAATGGTGTAACCCAAAACACCCACCCTGAAATATAAAGACAAAGACAATGACATCACGCTCAATAGGCCTAGCGCTCAAAATCAAACATAGTAACAGCAGATCTGGAGGATTTTAATAGATTCCTATCCAGAAGTGTCATAGCATCGATAACATAGATGGTCGTTATAATAAGGACACCATGAACTAGCTGCAACTTGGATCAGTTGATGACATTAGCTAAAGACAGTCAGAAAGGTCAGGTTATAGAACTTAGCTTGCAGCAAGCATAGAACTACTACATAGATAGATACTGCAGATCGCATGGGAGCCGACGCTTGGAACTCTTTCATCAGTTGTACTCATCGCTATCACCCTCCTCCTCACTATCATCACTCTCCTCGTCCTGACTCGATTCCGGCAACATCTTGCGGAAGGCGGCTTTTATCTCCCGCTCAAGTTGGGCAGAAAAGCTCATAAAATTCTTGTCCTTGTTGGACTCGAATTCAGAAACAACCTTCCCTTTTTTCTTGAACGAAAACACAAGCTTCTCACTGCCATCGGCCTCAACGACAGTGGTGAAGTGCCTGTCGGGCAAGTAGAGGTCAATGTGTTCCACTTCCCCTGCCGCTTGCGGACCTCCTCCGTCTCCTCGACGAACTCGTCGGGCACCTCGACGTAGCCCTTCTCCTCGAACTCCGCAAGGACCCAGCTCTGGAAAACGACGAGCTCCTCCCTCGCTTCCTCGTTGAGCGACTCGGCCACCATGCGCAGCACCTCCTCGGACACGTGCGGCCGCTCCTCCACTGCCAGCTTGCGTATGGCCTCGACGTTGTACGGCGCGGCGCTGCTCGGATCCCGGGACAGGATCCTGGCGACCTCCAGCTTCGGCAGCCGCGTCATCCCCATCCCCTCCCTCGCTGCCGGAGCCTCCTCCTCGCCGTCGCCGAGACGCGATGCGGGCGCTGCCGTCTCCTTCTCGTCGGCGTGAGATGCATGGCCTCCCTTTGAGTTGGAATGGCCCGGTGAGGCCATGGCTAGAGGCGACTGGCTAGGAATGCCGGCGGGCGGCGGCGGCGGCGGGCACTGGTGTCGACTTGGGACCAAGAAGCAGGGTTCGGGAGAGGAATGGGTTTAGCGGTTTGTGGGCCGCTTATGCATTCAGAGTGAAGCTCTTGGACTGGAAAGCCCATACCCATCTAGGTCCATTTAAGGGAACAGTACGTTTCTAAAATAAAATGTTCAGCGAATGAATAGTGCTGTCTTCTATTTCATTTTCCTGCTTGGACTCTTGGTGCCTTCAAACTTCAACTCCGTCAAGGTCGGAAACACCGGACGATCAGAAGCAGAGCATCAAGCAGCAGGGGACTTCCATTTGAGCTTGGAAGGAATACACAGTTGTGCTGATAATTCCAAAGCATGATGGGTTATTTTTGTTGAACCATAAGTAAATTGCACATCTTTTCTATGAGCTTAGATGTACGCCTCCCCTTTATCTTACTCAGATATGTTTTCTTAGAACATGTTACTGCATACTAATAATTCGGCTGATTATGCCAAGAAAATTGCATTTTTGCGACGTAAATTACAAATTATTTGGTTCTACATCATTCTGATCCGGCAGGTGTATCATAGATGGTTGCAAATAACTGTCACGCCCTAGCATTCCTCTGTTTTCTTTAAGATCCTCCTCTATTGATTTCATTTAGTACTAACTATACTTCGGTTGCAAGGGCTGTGGTGACTGGTGAGAGGGGCATTGCAGTAAAGGCAGCACCACCAATAAGAGAACCTCATTAATCCAATTATTGAAGGAAAATAGTTGCAGCTCAAAAAGATTAAGTATATTTTTGTGTCGTAATATCCGGTGTATGGAAGTTCTCCTGCTTGGTGTAGAAATTGTTCCTGTTGAACTACCTTAGCCATTTGCACACATGTAAATATGCATTTACAATGTAAGAACATATATGTTTCTTTTACCAGGTAAGTTGTTCTAGCATCTTTCGTTTTTCATAATGGAGTGTTGAGATTGAGAGTAATCCTAGGAAAACAGAAGTAAATTATGTGAATGTTGTAACATCAGAAAGTAGGAGGGAAAGAAAATCCTAGGGATAAAAGAGGAAGGCAAAACATGAAATGAAAGTGGATTTAAGAAACAACAGAAAGATAGGATCAAGCCAAAATTGCAAGGAACAATAAGGAAAGATGGGAAGACCAGCGCGTGAAATGGCAAAAAAATTTGGACCATTTCTCGATTTGTGCGTGTCATCCTTGCGCAGGGGCCATGCTAATCTTCTCTGTATCGTTCCAATTTTATCGGATGTCTCCGAAGAGACAGCACTGGTTGATTGTCTTGGTTTATAAGCTGCGTCTAAGCTAATTAACTAGGCAGGGTGGTACTAATTACGCAGCATTACGGGCTGTTTCAAACTGCGCACGTTGCTTGACAGCGAGAGGCCGCGTCTCGAAGCTTGGATAACCATGGGATCGGCCCACCATTCCCCAAATCAACGAGCCAAAATCTGACCCATTTAACAAATCGAAAGGTCCACCCGATGTAACCTAGGAACGACCCATCAACTATTACGGTAGTTCAATCAGCTGGATAGCTGAAGCACCAAGATGAATTCTGGATCATTCCTTAAAAACATCTATTCAAGAGATCATGAGGGAGACTCAAAAAAAAAAAAGGGGGGGGAGGAGAGATCATGAGGGCAGTGCAATCAATTCATAGTTCGAGCTTGGAGAACCTGCAAGCTGCAGCTATAAAATAAACTCAAGTTCCAGAACGCTGGCCAGAGCAAGAACCTCCGGCTCTTGCCATCCATCACTGGACATATTCAGATGTGACACTTCAAAACTTACGGACAAACAACCATTATTGACAATCATCGATATGATGCAGAATTTTTAAATCAAAACAAAATGATGTTGAGTGAATAAATAAGCTCTGCTCAAGTTCCAGCAGTAAAAGCACTAAAGCATCACACATTTATCATAGTTCATAGCATTCTTCAATGTAACCTGACTCACGAGCTGTGGGGCCAGAGGCTATCCTTCCCATTACATTATGGCAAGAGGGAACACGGAATGGAACAGTGCTAAAGCACTGCATATATACATGCAGCAAGGAGATGAAAAAAATGTAACTGAAAAAAGGACAGACCAACATGTCAGATATCTCATAATGCCATGACCTGGAGTTGCGCTAGTCAGTATTCAAAATTGATCAAGCAACACCATCAGTGCGAGTAGACTAGAAATAGTATGCTAACAGGAAAATCACTAATCGAGGTAGCAATCTTGGATGATAGGCACTAAATAATTAGATATGAGATCACAAGGGACACACATCATTCCACAGGAAAGTAGCAATCTGCAATGCTGCAACCCAATTCATACATTTAGGAACATAAAGAAGCCACAATGTCAGCACCTTCACATGGCTATGCTAAGCTTCCCAATTGATTAAAAAATTGTAAAAGACTGAAGTGTAGCTAACTTAGCAGCCACATGGATAATTAACCAATAAAAGGCAGAAACGTAATTACCACTTAGCCACCACATGAATAATACACTAGTAAAAGACAGAAGAATACAAGAATTCATATCAAGAAATTTGCATTGTCCAGATTCAGGGAAACAGCACGAGATGCAATGAACGAATTCAACAAAATTCATGAACAAGCACATACATTCCATTCCCACAAACATGAGAACACAATCTGAAACACCACCCTGATCTGAAATAAAAAAATGACAATGACATCACAGTGGCAGATTGCTTGAAAAACAAACAATGTAACATCAGATAGGGGGATTATAATAGATGCCTATCCAGAAGTGTCGGTGGATCTATAACCTAGACTATTATTATAATAAGGACATCGTGGCCTAATTAACTTAGATGCAGCAAAGATAACCTTTTGCTCAGTTGATGACATTCGCTAAAAACAGTTAGTCTCAGGTCATAAAACTTCACAAATGATTACTTTCCTTGAGTCAATAAATAAAATATGGTTCAAAAAATAATAGAACTAAAGCATCAAATTCTTATCATGTGTGACCCGACCCGCCGCCTGAGTTTATCCTTTTCATTATGTTAATAAAGAAAAACACAACTTTGACGCAATAGGAAACAAAGTGAAAAGTGCTGAACTGGTGCATCAGAAACGAGATAAAATATCCAAGTAAGAAAGCAAGTACACACTAACAATATCCAATCACATATCATCACCTAATGACATGTCCTGATCTTGTCCTATTCAATAGTTTGATAAGGCAACCCCAGTAATGCGAAAGATCCACCATATTATTCTTTCTTTGTTAGAGAACACATGATAATTAATTGTAGACCAGCAATAACGAGCTAACGGTGAAAGAATTAAGGAAATAATAGGCTCATAAGGGATGACATAAAATTAGCGAAGAATGATGCGTACTAATTAATAAGACTAATTACATAACATGGGACAAGACCTACCACAAGAAGTAGTAATTAATGTAAAACCCAATTCAAATGTTTCAAAACAGCAGAATGCCACAATCTCGGCACCAGCACATGACTATAAAAAAATATGAGGATTAATAGCATGACAGCATAGATAGCTCACCTGTCACATGGGTAACAAACTAGTAAAAGACAGGTGTCCACCGAGCTTATCAGCCACATGTATAATAAATTGGTACAAAATTTATGAACGGGCATGAAGCATCCCATCCCCATGAACATGACAACGTAATCTGAAATGCCTTGAAGACAATGGCATCGCAATAACAGACGAGTATTGTAACAGCAGACAGGGACGACTATAGTAGATGACTACCAAGAGGTTTCAGTGCATCAATAGCATAGACAGTCATTATAATAAGGACATCATGAACCAGTTAACATAGCTGCAGCATAGATAACATGTGGATCAATCATTTGCTACACAGTCACTCAGATCATACTTAGCTTGCTCCAAGCACATAAGAACTACTTAGCTAAATAGATAGATTGCACGGATGCAGACGATGGAGACACATTCATCAGTCATCCTCATTGCTATCACCCCCTCCTCATCCTCATCACTTTCCTCTTCGTCCTAGTCCTTTCTTTCTCGATTCACGCAACAGCTTCTGATAGGCAGTTTTCATCTCGGGCTCAAGCTCGGAAGAGAAGGTCATGAAAAGGTTGTCTTGGCTGGACTTGGATTCAGGAACAAGTTTCTCCTTTCTCTTGAAGGAAAAGACAAGCTTCTCACTACCATCATCATCAACGATAGTGGTGAAGTGTCCGTCCGACGGATGCATGTCAATTGGTTCCCCCTGCTGCTTCGGGCTTCCTCCGTCTCCTTGATCAACTCATCGGGCACCTCGACATAGCCCTTTTCCTCATCCTCTGCACGGACCCAGTTCTGGAAAGCGATAAGTTGCTCCCTCATTTGCTTGTTGTATGACTCCACTTCCATGTGAAGCATCTCCTCGAGCACTGCCAACCTACGCAGGGCCTCGACATTGCACGGCGTTATGCTGTTAGGATCCCGGGACAGGATCTTCACCACCTCCCGCGTTGGCAGCCGCGTCACCCCCTCCCTTGTGGCCTGAGCCTTCTCACCATTGCCCCGAGCAGTGTGAGATGACTTATCTCTGTTGCAACGAGCGGCTTTCATCTCACCCATGACCTCTCGAAGAGTACATCCGGAAGATGTTGCCTTCTTTGGATTTGGATTCAGAAACAACCTTCTCCTTTCCTGTGAAGGAAAAAACAAGCTTCTCCTTGCCATCCTCACCAATGACAGTGGTGAAGTAGCTATCGGGCAAGTACTGGTCGAAGTGTTCCCCACTTTCCTTCCGAGCATCTTCCCCGTCACCGATGAACTGGTCCGGCACCTCGACATAGCCCTTCTCCTTGAACTGATCACGGACCCAGTTCTCAAAGACAATAATCTTCTCCCTCATTTCCTCGGAGTACTGCTCGGCCACAATGTGCAGGATCTCATCTAGCACCTGCACCCCTTCCTCCTGTGCGAGCCTGCGCAGGGACTCCACGTCGCAGGGCTCAACGATGCATGGGTCACTAGTCGGGATGTTGAACACCTCAATCAACGGCAGCCTTGTCATCCCATCCCTCGACACCGGAGCCTCTCCACCGTCGCCGTGACCTGACGACGAGGAAGTTGTCTTCTCGTCAGCGTGAGATGACTTGTATCGCTCGGAGCCGAGCATTCCCCCAATAACACGCCGAAGGCAGTTTTCAGCTCAGGCTCAAGGTCGGCAGAGAAGCTCATGACAATGCTGCCTTCCTTGGACTTGACTTGATAACCACCCTTCTCCTTCTTCTTCAACCGGAAAACAAACCTCTCGGTGCCATCCTCCGCAATGACAGTGGTGAAGTGCCTTTCCGGCAAATGCACATCGATCCATTCCCCCTGTCGCATCCTGGCCTCCTCCGTCTCCTCCATGAACCATTCAGGCAGCTCAACGTAGCCCTTCTTGCTCTTCTCTTCCATGATCCAGATCTGGAAGGCGCTGAACTGCTCCCTCATCTCCTTGTTGAATGCGTCAACCACCTTGCGCAACACCTCCTCGGGCACATTGGGCCGCACCTCGCGAACCAACCTGCGCAGGGCCTCCACGTTGTACGGCTCGAAGCTGATTGGGTCCCGGGAGAGGATCCTGATAGAATCCAAATCCGATAGCAGCACCATCCCCTCCCTCGCCGCCGGGGCATCCTCGCTGCCGTAGCCGCGACCCGCTGGGGCTGCTGCCGTTGGATTCTTCTCGTCGGAGCGAGACGCCTTGAATCTCTTGTAGGCGGAGCAGCCAGGCGAGGCCATGGCAGAGGGGCGAGTGGCGAGGAACGCCGGCGGTCGTCACAGGAGGCGGCGGCGTCGGTCGGTGGTGACTGGTGAGTTGGAAGAAGAAGCAGGGTTTGGGAGAGGCTGGGCCCCTGGCAGTTTGTGGGCCGCCTATACATCTAGCGTGCAGAAACTCTTGGGCTGGACAGCTCATGTCTACGAAGGCCCATTAAAAGAACAGTAGACCATTCCGTTGGAAAGAATATGCAGTTTTTTTTTAATATAAATTGAAAGAATATGCAGTTGTGCTGGTAATTCCAACCACTAGTTCCCTCTTGTTTTACTGTGACACTAGACTTTGACCAGTAACTTTTCGTAAAACAGAATTACTTTACGTTATAAAAGTCGCTCAAAAACATATATAAAGTACAAGTCTGAACCTTGGAAATAATGCAGGCATAGAGTATGATGGAATATTTTGTTTGTTAGATTGAGTCAATGTAGTAATCATCATAGATTCCATATTGAGTTCTCTTAATCTCAGAGAGAGAGAGAGAGAGAGAGAGACTATTTTTCAGACACAGAGAGAACTTAGGTGGGGCTAAAATTTCATGAATATATAGGAAGGTTGCAGAGTTATATCTAAGAACCACAGAAAAGCAAGATGATTTTTTTTTCATTCAATCAAACCACAATAATCAATACTTCTTTGAAATAGAAATGAGAGTTGTATACAACCGACGCTATGTTTAGAGGAAGACAATACAATTGAATAAATGAATAAATAAATAATCTTAAACAAAGAAACTTCATATATTTGCTCGCTTTTTAGAACTGAGCTTGGATGCGGTCAATGGTCTTCTTATCCACTTGGAAAGCTTTAGCAAGGATATCATCCGTGATGGACGGTTTCGAGCCAAATACAGCATTCGCCACAGTTATCACCCCAGGGTTTTGGCTACTCAATCCTGCAAGAGCAACAGCGTTTTTGGTTCCGTAGTTGAATTGGAAATGGATCAACCCCTTGGGGAACACAAAAACGTCCCCTTCCTTAAGAACCTTTGTGAACAGCTTGTTGTCAGGATTTGACGTGACAAAACCAACATAGAGGGAACCCTCAAGAACAGTCAGAATCTCAGTGGCACGTGGATGTGTGTGAGGTGGGTTGAGACCATATGGTGCATAGTCGATGCGAGCGAGAGAGATCCCCAATGTGTTCAATCCTGCTATTTGAGCAACGTTGACTGGGGTGACGGCAGAGCCTTGCTTGTTGGTTGTGTTGCCAACCATTTGAATACCAGAGAAGAAGAAATCTTCCGACACAACATCCATTGCATCCTTGCATGGGAACCCATTGACACGCACTGCATTATATTGTCAAAATTATCAGTGAGACACATATAAACAGTAGTTTTGAAGTACATAACAGTGTGTGTTTACTCGATGTAGAAGCAAATTAGTTGACTAAATACCTTTAGACATCTTATCAGCAACGCAGAAGTCCTGCAGAGGGCTTGGATCAGAAGCAATGGCGCCATGAAAGCATGACAAAGCCAAGATTGCTGCGGCAAGGAGCACGACAGGAGTGGCCATGTCTGTGGTTCTCTTCCCTAGCTTACTGAAAACAAAGGGAATGGTTTGTGTCCTCGAGCAACTGAGAAGTATGTTTTGGTTGAGGTAGCTAATTGCTTTGGTAGTCGTGATAACGAAGCATGGATGAGTTTGGTATTTATAAGGAGATAGCCAAGCCCAGCCTATCTATGTTGCATGCAGGTGAATTAGTTAACGTTAGGCAAGAACAAGTCTTGTTGGAATGCGTCATTGCGTGTGTTTGCTTCGGCAGGTGTATGGGCAGCCTGCAGATAACTTGGAAGAAGTCGCTTTACGCGGACATGGTGACTAGATATTTGGATTGTGTTGTGTGAGAGAATATTAGAATAATGACTCTTTGTTTGATAAGCCGGCCGCAGGTTGAGTAAGCAATTTTCCCAGGTGCATGGAAAGCGTTAAATATGTAAATGAGTATGATATGCTGACCATTTAAGCACCAATAGTTTAATTTTAATTTTGATAATTAACACTACAAAGTTGTTGTGAATGTGTGAGGTTAACACACTATTATGTCGCACAGTACGTTTCTAGATTTTACAATGGCAAGTTTATACTGAAGACTAGCTGACAATGGTTCCTCTCAAAATAACAGAGCAAAAAGTTGATGAGAATGACTGATAAGTGGTGTTTAAGCTGGCTAGCATGACCCTGAACATTAAGCAAAACAAAAGCTACCCTCTCAAACCGCGTAGAGATTATGTCAACTAGGCCATTCATGCTATTTGTTTAAATCGATGTCGCCATCATCAAATAGCAGAGGGATTTGATGTAGGCTTGTAGCCGCTGCAGGCTGCGAGTAAATTAATAATCATATGCTTCGGACTTGTTCCAAATTAATTGATCTATATGGCGACCCTTTCAACCATTTCTCCACTTCCGTATTCATCCCTCTTTTGACGGAACAAATTAAGAGATTCCTGTTCCACAACCCTATATATACTAATCCTTTTCAACCTTTACATTCCATCGAGCAGCAGAAGAACAAGAGTTAAGCATCTACAGTTAGGAAGCTATCAAAAATATTGCTCGCTCACTTCTCAAAAGCACTTAGTTCAGTGAGAGCAAATTAAATGGCCTCACAATTTTTCCTGCTGCTTGCCATTTTGGCCTTGTCAGCTGCTCATGCTTTCGCCTCCGATCCAAGCCAGCTCCAGGACTTCTGCGTTGCAGAGAAGATGCCACAAGGTAGTACATATATACTTTTCAATCTACCAACTTATTAGCGTTAAGCAAATTGACATGTTTAATTTCTAATCAAAGTTTCCTCCATGCATGAAATAATATGCGTGCAGTTCTCGTCAATGGGTTTGCTTGCAAGGACCCGAAGGCTGTCGTCGCTGATGACTTCTTCTTTTCCGGCCTGCACATGGCCGGGAACACAAGCAACAAGCAAGGCTCTGCCGTGACTGCAGTGAACGTAGCGCAGATTGCTGGGCTGAACACCATGGGGATTTCGCTTGCCCGCATCGACTACGCACCGTACGGCCTCAACCCGCCGCACATCCACCCGCGCGGCACCGAGATCCTGACCGTTCTTGAGGGCTGCCTCTACGTCGGTTTCGTCACATCGAACCCGGAGAACAAGCTGTTCACCAAGGTGCTTAACAAGGGCGACGTGTTCGTGTTCCCACAAGGGCTGATTCACTTTCAGTTCAACTACGGGACAAACAAGGCTGTGGCTGTGGCGGGACTGAGCAGCCAAAACCCTGGAGTAATCACTGTGGCGAACGCTGTATTTGGATCCGAGCCATCCATCTCAGATGATGTCCTCGCCAAGGCCTTCCAGGTGGACAGGAACACAATAGACCGAATCCAAGCTCAGTTCTAGTTGTATACTCCCTCCTATGTGCCATGTGCTGTCAGTGGGAATTCATTTATTCTTTTACTATAATGTATTCTTTTGTATAACGTTGAAATTTAATGTCTACACACTCGTGTTATGTACATGAACCATGAAAATTTAGCTAGCCGCTCAAGTGCGAGGGCTGCTATACTAGTTATTACCTTATGAACAAACTTGTAATACTAGGATGATTTTATCCCTTAAATCATTCTTTACTTGAATCCTTTGGGAATTATATTACCATCATGATTCTCATACCAATATCTTTACTTCACTCCTTTGGGAAGAGCCATGTGGCATGGGCGTCGGTATGCTTCCACCGGACCCCAGGCAAAGGGCATGAGACCGTGCCGTCTCTCATATTGTAGACACTGCAAGAACCTGACCTCAACCGTCCATGCGAGCTAATGTGTTCCTTATCATCACTCTTGAAGAAGACGATGCCATCCCCGGGCATCCCAAACTGCGAAACTGAAATTGATCGGCACTGGCGTTTATGGATAGAAATAGCACGTGGTCGTCCCCGATGGTGGTCACCCTTGTCCACCGTGACTGCTCCAAGTCAGCCTTGAACACCTCAACTCCAACTCTTTGGAACAACGGCCAGGTCCTTGAACGCCTTCCACGTGTGATGATGCGGATCATAAGCAGCGAACCACACGACTCGACAAGGAATTTCGTGGTCGTCGTGCCTTCCGGAGCTTGTTCAATCACCACAAATGGCGAGGGATCGAGAATGTTCGTGGTGACCTTTCGGACTCCGGAAACCCATGCGTCACCCGTGAGATGGTTGATGCTGATGTCGACGACAGACAGGTCGTTGCAGAAACTGAAAGAATGGACTGCATAGAGCTTGCCCTGGTGGAACTCAATGTCAGCCAGCAGGAAGGAGTCCAAATCCAGGGACAGTGACCACCAGCAGGAGGCTGCTCCTGGCTTGCACACTGCAAGGCATTCCATGGGACCATCAGGAGGCTGCTCCCCGACCGTGACGAGCGCCGCGACGAGGCCTGACGTCGAGCAGAAACATATCTTGGTCACAGTCATCTCCAGTTCTTTGTAAACGTTAGTGAGGTCGGTCTCACTCTCGCCGGACTCGTACTGGGATTTGAATCGGGACAGGGCAGGGAGCTGGATCGTGGCACTGGTGAAGGGATCCCGCAGGTAGCAGACGCCGTTGCCGGAGAAGAGGAGCCAGTTTCCACAAACGCCGATGAAGCCCGTGCAGGCCGGGAAGCGGAGCGGCTTGCTGCAAGGGAAGCTGTATGCGGTACTGTCTTGGAGCATGAGCAGCGGCAGCCGCGGAGATGGCGGAAGGATCTCCCGTGCGGCGGATCGCCATTGCTGGCACACAGCGGCAAAGCGGACGCGATCGATAAGGGCTGGGAGGCAGTCGAGCACGAGGCCGGCGAGCTCCACCGGGATATCCGGCCACGGCCTCTCCCTCTTATCGGTTGATCTGTTCTTGTTCAAAAGAAAGGGCCACAACTGATAAGCCCTCGACACCATCTTCACCAATGCAGGGACGACAACGAAAGGCCATCGTCAATATTGCCCTTATTATCTGCCCCGATTCCGTGCTCGATACGCGTGTCACACGCCGATCTCAACTCCTATACAAACCCAATTGTGACTCGAGTACTCCACAAAGACTGAAAAAATAAAAAATAAAAACACGTTTTTGGTCAAAGTTAAAAAATAAAAGAAAGGAGAACTGCCCGGTTTTGTTCTACCGCAGCGTCCCTTCAACTGTATCAAGATGGCTACTGCGGATCAATCTTGGGCACTCATTGGGCTTTTACGCAGGACGCCTGAGCTATCAGAGCTTGAAATCTGGGTATTGATTTCTTTTGCCATCTTCTGTTTCTTTCTGTGTTATTTTGAAACGGATGATCAGGATCCGGTCATCTCAGCTGTGTGGTTGACAACCTACGGCGTGTGGCGGTGACAAATTACAGAGGAGGCACGGCAGAGCTGAAGTGTATCTTGCCGGCGTTGATTTGATACCATGCACTGTCATGTGGCAAAAAACTAAGCTAATATTTTACTTCCTCATCGTCTGATCATGTGACCATTTCAGTTTCCTCCAGCATCTTATTCCACTATCCATATGGTTTTTCTCTCTGGAAACTGTATATGTACGCGAAACAAGCTTGCTATATATATGCAAAAGAGTCAGAACAGAGCTATGCGTGTGCCTGCCTCCTTTCTGCTTGTGGCAACTATAAAGGTGCAGATACTCTGATCAAGAAAACAAAGGCGTGCTTAGCATGATGCAGCATGAAAACATCATGACTAGCATGCCATTTCGACCACATCAACACGAAGATATGCCTCCTTTTTTATTCACCCGAATTGTACTAGTACAAGATTTTCACGGTAGATACAATCGACAGTACATTGTGATCACTATCGTTTGCTTGAGAGATATAGGATTGCTACTGCTCAGTAGTCCAGCTAATGGTATCTTGAAAGTGAAGGACAGTTTCATGCTCATTCTTTTCATCGCAGGTGTTGCGATCTTCCGCAAATCTTTTAGGCCCTATTCGTTTTTACCGGAACGGGCTGGAACAAGGCCTCTTTTGAACAGAATTATTTGAAATTCAGTCCATGAAAAAATAGCTGTTGATTTAAGGGGACTCCCTATGATTGGCCCACAAGTCCCAATAACAGCGTTTCCACCACCACCCAATGTTCCAATAGCATGTTTTCACCACGATCCAACTAATAACAACATCGAAAATATTGACATGTAATATTCAGAATATTGACACTTGACGGAGGATAAATATATGTTGACATAGTACATTCACAATATTGACTAAAATTAGAACTTTTAAAAAGTTCAATTTTTGTTTCAAAATTTTTAGAAAGTAGAGTCAATATTTTCATAAAAAATGTTGCGTACAATATTCAAAATATTGACACAATATAAATAAATGTTGAGGATGTGCATACAAACTGTTGATAAAAATTTGGATTTTTAAAAAATATGTAATTTCATTTCAACATATTTAAGATATAGCCAATATTTTTCTAAAAATGTTGAAATGGACTATTCAAAATGTTGACACAATATAAATAAATGTTGACATATTACATTCAAATGTTGGCCAAAATTTAATTTATAAAAAATTAAAAAATATTCATATTGGATCCTATTTTTTAGACTTATTTTTAAACAATACCATGGTTCAAACGGAATCAAAATCACGCTTACGGTTGAGGAGAAAAATACGTTTTAAATCTAAAAACAGATTTAGTTTAATTTTTAAGCAAATGGTAGGTTCTCTAACGTTTCATTAAAGGAGGAGTAAAAAGAGAGAACATAAAAATTCGGAATGAAATCCTCTGTCGTCGTAGTACTAACGACACATCATGCCGTTGCTCATTGCTTTTAGCTTTATTAAAGCATCTCCAGCTGTTCCCTGAATAAGGTTACTAAATCAAAATTTAGGATTTGATGAATAAATATCATTCTTCAATCGTTCCCTAAATGAGCTTGCTAAATTTACCAACTCTCAATTCATAGTCCTGAGGTTGGTATTTAAACGAAATGATTATCGGGAACTGTTGGAGTGCATGTCTTTTTTTTTACTCCTAATAGATATAGCAACTCTCTAAAACCAATTTTTTTAGTAAAATTATTGGGAACTATTGGAGATGCTTTTAGCTTTGACGGTGTGATCTGCACGCATATGAGAGTCCATGGGCCAGAATAGGCCCAATGGTTAGTCAGTTCTAGGCTAGAAAATATTTAGATTACACATAACTTCAGACTAGTAGTAATTTTAGATCTTCAGATTACTAGTTGGGCATAATCTTATACAGGTTACACGGATTAATCTTCAGAACAATATGAATTGGTTGCCTCCGTCTGTATTATTTAAAAATACAGACTTAATGACTGCTTGTACCGGTTGTATTAATAATATTTTATTTATTATATGGACTTGATTAAAAGCTATCAAGTCTTTGGGCTTACCGTATGAGAGTCCATGCATATGCCATCTAGTACAAACTGCACGGTTGTGCCTTTTCTATAACAACAGCAGGTGCTTCAGCACAGTTTGAAATAAGGAAAAGAAAAAAGAAAAAATATCCAGCTTAAGCTGCTATAAACCTAAGGAACAAACACCAATACTCGGAGAGTTGCAGAGAAAACCTAGGTAGTTCTAGGGTTTGACATTAGCCCGGGTCAAAAGATATCCTCCTGTTCGCCATCTTGAATTGGTCAGCTTCCTCGTTTGCGAGTAGAGCGACGTGTAGGCTATTGCCCTCCTTTCCATATGTTCCACCAGCCGGATTTAGTTCAATTAGGGATTGATAGGTTGAAATCTCCCTGCCTCGCATTGAACTATCCTGATACTTCATTATTCTGATGTAAAAAGGTCACTTACATTCTGTTGAGCAACAGATTGTAAATGAAATTAGCCGCTAGGTTCAAGGCTAGGTCAGTAAATTCAGTGCACATCCCAGAAGCTCAGGCTAGGTTCTGTTCAACATATCAGTGTTCAAGCAAGGTTTGTAAATCAATTTCAGTGCACATGATGTGTAATCCAAGTTATGCTCATTCAGCATGCTTTAATTAGCTTCCTTGTGATGTCTTTGTCCTTATGACTCACTAAGTGAATTTTTTAAGCAAAATTCTGTTCCTCAAATTCTTTGAAATAACTCCTTTTCAGTTGTCTTGTGGAGATCTCTGTGTGACTTCATCTTTAAAGTTATATATCTGCATCAAACTTAGAGAAATGTAGTTATTATTATTTGATGAAATTCGGAAGAACCAAAGGAAAAGGATAAACAAACAAACAAAAAAAGAGAAGAAAGAGGGGGAAAATCAAGATTCTGACACTTCATTATTCTGATGTAAAAAAGGTTACTTACATTCTGTTGAGAAACAGATTGTAAATGAAATTAGCCGCTAGGTTCAAGGCTAGGTCAGTAAATTCAGTGCACATCGCAGAAGCTCAGGCTAGGTTCTGTTCAACATATCAGTGCACATGAGTTTCAAGCAAGGTTTGTAAATCAATTTCAAGTGCACATGAATTGAGTTTCATTCCAGTGTTGTAATATGAAAATCAATGTATCTGCCTGAATTGATCTTACACCCAGCTCAATCGTCCTGTAGAAACAGAAATTACAGAACCAAGGGAAACAGAAGAGGGTGCTCGGCCAGGGGCGGTTGGATTCTGATTCCTAGAGCACCTCAATCTGAAGCATCTCTCGCGGCACCGGCATGGTCATCTGCAGGTAGTCATCGTCGTGGTAATCGTAGTCCTGCTGCTGCGGCGTGGGCAGTTTGCGGCGGCAGAGAGGACAGGCTCGTTCGCGGCGAACCCACTGGAAGATGCAGCGCTCGTGGAAGACGTGGGAGCAGGGCATGGCCCTGGTCGTCCCCTGCTCCTCCTCCGGCGAGGCGAGATGCTGCAGGCAGATGGCGCACTCGTCGTCGTCCTTCCCGGAGCGTGGTGCTACCTCCGGCAGCTGCCGGCGGAGGGTGTCGTCGTCGTCGTCGTCGGAGAGGCGAGCGCGCTTGTTGCGGGGCACCAGATCCACGGCGGTGTACATCCTCGTCCTGATGGCTTCGCTGTCGTCGCCGGGCGGCCTGAGGAAGGAATCATTCCAGACGGGGATGTCTGTTCCTTGCAGGTAAGGGAAGTAGCCGTACTGGCTCAAGAAGGCCTGGGGCGACGTGAGGTAATCGAACCAGGAGGGGATGCCGTCCAGGTAATCATACGTCTGCCGGCCACCGTCCATCGGAAAAAGGTAGCCGCCGGAGCAAACGATGACGGCGGCGGGATGGAAGAGGGGAGAGCAAACAAAATCGAAGCTTTTTTTTTTTGGGTTGACAAACCTGTTGTAGTACTTTTATATAGGCAAAAAGATCAGATCGGATTCCCATTCCGATTCCGATTTAATATGGCGAGCGCCGGCGGTTATGGCTGGCGATTTCAATCCGACTGGCGATGCGAATAATTAGACCGGACTCCAGGGTGTGTTCGTTTCCAGGGTGTAAACTTTAGAATTGTCCCATCAAAAAATCTTATTATTTAGAAGATCTTAAATAAAGTTTAATTATAAAATAAATTACAGGTCTCTAGACTAATTTACGAGACGAATCTAATGAGGTTAATTAAGTCATGATTAGAAGACGGTTCATTGTAGCATCACTTTAGCAAAACCTAAATTAATTAAGCTCATTAGATTCATCTCGAAAATTAGCACCAATCTATCAATAGGGTTTTGTCATTAAATTAATCGAAATATTCATAAATAGTAAGATTCTCTTTGATGTGACGGTGCTTAAATTGTAGAGGACAGAAACGAACAGGGCCTTATACACGTTGCCAAAGATTTATCATTGCTCGGATTCCGATTCCGATTTAAGGATTCCGATTCTGATTCCAATTCCGATTTTGCATTGCTCGTATATGGCGAGCGGCGGCGGTTATGGTTTAATTGGTTTTTTTCTTCACATTTTCTTGTACTGTCCAATAGGAACAATGTTTGTTTGTTTTTTTTGTCTTTTTATAAAAAAAACAATAGGAACAATGTGATAGTCGGACTGAAGCATAGCAGCAAATCAGTGTAAGGATATCCAAATATACAATATTTTTTAAACAAAAGCTCGCTACAGAAAGAAAAAGGAACTGGAACTTTCATTGCAGTCGGTACAAAATACACATGGTATCTATACATCCAGATTTCTATGTAACCACGTCAGTACAAGTGTAACAAATATGGCATTCACTTCATGTAAACTTTCAGCTAGTATAAACGCACACACCATACATTTGTTCCATTCCGTGGCTCCATGCTGAGTCATGCTTGTGCCTCAACGATCATCAGGATGAAACCAATACTGCAAAGCACCGAAGCTAAACATTTACATGGGCAAGCACTTAATACAAACTATTTATGTTGAACTTAAGTTAACAGAATTTGGATGGATGCACATTAAGTTTGTAATCTCATGAAATATCTACACATTGATATAAGGTTATAAATTGTATTCAGTAACAAATAAATGATGCAAAATGTAGGCTGCCATGATTCTATGGTTATTGTCAGTCATGGCACCATTCTATGGATATTACAGCCATGTAATTATTATGTCTTAATTTATATTTTAGAGCACTTTATTATATCTTAATTAATGCATGATAAGATATTAGTCATGCGTCAAACTAATCTATCCCAGCAAGAACGGTAGAAAGCAACTGCACTCTGGTCGCTTGCCCCAAATATGCAACAGCAAACAAGGAAACAACATACTATACTACCAAGAATATTTGATCAATAAACGTCCCATTTTTGGACGGCTTAGTTTTTTTTTTTTTTTTTTTTTTTTTTTTGCTTTGATGAATGTACAGTAGGGGAACCTTTTTATTTATTGGAGAAAGGAAAAGAACACAAACTGTACAAACAACTGAACATGATAGGCGAAAAGCTAACCAAAGGAAATCCAAGCTCAAAACTGTACACAACTAAGCTACGGAATCAAGGATAGAAATATAGGCTTGTCATTTTCAGAGATTCTGAGGTTGGAAGGGTTAGTTATAACTTATAAGCCCAAACAAAAAATATGGAAATCATAGATATCACGCCTTGTATACAATTCAAAACTGTGGATTTTTTAATATTCACCAGAGGTTTTGCATAAATAAGATTTGATCTGGGTCAACTAAAGCAGGTGAGTACTTCTCATATTTAGAGTCATAGGAAAGTAAAAATTATCAAACTTAACACAAGTCAGTCTGCTGATCCTTTTAATACTTTTGGTTATGTATGTTGTATTTTTCATGCCAACCTTGCCTGACACAAAATTAGGTACTTGCTGCATTGTAAATACTATTCAAGTACAGAGTTCAATAAAGAAAATATTCACCTAAGGTTGTATCAGGCGAAGCATTTTCGTCTCTGCAGAAAACGATACAAGTTAAAATCAGTTGACCACTCAAAGTATTACTCTGAATTCATGTCAGAATAAGATGAACTATCTTCGCATTTAAGGTCAGTTTCTCACCCATCGTTCAACTTCTGATGCCGATTCCGAAAGTCTACGGCGAAGAATGGATTTTTCTGCTTCACAACTCTCTACATCAATATCTGCATTAAAAGAAAGTCTTGTTGTGACAGATGGCCAGGATTTAATGGACAACTTAACTCGTTAAGCAGTTACTAAGGCAATCCCTATAATCTACTTTTACCTGACAACCCTGGAATCTATTTGAAGAAAGTGGGAGAAAAGTGGCTAAGAACGCATTAAATGCAGATGCCACAAGGCTCACACGTAATGACTCACCAGAATGGCATGTTTACAAACTTTAGCAGGAGGCTAGAGCCCCAAGCACAACAATAAAAATGGTATAACTATTGCAGCATAATCACAGACAGATTAACCTTTCAATACAAAGATACAACTTACAAGTGAATGTTGCTTTATCAGCAGTTATTTGCTGAATCTTGATGGCTTTGTACTTACTCAATGTTTTTTTTTTCACTAATAGAACTCAAACAAGTGACCAACTGTGGCAAAGCAAGATGTGTCTTTTGGCATGTTTTCCTGTAAATTGCACAAATGTACAACTGTACAAGGCTACAAGCTTTGAATTGTCATATTTTCAACAAGTAGCAAAAGGGCAATATTTTGTACAAATGAAGACATTTCTTGAAGATCAAAATAAATTTTATATAGGATATCAAGACTTAAATCTGACTGCATACATTCAATGTTTTCTTAACTTTAATTTGCATTAGAGATTTTCACAAAATCAACAAACATAAGGAAAAGACAACAAGCAATTCTCTTTTAGTTCTTACCGTAATAGTATGTTGACAAAATCTCAATGCGCTCAATCGGCTGGAAATAACAAAATGAGTGTTAAGAGATTCTTATCAAGAACAATTTTACACAAATTATAAACAGTATAATTTGCGACAAAGATAAGATTCATCCATTTCTTAAAGTATCCATTGTTAGTAAACATCTATGGCTGTATGGAACTATGCTATTAAGGCAAAGAAAATATAACAGATAATAACATACAAACATAATTATTAACAACTTGAAGATACTTGGAATAATCATATAAGGGAAAGAAATAAAATCAAGAAATGGTTTAATGGAAGAATATACGGGTGTATAAAACAGAATCAAACACATTATAGGTGGGGACATACCATAACAAAAATGCCTTCCCTATGAGTTGGAAGCTTCTCTAGTTTGCTCAATGTATCGTCACCTTTAGTCAGCCTCCCAAATACAGCATACTGAAATTCATCATCGATCAGTCTTGAATCAATTTATCTGACATAAATAAGGAACCTAAGTCATGTTAAACACCTGGCCATCAAGGTGTGGAGCATCGCCAAGAAGGATAGAAAAGGATGACGAGGCACTGTCTGGATCAGAGTACCTTGCAGAAGAAAAAAAGGAAATTATATCTTCTACGATAAGTGTACAGAAAGGTACATCAAGCAGTTTCATCTTTCCCCTATTAAATGATCTGATAATCATAAATAGATTTTCAAATTACTAAGAGGATATAATGTCACTATTGTGAGAACTGATAGAGGATGCTGCTCCCGAAAAAAAAATGGTAGACGAAGCACCTTCCCATGGAGAGGATTCCCCTAACATGCTTGACGCTACTAAATTCACCAACAACGGTCTTTTCTGCTTCTTTCTTCTGCTCCTCATTCATTGGGGCAGTTCTTCCACCCACGACAGCTGCAACTTGTGCAACAAAACCCTTGTCAACCTGGAAATGACAAGAATGCAATGTACTGTTAACCGATATAGTAGTTACTGAAGAAGTATGTGTTGAAGGACAAGTAAAGAAGAAAGCAGCTTAGACTGGAAATACCCTGAAGAAGTGATTTGTATTGTAGCATCCAAGCCGAACGAGTTTGAAAATGTGTTCAACAGTCTTAGGTGCAATATGAGGAAAGAAGCCGAACTCAATATCACCATGATTTGTCTGCAGATGAAGTTGGAATAGAAATGTGAGGACTACAACGGAAGGAAATGCTAAAATAGACACCAAAAACAAAACAATCACCCGGTCAACTGATAACAAACAGGGATAACCAATTTATTAAATGAAAGATTCAATTTTCATTCGATTATTTGATTGGTCAGTAACACACAGTTAATAGTAATATATGGAATTATGTAGCACACACTTAACTGAAGCTGTTATATCATAAAAAAAACTACAGGTGCATTTTGATATGTGTAGGTGACAGCAGATTTAAAAAATAAAAAATAAGTGAGGTGAGGTATAAGATTAGAATTTAGATGCACCATAACTATTCAGGCATAAAAAACTCTCATTCTATGTATGGGTGAACTTTAGCTGGACCAGGAGTCAAATTTAGTCACCGGGTAATGAAAAAAACAGGGAAAATCAGATGTTTCAAGAGGAAAAACAAGCATCTTAAGATTAATCCAATTGAGAGACCTTGGTGACACCATTTTATCAGAGTTGTTGTCACAGTAACCAGTTCAGCACTACATTTCCACTAATCTAAGACTCGTACAAAAGTAATCTTTCAACAGCCACTTGAGCACAGTCGTGGTCACAATGCCAACGCAATCCCCTGATTACGTGAACCCCTCTATATGCAACCGGTAACACTAACACAACCCCAGTCTTCAACCACACTGTCCATGCCAAACGAATTCTTGAATGAATCCCACCCCATCAATGTTCAAAAGCAAAACTCCCGTAATCTTAGCCTGGATCCTCCAGCCACTCCAATCCAATCAACAAAGCTACTGAATTTAAGATTACCCAACCCGTTTCTTCCCCCGGGAACCAGTAAAAATCGCAAATTTGGCACGAATTGAAAGCCATCAGGCAGATCTCGCAGTGATAAGAGCAGTATTAGGGACTGAGAGGAAGTTCGCTGGTGACCTGGAAGACGACGCGGGCGGATCCGAGGTTAGGGTCCGACGAATAGAACGTGGTTGAGGCGTCGGCGCAGGCGGCCGCCACGACGAGGAGGGCCGCGGCGGCGACGGGGCGGAGCGTCACCGCCATTTTCCCCTCTCTTTTACGTTTTTTGTTTTTGACCCTTTTCTTCGTGGAATAATAGAAGTCCGACTGGCATCTGGTTTCTGATATCTCTTTGTAAATGAACTAGGGCCCGTTCGTTCCTACCCTCTAAAATTTAAGCATTGTCACATCAAAGAGAATCTTATTATTTAAAAATATTTTGATTAATTTAATGACAAAACCCTATTGATAGATTGATGCTATTTTTCGAGATGAATCTAATGAGCTTAATTAATTTATGTTTTGCTAAAGTGATGCTACAGTAACCGTCTTCTAATCATGACTTAATTAACCTTATTAGATTCGTCTCGTAAATTAATCTAGAGGCATGTAATTTATTTTATAATTAAACTTTATTTAGTACTTATAAATAGTAAGATTCTTTTTAATGTGACAACTTCTAAAGTTTAGACTCTAGAAAACGAACACACCCTAGTATTGTACTACCTTCGGTAATATTTTAGATTTCTTTTTACAATGAAGATTTTGGAACTTTGGATAATACGAAAGATGATTCAAGGAAATCGATTGGGTGAGACTAAAACAAGTCATCATTATGTGCGACAGTCTCAAAATATTTCAGAGTACCTAAAAGTATTACTTCAATATGAATACCATAGGTAAGTTATGCAGATTTCAGTAAAATTCAAACCTCTGTAGAAAAATCACATACTTCAAACAAACTCAAACATTCACATAATAACAGTGGCAAATATATAAGAAAAAAGTTTCGTTAATGCACTGTCACACATGGTGCTTGGTTGGAGCAAATGGGAGCGAAAATGGAAACATGGAGATAACGCAAACAATTTGTGCTATTACAAATTTGTTAGATTGTGGATAAGAGAACTCGATAATAGCATACTTATGTAAACCAATACAAAATCTTGGGTGTTGTGTATTTTTTCTAAAAGAAATAGAACAGGATTGTGCATTTTTTTCCAAGAAAAACTGGATTATGCAGTTCTTTTATAGGAAAACTGGCTTCTGAATGAAAAAAGAAGAAGGAAAGTACTAAAAATCTTTGTGCCGAATCACCCGATCAAGTTTGCTGGCAATTACCCTCAATGCCATCACTCTATCTTTTCAGAGCTCTTTCCCGCAGCGGCAGTGCCCGCTGTCCTGACACGCGCTGTCCACTCCGCAGTCCGCACTCTTCGGGTGTTTCTGGTCTAAATTTTAGAAACTTGTCACACCAAAAAAATCTTATTATTTAAGAGTATTAAATAAAGTTTAATTATAAAATAAATTACAGTGCTTCAGATTAATTTAAGAGACAAATCTAATGAAGTTAATTAAGTCATGATTAGAAGGCGGTTACTGTAGCACCACTTTATCAAAACATAGATTAATTAAGTCTCATTAGATTCAATCTCGAAAATTAGCGACCAATCTGTCAATAAGGTTTTGTTATTAAATTGATCGAAATATTCATATAAATAATAAGATTCTATGTGACAGTGCTCAATTCCGGTGGCTCGGAGCCGCCGTCCCTATCTGCTGCCTGCCGTCGTCGTCGCTTCGGCATCACGCAACCTCAAGGAGGATGTCGCCGATGTCTACTTCCTAGCGCGGCGGGCCCGATGCAGGCCCATGGAGGCCACTTCCTCTCCTGCCGACGAGTACGGCTGCAGCGGCAGGAGCATGGAGGATCGTCAGATGCTCGTCTACGAGAATACGAGAGATTGGTACTGGAGGAAGGCGACAGTGTTTCTGAAGCGGGACCCGAGCGGTGGCGCCAGTACGCCGCTGGCAGTGCTGTCACCCGCGCCGTCCGGGGCTGCGACGGCTTGCAGTGCTACATCGTCCCCGTCTCCAGAGGTAGCCGTCGTTTCTTAGCTTCAAAACAACAGGAGTGACCAAATTTGGTGCAGAATTTCTTCCCCGCTTCTGCTGTTAGTTACTGATTTCCTTGCTCATCACCACACTTAGTCCACCATGTTCTTCAGATAGTAATAGTGTGTTCAATCCGTTAGTGACTTTGCAATTGCAAACTTTATCCCAAGCAAACTGACCTATCTGGGAAAAGTAACCATTTTTATGTGTATTTTCCACCCAGTGTCGAATAGAGAACAGCATCAACAGCAGAAATGTTGGATTTTCACCCTCGACTTGAAGTTTAATGTGAGTTAGTTTTGGATATTTTGTTTCATAGTGGCCTTGTTATTAGAAGCTTCGATTGGGCTTATTGAGGGTCTGAATTACATATGTGCAGTCTCATATCTAAATTAGCTTGTAACAGATCCTGAACTTGGCACCAAAGGAACACATTGGTGAGAAATTTGATGGCGTCCTTGCTCAGATGCATCGCTGTATTGATGGTAGAATGGAGGCAAATAATGATGACTCTGATAGTGATACCGAAGTTGTGGCTGATTCTGTCTGAATCTTCAATGCCTTGTAAGCCTGCTGTCTATTAGTACTTTGGATGCTTAGATCCCTGATGTTCATAAAAGGAGTGATTTCTTCTCATGCCTATTAAACCCAAGAACATGTGCACCAAAATATGTTTTGACAAAAGTTTACAGTATCATCAGTGTTTACCATCAGAAGTTGTTTTGTATTGCAGCTGCGAGATGTCTTAGTTCTTTTGGCATATTTTTGTATGTTTGTAATATTTTCTTAACTTGCATGCATTTTCTGTTATCCCTATTCTGAAGCATATGTTCGATGCATAATATTCTTTGACTTGAAGAAAGTCAGTTGTTATGTTTTCTCAACCTGTATGCTTTTCTGTAAACCCTGTTTTCTGAACAAAAAGTTTGGCATGTAGTATTATCTGCAGTCCTTCAGAGAGGTTCACTTTCATCTTCTTTTATGTCCTGTCTTACTTATATGAAAGCTGCCTTCTTGGAGGATCCAGTAGCTGGTAGGTTCATGCCTTATGCCCACATGGGTTGTTCAATTTAGAAGCTTTTATTGAAATAAATCAACAGTGTTCAAGGACGGTTCTACTATTTTGACCATTTTAGTTCAACTTAGTTTCATCTTCTCTATCTAAATCAAGCTTCTTTTATTTGTTTGCAGTAGCAATGTCCAATATGCCTGAAGAATTACTCTGTTGAAAACATAATCATGATCCTTACTTCAACCCTGTCAGCTCTTTGGTGAGTTTATAGTGAAAATGAAGTGTTGTTTTCTTTTTCTTTTGAATAGAAAGTGATGGTTTCATGTCAGGGATGATTCTTTTGAAATCGTTGTCAGGCCTGATGGTTCCTGTTAGTTAGGGTAAAGCTGATTGTGTTTAAAAGGGGACTACTGAAAGTCTGAACTACATATACATAGTCACATCTAAAGAAACTCTGATTATCATATCTCATAATAAATAAAGTGCATAGCGAACACTTATTAGAAGAGGCTGGAAACAAACATTTATGTAATTATTGAAATTGCATACGCTTATCATAATAGATAAAGTGCACCATTCAGAAGCTGGAGCGTCAAAAGATACTAATATTGCTGAAACAAAGGCCTGCTGCATGAAAGCTTCTCCCCTGATCACTATCAGATAAACGAAACTGCGAGATGTCATGGTTCTTTTGGCATAACATTACTTATCCAGTCATTCCAGAATCTCCTTAAATGTTTGTGATATTTTCTTAACCTCTGCATGCATTTTCTGTTACCCCTATTTTCTGAAACATACGTCGAATGCATAATATTCTTTGACTTGATGAAAAATCAGTTGTTATATTTTCTTAACCGTATGCTTTTCTGTAAACTTCTCTGAACAAAAAAGCTTGGCATGTAGTATTTTCTCTGCTCTCCTCCACAGAAGAAATCTTCTTTTAGGTCCTATATTACTTATACGAAAACTGTCTTATTTGTTAACAGATGACTTCTTCAAGGATCCAGTAACCTCTGGGTTCATGCCTCATGCCCACATGGTTGTTCAATTTTGAAGCTTGTATTGAAATAAATAAAAAATATTCAAGGAAGGTTCTACTATTTTTACCATCTTAGTTCAACTTTATTTCATCTTCTTTATCTGAATCTTGTTTGCAGTGGCAATGTCTGACCTGATATGCCTGAAGAATTACTCTGTTGAAACATAATAATCAATTCTTACTTCAAACATGTCACCTCTTTGGTGAGTTTACAGTGAAAATAATTGATGTTTTGTTTTTCTTTTCACATGGAAAGTGATGTTTTCATGTCTACATGCATAGTTGATGTTTCTGCTTCATTCTGGTGATGCAGATCCACTGTTCCTGGTGAGTTAAGGGCAGAGCTAAACTGAAGGACCTAACACAGTGGCATTTATCAGATGGGATCCTGAGTGGTGGTGGCAAGACACTGCCTGCAATTCCATCAACCGCACCCTCTGGGGCTGCGATGGCTACAAGTACTGATGTATGACCACATCATCCCCGTCTCCAAAGGTAGCCGTTCTTTCTTAACTTCAAAATAAGGGTCAATGGTGTAAACTTTTTTCCCTGCTTCTGGTTTTAGTTTGCAAAGTTTGTTCATTCTGTTAATTGAATTTATAATGGTAAATGTTGTCTAAAATAAACCCACTTATCCGAGAAGAACAACTACTCTTATGTGCAAACTTTTACCCAATGTCCCACCGGTTAGTATGTTATGAATAGAGAGCAGCTTTCAGTAATTATGATATCTATTTATGTCAGCATGGTACCAATTGATTTACTTCATTACTTGGATATAACAAGAGCATCATTGGTAACAAATCAAGCATCTTTCAGTTCATAATTTTGAGTCTCTTCATCATGATTTGGAAAAATTGTAATGTCTGATATACATATGAAGTCATCACAATCACTTCTGTATGCCTTGTCCTGTCATATTAAGCTGGTACCACAGCTACTTAGTTTATTTGCAACGATCCTGGGGGAGAAGGGTGTAATCAAGCCCGATATAAGGATGTTAGTTGTATATACAATAGGTGGTAAATACTGAATATGTACTTTCTGCAATTTACATTAAGTAGTTTACCACCAGTTGGGCATGATGGGGCATATCTATTGGAGATACCCACCAGTTTGGAGGCAGTTCACTATATGTTTTACATATCTTGATTCAGAAACTGTTTGAACATGTCGAGCACAGCTGTGGACTGAGACAATTAATCTACTTATATGCAATGTTTAAAAAAGCGAACGAAAAAGCAGGCAGGGTAGACAATACAAAATGAGGGGAAAGAAAAGGAGGGATCCTTTGAATGCTTAAGCAGAGACTAAGCGGAAATTTGCAGTTAGATTGCTTTTCATCTAATGGAATTTCAAAAGCTGGAGCGTCAAAAGACACCAATGTAGCTGGAACAAGTGCCTGATGGATGAAAGCTCCTCCCTGTGAACTGTCAGATTGACGTGGATGCTTCTTTCTGTGCGGACACAAAGCCCCTGGTGGGGTTCTTCTAGTAGCCATGGGCAACATCACACAAGCAAATAGCTCATTGCAAACTGAAGTGCTAGGTGCTCTATGGAGCCTGGAGCGAGCAGCTAAGCTGGAATATCTTAAATTATTCTAGAGACTGGTGTTGCTTGCATCTACGCCGGGGCAAGCTCTTACATCGGAGTTCAGGCAGCTGAGAAGATTTGTTCGATTGTTTTACTGTTTCTACCTGTCCATGATCATCTTCTGTTTCAAAAAGGAAAATTCAAAAGGATTGACCCCAGTTGTAAGTTGTTGGCCTGGATTATTCTGGCTAGAACATGTTTAATTGCCCCCATGAGGGTCTCGTCTCATTAAATTGATGGTTCAACCTCGACGGATCAGATATATACAGCAAAATGTGAACCTCAACGGATTAGTTATATACAGCAAAAGAAATCCATAACTGAAGAAGTGAAGATACAGATACACAATCATGTTATATAGCAGATTTGCAAAACTGTACTAGAGGAAAAGTGTACTCTAGGCATATGACCACATAGGAAGCATTTAGGATGGATGAGTGCTCCACCTCGAACTGTACAGTACAGTTCAGGTTTACATGCATGTTCAGCTGAAGAGAAGCGATTAGCATGGGAGACTACAGGGCAACAACGGTACACTGTTTTGATGCTCGTTGACTGGTCCTTAGCAGCTGAGAGTCCGTCTTCCATATGGGTAGCGGCAATGTCACGTGGGGGTGATGATGACCCTCTTCAGTTTGTGGCCGTGGTAGAGCACCACCTTGATGAACTCCTGCTCTGCCTTGCCTCCTCTGTAGTTTGTCAGCACCACACGTCGTAGGTGGTCAACGATACAGTTGCATGAGATGACTGGATCCTGATCATCCTGATCCTCCTCATCATCATCCTCGTCATCATCCTTTGTCTAGGGCTGACCTTCGCCGTCACATGGAGTATCAGTACGCTGCAAGACAAAAGAAATGGTTAAGACTAGTACATGTTGCAGCATCACTGTATCATCAATGTTTGCCACTAGACAGAAAGAAACAGAAGATAGAAAAAGAAACCAATACCCAGATTTCAAGATCTGATAGCACAGGCGTCCTGCGTAAAAGACCAATGAGTGCCCAGGATTGATCCACGCTAGCCATGTTAATGCCTAGAGAAAGCCTTTGCATATAAGGGAGCGAGACCATCATCCGTCCGTTCAACTGGATGCATGTCACAATCAACAGATCATTAGCTATTAGTCAGAAATGAAACATCACTGCAAGTATACATGGGAATACTTGTTGATGCATTCACCATAGTTCCAGCATTATGGCTAACCCATGTCAAATATATAACGGCCCCAGGAAAAATATTAAATGGTAGGAATCAGTGAGCACATTGCAATGAATAAGAAATTATGTTTCCCCACATTTCTCTCTCTTTTCTTATGACCAAATGAAAGAAGCTAAGCGGGATTACTTAATATATGAGTCTGACTCTGACACTTTCGAATAAAACATCAACAGTGGGGAGCAACTGAACAGGTCTAGAACAGATAGAGCACCTAACTCAGGCATACATGGCTGAATCAAACACAGCATATTAAAAGTATAGTTGACAATTGCCATTCTTGACATGCAGATAGTTGGATTGGATAGAGAGAATTAGTTACCCTGACACGGCTGTTGGTGTTGAAGCTAAAATCTAGGCGCTCCAGCAAAACATGATTCAGCTCCTGCAGCGCGCCGACATTTTCAAGATGAATCCCAATCCAGCTGCGTTTAGAGTCCTTGGCAGGGCTGACATCCATAGTCAGTTGATGTAACGCCCGCATATCAAGGGTCGGGCGGTGGTGACTCTGCACTGCAGGAGCTCCAAGGACATGAGGTTTTGGGCAACAATTGTTAGCCTTCTGTTGTAATATGATCCAAATTCGGCCTTGCTAGGGACGCCTAGGAGGTGTGAGAGGTGGAGTCCTCCCACGTTACGGATCCTATTAGTTAGCCACCCATATATATACATCTTGTGTGTTGCAAGAGGAAGAGAGAGAGACTCATTGTAATTCCCCTGCGTTTTATAAACTCTTCTCATATAGTGAAGATTGCCGGTTGGCGCCCGTGGTTTTTTCCCGCAAGGGTTTTCCACGTAAAAATCTGTGTCTCGTTTCGATCTTGTTTATGCATTATTTGCTAACAAGTGGTACTAGAGCCGGACACGAGATTTGATTAAAAAAATATTAGGATTTATTTCTGTTCGTTCTAGCCGCTCGCTGCGATCTTTGATCCGATCCGAGTTGGTCTTCCGTTCGTTGTGTCGATACCGGACGGAGTCGGCGAGTCATCCATTGATAAAAGCTGCCGCTGCTGCTGCGTGTCCGTGTGCTGCGTGTTCGCTGTCGTGGACATCAAATCCAAGGACAGATTCCTTCTGTCCGCCGCCGGAAGCAAATCATTTTTTTCTTGGATTCACGTGAAGTCTGCAGTGCCACTCCAAAGCAATTTGGAGAATTCCGCTACGCGCACACGGGAGATCGTACACGGAGATTGATTCACTCCGTTTTTCGCTGCGCACACACAGGTTATTGTACCAGGAGATTGGTTTCTTCGTTTCTGCTGAACGTACACGGGACGTGTACCAGGGAGTCCGCAGATTATTGCTTCGTGTACACGGAGCGTACCGATGATTTTGCAGATTTATTTTCTTGCTGATTTCTTCGATGGCTTCTCTCAAATATGATGTTCAGCTGCTTGACCGTGATACACGGTTCACTCTTTGGCAAGTCAAGATGAGGGCAATATTAGTGCACACCGATTTGGATGATGCGCTTGATTCTTTCTCTAATAAGAAGTAAGAGACTTGGACCGATGAAGAAAAGCGTCGTGATCGTAAGGCTCTTTCACAAATTCATCTTCATTTATCTAATAATATTTTGCAAGAGGTTTTGGATCGGAAAACCGCTGTCGCTTTATGGCTCAAGCTAGAGTCTATCCGCATGTCCAAGGATCTAACGAGCAAGATGCATTTGAAGATGAAATTGTTTACTCACAAGTTGCGGGAGGGTAATTCATTGACCTCTCATTTATCGATCTTCAAGGAGATTGTTTCGGACCTAGCATCCATGGAGGTAAAATATGATGATGAGGATTTAGCTCTCATGCTTTTGTGTTCGTTGCCCCCGTCTTATTCAAATTTCGGAGATACTATATTATACAGTCATGACACTCTTATCGTAAATGAGGTTTATGATGCTTTGCATGCAAAGGAAAAGATGAAATTGATAGTGTCTCCTGAAGTTGTTGCCAATGATGATGGAGAAGGTTTGTCCGTCCGTGGTAGGACGAGAGAAGAAGAAATTCAACAATGGGAGAGATAAAAGTTCGAGCGGTCATCGCGGTCGCTCTAAATCCGGAGGCAAAGATAAGTTCTGCAGATATTGTAAAGGGAATACTCATGATATTTCCGAATGTTATAAGCTGCAGAATAAGGAGAAGAGGAAAGCTGCTCAAAAGGCTAAATCTAACTCTAATGATGATCGTGCTGCTTCGTTGCTGCTACTGCCGACGATAGCGCTTCGATGGTGATGTTCTTGTTGCTTTTGCTTGGATGTGCCAAAATTAATGAGGAATGGATTCTTGATTCTGCCTGCTCATTTTATATTTGCATTAATAGAGATTGGTTCCTCACTTATGAATCTGTCCATAGTGGAGGCTCTGTTCCGATGGGTGATAACACTCCTCGCAAGGTAGTAGGCATGGGATCTGTTCGATTAAGATATCCGATGGTATTGTCGGGACATTGGCGGATGTGAGGCATGTTCCAACTATGACAAGAAATCTTATTTCTTTGAGTACTCTTGATCGCAAAGGGTATAAGTACTCCGCTGGAGGTGGAGTTATGAAGGTAACTAAAGGCTCTCTTGTTGTCATGAAAGGTGATTTATTGACTCGCCAATTTATATCTTCTTTAAGGCACTACTCGTTATTGACAATGTTTCTGTTTCTACCAAGTCATTATCTGATTCCGATATTACTAACCTTTGGCATATGCGTCTTGGGCATATGAGTGAGCTTGGTATGACAATTTTGAGCAAGAGAGGACTTCTTGATGGGCATAGCATCGATAAGTTGGATTTCTGCGAGCATTGTGTGTTTGGCAAACACAAGAGAGTAAAGTTCAACACTTCGGTTCATACTATCGAAGGTATTCTTGACTATGTGCATTCCGATTTATGGGGGCCTGCTCGTAAGACTTCTCTTGGAGGTGCTCGTTATATGTTGATAATTATTGATGATTATTCAAGGAAGGTATGGCCTTATTTCTTAAAGCATAAATCGGAAGCATTTTCTAAATTCAAAGAGTGGAAGATTATGGTGGAGAAACAAACTGAAAGAAAGGTGAAGGTTCTTCGCACCGATAATGGGATGGAATTCTGTTCTCATGCTTTTAATTCATATTGTAAGTCCGAAGGCATTGTGAGACACCGCACCGTTGCTTATACACCTCAACAAAATGGTGTGGTCGAGCGGATGAACAGAACTATCATCTCTAAGGCCCGTTGCATGTTGTCTAATGTCTGGCTCGAGTAGGCGTTTTGGGCTGAGGCTACTTCCATTGCTTGTTTTTTGATTAATCGTTCTCTCTCTATTGCTATTGATAAGAAGACACCAATTGAGGTATGGTCCGGTTCTCCAATAAATTATTCCGAATTGAGGATTTTTGGTTGTCCTGCTTATGCTCATGTTGATAATGTTAAATTGGAGCCTAGAGCTATTAAGTGCATTTTTCTTGGTTATTGTTCTGGTGTTAAAAGGTTATAAATTGTGGGATCCTGAATCTAAAAAGGTTATTACTAGCGAAGTGTTGTCTTTAATGAATCTGCTATGTCTAATGCTCCTGTTCGCAGTTCGCGGACCTCTAGTGTGCAGGTGGAGCATGTTATTGATTCAACAAATACACCGGTACAATCGATACGGATGCACCTATTGATGATGATTCATCTCGTTATCCCACATTCTCCCGTTGTGCGGTCTCCACAACGTTCTATTGCAGTCGACAGGTCTAGGAGGCCTCATGTTCGACCGAAGAGGTTAATTGAGGAATGTAATATTGCTGCTTATGCTTTGAGTTGCGCGAGAAGAGGTTGAAGGTACTGCTGAACCTTCTAATTATTCACGAGGCTATTACTTCACGGATTGCAACAATTGGGTTATCGCTATGCAAGATGAGATGGAGTCACTTGATAAGAATGGTACTTGGGATTTAGTGCCATTGCCTAAAGAGAAGAAGCCCGTTCGTTGCAAGTGGATTTTCAAGAGAAAAGAACCTATTTCTCCTAATGAAACAAGCAAGATATAAAGCAAGGTTGGTTGCTAAAGGCTATAGTCGATTCCGGTATTGACTATAACGATGTGTTTTCTCCTGTTGTGAAACATAGCTCTATTCGTACTTTACTCGAGTATTGTTGCTATGCATGATTATGAGCTTGAGCAATTGGATATTAAAACTGCATTCTTACATGGAGAATTAGATGAAGATATTTATATGGATCAACTCTGAAGGTTTTGCTATTCCTGAAAAAGAACACCTTGTCTGCAAGTTAAAGAAATCTCTTTATGGATTGAAACAATCTCCTAGACAGTGGTATAAGAGATTTGACTCCTTTATGCTCTCTAATGGCTTTAAGCGGTCCGATTATGATAGCTGTGTTTATTTGAAGATGGTTAATGGTTCAGCTATTTATTTGCTTCTCTATGTCGATGATATGTTGATTGCTGCAAAAGATAAGTCAGAAATAGTCAAATTGAAATCACAAGTTGAGTAATGAATTTGAGATGAAGGATTTGGGTGCAAGCAAAGAAAATTCCGACATGGAGATTATTAGAGAGAGACAAGTCGGCAAGTTATTTCTTAGTCGTAAAGGGTATATTGAAAAGGTTCTTCGTCGTTTCAATATGCATAAAGCTAAACCAGGTGAGTACTCATTTAGCTCCACATTTCGATTATCTTCGACTTTGTGTCCCGAGTCGGATAAAGATATTAAGTACATGTCTAGAGTTCCTTATAGCAGCGTAGATTGGTTCTCTTATGTATGCTATGGTTTGCTCTCGTCCCGATTTGTCATATGCACTCGAGTATTGTCGGTAGATACATGTCTAATCCTGGTAGAGGGCATTGGAAAGCGATTCAATGGATTTTGAGATATTTGCGCGGTACTTCGAATGCATGTTTGCGGTTTGGAAAATCTGGAGATGGAATTGTTGGTTATGTTGATTCAAATTATGCTTGGTGATTTGGATAGAAGGAGATCTCTCACATGTTATGTTTTCACCATTGGTGGTTGTGTCTGTTAGTTGGAAAGCTTGTTTACGACTCATCGTTGCTTTATCAAGTACTCGAAGCTGAATATATGGCTATTTCGAAACTTGTAAGGAAGCTATTTGGCTTCGAGGTTTATATGCTTGAGCTTTGTGGAGATGATTCTTGCACTACTATATTTTGTGATAGCCGAGTGCTATTTACCTTACAAAAGATCGGATGTTCCATGACCGGACAAAGCATATTGATGTGAGGTATCATTTTATCCGAGATGTTATTGCTCTTAGTGATATTAAAGTGTGCAAGATCAGTACGCATTTTAATCCTGCCGATGTGATGACAAAGCCGCTTCCCATCGCTATGTTTGAGCTATGCTCAAGTTTGGTTGGTGTTACGGTTTAAGTCCTAGTGACTTGTTGGCGCACGGTGCTATTTATTATTGAAGGGAGTTCATTGATGATCCTTCATTTACTCGCAAGATGGAATTTGTCTCAAGGTGGAGTTTGTTGTAATATGATCCAAATTCGGCCTTGCTAGGGACGCCTAGGAGGTGTGAGAGGTGGAGTCCTCCCACGTTACGGATCCTATTAGTTAGCCACCCATATATATACATCTTGTGTGTTGCAAGGGGAAGAGAGAGAGACTCATTGTAATTCCCCTGCGTTTTGTAAACTCTTCTCATATAGTGAAGATTGCGGGTTGGCGTCCGTGGTTTTTTCCGTAAGGGTTTTCCACGTAAAAATCTGTGTCTCGTTTCGATCTTGTTTATGCATTATTTGCTAACAAGCTGCCACCACATCCTGCGGTGATGTCCGATCCCGGGATCTTGAGTGTTGTAAGAATACGACACTCGAAGATTAGGAAGGCCAGGGCTTTCCCGTCCAGGGAACAACCCGATAAGGTCGAGTCTTGTGACGGCGCCGAACGTGGCCTCGGGATACTCATGCGAGTGTGAGAGGAAGGGTTGCCGGAGGTTGAAGAATCCAAGGGACGGAGCTTGTCGAGGTGCCGTCGCCTCGTAGACGGTGGAGGGGAATTCCATCTTCTCCGATCGTGAAATGTTCACCATCGTCAAGCTGCGGACAGCCTTCTCGGACGACAGGTCGACCCATTCTCGCTAGAACCTTCGGCCCAGGGCAGGCAAAGCTGTCCAAGCGGAAGAACGTGACCGGCCCCGGGTGCCGGCGAAGGACTTCGTGATGTTCTTGATGAATTCGTGAGGCACGTGGACGAGGTGACGCGGCAGCTCGATGATGCCATTGGCGGCGTCCACCAATCACCCGTCGTGAAAGACCGGGGGGCCGCCTTCCATGCGGCGTCCGGGGCATTGGAACCCGGGCGGCACTCGAATACTACGAGGTCGTGGTAGATGAAGTGGTCGCCGTGGTCCCCTATCCTCGCTGCGGAGTGCTCGAGAGGACGGCGTCCTCCTCCTCCTCGTCGAACTCTCGGATGACAATCCGGGCGCACCATCGTGGTCCTCGATCCCGACACGCGGAGGGGCGGGAAGAAGGCTAAGCGCCTCGTGAACTAACGCCGGAGTTCGCTCTTCCATCTCCGGCGCCAACTCGCTTCCCGAGTGAGAATTTCGTTTCTTGATTTCAACTTTTCAGTTTCTGCGGGAGGGAGGAAGGAGCGGGAACCGGGAGGGGAGCCAAACGGAGGAGAAGAGCGGTGGGGCGGTATGCTCCTACTTTTTTCCGGTTGCCGGCGTGCTTCTCCGACCACGGCACCGGCGGGCTTGTCTCGTCGGAGGCGAGGGAGGATTGGGAGCCGGGGAGCGAATGAAACGAGAGGAAGGAGAGAAGCCGTTGATAAATTTTCCCCAAATTTTCTACGGTGGAACCGTATTCTTCCGGGCCTAGTCCTCCGTACTCGGGCCTAAATCTGGACTGGGCCTAGGTTCAGTTCGGGGCTCGGGCGCTTGCACGCCGGTACGACGGCGGCGTCGAGGTTGTACTCACACGTGGCATGGGCTCCATTCGACACCACGCGGAAGCAAATTTCAGCTCAGTCCATCCATGGCAGCTTATCTGGGTATATACATCAATCCTGGGCTTTTATCAAGAATTTCTTTAATAGTTTCGGGAATTTCCACTTCAGTGAAAGGTCGCCTTAAGTGATGAAAGGTCAACCACAATAGGGTAAGATCCTGGAGGTATCCCGAGTGAAGTTTGAGCTGAGATGCCTATAATGTCGTGATAGAAATCGATGAAAACGTTTTTCCTTTTCTTATGTGTTAAATGTTATTGCCAAATTATTTGTACTATCTTGGTGTACTGTTAAGTGAGCTTATTGTAGTATCCCGTGTATGTTACTTTGAAATCTACCCTTAAGTGATGAAAGGTCGACCACAATAGGGTAAGATCCTGGAGGTATCCCGAGTGAAGTTTGAGCTGAGATGCCTATAATGTCGTGAAAGAAATCGATGAAAACGTTTTTCCTTTTCTTATGTGTCAAATGTTATTGCCAAATTATTTGTACTATCTTGGTGTACTGTTAAGTGAGCTTATTGTAGTATCCCGTGTACGTTACTTTGAAATCTGCCTGGTCCTGCAACTGCAACTAACTGAAACAGATGTATTTTTTCTTTTCAGGATACTTCGAAATACTGCTCTATGCTAAGTAAAGAGAATGGAACGATGTTGCATTTTGGACCAGTGAAGTTTCGGTCAAGTAGGGGCAGTTCTTGCATGAGTAAATCCCTGATCAAACCATTGAATACCACATCAGAATGTGAAATCTATGTTGATGATGTTTTGCCCATGTCACGGACCATGTTGAAGTTGAAGTCACCTATTATGAATCCAAGGGTCTGGGATTTGATATGCAAGTCTTTCTGTTCCTGAAACATCTCAAAATAAATGAGCACACAGCCGTCTGTTGAGATAAAGGAAATGAATCTGAAAGGTGCGAAGATACATATCACTATGACTTATGAACCGAAGTATACTACACAGTGATGGAAAGCTCTACTATGAGCTTTACTCATGGTTGGATGATATGTCAGCCTCGAGCAGTTCATCTTCCTGTTTTCATGAAACCAGCTCTCTCGACTGAGACAGACCGTCTCATCTGTAGTGAGACGTGGAGGATGCAGTCTCGGAACTGGAGCTGCTATAGTTGCAGATGTGGAGGCTGCTGCTGTCTTGGTCTTCTTGGCTGAGCTATGTCACACAGTGAATCTTTCCACTACACTGCAATACATGCCCTTTGTCTGCTCTAAGATACTGCTGCTTTTGCATTGCCCGGTGTTTGAGTCCAGGCTAACAATGGGCATCTGCTGCTGTAGTGAATTTGAAACTTGGCTCGAGTTGTTGTGGTGTCAAGAGCTGTGGGGAGCTCCTGACAAGGCTAGGTGTAGCTGTTCATTTTTTTTTTGTAGTACAGGTATATTTCTGGTTGTTTGATACATCAGTTAGTTCTGGACGAGAAATGTGCTGATATAAAGTCCTGGATTAGAGATGAAATTGCTCCAAAGATGGCCACTAAGGAAATCTAAACTTTTTTATGGCCAATAAGAAACAATAATTTTTTTTTATGGCCACTAAGGAATTTTCCCAATCCAAAAGGAGAGGCCCGATTTCTTGGCTGTTGTTTTGTCTTCAGTGTAACGATTCAGGCAGATATGAAGAAAGAGGTGTTGTTTGTGCAAAACATATGTTCCGGTTAATATTAATTTTTTTTAGAACAGAGTGCTCTGAAACACCCAATATCAGATTCTTACATTCAGATATCTTTTGGAATGCGCTACATATTCTTTTTGAAAGACCAAGAATGACATATTCTGAAATTGATTCGTCTATTGAACTTTGTTTCTAGCTTCTATTGAACGTAGACTGTCAACTCCAACGAACAAAGCTCTGTTCAACTACTAGCAGCTCTCAAAGTATGGCTGTCAACAACGCTCGAAGCTTATTAGAGCATCTCCAACCGTTCCCTATATGAGGTTGCTAAATGGAAATTTAGGATGTGATTAATAAAATCCATTCTTCAACCGTTCCCTATATGAGGTTGCTAAATTTACAACTCCTAACGCATTACCTAAAGGTTGCTACATTTAGCCACCTCTCCGAAGGATATTTAAACTATTTAGAAAACGATTATTGGGAACGGTTAGAGTGAATGTCTTTTTTTACTCTCAATAGATATAGCAACTCTCTAAAACCAGTCTTTTGAGAGTAAAATTATTGAAAACTTTTGGAGATGCTCTTATAATCTAACCTGGTGCAGATAGTGATATACATTGATTTTCCATTTACAACACTGGAATGAGACTCAATTTAACCTCATGTGGACTGAAATTGATTTACAAACCTTGCTTGAAATTGATGTGCACTAATGTGTTGACCAGAGCCTTAGCCTGAGCTTCTGCGATGTGCAGCCTTGAACCTAGCTGGGTAATTTCATTTACGAACTGTTTCTCAACAGAATGTAAGTGACTTTTTTACATCAAAATAATGGTGTGTCAGAATCTTGTTTCACTAATAAATGGACTTTTTTTATTTTAATATATTATTTTAATGATATATTGCATCATTTTGATTGTTTTGGAACAAATAATATACATATTTTTTATTGTATTTTTAAATAATACAGGTGTATATAAGAAGTTTTCTCAATCATAATACAGGTGTATTTCCAATCAATTACTAATGTAAAATCTTAAGCAACTTATAAGAAGGAAAAAGGAAGACGGATCTAATCATTCCTATGGCCGAGTCCGAATCGAAATTGCGAGCCATTACCGCCGCCGCCCGCCCTGCTTCCTCTTCCTTGTTCGAATCGGAATCCGAACTGCACCCTGCTCTTTTATTTCTGCCTATATAAGAACAAAGTATCAATCAAAGGTTCAATTTTGCTCTCCCCTCTCCCATCCAGCCGCCTTCATTATCCGATCTGCTCCTGCTGCTCAGGTCAGCTTTGTCCGATGGAGGTTGGCCGGCGGAGGCGGCGCCCGGATTCTTACTGGTTCCCTGATGACTGGGCCGAACGCTTGATCGAATCTTTCTACGACAGTGATGCCTTCGCCGCCGGCAACAAGCGCCCTCGCTTGGCCGCCGATAACGACGACGACACCCTCCGCCGGCAGCTGCCGGAGGTAGCGCCACGCTCCGGGAAGGACGACGAGTGCGCCATCTGCCTGCAGCATCTCGCCAGTTCACCGGAGGAGGAGGCGGAGGGGACGACCAGGGCCATGCCCTGCTCCCACGTCTTCCATGAGCGCTGCATCTTCCGGTGGGTTCGCCGCAAGCGAACCTGTCCTCTCTGCCGCCGCACCCTGCCCACGCCGCAGCAGGTGGATGAAGATGACCGCCTGCAGTTGACCATGCCGGTACCGCGAGAGTTGCTCCAGATTGAGGTGCTCTAGGAATCAGAATGCAGCCGACAGGGCCGGGCGAGCAGCTTCTATTTCCATCGTTTTTTGTACAAGATGATTGAGCTGGGTGTAAGGAACAATCTATGAATAATAATCTTTGTAATCCAAAAAGAGAGGCTCAATTTCTTGGCTGTTGTCAGTGTAACGATTCAGGCAGACACGCAGATCAACAAACATTGGTTCTGGTTAATGTTATTTCTTTGGAACAGAGTGCTCTGAAACTTCAAGCTCCTCTTACACTGAGCAGGCTTCGCCACTTGAGTCTTACGTTGACTAAACAATGCGGCTACATATTCTTTTGAAAGATCAAGAATGGTATAGTATGGAATTGATCCGCTTATTGAACTTTGTGTTAATTAGCTGCAATCACTGAAATTAGACAGTCGACAATGGTCAGTTGCTAACGCTGAAAGTAGGACAGATAACAATGCTTTGTTTAATTAGTAGGTTAGCTCTCGAACTAGGACAGTCAAGAGTGCTTTGTTGAACTAGTAGCTCTGGAACTAGGACATAGGACATGCAGAAACTAGTGTAACCTTACGCAAATAGTGAGATGCACTGATTTTCATTTATAACACTGGAATTAGACTGAATTCAGAGTGATGAGCACTGAAATTGTTCTAAAACCCTGAGTTATGGGCACCGAACTTGATTTACAAACATAGCCTGAAAACGATGTGCACTGATATGTTCAGCAGAATCTATCCTGTCATTGAGCTTCGGCGATGTGCACTGAAGCCCGCAACCTATTACTTTGCTCCGCCCAGCCCTCGCCAGAAAGAATACCTTAATATTGTGTCTTGTCGATATGTCGATATAGTGGACCAAGTGTACAATTCTGAAACCCCAAAATAAGATCATGAAGCTATCACGGAGGGAATTTAACACGGCACAACATCATGACGGAGGCAGTACTAGCAGTAAGATGCCACAGAGAAGCGAAGACGGCACAAACAAGGCAGATCAGGCGTCACAAGACACAAGGAGCATCTGGTCATAAAAATGACCCACACCCACCCTCTAACAGCCCCAACTTCTAATAGTCTCATTTGCAGATACCTAGATTTTCAGTTCAACTTTGCAGCAATTCAATCCTTCGACATCACAATTTGTGGCACTAGATACTACAGTCGCATACTGGAAACTGCAAGTCATGTTCCTCCATTTGATGCACAATGATCATATGTAAAAACAACTAAAAGTGTTGTGCTGAAGATCATGGGATGCTCAACCTATCAATTACATCTCAGTGCACGACAGCGAGAAACACACGACAACAGTAGAATGCTCACGCAGATGACTGAGAACCAATCATGTCCATTTCACAGACAACCTGCTAACAGTGAGCGAACAAGAAACCTACTGTTGGAATCTGTCGTGTGGCAAGAGCCCCTGATAGGACTATATGGAACCTAGACTAAATGATGTGCTGGGAGGCCTTCACACATGTTAAGAAGTCGTGTCTGGTTTGTCACAGGCATCTTACTTCACCAGCCCGAGCTTCTCAGCTATTGTCCAGACGAGGAATTTCTTCCGCTGACATCCCCATAGATTCCAGCGTCAAATGTCATCAAGATCCTTACCTGTTCAGATAACTGAAATTTTGGTTTCAGCTCAGTTAAAACTTAAAAGATCGTAAACAAACACAAACTTGCTCAAGAGCATTCCACAAACAACCTTTTAGTGTACCATCACTGAATTCTCGATACATCATTAGAGAAATGAGCATACACCTGTGGACTGAGAATCATAACCTATACACACTGGTTGACACTAATTATGACTCATGTAAGTACTATTGTCACTGATAAGGAAAAGGTTTGGAGTTATCAGATTTAACTTAGATACATGAAACCTACCAAAAAGAAAAACCATAGATACATGGAGTGCATACTCTCAAAGTCACATCATTAAAAGGAACGAATACTAAGACAGGAAAATGCATGGAAAATAATAGTGACAGCTTTATACACATATAACATATATATCAGATATTACAAAAACATCCCAATCAGGATGATAAGTCCACGAAATGGGAAGAATGCAATTGAAGTACTGAACTGCCAACGATGAGATGCCTAATTTGTTATTAATGATGTTACATCCAAGCAAAGAAGAGAAATAAAGTGCTACCATACTATCATGTCAACACAAACAGATGTCTCAATTAGTGCAAATCATTCAATAATTATATAAATACTTTTTTACGGCCTCCCTAACAAGTATTTCCTCTCCCAAGTCCAACTATACTCCCTCCATTCATTATTTTCTTTTAAATATTGGGGGAGCTTATTTGACTTTGGTCTTGTTTTAGCTCTCCCAATGTCAAATAAAAAACAATAGAGGGAGTACACCACAGAATCGCTGCCATAAACAAACTAAGGGTGTGTTCGTTTCCTGGCGTCTAAAATTTATAGCTGTCACATCAAAAAGAATCTTACTATTTAAGAGTACTAAATAAAGTTTAATTATAAAATAAATTACATGTCCTTAGACTAATTTACAAGATGAATCTAATGAGGTTAATTAAATCGTGATTAGAAGACGGTTACTGTAGCATCGCATTAGCAAAATATAGATTAATTAAGCTCATTAGATTCATCTAAAAAATTAGCACCAATCTGTCAAAAGAGTTTTATCATTAAATTGATCGAAATATTTATAAATAGTAAGATTCTCTTTGATGTGACAGATGCTAAATTTTAAAGAGCAGAAAACGAACAGGGCCTAAAGAACGTTGCTATGCACTTCAATTACTAAAGAGAGATCACAGATGCTATGCTACAGCTTAGTTTAGATATGACTCTGTATAAGCAGTTCAGACTTTCAATAGTCTCAGGTGAAACTTATAATGGAGCCAATCTCAAGGCCAAGTGACAAGCTCACCATTAAACTTCAAAGTTGGGGAGTTGTTCTCTTTTGCTGGAGCCACCCATCCTTCCTCAAGTTTTGCTAGGTACACCATCGCCTGGAGGATGGGGGGTGGGGGGGGAGGTTTATATCTAGAACCTGTTACCTTCCGCCTTGTGCCAACGCACGGACACGCCTCTCTCTCTCTCTCTCTCTCTCTCTCTCTCTCTTCCACACTCGTTGCCGCTGCCCGCCATGCTGCCGCCCACTAACTCGTCGGATCTCCTCGCCTCCGCCACCTACCCTTCACACCGCCCTCCTACCGCCCCCGGCCATGATGGCTCCATCGCCGCCCCGCCGGACCGCCATCCTCGAAGCCTCCTCCATGTTTGGAGGAGGAGGAGGAAGGAGGAGCCCCGACACCAACCCGAACCTCAACTCGACCCTAAGGCATGATCGCCGGCGGGGAGGAGGAAGACGGGTCGGCGAGCTCAACCGCACGGAGGAAGCAGGGGTGGGAGCATCCGCGCCTCACCCTAGGTGGAGGCGAATATTTTTTTGTTATAACTACATTATTGAAACACATTTTTGCATTCGGTGACTACTACATTGGCAATAAGCAAAAGCTTGACGTGGACAATTATATTGATCGGAAGGGAAGGAGTTGAGTTGCAATATATTTGCGATATATAGAGGTATACTCGGATGAAACACTAAAAGAACTAGACTAGAACCTACCTTCTGCTACGATGATGGGGAGCTTCCCTCTCCTTTCTCGCTTCCGACAAGGATGTCGGATGAAGAGGAGTGGGCCCGGTGGCAATAGAGAAACCCTAGATGCGTAGCGAGGGTGGGTCTAGTTTCTTTTGGTGACAACCCTTCCAATTCCAATGATGAGTAACAATTGTTTGTTAGATACAACTGTACAAACTACCCGTGATTGTAGAGAAAAAAGACCAGGCAGGTCCATCGTTGTCTATGGGGTGCTAAGCAATCAAGCATCTCCAAGGTGACACAAAAAAAGCCTCGGCGCTGATGTACAGAACTAGAGATTCTACTGGATTCCGGCAACATTGAATGGCCACTAGTACTAGCTTCGCTGTGGAATCAGGACACACAGCCACAGGCCAGGAAACAATCAGTGCTTGACTGCAGGGCCCACGCGCAGAGATAGGGTGCTGTGATGTGAGTAAGGCCCTGTTCGTTTCCACCCTCTAAAATTTATATACTTGTCACATCAAAGAGAATCTTACTATTTAAGTAGTATTATTATTAATTTAATAACAAAACCTATGTCGCGACCCCCTCTAATTTGCGAGACGAATCTAATGATCCTAATTAATCTATGTTTTGCTACGGTGATGCTACAATAAACATCTTCTAATAACATCATAATTACCCTCGTTGGATTCGTCTCGTGAATTAGATAGGAGGTCTGCAATTAGTTTCGAGATTAGACTTTATTTAAGACTCAAAATAATAAAATTCTCTTTGATTTGACCTCTAAAAATTATATACCTGGAAACGAACAGGCCCTAAAGCCGGAGCGGGTGGCCAGAATCGCGCCACTTGAGATTCCCCGTCCCGAATTCAATCCACAAAGCCGGCAGCAGTGTCTCCGGGCCGGCCTTTTACTGCGCCTGCCTACCTAGCTGCTACCTGACCAGCCCTGTCTCTGCTTATCCTCTCTGCATCTATTGGATTGAGCTCAGCTCCAATGGCCGCCCTGTCTGCCACTTCATTCTCTGGCGCCACGAGCTGCAAGGTGGCTACCCTGAGCTGGAAGGTAAATACTTAACCCTGTAGATCCAGAATTCACTGAATAACTTTGCCTCAGCCATTGTTTCCTTAATCAGCCCTGTAGAAAAAAGGATTATCATGTTCCTTATAATTACCTGGTTTACGGTAAGTTTTTAACCGGTTTCGAGTTAGAAATAATGTGCCTGCTGTCGTGTAAAGAAATTGAGTTCTGTACCACAAATGCTGATGGTTGTTTTGTGTCATAGAAATAGATGGAGTTTTGTTGTAAAAAAAAGCAGAACACAACACTTGTGTACAGTCATCTAAACAAACTGAACCCCTTTGAAGGTAGCAAACGTTGTTTCCTTCATTGTGGCGTAGGTGCCAAAAACTGAATTCAGTTCCCTTCTTTCTGAAAATGCTTACACTTTGTGACGACTTGAAAAATCATACTAGTACTATTTGTACCCTATCATACACATCTGATTCATCTGCCTGTGGAAATAGCATTCTTTGGCGCTCTGTTTTAAGCGTGCCTGAGTGATTATGTTTACGAAAGTGCAACTGAAATGTTTACAGTTTAGCTGATGGACTGAAACTTGCAGGGAGGCAGGAGCCTGATCAGCATGGGGGCGACCAGCAGAACGGGCCTCATCTCCCTTAGATCCTCTCGCCTTCGGGTTTACGCGGTAACAATCCACCATTTCCCTGCGCATTTCGACCTGGAACAGCGAACCTGAAAATGTGCACATACGTGTGCAGGCCAAGCCGGAGACGGTGAACAAGGTGATGTCCATCGTGAAGACGCAGCTGGCCCTGGCCGAGGACGCGGCGCTGACGCCCGAGTCCAAGTTCACCGAGTTCGGCGCCGACTCGCTGGACACGGTGGAGATCGTGATGGCGCTGGAGGAGGAGTTCAAGATCACCGTGGAGGAGGACAACGCCCAGAACATCACCACCATCCAGGAAGCGGCCGACCTCATCGACAAGCTCGTCGAGTCCAAGCCGGCGGCATGATCCACCGGCAACCCCTCCTCTGAAATGCTTAGCACATTGGAACTAGTATTTGCAGGATTTCCTCCTTTTCTCTCTCACTTTCCATCCCTCTTCTGAAATGCTTAGCACATGGAACTAGTATTTGCAGGATTTTCTCTCCCTTTCCAGCCTAGTATCGTTGTTCACGAGACATTGCTTCTTCCTTTTGACCTTTTTGGTGATTTTTTTTTTAGATTTACGTGCGTGTATGGTTTCAAGAATTTTTGTTAGCCCTGATAATTGATCGGAACATGGTCCGTATATCCAGGACGCTTTATTGGCCCTGTTTGGAGACTCTAACTCGGTTAGAGGTTAGAGTTGGTTTCTATCCAACTCTAACCCTTAACTAACTCTAACTCTTTATGTGTTTGGATGCTAGGGTTAGATTGACAAAAAAGCTATTTTTAACTCCTTTACGACCGGATTTTGTGTGGCCAGCTTTTGTGTGGTCTCCTCACAAATGAGTAAAATAAATCAATTTTCGATTCAAACATTTAAAACACGATAAATTTAATTTATCCATACAATATTTTACGCAAACATACACCATAAAAATATTTTAGTGTTGGTCCTACTTTAGTGCGCCGGATCGAGTGTGCATGACCCTATGGTCCCTAGAGAACTAACCCTAATAATCACCCCTTGGAGGGATAGTCTTTTTGGGTGGGTTAGATGCATCTAACCTAATCTAACCCACTCCGTTTGGAGGATTGAGGGTTAGAGTTGGCAAAACTAACCCAATCTAACTCTAACCCATGGATCCAAACAGGGCCATTGGTTGTTTGGATGCCTTGTCTTGTAGGGGAAAAAGGAAAACATTGGTTGATAAAAAGTCTTCATTTTGATCTTCAATTCCTCAGATTTGTTGAGGCCAAGTTATTGCGAGTTTGTGACCAGGCAAGGTGCAGAACAAGATCCTATGGGTGGCTGTCCTTCGGCCTTTTCTACTCAAAAAACTGATGAAAGAACCAAGTCCTGTACCCGAACCGGATAGATGCTCCCTGCCATTTTTGGCAACCTTTCTGAGGACTTTCCAGTAACCGATCGAGCTACACTGCTGCAGAGAGGAGACTACAGACTATACAAGGCCCCTACTTCAGTCGTCAACTTTGGTAAAAGAATCGTTTGCTTTACTGTATGCTCTTTGCCTACTCGCAGTCCACTGCTCCCCATTTATAGTAAGTACTTCTGAGCCAATAGTAGGTAAGGCCTTTTTTGTGGTGAATGCATTGTACGGTACTGTACCATTAACGGAAACGGCAACCGCAACCCGTTTCTGCGGGGAAGCTTGGCATTGCCAAAAAATGGCACGTTTCTTCTTCTTCTTCTTCTTCTTTCATCCTAGGTATATGTATGCTTCTGGAATTAATACTAATGGGAAAAAAAGACCTCTGCAACACTTCCCGTAGAAATATGGACGAATGACACGTGGAATAGTCCAGAAGTTCTTGTACCTTCTTTTCGTTTCAAGGAGAATGTAGCTCATCCAGATACATCCCTACGAAGAGTAGAAGATTCCTTTTATCCTGTGTGAAATTGAACGCAGTGAACAAAGTTTACCTTATACTATTGAGTAGTATAGAAAAGAAAAACAATAAAGTGGCTCTATAGTTGAACAATGCGTGAAAATTTAGTTAGACTCAAAACATAAATATTATACAGTGATACCTATAACCAAAAGTAACATATGAAAATTTCCATCTGCATAATTATTTATTACAAGAGGAACTATGTCCTAATTAAACAGAGTGGAAAAACACTACCATAGTAAATTCTCAATACGATTTATGAATTTCCCACATTTACATGCATTTTCTAACCTAACTAAAGTTTAACTCAGTTTACTTTAGGTAAGCCAAAGCAAATCCACACCCAACAACTCTAATTATATAGTTTTTGGAGGCATAAGTTACTCATATTTCAACCACTAAACTGTATTTTCTACCAAAAATAATAAATATTCATCCTAATATTATTTATTAATGACACGACCTCAAAATATAGCTAACCCCGTGATTGTCTTTATTAAGAGGGGAGTTGGTAGAGATTAAGTTTTTTCGGTTGACGGAAAATTGTCATAGAGCAAAAAAGCTGTTGAATGTAGGAAACATAGCAAGGTTGTCAACTAAAATAAAAATTCTCTTTACTCTTTTGTATGGTTGTATGAGACATCTATTTTAAATGTTATGGTTCAAATTACAATATCACAATATGTCATTTTATGACTAGTACAATACAATAATTTATCTAACATTAATGCCTCCGTATCAAGAAGAGAGGAGCTAAGATGTCTCCTATGTGAATTTACTACTAGAACATTGTCTTTAAAACAAAATGTAGAGAGTGCATCGAGGTCCATCACCTATGCTTAGAAAATGTCTTTAGTGTTAAAAATAAGCATTCAAGCATTATTAACAATTAAAAACGCAGATGATTTCTAATCAAATACCGAATGCACAAATGTAATTTTCATGTTGTAATTTTTTTAAACAAATGATAATAATTATACTAGATCAAAATTGGTCAAGTACACCGATCATTGAGTCCGTGCGTTAGGCCATTCTCGATGGGCATTTCATTTGACATTAATTAGATGACACATCAGCAAAAGTGGTGACATGGCATGATATTAATTATGAAAGAGGAGGAAGCCTTTCATTAGGATGAAAGAGTAGTGACACTCTTTCCAAGTTGATGAAAGGAACATGAAAGGTCCATTGAGACTCTTTTCCTTTTATATGTAGAGAAAAACGAATCCTTATTGGTACACCTATGCGGTCATTTAATGTCTCATGCAGTCTATGAAACCGTGAAATGAAATAGTGCATCGAGAGAGACACTTTCATTTCATAGAATAAAACTAGAAAACCGACGTGTCACACTTGGAAAACGTGAAATGAAAGAAACCACTGAGAATGGCCTTAGGGCAGCAGCAGCAGCAGCAGGAGTAAAGACGCATCTATAAGCAGCAGGGAGAACAATCCACGCATGACGCCAGCGTAGCCGCCGCGGCGCCGCCATGTAGCTAGCGAGCAACCGCACACTGCACAGACGGAAACACGTGTCCGGATCGCGCACCGTCCAACTCAAACTCCAACGGTCGGATCGGACCCGTCACCCTCTGCGCCTCTACATATTCCGTCCCACGCGCTCGTACCCTCCTCCCACTCTTTTTCCCCCAAATCTCGCGAGCTGCCTCTCCGCCATCCGCGCGCGCGCGTGCGGGAGCGTCCGATCCGCCGGAATCCGGCGGCGTGCTGATCGATTCGCGCGCGAGGGGACCTGCCGAAGCCGGCGCGGGCCGCGGGACCGACGGATTCGGCGACGGACTTGACCTAGGCGTGCGTCGCGAGGAGGTTGGGTAGCGGGACGGTCGCCGGAGCAGAGGCGCGTGGGGTGGGTGGCGGCGGCGGCGAGGTCGCATATGCGCGTGACGGTCACGCCCAGGGACGAGGAGAGGCTGGTCGGTCTGATGGCGCGGGAGCGGCCGCGGTCGACGGTGGTGGCGGCGGGCGGGGACGTCGTTACGGTGGGCGGCGGCGGCGGCAGCGGGGCGGATGGGTCGGACGGGGACTCGTCGGAGTCGCTGAAGGAGATCAGCGCCGACGACTTCAAGAAGGATTCGTCGTCGGCCGGCGCCGCCGCCGGCGGCGCGCCAGGGTCCTCTGCGGCTGCGACGGCGAGATCTAGGTCTTGGGTGGCGCCGCACATGGGCTACATGTCGCGGAGCTACGCGCCTGCGTTCCACAGCTTCGCCTGGGCGCAGGCCGTGCAGAAAAAGCCACTTGTGCCTGCGACCGCAGCCGATGCGGATGAGGACGAGCTGGAGCACGCCGTGGACGCCTCAGACGGGGAGATGGAGGAGGGCGAGATTGAGGAGGGGAGGCCTCAGAGACCTCCTCGCCGCAGCCTGCATGGGAGCAGCCAGAGACGATTGACTTGGACTCTGATGCACCAGAGAAGTCGGAGTCTGTTGCTGTGGAGGGCAGCGGTAATGCCACAGCAACGGCTGCTGTCGAGGAGGAGGTGGACTTTGATCAGCGTGTAGGAAGCATACTTGAGGAGCTCGAGATGGTCTCCACTGAAGAAGCTGAGAAGTATGGACAAATGTTTTAGATCATGAGTTTGGCGGTGCAGTCTTTCTTTTGGATGCTGAAGAATCATCTGATGTTGCTGTATTGTAGGTCCTTTGAGGGTGCGTGCACGCGCCTGCGCACTTGCTTTGAGAGCCTCAAGCCGCTCTTTCCCGAGGATGGGAGCCCAATGCCCATGCTAGAACCCCTTGTGCAGCAGGCGTTTGTCGCTATTGACACAATCACAACTGTAAGACCCCCGATTATTTAGCTTGTTTCCTTGGTTCCGTAGATGCCTGACATTTGTCGCATTGCTGTAGGTGGCTAATTCGCATAACCTGCCGAGGAGGGATCAGAATAAGAACACACTATTGAAGTATAAAAGTCAACCCCAGTTATTCATTTAATTGAAGAATGAAACTGCCACCTCTGTTTTAGGTTGTAACTGATAACTGAAATGATCTCCATTCAATGATGATGTAGGTTGTTGTTCCACATAAAGAACAGATATTCAGACATGCTGACACCTGACCAGCGAGATGAGGTTAGTAGTTTTTTCACGTTGTTGCATGAGAACCTCGTTACAAGTAACTGAAGCTGCAATTTTATGTGGAAATTTTCAGTGCAAATAGAATTTAGGTGCGATGGTGCAAACATGCAATTCCTCCCATTTGATCGTGATCTAAAGACCCTTGTTCCTTCCAAATATTTCCAAAATAAAGATAGACAGTTGGGGAGGTTTTCCATAGTAGCACATGTGGATTATGGAAGGAACAAGGAGCATTTGGATCACGATCAGATAAATGGAATTGTATGTTTGCACCATTGCACCCAAATTTTACTTCCACTGAAAAGTTCCCCCAATTTATATTTCTTTTCTGTTTCTGTGCATCAGCTGGATAGCCGTGTGAGGCATTTAGTTTTTGAGGAAAAGGACAGTGCCAGTGACCTAAATGCCAATGGTAGAGTGAAAGCAAATGCCGTGGATCTACCTGGGCAAGTGTCATCAGGGACAGGGCGGCTACCTTTCGATTCAGTAGCAGCAAATCCATTTAGTGCCTCCTCTAGTTTGCCTAGGTTGGAAATACCTGCAAGGAACAAAATTAGTCCTTTGTTAGACCTTCATGCAGATTATGATGAGAACAGCCTGCCCTCGCCCACCCGCGATAATGCACCATCTTTTCCCATGCCAAGGCCCATTGGTTTTGGTGCGTTTCCAATGGTGTCTGAGAAACCATCTGTTCTAGAAAGGGCTGAGTCTGTAAAGAATACATTGTACCCATCCATAAATGATCCTCTGAAGGCTGTATCTTCTTACCAGCAAAAATACGGCCAGAAATCTGTGTTTCCAAGTGACGATCTACCAAGTCCAACTCCTTCTGGAGATGACGGTAAATCTGCAGGCAAAGGTAGTGACATATTATTTGGTGAGGTTTCCAGCTTCTCAATTCCAAAGAAGATTGCATTGCCAAGTACAAGTCAGATGCCTGCCTCTCAACCTAGCGTTGTTGGCAGCAGTGCTGATTTTTACTCAGCTGGTCCTCCTGGTTATTCTAAACAAGTTGAGCAGTTCACTGCTGGACCGAATCCTGTAATGAAGGCTACATCTAAGAGTAGGGATCCAAGGCTCAGGTTTTTGAACCGTGATTCTGCTGGTGGTACGGAAGATGTTCGGCCTGCAGACCTGAAGGGTGGGAACTTAGGTGGTGGATTATCAGTTAATAACCGTAAACATAAGGCAGTTGATGAACCTAAGGTGGATGAAAACATGTTAAAAAGACTTCGGAGTGGTAATGGAGATCCAAGAGACATGCTGGTTCCAACAGGAAATTTTAATCTTAGAACAGACAATCAGCTTAATCTTAGAACAGACAATCAGCTTATTAACAACACAAGTGCTATGATAAATAATACGGGAACAAATACAAGAATTTTGCAACCCCCTCAAACTTCTGTACCACAAAGTAGTATATCGTTGCCTGCTGTTTTAAAGGACATTGCCGGCAATCCAGCAATGATCATGCATTTGATTCAAATGGAGCAGCAGAAGATGTCAGCATCAGAACCTCAGCTGAGTGTGACTGCTACTAGTGGCATGTCCAATGGTATGAGTCTGGTAACTTCAGGCACAGTTTTACCACCTGGCAGTGCTCCAAAGACCATGGAAGTTGCTCAGATTCCATCTGTTAGACCACAAGTTCCAATGCCGCAACATCCTTTGGTAACCCTCTTCTCTTGTTGATAATTTCATTGGTACAATATGTACTTGATAACAATTCCAGTTTATTTGATACCCAAAACTTTTTAATCCTGTCTTAAATCCATTATTCTACTTTTTTCATATTAAGGGGATAGATTGTTAGAACATGGAATATTTATTCCCTTCTCCTTTAGTTTTTAGGCTATAACATTATTGTTAGTGAATAGTTAAGTGTACTATCTTGTCATTAACTCTAACTTGATCCTTTGCTTTTGTTAGAAGATGGTACTGACATTAAATTTTGATCATTCTTCAGAACTCACAAAATGATGTTGCTGGAGTAATACGTATGAAGCCCCGTGATCCCCGACGAATCCTGCATAACAACATAGGCAAAACGAATGGAATTACCCAACTTGACACTCAAGGAAGCAAAGACCATTCTACCAGTAGTGAACAACAGCTAGAGCGACATCAGACTACTTTATTGTCTTCTCAGCAAGGACCATTGCTGTCTAACGTGGCACGGTCGTCCATTAACCCAAAAACTGTTGACCCTGTCTCAAATTCACAATTAGCTGCTACAACACTCATGTCTCCTGCGCAACAAGCTTCAAGCAGCAATAGGTCAGATCCAAGACTAATGGTTGGACAGAATGGTCCAAATGCAGATGCAGCCATAAATGCTGCTCTGGCGACGTCACAAGAAACTGTGCAGCCAGTTGATCCCTATGGTGCTGTTGATCATCTCCTTGGTGGTTATGATGAGCAGCAGAAGGCTCTGATACAGAAGGAAAGGGCTAGACGGATCGAGGAACAGAGAGAATTATTCAGAGCTCAGAAGCTATGCTTAGTCCTTGATTTGGATCACACGCTTCTCAACTCTGCAAAGGTATTAATGGTTTTATTTAGACGCCACCACTTCAGGTTGTTTAATAATTTGCAAACTCCACTGATGTACTATATACTTGTTCAGTTTGGAGAAGTGGACCCTATTCATGATGAGATTTTGCGAAAGAAAGAGGAACAGGACCGATGTTTTCAGGACCGCCATCTGTATCGGTTACAGCATATGGCAATGTGGACGAAACTGAGACCTGGAATATGGAACTTCCTTAGGAAGGTTTGCTGTGTTATATTTTTCCAATGACCTGAGTGTGTTTCTGAACCGCTATTGATTTTTGTCATGTCTTGTGCTATAGGCGAGTCAGCTTTTCGAGTTGCATCTATACACAATGGGGAATAAGCTATATGCTACTGAGATGGCTAAGCTTCTCGATCCTAGAGGGGAGTTGTTTGCAGGGCGAGTCATCTCTAGAGGTGATGATAGCATAGGTGATCCTTTTGACAGTGATGATCGAGTGCCCAAAAGTAAAGATCTCGATGGGGTTTTGGGTATGGAATCTGCAGTAGTGATCATAGATGACTCTATAAGAGTCTGGCCTCACAACAAACACAATTTGATAGTTGTAGAGAGGTAAGTGTTGCTGAAATATTTTTCAATTTTTTATGTGAACTAATGTATGTCAAATAACTTCCCTTCCCAATGATATTTTTGTATAGGTACATGTACTTTCCCTGCAGCAGACGACAATTTGGCCTTGCTGGACCATCACTTCTTGAAATTGATCGAGATGAGAGGCCGGAGGATGGAACACTTGCTTCTTGCCTGGCGGTAGGATTTTCCCCCCTCTTGGTATATGCCCTCTGGAGAACTGCAGAACTTTGATTAAGCTGAGATCCCTTGCATTCTTGAACTAGGTTATTGAGCGGATTCATCAAAACTTCTTTTCTCATCCTAACCTCAATGAGGCTGATGTGCGAAGCATATTGGCATCTGAGCAGCGGAGGATCCTTGCTGGTTGTCGTATTGTCTTTAGCCGGATTTTCCCGGTTGGTTATGTCAACCCCCACTTGCATAGTCTATGGCAGACTGCTGAGCAGTTTGGTGCTGTGTGCACACTCCAGATTGATGATCGAGTTACTCATGTTGTTGCGAACTCGCTCGGGACAGACAAGGTGAATTGGGCATTATCCACCGGCAGATTTGTGGTTCATCCCGGATGGTGAGGAATATTTAATATTTCATTGACCAACTTTTTCCTCAATAACAAAACCTTATTTTCTAACTTGTTGGAATGACCTATCGGTTGAACAGGGTGGAGGCTTCAGCGCTCCTGTATCGGCGTGCCAATGAGCTTGACTTTGCGGTCAAATAATGCTCATTAGTGAGCCCCAATTCTGCATTTAGGGCCCGCTCTTGGGATGAGATTCCGGTCATGAGAATCTAACATGATAAGAAACCAAACAACATTCTAAAACCGGACATAACTACTAAGCAAGCCACATAACCTTTAACTCAACCAGCAGGCCAAAACATGGAAGGTTAAAAAAAAAAGCTTAGTGAAACCCTGAAAGAGGAGAGCGGTTGGTCAATATTGTTATCGAGGTGGTGAGTAAAAAGATTAGAAGTATCTTGAGAAACGCCAAAAATATTTGCGTTAAAAAGCAAGATTCCCCAATGCTCACCACCTCCCCTGTTGTAAGTTGTATAAAAGCAGAGCATTTTTGGTAGTAGTCCTAGGTCCAGATGTTGCCTCCGGCTGTTGCTGGCCACGGAAATAGGTTTTGTTGGTGGTTGGCCACCCATCAAAGTGGCAAGCTGGGTGGCAGGAATTCTGGGAATGGACGGGGTGGGCATTTATAAGGGAAAGTGTGGTTTGTGTGTGTGGCTGAAAGTGTAGTCGGCTGGGTGCGTACCTTGAAAGCCACATGGAAAAGGACACTTGGGGCTGACTGAAAGTGGGTCCTGATGTACTGACTGAGCGTCTCAATGTCTGATGTAGTACCATGGGGTTCAGAGAAAGGGAAACGGAGAACTATATGGTGGCAGGAAGGAACGCACAAGATTAAAGTTTAAAAGGGAAGGCGTGATCTGGACCGTAAGGGCTCTTGGTGAAAAACTAACAAGCGTTGGGAAATAGCCTTCATGATAGATCCTACCGAAACCCAATGATTTTCCCATAGCTGCGTTTTTCTTTTACCGAAATTACAGTGATCATGTAAAAATTTTGAAGCTTGAAAATCTTCTTTAAGAAGAGTTCTTTATGCGTTAAAAAATCTTCTTTAAGGAGATCTTGGAAATAATTATTTTTCTTACTATTAATTAAAAGTATATTTAGTTGAGAAAAATATGATTCTATGTGTGAAAGGGTTAGCAAAAAATAATTAATTATTATTTTCATACAAAATGTAGACCGATTCCGTACACGTGTGCACCTGATGTAGGCATTACTTTATTTCTATTAACATATGTCATCAAACTTCAAAAAATAAAAAAAGAAAAGAAAAGTGAACATAACTGGGCTTCAATTGGGAAACCATTGAAGCCCTAATTACCTTTCATGCTGAGAAATATGTGCAACTTGAAGTAATCGTGGATTGCATTTTGCTCAGAATTGAAGCTCAAACTATCTCGATTTGCAACATGAAAGTAAAGTACACGACATAAGAAACTAGTTTCACAAGGCGAACTAGCATGCAAATGCTTCACATGTATCCGATCAGTATAACTGCAAAATACCAGTGTTAGCCCAACATGCCCTTTCGGCATAAAATATAACAAGCAAAATTTAATATTAACTATTTTTCACTGTTTAGCTTTGTGTTGCCTCCATGAATTTTTTAGCTAGTTATATAGGAGTTTGGTTGAAAATTTCCATTAAATAGTGCTGCTACAGTTACACATAGGATTTTACGTAACGTGTAGGGTTTATGGTTTCCCTAAATCATACGTACTGCTTACATTTAGTTTGCTTAAATCACCGAGCTTAAATCATGGAGCATAATGTGATTTTCACAGAACATATTAGCATTAAGGGTGCGTTTGGCACGGCTTATGTACAAAGTGCTTATACTCGCTTATACTTGTTTATTATGTCAAAACTGCTTATAGTGCTTATTGTACATAAGCGATCAATCCGTTTGGTAAAGCTGCTTATGCTTATCCATCAAAACTGCTTATTCACACACATAAGTATTATAAGCTACGTTTTGCTGCTTAACTCAAAGTGCTTATGCTAGTACAAAATTGCAAAGTGCTTATAGGTGCTTATACACATTAGCAGTTTTGCTATTTTGCTTGTTTAGCACTTCAAAGTGCTTATTGAGTATAAGCGGTTTCAATAAGCACTTCTATAAACCGTGCCAAACACACCCTAAGTACGTCCTACCTGAGTTGTTGTACGTAAATATAGCATATAAATGTAAACATTAACGAGAGATTAACTACCGCGATGCGGTCAAGAGATTAATTCTAAACTATGTTGCACCTGCACCAAACGAGAATTAGATGACATCCCGTGTGACTTTGTTTGAAAAAAAAAGATATATCACTTACTCTTCTGTATAATAAGATCGGTTTCAGTGGAGAGTGTCATCGCACGATTACCAAGAAAAAATTCTTAAGAACCATGTCAATGGAGAGTCATGGTGATGACATTCATCTCTCATCCCATGACACTCCCTCTCTTCTTTTTCATGCCATATCAGCAAATTTAATACTCGTAACATTACCATGACAATTCATTAAGATTGGCCTAAGTGTTTACAACTCACGTCTAAAAAGATGCCACCAGCAGCATGCCTAGACGTGCAAAGCTTTTACTATGAGTTAACAATGGGTGACGCTTTCACGAGAATGACTTGGGGATATTTTATGGCGTCCATTGATAAAAATGAGTTATAAGGGGACTAGTATCTTTTTAGTAACATGCATTGTTACATTTAGAGCCTTAGATATTCACGTAGAGAGACAACAGAAGAATACAAAATACATGGCAATGATGGGGCAAAGCTGTTGCCTAGCGGATAGAATATATTAATAGCCGAGGCCTTGCTTTACTGAAAGCAATGGTGCCTAGTGGATGCGGATGCCAATGTCCCTCCAACCAAAGGGTGCTGTAGAGGATTCTAAGTCAACAAATTTGGACAGTTTGTGAGAGCTCTTGTGAATTCCCTCCAGCGCTTTATATATCATGTGAATTCCATGGAACACACGCACGCACCCAAAGATTTGCCTACTACAATCTTGAACTTGGTGTTCGCTTTAGATTTGCGGTATTTAAGGCTTCCGGCCAAGGAGTCGACTGGTGTTCTTCTGTGAAATTAAAATGGCTGTATGAGAAAAATGCAACCCATCCAGATAATGGTGCCCAGCAGCCATCACCCATCGGTAGTGTATCACTGTATCGGTTAGCCGACTACACAAATGTAATTCGTCCATCATAGGACGAAGAAATTAATCGGCACAACTCGACCCGGGGACGTTTCAAGTACTACTGGAGCTAATTATCAAAAAAAAAAAAGAGTACTCGCTACTCAGGTTAGTTGCTCCATGCTCTGGCCGGGCTGGTTAGTTGCTCTGCTTCCGGCCGTCAGGGACGGGACGGCCACCCGGAAGCAATCTGCTGCTAAAACTAGCTATGCTAGCCATGTTGTGTGCATGCAGCGAAGCAAATAAAAGGTTACGGAGAAAGATGCAGTTCGAACTTTTCATATTACACGAATGTGTGGCATGTGTCACTGCTCAGGTGCAGAGTGGCACATATCTCTTGATTCAGACACAGTAACATGTAACTAATATAAGTAGCGTATTAGTAACTCATAGGTTTTGTAAGAGAATCACTATACTAGATTCATCATTAATTGAAAATAACTTCCCATTGTCATGATAAGGATTCATGGGTATTTTGATGAACCATAGCTAGTAGAATATTAGTGTTCATTGACTCATTAGGGCATGTACAACGGCATTAATTATGCCGTCTATTTGAGTCCACCTCAGCGTTTTCAGCCGACGTGTACAGCATAAGGGAGGAAAGAGAATCATGCCGTCGTCTGCCACGGCTCGTGCTCCCACGCCAAATAGACGACCTGACGCCCGTTGTAGTAGTGGTTGTGAGCATACGACGCCAGTCCCTCGATCTCATGCGGCAATTCTTCGCGCTCGGATGCTTGCCTTCTGCCGTGCCTCCGGTCGACTTCCATCTGCCACCCCAGTGCGCCTCGCTGAGCTGCTCTGCTTGCCGGCTGCCGTCTCAACCTCTCGTCTCAGGCTAGGACCCGGCCACGGACACCATGGACATGGAGCTTGTTGATGCGCTCCGAGGACGCAAGCCTTCGATGACGGACTGACGGCTGGAGCAAGAAACTGAAACTCCCACAGACGAGCTATGCAATTTCCATTGTGCTGGGCCTGGCCGGGCGGCGGTTGAGCCGTGCACAGCAGCTCTTTGTTTCTTTCCTTTTCTCTGAGAACGACGAGAGCAAGACGATAAGATGTGTTACTGCTTCCATGTTTTGACACGATTAGCTTGAGTTAGCAAAAAAAAAAAATTGAACAAAGCTTGAGTTGCAAATTGGTGAAAAGAAGAAGAAAATTATGCCGACAATACAATTATATTCTAATGATTCTCTTTATATAGTTCTCTATATACTGTATTTGTTAATTCACAATACATTCTCATACAAACACGTGAAGAATAGGATGGCCTTGCTTACAATCTGTACTAATACGATTATGTGGCTTTGTATTCCATTGAAGAAATAGAATGATGTACAGTACACATCTAATCCATATCACATCACCTTGATTTATGTTCCTAGTTTCAATTAAACAGTACACAGACAACCTAATAGACACGCCACTGTACAAGTTGTCTGTTTAGCTGTCTCGTATACGATAATCAAAGTATTTATAGACGGCAGCCGTCTAAACCTTTGTACATGCCCTTAGTGTGCTATACAGATTACAAAAGCTCAAATCATGTTTCCAAATAGTAACATACTTGTGTCCATTACACAAAACTTAAAGAGTCAATGACAATGATGATGATGATGATGATGCTAGTCACTACCAATACGGAGCTTACACATGGGATTTTGAAAGTAAATAAAATCTCACAATGGTGCAACAAATGGTCTCCTCAGTTTTGACCACAAAGGAAAAAAAACAACTACACAATTATAGAGATTGTTGAATGGCTAGTCATTAATGAGGTTATCTGCACTCAAAATATCATGTCTTCACTCAGAACATGTTAATACGATTGCTCTCTTAATTGCCAATAATTATGCAATTTTGTGACAAAATCTTGACCCTTGAGGATATCAAAACAATACTATAACTCACCAAACCTGGGGAGTGCCATCACAATTTTGTCATACTTTGAAATTTGTCCTTATATACGCTTCCAGCTTGTACAAGTCTCGTATTATCGTATGGAACAAATTACCACACACTCCGTCCGCTAAAACTCATGAAGACGACACATGCTTTAGATATCTAGTGCATGCTATCATGAGCTTCACCATAACAAGCCGAGAAATTGGTGTGTGGGCCACCTAGTTAAGACAAACAGTTCTCTCCACCCTTGCGCTATCGGAGATCTGGGCATGGAAGCAAAGGACTGACATGGAGCGAAGATTGATTGTTCCAAGAGTGTAAGTTAATTGTTTTAGTATTAAAAATCAAATGTTCAAAACCCTAAACTACATGTTCTAGTTGTGAAAGTCATTCGTTCCAAAATTTATATTGCTAACATTTGATTTTCATTACTGGAAAAATTGAATGATTAATATACTGAATAATTCAAGATAAGTAAAATTTCAAATGCAAAATAAAAAAACTCAGATCCACATAGCATTTCAAAAAAAATTTGTACTGTTTTATTATTTCAATTTAGTACACTAGATTTTTTTGACCTAATTCATGTCAGCGCTCCTCATTTGGAGTTAGCTCTTGGTCGGGGAAAAAATATTGTGTAGCCAGAAGAAAATTCTCTGCAGCACAGCTGCAAACCCATTCATTTACAGCACCATCCAGATTGCTGACACGTGGCATACCAAACGTATCTCATCACTCCTATGATTTCTGCCGCAAAGATACTTAACTAGCTGAGCCAGCCGATGATTGAGCCAGCAAACCAACTCATCGAGCCTATTGCGTCAAGCTCAAAACCAAGAGCCGACTGTCGGCCATGTTTATATCTTCGATTCTCCGCCGCCGCTCGATCTGCCTTCTTCCATGGAATGTGCTAACGCCGGCGTTTCCGGCGGTTGTTCTTATCCTTTCCTGGCATGCCTTCATCGACAATAAGCACCACTCAAACCTCGTAGCTCCAGTCATCTGTGCATCACCATGGTTAACGGCCAGCGCTTTTATATACCAGATAGCAAGCGTCTTTATAGTCTACATGCGATTCCTCCACCCAGCTTTGCCTGCCATTCTTTCATAAGTTCAAGCTATTGTTGCCTTTTAGAAAAGGTCCAAGTTATTGGACTTGGACGTCGACATATTGAATATGAAATTAGTAGTACTCCTATCTTGGATTTCAACTAATTAAACTGACATTTGTTCTGGGAGTGGACAACCAGATTTGTTTCAAATGGTATCGATGAAAAGGGGAGGTGGTGGTGCTTCAGTTGACAAATTCATCTGGCCAAAGATTTTTTCATTTGCTTTGGATAACCTGACGAGATTGAATGGCAGCGACGAATGTGTCGGTACCTCTTCACCGGCAGCAGGCCGGCAGCGACGGTAGCATCAGGTTCATCACCTGTTTCATCAGTCATGTTAAGTTCGTAGATCTGGAGTGTTGTACCGTCAAACCATGCCGGCAATTAAGATGGATATTCTTTTTCGTAGCTTCGTGTGCAACCGATCTATAGCTGGCTCGATCGTGTGCAGCTCCGACTCGCTCATTAGGTTGGTTTACGGTAGAAATCGTGGGAGGGTTAAGATGGATGGGACATGCCACGTGCTAGCGATCTAGGTGGTGCTGTAAATGGATGGATTTGCAGCACGGCTGCAGAGAATTTTGTTCCCAAAAGAAATAAGCATTCTTTGTTCTTCTGAAAGAAATTACAACAAAAATCAGCACTTACTACAACAAAAATCAGCACTTACTACGATGGGGATCTTCGTATTCAATTCTGAGGCTGCAATGTATGAATTAGTTTCACTTTTTGTCGTCTGACTGGTAGTTAACTGTCACACCCGGTTTATAAAGACCAAACCAAGTACATCCGTACGTTTGCCTAGGATCAAGTTTCACACGTACATGACAGTAACAGTGAATACCAGTACAACATTGTCTCTAATATAACATAGTAGCGAATATTATTATTACATAAATGTCCGAAGACAAGACGACAGATTCGTCAAACACAGCGAAAGACTCCATAACTCCACAGGCAGTCGGCCGGGGGATTGCTGGCTTAGATAAACTCTTCTTCATTGAACTCCATATCCTCTCCATCTTCTGAGCAACAATTCATAATAATGTGCAAAATAACAAGTGTGAGTACATAACGTACTCAGCAAGTGTGGAAAAATATGACATGCAAGCTTAAGTCGAGAACGGCTACACATAAAGGTTCAATTGCAGAAATGCCACTAGACTTATACCATTTGAGAAGCAATCCTATTTACTAGGTGAATACCTCCCAAGTTATCATTAGTATCCCACTATAATCCAACTCGCTTATAGTAAGCAACCATGGGTTACTCGAACCCAAACAGAACTACAGGTTGACCTACCTGTATCCAAACCAACATGCTGCAGGATCAACCCACCTGTAGCATAACCAAGCCAAAACAACCATGCTGCAGGATCACCGCACCTGAAGCATAACCAAGCCAAAACAACTATGTCGCAGGATCACCGCACCTGAAGCATAACCAACCACATCAACCATTTCCCCCTAATTCGTGTGAAGTGTCCACGCCGCTCATGACCGTGAGCATGGCTGTTATAACTAGGGCTGGACGAGAAGCTCGAAGCTCATGGCTCGGCTCGACTCGTGAGTAGCTCGGCTCGGCTCGGCTCGACTCGGTTTCTTAACGAGCCGAGCCGAGCTTATATTTTAGCTCGTTAGATTAGCGAGCCGAGCCGAGCTAGCTCGTGAGTTGCTCGCGAGCTCAACGAGCCCCGAAAGATTGAGAATAAGTAATGCTCAATACCAATATAATGTTATATATTGAGTTAATTTTTGAATATTTTAAAACACATTTTGAATTAATCTACGCTATTAGCTTTTTCATGAAGTATAAATCATATATCTTACCAATTTTACAATAAAATATTTCAGATTTAAAGTATATAATATCTTAATTATTCTATATTTACGGCTCGCGAGCCTAATGAGCTAGCTCGAGCTAATTATCGAGCCGAGCCTAGCTAGGTTTTCAGCTCGTCTATGTAACGAGCCGAGCCAAGCCGGTTTTCTAACGAGCCAATACGAGTCGAGCCGAGACGAGCTGAGCCAGCTCGACATCCACTCCTAGTTATAACAGTTTTATACTCTGCGAGAGGTTGCACAACTTTACCCACATGCCGGTGATTTCATCACCTGTCGGTGACTAAAAATCTCCATGTCGCCACATTCACACTTTCGTAGGTGTGGGCCCAAGAGATCACCGCACGGTCTTTCAATAGAGCCTCCCAGTTCATAAACAATCCATGCTAAGATTTCACCGCTGTGGAATATCTTTCACTTCCTAAAGAGGCCCCCTCTTGCACCGTGGGTAGGAGTCGCGGTCCATCCCCTAGGCCCGGGACGCAGCCCATCATTCCCTTTCCTCGAGAGTCATCTAACTACTTGACCAAGACCTCCATAAAGAACCTGTGCTTTGCGCTGTTGTCATGGTTACGCGTTTCACGAACCGGTCCTTAGAATCTGGAATAGGTACATGCACAAACCCAAGTCTTGTGCACGCTGGCACCATACCAAACCATCCGACCTGTCTAGATTCCTATCAACTACCAGTCTCACAATCATTATGTTCCAGTGAATCATTAGTCAAGATTAACACTCTCTCATTCCCAAAAGACAACAACTAAGCATGACGTACCCATCCTAGAGTACTACCCAAAACCAGGGCGACAAAGGAATGATATGGAAGGATAAAGACATAGGATTCAAATTTAACTGCATGCATGTTTATGAAACATTTTAAAACATAGGTACCAAGATGGTCAACGGCCACTTCCTTTTTCCACGTTCTGCTGCTGCTCAAAGTCTTCAAACTCAAGGTCCTGGAAACTCTCGGACTGCTGACCTTCTACACGTTGATTATACCGGAAAGAGCAAGTATAATATAAACATAAGAAAGCAGTACACCAATCACAGCTATGAGCCTATAAAAACACTACAAAAATATTCTACACTTTGCTATAATCGCGTGAGCGCAAAATCACTAAAATCGGAGCTACGAGTAAAAAGATATGCTCGTTTGAAGATTTAGGGGCTAATCTGTAAAAGGCAGAAATGTATAAGGACCTAAATGTAATTACGAAAAATTTCAGAGGACCTGCTGTAATGATCTCAGGGTTATGCGTCATTTAAAATTAGTGTGAGGGCTAAACTACAAAGTTACCATTATCCGGATTTAATGAATTAAAGTAAATCGGAAATCTCGTGGACTCGGTCTACAGACTACGTGCACCGCTACCGTTCACTGGTCTATGGGTCTATGGTGGACCCGGCCTAAGACTATTTGCCTGATCTGTTCTGGAGCGTTGATCCAGAGATGAACGGCTCAAGTGGCTCCGGTGGGGCGGGTGGCTACCGGCGGAGAGAAGACGACCGAGCCATGGCCGGAAGTGTGGAACTCGTCGTTCTCGCGCTATAGGACTTTATTCGGGATGCGATTTCTTCTAAAAAGGAGAGGAGCTCGAGGTGGTTCTCACCGATGGGTCGGGCAGAGTCGGAGAGCTTGGAGGAGGGCGCTCGACGATGGGGCACGACGATGCTGGTTCGGTACTATCGACACAGAGCTACGAGCGTGCCCTCGGTTCCCGTTGCGACTGGTCGAGGCGATGGCTTGGTGTGGAGCTCGGGTGAGGGACGAGGTCGCCTTTTATTAGTCGGAGAGCGGGGGAAACAGGGAGAAAAACTAGGGTGCTGCCGTTAATGGTGATTTACGCACCTGTCGGGCGATGGCGCGGCGGACACAGAGCTTTAATGGTTTGGGTGGCTTGATGGCGGCAGCAGGTGCTCAGGCCGCTGGTTCAGCGCTTTGATGGTTTGGGGCGTAATAAAAGCGGGTGCAGGCACGCTGGAGGTGATAACCGGGCGAGGTCCGGTGGCAAGCGGGAAAAATCGGGGCGGCGAGCAGGGGAGAAAACATCAACAATAACGATTTACGGCGGTGCCGGGTGCCGACACGGTGGACGCAGAGCTTTGATGATTTGGGGTGGCTTGATGGCTGCAGCAGGCGCTTGTGGTCTTCGAGGCGGCGTCGGAGCGGTGGTACTGCCTGCAGCTCTTCGATGGACATGCGTCAAGACGGACGAATTCGGGGGCAATTCGCGATGGCACGACGCTCTGTGTGTACGCAGGCAGTGGGCTCCACTCCAACAGTAGCAGGGCGGCATCCAAGCCGAGTTACGGCGTTCTTATCGCGACGGCTGGCATGGCATGCGGGCTTGAGACGAGCAGCAGCACGAAACAGCGCTGACAGTGGCGGCGTCCTGTGTTGATGCGAGAGGAGTAAGAACAAGGGCGAGCTGGGCCGATGCTGGCTGCTGCTGCATGCGGCTGGGCCTGTGCGTGCCGGAGGGCTGGCCAAACAGGCCGAGTGAGGGAGAGGTGAGGAGAAATGGGCCACGCGAGAGGAAAGCTGGAGAACGTGGTCTTTTATTTTATGTTTTCTATTTCCTATTCCTAGCTTAATTCAAAACGAATTTCCACACTATTTTGCAAATCAATTTGTACACAATAAAATCCTAAATGTAACTAACCAGCATGAATGCGACAATCACTTGATTTAATTGATTTAGAAAATAAATTATTCGCCTAAGATTAATAGTAACAACCTAATTAATTTGAAAATTTTAAATTACTTCAAAACTTGAAAATTAGGGTGTTACATTAACTGTAGAATTTTGATGATATAGTAACATGATAAACAGTAGAAAATATGGGCACAATATATTTATGAGCAGTGATTTGTTACAATACTAATTCACAAACTACTAATATGCGGTGGTGGGTTAGAGTGCACGTGAGCCGTGGCTATAAAGGGCTCAATAGCTGCTATTGACGTTGTCAACCACCACTATTGAGCCAGACCTCAAGAGCCACGGGTCATGTTGTGGGCCACTGCTAAAAAAAAGCCCATGAAAAAAAATCACGGCCTAATTCCCACCTCCCAACGCTATAAAAAAGAAACCCTAAACCTACCTACCCACCCTCACTCCCACCTCGTGCCACCCCTCTAATCTCCCTCTCTCCAGCCGCGTCCCACCTCACGCCGCCACCGCCTCCACGACCCCCGTCGGCCGGCGCACCGTCGCCTCCGCCTCCATGGCCCCTAGCGGCCGGCGCACCGCGGCCTCCCTCCCCCCCCCCCGACGCCCTTCTCCTCTTCCGGTAGCGGCACATCGGGGCCGGAGGCGACCGACCCCCTCCCACAACGGGCGAGAGGCCATGGCGGGGTGGCCGGATCCGTGGTCGCCCCTCCCCGACGAGCATGGTAGGGCGGCCGGATTTGGGGCCGCCCCCTCCTCCGGTGGCCGTGAGCACCACGGGGCGGTCGGATCCGGGTCTACCCCTGCGCCGGTGGCCACGAGCGCATGATCCGGGCGACGGGGCGGCCATGGCGAGGCGGCCGGATCTAGGGCCGCCCCCTCCCTTGGTAGGTGGTGGGCGTGGCGAGGCGGCCGGATCCGGGGCCTCCCCTCCCTCGGCGGGCGGCGGCCATGGCGGAGCGGCCGGATTTAGGGCCGCCCCCTCCTACGACGGTCTTGAGCGCCTCGGGCGGTTGAATCCGAGTCCATCCCTCTCGCTCTAGTGGCCACGAGCGCCGGATCTAGGAGGCGGTGGTGGAGCTGTCGAACGATGGTTTGGGCCCTCGTGGGCCCCACTTTTTTTGTTTGTGTATGTGAGATGTAGCCACGGTTGGCAATGTCAAGCGTGGCTATTGCGGTGCTCTACAACCAAGGTTGTTCTGTTAGCGAGGCTACAAATGGTTATTTGTAGCCTCGCAAACGTAGCCACGGTTTGGGCGAGGCTATAGAGCTCCCTCAACCGTGGCTATAGTGCCTGATTGTTATAGTGATTCCTGCACTCGATTCGGCTTCCATTACGGAACTTACGGTTTGTCCTAATCTATCTTGCTCAAAGAGAAGTACTTAGTACATCTTATTGTATTACGGCCAATAGATTTCCGAGGCTAGTTTATTTCGTCTCCCTTATTTCTTGTATCACGTACTACTCTATCTCGTCATTTGAGGTCTCATTTTAAGGAAGCAACATGCTATTCTTCTCCATGTACTTAATTTGTGCTCGAAGAGAGTTTATTGTTTTGTTATTTTAAATTTCAAAGCACTACTTACGTAAGAATGTTTCAGTTCTTATTCATATTGCAGTGCACCTGAAATTATACTCGTGTTTTAGTGCATAGTTTCATCTCACTTACCAAGAGTGTCACATCGGATTTGGAGATACGATTTGGTGAATGAAATAGTCACTCTCAATGCACGATTTCATCTCATGATTTCATAGACAAGTTGTAGCATTAAATTAATATATAGTTGTTGCATTGAGATTGGTCAAAATATGTTAGGATGAAACTTTAGGTTCTCAATGGAAGTTTTATTAGAGTTTCATACCTATGAAGCTGTGCCAAATGAGTTTCATCCCCATGAAACTCATTTCATCTTTTTCATATTAATTATATTGCCATGTCATCATTTTAGCTGATGTGACACCTTATTTAAAGCTTATGAAACTCCCATTGAGAGTGGCCTTAGGCCATTCTCAATGGCTTCTTTCATTTCACGTTTTCTAAGTGTGACACATCAACTTTCTAGTCTTGTTTTGTGAAATGAAAGTGCATCTCTCGAGTGCACTATTTCATGTCACATTTTTATAAACCAAATAAGACATTAAATTATTGCATAGGTGTACCAATGGGGATCCAATTTTTTGTGCATATAAAAGGAAAATAGTCTCAATGCACCTTTCATTCTTCTTTCATCAACTTGGAAAGAGTGCCCCCACCCTTTCATCCTAATGAAAGGTTTCCCTCCTCTTTCATAATTAATACCATGCCATGTCACCGCTTTTGCTGATGTGTCATCTAATTAATGTTAAATGAAAGGCCCACTGAGAATGGCCTTAGTAAGTGTGAGTTAAGGTCAAATTTTTTGTGGGAAAAAAGTGTTATGTCAAAAGGTGATAATAAGTGCGAATTAATGTCCATAATTATTCCCAAACTCACCAGATTCTGTTCTATATATGTTCATAGCGTGGAACAAACAGAAAACAAAGCAGTTTTTTTATTACAAAATACAACCTTTTAGGTAACTTCACCAATCTAGAACCTACTACTTCCATGTCAAATTACTTGACATCCTATGCCAACCTGGCTTCACTTTATGAAACAGCTAACCAATCGCCTGAACCTGCATGGGAGCCTGCATCGGACCTTCAGCCGGGCCCATGGCCACATTCACCCAACCAGACACCCCTAAAGTCAGCTCTTAGCTGTTGCTCCGGCTTCCCCCGCGTGCAGCGTGTGAAGAAAAAGAACCAACTTTCCATTCGCGAGGTTGGGCTGGGCCGTGTTTTCATACCAGGCCGTGGGCCGCGCTATGCTTTATGCTCAGCGTATATAAGCGGCCGAGCGGAAGAAGAAGGCAGAGTTCAGGCGATCTTGCACACTGCCTGCTGGTCGGCAGCTCCGCTGAAGAAGAGACGGTACCTGGTTCTCCATCCCCGGCCGTGAGTAATCCTAACCCTTCCATAGACTTCTGTTTTTGTTCCCATTTCCTGAGAATTCTGCTCGCTCAAAGCCACGATCTATTCTCAGATCAGTTTCACCACTGGTTGGATTTGGATATCCTCCTTGCTGTTGTTCCTGCGTGTTGAGACGCAGGTAAACACTTCTCTCCCGCTTGTAGATCAGACACCAAGATAAGCGTGAAAAGAAATGGTTTTAGCCGTCTAACCTGAATCTTATTAATTCTCGCGCTTGTAAACATATGACGCTGGCTGCTTGCTGTGGTTTGATGAGTGAAATCAGACAATACGGGCAATCCGCTATGTGGGGAATCCTTCCCCTTGCTGCAGCTTCTGCGATCCACGACCCCGATGCCATCCCCTGGCTTCCCATCGCGGGCAAGAGGGTCATGGTGCCTAGTTGATCGATCCCGTAGGTCGCGGGCCCAGCATGGGGAATTAGGGCTCGATTCGTCAGCTATCTAACCATCCGCTACTCGTCATTGTCACCAGGGTTCTTCACTATCTAGCGAGAAGACGATGGAGACTGAATGCTTTAGATGATTTTAGGTTTTAAATCTCCCGCTATAACCGTGTAGTGTACTGCTATTTGTATTCATGTATAATTTAGCCACTATTTCCTTCTATAGCCCGGTTCTGTAAAACACCGATACGCCAGGGAGGCAGCGTATCCGTGTCAGACACACGGACAGACACCGATACACCACCGATACGCCGGCGATACGTATCCGCGGAGTATCTAGAAACAGAAAGAAAATAATTTTTGGATACATGACTGATACGTATTGGCCCATTTTGGATACAGCCCATTTGGTGCAATGAGGCTTGTTTGGCCCAATCATGACACATCAATGTGGGATGTTGGAGAGGATTCTTTTGACTCTCTCATTGGTTTAGGCATTATGGAATTTGCTCAACTCTCTATTGATGAGCCAGAGTTGCAAGCTATATCTTTTGGAGATGTCGACGTTCAACTTGTTGAGGATGAAGCAACTTAGTTGATCTGGTAGAGGATCGTAAGCTATTGAGTTTAGAGTTACATAATTTATACTTCTTTAAATTATTAGTTTACTATTTTGTGAGTTGAGGCACCTACGTTATATTATGAGTTGAGGTACTTATGTTATATTCTGAGTTGAGTGAGGCACTTATGCTATATTCAGATTTTGCATTGTTAAGTTTTTTAAATTATTTTTTATAATTTTGTGCGACGTATCCGTATCGGTTATTTTTGAAAAATGACGTATCGCCGTATCCGTATCGACCCGATACCAATACACGTATCCGTATTGGTGTCGCACAGGCCCGGTTTTGCTCCCCTGTAAGCCGTTTTAGAGATGTGGCCGCAAAACATCTTAGCTCGCTATTCACAACATTAATTTTATGCTAGCATGAGGGTAATTTGGTCCATAAGTGGCCTGCATGTGTGGCTGAACAAGCTGGAAACGTACATAAGGGCAGATTTCAAAGAATGATAAAATTATAATGGACTCATTTGGTTTCATGAGTTGTAGTGGTATATTTCAAATCATGGAAAATTATAATTGCATAAATCTATTTAACCCGAATAAAAACGAGAGAGAGAGAGAGAGAGAGAGAGAGAAGCACACACAAACTGCGGAGCACAAAAGATTGTATTGTACATGTTCATTTGTAAATAAAAAGAAAGAGAACAATTGAATCTTATTGAATTTTGTTCTTTTCAGGTCATCATGGGGCGCAAGAAGCAGCATTGGAGAAGGAGGGCGACCGCAGTGGCGACGAAGAGTGGCAAGGGGAAGGTGATGGAGAAGCAAGCGACGGACAAGGGGAGAGATGGGAGGAAGGAGAAGCAGAAGGAGATAGAGGATATAGAGCAGGAGAGGGAGAAAGAGAATGGGAGAGAGGACCGGGACGCCACAGCCACCGGCCAACACTTCTTCAAGGTGTTCTTCCCCGAGCTATCGAGGGAACAATTGGTGAAGTCCTTGTTCTCTGTCTTATTTCAGTTTCATCCATAGTTGATTGATGCCTGTGCCATTAATTTTTTTCGAGGGCCCGCACCATTACTTTTTAGGAATTTTTTTGGCTGCTATGTGAGATGGTATTTTTATCTAGGAATCTCCACCGTGCTGCTTGCCATTACAACAAAAAAAACAGAATTCGTTAATCAATTGCTTTTGCTGTAGTGATATAAGATGTGTGTTATGTAGGGGAAAAACTAACAAGCTCTTGTATGTTTATATTATGTAGAAAATCCCCCAGCATTCCAAGAGTACCTTGAGGAGCAGCCTAACAGAGAGGTTTCCCTGAAAGGTCCGAGCGGAAACATATGGAAAGTGGTGCTTACTTCAGATTCACCAGGATTGGGCTTCACAAAAGGGTGGAAGGCATTTGCTCGTGACCACTCCCTCGTGCCGGGTCACTTTTTACTTTTCATCTATGATGGATGCTCACAATTCTCTGTGGTGGTGTTACATGCATCGGGTGTCGATGATAAGTTGGCTTTCAATGTTCAGCCCTCCGAAGATGTAGGTATTGAAATAAAAGAGGAAGAAGGCGCCGAAGAAGTTGGAATAGCTGCCATGTTAGAAGGACCAAATCTTCCCCATCTGGAGGCTAATGGAACCACAGGGAAAATGAAAAAACGCACTCCACAGACGACGCTCTCTAGTGTCCAAAAGAATCCTGAGAAAAAGAAGCCTGAAGCTGATGTGGATACATCTAAGCAACGACCAACTACAACTAACAGTAAAAAAGGTAAAATATTCATCCATTTTTTAAAAAATTAAGTAAATAAAGTCATCTGATGTCTTTGAGTCAAGATTTTTTGGCAAAATTGCATATTAGTTTGCAATAAAGAGTGCAATTATTTTAACTGTACAACTACCATGTTAGAAGGACCAACTCTTCCCCCTGATGAGGGTAATGGAACCACAAGCAAGAGGGTGAGAAAACGAATGACACATGTATTGGAAAATTGCATTGCAGGGAAGAGGACCTCTAGTGTCCAAAAGAATCAGAAGGAAAAGAAGTCCAAAGCCATCGTGCATACAGCTGAGGAAGGACCAACTACAATTAACATTGACAAAGGTAAAATATCCATCCATTTTTAAGAAATTTAAGTAAATAAAGTTATATGATATCCTTGAGTCAACATATTGTCGCAAAATTGCATAAATGTGCAATATATTTAATGGTACAGGTGCCATGTCCATAATGAATATGGTGAAACAAGAAGGGACGGACGTAATGGAAAATTACACTGCACAGAAGAGGATCCCCAGTGTCAAAAAGAATCGTCAGAAAAAGAAACCTAACGTTACCGTGAATACATCTAAGGAAGGACCAATTACAATTAACGGTGACAAAGGTAAAAATTTCATCCATTTGGAAGAAGTTTAAGTAAACAAAGCCATCTGATGTCCTTGAATTAAGATTTAGTCGCAATATTGAATATCCGTTTGCAATTATTTTAACGGTAGAACTGCCATGGCAGAAGCACCGGCCCTTTTACGTGCGGTGGGTAATGTAACCACAAGGAGTATGGCGAGACAAAAAGCGATATATGCAATGCAAAATTGCACTCTAGAAAAGAGTCTCTCTATTCTCCAAAAGAATCATGAGAAAAAGAAGCCCGAAGCTATTGTGGATACATGTAAGGAAGGACCAAGTACAATTAACAGTGACAATGGTAAAACATCTATCCATTTTTAACATGTTTAATTAAATAAAGTCATCTGATGTCCTTGAGAAAGGATTTCATCTAAAAATTGCATATTTGTTTGCAATTAAGAGTGCAATGATTTTAATCGTACAACTGCCAAGTCAGAAGGACAAGCTCGTAATGGAACGAGAAGGAAGAGGTCGAGACAAAAAGTCATAGATGTACCGAAAAATTGCATTGCATCGACGGGGCTCTCTAGTGTTCAAAAGAATCTTGAGAAAAAGAATCCCGAAGCTACTATCGATACATCTAAGGAAGGACCAACATCAATTAAGAATGAAAAAGGTAAATATCCATCCATTTTTAAGAAGTTATAAATAAAATTATGTGATATCCTTAAGTCAAGATATTATCGCAAAATTGCATAACTTATTGATACTAAGAATGCAATATATTTAACGGTATAGGTGCCATGTCCGAAGGACCAGCTCTTCCCGTCGTGGAGGGTAATGTAACCACAAGGAATATGGTGACACAAGTGATAGATGTAATGGAAAATTGCACTCCACGAGAAGAGGCTATCTAGTGTCCAAACTAATCATGAGGAAACGAAGCCCGAAGCTACTGTGGATACATCTATGGAAGGACCAAGTGCAATTAATAGTGACAATGGTAAAATATCCATTCATTTATAAGAAGTTTAATTAAATAAATTCATCTCATGTCCTTCAGAAATGATTTTGTCTGAAAATTGCATATCTGTTTACAATTAAGGGTGCAATTATTTTAATGGTACAGCTGTCATGTCGGAAGGACCAGCTCTTCCCTGTTTGGAGGGTAATGGAAGGAGAAGGAAGAGGTCGAGACAAAAAGTCGTAGATGTACCAAAAAATTGCACTGCACCGACGGGGCTCTCTAGTGTCCAAAAGATTCTTGAGAAAAAGAATCCCGAATCTACTATTGATACATCTAAGGAAGGACCAACTGCAATTAACAATGAAAAAGGTAAAATATCCATCCATTCTTAAGAAGTTGTAAATAAACTTATGTGATATCCTTGAGTCGCAAAATTGCATAACTTATTGCTAGTAAGAATGCAATATATTTAACGGTATAGGTGCCATGTCCGAAGGACCAGCTCTTCCCGTCGTGGAGGGTAATGTAACCACAAGGAATATGGTGACACAAGTGATAGATGTAATGGAAAATTGCACTCCAGAGAAGAGGCTATCTTGTTTCCAAACTAATCATGAGGAAACGAAGCTCGAAGCTACCGTGGATACATCTAAGGAAGGACCAAGTGCAATTAATAGTGACAATGGTAAAATATCCATTCATTTATTAGAATTTGAATTAAATAAATTCATCTCATGTCCTTGAGAAATGATTTTGTCTAAAAATTGCATATCTGTTTGCAATTAAGGGTGCAATTATTTTAATGGTACAATTGTCATGTCGGAAGGACCAGCTCTTCCCCGTTTGGAGGGTAATGGAAGGAGAAGGAAGAGGTCGAGACAAAAAGTCGTAGATGTACCGAAAAATTGCACTGCACCGACGGGGCTCTCTAGTGTCCAAAAGAATCTTGAGAAAAAGAATCCTGAAGCTACTATTGATACATCTAAGGAAGGACCAACGACAATTAAAAATGAAAAAGGTAAAATATCCTTCCATTTAAGTTATAAATAAAGTTATGTGATATCCTTGAGTCGCAAAATTGCATAACTTATTGCTAGTAAGAATGCAATATATTTAACGGTACAGGTGCCATGTCCGAAGGACTAGCTCTTCCCATCGTGGATGGTAATGTAACCACCACAAGGAATATGGTGACACAAGTGATAGATGTAATGGAAAATTGCACTCCGAGAGAAGAGGCTATCTGGTTTCCAAACTAATCATGAGGACACGAAGCCCGAAGCTACTGTGGATACATCTAAGGAAGGACCAAGTGCAATTAATAGTGCCAATGGTAAAATATCCATTCATTTTTAAGAATTTGAATTAAATAAATTCATCTCATGTCCTTGAGAAATGATTTTGTCTAAAAATTGCATATCTGTTTGCAATTAAGGGTGCAATTATTTTAATGGTACAATTGTCATGTCGGAAGGACCAGCTCTTCCCCGTTTGGAGGGTAATGGAAGGAGAAGGAAGAGGTCGAGACAAAAAGTCGTAGATGTACCGAAAAATTGCACTCGCACCGACGGGGCTCTCTAGTGTCCAAAAGAATCTTGAGAAAAAGAATCTTGAAGCTACTATTGATACATCTAAGGAAGGACCAACGACAATTAAAAATGAAAAAGGTAAAATATCCTTCCATTTAAGTTATAAATAAAGTTATGTGATATCCTTGAGTCGCAAAATTGCATAACTTATTGCTAGTAAGAATGCAATATATTTAACGGTACAGGTGCCATGTCCGAAGGACTAGCTCTTCCCGTCGTGGATGGTAATGTAACCACCACAAGGAATATGGTGACACAAGTGATAGATGTAATGGAAAATTGCACTCCGAGAGAAGGGGCTATCTGGTTTCCAAACTAATCATGAGGACACGAAGCCCGAAGCTACTGTGGATACATCTAAGGAAGGACCAAGTGCAATTAAGAGTGACAATGGTAAAATATCCATTCATTTTTTAGAATTTGAATTAAATAAATTCATCTCATGTCCTTGAGAAATGATTTTGTCTAAAAATTGCATATCTGTTTGCTATTAAGGGTGCAATTATTTTAATGGTACAACTGTCATGTCGGAAGGACCAGCTCTTCCGTGTTTGGAGGGTAATGGAACGACAAGAAAGAGGGTGAGACAAGAAGTGACCGAGGTATTGGAAAATTGCACACCAAGCAAGAGACTCTCTAGTGTCCAAAAGAGCCACTGAGGCAACGAAGCCCAAAGCTACGGTGGACACATCTAAGGAAGGACAAACGGTAGCTAATAGTGAGAAAGGTAATTTTTTCATCAATTTTTAAGAAGTTTAAGTAAAAAGTCATATGATGTCCTTAGTCAAGATTTTGTTGTAAAATTGCATGTCTATTTGCAATTAAGAGTGCAATTAATTTATCATGTTCTTAGTGACGACATGATATTTAGTACAAATAATTATGTTAGTGACTGACCATTCATCAATGCCTATGATGGTATAGTTAATTGTTTTTCTTGCATGGTCAGAACTCAATGGCCATTTGTTATACCATTGTGAGCATGTAATTGCTATAAGAGTCCCATCCCATGTGTAAGCTCTGTATTGGTGGTGACTTTGATCATCATTTTTACGGACTCATCTCTCTGCTTTTCTTAGTAAAGAACACCTGTGTTTCACCATTTAGAAACATGATTTGAGAATTGGTGGCCTGTCCGGCCACATACATCACTGCAAATAATTTATAGATTGCCTAATGCACTGATGATCCGTATCACAATATGCATGGTGTGTTCCGCTCAACCTAACTTTGGCATATCACATATTCTCTCGCTGCCTGTTAGTAGATGAGTACTCATGTTACGACAAGAGTTGGGTCAAAACAAAGGGCAAGTTGGCTCTCAATCTTCAGCCCTGTGAAGATGTAGGTATTGAACTAGAAAAGGAAGAAGATGTCAAAGATGTTGGCACAACTGCCATGTCAGAAGGACAAGCTCTTCTCCCTGTGGGGGTGATGGAACCACTGGGAATACGGTGATGCAACAAGTAATAGATGTAATGGAAAATTGCACTTCAGGGAAGATCTCTAGTGTCCAAAAGAATCCTGAGAATAAGAAGCCTGAAGTTAACGTGGATACTTATAAGGAAGAACCAACTGTAATTAACAGTGACAAAGGTAAAATATCCATCCGTTTTTAAGAAGTTTAAGTAAATAAAGTCATTTGATGTCCTTGAGTTAAAATTTTGTCGCAACATTGCATATTTGTTTGCAATTAAGAGTGCAATTATTTTAACATGTTCTTAGTGATGACAAGATATATGGTACATATAACTACATTAGTGACTAACCATTCATCAATGACTGTAAATGTATAGTTAATTGTTTTTCTTGCATGGTCAGAACTCAGTATCCATTTCTTACAACCATTGTGAGCATGTAATTGCTATAAGAGTCCGATGTGTAATCTCTGTATTGGTAGTGACTTTGATCATCATTTTTCCAGACTCTTCTCTCTGCTTTTCTTAGTAAAGCACACCAGTGTTTTGCCATTTAGAAAGAGGATTTGAGAATTGGTGGCCTGTCCATCCACATACATTAGTGCTTATAGATTGCCTAACGCACTCAGGATCACTATCACATTATGCATGGTGTGTTCCATTCAACCTAACTTTGGCATATCACAGATTCTTCCGGCATGGTATTAGATGTGTACTCATATTCCAACCATGCTTGGGTCAGATCAAATGAATTGCATAGGGCGGGTAAATGTAAGTTATTCCTTGGTTCCTCTTGTGATCTATTTCATTCGCACTAAAACTCCATCACCTGTCTAAGACATTACATTAGTTACTTTGGAGTGCACAGTTCCGGTGAAAATTTTGATGCTGTGTTATTTTCCAGTCACATCAAAGAAGGTTCGACTGCCACGAGTAATGTCACAAAGGCATCTGGTAACTGAAGAAGAGAAGAATAATGCTCTTAACAGGGCAAAGTCATTTAAATCAAAAAATCCTTTTGCTGTGCAAGTAATGATGGAATCTTATGTCTATGCCGGGTTTTTCTTGGTAATGTAACTTAATTCCCTATGTTATTTCATTTTATTGAGCTTCAAGTAACTATCTTTTAATTGTACATTTGTGAAGATTAATTAAGACAGTAATTATAGTTCTCAGTTGGCTTATAAGCTCGTTGACAATCATACTAAAGTATATGTTCGAAGCATGTTAAACACTAATGAAAAATTTTGTAGATAAACATCAAATGTTGCCTTTGTTTTGAATATCAAATGCTGTAAATTGTGCTAGGCCAAATTTACCAGGTCCAGTTCTAGATGGTGTACTGGACTGTCTCGGTAAGAGTCAACAAAGAGAAAACCTTGCTGTTACTGACCAAAATCTAGATTGAGCAGTTGAGTGCGTATTGGATTTGAGGAAAAGTTTAGTGACAAATGGGTAGACTTAAGAGAGAAAATATATAACTGTTTAGTGTATTGATAAATTGTTCAGAGGTAAACCCTTAGATAATATCTCAGTATTTCCATTTTCATCATTGACATTCCATTCTAGGAAGTTTCTTTTTATGGTGCTCTTAGCATATCTTTATAAATCATCAATTATATTTAGATGACGAATTTCGTGCCTCTTACTTCTTCATCAAACTGTTTTTGAACAATTAATTATTTCCTATCAATTTGCTTATAACTTTGTAAATTAACTTAGTTTATTTAATCACATGCTTATCACCCAGGGGAAAAAACTACTTTGCTTTGCTAGATTTATGATCTGACGTTGGAGTAAGAAGCATTTAGTTAAGTTTGTTGAGCATTGCTTTATTATAATATAATCGTAAGTGGCATACATAATTTATTGAAACCTAATGTTTACATGTTCATTATGTCATAAAATTTGAAATGTAGAAAATTGTTTTTGAGGGAAGTTAGTCGTTAGCAAAATTAAAATGTAATGCAGCAAATTTTCACTAGCTATTTGTTCTACCATTTCTTTGCTGACCAACTGCCTTATATTGCAGAATATCCCATGTGAATTTGTGAGAGAGTCGCTACCCCGAACCAGCAAGAAGATGACACTTTGGGATCCACAAGGAAAGCCTTGGGAAGTTAATTATGTATACTGTAATGACCGCTCTGTTGCTGCTTTCAGTGGTGGCTGGGGCAAATTTTCTCTAGCAAACAATTTGGAGAACTTTGATGTTTGTGTCTTTGAGCTTTTCAAGGAGGACAACATCAAAGTGCACATCTACAGGGTTGTCCCAGAAATTACTCTGTTCCTCCGTAACAGCAGCCTGCGTGTAACAAGGGGTGATTCCAATGTTTAAGAGTGCAATTCTATTTATCGCAAGCTAGGGTATAAGAAGACTGATTATTCATAGGCTCGAATGTGTTTATTGTGCTCGTTCAAGAGACAACACTCATGTTTTGTAAACGAAATAAGTGACAACAAGCAGAACTCATGATGTACTTGTGTCCTGGGAATCTTATTGTACCGGTTAAAGATATATTTTCTTTATTTTCTGGGGGTTGAATTTGCAGCTGCTAGAATGCTACATGATACAATCAGTACATTATAGCTGTTTGTTTTAGCAATTAATTTTATTTTATTGTTTTTTAGTGGATGATTTTTCATCTGCAGAAAAACAAAAGTGCTTGACGCACTTCTGCATATGGAGTACAAATACTGCATAAAAGACCCTGCAGCTTGAGACCAACCTGTTGATTGCAGCATCCGTTTCATGTCCCTGCCCGTCGCTTGCCCAGCCATCGGTCTCCTGACTCCTCTCGTCTCTTGCGTGAGGACTTCTTCCTTTTTGCTCAACACATACACTAGCTATCAGTGAAGTAAGAGCAGCAGCTAGACAGAAAAGAAGCATCTGATTGCAGTTAGGTGACTTAGGGCCTGTTCGTTTTCTTTAGCATGCTAAAGTTTTGAGGCAAAAGTTTAGTGTCTCTTTTGGGGCTAAAGTTTAGCCTCTCTTTTGCCTCACCTTTTAGCCTCAAGGGCTAAACTTTAGCCATAGCCCCTTTTAGCCCACATGTTCGTTTACTTGAGGCTAAACTTTAGCCCTTTAGCCCTTTAGCCTCTTTAGCCCCCACGAAACGAACAGCCCCTTAATCATTTCTCAATGATTCAAATTTCCTTGTTAAGAACAGAGAAGAATGGCAGATAGGTGAAATAAATGGCTTTGGGATCTTATTACAGTCACTCAGGACCTCGTTAGTTTAGCTCATCTTGTACGTCTTTGATCAACCCAATCAATGTTACTTTTTACAGGTGTGGTTAGTGCTAATGCATTTTAGCGCATTCATTACAGGTGTGATTAAGAGTAGAGAAAGTAAGTAGAATGAGCGCACACTTCGTTATTCACATGCGAGGGCCCATAAATAGGCAAGATTACAATGTACATGAGCAGTGGAGCGTGCCACACGCTAACCCTAACAACCTACGACTGGGCCATCAGATCGTGACCACAGTAATCGTGGAGGACGCTGAGACGTTAGGAGAAGGGGTAGTAGACGCCGTAGATTGCGCTCAGTTGGAGAGATTCCTTGCACTAACAGCCCCCTCAGCCTGGACACGGGTAGATGTTAAGGCTGTTCCTGAATTCGCAGAATAAGTAAGGGGTAATCCTTTGGTGAATATGTCAGCATATTGTGCTGATGCTGGAACGTGAAGCACCGTGACTTCACCAAGAGACACCTTATCCCTAACAAAGTGGAAATCGATTTCGATATGTTTCGTGCGCTGGTGTTGAACCGGATTGGTTGACATATATGTGGTGCTCACATTATCACAATACACAATGGTGGATCGTCTTGGTGGGCAATTGAGTTCTTGCAACACCTGTCTGACCCAACAGCACTCGGCAACAACATTTGTGACACCTGTATATTCAGCTTCCGCGCTTGATCGAGATACTGTCACTTGCCTTTTGGACGACCATGAGATGAGGTTGTCGCCAAGATATACAAAACACCCGTAAGTGGACTGTCTTGTATCTGGACAGCCGGCCCAATCGGCATCAGAGTAAGCTACTAGATGGCGTTGAATGCTGCGTTTGATCTGTAGGCCAAGATGAGATGTGTCCTTGACATAGTGAAGCACTCGTTTTAGATAGTTCATGTGGCTATCTCGTGGATCATGCATAAATAGGCACAATTGTTGCAGAGTATAGCTAAGATCAGGTCGAGTGAGAGTGAGGTATAGTAGCGCGCTGGCTAAACTTCGATACTCAGTGGGATTTGCAAGTGGCTGACCAGACGTAGCTGAGAGTTTTGTTTTGGTGTCAACTGGTGTAAGGAATGGATTGCGATTGCTCATGTTGGCGCGATTGATGATGTCAAGGGCATATTGTTGTTGTGATAGGAAAAGTCCGGTGTCAGATCTGGTGACAGCAATGCCAAGGAAGTGTTGTAGGGGACCTAGGTCTTTCATGGCAAATTCTTGTTTCAGTTTGGAGATGATGGTGTGGAGAAGAGAAGTGGTATTGATAGTGAGAATAATGTCATCAACATATAATTGCAAATAAGCTGTAGATGTTCCAAGTTCAGAATGAATAAGGATGTGTCAGATTGAGATGTGTGCAAGCCAAGTGAAACAATGAATGCCTGAAAGTGACGAAACCAGGTACGAGGTGCTTGCTTCAAACCATATAATGATTTGCTCAATTTGCAAACTTTTGTGGGATGAGAAGCATCGAGAAAACCAGAAGGTTGTTGGCAAAAGACTGTATCAGTCAAATTACCATGTAAGAATGCGTTGGAGACATCCAATTGATGAAGTTTTTTTATTTTAACCTTTTCTTTTTTAATATTTTAATAATGGCCCGGCCAGAACTAAATTTCCAAGTTCTGGCCCTTTTTGTCACGCCGTCCTACCTGGCGCGTCCAATGACTACCGTCGTGCCGTGCATGGTGGCGAGACTAGGTGCCACGTCATCCGTGGGCCCGACGTGGGGATGGGCTTGGTTAGCGTTGACCCCGGACGGTCGCGCTAGGCTACTTGGCGGGTCCGGAGGATTGGTCGTGCCCATCGGGTTGGCGCGACCCATCCGGGACTTGGCCAGCGCACTGCCTTTCTTCCTCCTCTGTTCTTTTCCCCCAACCGAACCGTTACCGCCGCCGCCTCCATCGCCGCCCCCGCCGTCTCCACCAAAATCCGGCCGCCGCATTGGGGGAAGGCACCCAAACTTCGCGGGATTCATCCCCGGAGGTAGCTCCTTCACTTCCTCCGTCTCTTTTGCTCCATGAACTAGATTTTGCTAGTGTTTCATGCATCAGGGTTTAGGTTATCGTTTTAGCTAGCATTTTCGATTTTGGACGAATCGTATAATATTTGAGTGCATGTATCGGTAGCCTGTTTTTGTCTTAGGATTCTGTTACGTAAAGTTTTGAATGCATGTGAATCTGTAGCTATGTTTTTGTAATGTAGATTGTTTAGTGTATAATGATTGTATAGTTTTTTTCGATATTGTAGCTACTGTATATGCAATGAATAGGAATTTTTTCGATAATGTAGCAAGTGTATAATTATAGTTGTAATATTTAGATTAGTTAGTACATAAGATTGTATAACTTAAGAAGAATATTTATAAGCTAAGCTGAGGTTGTAAACTTGATTCCACTAATTTAGGCATACATGACATTGCTTGTAGCTATAAGTTATTTATAGCATTGCACTTACTTATGAGTCAATGGAAAGGTTTTTTAGCAAAGCTAGATAGGATTATACCTTGGTATTCTTGCACGAGCTATGAGGTTTTTTTTGTCCCTGTAGATGGATCGTGTTATTCGATTGTTTACCGGAGGGATAATTAATGAGAGTTATGAGTTTGTTGGTATGAAAGAGCAAGTTCTTACTTTTTCAAGAGCACCGGACTATGTTGATGTTCTTGGCGAGTCGGAATGGCAGTGGGGTTAGATAGTGAAATAAAGTTGCGAGGAAGGTTTGATGCCGGGGCTGGTGGGAGGGCTCACTATGTCGTTCTAGAATTAGCATCCGACGATGATTGAGGGTTGTATAAGGATTGCTTGCATGAGAGTGCAATTAAATGTGCCAAGTTGGTTGCTTGTTGCCCAATAATCTGTCACCCAACTGCACTTGTCTCTCGTGGAGGATAGTATCACCCAAGAGGAACCTCAATCTTGTGGATGCAATTCCATGTTTAGTTCCATGTTCCGATAATGTTCAAGTGCTAGATGTTGGCAGTGTTCCTGATGTTGATAATATGCTAGAATGGCACAACGAGTGGAGGTCCTTCTATGGCGGATCGAATGGCACGAATGAACTCGGACCTTTATGATTTAGCGAGTTACGAATAATGATTTCCCCGATGACCCATTCAATGGGGAGGCAAGTGATGATGGTTTAGAAGACTAGAAAATCCTGGCGCGCTATGCTGCGCCTATAACACAAACTGCTAGATAACATACTGGCCTAGTGTTCGTCATTTTTTAACCCAATCTCATGTTTAACTTGTTGAATTGTAAACCTGGATCCAAGTTGCTGAGAAAATAGACAGGCCGGAAGCAAAGATGGCCCATTTCACAAATAAACGTTTGTGATTGCTCCCTGTCCACGTAGACCACCGGTGTCCACACGTAGTAAAGCGGCAACATCTTCTTATCCGGAGCTGGGCGAGAGTCGTCTTCCTCCCAATCTTTTCCACAGGCGGAAAGGGTCCTCTCCTACCTCGCAACACCGCCGGCATCGAGGGAGCACAATCCTACGCCTTATCTTGGCTCTTGCTTGTGCCTTTGATCCTCCTCCCTGAACCGCTGCCTCCTCTTTGCTTCCTCTCTCTCGCGCTCGTCGCTACCACACTCGCCGCTCTCCACACAAGCTGCTACGCTGGTGGAGTGGTGGAGGGAGAAGTGAAGCGAGGAAGATGAAGCAAAGAACATCATTTTGCGGCCACACGACGGACGGTAGTGGAACACGTGTCGATGCCCTGCCGGTATCTAATGCGGCATGAAGCGGCCTCTCCCACGGACCGGTTCGAATGGTGGACGAACCGCAAAGGTGAAAAAATATGTCCACGGATGGGCCGGACATCACATGTGCGGCCGAGAAAAGGCCGCGCTCCGTATCCGGAAGCTATCCACGCCCACGGAAATTGGTGTGTCGTAAAGAGAACCCATCCACGTATGCCAAAATGTTCTCCATGTTGCTAGCCCTTCCTGAGTCTACTTTAGACTATGATGAGGATTATAGTAGTGAAGATCCACAAAGTGGCGACGATGACGAGTAGTCAAGGTCAAGCGAGAGGAGGATTATAGTGATCAAGGGCAAGGAGTTGAGGATGATGGTAGTTTCGAAGATGATGATGGTACCGGTGACGAGGCCCATCCGCAGCATCATGGAATGGTTTATGATGTTGATGAGAACGGTGGGGTAGAAATTAATTGGAAAGCCAAGTATAGCCGAGCAGAGTTGAGAGCGATGAAGAGGATGCATGTTACTCTTCCCAAAGCTCCGAATCACACGGACATAAGCCGTATTGGACATGCTATATGTGATAACGGTGTTATGTCCGGAGAAGGCGTACATGATCCTAAGCAACCCATAATTTGAAAGGGGATGATATTTGATTCCGTTGAGGAGGTCCAATTTTTCTTCCAAGATTATGCGGTCTGTCATCATCGTCCGTACTATGTGGCAAAGTCGAATAAGGAAGTAATGTACACAATACGTTGGCAGAGAACTAGGTGTATACGGGGTGTTTGGGTTAGAAAGATGAAAACTGAAGATGAAAGGTGGAAGGTCACAAATGTGAAGCAACCCCATGCTTGTGGTTCGGCACATGTTGAACAAGCCCACTCCCGAGTGTACCGCGAGGTACCTTGGCCAACGTATTCTTGGCATTGTTTGGGCCGACGCTGATGTTACCGTTGCATCTCTCATAGAGTCCATACACGCCATCACAAATTATCGGGTGAAGCATGGAAAAGCTTGGCGTGCTAAGCAACATGCTATGGGAAAATTATGGGGAGGTTGGAAAGAGTCGTATGCTCGGGTTCCAAAGCTATTAAATGCAATTAATCATTTCAATCCCGGGACCACATATTGTGTGGATACGGGTGGCCGCACCATACTCGACAAGGATGGTACCTACAAGCCTGTTATGAAACGTGTCTTCCGGTGCTTTCCTTAGTGTGTAGAGTCATTTAAGCATTGTATATGCATGGTTTTGGAGCTTTATTGAACATATAGGTAAAATTGGTATAAAAGAAGGCTACACGGAGGACAAGGGACAAAAGAGGCGCAGAAGGCCCACTACGCCGATCGGCACGGACATGTGCTGATCGGCACAGAGATGATTTGGCCCATCAAGGGCAGTCCAAGGTCCATTCCACCATTATGGAAGGTTAATTGCGCAAGATACTTGAAGATATCTATCCGGAAGAGATTTAGGAAACCTCAAGATTCAAACGTGCAACACAAGACATTATCTCAAAGATCATTACGTAGAAGTCCCATATGGAAGCCATGGAAGATATGAGAAACGCCTCGGAGAGGAGATTGATGAAGACATGACTCGTGCCGATCGGCGCGTCCTGTGCGCCGATCGACGCATTATGGAAATTGCAAGACTCCTTAGGCTTTATATAGACTTATAAAAACCTAGAATGACGAGAGACGAGAGAGAGAGAGACCGGATTTGTGAGTTAGAGCCACCGGGGCTTCACCCCGTTAGAATAGATCTCTAGTTGAGTTTCAAGAACCATTGGTGATTAGAGTTGATCCATCAAGGTAGGCCTTCTAGGTGGTGATATATCTCAAGGATGATTACATGTTGATGATGGTTTTAGTGATATGTTAATCTTGATTCTATAATCATGCATATGCTTGTTCCAATTGCTTAGTTCTAGGCTAAGATTAGATGCTATCTTAATCGTGGTAATTAGGACAGTACTCGAATCTTGTATTGATTATGGTTGCTTGATGATGCTATTGGTGTGGTTTAGTAGTGACAGCTGTAAGCTTGCGCAACACCCGTAGATAGTTAAGTAGGATAAGATGCTCGCGCGATTAAGGGTTTGTCACCGACATCGATAAATTGAAGGCCACTCGGAAAGGCGAGGATGTTCTATTCATCTAACGTTTGTAATTGATCTATGTAATTTATCCATTATGATGCTATCTAGTTAGACTTCCTGGTTACAATCTCAACTAGTAGATATCCGGCAACCGACATAAGCTTACTTAGCTAATCAAGTCTCTGGAGTTGTTAGTTTACAGATTCTCATAGTGCGCCGATCGGCACATTGCTTGCGTCGATCGGCTCACTAGTGACCCCGTGCTCATCGACGCACCCGAGCACCGATCAGCACAATAGCCACGAATACTCTCTCAACCTCGACAAGCCACTAGTAGTTCGGTTAGACCCTTTTACGGTTAACATAACTGAATTCCCATTAGTCCTTGTGGATTCAATTAAACCTTAGAATACTCTAAGGGAACAAGTGCTACAATTGTAGACCGTCCTCTTGCGGTATATAAGTGGGTGCGTAGTTAAGACCAACAAGCTGCTTTTTTTGGCGCCGTTGTCAAGGACCTATGTAGGATTGAATATTGTTTGATGTATTAGTATCTAGCTTTACTACTCTCTTTTTCTCGTTTCCTTTGTGCATGTATTTTTTTTAGTGCAACTTAGCAGGTATGGATGGTCCTAAGACAAATAAACCCTCTAATTACATCAATCAACTAGAAAGGCTTATTCGCAAGAAGAGGAGCATTTAGAAGAGAAGCAGGTCACTTGGAGATTTAGTTGGAGAAGGAGCTCGCTTTGATCCAAGGAGATTTTTCGTGATTAAAGATCAAGAAGAAGAAGAAGAAGAAGTAATGGGAGACGGACCACCGCAAGAGACACCATTGGTTGATCGCTTCATGCCACAATTGGCTAATGTCATCAAGATGGATTTCAATGAAGGACAAGATTAATTACCATATCAGCTAGAGAGATATGTTGGGAGAAGCATGGCATAGATACAATGAGTATAAGGATGCTTGCCCTCATCATGGTCTTTCAATAGGATAAATTGTTGAGAGATTCTACATTGGATTGAATCATACATCTCGTCAACACTTGGATGCTTCGGCTGGAGGTTCTTTCATGTCAAAAACTCCCATTGAGGCTAGTGATTTGATTATGCTTTTGGTGCAAAATCAATCTTGGGATAGTGAGAGAGCACAAACAAGAAGAATTTGCAACCTTCCAAAGGAGTTACGAAGAGTGTCATTGAGAGATCACAAGATGAGCTGATTATAGATCGTGTCGATGCAATACAAAGAAGGTTTGATAATAATCTTCAGATCCCTAAGGAAGAATCGGTCAAGATAGTTGAATCTCCTTCTACATGTGAAGGGTGTGGAGAATTTGGACATGTTGGTAAAGATTGCTCGGAGGATCTCAAGATATTGAATTATATAAAGAGCAATGGATGGAAGCCCCAATATCGGGAACAAAGGAGTACCTTTACTCCTGGTTCGTCCATGCAAAATGCTATGCCACTTCGTCTCCAATGTCAAGAATTCTTTCGAGCTTAAGAAATGATCAACACGGATAATCAAGCCAAGTTTCAGGACATTGATCATGCTCTTGAGGGAATTAGTGACAAGGTAATAAAGATTGGAAGCTCCAGTCAACAAATTTTGAAGCGCACTAAGATTATGGAGCAACAAATGGGACAATTGTCGGAAGCCATTACGGGCGACAAGGAGGCTATTCCTGGAAGTACTATGTATGCAGAGCAGTTCAAAGTAGTAGCTACGAGGTCGGGGAAGCAAACAGAATAACCTAAACACGCTTTAGGGGCGATGAAGCCTCACATCGATCGGCGCACCACTAGTGCCAATCGGCGCGGTGAGGATACCTGCACCGATCGGCACGATGCCGGCGTCGATCGGCGCCGGACAAAGTTGATCTGACTGGCCTAAGAATTGGCGTGGAAGCTGAAGAGCATGGACCTGGTACGTTCATGGATACATAGTTGTCGATGAAAACAGACAGAGCCAAGCAATATGATGAGCGGTTCACCGGGTTCGTCAATATAATGAAGAAGCTTTACATCAATGTCCCTTTCCTTGATGCTATTTAAGTGCCCACTTATGTCTAGTATGTAAAGGACATGATGCAAAACAAGAAGTCCATAGCTTCCGAGGAAATTGTGAAGGTGACTAAGGAGCTCACGGTGGTAATCAATGACATTGCACCCGAGAAGAAGCCAAACCCTAGATCAGCTTAATTGGAACTCATATATTTGATAGATTCTTATGCGATCTTGGAGCAAGTGTGAGTGTCATGCCCCGTTATATATTTTCAAGTCTCGGTTTGCCTGAATTAGAGCCTACCGGAATGTGCTTGGACTTAGCTGATCAATCGGTACGCTATCCTGATGGAATTCCCGAGGACGTGTCTGTTCAAATTCGAGGTCATATTGTGTCTGTGGACTTTGTCGTGCTAGACATGGATAGAAGGGCAAAGACTCCATTGATTCTAGGCACACCCTTCTTGAGGACAGCAAAGGCGAATATTAATGTTGGGAGCGGAGAAATAAGCTTTGAGATAAGTGGTACTCCCTATACATTCAAGTTTCGCCCCAAGGGAGAAGAGTGCCGTGTCACTCAAGAAGTTGCGAAATACAAGTCACCATGGCATAGAAGATCGAAAGGTGATTGGAGGGGACGAAAGGACGTCAAAAATTGGGTTTAAGGAAACAGAGGACCTTGTAATATTGTGGATTTATTCCCGTGCCACAATACTAAGGTTTGACTGATCCTCGGGAGGTCAAGCTCTTTGACCTCTAAATAACTAGAGCGCTTCTTGGGAGGCAACCCAAAAGATCGAGAGACGTTTAGTTGTTTGATGCTTACGGGAGGGCGACCCGCATAATTTAGACAAGTTAGTGCTGACTGGGTGGGCAACCCGGTGTTTTTAAATTATTTGCTTGTACTAAAGAATAATTCTACTGGAACAAAATTGGTTATAAAAGTGTGTGTTTAATTATTGTGTGCTCCTGTGTTGTCTGTTTATCTGAGAAAAATGTGTTGTATATTATGTGAACCAGCAATGCAGGGAAGAAAAATAAAAAATACAGGAAAAACGAGAAAATCTAGAATGTGCCGATCGGCACGGTAACGCGCTGATCGGCACCACTGACCATGTACTAGTAAAAGCAAAGCTGAAAATTGCCTTAGAGGTGGAAAATCCTCTGGGTGCTGGAGAAGTAATGCACATCGAGCTTTGATGATGGAAAATTATTTAAAGGTAAATTAGTAATTTTCCCAAATTATTTTATGTGCAAGAATATGTGTTGCATGTTGCAGGAAGAACATGGGATAAAATATAAGGTGGGGCCAGTGCGAGAAGTGCCTCTTGCCGATGGCGCGTCCTCCATGCCGATCGGTGCAAGGGCAAAATAAGCTAGCTTGGATATGGCAAAGCTACTGTATCCCCTAAAAGATTCCAACGTTAGATGAGAATACAGCATGCAGCATGGGAGCGCGAAACAAGGCGTAGAGGCAGCTGCACCGATCGGTGCAGGCCTGCGCCGATCGGCGCCTAAACCTAGATGCCGCTACAGGTGACATAATCTGACATACATTGGGAGGAGGAGCCCTGCATGACTGCTAGGAGGCTGTGTGACGTAGAGGGGGCATTGACCTGACGGAACCTGAAAAGTGGGCAACCGCGTCGATCGACACGGTCAAGAAAATTGTGGATGCGGGTGCTGCTTCCCTGTCGGCCAACATGGTGTACGGGGAGCATGCATGGATGCTCGGAGTCGGGTGCAGAAGTGGCTGGTCCTTTTGAGATCTGCGCAAACAGTGTTCGCGTCGATCAGTGCAATTGCCGCGTGGATCGACGCAATTTGAATTTGAACCGTTCAGAAGGTTCCTTCCCCTGGAAGGATTGACCACTATAAAAGGAGGCCTTGACACCTCATTCCCGTAACAGTACTCCGGTAATCTCTCCACTCTCCCACTTTCCACAGTTTTCGCATAAATGTCGCTTCGTTTTCGCAGGCATGGATCGCATCATTTCCTCCCTTCGCAACCTTGGCAAGCGGATGCACCGCTGGGGCAACTCCGGCAGCAACAACTCCGGTGACACGGGCTCCGTCGGGGATTCCTCTGCAAGGGGAGTTCTGCCGCCTATGACATGTCGGCGTCCGAGGTGGAGATGACCTCTGCAAGGTCGCCGGGCGACGACTACAAAATCCGCCACCGCAGCACCGTCCCTGACATCCCTCTTCCTCCAAGAGGGCGTACAAGGAGCCAAACGGCAAGGGCTAGCGTGGCGGCGCATGTAGAGGCCACCTCTCAACTGCCGGCATATGTGCCACGTGTGGTTGAGGAGGGCTTTACCCTCCAAAGCATGGATGAGCAACAGTGGTACGAGTCCGTTCATGGGCGGCTCGTTTCCAACTCCGACTTCGACCAGACATTCCTCGGCGAGATTGGCATGTGGGCCGATCTTGAGATGATGTTCAACAACTTCGGTTGGGGGTCTTCCACCGGGCCCTGATCGACTATAACACGGACATCACCACCGAGATCGCCTCCACCATGCAGCTCGGCGTTAGCGACGACGGGGGTGATGCCATCGTGTTCCGCGTGCTTGATGAAACACACATGGTCTCGGTGGATGTCCTTGCCATCATCTTCGATTTCGACATAACTGCTCCCGAGACAGGGAACTTGAGCAAGGAGGATAGGAAATCCTTTTAGCTCCATGTCTCACGGGTGGAGGAGCACAATAGGGGCAATATCAAGAACCCCACGATCCAGATCTGGTTGGTGGCACACACCACCGGCAAGACGGACTCCGGCTACATCACCGACATGGACTTGCGGTAGCTCTACAACGCCATCGTGAGTCCGTCCAATTGCAACCCCATGCATTTCATGGTGCGCAATTGGTTTGTGCAAAGAGGCAAGGTGACTGAGAAGCTATCCTTCGCGAGCTTCCTCTAAGCGATGGCGCTTAGCGTCGTTGATGGAGAATGCCCGGGAGGGTGGCCGGACATGTGGGTTAACCCCATTATCATCAACGAGGACATGACCCATGGCAACATCGTCATGGAAAGCCATTAGATGGTGGATCCATGCTAACAAGAATATGAGTGTTGTCGAGAGATTTATCTGGTCACGTGCCCGACTCTCTACATATTTCTCTCATGTTGTTTGTAGGAGGTCTCAAGTTTCTAGAGATGAAGATCATTGTTCCCATGGTAATGGTGCTGCTGTTGTATCGGACTTCGTGAAGGAAGAGAATCCAAGAGGTAAGAGTGGATGTTTTGATTCCTACATTTTCTGGTGGAAATGAACTCTTTCCGGAGTAATGGCAGGGCTTCATGTTAGCCAAATGGAGCCTAATCTAGACAATCACATGTACATATGATTTGTATGAGAAAAAGGCAAATGCATGCTCTACCTCATGAGTGAGTACAACACACACTTGTTGTATTCGTAGGATTATTTACTTTTGTTTTTGTGATCTTCTCTTGTACTCGTAGGATTAGGAACTAAAATATGCATAGATGGGGTTAAAGTTTTTCCTCGCGACTATGGACGGTGATAAAGTTGAGACCGTACATACTAGGATGACAAAATTATATCTTCCCTCTTATTTCATTATTTTGCGGAATAGCTTCAATCTAAAACTTTACCATATGTTTTTTACTTTTTTGTTATTGTAAAAGTCTTAGTTTTCTCAAACTATTTCCAATAAAAAACCAACCAACTATTTTCAGATAACAAAGAAAGAGTTATTTTGTCATAATATGTACGATCACAAGCAAAAGCAAAGAAATTAAGAAAAGCATGAATTCCTAAGTACTAGTTACGTACGTGCACAAGTTTGTCTGTGGCAGTTGATCCTGGATTGAGATTGTGATATCAGAGCTTCGTCACTATAACAAAGAACTGCTATAGCCACGAGCAAAAATTTACTGTAGCCACGGGTGAGGCCAACACGGCTAAGTTTTCGTAGCTAGTAGTATTTTACTGTAGCCACGGGTATATAAGGGTTCAATGTCAACCGTGGCTATAGCCGAAATTAGAAAACAAAAAAAGCCCGAATGGGTCGAGAAGGCCCGCCCACCCACCCCGGATCCGTGCGCCGCTCCGGACGCGCTGCTGCTCGCCGCCCCAGATCCGCGGCCACCGGCCACCCCGGATCCGCTTGCCGGCCCCGGACGCGCTGCCGCTCGCCGCCCCGGATCTGCGCGCCGCCTCGGACGCTCGCCACTCCGGACCCGCGCCGTCCCGGACGCTCGCCACCCCGGACGCGCTGCCGCGCCGGCTCCGATCCGCGCTGCCTCGACCACTCGCCGGCCCCTGGATCCGCGCGCCGCCCGAATCCGCGCTACCTCAGCCGCTCGCCACCTCGAACGCGCTGCCGCGCCGGCCCTGGATCCGCCCGGGCCGCTCGCCGACCCCTGGATCCGTGCACCACCTCGGCTGCTTGCGCCGCCACTCGCCGGCCCGGATCCGCCCGCCGCATCAGCCGCTCACACGGCCGCTCACTGCCCCGGATCCACCGACCTCCCCGATGGCCGCCGCCGCGCCTCGCACCGCCACCGCTCCTCACCTTAGGAGGTGATGGGCCAGTGGAGGGGGAGGAGAGGGAAGGCCGACGAGTACGGGGCGAGTGGAGGCGGGGAGGAGAGGGGAGGCCGGGGAGAGAAGGGCGAGTGAGGGGAGAGTGGAGGCGGATGAGGTGGAGGATTGTGAGGAGAGGCCTTAGGGTTTCCAGTTTTTATAGGTGTGATGTGCTATTGGGCTGGTAGACTACGGATGTGAAGATAGACCGTGGCTACAGATAGAGGCTATAGTTATTTTGCTCCACGGCTATAGTTAATTTTTGTTATAGTTAAATGCACAGCATAAAGTGAACAAATCATGTTACATCACTAAGACAGCATTGTGATATCTGGACCACTGGTAAGCTGTACGGAGTGTTTACATAGGTAAATGATGTGTATACGTATGTGCGTGCCTCAAGCTGAAATGGCACATCAACATGTGAGTACATGTTTTGTTCAACCATATATATTTATAACAATTATTGGCAGTGGTCCAAATCATTTAGGTCTACTGTAATTTTTCAAGCTTCAACAGAAACCATTTTTTGACCTTTCAACTTTATTAAAAAAATTGGCTGTTTACCTTGCATTTGCAACGGGAGAATGACTCAGAGACCGTAAGTCGAGTGGCTGAAGCTAAAAATTCCAGACAAAAAGAAATAATTCGTTCCAGACAAAAACAAATCATTTGTCTCTTAATTTTGACAAAGTAAACCCAGTCTATTAAGATATTCACGTAAAAAATTAAAGATAGGCTTATGGCTACCAAGTCTAATTGACTTTTAACATATAGCATACTAATAATACAACATCTAGACTTTAAAGAATTTATACATAACAAACAGCATGCCCTATCCCGTCCATGCTATCACCATAATGATTTAATGAGTAATGAACCAGTGCATTACCTTCCAAGGTCAAGAATAGATTAATAAAAAAAAGGGTCAAGAATAGATGAATCTGAACCAGGGCCGGTCCTGACTGTTTTGGGGCCCGGGATGGAACAAAAAATAAAGGCCCACGTTGACCATAAATATAATATTAAAAAATATATATTAATCACAACCACATTATAAAATCTCATTAATACTAACCATACCACAGTAATAAGTTTAAAACATAGAAAAATTATTTCTCTAGATAATTTAAAACAGTTTATTCTAACAGTTCTACATGCCACCTAAATAGTCCTTCTCGACTGACAATTCTAGATGCTACCTAAATTACTTCTCGACTGATAATAGTCCTAAATATTGTAAAGTAAACTGATGTCAGCGACTAAAATTTGGATAATACTCAAATTTAATTAAAGTAAACCTAACTATTTAAGCTAATATGACTCTGGCAATGGGGGTAACAAACAAACCGGTAAACAATGGGGCGAGATCTTTGCTTCGCTTTATTCCTTGTTCAATGATGGCCGCTTGCGATAGGGTGATCTTGTGTAAGTATGAGATCTAGGCATTTGGTGATGGTACCAGGTGAAGGCGATTGCATATCCTAGGGCCAGAGCTGGCGAAGGGCTCGATGATCGATTGCTTTTCCTCCTCTGCTTGTACCCAAGGAATAGCTGAAGCTAAGAGGTGGACAGTGGGCTATTGGGAAGTGGCCAAGTGGGCTTCTGCCTGTACATTGCAATAGCCATAGCCTAGTGGGCTATCTTTTTTTCTTATTTGGGCCAGCAGCTCTCTGTTAAAACATATATACATGTATCTCTAGATGGGGCCCTAACTTTTGGGGGTGGGGGCGGTCGCTCCTCGAGGCACTGCCTAGGGCCGGCCTTGATCTGAACACACCCCTGCTAAAATTGAAAGGAGAAAATGCATAATTCCATTATAGAGAATGGCACAACCCTGTGTTGTAAACTACTAGATAGAAAGGCGCGCTACGCTGCGCCCATTTAGTTTAGTATTTTACATATTAAAATTCTATATATATCAAAACTTTATTTAAATGTAGTATGTAAATATTCTAAACGTTTTAGTCTAAACAGTAAGAATATCAAATCACCAATCATGGAAACGGAAATAGAGCATACATAAGGGTCTTGATTGTAAAATGACCATAGCCTTATCCTCCCACTATCTTCTTCTTCTCCACCGATGCCTTTTCTCTCTCATGAACAGGCCGCTATGAGATCATCATCTGTAGTGGGTACCATCGATTTTTCTCTCTTCCCATACAGCTTTCCCTATGGCCACGACCGTAGATTCAATTGACCTAGCTGTTGAATCTCGCCTCCTCCCTAGCTGTTGAATCTCGCCTCCTATTTTGCTGCATCCCTGTACCTCCCGGTCAGACAGCCGCTCTCATGGAAGCATGGGTTAAGGAGGATGAAGAAAATTGGTGGCCAGATATAGGCAGACTTTGCCGTTGCCGCCTAGGCGCAACGGAGGACCGTAACTCGACGGGGAGCAACCGGAAAGCCGGTGCGCATCCGAGGCACAGCGAACCGAGCCAAGGCGGGGAGCAACCAGAAACATGAAAAAAACCGACCGCACACGGGCCGGGTGCCACACAAGTGGTTGAGCGTTGCCCACGTTCTGTAGCGAGGAACGGTCCACGTCAAGAAAAAATGGCGTGTCATACGGAGAGAGCTTCCACGACAACCAAATTGCTCTCCACGCTGCTAGGCCTTCCTGAATCTACTTTAGACTATTCCCTAAAATATTTCTCTTTAATTATGAATCTAAAAATATAACTCTCATATTTTAAAAGTTATCAATTTTATAAAAATGAACATATAAAAACTTCATCGACGATCAAGTTGTATGAATACCGAAGAAGGAAGAAAACTAAATAAAGGGATAAGTTCAATTTACTTCCCCAAACAATTCACTATGTCTAAATTACACCACGAACAAAATGTTGGCTCACTTTACTCCCTCATACAATTTAAGTTTGTGCAATTTACTCCCTTATACAATTTCTCTTTTTTATTTCTCTTTGTACAATTTAAATTTGAAGCTCAAATTTTGCAATGATAGATGATACCAATCTCTATATAGAATAAAATATTTTATATTTTCTAAAATAATTTATAAACAATTTTATAACTATATAGTTAAGATGATATTTGATGCTATTAAATTATAAAAAATATACTAAAAATATATATATTATATTTTTTATTGTAAAGTTCCATGAAAATTATCATTGTGTAAAATTTGAGCACTAAACTCAAATAAATTACGTAAGGGAGTAGATTGCACCAACTTAAGTTATTTGAGGAAGTAAACTGAGCCACGATTTTGTTCGGGTGTAATTTGGACAAAATAGATTGTTTGGGGAGTAAATAGACTTTTTCCTTGGATAAAATCGTAGGAATGGACACTGTGTGTAGAGCGGCGACACAGTATGATCTTCAGAGTTGTTCTTGTGACTCCTGTCAACGTACTGGAGGAAGGCCAACGACACGGTATGATCTTCAGACTTGGAGGCACTAGTCATGCCTGTCCAGCTGCCGCGCGAGTCTGACGACAAACAGCAGTGGCGCCATATCACAGCGTTGGCTACGTCCGCCACCGAGGCACACGCCGAGGACATCGTACACGCCATCCTCCCCGCGTCCCCCACCAATAACAAGAACGATTTCAATTCAACGGTACCAGCTGGGACCTGTGCAACACGAGCTTGACGCAGGGGAATACTCAAACTGCCGAGCGCAAAATGAGAAAGCCCTTGAAAACAGAGCGTGCCATTGGCTTCGCAAAGGTATGTATAGCTACAGTATTTTCTTTTCTCGATGTTGCTACTGAGGTTATGGTGGTGTTTGGCATGGTTCCAGAGTTGAATTCTAGTTTAGAGCCGAGTGGAATCATACCAAACACATCTAAATGTGTCCTTCACAATAATTTAATGCTGTCGATCCATAAATTGGATGACAATGGCTGGTTATAATCTACACATCTGGAGCTCGAGTCGACCCAAAAGTTGAGATTCAGGAGGCATGAAAATTATGTTTCCTTCATGCAAAGGGCTGGCTGGCTTTACTGGACGGGTGAAGTCTATTTGGAAGGACCTTCACTCGTCCATTCACTCCATTAGACCAATTGTCCGAATGCAGTGCCACAACAAATTACAGTGGCATTATTTTTTGCATAAAAAAAACCATATACAAATAGCTCATCGAAAAAAGAAAAATGGTGTGTTATAATTGTGCCCTCACCACCGACCCATCCAAAAAGGGGCTCTAGATTCAGCTGAAAGTTACACTTGACTAAAAAATGAGAAAAATAAAAGAATAACAACAAATACAGCACAACACATTACAGGCCAAGCCAGATCTTCCTGGCATACTGATATGGCAAAAGATACAAATGAAATACAGTATTACTACACGTGGTAGAAGCATTGCGTGGCAGCAGGAGAACTCAACATCTGATTTGGAGAAGGCTACACGATAATTCTTTACAGTGTGCTGGCATCTTGCTTCTAAGGAAGAGCGAACAGAGCAACATCTTGCATCTAAAGAAGCCTGAGATGTGCAGTATCATTCAGCCTTTTTATTTTCCATCCAGTTTTCAAAGAATGCTCAAGAACCGTAACGGATGAATCATCTATACATACTCTTTCAGACATCATAGGATTGCAGTCTAGCAGCCCAGCGATGAGACAACGAATGGGTGTCGCATGGCTGAAAATCGCAATGGAGGTGGCTACCGAGCTCCCAAGACTTCCTTCATGAAGTAGATGCCTGTGGTTTATTTCTTTAGGCGAGAAGTCATCCTCTGTCTCATTGTCTCCTGAAGTGACAAACTGGAGACGGCTTTTCCCTGATTTCTTTCTCTGAAGGCTATGTCGATTGAGCCTGTAAAGCACATCCCAAGGAGGACCATCTTGGACAGAATTAGTTGAGCTCTGACGAGAGAACCCTTTTAGATCATTTTGTTGACCTAGTGCGTCCCCCATTGCCACCTTTTCTGGTAGCCTGAGGACTGTCCGATTGAGGAATTCCATCATCCGAAACTGTACCTGCCTGAGTGACTCCCCAGATGGTGCCGAGAAATCAGGATGGGTGCTTTCCATCAGATTGACCATTTCAGGAGTATAAATGTCTGATTTTGGACAACCCTCCCACTGACCTTGACTCATCTCAGTCAAAGCATCTGATAGTTGGATTTGCTCTTCTGGGAAATCAAGTTCCTGCAGATAACATTTTACACATCATGAGCAGCAAACTAACAACAAAAATATATAAGATTGATCCAAATGCTGTGTAGACAAGAAAGCTTTGCAAAAGTTATATCCAATAATGATGCAGTTTCAGAAATGGCGTGCAACTGTTGTATCCATAATTTCATATCAGACAGTCTAAAAGTGCGGTGAATCATTAAAACCTCCATTTCAATAATGTAGAAAAAAGTTCCATTTGAATGCTTTCTTTTCCTTGTGCAAACTCAACACATGTCTAAAAAACGATTGCACTTTACATTGAGATTCCAGACTTCAGGCCTTAGAGCAAGAAGCAGCTCATTCGTTAATAGAGGACCTTAATGACATATTGGCAGCCTAAGCGATATTCTAACTTGCATACAAAATATCAATATTGACATCACATACGATGACCAAGTGACCATTAGACAACACTTTGTAACAGACTTATTTTACTGCAACTAAAACAATAAATTAAGCATCTAATCTAACATACCAAGCCAAACATTTGACAATGCAATGCTTTTGAAAAGCTCCAGACCAGCACATGCAGAATCCAACATATAACCTATTGATATATCTGCAACTGCAATGAAGAGTACTATTTTAATGTATAAAGTGTTTGTCTTGTTTCAAAGCTACGGAATGGTACAATTAGCCTTGAAGGCTATAATTATTATTTAAATCTCATAGAGAAGTATGACATTTCAGTTGAAGGTAATTATGCCAGGGACCCATTAAAATTAACTTTACATAACAAACCAGAAAGACAAAAGGAAATTAACAAGGATCAAACTAATGGAAGATTTTTCATGTTGGAAGCCTTCAGCAAGGTGGTGGAAATTTCAACTCTATTTGCCTAATGCGGGTACAGAACTAAGCCAAAAACTGCAGGCTGTATCAATGAAAAAAAAATATATAAGATTAGAATTTGTGGAGAAGTAAGCACTCTTATAAAAATTTTACAGCAATTCTGGTTGCGAAAAGTGATTAATTCTACATCTCTTCATTTCTGGTGCCTCTATTTTCTACACTCTCATATATATTCAGTAGAATGGTGCACATAGGGATTATTCCCAGTTTCCCAGCAGAGGTATCCCATGTGGAGGGAACACACTTTAATGGAACATTTTTCGATTATCACAATTCAGGAGAACTCTTTTGCATCTAGAAATGACCTTTCATTGAAATTCAAACAGACTATTTTTTGAAATAATTTTTACTCTGTGAATTAAGAGGCAGTTAGTCCCCCATATCAACACAGTAAACGTGTAAAAGTTTCACATGAAAAAAAAAGAGCAGCATGCAGAAATGCTTCCCAAGAACGCAGACAAATGTGCAGAACTAGAGCTGGTCACAACATCACTTCAGCTAGATATAGTTGTAGAGTTTTGATTGCATTTTACTCATCAGTTATCTCACCACTACCAACTTGTAACAAATTCTAAATGAAGTAATCAACCATAAAAGCATTTATCATCTATTACTCAGAGCATCTCTACATCAGTATCTGTTACTGTTAGTGGACAAATTGCTGGTTCCATCAAGTGCTTTGTTTTGTTTAAGGCACTACTGTTGGTTGATTGCTTAGGGTACATCAGAAGGCATCGTATCCAACAAAAACCATTGTTTATACTGTTGAAAAAAAGAAAAACAAAGAAATTCCAACTTGTACAGTAACATAACAGTAAGATCAAGATGGCTATTCCATTGCAGGGTACAAAGTTTGTCATCGAGGTCAAGTTTCTGCTGCTTTCATGTGAACAAGGCAGGCAATCTGCTCTTTACACTAATACACTGGCTACATTCAGAAAAAAATTACACATAAAGACCTGCACACTCTTGAATTACACAAAGCTGCCTATGGATGATCGATGAACTTCAACCAATTTTATGTAAAATGCCAGAATGTCATAAAGTATGGAACAGCCTATCAAAATTCAGATGCCAAAGGGCAAAGGTCACATAGTTGTCATTGACTTTATCACCATTTTATTCCCCCCAGATATGCAGCAAATAAGCGCAAACATGACAATGTCAAAGGCTACTCCAATAACCTAATATCCACATAATAAGAGTTAAGCCTTTATCGAAGTACTGTTGCTTCGGCATATTACAGAAAGTTTTCATAGCAAGACTGCTGAATAGCATAAAGGAAGTACAATGCAGAAGCAATACTACCCAACATTGTATTCAATTGCTCAACGCATTACCATTGACGTCCTAATGACGTAAATGTGAAAGCTTTCACGCCAATGTAGCAGCATCCCAAATTCCCAAAACAACAACGGAGCAGCAGCACGGAAATGAGCAACAAAGAGATTAGTCAAGAAGTGCTCACCCGGCAGACAAGTGCGGCGGTAGCCCGCGCGCGGTCAAGCGGGGACGCGTACGCGGCGGCGAGCCTGGCGCCACGGGACCTTAGGAACACGGCGAGCGCGCGCGCCTGGCGCTCCCCGCGCGCCGTGAGCGCCGCCGCAGGCCACCGGCCGCCGACGAGGTCGGGCCGCATCGCGGTGGCGCACTCGCCGTGGCTGACGACGACGACCTCCACTGCTGGGTGCTGCTGCTGGTGCAGGTGCGGCGTCGGCGACGGCGGCGGGGGAGGAGGACGTGGCAGGGGTCCCAGACCTTGATGCCGTGGCCGGCGAGAAGGCGCGGTGTGCCCGCCGCCGAGGGCTGCGGAGAGAGAGGCGAGTCCGCGGCGAGGCAGGGAAGCACCTCGGGCTCCTGCTCCAGCACCTTGGACGCCGACGCCGGCGGCGCGCGCACCGGCGGCAGTTGCGGCACGGGGGCCGTCGGGCGCGCGGAGGAGGAGGCGACGGAGACGGCGGAGGGGTCCACGTCATCGCCGTCTTCGTCGGCGGCGGTGGAGACGGAGGAATGGGAGGAGTGCGCGGAGCCCATCGCGGCGGCGAGATCTGACGGAGGTGGGAGCGCGAGGTGGGCGGCCGGGGTGGGACCGTGGGAGTATTTTTTTTTGAAACTGGGACCGTGGGAGTAAGTGAGGACGAAAGAAGACGTCACTGCGAAACGGTGTCTGGTTTGGTTGGGGGCAAGTAGTTGGCGTCAAGATTCGTGCCAGACGATTAGCGTACGCTGGCCATGAGCACGCCTCGATGTAATTCAAGCTAGCGGTTTTTAGCTAAAAGTTCCCCGTTAAAATTTACGAACTTTCTGAATTTTTTGGAACAAATCTAGAAACTTTCTCGTAAGGTTGTTGTCACCTGGTTTAGAAAACCGTTGGAAGCCGATCGGTTTGCACAGCAACCGGTGAAACCGGTCCAACTCGTCGGTGACCAGTTTCTGTAAACATCGAATCAAGGGACTGTAGCAAAATTGAAAAGAGAAATGAAGACTTGTGAAGTGAAGACTTACGTAAATCTACCTATGGTGACGTGTCCTGCTGTAATCATATCATGCTCCGTGATTTAGGGAAGTCTAACAATATTTGAACCAATCCGGGGCAGCCACATAATCTATACCTAGGAAGTGCGTAAATCAAGTGCGTAAGTGTAGCAGCGCTCAAATTGAAAACCACATGGTTTTTTAGGTTTACCTCCCAGTGTTTTGGTAAAAAAAGATTGATATTGTAGCGATATTTATCTCCCACGACGCTCGGGAAAATGGCATAAAGGGCGAGGAATTTATGCCTTGCCTCTCCAACAAAGCGACGGGAGGAGGGAGGCTTGTACGACAGGTCCAATCGTGCCTCCTCTCATTGGACAAGCCACGCGGCACCCTGTATCGGGCAGTGTGCTCCTTGAATTCCCGTATCGACCAAGGATTCGGACCAACAACCGCAAGATTTAAGCATTTGACACCGTAGCACGCCCCATTGGACTATAAAAGGGGAGCCCTGGCCATGTAATAGATATACTCTCTCAACCCTAGAAACTCAGGAACACCATTTTAATCTTTCAAGCTCAATACACACCGGACAAGCAGCACTCGGGTAAATCGCGTGTTCTCGTGTGTTCCTTATGGATTCGTTCCTTGATCCGTAGCTCCTAATCCTCTAACAAAGGGTGGTCCTTCAAGGTATAGAAAATATATGACATCCCAAAATAATCCTCTAACAAAGGGCGGTCCTTCAAGGTATAGAAAATATATGACATCCCAAAATGCCTCGGATATGTCAACTTCTCAACCTAATGATCGCTCCATGGATAGGATACGTACTCGAGACTGCTAAGGATATTTATCTTTCTAGATCAAGATGATCTCGTGTATATTTTGATGTATGGTTGCAACCTATTTTAAGGGATGCATGATTATTTTGATGAACATGTAATGGAAGCTAACATGTGAACGTTTCTTGATTCATTTTGACATTTGTCATATTGTACATTTAATTTATTTCAATGCGGTATCTAAAATCACATAAAACATGTATTTATAGTTGTCTTACAACCCAGGGGCATGATAGTCATTTCATATGTATAATTTATTTCTAAAAAATCAGGATAAGTTGTTTTGTCAAACGGTTTGACTGCATAAGTTGCATAAGCTGAAATAAGCCAAAAAAGTTATTTTGATTTATAATCTAGAGCTGAAGCTATTTTTTTCAAACTCTACCAAAGGGACCCATAGTTTATTTCAATGCAGTATCTAAAATCACATAAAACATGTATTTATAGTTGTCTTACAACCTAGCCACCTAGGGGCATGATAATCATTTCATATGTATAATCTGTTTCTAAAAACCCATGATAAGCTCTTTTGTCAAACGGTTTACCTGCATAAGCTGAAATAAGCCAGAAAAATTGTTTTGTCTGATAATCCAGAGCTATTTTTTTCATGAACTGAAGCTCTACCAAAGACCCTAAGATCGAATGACCATAGTCGAGTTGTTTTACTCATGATGACTTTTGCATCACTTCAGGCCCAATAAGCACAACCCAATTTTGAATGCTAGCATCGTGATTATTCCTAACACGAGTCAGCAGAACGGATACTTTACATGGCAGTGGCAGGCACCGATACAATTGGGAACGAACCTGGGTGCTGCAAGCCCTCAGTTAGTCAACTTTTAGAAAAGGATAAAGTCCACTTTACATCCTGTTTGGGAGGAAAAAATCCCTGAACACTGCCGCGGGGAAAATAAATAAAACGCGGGCGTGCCAGTGTACTAAAGTACACAAATAAAGAACGGGAAACATATTACATTTATATTTGATAATACAAATACAAATAGTCTCCCAAGTATGCGCTCTGTAGCCTGCCGGTGGCTATCTCACTCGTGCGATGTGGTCTTCTTGGTTCCTAGGGCCTCAGAAACCTCCTAGTTAATTACCCCGGTGAGGCTATGCTCGCACGGGAACCTCCGATTAAGCTGCGTAGTCGTCATCTTCAGTCTTCGCTTCGTGTCTCCATGCATGTGTGTTGGTGGTGGTGTAGATGGGGCGTCGGCATCATCCATGGCCTCGTCGGTCCATGAGCCGGTTGTAGCGTGGCCTTCACGTCGGCAACGGCCGCCCTTGTCGTCCGGCCTCGTCGGTCACGTGCGACATGGTGTTGTTGATGTAGTAGAGGACATGCATAGAGACGCTCGGCTTGTCCGATGCGGCGACTTAGCGAGGTCGTCGAAGGCGGAGAAGAGAGAGGTCGATCAGTAGATTGTAGATTGAAGAGCATTAGCTAGCTCTTCCATATTTGAAGCATGGCGTAGCTTCATCTTCAATAGCATACAAACAGTACGTGTATGTGTGCATGTACGCCATGCACACGTGAGCTTCAATGTAAAGCGATGTTGGGTCTTGCTCTAGCAGCTCGGCACTTCAAATTCTTGGTAACGTCTTGTATGGCTTGAACTCGGATCTTCAGGCGGCTTCTACAGCGTCGTCGTCGGATCGCCGCCGGACTTCTAGGCAACGGTTCGTCTTGCTCAGCAACATCGCGTCCTTGATCATCCCGGCTACAACGGCATCTTGACGAGCTCGGCACCGTTCTTCCCATCAACATCGTCTTCTACTAGGCGATGAGTTGGAGCTGTGATTGACTTGTCTTGACAACATGGAGCGCCTTTGCCGGCGCCTCCGTCAGTGATCCTCCCGATCTGAGCTATCGAGATGGCATCGATCTTCGTCTTCTCACGACCCCGGGCGCCGTGTTGAAATCGATCTTCATCGCGATCTACGACGTCGTATTGATCTCTTGTTCGATCCATGCAGCAGCCCAGCAGTAGCAACTCTCGCACGGGGCCATCACATGCGTGTATGCCATCTGAAAGAGAAAACAACAAAGAACGAACGATCTAGTTCTTCTCACCCATGGTTGACGTGAAGGCCATTATTCTCTCGCCGGCAAGGCTCGGCAAGGTCGTCGTCAAGGCCGGATTCGCGTCGCCGGCGACTCCACCTTCTCGTTGACTGGCTGGCTGATGTGGATGGATGGCGGCGGCTTCGCAGCCTGGCGGCGTGGTGGTGCAGAGCGAGTCCTTGAGCTGCTGGATAAGGACTTTGCCTCGTGCGAGCAGCGGCGCCGTTCGTCGCACCCGCGTGTACTTCTTGCTGAGTTGTAGGGCCAGTGTAGCCGGTCCATCGATCAGCATCAGCTTAAGCACACACGCGTATTTTATATCAAACCTCCAAGTACACGGCAGCATGATTCGTTAATTCCTTGTGTGCTTGTCACACGTAGCTCTAACTCGGAGATAGGGCCTTCGTTGCATACGTGCATGCAGGCACTTTGCAATGTATACGCACAAACTCGTGTACGCGTGCGTAGCCGGATTGAGCACATACTTGACTTGTACAAAATACCGTCGAACACACCCTCCAAATATGATCAAAGTCTATATAACCCCTAAAATATTGTTTGGTTTGTTTTACCCCCACAATTTCATAAAAGAGTTCATTTTACACCTTTTTGTTGGTATTCTAATCCTAATTTACTGATGTAGACCGGGATTAAGCTGAAATTGTTGTCTCAACTGACACAAGTGTTGTCGGATATGTCGAGGTAATCAACGTGACATATAACATTATCTATGACTCGATAATAGGATGTGCCCTCTCACCTTCTCCATTCTCGTAGGTGTTTTTAAGACCATTGACCACTAGGAGCTCGCGCTCGCTAATGCATCAACACTGCTCTCATTGAATCTTGATCATTGCCATGTTATCGAACTCGCCCACCATTAACATCCTATAACTATAGCTCAGTTGTATCTCTCCTCATGTTGTTGTGTGACTGAGCGGAGAAAGTGGGTTGCGCACATAAAAAAACTCTATACATGCATGTGTTATATGACCCGTTCACTACTTGTCACACGTCCAATCTAGGTGTGAGATTGTGTGGAAAATCTCTGCTTAATTTCAATCCACATAAGTGAATTGGGACTAAAATACCGATAAAAGATGTAAAATGAGCTCTTTTATCGAATTATGGGGTAAAACAGACCAAACAATAGTTTAGGGGTTATCCGGACTTTGGCTATACTTGGAGGGAGTAAAATGGACTTTATCCTTTAGAAAATGACAAGCCGATCGCTTATACTCGACAAATTTCACTATAGCAAAAACTCACTATAGCCACGGTTGGGGGGCTCTACAGCCACGGTCAGCCCCAACCGTGGCTATGTTTCCGAGACTACGGAAAACCATCCGTAGCCTCGGAAAACGAACAATCGTGGCTATAGTACGTAACTATAGCCACGGTTCACTATGTCAACCGTGGCTATAGTGACGTACTATAGCCACGGTTAACATAGCCAACCGTGGCTATAGTGGCGTACTATAGCCACGGCTCGACACATAGACCGTGGCTATAGTGGAATACTATAGCCACGGTTCACTATGCCAACCTTGGCTATAGTGGACACCACTATAGCCACGGTTGGCATAGTGAACCGTGGCTATTTACTTTTTAACAATAAAAAAAATAAATACGCATTAGAAATAATAAATTACAATTACATAACATTAACCATAATTACATCACATTAACATTAAAGTATTACATCACATTAACAAAATATTTACAGATATTAACAAAATCCATCAAAAGTTTAATAATGTGAACATCACAATATTTTTTCAAACTAAGTCTACACTATACAAATCTTCAACAACATCGGGCTCGTACGGTCGTTTCGAGCCGCACCACTCGAAAAGTGCCCGATGCTCCTTCGTCACTTCACTTTGCTCGTCAAAGAACCGACCACGAGGATCGATGACCTCCCTAAGCAAGAAATGGCATATCCTAGCGACAATGTAGTACATGTCATTTGTACTTAGATGCTTTCGCGCCGTCGGGAATCCATTCTTGGATATTTCATTCAATATCTTTTTGTCCGTTATCATTGCCTTTTCTAGACTTTTTGTTCGCTGTCAATAAATACATAAAAGTTGGTACATGATTGACCAAAACAGAAAGAATGTAAATTAAACAGATGCAATCTTAGCGTACCTCCTCGGTGGTCTCATAGGTGATGACATTCAAGTAGGATGCAGCGGAGCTCGAATACGCACATGCGTAGTATCCACGAGTGCACACTACCTTTTACTTGCTTAATGCACTTGTTAAATAGAGTGAAGTAAAAAATATCACTCTATTTCAATGATAGCAGCATAAAGAAAATTAGATGTGTGTGACGTGTCTTACCGGAAATTTATGACGAAAGTATATTTGTTTCCGAATTCTATAACGTGCCACCTTCGGGTTCTTTACGTAGTTCAAATAAGCACTACAGTATTGAGAAAAGGGTATTATTGCATGAAATTATCGCTATTTAATTGTACGTCCGTACTTACCAATTTATAACGCTCACGATATCTTCGTAGCGATTGGAGTCGTAGTCAAGGCTATCCAAGACTAATAGATATCTAATTTTTGGCATGATCAGCAAACAAATCCAATGACCACTGCAACAAAAGATCGTATTCGTTAGTATGTCATCTATCTTTACGATCGACGAGAGGAAGGTAGTGGTCGAACTTACTCGAAGTGGTAAGGCGCGTAAATGGCGTGACAATCCTGCCATTCCCTGAAGCACCTGTAAACATAACCTGCAACTCGACCCCTAGCTTTTGTCCTCATGGTGTCCTTCGGTTCTTGTAACTCTTGTGGTGTCTTATCCTTATATATCTTATCTTTCTCATTTATCCGGGGTTGATCGCACTTTGATTGATCAAGCTCGGATTGAGATACCCAACCTTCCAATCGGGTCTGTCGTATCTCTTCTTTTGAAATGTTGAATTCAAGCTACATTAAAAGCAAAAGGAAGTGTGTAACATGTAATGCAAAAAGTATGAGACAAGAAAAAGATGGATGGAGGCACTTACATGCACCACAAGGTTACGAAGGTCGTGTCCATCTCGCCGAGGCGAAACATAGTGTGGATATCATTGAAATATAGTCCAAGGACCGAATCACCGGTATCGTTGAACACGTCCCTCGGAAGCTTACAGGTGATCATATCCACTCCTTCTTTCGCTGCCGCTACGTACCGGTCATGCAGCTTCCGCATCTCCCACGGTAGGTTTGACAACATGTTTTTAGATACGAGGGGTTTGCCAAAGATGAAATTTGGGAAGTCCTCATTCTCGTCACGACCCTCAAATATGTCATCATCGTAATGTACCAATTGACGAGGTTTCGTGATTGGCTGCACGGGTCCCTTCCTCATTCGCTCCAAGTATTTCGTGACATGTTCCGGTTGCGGCTTTGACGGATCCACCCTCGCAGGCGTAATCATCCTAGGAATTACAGGAGTAAACTCCTTCCGAAGAGGCTCGATAAACCGAGGCTCTTCATCCAAGGCTAGGGTTTCAGCTTCGGCTCGACGGAGGAGATACATTGCCCTTCCGGCTCGACAAGAGGCACTATTTGTTGCCGAGGGTCCTCATAGCCGTGTACTTGTGGTGGTTTCTTGCCGCGGGCTGTCCGCGAGTATAGGACTCATAACCGCTTCATGTCCTTGTTCAGCTTGTTCCTTAGCGGCTGAAGCAGCACCCGACAAAGGAGACGGTTCTCCTGCTCCAGCCTTCATCCCCCGTGAATTGTTGACTCTCATGAACCGATCCGTGTCCGGACAAGGGGGAGGAGAAACTCGTGGTTCGGAGAGCACAACCTCACGACGTTTCCACATGATGAACGAACCGATAGCATCATGTAGAGTTATAATCCCCGCGTCGGGTATGGGACACTCAATCTCGTGCTCCTCACATCCTTGGTTGACCTCCTCGACGGTAACACGGACGTACCCGGGTGGAATATCCATGTTGTGGAGCGTTCGTCCTGGAAGTGCTCTACCGGTTGCAACCTTCATGGTCTTTCCCTTGTAACCAAACGGCACATGCAGCTCACAAGGACATTCTTGCGTTATCACTTCCCCTTCTAACGGGGAGGTAAAGCTAGGCGAAGTGGTTGGGACGAGTAGGAGTCGTATCGGAGATACTTCCACTTCGCGAGTCAGCTTGGTACATCTCCATCCTGTCTCCTCCACTCTTCCTTGTCCCTCTCCTCTTTATCTTTCTTGTGAAATTTATGTTTTTTGTACAACGAGGCGGAAGAGCTAGAGGAGAAACCCTCTTTCCAAGTTGCCTTGGAGGACACCGCTCGCACCCGCCCGCCATGCTCTTTGGTCCCCACAAGAAGAGAGAGTTGGTCTCCGTGATATTCGGATTGAATAACACCAGACTGCGTCCGCGACTTGATGTCACCCGTCAATTGCTGGATAACTTGCGCCGATTCCGCGTCCATCGGAATAATCTCCCCATGTTCATCCATTTTAGAGTGCGCACGGACCCAATTTTTGGCACGCGGCTCGAGGCCCTCTAGTGGATCGAGCTTCCTTCAAGCACGGAGCTTTTCTTCCATCGCCTTCCACTCCGGAATCTTTTTCTTGTAGCCGCCAGGGCCCAAGTGTGGCTTGTACTTATTTTTTCTGTTCAGCTCTAACATCTTTGCACTAAGGTCCTTGGCAGGCGCAGCTGTCTTCTCGCTGAACAAATTCTTCCCGATCCCGTGGACTTATTTGACCATAATCGTCAAAGGGTGTTATGCCACGTTTCACGTAACGGCAGTTTAGTCGGGACCTCCATTCTCGAAAGATATGTGACATTGCGGTCAGCGTTGCCTTCTTGGCTTTCTCGAGGTCCGCTGGTGGGAAGAGAATGTGTGATCTAACGGCATTCCACATTTCCTCTTTACGCTCTTGAGGAACCAGACTTCCATTCGGTCCAGGTTATTTTGCATTTCTCCCCGACAACAACACCACAACGATTCCGCCATTTTGCATGGACACCCATTGGTTCAACAGGCTCCCGATCGGCGGGGTCCAGTGTTGTCACCTCATATGTGCCCTCAGCCTTGTTCGCGGACCGTTTACCCCCACGCTTGCGCTTTCGGGGGACTCATGGGCCGGTATGTTTTCCGTTTGCTCCTCATGAGGTGTGTCTTCGCAAGCCATGGAATGTGTCGCTTGTGCGGCCAAGGCACGACGAACACTTCGTCGAGGAACCTACCATATAAAGAATCATTGAAGCTCGGTAATATGCTAATACGGGAAACTTGAAATATTTAAACAAAGAATGACATTTCACGTGATACCTCTTCCGAGAGCACGTAATCTGGGTCCTCATTAATACCCCTAGGTTCACGACGCTGGGGGGGTGAGGATCCTCCGGTTCTTCCCATTGTCCACTTGATGAGGAGCTTTCATGGTTCATATTCACAACATCCTTCGTGTATACTTGGATCGGGGGCTGTCCGCCATTATAGGATTTGATACCTTTAGCGTAACAATGAAAAGATTTAGTAGCAAACAATTAGAGGAAAGAGTTAAAATAGAGAAAACATGACAGAAAAGGATTATTAGAGGAAAGAGCTAAAATAGAGTTAGCATTGGCATCGAACATGGATAACATCGGGATCAAATAGAAGAAGAGGAAGACGAGATAGAAGGACATACAATGTAGAACACTTTCATAAGAAAGGCAGGTGCACACTATGTAATACATACCACAATTTATACGACCTCGGGGTAGATAGGTCAGGATACTTGGGTATCCTCCGGAAAATCAAATATAATGTGCCATACACATCACAAAGATGATCCGGAGAATACCCAAGCATCCGACCATGTCTACCCCAGGTCGTACTGAGTTGCGGTATGTCTTGTATTTTATTGTACCAACCTTCCTAATGAAAGACACCCTACATTCTATATTCTTCTACCCCATCTTCCCGTTCTCCTAAATATGCAAATGCTTATCAAGAGTCATCGTTATCTGCCAAAAAGTTAGAATTTTTTTTAAAGACTTAGTTGAAAATATATTTTTCCAAGAAAATGAGTACATTCCATGGCATCGGAACGGGGAAGAAGAGGATGCAGCTGAGGAGGATGAACATACAATGTAGAACACTTTCATAAGAAAGGCAGGTGCACACTATGCAATGCATACCACAATTTATACGACCTCGGGGTAGATAGGTCGGGATACTTGGGTATCCTCCGGAAAATCAAATATAATATGCCATACATATCACAAAGATGATCCGGAGAATACCCAAGCATCCGACCATGTCTACCCAGTGTCGTACGAGTTGCGGTATGTCTTGCATTTTATTATACCAACCTTCCTAATGAAAGACACCCTACATTCTATATTGATCCCCCCAGCTACCTCCTCTTCTATCAACAATCATCATCTGCCAAAAAGATTGGATTTTTTGCTCTCGGTGCGGGTTGCCGAATCAACGGCCATCCAACGCTATCGTTAAGGTCATCGACTCGTATGTCAACATGTTTCCAACATCCGAGGATGCGGTCCATGCTGCCACACTCATCTCACTTTGCCCGCTTTCATCATCGAGCATGGCTAGACCATAAAAAGAGAGGAAAGAAAAGAGAGGAAGAGAGGAGAAAAGAGAGGAAATAGAGGAAGAAAGGAGAAAGAGAGTGAGAGAGAGAGGAAAAGAGAGTAAGAGAGGAAAGAGATGAGAAATCAGCACTTAAAATAAATACTTTGCCTTATAATCCATGTGCTGATTTAGCTAGAGAGTGAGAGAGGAAAAGAGAGGAAATAGAGGAGAAAAAAAGAGAAAAGAGAGGAGGAAATAGTTTTTATTTTAGAACAGTGGTCTAGCCATGAAAGAGAGGAGAAAAGAGAGTAAGAGGGGAAAGAGATGAGAAAACAGGTGGCTAATGTATTATTCAGATAGCCACGATAGATAGGTGACCAATTTTATACCATCGGTTTAGCCACGATAGATAGGTGACCAATAAGCACCGAAATCATCTCAAAAACAGCCAGCAGCCAAGGGAAAAGAGGTGGCTTTGGCTTCACTTAGGCTTTACTGAAATAGGTGACATAGGTGGAGAGGGAAAAGAGGAAGACACGTATGCTTTACTGAAATATCGATCCAGGATTTCAGTAAAGCCTAAGTGTCCATTTCAGCAATGCTGATCCTAAGCAACCCAATAAACGAGCAATTTCAGCACATAGATAAATATCGATCCAGGATTTCAGTAAAGCCTAAGTGTCCATCTCAACAATGCTGCACATAGATAAATATCGATCCTAAGCAACCCAATAAGCGAGCATTTCAGCACATAGATAAATATCGATCTAGGATTTCAGTAAAGCCTAAGTGTCCATCTCAACAATGCTGCACATAGATAAATATCGATCCTAAGCAACACAATAAGCGAGCATTTCAGCACATAGATAAATATCGATCCAGGATTTCAGCAATCGATAAATATCTATGTGCAACATTTAATTCAAGCCAGCAGCCAAAGCCAAAGCAGTCGATAAATAACTATGTGCAGCATTTCATTAAAGCCAGCAGACAAAGCCAAAGCCATCGATAAATATCTATGTGCAGCATTTCGATAACGCCAGCAGCCAAGCCAAAGCCATCGATAAATATCTATGTGTAGCATTTCGATAACGCCAGCAGCCAAGCCAAAGCCATCGATAAATATCGATCTTGGATTTCGAGTAAAGCCAACAGCCAGCAGCCAAGGCCATCAATATTTATCTATGTGTAGAATTTCAGTAAAGCCAACATGCCTCAAACCCATTGTATCATAGCAGATCCCATGGAACATAGCAGGCATTGTATCATAGCAGATCGAGCATTGTATCATAGCAAAACCCATGGAACATAGCAGGCATAACGGGCATCACGAACATAGCAGGCATCACGGAACATAACAGGAGGCAATGGGGTAAGGGGCGTACCGGGGAGGAGGGAGCCGGCGAGGAACGATACCTCACCGTCCGGGACGGGGAGGGGGAGGAGGAAGGGGGAAGTGGCGTACCGGGAGGGAGCCGGCGAGGAGGGAGCCACGTCAAGGAGGAAGCCGGCGAGGAGGGCCGGTGAGGAGGGAGCCGCGTCGAGGAGGAAGCCGGCGAGGAGGGCCGGTGAGGAGGGAGCCGCGTCGAGGAGGGAGCCGCGTCGAGGAGGACGCCGGCGAGGAGGGCCGGTGACGAGGGAGCCGCGTCGAGGAGGAAGCCGGCGAGGAGGGCCGGTGAGGAGGGATCCGCGTCGAGGAGGAAGCCGGCGAGGAGGGCCGGTGAGGACGGAGCCGCGTCGAGGAGGAAGCCGGCGAGGAGGGCCGGTGAGGAGGGAGCCGCGTCGAGGAGGAAGCCGGCAAGGAGGGCCGGTGAGGAGGGAGCCGCGTCGAGGAGGAAGCCGGCAAGGAGGGCCGGCGAGGAGGGAGGATCCCGACGGGCGCCGCGAGGATCTCGGGCGGCGCGAGAGGAGGAGGAGGGAGCGGGGCGAGAGGCGGAGACGGCGCGGCGGCACAAACGGGTAGCCTCCGGCGTCTTCGTCAATTGCGGCGCGTCGAGAGTTAGGGTTAGGAGGAGATAGTTGGCCTTTATATACCAAACATTAGCCACGGTTGGAGATAGTTGGGAGGGTCCCACATGTCGGTGGGACAAATAACAATAGCCACGGTTGATGTCAATTCCAACCGTGGCTATTGAGCTCCCATCGACATGTGGGGCCCGCATGTCGGTGAAACAATCAATAGCCACGGTTGGTTCCGAAACCAACCGTGGCTATTGTTTCATCCGGCCCCACTTGTCATTGAGTGTTTATTTTTTTCTTGTGTAATTTTTCTTTTACTTCTTCAATTTTTATTCTAAAAACTATAATGACTTTGCACCTAACTTTTGGCATGTCACTTGTTTAGTTGTCTACAAACACATATGTATTTTTTATTTTTTCTACTCCATTACTTTTTAATATAATATTTCGTCTTTAGAATTGTTTTTCTTCACTTTTACATGACCCAAATATTTCAAAAATTTCCAACAAAATTACAGTAGATTTTAATTTGTATCACACATGTGTGTGCCAATTTTCAATTCAAAAATAATAAAAATTGTGCAGATAAAAAAAAATCAAATGACACCATGTTTTTTCTATTATTTTGCACATTTATCATTTGCAAACTATAAGCCCGTTTGACCTACATTTTGGCATGCCACTGTTTCCCGAGCATTCGAACTCAGTTATATTTTTTATAATTTTTTTTAAAGATTTTTACAAAAAAAGTAGTTCAAATGGGACTATGCGTCTCGAGTGAGTGGAGTTTTGTACTTGAAACTCATGTTGTTTGGTACCAAATAAATTTATATATTTTGAAAAATTGAACCAAAAATTCCACGTTTGTGTTTATTAATGGCATGCATACCGACCGAATGTTGAGGTCAAAATCGATACGGTTTATGAAATAAAAATGATTAAATAAATGTCAAAACGTACCCTAAGTAAATTTGAAGAAAATTCAATAAAATAGTTTGGAGATTCTAACAAAACAAAGTGGAAATGGATAGATTGGAATTTTATACAAATTTAGAAACAAGAATCAGTAAATTTGGACAATATTTGAATTCTATATACGTGTTTCAAAATTTAAATAGAAATTAAAAAAAACACAACCTAAATGAACTAGTGGATGAACTACTAATGGGCCTCATATTAAGAGTGAGGCCCAAATCACTATTGTTATTTTAAAGTATATTATTTAACTGATTTATATTGTCTAAAAATAATTAAATTACTATCTTACACTTAAAAATGTATATATCTAAAGAGTAAATGTTACCCTGTTATTTTTTTGATTTCAAATAAAAATTGAATCTAAACATTATTTATTCAATATTTTAACTCAAGTATATATATACAAATTTTGAAATTAAAATCTAAATGTATAAATAAATTTTAACATTTAATTCTAAAGAGTAAATGTTTTTTAAAATCAGTATATATACAAACTTTAAAATTTAAAACTAAATGTATAAATAAATTTAAAAAATTTGACCCCGGGCCCGACCACATTGACCAACGCATTAGAACACAATCAAGGCCCAAGGCCCTCGCGGCAGAGATAAAGGCACGAGATGGCCCAATAGCACAGCGAGCCCGTAGTATCGATAACGTCGAAGCCTTGTGCGGAGTGGCGCTTATAAGCTGGCACGGGCGACATTGGGCGGGCGAGGTGGTACTAAACCTCTGCCCGCCGCGAACCAGCCTAGCTATAGCCACGGTTGACTTCTTCAACCGTGGCTATTGTTACTGATTTACAATAGCCACGGTTGAAGAAGTCAACCGTGGCTATAGATGACGTTGTGAAATTTAATACTTGTTAAATTGTGAAATTATTTAATTGTTGATAATTTAATTTATGTACCCGAAAATTATTAACAGGTAGACTTATTAAATATTTATTAGCAAGTTTTAGATAATTGTTAAATGGGGTTATTTAAAAGAATATTAACAGGTAGACTTAGATAATTATTAACAGGTAGACTTAGATAATTGATTTAAGTGACAGAAAAATAATTAACAATTTATTAAATCCATTAATGTTGCTGAAAATAAATAGAATATTATTAAATTAATTAAAGTAGTTGAAAAATTATTTAAAACTTGTTAAATTGTGAAATTATTTAATTGTTGATAATTTAATTTATGTGCCTGAAAATTATTAACAGGTAGACTTATTAAATATTTATTAGCAAGTTTTAGATAATTGTTAAATGGGGTTATTTAAAAGAATATTAACAGGTAGACTTAGATAATTATTAACAGGTAGACTTAGATAATTGATTTAAGTGGCAGAAAAATAATTAACAATTTATTAAATCCATTAACGTTGCTGAAAATAAATAGAATATTATTAAATTAATTAAAGTAGTTGAAAAAATATTTAAAACTTGTTAAATTGTGAAAAGTGACAGAAAAAATGGAAAGGTTATTAAATTCATTTATTTTGCTCAAAATTCACTAAAATATTATTAAATTAATTACAATTGCTGAAACATATATATCTCGAGTACATCATAGATACATCGCAATGAAATAATAAAGGTACATTATCCTTAAACGATTTTTCCTTCGCAATCGTGCGTAGGTATGGCATTCCTTGATACGATAGTTTTGCTTCAATGACTTTAAATTTTTTCGGATCCACGAATAATGGAACTTCATCATACTGATTGTATGCATCTTGATCGTCGACCCCATCCACTCCAAGTATTCTTTGTTTACCGGGTATAACAATGTGCTTCTTCTCATCCTTTGGATCGAGTATATAGAACACTTGTTCTGCTACCTTAGCAAGTATCCACGGGTCATCTTTATAACCTACATTCTTCGGATCGACGACGGTTAACCCGTATTCATCGACCTCCACCCCACCTGGGTGTTTGACCCATTTGCATTTGAAGACGAGAACTTGTAAATCCGGTCCATAGTTCAGCTCCCAAATTTCCTCTATGTACCCATAATATGGGGTGTAATTGTTATCGTCATCAAGGGCTTCAACTCGAACTCCGTTGTTTTGACACTTACTTTTCGTGTCCTTCTTTGAAGTGTGAAAAGTAAAACCATTAATGTCGTACGCCCGATAAGTCACCACAGTCTTTGAAGGTCGGGCAGCTAAGATTCTCAACATTTTCTCATCCATCGAGTCTCCACGTGGAAGGTCTTGACTCTCGAACCATGATGTGAAAGTTTTCTTGTGCTCTCGTACTAACCATGCACCGCTTTTGCCCCGAACATTGTTTAGTTCAAGCTCCTCAATGTGTTTTGCGAAATACGGGGCAACAATACGTGATTGTTGCAAGTACAGTAAAATGGGCTTTGTCAACTCGTTTATATTCGCGGTCGGTGAATGATTTTCGTCCTCGTATACCTTTTCCACTTAACCTTCCCTCATGACGAGACACGGGTACACCAATAGATCGACCGTCTTTAATATAATCTGCACAACACTCAATAATCTCCTCGGTGGTGTAGCCCTCAATCATTGAACCCTCCGGATGACAACGAGTACGTACATAGCGTTTCATAACATACATGAACCTCTCGTAGGGGAACATATGATGCATGTAGACGGGACCCAAAGCAAATATCTGGTCAACAATATGAAGCATGAAGTGTTCCATAGTATCAAAATAGGATGGCGAAAGCACATTTCGAGCATGCACATTGTTTCCTTTATGTGGGTTCGTAGGTTATCCAACTCATGTTTATTGATCACCTTCTTTGAGACCGCGTTCCGAAATAGCACGGACGAGTGATAGTCAACTTCAACCATTCCGATTTCACAGCTCCGATAGCGATAGCCGAAACACCGAAAGTAGTGTGTGACAGTCATGAGTGTTGTAACCACTTATCTTTAAGTCTTTCATGTCTACGAGATTTTGGACATTCGATGAGAAACCGGTCGGTGCTTTAATCCCGTGTAGACACTTCAACAACGCTATTTTCTCCTCACGCGTTAGGGTGTAGCAGGCTGGCGGCAGGTAGTACTTTCCGTTCGCTCTTTCTTACGGATGGAGCTCCGGCCTAATATTCATCTCTACAAGGTCTCTACGTGCGTTCGATCCATCCTTTGTCTTAGCAGGTAGGTCAAGTATAAGGCCGGTAGTGCTGTCAAATACACCTTTCCCAATGTGCATCCAGTCAAATGCATGAGTCACTTCCAATTCTTCCCAGTACTCGAGATATCCGTAGAATATAGAAAGCTTCTTATACGGCGTTGCAGCTTTTGACTTTGCAACTCCCTTCACGGCCTTTCCAAATGTAGCTTTAATGTTTTTTGTCTTATCAAAGACATCCCTAGAGGTCCAACGTCGAGGTTCTTCGCCGGTCTCAATCGTACCATCAAATTGTTTGGCCATCCGTCGATACGGGTGGCTCCGATGTAAGAATCGACGATTTCGAGTGTACACTTGTCTTCTTGGATGATGGAAGATACACGTGTGATGTATCGTCAACACAAACAAAGCATGCCTCCTTTCCTTTCACCTGGCCCGAAAGCGCCCTTAACGCCGGGAATCGATTACGGTCACGAAAATGATCGCTTTCAACGTGAAGTAGTCTCTTCGGTGCTCATCCCACATACGCACACCTTCCAACCATAGTTTCCGCATGTCTTCAAACAGTGGTTCCAGGAAGACATCTATGTCGTTCCCGGGTTCTTTCGGTCCGGATATAAGAATAGACAATAATATGTACTTCCTCTTGTGGCACAACCATGGGGGAGGTTGAACATTGTTAGCAAGCACGAGGCCAAACGCTGCGAACGTTCCTCGTCATACCAAAAGGGTTCATTCCATCCGTACTCAATGCAAACCGTATATTTCTTGGCTCGTGCGAGAAGTCGTCACGATGGTTACGATCGAAGTTTTTCCACCGGGTTCCATCCGATGGATGACTCAGCTTATTAGGGTCCCTCTTACGTGTATGCCATGTCATCGGTTCAAGCATCTCTTGGGTTGGCAAATATCCGTCTTATGCGATCGACCACCGGTAGGTACCACATGACCAAGGCTGGAACCTTACTATCATCGTCGCTACCATTGACGACACTCGCTTTTCTTCCTCTTCCTGTCATTCTTTCCCCTCTTATTAGTTGTGTCTACATCATACTCCTCATTCGTCTTGTAACGACTTCGTTTGCACCTTGGGCATCTCACGAGGTCCTTGAACTCCTCCCCCGGTATAATATACAATGATTTGGATATGCGTGGATTTTTGCACACCCAGCGACATTGAAGATATCAGTCTCTTAGCATAGTACGTGTTTTTTGGTAACAAGTTTGGCTTTGGCGAGTGTATCCGAAAGAAGATCCAACAATTCATTGAAATCGGCATCCGACCACCCATGGATGGCCTTCGGTTTCATGAGTTCGAGAACCGTACGTAACACGGTATTCTCTTTAGAACATCCCTTGGACTCCTCAAATAATAAATCCTTTGATGCCTTCTCTATCGTTGCAAAGTTATCAAGCCCTCTTGTTGTCCCCGCATTGAGTAAAACTTGCGGCTCAACATGACATAACAATTCCTCAACATCAAAATCAGTACATTGTTCTTCTTCGACATGAAAATCAAAAGTCTCGTCAACTTCGACAAACTGTTCTTCTTTAACTTCAATCGGCTGCAACTCAACTTCAGCCGCCTCGTCTTCTCCATGCTTTGTCCACCTCGTATAATTCTCCAGGAAACCCCTCCTCACTAAGTGAGATTTGATTACAAGTGTATCGGTCCACAATTTTTTATTCTTGCAGTCCACGCATGGACAATATATTTCTTGTCTTCCTAGACGCTTAGCATGCTCGACAGACCCTCTTGAGAAATACATCGACTTGACCTCGGAAATATGCACTTAATCTTGACTCTTCGTACATCCATGTTTTGTCCATCTAAATAAGCATTACGCGAATATTAATTATAATAAAATAATTACTAAATCAAATAATTACCAGTATGAATATTAAGTATTTATAGAAAATATAAGGAAACTAATATATTGCATAACATAATGTGCTAGAATTAATAATTATTAATTAATTACTAAATAATCTATTTACCATTATGAATATTATATATTTATAGAAAATATAAGGGAACTAATATATTGCATAAGACAATGTGCTATCATATATAAAAACCCACTATATAAATTATTATTAATTGACTCGAATCTTTTAATAATTAAACCGTGCTCTAGGAGTCTCTCTCAAGAGAGCATAATGTAGATCTTGAATTGATTGACATAAAAAAGACTTGTAAGACATGATTTTTTTGTATGCAACATAAGCACATGATATATGAGTTTATTATACACAACTCAAACCAACAACAAACCTACAAACATGAAGGAATTTGACAAATCGAAATCAAAACCTAGGTCAAATGGTAATCCAAAATTCTCCTTGATTACAACACTATAGCAACAAATAATACATGGGATGAGTTTTCCTTACCACGGAGAACAAATTTCTGCAAAAAAAACGAGATCAAAACCTTCCCCCTCGGTTTTCATTTTTTTCCTCAATTTTCGAGCCGCCACACTTCACTGAGCTCCTGTTCCGTCCGAACGCGGCTTTTATACTGTGCAAAACAATAGCCACGGTCCACTTCTTCAACCGTGGCTATAGATGAAACTATAGCCACGGTTGGTGACGTGGACCGTGGCTATTGGTGCAGGCCACTATAGCCACGGTTCACAAAGCCAACCGTGGCTATAGTGGCCTCTATAGCCACGGTTCATAGGCAGCCAGCCCCGCCACCTACTGTAGCCACGGTTTATTTTCTTTGCCGTGGCTACTTCATTTTGGGTGGCGTGGCTATAGCGAGTTTTTGTTATAGTGTTTGGCCACCCTTTTGCCTCAACTATTTCAGAGACTACATGTAATGCTTTTTTTCTCGTGTGCTACTTTTTGTTTATATGTGGCAGAAAATCTTTCAAAATATCGCTTTAGCCTTGTTTTGAATTGAGCACAAAAAAAGTGGTTGTTGTAAGGGAGTCTCGACACGCGAAGCAGCACACAGGGACAAAGGGCGCGCGGCGACCCATGACGCCTTGCATGCCAGGGGACGCAGACTCTAGTTTGGGTGCGGCTGTGCTGGGCTTTCCACGGGACAGCAATAATGTTAGTTCTGTGAGTCCGAAAAATTTCAGCTGGCCTAGCTTCTGCGCACCGAATACAAAGCTGGACAAATGTTTGGAAAAGCAGTGCCCAAGGCAACGTACCAATTGTCAAAGTAAACCAAACAAGGGCTCCAAAATTAAACAGTTTTCACCTCGCCACTCCAATCTGCCTCCTCAACGCTTCCTTCTAATTAAGCCCACTGATTATGAAAGCACTTGCCAAGAGTATCAACTGAAGGTGATTTCAATCTACTGAGGCCAAGGGGGAATGGGTTCTTTTATTGCCTCGCAACTAATTTCAGACTACATGAAATAATGTTTCTCTTGTGTGCTATTTAATGTTTTATATATTCTTATTATTTCTCCCTTGATCTTCTACTTTCTGTTTGGTGTCCGCCTCCATGTAAGTTAGCGTTTGGTGTCATCTCCACGTAAGTTACCGATGTACGATACGATATGTAATACGATCCGATCTGTAATCAGCAAGTCGATGTCCTATTCCGATATGTAATCTAATCAGCCAGCCAATGTCTCCCTCCATGTAAGTTACCGATCTAATACAACGACTCCTGCTGTTATAATGGGCTACAATCGAGTTAATCAGCCAGCCGATGTCTCCTTATATGGGCCACGATCCAGTTATCGATGTCACCAGCCTGAGCTCGCCCCACCAGGCCGCCAAATGCCAAGAAACCTCCAGATTCTGTGAATAGCTGGTCCAGAACTTGGTTAGGTGGCATCAACGACCTCCCTCTAAACGAAGATCTGGAAAAAAGAGTAACTTTTCATTATCGAATCGACTGAGTGTAGAAATTATATAAAATAAAACTATATTCCCTGTACCGAACTACTGGGTTTACCACCAAGTTCACACACATATGCACGTGCGTGGTTAAGCTGACTACATACCACCAGTACTCACAAAAAGTGGCATGTGTTGGTTCACAACTAGGTTACCCCAAAAAATGTAGCCAAACTAGGCATATAATATTCACAAAATTAACAAACAAAAAAATCTTTTGCAAGACATCTTCAGACGGGTTATATTGTTCTTGACATAATTGACAATTGTGGTATACTTCGCAAATCAACAAATTAGGCAATGGGGAACAATTTGACTTAGGGCATATGATATATAGAACATCTGAATTTTGCCATTCACAACTATGCATTTTCTGTATTTGCAGTGCATAAAATAGGAAACAGATAACCAATTTTGAAGATAATTGCCAATTCATTTACAATTTAATACCATAATATCTTAATTCGATTATCAGATAGTCAAGTGCAAGTTTAGATTCTGAAACCGAATTTTGAACGTAATTTAACTTGTATCATAAGGACACGCTGCTAATCTATGGAGACAAAAGGGAGGCAACTGTAAAAAAGAACTATATTTTGTATGCAAATACTCTATTAATTTCATGGTAGATATGCAACACAATCTTCCGGGAGGATGTGCCCCAAACTAACGTCAGCTAGGTGCCCAGGTGCAGCTCAAATGAAACACGCCAAAGGGAATGTACGAACATCAAACTAGAGCAACGCTAACATTACCGGTCAGAACAAGGTTTTAACAGTTACACAGGATTAATAAAGCACCAAATTCCTCCATGAGCCACGTTGGCCAACAAATATGAGCTTTCACTACGTAGAAATCTATGCTAGCACCTGTTTTGAAAAGCACAGTTTGCAAGGTCTTTATTTTTATTAATTCTGTGTCAACATTTCCATGATTTATATGTACTATACTGTTTTTCCACAATTTTTTGAGAGGAGACAGAGATTGGAAAAACTTATCATGGGAAGTTCTACATATCATAACTCACCTATTAGAGAGATGAATATCTGATATTCAAAATGTGAATAGCATGAGATGATAGGAAAAATGTGATGCCAATGCATAGTCACCAAAATGGGGACTAGCGGTATTCATAAGGGACATCAATTTTTTGGGCTGAAGAATCAGGTGACCATCCATAAAGTTTCCATAAAAACATCCAGTGAGAATGAAACAATCAAGGAGGTCAAGATACTGTTGCTGGCAAGGTGGTGACCTCAATCTTTTTTCTTTTTTGTCGAGCGCGCAGGAGAACTGCACATCATTTCATTAAGAAGATTATAGTACAAGTGGGTAAGCCCCTTACAGGAGCTACCTGGGATAATTACGAAGCACCATGTACTAGGTGCGCACCCGACAACAGAATACACACACACACTGAGAGGCTTCAGTAAGTTCTAGGAGGTTGGGTCGTGTGTTTTTTTTTCCAGTTCCAGGTGATTGATTTGTAATTGCTACTTCAGCACTTATGTTTGCTCCTGATATGGTAGGGTAGTGATGTACTAGGATCTTTCATTCTCTCTAATGCAAAGATACCCAGCTTTCTAGCGTACTCGGGAAACAAAATAATCATGTAAAACAAATATAGAAAGCAGCTATCAAACCATGGGAAGATGTGTTGATAAGCAACCATGACGAAGCTGATATACCAACCGTGGAGATCACAAAAGTTAACACTGAAACAAATCTTGATGAGCTTGCTTGAGCCAATAAAAGAAAACATAGCTGTCAGAAAGTAAATGTTGGATGGCAGTGTTTGAAGCAAAATGGAACTAGTCAATCCCCTACAGGGAGGACCAAGATGAACCTATCATTTTCATGATGATCCTAAAAACAAAATGACTGGGAGCCAAGAATGGTCAGTTATCTGATGAGATTATACGAGGTGCCTAGCAAGTTTAGGAGCTAGAGAAATGTAAGAACATGAAAACAAGTGAGAGCAACAATGCAACCACAGGTGTAGTGGCGTCATCCACATTCTTAACAGAAGTGGAAAGGCCACCGGGCTGCTTTCAACAGTAATATGAGTGGAAATCTTGCTTCATGTGGAAAGAGGCACTGTAATCAGGAATTTAAAAGGATGATATGACTATGGTTGACATTGAACAATGTTGACAGGAAGATAAAAGTGAGGCTACATGCAGACAGGGGATGAGACATTGGAGTAGAGAGATGAAAATGTCCCTTTGAGCAGCAACTAGAAGTACTAAAATTGATAAAGTTCAACAAGATGATGGTATAAAGGCATTACCAACATGATTAAAACATATTCAACAAGAGATGAATATGATTCTTTTGTGAGATTGGAAGTCTGCAGCTGTCTGGGGTTCATATTTAATTTTGGGGCTTGCCAGCCATTGTAATCTTGGCTCTAAACTGTATGCATTATCTACTAATATATGGGCCATCTACCACGGTTCTCAGACAGAAAATACTGACCTTTAAGGGTTGTCGAATAATGTCATAGAGGTGATGCCTGTAAAGCCGTGCATCTCTCCAAAACTGAAACATGTTATGATAGGTTATTTTGATGCAAAATTATGTTGCAATTGTTTATTATAAACATTATTATTGAACTATACAATTTTTCTATAAAGAACAATCAACATTTCTGCACCTGTGGAAGATATCCAGATAGCCTGTCGCATGCTTCACCAACCTAAAAGAAATAAACCAATATATATGTTATAAAATTTAAGGCCATAATCCACATTTTTCACATATGAAATTGTGATATTAGCCCCATGAAAGTTCAATATCAAACTCTGCTCAAAAGTATTGAGTGTCCAAACAAATTATTGTGTGTGCATGCTTTGACTTAAAAATAAGCCCTAGTTACTGACTACATTAACAATAATAAGTCTTAAAGATCCAGTCACCTTTTCAAAGGAACCCTCAGTTTCACCCGTCGATAGTGACAATATTCTGTAATCCTGCATTACAAGCAATTTGAATCTGGCATTATTAATTATTTTAAACACAACATATGTAGACATGTGAATAGCTTACAATGATTCCTTGGATAACATAATGTCTAGGAAGAGGATGGCCCGCAAAAACTTCATTGCTGAATTTATCAACAAGCTCTGTGAAATAATGTTTATTCTCCTACATCAATCGATAAAATTAATATCTACACAAGTGTATAACATAGAAAGGAAAGATAGCTTACGTGCAAACGTACCCACTTGATATGAGAATCGTCAATATCAAAAAATCCTCCTACTGCAAGCTCATTCATCAAATGCATGAGTTGATCTTTACGCTGAAATATTTTTGTATTGAACAATTTCAGAATCAAGCTAATCAAGAAAGGTAAGGCCAGAAGCAAATTTTGTAATGCCGAATCAGACTTCAAAAGGTAAATCACTACAAGAAACACAATTGCATCTTGCTTTGTTATGCACACCAGTACATGCTCATATTGCTGAATTTATTGTGTAAAATACATATAGCATGTCGTCATATCATATGGAGTCATGTTGCTCATAAAAATAGTTAATCTGTATGCTCCCTTGCTAACAATCCACATACTAAGTACTAATTTCATAAACTCATATCAAATGAACCAAATAAATTTAAGTCATGCAAGATTTGTTTTAAAACAAAACAGTGGTGGAGCCCCCTGACTTTTTTATATTATAAAAGGATTTATAAAGTCTAGACGGTAATAGATCTAAAAGAAGGAAAAAAACAGTTATAATTGATTACTCCACCAATTAGTATGGAAAATTCACCCTTATGGATGCCTAAAATCATTAAATCACAAATTCAAACTAAGTGTTGGATAGGAAAAAAGAGGGGGCTCAACATTGGAAGGTCTACCAAACTTTCCCACAAAAATAAAATCTCAAACGTATCATAAACTTTACTTCTCAATGGCTCAAAACCAGGATTTGTAAAATGAATGTTAAACAAGTTTATCTCCTGCAAAATGGCACCTACTTCAGTAATATTATAGTGTACTTCAGTGATTTCTTTAAATGAAACAAGAGGTTTCAAGAAGAGAAAGTACTTAGACAACATTCAAGACAAACAATGCAAAAGAAGAAACATCAATCCTTAAAGCAGTCAGAATCACAATTTCTTTTAGCATCATACCGATTTGTCTTCAATTAGGCCTCTTAAACAACTTAAATATGTTTCTACTTCATGATATATCTGCACTATTTGAGCTCTTCGCTGCAAAGTGGATATACTTGTTAAAGAAATAATTCACCAGCAACAAGCAGTACAGATACTTCAAAGAAAGGATTTAGTTAGCACCTTGAGAGATAATTCAATAAGGCCACGGTCCAGATCTGAAAATTGAGATGGCACTGCCCAACTGTCAACTTCTTTTTCAAACCAATGACCCTGAAATGAAATGAGCATAAGCAGTGATATTTGTACTACACTGGAAATCAGCATTGTATGTGTAAGTAATGACATTGTTAAACAAATTATGTATACCCCTGTGGACATGGACATGTAAATATCGTCATCCAGTACACCAGAAGACAAGTGGTTGTCATACGCATCATGCATGCGTGCTTGCCCTACAGCCTTAGCATACTGAACTGAAGCACATAAATTAGTTTTTCTTGATTTCAGGTGATAAAAAGCTAAATGAATGAATAGCAATGAAAACATCAACAAAATGCACTAACAAGAAGACATATGGTATGCAAAGATGACATTATTTTACAAGCGATCTTAACAGACAAGTGAGAGAAAACCAGGTTATAATGTTAGGTTCAAAAAAAAAACTACAAGATGTCCATTTTCAGCATAGTAAAAAAAGTGCATAAAGATTTGTTGTTTGTATCGGTTTTCATAGTTATTTCGAGCTTATCCCAAAAATGAAACTCCCAGGTCTGAAGATTGGTTCATACTTTGAAGTGGTAATAACGTAATAGAAACAAAAAGAAGTATCCATGCACATACATAAAAAGCATAACAAAATATTAAAACAATAAGACAAAAAGAAAAACCTTGCAAACTCAATGGCTTACCTCAGACGTTTTCAGCTTCATCAAAATATGCGACAATGCATATGGTTCCAAATGTAGTGGAAAATCTTCTGGGCTCGGTATGAATGGCTGAAAAAAGATAGAAAGAAAATTTTATTTCACAGTTCTTAATGGACTCCCAAACAATGGAAGAGCGGATCTGAAAGACCTCGAATTCTTTGGCGTTGATTAACTGGTCAGTTATCCATACTAGTAAATTTTTGTTTCCCTACACAACAAAAGCATTATAGCCATAAGAAGTTAAATCAATAGTAACCGAAAGTACAATGCTCTTAGTTGTACACACCTCACGGATCAAAGGGTGAAAGCGAGGCTCCCAGAAATACAGCACTGAATCAACAAGAAACTGGAAAGGAAAAATATTTAGGGTTGGGAAGATTATTAACTAAACATATCTTCAAAAGTACAAAACTGCAACCCCTCTAACTTGATTTATTAGTAAGGCTCATGTTAAGGAAACTAAAAACTAATAGTTCACAAGGAAAATACTCACGTGAATTGATTTTTCTACGTCATCAAAAACAAAAGTACTGAGTGGTGTATCAGGAATTTGTTGAAGATGATCAATCACACTATAAGGACAATCAAAATCCTGAGAAAAATAGCCAGATATTAAACAAGCTGCTCAAGTTGATGAAAGCTAAAACAGCACGGCATGATGACAAGTACCTTAATGTATGGAGTGTGAGCAATGAGTGTTTCAACAATCTCACGCATTTTTCTCCGATTTCTGAGTTGAGTTGTTGAATAAAACTTGCGCTTCATTAATAAAATATAGATTTAGATTACATTTCATTGTATTAACATACATACCCTGCACATGTTTGTAGTTGAGGTATTAACATACATACCCTGCACATATATGAGATGGCCATCAAATAAGGGTGCTCTCTACTGTTAATGCCATATTTCGATCTAAATTCAGGAGTCAGTTTCTGAACAAGAACGTCCCAATCCAAATAATCATGCTGTGAATGTAAAATACCAATCAGCCAGAAACCCATATCATGCATAAATTCATAGCAGTAAAATAAAATAACGAGAAGCATACTATTTCAACAAAAATAAGAAAACTTAAGATTTGCTCTAGTAACTGCAAAGCAATCAATATGATATTTAAACATAGTATCAGAGTCATATATCCAAAATCATACTGCAAAGACTAGAGTCTACATTACAGTTCATTATAAAGAAAAGGTTTCTATGTAGCTTAGACTTAGTCAAAGTAAATGCCCTATTCAACTACTAAATTGTCCTGAACTCATATGTCATGTTACTTAACAACTCTGAAATGGCTCTTCGACCAAGTAAATGCTATTATAGAACTGGACATAAAAATTTTCTATGCTTGTTGATAATTAGATTTACACTTCCAAGCTACAGTTTTTTTATATAACAACTTCCAAGCTACAGTTAATATATGTTAATGTTAATAAAGCAACAACAGTCTAGCGGCCTTCTGTCAATTAGCAAAAGAAAAAACTTACAAACACCATAATCATGTTGGATGTTGGAATGTGGAGGGAACAAAATATTCTCCAGCTCAAAAGTAACACTTGATTTACAATCAAACTTAGCAAGCAAGAATACTATTTTTAGGAACAATACCTCTAAAGCATCTTCCATTGCATCCACTTCTTTCAACATATCAATATAAACTGGAAGGTATCTTTCAAATTCATCTTGAAACTGGACAAATAAGAATAAAAGAATTTAATGAAATAAATCACAATACATCACCTTAGGTCAACAGTAAGATGTCGTAGATAGAAGTTAAAAAGAACCAACCTCCCAATTCCATTTTACTTTGTCTTTAAATTCCTTTGGAGCAGCACAAAATGCCTTCGCATAAAGATCTTCCTTAAGCTTTGCCAACCAACATGAGAAGTCATCTGCAGCACTGCCTTGGCCTTTGCATTCCAACATTAGGTCCTAATACAGTTAACCAGTCAGAAATTATATGCACAAACAAATGAAATGTGTAGAAATGCCTCTTCTTGTACTAAGAATAATGATTAATGTAATTACAGTTAAATCTTCCGTTGCTTACCTGACCTTGTGCACTGCTTTGGTTGGACAAATAATTATATGATTCATGGCAAAGGGCAGTAAGATCCTTGTTAACACTATCATTTGGTTTAATCAGATGTCTGATTGAACATGGTAGTTGATCATGTAGCCTTTTAATAACAGATGGAAGCAATTCATCTGAAACAAATAGCCTAAGCCTTTCATCTGTACTAACACCTGCATAACGAACCAAAGCGCAGCAAAAGGGAACTGCTTTTGTGGCTGCTACATCGTCCACCCAATACCCAAAAAGACTCATCCTTAATCTCCCAAAACAACCATGAACAAAGAGATACCTGGAAACAAAATAATTTATCCACATGTTACTTTATGTTTGTTTAATAAAACAAGAATTAAAGTATTAATGTACCCAATAAGAGAAGTTGATGATGTTGATTCTGAACCCCGGACATAAGTAATCCTTTTATTATTCACATCTTCAAAATGATGTGAAAGACTGCTTGATTCTAAGGATGATAAATTTCCAAGTAAATGAGAAACATCTTGTGTAAATTGAAGCAGGATAGTGTCCTCCATTTTCTCAATATCTTTTGTGGATCCAAAAAGTTTGCCAAAGTAGTATGCGACTCTAGGTCGACCTTCATGCAAAAAGCTGAACCAAGCATAGTACAATATAACCTCACAATGTCTAATAAAGGGTCCAAGAAAATTTAGCATCCATTCCTTCCAGAATTCAGGAGGACAATTACTGACCAATGGAAGCAAGATAAGCTTGATAAGTCTGCTCAAGTGAATAAACTCCATGGAATCCAAATTGACAAAAGCAAGACTTAAAGATGCACGATCCAAGACATTAGTAAATGCTTCCTCAAGACACATAGATAGACCTATGATATTGTACCTGCAATGATGATCCATACGCATCATGTAATCAAATATAATCAATAGTTAGTTCTACAGTCAGTAATAAGAAATATAATAGTTATACAGTTAGTAATCCAAATATAACTGTATGGTATCAAGTTAGATTGGCAAAAACAATTGAACTAAACTTGTAGCCTCTTTAACCATTATCACAAAATGTATCAATGTGAAATCAAGTCAAATTAACTACAAGCTGAACAGTGCCATTCATATACACTGAAAACACTACCATACAGAGACAATCATCAATTTTCTTCAAGGCACATGGATCGTGCTGATAGGTGCCAGAATTGCATCAGGCACAACACTGCAAGCAACAGTAATTTAAACTGATGCCAGCAACAGTAGCAGCTTGAAGTTAATTAAACAATTTGGCACACACACAATTTCTCCATGGCCATAACACTTGAAGAATAGGAGATAATGTCTCAATCACACAAGTATAAATCCTTCCAAATGCAAACTTCAATGAATAGACGTAACATCTAACAACACGATCACAAATATGCCTACATTCAAAGATGAGACAGATTGTGGAGCTAAAAATTGTTGCACTCACATAAATAGATGTGAAACTTCAATGAAGTATGGTTTAACAAAGAACACCCAAAAGAGCATAACCAAGGTCACAAAGGGGTAAACTTGGTACAAATGCGAACTGTAATTTATTTATTGTTGTTGTTATCACTATCAGTTTCCTTCCAGGTCCTGGCTCCCCAATTGATTGTTTGTATGCATTTTTTTTTGTCTAATATGAAGTGACAAGAGGACCTGGAAAATTACAAATAAAATAACTTACCCACTCTCTCTGATTTGCTCCAACAGTTTCCTTATCTCATTCTGTTGGTCTTCTTTATTATTATTCAACACTAGCACTTTTGAGTTCTCCGGACAGATTGCAAGCGATTTGATCTTTCCAGAGAGAGTGAATGCATCGAAGCAACTGAAGATGAAATATATTAACCATAAGAAATGTGACTGATGCACGAAGGCTCACAGCCAAATGAGTTATTATGCAAAACAAGCAGACCATGAATTTATATTTATAATCTTATAAAACGACAATGGAACTCAAGCAGTGGGAGTCTCTCCTACTATATTCCAGTCAAAACAATGGAACTTTTCATGGCAAGCAAAATAGCGCAAGCATACTAATATAAGGAAAAGTCTAAGTTTAGTAAAATGTATACCTGCAAAAGAAAAGGGAGAAACATGTGTAGAAGGGAGTAAATATCATCTGTAAAACGTTGTGTGTTTCTGTTGAGCTCATCCTCACAAAATTTCACAACACTATAAACCATCTTCAAGAAAGAACCATCAGAAAATAAGCATGATAAGCCAAATCCATCGCAAAGAAATGTCCTTTCCCATTCTGGTTGGGTCCAGATAGCGTTGAGAGGTTTAAATAGGTAAAGAAGCACAGCTTTGTACTTAGGATCCCTGTAAATGAATTTGAATGTAAGAAATCATTTTCCATACATAAATGGTACAAACTAACCATAAATGAAACATCATACTCGTTACATTTCTGATCATTAACTGAGTCTAGCTAAGATGAAAAAAATATGTATCATATCACTGTTTTAACTCCGCTTATGTTGTTTCAGTTAGTTCTTACGGAAAATTGTTATTGTTTTGACCACAACAATGATCCACTGAAATCGGTTACAACATACCGAAAAGAAGATATAATATAGAAAGCTTCACACAGGATATTATGTTCTGCAAGGAGTAGACAGCCCTTAACTTGGTGGCTTACAGCCTTTCCATCAGAACCCTGCATCATCAATTTGAGGAGTTGATAGATTAAGTTCAGTAGCATGCGTGTTGGTGCAGTGGGTAATACTGATCAAACTTCGCAGAGTACAAAACATGCTTACCAGCATCTTTAAGTGAACAATATCAATTAACTTTTCTGGGACAATAATCCTTGTATCAAAGTAATTCTGATCTTTAGGATCAACTTCAACTACAGGTGCACCAACTTCATCGTTTTCAGATATGTGAGTTGACATTAACCTCTGTGATTTGAATAGAAGATGAATAACAAAGAAAACAAGATAAGCCTCTGCAACCATTTACCAAATAGAAAATGCATCTCAATGATACAAAAAATTACCTGAACATCTACTTCACTCTCAATGGCATCAAAAGACAATCCTAAAGGGCTCATACATGGTAGGTTACTGCTCTTGCTGCTGTCATTACTGAACCCAGAACTAGTCTCAGATCTTGTACCTGAGGTGCTGCTGCTGCTACTGTGACTACTCTTATCTGCAGTTACAAATTCTGATTTTGTACTTGATTCCAAATATGTGCCGAGCATAAAAGCATCAGCTGCAAAAGGAAAAGAATCCAATAAGCAGATCTTGAGGGAAACTATAGTGTTCGGTGCTTAATAATTACCATCTCGCATTTTTAAACAAGGGATGAAATAGATCCTGGTGCGTGGGGGGGGGGGGGGTGGGGGGTGTGGGGGGGTTTGAACAAGAGGCATCATATGAATAGGGTGAATAACAGAGATATCATTCCTAATTGAGATGTGGGGTCGACATCGAGTACATAAAGCCTCCTACTACTGATCTGATATTAGAACTTTAGAAGCCTTCAATTAAAGAAATGTGCGCCTATATTTCACCTGTTTGCTCTGCAACTAGATTTCTCAGGTTGTTGTTTGTAGAAAGCATAAGTAGACTACTTCCATGCTTATTTTGTAGCCTAGAATTTGCTGTTTTACTCAGCGTTTGATCTATATCAGGAGATGCAACAAGCCCGACGGTCAAATTAAGACGTTCAGCACTGCAAAGTTCCTCACACCTGCATTTCAGGAGATACTGCAAAATGAAAAGAAAATTGAATCAAGAAACAAGCAAGTACTTCACAATGATCCTAGGTTCCTGATCCCTAAAATTGACTTTAAATGCAAATTTCTGCCACCATTAAATTATAGAGACTAGAGTAGACCAATGTATATCAAAATAAAGGAAAGCCTATCTTATGTAGAAAAAAGAGCTCAGTGCATTTGCTAAGACACTTTAGTAGAATCTCAGGTCCTGGGTTCAACTCCCCAAGAAAGCGATTTCAGGCTTGGGGTAAAAAAGGTCACACACAGTATTATTTGATCATCAACTAATAATGCAAAGCCAAGCATCACCTAACAAAATTCCAAGAAACCATCAACTAATAATGCAGAGCCAAGTATCACATAACAAAAATTCCAAGAAACTAGTATGGGTATAAGACCATACCAAGAGAATTGGATCCCCAACAAAGAGGTACCTCAAGCTGGCTAGGGTGTCAGTAAACAGCTTCATTGCCTTTTGAGGCCTAGTAGATAATGGAAACTGCTACTTTGTTATTAATAATTACATGTCCACATTTTTAGACTACTTGGTTCAAAGCATACGCAGTTAGCCGATCTTACACAACAACTGGGATTAATCTTTAACTATCCATGAGAACTGGCCATTCTTGCCCTAATAAAAATCTGGTACTAAATTCGAAATAATAGATAAGCATTCGGAAAGACCTCAATCATTTTAGCTCCATGACACTGGACCACAGCAGGTGAGTCATCGCTGGCCAGCATAAGTGACGTTCTCACCAACAAACCAACATAACTTTCCTCATCGTCTTTTACCTGTTCCACAGTAATTAAAGATCCATGGTGGTATTAAAAACAGCTTCCAACGAGGAGAATAAAAATTAGCACATTGCAACAACAGCAAGCGCCACTTGCATAACAAAGAATGAGGCTCTCCCAAGCCCTCTAAAGAGGCTAATGAACAAGCACAAATGCTCAGGATACAGAGGAACAAAGTTAAGTGCAGCAATAAAGACTAGAAGTGAAAGCAAATCACCCAACCTTTTCATAATATTCTTTATCTATGAGCATGGCAGTTTACAGTCAAGAATCGCAGTCAATACGAAGACAACCGTTTGCACAGGCCTACCTGTGGATTGAGGCAGATTGAAGCAGAGGCGCACTCCACTTGGGCCATCGGGGCGTACGAAGCAGCGCCCGCACTCACAAACAACCTAAGGCTATCTCCAACGGTGGAGACTCAAATTGAACACCCAATTACCTGAATGAGTCAGCACAGTAGCGAAAGGGCACGATCCACAGACGGCGATCTCCAACGGAAGGCAGAAATTAGGTTGTCTCACCTGTAGGAAGCTGGCGTGGCGCCGGGGAGCCCTTGGAGCTGGGAGGTCGGGCGCCAGCGGGAAGGCGTGCAATGCCGCGGCGGCGAACGGGGGCGGGGAGGCGTGCGGAGGAGCGAAGCTGGGCGCGGAGGCTGGCCGATGCGGCGGCACGAAACACCGTGTGCGCGGGTAGGTCGTATCTACCGCGCGCGCGGTTGGGCTGGCGAGTATTCTTTAGTTGGGCCGTGATTTGTTTCTTTCGACCCAGATCGTCCGACTTTTTCTTCCGGCTCCAGCCCACCATTTGCTTGATTTCGTCTTCCACCTCTCTCCGTCTCCACCCAATGTCCGCGGTGTAACAGCCCGATGTAACCTCAAGTGGATGTTTTATGAATTCAGTGTTGTACCTCGATAATCGTGTTGTTACCAAACCATTTTTGGATGGAGTTTGCTTGGAATTAGTCCCAAATCAATTCAAACTAAATTATTTAAACCATTCCCATTCAAATCTGTTGCAATGGGCCGATTTATCTCCTTTTAGCTAGCACAACCCAATTCTCCCCTCCTCTTCGCACGGTCGTAATTTTTCCGCTAGTCGTCCCAACTGGCCTTTGTCGTGTTCCTAGCGTCGATCCCAGCAGAGCGCGCTTGCACGGACGTCGAAAGCGACACGCGGCAGCATCTTCTCGTGTCTCCCCTTCCTCGAACCCTATCGCCGCAAGCATATGATGTGAGGGCCCAAATTTCACCAAATGTGACACATGTTCTCTTGTACCTCTTGTCACTCTCAGGAGGGTAACACGTGCATCCATCACAATTTAGTAACATTCAACCATACAATTAAAAGTAAGGCAAGATGTAGAAATGATCATCCAACAATATATCAGATCTTAGTAACATTCATCATCCAAATCAGTATAAGAGCGTGGCTCGCAGACCAACAATGATCATGATAGAATCTAGTGATAAAAATGAACCATCACTCTCACACTGCGGAAGCCTCAAGTGAAGATCACCACATCCATACATATCAACATGTGTTGTGAGCAATTTTGAAGATGTGGAAATCTGACAAAGCTATGTGAAATCCAGGGTGTGCAAAACAGGGTTTGCTAACTATGTAGCATTATTAAACATGATGCCTAATCTGAAATTGTTATCCAGACTGCTCACTATAGAGGAGACATTCTGTGGCTGCAGGTCAGCATTAAAATCTGAACTTTTAGCCACTGCATTCTGATTCCTTTCAAGGCTGCTGGGTACAGGGACAACATTAAAGGCTGAAAAAGAAGCTACCTCATGTTGATTCTGTACCTCCCTTGGTATCCCATTTTCCTCCTCCCTTGGCAACTCATTTAAGTAAACATTCAAAATTCTTTCTTGGACCTGCACTTGCATCAAATTCTCCAAACGGATGTCATCAGGCAAGAAAGCAACCTGTTTTGGCTCTTAGTTTATTGCTGGCAGAGCAAGCACAACTAGCAATCCTTCCTCTGGAACCTCAGCAATGTCTTGATCCTCATGATCAACCTGATCTTCAACAACCATAGGTTGTACTACCTCATTCAGGTCAGGTATTTCCATATTAACTGAATCAGCTCGACTATTAGGAACACTTCTTATTAAAACAACACTCTGCGTTGTTCACTGCATGATCTGCACCTACTTGTCCATGTGGCATTTGGATCTGATTATCAACAAGAGTAAGTGGAACTTGTTCTTGCTGTTAAGATATGTTTTTATTAAAAATGGTGCCCGATTTTCCGCCTTCCGTCAACCAATCTAAGGGAAACCATAGTGTTGCAGCAAAGTAGTCCGTAGCGAATAAAAAATTAGTACAGCTAGTCTGTATACATTGTGCGCAGTTTATAATAGAGAAATACGTCTATGCGCCCACACGACCTTCGGAGAAGGCCGCCTTCCTTTCCGAGCTCTCAACCCTCCCCCGAGATCCACCGTTCCCTGGCTGGTCATCGGTGATTTCAACCTCACCAGATCCCCCGCTGACAAAAACAATTCTAACTTTTGCTTCACCGAAGCGACGATGTTCAACGATGTTATTAACGACCTCGGCCTTATGAAAATCCCCTCCGTGACCGCGCCTTCACCTGGTCCAACATGCGCGAGCACCCGACTCTTGTGCGTCTCGACCGCGTATTCGTTAACACGGCTTGGAGTGCTTCCTACCCAAGCACGCTGCTTTCGACCCTCACCAGCAAAACTTCCGATCACGTCCCCCTTCTACTCTCGGTTTCCACCTCTGTCCCCCGTGGTCATTATTTCCGCTTTGACCGCTCCTGGGCTCTCCACCAGGAACTTCGCGACTCGATTCGGAGCGCCCGGCAAAGCTATGGCAACCCGGATCCCGCTAAACGGGTCTCCTTCAAACTCAAGCTCTGTCGCCGCGCCTGCAAGCGTTGGAAATGCACCATTGGACCGGTTGCCCAGCGCGAATGTGATGCTAAAGCAATCATCCGAGTTCTTGACCTCCTCGAAGAAACCCGGCCTCTCACAACGCCCGAAAATCTGCTCCATTCCCTAGCCGCTGACGCGCTCAAAACCATCATTCATGAGAAACTTTACTATTGGCAGACCCGGTCCAAAATTCGGGTTGCAGTGGAAGGGGACGAGAACACCACTTTCTTTCATGCCCATGCCTCGCACCGTCTCCGGAAAACGCCATCCAGCTCCTTGAGGATGCGGGTACAGAATACCGCGCTCACCAGGACAAAGCCGCTCTCCTCTTCTCCTACTACACCTCTCTCCTTGGCACCTCCACCACAGCTAGCTGGAACTTTAACCTCTCCTCCCTCTACCCAACGCAAACTCCTGACCTTGCACCTCTCTCCTCCCCTTTCACACCTGCTGAAATCCGCGCAGCCTTCCGGGACATGAACATCAACTCGAGCCCGGGTCCGGATGGCTTCGGGCCGGCCTTCTTCCGCCTCTTCTGGCCTATTGTTTGGAGTGACATACAGGACCTCTTCGCCCACTTCTACGCTGGCACGCTGCCTCTCGACGGGCTAAACCGGGCCCATCTCGTGCTCCTCCCGAAGAAAGTAGACGCCCGCACCGCGGACGGCTTCCGTCCCATCTCCCTTCAAGGGTGCGTCGTCAAGTCCATCGCCAAGGTCCTCACCTCGCGTTTGCAGCACCGCATCCGCGACTTGGTGGGCGAGGACCAATCCGGGTTTATTAAAGGACGCTGCATCTCGGACAATTTTGTCTACGCGGCGGAGCTCCTCGATTGCTGTCACAAACGACGCGCCCGCACCGTGGTTTTGAAGCTCGACTTCCGCAAAGCCTTCGATTCCATTAACTCGGGAGAGTCTCGACCGCATTCTCAGCGCCCGTGGCTTTGGCGAACGGTGGCGCTCCTGGATCTCCTCCCTCCTATCCACCGGAAAGACGGCCATTCTCTTAAATGGTGTCCCCGGCAGATGGATTAACCGTCGGCAAGGACTGCGCCAAGGCGACCCCCTCTCCCCCTATCTCTTCATTCTCGTTGCTGACGTGCTTCGAGCACAAATCCACGATGCCTTCTCCCACGGCCGCCTATCCCACCCCATCGTCGACGACTCACCCCCGCAGTGCTGCAATATGCGGACGACACTCTCATCCTCCTCCGTGGCGACCTTGCGAATGTGGTGGAACTCAAAAGGATCCTACAAGATTTCGCTTCGGCCACCGGGCTTGTGATTAACTATCACAAGTCCACCTTCGTCCCGATGAACCTTGGCGATAATGAGGCTGCATCCCTCGCTGCGGCCCTCGGCTATTCGATCTCGTCCTTCCCCCAAACCTACCTCGGTCTCCCCCTCTCGCCGACCAAACTCCACAACGCCGACTTCTTGCCTCTCATCGCCAAATGTGACAAATACCTCGCTGGGTGGAAAGGTTCTCTCCTCTCAAAAGGCGGACGTCTCACCCTCGTCAACGCAATCCTCTCCAGCGTCCCGGTTTACCACATGTGCTCCCTGCTTCTTCCCAAAGGAGTGGTGGCTGCAATTGACCGGCGCCGCCGGGCCTTTCTCCGGACCGGCGAGGACAGTTGCTCCGGCTCTAAATGCCTGATCGCATGGGACAAAGCCTGCCTCCCGCGGCGCGAAGGCGGCCTTGGGGTTAAGGACCCGGCGACACAAAACAAGTGCCTCCTCCTCAAGTTTGTTCACAAGTTCTTTGGCCGATCAACGCTGCCTTGGCTGCGCCGGCTGCGTTCCCGGATGAGCTCCCTCCACTGCTTTCGGGTAACACCTTCCTACCCCTCCTTCTTAGGGAGCTCCACCGGACCTACGGATCCCCGAGCCGTGTACGAGTTCGCAATGGGGCTTCCACCTCCTTCCGGTTTGATGATTGGCTAGACGTTGGCCCCTCTCGCCTTCGCTTACCAGCTCTATTCTCCCACTCCACAAAGCCCCACGCCAACGTCGCCGAGACGCTAGGTGCTGCAGCGCTCCCTCTTCAGCCTAGGCTCACGCGCGCCGCTAGTGACGAGTTGGATGTTTTGCGCACACTAACTGCAAGCTTTGAATTTGACTTCGGGCGGATGAACGGACCTATGTCCGGGATGGCTCCACCTCTTTCTCCTCTGCTGTTGCTTACAGGTCCCCGATCTCGACCGGCGCCGAAGACAACAATGGTGCTGTAATTTGGTGCACCCTAGTTCCACTGAAGCTGCGCGTCTTCGCACGGCTTCTCGCCATGATCGCCTACCCACGAAGGCGACCCTGCTGCACAAGACCATCCTGGAGCCGGCGGATGCCTCCTGCCCAAGATGCCCAAACACACTCGAGACGGCGGACCACCTATTCTTCGGCTGCCCTCCTGCAACCCAGCTACTTCGGAGGCTAGACATCTCCACCGCGACGGTGTGCGTGACCTCCCCTTGGTCCCTGCCATGCCCGTCTACACAATTCTCCTGCGTCCGGCCGGATATACTCATCATGCTCGCTGTGGAGACTATGGAAATGCCGAAACGACACTCGTCTTCAACCGGTCGGACACCGACACTACGACGAACCTAAAACTCCTCCTCGACGACCTCGACCTCCGGGGCTTCCGATACAAGAAGCATGTACATATTGTAGCACTCCGCGCCCGGCGCCGCTACCTCTCCTCTCGCCTTTTGTAACTTTCTTTCCCTCCCCTCCTCCTGTAATCTATCTCTCTCCCCCTAATAAAAGGGGCTCGGCCGGACTTGGCTTCCGCCTCTCGTAAAGCGCTATGGCTGTATGCCATTCGCTACTTCGATGCAATATAAGGTGGGTAACAACCCCCGTTTCGCTCGAAAAAATAGTTTGAGTGAATTGCACAAAACACTAGGTTTTGTGACTGAACTCTCACTTTAGACAAGGTTTTAGCTAGCTTATTGCAAAACACTATTTTAGTTCAAAGTTTCTCATTTCACACTACCTTACTTCTCTTAACTTCAAGCCCACCAGTCAATGTAATAGGCTATATATTTCATTTGCAAGATCAAGTTTTTTTTTTCATCTCTAATAATGTAACTCCAGGTGTGTCAACGGAATAGGATATTTCTTTTGTATGGTCAACTCATTTTCTTCCACAATATTTTCTCTCTTATTTTACCTCTTTGTGCCAATTTACTTTCAAATTCAATAGCAATTTGTTTCTCGTGCACTTTTGATGCACATATTAGATTGAAAAATAAAATGCATTTTATTTACTTATAGAATGTGGTCAAGAGAAGTATAAGATTTTTGTCATCTATACGAACTCATTATTTCAGTTTCAATTACAACAAATAATTACAGTTGTATGAAAAATATTCCGTATGTACAATATATTTATTAGAAAATGTGTTTGTGCATGGACAGTACTGCACTGCAGTCATCCCGGAAATACGCGTTGATCTGCTGCTGCGGAACGCCGTGTCTGCGTTGTTGTATGCATGGTTCGACTAGGCCGCATGTCCGGTTGCCGTGCGCCGCTGCCGAGGCTGATCGATGGAGCGTGGACTAGTGCGGAAGCCGCTACTTTTCGGTGTAAACGTATCTCAGCAGTCATTAATCTGGCAAAATCTGATCCCCTGACCCTGAGACCTGAGTGTAGTACAGTATATATCAATATACAGCCACGCCCCCAACCAAAGTGCATCCCTCCCTCCCATCTCCGTAAAAAAACCGCTCGCACTCTCCAAGCAACGCAGAGATCCCCCGCCTCCGAGAGAGGGACGCGCATGGACTGGCGCCGGGCCGGCAGCCCGACCTACGGGCGGCGCCGGTCGCCGGCCGGGCTGTACTCGGCCCCCGCGTCCCCGGCCCACCCGCTGGGCCCGCCGGCCACGGCGTCGCCCGTCCACCCGCTCGCGGCCCGGTCCAAGGCCCGCGCGGCGGCCGCCATGGCCCACGCCATGTCGCGCGCCAACGCCCACGACGACGAGGACGACGACGGGACGAGGTACGGCAACGGCGGCGGCGCGGGCGGGCGCAGCCCCCTGCGCAACGGCGGGTACGGGTACGGCGGCAGCCGGAGCCCGCTGCACGCCGCGGCCGCCGCCGCCGCCGTCAGCGCCGCTGGTGGGGGCACCAAGGAGAGCAAGTACTTCGGCTTCGCGCTGCCTAAGGTGCGTATCTTTTTTACTACTAGTTGCCGCAAAGTAATTACCACTTGCCATTTGTTTTTACCGCTTAATTCTGCACCACTCGCCGGCCGGATCCTAGTGCTCACTTGCCTGATTTCCCCTTTCTTTCTCTCGTAATTTTATTTGCCCCGGGCGTTTCTTCTCCCTGGCTGCTTCGATCGTTCCTTGTACACGCATACGAAACATATGCCAAATACAGAGAATTATTAGCCCTTTGTACGGGCGTGTGTATCTTCCATCGGAGCCAGGACAGGGCGGGTACAATGCGTCTTTGGCAGCGACGCCAAGGGATCTACCACCGATGGATCATTCGCAGCTTCATTTTTTTCCTCTAAGAAAAAATGCTTTTCAAAACGGCTGATTCTGAGCACCACAGAAAATCTCCCTGAAATCAATCCTGCATTTAAAGCAGATAGATCAGCCCGGCGGTTATTCTCTGTTTCCCTTCTTCTTTCCCATCGTTGGTCCTTTGCCCAAATCTTACTGTGACTATTTTTTAGGCCGAAAATCGTACCGGGTTTGATGATTAACCTATAGCTAGTGCAGTCAGACGCAAGTGGCGACGGACATGGAGTCATGGACGCAGGGGACGAGGTCTCGTAGCTTAGCAAACGGAAAGTTTAATGGCCGGGAATCCCGAGGCGGTCTGCTCGATCGATCCGCCCTCCATGCATGCATGGATCCCGGATTGGTCAACGCGGCTATTAAATGCAGTCGTATCCACGGCTTCGTCGGAAGAAAAAAGAAAATAAAAATGCCTTCGTCGTATCCACCGCTGACTTCAACTACTGAAAGCCGATCCAGCGATCGAGCGGTGGGGAGCCTGCCTCGCACGTGCGCTGCCGGCCCGGGTGTCAGGTGCGAACCCAGGCGGTTCAGACTTGAGACCACCACCACCGGGAGGGAACCGGGGACGCCGGTCAAAGCCGTCCGGCTCCGCACCCGGCACGTGAATAGAGTCCAAGCGTGTGCTTGATCGAGCTCGATGAGAAACATCAGATACTCTCTCTTAGATCGGCTCCAGTACATACTGGATGTGGCTCGACGAGGCAGTGGCGAGCCAAGTGCAAGAGTCCGCCACGCCGCCCTGGTCCACCCGCACGACCTTGCGTCCCTCGCACTGCCACGTCGTTCGAGTCTGGCCTCGTTCTTTTTCTTCCTTCTAAAATTTAGCATTGTCACATTAAAGAAAATCTTATTATTTATGAATATTTTGATTAATTTAATGGCAAAACCATTTTACAGATTTATGTTAATTTTTGAGATGAATCTAAAGAGCTTAATTAATCTATGTTTTGTTAAAGTGATGTTACAATGAATCGTCTTCTAATCATGACTCAATTAACGTTATTAGGTTCGTCTCGTAAATTAATCTAGGAACCTGTAATTTATTTTATAATTAAATTTTATTTAATACTTCTAAATAGTAAGATTCTTTTTGATGCGACAACTATAAAATTTAGACCATAGGAAACGAACACACCCTCTATGCATCGTCGGCTGCCGCCCCACCATGCTTCACTTACGCGAGCTAGCGGTAGCCAGATCGGATCGAAAAAGCTCCCACACGACTGATGATAGTTTCCTTCTCCAAAACGAAACTTCACAATGCCCGAAAACGGATTGAGTCGCCTCAGCATAGACCGGACCCGTGTATGCTCCCATCCGTTGCTTGCTACAGACCAGGGAGGGCAGGGTCATGCCGCGTGGGGAAGCGGTACTGGCGGCGTGCCAGCTTGCTCGCGAGCTTGGGAGGTGGGGCATGCCGTCTGTTGTCCAGTCCGTAGAGGACCTCGACGGTGAGCTCGGAGAGGTGAGCGCGGCTCGGAGAGGCGATTGCTCCCTCATTCCTCAAACTGGTAGAGGCGAGCTCGACAAGGTGGGCCTTGTTCCCTTTTCCTGAGCAGGCAGTAGCGAGCCAAGTGACTTGACACATCTCGACGAGGTGGCGGCTCCCTGCGGCAACCGACATCACGAGGAAGGACAAGAGGGAGAATCATTGGCCTCGAGAGATAATGAAAGAGAGGGGAAAAATTGACATGGCACTTGACAGAGCTGAAACAATATACGATAACCATCCAGGGAGAAAAAATAAACGGTTTAAAGAATACTGGAAGGCTGAATGCGCGATACTAAAGTTAAGGGAGGAAAAATAAGACACCTATGATAGTTTAGGAAAGTAAATACGGGGTGTTAGGAACCATACCAGCCAAGGTTCGAAGATGCAAAGCCATTTCCCGTATAATGCTGGCACATTGACAGCTTCAACATCTTGCTTTCTTTAGTCGCAAAACATACATAAAAAAATGTCGTGAGGAGCAGGTCCGATATAACTAATTGTCACTTGTGCGATGATCCATTTTTTATTTTTCTGCGCGGCAATGATGTGCTCGTGTTCTTGATTTGATCGATTCAACGGTAAGCTCTGCCTTTTCCACGTCTTGCGTGTCAAACGATTTCACTCCCTAACAGATACGGGTCCCATCTGAATCGCACTTTTTGCGTGGCAGTGCCTGATCTTTGGTTGTTTTGGATGATACGGCTCCTTAATCCTGCCTTCTATCGGTGTGTTTGGTTTGGTTCTGACTGTGAAAAAAAGTTGATGTGAGTTGTGAAAAACAACATTGTGGATTATGAGACTGTGAGAAAGCAGATAGCGTTTAGTAAAAAATTGTGGCTTTTTAGAAACTTACTAGTTGACCAACTTGTCATGTATATATGTGTACATATATACATATATATAGTTATATATACATACAAATAAGTATATTTAATACATATATATACATAATATTCATAATCTTTTATATTTATTTATATATGTATAATATATTTAATATTTATCTATTTATTTATATCATATTTAATATAAGATATATATACATGTATGTAAACAAATGGATAAATATATATACACATATATGAATAAAAAAAATATAATCTTCTATATATAATATATATATAAGATACACATATAAATAAATATATTCACATATATATCTTAAACATATAAACATATTTCTAGTATATATATGTATATTTATTTATCTTATACATATGAACATATAAATAAGATATAAATAAATAAGTAAATGAATAATATATATTAAGATATATCTAATATATGTATACATATATAAGATATATGTATTTAAATAAGTATATATCATATAATATATTATATACATATATATATATGTATATATATATATATATATATATATAAGATACACATATAAATAAATATATTCACATATATATCTTAAACATATAAACATATTTCTAGTATATATATGTATATTTATTTATCTTATACATATGAACATATAAATAAGATATAAATAAATAAGTAAATGAATAATATATATTAAGATATATCTAATATATGTATACATATATAAGATATATGTATTTAAATAAGTATATATCATATAATATATTATATATATATATATATATATATATATATATATATATATATATATATATATACATATAGATGTATGTATGTAGATAATTTATTTAAACTTGTGTAAGCCAAAGCCCAAAAAAGCACCTCCATACCTGCTTTCGAAATGAAATAGGAAAAAACTGCTTTTAGCTTTGACTTTTGTAGGCAACTAACCCTTTGGTTGGGCTACTGGCTTTTTGAAAAGCCAAAGCTAGAAAAAACAGAACCAAACACATCCTACGTTCTCTTGAATTGTCAACAAGAACATCTTCTTGTTGAATAAAAACTCCCACACTGCATTAGCCCTTTAGAACATCCAAAGTCATCCAGCATTCATGGTGATTAATTAGGCTCGTTTAGGGTGTCATACTTGATTTGCAAGCCTCATTTCAAGCATCTTGTGAGATAGATTAGGCTTCATTGCTTCTACAAGATACTACTACCCCCTTTCATGATATGTTTAGTGGGGATTGATGAGGGTTGGAATAACCAAAGACGCCCTTAAGCAGTGATGGTGATGCCAATGTTTATCTAGTAATTCTTTTAGAACTGTTATTCTCCAAGGAAAAGTCACTCATCTTTTAGATAGAAAGAAAACGTCCGTTTCTTGCACCTTTAAATATCTCCAGAGAACAATTATTATCAGTTAGCTAGTGCATAACTTTCAGCTCTTGAATATCAGCATTGTTCTTTTGTTTTTTATTGGATTATTGGAATATTAGTATTTTAACACCTTCAAAAGCTACACCAGTATGCGAACAGAGGGTACATATATTAGCAGCCATTAATTAAAAGAGAGAAATTAGCAGTGATGTATTAGCAACCAGAGGGAGCATATATATTTACAAAATGTTGGAAGCAGTCAGCTAGATCGAAAATTACAAATATCATACGGACTGGAGGCCAAGTTGCAGGGTGGATCACCACCTTCTCCTTCTCAAGTTCCATCCTTTTCCCTCTCCCGCTTTCATCGAAACACCCAAAATCCGCGGCTCCTTCTACCCGGACCCGGAAGCGACAGCACAAAGTCAAACGGAAAGTCAACGCGGCGGCGGCGATCAGCGAGAATGGACGCCCCCGCCGCGGCCACGGGCGGCGGCCGAGCAACCCCGCCGGCGCCGCTGCGGACCCTCGCCGCGCCACCGCGGCGCGCGAGGCCATGGCGCGCATGGAGGAGATGATGATGGCGCACGCGGGCGCCGCAGGCGAGTTCAGCATCATCCTCGACGCGCCCCTCCCCTCGCTCCAGCAGTACCGCCGCAACGCCACGCCGCCGGGGCCCGCACCCTCCTCGCCACCGCGCCGCGGCGGCGCGCAGGAACGCGATGGCGGGCGGCGGCGCGAGGAGGAGGTCGTCCCCGCGCGCCTGCGCCGCGAGGGAGCATCCCGGACGCCATCGGCGACGCAGACGCCGCGCGCGCCTCCGCCGCGGCGCCGGCGCGGGCGCGGCGAGGCCGCGGCCGGAGGAGGTGGTCGAGGCGCCGGTGCGGCTGGTGGACCCCAGGGGCCCGCGGAGGCCGCCGGGCCGCGGCGCGACGCCGCCGCCGCCGGCGAGGGTCCCCGAGGTGAGGCGAGTGGTGCCGGAGAGGAGGATGAGGAAGAGGAGGAGACACCGCTGCAGCTGCTTGCGCGCGGCGGGCGGAGCTCGAGCGCAACGAGGCCGGCGGAAGCGCCGCGGGAGGTGGAGGCCACCACCGCGAGGCCGTCGAGCAGGCGGTCGAGGCGGGACGGCGGCGTGAAGGCCGTCGCAGCTGAGATCGCGGTGAGCATGGATGACGAGGTGGAGAGCGTGGGGCGGGGGAGCAGCCGTGGGAGCGAGGATGGCGGGGAGGAGGTGGCGGTGTTGCCCAGGCCGTTGGCGGCAGTGATCACTGGGGGACGGAGCAGGAGCAACTCGCCGGCGATAAGTAATGTCAAATTCAATTCGTTTGAACACGAACTAATAACAATTTCTGCGTAACAAAGAAAACAATTCAACTGCTGCTCTGCTATTCGAAGTCGTAGGCTCTGTTTCTTGATACTCTGCTTGTTAGACGACGGGAAGGTTATGAAAATCTTTGGTTTTAAATAGTAAAACTAGCTAGTACTAGGCACTGGATAGTTTAAAGCTGTTTAAAATGTGATTCGTCTTCTACAGTTCCCCGGTGGGTGACAATTAATTGTTTTACAATTGCACAATTTTTCACCCTGGGATGATTTCAAACTAATGGGTAAAGCAAGCTGGTGTTAGTTTCATGTTGTTGCATTGGATGTTGTTTGCTCGTACAATTCTTTCGTGCCACTGTCGCATTTGGTGTTTCATGTTGTTACATCTTTACAGTGAACCATGTTGAAGAAAGCATGCTGCTTGCTGCCCTCACATAGTGCTGTGTTTTTCAAATTCTATTGAATGGTGCGCCTTATTTCCTTTGTCATTGTTCACCTAGTTAGGTCGGAATGGTGTGGACTCGGCTGCAGCAAATCGCCCACCATCAACAGGAAGGTCAACCTTTGCACCACCTATTGGTGCTAGCGTGAAGCCTCTACAAGCTGTGGAAATTCCAAATGGGACACCTAGGGATAGAAGGTATAACTTAAGATAACTGGCTATCTTTCCATAATGCCATTGTAATGTCACGCTCTTTGAATTACAGATACCGCTTCTGTTCCGTCTATGATTTGTTCGCTCAAAGCTGTTATTCTTTAATAATGCACTAGTCGGTTCTCCTGTGTAGAGTTGCCACTATGGTTTCCATTGTGCCAAACTGGAAGATTGTTCATTCTCATACATTGCGTAACATGTTTATAAAAGTGCTGTATGTTAGAGTTCTCTTTCAGTTTCTGGTCAAATAATAGAATAATTCAATTGCAATGTCTTTTTGTTACACAATATAGTCATTAACAGACATGTTATATTGCAACTAAAATAGGTCTCAACCAAAGTATGTACTGTAGATTTTGGACACTATGTTATCATTCTTTTCAGTATCAAATATTCATGAATATTGGTTTCAAAGAAAGTGCAAATCCTTGCATCAGTTTAGCCAGAATTATTTCTGTTAATGTATTTTGTTATCCTTAACAATGTATTTTGTCTCCAAACAAATTTTGAGGATTGCATTTTCATTTATGATATGCTGTAGGTCTATCTACCCAGATCCAACTTATGCCCAATCCGCACGGTCACGGGACTCACATGACAGTTCGACAGTAACAGAAGAGGTAAACATACCTTCTACATTCTCTAAGTGGTTAGTGGTTCTAATGATTACATTTGTGAACTGTTATAATGCATTAAGCAAATTATTTATTTGATTGAAGAATACTAAGATTATGTTTTTGTTTTTCAGCTTGAAATGCTCAAAGATGAGAATGTAAATCTTTTAGAGAAGGTGTGTATTCTTGCATGTATTCTAATGAATTTGATGATCATGAAGAATAGAAGTTGCTTCATTGCTTTTTTAACTTGTGATCACACTCTGTTTTCTACATTTAGCTTGGACTAGCAGAAGAGACACTTAGACAATCTGAAGCTCGGACGAGGGAGCTCGAGAAACAGGTAGCTTGTTTAGTGCTTTACTCAGTTATTATTACCGCTAGTACAGTGAGGTCTTTTGATATAGTCATCTCTATCTTTAATTTCCTTGCACTAGTCCTATTTTCCCAGATTCTCCTCCATTCCATCCTGATATAGTCTGTAGTTATGTAGCACCTTTCAGAAATCTGATATAGTTGTACCATCTTTGAAGAATTTATCATCACTCACTGTGAAAATGATGTATTTTATTATATTTTGCTAATAATTGTACGGTGGCAAAGTTGACATAGTATATCTTCTTCGTACATAACGTATTATGGATGAGAGTTAATGCTTGGTTTTAACTGACAGCTGCGACCATGAAAGCTCATCCAAACTTCATCCAGTGCCATCTTCCTTTTTCCTTGAACTAAGATCAGCATTTTCTTTTCTGATGGAAATCAGATGGCAAATATTTTTCTTTTTATCGCTTGAAGGAGAACAAGAAATAATGCAACCAAAGTGGCTAGATAATTTGGTTTAGGCGAGCACATATTGTATCTATGACATATCTTTGTTGCCTTTGATATCTCCAGGTTGCTAATCTTGGTGATGGGTTATCTATGGAAGTTAAGCTTATGAAAAGGTATTCATAAATCATAAGTTAGTTTCAGATGTCGTGCATGCTTGTTTCTTCTATCACTTTATTGATGACTTCCAACATGTGGATGCAGGAGAGAGGAGATGCTCGTAAGAAAAGAGGTACACGAGTTTATATTTATGTGATTCTGTCGACAAAAATCACTAAAGGATATGATCTGATACATATGATTTTCCTAAAATAAAACAGCAAGAAATACGAAAAGCTCTGATATCCAAGAATGGTAAAAACGAGGAACTTACTGCTCTTCAACAACAGTTACAGGTAAGGTCCTATAGCTTATGCTCTACAATAAGACACCTTACTGGGTCGACATCAGTATTTAGGATTTTTGTTTTCTATTCCAGTCTGCAAAAGGAGAGGCAGAAACTGCTGTTAAGAAACTCAAAGAAGCTGAATCAGAAGCAAAAGACTTGCGTACGATGACTTGGAGGATGATCTTAAGCAAAGAAGAAATGGTTAGTTTTATTTTCCCTTGTACTCGAATGATGAAATCAGACATAGATGTCCATTGCTCTAGTTCAAGTGCTGATTCGAACCCAACGCTTATTGTATAGGAAGAAGTTGTGATGAAAAGGTGTTGGCTTGCTCGCTATTGGGGCTTGGCTGTTGAATATGGTAATTCAAGAGATGGGCCTTTCTTTTTTTATGACTAATTTCTAAACCCTGAATGATGTATCAGTTTATAAAATCAGTCTTCCTAAGTCACCTGTCATTAATGAATTTGCAATGACAATGCTCTATAGTCTTACTTTCTAAACTTCCATCTGAAAAGAGTAATCTGAACCTAGAGTTTTGTAGCTTTTTTCCTCTTTACCTCTTTATTTTGTTTATAATAATTTCTTGCAAATCTGTAGGCATCTATCCCGATATCTCCATGTCAAAACATGAGTACTGGTCTTCACTTGCACCTCTTCCCTTTGAATATGTAACATCTGCTGGGCAGAGAGCTAAGAATGGATCTGATCAAAGTGGCAAGTTATCAATGAACCCTTGTACTGCTCATAATAAAGGCCGAAAGTAATGAAATTGGTCTTCATAATCTTGTGAAACAGGGAGTGATGGTCAGGAAGATGCAGATAAGCTTGTCCATGATTTGACCGTTACAGCCGGGGAAGGCAATGTAGAAACCATGCTTTCAGTTGACAAAGGACTTCAAGAGCTAGCTTTCCTTAAGGTGATTTGTTTATCTTACCTGACTTTTATCCACCTTTTGTATTTCTTGTTGTCCTTTTGACACTTGTAATTATTTTTGGAGGTTGAGGATGCGGTTCTTTTTGCTCTTGCTCAACATCGTCGTTCTAACGTTAATGAGCCAGCAGATCCAGGTCTTCGGCTTAGTGCTTTTCCTACTTTATTTTTTATAACATACTAAGAGTACTTTTGGGAAATCTTTTCCATGTATTTCATATAACTAAGAAATGGTTGTTCATAATTCTTGTTCTGTGTTCCCATGGGCAGATATTAAACCATCTGGTGACGAAAAATTCACTGAAGCATTTGGTATGGTCACAATTTACATTCTGTTATATTCATATAAATGTAGCCAAGGAGAATTCGATCTTTCAGCTGTAGTTAATGACATCATTATCTTATCTTTGTTCTGTTGTGTATTCCTGATCAATACTGAATCGTTTCTGTAGATCTCAGCAAGGAGGAAGAGGAAGATGTGCTGTTCAAGCAGGTACTCTGCTAATGTCTTTTTTTTCTCTGAGCCTATGACATCGTTGATTTTGTGCCTAGTCACAAACAAAGTTTGCATTACTTCATTGTAACTGTACATTTAGTTTGATACAGAGGCTGAAATATCACTTACATATTCCCTTTTCTAAAAAAACTACATTCAGCTCTGTATGTGTTAGGCATCAGGTACTATATTTTGGTTATTTCCATTTTATGTACCAAGATTTTCTGTGTAGAAACAGTTCTAAGGTTCTTATTTGCATTGCTAGGAAGGTCAGTGAATCATCATGTATTTTAATGCAACCAGTTCCATACAGAAACGACAGCTGCAATTTTGTTCTAGTATATCTTTTCTTGTGTTAGTTTCAATTAATTATCTAAGATTTGACTTAGTTCTTGCCCTAAGGGTATTCATGCCATATGCAATTGTTCAGTGCATTTTCTTCTGTTGCCTATCATCTTTCACGTTATGCCTCTGCAAGTAACCCTTATCAATGGCACCACCCAGGCTTGGCTCATCTACTTCTGGAGAAGGGCTAAAAACCATAACGTGGAAGAAGATATTGCGGAGGAACGACTGCAAATGTGGATCGATCGACATGGGCAGCAACCAACTTCACATGATGCTGTGGATGGTATGTTGTTTTGGATCGATCTTATGTTAACTGCATTTCTCTTTTGCCAAGAAAAGATGCTAGATAGCAGAAGTACTGCTGCTCCACATTCTTTAGATGTATCAAGTTGCTTGTGTATCAGATTTTTCATGATCAAAGTATACATGGTGTATATATTTTCGGAGCGGAATCCGCTCCGAGATCATAAATTGTCCTAGGCTGCACAACTTTGGTGGATTGAATTAAATTTATTATCAGTTAGGTAAAAAATGCTTGTTGTTTTGAAAGTTACATTGGACTCAACACTAAACTTCATGCTAGTCTATCCAGGCAATGTTGCCTATATGTTTGTCTTGTTTGACACTAGAACTCTGAATCCCTGATCTGAATACTGTTTCATATCATGCTGTCATTATCTAAGTGGTCTTGGTCATTGTCTCTTTTAAATATGACCTGCAAGGATAGACTCTTTTGACATCGATCACTGATAATTTTGTTTAGGCCTCAGGCTGGTACCATATTGCAAAATTCAACTAATATACATTTTTGTGCAGTCGAGCAAGGTGTGCACGAGCTGAGGAAGCTGGGGATTGAACAGCTGTTGTGGGAACTTTCCCGCCACGAGGTGAACATCACCAAAGATGATGAGACGAACGTCACCAAAGGCGATCCATCAGACGGCGAAGATCTGACCTAGCAGGGCCCAAGAAACAGCGATCATCGCTCCAATCTGGTTTAGCCGTTCATGTGTATCATACAGCGACTGTAGGACAGCACACAGTTTTGCTTTTCAGTTTTGATACAAACTGTTCGTTGATTTTTTTTCTTTTGGGTGTACATAACTTGCACCCCACTGCGTTACTAAAAGCAGTTGGAAGGGTGCTGTGATTCAGAACCTAGTGATGTACTTGCTTCGGGCCTAACAAAGGCGATGCAAAAAACAAATGGTTGTGGTCATCTTGGGTCACTGTTCTGAGTTACCTAAAAGTCCCCTTTGCTGTCATTCCAGCCGAATTAGCAGTAAGCTAAGCGAGGCTAAGAACCCTTTTGTTGGAGTAGCAGGATTGGCTAGTTGCGTAGCCATCTGTTAGCAGTAATGCACGACTTACTGTCTCGCTTTCGGCTGCAAAATTCGTTTATTCCCATCCATGTCGCGCTCTCGAAAATTAGTGTGACGTTTTTGAAACTTGGATCAACGTTGATGTTCATGACTCAACTGAGGCATGTGAGTTGTAACACAAGCTTCCGTGTTTTCTGGGGGGCAGGAAGCTAAGTGAGGCTAAACCGGCCCCTTTTGTTGAGCTATAGCTTGTGACAGCTCGCGGTATTGGCTACCTGCGTAGCCGTCAGTTATTAGCAGTAATCCACGACTTATTGTCTCGCTTTCGGCTGCAAAATTTCGTTTGTTCCCGTCATTGTCATCCTCTGAAAAATGTGACGTTTTTCGAAACTTGGATCAACACAAGCTTGTGCGGTTGGGCTGTGCCATTCTTTTCTGGGTTTGTGTTGCTTTCCGTGCGATGCACTTGTTTACGTACGAGCGAGTATGGCAGCATGAGGCAGCTGCAATGTGGATCCATGATTAGCAGGGATCTGCGACGGCGCTGAATCGCATGAGGCGTGGCGTATCAGAATTAGTTAGCCGTTGTATTCCAAGTTTTTTCTCGAATCCTGAAGGCTATCTCACAGATGTACACGTGGGGCCGCCCGCTCTGGCGGCGAGGGCCCACATGTCAGTGGCGCGCGTATGTGTTCGTGTTCCGCCCGCGCCGCAGCTTTCTGTGCGTGCTGGGCGCGGGAAAGTGCAACGCGCCCACGGGTGACGTGGCGGGGCGTGATGATGACCCACACGCGGCGCGGCCGGGGACGGGAGGACCACGAGATCTCGATCCGGTGGTGGTGGAGAGCGCGGCCTCCGAGGTGGCCCACCCACCGGCTCACATGATGCACCGGCATGCTTCGGCCGTTGCACTTGTTGTTTCATTTGCACGGTGCTACTCGGCAGAAAGGAATATTTTTGAATTTACAGAAAAAAATTGAAACCAGGTCAATCTATAGAGCACTCCACGTATCATATATTCATATATACCGGCAGAGAATTCTGCAGCTGGTTGTGAGCTCGTTTGGCTTGCGGACTAACGATGATACACTTGATACTGTCTTTTTGCCACAAACGTATTCTCGAAATAAAAAAGGAAAGAAAAAAATTATGTAACTCTAACACAGCTGCCTCTCTCACATCACGGGCAGCCGCCCAACAGCCTTGGAAAAGCTGGCCGCCGCAAACTCTCACACGCCTCAGAGTCAGTAGCACGAGTATACTACAGTGCACTATCGGCGGCGTGCCATGCCGGCCCACTGTCAGCGTCCGCCGGACCGGGGCGGGGCCCATGCGAGCCAACAAGGAGGATGGATAGGAGATAAAGCGGGCCGGGCAAATCATTACGACCACCAAAAAGGGTGCTTGCACCGTGGTCACCGCCACACAGATTTGTCTCATGGGAGAGCTGCTGACTTGTGTGGGAGAACATGGGTAGTGTAGCCGCCTTGTTCTTCCTCACACCTTTTTTTTCCTCAAAAATGATACTATAATTATATACTACTAGTCCATCAACCCGTGCACATGCACGGGCTAGAGTTTTTGTTGTTCAAGTTGCACTGTAAATTCTTTTTATATTTATTGTTATTATTTATCTTGCATTACTTCTAAGTCATCTATTGGAGTAATGCAGCATGATTGTCTGTCTCGTAGAGTGAGATCATTTCTAATATCTTCCATCTTGCTCCTGTGAAAACTATTAGTGTGTTGTTTCATATATTTATAATATATATATATATATATATATATGGTAAAATTATTAATCCATAAACTTATAGTGGCAATGGTGAATAATTATAAATATATATTCTTATCTAGTCTTTCTTTGTATTTATAAAGCACATATAGGGGTATTTTGGTTTATTTTTTCATAATGAAAGTAGTTTTTTATTTGTCATCTGAGTTACTATTTGGAAAGAGAAAACTAATACGTTTGGGATGCAAAGATGCAATATAAATAAAAAATGCTGCTGTTCTCTATTTCGACATGCTCAATTTGTCCATTCTTAATATTAAGTTAAAAGAATCTGAGATTTTACTTTAATTTCCTATTTTGATGGTAACTGATAGTAAGCAACAAATAATAGTATTCGTATTTACTAAAAAATATAAATGCAGTTAAAATAATAAGAGAGATATGGATCATGCTCTTTTTCTTTTCATATATGGATTGAGTTTCCATTGTATCACACACCGAGAGAGAGAGAGAGAGAGAGAGAGAGAGAGAGAGAGAGAGAGAGAGAGAGAGAGAGAGAGAGAGAGAGAGACAGTACCTTTAAATCATCAAAATTTGAAGATGTATGCATGTTGTCCAAGGTAGCAAGATTTAAACAAACCTGACCAGCATGCGCACACCTTGCAGACAAACTGTTCCTGTCCTTTTTCATGTTGTGCGTTAAGCCTATTATCAGGTTTGCTTGTTAGCTCGATTGCTTAATCTCTTGTATTACCTGACACACATGTAAGTGAATCACAAAAAAAAATTAAATTATATGTTGAACATAACACCGCCTATATATATCAACTTAAAATAGTGCATATAGGGGTATTTTAGTTTAATTTTTCATAATTAAAGTGGTGGGTAATTTTTTATTTTCCTCTGATTTACTATTTGGCAAGAGAAAACTAATACGTTTTGGACACAATGATGCGATATAAATAGAAATTGATGCCGTTATCTATTTAGACATGCACAATTACTGCATTCTTAATATTAGAAATAATCTGAATTTTGATTTCCCATTTTGATGGACTGCTAGTAAGCAACAAATAATAATGTCCGCATTTGCTAAAAAAACAGAGAGAATACAGTTAAAAAATAAGTGAGATATGGATCATAAGTTTATTCTTTTCAGTTTTTGGATTGAGTTTCCATTGTATCAGACACACACACACACACACAGAGAGAGAGAGAGAGAGAGAGAGAGAGAGAGAGAGAGAGAGAGAGAGAGAGAGAGAGAGAGAGAGAGAGAGCCTTTAAATCATCAAAATTTGAAGATATATGCATCCTGTCCAAGGTAGCAAGATTTAGACAAAGGTGAACTCCATGTGCCACGATCTGCTAGTACACACGTCAGAGAGGAGTCATGGATTCCTACTAAACTGAAACAACCCATCAACTTAAGTAGTATATAGTAGTCCAGATCTTTTTAATAAATGTAACGTATTTGTGGTGTATGATTACATTGATGAACATGATTGGCCAAACATAAAACATAAGCAGTACTTTCCCGGGACGTATCTCATAATGCCAAGGATTCAAGAGAGATTTACATGTTCTTTCATGCTATAGTTCTCCACATATGGTTCGTTGCAATAAGCAATATATAATAAGGACTTCCTAAATTTTAATTGTGGCTTCTACCTGTTTACATTTGACACATTTAACTGACAATGTTCAAACTGATTATTGTATTTGTATGTGTCATGTGTAAGAAATTTAATGCAGGACAACTCTCCCGTCATTACTGTTTTCTTTAACATTAGTCAGTTCAGATTAAAAAATCTTTGCTATGTTTATGTTAGGGTTTCCGTCAGATCTCTACCCTTCAATTTAGCATCTATTACTAAAAACATGTCACAATATACGTACAAAATATTCATTCATAGGATGCATGCCAATGTCTGCTAGGTTGATGCCTGCTAAAATCAGAAGGTAAAAATCAACAGAAAAAAATGACTTCGAGAGAGAGACAGCGAGGCTATACCTTATTAATAAACCATAATGAACTTATATTAGTTCTGCTGGGGTTTCGATCTAATCATCCTGGCAGAGAGCAAGAGTGATTTTGCTTGCACACCTGCGTCGTTGGCCGCCGCTGGGACGCTTTACCGCCGACTCATCGTGTCGTGCTGATGCAGGTTATATGGGCAAGCACACGCTGCTTCTCTTCCGGGTGGAACTCGCCAGGTGGATTAGCTAACTTTTCCACGGTCACCACCTCAAAGGCTCTGGGCAATCGAGCTGCACGTTAATCACAGGATTGTGACTCGATCTCCGGGATTGAGAGACGGGAGAACTTCGTCATGCATGCTTGCACCTGCATGGCCTGGTCTCAGGATTATATTATGACTCGATCTCAAGCTGGAATTCAGCCTTGCTCAGCTCGTTTTGTGACCTACGTCATCAGGGCTCCATTGTCCGCCGCGTACATATCGTGCGCTGCCGCCGGCCGGGCTCTTTACTGGAAACAGAGAGGACGATTGGAGTTGCTACTATTTATTTTATCCATCTATACGTGGATGTATTGCCATAGTTAATTGGCAACAACGAAGGTTAGAGGCGAGTTTTTGGAACAATGTCTTTACAATGGCAGAAGTGGGTAATTTCAAACATGTTAGATCCAATAGCTAAGATTTGTTTAGGGTCTAATTCAATGGTTAGATGTTTTGCTTTTTGTGAGAATTTCTAGGATTTTCATCCGATTAACGTGGAGGCCTCAAAAGGAGCCTTCAATTAGTAAATATAAGATGTTTTATCCACTTAGATATTACATCGACCTGAATCGGCCACCACGAACATCGGATGAATGAAACCATTCCCGGCCGTGGTATGTCTGCCTCGACTACTTGGAAAATATCACAGTACATAGCTTGTGACTTTTAATTACGAAGCAAATTGAAAATGAGGAAAAACCTCATACAGAAGAATTTAAAGAAAATATTGAAGTGCTTGTAAGACAAAGGAGTCACTTCTGTGACATACCAGCAGGAGCAACAGTAACCAGCACACATAATTGTACATGTGTAAAGTTCAAAGTAGTCCTTCCGTTCCGTCCTTAACTTGTAAGAGAGACACGGGGGCCCCACGGTTGCGGCCACCGAGCAAACCCGAAGAAATGGGCAAGCACGCCAATGGCCGCAGGCTTTTGTTATCGGGAGGACCTCCGCTCCTCAGGCAGGAATGATTGCCAGCCTGACAAAATAATCACATGGGGAGGCAAAAAGCTCCATGGATACGCACAAATTTCTTCCCGGCACTCTCGCGAGATCGAGCCCACCACTACTTGTAGCCGCAATAATTTTTAAATGCGAATTGCGGTCACTAAAAGAGTGCTAAAATAATTCCGATGCAAGTCCTATGTGTGCTAAAATATAATTCGGTGACTACTATTTTCTTTTTCTCGAACATATAGAAGAACTACACATCATTATATTACTCAGTACAATACCATGCTCTGACGAAGGTTAGTTTTGTAGTTACATGTATGCCTTTTATAAACGGTGATTGCAGTAGTGAGACTTAAGGAGAAGCAGCAAAGAATCACTCAGAAAAATGTAAAACAAAAACCGGTATGGTACAATCACTGCATCAGTTGAAATAGAGAAGTGTTCTTTCCCCACTAATCTATAGTACTTAACTAGGAGGGAAGTTGCTAATGGTGAAATAGGGTCGTTGATTACATAGATGTTAAGCCTAGCTTGACCTAGCTTGACCAACTTGGCAAAATGGATGTCAAGCCTAGATGCATTTGAGCCGGAAGTAGTACTAGGAAACAATGAAGAAACATGGTCAAGTATGTGTTTCATTGTAACCCCTTTTTTCTACGACAATATGATTTGATCCAAAACATGTTCCATAGTGAAAAGTTGCTTTATTAATTGATCGGTTTAGATTGTGTCAAACAAACGATCAAGGGATATTTTACATGTAAAGTTTTGCAAGTACAAAACATCTACTCTATTTATTTTTTAGCATCCTTTGTCCTCCCGTCTCATATCTTGCAATGCTAGTTGTGCTAGTGCATAGATCAGATCAGCTCATAAGCCGATGGCAAAGAGTGTAGGTAGGTCAAATTCATGCATGTGGATAAGAACTGCCACACAAAGTGCAAAGCCATGCATGCATGTGTTGTCATAGGCATAAGAACTCTAATTTAGATAGTGCAATAAACTAAGAAGCTATCGTGGGGCAGCTATGGGTTTAGGTGCATGCAAAACGCAGCTGATTGGGGGCCAGCAGGTTATTTTCATCAATGTCAATCAGGTAGCTGATGGCCTGATTCATGCAAAGTTATCGATTTGCGCTTGCTTCATGTAAATGTAAAGCTCTTTTAGACTCGAACATGTAGGGCCATCAATTTGCATCTGTTGTTAAGTACTGAAAGGATTCAGATATTTGAGGTAAATAATTCAGGGGGATTCCGTCCAAGGAAAGCTTTAAGAAATGCACATCAATGACGGTCGATGAAACCAGATGTGGAGGAGATACGCACGAGTTGGATTTTATCCGTTATTGCTAGGTTGTGGGCCAAACAAAAATAAACTTTGATTTCAACAAAATTTTCCGTGCACTTGAATAAGGATTCTCACTTTCAAAGAGTGATTTTTTTCCTAGTAAAACCAACATGATCAACATGTGAACATAGTAGCATGTAGAGCCCACCCATTCCCATGCATATCTGAACGTGATCTTTTACAGCATGAAACACTATGAATGCGCCTGTCTCACAGCTATACAAGCCGTAGAAGAAAATCAAAGCAGCATCTGCACCTTTTTACCGCCTGAAGCAAAGTGAAAATACGGAGGGACAGGGAGTGCATCTTTTTACCCCGCAACAAAGTGAATCCCACTCGCCTGTACAGTATCATACTCTTGCATGAGCACACACAGAAAGAAAGGGGGCAAAGAGAACAAAGATGGGCGGGCGCAGGAGATGCAGCAAAAAGGGCCGGCGGCCATGGTTCCACGGCACTTTGGTCGCAACGGGGAAGGGACGAGACGCTGCACGCCTCCACCGGCACGGCGACAAAAAGAGGAAACGAAACTTTGTTATGGCATCATGATTAGTGCAAACATACACTGACCATGCATGATGCCCTAATTAAAGGTCATTATATTATGTGTAATACGCGTGATGTGAAGTAACAGATATTGTCCACATGTAACCTACACATTTTATTTTCTACTACGACCTAACATAAAGACCCCAAAAAAAAAGCTAATTAGAGAATGACACGTCTTTCTTCTGTTTGGTGTCCTGTTATATCTAGTCCTCTCCATAGTACTGTAATAATTATCAGCATAGCAGTACGTACGGTGAGAGCCACATACCAGAGGAAGTAGATTGGACATGATATCTTTTGGAAAGCCCATTTACAAACTGTCGTGTCGAGACGAGGGACCGAAATGGAAAACAAAAGCCAAAAAGTGTAGCCACCCACACACATGATAGATCGAATGTACGGGTAGATTTTCTGCCCGACGGTGTACAAGTTGTCGTCCATGGACATGATTGTTCCGAAGAAATTTTTTCCTTGCTGGGAAAAAAGAAGGCAGCTGGCGTGAACTGTTTCAGGTCTCTGTACATGCTACTACACATCAAAATGTTTGCATTTCCAAGACACAAACAATGATGGTATATCATGCTATCTCGTCGTGTACACGGATAGGGGATGAGGAATGTATTTGCGTGCGTAGCTGGTGACCGGGAGTTCCGGGACTCATGTGGCGTGTCACCTTGTGTCTGTCTCCCGGCGACTTTGTTTCGAGTGCGGTTGAGTGTGTATTTGTTGTTTTCTTCAGATAGGTCCCCAGCAAGCAATGTAGCCGGAGGAACGATCGGAATGACTTCAAAACAAAACTTCCGAGAAATAATACTATGATTTCAGCAAACGTATATGGCACTTGTTCAAAAAGGAGTTTATTGCATTGAGTAGTACAGTAAGTGCGTATGATGCAATTATTATTACCATAATATATATAGCTCCCTCATGTACAAACACTTATTTCCTTCCACAGAGGAAGAAAGATATCTGTATATATTACTTTGCAGTAGACAATAATTTCAAGAATATATATATAATTCCTTTAACATCGTTTGCAGATCACTTCAACTTCATCACACAAGCATAAAATGAAAAGTTGCATTCCTAAAATTTTGAAAAGATTATATACACTATAAAATATGACTAAACATTTCTTACCACTGTTGAGGCACTAGCAATCATTTACCTATTTGTTACTATAAACAAATTCGTTTGCCTCGTTGGGCTCGGGCCAGGCCCCAACTCAATCAATGGCCGGGCCTGGCCCCAACTCAATCAATGGCCGGGCCTTTACCACAGGATAAGCTGATACTCCAAGCCCTACTGGCCCTAATTAGAGCTGAGCCAAATTAAGTGCGTGGAGAAGGATAATTAGCAAGTCGAAGAGACATTGGACACCACAAGACGTACGCAGAGACTGCAGCCTGTTTGTGTTTCTGCAGCAGGATGGTGACCTTACCTTACCCTGCTGCTATACCATCGCCGCTACACACAAGAGAAGAGAGACCCCTCGCAAAGCTGGGCCATGGATCGGACGGCTCGTCAGCGATCATCACCGTCATCATCTCGTATCCAACGCCCCGGCAAGCTCTGAGACGCCAGGACAACCGTCCATCGGACGTCCCGTCTTGCTCGACGGGATCCGTCGGGGAAGAAGGAGCGTGCCAGCCACGCGGGCCCACTGCCAGTGCCAGTGCAATGCACGTCCAGGGCGGCAGTGGTATTTCTGATGGACTGGAAGCTTTTTCTCGGTTGGTCGTTGACGCGTGACTGGTCGGAGGAGGTGGTGGGCCCGACGTACCAGAGCCGTCAGATCAGGCGGCAGAGAGAGAAGGAGGGGCTCTGATTATCACTGCACGGGCGTCCGGAGATACGCCTCGTCGTATTGTCTCTTGTGCCCGGCCGGGGCTCTGGTCGATGCACGTGAGAGTTTGACACTCGCACTTCGGCCTACTACACCGCGACCTCATCGTTTATTGCAATGGCAGATTTTATTTTGAAACAAAAGTGTGAGGACAGCAAGCATCTGTGGACCGTATATCAGTGTGAAACGGTTGTTATTAGTTCCGTTTGACAGCAAGACAGAGTGGTTGTTAATTTGCTTCTTTCTAGGCGAGCTAGTAGCTTAGGTGGCCAATCACCGGTGGAATGCATGTCTCTTGGTTTCCTATCTACGCCAACTGTAACTCCTAGACGTGCATGGCTGCATGCGGGTTAACTTTAATCACTTCATGACCTCACATCAAAGGTAATAAGAAAGCTTACTAGCCATGTACATAGACCCATTATATTATTGATGTTCTCGGTCAGTGCGGCCGCAAAACTAACTGTGGTCGATCAGCAACAATGGAGTTTTCCGGATCAGCAAACTACTAGTAGGCACGCCGGTAGCGTGAAGTCTCTCTCGATGCGTGTGTATGTGCTTCTTGGTTTACGCGAGACTCATTTCTCGAGAAATATGTATGCATGCCGCCGCCTCGTTTTCGATCGCTCACGACGTGTTTTTTTTTTTTTTGAAGGGTGCCACGACGTGTTTATTGTTTCACGTGAAGAGAAATGCTGGATTTTGTGCAGCAGTTTCTGCAGGAGGGTATCAGTGATCGTGCATGATGCGTTACATTCTCAAGAGGGAAGGAACAAACTCTGAGAGATGGATCACACCTAGTTAAAATGCAACACTGACGCAGCATACTGTCCGATGTCGAGGTCTGGAGCTACGGGTATTGTTCTTCGTGGTGATTTGGGATCATTAACAGGAGCCAAGACAGTGTGGCACCCAAATGCGCTAGCCATGGAGGCAGAAGCTTGTCGTGAAGGTCTGCGTCTTGCTATATAAAACGGAGCGGGGAGACTGATCCTGGAAACAGATTATAAAGTCGTCGTTGATATGTGGCTGGAAGGTCAGAAGAACCGATCTGAAACGGCAGGTGTGCTAGCACAAATATTTATGAAGGTTTTTGTTTTCGTTTTGTTAATCGAAAATGTAACAGGGCTTTACATGATGACGGTGCAGAGATAGCTTCTAGTTCCAGGTTCGGGGGTGAGTGGCAGTCGGATGCCCCAGAATTGCTGATATCCGCTATAGAGCGTGATTGTATTCCTGGTGATTCAGTAATGAAAGTCCTATTCCCTCAAAAAAAAAAAAGTCACCGTCGAACTGTGCTAAGTTTGTAAGATGTAGTTTAACAGGAACACCCTTTTTCGAAAGGAAAAGGAAAAAGAAAACAAGAAGAACACGCACGATGGCTCTCATTTTAAAACAGATTGCATAATAATGAAGTGCATTATATTGAGGAGGCTGGAGTAAGGCCCTGTTCGTTTCCTGCCCTCTAAAATTTAGCACTGTCACATCAAAGAGAATCTTACTATTTAGTAGTACTTTTATTAATTTAATAACAAAACCTATATCACGACCCCTCCTCTAATTTGCGAGACGAATCTAATGATCCTAATTAATCTATGTTTTGCTACAATGATGCTACAGTAAACATCTTCTAATAACACCATAATTACCCTCGTTGGATTCAGTCTCGTGAATTAGATAGGGGAGTCTGCAATTAGTTTCGAGATTAGACTTTATTTAGTACTCCAAAATGATAAAATTCTCTTTGATTTGACCCTCTAAAAATTATATACCTGGAAACGAACAGGGCCTAAATAATATGAAAAAATATATATTTAGAGCCATGAGCATTGATGAGAGAATCTACCCGTGAGCACTGGTGCCCGCCGGCCGAATAGTACAGTAGCGCTTTGGCTCCATGGCCCTTGTTGTTGGATTGCGCCTGAAGCGCTTCTCGTACGCATCTGCAGGCTCCTGCCCCTGCCGGAAATGCGTCATGCATGCACACGCCCGGCCGGCCACAGGTGGCAGCAGCGCCAGGTACACAGATCACGCAGTGTACAGTGGCCTAGCTCATACTACACCATGCCCCCATGCAATGCAATACTCCTACGTACTACTTGCGTTTTGGCAGGCGTCCATCCAACCCGTGGTCTACATGCTCCGCCAAGTTCTCTGAAAAAGTGACATGCATGTACTAGTACACGTCGTCGTCGGTGCGAAAGCATTCATACATGAATCATGGCGCGCACACGAATTCCGAGGAGCAAGTATACGTGTACTGTACACATAGGTCTTGTTTGGATCCATGGGTTAGAGTTAGTTTAAGCTAGTTTGGGCACAACTAACTCTAAATTCTTCAAACAGGTAAGGCTAGTTTGGGCTAGTTGCATCTAACCCACAAAAAAACTAGCACCCCAAAAGGTGCTAATTTGAGCTAGTTTGAGTGAAGCCCACCAAAAAAGTATTTTTCTCTCTCTATCCTCTTACCTCCAAATGATTGGAAAGGTACATTTATTCTCAATCTAACACTTGGATCCAAATAACTCAAATGATAGAATTAGTTTATGGTTAGTCATGAGCTAGAAACTAGCTCTAACCTCTACCACCGTTAAGAGTCTCCAAGCAGGGCCATAGATATACTGACAAGGACTCGTGATGCCAGATGCGATCAAGGGGTGATCCCCCAGCCGGTGACTTGTTATTACTATACCAGAGATGATCAAGATGCCATTCTGACAAGATTCCCTTGTGCTGACGCGTTGTTGGCAGGCAGGCATTTCTCTGCCCGTGGATGCAGGCCTGGGCGTCTACGTATCGCGTCAGGGTCTTATTGCTAATGATGCCAACATAGCCGTCGTCGTCGTCGTCGTGGCCGGGGCTCGTCCGGACGCATCCTAGGACAAAGTTGACCTTGTTGTTTCTTTTCCCATCTCAATTTTGGACTTCTTTAACGTACGATGCACACATTCCACCGCTTACATTACATTCGGTAGTTGGTACGGTTCATTCAGCAGTTGAATTCTGCCAATCAGATACTAGTAGATTTTTTTATGAACACTACGGTGGTGTGGGTTAGAGGACAGCCAACCTGAAATTGTTTCAGTATATACACGACTAGGGCAAACCCCAAATTGACACGGAGAACACGTAAGAAAACACACTCCCCAAATTAAGGTGATAAGCACCAACACAACCACACTTGATGTTATTGTTAGCAGAATTTGTTAGTCAGTTCAGCATCTCCGATTGTACAGGCATGCACTGACCTGAGTAGTCAGCCATGACCTATTCTTCAGCGCTTTGTACACCACTCATTCTGTAACGGTAGCGCATGTATAGGATCCACTACGGCGACTGTTATGTGCATGGATCAGTCCAGCGCGTCCTTGTACCGCCTATATAAGGCTTGCTCATGATCAATACAACCATCGGCAGTTCTATCTCTTTCATGGTAATCAGAGCCACTGCTATCTTCTACTCTTAATCTTCTTCCCCTCCCATCCCACCACCATGAGCAGCGACGATACCGCCTCCTCCGTTGCAGCAACCCTAGCTGCCGTTGAAGCTGCCGCCGCTACCGCCACTGCTGCCGCAGCCGCCGCCGAAGCCGCCGCCGCAGCTGCCTCCGCCTCCGCCGGATCTCGCGCCGGCAGCCCAGCGCAAGCACCATCGATCCTACCGGCCGTGCAGTCGGTAAACATCACTGCCTTAATTCCTTACAAGCTTGACATCGCCGCCAATAACTATAGCAAATGGAGCCATCTGTTTCTTCTTCTCCTGAATCGCTTCAATCTCCGCAACCACATTGATGGCAACGATCCTGGCCTTAATGATGGCGATTGGTTCACTGAGGACATCACTGTCCTTATGTGGATCTACAACACAATCAGTGAGCAGCTCTACGACGACATTCGCGCCAACGAGCAGACCGCCCGGGCGGCCTGGACCAAACTCCAAGACATTTTCTGCAACAACAAGGCCAGTCGTGCTGTTCACATCGAAGCTGAGTTCCGAGGCCTTGTTCAAGGTGATCTCTCTGCCGCTGCCTATTGCCACCGCCTCAAGTCCCTAGCCGATGCTCTCGCTGACTGCGACCAGCCTGTCACCGACAAACAGCTCGTTCTGCAGTTGATCCAAGGCCTCAATCCCAAGTTTGCTGTTCTGAAAACTATTCTGCCCATGCTGCCCACCTTCCCCACCTTCATGCAGGCTCGCGGTTATCTTGAAGTTGAAGAAAAGGCGCAACTCCACTCGGCGTCACCAGCGACTGAGACGGCGCTGGTGGCTGATGCACCAGGTCGCAACAACAACAACGACGCCAACCGCGGGGGATCCTTTCCTCCGCGTCAAGATCCAGCAGATCGCGGTGACCGCGGCGACCGTGGCGGCCGCGGGCGTGGTCGCGGTCGCGGCCGTGGACGTTCTGGGCGCGGCTCCTCGTACTACAACAACAACGGCGGCCGTGGCGGCCAACCTGCTCCTCCTCAATGGGGTGCCTCTTGGGGCGCTCCCTGGGGTGCACCATGGGGCGCGCCATGGCGTGCGCCCTGGACTGGTACTACCGGTCCAGGTGTTCTCGGCGCCCGCCCACCACTGCCCGGTGGCCAGGCCTTCGCCATGTCCACTGCACCGCCACCCGGCATCTACAACAACTCCTTCGACACCACCGGCCTCCTGCAGGCCCTCCACGCCGCCTCCATGCCGCAGAATGGCGGCCACGACTGGATCATGGACAGCGGTGCGAGCTCGCACATGACAGGTGACTCGGGTATGCTCTCCAACTATTGCCCGTCTTCTTTGCATAATTCGTCTCGTATCATTGTTGGCAATGGGACCTCTATTCCTATCTCTGGTCATGGATCTACCATTCTTTCTTCACCTCTTTTTCAATTCTATCTTTCAAATGTCCTGTACACTCCCGATCTTGTTAAAAACTTAATTTCTGTGCGTAAATTCACAAAAGATAATATATGTTCTGTCGAATTTGACCCGTTTGGTTTCTCTGTGAAGGATCTTCTCACCAAGAAAGAGACCACTGAGGTCAAATAGCTCGGGTGATCTCTACACTTTTCCTGGCTCCTCCATCGTCACCAAACAGCATGCCCTCACAGCGCAGTCCTCTTCAGATCTCCGGCATCGCCGGCTCGGCCATCCCAGTCGTCAATCCTTGTCGTCCTTGCTTTCTAGATTTTCAATTCCACATACAAATAATGTAGGGCCGCCTCATTTGTGCGAGGCCTGCCAGTTAGGACGTCATGTGCGGCTTCCCTTTTATTCATCTATAAACATTACTTACTTTCCCTTTCAATTAATTCATTGTGATTTATGGACTTCACCCGATCCCAGTTTTACTGGTTATAAATATTATTTAGTAGTTGTTGATGATTTTTCTCATTATATGTGGACCTTTCCCTTGCGTCAAAAATCTGATACTGTCTCCATTTTGTGCACCTTTTACTCTCTTATTCTCAATCAGTTTCATCTTTCCATCCAAAGCATACAATGTGATAATGGGCGTGAATTTGATAACTCTTCTCTTCGTGCCTTTCTACTCTCCCGTGGCATCACTTTTCGTTTCTCTTGCCCTCACACTTCTCCACAAAATGGAAAAGCTGAAAGAGCCATTCGTTCTCTAAATGACATCACGCGCACCCTTCTGTTTCAAGCTCATCTGCCATCCTCCTTTTGGGTTGAAGCCCTACAAACCGCAACCTACCTCATCAACAGACGCCCCACCAAACCACTCAACTTACTGACGCCATATGAAGTTCTTTTCGGCACACCTCCTGATTATTCTCACCTGAAAGTCTTTGGGTGCCTCTGTTATCCCAATCTTGCCGCTACAGCCAAACATAAACTTCAACCTCGTTCTACAGCATGCATATTCTTGGGCTATCCCAACGAGCACAAAGGCTACAGATGCCTAAACATCTCTACACGCAAAATCATCACTTCACGACATGTCATATTCGATGAAAATACCTTTCCTTTCCAAAACTCCACACCTGAGCCATCACCCCAACCCAACACAACAAATCCTCCTCACCAACTCCTGGACATCGTTCCCCTGCGCCAAATCCCACCTACCTCGTCAACTGATCCCGAAAATAGTGCGATGCACCGCCTGCCCTCCCCACCTGGTTCAGAAACTGTGTCACCATCAATGCCTATCCCTTCTTCGCCCATCAGCCACGGATCGTCATCTGTCTCTCCTGCCTCCTCTCTTCCAACAGCCGCACCAATACCACAACATCACATCACCCAACCAGCTGTTTTCACACCAATGCATACCAGATCTAAATCCGGCATATTTAAGCCCAAAGAACTTTTCAATCTTTCAGCTTCTACCTCAATTTCCCCAATTCCCACTACTTACCGTACTGCTCTCAAGGACCCCAATTGGCACAATGCTATGGTAGAAGAATATAATGCATTGATTTCGAACAATACTTGGAGTCTTGTCCCTTGTCCTGCAGGTGCTAACGTGGTGTCCGGGAAGTGGATCTTTCGCCACAAATTCAACGCAGATGGCACCTTGGCACGGTACAAGGCCAGATGGGTGGTCCGTGGATTCACGCAACAATTCGGCATCGACTACAGCGACACGTTCAGTCCCGTGATCAAGCCGGCTACAATACGCATGGTACTATCTATTGCCACCACCTCCTCCTGGCCAATTCATCAATTAGATGTTAAAAATGCTTTCCTCCATGGCCATTTATCCGAAACAATTTATGCTCAGCAACCTAGTGGTTTTGTTGATTCGGCATTTCCTTCTTCTGTTTGTCGCCTTAACAAGTCCCTTTATGGCCTCAAACAAGCACCTCGCACTTGGTTCATCCGATTCACTAATTTTCTCAAGAGCATTGGTTTTCGCCCATCTAAAGCCGACTCTTCCCTTTTCGTTTACAACACCGGTGCTTCTGTTGCTTATCTTCTCCTCTATGTCGATGATATCATCTTGACTTGCAACACCAAAAGTCTTTTATCTGCACTCATAGACAAACTGCAACATGAGTTTGCTATGTCCGATCTGGGCCCTCTTCAGCATTTCCTTGGCATCGCTGTCAAGCGCACAGAGTTGGGCCTTCACCTCAGTCAAAGCCAATACGCCAAAGAAATTCTTGATCGAGCAGGCATGCTGAACTGCAACCCTTGCACCACACCAATTGATACAAAAGCCAAACTATCTGCCACAGATGGTACATCCGTATCTGATCCGACTGAATATCGCCGGTTAGCTGGGGCGTTGCAATACCTAACACTTACCCGACCAGATATCAGCTACGCTGTCCAACAAGTCTGCTTATTCATGCATCACCCAAAGGAACATCATCTTCATCTCATCAAACGCATTCTGCGCTATCTCCGCGGCACTCTTGATCTTGGTTTGCACATACACAAGTCCTCTTCTAGAGATCTTATAGCCTACTCCGATGCTGATTGGGCTGGATGTCCAGACACCAGACGTTCTACCTCAGGATATTGCGTCTACTTCGGTAACAATCTTGTTTCTTGGTCATCCAAGCGCCAAGCGACGGTCTCACGATCTAGCGCAGAGGCTGAATACAGGGGTGTTGCAAACGCCGTTGCAGAGTCCTGTTGGTTACGACAACTACTACAGGATCTTGGGTGTCCTCCTTCACGCGCAACTGTTGTCTACTGTGACAATATAAGTGCCATGTATATGTCTTCAAATCCAATTCAGCATCAACGTACAAAGCACATTGAAATCGACCTACACTTCGTGCGAGACAAGGTTTCTCTTGGAGAGGTCAAGGTATTGCATGTTCCTTCCAGTTTACAATTCGCTGATGTATTTACAAAGGGCTTGCCGGCACCAGTATTCACTGAATTTCGGAACAGCCTGAACATCTACCCGTGTCCCGGCTGAGGGGGCTGTTAGCAGAATTTGTTAGTCAGTTCAGCATCTCCGATTGTACAGGCATGCACTGACCTGAGTAGTCAGCCATGACCTATTCTTCAGCGCTTTGTACACCACTCATTCTGTAACGGTAGCGCATGTATAGGATCCACTACGGCGACTGTTATGTGCATGGATCAGTCCAGCGCGTCCTTGTACCGCCTATATAAGGCTTGCTCATGATCAATACAACCATCGGCAGTTCTATCTCTTTCAGTTATTACTACTATAGCTGCTCAGATCCAAGTGTACACGTGACACGACCGTTCGCAGTGTATGTACCTCCTGCGTGTATGAGCCCACTGCATTCCTGTATCGTACTTATTGCACTGTGCCCCGTAAATAACAAGAAACAAATTTAAAAAGCCGGCGAGGCGGCCGGCCAGGGGCGAGCGACCGATCGTCGCGGCCTCTCTGCTCTGCTCCCTCCGCCGCCGCGCCGCAGCAGCTTTAACCTTGTTGCCATGCCTGATGAACCTGCAAGAAGCAAGTCTGTTTCCGTGCACCAGATATATTGCCAGACGACTCGTGACGCGCATTTGTGTGCCATCGCAACGACCAGTGCAGTGCAGCGTCTATCGGCGCGCGCGAGCCCCGAGGAGAGCCACCCGTTGATCTGCCGGCCGGTTTCAGAAATCACTCCTTTCCCTGCTCAGCAACCGGATTTCGCTAGGACGCGCCGCAGATTCACTTATTACTGTGCTAATTAAAAACCAGCTATGACCGAGAGCTAATAACCAGATAAATGCGGCGCGTTGCTCGATCAAACGGTCATCGATGAAAACAAGAATTCTGTCCTTGTTTTCTCCTTTTCCAGCGTCATCGTTCGCTGCCATCGTCTGGGTCTGGACTAGTACCATTGTAGGCAACGACCGGCCTGTGGCACTACTGAGCCGCTTGGAATCCCGAGGAAAGCGACGCGTGAGATCGATGCCATGCTCGTACAGTACGTTTCTCGGATGAATTATTGGAGCGCGGCCCGCATTGGGCGGCAGTACAGAGTGTACCGGTGCACAGTAGCGTACGCACTGTTCCGTTCTCTGACCTTGCGTTGCGTTGCACAAAATTACACGGGAGGCAGACTGCATCAGGTGATGGCGAAATGTCCCGGTCGATAGAGGAACAGGAAAGGAGGAGGGGAGCGTCTTTGCAAGATCCATGCCAAATCCTTTTCCTGCCTGCCCTTGTTTGGGTATATAGTATTTTTTTAAGATAATGCCAGATCACACTTTGCATTTTAAAACAACAAACACTTGAAAATATTTTGTACATGGCCAATGTCAAAAGTTACGGTACAACAAAAGTGTGACTTTACAGTTTTTCCTTGTATAGTTAACCATATCAAAATGTTGATAACATAGTTATGGTACAACCTTGCTTCAATTCAGGAAAAAAACATTATGGTAAAACCATAACATTTCAAATTCTAGCGTAAAATCGTAATTGGACGAGAAATTGACGTTACAAGTGAAATTGCCCCTTTTCAATTAAGTGTAAGAGGGTTTACTCTAGCTAGTTATTGCTACATGGGTATAACTTCAACTCGATGAGTTTTCTCCGGAACGGAGACTTGTGGCCATCTGAAAATTTTGATTCACTTGCTCTCTCAGGATTATTCTTTCGAACAAATTAGGCCACATGGCTATGCTGATTTGAAATTGATACTAACGGTGTTAACAAAAAGAAACAGAGCAGTGTGTAGGAGTTGTTACACCGTCGTTTGATTTGCAAGCATGCAATGGCTTCCAGAAGGCAAGTGATTGTGATTCTCCTCCATCTTTACCCAAAAAGGCACCATAACACATGAGCACACCTAAAACTCAACCAGCGACAACCATATAAAATCCTGCACAATCCCGGGCTAACTGGATAACTCGAGCCGTGAGACAAAGGGAGCATGTGGGCCGTACGTCCACACACGCCCGCTTAATTCTCGCAAAGACACAGGGCGTCATCGTCGGCAGCTAGATGAAGTCGTGACATCTTTTTAGACCCTCCTGCTGCCGTCAACTTTTGTTTGCTTAGTTTTTGATTGTCGTAAAGCTCGGACAGGCAGGTCGTATTAGCTGAATAATTGCTGGGGGTTGCCTTGCTTATCCTTTATAGGGAACCAGGCAGGCTTGTCCCCTTTAACACTAGCCCCCTTATAGCAGTGTTCCTCAAGCTGGGAGTAGATTGTAGTGCTGCAAGTACATATATGTGTCTCTACAAAAAAGCTACTACGCCAGTTCCCGGTTACAAAACATATATATGGGCCACCTGGATCTTTGATAGAGAACGAGGATATGCTGGTGCAGAATGTGGAAGGCACTCCTTGTTTCTCAACAGAGAAAGGGTAGAGCCCAAAGAGAGAGAGAGAGAGAGAGAGAGAGAGAGAGAGAGAGAGAGAGAGAGAGAGAGAGAGAGAGAGAGAGAGAGAGAGAGAGAGAGAGAGAGAGAGAGAGGATAATGCGAGCTGTAACTCGTAATATCGTGATCTAATGACACGAACAGTGCACGCTTCTCCTTTATTGTCTGTCGGACAAATGTGAATATGGAAAGGGGGTTCGGAATCTTGGAACATCTTGGTGTTTGCATTTGTAATAATAATGCTTTCCTGCTAAAGATTGTTCAGACAACGGGGCTGGGGTTTAGTGCTAAAAGCTCATCTCTCTCTCCACCAATCAATCAGTCAGTCACACACGAGAGAGAGAGAGAGAGAGAGAGAGAGACTAGACAAGACCATTGCAAGGAAACAAAGATGTGGTGGGGTAATATTCCAGACAGCAGCTTCGCAGCTCTCCTGAATGTCTCTCCGGGGTAAAAACAGGCGCATGCGTCCATATGCAAACCGTAATTAGCGCGGGGTTTCATGTTACTGCCCTAGACAGCGCACCTGCACGTACGTACCGTGTGCTTATATATACTACAAATATAAAACGTTGATAAGGATACATTAAGGCCCCGTTCGTTTCCACCCTCTAAAATTTATATACTGTCACATCAAAGAGAATCTTACTATTTAGTAGTACTTTTATTAATTTAATAACAAAACCTATGTCGCGATCCCCTCTAATTTGCGAGACGAATCTAATGATCCTAATTAATCTATGTTTTGCTACAGTGATGCTACAGTAAACATCTTCTAATAACAACATACTTACCCTCGTTGGATTCGTCTCGTGAATTAGATAGGGAGTCTGCAATTAGTTTCGAGATTAGACTTTATTTAAGTACTCCAAAATGATAAAATTCTCTTTGATTTGACCTCTAAAAATTATATAGCTGGAAACGAACAGGCCCTAACTAGTAGTATTCAAAACACTGTGTATGTGTGGTAGATCGTGAAGCGCCACATGAGAGCATGAGCACTCTTCCAGCGCTGTGACATGGACAAAAAGCAGAACACGGTTGCTTCGACCCACGAATTAGGCCGACCTTTCGGTGGCCGCAAGTACTGCCTCCAATATACAATGCGTTGCAGATGCGAGTACCAACACGCCTGCACTGGAAGCAGGCTAGAGACCATAACATCCAAATTCACCCTTCTCGGGGGAAAATGTGTTATACTAGCTACATTTAACCACCACATCTATCCTTCTTGGGATGAAGATGAAGAAGAGGGATAACGGAAAGAAACATGTGCAAGGTACCAAATTACCACCTCGAGATGTTGCCTGTGGGGCGCAGGGCCCACCGTTGGAGCGGCAGTATAAACAAAAGCGACACTGTGGAAGGCCTAGCTAAAAAGCCTACTTTCTGTAATGCACCAAAGGCTTTTGCCCCCTTGGGTCCATCTTGTCCCTCCCTCCCCTCCCCTCTCTGTCTCTCGTGCCATGTGACCCCCTAAACAAACTACTCACGCAACTCATGTTAGTAATTCCAAATGTAATGCTTATTTTCATCTCAAACATTTAAAATACAAACTTTAAATCACTCTGTTCTGCATGTACCTAATGTTTTGGCGTCGCCTTGCTTGTCGAATTATTCACATGTAGCTGCAGCATCCTGCATTGTGCAGCAGCCTCACATGACGTGACCACAACTGCTCGGCCTAACTTCTCTGGAACTGAAAAACCTAACGCAAGAAGTACAAGGCCTGAAGAAATCCGATGAGCATCCTACGTGTTCCTGAAATCGTTGTCAAACGTCCATGAGTAGCGGTTGTCCTGAAATCGTCGTCAAACATCCATGAGTAGCGGTTGAAAGTTGAAGCAGCCCAAACCCAAGCGACTTCAATTTCAGAAGAAGAAGACCACAGTATTAATTAGATCCAGCCCTGATCCTTGCTTATTTAAACGCGGGGGGACTGACAAACACGCCAACAGTCGTAACAAAACGTACCTTTTATTCCCTTTTCCCTGGCTATATATTCTCGCATCTCCCAGTGCCACTGAACCCCTCATTAGTTTTCTCCTCTCAAGGCAAAAGAGAACGCTTGACTCTTGCCCACTTCAGTCCAGCCACACACACTCTCTCTCTCTCTCGCTCGCTCTCAAGGCAAACGAAGAATGCCGTCTCCGTTGTGCGTCGCGAGGCCAGTGGCCGTGGCGCTGGTGCTCGTCGCTGCGCTGTGCCGGCCGGGCTCCTGCGACGGCGACAGGATCGAGAGGCTCCCCGGGCAGCCGGAGGTGGGCTTCGCGCAGTACTCCGGGTACGTCGGCGTGGACGACAAGGGCAAGAGGGCGCTCTTCTACTACTTCGTCGAGGCAGAGGCCGATCCCGCCACCAAGCCCCTCGTTCTCTGGCTCAATGGAGGTGAGTGAGCTTCTCAGTTCTCTGGCTGAAATCTGAATTAATGCAGGGCTTGCTCATCTGAGTTCTGTTGAGCTCCTTTCTGCTTTCACCTGCTCATGTCTGTTAGTACTGTATTTCTTCCCGGTAATTCGCTCTTCTTGGCATTCTCTCTTGGTACCTGGACTCACCAAAGGCTTGCAAAACGTTGCTTACTGCTTGTCGCTTGCTGAATTAGTGCGCCTTGATCCCGGTTTTTGTCATCTACTTGTGCGTTGCTGTCTTTCTGAGATTCCTTGGGGTGTTGTAGGGCCTGGCTGCTCGTCGCTCGGCGTAGGGGCCTTCTCGGAGAACGGCCCCTTCCGGCCTAGCGGGCAGGCGCTGGTCAAGAATGAGTACAGCTGGAACAAAGGTATGTCGCTGTGAGGCCATGAGTGCATCCCTTGTGCCTTTTCCTTGCGCGCTGCTCATTCCGATTTTCCTGACCCTTTTTGCTGGGAATGCAGAGGCCAATGTGATTTACCTGGAGACGCCGGCTGGTGTTGGCTACTCCTACTCGGCCGATGCTGCTTACTACCAGGGTGTGGATGACAAGATGGCAGGTACCGGACGGAGTGTTTATTTTTGGGTATTTTTTGGCCTTTGTTTCTGATTCTGTTATTTTTGACTGCTAGTAAGTATTTCCTGCTCATTTATGTCAGACTGAAACCTTGCAATCTGTTCGGAAAAAATAGTTACATTTGTTCTGTAGGATTAGCATGCCTAAAGGAAAATAAATACTCCTAGAAAGTATAAGAAGGCATGCTCCTATAGTAATCTTTTTGGCCGATAGCAGTGCGTGTGACTGGGAGTGATGATGAGGCGCTCTAACTTTTTTGCCTTGTCCACTGGGTGAAGCGCTGGACAACATGGTGTTCCTGCAAAGGTGGCTCCAAAAGTTCCCACAGTACAAGGGCCGGGAGCTGTACATCGCCGGAGAAAGCTACGCGGGTATGGCCATTTTCTTCCCATTTGGTAGTCACCGTTTCGAGAGTCCAGTCCAGTGAATGATACAGTATTTGCCTGGCAACAACAAAAATGAATCAGGGCACTACATCCCGCAGCTGGCGGAGGTGATGGTGGAGCACAACAAGGAGGACCGGATCTTCAACCTCAAGGGCATCGCTGTAAGCAACCTGAATCCCAAATAATTTGACAACCTGAATCGCAGTAAATTTCTAACAAGACGAGCAAATTGCCAATGGCAGCTGGGTAACCCTGTGCTGGAGTTCAGGACGGACTTCAACTCCCGCGCGGAGTACTTCTGGTCGCACGGTCTCATCTCTGACGGGACCTACCGCGTGTTCACCTCCGTGTGCAACTACTCCCGCTACGTCTCCGAGTACTACGGCGGCGCGCTGTCGCCGGTGTGCGCGCGGGTGATGAACCAGGTCACCCGCGAGACCAGCCGCTTCGTCGACAAGTACGACGTCACGCTCGACGTCTGCCTCGCATCCGTGCTCGCCCAGTCCAACGCCCTCGCGCCTCACACTCATCAGGCCGGGGCCGGGGCCGGGGAAAGAGGAAGAAGAACACGAAGGGCATCGACGTGTGCGTGGAGGACGAGACCGTGCGCTACCTCAACCGCAAGGACGTGCAGGCGGCGCTGCACGCCAGGCTCGTCGGCGTCGTCGACAAGTGGGCCGTCTGCAGCACCGTCCTCCAGTACCAGCTCCTCAACCTGCAGATCCCCACCATCAACGTCGTCGGCGCGCTCCTCAACTCCGGCATAAGGGTTCTCGTTTACAGGTACCTATTTTTTTTTCTGTTCGATCAATCATGGACATGGAGTTCAAACAGGCCGGAAGACAAGAAAATTTCAACTTTCTCTTTGTGGGACCTCTGCATTTCGAGGAAACATAATAAAGCTCAAGAATCTCGGCCTAGTACTACTACTACTTGATATGCATCGCTTTACAGCAACTGAATACTTAACTCATAAAGCTAATCTACGAAACTCAGTAGTACTTGGCTATATAATACTACTACTGCATTTTGTACCTGAACGACTGAATCTCTTATTTGGTGGGTGGAGTAGGAACTTTTGAACGCCCATCAGTAGGTACTAACTTGTTGCCTAACTAAACAATTGCAGCGGCGACCAGGACTCGGTGATCCCTCTCACGGGGAGCCGGACGCTGGTGCACAACCTGGCGCACGACATGGGCCTCAAGACCACCACGCCGTACCGGGTCTGGTTCCAAGGCCAGCAGGTGGTGACGACCCAACCTGATCGCTCCTTCATCTAGTACTAGTTTTGTATTGTAAGAATGAAGCTCCATTTGGCAAACTTCGAAACTGATCGAATTCGAATTCTGCAGGTTGGAGGCTGGACGCAGGTGTACGGCGACGGCGCGCTGTCCTTCGCCACCATCAGAGGAGCCTCCCACGAAGCGCCCTTCTCGCAGCCGGAGCGCTCCCTCGTGCTCTTCAGGGCCTTCCTCCAAGGCCAGCCGCTGCCGGAAACCTTCTCGTGATGATGGCAACGCAATGCAATTTGTTCCTGCTTCGGTCTGCACGGGGTTTTGTACTGTTAACTGTAAGAATGTGTCCCATGTATTGGCCTCCTGCAGATAGCACTGGTGTTTAGCAGCAAGCTGCGATTTAAGCGCGGTGTTCTTGAGATTTTGGTTCGTGTTTCTTCTCTGTATCCGAGGCTCTCGCAAGTGTCTAAAGAAGCTGAAAAAAGTTGTCTCCCTCTCTGTCTCTGCGTGTGTTCCTTGTATGTAAATTTCCTGCTAGTAGCGCTGGACACTCTCAGTAGAACGGAAAAGGAACTTGTTGAAATGTCATAACTACTAACTCTGAAACAGCTGGAAATTAACCAAAGCATGATATGATACACTTGACAAAGAAAGATCAAAAGATCTTCTTCCGGCATGAGCATGAATACTCTGTTTCCCGAAGTTCGGAAAATGGCAATGATTCAGGTGATGGTGTCTGCACCATGAGAGGATGGCACCAGATGGTTGGCGCTGCTGGCACCATGAGAGCTCCCATCGATTCATGTTCCGTCAACACATTCCGTTCATGATCCCAGGTTCATAAGCCATGCAGCGGGTGGTTGTGAAGGAAAACAAAAAGGGAGCTGCATAGATCGAGTGAGTGCATGGACAATGATAGCCATGCGGTTTGACAGAAAGATGCACGATCATCATTCAGGAGTAAAGGAAACTTCAGCAGAGCAGCAGATGAGCCATGGATCATGATGGCCGTAACGCCAGAACGATCTACCACAACGCCTGTGGACATTTGGTGGCGACACAGATCACCAGTTTTACATTACATGATGACGATAAAGCTAATTTTTGTGAGGTGATAACTAAGCTACGTGCCTTACTTGACAAAACCAAAACTGGGTCGCCATTTTTTTCTGCTACGTATCTTGTTAGTGGGCTGGACCGCCCGCTGCACTGGCCGGCCCATTTCTTCCATTTCTCTTCCACCGTCGATCGACATTGTCGGCGGGCTATTCTCATGAGGATGTTATCTCTAAGTACTATTCTCATTCAAACATATGTAATATGTCTGGTTATGGAGCTGTTGAGTGCATAAACTAGTAGTTAGAGAGTCGTTTCAGCAGCCCATCATCTATATATGAGGTATGAAATAATATATACTATTGGTCACTTGAACTAAAGAAAACCCGGCCCTGTAGCCAGTACTTACTAGTCAAACACACCACGGTATCATGGTTTCTCTAAAAATAGTAAAAAAAAATCTAGTTTCTAAATACCGTTGTATTACAGGTAAGAAGTTTTAATGCTGAAGTTATGTGAAGCTTCGACATCCGAACAGGGCCTTATCTTTTTGTTTTGGCACGTGCCGTTTATTTTGGAGATCTCTTTTTTCTTGAAAAAAAATTCTTATTTACCTCCTCAATTTTTATGGTTGGCATACTATTGCTCTCTCAACTCTAAAATCGGATATCTATGGTTCTTCAACTATAAAAACCGTTCGTTTTACCTCCTTGTCTGATTTTTAGAGCGGTTTTAGCTAACGTGATCGGTGAGAGCCACATGTCGGACGTCACGTCGGCGCTATTGACCCCACCAACCACTCCTTCGTCTCTCTCTCTGCTGGCGTCATCCGGTGGGGCCCGTAGTGCAGACGTGACACCTCGACATGTGGACCCCACCGGCCATGTCGGGTAAAACCGCTCAAAAAACCAGACGATTTTCATAGTTGAGAGACCATAGATACCTGATTTTAAAGTTGAGGGAGCAATAATGCACCGAACATGAAAGTTGAGAAAGATAAATAGAACTTTTTCCATTTTCTTCTCCGTATCTTGTTAGTGGGCCGGCCCGCTGCATTAGGCGGCCCATCTCATCCATTTTTCTTCCACCGTCGGTATCGTCGCCGGGCTCCCCCACTTCCGGGCCCCACCAGCCGGCGGCCAACATCGCCGGCGAACTCGATCCCCCGCCCCGCCCCAGCGACGCCCTATTCCACTCGCGGTCGCCAGCGACAGCATAGATTCAAGCGAAACGCTGGCTGGCTAAGCAGTCAATCGATCGGCTTCTATTCGCACGCTCCCTGTCCGCCGCCGCGGCCCCAAAGTCCCAAACGGTCGGCGGCCCCCACGTACTCCTCGTCGGTCCTCCGCCACGGGAGTTCCTTTGTACACGCGCAGGTTCGACTCCTCTCAACCTCGTTCCCTGACCAACGAACAGCCCCAAACCTTATTTTGGCCACTATTATTAGGACATTTGCAGCAATGTTTCAGGCATTCGGTACAACTGAGAAATACGTCCTGTGCAGCCATGCATGGAGAAGAGATTTTAATTATATTGATCACTTCTTAATCAAGAAAATGTAGCACAGCTTCCATTGATCAAAATTGTGTTTGGCACAACCTAAGCTAATGCTATTATTCTTTTCCAGATAAAGCATTGAACTTACCAGTTAGCTTAAGCTCTTTGAGGCTTTGAAGGTGCTCGATCCCAGAAATAGAAATGGGTTGTGATCCAGTCGATGACCAAACCATAGTCTTGAGCTTAGTAGTGCCTCTGTCACCAAAGTTGATGCTAGTGATGTTTGGGCACTCTATGACAAGGAATTTGAGACACTGGAATCCATCCTTGCTGAAGGTTAGTGTTTGTTCACCGCATGGCTCTCGCCAAAGCCTCATGTGATACAAGTTGGTAAGCGCAATGATTTCAATGTCCGCAGCTGTTAAAAGGTTTTTTTTTTCGAGTAATTCGGGGGGGAGGATCCCCACCTACTCTTTCTCTATTGATAAATCAAAGGAGCAAATATGCTAGTACAAAGTTCAAGTACAAGGATACACTCGGCATACCGAGGAGAAGTTACAGGGATGGAATACATTGAGAAACATAATCTCGCCATTGCCACATGTCCGCGCGAGTGCTACTATATCGGTGGCTCCAGAGGTCGATGTCCCGAACAGCCGCACGTAGAGTCTGGACAAGGTTATTGTCTCCAGAGCGGAAGATCAGGGAGTTTCTTGCGTTCCATACTCGCCATAGGAGGATGAGCAGCACGTCCTGGCCAAACAGACTGAGGGAGGTGGTTGGGGTGGGTTGCGCTCCAGGGAGAGAGGATTGAAACTTGAGGAAAGCTAATTCCAAGGCACTGCCAAATTGCCATAGCAGCTGGGCAGTCAAGAAAGAGATGCTCTATAGTTTCCACAACATCCGTGCATCTCTCGCACTTCGCTGCATCTTCTTGGATGAGAGTCTTGTGCAGTAAGTTTGCCCTTGTGTTTAGGCGGTTGGCACAAAGCAGCCAGGCAAAGAATTTGACTTTTGTGGGGACTTTGGTGTTCCAAATTATCTTAGCATCTGGATCAATATAATCTGAATTATGGAGAGCAGTGTAGGCAGCAGAGGAGGTGTATCCAGGCTGAGAGCAATTAACCAGGTAACGCTCATCATCAGTAGGGGTGAGAGAAACATCAACGAGGGTTTGCTGAATATCATTTAGCTCATCAGTAGTTGCATGAGTCAAACGATTTCTGAGGGTCAGGACTATGGCACCAGATCCTATCACATCATGTACGGACACATGGGCACGCGTAGTATGGGAGAAGAGGGCGGGATAGGCTAAAAACAAAGGGCCTTTTACGTGCCAGTCGTCAAACCAAAACGAGGCCACTGATTATGCAGGATTATCTTTTTAAGTTCTTTGAGGTCTTTAACCCAGGCAATGAAACTGTGAGGCCACTGATTTCTAGTTTCTGAAGACACTTTGGAGGCATGAGTAATCTGTCTTCCACATCCACACCAAGTCTGCATTCTCATTATCATCAATAATCTGGATTGACAACGTACGAAGGCTTCTGCTCAGCTTCCCAATTGTGTGGTACAGATGCATGAAGACTCTCCCCTGAGGGCCTTGTATTACCACACCCAACTTCCTCAACTGAACTATACTGCCAAGTTCAATAAGGTCACTGCCAGTTTTGGACACTGTAACATGGGAGAGCACCTGCAGTACTGTCAAGGCTTCATTGCCTTTGGGCATCTGTAGAGTGTGATTCTTCTGATTGATTTCTATCCTGGCTTCTGCACTCATTCTGGTGTCCAGCAAGTAGATGCTTTAGCGTTGGAAGCATACCATATTTTTATGGAAATGCTCGCACCCTGGTTTGCCGAATGTCCAGAGTGAAGTTTGTTTCAATAATATCAGTACACCGAAGGTTCAAGTACTTGAGCTGGAATAGATGGTTGCATATGTTCTTCAGATGGTGGTCCTCTAATTCTTTGCAGCCTTCAAGATAAGTTTGGTTCCAAGAACACCATTGTGGCATGTCTAGGAGCCCCCAAAAATTTGATGAAGGAAGTGATTCCAAGAACACCATTGTGGCATTCGACTCCTCGGGCAAGTTTGGTTGAAATGGTTCCATCAGCCTTTTGAATAAGTCATGTTTAGTTGTTGCTTGGCTTGCTGAACTTGGACTGCAGCACGAGCTGAAAGATGCTGAGCCAAGTCAGGTGGAAGTTTAGTCGTCGTGAACTCCTCATCTCTTGAAATCTCAGTAACAAGGTGATGGATGAAGTCATTCATCGTATAGCTCTTGACCTTGCCAGTTACGTCCGAGTCCTTTGGTATAACAAATCTGTGAGCAACAAGCACATCGAAACAACAATCAGCTTCAACTAGTGCACTCGAGCAGCTTCTCTTTGTAATCATGCGATCAGCGATCCATCGTTTTAGTAAGATTTTCTGTCTGAAGGTGGTATTATCAGGGAAAATGCTCACATATAGCAAACAGTTTGTGCAGTTACTAGACAGGCCACTGTAGGCAAACATGAGCCAAAAGAACCTAGGGACGTGGACCACGATGTACTAAAACTGGACTCAAACATGGAAGGAGATACGATTCTTCACCTTTGCAACAGATAGACGCAGCATGATAGATGCCATAGAGTTGGAGAATCAATATGCAGCACGCAGGTATGCACATGTCCATGCCGCAGCTGCCAGCTGCCGTCGAGTTTGGAGTTTTCCATGTGTAGTGTAGGCTGCTGAATAATATGGGAAATTTAATATGACGTATTAAACAAAAACGCAGGACTTGCAGACTATCCAAAACGATGTCGTGGTGGTATGGAGACTATTATGTGAAAGAAAAGTTTTTCGTGCACCAGGTGGAACAGTATGGAGGCGGATATACACGTCGCATGGTGTGAAAAAAGAGCAGAAAAGGTAGAATCCTCTAGAAACATCGTTTTCTTCTATCTACCCCCGACGTGAGGAGTACACAGTATTATTCCTAGGTGAAAGCTGGTTTCAAAATTATTCGCACCTTATAGTATAAATAGATAGATTATAGTAATATTAAATTGCTTGATGTCCCTAAAGCCCATGCGTAATGCTGAATGCATGCCTCTCTTATCAACATCTGCCCACCTCCACAATTTGAGATGGTCCACGCAATTTCCCAGCAGATAAGAGAAAATAGCTAAGTGAGTAGGTTGGGATGGATTGTGCTAATGATTTAATCAGTCTTTGAGGAGCTACACAACTTAATTGTTTCTCATTTCATCCATCCGTTTTTTAGATAATGACTCCATCAACGCATATATATGATCTTGTATCTTCATCGGAATCATGAAAATAAGTAAAATTATGATGAATTGAATTCTAAGCTTTATTTTTTATATGGATGTGGCTGTTCTTTACAGCTTACATTTTAGCACACTAATGAAGACAATAGAAAATAGGGGTGGCCAAACAGCTAAACACATGCCTGCCTTCAGATTAGTATAGTAACCATCAATAAAAACCACACACTTAAGCCCTCATACTAAGTTGTCTTTTTTTGGTTTGTTGTCGTTGCATGCATTCTAAGATGTAACAAGTGCTGCTCTATTTTTCTTGACAAATGTGTGAATATTGATGTCCTTCATTTCACATAGTGCTAAATTAAATTGATACTATCAATAGAATATTAATATGTGTGAGTATTCATGTCCTTGTTTCTTGACCTGTGGAGGGGGAGGAGGTAAGATGACCCCAGATATTGACTGACAGATGGAGAAGATCTCTCGTAAAGATCAAGAAAACCTTTCCTCTATCCTTGCACAACAATTTGTCTATGAGAGCGTCAGCTATGTTGTAAGCAGTGCTTTGGCGCAGACTTGGATAAGGGGATTTTTTACCAAGGCCACGTAAATTCACTCCCATTGAGATTCAAATCTGGATCACTGGCGTGATTCTCGGAAGCCTTAGTCATCTAGTTAAGAGCCTTTTTCATAGAATATTTATATTAGCGTACCATAGCGTTATGCTATTGGGTATATTTTCATAATACAGTGAAAACATACCATAGCGTTATGCCATTGAATCTAGACAGGAGATCAGATAGTGTTCTTATTACATGATTGCTTATCAAAGAATGCTCCTGTGGATGGTACTCATTACACTTTTTCCAGATGTCCACTCTCCACTCTGTACAACCTATGCATATGCAATTGATGTTGTCAAATTGGTGAGTAGTATTCATACCATGATGTACAAAATAATTTAAATAGATCTAAAACGTTCATACTGAATATGGATCGGTCATTCCTTGGTTCTGGTAGATTGTTTTGTATTTGTGACCTACTGTGCCCCTCCCTGGCTTCTTATATGTAGCTTAAAATAGATTTACTTTGAGGTTTGAGAACTCTAGCCTCTAGGACTATTGACTGTAATCCTTACTACCGCAAGAAATATACTCCTCTATTCTGGAATTCTTGTCGTTCCAACAAGAGAATTGAACTGGAAAATGGCTTACGGCACCTGTCCGGACGACTTGAATTTTAACTGTACAATCCTTTGTTTTGTATTTGTCTTTGTTAATACTTCTATTACTATAGATATAAAAACATGTTTGTTTGTGTTTTTCCGGATTACAAGGAATTAGGCTGGATGTGTTTTGGATACACTGATTAATTTGTTTCATAAACTTGAAGTTTTCTACTAAATAGCTGTCATGTCAACTTGCTAACCAGGGGAGAAATGAAACCAAAGGATGTGTTGCCAAGGTTAGAAAAAGGAGTCTGATTTTTCACAATAAAATTATCATGAACGTTACTGGGATGGGAAACCCAGCCCCGGGTTCATGCCCCCTAAAATATCTAGTCTGTTTCTCAAAATTTGGTCCAATTGCCACAAACTCTTCATTGTCTAACCCTACCATTCAGCACAACCTCCACCTTGGGCTTGTTTGGATGGCTACCACACTTCGCCATGCCAAAATTTTGCGCGTTGCAATTAGTTTGGCTATTGTTTGCTTGGTTGCTAAACATATGGCACGTCGTAGCCTTTCAATAGGATTCTAGTTAATTTTTCATTCCAAAACTTGTTAAAGTTTTGGTGAGTGTTTTGTTCGCTAAACTTTTGGCATGTCATACTTATGTTTTGGCAAAGTTTGGAAGCCAACCAAAGTCTGATGCCGCCTCGCTCGAGTCCGCCTCTACCTCTTGACTCAGATCTTCTGCACCCGCAAGACCATTGACCACCTTCCCACTCCCATCATCATAGGTTCAGATGTGCTCTCCCAAGAAACTAGATAGAGCATGGATGTTGCCGTTCTCCACTGTGGTGCCTCATTATCGAGCCTCGTCACCAACGTGCATGCCATCACCTCACTGCCCAAGAACATGTTCCAAGTCATCCACCACCTCATACCCACCTCATCATGCACATCATTAACTATCCTATTTTTGCACACCGACAATCCCTCATGGCTCGGAACGGCATTGGGGATCTGTAATGGCAAATTTTTGCCATGATAAGCTAATGGGGATGAAATAGAGGTAGGGATGTAGAACCTAAGTGAATGGGGATGGCAGTTGTTCCACCGGTCCGGTCCCGTCCCGTCCCTTGTCAGGCCGAATAAAGATATAAAATCTATTTATTAATAAAAGGAGGTGACCTTTTCACCATGACTCCTATAAAAAAAGAGAAATACTCTAGAAATTCTCACAAAAGGAAAACATCCAACCCTTAATCTAAACTCATGTAAACATCCAACCATCAATCTCCTAAATAACTACATCCAATCTAATCTCTTAATTTCTCTGCTTCGTATCCCCTACGTTTGTTGGCACGACTGCTATGCCGCCTCGTGTTACCGTCACCACATATATATCATCATAAATCAGTTCTCCTATATCCCGATCTATCTAGGCAGTGGCGGACCTAGGATTTTATCGAAGGGTATGCCGCGAAATTTTTTCGCTTACTATTCACTATATTTTATATAAAATGCGAGAGAAATAATTAATTTAATGATAGTTTGGTAAACAACAAAGAAATTAACATATCAAGTTTAAATCCAGCTATTAAGTGTGAGAATTGTATATATTACAATAAAAATAGTTCAAACATAATCTTGAAAGATGATTATTGTACAAATCGCCTACTCTTCATAGTTCAATGATTGTATATGCAAAAGGCCTGAATTAACAATCAACTCATTTATATTCCTTGAGCTTACGTGATCCATTGTCTAAATAATACTAGGGTCTCGCAAATTGTAACCTTGTTGCTTGCTTTACTTACCTGATCCGTTAAATTAAATCTCTTTTGCACGGAGCTGATCGCGTGCACACGCAATGCAACGCTACTCGCGTTGGTCCTTACGCGGACCAGACGCTCATGCCGCGGCAAAGCTCGAAAGCTGCCCTCGCCTCTCGCAGCATCGCCGTTATGCGAGCAGTCGCGATCGTGCACGAGACTGCTCACTTGCCTCAAAGCATGCCCGTGCTCGTGCCCGTGCCCAGTCTTACGTGAGCATCCAGCGGCCCAAAACTAATGCAGCTCAACGCAAGACAATGCAAGTGGGCCGAGAAATTAGCAATATGAAAAAAAAAACTTGTTTGCTGGCGCTAGACTATGCCATGGCATAGCTAGATGAATCGAACTACAACCAATTCCCCATCATACCTAGGGTTCGATCCTAGTTATTTTTAATTTCTTGCCATTACATCCATACGATTGAGGAAACTTTAGTAAATTGTGAGCAGACCTAAACGTTTTGTGCGTTACAACTTTTATGGAGGAGGGGCGGCTGATTTGTGCATGGTGGACATTCTTAAACCACACATACAAGTGTTGAGCCGTGGGTACAACTACATGCCATAAAATCTTGTGCTGTCCACGTCGACAAAGAAATGCACGGATTTTTGAACACGACTTGTTCATGCACACCCAGCCGGCTATCAGAATGGACACACAAAGCTCATGGAAAATGTGTTTCGATACTGCGTTCTTATGGACACCAGAGAAAACGTGCCCGCTCGAATGGTGCCACATCAGGCATGACATCATTATTGTTGTAAAACTCTTGCCAGCCCCACCTTCTATAAGAAGGCTTCCTAGCCTATGTGGTCTTCCAATCGAATCTAGACCCATCACGCATTAGAATCTGAGACGCCCCTTTTGTATGACGAGAATACAGATGAATAAAGAATTTCACTTCCTTATTATGTGTGTTTTCACTATTTTGTTATGTTGTGATCTACGCACCTACGATTTACTGATAATTTAACACGTTATCAGCATACTTAAATCGAGTTACCGACAAGAAGATCGGTGATTAAAGGTATGTTTTTAATTTCAAATTGAATTTATATCTTGACTCGTTGCAGCCAAGATCTGTCCAGAGGATTGTCATTGCATCTTAGCACGTTGCAGCTAAGATCTGTCATAGATTACTCGCGTTGACCCCAAAGTTAGTCAAGATCTCGAAGAAATATTGAAGAATCGAACTTCCAAAGAATCAGAACTTAAAAAATCCGAGCATCCAAGAAGAAGAAAAAAAGGCCACGCGAGAGCCTCTGGCTGCGTGAGGTCTACGACCGCGTGCACGCCATGAGAAAAAAGAATAAGAAAAGCAACCATGTGAGAGCTGCAGATCCAGAAAATCAAAGAAAATTAGCAAGAAATTGAAGATCGGGATCCGACCTTGTTTTTGCAAACCTCACGTAGAGGTAGCTCCAAAGAAAGAAAAATCTTTAAAAAGAAACAAGTTCACGAAGAACTTGTCGAGATCAAAAGGGGTCATGCAGAACCCTATCCTAGTCGTGAGCCCCGAAGGCCGGCATAGCCACTCAAGCCATGAAGGTATGAGGTGCACAAACCCTAGCCGTGGCTAGGTCATGGTTCACGAGTCACCTCGGCCCATGTGAGTATAGAACTACAAGCAATCAAGCAAATATGAAGAAAAAAAAATCAAAAAGAGGGGCAACCCAGATCCGAGCCCGGCATCCCAGATCCGAGCCCGGCATCCCAGATCTAGGCCCGCTCCGGGTCACCACACCATGGGCGAAGACTCCTGCACCTGCACCTGCACAAGAAAAAGAAGAATTAATTCACCGTGTCCTGTAAACGAAGAAAAAGAAAAGAAAGAAGAGACCCAGGTGTAGGCCTGCACAACCCAGATCCGGGCCTACAACCACCGGTCGCTAGACTCGCTTCCGCCATGGACTGCACCAGCATGTCGCACGCGTCGTGCGCCTGTTGGCCGCCACACAGGAGGCCGGGACCCCACGAAGGGGCCGTGCCACAATGACCTGTGTGAGCGCACCTGCGCGACTTGAGCGTACAGGCCTCGCGCACCGGCCTGGTCCCGCTAGCCGGCAAGCCGCGCGCAGCCAGGTGCAGCGTCTGCCTGGCCCCGAGCAGTGCTCGGGCTTCACGCGCCGGCCTGGCCTGGCGCACCGGCAATCATCTGCCGGAAAGAATTTTTATTATCCGAGTCGCGGTATGTGATGGAAAAACAATTCATTGTAGAAAGAACTTCTGCCATGAAATTTACCATTTCGTCACGCTGAAGCAAATATGACGCTCTATCTACGATGACAGTAATTATGTTTCTTTGTGATGAATTTGACGTATTCAATATGCACTAGTGCCTGCTTTAGAGATGATGGAGGACAGAAGTGCCTTGGTCTTCTTTCCTATTTTCAGGTGGCGGTCCTTTTCCTCCTCTCTGCTGCTGTTGTTACAAACGTATTGCTCCTCTGGCTGCGTACAATCACTATATCACGATACATTATAAGCAATTTCTTGTCAGTCGGTAAAAACTGTCTTTATGAACTTTCCAGTGGCCGGTGTCAGTTATCGATCTATTGGTTTTTATCGACCGATCATAAGTCGGGACAAAGAAATACCGAGTTACCGACCAATGATTCCACCTTACCAAGAGCAACAAGTATGAGCCAGGAGTGATTCTACAGTATGGCATGGTTAGGGATGAAAATAGATAGGACACGAACAGATATATCTCATCCCATATTCTGTCCTGTAAATTTTCTCTCAGATCAGGAGTCGGAGCGGATAGTGTAGGATAACTATTTACTGATTCCATACCCTATTTCATATTCTTATTTCAGAGTCGGAAGAAGATACTATTATAAGATTCATAAGGATAAAAATTAGAACGTAGAATATAGTTAAAGTGAAACTAGAGATATTCATTACTAATATATAGGAAAAATAATAATTTTATTGACTATTTACATTAAATATAGATATGTGTGATCATAGTTTTCATTTATAATCATGTAGATTTAAATAAATTATAACAATTTCGGATTTCGGACGTATACTACTTATCCCATATCCTATCCCGCTTGTTTTTCTTAGACTCGGATTCAGATATGGATAATGTGAGATACCTATTGATGCATCTCATATCCAACCATATTTACTTTTTTCGATCTTAGGATCTCGGACATGCGGATATCTCCCATCCCGCTTTCACCCCTAGGCATGGTAGAGCAAACTTCAACTCAGGTCATGCACTCGTTAGAGCATCTCTAGCCAAGGATTCTAAATCAGGGCCTCCATACATCATTTAGGAGTTGGCTCCTATGCCTGAGCTCCTTAAAAAATGGTTCCAACTCCTACGACAATAGTTCGTATTCTTGAGCCCCTATTCATGGGTCCTACATCACAACCTCATCCTCCATATTCTTCCCTTTCAACCAACACAAGCATTGGAGGAAGGCAATGCACAGGTCAGCCATAGCGCGGTGGAGCCATAGAGGGCTAGGTGGCCTGGCTGAGGTGCTCATCGTGGTGGGCGTAGGTCGAAGGAAGGCAGGGTGTAGCTGGAAGGAAGCTAAGCCATGACGGGGCGTAGGCCGCAGGAAGGCGGCGACCTAGCTAGGGTGCACATCGTGGTGGGTGACTGGGAGGTGGCCGAGGCTAGGCGCGCGGGAGAGGTGGAATCATTGTTGCTGGCGATGTGGATGAAGCTAAAAAGGGAGGAGACGAGGTGATTGAATGCAGCGAGGATGGGGACGAAGGGTGAGGTGGCCTTGCTAGCGTGCCTCTACAGTGGTGAGTCACTCCTCATCGAATCTGTGTTACATATATTGAGCATGCCATTGTTGAGGAGATGTTATCTAGCATGATGTAGTGGTAGATGACAACCTCGCCATGTCGCGCATCCACGTTGCGCCACACAAGATCTATCGCATGCACGGACTACACCGTGCCCCGTTAGCGGCAGTTAAACACCGGTTTGGGTCGCCAATATGATGAGATAATGCAAGGTATGGAACCAAAGTTCTCTAAATAAATTAAGGACTAATGTGGTTCGACGAGTTTTGTGAGAATTGTTGTCGCATGCAAAACCATGGCAAAAAGGACACAAAACATGGTGAACATGGGCAAAACGGGCAAGCCCTGCCTGCCTAGCATTGCCACCTAGCTTGGTAGTCTGCCGACCGGTGGGGGTGCCGACACCCGGCCACGACAAGCGATCCCGACATTTCGGGCAGCCATCGGAAGGGTCCTTCGGCTGCCCGGTGAGCCTTGTCGGCCAATGGAGGAGGCCACCCTGCCTATGGTAACTCAAACAACTCACCCGAGGCAATTCCGGGCCAGCCGACCAAGGAGGGCACACAATAGGGTTATCCTAGGCCGTTTGGCCCATGCTGCCACACAGCCTAGTGCTTGGCAAGCTCCCGGATAGGCCCGAGGAAGTTTCCTAGGCTGCCTTGCCTAAGTGGCCGCTCGACCCATGAAAATTGGGCAAATCGATTGATCGGCTGGGCAAAATCAGCCCAAATTGAAGACTGGGCCAACAGCCGGCCGGACTAGAAATCCTCCTTTGGGGGTAAATCCACGCCGTTCAGACCAAGTAGGTTGCAAACCGACTTGGATCTAATGTCGTTCGGCCTTGGACGTCCGACCTAGGGTTTTCACCCGGGCACACCCGATTGATGGATGGCAATTACATGAAATTGATGTGACTCAAGTTTTATTAAGTCAAATTAATCATGTGGTACCCGAGGATCCAACACATTCGTATGAAGATCAAAATTTAGTCCAACACATCTCCACTAGAACCACAGCTCAAAGCTGGAAGTAAAAATCATCAAAGGAGAAGGTATGGAGAATCAACATGGAAGCTCTCAAGTAGTGTCCATAACTGCGGAAGCAATCAAGCAATTAATAACTAGTAGCTATTACTGAGGGTAATATCACCAAAATAATATTAAGAAAGTAGTCAAATATATATAAATTTATTATAATATATTAATAATAAATGCAATTCATCATTGTTATTTAGTTAGTAAAATTTTAGTGTAATTAACAAAAAAATATATAAATAAAAAAGTTAACTTTTAGTGCAATACTAAACTATTCTACAATTAATGAACATTAGTTAACAAAAAATAATGATCATTATTTTGGACTAGAAAACTCCTTGTCTTGGAAGAAGAGGCACATTTTTCTGCAAACTGTCCAGTAACTTGCGCACTTGGCTACCCTCACCACGCCGATCGCCGAGGCCCTTCATGTGCATGCCTTGCATGAACTCTAACTGACGCTGCCTCATCTCTTGCAAAATATAAACACATGCCAAATTTCATGGCTAATAGCCATGTTTTATGTCCTTGGGCAAGTGGTTTGTCTATTCCGCCATTGCTTCGCTGAGGCATGGGGAACGTGATGGAGAAAAGCCGCTGGGACACCGGACAGGCTAGCTGTGAGAACGACACTACACACACTAGTTGCAGCCTCCTTTTTCTTTTGTTGCTTTGCTTGTGACAATACGCACGCAGCAACCATTGCAATGGCAGTAGTTTGAAGGATGGTACCTAAACGCAAGCAGCAAAATTAGTAAACGACGAATGGTACCTAACATATCGGAGAGGTGCCTCGGCCAGCCACCAGTTTCACATGTGCATGTGTGTACGATGTGTAAAGGATTTTTTGCATGCGTCTGGCATTATTGCGCCATTCGTTGCCTAACATTTGAAAGGTGCCCCGGGCAGCCACCTGTTTCACTCGTAGAGGACATTTTGCGTTCATCCAAACCACACATGGGCTCCCTCAACGAGACACCATTATGCTATATTCTCAAAACTAAATGAGACTAGCTTTCTTGCTTGTTTTCTGCACATATCCTTGCATCGGACAAATTGTCTGTGAAGACCAGGGTGTGTTCGTTTCCTGGTGTCTAAACTTTATAGCTGTCACATCAAAAAGAATCTTATTATTTAGGGGTATTAAATAAAATTTAATTATAAAATAAATTACAAGCCTCTATGACTAATTTTCGAGACGAATCTAATAAGGTTAATTAAGTCGTGATTAGAAGACAGTTACTGTAGCATCACTTTAGCAAAATATAGATTAATTAAGCTTATTAGATTCATCTCGAAAATTAGCACTAATCTGTCAAAAGGGTTTTATCATTAAATTGATCGAAATATTCATAAATAACAAGATTCTCTTTGATGTGACAGTGCCAAATTTTAGAGGGAGGAAACGAACATGACCAATTACTAGTAGCTTTTAGCCGTGGGCTGCGAACATACAGGGAATCTTCAACCTGGAATATCAGTAGCGCTTTTACCAGTCAGGGTACCATGAAGCCGGTTGCATGCGAGATTAGGAGTGGATCAGACCCAATAATTTCTGGACAGAGTGAGTACATTTTTGTAGTTTATGCACCCGCATAATGCCTCCCGTGCCTGTCATATCCAGCACAACACATGAACCAGATGCCATGTTTGAATGTATCTGCGCTTGTCCACTCTCTATGGACCATGTCGGCCACCACTTCCGGAAATGTAGAAAATAATAGTCAAGCAATACTGCACATATATAAGCTAGTTGTCCCTGCTTCATTATTGACGAAAAATAAAGGGAAACGGATCCTTGTAAAGCTTGCCCGCTTATATGGGAAAAATATTCGGTGTAAACCATCTATTCAGTGAAACCGTGAAAACCCTCTTAAAAAACATACTTAAATATTTTTAAAAATTTTGAAACTTGGTGTACATGTACATGATATAATGGGAAGTATGTACACAAAAGTTCAAGTCTAAATTCAACATACTTTAAAAGATACAAAAATAACAAATCAAGAACATATAGGGTGAAAAGGACAAAAAATGCACATGGAGTAATTTTTGTCATTTTCTCCTAGTTTTGTTATTTTGTATCTTTTAAATTATGTTGAATTGTGATTTGAAATTTTTTGTGCATGTTCCCTATGATATCATGTACATGTATACCATGTTTCAGAATTGTTTAAAACTTTTAAGTATGTTTTTTGAGAGGGTTTTCACGGTTTCACCGAATATTTACCCTATAAATATATGTTGAAAGCTTTATAGCAACATCTTTTCCCAAGCAACATATTTCTTCAAGAGCACCCAAAGAAAGTCTCTTCGGTGTATTTGTTTTCATCTTGCCCTATAGTAATTGTGCTATAATTGGATTTTGAACACCTCTACAACTGGTATTGAGAATTCAACGATTAGATTAGTCTGACTCCTACCACAAACACTACTAGTATTTATAGGTGGTACTAATAGTGCGAGGGCAATATTGGAGAAACGTGAATCACAAATTTGTTATTTATTTTTGGTGATGTCCAGTGAATGTGGATGGTCCTGCTTCAGAGATGGGAGGGGATGAGCCGCCATACCCGGGCAGGCATCACACAAATGGTGTGTCAGCGGCCTGGTGAAAATAATCGATTCTCTGGCCGACTCCTCACGTTCATAAGGGCGACTAAAATGAACACAATGTCCTTCAATGGTTGTGTAAATTAACCAATAAAGGCGTCTATTACAAATTTATCTATTGAAATTGCTACCAGTAGGATGGGATGGCTCCAGCTTCCGCTCCCACTGGACAGGCTGGACACGCCAGTCTGGATGGGAACATTGTCACCCAAGTGCAAACACTTCCTCCGGCTCATCCACCGGGAACGTCTTCCCGCAAGGGCGCTGCTATACCGGCGACACATGATCGACTCACCCACTTGACCCTGCTGTCCTGTGGACGAGACACAAGACCACCTGCTCCTCCACTATCCTCACGCGCGCCTAATCTGGAAGCAAGTCGGTGGAGTGGACATGGAAGGATGTAGCGCAATCAAAGACCTCTGGCTACCAGCAATATCAGAGAGCTCCACACCCACGGCTGCCAGGCGAATGGCGGTGAGTGCAGTTTCTTGGAACATTTGGAAGAGTAGAAATGACATCGTCTTCAATAGAGTCTCCCTCTCCCTCTGTTGTAATTCGAGGTGCACACAGTGACCTCCTTCTCTGGGTCCATAGGGCCAGGAATCCCGTATGTAAGTCGGAGTTGCGAGCTTGGAGCGATCAACTTGGCACTGCTCGCTCACAAGCTCACGACCCGCAACCCACTAACACTGATGTAACCACCTTTGTGCATCAATAAAGTTCAAATCGGCCTTGGTCTACCGTAGTTTGAATCGAAAAAATTGCTACCAGAGATTTTCAACCAACTTCGGTAGTGATGTGTGCTAATGTGTTGTAGCACTTGTGCATATGAATGGGCCTCATCTTATCCAGGTAAATTGCTCAGAAATTCGTCATTGGCCATGTGCGAGATCGATCTGGTAGGTGTTGGTGCCCCGAGGTGTGGCGTGCAATTGCCGAAAAGCTGGATACTAGTCGGCGAAAAAAAAGACAGGTACGAAAATGACAACTACCCGGCCGTATATATAGACCACGAATGCTGAGGCATTTGTCTCGCACACATAGATCTTGGTTCAGTTTTATCAGATTATAAAACAAGCTAACCAAGGCTCAGGGCCGGCAAAAGCCAAGGATTTTAGTAAGCTAAAGCCTATTTAGCGAAGATGTTGAGTACCATCCTGTTGATTGGCGGGACGGGTATGATCGGACAGTACCTAGTGATGGAGAGTCTCAATGCCGGCCATCCGACTGCCGTGCTGCTTCGACCGGCAAGTGCCAACGACCCTGGCAAGGCCAGTCTCGTGGGAAAGAAATTTAGTGCGACCGGTTCGCATAGCGCATCTGTGCGGACCCTCCTCAGATTGCCGCCGCGTGTATATAATGAGAGATCTAACGGTGGCACAAGTAGCTTGGCTTCACGCGGCTCAATCGGCTCCAACACAGCATCGGCTCCGCTCCATCTCAGCTCTTTCGTCTTCCCCATCATCGGAGCATCATGGCCTGCACAACCGCCGTTGCCCATGTCATCACGCAGGTCCGCCTCCCTCATCTATCACAGCCGTTGTGAGAGAACCAAAGACGGAGGTGATCTTCGAAGCCGCAGATAGAGCACCATTTGGCAAAGGTGATCTCTCTCTGAAGAAAGCACAACCTCCAATCCGCATCAAAGCTTCCTCCCATTCGGTTTGTCTAGGGCTCCTTGAGGTGCTTGACGGTTCCTCTGCTTCCCGGATTCAGTGCGACGTGGTCGTCTCATGTTTTACCGCGGACCTACCTGAGCTACGAGGACGTGAATCTTCTTGTTGCTGAATAGGGGATTTTTATTGTTGCTTCTTGCTGCGGGATGATGGAAATTAGGTTCATAAATCAACTAGGTGCATAACCAAGTTCAGAAGGCGTAAACTAATCTCTAAAATGATTAGAGTCATGATGCTTATATCTGGAAGCACAATTGAATGCAACGATGAAACTGCAGGTGAACTTACGAAAATTACAAGAAAAGGATCTACACTGAAAGTAAGCACCAGTAGTTTGCAACGGGTATGGCCTAGGCCGCGTGATCTCAGCCACCGCATCCTAATCGACAACAGGATGACCGGATGGGCAGTGTGAAGCTAAGGTGCAGCAGCAGCAGCGCGGCGGCGGCCGGGGAATGACGACGGAAGCCTCGGCACCGAGCGCTGATGGTGCGCAAGAGCCGAGCCGAAGCTGTGCTGCAGCTGATTGAATAGCCTAGAGCGTCTACACATGTGTTACCGTTCGATCTCCTGTGACTTCCACGTGGTGGCAATCCGAGGCAGGTCCGCACAGCTGTCCTTTACGAACCGGTCGCACCTAATTTTTTTCCGTCTCGTGGAGGCTTTCAGGACCAAAGGGGCCAGCATTGTTTATGTACGTATACTCCCTCTAAACAAAAATATAATTATGTTGGTTAAAAAATATGTGAGCCTATTTGTTAATAATACAGTATCCAAGGTATAACTTTGACCAATAATATTTTTATAATGTCAAATGAAAAGGGTTCCCCAGGAACAAAAAACTAAATACAAAAACATTAGTACATATCTTAGAACTACCGGCCATTATGAATTTTCTAATGTCAATTTGTATTCTGAACCTATACTATCTTTTAACAAGTTGATAAAAGAATTAACTTGGGACAAACCTAGATGGACATGTGCCGTATTTGGACAATACATTGTACGACATGATATCAGCTGTTACAAAAAATTATGGAATTAATTTTATATACTTTAACTTTCGAGCGCGCAGGGGGACATCAATGATCACGAAGGATTGGTGAGAGCGGTCAAGCAAGCAGATGTGGTGATATCTGCCCTTGGCCATACATCTCCGGTGGAGGTGGAGAGCCAGCTGAAGATCGTAACAGCAATGCAGGAAGCAGGCAATGTTAGGGTATGGTTTTATCTTTCGATGCTAATATATGACAGTACTTTCAAGAATTTCTTGTTTGTATATCACGCTTTCAGCACATACAACCTGCACTTTATTTATCTGAACCAAACATTACAAAACCTCTATATATAGTTGTGTTCTTAAGCTTATATGCACGACTAGTTGCACCTAATTAAACGTCTAACCTAATGGGGAAGAGTGTCTAAACTTATAGTTCAAGATATGTTATCTAGCGTAGCTGTTGCAAGCACTTTAATTTTGAATTCAAAAAATTGCAGAGATTTGTGCCATCTGAATATGGCTGTGATGTGGAGCACGCGGGCCAGATGTTTGAACCGGCACGGAGCATTTTAGGGGCTAAATGTCGAGTCCGCAAAGCTGTGAAAGATGCAGGAATTCCTCACACCATCATATCTAGCAACTGGATTCAAGGATTTTTGCTGCCACGGGCAGGAGACCCTGAAGCAAACGGTCCTCCAGAAACGAGAGTAAGAATCTTGGGTGATGGAACATCACAAGGTATATAAGGGTCACTTACGAGCCTAGCTGGTCATGTCTTATATTATGACCCTGCCTTTTTTTATTGTTGAGACATTCTGCTCTACAGCATGATTTTATCTGATCACACAGTCGGTCTAATTTCCAGTGTACTTTGTAAACGAGAAGGATTTGGCTGCAGTGGTTATAAAAGCCGTAGAAGACCCACGCACAATTAACAAAATATTGCGCGTGCGTCCTTGGGAGAATTTATGCTCTCTGGGACAGCTTGTCTCTCTTTGGGAGAATAAACTCGGCAAGACCCTTGAGAAATCCTATAATGTCTCTGAAGAAGAGATCGTGAAGAAAATACAAGGTAAACAAGTATCATTATATTCGCATGTATAACTAAACTCCTCGAAAAGATTTTTGTATAAACTTTATTTTTGCAGAATCCTCGTTCCCTCTAAATTTTCAACTGGCGGTAGTGCACTGGACACTGGTGGCCAGGAAACCAGAGCAGCATGGGAAGGCCACAGGCACGTCAACTGGAGATGGAGTGGAGGCAACGGAGCTGTACCCAGACCTGAAGTACATCACCGTGGAAGAGTTCTTAGGCAGCCTCCCGTGATGGTCTGATGTGCCCTGAGAAATGTGACACCAAGCTGAGTCCATCGTCTGCCTTAATCACAGCATGTGGGTGACCTATTACCTCCTATTTGCTACAATTATTAATCCTTCTGGCTGCATGGTTGTATCCCTAGAATTACGTTTTAGATATACTGAACACCTGTGTTCTGTATGTTGTAAAATCAACAAACCTGTTTTCATGTATTTGGCTACTGCAAATTCTGCAAAAGTCGTTATTCTAGTAGGATTGTTATGGCACGAGGAATGGAAGTGAACCACCTTTGTGTCCATTTGGAACGCTATGGTGTGGCAGCAACATAATCAGCTTACATGAAGGCTCTTAGAATTTTCTTTCTCATTGTCCATGACCGTGGCCTCGTGACGAGATCCTCTAGGATGCGTCTGTTTGTTGACGGTAGCTCTGATTAATTGTCCGTTCAACGGAGGAGATGTCAAAAAGAAAAAGGGAAAATAGTTACCAGGCCCACTGGAGTATAGCTCATGGTTATTTGGGTATGTTATACACATAGGTGGTCTCCTCTAGTAGATTCAGCAATGGCCAGGGCCCAGTGCAATCTGCAAAGGTACTCCTTCCGTTCAATTTTATATGCATTCTAAGGATTTAAATTTTGTTTCATAATGTAAGCATTCCTATGAATAAGATAAAAAATAATAGGTTGAGAAGAATTTATAGGTAATATAAAATGAGGGGTATATATGACATTTGCTCTCTTGACTATTTTTACCCGGGATTGTGAATTGGAACGGAGGGAGTATAAAGAAGCCTACGTAAGGCCCAGTGGATGGATGTTTGTGCCGGAATGGAAGCGCACAACAAGCTCAGTGCCCAACTCCCACCTGCGCAAACGAGCTAGCTGTGGGAAACCGCGCGGATGTCATCCAAAAATGTCATGCTGCCCAGATGGGGACCTTTCATGCTGGCTGTGGGAAACGGTCCAGTAGCCAGGCCAACGTAAGCGTTCCTCCACCCAAAAGTCCACGCTTCCGCTTCATCACCGGGTTTCTCTCGCAACGGAACAGTACAAAACTGAACACAGCAAACACAGTAATTTGAAAACGAAACGAGGAATGCACACACGCCTTTGAACCTGGACGCATCCATGCCTATCCAACGTGCAAACGGCTGCAGCTGGCACCACGTCACGGCGTCATCAAAGCAAATTCCTAACGGCATGGCACCCAGTTTCCCAGAGAAACAACCCCGTAACTCAGGCCTGGCTTCCCGTGCAAACTGTCGTCAGGTCAAAACGGAAGCCGCAAGCGGACAGCAGGAGATGACTCAGGGTGCGTAGCTTCCGGCCGGGCCCCGTCTGTCATCTAGTTTTGGCTCCTCTAATCCTCTTGGCGTGGGGTGGTGTCGATAACCTTGCTGAGCTGTCCGCGGTTCCGCTGCAGGTTTTGTCTTTGCTGCGAGGGGAGCGGTAAGGGTAGTGTGATCTCACAAACAAGTGACCGGTGTGGGTGCGAGCCTCCTCACCGTCGGATGAATGGCAGACGGGCGGATCGAGGAGCGGTAGGTGGGGCTCTGGGAAGGTTCTAGCTCCATAATGGCTCCAAATTCTGTTACCACCAACAGCATACCAACTTTGCTGATTGACCCCTACATTTTGCAACAATATCATGGTAAATAACTCTTATTTTAGGTAGAGAATAAATACAGCGGTGATTCTCTGGGTTTTACCTATTTTTAGAATGTTATTAGTTGTTTAGGTTTTACATATTCTTATTATTCCTAAAAATAATCACTACTATCTATCCAAAAGGCTTCGGCTCTATCCTAAAATACTATAAAATCTATTGTAGTGTTATCTTTTTTTTCCCCGCAAATCAGCTAAAAGAACATGATTTGGTAATGTGCACAACTAACTAGAATAAAAATTTCTTGCTTGATCCATTCCAGCCATCGACATTCGAAGACTGTACGACGACACAAGTGAAAATTTGTCAACAAAGCCATAGATGTTTAGGTGTGTCTTCTTTGGTAATATCGAATAGCGATTCATTTTGTAAAATACATATAGCTTCGGGTTGCCATCGAATAATTGCGCATCGCGTCGGCTATAAAATGAAGCGCCTGCACCCTCTCTCGACCTGCCTAAACCAAGCGACCTTCACAGCGATGGCTTTCGCATCCGTCGGCTTTCCGCCACTGGCGTCTAGCATAGGGCACCGCTCAAAGCATCCGCCATTGCAAACTAGCGGACCACACTATACACTGCGCTGCTCCGGGCATCCGCCGGTGCCCTCTTCGATACCGGACTACTTACTAGCCTGCTTGGAGAGTTTAACACTCTCATCTCGTGTACAATATTATGTACACCATTGTTATGTTTCTACAAACTCATATTATCCTAGGTTATACCCTATCTCAGAACATCGCTCGTTTCTAGTATCTCCGACATCCCCCACCCCCCTTATCCCTTGCACCGTGGCTTATCTTCGATAAGAAGCATATTTGTTGACACATCATGGGTACCATGGATCTGCAACCATCATCGCCCAATCGACTTCTACTTCATGTGTAAGTATCTATAAATTATCTTTTATTATTACAAGAAATTAAAATAAGTGAATGATATTAATAGATATTTGGAAAGGCAATTATCTATACTAGAACTAGTACATTCCAAATAGTTTTACTTTACCCAACCAGGGATTCACCCAAGAAAAATCCAAATCTAGAAAAACTGGGCAGGACCTTTAGTTAAAATTAGCCATCTTCTGAGGTGCCATGTAGAAAAAAACCTCACTTTCCTTCCTTTTTATTCAGCCCACTCTTTGTAATTCTAGTAGTCGCAAAACGAGCTAGTTGAGCAAGGTGTGAGGTTCTCGAGCGTGCACAAGTGAGATCAGAGCTACTCCATCATCGCAACCATGGGGAATGTAACGAGCATCATGATGGGCTTGGGTGCCGAGCAGGAGGCGGAGGAGGTGAGATTGATGGTGTCCGAGGAAGAAGGAAGTGGAGGTGATGAGGAGCAGCAAGAGGAGCAGGAGGGTGGGGGCTTCTTAGCTCAAAGGGATGTAGAGAGGGAGGAACAAGATGATGCGGAAGGGGATGTAGATAGGTTGGAGGAGCAAGAAGAGGAGACTCTACAGTGCTCGATCTGCCTGGACCCTGTGGTTGTTGGGGGCGGGGAGAGGTCCACCGCCAGCCTACGGTGCGGCCACAGCTTCCACCTTGGTGAGCCGCTTCAATGCCTCGAGATCTCACACTAGTTCCTGATTGTAGGTGGGAGCTGGAGTTGCGGGTACAAGGGTAGTCTTGAATTCCTGTGGATGGCAACTTAGCAAGTAGAATTAGGAGAGAATTTGGGACGAGATTTTAGTTTGGGATGAGAATTACTATCTTTGCTTCCGTAAGTACATTTACGCTAGGAACTGTTACATGGTCCAAGGCATCATCAATCCATTTAATGTCAGTTTTTATTGGTACTTTTCAGAATTTTGGACGTGTTCTCATGAGTAATTTTGCAATCGTTGGTCATTTTTTATCCATAGAGTTATATGGTGGAGAAATTTTGGCATATGTAGTACCAAAAATGTGATAGCTAATTATGAGATGAACTACATTGTTACCTTGCTGTTTTATTATTAGTATCCTTTTGAATACTGAAAGATTATTGGACACTTGATTTGTTCTAATGCTTTCTGTTCTTTTTGTTTCATCAGATTGCATTGGCTCCACATTTAACTCCTGTGGAAGTATGCAATACCCCAATTGTCGTCGGATTGAAAGAGGGAATTGGCTCTATGCAGGGGGTGCTGCTTCCCCACAACATGAAAGTAATGATGATTGGGTCTTTGATGAAGAACTTGATGATCCAGCTCCGACAGAATTTTTTGTGGTAAGGGGTTCAAACTCTAGTTACGGGTAGACACATGAAGTTATCTACCTTTTTGTTACTCTATCCCATTTGCTTCCTTTTTAGAAATTTCATTTCATCATCACAACGCAATCTCTATGAGGGGACTAGAACAAAAATTTAGCAAGCGTTTACGGCTATATGATGTACCATCCTACATTTTACTTAAAAAATGATATATCATCAATGTGCTAGGATTATGATACATTTGAACTGTTTACATGCAGCCACGTCGCGTCTGGTTGATTCCTCTTGCGCAGCTGTCATCAGAACTTCGATCCTTGCTTGAGTACGTGTTCAATCGTCTCCAAATTTTCTACTAATTGTTGTATTCAGCTTTCTCATTATGTGCATGGTTATTGGTTCATATTAATATATTGTTTTAAATTAATTAAATGTTTATAACTACATAACATGAGCAATTACCCCATAATTTCCTGCTTCTTGCTAGAAGCTAGAAGTTATTACAATAATTTCCCTGCGTCATCCGCCCTACGATCCTGATGTTTCAATGTTTTAGTCCTATGATTTGGCTAGATGGAGAGAATCTGAAATCTACTAACCAGTGTGGAAGTCGAATGAATGCCAACACTTTGTTATCTGTGTCTGTCTACCTCTTCGATGCCTAATGCCTCTTTGACTTAAGATTTGCTACTTTATGTTTTTTTGGTAAATACTCATGTTGCTTTTCTTTTCTATAACAGTGAAATACAGGCCTCACATACAGCTCCATGTAAGTCTTTATCTCAATTTGAAATAGTAGCTTACGTTGCATCTATCAATCTACAAATGACTGAAATTGTTGTTATATTGCTAATGCAGCTTATTATGTCACTGGACAAGACTCCGAGGCTCAGTCTGTGGAAGAACCTGGCACTAGCCATCAAGGTTCATATGTTGCTTATAATCACTTTCAGCCTCTCCAGCCACCGGCACCATCATCATGGACAGTGGATGGTGCTGCATATCATGATCCCTGGAATCCCCTGGCAGGACCATCAGATCAGCAACCACTGCATGGAGTACAACCCATTGATTTTTACCATCACCTTTTCACGTCCATGCACCAATCCTATTCTCCACCCAACAACGATGACGGTTTAGCTGGGTGGTCAGAGATTCCACTGGGAACAACAAGGATTGGGGAAGTTGACGACCAGCCAATAGAGGAAATGAGCAACGATTCATGATAGGAAATCAAGTTGCCATTATATTGTATCAGGTTCCTGAATGAAAATATATTGATACTCGAAAAAATTCATACTAAAAAATAGCAAAAGTTACATGGTGCACGTGCTACTGCCTCCATCCCTAAATACAGGGTGTTCTGGCCTATGAAGTTTTCCCTTAATATAAGGTGTTTTAGCAAGAGCGTGGGACGCACACGTGGAATCGTTCCTCCAGCCCATCCCGGTGACCCCACCTGTGCCTGGGACGCATCGTCTCCCTCCCTCAAATCTGCCTCTCTCCTTTCCGTTGCAAGCGCGCCACAGTGCATCCGCATCCAGCGCCACCTCCGGCTCTGTATCCCACGCCACCTTTGGCTCCCGCATCCCGTGACGCGAATGGAGGCACCAAGGGGCGGCAGCGCTCCGGACACCATGGATGAGTCCAAGGGTGGCGGGGAATCTGGATCCATGAAGGAGGATTATGGAGGCGGGCCTAGTGGCAAGGCGGAGTCGCGGAGGGTCGGTGATTCAGCCATGACGGAGGAGGGAAGTGGGAGCAACGCTGGCGGGTGGGCGGACTCGCGGAGGGTTGTCGGGCTCGCCGCCATGGAGGAAAAGCCCCTGGATGGTCATATGGATCATTGTTGATGTCAGGAAAAAGCCCATGGATGGTCATGTGGGCCATCACCTTGGTGTTCTTCCTACCCTCCATTAGCTTGATGAAGGTCTTCAAAGGCTACTGGGTTGTTTAGATCTATGGCCATGCTGGTATCTGGTGTGTGTACAACAATTCGGGAATGGCCAGTTGTTTGTGGCCATATATAGGCGTGTGTGTGCTGAAATTTCTTTTGACTTTTAAATTTACCACCTGCTTTATTTTTATGTGCATGTGCTTGTTTGGGCGGTAATTTTTTTTGCCATTCATCTGTTGGCTGCAGTGGTCCAATAGTTTCATCCATGTGGAATTGACAATAATGTTTTGGGTGCCTAGCTGGATGTGCAAGTGGTTGGCTCATGTGGAAATCCTTCTCACCTCATTCAATGCATTTACTTCATTGTGTGGGCTTGTGTATGTTTTTTGTGTGCTAGGAGGAGTAATGCAGTAATGGCTAACTCCTGCTATTTTCTGATTCAAACCCAAAACACCCTTAATAAGGGACGGAAGCAATGAGATTGCCTCCGTTCCTTTATTAAGAGCGTTTTGGGACTGCCTCAGTCCCTTATTAAGGGTGTTTTGGGTTTGAATGGTGTCCCAAATAATCTTTCTAGGAGATTGCCTGTGAATTGAATTGCCACTCAAAACTGAAGAGGCCTGCGATACAACACCGCATTATTCAGTGGATATAAAAGTCACTCCGTCCATCCCATGAAAAGTGTCATTTTTAACTTTTACAAATCAACTTTGACAATTCGTTTTATTCATTTTTATAAATTCTAAAACAACGGTGTTATCAGTAAAATGTGAAATAAATTATAAAATGATAAATAATATTTGCAAAAAAATTGAATAAAACGAATAGTCAAAGATGATTTTTAAATGTCAAAAAAACGAGACTTTCAGTAGGACAGAGGTGGTACTAATTATTCACCTCATTTAGAGGAGTCCGATGGTATGGACACATACCATCGACAGGTCATGACGGCTAGCAGAACTAGAAGAAAGACAATGTGCTGACTTGTTGTGAGGACCGAGAAATGTGCAGCACAACAGTCAACAGAGTCCTTCACGACGTACGCATGGGAGGAAACTGAGGATTTCTGTCGCCCAACGCAAAGCCCACCACCAATTGCTGTGGCACAGCTGACGTCCCATTATGCGATGCATGCATGGCCGCCGACGCCCAAGGCCGAACAAGTCCCTGAATACAGTATAGCACTCGTGTTCGTGAAACATACCCGTGCTTGTCTGGATGGGAATAGGATGCAGATCAAGGCTTTGCTGATTGCCGCTGACTAGAGAATCTGCTCAACTGCTTTGTCCAGGTAGAAGCCACAAATGTCCAAGTTAAAGGATTTGCAGGGTGAGAATGAGCTGGCCACTTGATTATCCCTAGCTTGTGGTAACTATTATTGCACTAGCAGGTGAGCCGGTTCCATCCGAAAATGCAGATTTAATGCTTGTCCAAAGAAATTTACCGGTCCTGATGTCATCAAGGAACAACCATGAACTTAATACCTTCCAAATGCTGCTGAAGTTTCTGCTCGTCCTTGACATCATGTTGGCTTGCCGGACGACCCAACTTCTTGAGGACCATCCGCAACAACGGAAATGGTGATTCCTCGGCCGATACCAGTCGGAGCATCTAGCAGAAGTTGCTGAGAAGGCCTTGCTCCCCACTGCTGGTGTTGGTGTGAAGGGCTCTGAACATAGAGGTCGATGCAGTTCTGAACAAGATGAGAGCGCACCGGCCGGTTCCTGGCAAACCTTACCGCACTTGTCCGCGGTCCGCCCCACCGTGCCGCTCACCGTTGACACGAGCATGTTCGTGACCATTGGGCTTGGCTCCACGGCCTGCCGGCCAGAGCAATAATGCCTCGTTTCTTCTCCCCTACCAGGCTTGGGGCGCATTACAGGAACGTCACTGGCGTCTACACCCGGGACTTTCCGGACAAGCCTACCTTTGCGTTCAACTACGGCAAGCCACCAAATGACATGGACAACATCACAACCATGTCGACCAAGGTGAAGACGGTAGCGTACAACTCGACGGTGGAGATGGTTCTGCAGAACACGATGCACCTCCACGTACGGTTAAAACTTCTTTGTGCTTGCGCACGGTTTCCACAACTTGTTTGAAGATTCAGAATTAGAAAGATTCCTTCATTGTTCATGCGTATTTATGTCTTCAGGTATTTAATTAGGCATGGTTGAATTTTGGTTTAAATTCGCAGCTAGTAATAATATACTCCCTTTTTTCAAAATTATGGTATTTTGGCTATGTGCCGGATGCATAGAAGTCAGTATAGACAAGCACCTGTCTAGGTGTATAGAAGAATTTATTATGACCATAAACACAAAGAACTATAGTCTGAATTGCATTTTTTTATAAAAAAAGAGGAGGTATGTTTTTAAGAGATTAACTATGGTGATTTCATTTTGAAGTATGTGCTTACATGATGTTTATGGATCAAATTACTAAACATTTTCATTATAAAAAGCTCAAACCCCGTAAATGGCGATCAATATTGTGATTTTTTCTTTCTATCCAATTTAAATGATTTTTATATTTCCTTTTTTTATTTATTTTCAAATTTTCGGTATGCTTGTATTGTAATCCAATATTATGATTTCTCCCTTCTATCCAATTTAATTGATTGAAGAATAAGTAACATTGTTAGACACTTTGCTATTTGGTGTTACATTTATGCGACTTGTGTCGCCGTCAAACTATAGCTAATATTGTATCATAATATCTTTCTCATTGTTTCTCATAATCATCATTTTAAGTATAATAGTAATTCTTGAGTTACTATTAATTTAATTATAGTAGAAACTCTTGATCTTCAAAACTTTTCGTAAGGTAATGGTAAGTTATCTCAAAAATTGTGTTTTCAGAAGGATTACTACCAAAATGACAACTTTGAGACACCGCCGTCGTAGACTTCGTTGTACTTTTTGCATCAGACAACTTTGAAGGATTAGTACCAAAATGAAGAATCTGAAGAACACCAGTGATTGCGCCTCCGTTTTATATTTCTAAGCCATCCTTTTTAACTACCTTTAGCTCTCCATGTGAGCTCTAGTTTTAATCCATGGCGACGGCTTCATATGTCCACCGAGGAGGAAGACGACCTGTGAATTTTTTTGTTTGTGGGCTGGGCTTGTCATTTTAGTGTTTTCCTTTATGGGCTGGGTTTTTCGCTTGGCTCCAAAGAAAAGGAAAAGATAACCAAACACAAACGGACAAAATATTTTCCTACAAGATTCTGGTCATCAAAATACCTCTGCCTGAAGTTTCATAGGCTCATATCAAACATTCACAAACAACTTACATGCAACAAATAATATAAATTAAAATTAGGTAAATTTTGGTTTACAAACATCCATGTGGAGAGGTTGAACCCCTTTGAAATAGCTATTTTAGGGAGCGGGTGCAGTACCCACCCTAACTGCTGGTGCAGGTGTAAGATAGCTAGAATGCTTTTGTGATTTCCATGTACAGCTGGTTGACTAAAAGTATCGAATGAAAGATCAAGAGATAGATGACAGCAGGTCTCACGGGAGATGGAAAAAGCTCTGGTAACAAGAATAGGTGAGAGTACTGGGGTGAAGCAATGTTGAAATTGATTTCTGTTGTAAAAGCAGGACAGTTGCAGTCATGCAGAAGATGGGTAATGTTCAAATCCACCTAGAGAAATCTTGAAGATCCTTCATTCATATGCATGAAACAAAAAGGTCCGAAACAACTTTTAGATTTTTCTTTTCTAAAAAATACTGATGAAGAAGCTAGCAAATAATACGGTCCAAAACTAAAAAGTTTGGGCTTCGTTGAGTGTTGCAGGTAGAAACGAGTTGGCACTTTCGGAGTCGAGGAAGCGATAGAGCATGCACGTCATGGTGGTGAATCTTAGTCCCGTGGTATCAGCACAGGTCGGCACGCTGTTCGTTCCACGTACGGTAGTCACACAATGTGACAATGACGGCAAAATTAAATATAATCGCCCATTCCTACTAGTATTATGTGAGACAAGAAACGTGGAAAGCGCAGGGAGCGGGAATCAGTAGTGCAAGGATGGTCAAATAAAAGTAGAAGCACACATGACGAATCTGCCGGGTCCTCCTTTGACATGAACCTAATTAACGCTAGTTGAACGTAGTAGTGTAGTAAACCGCAGAGGTCATACGACGTCTTGCTGCGGCGGGCCGGCGGCGACCTGGTTCCGGCGGTCGTCGAACATCTTGCACCATCCGTGGCGCGCCCAGTCGTAGCAGTGCAGCGCGACGTGGACGGCCAGGCCGGCGATGATGCCGTTGGCGATGGAGAAGGAGAGCGGCATGAGCGCCATGGTGACGAAGGCGGGGATGGCGTCCTTCATGTGGGCCCAGTCGATGTCCTTGGCGACGCGCATCATCATGGCCCCGACCAGCACGAGCGACGGGCCCACGGCCCATGGCGGCACGCTGGTGAGCAGCGGGCCGAAGAAGAGCGACGCGAGGAAGCAGGCGGCCACGGTGACGGCCGTGAGCCCCGTGCGGCCGCCCTCCCGGATCCCGGCGGCGGACTCCACGTAGGTCGCCACGGTGGTGCTCCCGAGCCCGGCGCTGAGCACGGTGGACCCGGCGTCCACCAGGAACGCGCGGTACTCGCCCTCGAACCCCGCAGCATCGTCGTTGTCGTTGGTGAACCCGGCGTACTCGGCCATGGAGTACATTGTGCCCGTGGTGTCGAGCACGTCCACGTAGAGCAGCGTGGCGAGCGCCAGCCACACCCTGCCGCGTCGGAACCCGGAGAAGTCCACCTGCCCGGCCGTGGACCCGATGAGGTGGAAGTCCACCACTCTCCTGAAGTAGGAGAAGGCGGCGTCCCCCGCCGGGGTGTCCGGGAACACGGTGACGCTGGTGCCCCTGACCCACGACACCGCCGTGACGAGCACGACGCCGTAGACCATGGCGCCCTTGACCTCCCTGGCGAGGCAGGTGGCCGTCACCAGGAACCCCGCGGCGCCCAGCCAGAACGTGGGGCTGCGCATCGTGCCGCCGGCGCAGGCGCCCGTGGCCGGGTCCACCTCGGAGCAGGCCGTGAGCGTGACCAGCGTGGACGGGCTCGCGCCGACCAGGCCCACGCCCTGGCCGGCCTGCAGCCCCGTGAAGGCCAGGAACAGGCCGATGCCGGCCGCCGAGGCCAGCCGCACGTTGCGCGGGATCAGGCGGGCCAGCCTGGACCGGAGGCCCACCGCCGACAGCGCGAAGAAGAGGATCCCCTCCAGCATGACCACGCCCAGCGCCGTGCGGTACGGGATGGGGCCCGACCCGTGGAAGCCCACCATGGTGTACGCGAAGTAGGCGTTGGCGCCCATCCCGGGGGCCAGGGCCAGCGGCAGGTTCGCGAACACGCCCATGGCCAGCGACCCTGCCATGGCGGCCACCGCGGTGGCCACGGTCAGGTCGCTCTTGGTGCGGGCCAGGCACCGCTCGTACCCCGGGTTGGGCTTGGGCCCCACCGTGCACTCCGCGCCCGTCCCGTTGCCCGGGCTGCTGCAGTCGGCCACCGTGCACGGCCCGCCCGAGTCCGTCAGCACGGCGGCGTTCACGGAGATGATGTAGGCCATGGTGAGGAAGGTGGCGGCGCCGGCGCGGAGCTCCTTGGTGAAGGAGCTCTTGCGGGCCTCCAGCTTGAAGTACCGCCCCACGGCGCTCCTCGCCACGGCGCGGTTCACGGCGGCTTCCGCATCCGACACCCGCTTCCTCATCTCCATCCACACTTAATTAATTTGTTACTTCCCGTTCCCGTTTAGTCAGACGATACGACGAGCACGGCGCCCCCTGGACTTATAGCGCACGTTACTAGTGGAGGCCGGACCGGCTGCTCTACAAGGTGGGACCCACACGTCGCGCGCGGTGTTCTTTCCTGGGAATGGTGCGCCACAGGTAACTTTTAATTACCACGGAGGTTCACAAACTTAGGGCCTGTTCGTTTCCCCTATCTAATTTTTAGAGGGTCAAATCAAAGAGAATTTTATCATTTTAGAGTACTAAATAAAGTCTAATCTCGAAACTAATTACAGACTCCCTATCTAATTCACGAGACGAATCCAACGAGGATAATTATAGTGTTATTAGAAGATGTTTACTGTAGCATCACTGTAGCAAAACATAGATTAATTAGGATCATTAGATTCGTCTCGCAAATTAGAGGGGGGTCGCGACATAGGTTTTGTTATTAAATTAATAAAATTACTACTAAATAGTAAGATTCTCTTTGATGTGACAATATCTAAATTTTAGAGGGTGGAAACGAACGGGGCATTATTCTTTCTCCGTCAAGTATCATACTACTTTACCTGTCCTACTACGTACCTCATCACGTGACGACCACTGAAGTTTCCTCATTTTGCACAACTGATCATCATCGGTTACATGCAAAAGCTAACTGCTCAGCTCAGGTGTAATTAATATTCAAGGCCAATTTGCTCAGTCTGCACGTTCACAGCGCCAAGTTGACCAAAATCATCAATAGGAACATGCCTTCCGAGGCCACTTGCGTTGTAAACCAAATAGGTTCGTGTTTCCAGTACGCGCATTCGCCCTGGAATTGCAAATAGAAACATTAATTTGACCAGACGGACCACTTGTGTTTCATAAACACGTCTCTCACAACTTGATCAAACTTCAGAGCCCTCCATCACTCAAGGCTTTCTACGGATAGTTTGTAACACAGCACGCCCATTTTTTGTTTCCTTCTCTATCATGATGCACATGACAACAACCAAGCCATGATTACCCACATATGTATATTCTATGAGTCGCTCATCATGATCCATCAAAGCTCTGTCTCGCATTAACTATTGGACTGTTTCTTTTCTCCCTCAGGCTAATTAAGCTGCTGTTCCACCATTGCTTGAGCTCTTGATTTATGTGTAAACATGAATTGTTTCTTGCAAGTCTCTAACATACATTACAAACAGGCCCAATGCTTCCCCTTCTTCTTCTATAAATTTTCTCCTTTAATTTTCGGATGTAATCCGGGCAAGTGTCCGCCGAGAGTAGCCCTCTCAGGGCACGCAAAGTTGGCGTAGGACAAGTTCACATGTGCTGTGTGACGTATTGTACCACGAGTGACATACGAAATACTGCGAGGTTTCTCCGTTCGGCAACACAACAGTGTACTGGCGGACAAAGTTCCATAATTAGGGTCTGATGTAAGCGTGGATACTTCTGGGATACCTATGGAATTTTGCTCCCCAACTTAACAGGGAGATACATTGATCATCCACATTCATAGTGCCATTAGATACGTGCTAGAATCCATTTGGAGCACTAATATTGGTACGTGCCAAATGCTGGTTAATACTTGACCCTGTTGGTCAAAACGCAGCACTTTGGTTAGGCCAGTGTCAATTCTGCTGCCAGCCTATTGGTTTTGGCAGCCAAGAAATTGACCCGATTGCATGCTTTGTGACTGACCACAAGTGGTGAGCTTTGAAAACTTTAAGCCCTCCTGCCTAATTTCAGAATGACCTGACCTAATGGTTAACTGGAAGTTAACCTCTATTTTCAAACTAGGCACCTAAAAGGTGGATACTACTCTAGTACTCTGATTGAACTTCGGCAACCACACCATCAGCACTGCAGCAAACATAGTAATAGACAAATAGGAAACACTTGGCCGTGCGCAAGTATAAAATTCAGCACACCTACACAACATGTATTGCCAATCTGCATTAGTTGAGCTCCACAATCCTGCATTGATCAATTTATCTGTTTTTACGTGAATATACTATGAGAAAGGAGATGATATGTTAAGCAAAGCGAGATTGTCGATCGATCTAATGATGAATACAGAGTGGATAGGAGATTCATGCGATCTCGCTTGATCAACTGTTTCGAAAGGGCCATGTCCATCAATGGGTTTGCTACTCCTGAACGAGATTTGGGGATTTTCTTTGTACGGAATCATGATTTCCCTGTAGGATATAGTAGTGCCTGTCTGGCTTTAGTTCGTCATCGGGTCCGAATTTTTAAAAGGAATAGATTCCTTCAACAATTCTCCCAGCAATAGAATAGGACGACAAACTGTGATGGATTTTTCAATTCGAATTTTCAACTCTAAAAGCGCTCAACTTTGCTTACACACCAAACAGTTGTTCGGATACTCTTGCTGAACATAAATAACTAATATATAGTCATTCTTGCTGGCTCGATGTGGCTGAGCGTGCTAATCAGGTTGGGGATAAAATAATCTTTAGTGCTTGTTTCGCTTACAAGAAAAATCTTGGAGTTCTTGCGCCACAGCAGTTCCGTGTACACTTCAAATAAATAATCCCAGTGTTGAAAACGCAAACTATGTTCCTAAGCTGGCACCCGTGAAAAATATTTCAGCTTCTTATGTCTGCCTTGCTTTATGTATCCGAAATGAAGCCGACAGTCATTTCTGTGCACTTCCGTAAATTCTTTCATATTTTCCCACCAACAATGTGCAAAAAAGTTGCATGATAATACATCAATGAAAGGGAAACTAGCTCTGACGTTACTCTGTTACTACTGTGACCGGAAATGAGTCATATATTCCAGCAATTTTTACTTTTTCTAAGCTATACCTAACAGAGAATCAAATATGACATTACACATCGATAAAAAAATTGGCAAACATGCAGGATGAGGGTGTTGGATAAAGGCGCTGCAGGTGGAGCCGACTTTCACCTCTGTACCAATATTCCACCAGAGACCAGAAAAAATGCGATCCCCCACGCAACGTTGCTTCTCCACCCAAATCTCCCTACCGGCGGGCCGGCAAATTTGGTCTCACCAAATCAAAAGTTGCGAAAAGAACAGGTGTTGCAAAGTGCTATTTGTCGACAACATTTGCCCTTGTGGCTAACTTATGTTCACTACTTTCAATGGAAAAGGAGAAAAGGAGAGAGGAATACTTTGTTATGCTGTGAGGTGGTGGTGTCAATTATGGAGGAGTCATTGTTGCAGCACGCAACTCCCCAGAGCATCAGCAACCATTGGAGTTTATTTTGATATATATTTTGGAACCTCACAGATGCAAATAAATAAAATGAGTGGGATTATGAGAAACACGTAAGGCAATTTAATTGTGTTCACAGGTGACGCTGTGGCTAATTTGATGTTGTAATTATTAAGAGGAATGCCGTAGGTGAAAGGACCAAGACAAACGTAAAAAATTGCTTAATGCATAATATATATTATAGTTTGATTTTACCAGTAGGACATTGCAAATTAAATCAAACATACTGTAACTTGATTTTAGGTGTAATTCATCATAATATCTTTTGCTCTTGTCTACAACATACTATATCACAACACATAAATATATAAACTTTACGCAGATATACATTACTGTGTTATACATCAACATATATTTTTATTGATTTAATTTTCGGTTACTTGTGCTGTTTGTCTAACAATTAAAAGAATAATTGGAAATTGTGCATGAAAAAGTATTAAATTCCCATTAGTAGAGAATGTAGAAATGTATCTTCTTGATATTTTTAGGTTTGACTGTATTTTGTGAATTGAGATGAAAAGAATCTTTAATTCCCTCGATATAGTATCTAAACAAAGCCCTGAATTCATGATATTTTATATTTAAAATCTTATTTTTTTGGTGTGCTGGATATACAACCAAAAAATTTAAAAATAGGATTTTCACCGGTTTTACTATTTTTTTCCTAATATATTTACCTTTATTTTCATTAGAGGAGGAATGACATACGGAAGCTGATATACATTGGCTCTGGTGGATAAAAGAAAATATATTCATTCATTGTATTTGGTTACCACATTTTAGGGAGATAATAATTTCATATAAGATAAAACTGTTGTCTGTAGTTTGATAGTTGAATACATACACCCCGTGTTCGTGACTGGACGGTACAAAATGTTTTTGTCTAGCAACACCAAAGATGTACAATGTCTAAGAGAAAAAAACAACAGAGGCCAAACCTTCGACTTCAGTTTAATGAGCACCTTTTTCCCTCCTTTCTCTACAACTCTTTCACCAATTCCGTTCGGAATTCACTTTAACAGATCACTAGTCACTTAGGAACAAATCATACATCCCACCCCATTGAGGTCACAATGGAGGTTGAAGGTGCTAGCGATATGGTCGGTCCTTGATAGTTAGACATAGCACCATGGGGAGAGATTTTGACTTCGCTCAGTAGTAGCAATAACGAGCAATCCACTTCTAAAGAAAGCAATATTGAGCAATTGAAGGTTCTGGTGTCCCCGGATTTATTTTGTTTTGTCAGCAGTGTACCAAACCACGCAAATTGCCACAATGGCTGGGCATTTTGAAGAGAAGACAAATTGCCCACTTCACTGTGTAAAATCCGTGAGTGCAAATCAAAATACTCATATCATGCAGGATTAAGGGAGGTGGTAATTTTTAGGTGACTGAAAACTGTCATTCCTTTTCACTAGTCAAGGGAGGTCATAATGGAGGTTGAAGGTGCTAGCGATATGGTCGGTCCTTGATACTTAGACATAGCACCATAGGGAGAGATTTTGACTTCGCTCAGTAGTAGCAATAACGAGCAATCCACTTCTAAAGAAAGCAATATTGAGCAATTGAAGGTTCTGGTGTCCCCGGATTTTTTTGTTTTGTCAGCAGTGTACCAAACCACGCAAATTGCCACAATGGCTGGGCATTTTGAAGAGCAGACAAATTGCCCACTTACTGTGTAAAATCCGTGAGTGCAAATCAAAATACTCATATCATGCACCTAGGGATTAAGGGAGGTGGTAATTTTTAGGTGACTGAAAACTGTCATTCCTTTTCACTAGTCGGAGGACTGCATGTCCAATTCTTCAACCTCATGAAATCGCAATCAGTTCAACCTCCCCTCCTTTGCCCTCACTTTTCACTTCATCGGAGCCCGGCACCGCCACCGACCTATTGAGCCTTTATATCCCTCCAAACCCAGTGTCGCTGCCTGCCTCATCCCGAGTGGCATCCTCATCAATCAGTATGCCTCATTAATATTGGTCTCCCTTTGGCTTTCCTATCCTGATTTGGTGTTGGTCCAGTCGTAACCTCCTTCCCACTACAGGTTGTAGTGCCATGCCACATTCATTTTCTCTCCAGCTACCATCACCATGTCACACCGCCACCTCTAAGGCTCTCTTCTCAGTGTGGCAGCAGTCAATCCTCCCCTGACAACCCACAAAACCATCTTATCTTATATTTACTAATTGGAAACTTTTTTGAGACTTTATTATTAATCAAAAACATTTTAAGGAATTCTCACAAATAGTAAAACATCCGATCATCAGCTTGATGGAACTGCTGTAATTTAAATAGTTGGCAGACCCCACATGTGCAATCCTAGCAGAAAACAATAATGACATCGTATTGATCTCCTGTAACTACCCACATATCCCTAGTGCCACTAACACATCCGGTATGCCCGGTACTCACATTAATGAGTAGCGTCATCCCATCGACAGTGAACTTCGTTGAGCTGCCAGACAGCAAAATCGTAGAGACCAGCCCCCACAAACACAAGCACAATTTTCAGGTAAAAAGCTGCTTGGAAGAACACGGGTGGGTTGCAAAGAAAGAATAATCAGCAGTTCAGCACTCATGGTAAAGATGAGGATGTTAGAACTATAAGCACTTCTAGTTTTAATTTAATCTAGAAATACATCATAAATATAATAAAGAGATTACTGAATAAACTAGACAAGCATTCGTAAGATCTAGACAAGTCTGTCATGCTAGAATAAATCAGAACATCTATCATACTATCCACAATTATCATACAAAAACAGATCACAATGATTAGTATGGAAGCCATAGATTGAGAGGAGAGTATGTACGTTTTTTGCTTGATGATGATCGCATAGAGAAGGCGACTGCGACGTTCACACTGCCATGTAGCGGTTGCGATGTGAGTGGTTCACACGACATGAAGGAATACGAGCCGTGGTGACGAATCAGCTGAAGATGAGGAAGCAATCAAGTAGTCGCGTGAAGAGCTTTCCAAAAACCTTATTCGCCCTCTCCGGTGCAGGAGCGTAGAGGATGACTGTTCTGGAGACCTGCTCTTTCAGGATGGAGTAGACTTGGCGACACATCAACAGGAAGAGGTAAAATCCTAGGCGCGATTGCGTGTTGTCGATATGCGGCCCGTATGATTATATAGGAGAGACCACTAGGGTTGGGTCCCACAACCGAGTTGGTTGGACATGTACCAAAAGAAGGGTTGGGCGTCCCACAACCAAGTTGGTTAGACACGCAGCAAAAGAAAGTCAAGCAATTGCAAGGAAAGGGGCCAAATTTTGATGGACCATTCATGCAGATGATGCGTTGCCACACCCATCGCCATGCCCCACCCAGTAAGGCAAGCGAGCGTGCGTGTGTTTTTTCCAACCTTATAAGTTGCAAGAGAAGCTAGAGAATCCTATCTTATAAGTTGGTCTCCCACATATTTGCTAGCAATATAGGACTAAACATTGCACTCCCACATCAACTTATGGGCCTTAGAGATTTTTCAGGAATTACTGAAAGGAAGAAATCTGTTTTACCTTCCTTAACTATCGCCAAAGTTCGATTTTCCTTCTACAATTACAAAACCGGGTATCCGGCCCCCTCAACTATTGAAACTGCCCACTTTTCCACCATGGCTAGTTTTAATCGGTGGTTTTGACTTAATCAACATGTGGGGTCCACATGTTTAGTGATACTGGTTTATGACAGGTGGGCCCCACATGGTTGTGGTATTTTTTAATTATTGACAATTGGTCACCTAGCTAGGAAAAATGAACGGTTTCAATAGTTGAGGAAGTTGAAATACCCGGTTTTGTCGTTGGAGGAGGAAAATCGAAGTTTGACAAGAGTTGAGGAAGTCAATATCCTTATTGAAAATACTAATGAGCTAGACCCAATAATTCCAACAGAGGGAGCGCCATTGACAACAGTATACAGAATCAGGTGTGTTCTGAGAATTTCTTTTTTTTTTGTTTTTACCTCTTCTCATTGGTGTTGTAGCCAAAAAAAAAAAAATCAGAAATAGGTCTACACGGCCTGGCTGGTGAGGTTGTGGATTCATCCAATCCAACAAGGTCATACTACTTCATTGATAGATCGATTAATGGACTTGGTTATGACTAATGCGTTGACTCTGCGAAAAAATGTATTGTTATAAGATCAATTGAAGCTAATAACATTAATTATTCCAGCCTGCTCATAACCATTTTACTGTATCTACCATATTATCCTATCATCAGGTATGCATCTGGTTTTATTGTCACATAGGTTTTTAATACGTACAGAGAAATTTATTCTTGAATATTTTGTATGGAGTGAATCATCAAGCATGCTTCGGTTGACGGTTATATGAACAAAGGAAGCTGATATCAAGATTAGTGAGTTCTTTATCAAGAAGGGAAAATTTGCTTTAGCACACTCTAAAAAGATGGCTTCTAGTACCACACACTGCAACAGTCAAAATTGGTTGAGGTACACTATAAACTTGTGGATATTATCTCTAACACACTAAAGCAAGGGAAACAAAATTTTCAATTTTTTTATTTACTTGCTCAAGTACGTAAAAGTTGAAACTTTGCATAAAGATACATTATTGCATTATCTATGATGTGCTTTCTAGATTTATTCTCTATTACTGAAATGCCTTTTCATTAAGAAAAATATTTGTTTTGTAAACCAAACTATATTAATAGTTAAAAAATTTACAAATAAACATGAATAGAGAATGTAACAATGCATATTTGTACAAAGCTAAAACTTGTCGTGACTTTTGAGCTAGCACATAAAATTTTGAAGTATTGTTTCCCCTTGTTTATTGTGCCACTGTTAAATATTCACAAGTTTTTAGTGTGGCTCACCTAATTTTGATTTTTGCGGTATGTTGTACCCAAAACCAGTTTTTTGCAGTGTGCCACAGTAAATTTTCCCTATCAAGAATGCCTTCATCACCTCTAGAATGAGTTAATATTATCCGGAATTTGGTTGATTAACATATAAAGCAGCTAGCCGAAGTACATAGCAAATGTGGAGCACAATATCCGTGGTGCAATTTGTTTTTTTTTAATGTGAACTGAGTATAACTCAAATGGTTAAGTTCCTTTGTGGTGGAACCAACCCACCTGGGTTCAAATCCTAAATTTTTCATCGGTGTTGCATTTATGGATAATTATTTTTTTAGTAAGAGGCGCCGTCCCTGTCGAAAGCGAGGTGCCCGTTCTGGCTTTATGAATCTCAAGAACAAACCGGCGTGAATATGCTCCTATGGATATAGTGTGTGAGTGTGTTCATTAGAGTGAGTACTCACGCATGTTTGTGAGTCTCTGTGTCTCTAGTGTGTTCAACTTGCAAATACCAAAAGAAAAAAATCTGATGATCTTAATATGTATAATATGCATGTAAATAAATTTCAACCAACATGGGAGAAGTTTTTCTCGATACTCTACCATCTTCATAATATTTATCTCACGAATTACAAAAAACAATCCTGACATGTTATCTCTTTAAAAAGCCACTCGTTTATTCTTCAACGTTTTTTGTACTTATTCATTTCCAAGAAAATTCTAGCCCGTGCACAGGCCGTTGTTGCTACTTGCTTTGTTTCATCGACTGAAATAGCAGTCGACCAACCGCAAGAAAATCCAACAGGTTAATTAGAAATTTTACTTGGCGTGGCAATTTTAGTACCCCTATTCTGACCATTTATTTGAAGCCAAAGTAGACTGCTTTGTAGAGCTGTAGGTACAGGAGATCGGATTGAGAAGGATCTTGGCTGAAAACTTTCTCGATGTTCATAAGAATTTTGTACCGAATAGATATTGAGCATTAGATATTCCGCTTGCACAACGAGAGAAAAAGAGAGAAGTATGTCTCAATGTCAAATTTCTGACATGTGGCTAAAATGATTTTTCTGTGTGTTCCAAAGGCGTTTGGACACACTGCTCAACATTGATGCATCTCATCAAAACCAGCGCCAGGTGGCATCTGCCTGTATCAACATCATATTCCGGGAAGACCTAACATGGCAGAAATGATATGGTGTGAAGAAAGCCTAAGTTGCTCACAGTGCATAAGCATGCTGCCACTGAATCGAAAGACTGGAAAAGGTTTGGAATCCCTTGAAGTAAACACCAGCATCGGTAACCCCCCATATGCCCAGAACTCTTCAGCTTTATCTCATTTTTCCGTTTTGATGCCACTTTTAAGGAGGGCCTCGCGAAGATGTTTCTGGTTAAGAATATGCAGATAGAAGACATCATTTTGTATGCTTTTAAAAATTTGAGCAAACTGCACTTTCATTATAGCAGCTATAGGATGATTATGCAACATATATTTTGGGCACATGCTCTTATCAACTATATTTATACACCTTGCAAAATACATAAGGTGGAGTAATGATACAAGTGTTCAGTTTCACTAGTAACAGCATGTCAAGTAAAAACTGTCCACCTGTGGAGGAAAGAGGACCAAAATTTTCAAAAAGTTTCATGCTTAGAAAAATCATCAATCTTAAATTCTTAATAGCATTTAGAGAAAAAAATCCAGTGCTACTTTTCTAGATGATGTCCAGCAAAGATTTTACTTAACTCATAAGGGTTTATCAAACACTCGCTGCATCTTGTAAAGTTTTCACTAGCATTCCATAGGTACTTTGCTGACGATGCCAACCATTGATGCCAGAGAGCCAGCACATACCAACTGATTACAAATTTTGTAGAGCAGGGATTATATACTTAAAACAGAAATATTTCCATAATTATTAGTCCTGTTGTTTCTCGAAAGGACAAACGACTAAAGTAGACTCCTGGCAAAAAAAAAAGGAAAGAAAAAGAAGACTATGTTAACAGTTCGAGTTCCACAATGCAGGTTTGGCAGATTCAACCTTTATCTGCTTCCACTTTTCAATCTAACTTACATAGTGCTGGCTGCAATATGGTATAGCTCTCTTCGTTCGTGACGTACTTTCTGATTATATTATTCCTGCAAGCACTGCAAAAAGGCTGTTCTGTTGCTTGTGGGAACTGAGTGACTGTAAAGGTTAACAAAGGTACTAGTATATACACGTATAATACGATGCTAAAAGTAAGTGCACAAAGCAGTGGGAGTGTCGGACGAGTCTTCTTTTCAGAAGCAAAGGTAAAAGCTAGCTGACCTCTTAATTAACAGACGCTTTATGGCCTACTAATTGTAATAAGACAACAACGAGTGTTAGGTGTGGCTTTATGTGATCACAAAAATTTAGTGCGAAATGAAGAGTTTGAAGTGGGCCGGTAGCCAATGATATACAAGGTACATTCCTTTAGTGGCGTGAATGAAATCGAGTTTCGGTTTCAAATCTGTATAAAGGAATCACATGATACTTACAGACGAGGAACTTTCCTAAACTTTTGAGAGCTTATATGGTAACTAAGTTTACGTGTTTCCAGCACTAAGCCTATAAGGCATTGCATATATTTAGGCTTTGTGCTAATCAGCTGAAACTATGAACTTCTTAATCCTTACCCCTTCACTTGCATTTAGGCTTCATAAAGTCCATACAGCGGGTGAGCAATAATTCCTTGATCAGATGGCAAGATCAAGAAGTGTACTTCTCAATGTTTTAAATAGCGGGCTATAGAATATAGCGGAATGCTCCTAGAAAAGCTATAGGGATTGTAGCGTGGCTATAGCGGAAGCTATTGCCTATAGCGTTTTGCAGAAAAAAGGAGAATATTGTTATCGAAACTTTAGTATTTCCAGCAATTTCGACCCCCGTTTCATATATGTGCATCCATCATTAAAGCACTCCAACGTCCAAGCATGTATTTAGCATATTTCCTAGCGATTGGAAAGTTCACATAATGAAAAGTCAACCATCATATGGACTATGAACAACAAAATTCATCACCACGACATGACTTTTGAGTTATGAATCATAAATCAGTAATACATCAGGTGATCTGAGTTATAGCGGAGTTAGCAGATGAAGTTAGTAGTAAAATTAAATGTATAGAGTAGTTAGCGGCATTAGCGGTAATATTAGCAATACCGTAGCGTCATCTCCCTCAAAAAGCTATAGCTAGGCTATTTAAAACTATGGTACTTCTTAACCCTTACCCCTTCACTTGCATTTTAAGTTCTTTGTTTTTCAAAAAAAAAAATCTGGTATAATAGCAGCATGGCTTTCCTGGAACCAAAACCTCCATGATCAGTGAAAAATGTTTTCAGAACACTATCTTTGGATATTTAATATTTGGACTAGAAAAGAACGCACATTTAGCGCGCCCCTCATTAGGTTTAGCTAGTTGCACCCCCTCAAATAGTAGATATTTCTTAAGATTTAAATATATTTCATATGTTATATGCTAAATTAAAACAAATGAAATTACACTATTCTAAGGATGGTTGATCATCGCGAATATCAACAGCAGAGATGCAAAGGGATTTAAGCGTACTGTTCTGTTTCTTTTGGATTTATGTGGTGTTTGATTAGCAATGCTCATCGAAGCATACTACAAAAGTCACGCATTGTGTATTTATGGACGCATGTGAATGTATGCAAACTATCTTTAATGTCGGTACATGGACTGCTAATAAAGAGGCTCGATGACACAAGTTGCTAATAAATAGCAAGTCATTATTTTTTGAGATATAAATTTGCTATTATATGCTGTGTTGTTTACATAATATAATGGTTAGACAATTTTTAGATAAATACATGGGTATTTCTTTAAGAATTTAGGGTCAAATCGTTAATTTAGGAGAACGCATGACCTAATCGGGAAAATAAGGGACTGAACCATGATTCCACGCATGGTAAGGGGGTTTTCAGAAAAGTGTTGTGGTTTTTCCTTTTTATTCTTATTTTGCTTAGTTTTCTTAAAAGGCCGACTAGTTGGGTCGTCTTTTGGCCCACGCAGTCCATCAGGCCCATCAGCCCGAAGTTGAAACCCTATCCGACTCACTACCCCCTAATCTCCCTCTCGTGCGGCGGCGGCGGCGACCGGCATGAGGCCGACCGCCATGGATGCAGGGAGCTCCACGACTCCTCCTCGGATGGGGACGACGTGGAGGTCCCATCCGAGGCAGCTGGGTCGGGCAAGCAAGGCGGCATGTCGTGTTTGACGACAAAGGGGTGAGGCAACACTAGCCATATCTGGCACTATGGGCAGCCAATCCAGTCGTTGTTGTTCGGGTGCGGTCTAGAGGCGGTGCTGCGTCAGTGGCTGGATCCAACAGTACAGGAAGAAGTAGAGCTCAACCTTCTCCTCTTCCTCCAGGTCCTCTTCGAGCATTTCTCAACCCGGCGGCGCTCGGCATTCTCCTCTTTCTCCGGGTCCTCTTTGAACGAGATACTCCTTTGTACTCAGCTTCGGCACTTGAACGAGATACTGTCACTTGACGTTTTGATGACCAGGACACTAAGTTATCTCCGAGATATGCACAATACCCTAAAGTTGATCGTCTGGTGTCCGGACACCCTACCCAATCCGCATCGGAATAGGCTAGCAGTTCATGTGATGATGATTTGTACAGTTGCAGGCAATGAGAGATGGTTCCACGGATGTAGCGTAGTATGCGTTTCAGCAGTTGGAGATGAGGCTCACGAGGGTAGTGCATGAATAGGCAAGCTTGTTGAACAGCATAGCTAATGTCAGGGTGCGTGAGTGTTAGATATTGCAAGGCACCAGCAATGCTACGGTATTCTGTTGGATTTGAGATGACTTGACCTTCAGAGGCAGATAGTTTGGCTTTTATATCGGTGGGAGTGGAGCAAGGATTGCATTTGCCCATGCTAGCTTGATCTAGAATGTCTAAGGCATATTGCTCCTGAGAAAGAAAAATACCAGCAGTATTGCGATGGACTGTGATGCCAAGGAAATGATGCAAAGGCCCGAGATCAGTCATGGCGAATTCTCCTTGCAACTTGTTGATAATGCAAGACAGGAAAGCAGTGGAGTTGGCAGTGAAGATGATGTCATCGACATATAGCAACAAGTATGCTATGTCATTGCCATGTTTGTAAATAAATAGGGAGGAATCAGATTTGGATGCAACAAAGCCAAGAGACAGCAAGAAATTTGTGAAACGAAGAAATCAAGTACGGGGGCTTGTTTTAGACCATACAGAGACTTATTGAGTTTGCAAACATGGCGAGGAAGACTAGCATCAACAAAGCCTGAAGGTTGTTGGCAATAAACAGTTTGAGACAAGTTACCGTGCAAGAATGCGTTTTTGACATCCAATTGATGGACTGGCCATGACTTGCTTGTTGCAATGCTTAGCACAACCCGAACTGTTGCTTACTTGATTACATGACTGAATGTTTCTTGATAGTCGATCCCTTCAGTCTGCGAGAAGCCTCTAACAACCAACCGAGCTTTGTATCTTGCAAGAGAGCCATCTGAATTGTATTTGTGATGAAAAATCCACTTGCCCGCGACTATATTTGCACCTGCAGGAGAAGGAACCAAACTCCAAGTATTGTTATGCATCAGTGCGTTATATTCCTCAAGCATTGCGTTGTACCAATTTGGATCTTTGAGGGCGGCTCGGTAAGAGGTGGGTATTGGAGAGATAGTGGAAGTAGAGTTGAGGTTAAAGATTTCTTTCGTTTGTAGATGCCAGACTTGGCACGAGTTTGCATTTGGTGTGGAATGGGTGGATGTTTTTGGTGTCGAGGAGGTGGGGTTGCGTAGCTTGGAGATTGAGGTGTTGGCGACACGTGGCGGGAGCGGGCTGTAGAGAGCTGAGGATTGGAAGGAAAACCTGGAGTGGCAGAGGCGAGATTGTCACTGCATGATGGGGATTAGGAAGAAGATGTCTGCCCCCTGAAACCGTGTTGCAGATCGGGTGCAATGGCGCAGGCGAATCTGCACCCGATCCTGTGTACGAGGAAGGTACTGATCACACCGGCACAGACTCTGGAGCAGAGTCGGTGGGGTCTGATGCGTTAAATGGGTTTGGTGAGGATTCTGTGGCCTGCATAAGAGCAAAAAGGAAAGATTGTTTCAAAAAAAAATAATGTGACGTGAGATAATGAGTTTCTTCGTGTCCAAACGTAGGCACCGGTATCCCTTCTGTTCTGTGGCATAGCCAAGGAAAACGCAAGGGGTAGATCGAGCTGCGAGTTTATGTGGGGTGGTGGAGGTGATGTTTGGGTAGTATAGGCATCCAAAAATCCGCAAGTGATCATAGGAAGGAATGGCATTGAATAGAGCTTGATATGGTGTATGGAGTTTCAAAGGTTTAGTTGGGCGACGATTTAGAAGGTAGCTGGCTGTATTTAGGGCTTCGACCCAATATTTAGTGGGCACTTTGGATTGAAAAAGGAGTGTGCGCATAATATCATTGATAGTTCGCAGAGCACGCTCGGCTTTTCTATTTTGGGGAGGGGAATAGGGGCAAGAAAAGCGCAAAGTAACACCTCGATTGAGAAGAAAATTGCGGAAACCATGATTGTCAAACTCCTTCCCGTTATCACATTGAATACTCTGAATTGTACAACGGAATTGAATAAAAACAAGGGAGAAGAAGTTCTGTAAAGTAGCAAAGGTATCTGATTTATGGCGCAGAGGATAAATCCAAACATAATGTGTATAATCATCAAGCAACACAAGATAATAATCAAAGCCAGTAAAACTTGTAATCGGCGATGTCCACAGGTCATAATGGATTATTTGGAAAGGGAAATAAGTAGTGCTAGAAGAGGTGGTGAAAGGAAGGCGCACATGGCGTCCTAGCTGACAAGCATCACAAACGTGATCACCACCTTTATTATTACAAGGAATTGAAAAGTTGGAAACTAAATGCGAGAGAGCTTGACGACCCGGATGTCCAAGCCTCCGATGCCAAATATCAGCAGATTGTGTAGTAGCAGCCAAAGCTGTTGCAGGTGTGACCGTGGAAGAAGAGCCGAAGGGGTAAAGATCACCGGAACTGTTGGAGCTCGGGATTTCAGCCCTGGTGAGAAGATCCTTCACGAGAGAAACCGAACGGATCAAATTCAACTGAACATGAATTATCGAAGTAAATTTGCGCACGGATAAAAGATTCTTAACAAGATTAGGTGTGTGTAAGATATTCATAAGAGAAAAGGTCTTGTTGGGAGTATGCAAAGAGGTAGAACCAGTCCCCAAAATAGGTAAAGTAGACCCGTTTCCAATGATAATGCGAGAAGAATTAGGCACCGATGAACGACAATAAGAGGAGAAGGTACCTGGATCTCCGGACATGTGGGAGCTTGTGTTGTGATCGATCTTGTGTCCTAGCTAGCAATCCAGAGAGGCGGACAAGTCTAGGGCGGTCTGAACTAAAAGGGAGAGGGGTTTAGATGCATTACCGGAGATGTTGAATGCCGGGGTTGAGGATGAGGACGGGGCCATCATGGTGGCCAACGTCGGAGTCGTCGAGTTGGTGAGGGCCGGTGAACTCGTCGCCGGTGCCGATCCGGATCCGCTTCCTCCTTCAGTTCTCGACATGTCGAGCGCGAGGACGGACTCGAACCGAGGGCGAGGGCACCCGTGGCGGCGGCGGTGGACGTCGTCGTGGCGGCGGCGGGTCGTCCCGTCGCTTGCTGCGCTCCCCGATCGGCTAGGGTTTAGATCCGTCGGTGGGGTGCTGGCGGCTACGGTCAACCTCGTACCGAGCGCCTCGGCCCCCACCTCTTTATATAGCGCAGTGCGACGGAGACCCACCAACCATGTAGGGTTGGGCGTCCCCGATCGGGACGCAGATCCGGGAGTTGGGCCGTTGGGCCCAACTCGCCAGAGATCTAACTAACAGCTTGCACCACCGTCCATGAACCACTCGGGTGGGATCGTGGGCTGGCCAAGTGAAGATGCTCGCAAGGCTTGGATCAATCCATTGGTGTCGTACAGCGGGGAGCCGATCGGGGCTGAGGTTATCGACGGTTGTTGGTACACCGGGTACGCGAGGCCACCGGGAGGTGCGGACGGAACACGCCACGGTGCACCCCACATGGCGGCGAACCGGGGGGGTACTGTGCCCACGATGGTGGGCTGGAGTTCGAAGCACGACCGCCATTGTTGTTGTAGTTGTAGGTACGACCACCGCGACCACGTCCACCATGGTAGCGGCCGCTGCCGTGGCCATGGCCACGATCACCGCTGAAGTTGTTGTGGGCGCGTTCTAGGGGTCCGAGCGGGGCGGCGTGGCGGAGCCGGATCCGAGCCACTACCGCCGCCCGATCCGGATACACTACCGCCGCCCGTGGCGACAACGGCAGTGTCGGTTGCTGGAGTATCGGTGGGCGACGGTGTGGAAGACTCCACCATGGCGAGGAAGTCATGCGCCTCCACAAACGTGGGGAACATGGGCAACATCAGCAGCAATGTCTTGAGGACAACGAACTGCGGGCCGAGGCCGCAGATGAGTTGATGAACGAGCGTGCACTCGCTGACCGGCTGATCGCAGTCTGCAAGAGCGTTCGCAAGTTGCTGCGGACGAACACAATAGGCATTGGCGGACACCTCACCTTGGCTTAGGCCATGGAACTCAGCTTCGAGGTGGACGGCGTGGCTGGGCTTGTTGTCGGAGAAGAGTCCGTGAAGATACATCCGGACGCGATGTGCAGTGGGGTTGGCCAGCTTCATGACCATCTCGAACAGCTCCTCCGAGATGGTGTTGTAGATCCAGGTGAGAACGGTAAGGTTCTCCTTGATCCACTCGGGATCGGTGTCGTGGTGCTCGCTGGAGACGATGTGGTGTCCGGTGTTGCAGATTGAATCTACCGACCACCATCGGGAACATGGTCTTCCACGTGGTGTAGTTGTGCGCTAGGAAGTCGAGGGTGTAGGGAACGAGAGACTTGATGTTGATGCTCCGGATCACCCGGGAGACAGGGACGGTGCCGTCGGCAGCAGATGAGGATGACGCTGCAGATGTAGAGGTACTGCTTCATGAAGACCGGGAGCCCAGAGCCGGGGAGGAAGGGGTGCCCATTGCTCGGAGAAGAAGGCATGCCCAGTGGCTGGAGCAGAGGGGCACCCATGGCGCACACGGTGGAGTCGGTGATGGCCCTGGTAGTGTCGCTCATGGCAGACGAGTATGGGAGGTCTCGGGATGAGTTCACCGATACCATGTAAGATTCGTGTTGATCTATTGAGAAAGTTACAGGGCCTATTTATAGGCTATACATGAGCGCACGGAGCTGTGATCGTGTACAACAAACATGCTACAAATAAGCCAGTATGACAATTGTAGATCCTATGCATGCGGAAGAGCGTTGTCGATGCATGCATGGAACGGCGTTGAAGGCGCTCGAAGAACCGGTGAGGACGGTAATCAGTTGGAGAGAGTGCCGCTCGCTAATAGGGGCACCCTCCATCTCTCCTTTCAGCTTTACATAGAGTATGGATGACCAGTAATCTTTTGCCAAATTCTGTAAGAGTGAAGCACAATTACCGACTAAGTCCCTACTGAGATTAGCTTGTGTACATAACACGAGAAAATAGCGTCTTCATTGTTTTGACTAGAAGAAAATTAGTGGCATAGCATTTTGATCAGTTGCAGTATCTCTCGTCACTCGCACGAGATTTGGGTAGGTTAGGTCAGGCGTATCTAGTACTTCATCCATTTCACTCGCACTCGTCAAAGAGAAATCTTTTGTTCTATATCAGTTATACCTAACGCTTCATCCATGGTCACCAAGGCAGATGGCTCTAGCTTCCATAAAATTATTCATGAATGCAGAGCTTAGTACTTGAAATGTGTAGTCCTGATCCTAGTAACGTATATATGCTATAACAAAACTAAACTATAGCCACGCCACCCAAAATCAAGTAGCCACGCCAAAGAAAATTAATCGTGGCTACAGTAGGTGGCGGGCTACTATGGCCACTATAGCCACGGTTGGCTTCTTGAACCGCAACTATTGTAGCCCTGAACAACAGCCACGGTTGGCTTCTTGAACTGTGGCTATTGTAACCCCTTTGGGAGCTATTACTATTATTATCTATCATTTTGCACCATTTTTATGTTTCTTAATAATTCAGACCCACAATTTGAGTTCTCGAGAAAATGAGGACGAAGAGGAGGATGATTTTGATAACCTCACTCTCGGTCACTTATGTGGTGATTTAATGGAGGAGGTTATGGATAATGACAGTGGTCACCTAAGTTGTGATTTCCAAACTGTCTTCAAAAAGAACAAATCAAAGAGCTCCTCTAGAAAGAAAGATAATGCAAAGATTAGGATCATTAAGAAACATAAAAATGGTGCAAAATGAAAGGAATCTTTTGGAATAGCAGAGGTCTTAGTGACTTGGCTAAATTGAAGTTCCTCTCGGATACGTGTAGAGAAGAGAAGCTAGACTTCATCGCTCTACTAGAAACCGGGAAAAAAGATTTTTCTCAAAGCACCTTGAATAATATTTGTGCCGGACGAGACTTCATTTGGCATTGGTCCGAACCTCATGGTCGGTCCGGTGGCATTTTATTGGGTATCAATTTAGAAGTGTTTGATATCGAAGTATCGATGAAGGTGATTTCTATGTGAAATTTCATCTCCGAAATAAATTCGATGGTTTCCGATGGGTTCTAGTGGCGGTTTATGGGGCCGCCCAAGATGAGTTCAAGGAAGCCTTTCTAGCTGAGTTAGTTCAGACTTGTGCTAAGGAAGACTTGCCTTTAATTGTGGGTGGTGATTTTAATATCATTAGAAAGCCACAAGAGAAGAACAATGATAGATATAATGATCGATGGCCTTTCCTGTTCAATGCGGTCATAGATAGCTTGAATTTGCGGGAATTGGAGCTATCGAATCGTAAGTTCACTTGGGCAAACTCGAGACCGGTTCCCACTTATGAGACGCTTGATCGCGTGTTGGTAACAACTGAATGGGAAACTAAGTTTCCTTTATCAACGGTTCAGGCACTAAACCGGGACATCTCTCGATCATACACCTTTGCTTTTAAGTACGGGGAATGGTACACACTCGAATAAGCAACCACTTTTCAGATTTGAATTAGGGTGGCTTTTGAGAGATGGTTTTGCGGAGTTAGTCACACAAGTGTGGAACAATGAAACTAGAGGGCACACACCACTACAAAAATGGCAATTTAAAATTCAGCGGCTTAGACAATTCATAAGGGGTTGGGCCAAGAATACTAGTGGTGCATACAAAAAAGAAAAGCAGGAAATTATAAAAAAGGCGGATGAACTTGACAAAAAAGCCGAGACTCAGTTGCTTAGTCCTCAAGAACTTAATTTAAAACAATGTCTTAAACAACGCCTTGCACAATTATTAAGGGAAGAAGAGATAAAATGGTATCAAAGAGCCAAGACAACTAAGTTGTTGCAGGGTGATTGCAATACCAAATATTTTCATCTCATAGCCAATGGCAAGCATAGGAAAACGAGAATTTTTCAGTTAGAACAAGAAGAGGGATTAATAGAAGGTGATGATAATCTTAAACGATACATCACTAATTATTATAAAAACCTCTTTGGCGCGTCCGAGAAAAATAGCTTCGCCATGGTTGAGTCCATAAGAGATGACATCCCCCACGTAACGGCGGAGGAAAATGAAATTCTTACTTCACACTTTATGGAGGATGAAGTAAAGAAAGCCATTTTTCAAATGAAACACAATAAGGCACCGGGACCGGACGGTTTCCCGGCGGAATTCTATCAAGCCTTTTGGGAGCTCATAAAGGCCGATCTCATGGCTCTGTTTAATGAATTTCATGCGGGTCACCTCCCCTTGTTTAGCCTAAATTTTGGCATCATCACGTTGCTTCCCAAACAAAAAGAAGCTAAACAAATACAACAGTTTAGACCTATTTGCTTGCTTAATGTGAGCTTTAAGATCTTTACAAAGGTAATGACAAACAGAGTGGCTCTAGTAGCTCAAAAAGTCATTAGGCCTTCTCAAACGGCCTTCATGACCGGGAGAAATATTATGGAAGGGGTAGTGATTTTGCATGAAACCATTCACGAAATGCATAGGAAAAATTAAATGGAGTCATCTTAAAACTAGATTTTGAGAAGGTCTATGATAAGGTTAATTGGTCTTTTCTTCAACAAACATTGCGGATGAAGCGTAAATGGATTGACCAAATTGTCAAAGGGGGTAGCGTTGGAATAAAAGTGAATGAGGAGGTAGGTCACTATTTTCAAACCAAGAAGGGACTTAGACAGGGAGACCCTTTATCGCCGCTTCTCTTCAATCTAGTGGCTAATATGTTGGCTATATTAATTGAGAGAGCTAAGAATAACGGAGATTTCCGAGGAGTTGTTCCACACTTGGTGGACGGCGGACTCTCAATTCTCCAATATGCGAACGATACAATTCTTTTTATGGAACATGATTTTAACCATGCCAAGAATCTTAAACTAGTGTTAAGCACCTTTGAGCAGCTGTCGGGGTTAAAAATAAATTTCCATAAGAGTGAATTGTATTGCTATGGGGAGGCCAAGGACTTCGAACCCGAATATGCTCGGTTGTTCGGATGTAACACAGGGTCTACACCTTTCAAATACCTCGGAATACCTATGCATCATAGAAAACTCTCTAATAGTGATTGGATAATAATTGAAGAAAAATTTCAGAAAAAGCTTAGTAGTTGGAAAGGTAAGCTCCTCTCGGTGGGAGGGAGACTTGTTTTGATAAACTCGGTTCTCACAAGCTTAGCGATGTATATGATGTCATTTTTTGAGGTCCCTAAAGGGATTATTAAAAAACTTGATTATTATCGTTCTAGATTCTATTGGCAATGCGATGAGCATAAAAAGAAATATAGGCTCTCTAAATGGAGCGTTCTATGTCGGCCAAAAGATTGTGGGGGACTGGGTATACAAAACTTGGAAATCCAGAATATGTGTCTTTTGAGCAAGTGGCTTTCCAAATTAATCAATGAAGAGGGTGTTTGGCAAACACTCCTAAGGAGAAAATATTTGTCAAATAAAACTCTCACCCAAGTAAAAAAACAGCCGGGGGACTCTCACTTTTGGTCGGCTCTCATGAAAATGAAAGACCAATTCTTAGAATTCGGGCATTTCAAAGTCCATAGTGGCACCGAAATTAGATTTTGGGAGGACACTTGGATAGGAGATCGGCCTTTCAAATTGTCATATCCCGGGTTATACAATATAGTGAGAAAAAGGACAGCCACGGTGGCAGAGGTGCTAGGCACCATACCTCTAAACATGTCTTTCCGAAGGGCATTAGTTGGGGAAAATCTAGAAGATTGGTATGCACTTGTGGCAAAAGTTTTGCCAACCAATTTAACTAACCAAAAAGATGTGTTCATTTGGGATTTACATAAAGGTGGTGTTTTTACTACTAGTTCTATGTATTCCGCTATACTCAAAAAAGATATTGTCCCCCATAAGTGTTCCATTTGGAAATTGAAGATACCTCTAAAGATTAAAATCTTTTTGTGGTACCTTAAGAATCGTGTCATTCTCACTAAGGAAAACCTTGCCAAACGCAATTGGAAAGGAGACTTGAGATGTTGTTCGTGTAGCTCTTTAGAGACCATAGAACATCTTTTTATTGAGTGCCACTTTGCTCGCTGCATTTGGAATACAATCTATATCACATTTGGAATTCAACCGCCATCCAGCATTGCCCATATGTTTGGTACATGGCTTAATGCCATACAGCCCAAACTCAGGGACCAAATTTGTGTAGGTTTGACAGCTATATGTTGGGCTATTTGGTTGAATAGAAATGATGTGGTTTTCAATAAATCTAAGACTAACACTATCTTGCAGGTAATTTTCAGGGCTACATATTGGACTCGTACTTGGTCATTGCTACATAAGGATCTAGATGCAAGGGAGAACTTGAAGAATGCCTGCTGTCTTTTGGAGACCGTCACCATGGAAGTGTTTGCTAGATTTGGATGGAAGTTTTCTAATAGAATCACAGCCTAGCTGCTGTCCCTTTGTTTGATCAACTTTGTTTCCCTCAATTTGCTGCTCTATGGAGCGTTTGTAAGCCTAAGTGCTAACACTCTATAACTCTGTAATTCTGCATCGCTGTGTACTCCTTTTCAAAGGAGTAGAAGCGGGAACAGTTGTTCCATTATCTAAAAATAAAGTCCATAATATTGTCTAGTATGAACATGTTGGAAAGAATAATGCTCATTTATCTAGCAGAAGAAAGTCCAGTTAAGAAAAAAATGGAACCGCCTGCAATTCAGACTTGGTCACATAGTACAAGGTTGACTAGCTGATACCGTCATCCGGCACTGAAATGATGGTACATGACTCTGTTTCCTAACTACAGCTGATATGCAGCCCAGAGAAAACTATCTAAGCCAAGCATAATGAAACAAGTAGTTATATGCAGAAATCTAAGTTAGAACTTAAAGGGTTCAATTGTTCGAATATGCCCCAAAGTATTGACAAAAGCTTGTTCCAATGAAAAACTGCAAAGGAACAATTAAAAGAACAATGCACATTTATCTAGCAGATGTGCAATTCAGACTTGGTCACTTATAGTACAAGGTTGACTAGCTCATATGGCACTGAAATGATGGTACATCACTCTGTTTCCTAACTGCAGCAGCCCTAGGAAAACTATCTAAGCCAAGCATTATGAAACAAGTAGTTATATGCAGAAATCTAAGTTAGAACTTAAAGGGTTCAATTGTTCAAAAATGCCCCAAAGTATTGACAAAAGCTTGTTCCAATGAAAAACTGCAAAGGAATAATTAAAAGAATAATGCACATTTATCTAGCAGATGTGCAATTCAGACTTGGTCACTTATAGTACAAGGTTGACTAGCTCATATGGCACTGAAATGATGGTACATCACTCTGTTTCCTAACTGCAGCTGATATGCAGCCCAGTGAAAACTATCTAAGCCAAGCATAATGAAACAAGTAGTTATATGCAGAAATCTAAGTTAGAACTTAAAGGGTTCAATTGTTCAAATATGCCCCAAAGTATTGACAAAAGCTTGTTCCAATGAAAAACTACAAAGGAACAATTAAAAGAATAATGCACATTTATCTAGGAGATGTGCAATTCAGACTTGGTCACTTATAGTACAAGGTTGACTAGCTCATATGGCACTGAAATGATGGTAGATCACTCTGTTTCCTAACTGCAGCTGAATGCAGCCCAGGGAAAACTATCTAAGCCAAGCATAATGAAATAAGTAGTTATATGCAGAAATCTAAGTTAAAACTTAAAGGGTTCAGCTGTTCAAATATGCCCCAAAGTATTGACAAAGGTTGTTCTTGTTCAAATATGCCCCCAAAGTATTGACAAAAGCTTGTTCCAATAAAAAACTGCAAAGGAAAAATTAAAAGATGGTCAATATTTTGACAGGCCACGGCTTTGAAGTGTTGAGGAAATGCAGACAAGCAACATGCTTTCAATCAACAACAAGACTTAATATTAAAGTTACAAGATTAACCAGGTATTTAGGAATCAGAATTCACATAAACCATAACATAATAGCTTAATAAATGATGAGCTGGCAACTGTTACTATGGAAGAATGACACATACTTATCCAATACATCAGTGAATGCAAGTGGCAGTGATCGAGTGTTTGACTATCTGAAGGGATATAGAAGTATTAAATTTCATGAAGCAAATTATGGTCTTTATAGAATGAGACAAAATACTACTGACTGCATAGTAATCATAATCACTAAAGAATATTTAACCCTTTAAGCCTGAAGCATAATCTTCAGTAAACATGTTGGTGAATGTAGATAGATTACAATGGATATATTAGCCATACTTCCAACATTACTCTGTCCGCTCTTATTTTCTTGTAATTAGGACAAGAATTCTAGTACATGATGTGTGAGTCCAGCATGACTGGGCATGAGGATAGAGATGTTAGCCTTGACGTATAGGCGGTGGTCAAGAAGGATACATTCCAGTATTTAGACGGCAGCATCGATGAAGATTCTAGGCATATAATTTCAGCTAGTTGGTTGAAATGACATCAAACTTCTGGTGAGTTCCACAAAAGTTACAAATTCCATAGGACGGCGATAACCCGACGATGTTATACGGTGTCGAGTATTGGTCTACAAAAAAATAACATGTCGAGCAACTGAGTGTAGCAGAGATGTGCATATTGTGTTGGTTTTACGGGCATACTAGAAGGGATCGAGACCGGAATAAAGATATTCGGAGTAAGTTAGGGATGGCACCAGTCAAGAAGAAATTGATTTAACATCGGCTGAGATAGTTTGGACATGTCCAACGGAGGTCTCTAGAGGAGTCAGTATGTAGTGGGGTTCTAAAGCGAACCGATAATGTTAAAAGAAATAGGGGTCGACCTAACTTCACGTGGGACGAGTCAATTAAGAGAGACATGAAGGACTGAAACATCTCCAAGGAATTAGCTATGATTAGGGGTGCTTGGAGACTAGCAAATAATATGCCGGAATCATGACATTTTTTTCTCTTTACTCTCTACCCCTAACTCTACCTTTTTTGTATTGATTCCTTTTGTGTTTCTCTTGTCCTTGAACAAGGAATCTTGGTGGTGGATCTGGAGGTGGAGGTTGTTTTTGCTATTTTGGCTATAGCAGCGGGTGATTTTTAGATCTCAGATACCCACCACTACAATTGTTTATTTGTAGCTACGCACACGTAGCAGCGGGTGGGCATACCCAATGCTATAGTGCATTTTCAACCGCCACTATAGGACACTTTTGTAGTAGTGAAAATGCCGGACACCAAACTCCGGACATAACGTGATGCCCTCCTTCAAAACGACCTCGACCTAGCTTCTAAACTTGCTACTTCCTCACAAACAAAGAGTGAAAAAACAATAGGCACAAGAGGGTGATAAAACACCACCTTTTTCCATCAGACTATAATGAAGAGAAGTAGGAAAAATTGAATCACTAAAATTTAGGACATTCATGGCAACACTCATACTGAACCTAACGAAATTGCCAAAGTTTTTGAGCATTATTTTAGGAACATCTTCGCCATTCAACCATCAGGTAAGAATTTAAGATGATTTCAGATGAATAGGAGATTTTCAATATTGTAAAGGAAAAAAAAAGAATGCAACTCTAGGTCTTGATGGACTAAATCTACCGTGCAGCTTGGCCATGGACAAAAAATGATGTCATCTCTCTGGTAAGAAACTTCTACTCTACTGGTTCCATTCATTCAAAAATCAAAGATACATGCATTGTCCTTATTCCCAAGAAAAACAATCCCAGTACCCCCTAGGATTATCGTCCCATTAGCCTTTGAATGTTATTTATCAAATTATTGTTAAAACATTAGCAGATAGAATAAAACCTCACCTTAATGATTACATTCACCCCTCTCAATTAGCCTTATTTAAAGGTAGACGCATATCCTCAAATATTATCCTGGCTCAAGAAATTGTCCATTCTTTCAAGTTGAAAACTTGGAATGATAATGATTTTCTTCTTAAAATAGACTTAGCTAAGGTTTTCCATAGGGTGGAATGGACCTTCATTGTACAAGCACTCGGACGTCATGGGTTTCATGGTCATTTCATTGATCTCATTTACAAATGCATTTCAGCCCCTAACTTCTCTGTTATTAAAAATGGACAATCATATGGTAATTTTCAATCACAAAGAGGGATTAGACAAGGTTGTCCTCTATCCCCCTATCCTTTTATTTTAGCAATGAATGAACTATCTCTAACTCTTCAATAGGCTTTACAAGATAACATGTTGACAAGGACCACGCTGGGACCAAACTGCCCACCTATTCACTCCCTCCTCTATGCGGACGACCTTCAAAAATTAAGCAGATTCTTCAAGATTTTTGCAAAGACTCTAGTCAGACACATAGCTGGGCCAAATCCTCCACCTTTTTCAGTAAAAAAGTTAATGAAACCACAAAACAAACCATTGAGTCAATCTTTCCGGTCCCAATTATGGATAACACTGCCATATACCTTGGTCATTCTATAATCATCTCCCACACCAATCTCTCAAAAGCATATGATTTTATCCTTACAAAATTAAGATCTAAGCTTACACTAATAGAAGAAAACAAACTCAATCATGTAGGGAGGCTTGCTTACTTCAATTATGTTTTCGCCTCTATTCCAGTCTACTACATGTCCAATATCATCTTCACTAAAAAATTCCTTGCAAAAATCAACTCCATTGTCCGTAATTTCTGGTGGGCCGGCATTCAAGAAGAGCAAAACAACAATCCCATAAACTTCAGACGTTGGAAGACATTACCCAACCCAAGTCAAGAGGTTGTCTAGGCATCATAAACATGAAAAATATCCACCTAAATCTGATGCATAACACCGCCCGCGCTTTGTCCCAAACCAGGATCCCTACCTGTCAGCCATAACCAAAGCCAAATAGTTGCCAAAAATACCTTCTGGACAGCCACCAAAAACATTCACAAATCCACTTTTTGGTCTTCAATTCTAGCCATCAGACCTACCCTACTCTAAAATATTGCCTACCAAATCTGCAATGGTAACACAAATATTTAGACATAGCCCTGGTGCCTAATTTGAGAAAATCTTCACAATAACCTCAATCTCAACTATAATAATGGACCCATCCCTAACATTGTTGCAGATCTTTGGCTACCCAATACCAAACAATGGGATTTGAAGAAAATCTCTTCTATCTTTGGTTTGTAGGTGATGAAGGTGGTTAAAGAGATTCTTGTCATACATCAAAATTGTGATGACATTCTAAATTGGAAGACTGTTAATTCTAGAAACTGCACAACCAAAGAGGCATATATATAATTATTTAGCTACACAGAGGGAAATTCAAATCCCACAAACATGAAGCAGGGCTCTCCCGGGTAGTGTCTCAAATCTTTTGAACATTATTTGGAAAAGCAAAATCATTCCACCAAAGCTCAAAACTTTTGCCTGGAGAATCATGAGACAGGCTATTGCCCCACGACTAAGGGCCTGAACATATATTAATCATATTATCAAAAGTTGTGCCCTACGTGGTGCATATTAGGACGATGCTCATCTTTTCGTCAATGTAAGAAGAGTTTGGTTTGCAGGTCCTTTGCCTCTCACAACTTAGAATCTCCCTTCCAGCCAACTAGGAATTCAGTCACAATTATCTTACACCCTTTCCCCTGACTCCACAAAAAAAAAAAAAAAAAAAACTTAATTCTGCAAAATAAAATAAAGTCTTTGGTGACTGATCTCTGACTATAACTTGGGAATATGTTGCTCTCCCAATCATGGTCCTATGGTGGAAACATTCGTGGAAGGGTGGTACATCAACTGCAGAATTCCATATTCATAGGCGAATGGCTTATTCATAGGCGAATGGCTTGGGCCACAGAAGGATTGTATCCATGGTGGCTGGAGTTCATTATTGGTATATTTTGGATTCCGTAGTGTGGCTGAATCTAGTGCTGGTGTCTAATTCGTGATTCCCCACTCATACTCTAGGGGGTTATTAGGTTACAATTGTGTTTGCAACGGTAGGCATCCAGTTGGTGGAACTAGTCATGGTGTTGACTGGGAGATCATGCATCAAGAACAAAGCTGCGAAAAAAATGCTTTGTATCTTTTATTGTCCTTATTTTCATCAGTGTGGTAGTTCTGCACACCTGATGATGATGACAAATATTGGTGACCATATTGCACTTAAAGTTTATGAAAAATTATCGCCGTTTGGTTGTAGCTTTTCTAAGTAGCAGATCCGGGATTACTAGGATTTCCTTATTATCTAGAAAAAGGAAGGCTATAATCCTTACTATGCACCAACCAGTTCCAAGAGATGTCTCGTTAAATAATATTGTCCTAGCAGTAGATTGGTGCAACTCATCACAGCACAGAGCCCTCGATCTCAATGAAGATAAAAAGAGGGTGCATCAAAGTTATTTTAAAAAAGAACAAGCGTCAGAATTGAGGTAACTGATAAGTTGGTAGTCTGATTATTTTCTTGTCCTATAGGATCTACCATTATCTCTAGTGTGAATTATTTACGTGCCCCAAAAATTCAAAAAGAGCCTGGCCGGTGCATCGTTCCCATATATTTCTACTCCTAGCAAACAGAAGCTTAAGTTGTACCACCAAACATCTGCTTCTGTTGTCATAGTTTTTCACATGGCTCATCAATCACTGATGTTAGGGTAGTTTGTAAAAAATGTTTTCACCGCCCTCAAAACTGTGTGTGACAACCATATAAAAGCATGAGGCACTACTAATGTACTGTGTGTGAGTTATCGGTACATAAATACTGCATCACACTGTCCATGGATCACCTGTTGAGTACACGCGTCATGACAACTGGCAGGGACCGATAAGCACACTACAATGTCATCTTGAATCGATGCGCCACGGTTTCATAGTACTACGTCTAGATAAATTTACCAACATATAATGTAAGGAATTGTGAAGAACAGAAACAAAGTTGTTATCCTTTTTTCCTGTGAGAGATGGATGGTTAGTTAACAAGGCGAGCATTTCGAAAACAACCTGTTCCCCGCACCTCTTCTTGATAGCTATTATGCTATCAAGTGAAAGTGACGTATCCTCTGCAGATAGAAAAAAGGGACAGAAAGAAGAAAAAAAAAGGGAACGAAGAAGCAAAATTACGGTCTTGGCAGCAGAATTTGACTTCTCAGTACAATATTGCTGAGGGGCATAACGACATTCGGTGTGGACAGATTAATGTTAAAGACCATGAAATAGCTACAAGCTCCAGATTTTTTCAATTCTCAGTGCAATACTACCGCCATGCATTGGATGGCTTGGTTCTGGTCCAATTCGGACTCGGCTTCTTGAGCGGTTATACCAACGCGCAGGAAGAACAGCTTGGCGGTTGGTTCTAACTTCTAAACCCACCAACGCAAGCATGGCACAACGCAGGGGCGCTGCCTGCAGCCACTGCGGTTGCTTCGGATCCAAGTGACAGCCTGGCAGCTACGACTCGGACGCCTGTGCCAGGTGCATGGGGGCTATCTATATAAACCCACCAATAGTGCAGGCAATTAAGACGCGATCCTGTGCTGATCCAAGCAGTTCCCTCGCGACGATGGCGATCCTCCGTGGCTGCAAGAAGCTGTTGAGCAGCAAGGACGCCGGAGCCCTCCCCGGATCCGGATGCTGCCCAGCCCGGAGGAGTTGGACCTCATCGGCGACGCGATCTTCGATCTGATCCAGCGCAGCACCGACGAGGACGCCAAGGAGGCGCTCCGCGCGCTGTTCGACCAGGTGATCGCGCACTGGGTCTGCAGCCGGCCGCGCAGGAAGAAGAAGAAGAAGCAGGGAGTTCATCTGGATGACGGCGCCGGTCGTAGTGCTGCTGACAGCGACGACCGCACGACGAAGGCGGTCTGCAAGCTGCTCCGCGATTTCATCGACGCGTGGCGGAACAGCGAGCCCACGACGTCCCAGCGGGAATCGGGGGAGCCCACGACGTGGACCGTCTGGGCGAGCAGGGCAGCGCCCGTGCTGTTGGCGGCCTCAACTCTTGTTGGTGTTGGGGAAATTAATCGACCAAGCCGCCAGGCTCTGCTTGCCGGCGGCCGGGAGGCGGCCATGAAGTCAAGACTCCACGAAAAACAGAGGAACCAAGAATCTGCAGGTTCTGCTTGCCGGCGGCAGGGAGGCCACGAAGAGAAGTTGAACGGGAAGCAGAGGAACGAACGAAGAATCTGCAGGCTTGGTCCACAAAGAGAGGGTCCACGACAAGCAGAGGAGCTCCTCAAGAACCAAGAAGCCGCCAAGACGAACTTGAACGAGGAAGCAGAGCAACGAAGAGGCTAACCCCAAGATTCATCTCTGCACTAGGAACTTGGATGTGCTCAATTGAAAATTTGTCCATGACTGATCGCCAGCTTTAGTTTTGCTCTGTTCGGTACTGCAAAATTCAACTCGCAGTGTGAAGCAGGATCAGAGCTTCACGTTCCTAGGGAACCTCTGCAGTTGGAACTCGTGTTATTGTATACACGGAGCAATCCCATGTGATTTGTATGAAAACTATGAATTGTATGATGATTATATGAACTAGCCCATCAACCCGTGCAGATACATCTGCACGGTTTACAATGATACATCAATAGTTGATGTTTATAAAAATACATAGATTGACTCTTACTTTTCTTAATAATACTCATCGAACCAAACAAATGTAAATGTAAATCTTAATCTTTTGTTAAAACACCATTTATACGTATTTCATTTTCTGTTTTGAAAAGTTGAATTTTGAAACCAATAAAGAAAAAAAAATATTTAATACACTTGGACAAACTTACTGAAAATTTGCATGATATGAAATGCACATCTAACCTTATTCGTTTTAAGTAAATTTGAAACCATCTGTACATTTCCCCATGATATAAAATGCGGTGCGCGGGTTGATAGACTAGTTACAATAATACACCAACATCTAGCCAGACCTGCACGTACCCCTCAATCCCCTGCCAGCGCGAGGCAGCTGCGTGTACCTTCCCTCTGACCGAAGCGCGGCAATCTCGGTGCGCCCGCAGAAGGAGGCATGGTCCGGACGATTTGCTCCCGGCAAAGTATAGAGAACGAAGCCCACCTCGCGCGTTTTCTTCGAGCCTGCTAGTCCAAGCATTACTACATGTACGCTTGACGGCTTGAGAGTTTAACCTTGGGCCTGACCCACTCGCTTTGACGCTGGTGCTTTGTAGAAGTCCATATTGCACGGGATGCGTTACGTGGCTGGGCGCCCCTAAACATGGAATTAATCTACAAGACCCAGTGAAGGTACCTAAGAAGCCGCAGATTGTGTAGGCCATCAAGGCATACTGGACCGTTGCAGCCTTCGAGGTCCAGCACACGCAGAGATAATGATGAGAGAGCAGCCAGGCTCGGAGCAGCGCTTGCCTTGCCGAAGACGGTGACTGATCGGACATGGGTCAAGTTCCTTGGCAAGGCTTCATCCTGCTTGTCGCTGCTCTGGATTGATAGCCGGCGGATAGCTTCATGGTGGATTGTTGGTTCATGTTGGTGCCGAGCATCCACCAGAGTGACAAAGTTCTCTTCCTTGGATTTGCATACAATAAAATCATATATCACGAGGTGAAGCCTGCAGTACCATGAGGATCCAGTACCATGATCATTCTTCGTATGCAGCAGCTGTATCATATTATTGCTAATGAGGCCGTGGAGGTACTCTTTTGCTTCCTTGTTGGTAGCTATAATACGGTGAGACCCGAGTATGAATCCCTCAGCACGATATAACCTCCATAGCCGCTTAACTTCAACCTTGTAATTCTCAGGAAATATGCTCAGGTACAGCAGACATTGCTTGAGATCTCGTGGCAGATCTCTGTAGCTGAGGTTGAGTGTCTGCTTCAGCCCATCCATATGTGAACTCGATAGCAAGTTGGATCCAAGCCTCTCCCATTCATCCCTTGATGGCTCGTGTGCTAACATGGCAGCGACACTAACCAAAGCAAGAGGCAGGCCACCACATCTTCTCATGATTTTGTGAGAGACCTCGTCCCAATATGGCGGACAAGCTTGCCCGGTTGTTTCGACTTGCTTCAGAAACAACTGTCTTGAGTCGGCGTCACTAAGCAGGCCCATCTTGTGAATGTAATCGCCTGAACATTCCGATGCCACTTCATCATCCCTTGTTGTGGCGATTATCCTACTACCAAGATCGTTATCTGGGAAACAATCCCTTATTCGCATCCAATGATCCGGACTCCATAGATCATCAAGCACGATTAGGTATCTGTTTTATTTGCAAAGTCAAAACGGATGATGCACAGTTGAAGGAAGAGTTAGTATAACATAGATATGTGGTTCTGAATCTAAAGTAAAAGCAACGGAAGGAAATGCTAGCGTGCGTCCTACCTCTTGTCCATCAGTATGTCTCTGATGCTCGTGACGAGTTTTTGGTCAATATCCTCGTTTGCATTGTGCTCGTCTCCACCAAACTGCGAGAGCAGTTCCTTGAGAATAGTAGGGCGGTCTGGCTTCGGTCCTAGGAAGATGAAAGCTCGGCACTGGAAGAAGCTGTGTTCTCCGAGGAGCCGCTGGTACACCGTTGCGGCCAGGGTAGTCTTCCCAGAGCCGGCCATCCCGGTAATGGAGACGATCTTGCGCCCGGGCTTGTCACCGGGATCCGTGACCATCCTGGTGACCTCGTCGATCGCCGCATTGAGGCCGACGAGGCATTTGGTGTTGACGTGGAGGAGCGTGGTCGGCCGAGGATCGTCGATGGGCAGAGGCTTGGTCGGCGCGTCCAAGTTGGAGCCGGGCCGCCCTTTGTTCAGCTCTTCAACACGAGCCTGTAGGTCACGGAGTTTGCGGGCAATACCTTTGCGGTCACGAAACCGCTGCAGAAAACTGGAGGATGCCGGCGGGCGGTAGTAGCGGTAGTTGAGGTCGAAGAGGTCGAGCCAGTCCTCCATGTCGTCGGCGAGCTTGTAAGCTTGGGTGACCCAGGCCCTAGCATCGTCGTCGGAGCTGTCGATCATCCCTCGTATTTTCCAGAGCTGTCCCCGGAGGAGTTGCGAGTCGCCGCTGCCGACGCCGGAGAAGAATAAGCGGTCAAACAACCACCTTGGCAGCTGTACTTGCACCAAGAACTCCAAATTATTCGCTACACGTCCCGCCACCATTGGAGCTAGCAAGGTTGGAGTGCGACGGTTTGTTTGGCTGGCCAGATCGAGGCAGAGCGCAAGCGCAACGTCTGGTTGTTGGCAGGTCTCAGTGATCGTAAGCGGTGGGCTGAGTCAGGGCGGCGGCCTAGAGGTCGGTAGATTTGCCGTCGGACAGAGCTAGCAGGTGTGAGGAGGGAACGCACAGGCTCCGACAGGAGGTTGCAGGAGGAATTTTTCGTTTCATTCTGGAGTAATTATGATTTTGCTAGGAATAAAGCCAAAGTGTTAAAGCCATCAACATCAGTTATACAAAGCCATACCTGCGTCTGCACTTTTTTTTCTTTAATACGCTAAAGCCGACCATCCTCACGCGGCACCTGGGCCCTGATCAAATTCCATTCTTCCTGCTTCTGCAAGCGTCCTGTTGGTCATTTCAGTCCCACGCGTCCCTTCTTTTTATTTGCCACCAAGTCACGCCACCAAGTCCCTTCTGTTAGGGGCGAGGCCCATTACGCCATTTCCCCAGGCGTTGTTGCCCGGGGTGCCATGGGTCCCACACGGGAACCAAGGGAAGGGAGTTAAGCCTCCCACACAACTGTGTCGGTCCCGCGGTTACTTCCCGCGCCGCGCGAGGTTCGCTAGGGTTTCGGAGTGTGCCGCCCGCCCGCAGGCGGTGGCTTCCCTCTCACACCCCGTCCAAGCTGGGCCGCGATACCCGTCGAGCCCCACAGCCTGTTGAAGATGGGCTGGCTAGATCAGCCCACGGACGATTATGGGAACCCCTGTTCCCTGTACACCGACAGGTGTCATCTGCATGCTGAAGGATAGCAATTCCTTTGGGATAGGGGGTCACCCAGCCAAACAGTGTTGTGCTTTCAGTGGTAGGAGACATTCCTGTCGACAGCGAGACGCCAATGGTGACTTTGTCAATCTTGATGATTTGTAGGTTCAGTCTTCGACGATACGCATAGGGTAGGAATTGCGTACGTACGTTCGTAGGGGGTGAGTGTGCCTGCGTTGTGAGTGACTAAATTTTATTGCGTATTCTCAAAAAACAAAGTATCTCATGACTATCAAATCATTTCTTCTCTTTCAGAAACACTACCACAAAATCAGCCTCCCCTCTCTTCCGGCAGTGCACGGGGTGGCGCCTCCCCACTTCCGGTAGCGCACCGCCTCTCCTCCCTCCCCCACAACTGGTAGAAGCGGCGCCAGCCAGATCCAACCGGGGTGACATCGGGGCGACCGGATCTAGCGAGGATGGAGGTGGCGGCCGCGAGCGACGGTTTGGGATGGCATGGAACGGGCCCACGTGGGTTCGCTTTTTTTGGTTGTCCAATTTAGCTGTAGCGGCGGACGGTTTCAGTTCTCTGGAACCCACCACTACAGGTCTTTGTTTTTAGCTGCAAAGGGGTAGCGGCAGGTCACTATATCCGTCACGACAGTGTATTTGGCCCGGCGCTACAGTTGCTTGTTCTGGTAGTGAAATAAAGCTAAAAAAATCATAAATCTATACTTAAAAGTGGAAACATAAAGCAGTAAAGGTGTATTCGCGTAAATGGCTATACTTTAAACCGGAGGGGTCGCAACCAAAAGAGCACACAGCTGTAATTAAAAATGCGAATACCAAAACCTTTCACGCACGCTATCCGAGCATAGGAAGGTTGTCGGTTGCTGAGTGGATACCAAAACCTCACACACACGCTATCTGATCAAGTTCCCTTTTCTTGAGATGCATGCAAATGCATCCGGTAGGCGCTTTATTCACATGCGTCCTTATACGTGCCTTTTTTCTATTTTATTTTCTAGCTAACGCAATTTTTAATAACATTTAATATATGTCGCAGCAGGCCGTCTTCCATGCGCTCAAGGCTTCGTGAAATTTTCGCTTCCAAAGCCTTGACACATACAATAGACAACACTAGTAGTTTCACATCTGATCTCAACGGGAGAAAGGCACTTATTCAGCAGTGACACGCGAGGCCATGGACCTCATCGTCGGCGCCTCGAACGATGCCGTGAGTTCCCTGGTGAACAAGCTTGGGAGCCTCCTGGCCCAGGAGTACACTATGATCGAGGGAGTTGGTGACGACATCCAGTACATCAACGACGAGCTGGCCAGCATGCAGGCCTTCCTCAACAGGCTCCAGAGGGAGGTGGGACGCCACAACGAGCAGCGGCAGGACTGGATGAAGCAGGTCAGGGAAGTGGCCTACGACATCGAGGACTGTGTGGACCACGTCGGTCACCGCCTCCGCGGCGAGCCCCGCGGGAGTGGCTGGCTGGTCTCCCTCAGGCGGGCGTGGTACCTGCTCACCACGCTGTACTCGCGCCACTGCATCGCCACCGAGATCGGCACCCTCAAGGCGCGGGCGCAGCACGTCAGCGAGCGCCGTACCCGGTATGGGGTGGAGAATCCTGCTAATGTGGCCGACGGCTCAGACGCGGCGAACGCTCCCGGGGACCGACCAACGCCACCTCCCCAGCTCATCGGCACCATGGAACCTGTGGGCATCGAGGACGCCATGATGGAACTCGAGCCATGGTTCACAGTGTCCAACCAGCAGGGTGCCCACCATCGGCCAAGGTTCCTTGCCATTGTTGGGTTCGGTGGCCTTGGCAAGACCACACTGGCCATGGCTCTCTACAACAAATTTGGAGACGAGTTCGATTGCAGAGCCACGGTACTTGCATCACAGAAGTTCCATCTCCGGAGGGTCCTGCGAAGCCTGATAAACGTGTTCCATGAGCAGCAGTCTGCTAGTGATCCCAGGAATCACCTCGACGGTGTTGACGAATGGGGAGAAGAAATCCTCAGAAAGAAGCTCGATGATCAACTAAGAGACAAGAGGTACTATATATATATATATCGTTTTGGATCTTCACTCGTGTTTAATCATCCTTGGTTCTATTGTTTGTCGTAACATGTTGCGAAGAAAATTTTGTTTCATCACATTCATGGTATGGCGGTGAAACATTTTTTGCTGGATTGAAATTGCTATGAATTAATTATCCACTTAGATTGAAAATGGTGAATTATATATGATATTGTCAAATCTAGATGATATCCGGAGCCATGTTTAGGGACCTACATTTTCATTTCGAGAGTGTAGAAACTAAAATGACACCTGAAGCTAAGTATAAGGAGCTCAAAAAGCAATTTGAGAGTATAGGGATCTAGATTTTTTTAGATAATGGAATAAAACTCCAACATCTACACCCTTGTGAGAGTGTACACTGCCGGTATAGGGATCTAGATGACACAACGAGACAAGTTGAAGTACCAACCATTAACTTTACTCTTTATTAGTGCATAGTTATTGCTCTCTCTAGTTGTCACACAAATTGTATGCTTACTATTGGTAGTCATAATTGCAGCTTACCATTGGTGGTGCTGGCACCAATCTTAAAGTATGCTAACTGATTTCACTTACTAGTATAGAAATTTTTTTACATTTGATGTTCCTTTTTTTTGTTATAGACGTAACACTTCTCTCAAGCAATAGAACATATAACTAGTACTCCCTCAAGCAGTAAGACATATAACTTGTACTTCCTCTATCCCAAAATATAAGCATTCAAGGCTATGATAGAGAATGTCTAGAATGAATATGAACACATTACTGTCTAGATACACTGAAGATTCTATGAATCTTGACAAAACTTAGAAATACTTGTATTTTGGGACGGAGGGAGTAACACATATATGTGCTTAGATTAGTAACATACACATGTACTGCATATATGTGATAGTACACAATTTACTCCATTTACGATAACTTTGGGATACCTTACTAGATGTGTTAATAGAAGCCTTAATAATATATATTTTTTCTACCTCTAATGTTTGAAATAGGTACCTTATCATGATTGATGATATATGGTCTGTATCAGCATGGGAAAATTTAAGAGATTATCTTCCAAATAATAAGAAGGGTGGTACCATCATGCTAACAACAAGGTTCAAGTCTGTGTCTGAAGCCTGCCGCCGCCATAATGGTTATGTCTACGAGCAGAAGCCACTTTCCGAAGGAAGTTCCTACAATCTGTTTGACAAAACAATATCAAGTGCTGCTTATGATCTTTGTATTACCAGACCCATTAACAACCGGGTGATCATGAAGACGTGCGGAGGTCTGCCCTTAGCCATAGTTTTGGTGGCAGGTCTGATGGTTAGTAAGCTGAAGTCAGAACCTGGCTCAAACATGGACACTGAGTTGGATAAACTGGATCAAGCATTAAGTACAGTTCTTGGGAAAAATCTCAGTACTGAAGGAGTGACACAAATACTAAACTACTGCTACAAGAATTTGCCAACCGAGCTTAAAACATGCTTATTGTACCTAAGTATGTTTTCCAAGGGTAGCTTGATCAGTAGAAAGCGTCTAATCAGAAAATGGATAGCTGAAGGACTCATCACTGAGAAACATGGACAGAGTCTCGAGGAAATTGCTCAGGACTGCTTCAATGAACTCATCAGCAGGAACCTCGTCCGGGCTGTCAACAATAGCAGCAATGGCAAGGTGAAGAGTTGCCTGGTCCACGACATGGTTCTTGAATACATTGTTGCCAAGTCAAGTGACGAGAATTTTATCACAGTGGTTGGTGGACACTGGCAGATGCCATTTCCAAGCTACAAAGTGCGCCGATTGTCAATCCATAGAAGTGACCCACAAGAGAAAGAAATGGTAGAGAGGATGAAACTATCACATGTGCGGTCATTGACAGCGTTGGAGAGTTTCAGAGCTCTACACTCTACTATGCACAAGCTTCAAATACTTCAAGCCCTAGATCTTGAAGGTTGTAAGGACTTATCCTTGAATCAGCTGAAGAAAATATGCAGCTTGCACCAATTGAAATACCTCAGTCTGCGCCACACGGACATCGAGGAAATCCCCAACAACATTGGCAGACTGGAATATCTGGAGTTATTTGATATCAGGGATACCAATATCAGAAATCTACCTACATCAGTTGAGAGGCTTCAGCGATTGGCCAATCTACTCGCTGGTAATAAGAACAAAAGAAGAGCTCTGAAATTAACAGAAGGAATCACGAAGATGACAGCTCTGAAGACTCTGTCCGGAATTGAAATCTATGGAAGTTCTAGTGGTACTGGCAAGGGAAGATTCATCGTCAGGAAAACAACAGACGCAAGGGAACAAGCTACGGCCTCTAGGCCTGCAACCGATGGTCATCAGGATGGAGATGAGTCTGGTTGCCACCGGCAATTCAAGAGGCATTATTTTTTAAACAAAGCCACTAATACTAGTGTAGCTAAAGAACAACGTTCATTTGCAGACTTGGAGAATCTCACCAATCTAAAAAAGCTCACAATTTACAGACTGGTAGGATTCACCAACCGAGACAACGAGTTGCTGCTATCTGCAATTGAGCATTTGAGTAGTTGCTCCCTAAAGGTTTTTTCCATCGACGATGATTTCTGTGGCTTCCTCGAAAGCTCACTCAGTGCTTCACAGGCGCCACCAGAGCACCTGCAAACCCTTGGGCTATCTGGTAGATTGCCTCAGTTGCCCAAGTGGATAGACCGTCTGCACAACCTTGAGAAGTTAACCCTGTCCATGACCTCACTCAAAACAAGCACTTGGGTGACCCTTGCTGAGCTACCCGAGCTGTTCTCTCTCGTTTTTACACTGGATTCTGAAAGGAAGGAAGCAACTGTTTTTCAGATTCTGCATACAAATGCGCTGGAGACAGAAGGAACAATCTTTGTGCCATCCGGAGGATTCACAAAGCTTAAGCTGCTACGCTTCATGACACCGGTGCTGCCACGTTTGAGCTTCCTGGAAGGGGCAATGCCAGAGCTCCAGAGACTTGAGCTGAGGTTGGTAATGATGGAAGGTGTGTATGGCCTGGAGAATCTTGGGAGCCTCCGGCAGGTGTTCCTGACAGTTAACAGTCAGGCACCGGCAGATGCCAAGGCAAAAGTGTCTCAGATCAAAGCATTGGCAAACATGATTTTGAATGGGCCCAGTGTTATTGTTGATGAGTACAACGATTCAGCATAAGAAAAGAAGAACAATGGTAAGAAATACTTTGGGACAAGCATTGTTCATGCATTTGTTTTTCTCTAGGTATATGTTTTCCTTCCAGGCTTGCTGAATCTAGCTGGTCTCTACCTCCTCCGGAAACTGGCATGCAAATAACGATCCATCAGTTACATTGAGTTTGGCGACAGCAAACTGCAAATGCACTCTGCAAAGAAAGCCGACATGCAAAGACTGGAGCTGGAAACTTTTGCCTCAATCAATTATGAACACTGCAGGTTTTGGGTTGTATTTTCTTTTTGGATGTTTGCTTCCATCCTGTTTGTTGTGTGTTGGATACGCAGTCCTCCTACATATTCGAGAAAAAAAGTGTCGACTACTATGTATTTTTTTATGATCCTTTTTTATTGCAACTACTTCAACATCAAAATTTAGACAAAGAACATTACGACTAATACAAGGTAATTTGCCTCAAAATAATAAAAAACTAATCCAAGGTAATTCTTTAGCTGGCAGCACAGAATTAATGCAGGAGTTGAAGTTGTGCACTAATCTGAAGCGTTATTGCTTCCACGAATCCACGGTAGTATGTTTGTTTAGGTCTTTGATATTTATATGTGAAGCTGGTTAGTTAAATTTTGCTTTCTTCCACTGATGTTTGATAAACTTAACTGGTAGATCCTATGACATTTTCTCTAGATAGTCTATTGAATATTAAACTGATGTTGTGGTACATCAGCTGTTTCTCCAAATCTCTGTTGACAAGTGGCAATAAAGGAGTATTAGAATCTCCAGAATATCTGTTCTTACATGCTGAACTCCGTACCATGGCAACAACTCTGTTTCTTGCGATCGAATTCAGGCTGTGCTTTTATCACACTGCATTTGTTGCACAAATCCTTCTCATGCAATTTCAGGTTGCGATCTGTTCTGTTCCTGGAGCTGATTTGATTGTAACACTTGGAGTTCTTTCGGATCTTTTTTTTTGTGAAACAAGGTAGGATCTTTTGTTAGTGGTCTATTGCCTATTAGCTAACAGCAGTATAGCTTTTTGTAGATGCTTATAAAATATGTAAACTTAGCGATGAAAATAAAAATCTTATTGTTGCAACCTGAGTGTTCCCTCATCCATTGCCCCTATTGGTATTCCTTTTTTTAAAAAAATCTTTAACGAGCAATCTTAGACATAATCACATAGATTGTAAACCCGGGTGTCCTTTGTTAACCTTTGTACTTTGATGGACAATCTTGGCCGGTTGGCCCTGCAGAATATATGTACCCTTAGAGAACCGGAAATGACTTGTTGGGCTCGCTAGCAGATCATTGCTCCGGCTAGACACTACAAGAAACGTAGCCTATAGCGGCGCAAGGATAAATCTCGTAGCGGCGACAGTTTCGCGGGCCGCCGCAAAAATGCTGGCTAATTTTTAGCGGCGGACATTACAGCCCGCCGCTAAAAATAAGTCCGCCGCTAAAAATAGGCCCAGTCTCACGAATATAAAACCACTCGAACCACCAAACCCTACCTCAGTCCTCACCGCACCCCGCCGCCCCCAACTCCTCTCTCTCTCTCTCTCTCTCTCTCTCTCTCTCTCTCTCTCTCTCTCTCTCCGAGCTGGCCCCTCCCCGCCGCCGTCCTGCTTACCTCTCCCCATCGCCACCCACCTCCGGTGCGCCTCCCCGCTGCCACCCTCCTCTCGGTGGCCCTACTCGCCGCCGTCCGCCCCACCGTCGGCAACGGCGGCCTCGGGTGCGCCGGCCAGGTCCGGCCCTCGTCGGTTGGTGGCGGAAGCCGAGCGGTGGCCGGATCCGGCCCGGTGGAGGGTTAATCCGGCCGTGACCCCACCCGGCGGCGGCGACTCTCGAGGAGGGCGACCCCTACCCGGCGGCGGTGGCGGATCCCGGTGGACGGCCAGCCTCTGCGCATGCAGATCCGGCCGCGACCCCACCCGACGGCGGCTCCCGGGGACGAATCCGGCCGCGACCCACCCGGTGGTGACTCCGGCTCCCGGGGGCGAATCCGTCATCGGCGAGAGCGGATCCGGCCACGGCTCCACCCGGCGGCTGCTCCCGGGGCCAAATCCGGCCTCGGCGCAAATGGATCTTGCCTCGGCAGTGGCTGCCGGGTGGAGCGGAACCGGGTCCACTCCTCCAAGCGGTGGCGGCGGCGGGCGCTCGGGAGTGGCTGCGTTGTGAGGTGGGCCCGACAAGGGCCCACTTCTTTTTGTTTGGCTTTTCGGCTATAGAGGCGGGTGGTACCCCGATCCCGGATACCCGCCGCTACAGCCATTGTTTTGTAGCTGCGCACGCGTAGCGGCGGGTGCCCATACCCGCCGCTACGGTGCTTTTTCAACCGCCGCTATAGTACGGTTTTGTAGTAGGGAGATGTATGAAACCTGTCACGGACTAGTGTTAAATACTAGTATGTCGACAGAATCAAAAGCTAGTTTCTTCAATTTCTGTTACTCTTAGTAGGTTGTTGTCCTCTTTGGTTCCTCATGATAACCATCCTTCATTTCAGTGCCCATTTTACTCCGAGTATCTCCAGTCCAATCCTCCGTTTCCGCATCAGCTGCGTGTCGAACATCATGCATAGTCTTGAACTCCAGTGATGAGGTGGTTGGCAACATTCTCTTCACGACCTTCACGGTGTCCTTACGTTCGGGCCGTCAGCATACCATACGTTGTAGTGGAAGTCCACCTCCGCTAGACTGCGGTACTGCCGATACCTGATGTAACGTAGGTCTCGGGTCTCGATCGGCTGGATCACAAGGGATTACGGATGAAGGTAGAGAGAGTAAGCCTTGGGCATCCGAATTTCACTACGGGAAATCACTCGTTTGCCGAGTGCCCAAAACACTCGGCAAACATCGAAATACACTCGGCAAATAGTATGTCAAGTGCTACACTCGGCAAAGGACACTCGGCTTACCTCTTATCGGCAAAGGTTGTTTGCTGAGTGTATTCTCTTGGACACTCGGCAAAGGTTTGCCGAGTGCACAATTTGACACTCGGCATACATCACTACCAAAAAATGGCACTCGTAGCGGCGTGACCCAAAACATCCTAGCGGTGTGGCCCGAGGCGGCCCGCCGCTACGGTGTTTTTATATTTTTAACGGCGGGTTGTAATGTGATCCGCCTTTAAAAATCAATTTTTAACGGCGCATGACAATACGGCCCGCAGCTAAAAAATACAGCCCATTTTTAAAGACGGGTTATATTGTGGCCCGCCGTTATTTTTTTCTCGGCCCAACTAACTCTCTCGCATGATATAAATTCTCACTTCTTAGGGTTCACCCCATCCAGCCACCACTTCCCACGTCTCCATCTCTCTCTCTCTCTCTCTCTCTCTCTCTCTCTCTCTCTCTCTCTCTCTCTCTCTCTCTACGGCGCGCCCTCCCCTCCACTCCGACCTGCGGAGGCGGCGCCCTCCTCTCCGTCACGCGGCGGCCCGCCCCCTCCTCTCCGCTCACGGCGGTCGGAGCCCGCCCCCTCCTCTCCCCTCGCGGCGGCCGGAGCCCGCCCCTCCTCTCCGTCACGCGGCGGTCGGGGCCCGCCCCCTCCTCTCCGTCACGCGGCGGCCGGGGCCCGCCCCCTCCTCTCCGTCACGTGGCGACAGGAGCCCGCCCCTCCTCTCCGTCACGCGGCGGCCGGGGCCCGCCGCCTCCTCTCCACTCGCGGCGGTCGGAGCCCGCCCCTCCTCTCCGTCACGCGGCGGTCGGAGCCCGCCCCTCCTCTCCGTCACGCGGCGGCCGGGGCCCACCCCCTCCTCTCCGTCACGCGACGGCCGAAGCCCGCCCCCTCCTCTCGCGTCACGCGGCGGCCGGGGCCCGCCCTCTCCTCTCTGTCTCGTGGCTCCCGGCGTGTCTTCTTGCGCAGATCCGGTCGCCGGGTAGTTCGACCAAATGATGACCCGCCGCAAGAAATGTTTATTTTTAATCTGCGATGTCATAACGGCGGATTGGTTGGCCCGCCGCTACGAGTACATTTTGGCCCGCCGCTACGGTAATGAAATGTGGTAGTGCATTTTTGGAAAAATAAAAAAAACCAAGCCACGGTCGCCGTCACCCCCACCGTACCCCAAGCCTGCACACGCGCCGCCGGCTCGCCTCGCATCCGCCACCGCAACGCCTAGAGCCCGCGAGCTGCCGTCGTGTCGTCATGCCCCCGGAGCCGCCCGCTCGGAGCCGCCGCGGCCCTGCTCGGACGCCCGCCGCCGGGCTGGAACGACCGCGCCCGCGGCCCCGCCAAGCTCCCGCCGTCGGGCCGGAGCCGCCGCGCCCGCAGCTCCGCCTAGATGGAGCCGCCCACCGGAGCCGCCGCAACCCTGCTCGGATGCCCGCCGTCGGGCTGGAGCGACCGTGCCCGCGGCTCTACCGGCGCCCGCAGCCCTGCTCGGACGGAGCCGCCCGCCGGGGGCCACCGCGGCCCTGCCCGGGCGCCCGCCGCCGGGCTGGAGCCATCGCGCCTGCAGCCCTGCTCGGACGGAGCCGCCCGCCCGGAGCCGCCGCGGCCCCGCTGGGCGCCCGCCGCCGGGCTGGAGCCGCGGTGCCCGCAGCCTTGCTCGGACGCCCGCTGCCGGCATGGAGACGCCGCGCCCGCCGCCCTGCTCGGATGTCCGCCACCGGCCTCGGAGCCGTCGCGCCCTCCACCCTGCTCGGAGCCAGCGCGCCCGCCACCCTCGCCTGGATGCCCGCGCACCGGCTCCGGAGCCGCCGCGCTGCCTCGAGTCGCCCCAACCCGGAGAGAAGATGGGAGGTGGATAAGGGAGAGAGAAGGGAGAAAGAGATATCTCGGTGGGGATCAAGTTGACCAATAGGAAGTGACGGATTGGAGTGAGGAGATCGGTGACATGGCAGGTTTGCCGAGTGTCGAAAAGAGACACTCGACAAAGTGTTTGATATTACACTCGGCAAAAAAAATTCAAAGTACTTTGAAAAAAATTTAAAAATAGCAAATAAATTCTAATAATAATCAAATTTTGATATGACACTATTTATATGATCTATTGCCTATACAAAATGATATAAAGTGAAAATAAAATTTGTTCATTAATTTTACTCCAAATTTTAATGATGCACTCTCAACGCTAAGGTTCTTATTATGTGACTCTCCACTTTATAAGCAATGTACGTGATAACTTTTGCGAAACATTCTCTATTTTTTATTGTAGATTCCACGTATCATAGAACCACATCATAACAAATCTCATGATATTCAGACTTTATTTTATATTTTTTAGAATTTTAAAATCATTCTAAGATAAGTAAGTAGTCATAATTTCTTAAACAAGGTAAGTTAAATTTCTTTTTAATTCGTGGGTAAGGTCTCAGATTGAGCTATATAACACGAATATAATTTTTAAACTCATGTTAAGTTATTATTAGAATCACTTGTAGTTCAAATTTGGCTTAATTCAAAAATTTGCTTGAATTGTAATTAATTAGTTAAATATAGCAAACAAATATAAAAAATTACCAAAACTTCACATCAAGTATTACATGTTGTATGTATGAAGTCGAAAAAGTTTTGGGCTATAATAAAGAAAAAAGTATTTTTTGCCGAGTGCAATAAAATACACTCGGCAAACACTAATCTTTGCTGAGTGTCTTTTATTTGGCACTCGGAAAATTTAGGTTTGCCGAGTGTATTTTATTTGACACTCGACAAACTTGTGTTTGCCGAGTGCATTATTTTTGCCGAGATTTTTTATTTTGACACTCGGTAAACACGTTGTTTGCCGAGTGCCCGTAAAAACACTCGACAAACACGTAGACACTCAGCAAACGTTCATTTTTCCGTAGTGTTTAACACGTAGAACCGAGGTGGGCACTGAGCACAAGGAGGCACATTGCTCTGCTCCGAGCTCTGAACTTCGAAGCCGCCCTCTCACTCGCTCGCTCCCTTCCCTTGTAAGCCTTAACACCTTTCCAGGCCGCGTCGACGGTGAACTACGCTATTTACTAGCCCATTCCTCTACTCGGTCTCTGCCACCAGGCCCGGCAGCCACATTGGCACGACAATGTATGCTAGCCATGCGGAAAGTGACAAGTGCCAGTGTTGCGGCCGTGCCGGCCCACCGTGCAACAACGGCCGGTGTAGGGTGCGAGATGCCAGCCGCAAGGTACCCTGCTTGAGTAGCGTCGTCACAGATGAGATACATCCGGTGTCCTGTTTTATGTCGCCGCATGGAAGCTGGCGGCTGACTGAATCTGCATCATGTGCGAGCAAGATGGAACCGCGAGATATGCGAGGGTCTGCTACCAAGTGCGGCGATCTTGGTGCTCCCGCAGGAGGAAGCTCGCACTACGGAAAACAGTGAACATGCTGTGTACCATAAAGTGTGCCGTGTGTATTTTATCGAGCACACGGTGACGACCCTGTCAACCGTCTGTGCCGTGTGCTCCTACAATAAATGGCACACGACACAATTTTTGTACCGTCAACTACAGTGCCGTGAGGCTTCTGCCGTGGGTTGCACACGGTACAACTGTGCCGTGTGCTAAAGAGCTTGGCACACGGCATATTCACTGTTTCCCGTAGTGTCGTCTGCGGAAGGGAGTGGAATTCTTGTCTCTAATCCACGGAATAAATGGTAGCTCCGCTGCATCAGCTTCCACTGCTCGGCCACTCCGTCTTGACAGAGTCTGTCGAGCTCTGGTTTCTGCTCTGCTCCATGCTCTGAGTCTGAAGCCTCCTCTTTGTTATGTCAAGCTCGAAGATATCATTCCAGGCCGCATCGACGGTTAACTAATAATAGACGCTGCCTGAACACCATGCCAGGCCACGTTGACGGTTGACTAATAACAGAATAGAAGAGTTAGACGCTGTTTGGGCCGTTCTCAACTACTCGATCCAGCAGCCTAGCTTCAGCCTCCATCCCTCAGTCCACAGCCGGCGCGACAAACGTCTGCCGATACGGCCGGAACGATCTGCTCCCTGCAAAGTATAGAGAACGAAGCCCAATGGGTACCTCACCTCGCCCATGTTTTTCAAGCCTGCTAGCCCGAGCGATGTATGCCTCCCTCAAGGATTAAGGTTAATCCGGACCTGGCACACTTTGACGCTGGAGCTACTCTGTGCTTTGTACACGTCCATATTGCGCAGGAGGTAATTTTTTTTCTGCGACGATATGATGCGTTTGCCGGCTTGCGTTACATGACCTGCGAATTAAACTACAGGACCCAGTGAAATAAGAAAACACACTACATAAGAAACTGTATATGAATCGTACGTGATACAATTAAACGTTTACAAAGCAAATGGAGATATCCTTATTTCCACACATGTCCACGCGTCCATGGCAATTACAAACATTAACGGAGAATGGAGTTGCAAATAACATGGCGAAATGGTACAACGGAAATGATCAAACGGATACGATATTTGACATCAAGCACAGAGGCTTCCCTTCCTTGAGCTGAAGCAGAACACACGGAGGAATCCTGGAAAGTGTCGAGGTTTCATTCTTGTCCTGGCCTTCCCGTTGAGCTGAAGCAGCGTACTTGTTTTCCGTCAAAGATCTCATCTAAGAGTCTCATAACATTGTTGCTGTTACATGTAAAACATTTTTAAGAAAACCAGTGTAACTAATTACAAGTGTGTGCATATATATAAGGCTGCAACTCAGTTAGTGATTATACCTTGTCTTTGCAGCTAGGCCTCGACCTCCTCAATCTCAGTCGTGCTCTGAATCCCCTTTGTCGTGTTAACTAGCTCCTCGTCAGTTCTCTGAATATGACCTGTAATTCCAGCAACGACAGTACTAATTCCTGTACCAGCTGCATTGTGTGCCTTCTCTTCAGTTGCCTCAGCATTGTAGTCTTGGACTGTGCCGTTAATCAACAGATCGATCCTACTGGGGTGCTCCGTAACTGCTTGTTTCATTGCTTCCAGGATCATAATGATGTTTGAACTACCCTCTTCCAATCTATTGTAGCAAAGGGAAACCTCCTTGATACTCCGGAGTTTGTCAATACCTGAAGGGACACTATTGTCTCTCACAGGACACCCACATAATTTCAGCTCAAGATATGTGAGCATCTGCATGGATCCTGCGCTGAAACTGAGCCATGGCCTGGGGCAGTCGACAGTGAATCTCTCAAGCTTACGGAACCATCCACTTTCAATCACTATAGGGTTTTCGGTAATGTAGTCCAAGCCAAGTATCAGGCGCTGTAATTCGGGCAGGTCACCAAGTATCTTCAGCTGCTCTTTTTCTTGTTTACAGATGGTGATTTGCACGAAAGATAGATGGTTGAGCTTGGTGATCCACTTGGGAACACTTGCAAATCTTCCTGCTGTCACCTTGAACTTCTCGAGTTTCTTAGGTGGATCAGATAAGGAGCCCAGGAACTCCATGGAGCAGCCAAGTCCACAGTGGATGGTCAGAGATGCGAGGCACCGCCATCTGCTGATGGATGATAGTAATGCTTCACGGTAGGCTTCGTCACTGCACTGATGGAAGGACCATGTAAATGCAATCACCCTCAGCCACTCTAGTTCACCGAGAGACTCAATGAAGCTTGGACGGTGATCGCTTAAATCAACAGTGACTAGTTTCTGTAGCTTCTTGCAATGCCGAATGGCCTCTGGTATCCTTGTTCTTGTTTCACTCGAGTCAATGCTGCCAGGCAGCTGAGTAACCTTTGTGGATCTCACATCCAGTGTATGCAGGAACTGTAGCTTCCCAATCGTCTCCGGGAGCTCTCTGACATCAGTGCCTCTGAGGCTGAGGTATTCCAGAAGCCGCAGCTTCCCAATGCTACTGGGTAACTCTTTCACTTTTGTGAATCCCACGTCGAGTGTCTTCAGGCACCTGATTACACTGATTGTTGCTGGGAGCTCACTGACATCTGTGCCTCTAAGGCTCAGGTACTTCAGAGACCACAGATTGGGTAGCCCATCAAGGCATACTGGACCGCTGCAGCCTTCGAGGTCCAGCACACGCAGAGATAATGATGACAGAGCAGCCAGGCTCGGAGCAGCGCTTGCCTTGCCGAAGACGGTGACTGAACGGACATGGGTCAAGTTGACTGTGACATTCCGTGGCAAGGCTTCATCCTGCTTGTCGCTGCTCTGGATTGATAGCCGGCGAATAGCTTCATGGTGGCTTGGTTCATGTTGGTGCTGAGCATCCACTACAGTGACAAAGTTTTCTTCCATGGATTTGTAAACAATGAAATCATGTATCACGGGGTGAAGAAGCCTGCAGTACCATGAGGATTCACTACCATGATCATTCTTCCTATGCAGCAGCTGTACCATATTTTCGCTAATGAGCTCGTGGAGGTACCTTTTTGCTTCCTTGCTAGTTTTAACTAGGTAATCAGGGACTACAGATCCGTCAATAGTACATAGCCTCTGTAGCCGCCTAACTTCAACCTCGTAATTATCAGGAAATATGCTCAGGTACAGCAGACATTGCTTGAGGTGTCGTGGCAGATTTCTGTAGCTGAAGTTGAGTGCCTGCTTGAGCCCATCCATATGTGAACTCGATAGCAAGTTGGATCCAAGCCTCTCCCATTCATCCCTTGATGGCTCGTGTGCTAGCATGGCAGCGACACTAACCAAAGCAAGAGGCAGGCCACCACATCTTCTCATGAATTTGTCAGAGACCTCGTCCCAATATGGAGGACAAGCTTGCCCGGTTGTTTCGACTTGCTTCAGAAACAACTGTCTTGAGTCGGCGTCACTAAGCAGGCCCATCTTGTGAATGTAATCGCCTGAACCAGAGGAACATTTCGATGGCACTTCATCATCCCTTGTTGTGGCGATTATCCTACTACCGAGATCGTTATCTGGGAAACAATCCCTTATTTCTATCCAATCTTCCCGACTCCATAGATCATCAAGCACGATTACGTATCTGTTTTATTTGCAAAGTCAAAACGTATGATGCACAGTTGAAGGAAGTTAGTATTATAACATAGAGAGATATGTGGTTCTGAATATGAAGTAAAATTGCAGCGGAAGGAAATACTAGTGTACGTCCTACCTCTTGTTACTGATCATGCTCGAGACGAGTTTTTGGTCGATCTCCTCGTTTGCATTCTGCTCGTCTCCACCAAGCTGCGAGAGCAGTTCCTTGAGAATAGTAGGGCGGTCTGGCTTCGGTCCTAGGAAGACGAAAGCCCGGCACTGGAAGGCGTTCTGTTCTCCGAGGAGCCGCTGGTACACCGTTGCGGCCAGGGTAGTCTTCCCAGAGCCAGCCATCCCGGTAATGGAGACCATCTTGCGCCCGGGCTTGTCACCAGCATCCATGACCATCCTGGTCACCTCGTCGATCGCTGTATCGAGACCGACGAGGCATTCGGTGTTGACATGGAGGAGCATGGTCGGCCGAGGATCGTGGATGGGCAGAGGCCTGGAGCGGGGCCGCCATTTTTTCAGCTCTTCAACACGAGCCTGTAGGTCACGGAGTTTGCGGGCCATACCTTGGTCACGAAACTGCTGCAGAACCCTGGAGGATGCCGGCAGGTGGTAGCCGTAGTAGAGGAGGTTGAAGAGGTGGAGCCAGTCTTCCATGTCGTAGGCGAGCTCGCGAGCTTGGGTGACCCAGGCCCTAGCATCGTCGTCAGGGTCGTTGAGGGACTCGCAGCAGGCGTCCATGTGCTCGCTTATGTCTTCCATATTGCGCACGAGCAACCGCCAGTCGTCGGTGCTGACGGTGCTGTCGACGCCGGTGTCCACCAGCCTGCGAAGCAACCTCTGCAGCACCATTGGAGGTAGCTAGCTCTTTGATTTCTCGACCACCTCGGCGAGTGCACGACGGCTAGTTTGGAAGGTTGGTGGTCGTGGTGGTTTGCTGTGGAAGGCAGCCGGACAAAGCTAGGTGAGAGAAGAGGAGGAGGGAGGTGCGGGTGGAAATGGAAGGTACTGAGTTGTGCTCCTCCAGTATTCGTTTTTCTTTTCAAGGCTGGATCTCAATACGTAACACACTATGACCAATTAATGGAGTTCTCTTGGTCCAAGTCAAGCCCTGCCAAGCCCGATGTAGCCCAGATCCCTCCATCATGTATTATTATGCTATATATAATACTCCGAGATGCGGACCGATGACCCGTGACCTGGTGCGTTCGTTCGTCCTCCACGTACGGACATGGTGCTGCCGCACAGGAGCTAGCTGGTTGCCATGCCTGCGTACGGCCGCATAGCATAGCCAACTGCATCGCTGCTGTTGCCTCCATCGCAGCGTCACGGTGACCAATGAAGAAAGGAATGCTACGATCTGTGGCCTGGGCTCAACATCCACGCAGCAGGAAATTAATCCTCCGGCGACGACAGGAGAGCCACCGTCATACTGATCATCAAGAGGAATCATGTCTCCCTCAAGAAGATGGAAATCTGGGCTTTCATACTGTCCATATGTATGCTGGAATATTTCTCTATCTATTTTAACAGCGCTATAGATACAAGGTTACATTTATATATGGCTGGCTAGGACTCTAGAATTGTGCGTGTCATCATAGGTCTCCACGCCAGGGAAAGTGTGTCCCCATTGTTAAAATATTGAGCTACTTACGTAACCTTTTTGCTATACTTTCTAGTCAATGTGAACTGCACCTGCCGTAGATGCCGTGGAGTTGGAACATGTCCTGGATTCAGTTTTGGAAAACCTGAGATGGAGATAAGATTACACAGATCTAATGGTTAAACTTCGATAAGAATTGGGATCGACGGCCAGATGTTTTGCTTTTCTCCGATTAATTTCTAAGATTTTTTCCGATTAATGTGGAGGCCTTAAAAGAAGCCTCCAATTAGTAAATATAAGATAAGATTAGACTGAAATGACCATCTACATCTTTTTCCCCCAAGATTTAACGCTACCAAATTCACGGCATAAATTGTTTTACCAGCTTTGCACATATAAAAAGCTCTTATCGATCTTATCCAAGCGAGAATAAAAAAATTATCACGGGCCTGTCAAGCACTACCACATGGTATCTCCTTGATCCCTGTGCAGTCATGCTGCTAATCGCCTATGCTCCCAACAACATGGTTCCTAGGCAGCTCTCTCTAGCCGTTGTCATGGTTAATGGTGGCTACACATTTATCATCGATCGACATAGGCTTCAGGTGGTAGGTAATGACAAACCTGGCTGACCGAGGGCAGTGACCAAGCAGAGGTACTTCAAGTGGGGAATCGCAAGACGTGAATAGGTCAATCCTATTTGCTAGATGTGTTCTATCAAAGAAGTTGCGACCGCGGCGGCGGCACCTGGCACGGCTCCTCCAAGCGCAAGTGAGATGATTTATTATTCCGGTTCCTTATTTAGTCCCACCAAAAAGTGAATGTGATCTAAGATAGAAATTAATTGGATGGAAGTGCCTTTGAAATTCATTGGATCCAAAAATTTCAAGCCAGGCATGCCGTCCAAAGTGATTTGGCTGATGGCAAATTCATGCTCCGTGTATGCAACTGATTTGGTTGACCATCGACAACCTCCATCTCTCGGTAGTCCAGCATCAGGAACATGAGGACGATGCCTAGGTAGACTTTTTTCGTTTGCACCAAAAATCACAAGTGCGATAGCCTGTTCAAAATACAAGCTGAGGATCAGCTGATGTGAAGAAAGGTTTCACAGATGCAGAGATGTACTGCTGGAATCCCATGGCTGCATGTCACACAAACAGTTGAGATATACCACTGCATTTTGGGGTCACAATCGGGATTTTGGCTTCTTTTGGACCAAACGAGGTGAGGATGTTAGTGAAAAAAAACGTTCGCAGCCGTTTTGTAATCGCGCCACAAATTGCCCTTCGTATGAATGACACCATTTTTTTTTTTTTTTTGAGAAAACTGGTCATCATTGCCATACAAAAATAATAACCACAGCAGAGAAGCATATGTGTCTTCTAAATGTAAAAAAAAACATGTTTCATCTTTCATGTGGATGAAAAAAACATGTGCTCCGTGTTTATCTTGGAGAAAAACATTAAAAGTAATCTCAATATACTTGAATCATATATATATATATAGACACACACACACACACACACACACACACTAGCAAAGTGCCCATGTTGAATCGTTTATCAAGTACTTTTGTTCTTTAAATGTATATAGGATTTTATAAAACTATAGTAAAATGTAGTACCTATTATTTTTATATGGAAAAAGTGTATGAACAATGACAAAATTAACTTGATTATTACTAAGACATGCATGGACATCTCCTGCTTCAAACTATGATTTGACATTTTTGTACTTTAAGTTACGATTTGATATATTAATAAGACACATCTTCAACTAATTTGACATGTTTAATAGTATAATCAAAGATTTGGTATTTGTATTGAATCATATTTAATAATTAAACTATGGTGGACACATGCCCGGTGCTCATTAAAGTATTTCTCATATGAAACCTCTATGAAATATGTGTCCACTGCCTATTTTACTAATGGCATACCATCAAATTTTTTTATGTGCAATCTTGTCATTTTCTTGGGTAAGCTGGTCTAATTTATTTGATAATAGCTAGTAAGATAATCTGTTCATTTTATTATAGGTTATAATTTTTTCTTAAGGAGTTTGATTACAATAGTTGAGGGATCCAATAAGATAATCAATGACAGTTTCAGCCATCTGCTATATTTTCTCGTTGGCTCAACTATGTTATAGGTCAATCACAAATGTGTTATGGAAGGAAGATTACTAAAGTAGACAATGTATAAAATATGTGTTTTAGAACTACATGTAATTTTGTAGCCAAGCTAGCATCAACATCTGGTCAGGTCACCGCTGCGCCGCTCCATGGGTCCTTTGGTCTGGGCCTGAGGCTACTAGGTGGCCATCGTGATGTGATTCTTTGATGCACTAGACATGATCAGAAAAGCGACATGGAAAGAACTGGAGATGCAAACAGGCGTGTCTGGTGCAACACAAGATCAGTTTTTACATCATGGCAGAAAAGGCCCCATGATCTTTTTTCCTTTGATACCTATATTTTATTTGTTTTGCTTGTGCAACATTGAGGTGCCAACTGACTCCTTCGATAAGAGCTATTATTAGCCATCAACCTGTTATCCCCCGCATACCTTTGGTCCGTTGAGCGAGAGCCCTTCCACATGTTCCCTTCTTCGTTTAGACATGTTGTTGTGGGAGCTTCACAATGGCCATGATGCCAACAATGTCGTCAATGATACCATCCTGGCCTCATAAAACCAGTGCATTAATTATGTAGAATTATTGCGACCAAGAGAGATAAGTAGCCTATACGATAGTCATGGCCGCCATGGTGCCCATGGCTTTGGATATCGAGTATCAAATAGGTTCAGGCCACCTGTTGCAACATGATGCCTGCCATGTTTGATAATCTTGCCAGAGACTCTCATTCTTTCTACAATCCCACTAAAGAGAGGAACACCACTAAACCTCTGAGCCTGATGTTTAAAACATTGGTTCGTCGTGAACAATGAAAATGTAAATTGTATGTATGTCGCAAGTCAATAAAACCAGCAGTAAACTTTGATAAACTAGCCTATCAACCCGTGCAGATGCACGGGGCTAGGAAATTAATGATGTTTCTATCTAATTTGACTCTATGCATAGGATTAATAAGGACAACATACTTGTGACCTTAAGCTTATTGTGTTTTTTTAGATTACAGATAACTATCTGTAACCATGTTTATTACTTATTATATTAAAGAGAATGAGGAGAAAAATAGGTGACAAAATCCATCAATTAAATATGTTAATCTTTGCATTATATTTTTTCTTCTTCATTAGAACTTGACTTTTATAGGATTAACGTTCAATCGATGCAATGATTGCATGATCAACAATATTTCATTTCCTTTTCCAATTTAGTTATCTGACTGTGGTGACATTACTTTCTCAAAAAATATCTCTGAACATAGCTTTATTTGAACTTTGCGGCTAAAATTTGCCGGGAGAACTTCATATATGCACGGACAGACGTGTCAAGCACCTATATTTATGCATATCAAGTTAATTAACCTCATGATCCACATATATAAAGACAGATTATATTACACTAAATATATCTATAGAAAATTCCCTATAAATAAATGAATTTCTACAGAATTTCTAACTATAATATATTCCATATGCGCTAAATGTTTCACATTTTTTTAGAAGATTGAATGTTTTACACAGTGCACTTGAAGAAATCAGAGTAATGTGCCATTGAATTGATCATATCAAAACGTAGCCTTAAGTAAGTCTTTAAAACAAAGAGTTACCTTTCTAACCAAAACAGTCATCCTCCAATGGACTTCATCACCATGTTTGAACATAGACATAGTCTTTTTCCAACTTTTATGCATGCTCATCAAGTGATCTCTTCCATGGATGCTTATAATTTGATCATCTTATAATATATATTCAACTTTCTTGACTGCATGTTCTTCCACTATTCTAGTTACCATAATTATTATTCGGGGTTATTAGCAGGAAGTGTACTGATTCTAGAGAATAATGACCATAAGTCTTGAGGCTGCTCTTTCGTACTTTACCTTTGCAACATAAATAATCAGGTTGATTGTACCTGCAGGTCGCTAGGTCAAGGTAACTGTGGCAAATGAACAATTATTGATTGATGTTACTCCAAGCTTATACTCTCTGACTTTTTATTTATCTAATAAATTGAAGGTAACTATTTCTATATAGGTTGTGCAAAAAGCAGAAACATATTTTCAAGTGTGTATCGGCTGCATGCATGAATGGATTGTAAGGAAGGAAAAGAAAAATATTCAATTATATGCACTGAAAAATTAACAAATCCAATGCTCCAAAACATATGATACCCTCTCGGTTAGAGTATGAGATCTGATGGTAATCTTTCTCGGTATTTATCTCTGTGGGACTTGTCTTCGTATGGCTTGCCTCCGTTTTGGCCTTCTCACGAACAGCAAAAGATTATTAGCGTAAATGTATGTTTATCAGAGACAGGACGACATCAGGCAGCAAGCAGTTCGTGGATGTTAGCCAAGGGCATGTATTCATGCAGCTGACTTGAATCCATGGTTGATCTCGCCAAGCCTCTGGGTCAGGGAGCCAGTACACATGTCCGCCTTGCCCTGCTGTTGAACATAAAAAATTATTAGCCTAAGCACATGAGGATCCGGCAGCACATATTAATATATAAAGAGGATAGGAGGGCATCAGGCAACAGAATTCGTCCATGGTAAAGCCGAGGGCATGGGTTCTGGCATCTCTTGAATCCATTAGATCATCCCATGAGCACCGGTTCCCCTTGCATCGTGCTCCTAAGCTTCTAGGTCATGGAGCCAGCACATGTCTTGCATCTCCACATTCGTGTAGTATCTCCTGGCCTTGCTGTGCGTCCAGGTCTAGCGCCGCTTTCATGCCTCCGATTGAGAAAAGAGATATTTGTAGGAAGGAAGAGGAGAGGAAACAATACATGAGAGATGGATGTTAGAACTTTAGACATAAAGATCTACTGGCCTAGACATTTGAACACACATAAAACGCATCAAACATGAACAGCGGAAGCATTAGATGGGTGACCTGGGTTCGGATCCTGCATCGTAGAGGGTGTCGACGTAGCAGGGGCGGCGGCGGCTCGATAGAGTCGTTCAGGGTACCGCCGACCTTCGGGCGCCAACGGCACTGCCCTGCCACCGGCGCAGACGCGGTCGCCGGGCGTCCTGGAGAGGGAGGAAGACGGCGGCGGCCTTCGGATCGATCCAGCGCCGTTAGCGATCGGGAATGTGGGGGGATTTTGGATCACAATGAAAACGTGGTACTCGGTGTGATGCCGACCCCCCCTTTTTATATGGCGCTGCTCGGATCCGGGGCCACAACCATGAGTTGGTTGCGCCTCCGATCAAGGCGCTATAATCGCGGATCTGCATGTTGATTAGCAACAAACGCGTCATTAATTAATTCCTTAATTATCTCTTAATTATTTTCGTTATCTTTTGTTTCCAAAAGTCCGACACGTTTTTCTGTTGCCTACAGATCATTTCCAACATTCTCCCCTTTGATCTTTAGGCTAACATAAATCCGTTCTCAATAAAATTAGCACAAAGAGATAATGAGTAACAATGGTAAATTAAGATCCCAATGCCACTCATACATCTACTATGCACCAACTCATCTTGATAGGACAGCCCTTTAATTGATTTAATCATTATGGGAGTTAGTTGTTGATATGGCCCTTATGTTCACAATCACAGGCTTTCCAATAAACCCATGCCGGCTACATGTTCTTTAAATTTATTGGGCGGTAAGCCTTTCGTTAGTGGATCCGCGAGCATCTCATTAGTACTTATGTGCTCTAAATTAATAATGCGATCGTGAACTCTTTCTCGCACAACAAGATACTTGATGTCAATATGCTTGGCAGCCTCACTTGACTTATTGTTGTTGGCAAAGAAGACTGCGGACTTGTTATCGCAGTATAACGTTAGTGGTTTAGAAATGCTGTCAACCACCTTAAGTCCGGGTATGAAATTTCTCAGCCATAAAGCTTGCCCCACGGCGTCATAACATGCTACAAATTCAGCTTGCATAGTGTTTGCTGTTGCAAGTTTTTGTTTAGAGCTTCTCCATGATATGGCTCCATTTGCAAGTGTGAAGACATATCCGAAGTGGATCTTCTTGATTCTTCACATCCCGCAAAATCAGAATCTGAATAACCAATCACCTCAAGGTTATCAGTTCTCTCATAAGTGAGCATGTAATGTTTAGTCCCTTGCATGTAGCGCAGAACTTTCTTAGTCGCCTTCCAGTGGTCCTCACCTGGATTAGATTGAAATCTGCCAAGTAGCCCGGTAATAAATGCTAAGTCGGGCGTGTACATACTTGAGCATACATAATGCTTCCGACAGCTGAAGCGTAAGGAATCGACTTCATTCGATCGATCCGTAATTGATTCCTTGGACATTGAGATGCTCCAATCTTATCGCCCTTAACTACAGGGGCAGGTGTAGCTGAACATTTGGACATATTATATCTCTCAAGCACTTTCTCAATATATGCCTTTTGAGATAGTCCCAATTTACATTTGGACCGATCCCGGTGTATTTCAATGCCCAACACATAAGAGGCATCACCGAGATCCTTCATGTCAAAGTTATTTGAGAGAAACTGCTTTGTTTCATGCAACAAATTCTTGTCGCTGCTCGCTGGAAGGATGTCATCCACATAAAGTACTAGGATGATAATCATACTCCCCTTGGTCTTAACGTATATGCAATTGTCCATTTGATTACCGATGAAGCCAAATTTCTTAATTACTTCATCAAACTTGAGATACCATTGCCTAGACGATTGTTTTAGTCCATAAATGGATTTCTTAAGTTTGCATCCCAAATGTTCCTTGCCTTCAATAGCAAAACCTTCCGGTTGAGCCATATACACGTCCTCATGCAATTCACCGTTAAGGAATGCAGTTTTAACATCCATTTGATGTAGCTCAAAATCATAATGAGCTACTAATGCCATCACTATTCTGAATGAATCCTTCTTAGAGACGGGAGAGAAAGTCTCATTATAATCAATGCCTTCTCTTTGTGTGAAGCCCTTAGCCACAAGTCTTGCTTTAAACCGTTCGATTTTCCCTTTCGAGTCAAATTTCGTTTTGTAGACCCACTTACAGCCTACCTTTTTGGCTCCGTCGGGAATTTCTACTAAGTCCCATACATCATTATAACTCATGGATCTTAGCTCATCCTCCATTGCTTCATGCCATTTATTGGAGTTTTCGCTCATCATGGCTCCTTTATACGTTATTGGATCATCCACTTTTCCTATGTCATACACGTCTTCATTCATGTATACAACATAGTCATTTGAGATGGCGGGCCTTCTTTCTCGCACCGATCTTCTAATGGGTTGAGGTCCATTATTTTCTGCAGGGACGTGTTGAGGCTCCACAATCTGTTCATTAGGAAGTGGTATCTCATCGTCCGCGTTATCCTCATCGTTATGCTCAATGTCCATGGGTGCTTCCCCATTTTCATTCATGGTTGGAGCAACCTCGGGTTCATTAGCCAAGGGTGCATTTACCATTGGAGTTGCTGCCACATTTTCTAGCATGGGAATAAATTGAGTTTGAGTCATCGGTGGTGTAACATCAGTCCGAATCTCCTCAAGATTAATTTCCCTAGCTACCGAGCTCCCATTATATTCCAAAAAGACTGCGTGTCTAGTCTCGGCAAATTTAGTGACATTATTTGGACAATAAAATCGATACCCTTTAGACTGTTCAGGATAACCGATGAAATGGCAACTTATAGTCTTAGAATCCAACTTTCCAATATGTGGATTAAATAATTTGGCTTCGGCCGGACAGCCCCACACGTGCAAATAATTTATGCTCGGTTTCCTACCAGTCCATAATTCATAAGGGGTCTTAGCAACGGACTTAGAAGGAACACGATTAATTATGTGTGCGGCGGTCTTTAATGCCTCCATCCATAAACTCACCGGCAGTGTAGAATTAATGAGCATGCCTCGCACCATATCCATTAGTGTGCGATTGCGTCTTTCAGCTACGCCATTTTGTTGCGGTTCGCCAGGAGTCGAATATTGAGCGACTATGCCATTTTCTTGCAAATACTTTGCAAAAGGACCGAGAATTTGTCCATAAGGAGCGTGCCTTCCATAATATTCTCCGCCACGGTCTGATCGCACTACTTTAATCTTTACATTATGCTGATTTTCTACTTCAGCCTTAAAAACTTTAAATTTATCAAGTGCCTCGGATCGTTCTCGTATTGGATAAATATATCCATAGCGAGAGAAGTCATCGATGAAGGTAATGAATGAATTAAAACCATCAACTGATTTAACATTAAAAGGACCGCATATATCGGTGTGAATTATTTCTAAGACACCCGAACTACGCGTTGCTCCATCCTTCTTTATTCTTTTTACAAACTTTCCTTTAATGCATTGAACACGGTGGTCTAAATCGAGAGAAGTCTAGTGGATGAAGTATCTCTTCCTTAATGAGACGCTCCATTCTCCCCTTCGAAATGTGGCCTAAACGGTAATGCCATAATTTCGATGAAGTCTCATTATCACTAGTTAAACTCCTCTTGCGTTTATTTGCAACATCGCATACATTCATCACAGGAAATTCATTAAGAGACAACAAATAAAGCATGTCTTGCCTTAACGCAAGACCAACAAATTCACCATTAAATTTAAGTAAACATTTGTTGTTCCCGAAAGTACATTCAAACCCATCATCATCCAAACGAGAAACTGAAATAAGGTTTCTTTTCAAACTAGGGACATAAAGAACATTATTTAATTTAAGGACGAAGCCATCATGAAGAACTAATGGAAGAGTCCCGACGGCTTCAACTTGAGCTTCATTGCCATCAGCCACTCTTAGGCTTCGCTCCCCCTTGCGATGGTTCGGGTCATAAGCAATCCCTTTCTTGGCGAGCCAAGCCTTGAACTCATCACATTCCCTCTTGATGTGCCCATCCTTATGGCGGTGGTGACAAGTGGGACCATTCTTGGAGGTGGAGGCTTCGGTCTTCCCATCGGTCTTAGGGCGATCATAAGGCTTGCCTTTGCCCTTGCCCTTGCCTTTCTTGTTGAACTTGCCACCAGATTTGTTGCCCTTCCCATAGTTGTAGTTCTTCCTAAGCTCCTGAGTGATAAGGTTAACATAATCCTTGTTCTCGGAGCGCAGCCTTTCTTCCTCATCGCTGCACTTAGCTATGAGCTCGGTCAAACTCCACTTCTTGTCACTCCCATTATAATTAATCTTGAAGTTCTCAAAGACACTAGGGAGAGAAGTCATGATGTAGTGGACTTGGTAATCTTCGGGAAGAGGCATCTCAAGGTCCTTCAACCGATTTGCAGCATCAATAAGCTTCATGATGTGCTCTCTCACACTCCCCGACCATTGTATTTAGAGGTCATCATTCTGGTCATGAGAGTGTTAGCCGGTGCTTTAGTAGAACCCTTAAAATGCTCCTCAACTTGAGCCAAGAACTGCTTTGCATTTTCGGGATTCTTGGGAAGAGCACCTCCGATTTCGGGTTGATAGTGTGCTGCATAATCATCGGTGCAACTCTATCAGATTCATCCCAAGTGGCCTTCTCTTTATTATAGGCAAGTGTGCGCTCAGCCAAGGTGTTGTCATTATCACCAATGGCAAGCGGCGCAACGGGCTTTTCAGCACGGATGGAGTGATCTTTACTCATAATGGCAAGGATGAGCTGGATGTCACCCTTCCACTTTGGGAAGTTAGTCCCTCCAAGCCTCTCTACCTTGTCCAGGTAGCTCATGATGTAGGAGGGCGTCATCACTGAAATTTACATGAAATGAAGAATTTTATTAGTGATGACAATCATAATTAAGGAATAAAACATGTAATTAATCTACGTTGGCTTGATTAATCACATGCAACATGATTAAATAATTAATTTCGAGTCACCGTTGGGCAGAAACGAAATAAACATAATTAATGGGAAAAGCACATAAATAAAATCAACTTTGGTCGGAAATTACTCATATGCCCAAAAATAATCTCAAGACAATAATAAAATCTCCGAATAAACTTCCCGTTGGTTCCATTTAATCGAGAGACATTATCATAAAATTTCCAGCAATTTTATGTAATTTTCTAGCATTTATTTAAATTTATGGCATGAAAATTACGTAAATAACAATAAACATAAATACTGGAAATTACGAAAAACATAAAACCTTATCGGGCCGAGACAACTCGATAAGTCGGCTGCATCCGGCCCAGCCCATCTAGGGCGCTGCATGCTCCCGCATGGGCCTCGGGCCCAATAGGTCATAAGGGGTATGCAGGCCCGGTCAAGGAGCGATCTTAACCGTCCGTTCTTGATGGACGCCTCAGATTGATCGAAGGGAGTATATAGCACCGAAAAATCGGGTCACCCCAAACCCTAAGTTCATTTCTTTCCTCTCCCCTTTCTTCTCCGTCTGCGCCGCAGAGAGGGCGAGTGAGGCGGCCGGCCCGGCGCGGCGGCCCGTGAGGCGGCGCGCGGTCGGGGAGAAGCCCACGGCGCAGCGCAGGCGATGGCCGCAGCGCGCGATGCGCGCGTAGCGTGAGGCGGCCAGGGTGGCCGCGGACGGCTCGGCGCATCCGGATGCGCGCGAGCAGCGGCGGCTGCGCGAGCATGCGCGACGGGCGCACGGAGGGCGCGCGAAGCAGCGTGCGGCGTGCACGCAAGGTGGCGCGCGTGAGCACTGCGCGCGGGCCATGAGCGGCGTGCGGGCGCGAGCCGGCGCGTGCAGCGCCGGCGTGAGCGCAGCGCGCTTCCGGGAGGCGGCGCATCGGCGGATCCGGCACGACCGGTTCATGACGGCGAGCCGAGGCGTCAACCGTGCGGGCACGGCACCGAGGTGTCGTGTGGATCCCCACACTCCCGAGGAGTGAGCTCAAAGGTTAGGACTCATATCCCCTTTCTTGATTCTAGGGTTAGGGTTTCGGTTTCCCGAGCGTCATCCCCTCCTTCTTATTTCTTAAATTAAAAACATGAAACCCTAGTTGCAATTAACATTTAATCCTAATCTGAGTAATTAGAGCCTAATTCAGGAAGCACTTAATGATGATTAGGCCTAAACATGATCTAATTACTTCTAATTAAGCACTTAATCATGGACACTTAACATAAACACCCTCGGTTGATGCGAAATCGGGGGGCTTAAACATGAATCGCATCAACTAACCTAATTAACGCGTGATCTAGCAATCCCAGGTCATAGATGCTACATAAACGGTTCAAAAACTAAAACCAGTAGGCTCTGGTACCAAATGTTAGAACTTTAGACATAAAGATCTACCGGCCTAGACATTTGAACACACATAAAACGCATCAAACATGAACAGCGGAAGCATTAGATGGGTGACCTGGGTTCGGATCCTGCATCGTAGAGGGTGTCGACGTAGCAGGGCGGCGGCGGCTCGATGGAGTCGTTCGGGGTACCGCCGACCTTCCGGGCGCCAACGGCACTGCCCTGCCACCGGCGCAGACGCGGTCGCCGGGCGTCCTGGAGAGGGAGGAAGACGGCGGCGGCCTTCGGATCGATCCGGCGCCGTTAGCGATCGGGAATGTGGGGGGATTTTGGATCACAATGAAAACGTGGTACTCGGTGTGATGCCGACCCCCCTTTTATATGGCGCTGCTCAGATCCGGGGCCACAACCATGAGTTGGTTGCGCCTCCGATCAAGGCGCTATAATCGCGGATCTGCATGTTGATTAGCAACAAACGCGTCATTAATTAATTCCTTAATTATCTCTTAATTATTTTCGTTATCTTTTGTTTCCAAAAGTCCGACACGTTTTTCTGTTGCCTACAGATCATTTCCAACAATGGAAGGCTACAAAATCTACATGGTGATGTCAGGCCTCAACCATATATATTTTCAAAAACAGGGAAACATTAACATATATAGGGAGATTCAGACTTCATGTTTCCTATAATTAATCCTTTAGCCTTTCGTGAATTTTCTGTTCGGCAACAGCGTGGGCAGGTATGTTGCCTAATTTCTGGTGGGATTATTTATGGAATTGATTGAAAATTCGTCATGGCACAGGTGGGTAATTTTCGTGATGTTATAATCCATTGGATACAGTTTGTTGATCATCTAATTCAACGGCCAGATGCTTTGCTTTTTTGTGGTAATTTCTAGGATTTTCTTCCGATTAACGTAGAGGCCTCAAAAGGAGCCTCCAATTAGTAAATATAATTGATTGAAAATTCGTCATGGCACAGGTGGGTAATTTTCGTGATGTTATAATCCATTGGATACAGTTTGTTGATCATCTAATTCAACGGCCAGATGCTTTGCTTTTTTGTGGTAATTTCTAGGATTTTCTTCCGATTAACGTAGAGGCCTCAAAAGGAGCCTCCAATTAGTAAATATAAGATTGGTAAATAGATCTGAAAAGTTACATGAAAGCAAGGTCCCCTTCAATGAGTAACGTGATACATGAACACAGCGACGAAAACCTCAATGTCATTGTGCAGAGGCTGTGATATGATAATCTATTGGTCTATCGATGATTCATTGTACTCATCGAGAACCAGATTAGGACAATTTCGATTTGAGCTTGCTAACATCTTGATCTGAGATACCTTCTCCCTGGTAACTTCTGGTGCTTGGCTGCTGACAGTAAGCACCACCTGCCGAAGATTTTTAAGATTTTCCAGTCCATAAATACCCTCAACCATTCTGAACCTCAGTTCAACCCTCTGAAGTTCTGGCATTGCTCCTTCCACGAACCTCAGAGGTGGCAACACTGGGCCTACAAAGCGTAGCAGTTTAAGTTTTTTGAATGTTTCAGGTTTCACAAAGATCACCCCTTGTGTGTGGAGTGCACCATTCTGCACAATCTTGAGAAGATGAGGAGTTGCATTGGCAGCATTGAGTGAGAAAATGAGAGAGAACAACTGCGGTAAGTCAGCAAGGTCATCTAAAGTTTCAGTTGTGAGTGAAGTTAACGACAGAGTTAGCTTCTCAAGGTTATGCAGTCTTTCAATCCACCTGGGCACTCGAGACAACATGCCAGTGAGAACGAGAGTGTGCAGGTGCTCTGGTGGTGCTTGCGAACTTTTGAGTGAGCTGTTAAGGAAACCACCGATATCATCATTGATCTCAAGAAACTTCAGGGAGCAACTGCTAAGATGCTCAATTGCAGATAACAGCAACAAATTATCGTCCTTGTTAAACCTTGTGAGTTTATAAATGGTGACTTTCTTCAGGCCAGTGAGGTTCTCCAGGGCTGCAATAGGGTGCAATTTTTTATTCTTGCCGGTACTAGAAACCTTGGATCTAAGCATCCACTGGAGTTGCCGTTTGCAAGGGTAGCCCGTTCCACCTTTGGTACCCTTGGTAGTAGGCGGTGCTAGTTCCTCGCTTGCTCCCTCTGTTGAGAGAGTGTTCACTTCCCCATTCTCTTCTTTTTCGTCCTCAGCTTGATCCTGTGTAACAGAACCAGAAAGTTCCTTGCGGATTCTAGCCGTAGCTACATTGGCATTTCTTCCAGAGATCTCAACTCCGGTTAATGTCTGCAGAGCTGTCATCTTTGTTATTTCTAAAGTCAATTTCAGTGCAATCCGCTTACTCTTGTCTCCAGCAAGAAGATGTGTCATTCGCTGAAGCCTCTCAACTGATGCAGGCAACTTGCTGACTTTTGTTTCCCTTATGTCAAATACCTCCAAAACTTTCAGCCTCGCAATATCTGATGGAACAGTCTCAATGTCTGTACGACGCAGACTCAGGTACTTCAGCTGATGCATATTGCATATTCTCTTGAGCTGATTCAATGACAAGTCCTTGCAACTTTCAAGATCCAGCACCTGCAGTATCTGAAACTTATGCAGAGTAGAATGAAGAGCTCTGAAACTACCCACCACCGTCAACGATCTAACATGGGATAGTTTCATCTTTTCTACCATATCCTTCTCCTGATGATCACTCTTATGGACCGACAACCGCCGCACCTTGTATGTTGGAAACGGTGTCTGCCAATGGCCGCCGACAACAGTAATGAAATTTTCATCATTTGACTTGAAGACAATATGCTCCAGAACCATGTCATGAATCTGACAACTCTTTACCTTGCCATTGCTGCTGTTGTTGACTGCTCGAATCAGGTTTCTGTAAATCAGTTCATTGAAACAATCCTCGGCAACTTCCTCGACAGTCTTCCCCTGTTTCTCCGATATGAAACCTTCAGCTATCCATCTTCTGATTAGACACTTCCTGCTTATCCAGCAGCCCTTTGGAAACATGCTCATGTACAGCAAGCAGGTCTTGAGATCAGCAGGCAAATCGTTGTAGCAGTGGTTTATTATGTGAGTCACTCCTTCAGTGGTAAGATTGTTTCCCAAATCCTGATTCAAACCCTCACCAACTTCAGCTAAATAGCTATATATTTTCTCGTCTGTGTCTGATTTTAGTTTACTGGCCACGAGTCCAGCTACTACAATAATGGCCAACGGCAGGCCACCACATTTCTTCAGAACAGCTTTGACATTACCAGTGGTATCATTAGAGGCACTAGAGATAAATTGCTTGAACAATTCGTAGGAGTTGTCCTCATCAAGTGCCATGTGCTCATAGACATGACCTTTGTGGCGGCGGCAGGCTTCGGACACAGATTTGAACCTTGTTGTGATAAGTATGACACTGCCATTCATATTTTTGGGCAAAGAGTCCCTAATACTTTCCCATGCCGAAACGGACCATATGTCATCTATCAAGATCAGGTACCTATTATGTACAGTATATATAAGAGGTATGTAAGTATTACAAGACCATATGTCATTGCATGAAAAATAATCATTTGTAACACGACGCTACTAACGAAAAGAAAACTAACAATAGTTACATAGTTGAGATTATGTAAAGAACCATGAAATAACTAAATAGTGAAGCCAACATCATACCTCTTCGTTTTTAGTTGATCAGCAAGCTCAGCTTTGAGCTCTTTTTCTCCCAATTCCTCAATACTGTCGATGTTTTTCTTGGAAACACCGGACTGCTGCGCATGGATATGCTTGATAAGGCTTCTTAGAAGCGTCAGGAGATTAAATTTTTGCGACGCAAGCACTGATGCTCTGCATTCGAATCTGTCGCCTAAGTCGCGGTACAGTGTCATGGCAAGTGTAGTCTTGCCAAGTCCACCGAACCCAACAATGGCAACGAACTCGAGCTTGTTGTCAGCGATTTGCTGCCCCTTGGGAAACCATTGCATGACCTCCTCCATGGCGGCCTCGATGCCCACAGGCGCCGTGGTGCCGATGAGCCGTGGAGGCGGTGCTGGACGGTCCTTCGTAGGGTTCTGTTTGTCAGAGCCGTTGACTTCTGCCAGGTTGTCCACCCCGTACCTGGTGCGCCGCTCGCTGACGTGCTGCGCCCGGATCTTGAGATTGCCAATCTCGGTGGCGATGCAGTGGCGCGCGTACAGCGTGGTGAGCAGGTACCACCTTCTCCGGAGGTACGTCAACGCGCCGCTCCCACGGGGCTCGCTGTCCAGGCTGTGGACGACGTTGTCCATGCAATCTTCAATGTCATAGGAGACCTCGCGCACCTGCTTCATCCAGTCCTGCCGCTGCTCATCTTTGTCTTCGGATCGCTTGATCTTGTTGAGGAAGGCTTGCATGCTGGCCAGCTCGTCGTTGATGTACTGGATGTCATCGCGGACGCCCGCGATCAGGGTATACTCCTGGGCCAGGAGACTCCCGAGCTTGCTCACAAGGGACTTCACGGCATCGTTTGAGGCCCCGACGACGAGGTCCATGGCCGCCGGCTCGCACTCGCGCTGTGGCCCGCTGAGGTCGGTGGTTGATGTGGTTATATCCGGTGTATTGAACGTTTGGCTAGATAGAGGCAACTAGTAAGAATGGCAGCTGGGAAGTCTGGACCATGGAGCTGATACAGCTATAGCCTATCAAAATTAGCTCTAGCTTGCCTGTCCACCAGAATTGGACTAACTAGTTCACCAACCTATGCACCTGCACGGTGTAGAAATAATTGAAAGAAATTGAAACTATGTTTGTAGAGATATATATTCCATTTTGGCTTTGCAATCATACATGTTCACACACACGCGCACACACACCCTATAGAAGTTTGATATGACTATAAACTGTAAAAGTTTCAAATATAAACAATCTACAGTACTCCCTCCATTCCTTTATATAAGCATTCAATGGATTCAAATTTTGTTTCACAATATAAACATTTCTAGAGATAAGATAAAAATTGATGGGTTGATGCGTGTGTGGGGAATTGACGAGGAAGTGTCCAGTAGCAGAGCTAAAATTTTGAATATGAGTGTTCAAAACTATCAATACAATTCCTAAAGAAGAGAACTTATGAAGGAAGTCTGGCCCAAATTTGTGAAGTGAAAAATTCTTGGCTAGAGAATGATATCTATACTCAGTTTTCTTGGGTTTTTGCTTGTTTTGAGTGTATATACGTATATATGAAAGGTGTAGCTTAAGAATTAATATTTTATGCAAAAAATCATTGGTAATCACTTGAACACCCTTGAACCATGGTGGCTCCGTCCATGGAAGTGTAAAACGAGGGGTATATATATCTTTCCCCTCTTGACTATTTTTATCTTGGGATTCCAGGAATGCTTGTAAATAGGAATGGAGGGAGTATGAGATAAGCATACGGATATTAAGACCTATAGACCACATTAGCTCTATCTTTATGGACTGCATACGCAGCTAATTAGGATCTGTCTATAAAAAATTGACATCAATATTTTTGGTGTAAAAAGAATGAATGTGACCTAGAATTTATGGTCACAAAATGGACTTGCAACACCAACCTAAATAGATATTATTATTGCTTTAACATGACATGATTTGGTTTGTAATGCAAATTGCTTCAGTTGTGAACAGATACAGAGATCAAGAGATTCAAGATGCATACGTGTGTAAACAAAAGTATGTTAAGGCCACTTGTGTTAACAAAATACTATTCCCTCTGTCCCTATTTCAAAGTTTAATTGACGTTCTCAAAAACCAATATCGTCCCAGCCCTATCCTAACATCATTATTTTATGCATTGTGATTTTTGTCCTAACAATATTGTACGTGATCAACTATAAGATTCCAAGGGACGTGTTCAAGCGTTACTGATGACTCGACTCTTAGACTATATTTTCACAATATCTACACCATGCTTTGGCTCGGTGATATGGACACAACTTTCATAACTGGTTGGTGCATTTAAGTGCCTCCATCGATCTCTTTCATATTTTTTACCTCGATTTCATTCATACTTCTGAAAGACATGTTATATATTGCATTGTGCTTTTTTTCTGTAACTTGAATTCAACCTTCCAAAAAAAAAAGAAATATGATAGACTTGATTGGAAGGTTGGGTATACCTCAATCCGAGTTTAATCATTTAAAGTGCAATCATCCCACATATAAATGACAAAGGCGCGAAATATAAGAATAAGACACCACAAGATTTAGATAAAATAAAGGACGAGATGAGGACTCAAGCAAGGTCTCAAGTTGTAGGTTATATTTTCAGGTGCTTCCGGGATTGGCAGGATAGACACTGCATTATGGCGCCTTACCCTCATCTATTTTAAAGCTAGATGGCATACTAACTTCTATGATCTTTGTTGTAGTGGTCATTAGATTTATTTTCTTGTTGTGCCCAAAAATGGGTACCTTCCGGCACTAGATGACCATGACTACGACAAAACGCACTACGACGATATCATCGGCGTCATAAATTGGTAGGTATATAAGTGCAATTCAATAACGGTAATTCCATGTATCAATACACTTTTCTCGATGGTGTAGTGGCTATCTCAACTACAATGACAAACACGGAGTGGCACTTTACGAGAAGAGGGATCAAATATACTTTCATCATAAATTTTCGGTACGATATTTGTGTCAAATCTCAATGTTGTTATCCTCCTATCGTTGTCATTGGTAAAAATGTAACTTATTTTCTCTATTTTATAGTGTACTAAACAAGCATCAGGTAGTGTCCACTGTGGATACTACACATGTGTGTATTCTAGTTCCGCTGCAAGTTGCTTGAATTCCGTCGCTCAGGAGATCACCGAAGTGGTCGACAATATTTTTCTTGGTCAATTTAGTTTCGTTTTGGTTTTTTATAATCTAATTACATTCTTACCATCACATTTAATTTATTAACACATAGAACAAGAAGGCTAGAACAAGTGAGGATAAAGGATAAAAAGATACTTGAGCGTGGGTTGTGCCGTTTCTCGCTTAAGGAGGTCATCAATCCTCGTGGTAAGTTCGTTAACATTGATAGTGAGTTCACAAATCATCATTGTGATCTTTTCAAGGTGGTGTGGTTCGAAATGCCATAGTGTAGACTTAGTTTGAGGAACCTGAGAACATTATGTGCACTTTGTGAATATTTTTGTGGATTTGCGAATATTAATGTGATGATCTTGATGTGTAATTCTGGAATGTGATTCTGTGATGTTATTGTGATGGTGTTGTGATGTAAATCTGATAATTGTGATTTACGATATGTAATACATTGTTTTTGGTAAGCAATAACATAGAGACGGTTGACTATACTATTAAGCATCTCAATAGAGGTGACTGGAGACTTCGCCCGCCTCTATTGGTCATTCTATAGCAGCGGTTGGGTCAGCCTGCCACTGCAGAGCTCTCCCAACCACGGTTATAGTACACGATTGTTGTACTGCACAACTCCTCAAGTGAGGCCTGTCAACATAGGTCCTACTTAGTTGACCATGTTCTAGTTTAAATAGTGATAATCTGTTTTCCTTTCCTTCAATCAGGGGTGAAGCTACATTGTATTGTTGGGGTCAGGCGACCCCAACGACTCGCTGGCAAAATCAGTGTTAATCACTGTTGATTAAGGTCTTAGACACCGTCGTCAAGGCATGTCGACCCCGGCGAGCTCAAGCTCTAGCTTCGCCCCTGCCTCCAATTATAAGTTTCTAGCTGTCCCTTTAATATTTTTTATTCTATATGATTGTTATAATTTTACTATCTAGAGAGGGGATCACAACTGAACTTTGTGGGTACACTGTGGTATATAATAAACTAAAACATCAGTGCTGACAACACTGATTTAGATATTACTACACACTGGAAGGTATCAGAAAGCAATGTAACTACGGATTATGTAATGAAATTTAATTCCACCTGACATGAACATATACTAAGGATAAAAAAAGTTCTTTTGGAATTTAACAAAAATTTATTTAGCTTAGACAGACTAACAATGTAATCACAACGACCTGATCTCTTTATACGGTACTGCACGGATGGGACATTTCAGAAGATAGGGCAAGATGAATTCTTGAACGAAGTGGTTGCTGCACACCTTTCAGGCAACAACAACTTTCTACAACTGATGACAAAACATGCTATAGATCCCAATGAGTTGGAAATAAGTCCAGTAGAATACATAGTCTCTTTTAGGCACATTTACAAACCCAGAATTATATTATTAGACATTTGAACTATGTAATTTCTAACCACGCAAAACATGCAGGTCACCTGCTAGTTCTAGGTCGATGAAATTTTACCCAATAGAACAAATTGTTTCATAGCAAGGAAAATAGATAAATCGCCTGGAACAAAGAATATTTTGTAACAATAGGTCTTGCGACCTGAATTGCACACAAGCACACATATTCACGATAGGTATGACAATAATGATACAAAGCCACTGGGTTATACACCTATCCCCAACAAGTGTGAAACTCTAAAAAAGTTTTTCGGTCCAAAATACAAACAAATATTTTTTCCAAAATTACTAACTAGTTGTTTAAGAGTGTTTTGTAGTTGCACTAGTATTAATTAAAGGATTTATAATTTTTCATGAAATACAATTTTAGGAGATGAAGCATAACTATTTTACAGAAATAATAATGATCATATTATCAATATTGCAAATTAATTGGATTACTAATTTTTATTTATATTATTATGAAAATAAAACTTAACCAATATAAATCTGTCACTTCGACAATGTTGCTCTCAATATTGTAAATATCGGTCTGTCGTTATACCTTCTTAATACCATATCTATATTGTACAATAAAACTATTGGCCAATAGCTTTTTAAAAGGGTTAATTGTAAAAAACCATCCCATATGTCACTTTGAGTTTCCTATTCCCACTCATAAGTTTTTTTGTTACAAATCCCCACCACCCACAAGATTTTGTTGCAAAAACCACCCTAATACGGACATGCTTATTCAGACTATAAATTCAATAAAAAAATTTAAATTAATTAGCTTTAAGATTACTTAACTTTTTGAATGAGTATTTATTATGAATTTTTTAATGAGTTCTATTCATCTTATTTTCATAAAAAATGCTTCCAGATATCAAATTCTAATGAACATAATCTAAATGTGTAATTTTCTCTTTTCTTATAGATATTTCATAAAAATTATGTATATTAGTACTTCCTCTGTCCCATTGAAAGTGTCGCTATGGTATCCAGTGCTAGTCAAACTTTTTAAACTTTGACTAGATTTGTAGAAAATATTAGTAATATTTGTGTCTCTAAATAAGTTGATTATGAAAGTAGATTCAATTATCTATCTAATGATACTAATTCTATTTCAGCAAATATTTATAATTTTTCATATATTTTTTGTCAAAGTTAGAAAAGTTTGACTTCTTGAAAAGCGAGAACGACACTTTCAATGGGACACAGGTAGTAAGATTAATATGGAGACCACTAGCTATTTCAAATTATCGAAAATGAGTTATCAATTAAACATGTGTAAACTGGGATGATTTTTGCAACCAAATCTTGTGGATTAATGGGAATTTACAACAAAAAGACTTATGGGTGAGAATTTCAAACTACAAGCAACATATGGTGTGGCAATTATCCCTTTCTAGAACTACTGCCTTAGTATTTTGAACAGAAAAACTCCTAAAACTCTACCTGTCCCCATACCTCATTTCTACCGAATACTAAGTGCGATCTGAGTATCCACTATCCAATGGGGTCTCTAAGCACACCCCCCCCTCGCTCACCCGAGTGTGTTGAGGCCGAGGGCACGATCACAGTTTGTGACTTCATGTGGCTTGCGGCATCGAGAAAACTTGGCAACAACGGGGTGATGGCTTTTGTGGCATGAAAGCAACTAGAGCCCATACAGTCTGGTCCTTATCCGAAATATTTTGTTGCCTTCTAAGGCCCAGCTTCCGGCCTTAGAGGTCACTCTGTAGGTTAAATGAGGGAACATAGTACGATGGTGATAGGATAGAACAATTGGATGGGCATCGGCTAATGTGATGAGTCTCCATCGACTTACTAGGCAATCAAACTGAAAAGACATTATTAACGATATTTTTATCTCACTTTAAGAATAACAATAGTAGTTAGGCAATTCTCAATGCCTTCTTTCATTTTACGTTTTTCAAGTGTGATACGTCAGCTTTCTAGTCTTGTTCCGTGAAATGAAAGTGCATCTCTCAGTGCACTATTTCATTTCACATTTTCATAGGTCAAATAAGATATTAAATGGTTGCATAGGTGTATCAATGGGATCCGCTTTTTGTGCATACGAAAGAAAAGGAGTCTCAATGCACATTTTATTCTTCTTTTATCAACTTGGAAAGAGTATCACCACCCTTTCATATTAATGAAAGGCTTCCCTCCTGTTTCCTAATTCATATCATGTCATATCATCACTTTTCATCACTTTTGTTGATGTGTCATCTAATAAATATCAAATGAAATGTCCACTGAGAATAGCCTTAGCACATGATACGCTAGTAGATGGAACCATAGTGGTCCAACATCTTGCTGATGATATTTCTTAAAACGTTTATATATTCATTTGGACGTTCGATAAAAACGGGCACCTTCTCTCGTGCTCACCACCATTAGCGAGATGCTCGGATCAGTGTCTCTCACTAGCGTATCACGTGCCAACTACTATAGTTATTCTCAAAACGAGCAAACAAAATTACCAATAATGTTGTTTTCAGCTCGACTACCCAGATCAATGGCGATTCATCCCATTACTCGATACGGCTCTCGGAGACACATGGAATCAAATCAAACATAAATATCCAATATAAGTCAGGAAACCCGTGATCAGTCGAACTCACTTTGTAGATTAAATGAGGATACAAAGTTCGATGGTTGTGGGATAGAACAACTGGATGGGCATTAGGTAATGTGATGAGTCTCCATTGGCTTATTAGGCAGTCAAACTAAAAAGACATTATTAACAATATTTTTTGCTCACTTTAGGAATAATAGTAGTAGTTAGGCCAGTCTCAATGGAAGTTTCATGAACACAGTTACCTAGAGTGACACGTCATCTAAAAGTATTTGAAACTAGGATGAAACACATCTCTCTCAATGCATAGTTTCATCTATTGTTGTTTTCTAGATTACATGCAAGACACAAACTGTCTAGGTAATCGTGTATGGAGAGTTTCATCCTCATGAAACTCATTTCACCTCTCTTCTTTAATACACTGCCACATCATCAAAAATACCTACATGACACTCTATTTATTGTCTATGAAACTCCCACTGAGACTGGCCTTAGCACATGATGCGCTAGTAGATGGAACCATAGTGGTCCAGCATCTTGCTGATGATATTTCTTAAATACATTCATTTGGATGTTCGATAAAAACCTGCACCTTCCCTCGTGCTAGCTACCATTAGCGAGATGCTCGGATCAGTGTCTCTCACTAGAGTAGCGTATCACGTGCCAACTACTATAGTTATTATCGAAAGGAGCAAACAAAATTACTAATAATGTTGTTTTCTGCTCGACTACCTAAATCAATGGCGATTCATCACATTACCCGATGTCCATCCAGCTGTTAGTGTACTGGCATAGCAGGCTCGCCACCATTGTACATTGTTCCCTTCCTTTAATCTATAGAATGAGTTGGACAAATCACTTGTTTCATTTGACTCCATGTCTCCGAGGACGCGAAAACTTTGGTATTCGAAAACCACAACTCTATGCAAGCTGTAAACTGGGAGCCCTTGTATACCGGCCATATTACGTGTAGCTTCCGCGCGTAGCGTGGCCCAAAGGCCCATGACTCCCACCATGGGCAGCCCACAACCACATAGGTAACAGGCCTCATTGATCAGCCCAATATTACAAAAATGTTATAAAACAACAACACGTGGATGCTTATAAATCATAAATTTTAAAATCAGTTTTGTTCTAGTTGGAAAAATAGTTTTAAAATTCATATTTTATACTAATTAATTTTTAACCCTTTCTACTAGAACAATAGATTTTTATTACTGAAACAACAAATTTTCGATTACCGGAACAATTGATTCTCGCTGTTAAAACAAATAATGTTTTTACTGATAGAACAATTTATTTTTGCTATTGGAGCAATTACTTTTCATTACTGGAACATTCGATTCAATAGTATACATCAATTGATTTACATTGGTAGAACACTCAATTAAATAGAACGAAACACGTCAAGAAATTCAAATTTAAAATTTATTTTTTCTTTTTATAAATAAATACATGAGGGGTCTCATTTTATTGCATTAATTTGAAGAAAGACAAAAAAAATTAAGCACAAGAAACACAAATAGTTCAAACGAATTTGAAAACAGAGTTACGGTTTAAGAGAAAAGGCAATTAGGAACTTTGAATCTAATATGAATTCCACTCTCCACTAGAAAACTGCCATGTGTTTCATTCTCTCTCCTACTGCCAGCTCACCTCGGCTCAGGTTGGATCCACACCTCGCACCAATCTTAAAGTGAGCTAGCCTAAAGCTAAGGTAGCGCGCTATACATATATGGTTTCTGGTGCAAAGTGGCAACGGGCAGGTAGGTCTCATAAGGCAACGAAATAGTTTTAAAGCAATTACATGCAATCCTAAATTTTAGACCTCAGCCCCAACTGCGCATAGATTAATAGGTTTCGTCTTAAACAATCTAACTAGGTGGGCTGTAATTAGCATTGGTGTCCAAATAGCCCTAAATAACTTACCACAGGCTGGTAGCCTATCACTTGTTTTGGCACAAAGCTCCGTATAGCTATGCTCTATGTTTAAGTTTCTGAGTTGATAGCCAAGGAGTGAAGAAGGTTTTGAGGCAGTGTTGAGCTTGTTGTGTGCACGTCCGATAGCTAGATAAGCTTGTTGTGTTTCTTGAAAGTAATGGGCTAAAAACCGAACCAAGCCCAGACCAAACCATTACGCTGTAATACATTCAACCCACCCCCACCCCCGTCCCCCCAACCCCCCATTTCATGTTTCCAGACCGAACTAGTGCTGTCCAAACGGGCCGTGCCAAGCGGGCCGCCCGAAGCACGGAATTTTTGGTCCGGTCCAAGCACGGCACGATCCGTTTAATTTCGTGTCGGACCAACACGGTCCATAATTTTGTGTCGGGCTTGGGCCGAGGGGCGGCACGGGCACGGCCCATTTATGCCTTGGCCCGATAAAGCACGAAAAAGGCCTATTTAGATACGGTCCGAATAGAACTTATTTAAGATATGTATGATTTCATACAAACATCAAACCATGAGTGGCTCGGTGGTAAGTCTATTATATGGGAGCTAGGTGACCCAGGTCAAATCCCACCAAAATCAATTTGTCACCACTATTTTTCCTCCATTTAAACGTTAATAGGCATGCGTGTCTAACGGGCCGCCCGCCGTGCCTACGTGCCCGACGGGCCGGCCCGGCACGGCCTACATCATCCGTGTCATGCCGTGGGCCGACGGCCTGGCACGTGGGCTAGCACGGCATGGCTCGAAATGAATTTCGTGCCGTGCCGGCCCAAAAAGCAACAGGCCGTGCTTTGGCGTGTCTAGGCCGGGCCATGCCGGGCGGCCCGTTTGGCCAGCACTAGACCGAACCGAAGCAAACTGCAAAAGAAATAAACCCAACCCACACCGAATCCACTAGGAGAAACTGGTTTGAACCCATTCGGAGGCAATGGTTCCATATCGGTTCCTATGGGTTGCGGTACCTTTCTATTTTTCTTCTTCTTTTTCTTCACATTTTCAGCTTAGTAACACCGACGCATTAGAAACCATCTCCTCGCCAGCTCCTCCATCTTCCCCAGATTCGACACCACCACCATGTGAGTCGCCGTGACATGCGTGGCGCAGCGCGTGGTGGCCCCGTCATCGCCCACACCACGCGGCAAACTCCCACTATCCTGGCTCGAGCGCTACCCGATGCAACACGCACTTATCGAGTCTTCCACGTCCTCAATGGCCGTACCGCCAGCGCCTGCAAGGAGGAGGGAGGCGCCCACCACAGCCATCTAGCGCGCGCTGGTCGTGCCTCTCGTCAGCTACTACCCCATCGCGGGGTACCTCAAGGTGGACGGCGCCGACGACCTGGTGGTGGACTGCACCGCTGAGGGCGTCTGGTTCGTGGAGGGCAAGGCCAGCTGCACGCTCGAGGAGGCGGTGGCATGGTGGCGTTCGACGGGTTGCCGTCGGTGTTGGTGGTGGTGATGGTGAGGCTAGCCTAGCTCGGGACTTCGAGAGTGCGGACCGGCTTCAGAACCATGGTTTGGAACCGTTTCAACCCGAATTGTTTCAATCCAAACCAAACTGGACCCAAATTGATATCTCGTGCCACCAAACCAAACCAGAACCTTTACAGCATTCTGCACATTTTGACCAAACTCAATGGGCCCAAATCAAAAACCAACCCACTCGAATCGGTTTCAGCCCAAACCGTTGTTAGGTTGGGCACCACCAGAGCACCTGCTGACCTGCACACCCTTGGGCTATCCGGTAGATTGTCTCAGGTACCCAAGTGGATCGACCGTCTGCACAACCTAACCCTGTCCATGAACTCACTCAAAACAAGCACTCGGGAGACCCTTGCTGTGCTGCCCGAGCCATTCTCTCTCGTTTTTATACTGGATTCTGAAAGGAAGGAATCAACTGTTTTTCAGATTCTGCTTACTTTACAAATGCGCAGGAAACAGAAGGAACCATCTTCGTGCCATCCGGAGGATTCACAAAGCTTAAGGTGCTGCCACGTTTGAGCTTCTTGGAAGGGGCAACGCCAGAGCTCCACAGGCTTGAGCTGAGGTTTGTAATGATAGAGGGTGTGTACGGCCTGCAGAATCATAGGAACCTCCGGCAGGTGGTGTTAACAGTCAGCAGTCAGGCGCTGGCAGATGCCAAGGCAAAAGTGTCTCAGATCAAAGCATTGGCAAAGATGATTTCGAATGGGCCCGGTGTTGTTGTTGATGAGTACAACGAGTCAGCATAAGAAAAGAGGAACAGTGACACGAAATACTTTGGGACAAGCATTGTTCATGCATTAGTTTTCTCCGGATATATGTTTTCCTTCCAGGCTTGTTGAATCCGGCTGGTCTCCACCTTCGGCCTTGTTCGTTTTGTCATGGAACAACATGGATTGTAGCTCAAACCACATAGAACGGAAGAATGTAGAACTGATCCAGCCCAACTCGAAATGGTCGTTCGGTTGCGCATGGATTGGTATGGGAACCAACCCGATTCCAGCCCATTTCATGGCTTGAAGACCTAGCACCAATCCATGACTCTAACCCATGGAACGCATTAGGCCCAGGTGAAGTGAATCCATGTGCTGGGACAGATCTATGTAGGATCCATTCTCACAAAAACGAATAAGGCCTTCTCCGGAAACTAGCATGTAAAGATCCATCAGTTACATTGAGTTTGGCCACAGCAAACCCGCAAATACACTCTGCCAAAAAAGCCGACATGCGAGCTGGAAACTGATGCCTCAATCAATTATGAAGACTGCAGTTTTTGCGTTGTATATTTTCTTTTTAGATGTTTGCTTCCATCCTGATTGTTCAGTTTTGGATACGCAGTCCTCCTGCCTATTCAAGAAAAAAGTGTTGACTACTATGTAACTTTTTATGATCCTCTTTGGAGTGCATGGTTCTACTTTTTGGTATCAAGTTGGAAAACAATTTTGGTGAAATTTCACCGATATATCCAAATATCACATTTATCGGTGAGGTTCGATATAACTTATATCGCCAAAATTTTATTGTTTACTATATTTATTTATCAAACATTGCTTTTATTATACATACAACTATCATATACTTTGTGGATTAAAGATCATTTCTAGTTAAATAAAGCAAATAATTTTTTAAAATAATAATTTTTAATCACGGAAATTACCGATATATCTGAAATATCATGTTTATCAGTGATCACCGATACTTTTTTCGTACCGGAATTTTTTTTCCTATAGCAACAAGTTTGTTCCTTTCTTTGGTTTCACTTTGCCGCTTCAGGGACGTATTTGATTCATGCCTTGCAATCTTTACTGTAATGAACCTCACATCCGGTATTTCGGCAGTGTTGTGATTGATGTGATTGTCAAAACCCAGTGTTCTTGGGTAACACACTCGTACTGACAATGCAGCGAACTGTGGTGGTCCTTATTGATCATTTTTCTTTCTTTTTTCCTTTGTTTTTTCTCTTTTCTCTAGGTTTTTTGCTAATGCCGGAAAATGCTGGCACTGAGAGTTCAGTGACCAAACAGCCTGGCAGTGCAGTCTGTGCAGAATAAGGCCGTACAGGCGGCGGTTCTTGCATGAATTCCTGTAACAGTATGCGTTTTCAGTCCTGAGCAAAATCAGTCCATTGGATCACCTCGTCACCAAGATTCGCGCTAGCGATGTTACGGTCCGTTACCTTTTACCCAGGCGCCTCCGCCCGCATCCGGGTCGTGCGAACCACATCCGCCTGCTTCGTTCCGGGGTTGTGTGAACCGCATCCTCAAACTCCTGGCCTTCAGCACGCGTCCTGTAACGCGCTGCCCCCACCACCAACCTCCTCACCCGGTGCCCCCACCGCAGTGCACCACCGGAGCAGAGGAGGAGAGCGGCCTCGCAGGCGGGCAACTGCTCGTGGCAGCGGCGTAGGCAGGCAGGCGAGCGCGCAGTCTGGGGAAAAGGCTGTCGACCGCCGCACCTGCCGCCAAATCAAAATAGCAGATTGTAAAAAAAAAAAAAGGAGATATGATTCGCGCCTGCAGCAGCAGGTAGGACACAAAAACAAAGGAATTTCATAGGAATTGATTCGTACAAGAAAAATTGGTATGGAACCCCTTGAAACATAGGGTTTGGACCTCAAAACCCTTTAAAATTCATATATGATAGCTTCCTCCATACAAATTTTGGAGGATTTATAAAATGAGGTTCGACCTCATATAAAATTCCTTTGAGACTCTCTCCTCTAAATTTCTATATTTTTTCTGTGTTATATCCAAAGGCTTCATAAAAAGCTTTCCTACGTTTTTATTTCCTGTAGTATTATAATTGATAGCCATCTTCAATCCTATTGTTTTTTCTATTACTGCGTTTCTACAATCCTACATTCCAAAGAAGACATATCTTATGAGCCGTGCATATACATTACCTATTCAAATCGCTTCCATTTATTGTCACCCGTTGCTAAATAGGACCGCTAATTGAATGAAGAAAAAAAACAGATGGATAGAAGGTATAAGTTTGAAAACCTCACTCCGAATGGCACCAAACTTGGCACGAGTGAATGTAAAAACCAGAAACGTTCCTGCTTCACTTATTCAGGCACTAAGTATCCACCTTGTTCATACCAGGCCCTATTTGCACTCGGCAAAGACTTTGCTACACTCGGCAAACAGGGCTCGGTAAACAGGGCTCGGTAAATCTCTTATCGGCAAACATTGTTTGCCGAATGCACTGGACACCTAGCAAACTTTTAGCCGAGTGTCAAATCCTACACTCGGCAAACATTTTCGCATTAAAAAACAACGATGGGCGCCGCTACGCCTCTCGTCGATCAGGTCGCCGCTCGTAGCCACCACGCGTCGGCCGGGTCCGCCACCATTGTGCTCTCCTGCAGCCGCTATCGTGTCGGCCCGTGCTTGCTGTCGCTCGCTCTGCATCCTCCACCGCGCCCGCCGCCCTCGCTCGCATCCACTATCGCGCTCGTCGCCGCTCGCTGCATCCACCACCGCGCCGGTCCGTGCTCGCCGCCGCTCGCCGCGTCGCGCCACCTCCGCCTCCATCGCGCCCGGATCTGCCACCGCGCCGCGCAGCTTCCGCCTCCCAACAGCCACCGTCGCGCCTCGCCCGCCACCGCTCCCCGCCTTACAAGGTGAGGGGCGAGCGGAGGCGGGAGGAGAGGGGAGGCCGGGGATGGAGAGGATAGAGGGAGGGGTTGCCGTCGGGGCGTGCTTCGGGAGGGAAGGGTCGGCGGTGGAGGGGTTGTCGACGGGGGCGCTGCGAGGAGGGAGGGGTCGGTGGCGGATGACCTGCCGTCGAGGGCACGCGCGAGAGAGAGAGAGAGAGAGAGAGAGAGAGAGAGAGAGAGAGAGGAGGGAGAGAGAGAGAGAGGCACCACCATCCGGAAGAAACTAGACCAATCGCACGCAAGTATCATGAATTGACGGATCCGCGACGTGGCCATTGTGCCGAGTGTTAGGCCGCCGGCACTCGACAAGGGCTCTATTTGCCGAGTGACTGACTTACGGCACTCAGCAAATATTAAATTATAATCCAAAAATAAATATAAAATTAGCAAATAAATTCTAAAAATAAACAAATTTTGACATGACACTATATATAAGATCTATTATCTGTACAAGTCAATTTAAAGTCAAAATAAAATTTGTCCATCAATTTGACTCTTAGGAGTGCTACCGAGGAAATTAACCCCGGAAGTGGTATTGGCTTTGCTTTGTCTGTAAATCGTGTTTCACTTTCACTCTCGCCGGCATCGCCACCTCCTGTCCAACCTCCCGCGTCTCTACATCTCCACCTCCCCACCCGCGCCATCCGCTCGCTTTTCCTCCTCCCTCAACGCCGCCTCTCCCGACCCAACCACGCTCGCCCCAGACGACGTCATCGCCGCTGTCCCGTGCCTCGCGGACACCGCGGCCCGCGGGTGCTTCGCGCTCGCCCGGAGGATGTTCGACGGAATGACGCGCGGTGGGGAGGTGCGCCCTGACGCGCGCAGCTGCAAGGCGCTGGTCCTCGGGTGCCAGCCGAACATAGTCAGCTATACACTTATACTGGATGGATTGATGGTCTGTGTAAAAGATGCTATGTCAAGCAGGCATTCCATGTGCTGGAGGAGATAGACAGGAAGGGGTTGAAGCCGAATGTGTATACGCACACATCATTGATCGATGGCCTCTGCAAGATTGAGTGGACAGAGCAGGTGTTATGGCTCTTCTTGAAGCTTGTTAAGAGCAGCTTGTACAAGCCGAATGTGCATACGTACACTGTGATGATTGGAGGGTTCTGTAAAGTGGTAAGCTTGCTCAAGAGCAGATATGCTGTTGGAGAAGTGCTCATAACTCAGGGATATTTATTACTAGAAAATTAATCAAATCTCATTGATTGTCGTTATTGTAGATTACTGTTAGTTGGTAGTTGAAATAATTGCCTAATGTCGGTTGTGTCCTTGGTTGGTAGTTGGAAATTCCATTGTTGCATTTGATCAGAAGCCGGAATTTCACGGTTGTGTTGCCTTTTATCCAGAGTCATGTTTGGTATCATTGCTCTTCAAATATATATTGAGTTTTGTTTTGTTGGTAGCATCTTTAATGATAGTCTTCTTCATTGTTTCTGCCACTCTCACACATTAATCTGTCTCCGAATTTTTTTCCCCTTTTCTCATTGTGGCATGGACAGTGTAATTTATGGCTTTATGTCAAGGTTTACTGTTTGTCTGGTCGGCCATGCCTAAGAAGCAATGATACATAAATCAGAAATGTCCATTTGCAATATTTATGTTCAAATAGTTGCTAAGTAATACCAAATTTACTGCAGCAGATGTCAATTGTGGAGTTCATACTATATACTGTTCTGAACTGGAAGCACCTGCCACCTTTCTGCTCCCATTGCACATTAGAAATGCAGCTATTTCTAGTATTCAACGTTAGCTGTTTGCACTTCTTAAATTTCCTTGCTACATTTTAACTGAAAGAACAAGTGAAACACATGTTTTATACTTTTATTGATGAGCATGCAGTTTATCTGCCAGAAGACAGCTGCATCGCTTCCTGGATGGTTAGAGACTCTTCACTGAAGCCAAACAGTGTGCGCTGCTGCCTCATTTCATGCTGTTGCCGACGGTTGAGCTCGGCCAACTGCCATTCCTCCCAACGCTCTTCTGGGACAAAATCTCCTTCGAGTATCTTCACAACCTCAGACATTGGGGGGCGTTGATCAGGTTCCAAGTGGGTGCAGAGGAGTGCTATTTGGGTAATCTTCTCCAACTCTTCTGGGTTGTACATGCCACCTAGGTTATGGTCCACGATATCGTGCAGACACCCTTTTTCCATACATAGTTTAACCTTCAGTTAAAAAAAATCATTCGAGTGAATTAACCAATAATATTGAAGGAAAATTCAATTAAGTGAACATGTGAACATGACCACCGAATACAAGATAACTACATGTCTACATGTGCTTTCTTAGTAGCTATATAAATCACTGATTATTAAGGTTTGCTACACTAGCTGCCTAGTATTATTGAAGTGTGGAATATTAGCTGCTTATCTGTTGGAAACAAAAACAAAGCTTCCTTGATACGATCAGTAATGTAAATCACGGGGTCATGTAAATGTTATCTTACCTGATCAATGAGCATGATCTCGCCTGCTTCTTCCATACGATCAGGAAAGAATGCTGTTGCACGCTCTCCTGTCACAATCTCTAACAACATGACACCATACCCAAAGATATCTGTCTTCACGGATGGCCTACCTGTCTTTATGTACTCAGGAGCTATATGTCCCATTGTCCCACGGACCCCTGTTGTTACTGTATTCCTCTCTGTGTCCACCATCTTCGCCAACCCGAAGTCTCCTACCACTGCTTTAAAGTTCCCATCGAGCAGGACGTTGGCAGCCTTGACATCGCGGTGTATGATCTTGGGATTGCAGTGCTCATGAAGGTACTCCAGACCATGGGCAGCATCAAGAGCAATTCGCATTCTTGATGGCCAATCTAATGCTGGTTTATTTAGTTTGTTATCTGTGATTGTTTTAAAGTTTCTTCAGCTTGTTATATGATGAAACAGAATTAACATAAGACCTGTATGAAATTATTATACTGACCTGGGCGAAATATAATATCTTTTATGTTAAAATTTCTGTAGTGAATATCTATCACACTAGCTCCTAAGTTTTTGGCAATATAATATCTCATAGCTATTTCTGTATTTTTTTAGATCCATAGCTATTTCTGAATGGAGATCAACAAATAGACAGAGTGCAAAAAAAAGATATGTAAACAGATGATATTAGTTTAGTTTCTACCTCTTAAACAAGAAGCAACACTCAGGTTCTCCATGAAAGGGTAGACAAGAAGCCTTTCTGATGTTGTTGTGCAGAACCCTATCAACCTTAATATGTTCTTGTGCATAGCAATGCTTATCAATTCAACTTCTCTAAGGAAAACCATTTCCTCTTCAGGACTTTCCACTTTCAGCAATCGTTTCACAGCAACATTTGTACTGTCTGAACCTGGAAGGATTCCTTTGTAAACCTTACCAAAACCACCTTTGCCAAGAACATTCTGTTCACTGAAATTGTCTGTTGCAATCTGTAGCTCCCGCCATGAGAACCGCTTTATCTGGCCCAACTCTAGTTTGTGATCATTTTGACCTGGACATGCTCATCTTGTGTTAGTTAAAAGTTCAGTATTTTCTGGACTGTACAAATGTTGCTATACCACCAAACGAACCTAACACATCGATGTATATTTCTGGTCGGTAACGCATTCTTTGCCACCATAGAAGAAATAGAACTCCAATGACAAACAGAGTGACTGCTCCACCGATGCTTCCAAGAACCACAATGAGCTTAGCTCTTCTTGATCCACCTGAACCTATTGCCTAGAATTCAGTCTTGAGGGGAAATTACAGCATCGTCCTCTAAATTAGTGTTCAATATGGTTACCAGATTCTTAGAAAGTACCTTTCTGTGTGCTGCCTCCATCGCATGAATGTTGGCCGCAATTCAAATAGTTTCCTGTATAGCTAGAAAACAAAACTGAACTTATTAAGTATATAATCTAACTGAGCCCACATCAATTCATATCTGGGGCCTGGTTTACTACAGATATGACATACTTGTATTGTGCCACCTGATGTAACTGTTTTGGTATCTCACCACTGAGATTATTATCTGCTAGATTTCTGAAAAAATAGAGTGTTATGATATATCTTAGGGGAAACAAATATTGGCTTTCTTGAACAAAAATTGTTACAATGATGGTATTTGGTAGGTTTTAAATTTTATCAGTATGAAAAAAGGCTACTTACATATCTCTCAATGGAAGGTATGACAAAGAGCTTGGAATATTCCCAGTTAAGAGATTTTTGCTTAGATCCCTATCAAAGTTTTCACATTGTTAAGGATATTTTATCAAACTTGATAATGCAAGTCAACGACAAATACAGACTTACAGATTTTGGAGCTTTGAGAGCCGGCCCAGAGTGACAGGTATTGATCCATTTAAACAATTTCTTCCTAGTTTTAGAGTTGTTAAACTTGATAGGTTCCCAAACTCCTCGGGAATTTCTCCAGTTATGCTATTGTCGTCCAATAACCTGAAACAGGTTAAAAGTACAGCAACTGGTTCTTTTGGGGAAAAGATAACTTGCTGCCTATGTATTACTGATTCATTCTTTTATGGAGAATAAATAATAAATTATAGATAACTGGTATAAGTAGAATAGATTTCTGAGCTTACAGATGTTTTAAGGTTCTTAGCTTTGCAATGTTGGGCGACAAGGCTCCTGATAATCCAGATGAGCTCAGATTTCTGCATAACACATAAATGATAAACTAAAATTACTATGCAGACTAAATGGCACTAAAAACTTAGCATAAAAATAATAAGAAAGCTTGGAGCATGAAAAATTCCATCCAAACAAATCTCTACTCCTGATATTAATAGTTAATATCAATCTCTTAGATCATAGTTAAGTAAAGAATTGGAGATATCTTACAAATATAGGATATGAATTTGATTAAATCTAGCTGCCATAAGCATACTAGAATTCCAAGGGCAGATAGTTGAAATTAATAGACTGAACTTACACCAATATAACACTGTTGTTTTGGCAGTCAATGTTAACCCAATAGCACGGGCTGATTTGATTATCCTTCCAGTCTTTTAGGACACCACGGTTGTCGTTGAGTTGCTTCCTCATTGCGTACAACGCGTCAACTGCCAACAAAATAAATCTTGCTGTTTCTGAGAACGTGATGTAGACTTAAATGCTCAAAAGGTGGTGAAGCATCTGGATTATTTAAATAATTTGTCCGTATGTATAAACAAAATTAAGTGGTCAACATAATATTGCAATGGAACTAGTATGCTGACAGTGCTAAAAAGAAAATTTAGTGGTGTAAGCATGTGGGATGACTGGCGGCATTCGGAAAACTGCCACACTAATTTGGGTCGTGGGATGCGAACCCTGGAATTTCATTTCTAGTTGTGGAATCCGTCCTCTTCCATGTGCTTTTGGCCTCTACTCCTCACCCTGACGGTGGTGGCCTCCTCCAGCGCAGATTCGGCCACATACATGACAAGCAGATACCTAGAATCTCCTCTCGGTGCAAGACTGTGCTGCCATCCTATCCACATGCACATGTGCATATGTAGCGAGAATTAATGTTTTGATACAAACATCGGTGTCTAAGGTCTGCTTACCGTCCAACCCGTCTTTGGGGCAAGCACATGTATTTGTACATAACATCACTCTTACAATTTGTTGTGCTTGCTTTGTGTAAAAAGTTACCCCAGAGATACAATGTGGTTGGAATAACGGGGGTTATATGCTAACCCTCAACCATATAAACTTCTAATAATGCATGACTAATCCCACAGTTTCACTTCACTTTTAGGGCACTTGAGCTGAAACTACTACTACAGTACTACTACAGGCTGCTAATGAGCTACAGTGTTATATTGCTAGATTCTTGATAGATAAGGTTAGTGGTTATATCTTTTGTATTGCCTCAAAGAATTTTTTTCACCTACCAATTCTTCATCCTATATTACAGTAGATTTATTATTCCCTTTATTGATACCTGCACTAATAGGTTAAGCTAATTTATAATATTTGATTTGATGAAATTGATGTATCTATGATGATGGCACAATGTTGCCCGTGATTTTGAGTGGTGACATATGGACTGTGAGGAACCTCTCTAACATATAGTTTGTAGTCAATAGACTCTTGTGACACTTGTCACTTTAGACTCAGATTCTCAATTTGAATATGCAATTTTCATACCCAGAGTTATCCAAAGAAGAATATATGAATTGTGATTTGGCAATCAAGTGAAGAACTTACCTTGGAAGTCTGCAGCAACAAAAGATTGTAGGCATCCCAGCAATGCTAACACCAATGATAGGAGCGTCATGCTTTTACTTAGGCAATTTGTTGTGATTTGAGGATCTAAAAGAATTGATGTGTGTACTCTGAATCTGTTTTCTTGACTAAAACAGAATCCCTCTTGAAGTCAGATAGATGCTAGACTGCCAAATTACTGAAACAAGGTGTATAAGAGAAGGGAAAGATGAGGGAAACTCGAGAAGAATGAAGAACTGAAATACTCACGAGAATGACTTTTGTGGGCATAGTGTCATGTGCCCACCCTAGCTTTTTTATTAGTTATGGTTAAATATAAATATTGAATCTCTGATTATACTATTAGACATGTCAAATTAGTTATAGACATGTTTTCAATTCATAAATTGAAGTACAAAAATATCAAATTCAGACAAATTCGTCAAATTTAACAGAATTTCATGAATTATTAGAATTTGATGTTTTTGTACTTCAATTTATGATTTAACAACACATTTACAACTAGTCTGACATGTTCAATATTATAATCAGAGATTCAATATTTATATTTAACCACAATTAAGAGAAAAGCTAGGGTGGGTACATGCACCTATGTTCACTGAAGTATTTCTCAACACTCAGTAGTCTGACCTGACACTCAAACTAGAAGGTAAAATGGTTCACCAGAACATATGCTCAAAGATTTTTTAATCATATAAAATATTGGTATTGTAAACTGATACTCAGTAAGGTCCTTGGATGTCAACAACTCAGTTGTATTTCACTGTTCTCAGAATATTCCTGTGGCACGTTACACGGAAAACAAACAAACGTTCCTCACATGTCCCGAAATGGGTGAAATCAACCCCACAGAGATTCGGAAAGATGAGACCTGATTACCTTCCACCTTTCTTAAAGGGGTCCTTTAAAATCCTTATTTATTGTCAGCCACTATTTTCATGCACGATGTAGCATCTAATAAGGGAAAGGATGCTACTTGCTCCAGTATCCGATACAGCATAAGTTGAGCAGCAAGCATGCCTCTGCTTTCCTATATATTCTACTTACATGGCAACTTCTCAATGATCACTGACTATACTATTCCAAGAAATTGTGAAAATCATTCGCAGAAGTAACTTCGCACTTTTCTCTCCATTTCATCTCTGCAGACTGCAGATGCAAGTTCTACAAGTATCTACTTATCCATCCAGCCAGTGGTGCCCTTCCACTGGAGGAAGAGGAATAAGAAACTTCCCAAGACCTAAGAAGCTAAAACCCTCAGAACTCAACCAAAAAAAAAAAAAACCTCTAAAAGAAGATACTTGACCTTGGAAGACGTAAAGATGGTAAATAAGTCAAACAAGCAGTATACATGTACCTGAGCATGCACAGAGCAGAGGTGAACTTACCCAGAAGGGATAGAAGCACAGCCTGTGATGGTCTAGCTTCTGGGAACTTTCACCTCTTTCTGTGCCCTGGGATAGAGCACTAAGCTTGGAAAGAGAGTTGCAAAGAGCTCAGTCTCTGCACTGAGCTGGGAGAGAATGTGTCAAATTTATCTCGGACGATGCTTGCTGAAGGAGCACGCAAGGAAGTGCCCTGTGGTTGCGGTATGGATTCTCTTGTGATTAATCAATTGGAGCCGCCAGCAGCTGCAAATTTTCTTAACCCTTAGAGCACCGAAAGTTCGTGAGAGCCTTATCCTGCTTAAATACCTGCATAGTAGATCTTCTAGCACAAGATTTAGCCGGAAAAGCGCACGTTGACTACTGAAAAGTTAAAAGAAAAATGGATTAGGCGTGAGCATTTTTTTTAGATAATGGAAACAATCACATCGTCTTTAGCCTTTGCACACTGCACACAACCTGGTTTTCATTATTAAAGATTGCCCAAAGATAGATAGATTAGGCATGAGATAGAGTGATGAAATAAAATGATGGGAATTTGAGTCCCAAAGTTTTTTTAAAGTCTTTCTTCCCCATTGATCAAATAAACAGTGAAATTAATTACCAGATCACCTTAGCTTTGTTTCTTATTTTCATATATTTCTGAAGAACTTCCTGATCCCACTAAGAAATTATCATAATGCTCTTTAAATCAAATCTACGTGGATGCAACCAGCCAACCAAAGCAAAAAAAATTTCTGTTTAGTAACGAATGATGGGAGCGAGTGGATTTCCTGCAAATGTTCCGGCAATCAGTCTCCAAAGTGAAGGTGGTGCTCGCCTGTAGTTCTTCCACACTCGAGCAATGGGAAGAACCCCTGCCAAGGAGAGGAGCACTCCTTTACCATCTCGCAATTATGTGCACCCCAGTTCGACATGCATCGTCAAAGAAACTAACATCAACAAATGTTGAGCCAACATGTGAAAAATATTAAATAAAATAAAAAAATGGTGACCAACATTTGCAAAAATATCAAGGAAAATTGAAAAAAAATATTGAGTCAACATGTGAAAATTAGCATAAATATTGATTAAACATAAATCTTCAGTCAACACGTGAAAAGTTAAATAAAATATAGAAATTTTGGATCAATAAAAAAACGTGAGGTCTGAAATTCTAAGTCAACATTCCAGACCCCCCCCCTTACAAATCTCGTTTCTCCTGTAAAACCAGTCGAGACCGGGACGTCAGAATCAGGAGAAATCAGAAATCCGAGTCACGATCTTGGCCAAAATTTGTTTTGACCGGTCCGTTGGGAAATATCGGAATTTCGACCAGGACTGTTAGGATTCCGACCTGGATGACCGAGATCCCGATAATCTCAATGCAACGACATGAGGTAAAAACAAAAAAAAACATCGTTAAAAATTTAAAATGCTGCATGACTTTTCATAATATTTCTAACGATATTCATCACACATATAATCAAAGAAATATTATTTAAGAAAAAAAAACGGGTTTGCCCGCACGCGATAGCGGCCGGTTCGGGGAGGAGTCATGCAAGGAGGACCGATTGTTTGGGCGCTGATGGAGAGTGATAAAGTTATGTTTTTTTTTGTTCGAATTTTCCCTAACTCAAACTTGATTATTTTCATGATATGAGTTTATCATAAATCATAATCATGATTTTTCATCTAGTTTTTTTAACATATTTTAATATCAATTGTTTTCAAAAATTCAAAATCAGTATTTTGATATCCCGATTAAACCGATCCAACTGGGATCTCCGGAATCTGCAGAAACCGGCCGGGATCCCATCGGAATTTCAATCCCTGTCCCCAAGAGCTCGCTGCCACTGCAAACATTGAGCACCGTGGCATCATACCACATGGATTGAATCTTTGATCGATCGATTCAATTTTCTATTGCTCTGCACGACAATGCTGCCATTGTGCGACTCATGATGACAACGGGGTGGTTCAACGTCAGACCCCACAAGAGAGTAGCTGTCACACACCATGAACATTGACCTGCACATTGGAGAAGCAAGAGCCACCTCGGGCTCCATATGCAGCGTACATTCTGTTGGTCAGCAAAGGGCAATTGAGTCATTTTAGCATATATTAGTGTTTGGTTACATATATTGAGTCATTTTAGTATGTATGTAAATGTAACATATTCAAATTACAGCCGAATCTGATTCCTTTATAACTTGTTTGGTACGATACTGTCTATATAGATCACAATCCCCCATAAATTATGATCATATACAAATCTGATACAACTCCAACAATCATTGTAATGGAATATCATATCTAGCCTCCGCACCTCGCGTGAAAACGTGTCTCAGGCTGGATCCTGTCAGTGTCTCGAGTTCACGTGATTCCATTAGGACGAGAACCAACCAAAATCGGTGAACTGCTGACACACTCATTGTGATTAGTGATTACACCGTGATTACCCATCGAGCTTGCGTTAGCACTCTACAACCAAACACTATATTACCAAAGTTAATCAGGATTTGGAAAAAAGGTGATCAAATTGGCATTGAGAGGATATCAATTTCCTCGGTGATGAGAGATTAAAGTTTTACCAATGGTTCGAGTGATTTTGCTGAGAAGAGGATTAAACTTTCTTTGCCAGCCGTAGGATTGGACGGCGGACGAGCCTACTGCTCGGTCCCCTGCCGAGGATCGGGACAGGCGCGGCAGCGCCGTCGTCTCTCCATGCCGAGATGCTCTCTCGCCACCACCGCCCTGGCCGCCTCCTCCTCCTCCCCAAGCTCCGGCCTTTCTGCACCTCCAGCTTGAGCTCCACCTCCACCTCCACGCCCCCTCCTTCCTTCTCCAATGCCGCCTCCCCCGACCCCGCCGTGCTGGCCCCAGACGACGCCATCGCCGCGCTCCCCTCCCTCGCCGAGACCTCGGGCTCCGCGGCCGCGCTGGTGCTCTTCCGCCGCCTCTCCGTACGCCCAGACACCCGGCACCTCATGCGGCTCTACGCGACAGCTGCCACAACCTTCGTCGCGCGGGGGAACCTGCCCATGGCGCACGAGGTCACGCGCGCGATGGTCGCCGCCTTCGCGGAGGCCGGGCGGCTGCAGGAGGCCGCGGACATGGTGCTGGAGCTGCGCAGCCACGGGCTCCCGCTCGTCGTCGAGACGGCCAACTGGGTTCTCCGCGTCGGACTGGCACACCCCGGGTGCTTCGCGCTCGCCCGCAGGGTGTTCGACGGAATGACGCGCGGTGAAGAGGTGCACCCCGACGCGCGCAGCTTCAGGGCGCTCGTCCTAGGGTGCTGCCGGGAAGGCCTGGTACAGGAGGTTGACGAATTGCTCTCAGCGATGTGGGCACAGAGGTTCTGCCTGGACAACGCGACGTGCACGGCGGTCGTGCGCGCGTTCTGCCAGCAGGGGCGGTTCAAGGACGTGGCTGAGCTGTTCAGGAGGATGTCGGAGATGGGCACACCCCCGAACATGGTGAATTACACTGCGTGGATTGATGGTCTGTGTAAAAGACGCTATGTCAAGCAGGCGTTCCATGTGCTGGAGGAGATGGTCAGGAAGGGGTTGAAGCCGAATGTGTACACACACACTTCTTTGATTGATGGGTTGTGCAAGATCGGGTGGACGGAACGGGCGTTCCGGCTTTTCTTGAAGCTCATTAAGAGTAGCTCATACAAGCCGAATGTGCATACGTACACCGTGATGATTGGAGGGTATTGTAAAGAGGGAAAGCTTGCTCGAGCAGAGATGCTGTTGGGGAGGATGGTTGAGCAGGGGTTGGCGCCAAACACAAACACATACACTATGCTCATTTACGGGCACTGCAAAGGAAGCAGCTTTGGTCGTGCCTTTGAGCTGCTGAACAAGATGAAGCAGGAAGGCTTGCTGCCCAATATTTACACATACAATGCCATTATCGGGGGCTTTTGCAAGAAAGGACAGATTCAAGAAGCTTACAAGGTGCTCCGGATGGCCACAAGTGAGGGGCTGCATCTTGATAAGGTTACATATACTATACTCATCACCGAACACTGCAGACAGGGACAAATAACTTATGCTCTTGATTTATTTAATCGGATGGCTAAAAATGGTTGTTGTCCTGATATCGACACATATACCACCATCATTGCTATGTATTGTCAGCAGAGGCAGATGGAAAAAAGTCAGAAGCTGTTTGAAAAGTGTCTTGCAATAGGATTAGTGCCAACCAAGCAAACTTATACCTCAATGATTGCAGGATACTGTAAAGTTGGGAAATCGACCTCAGCCTTAACGGTCTTTGAGAGGATGGTTCAACATGGATGCACTCCTGATTCTATTACTTATGGGGCCCTGATAAGTGGGCTATGTAAGGAATCGAGGCTGGAGGAGGCAAGGGCATTATATGAGGGCATGCTAGATAAACAATTAGTTCCATGCGAAGTAACTCGTGTGACTTTAGCTTTTGAGTACTGCAGGAGGGAGAAGGTGGGCATTGCTGTATCAATCTTGGATAGATTGGACAAAAGGCAACAGAGTCACACAGCAGATGCAGTGGTTAGAAAGCTCAGTTTTGTGGGAAACTTGGATGCTGCTAGCGTCTTCCTCCAAAATGTTTTAGACAAGGATTATGCTATTGACTATGTAACTTACACTCACTTCATCAACTCATGTTATAACAACAATAGATACTCCCTAGCTTCAGAAATATCTGAAAAGACCTCGAAGAGAATATCTAGCTTTCAGAAAAAGGGTGCTGCGGCCATTGCTTAATCGAGAGCAATCTTCCATACACAGAGCAATTTTATATGGTAAAAGTTCCTTTTTTTGCACCATATTTGTGAAATAGATGATTGGTATACTTTTGTAATCTGTTTTTGTGAATCTCTATCTGAAGGTTTTACCAGTACTACTTTTACTTTGTCAAAATTTTGCTCTTGCATACGCACTGACCTCACAAAAATCCAGAGAGCAGACTTTCTTCAATGAACGGGTATATGTTTTACTCGATAACAAAAAACTGGTAATTTGACATTCTAATGGCACTTTTGTTTCCAATCTAATTGTATTCTGTCTTGCACCAATCATTTAGCTTTTCCCATTTTGATGCTTATATTCCTGAAGAGTAACAAGTCTTTCATAGATACTTTGAAGATTTTCAATATTACGAAACCATTTGTTTGTGTTGTATGAAGGGTTGAATGTTTTTCTACTTTACGAAGCACATTCTTCTGAAGAAATACATTTAACTTTATGCTATTGAAACCATACTTTTTTTAGTTTCTGTTAATTTTTGCATAGTTTCTATGTATGTAAAATTTGATATTTGGAAATCCCACATGTTACTTATCTCCATTTCTTCTAACTCTAAGAGTTTTGGGCTTCTAGTCGCTTCATGCCTTCCACTATAGCCCCTGAATCAACTGGTTGAAGATCAGTAAATGTCTGGAAGCTTTTTCTTTTTTGCTAGGTAGTTAGATTAAAGATATATTATATGTAAAATTATAGTATTTGTAGATGAATGTGCTTCCGAAAAAGGATTAGAATCAATCAGGATGCTCATGACTGAGGGAATTACTAGAAAAGGGATTAGAATCAATCAGGGTCCATTATTGTAGTTACTGTTGGTGACTTGGCAAATATAATGATTGTCTAATGCTGGTTGTGTCCTTAGTTAGTAGTTCAAACTTTGATTCTTGTATTGATCTGAAGCTGGAATTTCATTTATACATTGTTTTATCTTTCATCTAGAGTTATGTTCATTGAAACTGTAAGGTCTTCAAATATATCAATTGTTTTTTGTTGGTAGCATCTTTAATGATAGTTGTCTTCATTGTTCCTGCCACTCCTACAAAATCTGTCCATGATTTTTTTTTCTCATTATTATATAGACACTGAAGGACAGGCCTAGCGTAGTGATTAAGTCACCCCACTTGTGTCAAGAGGTCACTGGGTCTGTCCTTGGTTTACCCAGTGTCGTAGGCTCCCACACTGCACGGGGTCTGGGGAAGGGTGTCAGCAAACAGCCTTACCTGCACATTGTGCATGTGTAGAGGCTGGGGCTCCAACCCTGGACCTTCTGGTCACAGGCGGTAGGCTCTACCACTCCACCAGGGCCACCCTTCTAGCACTGGGTCTGCCCTTCTGTCCATTATAATATAGACACTGTAATTTGATTTATAAAACACATTGGATGGATCATGCATTCATTCTGCTGAAGGTTATGGTTTTTTGTAAAGGTTTTGTCTGGTTAGCCATCCCTAAGAAGCAATAGTACATATTTCGTAAATATCCATTTGCAGTATTTACGTTCAAAGAGTTTTGGTTTTTATGTAAGTGTTCAAAGAGTTATCAAGTAATACCAAATACACTGCAAAGTAGATGTCAATTGTCAAGTTCATACTATATACTGTTTTGAATTGGAAGCAACTGCAGCCATTGTGCTTGCATTGTATATTACAAATGCAGTTACTGATGCCAATATGCAACATTAGCTATTTGTACCGCTGAAGTTTCCTTGTCACATTTCAACTGAAAGAACAAGTGAAACTATGTTTTATTGATGATCTTTGCAGCTCATCTGCCAGCAGACAGCTCAATTGCTTCCTGGATGTTTAGAGATTCTTCACTAAAGCCAAACAATGGATGCTGTTGCCTTATCTCATGCTGTTGTCGACGGTTGAGCTCGGCCAGCTGCCACTCCTCCCAACGCTCTTCTGGGACAAAATCTCCTTCCAGCATCTTCACAACCTCAGACATTGGGGGCGTTGATCAGGTTCCATGTCGGTGCAGAGGAGTGCTATCTGAGTAATCTTCTCCAACTCTTCGGGGTTGTACACACCACCTAGGTTACGGTCCACCATGTCATGCAAACGGCCTTCTTCCATCCACAGTTTGACCTTCATTGAAGCAATCATTTGAGTGAATATTGAGGTACAGCACAACTATGTGAACATGTGAAGCAATGCTTGATCACATAATACAAGGTAACTACATTTGTTTTCTTATAAATTACTGATTATTAAGTTGTGCTACATTGACTGCGTAGACCTCAATATGCTAATGCTATTTAACTATTTGAAACAAAACAAAGTTTCCTTTATACGTCAGTAGTATCATGCATTAATGCTACATGATCGAAACAGCCACAGAATTATGAAATGATTTTACCTGATCAGTGAGCAGGATCTCGCCTGAAAATGCTATTGCGCGCTCTCCTGTCACAATCTCTAACAACATGACACCATACCCAAAGATATCTGTCTTCACGGATGGCCTGCCTGTCTTTATGTACTCAGGAGCTATGTGTCCCATTGTCCCACGGACCCCCGTAGTCACTGTATTCCTCCCTATGTCTACCATTTTTGCTAATCCAAAATCTCCTACCACTGCTTCAAAGTTCCCATCAAGCAGGACATTGGCAGCCTTGACATCACGGTGTATGATCTTGGGATTGCAGTGCTCATGAAGGTATTCCAGACCACGGGCAGCACCAAGAGCAATTCGCATTCTTGTTGGCCAATCCAATACTGGTTCATTTAGTTTTATATCTGTGATTGTTTTGAAGTTTCTTCAGCAACAGTTGTTAGAAGATGAATGACGTAATACAGTATTAACTTAGAACCTCTACGAAATTATTGTGTTATCCTGAGAAAAAGTTAGACAAAGTTAAACTAAATGTATTTTATGTTATAGTTTCTGTGGTGAACATCTACCAAACTTCTTAATAGACATTTTTGAATAAAGATCAACCAATGGATAGATTATAGTTGGATACACATAAAGATGTGGGAAGATATGATCTTAGTTCAGTTCGACCTCTTAAACGAGAAGCAACACTCAGATTCTCCATGAAAGGGTAGACCAAAAGCCTTTCTGTTGGTGTTGTGCAGAACCCTATCAACCTTAATATGTTCTTGTGCACGGCAATACTTATCAATTCAACTTCTCTAAGGAAAGCCATTTCCCCTTCAGCACTTTCCACTTTTAGCAATCGTTTCACAGCAACTTTTATACTGTCTGGACCTGAAAGGATTCCTTTGTACACCTTACCAAAACCACCCTTGCCAAGAACATTCTGTTCACTAAAATTGTCTGTTGCAATCTGTAGCTCCCGCCATGAAAACCGCTTTATCTGCCCAAACTCTAGTCTCTGATCATTTTGACCTGGTCCAGTTGAATATGTTCGTCTTTTGTTAGTTAAAATTCGAATTGTATTTCTTTCAGAATGCTATTTTTTTGAACCATCGGAATGTATTAACGCTACCACTATGGTAATCATTGAACAAATACTGCTAAACAAACCTGAAACATCAATGTATATTTCAGGTCGGTAACGCATTCTTTGCCACCATAAAAGAAATAGAACTCCAATAACTAGGAGCGTTACTGCTCCTCCAATGCTTCCAAGAACCACAGTAAGCTTAGCATTTTTTGATCCTCCTGAATGTATTGCCGAGAATTTAGTCTGGGGAAAACTTTTGAGGCATCTTCCCCCAAATTTAGTGTTCAATATGGTCACCAGATGCTTAGAAAATACCTGTCCTTGTTCGGCCTCCATCGCATGAAAATAAATGTTGGCCACAATTCAAATGGTTGCCTGTATAGCTGGAAAACAAAATTGAACTTTAGAAACATAATCTAAAGTAGCACACATCAATTTGTTTTTGCAACCTGTTTACAACAGATATGACATACTTGTATTTTGCCACCTGAAGTAACTGTTTTGGTATTTCACCGTTGAGATTATTATCAGCCAGATTTCTGAAACGTAAAACATGTTATGATACATCTGTAGGGAGCAAATATTAACATTCTTGAACAAAAAGTGTGTTGCGATGATAGTATTTATATTTTATCAGCATGGAAAACAGGAAAAGACAACTTACATATCATTCAGCGATGAAAGACCTGACAAAGAACTTGGAACATTCCCACTTAATAGATTTTTGCTTAGATCCCTAACCAATTTATTGCACTGTTAGGATTGTTGATCAGGCATGATAACATTAGTGGATGACAGACTTACAAATGTTGGAGGTTTGAAAGGTGGCCAAGAGACCCAGGTATTGAGCCATTTAAACCATTGCTTCCTAGTTTTAGAGTTGTCAAACTTGATAGGTTCCCAAACTCCTCAGGAATAGCTCCAGTTATGCTGTTGCCATCCAATAGCCTGGAACCAAAGTATGTAAAAAATAGCAAACTTCTTGGAAAAAAAGATGAAAACACTTTACTTCTTGGAAAAAAAAAGATGAAAAGTTAACTTGTTGCCTATCTATGACTGCTTTCTTCTTTTATGGGGAATATATCGCAAATGTTAGATATTTGGTAGAATAGTTTGGTCAGCTTACAGCTGTTGTAAGGTTGTTATCTTTGCAATGCTCGGCGACAAGACCCCTGATAATCCAGATGAGCTCAAAGTTCTGCAAACATATAAATGATATATAAATTATACAAAGGATTATGTAGGCATGAATACATGGCACTACAAACCTATAATAGGAAAATAAGAAAGCGTGGAGCATGATAAATTCCATCCAAATAAATCTCTGCTCCTGTTACGAATAGTTGGTATCAATCACTTAATACATGGTTAAGTAGAGATTGGAAGTTTCCTTGTGTTCAGATACAGAATATGAATTTGATAACCTGACTGCTATAGGCAGAGCTACACGTTCAGACAATTGAAATGAATAGACTGACTTACATTGTTATAACATTGTTGCCTTGACAGTTAACGTTAACCCAATAGCAGGGGCTCATTTGATTATCCTTCCAGTCTTTCAGGACACCACGGCTGTCGCTGAGTTGCATCCTCATTTCATATAGTGCATCAACTGCTGACAAAAGAAAAATTGTTATTTCTGAGGTAACTCATGTGCTCAAACCATAGGGAGATCCTTTTTCTTGACATCTGTTCAGCGTTTCACAAACAATCTTGATTCTTTGACCAGTTAGCTATTATTTATGATATGGATTTATCTGTTTAATCAAATAAAATCAAATGCTTAAGATATTGCAAGGACACTAGTATGCTGAAAGTGGAGCTAGCAGGTGAATAGGTGATTCATACCAATCTACTAGTATATTTCAGGATATGTTCTGTGGATTTCTTCTAGAGTTTCTTGGTCAAACATTTGACTGGTGACATGGACAGGATCTCTATCAGACTTTTGTGGTCAGTACTCTCGGTAGAGATGGTCTAAGTCAACAGCACATCTATTTCCATCTCTTGTAAAACTTGTTGCTTTTGGATTAAGTTCTCAATTTGAATTTGTAATTTTCATAATGAAAGTTATCCAAAGAAGAATATCTGCTTTGTAATTTGATAATAATGTGAAGTCCGTACCTTGAAAGTCTGCAGCAACAAAAGATTGTAGGCATCCCAAGAATACTAAAACCAATGATAAGATCTTCATGCTTTTGCTTGCCACGTTATTATTTCGGGGACCAAAGTACTGTTGACTGTACTTTGAATCTGTTTGCTTGATTCAAAACGGAACCCTTGAAGTGAGATAGATGCTAGACTGCCAATTACTGAAACAAGGCAGAATTCAGAAGAATGGAGAACATAAATACTCAGAAGACACCAGGAAGAAAGGTGGAATGGTTCCCCTGAAAACCTGCTGTTTTGACTACTTGTATAAAGAGTCATTGGTCTATAAAATGAGTTTCAGTGAGCTCGATGGATTTCAACAGCTCAGCTAATACATTATTCAGAAATAATATTCCTCGAATATAGATACCTGTGCATGCATGTCCACAAATCGACCTCACTTTCTTTGTAGGGACTAACCACCCTCCGACCTAAACCTCTTAGAGGTCCTTTAAAACCCTGATTACTCTTAACCACTATTTTCATGCACGATAGAATATCTAATGAGGTGGGAAAGGTGTTACTTGCTCCAGTGCCTTATATAAATATAAATTGAGCAGAAAACATATGCCTATAGTTTTCAAAGTTCTAATTACATGGCAATTTATCAGAGATCACACCATACTGTTTGAAGAAGTTGTGAACATGATTTGCGGAACAACTTTCTCACCGTCCCCTCTCTATTTCATCTCTGCAGGGTGCAGATGGTGTTGAAGCTTCCGCTGCCTCTCACTTAAGGAAGACCAATAAGAAGCTTCCCAACTGCTCATGCTTTCCCCAAGTTCTCAAGAGCCATTCCACAGAAGGGCAGTAAGGAAGCTAAACCCTCAGAAGTCGATGAGAAAACTACTCTAATAGCAGATACTCGACCAAGGAGGGAGACCGAAGACAGATGGTGAAGAAGTCAAACAAACAGTACATATGTATGTGAGCATTTATGGATGAGAAGCGAACTTACCCAGAAAAGGGATAGAAGCACCAAGCCTTCGCTGCTCGAGCTTCACAGAACGTCTTTCTGTTGTATCCTAAGAGTACTGAGCTTGGAGAGGGAGAGAGGTGCAGAGTGCTCACTCTCTGCGCTGAGCTGGGAGACAAGTGTGGAGGAACGCATGGAGTTGAATAGGTCAAGTTTATCTGGGACGACGCTACCTTTAAGGAAGTGTCGTGTGATAGTGGCATGGATTCTCCTCTGGTCTAATCGATCCGAGCTGTCCATCACCGATCCAATGGCCGCAAATGTTCCTACCCATCAGAGCACCGAAACTCACTATTAGCTTTATCCTGCCTAAATACCCGGCTAATAGATCTTCTAAAATCTCATCATATGGCCCTACATCTTTTGGCATAAGATTTAGTTGGAAAAGGCAAGTTGAGCATAGGAAAACTGAAGTGCATTAGGTGTGAGTATAGGGTGACTAACAGAAAATGATGGAGATTTGAGCCTTAAAATTATTTAAGGTGACTAAGCTTCGTTCGTTCACCATTGACCCTGTTTCTTTTTCATATACTTTTGTGCAGGATCCTGGTCCCACCCAATTATTCTCATATCTACGTGGATGTAACCAAGGCTAGCATGCATTTTATTTGATACTAGTACGAATGATGGGAGCTAGTGACTATGCAAGCTAGATTTTTATATTTCTTGAAGCAAAAAATACTGTCAGTTTCACTCCCGGCGCCTGCTGATGTTGCACCTGTTCTTGAAACGACAATAGTGGTAGACAAATTGCAGGTCCGCAATCCGCAGGTCCAGAGCATTAAAGAGCTTTCCGTTTACCAATTTGTCACTTCAAATCAATATTAGTAAATGATATTTCTGTCCCTTCTAAGGTCAGTTCCGCGTGTTATCAGAATAGTTAGCAAAGTAATTCCAGAAAGCATTGGTGTCCCCAGTTTACTTGCATCCAACACCACCTATTTTATTCTACTGCAAATGGCCTATGGCTGCAAGGTTCCATACTGTATAATATTGGAGGAGGTGCTTTGACTTTTCTTGCAAGCCCTTGACCAAATAAGTTTTCAACTATAAGTCTCAGCGTTTCAGACATGGTACTACTATTCTGCTCTGCGTTCGGGACGATTGAGATTAACCATATCCATATGGTGTTTCACGAGTGTTATCCGACGGGGGCATTTATATTGCTAAAGCCAAGCATCAAAGTGGTTCCTCCCAGTGCATTTTGGCAAAAGTAGTGAACCAATTTTCAGCTTAAAATAATCCATTCCCCAGAACCGTTTTGTGCTTATGCCCCAGCATTGCTATGAAAAAAAGTTTGTTCCTCCACTTCGGGAGAAATAAAAAAGGATTTTCTTTGCCACAACATCTTTATAATAATCACTTACAATGAAGAAACATATAAGGTGGCACGAGAAAAAGAGAAGTGCAAACATTCCCTACTATATCTCAAAGATTCAACGTTAGCCTCTAAACTCTGCTCAGCGTAGGTAAACATTTCAGAATAATGAGGATTGTTCACAGTGGAGGAACAGGTAAAGAAAACTTACAAAAAAGTAAGAGTTTTTTGCAGTGATTCTCAAATGGGTGCACAGCACTGCGACAGTGCATTGTCAAGTGCAACCTTCCCGGCATAAAACCATGAACGCCAGAATCTTTTCGCGAAATTAAAGAAGCTCACGAAATCTAGTGAGTGTTTTGGCGCATATATGCTGCTCCCACTTTGGTTTGTTGCTGCCTCAGATTATTGCCAGTGCCCAGCGCCAGATACATCCTCATCCGGCTCCCCTCTCCAGGAAGCAATCATCGATCATGCCTTCGGTCACTCACAAAGTGACCGAAAATTGGATTCCATGGCTTTTTTGGCTCCTTCCCAGAATCCCAGGTCTGTGCAGGGCGGCTAAAGAGTGGGCCCCGCATTGTCCTGTCGATGCACGGAGGTCACAATTAATGGAAGGGAACAGATAAACAGCATCAGGATGGTGCCATGCAGTCCTTGAGCAGCTAAGCCCGTTGCTCACGCTTGATCCTGCCCTCTAAAATTTAAGACTGTCACATCAAAGAGAATCTTACTATTTATGAATATTTCGATCAATTTAATGACAAAACCCTATTGATAGATTGGTGCTACTCAGGAGCGAAGCTATGCCCAGATGTAGGGGTCCGCCGACCCCGACGGATTTTGGGTAAATCAATGTAAAATCGATGCTAATCACTATTTAGACCCCATCGGCTAAGTATACCGACCCCGGTGACATGATGTGCTGGCTTCGCCCCTGGTGCTACTTTTCGAGATGAATCTAATGAGCTTAATTAATTTATGTTTTGCGAAAGTGATGCTACAGATAATCGTCTTCTAATCATGACTTAATTAACCTCATTAGATTCGTCTCAGTAAATTAGTCTAGAGGCCTCTAATTTATTTTATAATTAAACTTTATTTAAGTATTCTTAAATAAGTAAAATTCGTTTTGATGTGACAGCTATAAAATTTAAACCTAGGAAACGAACACACCCCCGTCTTGTGAGAGGGTACGTGGGCCCAGCGTAAAGTGTGTCGCCTTTAGTATTTCTGTATCAGGCTTTTGACGACGATGGAGCCCAAACTGTGTGTGTTGGAATGATGGGGAACTGAATGCTGATCCTATTGTATTTACGCGTCAAGAACCCTACGGTTTAGGAGCACGAAGTATTCCCCTGCCAAGTGCTGACTGTAGCTTTCACTCGCTCAGAATAGGAACATTGCCAGAAAAATCTCCAGCTCACGAAGAATGAATCGATGGATTGAGTCTCAGGCATGTGTGAAAGGCACCTCCGTCCTCCAACTAGTTGTCCTCGTCGAAGGGTTGATGATGTCCTTTTCTGATGGTGCAGTGCGAACACTCGGACCCTGCTTTCAATCTGGGGGAGACTATGCACAAGGAGGACTTGGATATGAACCAGTTTTGTTTGGCTTGCACGCTGAGTCCAGATCCCCGTATTTTTTTAAAAAGTTTGAATTGTACCATAAAAATTACAAGAGCATCCTTGCGGAACTGCAAGTATTCGCCGCCTACATATATATTTTCGCTCATTTACATGTAGAAAAAAATATAGCACTGTTATTTTCTTTGTTCTAAAGTCGATCAGAATCCCGTTGTTCAAAGGGGGCGTTCTGTGTCACTAGTAGCTCGTTCTTCAGCGCATACAGCTGAACTCTTGACTGAACACATGGAAAAAGACATGCATGGACGGCAACCAACCTAGTTGGCCCCCTTCGTCAGAAAACACATATACTGTATGTCGTTATCTCTTTTTTCATGGTGCAAACGCAATGATGCATCAACATTGACCAACCTATCATGATAGATATATGTTCATTCACTCATTAAAAGTACCAAGACAAAAAATAACAGCACGAAAAATGTCGCTTTTACATATCTTGTTCGAATCTAGACGAGATAGGGGGAAGATTAGACCACGGATGATACATTTGAAAAAGTTCACACGAAGTACTCTCAAGGAGGGTGCAGTGGCCATGATCTGAAGCAACAGAGGAAGTAATCCTAATATCGAATCCCATCACGCCTTTTGGTCACTTCAACGTGGTAGAGTGAGCACTATTACCTCAGACAGACACGACCAAAAGGCCAAAAGGGCAAGCAACGGAGGAACTGATCGCTGATGGACGTCGCCACCGGTATGGTCTGTGGTCCATATGCCCATTGCTCACCGCTAAGCAATCTGCGCAAAAAACTGAAGAAAATCAATGACAGAAGAAAATCAGAAAACTGAACCACAAAGATGGCTTTGATATAAAGTTACAGTACAAAGTATGTCTATGCAATAGTACTATATCCCAGGACGAAATAATAGCCGACCAAATTAAATATCATCAAGTAAAAAATAAAAGAGCAGAGGACCTCAGGTCAACAAGTCAAAAGGAATGCAACTAGATTAGCCCGGTTGGATGAAGCCAGTGTCTGTGGACCTTCCAAATTTTTTGTTTTCAATATGACGTGAAAGCAACTCGTAATGATAAGGACCTAATTTGACATTTAACAACCGGGAGTGAGAAAACTAAAGCCGGAAAACTTTCATATATAAGCTTCCAATTGAACGAGTGGCATGCATCGTGATCTAACGGTAAAACTTGCTCGCTGTTCCCTGGATGCCCACACATTGTCATGGTTTTAGGCCACATATAATCCGTTGAAGGATTTGCAAGTTGGTCCGAATACTGCCGGTTGTGTCGGTCTCACAGGGCCCCTCGTTCTCTCCCCCTTCTGAATAATTTCCTCTGGTAGTTATCGTGAAACATCATGCGTAACGTCAGCACGATACGTCAGAGCACAGAGCAGCTGGGGAATATCTACGCTCTCGATCCCAGGAAATAGGGACGCGTACGCACGCTTCGCTGGACCGCATCCGAAGCAACCGTGAACGCAAGTGAGACCTCGTATCAGTGAGAACACACGACGGCGACGGCCGAAGCTGTCCGGATTAACTCGCAACAAAGGCAGGCGCATTTTCCGGGGAGATGAAAATGAGACGATGACTTGTAGAGATTGAGTTGGAAAACAGCAGTCACTTACCAGGTGTGAGCTCAAAGCTCGTGACTGCTTTCAATTCAATGTCCTGGTCCTGGAGAGGGAACCACAACTGCGCTGCGGCTGATCTGGTTCCGTGAACCACAAATGCTATGCTGTTGCACATGGAATAGTTGAGTTTCTATGATGACGCATTTTCCGTACTGATTAATTAACTTGCAGCAAAGGCAGGCGCATTTTCCGGACTGATGAAACAGGGCAAGGATGGAAGGATGACCAAGCGTGAGCTCAAATTATGCGCATTAAATGTTTGTGAAAAGAATGACAGGGCCTAAAATAGCCCGATGTCTATTTTAACTGAAAAAGGTCCAAGAGGAAGTTCAAAAAAAAATGGAAAAATAATTCCATGGCATTGTGCCTTAGCGTCATTAGAAAAATAATTAATGGCTTGTATGACATGAGTCTTATTTGGCTTATATTTTTTTCATAAGACTTTTGTAACAATTAGTATGTTTCTTTGGCTTAAATCTTTTGTTTGGTGGATGGCCACAAAGATGTAAACCATACCTGATGATTCGCACATGTAAACATTAAATATGTGTCTCATTATTACAATTCTTCTCTTAGCCAATCCAGTAGGCAACCCACTATATGAGCTGGCTGTTTTGCAGGCTGTATGTGACATGGCAGTTCTATTTAGCCAGCCGCTGACTAAACCATTAGCCTTGCTCTAAGTGAGATGGAAATAAGATAGGGCAAGAATGACTTGTCGAGAGTGAGTTGGAAGGCAGTATAGTCACTTACCAAGCGTGAGCTCAAAGCTCATGGCTGCCTTCAATTCAATTAATGTCCCGGAGACCGAACCACAATTGCGCTGGGCTGATCTGGTTTCAGTTTTATTACTTAACCCGAGACGCCTCTTGTTTCTCACATAGTATGCTGTATGCCAGTGGCGAGTCTAGGATCGAAAGTGAGGGTGGGCCAAAAAAATTTTCCCGCCGCACAAGAAATTTAACATGGCATATCACAATAGAAATTCAAAAGACAAACACAAATATATTTGAAACATAGTAAAAAATCAACATTAATAGTTCAATGCAAGCTCGCAATGATTAAAATGAGACAAGAAACTACTTTTTCTTCTACCTACGCCTCCTAAAACTATCAATAATATCATTTTCATCCACGGTAAAAAAACACCCCCGCTCACTAAAAGTGACTAAACAATCTTCCAAAACACTAGTATCACTCATCCTATTTATCAACTTATTCTTGACAAAGGTCACTGTTGAAGCTCTTTCAACACTTGTTGCAACTGGTAGAATCAATATCAACTTGATAGGCAAGTATACCAAATCATAAATAAGCGTTTTTGTTTCAACAAGTTAAACCAAGAGCTCATCATTATTTTTTATGTCTTTGAAGCTATATTCTCTTCTCATGTCATCAACATAGTTATCAAGCTTAACCACCTCTCTTCTATTCTGCTCAGCGGCTCCGACGGTTCGTAATGGCAGAACCCATTGCCCTTTTTTGAATTTTTCTAGTACATACCTCAAATGTGGTCCTAAAGTTTAAACTTGTCAGGGTGAAACTAAACATATTGTTTATGTGCAGCTGTTAAGCAAGTTTTCCTAATATCCAAAGCAAAATCTAGTATTCTTTTAAGCAAGTTCTAATACATTGATTTCTACAAAGTTAATTTTACATGAATATAATGTTCAACTTTTTTTGTGACAAATTTACTCATGTGGGGTCTAATTTAAAGCTCTCACCTAAAAAACATAGTGCTTCAATCAGATTTTAATCTGGATGCTGATGCAAAAAATTACAGCTTTTCTAAGTTTGAAATTGAGTTAGATGAAAGTGAAATAATCAATTTTCTCCGTATTTGCATACAAGAGGTCTGATACTAATTACACGGCTCGTGGTTGCATTTTCTCGTAATAAAAAAATCCTGCTGCCAATACTAGGGATGATAAAGGGGCAGGTTTGGAGCGGGTGGAGCAAAAGCGCACCCGCAATGAGAAATGTAATGGATGAAAATCTACACCCACACCCGCCAATCCACACTCGCATCCGCATGCACCTGGTTTCGGGTGGGTGACGGTTCCTCACGGGTTTTCCTCACGGGTTTTCAAAGTACATATTAAAATGGTTAATAAAAATAATAATATATATGTTTATAACAAAAATTAGTAACAATAATAGGAACAACATAGCATTTTATCCCGAATAAGTTAAGTCTAGGATAGTTATAGCCAAATAACTATAATATTTATCTTTATTTAACATAGTAAAAAAATAAACAAGCAAAAAAATTAGACAAAATAATATTAATAGTGTATATACATCTAGATTTGGGGCCTCGCGGGTCACCTGCATGTGGGAATGAAAACCCGCACCTGCCTTATGGGGTGGGTGTGTGTGAAACCCACGGGTGGGAAAGTGCAGCCGCATCCGCACCGGTCGGGTAACAGACCCGGCGGGCCCCATACCCGGGATCCAAATTGTCATCCCTATGTGAGAAGCGGTCGTGCCACAGGGTCTCAACGTGTTATTTTTTTTACTTCTCCCGATCGGTGAACCGGCGGCGACTCTACAAGTGCCTGAGCCGAGTTCCGCATCAGGGACCTCGGGGTCCCTCTCTTGTCGACGAATTCTAGGCCCACCCCGTAGACTCGTCCCTGGCTGGACGCACATGGAATAGTTGAGTTTCTATGACGGGGAAGGGTTGGCTGGGAGACACGATTTAAGATTCGTGTAACAAATTTCATATCCTAAGATGGGCCTCTTATTGCAGTTTACTCATCTGTTCTCGAATTGTTGTCGTTGCGACAAGAGAATTGAACTGGAAAATAGCTTACGACACCTGTCCGGATGACTTGAATTCCGAAACGGAGGGAGTAAAATGGTTCGATATCCGTTTTATTAACTGAAAAATGGCCCATTAGGTAATGTAGCTCGGTCCACCTAGTTGGTCAAGGCCTATAGAGGGACCCTATCGCTGATCAGCTGCTGATAATTTCACACCTGTAAAGTTTTTTTTTGATAAACACCTGTAAAGTTGGTGCCGGCACAATGGAAAACACGATGCAGCAAACACTGCTGATTTGAAGAGAGTTCCGTCCGTTGTTACTTGGACGTTACAATACAACAAAATATTTTTTTAAAAAAGGAGACCTAACATATAGGAAGGAGGAGCTAGGTGGTTTTTCATTAAAGAGATGCAACAAAACATTTCGAATTGAATATATTAAGAAGGACTACTGGCCCGTGGTGGTCGAAATTTGACACGAGGCGGAATGGTAAGGTCTCGTGCGCGCGGCTTCATGTCACGTTTTAAACCTGCAGGTTGCCCAAGAGGTCAGTGATGAAAATGAAGGAAGTTACAATGCTCCCAACAGCCGAGAGAGTATGTTCAGATACGTACGGCTCAGCAGCAAATCAGTAAACATAGAGTAACTGAGTTGCACGGGCGCCTCAACCTCGCGGAGATGGTGGCGGTGCTCGTACGCCTCCAGAATTAGCTGTTGCACGAGTATCTGCACGCGACAGAGAATTTCAGAGTTAGTTTTCTGATGGCTCGTCAATGGCGCCGACGGTGGACTCACCCTTTGGGCCATGTTCAGCTCCTCCTCCTCCAAGTATTCCACACCGTCGATCTCGATTCTCAAGAGTCGATGGAAGACGGAGTCCAGGTAGATGGTGCCGTTGGCCCCGCTGTACTCGTACACCTTATCTCCGGGGTCGCACTGGCGGGCGTGGCCGATCGTCATCCCCCACATTCCATCAGTCATGCCGTCACCTACAATCTGCTCCTCCGCAAGAAAAGAAAAAAAATTCACAAGTCTCGAATTAATGTGCAATTAATGGCTTGTTGCGCCCGATATAAGGTGATTTTAGGAACTGACAACGCGCAGCTTTTTAGGCTTGACGTTTTCCGTCATGAGCAACTCTTGGACAGTATGGACGTTTTTGCTCATCAGCTTCATGTGGATCTCTCCATCCTTATCGATCATCTGCAGCCTCCAGACCGGGTCGCCAAGGACGGGAGGATAGTGCTTCCGGTTGAGATCATGGACCACGAAGGGCTCGGTCACGGCCTCAACGATCCTCGCGGCGCCAGCCGGGGCACCTACCACACGCGCTCCGATGCGGAACTTGCCGCTGCGGACCCAGGAAGAGTCATCTGTGAACTGGACCGCATTCACGGTGACGCCGCAGATCCCCAATAAGGTGGGCTTGCCCGAGTAGCCTGTAATTAGCAGCGGCACATTCTCCTGGCGCGGCTTATTCACGATGGCCGTCTCGAATTCTTCAGAGGACCAGTCTTCGTCTTTGCCGTCGTGCGACGGGAAGTCGCCGACGAGCGGGACCAGTTCAAAGCGCATCACCGTCGGGAATGTCCACGAGGTCCCCGTCTCCGCGTCGACGAGGACGATCTCCAGTGGCTTGCCCATGACGTCCACGATCGTGCTGCCGGTGTTGATCGGGAGCCGTGGCGGGCTCTTAAACGCCAGCTTCCACCTCAGTTTCACCTCTTGCAGCGTGTCGCGGTGCTGGTTCGCCTCCAGCGTTATCTCGTCTACAAGTCTCTGTATATATATGGCACCGGGTAGAAATAAAACAGCTCATCAGTCACACCTACCTAGATAAGGAGGGCGACAAACATAATTCCCTTGCTAGATGTACTTGGCAAACATAGGAGCCTTTTTTGTGTTATTTTCTTCTAGTCATGACAGATGATGGACTCACCTTCTGGACCTCGTCTAGATTCCTCGAAGCTGGGTGCTCCACGCCGTCAAAGTCCACCTTGACGTGGTCAAAGATGGAGTTCAAGTAGACGGTTACATTCGCCTTCTTGTACATGTACACCTTGTCCAGTGATGGGTCCTCACGAAAATCGTAGGCGTTCATAGAAGACACTCCCTAGTACCAACATGCATTCAAATTAATCAATATAATGAAAATATTGCCATAAAATAAATGCTTTAAAATCGCCCACCCTGTTGGCACTGTAAGGAATAAGAATAGAATATATGCAATAACAAACCGCACTGATGGACATGTTTGAGTAGGTAACCCGGCGTAACCACTCTAATAGTTGGCCCAACCTTGAACTGTTGTGTATTATTATCAAGCACAATAAAGCTTAGCTAGCGTACCATCACCAAACAAGTTCATTGAAACCAACAAAAACTTTTGATCATGAAAAATCACTTGCGTAAAGCATGACAACAAACAATCATATTCTATTCCAAAATCTGTATAAATTTTTTCTACAAAGACAATTGAAATACATATGAACTCACATAATTTTCCAATATTAATTATCACAAAACAAACACATTTGTCTTTTACAGTGAACTAAAATTTTAAAAATTCTTTAATAATTTGGTTCATACAAGTATCAAAATTTCAAATTCAAATAAAATTGTATTAGTTACTTTTCTGCCCAAGATATCATAATCTTTGTTTAAATGCACTGGTAGTTTGACTACTTAAGCTCATGTGATGATGGGTAACTTGTCAAACGTAACATATCCTTTGACCGACATGGTAGCTATATATCAATTCATCGTGAATATTAAATTTAGAAAATCTTAACTCATATATAACATGAAAATCTTAAACTCAATAATTCAATATAATTACTCCTTCTTTTGTGGTTACAACTATATATTATTCCATCAGTTTATTAGCTATGTGGAGTAGTGATCGATAGTCTCATATAGGGTTCTCCAACTTTTCACAATTTCTCATAACACAATGGCATGGCCACCTCATTTTATTTGGTCAACCATTTTTTTTTGGGAAATCGGGGAGGTAAGGAGGAAGTGAAAAAACACCTGGTGGTGGAATGATGAGGTGCAAAGGACTATCAAGGAGAAGAAGGGGTGTATCAAGCGCCTACACCTGGACAAGAGTGCACCCAACATAGAGGGCTATTAAATAGCTAAGAAGGCTGTCAAGCAAGCCGTAAGTGTAGCAAAGGGTCAGGCATATGACGACCTTTATTGACGGCTAGGCACGAAAGAAGGCGACAAAGACATCGGTAGGATGGCTAGGATCCATGAGAAGAGGACAAGGGACATCAACCAAATCAAATGTATCAAGGATTGAGCAGACCAACTTCTGGCGAAGGAGGAGGAGATCAAGGACAGATGGCGGGAGTACTTCGACGAGTTGTTTAATGGGGTGCAGGCGGGTCCTATCTTTGAGTTGGACGACTCTTGGGATGATACCAATAGATGTTTTGCGAAGAGAATTCACGAAACAGAGGTTGGGGATGCTTTGAAGATGATGAAGGGAGGAAAAGCGATGGGCCCTGATGGTATCCCCATCGAGGTGTGGAAATGCTTGGGTGCCAGGGCTATAGTAGGGCAAACAAGATGCCGGGAGAATGGAGGAGCAGTATAGTAGTTCCAATCTTCAAGAACAAGGGAGATGTTCAAATTTGTACCAACTATCAAGGGATTAAGTCGATGAGCCATACGATGAAGCTCTGGGATTAAGTTGATGGCATGGCCATCTAATTTTATTTGGTCAACCATTTTTTTGGAAATCGGTAGCTCATCTCATATCCCACCGTGGTTTGATATATATCTAAAGAACTTATGTAATCGGATCTATTTAGACTGCTGACTAATCGCTAGATACCAGATACTGACCACGTGGTTCATATATACCCAGTTATCTGGACTGAACTGTTTAGGCTGGACTGGACATGGTTGCTATTGTGGTCCGAGAGGATGCAATAGCATAATTCGGAATAGAATGGATCTATACATATCAGTGCTAATTTTTGTTATATTGGTTCTTATTATCTACCCAGGGCCTGCAATTGTAACAAAAACTTAACTAGGCAGCAAATGCAATCCTGCAAGTATGACATTAACTTCTACTACTGTATCTCAATGTTCAAGTAATTATGCTTAAACTGAGTATCACATGCCCTACTGTTTTACTATAAGTTGTTGTCACGTGGGCTTGAAGTCATTCTAATCTAATTGCTTCTAGGTCTTCCGAAACAATTCTTAAATATATTATGGTTTCAATAACCTATAAGAGGTTGGGAGACATGGGTGCCCCAAACATCGAATAAATATAAGGGTTGAATATAACTGTCGTGAGTAACCTCAAATATGCAATATAACATCATGAAAATAATACTACTTTTATTTGTGTTAGATGATCATATACCTCACTGAGATGTAGTGTAGCGCGCAGGTAACGTCTCATCTCACTACTGACTATACAAGGTTTCTTTTGTATTCTAGGTTTTGCCTCCTTAAGCTGATATATTATCTCAGATACAGTAGGTCTCTTGGATGGGTCAGGGTCGGTACAGTTTTTTGCTATTTGAATGCATATCTTCATTTGCTGGCACTCCACATTTAATAATTCATGCCACTGCAAAGAAAAAACTTGTAGTAAGGGTGATAGCATGAATACGCAAGAAGGGAAGTAACATTTGATATATATGTCACCACTGATGTTTGATAGGACTTTTTAGATTTAATTCCATACCATGTGTATCTATACAGTCTGGAGATCATTAGACTACTTTTAATGCATGGTTTCATTTTATTGTTTCCAAGAGTGCCATGTCACCAAAATCATTTTGAAGCCACAAATGAAACAACATCTACAATGTGTAGTTTCATTTTTGGCATTTCCTATTTTGCCATAGCATATAATTGTTTCATAATGATTGAATAAAATTTCATGTGAAATGAAATACTTCTTCCCAGTGCTATGTAGTTTTATAGTCTTGGAAACAGTGTATTGCTCAATTAGATGAAACTGGTTTCTTCTCTCTCTCTCTCTCTCTCTCCATTATTAACGTGCCACATCGTCACAATTTCTGACATAGCGGTCACTTATTGAAAATCAAATCCCCACTGTGAAAATGGAAAGCAGCCTACATAGTAGTACTTAAAAACTATGAGTAAACTGTGGGAAAGTTAATATTTTATTATATATTAATTTATGGCAACAGTACAGATCGAATGAAGGCATAAATGATACATAAAACATAAATCTCATAAAACTACCAATGCCAAAACATTTATTTAATGCAATTAAAAGAAAGTTATAAGTTTTTAAAAAGGCCCTCTCCACCCGACAGTTTATCCTTCGGTCTCTTCCCAATCTGTCAATGCTCTACCAACTATACTCAGTGGATTCATTTCCCATAGTGATGGAGGCCGTCATAATACAAAAGTAGATATAGACAGGCAGTAGAGTGATTGAAACTGCCTATTCAAGAAATTAAATCAGACTATAACATCATGATATGTGTGTGTGTGTGTGTGTGAGAGAGAGAGAGAGAGAGAGAGAGAGAGTAACCCAAGTCTGTCACTAATATAAGAATTCGGTAACATAAAAGTGTTAGTCTGAAAGTGTAAATACTAGAAACTTATGTCAAAGAGGTATTATAAAGGTCAGGTAAATTCTTACATTTTCAGTAATAATTTCATTACTCCCTGTCAATAATCTTTTCATGATAATGCTCAAAATGAATATATCTGACTTAAATGATGTGTTCCTTTCATCACAGAGTTCTTGCTCTGTATAGTCTCTATATGCAAAACAATATGGGTTGGAGTATCATGACACTATCATATTTTATGGATAAACAAATGGTATCTTTAAGAAGTTGCATGAGCTTACAATGTTCCCCACAAGTTGGCAGTGGATATTGTTGACCTATTTCCATCGATATACCTTGATAAACAAAAATCTTGAATTTTGGGCATCATTTGAGCATCCAGCAGCACATTAGTAGGTTTGAGATCCAAATGACTTATGCCTAGTCCGTGAAGACATGACAAACCTTTACATACTCCCTTAATTATTTTTGAACGAGTATTCCATTCATTAGCATGAGTTTTGTCTGCAAAACATATTGTAAGAGTCTTTTTTCTAATATAAATGGTGAGATCACGAGGACATAATAGGCACAATACGCATGCAACATGCATTGCAGCATAATAGAAACACTAGAAATTACCTGGTTAATTGAAAGTAAAAAAGAAAGAAAAAATACCCACAAGCCATAGCTATAGTTATGAAAATATTTGCCTAAAATACTCTTCACAATTTTTTTTATAATTACCAACCATGGCCCCTACAAGAGATAATGCAAATATTTACCAACCTTTATTTTTAATAATTATGTAATAATAAATTGGACTCTTAGGCTTTGATTTTTGCTATTAGAATCAACGCCACTTAAAGAAAATTATCTTGTATATACCCAAGTGAATACGACTTCTTAGTCTTAGAAACAACATGGCAGGCCGCAGGCGTGACACATCATGATGGACATGCAGGTGGATCTAAGATGTGTTGAAGTCCACTTACCGCCCAGCCCTTCCGTAGGGACGGGCACACGCATTCATGCATAGCACCACTCTTACACTTTCAGCCTCGCTTCATGTCTCGGTGGTGCTATAGTTGGAACGAGGGTTATATGCTGACCCTCACCCACCTAAACTTCCAATAGAGGACTAATCCCACATTCACTTCACTTCATGGGCTACTTGGACCCAATCTACAACTACTACAAGCTTCTAACGGGATGGGGTGTTACACAAGTTCAATGAAGCAACCAAAGTGTGCACGTTAATGATGAATCTGACCACATATGGTGAGTTCAATCAAAAAGAGGCCAAGAAGAGATGAGAAGTGCAGGCGTCCATGGGGAAGGAGAAAGTTAAGCCCTCCATGTGGTTCATGTGTGCTGTATCTTTTTTACATAATGGTGTATCTTTTTGCATGATGTGCGTGGCTCGTGGTAGTTTGTTGATATTTTTTTCGGTCCTTTTTTGACCTTATATACATTCAGACTAGATGTCAGCAAAGGCTGGTTCTGCGAAGCCCGCTCTAAGTTGATTCTTCAGTCCGTCTATCTTGGAGGGCCACTGAATTGTTTCGTTTTTCAGAATCACACCAAATAAGAATTAGGTGCAACCATGCTGGATAACAAATCGACGTGCCATAGGTATTCCTTCATATATGTTCCATGGTCTAAACAGTTGGCTAATAAGGCCATCACAAATGTATAATCTACGACACTATTGCACATGTATTGGCAGTACATGTACGTGTTCTAGATATAACGCAGAAAACCAAACCCCTCTCTGTATATTAACTTATAATCATGGTCTAGAGAACAAGCTCCGCTTTTACTCTCAAGGCTTAGAAACCTCCACCTCATTTATAGAGAAAAATAAAATAAATAACTATTGGTGTTACAAATATTCTAGATGGCCAATAATATTCATGTACATATTTGTTTCCAAAATAACCACCATTCTGTAATGACATAATAGAGTAAAATACACTAATACATGATTTTAATTTACCAACCATTTGTATTAGATATATAGTTAAACAAACACATATATAAAATTATAAGTTCAAAGAACATTACTTTATATAACGTTTATAATTAAATATCAATCTTTTTCACACAAGTGTGCGCGTAGGTTGACAAATGTTAAAAAATTCTTACAATGCCATCCAAAAGATTCGAAATTAAATTACATTAAGTGGTAAGTATACAAGTTATTCGACATGGTAAAACGTTAACAGTTTGTCCAACTAATGGTCAGTAGAATGGATAATTGATATCGAAAGATAAATGTTTGAATAATTCCAAATACCTTGAAGATAGTTGTGAAGACTTCCATTAGTTACATATTCAAAGCAGAGCAACCATTTTTGTTCCTCAACAGTCATCGATTTTCCTCCTTCTTCCATGACTACTCTTTGTGTATATGCACAATATCCAAGAAATCTTACAATATTCACGTGGCTTACCATCGATAGACACTTAACAAGTTCCAAAAATTGCAGATCAGAAAAATCCTTGGAGGGTAAAAGCTTCTTCACAGCAACAAGTCCATTTATAAGAGTTCCCTGGTTAACATACCATGAAATAATTGACATGAACATTTTTGCTTGCTTTAAGCATTAGTATGCAGGTTTACAATTTGTGAGGAATCAATGAATGAGCATATATAGCGGACCAGGTAAACAACTCCATGTTCTCCATGGCCAATCTCTTGCGTGAAGTTATTTGTAATGGATTTTAACACTTCATATGATATCTGGATGGGCTCCGCCCACCCGTTCCCATATACGCTCTCCAGGTCTTCAACATCATTTGCTATATCATCCATTTCTACATGTAAGACATATATACTGTGAGTAATGTAATTATCTTCTCTAGGATAAACTGTAAATGTACTCTCTCTCTCTCTCTCTCTCTCTCTCTCTCTCTCTCTCACTCTCTCTCTCTCTCTCGGTAGGCAAATTTAGCCATAGTTAATATTTCAGTGGAAAAGCACCAACAAACTTATGATATACTAGCAAAAAATACCATTACATTGCTATGGGATTTTTAGAAAAAGAATACAAACATCATATCTTATTGCCTTTTACACTTCACAATATATTGGATATATTTGAAATACAATATATTCAATGTATATAGTTGGTAATTAAGCACAATTAAAGTTTCCATAACCACATTAGTGTGCGCATGTTAAGTAAGTTTTACAGAAGTATTGAGGCTTTATAGTTTTTAGTACCGATATACGCTAAATTTGATTAATTTACTCTCTAACAAAGATGCAGTTTGGTCGTCTGATGGCTACGTTATGTTAGTTTACTGGGTCACATATACTGCCATGTGATCAGTATGTCGAATACTTGTTCAATAAGGCCAAACAACGAACAATACTTAATTACTAATTGGCTCAGACAAGGTTAACAGCCTTCTCATTCTATCTCACCTAGCATCCTCGTTCGATTTTCAATTTATTATAAACTTCTCATCTAAGCAAAAAGAAAAATAGATATCCCAACGTTGTCATGTGACTCCCAAACTCAACTTACCACTTGACTCCTACTCTTTACTGAGATTAAGCATAACGTTGCTTATTGGCGAAGCAAGAGGTAAATCAGGGGGTGTTGAGTTCAATTGTTTGCTCATTTTCTAGATTTTTTTGCCTTGTGGGTGCATACATCTAGCTTTTTGGGGTGCAAGTATGGTGAAAATTTGAGATCTTAATTTGATTTCTCATTTTCACAGCCACTAAGGTGGCTTCGCCACTAACATTGCTAATGAACTATATATCTATCAACTTGGTTTATAATGAAAATCAAGAAAGATAAACTTAATGCAGTTTCAATCAACATGTATAGACACAAAGCATAAATATATCAAAAGTAGGATGATGATTTAAGAAAAAAACAGTAAAACATTGGATTACATGCATCAGAGCTTTTAATTGTTCAGCTAGGATCTGTTGTTCAACCTGATCAACAACCAGGTCAAACTCCAAGTACTACTTATTCGCTTCTAGCGCTACACCTTATGACAAGTTGAGCACAAAATTAGACGTATGTAACATAAATGAAATAATTTAAATTACTTTTTATTTGACAAAGGCTCCAGAGATTCACTAGATTTTTAAAGTTAATTATTATCAAGTTTGAGGACTTGTCAATCATTTAACTATTTGTTAAATGAGTGAAAGTATAGTGAAAAAGTAAAATTACTTACAAATCAAACAATTATAATATAATAGTACAATATATTATGCGAATGTGTAAACAGGATAAAAACATGCATGTAAAGTTTAAAAACTTGTAGATGGAAAACATATTATAAGTATATTAAATAATGATTTAAATAATAAATATTGAAAAGTAAGATAACATTAAAAGTTTGTTTTTGGGTTGGTTTGACATACCAAAGACCTAGATATGTTAGAAAGGAAGCTGTAATAATTTACTTGGCATTTTTCAGAGTTCCATTATTTAATTAATTAGAAAATTGGAAAACGTAGGGCCAATCAGATCTTGGCCACACCTGTGGCTACATTCGTCCAGGGCACACCAGCTAGAGCTCCACGGCCTTTTTTTTTTTTTTTTTTTTTTTTGATAACCGCTCCACGGCCTTGGCGCGCAGTTCGGTGGAGGCTGTGGCGTCCTCGCCGGAGTAGTCAAAATGACCATGAAAAGTTTCAGAAGAAATACTAGCATACAACATAGATGATAGATCAACGTCCAACCTATTTTCCTAGGTCATAGCCAATGCGGTGGTCCATTTTAATAGTAGCCAGCACGATGATTGATCAAGTTTGGCGACATCGTGCATGCAAAAATCATTGTTAGAGAGAGAGAGAGAGAGAGAGAGAGAGCTTCATTTTTGTAACAGCTCGAGAATTCTCAATTTCAAACCCACTATTAAAATTCGTCCAAATTCAAAATCGCATGATCAATCGTTGCTCAAACCTCAATTCTCGTGCTGTTACCTTGCAAGCTATTGGTCTCCATGTGATAATTTGGATCAAGAATCACGGAGAAGATTTATTTTTGAATGCAAATTGCGTGTGAATTTTATTTAGGTTTGACCTCAAGTCAACTTAAGTAAAATTGGAAAATCAGTTTTGTTAGTAACCAGCAGTTTGGATTGTTTTCCACCCTTCCTCTCTTGTCAGTCCACCTTTGTTCTCTCGTCGCGGGCCAAAGCAAGCAAGGTAGCGGCAGCTAAGGCCCAAGGACCAAACCAGTCAGCCCAACATCAACACTGAACAGTTTTCTTCCTCCTTCGGCCGTACTGATGACGCCATGGACGCTGACTCACCGAGCCGCGCGGCGTGCACGCCAACAAGTCCCAGCTCCAACGCGGCTGTGCAGCCCCACACCGCAACTGAGTGCGCCTCGACCACGGCATCATCCGGAACCCAGCAACGTGGCGGCCATCCGAAGCTTGCCTCTTGTCCAAGATGATCCGCTGCCGCTCGATGGTTTCCGCCGCTTCGTGCTGCCGTGGCACGGTTACCAAAGGACGAAGCTGCCCTCCACCGGCGAACCCTAGCTGCAGTGCTATAAAATCCCAGCAGCCGCCGCCTCCCTCCTGTTCTCCTTCACCTTGCGCCGCCAAGCTCCTCGCCACGCGAAGCCTTAGCCACCGCCCCGCTGGTCTCCGCCATGACGAGAGACGAAGCATTCGCCGGTGAGCTGCGTTGCCGCCGTCCGGTTCTCCATCCGTTGCCTGTTCTCCTGCTGTACTTCCCGTCGAGAATCAAGTAAAGAGGAAGGGGATCGAGCAAGTCAAAGATGGCCGCTGTTAACTTCGTCGTCGTCGGTTGATCTCTTCGGTGAGCTCCCCCAACCGTCAAGTTGTGTTCCTTGTTCCCTGTTGCGTGCTCTTCCGTTTCCCTTTGATCTCCATGTCGAATATCCCCTGCAGATTGAGATCGGAGAAGCCATGCTAGGCGCTGGTCACCGCACCGAGCTGTTGAGGTGCAGGAGCCAAGTAGCAATCGTTCGTGCCTTTCTGGTGATCTTCATCGGACTCCATCATCCGTTCATATCTTTTCATCACTTGGTGCTTCTATCAGTCAATCTTGAGAAGTTTATCTCGTGCAGAAATCCGGGAACGCCATCGATGCCAGCGCTTGTGTCTCCACGTGCTAACGCCTAGAGCTGAAGCTTTTCTGGTCCGTTGACTCTTTCGTTTGTTGATCTTTCGTTTCTGGTGAGGTCCACCCCACGCCACTGTCCGTTCCTTAATCTTTAAAGTGTTATGCCTTTGTTCCTTTATTTCTTGATCTAGGCGAGGGCATCGGACTGCTGTGGATGCCATCGGGTGCTTCTTCATGTTTGCAACACGAAACCGCAGGGGGCAGTCCGTCAGTTCTTGAGTGAGTGCAAGCTGGTGTTGTGGCGCGTGAACATTGTCGAGCTGCACTTCTTCGTCGTATCTTCTGACCATGTCGCGTCCTTGCCGTCTTTGCTACATCGTGGTAAGCTGCAAATCCTTCCCTTGCCTCCTACCCTCAGTTCCTAGGACGAGTTCTGTTGTGATCACCAGCTGCTTGATGAATTGCCGCAACCCGAGTCTGTTCTGTTTCAGATGCCGTGCGCCATTGAATTCTGTAGTTCACCCTGACCTTGTGATTTGCGAAAGAGCCCTCGAACTGTTGCTAGTGGAAATCGACACCTTTTATTTCAGCCTTGAACCCTGGTTCGTTTTCCTTAACTAGCTGCTTAGTTGGCTGACCGTAGGTACAAAAAAAAAACACTCAGGTCGCATGTACTACGCCAGGGAAGAATCTGCTAGCACTTTGCTTTTGCTTCAACTAAGAGCAATGTTAGTTGTCGTTTATGGACGCTCAGTGCTATTGGAAAGTTCACTCTTGTAGTTGGATGGGTTCAGTTTCTGCGTAACTTTGCTGAAGGATCAGTGCGGCTTGAGTCTTGTCTGCACCTAATTAGACTGCTACAATGCCACTTCCTGCCTTGTGTTATGACAAGAATGAGTTCGTTGCTAGGCGCAGCCATTCTCCAGAGAACCAAACCCCAGGACCTAAGGACTATAGTTGTTAGATTAATCATATTCCTTTTCCAGAAATTCTTTCTTGTTTATATCCTTGGAAATTCCTAGTTAATTCTCTAGACCTCGGAAAATCATGCGGCCAGTTTTGTTGGATTCCTCTCGTCGAGCTAGTCTCCATGTTCTAGCAACGACTAATTAGGTTCTTGCGGTTCATTCTCTTACCCGTCTCAGTTTGCGTGCCATTGAGGTGTCCTGTGGCGTGGCTGATGGTCCATGAGTCTCTTGTTGGTTTTTGGATGGACCTGATCCATGGAACAGCGGTGCACCGACAGAGAACATTCTCTAGAATATTCTTCTGTTTAATTCTTTTCTTTCTTTCTCAGGTTTTCCGATAATTCCTTCAATCTTCGGAAGATCATATCCTTCTCTCCGGACCTCGAGAAATTGTGCGGTCAATGGCGTTAGATTTATCGTGTCGTCCTCCGTGCGATAGCGTTCTCCAAGTTCCAATCGTCGCACCGTTTAGTTCTGCAGTTATCTCGAAGTTCGTCGTATCTTGGTCAATCGTTAATTATTTCCGCCCTTTCCCGTAACCTCCGTTATTCATTCATTAATCTTCGGAGTTTAGTAGACATCCTCTAGACGTCGGAATTATTTGAGACCAGCTGCGCTAGAATCGTGACGACGTTACCTACGCGTTAGTATTGTTAATGTCCATGTTCTAGCATCGATTAAATCTGTTCATGCGATTCGGTTTTCAATCTTTCTTGTATTTCACGTCGTTTTCTCGATTTGCGTGTCGCTTACCCGTTCTACCTCGATTTTGGATGACAGTGGGATCCGATGGTCGAAGCCTCGTGGAAGCCTTGCGAGGACACCGATCTATTCTTGGACCGTATTTAAGGCAAGCCGCAATCCTTGACCACTCTTGCTCCTATTTAGTAATTGCATTAAATTGAACCATGCATGATTAATGGTTACTTGCACTTGTAGTTTACCTATGCCATACTATGCCATCCTTACCACTGTTTGCCATAGGTTGTTCTACTGTTACTCGCATGCTTAGTACTTGCTTAGTTGCTTAATTGAACCCATGATGACTATACATGTTTTTGTGTAAAATAAATTGTAGGTGTTTCTTAGGTGTCGAGTTTCTGTACTAGGTACCCTGTAGGGCTTTTGCGGGGGCGAGTGTAGGTGGTTAGGTGCTCGGGAGACTTCGGGGAGTCTCTATTTGGAGAGTACCTGTTGCGGGTACAGCTGTGTAGGGGTCTTGGGTTATGGGGCCCCTGTTGTGGTGACACTGCTGTTGAGACCGTTGTTTTTGAGGAGAGGGATGGTGACTCGCCCCGGCAGCTTGAGGACCGGTTCTTAGTTGGTCGCTCTTTGGTTTACTAGCTTACCACGTGACTTGTATGGGCGGACTGGATCATGATACTTAGCGGAGGACCGGGAGGCCCGCCGTGGTGTAGAGATTAGTGGTAGTGGGTGTTGGAGCGTTTGTCTCAACCCACGAGCAGAGGATATCCCACCTGGCCCGTGGTACGCCTTGTCACACCCTTCAGGACCTTCTTTTCCTATGTTGTGGTTAGAGGATCCCGGACCCGAGGGACGGGCGCCTCCCGACCGATGCTTTGTGGAGTGATCTTGTGAGTGTTGCTGTGCATAGGCTTCTGCAGTAGTTCTATGTTATGGTACCTCTTCACGTGGGTACGGATGCTTACTCTCTGCAGAGATATATAAATCTATACGTATAGCCTAGCCCAAGGTATTGGGCACCACCTTTGAGTGACACTCTTGATTAGCATTTACTACTTCTCCCCTCGATAGGCGTTTTACTTTCGGCTTCGAGCCGTGGTTCCAGTGGAGGTGTGCTGGACATAAAATTTGACCCTTGCAGGATTGTGTTGTTTTCCTGCAAGGCCACTTATAAAATTTTGACTAATAATAAAATGTGATTCACATAGACTTGAGGAATAATTGCTTTAGGTGCTAGCCCTTTACCTATCCTTGAAATATCCAAGCATGTATACATTGTTGCTAGGTAGTTGCGGCTTGCTGAGTACTTTATGTACTCACGGCTTTACCACTTTGTTTTTCAGCCAACTAGTAGATCAAGCCTCGACGTCAAGATTTCGTCAGCCCAAGTAGGATAAGATTGAAGATGATTAAGGAGGGTTTCGTCTACACTCAAGTTGCCTGTGGTTTTGGATTCATTACGAAGACTTCCGCTACGCTCAAGTTAAAGATTCGCTTTTATCGTCATCAACGCTTGGTCTTTCGCTTCCGCTAGTAGTCTTGTGTTGATTCCTTGGCCTGCGTGTCAAGTCCTTGTACTCAGTTGTTGTAGATGTTATTCTTCTTAGAATAATGTCTTATCTTGTATTCTTGTCATAATTTGTATTCTTTTATGGTTTTATGATATTCAACTCGTATTGGTTGTACGAGTCATCATCCCGGGAGTGACTATGAGGTACAAAGGCACGGTTTTCACCCTCCGGTGGGAATCGGGTCCCCACAATTTTTACCTATCGAGGACCGGCACGGGCTCCGGGATAGAAATTCGTTAGAGATGGCTGAAACAGGGAACTCAACGGCGATCTGTTTGCTCTGCTACAGTTTGACTCAAACTCCAATTGATTTACGAATTCCAATCGACCAACAAACTCTAGAGCTTGTAAGACAAGGGTGACACTAAAAATTCTGGAAGAGATGACCATCACAATCATATTAAGGAGTAGAGAAGAGATAATAGTACTTTCATTAAACAAATCTAAATAGAATTTTATCAACAAAACATCAAGTAATGTAGAGAAAACATTTGATTAACCAACGGGGGTAATGTTCCTGTCTTGATAAACTCATGTCATAGTCTATGTGGAACATTAAGATCTTTTAGAGCCTTTCAAATTGTTTCTTGACCCCTAAAAGATATGGTTGCTAAACATTCATCATATACTAAAGTATGTTGTTACTCTCACTCGAACTCTATTTGTGATCTTATCTTATTTTTTCGATTTTATAATTCTGCCCATAGTTCTAAGAAATGAACGCACCATTGGCACAAATCAGCCACGGTTAGTGTCAGCCTGGACGTTAGAAAAACAGCCGCGGAAGCAATTCCCCAGGATCATCAAGCCAAGAACACAAGATCACGAAAAGAGAGAGACGCCGAAACACGATGTTTTTGTACGAGGTTCAGCGATATGCCTACATCCTCGGGGCATGACTACGGGCGCTCCTCTCCATAATAATTGTAGCTATACGGACATCCAGGAGTATACCGACACACGACCTGGCCGCCCCTAGGGCACGCCTCTCCCGGTCGCCGTCACCCCTTGTCTACTACATCTGTCGTCTCTTTCGGTTACAACGGTGGTGCCCCTACGTATATATGAGCCCGGGAATACAAGTTCGACACAAACTCTATCCCTATCCACCTAATACGACTCAAGTCCAATTTGTAACCGACTCGTGTACACATATTCGACACAAATCCAACAAACTCCACCTTGACGAATATGCACGTCATCCCGAAGCTTGCCATGCTCGAACCTCCGTGTACACGGACTTGAGTCGCCCCTTCCGCTGCTTACCTCGAACAGCCCGACGAGGCCACCTCGCCACCAGGATCGAACGCTGCAATATTTGTAGCTCCATCCTTCATGACTCCACCTTTCAGCATATAGTGATGTGTCTCCGACAACTCGCCTATCATCATAGTCTTGCCATCCCACATCACTCTCAAGGTCCTCTTATCCGGCACTCGCCCGATATAGCCAACCTTCTCCGTGCAAAACACCAAGCGAGATAAGATTTCTTCTAAGTTCCGGCATATGCCGCACACCCTCAAGTAGTACCTCTTATCCATCATACATTGTCAACTTGATCTTGCCAACTCCCATAACACGATGAACCGTGTTACCTCCCAAGTGAGCAAAACCAGAGTCACCCTCAACATATGAAGAGAACCACTCCTTCTTAGGTGTTGCATGAAACGAGCGTGCAGAATCTAGCAACCACGCTTCTCCATCACAAGACTTCTCACTTGATAGCACAAGAACATTACCATCGCTGTCCGAGTCATCCTTCCTAGAAACCACAGCATTTGCCACATCCTTCCTCTTCGCTTCAGGACAATCCCTCCTCACATGTCCCCATTCCTTGCACTTGTAGCACTCGTGGCCCCTTCTTCTTCTTCTTGTCGGTCTCCCTCACTCGATTACTCTTGACCACCAAAGCATCACCAGTGGAACCACTATCACCAGCATTATTGATCTTGATCCTTTGATCACGAGAAAGTAACGCCGTCGTGATATCTGCCACCTTTACTTCAGTTTTACCATACGTCAATGTAGTGACCAAATGCTCATAAGAACTCGGTAAGGAACACGGAAGAATAATAGCCTTGTCTTCATCATCAAGCTTCACGTCCACCTTCACAAGGTCAGCCACAACTTGATTGAAGACATTGATGTGCTCGAGCAAGATCTGCTCCCTCCTGCATCTTCAGCCCATATAACTTTTGCTTCGGATACAACTTCCGAGTCGAGTTTTGGACATGAATTGATTATCTAACTTATCCCAAATTACTTTTGGTGACGCCTCATCCATGACATGGTACATGATCTGGTCGGAGAGACACAACCTGATGGTTGCTGCCGCTTGCGCCTGTATCTCCTCCCACTTCTCATCATCCACCTTGGTCGGCTTCTTCTCACTCAAAGCCTTCAGGATCCCTTGCTGCGCTAGCAAGTCCTTGACTCTTGTTTGCCAAAGCCCGTAATTGCCAGTCCCGTCAAACTTCGTCACCTCGAATTTGGACGACATCGACGCCATCCGCCTGTTGCCACGGACCGTCGAAAGAACCTCTGCACGTGCACACCGTACGCCGCACGCGCACAATACACGTCGAAGCCGTGTGCCTCCTGCACACCCGAGCACGTCGCCGCGAACTCAACTAGCCGCTCTCGAGCCCCGTCGACTACCACGCCGCTTGCACACGACGAAGTCGACCCACTCGATCGCAGCCCACTGTTCGTCGTAACCACCGCAAGCTTGGTTCACGAAACAACACCGATTGTTTTTCTCTTCTGATGCAATCCTACGTAGCCTCTGTTTCTTTTATATGGTGATGAGACATCAAGTCCTAACCGAGACGGACTTGGCTGTTGTCCCTTCTTTTCCTTATCCACAATCCGTGTAGACTCTTACCTCCCGCACGAAACCGAGTCCAAAATGAGGCTTGACGCTCATAGGAAACTATTTCCTGTATGCACCGATTTGCTTTGCTTCTTAATAAACAAAGGAAAAAATAGCATACGAACCCATCTTGTCTTCTATGGATCAAACACTCTGTACGCATGCACACGTACACGACTCCAACTCGAATGCCTGTGCGGACACGAGTCCACGGCGACACGGCTGCCTGCTTCCATGAACTCCAGCTATCACACGCCATTGGCCTTGCGTAATGTGCGACAGTCTTCTGTTGCACGCACCGGCATAAGCTCATCTAGTTCGATCAAGCATCGTGAGTTTACTGTGCCCTCGCACGTCAGGAACAAGCCACCTCTAGAAAACACACCGAGTCTACCATGGCAGAACGTCGTTGCCGTTGTTGCTCCACCATGAACATGCAACAACCCCTCGAATCTTAGCTGACTGTCCGTCAGCCAGACTGCGAGTCAAAGCCGCCGCCGTCTTCCGCGACGTCTTCCAGCCACACCGTCGAACTTGGCCATCATGTCTGATCAGCCCCTATCGAACAGCAGCCACCAGCCACCATCAGCACGATCTCCACGTCTGGACGGATCCCCGTTGATGCAGCTCATCGGACGGTTCAAGCCGCCACGCTCAAAGTGTCCAACTTCACCGATCGAGTCGTCGATCGCCGCCATGCTCCACCTTGCCCCATGTCCACTCCCGGACGCCTTGTGCAAGCTCCGCGCAGTGTGGAGCATCCCATCGTGCCTCTCGTGATCTTCTATCATGTAACCGGCTCTGATACCACTTGTTAGAAAAAACAGCCGCGGAAGCAATTCCCCAGGATCATCAAGCCAAGAACACAAGATCACGAAAAGAGAGAGACGCCGAAACACGATGTTTTTGTATGAGGTTCAGCGATGTGCCTACATCCTCGGGGCATGACTACGGACGCTCCTCCCCATAATAATTGTAGCTATACAGACATCCAGGAGTATACCGACACACGACCTGGCCGCCCCTAGGACACGCCTCTCCCGGTCGCCGTCACCCCTTGTCTACTACATCTGTCGTCTCTTTCGGTTACAACGGTGGTGCCCCTACGTATATATGAGCCCGGGAATACAAGTTCGACACAAACTCTATCCCTATCCATCTAATACGACTCAAGTCTAATTTGTAACCGAAATCCAACACTGGAGTTACAACAAATTCATCAAAGAATAAAAGAAACTGCAAGGACAACAGAAAATGACCAACATACCACAGTCCTTCGAGATCGGGCGGGCAGCAGCGACCGGAGGCGAGACCTCCGGTGCGACGGTGCCAAGGCTTGTGATGGGACAGACTCACAAGACGACGGATTCCGCTGTCGCAATGACGAGCAGAGGGGTGAAGGGTATCAAATGGCAGGCTGCTGCTGATATAATGCGCTAGGCGGCTGCGTAGCGACTGCGGCTCCTCCAGTCTTCTGCAATTCCGATCACCTGGACAATTCCACTCGCCCGGCCTCTCCTACGCTCGAAAGGTTGCATAGTTGGCGAGGATTCGATTATTGCTGTGGTATGCTTGTTCGCTTCTGCAGGTATTGCTTCGCGGCACCTTCCTCTAATCCTTGTTGTGTCTGGCGTCAGCTAGTATAGTGAAATACAAAATCATGCCAGCAGCCGTGTGTTTGTGTTAGGTACCTGCGTACACATCATCTTCACAGCCATAATGCATACTAAAAGAAAAAGATCCATCTGGCAAAAGACCATATTGTATCGTATGAACATGAGGATGATTTAATATTTCAGGTAAGTCCCCAAAGAAACAACTTGGAAGATGCAAGTGGGGGTGCCGGATGCAGCTGCCAATACAACGAAGACAGGAGGAAGAAGAGATCTTGCTTAGTGTGGTAGATTCGCTGGACCGTGTGGGTAGGAGGACTCATGTGCCTTTTTTTTTTTTTATGGAAGAAGAGACTCAAAGTGAGGAGGAGTTTACGAGGCGTTGAAATTTACAAACAAAAGGGTCAACAGAAAAAGGAATCAATACTTAGAGCATCTCCAAGAAACACCAAAAGATCCTCCCTAATCCAAATAATAGGGGATTAGTCTAAAAAACATCTGTAACAACAGAATTCAAAAACCACCTCTACATTTATTAGTTCCCCTCTAATACTACGGAAGAATCAATGTTTGCCGAGTGTCCAACTATTTGCCGAGTGTTTTTATTCGGGTACTCGGTAGACAACATGTTTGCTGAGTGCCAAATAAAATACACTCAGCAAAGTGTTGTTTACCGAGAGCCAAACAAAATATACTTGACAAAGATTAGTGTTTGCCGAGTCTTTTTTATGGTATTCGACAAACACCACTTTAATTTCTTTTTTAAGTTACAGGATTTTTTTTTTTGCCGAGTGTCGAAGAAAGCATTCGGCAAAGAAGCTCACGGTAAGACAAAGCAAGGGAGGAACTGATCGCTGATGGACGTCGCCGCCGGGTATGGTCTGTGGTCCATGCGACATGGCTGCCATGGCCGTTGCTCACGATTAAACAATCTGCGCAAAAACTGAAGAATGAATGACAGAAGAAAACCAGAAAGATGACTCTGCATACTACTAGTACAAAGCATGTCTACGCAATACTATATGTCTATATCCCACGACGAAGCCGACCAGATTAAATATCAAGTAAAAAATAAAAGAGCGGTGGAACTCTGGTCAACAAGTCAAAGGAATGCAACTAGATGGGCCCAGCTGGATGAGACAGCGTGTGGGCCATTTGTGATACATCCTGGCCCAGGTGAGGTTGGAAAAGCGCAACACACCGACCCGGTTCTAGATCCACGACTTGAACCTGTAGGCTTAGCACCACAACTCCGGCAGCACGACACACCGATCTGGCTTCAGTTACACATGACCCGACCCCCGCAATCTTAGCACCGCAACTCCGGTGCACCCACTCGTGGAGAGGTCCAATCTCCCTAAAAACTAGTCTGATAGGGGAGGGTGGCTCTCCCTTCTAAGGTGGTTTCCTCCTCCTAAGTTAAGCAAGGTGAGATTATTCAGAGGCTCACATGGTCGCCGCCCGACTACAACTGGGCCTAGTCTATCTTTGTTGCGTCTTTACCAGCGGGTAATAATGGAGGATGTCCTCATCAATTTGCCCCACATTCGAAATTTTTTGTTTTCAATATGACGTGAAAGGAACTCGTAATAAGGACCTAATTTGACATTTGACAACGAGTAGTGAGAATATTAAAGCCGGAAAACTTTCACAAGCTTCCAAGTGAAAGGGTGAGTGAGAGTGAGAATCAATCATGATCTAACGGTAAAACTTGCTCGCTGTCCCTCGGTGCTCACACATTGTCATGGGTTTTGGCCACATATAATCCATTGAAGAATCTGCAAGTTGGTCCGAATACTGCCGATGTTCTCTTCCCCTTCTCAACATTTTCCTCTGGTAATTATCGTGAAACATCATGTTTAACGTCAGCACGCAACGTCAGAGCAGCTGGGGAATATCTACGCTCTCGATCCCAGGAAATAGGATTGGTTTGGCTTTAACAAATCATTACATCTTTTCATGGCAGCATTATGAAAACTTAGTTAACTCACCAACATGAGTATCTAGTCTTTTTTTCTTGTTCCAGGAACAAAAACCAGGATTAAACCATCGCGGCTTCCCTACGATGATTGTTTGTGGATAATTAAAACCAGGTTGTGGTCGATATGGACCTCTGACTAGATATGTTCTTCTTATCTTATCTTGCAACTTAAGCCCTGGATACTCTGTGATTCTCTTCCTATCAGCAGGATCATAAGGTAGTTCACCTAAATTTACTTCTTTATCAGACAATATCAAAGAAGGACGTTTAGAAGTAACTCATATGTATCAGTGCTTGCACCTGAATTTCCTTCACCACTAGCAGGTGGTAATTTTCTTTTCAAGAATCGTTCCATGATATACTACCTGTTCAATAGGCAATAGTTAAATTGAAGTGTAAAAAATTGACTAAAGCAACCTAAATAATACTAACAGTGATCCAACCATAATCAACTGATAATTTTATTACCTGATGAACCGGACATTGCTACCTTGCCCCTGCTGCTAATGTACTATGATCCAATGACAAATCAGATGGAACCAGGCTCCGAACCGAACCAATAGAAATGTCAAACAATCAATCCTAGCGATCACATAATAATTTATTACTCCCTCCGTCCCATTGAAAGTGTCGCTATAGTTTCCATGCTAGTCAAACTTTTTAAACTTTGACTAGATTGGTAGAAAATATTAGTAATATTTATATCTCTAAATAAGTTGATTATGAAAGTAGATTCAATTATCTATCTAATGATACTAATTATATTCAATAAATATTTATAATTTTTCATATATTTTTGGTCAAAGTTAAAAAAACATTTGACTTCTTGGGACAGAAGTAGTAATATACAAAGAAGAGATCAGATGGGATTTGGTGATTTGATTAAATAGGGCAAAACGAAATCACCTGATCGCTCGTGCAGTTGTGCTCGGCGGCTCGACGAGTCGTTGGCGGCTGGTATTCGCCAAAATCACGGACGGAATAACGTGCAATTGGTTTTTGGAAAAAGGGAAGAGTCTAATAGATTGCCGAGTTGTTCTCCTTTTGGGCCAAATAACATTTGCAACCTGCTGCTGCCACCCGTGACTACTATTTTTGTAAAATATAATTATGACATGGGCCAAATACAGCTTTGAAAGGCCTGCTGGTGTCACATACGGTAAAAGTGGACCGGGTATAAGGGCCGGCCAAAAAATCGTTGGTGTCCTGTGACACCACGCAATGAACGTGGCTCCGCTAAGCTGGACCTCATCAGAAGCAACCGTGAACGCAAAGCTCTTCGGATTAACTCGCAATAAAGGCAGGCGCATTTTTCGGAGAGATGAAAGGGAAACAGGGCAAGTATGCAGTCACTACCAAGTGTGAGCTCAAAGATAATGACTGCCTTCAGTTCAGCCGGTGAATGCGATTGCGGCGCAGAAATCGAAAGGACGACAGCACCGCCGGCTGGAAAACTCTGAATTAGTCTGCATAAACTTGCAGCGATGGGATGGGCCTGTGTCTGTTTTAGCCCAAGAAGGAATGCTGCTCGGACCGCCCAGTTGGCAACGGCCCATGGAGACCTGCGTTCGTTGGGTCCGTCAACTGCAGGCGGAGCAGCGCCCGCGGATGGATCCCCTCTGCGCCGTCCCGGTCCAACAAGCTGTGGCCGGGGCAGGGGAGCTGCCATTCATCTATGGACACTCGAGCTATCTTAGTCTCTTGAGCCACTCGACTGCCGGGGAGTCCGTTAAGGCGGCCTTTCCCGGGCACCAGTGGGGTGGGGATTTTTCTAATGTTTTTAATCTCCGGCAATATTGGCAGCTATCTCCAGTTATCGCCGCTCGGAAGGGCAAGCGCTACAAAAATCGTAATTCTAACGTTAAGAAAGAATTGACGCAATTACGGCCATTAGCGCTCGGTATCCGCTAAATGGTGTTGCAGTTAGCTGTTAGCGCCGCTATTGGGCTGTCAAACATTTCACGGGGGCCCAAATTCTACCTCTAGTCAACGAATTTTTTTATTAATAATCAATTTTTTAATTATTTAATATAAATAACCGTCCAATCTGTAAAATTATAAAAATAGTCGTTCGTCGCCTCGTTTATTGAGCGACAGTACATATCGCCTAACCGAAAAGCGACAAGTGGCACCGAGTGGGACCTGTAGTCCAACCGAGTGGGCGATAGGTTGCTGTCGCAGCACTGGTTGGGCGACAGGATCAATATTTGTTTTTTTTTCTGTCTTAACTCTTAAGCCTCTCTAATGCTCGATTGAAAATATTTTGGCAGCTCAAAAATTAATTTCGATTTTTTCTTGTGATAGAGTATACAATGGAGCACCCGTTTTAGCTTTGAAAAGTCCCAAATATGATGACAATTTTAAAATAAAAATTCTTAAATTAGAGTAGTTGTTAAGAAATAATGAATTTTTTAAGTCATCCAAACCTTCTTCAAAAATTATGAAAAAATGATCTAAATTCATTGGATCTATAGTAGTATCAACATCTATTTTTGTTAGGATTAGGTTGTGTTTCATAATTGTGAGTTGTTTAAATAGTGTTCAAATTTGAATTTAAATTCAACTTTAGTTGACCATGTTTCGAAAAGTAATCGCTTTAAGCGTTATCATATTAATGATTACCAAATAAGACCTTATGAGGAGTTAAAGTTCAAAATATGGTCAATTAAATTTTAAATTCAAATTCAAATTTGAACACTATTTAAATAACTCGCAATTATGAAAGACAACCTAATCCTAACAAAAATAGGTGTTGATACTACTATAGATGCAATGAATTTAGATCATTTTTTCATAATTTTTGAAGAAGGTTTGGATGACTTAAAAAATTCATTATTTCTTAACAACTACCCTAATTTAGGAATTTTTATTTTAAAATTATTATCATATTTGGGACTTTTCAAAGCTAAAACGGGTGCTCCAGATGTATACTCTATCACAAAAAAAAATCAAAATTAATTTTTAAGCTGTCAAAGTATTTTCAATCGAGCGTTAGAGAGGCTTAAGAGTTAAGGTAGGAAAAAAACGAAAAAATTGCAATGGATCCTGTCGCCCAACCAGATGGGCGATAGGTTGGTGTCGCCCTCCGGTTGGACGATGGTGTCGCCCTCCGGTTGGACGACGGGTCTCACCGGTGCCATTTGTCGCTCTCCGGTTGGGCGATAGGTATCCGTCGTCCGGTGAACGAGCGACGAGCGACTATTTTTACAATTATACAAATCGAGCAGTTATTTATATTAAATAATTAATAAAATTGATTATTAATTAAAAAAATTATCTAGTCAACAGCACAAGCAAATGCGGCAGGCAACCCTTGATTACATATTCTCCACTACTCGTGGTCGTGGAGGTCACGGAATGGCGGCGGCGGCGGTGGCGATTCTGCGTGTGCGAGGGAGCGGCGCTTGCTTCATCGGAGGACCGTAGCCTCGCGGCCCGTGGCAAGGACAACCAACATCCATCGCATGTCCGAGCCGGGCAAAGCCAGGCAACTTCGTCGCATCGTCTCTCTTCTCTTCCTTCTACGTTTCGTAATTCTGCCTCGTATCACTATAACAAAAACTCGCTATAGCCACGTCACCCAAAATGAAGTAGCCACGGCAAAAAAATAAACCGTGGCTACGGTAGGTGGCGGGCCGGCGGCCTTTGAACCGTGGCTATAGAAGCCACTATAGCCACGGTTGTCTTTGTGAACCGTGGCTATAGTGGCATGCACCAATAGCCACGGTCCACATCACCAACCGTGGCTATAGTTTCTTCTATAGCTACGGTTGAAGAAGTGGACCGTGGCTATTGTTTTCCACAGATATAAAGCCGCGTTCGGACGAACAGAGCTCAGCCCAAGTGTGGCGGCTCGAAAATTGAGCAAAAAAATGAAAACCGAGGGGGAAGGTTTTGATCTCGTTTTTTTTGTAGAAATTTGTTCTCCGTGGTAAGGGAAACTCATCCCATGTATTATTTGTTGCTATAGTGTTGTAATCATGGAGAATTTTGGATTACCATTTGACCTAGGTTTTGATTTCGATTTGTCAAATTCCTTCATGTTTGTAGGTTTGTTGTTGGTTTGAGTTGTGTATAATAAACTCATATATCATGTGCTTGTGTTGCATAAAAAAATCATGTCTTACAAGCCTTTTTTATGTCAATCAATTCAAGATCTACTTTATGCTCTCTTAAGAGAGACCCCTAGAGCACAGCTTTAATTATTAAAAGATTCTAGTCAATTAATAATAATTTGTATAGTGGGTTTTTATATATGATAGCATATTGTATTATGCAATATATTAGTTCCCTTATATTTTCTATAAATATATAATATTCATAATGGTAAATAGATTATTTAGTAATTAATTAATAATTATTAATTCTAGAACATTATGTTATGCAATATATTAGTTTCCTTATATTTTTTATAAATACTTAATATTCATACTGGTAATTATTTGATTTAGTAATTATTTTATTATAATTAATATTCGCGTAATGCTTGTTTAGATGGACAAAACATGGATGTACGAAGAGTCAAGATTAAGTGCATATTTCCGAGGTCAAGTCGATGTATTTCTCAAGAGGGTCGTCGAGCATGCTAAGCGTCTAGGAAGACAAGAAATATATTGTCCATGCGTGGACCGCAAGAATCAAAAATTGTGGACGAGATACACTTGTAATCAAATCTCACTTAGTGAGGAGGGGTTTCCTGGAGAATTATACGAGGTGGACAAAGCATGGAGAAGACGAGGCGGTCGAAGTTGAGTTGCGACCGATTGAAGTTGAAGCGGAACAGCTTTGTCGAAGTTGACGAGACTTTTGATTTTCATGTCGAAGAAGAACAATGTACTGATTTTGATGTTGAGGAATTGTTATGTCATGTTGAGCCGCAAGTTTTACTCAATGTCGGGACAACAAGAGGGCTTGATAACTTTGCAACGATAGAGAAGGCATCAAAGGATTTATTATTTGAGGAGTCCAAGGGATGTTCTAAAGAGAATACCGTGTTACGTACGGTTCTCGAACTCATGAAACTCGAAGGCCATCCATGGGTGGTCGGATGCCGCTTCAATGAATTGTTGGATCTTCTTTCGTATACACCGCCAAAGCCAAACTTGTTACCAAAAAACACGTACTATGCTAAGAGACCGATATCTCCAATGTCGCCGGGTGTGCAAAAAATCCACGCATGTCCAAATCATTGTATATTATACCTGGGGAGGAGTTCAAGAACCTCGTGAGATGCCCAAGGTGCAAACGAAGTCGTTACAAGACGAATGAGGAGTATGATGTAGACACAACTAATAAGAGGGGAAAGAATGACAGGAAGAGGAAGAAAAGCAAGATCGTCAATGGTAGCGACGATGATAGTAAGGTTCCAGCCTTGGTCATGTGGTACCTACCGGTGGTCGATCGCATAAGACGGATATTTGCCAACCCAAGAGATGCTCGAACCGATGACATGGCATACACGTAAGAGGGACCCTAATAAGCTGAGTCATCCATCGGATGGAACCCAGTGGAAAAACTTCGATCGTAACCACCGTGACGACTTCTCGCACGAGCCAAGAAATATACGGTTTGCATTGAGTACAGATGGAATGAACCCTTTTGGTATGACGAGGAACGTTCGCAGCGTTTGGCCTCGTGCTCGCTAACAATGTTCAACCTCCCCCATGGTTGTGCCACAAGAGGAAGTACATATTATTGTCTATTCTTATATCCGGACCGAAAGAACCCGGGAACGACATAGATGTCTTCCTCGGAACCACCGTTTGAAGACATGCGGAAACTATGGTTGGAAGGTGTGCGTATGTGGGATGAGCACCGAAGAGACTACTTCACGTTGAAAGCGATCATTTTCGTGACCGTAATCGATTCCCGGCGTTAAGGGCGCTTTCGGGCCAGTGAAAGGAAAGGAGGCATGCTTTGTTTGTGTTGACGATACATCACACGTGTATCTTCCATCATCCAAGAAGACAAGTAGTACACTCGAAATCGTCGATTCTTACATCGGAGCCACCCGTATCGACGGATGGCCAAACAATTTGATGGTACGATTGAGACCGGCGAAGAACCTCGACGTTGGACCTCTAGGGATGTCTTTGATAAGACAAAAAACATTAAAGCTACATTTGGAAAGGCCGTGAAGGGAGTTGCAAAGTCAAAAGCTGCAATGCCGTATAAGAAGCTTTCTATATTCTACGGATATCTCGGTACTGGGAAGAATTGAAAGTGACTCATGCTTTTGACTCGGATGCACATTTTGAAAGGTGTATTTGACAAGCACTACCGGCCTTATACTTGACCTACCCGGTAAGACAAAGGATGGACTCGAACGCACGTAGAGACCTTGTAGAGATGAATATTAGGCCGTAGCTCCATCCGCAAGAAAGAGCGAACGGAAAGTACTACCCGCCGCCACTGCTACACCCTAACGCGTGAGGAGAAAATAGCGTTCTTGAAGTGTCTACACGGGATTAAAGCACCGACCGGTTTCTCATCGAATGTCCAAAATCTCGTAGACATGAAAGACTTAAAGATAAGTGGTTACAACACTCATGACTCGTCACACACTACTTTCGGTGTTTCGGCTATCGCTATCGTAGCCGTGAAATCGGAATGGTTGAAGTTGACTATCACTCGTCCGTGCTATTTCTGGAACGCGGTCTCAAAGAAGGTGATCAATAAACATGAGTTGGATAACCTACGAACCCACATAAAGGAAACAATGTGCATGCTCGAAATGTGCTTTTCGCCATCCTATTTTGATACTATGGAACACTTCATGCTTCATATTGTTGACCAGATATCCGCTTTGGGTCCCGTCTACATGCATCATATGTTCCCCTACGAGAGGTTCATGTATGTTATGAAACGCTATGTACGTACTCGTTGTCATCCGTAGGGTTCAATGATTGAGGGCTACACCACCGAGGAGATTATTGAGTGTTGTGCAGATTATACTAAAGACGGTCGATCTATTGGTGTACCCGTGTCTCGTCATGAGGGAAGGTTAAGTGGAAAAGGTATACGAGGACGAAAATCATTCACCGACCGCGAATATAAACGAGTTGACAAAGCCCATTTTACTCGTACCGCAACAATCACGTATTGTTGCCCCGTATTTCGCAAAACACATTGAGAAGCTTGAACTAAACAATGTTCAGTGGCAAAAGCGGTGCATGGTTAGTACAGAGCACAAGAAAACTTTCACATCATGGTTCGAGAGTCAAGACCTTCCACGTGGAGACTCGATGGATGAGAAAATGTTGAGAATCTTAGCTGCCCGACCTTCAAAGACTCGTGGTGACTTATCAGTGCGTACGACATTAATGGTTTTACTTTTCACACTTCAAAGAAGGACACGAAAAGTAAGTGTCAAAACAGCGGAGTTCGAGTTGAAGCCCTTGATGACGATAACAATTACACCTCATATTATGGGTACATAGAGGAAATTTGGGAGCTGAACTATGGACCAGATTTACAAGTTCCTCGTCTTCAAATGCAAATGGGTCAAACACCCAGGTGGGGTGGAGGTCGATGAATACGGGTTAACCGTCGTCGATCCGAAGAATGTAGGTTATAAAGATGACCCGTGGATACTTGCTAAGGTAGCAGAACAAGTGTTCTATATACTCGATCCAAAGGATGAGAAGAAGCACATTGTTATACCCGGTAAACAAAGAATACTTGGAGTGGATGGGGTCGACGATCAAGATGCATACAATCAGTATGATGAAGTTCCATTATTCGTGGATCCGAAAAAATTTAAAGTCATTGAAGCAAAACTATCGTATCAAGGAATGCCATACCTACGCACGTATTGCGAAGGAAAAATCGTTCAAGGATAATGTACCTTTATTATTTCATTGCGATGTACCTATGATGTACTCAGATATATATGTTTCAAGCAATCTGTACTCGGATAATAACCTTTCCATTTTTTCTGTCACTTTTCACAATTTAACAAGTTTCAATTATCTAAGTCTACCTCGTTAATATTCTTTTAAATAACCCCATTTAACAATTATCTAAAACTTGCTAATAAATATTTAATAAGTCTACCTGTTAATAATTTTCAGCCACATAAATTAAATTATCAACAATTAAATAATTTCACAATTTAACAAGTTTTAAATAATTTTTCAACTACTTTAATTAATTTAATAATATTCTATTTATTTTCAGCAACATTAATGGATTTAATAAATTGTTAATTATTTTTCTCACTACTGAAATCAATTATCTAAGTCTACCTCGTTGATAATTATCTAAGTCTACCTGTTAATATTCTTTTAAATAACCCCATTTAACAATTATCTAAAACTTGCTAATAAATATTTAATAAGTCTACCTGTTAATAATTTTCAGCCACATAATATAAATTATCAACAATTAAATAATTTCACAATTTAACAAGTATTAAATTTGACAACCTCAGTCTATAGCCACGGTTTACTTCTTCAACCGTGGCTATTGTAAATCAGTAACAATAGCCACGGTTGAAGATGTCAACCGTGGCTATAGCTGGCTGGTGCGCGGCGGGCGGGGTTTAGTACCACCTCGCCCGCCCAATGTCGCCGGTGCCAGCTTATAAGCTCCACTCCGCAAAAGGCTTCGACGTTATCGATATTATGGGCCCGAACCGCCATTTGGGCCATCCGTATGTGCTCCCCGTGGGCCTTGGGCCTTGATTATGTTCTAATGCGTTGGTCAATGTGGTCGGGTCCGTGGGCCAAAATTTTTTAAATTTATTTATACATTTATTTTTAAAATTTAAAGTTTGTATATATACTGATTTAAAATATTGAATAAATAATATTTAGGTTCAATTTTTACTTGAAATCCTAAAAATAGCAAGGTATAATTTAAAATTTTAGAAAACATTTACTCTTTAGATTTTAATTTTAAAATTTATTTATACATTTAGGTTTGAATTTTAAAATTTGTATATATATATAAATTTTTAAGTGTAAGATAGTAATTTAATTATTTTTAGACAATATAAATAAATTAAATAATATATTTTAAAATAACAATAGTGATTTGGGCCTCACTCTTTATATGAGGCCCATTAGTAGTCCATCCATGAGTTCATTTAGGTTGTGTTTTTTTTTAATTTCTATTTAAATTTTGAAACATGTATATAGAATTCAAATATTGTCCAAATTTACTGATTCTTGTTTCTAAATTTGTATAAAATTCCAATCTATCCATTTCCACTTTGTTTTGTTAGAATCTCCAAACTATTGTATTGAATTTTCTTCAAATTTACTTAGGGTACGTTTTGACATTTATTTAATCATTTTTATTTCATAAACCGTATCGATTTTGACCTCAACATTCGGTCGGTATGCATGCCATTAATAAACACAAACGTGGAATTTTTGGTTTAATTTTTGAAAATATATAAATTTGTTTGGTAACAAACAACATGAGTTCCAAGTACAAAACTCCACTCACTCGAGACGCATAGTCCCATTTGAACTACTTTTTTTGTAAAAATCTTGAAAAAAAATTATAAAAAATATAACTGAGTTCGAATGCTCGGGAAACAGTGGCATGCCAAAATGTAGGTCAAACGGGCTTATAGTTTGCAAATGATAAATGTGCAAAATAATAGAAAAAACATGGTGTCATTTGATTTTTTTTATCTGCACCATTTTTATTATTTTTGAATTGAAAATTGGCACACACATGTGTGATACAAATTAAAATCTACTGTAATTTTGTTGGAAATTTTTGAAATATTTGGGTCATGTAAAAGTGAAGAAAAACAATTCTAAAGACGAAATGTTATATTAAAAAGTAATGGAGTAGAAAAAACAAAAAATACATATGTGTTTGTAGACAACTAAACAAGTGACATGCCAAAAGTTAGGTGCAAAGTCATTATAGTTTTTAGAATAAAAATTGAAGAAGTAAAAGAAAAATTACACAAGAAAAAAAATAAACACTCAATGACAAGTGGGGCCGGATGAAACAATAGCCACGGTTGGTTTCGGAACCAACCGTGGCTATTGAATGTTTCACCGACATGCGGGCCCCACATGTCGATGGGAGCTCAATAGCCACGGTTGGAATTGACATCAACCGTGGCTATTGTTATTTGTCCCACCGACATGTGGGACCCTCCCAAGTATTTCCAACCGTGGCTAATGCGGCCTTATAAAGGGGCAGGCCATGGGCGGGCATAACCCTAACCCTTGGCGCGCGGCAATTCGACGCTGCCGGGCCGCCGACCGCGCCGCCCTCGTGCTCCTCCTTCTCTTCTCCTCCACGGTGCCGCCCTCGTGCTGCTCCTCCTCTTCTCCTCCACCGCGCCGGCCCGAGCTCCTCCCGTCGGAGCTCCTTCCCCAGCCCGAGCTCCGCCCCGCCTCGGCTCCTCCCCGCCGGCCGGAGCTCCTCCCCGCGCGCCGAGCTCCTCCCCGCGCTCCTCCTTGTCGGTCCTCCCCGACGGCTGCCCTCCTCGACGCTCGCGCCCGGAGCTGCGCCGCGAGCTCCTCCGCGCGTGCCCGCGGGACCTCTGCGTCGGCCCGAGCTCCTCCCCGCGCTCCTCCTTTGCCGGTCCTCCCCGACGGCTGCCCTCCTCGACGCCTCGCGGCCGGAGCTGCGCCGCGAGCTCCTCCTCTCGTGCTCCCCTCCGCCGCAGAGCTCCACCACCTCCTCATCGTCTCCCTCGTCGCTAGCCCTCCCCGGTATGCCTTCCCCCCGTCCCCTTCCCCGCGGTTAGGGTTGCTCGCTCATGTTCGGTGTTCTGCTCATGTTATTGTAACATTGCCTCGCTTTAATTGGAAGCGATGCTGCGATGTTCGGTGTTCCGCTCATGCTGAAATGCTGCGATGCTCATGCTCGATTGTGGATCTGTTAGCTCTGAATTATTGTGCTCATTGTGGATCTGTTTGAGCATTATTGTGCTCATTGTGGATCTGTTTGAGCATTATTGTGCTCATTGTGGATCTGTTAGCTCTGAATTCGGAGCTAAATTTGTCTGTTTGAGCATTATTGTGCTCATTATTGTGTGAATTCAGAGCTAAATCTGTTACCATTGTCTATTCTTGCTCTGAATTCGTGGTCTATTATGGCCCTGCATACTGTACTATACTTGCATCATTTTGATACCCTATTATTGATACCCTATTTTTAATTCTATAATCATTTTGCATCAAACAAATAAACTAAAATTTCTATAGGTCGACATCATTGTTAGCTCTGAATTTCTATAGGCTGACATCATTGTTAGCTCTGAATTTCTATAGGCATACTGTACTATACTTGCATCATTTCTATACCCTATTATTGTTAGCTCTGAATTGCTATGATACAATGCTCGATCTGCTATGATACAATGCCTGCTATGTTCCATGGGATCTGCTATGATACAATGGGTTTGAGGCATGTTGGCTTTACTGAAATTCTACACATAGATAAATATTGATGGCCTTGGCTGCTGGCTGTTGGGTTTACTGAAATCCTAGATCGATATTTATCGATGGCTTTGGCTTGGCTGCTGGCGTTACTGAAATGCTGCACTGCTATATTTATCGATGGCTTTGGCTTTGTCTGCTGGCTTGAGTGAAGCCAAAGCTATTTCAGTAAAGCCTAAGTGAAGCCAAAGCCACCTCTTTTCCCTTGGCTGCTGGCTGTTTTTGAGATGATTTCAGTGCTTATTTAGTGCTGATTTCAGTGCTGATTTCAGTGCTTATTTTGTGTATGCATTTGCCACCTATCCATCGTGGCTAAACCGATGGTATAAAATTGGTCACCTATCTATCGTGGCTATCTGAATAATACATTAGCCACCTGTTTTCTCATCTCTTTTCCCTCTTACTCTCTTTTCTCCTCTCTTTCATGGCTAGACCATTGTTCTCAAATAAAAACTATTTCCTCCTCTCTTTTCTCTTTTTTCTCCTCTATTTCCTCTCTTTTCCTCTCTCACTCTCTAGCTAAATCAGCACATGGATTATAAGGCAAAGTATTTATTTTAAGTGCTGATTTCTCATCTCTTTCCTCTCTTACTCTCTTTTCCTCTCTCTCTCACTCTCTTTCTCCTTTCTTCCTCTATTTCCTCTCTTTTCTCCTCTCTTCCTCTCTTTTCTTTCCTCTCTTTTTATGGTCTAGCCATGCTCGATGATGAAAGCGGGCAAAGTGAGATGAGTGTGGTAGCATGGACCGCATCCTCGGATGTTGGAAACATGTTGACATACGAGTCGATGACCGTAACGATAGCGTTGGATGGCCCTTGATTCGGCAACCCGCACCGAGAGCAAAAAATCCAATCTTTTTGGCAGATGATGATTGTTGATAGAAGAGGAGGTAGCTGGGGGGATCAATATAGAATGTAGGGTGTCTTTCATTAGGAAGGTTGGTACAATAAAATGCAAGACATACCGCAACTCGTACGACCTGGGGTAGACATGGTCGGATGCTTGGGTATTCTCCGGATCATCTTTGTGATGTGTATGGCACATTATATTTGATTTTCCGGAGGATACCCAAGTATCCCGACCTATCTACCCCGAGGTCGTATAAATTGTGGTATGCATTACATAGTGTGCACCTGCCTTTCTTATGAAAGTGTTCTACATTGTATGTTCATCCTCCTCAGCTGCATCCTCTTCTTCCCCGTTCCGATGCCATGGAATGTACTCATTTTCTTGGAAAAATATATTTTCAACTAAGTCTTCAAAAAAAATTCTAACTTTTTGGCAGATGACGATGACTATTGATAAGCATTTGCATATTTAGGAGAACGGGAAGATGGGGTAGAAGAATATAGAATGTAGGGTGTCTTTCATTAGGAAGGTTGGTACAATAAAATGCAAGACATACCGCAACTCGTACGACTGGGGTAGACATGGTCGGATGCTTGGGTATTCTCCGGATCATCTTTGTGATGTGTATGACACATTATATTTGATTTTCCGGAGGATACCCAAGTATCCCGACCTATCTACCCCGAGGTCATATAAACCGTGGTATGTATTGCATAGTGTGCACCTGCCTTTCTTATGAAAGTGTTCTACATTGTATGTCCTTCTATCTCGTCTTCCTCTTCTTCTATTTGATCCCGATGTTATCCATGTTCCGATGCCAATGCTAACTCTATTTTAGCTCTTTCCTCTAATAATCCTTTTCTCGTCATGTTTTCTCTATTTTAACTCTTTCCTCTAATTGTTTGCTACTAAATGTTTTCATTGTTACGCTAAAGGTATCAAATCCTATAATGGCGGACAGCCCCCGATCCAAGTATACACAGGAGGATGTTGTGAATATGAACCATGAAAGCTCCTCATCAAGTGGACAATGGGAAGAACCAGAGGATCCTCACCCCCCCCCAGCGTCGTGAACCTAGGGGTATTAATGAGGACCCAGATTACGTGCCCTCGGAAGAGGTATCACGTGAAATGTCATTCTTTGTTTAAATATTTCAAGTTTCCCGTATTAGCATATTAGCGAGCTTCAATGGTTCTTTATATGGTAGGTTCCTCGACGAAGTGTTCGTCGTGCCTTGGCCGCACAAGCGACACATTCCATGGCTTGCGAAGACACACCTCATGAGGAGCAAACGGAAAACATACCGGCCCATGAGTCCCCCGAAAGCGCAAGCGTGGGGGTAAACGGTCCGCGAACAAGGCTGAGGGCACATATGAGGTGACAAGACCTGGACCCCGCCGACCGGGAGCTCGTTGAACCAATGGGTGTCCATGCAAAATGGCGGAATCGTTGTGGTGTTGTTGTCGTGGAGAAATGCAAAATAACCTAGACCGAATGGAAGCTGGTTCCTCAAGAGCGTAAAGAGGAAATGTGGAATGCCGTTAGATCACACATTCTCTTCCCACCAGCGGACCTCGAGAAAGCCAAGAAGGCAACGCTGACCGCAATGTCACATATCTTTCGAGAATGGAGGTCCCGACTAAACTGCCGTTACGTGAAACGTGGCATAACACCCTTTGACGATTATGGTCAAATAAGTCCACAGGATCGGGAAGAATTTGTTCAGCAGAAGACAGCTGGGCCTGCCAAGGACCTTAGTGCAAAGATGTTAGAGCTGAACAGAAAAAATAAGTACAAGCCACACTTGGACCCCGGCGGCTACAAGAAAAAGATTCCGGAGTGGAAGGCGATGGAAGAAAAGCTCCGTGCTTGAAGGGAAGCCCGATCCACTAGAGGGCCTCGAGCCGCGTGCCAAAAATTGGGTCCGTGCGCACTCTAAAATGGATGAACATGGGGAGATTATTCCGATGGACGCGGAATCGGCGCAAGTTATCCAGCAATTGACGGGTGACATCAAGTCGCAGACGCAGCCTGGTGTTATTCAATCCGAATATCACGAGACCAACTCTCTCTTGCTGTGGGGACCAAAGAGCATGGCGGGCGGGTGCGAGCGAGTGTCCTCCAAGGCAACTTGGAAAGAGGGTTTCTCCTCTAGCTCTTCCGCCTCGTTGTACAAAAAACATAAATTTCACAAGAAAGATAAAGAGGAGAGGGACAAGGAAGAGTGGAGGAGACAGATGGAGATGTACCAAGCTGACCTGCGAAGTGGAAGTATCCCCAGCACGACTCCTACTCGTCCCAACCACTTCGCCTAGCTTTACCTCCCCGTTAGAAGGGGAAGTGATAACGCAAGAATGTCCTTGTGAGCTGCATGTTCCATTTGGTTACAAGGGAAAGACCATGAAGGTTGCAACTCGGTAGAGCACTTCCAGGACGAACGCTCCACAACATGGATATTCCACCCGGTACGTCCGTGTTACCGTCGAGCAGGTCAACCAAGGATGTGAGGAGCACGAGATTGAGTGCCCCATACCCGAAGCGGGGATTATAACTCGCATGATGCTATCGGTTCGTTCATCATGTGGAAACGTCGTGAGGTTGTGCTCTCCGAACCACGAGTTTCCGCTCCCCCTTGTCCGGACACGGATCAGTTCATGAGAGTCAACAATTCACGGGGGATGAAGCTGGAGCAGGACAACCGTCTCCTTTGTCGGGTGCTGCTTCAGCCGCTAAGGAACAAGCTGAACAAGAACATGAAGCGGTTATGAGTCCTATACTCGCGGACAGCCCGCTGCAAGAAACCGCCACAAGTACACAGCTATGAGGACCCTCAAGCAACAAATAGTGCCTCTTGTCGAGCCGGAAGGGCAATGTATCTCCTCCGTCGAGCCGTAAGCTGAAACCCTAGCCTTGGATGAAGAGCCTCGGTTTATCGAGCCTCTTCGGAAGGAGTTTACTCCTGTAATTCCTAGGATGATTACGCCTGCGGGGGTGGATCCGTCAAAGCCGCAACCGGAACATGTCACGAAATATTTGGAGCGAATGAGGAAGGGACCCGTGCAGCCAATCACGGAACCTCGTCAATTGGTACATTACGATGATGACATATTTGAGGGTCGTGACGAGAATGAGGACTTCCCAAATTTCATCTTTGGCAAACCCCTCGTATCTAAAAACATGTTGTCAAACCTACCGTGGGAGATGCGGAAGCTGCATGACTGGTACGTAGCGGCAGCGAAAGAAGGAGTGGATATGATCACCTGTAAGCTTCCGAAGGACGTGTTCAACGATACCGGTGATTCGGTCCTTGGACTATATTTCAATGATATCCACACTATGTTTCGCCTCGGCGAGATGGACACGACCTTCGTAACCTTGTGGTGCATGTAAGTGCCTCCATCCATCTTTTTCTTGTCTCGTACTTTTTGCAGTACATGTTACACACTCCCTTTTGCTTTTAATGTAGCTTGAATTCAACATTTCAAAAGAAGAGATACGACAGACCCGATTGGAAGGTTGGGTATCTCAATCCGAGCTTGATCAATCAAAGTGCGATCAACCCCGGATAAATGAGCAAGATAAGATATATAAGGATAAGACACCACAAGAGTTACAAGAACTGAAGGACACCATGAGGACAAAAGCTAGGGGTCGAGTTGCAGGTTATATTTACAGGTGCTTCAGGGAATGGCAGGATTGTCACGCCATTTACGCGCCTTACCACTTCGAGTAAGTTCGACCACTACCTTCCTCTTGTCGATCGTAAAGATAGATGACATACTAACGAATACGATCTTTTGTTGCAGCGGTCATTGGATTTGTTTGCTGATCATGCCAAAAATTGGATATCTATTAGTCTTGGATAGCCTTGACTACGACTCCAATCGCTACGAAGATATCGTGAGCGTTATAAATTGGTAAGTACAGACGTACAATTAAATAGCGATAATTTCATGCAATAATACCCTTTTCTCAATACTGTAGTGCTTATTTGAACTACGTAAAGAACCCGAAGGTGGCACGTTATAGAATTCGGAAACAAATATACTTTCGTCATAAATTTCCGGTAAGACACACGTCACACACATCTAATTTTCTTTACGCTGCTATCATTGAAATAGAGTGATGTTTTTTACTTCATTCTATTTAACAAGTGCATTAAGCAAGTAAAAGGTAGTGTGCATCTGTGGATACTACGCATGTGCGTATTCGAGCTCCGCTGCATCCTACTTGAATGTCATCACCCATGAGACCACCGAGGAGGTACGCTAAGATTGCATCTGTTTAATTTACATTCTTTCTGTTTTTGTCAATCATGTACCAACTTTCATGTATTTATTGACAGCGAACAAAAAGTCTAGAAAAGGCAATGATAACGGACAAAAAGATATTGAATGAAATATCCAAGAATGGATTCCCGACGACGCGAAAGCATCTAAGTACAAATGACATGTACTACATTGTCGCTAGGATGTGCCGTTTCTTGCTTAGGGAGGTCATCAGTCCTCGTGGTCGGTTCTTTGACGAGCAAAGCGAAGTGACGAAGGAGCATCGGGCACTTTTCGAGTGGTGCGGCTCGAAACGACCGTACGAGCCTGATGTTGTTGAAGATTCGTATAGTGTAGACTTAGTTTGAAAAAATATTGTGATGTTCACATTATTAAACTTTTGATAGATTTTGTTAACATCTGTAAATATTTTGTTAATGTGATGTAATACTTTAATATTAATGTGATGTAATTATGGTTAATGTTATGTAATTGTAATTTATTATTTCTAATACGTATTTATTTTTTTTATTGTTAAACAAGTAAATAGCCACGGTTCACTATTCCAACCGTGGCTATAGTATTCCACTATAGCCACGGTCTAAGTAGTCGAGCCGTGGCTATAGTAAGAAACTATAGCCACGGTTGGATATGTTAACCGTGGCTATAGTACGCCACTATAGCCACGGTGGACATAGTGAACCGTGGCTATAGTTACGTACTATAGCCACGGTTGTTCTGTTTTCCGAGGCTACGGATGGTTTTCTGTAGTCTCGAAACATAGCCACGGTTGGGGCTGACCGTGGCTGTAGAGCCCCCAACCGTGGCTATAGTGAGTTTTTGCTATAGTGTATACTACTTGTAGTTAACAAGATTAGAGAATCGGATGTAGTAGAAAATTAGAAATAGGTATTGAGATTAGTAGTAGAGTACTAGAGTAGTAGTATAAACGTGCAATAATTGTGGTACTACTTTTGTTGGATCATTTTGTATAGGTGGTACTCAATTAATCAAGCGCTGCTTCAATAACACAAGCTCCATCAACTGAGTGGAATCAACTCAGATGACCCCGCACATGCTCATTGTATGCCCAGATTTAACGAAGAAGCATCATCTGCTATATCAGCTGTTATTGAGTCACTGTTATTATTATTATGGGCTTAATTTGCTATAAATATATGTATTAACAAAACCGCTAAGCTGCTTATTAGCTGCAGCTATAGCTGCTTAGCTGTTGGAGAGGCCAGCCGCTAAGAGCCATAGCCGGAGATTAAAAACTCAGGTTTACATAGCATTTCATTTCTAAAGACATATTCATTTCTAAGTAGCCAAATCTACCTACAAGCCGCTGAGATAATGAAAGCCATCAATTTACGATCTTTACTTCTACCCTTCAAGAAAGCCTAGATGTTCACATAGATATTGTTTGGCCTCTTGGCCCGTTTCAAGCACTCACAGATGTGACACCATAAGAACCTGGCTACTGTACATTCAAACATGATGTGCGCCGGCATTTCAATTTGATTGCACATTTTGCATTTCTCTGACTCTTTCCAATTTTTCTTTTTAAGCTGTTCTGATGCCTGAATTCTATCCTTATTAAGTAATTAAGTAACTACATAAAGAATTTGCCTTTCAAAGGTATTTCCGCTTGCCAGATTCCCGCCATGGCTGTGTGTGTGTAGATCCTCGGTTTATCAAGTGTCTGTATAGCGATCTGGTTGTGTTTATATCTGATTTCTCTAGCACCCATCTGACAGTGTCTGGTTGTGGCCATAAGCACACATTGTTGAGGGCTCTCATCATCTCATTCCATTCCATCATCTCTCTAGGGCCAACAGTCCTTCTAATAGTTAAATTCCACGTTGAGTCATTGAAGATTTCTGTAACTGTCTTATCTTGTTGCTCACAAATTTTGAAATGTTGTCAAAGGCTACCTTTAGATGACAATCCATTACCCAGACATATATGCAGAATTTTATTTTCTTTCCATCACCTAGGGTGAATTTGAGGCCCCGCTTTACTGCCCCTTTGATCTCATGTAAGCCTTTCCAAAACTGTGAAGACCACCATGTAGAGCTTTGATAGAACCTTTATCACCAAGATATTTCTTTCTCAGCAATTTTGAACATGGATCTTCATTTCCTCTCTCTAATTATTCTGTCTCCTCTGGATGGTATTTTGCTCAGGCTCCACTCTTGTAAACCATGCATGTCACTCTGAAACAACATCTTTATTACCAGTACCACCTTTCACTGCAAGTACATTTTAATTTAACTGAGGCCAGAAACTTTTTACAATGTCTTTCAAAAGAGGCTGAACGACCTAGCCGGGGCAGGACGGCCGTTTGCATTATCTCATCACAGACGAAGCATTCATGACTGATTCCGCGGCCGTGACCTTCGTTGTCGACCAACCATCCCTGTCACTCTGTCAGCCACCGGGCACCCGATTCAGCGCAAGGGGAATCTCATGCTGCTCGGATCGTATAGTACGACTCCTCTGCAACGGAGCCTGATAGCTGCAGGCAGGCTGCCGAAAAGAGAGCAGCGCCAGAAGTTTATCAGAGGTGACAAATATTTCTTCTAGATTAGCTACTTTGGTTCTTGTGCCTTCTGTATCCATAAATGCTCACAATGATATCTCAAGACGGTGGTAAATCATAACACAAGATCAGTTCATTCTAAAAGTTTTTACAAATGTTTTATTAGGTGACTGGAGTAGCACACATGCTGGACAATTGTTTGTCTCGTCATCATGCTTCGTTCACCTCTCAGAGGTTCGTGCCAGCACAACGAAAAACATAGAGAAGTTTTTCGGTCCACAATACTTGCAAGTAGTTTTGAAAAAATACTTACAAGTAGTTTAAGAGTATTTTTGTAATTTTACTTATCACTAACGGATTTATATTTTTTCATAAAATATAATTTAGATATATGAACCACAACTTTATTGTAAGAATAATATTGAACACATTATTAACATAAAAAATTAATTACATTACTAATTTTTATTTATATTATCACGAAAATAAAAATTAATCATGATAAATCTATCGCTTTGACGATAATACCCTCAACATGGTAAAATACTTGCAAGTAGTTGTGTATTTCCGATCTCAAATCTCTACCATTGGATCAAACTACTTGCAAGTATGTTTTCAAAACTACTTACAAGTATTGTGGACTGAAAAACTTCTCAAAACATACCGCATAGCAAACACTACGGAGTCCCGATTTCCACAGACTTCATTGTTCTCTTATAAAGATGTAATAGCTTCCTTTAATTTATTATTGCGACTTTTGGATGTTACAAGGAACTGCTTTCAGCTTGGCCTTGGCCCCTAGTAGTCCGAATTGGCAGCATCGTCGTCCTCATCGGAGGTCACAGGATCCTGCTGCTCGTAATCTTTTGCCCCTGCGAGTTGCCCATGAGGTCAGTGAAGGATTGATGGATATGCTCCAAGTGAGAATGCTCAACAGCTCAGAAAATCGGTTCAGATACATACAGTCCAGCAGCGTTTCAATACTGATAGTGTCGTGGTCACGAAGTTTCATGTCAGCATCAGCATCATGGAGGTTGTGGCGGTGTTCGTACGCCTCCAGAATTAGCTCTCGCGCGGGCATCTACACACGAAGCAATCGTCAGAATATTGACGGACCTCTGGTGTTGCAATGGCAAGCTAGCTTGGACAAGCAGGGCAAATAATGTACTCACCAGTTGGGCCTTGTTGTCCAGGAGCTTCCGTAGCGGACGACATTCCACACCGTCGATCTGGATCATGACGAGTCGAACGAAAATGGAGTCCACGTAGATGGTGCCTTTCACGCCGTTGTACACATACACCTTTTCTCCCGGGGCACAGTCCCAGGTAGGCCTGCAAATGGTCAAACACCCGCCCCGCACCCAACCCAACCCAAAGCATATGCTTTGATTACTGCTAACCCTCACCCAACCCGCTACTTCCTGTTTGTAACCCAACCCAACCCCACCCGCAGCTTTTTGTAAACCAAACCAACCCCACCCGCAGCGTTGAACCCGTGGGTTTTGCCATGGCTAACCCGCAGTAGGCACGGGGCTGGCTGCCGGCTGCCGCGCTGCTCTTTGACTCTCTGTCGATCTCTCAGGTTCTGGGTTGTAAAAAAAACTCGGATGTTGTATGCTGAAAAAACAAGCATCTGGCTGAAAATAATGCACCGTTACTGCTTTCGTCTCACACGTTAAAAAATCAAAAAATAAATATCCAAAAATCTATAAATACTTTAAGGCCAACTGAATTACCGAAGGCATTGGTATACTTTAATGCGAGTATACTTTAAGGCCAACTGAATTACTGCAAGTACCAGTTTTATTTCAAAAAAATGCTGGATCTCAATAGCAGTTTTGCTTATCAATTTGTTTAATAGCCACAGATATGTAAAAAATGGTCACGACAGCAGGTAACTAGAAACACAAACAATTTCAAATATCATCCACCAGCCAATGCAAGCTATAAGTTAAATAGAGATCAAGTCATCAACAATACATGATCATTTCAGAATGCACATTGTTCTATTACAAAAATGGATGAGACACTATTTAATAAAGTACTTCATTCAACTACTCCAAAGAGAAGTGCCAATGGCCTTTCTTGGCCCTTGCCTACAAAAGACATAAATAAAAAAAAAGCCAGTTATGACAAGAAAAGTTCAGTTCAATTATGATCAATGAAGAAAACAAGTATATAGAAAACAAACCAAAGTTCAGTTCATAATGAAGCCAAGTTAAAACAAGTTCAGTTTGGAACAAAATAAAGTGTCTTTTACCTTATGCTTTGTGGTGGTTCTTCCTCATATTCCACAAATCAGACTTGCTGCCGTGCACAAAGTAACAATGATATTATCAAAATAGTGCACACCTTCAATATGACATAAATAACACAAACAATATTAGGTACCTTCGATATTTGGGTACTCATACAACCAATCTTTGCCACAAACAAGGCACTCAAGTGTTTCTGGAGTCATTGAGCTTCTATTATCTGCAAGGATATGACCACCGGCACTGAAAGCAGATTCTGAAGCAACCGTGCTCAACGGTATTGCCAAAAAATCTCGTGCCATAGTTGATAGCACTGGATACTTGTTGGCATTTGTTTTCCACCAACTTAGGATTTCAAATCTTTCATCCTTCCTTACAGGATCTTCTTCCAGGTAAGCCTCAAGCTCGGACTTTGGAATACGTCTTCCTCTTATTCTAGACCACCGTACAAACTCATCATCGAGCCTTATTTGTCCAAGTACAGGTGAACCTAAAGCCCTAGATGTTGTGCCAGTATTAGAGGAGATTGGATTATCTACATCGACAAGCTTTTTGTATTCCTCAAAGTATTTCTTCAACCAAGTTTTAGCCAAGGTCAAGCTAGTCTCGATGTCAACACACTGTTTGCATGTCTTCTCATAAAACCAGTGAACATAGTTCAATTTCTTTGATGGGTCAAGTACGGTAGCAATTATCAGTCTCACGTTGTACTTGCCTTGATCCCAATACTTGTCAAACTTATCGTCCATTGCATATGCCAATTCCTCCAAGACATAATTGATTTGCCAAGATGTATTCCTCAGCGCTTGATGAACACACAAGACATTGTGCACAAACAAATGAGCTGTTGGACTTCTATGTGCAGAGAATGCTTTTGTTGCTTCCTCGAATGCACCAAGAAATTGCCCGATGGCCACAGCTTTTTTCCACTCTTCATCCTCCGGTACAGGCTCAAGTTGTGCTTCAGCATAACGCTTCAAGACGACCCTGTACTTTATGGCTTCCATGATCATTGCATACGTTGAGTTCCAGCGGTTTGGTACATCTAGAATTAATCCAGACTTTGGAGGCAACCCAGATCTTTGAGCAATCTCATTGAAATCTTGTATTCGAGATGGTGAGGAATTAATGTGCCTTACCAGCTCTCGTATCTTATCAATTGCATCATGAGCTATACCCATCCCATCTTGGACTAGGAGGTTCAGTATATGTGCACAACAACGGATGTGAAGATGCTCCCCTCCAAAAAACATCGACGAACCTCCATTGTCACGAAGGTGGTCACATGCTGTCATATTGTTTGCTGCATTGTCCAGTGTGATTGTGAACATCTTATCCTTGATTCCCCAATCCACCAAACATTTTGTGATGGCTTCTTCAATTGCGAGACCAGTATGTGGATACTTGACATCTCTGAAAGCAATAATCTTCTTCTTCAGAACAAAGTTGGCATCAATGTAATGGGCTGTCAAGCAGATGTAACCAAGCTTTTGGTTTGAGGTCCAAAGATCAGATGTGAAGCATATTCTAGAGTCCAAACTTTGTAGTTCAGTTCTCAACTGCTCCTTTATCATGTGGTATCTAGAAACTGAATCATTCCTCATTGTTTGACGCCCAACACCGCTAAATGATGGCTGCAGAGACTCCATCATTGGAGCAAAGAAAGGGTCATCAAACTTGTTAAATGGAATCTCAGCACTGATGCACCACTTGACCATCCATTCACGAGTCTTTGCAGGATCGAATGTGAAAGAATCTTCTCTTGCCCTCTTCTTCATTGTAGCAATGAATCTCTTGCGATCATCCTCTGAAATTCTTCGACAAGATTCTGCAATATGGTTCCGAAGACTGTTTGTTCCTGAAACTCTGTTACTTGTCAGCTGCAAACCACAATATTTGCAAACAGCCTTTGTGACCCCATTGACCTGAACTAGTTCTTGCTCAAAATGCTCCCACACCTTAGCCCTCTTAACTGAAGTGCGTCTTGATTGTCCATCCGACACAACATGAGTACCCGAACCCTCAGAAACCTCAGCCATCACTGTTTACAAGAAAAAAAATTGAAAGCATGAGTTTTCCTAGTAATTGTACTCTTACAGTAACACATACAACCATAGTTAACAGGACAACTGTACTCTTACAATACTGCATGTCTTTTTTATCCTACAAATGCACAGTTAGCTGGTGGTAGCTAGCTTGAAGAGTAATTTGTCTGACATAGATTTCTTGGGCGAGAGAACCTGACCTGTTGGTTGTAATAGTTTGGGAAAAAAAACAGCTGCAGGAAATGGAATTAGGATGTTCATATTTTCATGCCAGGTTCAGAGATCACTAGAATCCCTTAAATGGATCAACACAATTTTCGTTCAGCTATGATTCAACAAGATGTAATCCAAATTCAATACTCTATATCTAAACTTATTGCAATACAACAAATTTATAGTATACTTTTGACGTATCAGATCATATCAATATATCAAGAACATCTTTGTTCTCAGCCTTATCATACACCAATTGTAAATCAAAAGAAAACTAGCACTGACTGTTCTGCGTAGTATAACTCTCTAGGTTTTGGGGAAAAAATAACAATGAAGGACAGCAGTGGATCTGTACCTGGTGGCGTGCTCAGAACTCAAAGATCAGACACGCCCTCCGGTGGCCCCCGAGCTGCCGAGCACCTCCGCCTGGAGAAGTATGGCGTCAGGCTGGTGGTCATGTGGGGCGCCGCACGGAGGAGGACAACGCTGGGCTGGTGGTCGCCGGTCGCGTGGAGCGTCGCGCGGAGGACGGCTTGGGCCGTGGGGCGACGCAGGCACCGGCGACGAGGAGAATGGAGAGGGAGCGCGTCGCACCTGCCAGCCACCGCCACCCGCCGCCGCGCTGCCTCCGCCTCCGGCTCCCGGTCGCGTGTCTCGCGGCCGCCGCCGGCCGGTTCTTTCGATTTGGGGCGTCTAATGGGTGATGACCCACGGGTTCAAACCCGCGGAAAAACCAAGTAAGTCGGACCCTTTCCAACCCGCGATCCCGGTGGACCCCACCCGCCCCAACCCGCTCAGGCTATAAACCCGTTTTAACCCAAGCCAAGTGAACCCATCTAAAAACCCAACCCGTTTTACCCATTTCAGCCCGCCCCATTTGCAGGCCTAGTCCCAGGCGTGCTCGGTCGTCATATCCCACATCCGATCTGTCATGCTGTCGCCAACAATCTGCTGCGTCAGCAAAAACAGAGCAATCAGAAAATGGCACGACCTGAATAAATGCTATGCAATGGCTCGTTTCCCCGATAATACGATGGATCAAGCAACTAACCGCACGCAGCTCGTCATACTTGACATTTAGCATCCTGCAGAACTCTTGGACTGTGTCGATGTTGTTGCTTGTCAGCTTCCTGTGAAAATCTCCGTCTTGGTCGATCATCTCCAGCCTCCAAACGGGGTCATCGAGGACGGGAGGGTAGTGCTTCCGGTTCAGATCTCCGACCACGAAGGCCTCAGTCATGGCCTCAGCAATCCTACAAGAGCCATCATCTCGCGATACAACATGTGCGCCGATGCGGAACTTGCGGCAGCGGACCCAGGAGGAGTCGTCCGTAAACTGGAGGAGCTCGCTCACGGTGGCACGCCCGTCCCTCATGGTGAGGCTGTGGTTGTAGTCTTTGAGGAGTGGTACATTCTCTTGGCGTGGCTTTACGATGGCCGTTCGGAATTCTTCAGCGGACCAGTCGTCTTTGACGTCATCCGGCGGGAAGTCCCCAAACAATGGGACCAGTTTGATCACTAGATCCATCGAGAGAGCAAACGGCAACCCAGTTTTCGCTTCCACGAGGATGACTTCCAGCGGGTTGCCCGTGGCATCCTCGATACGTCTACCAGTGTGGATCGGAAGCCGTGGCGGGCTCTTGAACGCTAGACTGTACTTCACTTCCTGGAGGCTGTGGCGGTGCTCGTACGCCTCCCGCATCGCCTGCTGAACAAGTTCCTGTATGCAACAGAAGATAGAAACAAACAGCTCGATCATGATGTTGGAAAACCAGTCTGATAGAGGTAGGTTGGTTGAAGGGATGACTTTTGCCTTTTGCCTTCGGCTTCCCTTCGTGTTAAATAGAGCTATAAACAACATCTAGCGTGTAGTACAAATCATTTAATTTACATCTAGATTTATCCCTAAGATCCAAAGTATATCTCTATATAGGTTTACAAGGGATTACAACAAAATATCGTTCTATACACGACGCATGGCTTTCTAGCTAATACATGAGTCATGACCCCAGAAGGTGAGAGAGAACAACAGAGAATTCCCATGCTAGAAATTAAGTTGGAAAACACTGGAGACTTTTCTTTTTTTGAATGAAGGTAGAGTATAGATCGCTGTGCCATCAACTAAATGGTACAGACGCAAATAGTTACGTAGTATCTAAACAAAATAAAAACAAAAGAAACTTCACAGAACTGATTATCACTCAAGAAGTAGCAGTAGCTGTTGGATGGTGGACTCACCTTCTGGGCCTTGTCAAGCTGCTGCCGAGGGCACTCCACGCCACCGAAAGTAACCTTGATGAGGTCGAAGATGGAATCTATGTAGATCGTTGTGTAGGCCATGCTGTAGGCATATACCTTCTTCATGGGGACCATGCACTCGCTGGCGTGTTCAGTAATCAGCTGCCATGTACAATCTTCCATGCTGCCTTTGCCAATTATCTAATGTTAATTCGTCACACAAAAGAAAAGATGAATAATCAGAGTCTGCAGCACAACACCATCATATATATATAACTAAGTAGCTCAGACATTGGTGCCGAAAAACACACCGCGCGCAGCTCGTCAGGCTTGACTGCTAGCATCCTCAGGAAATCTTGAATAGTTCTGACATTGTTCTGCCTCAGCCTCTTGTGGAACACTCCTCCCCACGTGATGCCTCGTAGCATCCAGACTTCGTCACTGAGTGCGGTATGGATGTTATTCATCTTACGTTGTGCACCTGTGAGTTGCCCAACAGGTCAGTGTAAGGGAATGAATGATATCCTCCAAAAATCCATGATAAAACACCCAACAGCTCAAAAAAATCTACATTGATACGTACGAGTACGACCCAGCAGCCAACAAGGGTCGATAATCTCGTAATCACAGTGTTCCATGGCCTGGAGGTTGTGGCGCTGCTCGTACGCCTCCAGAATAAGCTCGAGCAGGACAATCTGCAGACGATAGACAGCATATTTGGCAAGGTCGTTTACCGACCTCAGGTGTTGTGGTGGTTTGCTAGCTCAAGCAGGTAGACGATGGACTCACCTGTTGGGCATTGTCGGGCTGCTCCATCTTCAAGGGGCATTCCACGCCGTCAATCACAATGGCGAGTCGGCTGAAGACGGAGTCCACGTAGATGGTGCCGCTCTCGCCTACGTACGCGTACATCTTATCTCCAGGATCGCAGGTTCTGGCATGGTCGGTCGTGGTCTCTCACATTAGATGTGTCATAGTGTCACCAAGAATCTGCTTCGCCGGCAAAAAGCAGAGGAATCATTAAAAGGCACATCACGATTCATGCCCAATAAAGGCTTCTTATTACCAATAAGATGATTAGGGAACTAACCGAACGCAGGTAGTTGGGCATGACGTTCAGCATCCTCAAGAACTCTTGGACTGTATGGACGTTGTTGCTCGTCAGCTTCCTGTGGAAATCTCCGTCCTTGTCGATCATCTCCAGCCTCCACACGGGGTCGCCGAGGACAGGAGGGTAGTGCTTCCGGTTCAGATCTCCCACCACGAACGCCTCGGTCATGCCCTCGATTATCCTAACGGAACCATCGTAGCTGCCACCCGGCACAACGCATGCCCCGATGTGGAACTTGCCGCTGGGCACCCAGGACGAGTCGTCTGTGAACAGAAGCAAGTCCGTGATGATGATGTGCCCGTCCCTCATGACAAGTTCATCGTCATCGTGCAGCTGCAGCCTTCTGAGGAGCGGAACATTCTTTTGGCGCGGCTTCACAATGGCCTCCCGAAATTCTTGGGCGGACCAGTCTTTGTACATCGGGAAGTCCCCAAACAACAGGACGAGTTCGATTTGCAGCTCCAACGGGAGTGCCCACGGCGACCCTGTTTTTGCATCCATGAGGATGATCTCCAGCTGGTTATCAGATGCGCCCCCGATGCTGCTGCCGGTATAGATTGGGAGTCGTGGCTGGCTCTTGAACACTAGCTTCAACGTTTGTTTCACCTCCTGGAGGCTGTGGTGGTGCTCATATGCCTCCCATGTCGCCTGTTCCACCAGTCTCTGCATGCGACCGTCGTTATTGGAGATAAAACAGCTGGCTAGAGGACAGTGGGTTTGTCATGACTAGAGGGGGAGCAAAAGCACATAATTCCACCGTTGGATGTGGCAAACATTTGGACAAATCATTATATATGAGTAGCATGCAGCAGTAGTAGGTCGATGATGGACTCACCTTCTGGGCCATGTCCAGCTGCTGCCGTGGGCACTCCACACCGCCAAACTCAACCTTGACGAGGTCAAAGATGGAGTTTAGGTAGATGGTGGTGTCCTCACTTCTGTAGGCGTATGCCTTGTCGATCGGCACGACGCAGTCTCTCGCGTGTCTGGTAACCATACTCCATGTATCGGATTCCATTCCCTTGCCCATTATCTGTGTTAACATGGCACAAAAACAAAATAGATGAGCAACCGCTAAAATAAAATATGTAACTATATATGCCACTCAAACGTTGCGTCCAAAAAAAAACAACCTCATGCAGCCTATCAGGTTTGACCGCTAGCATACTGAGAAACTCCTGCACGTTCCTGACGTTGTTCTGGGTTAGTCTCTTGTGGATCTCTCCTCCCCACGATACTCCTTCTAGCCTCCAGACTTCGTCACCAAGAGCAGGAGGGTGGGACTTCTTTGTCATCTCAGTTGGGATGTCATGAATCTTGAAGGCCTTAGTCATTCCCTCGAGGATCATTTCAGGGCCGTCATAGCTGCCCGACACGACGCACACACCGATGCGGAAGTCGTCAAACAACTGCAGGTTATCTGTGAATTGGAGCTCGTTTACGGTGACACATCCATCCCTCATGGTTAGTCTGATGTCGCCAGAGAGCTCTCCTTTCACTAGGCGCGGATCCATGGCGGTCCAGTTAAGAGGCAAGGAAGTCCCTATGAGCGATACTAGCTTGATGTCCATCTCCACAGGGTGTGCCAACGGCGACCCAGTTTCCATGTCCACCAGAACAATCTCCAGTGGGTTGCCAATGACATCGCGGATTCTGCTGCCAATGCCGATGGGGAGCCGCGGTTGGGTCTGGAACACCAGCTGCCACTTGTAATATCTATTGTAGTGTAGCTCATCACCATGCCGATCTTTAACCATGAAGGCCTCGGTCATGGCCTCAAGGACCCTGGGGCCCCCGTAGGATCCCGGCAGAACCCGCACACCGATACGGAACATGCAGCCACACGCATGGGAACTGCACGTGAACATAAACTCATTGAAGGTGGCGCGACCATCCCACATTATGAGCCTGTGCTCACCAGCAAGGAGCGGACTGTTCCCTTCCAGATCCTGCACGATGCCCCTCTGAAAATCATTAGCATCCCAACAGTCCCGCGGAAAATTCCCGAAGAGCGGGACCAGCTCGATCTGCAACACATTCGGGAGAGCTGATGATGGCTCGCCAGTCTTCGCGTCCACGAGGATCACCTCCAGCGGGTTGCCGTTGGCATCCTCAATCTTCTCACCAGTGATGATCGGGAGGTTGAGCGTGTTGTGGAACACCAATTTCCACTTTGGACGCTCCACTGGTGGTTTGTCTTGCCCCCTGAACAGTTAGGTACATTTTCGTTAGGTGTCGTTGGATTGTGTAATCAGATCAGCATAGAGAGATCGTCAATACTGTTGTGGTTAGATATGTGAGTTTGGTGTATTCGCTGGAAATGTCCAAAACCTGTCAATTTCTACCTGGAAAATTTGGCCTATTTCATTGTCAACAATCCATTTGCAACATAAAAGGTCATCTTCGGTCCAAAAAAAAGTCTCATGCTTGGAGTGTATAGTATTCATGTTTTTAATGATCTCCTGCTTGGAGCCCTTTTTGGCTCAATGAATCGCGTACACCAAGGGAAACAACCACATGGATCCTATGTGATGAAAATAGAAATGCAATGTAGGAAAGTGACTTCGGTCATGACACCTATGAACGTAAATGTGCTGGATAAACTGTGCCGCATAGTTATGAGCTAAGTTACTTGCTTTATCATCATTTTGGTCAAAGTGGAATTAAACACCCATACTACGATGGGCTCCATGCATTACAGGGACGCCGTTGGCTGTTCAAAAGACAACATATATATTTGCATGGTTTTTATTCCAGTACTCTGACAAATAGTTAGCTTGGGTTGGACCAGTTAACGAACGGACTGGAACATGGCCCAACAACAAAAACATAAATTGACTCACATAGTAATTGATATTGGGACCACTATGATACAATTGAAAATGAAAAACTATTGTTTGGTATTATTTGTTCAATCCACTAAAAATGTTAATTAGTGCACGTGGCCGCTACCAGACGCACCACTGCGCGCACCTTTCATTATGCATGTAGTGCCACGTTCATGGTATGTTTAACAGGGAACATTTTTGGGTGACTATGAAAGACCTCATATAGTTCACTTTCTTTACCCAAGCATTTGCGTACCTGTGAGATTCAGGAGTCTCGTGACGCCTTGCCAAGAATATTTTTACATTCTGCAGCTCCAAAAATAAAAGAAAATGAGCCACTTTAAATACAATGATACAAACGTTACATGTTGTAACATGTGCAACCAAATCTAGCGAGATTGAAAAATCATTGAATAATGTAGGTACTTGAATTGTATCACTATTGGTGATAGTTGTTATTTCCATTAAAATTTCAATACAAATATGTAAATATTCATACCTTGTAAAACATTGACGTTGGGTCCTTTCTCGGCTCAGGAATAATGCCCGGGGGACATTTTGAATTGAGTTTTCAGTTTCACTCAGTACACGTAAAATTTCAGAGATTGTAGGCCTCTTCTTTGGGTCATTGTCAGCGCAGATTCGTGCTATTTCAATGCATCTCTCCATTAGTTGGCATTCTACATTTAATGATTGATGCCACTGCAGAGTACAAGGATATCACGGATGACAGCAAGAATACATTGCAAAACGAGACGTAAACTTCCATATATTTTTTCAGACCTTGTTTATTATATATATGGAAGTACAGTAATACCAGTTTAAAAAAATATATTAACAAGGTAGACGTCCTTAGTTGTCCTTAGTTCGGTAAAAAAAGAAGGTTATGCGTCTGTAGTAAGTGCTAGGTGGAATTACACAAAATCCGAAGCACTATGTTAATTTGGTGTGATAATATACACATTACAGAATCTAAGGATATGAGTAGGGTGAGTGGTTACCGCCTAGTGTGATGGTTTAGTCAACATGATTCCTCAGGTATCCAAGAAATGTACTAGTATATTGGAACGAATACTACTACACAAAAAGATTATTAGTGACGTTCATCATTTAAGGCACACAGTGGTGAGCATTGCAAAAGCCATCATTTAAGGCACACAGTGCTATTTCAATCTGCTTCAGTTATTCGCTATATATACTTTTTGGATACTGTTATCGTGACTGAATCTTTCATGATCATTTAATGCATTCAATTTCGGGAAATATACCACCTTGCTCAAGCACACAATGTCAAGAATGACGAGACAATGCATCCTATAAAATTGCAGTATCAATTTGAAAATACTATATAAAGATAGAGGCATTTGAATGTGTTTGTAGATTCTCCTTACGTTTTCAGTGATACTCTCATTAATCCCAATTAATAATCTTATCATGATAATGCCCAAACTGTATATATCTGACTTGGATGATATTTTTCCACTATCTATCAATTCTGGTGCCATATTGTGACACTCCGTGTCCAAGTGTCCAAATGTTTCGAGTTAGCATTTTTAAAACTAATCTCAGGACTAGATTGACCCACCCAAGAAATTTCATTGACATGCAAAGTGTTTTGGGTGCCAAATAAATTCAAAAACACTTTGATTTGAACTACAACTCAAATTCCAACCATACAAGTATGGTCAACCAAAAATATATGTTGTAGGGCATGTCAAATGAAAAATATAGGTCAAAACCCCACTGGATTTCATCAAGGTTTGGTACCCCAAATAAATCAGACAAACTTAGCATTTAAGCCTTTTCTCTGAATTTTCAGAATTTATCCAGAAAGGATTTTGGAGTAAACTCTTCGTGCATGTCACTTTCTAGAGTTATACTTCTCAACAAAATTCTTCACTTTAATTTTTGAACACGGGAAGGTCCTGCTTTTGATTTTTCGAAACCGGATCAGACCACGTTTGGAAATTGAGGAAAAAGAAAAGATGCTGAGGGGAATATGCCGTGGGCCCCGCCGGTCAGCGAGCCAGGGCCGCGCCTCGCGCCCGACCGGCGCCGTACGCCGGCGCCGCGTGGCCGTCGCGCCCTGGCCCGACCCCACCTGGTCGGGGGACAAAGGGGAGGCTTTCCCCGGTCGGAACCTCTCTCTCTCTCACATTCTTCTCTCTCCCGAGCTCCTCCTCCCGGCCGCCATTGTCGCCCTGCACAAAATCGCCGCGCGCCACCGCTCTGCTCACTCCCGGCCGAACCGAGACGGCCAACGGCTCCGCCTTGCTCTTACTTAGCTTCCGTGAAGCCCCAAACCAGCTGGCTGTCCGAGCGCGACGAATCGAAGGATTTTCCGTCAAGACGCCATTGCCGGCCACCTCGAGCTTCATCACGAAATTCCCCAAGCACGGTGAGCCATCTCGCTTGGTTCCTCTCCCTATGTGTGCGCATCTGCGTGTAGAACAACCCTGAACCGTTTCCCCTCTTTTGTATCCTAAGAGATCGTCGGATTTCGGCTTTTCCCCGGCCATCAACCGCCGGCCCGCCCTGCTCGCCCGTCGACCGCCTCCGACACCCAACTCCGCCGCCAACCGACTTGATGCCGCTCTTCTCCATGTTACACCGATGCTCTAGGAACAAACGGAGCTCGATTTGGTGCTTCCTCGACGGCGTACGACCTCGCCGAACGTCGTCGGATCCCGAGCTCGCGCGTGCGTCGTCGCCGGCCATACTCCGGTGAGCACCTGACCTTGGTACCCCCACAGATGGATGCGCATCGAGCTCTTGCACACACTGATATTTTATTTGCAATTTTTTGTGCTCACTTGGTCTTGTTCCGGCGAGCCGCCGCCATCTCCGAACGCTCCGGCCACCATGGCCGAGCTGCAGCTCTAGCTGGCCTCGGGGTGCAGCCTGGGCTGGGCGCTGCACTCGCGGCCTGCTTGCCGCGCTGGGCCGCGCGCCGTCCGTGGGCCGCGCACGTGAGCTGGGCCTTATTGCCACAGGCTGGCCCATGAACATGCACTCCCTTTTTCCTTTTTCCCGAAATTAATTAAAATATCAGAAAAATGAGTAAACTTCAAAAATTCATATCTTTTGATCCAGAGCTCGAAAAATTGCAAACCAAAGTTTGTTGGAATCCTTGAGACTTGTACTATTTAATGGTGCAGTTAGATTTACATTATCAGAGGCAAATTAATTGAGCTAATTTCCTTTTTGGAGAATCAAGAATATGGCTTAATTAATTATTGGATTGTCTCAAATTATGAAGCTTGGTTTAATTATTATCTATAGCATGTGCCTAAGGACCAGGAGCAATTTAATTGCTATTTTTACCTAGTTTTGCTAGGATTATTGAATTATTCTCTTGCACATGCGATAATGATTTAAATGCTTCATGGGAGTTGATGAAGGGGATTAAGTTAAATAATCACCTTAAATCATCTTCACCCTGCTGGACAGCACGTTAATTTATACTCATGAATTAAGTGTATTTGATGAAATCCGCACGTATTCCGTAAAATATTCAATGTCATGTTTTCATCAAATTTTACACATCACATTTGCATCATGTAGCTGCGGTGGTGAACGAGGTAACCGGCGAGGAGGCGCCGAAGCTGCTGCTGTTGTTGACCCAGCTACTCAGGGTCAAGCTCAAGGCAAGCCCCGGTGCACAACCTTTTAATTTAAGTATTTTATTTTCATCACTATGCTTGTAGGTCTGTATTGTGCATTAGGTCTACGGGAGTTGTGATGAAAACCCTAGCATGCAGTAGGATCCTGTTTACCCCGATTCGATCACCCTACGCTAGATGCTTGCTTAATTAGGGCGATGATCCGTCGAGTGGTATGGAGACCACTCGTAGATAGGACAATCACCTTTTTGGGACACGATGCTAAGTATCAAGTTGAGAATGGAAAATTGGAGGCCGGACGGGCAACTAGGTGGAAAGTGAAGGACCGAAAGAGTCTTCAAGGTTGTAGCCCCGTTCGTGCACACAAGGACCGCGTCGTGTTCGGCCCATGTGGATTAAGTTTGAACGTACTGTTTTGCATGCTGGAGTTTATGGGCCCGATGAACCGATGTAGCGATGGATTGCTGTAAGGTTGGAAGATTTCCCTACTCCCTTGGTTACTAGGCGGTTTTTGGGAGGAGAGGAGGGAGCACTCTACTCACGGATGACGTCCGGGACGGCATCGCGTGAGGGACCCTTCTCGGGGCGGTAGGACCCGGACGACCTTATGGTGCCCGAGCGAAAGGTTGTCTCATGCGGCTTCCGGAAGCGCGTATGTGACGTGCGGACAGTGTTTCTCCTGCAGGATGTAAATCGATTCGAATCGCTGCCCCTCACAAGAACGAGTACCACTTGTCCCTCGCGCCGGAACGTAGTAAGAAGAGAAACATTGATGATGATGATTATGATTAATTTGCCGCATTGCTTAATTACTTGTTTGGAAACATGTAATGCAGTAGCTTAGTGCAAAATTAAATTTATTCTTTCTTGCAACTCGATTAAACTGCTAAAAGTTGAAAGTAAGGATGCACTTGTAGGCCAGCTTAGTGCTTAAATGTATCCTATCCCCCTGGCCTTTGCATGTCTAGGAGTCGGCTGTAGATGGCCACCTTGACGGGTCGGTCTTGCTGAGCTCTAGTTGCTCGGGGCTTTGCTCTATGTGGTTTTCGAGAGGATACCGTCGTGCATGACTTCGACGCCGGAGATGACGTCCGGCAGGATCGGACTTCGGGTGACGGCCACTACACTTGGGAGTGGTGCGGTCCGGACGAGTAGAGGAGTTGATGTGCCGGTAAGATGTTCTAGGGCAGGAACATCCGTCTCTGCCGGATGCTCGTGATGTATCGCCGAGAGAGCGATTGTATCTTATTTGCTTCCGCTCGTTTAGTTGTTTTCCAAACTTATTAGCTTCCGATGTTTCGAGACTCGACGTACATTTGTACTCGGGATGAATGTAAGACTTGTACTTATATTCATTGCATTATGCTTATGTTGTATGTTGTAATCTCGGGTATCACAGCGCGTGATGCCACCCATGATGATCCCGGAGATGGAAACGCCTCTTCGTGAGGTGGGTCCGTCACAGCGTGGTATCGGAGCCGTCATGGGGATATTACAACACCTTAAGCAGTCTATTTTCGAAAACTAGGGCGTTATCGTGTGAGGGCGTGCCCGTAAGGACTATATTAGTCGTAACGATGGCAAAGCTAACCCTGGGTTATGATTGTTTAATTACTTGCATCTACGGCTGTGGCTCGGGTATGTCTGCATTTAAATTAGCGGTCCGTGCCCGCGGACGGAGAATACGGGACAATGTTGGCTCGTGGCATACCACGGGGCGATCCTTTCTATGGGTCGTTACTTGTAGAACTCGTGCTTATTTTTGTAGTTTCTTTTGAATTTGATGTACTCGTTTCTGGAATGAATCTTCTGCAGGTACATAACAACGCTAGTAGGTGTGAGTCGATAATTTAGACTGACATACGTGGTTGAGTGCGGGTTGCCACCCCGAAATGCGTACACCGTTGAGACGGTATAAATATTTTTGTTTCTTTCGTGGTGAGGACGAATAGGATGGCTAAGGTGCATTCATGATAAAAATGGCAAACCTAAAGGTCTGAGTTTTGTAACCTCAGAAATTTCAGAAAACTCGCTAAGCAAAGAAAAATTCATAACTTTCTGCTCGAATCTTGGATTTGAGTGATTTTAAATGTTCTGAAAACTTAAGGAAGTCAACTAATTTTTGGACGTAGTTTGGTGAGGTTTGGATCCAGAGAGAGGGAGTTATGCTCTGCTTTGTTCAGAGGTGCTGTGTCTGTTTTTCAGAACGACAGCCAGGTTGGTTTTCCCCGTAAATCCCAGCTCGATTGTCGGAATAAGGCAAATGAGCACTTTCTGGAAAGCTTGAATCACGAGCTACAACTTTGGTAGTTTGAGGAAAGACTGGTTTTGAGGTTGCAGGGTCGAAAATCTCGGATTCCTCCCTCTGAACTGAAACTACCTCAACTCTGTTTTCAGAATTGTATAACGGTACCGTTTTGACCATATCTTGGTGCTCATGTGTTGGGTACGGGTGATCATGTACTCCTTGGAAAGGTTGAAACATGGGTCCCAACTTTTGTATTCATTTGGAGGACCAGTTCCGAACCGAGCTGCCCGGTTTTGGTCAGTTATTGCTCGCTGTACAGATTACCGTTCAGGATGGATAGTCTGTCGGGTAACACCCATAACTTTTCGCTCGATTGGCGGAATGGGGTGATTAAATACTCGATGGAAAGCTGAGAAGATGATCTAAATTATTGTTAGTATGAGGATGGACCAATTCTATCGTTTCCTGTGCTAAAATGTACAGTTTTGTTGACTGTACGGCGTTGGATCGCCGGGACAGATTTGATCTATTGGAGGATAATTTGCCCTTTGTTAATCGTTATCATTTGTTTGCTCACATGATGCTCTTGGTTAAGCATCCTTTCTTTCAGTGCGTCATGCTTACGTGGGAAAAATTTGTTTCTTACCCTTCGCAGATGCCGTCCGACAGTGAGCCCGACCGCGATCACGCCGACAGCACGTGGTCCGCCGGGGAGGAGGCCTTGACGGAGATTTCCCCGGTTTGCTGTGGGCGCTGTTGGAGACTCGGGGCACACCCAACCCCCACTGTACTTCACCCAGCGTGATCGAGTTTCCGGGGTCGCCTTTCACAAGGTGAAGGCGGAGGTTGCTCACCACCCCGACGAGCAGGAAGGGTTCACGGAGTACCAAGTGTTCTCCAAGGACACCTACCAGGGCCGAGCTAAGATAGCTCGGTTCATTTTGTCGAGTTTGTGACCTCTCACAGAGACTCCTTGTCCGGCACCCCCTTCGAGCTGATCCCGACACTCGGACTACTTCGACGAGGTAGTCGAACGCCGTCTCAGGAGGATTGGCCGCACGGAGTTGGGTTACCGTGGCGTTGCTCGCTACGCTCGCGAGGCGTTCCGGATACACCGGGACGCGGACGCGCCGGCTACGCGTCTCCGGGACCGTGTGACCGAGTTGTCTCCGGTCCGTCGCGAGCGGCGGGAGCGCTTGGACATCCTTGCACAGGAGCGCTCCGACGCGATCCGGGGTCTGCAAAGCAAGACTCGGGAGGTCGCGAGAGTCACGGGTGAGCGTGATGACCTCATCCGTGAGAGGGATGCCCTGTTGGTGCAGCGTAACCTCTTGCTGGAGGAGCGAGACGAGCTTCGGCAGGAGAAGGACGACCGCACCCGAGAGCGCGATGAGGCACGCCAGCAGTTGGTGGGCCGCAACGCGCGAGTGGCTCAGCAGGAGCACTATATCCACCACCTCCGGACCAACTTGATGGTTGCACAGCAGTTGGAGCAGGAGCAGCTCCACAACATTCGGACGTTGGAGCAGCAGGTCGCGCAGTTGCAGCAGCAGTTGCAGGCTGCCCCGGCACCACCTCCACCACACGACGACGCGTCCGACGTCGACGACCCGTAGGAGTGACCTCCTTCGGCGGGAGGGTGTTGGGAATAGGCTAACCGGCGGCTAGTAGCAGATTATTTTGATGCTCGATAGCTGGACTAAATCGAGTAGTACCATCTAGTGAGGGATATTTGGAGGTGTGAGTGAATTTGTATGACTAGTTGGCAATGGATGTATGAACTAATGAAGGTTATGGAAATTGTGGCACTTTTGTGCTAGTTGGGAGCTTTGTGATGTGTTTTATTTCCATACAATGCTTTCTTTCTTTTAAATGTTCATACCTTATCGCGAGTCGTTTATTGACTGTGGGAATCTTGTTTCCTTACGGATGGCCGATAACGTTGAGATTTTGGACAACGGTTGGATGTGGTCTGATTGCTCGCACCGCGGCGGTTTACCTGCGATGCTATGGCAGGCCATGCGGACGCTGGGATACACCGAGCCCCCGCTTACGTAGGGAAGGAGTTCGTGGAGCGAGGAATGCTCACTTGTACCATGCACGTGGTTGTGCCGGGCAAGGCGGTACCCCCACGCCAGGAGTCGTGGATGGTGACCACGACGGGCCTCGGGGTCTTCGAGCGCATGGGACTTGGCAGCGCTGGCAGCTCTCACCGAGGCTTTGTGAGCTTCACGCACCTGACCTTGTAGGGACACCTTACCTCTACCTACCGGTCGGTGACCCCTACGACAGCCGCCGGAGACGCCGCATGGCGGTGTTGAGTGACCCCAGTACACCCCACTTCAATCCCATGCTGGCAAACACCGCGTGCTATGCAGACGTCCTGTTTCGGCAGCACGAGTATCGGAACCGCGAGGTGAGCCTTCTCATGGGAGCCATGAGACAGAGTGAGGCTAGAGTTGTCCAACGGGACCAGCAGGTCACCTCACTCACCGCGGAGAACGCGGCACTGCGTGGACAGCTCCGAGCAGCAGCGGACTCGGTGGCTAATCTGCAGCAGGAGGTGCGGACTACAGCTCGAGGCCCGAGACGAGGCAGCAGCGGCTCGAGACGCAGCCGACGCCCGCTACTTACGTTTCCTCACCGCGTACGGTCCACGTGGACCAGGACCTCGAGTGACCTTGTTCCTCCGTCGGGAGAGCAGCTTGAGGACCCCGACGATGCGGAGGAGGATTGAGCGGCACTTTAGTGCGCGCTGTAGGGAATAGCAGCCGATCTCCCTACTTGTATCTTGTTTTCCCTTTCGTGGTAATCGGAACTTGTCTAGCGGAAGCGTGATTGTACTGTGGTGTTAGCAATTATGTATTGAACTATGGTGCAACTTTGAACTATGTTGATGCGAGTGTGATGTGTTGAATGATGATGTTTCTCATTCCGTAAAATTTCGCATTACTACATTGGTTTTTGCTACTGCTGTTGGTTTAATTAATTGCACATTTGGTTACCCTATGGCAATGCGTATTCTTTTTGCGAATCAAGCTGGATTAATGGGTTTCGCGATTTTGCTTGACAGAATGGTGAGAACGCGCAACACCAACGATCTCCATAGCGAGAGGCCCGAAAGCTCGGCCCAAGGTGCGGGAGACGAAGCACCACCACCGCCACCTGTCCCTAACCCTATGGACATGATGGCCCAGTTTTTCGCGGCTATGCGCGATAATCAGCAGCAGCAGAACGAGTTCCTGCGGGAACTCCGTCAGCAGGTACCTGCCGGGGACGGCAACCGCGGGCGCCGGAACCGCGATGCGGCGCCGCGGGAGGCCTCATACCAGGAGTTCCCGGGAACCCAGCCCCGAGGTACGACGGCTCCGGCGAGCCGATGAGGGCGGAGGACTTCATCCGCCTCACCGAGTCCAAGTTTGGACTGCTCCACCGCACCGATGTGCGGAAGACGCTCTTTGCTACGCAGCAGCTGGAGGGCGCCGCTAGTGCTTGGTGGGCTACCCACCGGCCACTCCGGCCGCCGGCACGCAAACCACCCGGGAGGACTTCAAGAGGGTCTTCCGCGCTCACTTCATACCGGCGGGTGTGATGCGCCGGAAGGCGAGAGAGTTCATGGCTCTTACCCGGGGAGGTCGCAGTGTACACGAGTACACCCGGCAGTTCAACCGGGCGGCACTTTACGCCCCGAGCTGGTGGACACGGATCGAAGCGCAAGGACCGCCTCATGGAGGGACTCGGCGCTGAGTTGCAGGACCGCCTTACCCTCAATATGGCGGGTAGCTTCTCGGAGTTCGTGAACAATGCCATCCTCGGCGAGGAGGGCTACCGCAGGGTCCAGGCGGAGAAGAAGAGATCCGCGAGTGCTACGGGGCCATCCAACCCACCCTCGGCCAAGTACCGCATGATCTACACCGACCCCTCCGGACAGCGCTACCGCTCTCGGCCTATGGTGGCGCCGCGTCAATCGGCACCCCCACGGAGGCCCCCACCGCAGCAGAGGCCCCCGCAGCAGCAGCAGATGGGACAGCGTGCTCCAAGCACCCCGTCCCGCTCGGAATGCTGCAGGGAACCGTCCGCCACCACCCGGAGCACCTTGCTTTGGATGTGGCCGCCCAGGACACTTTGTTAGGGATTGCCCCTATCAGCAGCGGGGCAATGCTCCTAATCAGCAGCGCGGGAACAACAACCGAGCCCCAACGAAGACGGGACGTGTGAACTACACGTCCACGGAGGAGATACCGGACGCCGCTCCCGTGATGGCTGGTACGTTTTCTGTTCGAAATCACCCTGCTCTTATATTGTTTGATTCCGGGGCGACGCACAATTTTATCGGCGAGTCGTATGTGAACAAGTGGAAGTTACCTCGTAGCCTTATGAGATCCCGTTACTTGATTACTTCTGCGGGAGGGAAAACACCCGTGACGTATGAGGTTAAAAAGGTTCCCATTATGTTGAAGGCCAAAGTCTACCCAGCGGATTGTATGATTCTTGAGGGGAGCAACATTGACATAATTCGGGTATGTTCTGGATGAGGTGTCACAAGGCCGTTTTGGACATAGATGCTTTCACCGTCGGCTTGAATTCCCCATTGCATGGTCGGGACGTCCTCCGACCGACCTATCCTAAGAATTGTACTCCAGCGAGTGCACCAAGCTATTGTCGAGGGTCCGACCGATATCCCGCTTGTCCGTGAGTTTCCGATGTGTTTCCTGAGGATCTTCCCGGAATGCCTCCGGACAGGGACATTGAGTTCAAAATTGAGTTGCAGCCAGGCACGGCTCCGATCTCAAAGAGACCATACAAAATGGCACCCAAGGAGTTAGCCGAATTGAAAGAGCAATTAAAGGAACTATTAGACAAAGGTTACATCGGACCTAGTTCCTCACCTTGGGGATGTCCGGCTCTATTTGTCAAGAAGAAGGACAAGACTTTGCGCTTATGTGTGGATTACCGGCCCCTCAATGCAGTCACGATCAAGAACAAGTATCCATTGCCTCGCATTGATATTTTGTTTGATCGGTTGATGGGAGCTAAGGTATTTTCGAAGATTGATTTGCGCTCGAGCTATCACCGAGATCAAGATCGAGGCTGAAGATGTACCTAAGACAGCCTTCTCCACACGGTACGGCCTGTATGAGTATTTGGTGATGTCTTTTGGGTTGACCAATGCACCGGCACACTTCATGTATCTTATGAATTCGGTATTCATGCCCGAGCTTGAGAAGTTTGTGGTAGTCTTTATTGATGACATCCTGGTGTACTCCAAGTCCGAGGAAGAGCATGCCGAGCATCTTCGCATTGTTCTCCAAAGATTGCGAGATCACCAGTTGTATGCTAAATTCAGCAAGTGTGAATTCTGGCTTAAGAAAGTTCCATTCTTGGGTCACGTCATTTCGGAGGAAGGCATATCCGTTGATCCAAGCAAAGTGCAGGACGTGCTTAATTGGAAAGCTCCGAAATCAGTACCACAGATTCGCAGTTTCCTAGGCTTGGCTGGTTATTATCGGAGGTTCATTCCGAACTTCTCCAAGATCGCTAAACCTATGACCGAGCTTCGAAGAAAGAGAAGAAGTTTGAGTGGAGTCGGGCTTGTCGAGAAGCCTTTGAGAGTTTGAAGAAATTGTTGACATCTGCCGCAGTGCTAGCACAGCCGAACCTTGAGAAGCCCTTTGATGTTTTCTCGTGACGCATCGGGCAGAGGTTTGGGTGGAGTTCTCATGCAGGAAGGCCGAGTAGTTGCTTACACTTCCGGGCAGCTCGGAAAGCACGAGCAGAATTATCCTACTCACAATCTTGAGTTAGCAGCGAGTGGTACTCGATCTAAAGGTGTGGAGACATTATTTGTTGGGCAATCTCGTTCGCATCTACACCGATCACAAGAGCTTGAAGTACATTTTCACTCGGGATGATCTGAATATGAGACAGCGCCGTTGGTTGGAGTTGATCAAGGATTATGACTTGGAAGTGCACTACCACCCCGGCAAGGCTAATGTCGTTGTCGATGCACTCAGCAGGAAGGCACATTGTAACCTCCTTTAGGCCACTCGGTCCGTTGCGGATGGGCATTACATTCAAGTTGTGCCCCACGGGTCGCTCTACAACTTGGCATTGATACCCACCTTGCGCGATGAAGTGGTAGAAGCGCAGAAAGCCGATACTTGCATTGCCCATCTCAAGAGGAGGATAAAAGAGGGAGATAGGCAAGTGGCATGTTTTCGTGAGGACGATGCGGGGGTTGTTTGGTTCAAAGACCGCATCGTGGTGCCGAAAGTTCCTGAGCTACGTAAGAAGATTTTGGATGAGGCTCACCTAGCCAAGTATGCTATGCATCCCGGCAGCAATAAGATGTACCATGATCTTAGGACGAAGTATTGGTGGACAAGGATGAAAAGAGAGATTGCTCGCTACGTCGCCGAGTGTGACACTTGTCGTCGGGTCAAGGCTGATCATTTGAGACCCGCCGGGCCGTTGCAGCCACTCAGCGTACCATCTTGGAAATGGGATGACATCAGCATGGACTTTATTGTTGGCTTGCCTACCACAGTTCGGAAGTTTGATTCTATTTGGGTAATTGTTGATCGTTTGACCAAAGTGGCACATTTCGTCCCCGTGAGCACCCGGTTCACGACTCGGAAGTATGCTCGGTTATACATCGAGCGGATCCTATGTTTGCATGGTGTGCCGAGGACAATCATTTCTGATCGAGGAACACGGTTTGTGGGACGTTTCGGGAGCAACCGCATGCTTCCCTAGGAACGAAATTGATTCGAAGCTCAGCTTACCACCCACGGATCGATGGGCAAACGGAGAGAGTAAATCAGATATTGGAGGACATGTTGAGAGCCTATGTTCCGGATCATGACAAGAAGTGGGATGAATGCTTACCCTTGGCGGAGTTTGCTTACAACAACAGTTACCAAGAGAGCATTAAGATGGCACCATTTGAGGCTCTCTATGGTCGTCGATGCCGTACTCCACTCGGTTGGTCCGAGTCCGGAGAGAGAACAATATTTGGGCCAGAATTTGTGCAACAAGCCGAGGAGCGAGTATTGGAATTGCAAGCAAACCTCGGGGCCGCCAAATCAAGGCAAAAGAGCTACGCAGATAAGAGGCGCCGACCACTTGAGTTCCAAGTGGGTGACCTTGTGTACCTTCGAGTCTCGCCGACCAAGGGTGTACAAAGGTTTGGCGTGAGAGGCAAGCTCTCACCCCGCTACATAGGCCCCTACCCCGTTGTTGCCGGTGTGGTGCCGTTGCGTACGAGCTTGAGTTACCCGACGCGCTCGCCGGTGTGCATGACGTCTTCCATGTCTCGCAACCGAAGAAGTGTCTCAAAGCACCCGTTGACCGAGTGCTGGATGAAGTGGTACCATTGCAGCCCGATTTGTCATACTACGAGCGGCCGGTCAAGATTGTCGATACAAAGGAAAGAGTTACCCGAAATGGCACTCGGAAATTCTTCAAGGTTCGGTGGAGTCACCACTCCGCGAGGGAGGCTACGTGGGAATCAGAAGATTTTCTTCGCACTCACTACCCGAAGTTTTCGCTCGAACCCGGAGGTACATAAACCGCCTCCTCTTTACTTAAGCTTAATCTCGGGACGAGATTTCCTTAAGGGGAGGGCTGTGACACTCCGTGTCCAAGTGTCCAAATGTTTCGAGTTAGCATTTTTAAAACTAATCTCAGGACTAGATTGACCCACCCAAGAAATTTCATTGACATGCAAAGTGTTTTGGGTGCCAAATAAATTCAAAAACACTTTGATTTGAACTACAACTCAAATTCCAACCATACAAGTATGGTCAACCAAAAATATATGTTGTAGGGCATGTCAAATGAAAAATATAGGTCAAAACCCCACTGGATTTCATCAAGGTTTGGTACCCCAAATAAATCAGACAAACTTAGCATTTAAGCCTTTTCTCTGAATTTTCAGAATTTATCCAGAAAGGATTTTGGAGTAAACTCTTCGTGCATGTCACTTTCTAGAGTTATACTTCTCAACAAAATTCTTCACTTTAATTTTTGAACACGGGAAGGTCCTGCTTTTGATTTTTCGAAACCGGATCAGACCACGTTTGGAAATTGAGGAAAAAGAAAAGATGCTGAGGGGAATATGCCGTGGGCCCCGCCGGTCAGCGAGCCAGGGCCGCGCCCCGCGCCCGACCGGCGCCGTACGCCGGCGCCGCGTGGCCGTCGCGCCCTGGCCCGACCCCACCTGGTCGGGGGACAAAGGGAGGCTTTCCCCGGTCGGAACCTCTCTCTCTCTCACATTCTTCTCTCTCCCGAGCTCCTCCTCCCGGCCGCCATTGTCGCCCTGCACAAAATCGCCGCGCGCCACCGCTCTGCTCACTCCCCGGCCGAACCGAGACGGCCAACGGCTCCGCCTTGCTCTTACTTAGCTTCTCGTGAAGCCCCAAACCAGCTGGCTGTCCGAGCGCGACGAATCGAAGGATTTTCCGTCAAGACGCCATTGCCGGCCACCTCGAGCTTCATCACGAAATTCCCCAAGCACGGTGAGCCATCTCGCTTGGTTCCTCTCCCTATGTGTGCGCATCTGCGTGTAGAACAACCCTGAACCGTTTCCCCTCTTTTGTATCCTAAGAGATCGTCGGATTTCGGCTTTTCCCGGCCATCAACCGCCGACCCGCCCTGCTCGCCCGTCGACCGCCTCCGACACCCAACTCCGCCGCCAACCGACTTGATGCCGCTCTTCTCCATGTTACACCGATGCTCTAGGAACAAACGGAGCTCGATTTGGTGCTTCCTCGACGGCGTACGACCTCGCCGAACGTCGTCGGATCCCGAGCTCGCGCGTGCGTCGTCGCCGGCCATACTCCGGTGAGCACCCGACCTTGGTACCCCCACGGATGGATGCGCATCGAGCTCTTGCACACACTGATATTTTATTTGCAATTTTTGGTGCTCACTTGGTCTTGTTCCGGCGAGCCGCCGCCATCTCCGAACGCTCCGGCCACCATGGCCGAGCTGCAGCTCTAGCTGGCCTCGGGGTGCAGCCTGGGCTGGGCGCTGCACTCGCGGCCTGCTTGCCGCGCTGGGCCGCGCGCCGTCCGTGGGCCGCGCACGTGAGCTGGGCCTTATTGCCACAGGCTGGCCCATGAACATGCACTCCCTTTTTCCTTTTTCCCGAAATTAATTAAAATATCAGAAAAATGAGTAAACTTCAAAAATTCATATCTTTTGATCCAGAGCTCGAAAAATTGCAAACCAAAGTTTGTTGGAATCCTTGAGACTTGTACTATTTAATGGTGCAGTTAGATTTACATTATCAGAGGCAAATTAATTGAGCTAATTTCCTTTTTGGAGAATCAAGAATATGGCTTAATTAATTATTGGATTGTCTCAAATTATGAAGCTTGGTTTAATTATTATCTATAGCATGTGCCTAAGGACCAGGAGCAATTTAATTGCTATTTTTACCTAGTTTTGCTAGGATTATTGAATTATTCTCTTGCACATGCGATAATGATTTAAATGCTTCATGGGAGTTGATGAAGGGGATTAAGTTAAATAATCACCTTAAATCATCTTCACCCTGCTGGACAGCACGTTAATTTATACTCATGAATTAAGTGTATTTGATGAAATCCGCACGTATTCCGTAAAATATTCAATGTCATGTTTTCATCAAATTTTACACATCACATTTGCATCATGTAGCTGCGGTGGTGAACGAGGTAACCGGCGAGGAGGCGCCGAAGCTGCTGCTGTTGTTGACCCAGCTACTCAGGGTCAAGCTCAAGGCAAGCCCCGGTGCACAACCTTTTAATTTAAGTATTTTATTTTCATCACTATGCTTGTAGGTCCGTATTGTGCATTAGGTCTACAGGAGTTGTGATGAAAACCCTAGCATGCGATAGGATCCTGTTTACCCCGATTCGATCACCCTACGCTAGATGCTTGCTTAATTAGGGCGATGATCCGTCGAGTGGTATGGAGACCACTCGTAGATAGGACAATCACCTTTTGGGACACGATGCTAAGTATCAAGTTGAGAATGGAAAATTGGAGGCCGGACGGGCAACTAGGTGGAAAGTGAAGGACTGAAAGAGTCTTCAAGGTTGTAGCCCTGTTCGTGCACACAAGGACCGCGTCGTGTTCGGCCCATGTGGATTAAGTTTGAACGTACTGTTTTGCATGCTGGAGTTTATAGGCCCGATAAACCGATGTAGCGATGGATTGCTGTAAGGTTGGAAGATTTCCCTACTCCCTTGGTTACTAGGCGGTTTTTGGGAGGAGAGGAGGGAGCACTCTACTCACGGATGACGTCCGGGACGGCATCGCGTGAGGGACCCTTCTCGGGGGCGGTAGGACCCGGACGACCTTATGGTGCCCGAGCGAAAGGTTGTCTCATGCGGCTTCCGGGAAGCGCGTATGTGACGTGCGGACAGGTTTCTCCTGCAGGATGTAAATCGATTCGAATCGCTGCCCCTCACGATAACGAGTACCACTTGTCCCTGCGCCGGAACGTAGTAAGAAGAGAAACATTGATGATGATGATTATGATTAATTTGCCGCATTGCTTAATTACTTGTTTGGAAACATGTAATGCAGTAGCTTAGTGCAAAATTAAATTTATTCTTTCTTGCAACTCGATTAAACTGCTAAAAGTTGAAAGTAAGGATGCACTTGTAGGCCAGCTTAGTGCTTAAATGTATCCTATCCCCCGGCCTTTGCATGTCTAGGAGTCGGCTGTAGATGGCCACCTTGACGGGTCAGTCTTGCTGAGCTCTAGTTGCTCGGGGCTTTGCTCTATGTGGTTTTCGGAGGATACCGTCGTGCATGACTTCGACGCCGGAGATGACGTCCGGCAGGATCAGACTTCGGGTGACGGCCACTACACTTGGGAGTGGTGCGGTCCGGACGAGTAGAGGAGTTGATGTGCCGGTAAGATGTTCTAGGGCAGGAACATCTGTCTCTGCCGGATGCTCGTGATGTATCGCCGAGAGAGCGATTGTATCTTATTTGCTTCCGCTGTTTAGTTGTTTTCCAAACTTATTAGCTTCTGATGTTTCGAGACTCGACGTACATTTGTACTGGGATGAATGTAAGACTTGTACTTATATTCATTGCATTATGCTTATGTTGTATGTTGTAATCTCGGGTATCACAGCGCGTGATGCCACCCATGATGATCCTGGAGATGGAAACGCCTCTTCGTGAGGTGGGTCTGTCACACATATATCCTCTGCAATCAATAGCATGAGAATATTATGTTTAAGGGATTGGTATGAGGAAAGATATTCATGATATCTAAAGAATCTGAGCTTACAGTGTACCCTTGAGGTTGCAAGTTACCATTGTAGACTGAGTTCCATCGTTGCACCTTGACAAGCCAAAATCTGTAATCATGGGATTCATCTGAGCACCCAGCAGGACGTTTGCTGGTTTTAGGTCCAAATGATTAATCCGTTTCTGATGAAGATAATGCAAACCCTGACAAATTCCCTTAATAATTTTGTAGCGAACATTCCATTGGTACCCATGAGTCTTTTCTGCAGACATGACTAAAGGAGTAGTCATAACCATTCTCAACACAACCAAAGGAATCAACTTCTTTGTGAAATGAATCTTTCCTTTTCTTATATAAGTAGTCATATTTCTAGGAGATAATAGGCACGGTACCTGATATAGGCACTACAACAAAATTGAAAAATGTATACCCTACTTATATTATATTATATTATATTATTTGCACATATGTAAATATAGTCTAATAAGGTTATTAGATGGAGCAATGTAGAAAATACCTTTAAGATAATCTAGGAGATTTCCATTTGGTGCATACTCAAAGCAGAGAAACCGTTTCCGCTCATTAGCGACCATCATATCTTTTCCCTCCACCTTCATTACTACTTCATGTGTATATGCACAATAGCCTAAAAATCTTACAATATTTCCGTGGTTTACTCCTGTTAGACATTTCACTTCTGCCATAAATTGTGTGTCAGAAAAATCCTGTGAGGAATGAAGCTGCTTTACTGCAACCATGACATCATTTCTAAGAGCTCCCTGATTAACACATATATATACTATGTAAGGATGGACACCGATAGCACTACATTATCTTTATTATGAAAGCATATTTACCAATCAAGAAGAAACATGAAACAATATATATAGCATACCAGGTAAACAATTCCAAATCCACCATGACCAATCACTTGACAGAAATTTTTTGTAATGGATTCAATAACTGAATATGATATCTGGACAGGTTCCGGGCTTTCATTTATAGACAAACGCTCCAACATGCGCTCCAGTCCTTCAACTTCATTTCCTTCTTCAGCCATTTCTGTAAGTAGCAAAAATACAGTTAACTAAGCTTAAATTTTCACACTTCAATACGCCATGTAAATCTATCTCTCTCTCTCTCTCTCTCTCTCTCTCCAGCAATAAACAATGTTCAAATGTTTTGGATCGAATTTAAGGAGAGCTCCTATTGCACTCAAAAGCAATATCAGTAAACTGGATCGGAGCTCCATCCCGGATAGGTGTTAGTTTTCATTGCATTTGTCTTAATTCAAACAGAAAACATGAACTCTTGTGTCCTCAATTTGTATGTTGAGCATACTTATGGATCTTGAAGGACACTAGCACTAACAACGTGTAGATTTGTATATAAAGAGGAGAGCAAAATCGATTCTTCCAAAGGGATTCAATGGAGAGCTGGAGGTTCTGAAAGCACTAACCTGGAAGACCTGAAGGGACACCAGAAAGTACTAACGACGCAGCCAAGATTGCAGGAAGAAGGGAGCGTGCTTAGTGTGGGATGCTGATGTTGACTGTGGACTGTCAATGCTGGGAAGTTTCGTACAGTATCACATATTTCAATTTGTTTTTGTACGTGTCTTTCTGCTGGTCTCGCTCATAATTATATTACTATAAATTAATGCCAGGCCACATGTTGGCTGTTCTCTTACTACAAAATATTCCATCACTACCTATTTTAATTTTTTAGTAGCTAGCAGTTTATAATGAATATTTTGTATCTTTCTTTAATAACTCTATTACAGTTATGATGTGCTCTTTACTAGATAATTACTAAAACAACTAAAAAAAGACAATTACCAAAATTGCTGGCACTAACAAATAAATTGTTGGGAAAGTTGTACATCTTGTTGTGTCTCATCTCAGAAAATTATGATAACTACAAAATCAATGAGACCTCCCCCTCAATTCACTTGCCCCATCTCTCCCATCATGCATTCCCCGGAGTACTAATATCAAATTCATCTTTCTTGTAACCACGGTGGGTTTTAGCTTATCCTCCCACATTTTTGAATGTGGGCCATGTTTTCCTACACGAGATTTTGCTAAAATTGGCGTTCAGTTAACTAGACGATGATAACCATTCACAGATTTCAAATTTAGCAATTCTGGATTGTGAGAAATGATTGGCTTTTGAACGATGTCGATCCCATGTCTAAACATTGCGAAAGAAAAAATCTTAAGCAATTTAGCTTGTTGTTTCACATAGCTAAGAAGAAATACATCCTAGGTTATATGTTATATAACTTTAGCCATTAAATGTTATATGGACTACCTGTACAATGTATAAGGACTACCCTAAAGACTGTATTTATTGTATAAAGACCACTTTTTCACACATTGGGGACGCCCTTATTATAATATGGATGGAATCAATCATATAGTGTTGTTTTTTTATTCTTTCTTGTTTTTACCCTTCGTTCCTTTTTTCTCTTGTGTTCAGATTACTGTTTTATTCAATAAAACTTTGTCAGTAGGGGATCTGAACTCCTGTTGAGGCTATTTTTTTTAGAAAGCAAAATCGTACCTATATGCGTGTCCGCACAAAGTATTTCAGTTTTACCATGCACCAATAATATGATTTGGCAAAAACAATGTTACACAGCGAGCAATATGATTTAGAGAAACAATAAATCATGCCATATGTATATATATGGGAGTCTTATATTTTCTCGAAGTAATATTCTCCCATGTACTGCCGACAACTTTTGAAGGGCACGTGGGCATCCACTTATCGTTTTGGCATCGGAAATTTAAACTTTATTTATGGGTGCGTGGGAAGAGCCACCCGAGGTGCACAACATGCATAAAAATAATAATAATCTGTTGCCATCCTCGAAACTTTTGCTGGCTTCCCATCTACGGAAGTACTGAGGCTTTTATATAATATATGCTGCATCCTGCTGTGCTACGTGCTCTCACTCGCAGAGGTAAAATCAGGACACAATCTGAAGGAAAGATGGAGCGGCTAATATGCATACACTAGGTGGCATGTTCTCCGGAATCCGGATATTTCAACGGCTGAGAGTGTCGCCGCGTGCAAATATTTGGACGACGTAGCTGCGAGAGCTGAATCGGTTGGCCTCAAGCTCACAGGTTAGAGCTCCTAAATCACACTCCTATTTTGATATTTAGGGGCTTCCTCTTATATTTAGGAGCCTGAATGTTTTTGTCAACTCCAGCAGCACCTCCGATAATCTGACTCTTATTTTTCTTTGGGTGGATGGGGTCCGCTCGTTAGTGAGTCAGCAGTAGTACAAGCATGAGGCCCACTCGTCGGAGAAGACTAGGCCTATGCGCCACCGGGACGGAGCTCCGGCCCGACGGCGAGCTTGCCCCGTCGGGCACCGCACTGAGCTGCCCCACCGCGTGTTGCCAACGCGACACACCGGTCGGCCGCAAGGGAGGAAGAGGCGGCGGCGGATCTTGGCCTGGAGGGAGCTGCAAGTGGTGGCTGCCGGCGTCTTGTCGTCGGGCCCGGTCTAGGCCGGCCGCGACTACGTTCAACGACACTTGGGACGGCGGCGGCCAGGCCGCTTGTGCCCACCCCTCGAAGCCGCCGTCGAGATCGAACACGACAGCCGGGAGGAAGCCTTCCGAGTGCAAGAGGCGGGAGGCGGCGCGCGCGGTCGGAGGGAGGTGGGTAGAGGTGGCGCGCACTGCCGGAGGGGAGATGGGAGGGTGGCTGAGCTCCGCGTGGGAGGGCGGCGAATAGTGAGGCGGCGACGCTCTTGATGGGAGGAGAGAGAGTAGAGGAGGTGAGAAGAAAGAGAGGAAAAAATAAAGAAAAAAGAAAACACTATGGGACCCACCCAATTCCAGGGGTTGTAGGGTGGATTTTGGAGCCCTCCCAATTTAGGAGCACGTTTAGGAGTATTGCTGCAGTTGGATTTTGTACCAAAACTTCTAAATTTTGTACCAAAACTTCTAAATTTTAGGATTAGAGGCTATTTAGGGAGATTGCTAGAGTTGCTCTTATGACATAGAGTAAATGCAGCTCTCCTATTCTATGAAGTTAATGTATTTAGATGTAAAACAATCTCATACATATATATTTGGACCTACCAAAATTTATGAGAATACTGCTCTCTTGTATGACAAAAACTAACTAAAATAGCAAATGATCTAAGCTATGACATAGTGCATGCTTTTGAGATATAATAAATATTTGTAAGACTACCCGCACTCGTCATACTCTATTCGCATCCTCTAAAAGGAATATTCTATCCTAGTCGGTAAGATTCTCTCCACTATATCCAATTTTGCTGCACCTGTTCATACTCTATATCCATCCCCTGTATCAACTACCCAATATTTTATTCAACCATCTCCAACTACCATCTCCTTTCATCTCTCCTTCTCTTTTATTTTTTTCATTCTTTCCCTTTTACAATAGTTTAGCAATCCAATTTTTAATTAAATATTCCTTTCTATTTTTTCTCCCTATTTTTTATTTTTATCCCTTTTTCTCTTTTTTTTCTTTTCCCTTCTTCTATTTTTTCTTTCCCCATTTTCTCTCCTTCTCGGCCTCTCCGCCCCGGCCTCGTGCCTCACCTCTTCCCTCTGCGCCTTGAACTCCCCACTTGGCGGGGTCTGTCTCATCAAGTTGGATGGTCTTGGAAGGGACCGCTTCAGTCTTAAGCTTCTCCTTCGCAGCCTTCTTGGACGATCCTTCTTATTGAAGCGACGCTTGCTTAATCTCCCGACGTTCTTCCCCTAAGTTGACTTGAACTGCCAATTTAGTACTCGTGAACTTCACAAGCATAAGCGATCTGAATATTAGACCGGAATGATAAGACTCATTTTGGTCCTGGCATCTTCAACACCAAATACTGATAGTTTGGAATTGCCATAAACTTAGCAAGAGCCGGTCTTCCTAATATTGCATGATATGCCGATTAAATATCCGCCACCTGCAATGTGATGAGCTCCTTTCGAAGTTTTTTGGTCCCAAATGTAACTGGCAGCGTAATCTGCAACAAAGGACAGCTGTTTCTATCGGGCACGATGCCATGACATGGTGAAACACTATGCTCCAAGTCTACAACCGAAAGCCCAAGCTCCGGAAGAGTCTTAGCAAAAAGGATATCCAAACAACTTCCACCATTGATGAAAGTCTTCATCAGGCGAGCTTTGTGAACGATCGGAGCCGGAATAAGCGGGTATCGACCAGCCTTAGGCAAAACTTCAAGATGATCAGCTCCGCTAAAGGTGATCAAGACTTCGGACCATCACAAATATTCTGGAGTGGCGGGAGCCACAGCGTTGATCTCCCTCGGAGAAAGTTTCCGCTTCGCTTGGATTCATAAGCATCAAGTCCGCCACAATCATGTTCACCTCCCTCTCATGTTCCTGGAATTCATCATCTTTTTCATCGTCTCGCTTCGCATCCTTGCCCTTATCGTCCTTATAATTCTGTGGCCCTGATCGAGGAGCAACCTTCAACGCATATGAAGCAAAATGCCTCAACAAGAAGCAATCTTTATTTTTGTGATTCCCATGATGAATCATGCATGGGCCCTCAAGCGGATCTTCAAACGAAACCCGCTCCCTTGGTCCTCTTTTGGGCGAGTGCTGGACGATCTCCACCATGCGATTGCCCTATTGCAGCGAAGAGGTGATCAACCTTACGCTTATTGTTCTTGGAGCCGGACGGGTTCCCATGGTCTTGCTTCAACTCTTTCCCTTTGTTCCCGTGCAGATTCACCACGTTAGACTCCCTAGCGAGCGTAATCATCTCGCTATCTTGAAGCACTCGGACGCCATCATGGTAAGATTCCGGTTCTTCCGGCCAATCTTATGAACCAATGCTTCACTTCTCATGCCAACTTGGAACGTAGCAATCACTTGCTGATCGGGAACATTAGGGATTAAGGCTTTCTTGCTGCAAAAACGTCGAATGTAATCTGTCGGCGGCTCATCGGGCTTCTGCTCGATCCTCGTTAAGGTCGAAGAACTTTCCTGGCTCCTGGCTTCTCACGGGATGCCTAAAAATTCTCTACAAACTTCTTAGTCGGTTCGCCCTAAGACGAAATAGACTCTCTTGGTAGAGAACACAACCATAGACGACCAGCTTGCTCCATACATATGGGAAGATAATTGGCCATAACAAAAATATCGCCTCCTGCAGACCGCACAACCGTCGTATACATACAAAGCCACTCAGCTGGATGGGCTTTGCCATCATATTTGTCAATATTTCTAGGCTTAAATCCCTTGGGATACCTGCAAATTCGAAGATCTTGCGTGAAGGCAGGTATAACCGTATACTCATCGTCCTCAAAGCCGGTCCGGACCGGTGATGGGGAGCGGTGACCGTAATGCCGGTAGTTACGATCACGGTGGTCATCGGATTCGCCATCATAGCGGTTATTCCTTCGTCCCGTATTAGGGCCAAGCTGTCGATCATCGTTTCCCCGAAGAGGCAAAGATGGAGGCGGAGGCGGTGGGGCGGCGCTTGCCTGTCATTGTCGCCACGTACGAGTTCTCTATCTCTTCCATTGTGATCACGCCCATGCCGATCCGCCGGTCATGATCGTAATGATCGTCTCTCCTACGTCATGTAGTACGATCATTGTTCCTCCGACGATCACCAATTGGAGGCGGCGCTACAGCTGCTCGCCTAAGATTTTCCGGACCGGTCCGGGGTGGGGGTGGGGGTAAAACCGGATGCTTTGGGCGATCATCGACATGCTCACACCTGTGGTGTATATCTTTGTCATGCCTTCGCCGCTCTTCGGTCCGCTCTACGGGACGATCTATCGGGTTGTTCCTTGCATCTCGATTCTGGTCGATTGGGCCTCTCAAGTCTTGAGTAGGCGCTTGATCATGCGCATCAGCAATTGCGGTATGCCTACTTCTTGCTCTCCCTCCTCGATGAAGCTCCCTCGGACCGGGCCCTTCCATACCGATCCGATCGGGACCGAGACCGACTGGAGGATTCTTCTTGATCTTGAACGAGCTGATTTGTTTGCAAAGCAGCCGTATCAATTAGATTCAAAGCCCTTCTCAAACCTCGGCGTCCGATCGAGTATCTCCTCCGGAATATTCTCCAGGATTTGCTTAACTCCCACAATATTGTGGACTAGCGAAGTAAATACCCGCGCACCGTTGAGTTCAACTTCCAAGGCATCCATATTCGAGCCCTACTCGAATGATTCCTGCGTTTCCCAGCACGACAACCATGACGATTGTCATACGAGGTGGAGTTTTCCGATGCATTAGCAGCCTGGTTAGTCGCATTGGGAGCTCCACTAGGAGGAACTCCTGTTCCAAGGGCTCCGGTACGAGTAGTCCCCGAAATATTGGTTCCTAAAGGAAGATGCGAAGCTGTTCCTGCCGGAGGCGATTGACCGCCCTCATCATCTGCGTTTAGCATTGCCTCCTCTCGCAGGCATCGGTCCTGTGCTCGTTCAGCCATTCTTTCGACTTCGACCGTCGCTTCAGCGAGAATTAAGTTGTACGACGACCGATCCCAGCGTGAAGACTTGGAAAAGGGTCTAAGGACATTCTTCGAAGTTATTTTCAAGCTCGAAGGAGTCACTCGGTGCCACGGACCGGGCAACGGTCAAGATCCGAGCCCGATTGACTAGACCAAGGGGAAATCGAACCGGTCCGGTTGATCGCGCCAAAAGATCGGCAGCGTCGGATCGGATGGGATCCAAAGTCAAAGCCAATATCGTATCCGGTGATCGCGCTAAGGTAGCTGCGGCCGGATGACGAGTAGGATTCATCAAGTGAAGCTTGCCCATAGAATCAGCCTCGAAGTCGAGAGACCCGAAGCGGATCGTGAAGCCGGGTGCGAAGTCGACGTTGAACGAAGAAGCCATCGAATTCGCTACGAACTCACCGAGACCCCTACCTCGCGCGCCAAATGTTGAGTCTTAATCTCGACAATAGAACTACCCGGTCCCTCACGACTACGGAATCCGATGGTGCAACACATGAAACACATCTCGTGGATGCTTATGTGGTATTAGATGGTGTTCGGGACCCCCGAGTCCCATATCACCGACAAACACCACCGCCACCGGATTTGAACTTTTGCCCATGGAACTTCGGAGATAAAGAGCAACACCTCGACAACGCCTTCAACAATGAGAACGAAGCCCTAAGACATCCTCATTGCCGGGATGGTTACTACCATGCAGGATTTCTCCCGGTGCTACTAGGTATGCCATCTCCGACACAGCTAACATGCCGCTCAGCGCACACGGTCGCCGCATGTGCTGCCGCTCAGCAGCACTACCGCGCAACCAGCATGGTAGCGGTGTTGTATGGACTCACGTAGTGGCATGAGAAAAAGAGACCCGCCCCTATAGTTTTCGGATGATTTTTGGCTGCGGATGATGTTGAAAACTGCCCTTAAACATAGATTTATAGCGGCGAATAAAGTTATGGGCCGTCTTTTTAAATAAGTCTACTTTTGAACATGGGTCGTCTTTAAAAATTGGTTTTTAAAGGCGGCCCACAATATGAGCCGTAGCTACAATCACAAGGCCCACTAAAAAATTATAAATAAAAACCCTAAGAGTACCCACCCCCATTCATTCACCCGCCGCCCTCCCCACCCCCACCCATTCAGCCACCGCCCCTGTCACACCCCTATCCCGAAAGATAGTTAAGTGTGGTACGGATCGCCTTGGGAGATGATTGACGAAGAAACCATACATAGCATCACATTAACAAACATACACGATTTACAAGTTTACATAATTAAGTCTTGATTACAACATAGAGTTCCAAATAAAAGATACATTAGGTTCGAATTTAAGTCTTACATAACCATGATATTTGATCGAAATAAAGTGTGGAAGCGATTACATAACACGACGATACATAGATAGCTTAAGTGAACCATGCCGGCCTAGGCCACGGCTCACTCATCATGGGTCGAAGAGCTAGGAACCCATTCAATGGTCCACTCTTTGGGCTCCTCTCCATCCCACACAACCTTGCCACAACAATCGCAAAACCCGGTTTGCGGGAAACCTGAAAATACACATGTAGTGGCGAAGCTCGAGTATCTAGCATACTCCGCAAGTCTTACCCGTCAAATTGGTCTTCTAAGACCGGCGCCTAGATGCATGGGACTTGATCGGTTTAACTTGGCATTTTTACATAAAACGGCACCTATGCTAATTAGGTTGGCACTTTTATGACTTAGCCAAATTAATAGGGTTGATGCGTAAAGAAACTTTAGTGAGCATACTAGCAATCCAAGAATTTGCAATACAAATTTATATCAATATAAAACAGCAAGCTTCTCATGCTCTTCCTCTTACTACACATTGCGAACTGCTCGAATCAAGTAGTCATTAACCGAGAGGAAACGACGATAATTATCGAATTATTGATCCTGCAGGAAAGACCCAAATGCACGACATACGCATCATTTAAGAACACGTATGGTCACCGTTCGCGAGTTCATCATAAAGCAAAACACGGGGCCACCGATCCCGAGTACACGTCCCCTTGCGACCGTTCAACAACGTGCCCAAGGCTTAACCCGTGGACTCTCCAACGGTCCTCAACCCGTGCAACCACCGTGCCATACACATCACCTCCGGGTCGGTGAGATATCCGGCTCACTTTACAATTCACAAGCTACGTAGGTTTACCAATCCCCATAAGAAAGGTATGCAAGTGGTACACAACTCAAACTTGTTCGCGGAGCCACAATGGAGTGTTCTCAATTTTAACCAATTCATCATGTTCAAATTTAATCATAAGCCATAAGTGAGGTTTCCATTCTATCGTTGATTCCATAAGCCTAGCATAGCATTTCTATCGGAGAAATGACACATATACTACATAGGACATGTGGGGAAAATTATGCACGTGGATTTTCAAGCAATTCCTAGAACTTAAATGCACATTCATCATCCTTAATATAGTGATAAAAGAATACATTTCAAAATAATAGGAATGCACCGGGGCTTGCCTTGAGAGTGATCGAAGTTAGCACTAGCCTCACAAGCGTTGCAATTGTCTCTTCCGGCGGAATCAATCCGGCGTCGTCACCTAGAAGATGAAATGCATAAGTACAAAGAACACAAGGTCGATGATGATGATAATGCATGGATGCTGTTTGCGTGAATGCCATATGTATAAATTTAGTGAAACTTAGCTTCGTGTATTTCCTAGGATGCACAATACATTAAATTACCAACCGTAGCCCTAACATGGACAAGTAATGGTTTCATCCAAAAGCACAGGAGTGTTGTGATTATCATGTGTGTTCAGATTTAAAATGATACTCGAGGTTTAACGTAAGTCGATGCAATTAGGGTTAAGGATGGGATAATTATCATATGCGATGACGATTGCCCTTTAAATCAAGAATTGGATCACAAATTTAATGCATACATGATTTTAACGAACACTTCTTACCAATCCTGTCAAGATGGACGAAGTGACACAGTGGAAAGTGAAATTTACATAAACATGCAAAAATATAACTCTTAGAAACATAAAACCGTTTTACATGTGCTGAAATTAACCTTTTATTGAATTAATCTAGGGGCAGCAAAAATAATTACTTAGCATGCTCAAAATTTAACATGGGATTTTCTACATATGTACAGAACTAGGAGGAATATATTTACCAAGTTTCATGCCAAAATAATGTATACATGTTTAATTAAAAATTAAATACAGAGAATGCCAAAAATGCAATAACTTGAACAATATGCAATGAAATGTAGATTTTACAATGCCTGAAATTCCAGTATGTTTATATGAAGGCTCTGACCAAGTGGCATTAAATTTGGATCTATATTGTTAAATTTATGACTTAAGTGAGTTTTTGTCGATTGACTTTTGTCATTTTTTAAAAATATGAAAATATTCAGATCTGACAAGTTCATGTTACTTTTATGAAAGTACAGGTTTTGTAGTTTCCAAAACATTTTACTTTGCAATTGTTGGACTTTTAAATCGGGGGATATGAATTTTTCAAAATCAAACAAAGTTCGCCGAAATTACAAAAATGCCACTGGGCAATTTTGAACGAGAGGCGGCGCACGCGCTCCGGCGAGCGCAAGCGCGGCGGCGCTACGGGGCAGCTCATCCTCTGGTTTTTGGGGAAAATGGTGGGGGCCACGGGGCCCGGCCGTGGCCGGAGAGGCGGCGTGGCGCGTGCAGCATAGAGGGGGAGAGGAAGAGAGGCAGGGTCCGGGAGCACCACCCGAGCACGGGGAGTAACGGCGTGGGCTAGGGCGGCGTGAAGACGGACCGTGGAGACGGCTCGACGGAGGGGTGGCGGAGCACGGCGACGGCGGCGACGGCTCTTTCAAATTCCCGGCGACTCGCTGCATGGGGAGGGGAGCACGTCGGTGGGGAACTCACGCACGACCTTGCGTGCAATTTGGCGAAGACGGAGGGGAGAGGCGGCCTACCTAGGCAGCGCGCGACGCGACGAGGCTCGGGGCGGCCATGGCGGGCGGCGGCGGCGTCTCCTTCGAATTGCGCGGGAGAAGGGAGAGAGGACAGGGCGGCGGTGCGAGGAGTAGAAGAGGGGGTTGGGGGAGCGATTTGTGGCGATTGGAGCGGTGCGGCTTCGCCTCCGTGCCAAATATCGGAGGGAGGACGGCGGCAAGGGGAGGAGCGAGCGGGCAGGGGGGGCTCGCCTTCAATTCCGGCCGGCCGGGGTTGGGCGGTGGGTACAGATGTGGTTGGGAGCTGGCAGGGGGTGTGCGTGGCGATGTGATGGGGCGGAGGCACGTGCGGGGCGGCGCCAAGGCTGGCCGGACCCGCGGTCTGGCCGCCATTGCCCGGTGGGCAATAGTGACCGAGCTCGAAATTTTGAATTCAAATCTGGTTTGCGGAAATTTGATCGAATATGATAGTTCTGGTGCTCCAAAAGTTGAAATAAAAATATGGGGAACTTCAGAAAGAGATGCTCTAATTTTCCTATTTTGGTTTGAAGTTCTAAATCTGCCTCCAAAAATTCAAAGAAAAATCACAAACAGGCAAGTTTTAAATTTAAATTTGAATTTTTGAGCCTCTGAAACTTTGTCCAAAAATTTTATAAAAATGCTGTAAATTCGTTATTTTGCATGAGCAATGAAATGGTGCAAAAATATGTGGGTGGTGCTTTTATAATTTTTTGCATTTCTCTTAGGGTTAGGATAGGGTTAGGGTTTAACCCTAGGTTTGTCCTTTTCTTTTAATTTTTCCTGTTTCTTTTTCCTGTTTTACTTTCGTAGGCTTAGCATTAGGGTTTAGTTAGTGGCATCATTAGGGTCTTAATTGGGTGCTTAAGTACTAATCGTGACATGGGATGTCACGAGCCCCAACACCCTCTCTCTCTCTCTCTCTCTCTATCTCTATCTCTCTCTCTCTCTCTCTCTCTCTGTCTCTCTCTCTCTCTCTCTCTAGCCGCCATCACCCATGCGCCACCAGGGGCCCGTGCGACATTGTCGCCATGGCTCCAGAGCTACCAGCGCCACCATGGCTTCGGGTGGCCGGCGCACCACTAGGGGCCTGCGCGCCGCTGCCACCACCATGGCTCCGGGCGGCCGGCGTGCCACCACCGCCTCCATAGCCCCCGACGGCTGCGGCGCGCCACCGGGGCGTGCACGCCGCCGCCGCCTCCATGGCTCCCGTCGACCGGCGCATCATTGGCGCACCACGCGAGGTCGTCTCCTCCTAGTCCCGGGTGGCCCTCTCGTCCTCCCGGCTGGATCCGATGGTCACGGCGGCACCCGGTGGGCTGGATCCGGTGGCGGCGCCTCTCGAGGGCCGAATCCGGCCGCATCTTCCTTTTGTTTGCGGCGGCGCCTCCCGAGGGGGGATCCGGCTTCGCGCTTCCTTCTACCGGCGGATCCGGCTTCGCTCTTCCTTCTCCTGGCGGCAACTCCTTCCTTCCACCCACCAACACACACCACCAAACGCATTTTAACACATTTTCAAAAAAATAGATATATGGTATGGTGTAGCGATGAGTATCATCGCAAAGTTCCTAAGCGCTTCTAAGCATAGCCATAACCGTACATTAGGCATCTAATGTCGGTATAAGTGGAGTTTATGAGGTGGCAGGATAAGGCGAGTCAAGGCCGGGTTTTGGTAACAACAACGGAATTACCAATAAGCAATTAGGTAGTATTTCATGCAAAGCAAACAATGGGACTCAAGAGAGCATGTAATATAGAGTAGGCTCTAAGTTGGTTCTATACTACTTTTCATAGGATAAATATGATCAATGGATAGTTAGAGCTTGCCCGACAATGCTAAACCCCTAAAAGTCGTGCCTCACGTTGTTACTCGGCTTGGCGTCATAATTCGTCTTGAGACTTGGGCCGTCGGGCGTCGTCTCCGACTTAGCACTCCTTCGGATTCTCCGCCTCTATAGTACATGAAGCTAAAACAAAAATAAAATAAAATAACTAAGAAAACAATCAAGCTGCAATTGAAACTCCATTTAGATCGGAAGGTTAATTGTATACCGGTGGTTGGCATGGATAGGTCGGTGTTTGGGAGGGCATGGTCCGGGTTATGTGGATTGGTTTTGGATATGTCGGAACTCGGGAGTTCAACGGCGGAATAATCGTTGAAAACGGAGTCCGGACAATGGAGATGGGAGATTAAGCGGCCAAGAGGGGGAGGAGGAGATTATGATGGGATGAGATTATGGTGGCTGGCAAAGGATTCTACGCTTCGGACGGCTGCGTGAGCACAAGAATATCATGAAACGGAATTCCGGATCAAAAGATGAGGTCTAGAAGTTCTAGGGACCTTTTTATAAATATATTTAAGGTCATAGGGACCTATTTGTAAGTACATAAAGTTTGGAGGGACCTTTTTGTAACATGTTAGGGGCCTAAAAGATAATTTTTAGCAAGTTCGAGGGTCTTTCTATTAAAATCTAGGGACCTAAACACATTGCACAAGAAGGTTCGGGGCTTAAGTGTGAAACTATAGGGGCTTGGGATTTTCTAGATTTTTTGGAATTATTTTTATTTTGGGAATTCATTGACAGGGTCCACGGGTCCGTGGACTGGGTTGGTGGGCTTGGTCTATGATGGACCAAGGGGTTGAGAGCAATATTTTGTGAACCGAGAGGGGCCTAAGTGCAAAATAGAGATTCTCACGTATATGGCTTCTTCTTCCTATGGCACAGGCGTCATAGCCGAGCTCCTGGAGCTCGGGGCGGGCCCAAGGAGAGGGGGAATAGGTGGAGGAGCTCGACGCGCATTCGTTCGGAGTGGAAAGAGAAGGGAGGTGGCTTGGATGTGGAGTATTTTGGAGAGGAACAACTATGGACGGGAGCTCGGGAGAAACCGGGGAAACCTCGGATTGTGAGCAGCTCGGTGGGGGAGAGGAGGTGGCGCTCGCATCGGTGCGAAGACTATCTCGGTGCGCGTCCCTTTTATAGGTCGGGAGTGGCGGTGGGAGCACGAAAGCGAGGAGCTTGCCTCCAATGGTGGTTGTGTGCACGAGCAGTAGGCGTGCTCACGAGCGTTCGTCGGGGAGCAAGGGAGGTGCGACCGGGGGAGAAGGATGGTGGGGATGGCGATGGCGCGTGGCACAAGGCGGATGCGGGTGGGGGGGTGATACGGGCGTTGTTCGGTCGGGCGGTGGTGTGGCACGACGCATGCGAGTGGCGACGGGAGGAGGAAGACGACGATGGCATCGTCCTAGCGTGCACCGGTGGGGCGCCCTCTCCTAGGTCGTGCGCCCCGGTGAGCCGCGTCTTGCTACCGGGCCGCGCTCCTCGGGTGGGCCACGCCTTGGTGGGCTGCTTGGAGGTGGGCTACGGTGTGCCAAGAGAGAGAGAGGAAGAAGGGGATTTTGGCCTAGATGAAAGGAAAATGATTTATCCTTTTTCAGGATTTTTGGTGTTTGGTTTGGAATGAATTTGAAGGTATCTTAGTTTCAAAATTGGAGCAACACTCAGCCAACAAAATAAACTAAAATAAAAATAAACAAACATTCACTTAGGCACGGTTGATTTTATTTATTCAAAATTTTAATTCTCACTAGTTTAATTAATTCATCGATGTTTTGGTTTTTGAAAATTCATGAATTGTAAAATAGAATTCTAAAAAATTTAATTTGATTTGAAATCTGAATTTGATTTAAGTTTTCAAATTTTGGGATGTCACAGGGGAGACAAAAAGAACGGAGATATAAAAAAAACTTAAAAGGGAGCTACAAGATGAGCTTCCATCCCTAGAATGTATCGAGGAGAGCCAAATACTGAATGGTGCACAACTACAAGGAAATTTGACGCGAAATTTGGTTTTTGATATAAGTTTTCAAATTTTAAGGTGTTACAGGGGAGACAAAAAGAACGGAGATGAAAAGAAAAAAACTAAAGAGGGAACTACAAGATGAGCTTCCATGCCTAGAACGTATCGAGGAGAGCCAAATATTGAATGGTGCAGAACTACAAGGAAATCTGATATTCAATATAGCCTAGTGAAACTACTGGAAATTGAAGAGTCATATTGGAATGAGAGAGCCAACAATACCTGGCTCGTAAAGGTTGATGGGAACACATGATATTTTCATATAATTGCTAATGGAAAAAAAGGGAAAACACAATTTTCTCTCTGCAAATTGAAGATAAAATTATTGATGGTGATAAGAATTTGTTGGCCCATGCAACTAGCTATTACAAGGCCCTCTTTGGCCCACAAGAGAGTCCAACCATTCAACTAGACCCTTCATGTCGGGATGAGCTGGAAAAAGTTTTAGATCGAGAAAATGAACAGCTCTCTAAGCGGTTCACTGAAGAGGAAGTTAAAAATAGCAAATTTTAATATGGAAAGAAATAGTGCTCTAGGTCCTGACCATATCCCTATAAAATTCTTTTAAGACTGTTGGGATATAATAAAAAAGGACACGTCGGAACTGTTTGAAGACTTTTATGATGAGAAGTGTGATATTGACAGCATCAATTATGGGGTACTTACCAATCTTTCCTAAGATAAAAGAAGCAAAGAAAATTCAGCAGCACAGGTGATGCATTTTTGCAATCCAGGAGAGCAGGAGGATGCAAATATACATCTCCTCTCTCCTCGAATGCATCTGAGGCTGTAGAGGAGCAGGCAGAGCAGGGGCGAGAGCGGCAGTGACACGTGCAGGGTGGACGAACGGAGCACGCGCGTGTGCGGGGGAGAAGCGCGGCAAGGCGGGAGACGAGCTGCAGCGGCGCGATGGTGGCACGAGCGCAACGCGGTGGATCTAGTCTCCCTCAAATCGAGGTGCCTCCTGTGTGTGTCGGGCCATCGGCGGTGAGCTAGGTGGTCTGGCGCCGCGGGGGCAGGCGCGATAGGCGACGCGTGCGTGCATGGGCGTAGAGCGAGCACGGAGTGAGTCAATTCGCGTCGTGCCGGCAGGTGGCGCCGGGCGAGCAGCAACGGGGGCGTACGAGTGACGCAGTGGCCCAGAGCGCGTAGGAGAACGGGTGAAATCCATTGCGTCCTCTTCACTGTGGGTGCCAGAACCAAGAAAGAACATGGAGGCGAGCGCCGCCCTCCTCTTCACATCGGGCACGGGTGCTCGCGGCTGGCGTAGATGTTTGCTCACGCGGAACTCGTGGCTGGCGTGTAGGCGGAGGTGGGTGCGAGGCGTAGCAGGTGGGATGGGGAATAATCAGGGCGGGCCCGAGATTTTTGGTTCGGGTATTCAAATTTTTGAAAGAATGAGAAGAAAACATTTGGCAACCTAAAATATAGATATTTTAGGCCATTTAGGCCATCAGGATGGGAGAGAGGTGGGCTAGTTGATTTGTTTTTGGATATGGTCAAAAACTACATATACAAAATTTATTCCCAATATAATGGACATTTAGTTGAATACCCTTGCAACAACATAGGCCTGCCCCTGGGAATAATTGCAATCGCTGTTGGAGATGAAGAGATGAGAGGAATGCAAAATACGGTAGACGCGATGCAATGGGCAGATTACCTCTAAAAAAGGGATGTTCTTGTTGGAGTGTCTTAGCAGATTCAAAGGAGTGATTGTAGGCTTTCAGCGAACCTTTGTCACTACTAGTAATCTAGTTACAATCCAAAGGTGCTAGGAGATTTATGCCCTCTTCACCTCGAAAATGTTTCAGTACTGTGTTCCCTATACAAGTAACAAAGAGGAACGAAATGCTTTCGGTGAAAGTACGGCCCCAGGGATCTGCAATTCAATCCCGAGACAGGCACGCATGGAAGAAGGCAGGAACGACACGGCCATGATGGCGTTCTAGCCACGCTCATGCCATATGCAAGAAAAACTACTAATGTGAATTGTACTACGTCTTGACTTAAAGTTCTGTAATAAATCGGGTCCCTTCAGGCCTTGTTCGGTTATGTGGGAATAGATCTCACATTGGCCTGTCCTCATGCCTGAATTGAGTGGTTCCGGCTGTTTCACTTCATTCAGGCCTGCTATGTTCTATGGGGTAGGGTGATGGATTGGTGCTAGGCCTTCAGGGCATGGAATAGGCTGAAACGGGTTGGGTTCTCATACCAATCCATACGCAACCGAATGACTATTTAGAGTTGGGCTGGACTCGTTCCACATTCTCCTGTTCCATGTGGTTTGGGCTACGATCCATTTTCCATGCGGATATGAACAAGGCTGCAACAAAGTAGTAATTATGGGGTATGGCATTGGTCATGTTTTCAAGGGTAAAGCTTACTTTTTATTTGTAAGAAAAAAAGTATTTATTAAATCGGGAAAGTATTAAAAGTGGTGGCCCGTGCAACTGCACGAGTTCCTGAACTAGTATTTTGAATTTAAAAAAATGTAGAAGCACAAATTTTGGATTAGCGCCTGGTGACCCTACTAGTTGGCAACTTAGGAAACGGGAACCTCGTCGTCGCGGACCAGTGGTTAGTCATCGTCCTCATCATCATCATCATGGTCGTCGTTGTTTTGTTCTGCATCTGCGAATTGCCCAGGAGGTCGGTGAAGAATTGAAATGAAGGCTATCCTCCAAAGAAAAATGCTCAACAGCTCAAAAAATCTGTTCAGATACGTACCGTGCAGCAGAATGTAAATGTCCAAACTATGACAATCCCGGAGTTGCATGGCCGTGCCGACCTCCTGCAGGTTGTGGCTGTGCTCGTATGCCTCCAGAAGTAGCGGTCGAATGAGCATCTACACGCAACAGCAAATTTCTGTAACTTGACATACCTCTGGTGTTCATATTTCAGAGGCTCAAGCAGGCAGACATATGGACTCACCCGTTGGGCTGCTCCCAGCTGGCAGGCCGGATATTCCACACCATGGATCTTGATCTTGAAGAGTCCACGGAAGAGAGAGTCTACGTAGATGGTGGTTCCGTTCGCCCCGCTGTACACGTACAACTTATCTCCGGGGGCGCAGGTCCTGGCGTGTCTTATCATGGTATCCCACATTTGATTTGTCATGTTGTCGCCGACAATCTGCTCCGCCGGAAGGAGTAACATAAAAGGGCATGCCCGATATAAGATGATGATTTTTGGCAGGGCCGAGTGCATATCCTCTGCATTTGTACATTTGCATTAATAGGGACTGACATCTGGGCCCGCAGGGAGTGGGACCCACATGTCAGTCTCTGTTAATGCTAATGCACAAATGCAGAGGATCCCTACTCTTCTCAAACAGCTCCTCCACTAGGGTCAAGAATCCACCCAAACACCTTGTTTTCTCCAACAAATAATGTTGGTCAACAAAGGAGAATCCATTTTGTTGGAGAATCTGTTTTGGCATGGCTCCTAAAAAACGGATTCTTCAACAAAATGGATTCTTCACCGAAATGTATTCGCTACCAGAACAGATTTTTAAGGTGTTTGGCAAAATGATTCTTATGCTTTTGGCTACCAAAACAGATTCTAGAAATGATTGAGGAACTGAAAGAACTACTGTTTTTGAAGCTTTTTGCTCCTAATTCGTTTTGGAGAAGTGCTTCTTGACCCTGGGAGCAGAATCTGTTTTGAAACAAGGTGTTTGGCTAGATTCTTAAATTTAGGAGCATAATCTAGTGCAAGAGCTGTTTGAGAAGCCCTACCAAATAGGAGCGCGTACCTCGTCAGGCTTGACAGTTAGCATCCTGAGGAAGTCTTGCACAGTATGGATGTTGTTCCTCATCAGCTGACGGTGGATTGGTCCGTCCTTGTGGATCATCTCCAGCCTCGAGACAGGGTCGCCGAGGACGGGAGGGTAGTGCTTCCGGTTCAGATCACCGACCACGAAACGCTCGGTCAAGGCCTCATAGATCCTAAATGATCCATCAGTATTGTCTCCCCACACAACGCGTGCCCCGATGCGGAACATGCCGCAGTTGACCCAGGAGGAGTCGTCCGTGAACTGTAGCACGTTCACCGTGACGTGCCCATTCCTCATGGTTAGGTGGTCGCTGTAAGATTTCAGAAGCGGTACATTCTGTTGCCGCGGGTTCACGATGGCCGCCTGGAATTGTTCGGAGGTGCTGAGTTGGTAAGCCGAGTAGTGCCCTAAGAGCGGGACTAGTTCGACACGCAGCTCCGTCGGGAGCGCCCATGGCGACCTTGTTTTCGCGTCCACAAGGATGATCTCCAGCGGCTTGCCCGTGGCATCCAGGATCATGCTGCCGGTGTTGATCGGGAACCGTGGCGGGCTCTTGAACTCCAGCTTCCACACCACCTCCACCTCCTGGAGGCTGTGGCGGTGCTCGTACGCCTCCCGAATAGTCTGGTGCACGACCATCTGGATAGGGCAGTATTAATTATATATTAGGAGTAAATAAATAGCTCATGATGATCTGGTAACGATCATGAATTTTGGATAGAATTTTCATGTGTACATATATGTGGCAAATGTGCAAGGAGACTTTTTCTATGTTCTCTTCTTCACTAGTCGTGAGAGTCGATGATGGACTTAATTACCTTCTGGCCCTCGTCCAGCTGCTGCAGCCGGCACTCAACGCCGCCCAACTCGACTTTAACGAGGTCGAAGATGTAGTTCACGCAGATCGTTGCATGCGCCGTGCTGTAGGCGTACACTTTGTCGAGAGGAGGGACGACACATGTCCTCGCGTGTCTGGTGATACGCTGCCATGTAAAGTCGTCCATGCCGTCGCCCATTATCTGTGTCGGCACAAAAACAAAACAGAGATGAACAATCACAATAATGACCAATTGGCAGCACAACACGATAATTTATTATTATATGCAATAAGGGTGGTAGCTCAACTCGGTAAAACCAACCGTGTGCAGCTCGTCAGGCATGTAACTTAGCTTCCTGAGGAAGTCCAGAACGTTCCTGACATTGTTCCGCATCAGCCTCTTGTGGAATTCTCCTCCCCACGCCATACCGTCCAGCGTCCAGATCTCGTCACCCGGGGCAGGCTTCGCTTTCATCTCGGTATAGCTGCCTTTTACTTCGAAGGCCTTGGTCACGACCGCGAGTATCCTGCCGGGGCCGTTATAGCTGCCTGACACGACGCGTGCGCCGATACGTACATTGCGCCACTTTGTTTCTTCTGTGAACTGGAGCTCATTCACGGTGATGTGGCCGTCATTCATGGTGAGGATGACGTCACCGGTGAGTAGCTTCCCTTCCTGTGGTTGAACGACGATGGCCCTCTCGAACTCCTCGGCCGACAAGACCACATCTCCAGCAGGATACCAGAAGAGCCCGTCGAGCGGGACCAGTTGAATGTCCAGTTCCATCGGGCCTGCTGACGGTGACCCAGTTTCGGTGTCGACAAGGATGACCTCCAGTGGGTTGCCAACCACGTCTTTGATCATGCTGCCACGGTAGATTGGGAGCCGCGGCTGGCATGAGAACGCCAGCTGCCACTTGTAGTGCTGATTGATGTGCAGCTCATATTCACAGCGATCTCTGACCATGAAGGTCTCGGTCATGGCCTCAAGGATCCTGGCACCATGGTAGGAGCCTAGCACGACGCGCACCCCAATGCGGAACATGCATCCACACTTCCGGGAAATGTCGGTGAACATGAGTTCGTTCACAGTGGCATGCCCGTCCCACATTGTGAGCCTGTACTCTCCAGCGAGAATCGGGCGCTTCCCTTCCAGATCCTCAACAATAATAATGCCCTTCTGGAAATCGTCAGCGTCCCAGTCGTAGTCCCGTGGGAAGTTACTTAAGAGTGGAACCAATTCGATTAGCAGCAGGTTGGGATGAGCCGATGGCTCACCGGTGTCCGCATCTAGGAGGATCACCTCCAGCAGGTTGCCGTTGGCGTCCTCAATCTTCTTGCCGGTTATGATGGGGAGCTTCAGTGGGCTGTGGAACGCCAGTTTCCACTTAGGTCGCTCCACTCGCTGTTTCTTGCCCCCCTGAATAGTAATATATAGGTGCAGCGTTTGGTTAGGTGTTTGCAGCGTAAATAAAGATTCATATTCTCGTGGTTTGGTTCAGGCCACCGCACACAGGTTACATTATATAAGTCAACTGTGAGGTAAGTTTGATGAAAATATTTCAAAACAATGTTATTTAATTATTACCACTGAAATGTCCCCCTACTTCATTAATCTACACCACCCCTTTTACAACAGAATATAGTTTCATCCATGGATTGGACGATTTTCTTTTATTGATATCCTGCTTGGCCCCTTTTTATATACTAGCCTATCAACCCGTGCTCCCGCACGGGCTAGTAAATTTTGGGAAAATAAAAATAATAGAAGTTTGTGAATGGCCTTGAAGGAAAACACTTTATTCAACAGAGAACTGACTTAAACTTTTTTTAATATTATATAAAAATCTCTTTCATCAAGAACTCGTAGGAATTTAAAGTCAGTTCATTGGTACAATTATAGAAGGAAATGTTACATTTCACACTATAGTGAGATGAATCACATTTTTATCCCTATGTACAGTGTTTAGCCTTTTGAAAACTTAAAATCGGGGCTTACAACTGATACAGATTCCTCAATTATTTAACTGTTTCTCTATCTCCACTAATGTATGTGTACCTCATTTCAGCTTCCTTTTTGGGGAGTTGCCTGAAAATGAGCTTCCTTTTTGGATATCATGTCTCAACAGCGATCTCGGTGTGGAGATTTCACCGTCTTCATCGACTACCTCTGAGTTAGTCATCTTTGTCTACTCTGGCATTATATCACTTGGATTCATCCACTAATTTAGTTGACACTTTTTCTTCAACTACAGCGAGTTGCACTGGTCCCTTATCTCTGCTCTTCCTATACCTAGATAATTCAACTCCCACGTTGCTTCATTTTCCACTTGTAAAGGTACAATGAATGGATTCTTCTGCTTGTTATTAAGTACCTAGCTAAAGTATTTGACTGTTTGCTTATTGAAGGTTGAAACATAACAAACAAATGCCTTTTTTAATACTGTGATTAACTTTATATTTAAAACTTGTACTATAAAAATATAAATTAGAGTAAAGTATTATAAAAACATCCTTAAATTATCCTTTAAGTATTTATTCCCCTTCAAGTCGATCTCTCACAGTTAAAGTTGGTAAATGTAATGCATTATTATTAATGGAAGATGCATAGACAGATACAGGGTATGTTGAATATTCTTTCTTGTCTTGGCAGCACTGAAAGTTTTGTTGTGTCATTAAGAAACATTTAGCTTACTACGGTAGTTTTTCTCATGACTAATGAGACAGTGAGAGAGATCGGAAATAGAAGTGTTGGCTTGCCATGGTTTATTCGAGTTGTGATTTAAATATGTTTTGTAGCTGTTATAAAAAAAAATGTTTTGTAGCTATTTGGTCCATCAAGCTCCAAAGCAGATGATTGAAAAAGTTCAGAGACCCTTTGACTTCTCTCACCACCTAGATGCATCTGCAGATGCATTGGTGAGGGATTGAAACAAAACATCACAAATTGCCTTGCCTCCCATTGCCCATGATCGAATCTCCTTTTTCATGGACATTGGCAACACGTATTACAGGTCTGCTTACTGCTTGCTAGAGACTAAATACATACTGTATGAAATAACAGAATCAAGAAACGAAAACTAATCTCTTAATCGAATAAGCTGCCAAATTTGAAGCAGATGTGCGCACATAGGCCGTCCAGCAGATGAGATTAATTTCTTTGGTTGCAGAACATTACTAAGTGCTTGATTTTTCTCCCGGTAGAAATTGTAAAGGAATATAGACATAGTACCTGGAAGGTTTGGGCCTCTTCACAGAGTCGTAGCTGTAACACAGTCAATGATCCCCTGACGCACGAATTTCCTCACAGTAGAGCAGGTCAATGGAATTTTAGCGGGCAGCTCTAGGCAAAACAGCTCCAGGCGGAGTATGCGTATGCATGGCCGAACGGGACTGGAGAAGAGAAGCCCTATCGTCGCGAAGGGGCGGCGACGGCGACGAGTGCCGATACGATCTATCGTACAGGATGTTTTCGTCTAGGCATCGCAACATGACGTAAGATAGGTATAAATCAAAGAACACGTATTATTATACTGTTATGTTTATATAATGGCAAATGTGGTAATTTGGAAATATATTGTTGGAGTATTTTGGATCATATTTTTATAATGGCAAAGGTGGGTAATTTACATCATTTTAAATCTAACGGATAATATTTGTCATACATTAAATTTAATTGCCGGATGTTTTGCTTTTTTGTGAGAATTTCTAGGATTTTCTCCGATTAATGTAGAGGCCTCAAAAGGAGCCTCTAATTAGTATATATAACATGCTTAACAAATCATGTACAAATGAACAAATGCAGCAAGGAAAACAACCATGCATTTACCGTACAAAAGAATCATCACTATAGGCTCCATGCATTAGGGATAAGGTTTCTAGTACAAAGTTCTGCCAAACAATGAGCTGCTAGATATTACTTTGGTTGGACCAGTTAATGGAATAATAACTAAAAATTCCAATTTCCCTGGCCTCGTTCCAAATCTCTAGAGCTAATTTAAGCAGCAAACTATTAGCTCTAGAGCTCTAGACAATGTTGTTCAGTTCAATCACATAGTAATGGATGTCGAAATCAATATGACATCACAAGTAAAAAAAGGACTACCTATCGTTGTGGTCAAACCAATTACAGATTTGTATTAATGCATGTGGCGGCAACCAGGGGCAGTACTGTACATTCCTTTATGCCTAGGTAAATGCATCAACTATTCTATGCTTAAAAGCAAACATTTCATGTGATTAAAAAAAACACATAGCTCAATTTGTTCAGAATCCTGGCACTTACCTACCTGTGATCTTCACGAGTTACTGATGGTCGTGCCAAGAATCTTTTTATGTTCTGCAGTTCCAAAATGAAATATTTATTAAAACCAAAACAAACATTGCATGATATTATGTGTGCAATCAAATCTCTCAAGATTGAACTCTCGTGTAATATATAACCTTCCTTCAAAAATGAGTATGCTATTTGAATTTTTCATATTAATTATAATTTCAAAATACAATTGTAATATTAGCTAGAGTTAATTTCAAAAGTTCACCAATGCTTTAGGCTTACAGTCACAAAATAATAACCTACGGTGTCTATTTTACATACATACCAATACTTTAGGATTCATTTCAGGTTTCAGTTCATAGGCTGTTAATGGTGGCTCACCACTCACGGGCCCATGGCAGTGTGTCACATCCCAAAATTTCAATTTTGGAATGTGAACCACTTTATTCCTACAAAAATTCTTTCATTTCTCAAAAAGAATCAAAATGATTTGTTGAATTCTACTAATTTACCATTTATTCGTCTTGGTTATGAAAACATCTTCTTAATAAATACATATTGAATTTTTGACATTACTTTGTTGAAAAAAAAAACTTTGATCCATGAAAATATTTATGTTTACGAAAATAGTTTAATTTACAAATACATGTGATTTCTGAAAATGGTTTATTCAATAAAAAAATTGTATAAAATATTTTATTTTCTAATAAGAAGTTTTTAGGTTCAAAATGTTTTCAACAAATAAAATGACTTTTCCTTATGATTGATCAATTTGGTATTGTGACCAATTATAATTTAGGTTATATAATTACTTGTTTGTTGCATTCATGTTGGATTAGTTGCATTAGGTTTTATTGGGTGCAAATTATATTTTTGAAAACCCGAGTAGAAATCGTTTTGGAGTGATTTAGAAAATTCGGAATTAGGAACTAGAAACGGAAAAGGAAAAGAAAGACCCTTCACACGCTTATAGGCCAATTTTCCAGATAGCCCCAATTCTCCCTCTGCATTTTTGTATGTCATCTTTCCACTCGTTTCGGTAACATCGCATCTCCGTCCATCTTTTATTTTCTTCTACGGAAAATGCTTGGACGTATCTCTAATCAATATAATCTACATTCTCTCCACCTACCACATGCATGAACCTGGACACATTAACCTTTCAAATCCATCCTGTGCACTTGAAAGGAAAGAAAACAAGCAATTAAGCGCACAATTAATAGCATTAATCACCTTGCCTCACCCTTCCTTTTATTTTTCCCACCAACCCCACCCCCTATAAAAAGAAGGCCCCTCCCACGTCCTCCCACCCCCTCAAACCGTCACCACGCCGCCAGGCTACCGTCGCTCCACCCTGCTCTCGCAACCAGCCACACTGTCGCTGATTGACACCGACGTTCCCGGCAATCTACCCAACCAAATGGCACGAAAATTGACCCACTGATGTGACATGAAGTCTTCTTCAACATATCCAAAAATTAGACCAAGATGTGACTTGAATTAACGGGGATCTGCTCCGCAATGAACTCTGCTCCCTGTTCTGGATCCATCCAGCACGCTTGATGGTAATGTTTATCCCATCTGTGCTTGATCACGATCTTTTCCTGAATAGAATCCTATACCATGTTGTGTTCCAGGAAGTTCTCATGGTGTATGCAAAAGATCCCACCATGATCTAACTCGACGAATCCAGGAACGCAGCCGGCGTCCGATCTGCCTCTGCGCGACCACATCTCATTCTCATGCATCGATCTCTTGTTGAGGTGCATTCCTAACAATTCAACCTTGCGTTTCACATGTTCCACACCATCCTTGATAATCCTGTTCAAACGAAGTATTAATTTGATCATTCAATCAACGGGAACGCTCACGTTTCTCTCCCTAAGCGTTTCTGTTTTTCCTGAACCTATCCTTGATCACTTTTCACTCATAGCTCCGATTTAGGTGACTTTTGCGCCCACAGAATCATAGAGACGCGTACCTTCTTTTAGTAATGCTTTTATAGTCTTTTGATATGGTGAACTGTTCTTTCTCTTAGTTTTTGTATGTATGTTTGTTTGCATGCTTGCTCGACGTGATGTAATTAGAAGACGATTGACGCAAGGAATTCGAAGAGCAAGAGTCGAAGATATATTCAAGAGCAAAAAGAGAAAGAGACAAATGTCCTTGACGCATCTTACACCTATTCCTTTACTATATGCACATGATTGCATTGCTATGTTAATATGAATCACATGTGTCGTATCTTTTTCATACATGTCCCTGTCACCTTGGGTGGTTTTAGATGTATGTTTGGGTAGATCATGCTTCGTTGCTTTAATTGGGTTTAAGACATGATAATTGTTAAACTTGATAATGATTCAGTTGAACATGATTATCGTGGTTGCTTGTTAGTTATTAAACATTGATTTTGGTGACGGGTGGAGGAAATATGGCTGGGGTGTACCGGTAGTTCCATGGAGTGCTATCACACGAATCATAAGGACCGGTTCGTGGCGCGACCATCCATGTTAAACCGTACAGCCACAAGCCAAGTATGGGCGCGGCTTGGCTTAGTATACGGTAGATGCCAATCGAGTACGCGCGAAGGAGAGGGGGCTGTGGCTGGGGAATACCGGCAGTCCTAGGGGAGGCGTGGCGAAGAGACGAGGTCTCGGAACCATCCGGCACAAGGGAGTGAAGCTGCCGGAGTGGAGGGTTTACTCCTTCAGGTTAGTGGATCTCCTAGTGGACGCGTACAAAACTGGAGGAAACCGTGAACTGCCTTGGAGGTGATCGCTTGGCCACACACCTAGGAAGTGTGTTACGTGTTTGATAACACGGGCGAAATAGAGACTTTAGTGCACCTGGCAATAGGGGACGAAATCACTTCCTCGTGGGGAAATTTGTACAACCTCTGCAGAGTGAAAACTGTCATGACAGCCGTGCTCACGGTCAAGAGCGGCATGTACCCTCACGAGGATTACAGGGATGGTAATGATTTGGATGCATGGTTCTCGGGAAGGAGACATGCGTGGTTTGGATAATTGATGGATCTCTGGAGTTACATCACATAGTAAATAGCATGCTTAATTAATGAACTAGACATAGGTGCTTCTATACCTTAAACCCTGTGTTAGCCTTTCTTGATTGGTCAATCATACTTTCCCCCACTTGGTGAGTACGTAATGTGCTCATACGTTTGTTGCTTCTCTTTTTGCATCATGCCACAATTCAGAAGTGAAGGGCGAAGGTACATCATTCGAGGAGACGATGAAATGGTGGTCTAGGCCTCGCGGTCTTCCGGTCCACTTCCCGTGGGAACCGAAGGACGCCAACGCTTACTTTAATTTCCGCTGCAATGTAATCTTTTACTTTAGACCTACGGGTCCTTGATGTAAATATTTAATGAATTAATAAAGATATTGTTCTTTTATCACATAATTTGTCCTGTTGCGTGAAAAGTTGATCCCGGGCACGCATACGGATGAATCCGATTTCGGTTATTGAAATTGGGTGTGACATAGTGGTGCTCCCATCAAGACACGAGAGGGTGGCTGCTAGAGCCTCCCGATGTGTGATGAGGGAGATTGATTGGTTTAGTCTCACATCGAATATTATGATTGGGGAGTCAACATATAAAGTGGAGGGATCCTCATATATTAAACTAGTCTTTTTGGTTGAGGTGGTCCAAGACCTTAGTTGGGCCTCCGAGTAAGGCTTGTGGTTTTGCAAACCCGTTATGACTTGGGCTGACGACATGGTCTCGAGGGCGCAACGAGCTAGGCCACCCTCTAATAACCACCAAGCAACCGACAACACCACTCCACCTCGTCGTGCTGCCCGCACCGATCACCATTGTGCATCATGTCCTGTCACTACTAAATTATTCGATATTGAGTCCCCTACCACCACTCCCGCCCACCGTTTGGTGGCCATTTGTGGCTACGGCGGCGCCTCCATACCACCACCCACCGTCGAGTTGCGGCCGCCAGTCCCAATCTGTCTTCCAAGGTCCGTTGGGCGAAGCTCCCACAAACCCCGACAAATCGAAGTTCTAAGTTCCGCCCTCACCCACCGCTGGCAGCCAACAACACCATCTCTACCCGGCCACACGACTTGCTCATCGCCTTCACTCTGCTTCTATGTTCACGGGCTCGATCGCACCGGTCGTTCTTTTGCCTTTCCCATATATGCCACATATGCCATGGCATACCCTTCAAATTTACATGTATAAGACAAAATAAGTGCTTAACATTGCATTTACATTTGTGCACAATGTTGCTTACAACCTTTTTTAAGGGTAAATGTTTGTTAAACCTGAATTTTCATTGTTCATTGGGCTGTTTTGATCCAACAATATTGTGACTTTAAGACCTGAACAAATTTTGCCTCTTAGGACATTAACAGTCTCTAAAGCAAGACATTGAACACAGATTTCTTTCAAAATAAGATATCTCTAGTAAAACAAATTATACAGTTTTAAAATTGTATGTTTTGGGAAAATATCAAATGCAGCAAAAGTATTTGGTGCACTTGTGAACAAATTTGTTCGGGGGGGGGTTGCATCTGCACGATAAAATCATTGGTGGGAGTTTTGATTCACAAAGAAATTTGTTTGGGTAATAAATCTACTCACGTTAGCTTTATATAAGCTCAAAATCCGTTTAATTACTTTTTGATAGCTACACATTTGTAGTTGTGACCAGCCGCACATCTTAAAATGACACGTATTTGCAATAAGATTGAGTATATGTACGTCAACACAAACACATAAATGGTCATACCTGGCATAACTTAGATCTTGGGTCATTTCTTGGCTCAAAAAAATTGACTGGAAGCACATTATGAGTCGCTGTGTCTGTCTCAATTAGCATACGCATTATCTCACATATTGTAGGTCTCATTCGTGGGTCCTTGGAAGCACATCTTTTCGCTATTTCAATGCATGTCTTCATTTCCTGGCAGTCGACATTTAACAATTCACACCACTGCAAAGTTCAAAGGTATAGTAAGGATGACAACAAAAGAAATGTAAAATTCAATATATTATATGATGGGTTCTTTGGATTAAATTTTGAGACTTGACACACTACCATACAAAACCTTATCTCAGATGGTACAAGCTCTGCAGCACCCATTTAATTTCAACAACTGTAGAAATATCATCAGAGAAAGTCCCATTTCTCACAAGTATGGTTATTAACTGGATATAGTTACTATCTCTCAAGGTTCTAACTATGTCTAAACGATTGGTAAATTATCTGAACGGTCTCAACGGTATGTGGAGTTCTGATGATGCGACATCTTGGGACTAGGAATGAAGCATGATAAAATACAAGTGAAACAATCATCCTTTTCCCTTTTCCCCAATACTAAATTAGTTGGATATATCTTCTAGGTTAAAATATTAAAAAACAATTAATTTGTCGTGATGATATTTAAAGTTTTAAGAAAAGAGGTAGAACAACGTAGTCTGTATTCCTATCAAGATAGTGGTAGCATGCTGTTGATGTACACAGAGGTAAAAAATCTAAAAAGTTTAAGGTTATTGTTAATGGAAAATTTTCTTAAGTTAACATACTAATTTTCAATGTTGCAGAATTCTGGAGAAAAATATTAAATCTTCTCAATTGTTTGGATAAATAATCATAAATTGGATTTAAATATAAGCATAAGAAAACTTGCAAAAAAAACAGTGACAAATATAAACTCTAATTATACTTTTCCACATTAGTCATGATAAAAGGAAATCAATTTCCTTTCATGATAAATTTAGCTTTTAATTGAAATGGTTTAATAATTAAATTGACACTGTGTTCTGCATCTTTCACTTCTTAGCTAGCATAATCTCACTAGTTTAATCACATCTTGGACGACTTTACTACCACTCTCCTCAATCAGAAAATGGCATGCCGTGGAAGGAATAAATGTACTCAATCTTTAGTATATCATAGCAGTATCAATTTGAAAATTTATCAGTACTTGTATTAAAAGTTTAGGGATATTATCCTTACATTTTCAGGAATATCCAAATTGTTTCTTGTCAATAATCTTATCATGGTAATGCCCAAACTGTATATATCTGATTTGAATGATATTTTTCCTTCATCTATCAATTCTGGTGGTATATATCCCCTGCAATCATTATGATGTATATATATTGTTTCAAATGTCAGTATTAGGAAACATACGGTGCATAATGTCTCTTAAGAGTTTGAGCTTACGGTGTTCCCTGCAAATTGGTGGTAAATATTGTGAATTGAGTTCCATCATTACACCTTGACAGACCAAAATCTGTAATCTTTGGTTCCATCTGAGCACCTAGTAGCACGTTTTCAGGTTTTAGATCCAAATGTGTAATTCGTTGCTCATGAAGATACTGCAAACCTTGACAAATTCCCCTAAGAATTTTGTACTGAATACACCATTCATGACCATAAGATTTTTCTGCAGACATAACAAAAGTAAGCAGTCAGAGTCATTGTGAATGTTAAAAGAAGAAAGGATTCACCATGAAATGAAGCTTTCATTTCTAATGTTAGTGGCAATAGTGTTAGAATAACAGGGAAGGTACATGATCTTGGCCTCGCAGCACACTAATTAGAAGATTTAAGTACCGTGGAACATAGAAGATTCAAGTCTCATGGAACTTAGAAGATTCAAGTACGTGGAACTATAGTGAAGAAAGTGCAATAATTAAAAGATTCAAATGGACATTCGATTTTTTATAATGGCTTGTGTCTGTATTTATTCAATGAAAGATTGCAAATACTTCAGTGACAACACAGTATGAACACAGTACCCTAGTTTGGAATAGATTACAACACTCCCAAGGAGCTGAGTATAATTGACAGCAGGAACAACTATTGCCAGGTTGGATTCCAAAGAGTCGTCGGGAGGGCCTTGCTTGTAGAAACAAGCGTGAGGTGAGTGTATCCTACCTGCGTGTACCATTGTTGGTGAATCTAGACGTGTATGTTGATCACATAGATGCACAAGAGAGGTATGGAACATTGTCATTTAATCTTGATGTGTATGTTCAGCACCTAGATGTGCAAGAGAGGTATGAAACATTGTCGATGAATCTTGATGTGTATGTTGATCATCTGGATGCACAAGAGAGGTAACAACAACACCTTTGGTTAACAACACTCATGATGCCAGGCATATGCATGATTCCAAGTCACATTGAATAAAGCATTGGTAGCGGTCATCATCCTGAATACGAATTGTCGTCATGAACGTCAAGGAAGCATATACCTTCACTAGCCTAGTATATAGCTCTTGGTACTCTGCAAACAAGAAAAGGAAATGGTGAAGACAACGATAGCACGTATCAAGACATGTGTCTTGATGCATGCCGACCACATGTTGGTTGCCTTCGTATCAAGCCAACAAACTCCCACCGGAGACCTCACTTGAAGGTGGACTATCACGGAAGGAGGGGAACATCGATGCTGGTCATCACCAACCAACATGATTCCGTAGATTTTTGTCCTTGACGGTGTGTTGAGGGTCATATTCTTCCTCATCACAGGTGGATGATGAGCGTCGAGGCTGGTGTGTGAAGTGGATGGTGTAGAAGCAAAAAATTCTGGCAGTGGACCAAACAAGTTCGATGAGGATGAGACCTGCACCGGAGCGAGGTAGCGATGGATCGAGCGCTTGAAAGCATGGATCCTACAACTATTCAATTATTGGAGTGATGCTCTAGGAAGGCCGGCGTGCCTCGTGACTCACTAGAGGCGGCGGCCCTATGAGCAATAATAATAAACCCAAACAGGACGTAGCCTACACCTTAAAAACAGCTACGTCCTGTTTGGGTTAATTAGAGGGTATCTCTTCATACTTAGGGTCTCTAAAAAAAGTATGTACATATACTTGATTTTTAAAAATGGTATGTGGACATACTCATGTTCTTATATGAGGATACATTAAGTATATGAACATACTCCTTTCCATTATCTAAAAAAATGGACATACTCCTTTCTCTATATAGAAAGGAGATATATCACAAGGTGCAAAAATATATGAGTTCCACTCAAAACTATATATATATAGGGTAATTACATTCTACTCCCGGGTGTAGTTACTCCTATGTTTGAAAAACCACCTTGGGTATGTGTAAATACCCATTTATCATTTCGAGTATGTGTACATACCTAAAATAAGAATTTACAAAGTGATAACCATGAAAATTTTTGAGTGGAACTCATATATTTTTGCACCTTGTGATATATCTCCTTTCTATATAGAGAAAGGAGTATGTCCATATACTTAATGTATCCTCATATAAAAACATGAGTATGTCCACATACTATTTTTAAAAATCAAGTATGTGTACATACTTTTTTTAGAGACCATACTTTTTTTAGAGACCCCAAGTATGAAGAGATACCCTCTAATTTGTGAGATACAAACATGGGAGTAACTACACCCGGGAGTAGAAAAAAGGCTTCATATATATATATATATAAAGGTAGTTGGAACAGTTTCTAGGTCCTCATAAAGCCTCAAAGTACACTACAAGAAATATGACCTTCTGCGATGTTTCATTCACTTTACCGACAATAATTTCAAGTGCATCGTAAAAACCAGACAACATAGGTCGTAAACTAACTCGGTGACATATGGCGACAATTAATTTGATGTCGCTAGAGGGAAACTAGAAACGTCGTAATGTTGACACTAGTAAACCATCCTAACTACTAATTTTGTCACAAATTTGTTTTAATTTTTTAAAAGTGTGTATGGAGTGTCGAAAGTAAAAAAATCACTAAAAAATACTTAGGATTTGGTTTCATAGAATATATACTAGTTTATTTGTTTCATTGATTTTGTTAAACAAGAGGACTATCTTTCAAATAATTTAAAACTACAAATAGTACTCGAACACATAATACTTATTTGTTTGTTGTATTAATGACACATATATTTGGTGGAGAAAATAGAAAGAATAAAATAGTGAAAGTGTTGAGAAAAATTAAAACAAATATCAAATTTGTTTTATTTTTTAGCATAATCTGATTTCTTTTGTTGGGTCATCCAACCGGTTACAACCGACCCCCTCCCTCCTCTATCTGATAGCAGTCTAATCCACCTCTCTGCATAAGGCTTTCCCTTCTTCTTTTTTCTGACCCCATCTAGGCTGGGCCGAGCGCTACACCTCGGGCTATAGGCAACAAATCGATTTTTGTCACCCAAGTGTCGTAAATTATATAACCTGACATTTTTTTTACCTTTTGCAACGAAAGTAAAACGCCACAGAAGATCAGATCTCTTATAGTGGTATCATCATGCCTGTTGAATGGTACTCCCTCTGTCCCAATAATATTGGCATTCGAGCTCTCAGCACAGAGATTAAGACGAGAAGGAATAAAATAGGTGCATATAAAACGAGTAGGAAAGAGATAGAGATAAATGTGTACTCGGAAGAAAGAAAGGTGTCTCAGGAACTGAGAATGCCAAACATTTTGAGAAAAATATATGAGGCTAGAATGTCAAATATTCTAGAACGGAGGGATTAGCTGATATCATGCATTACTTTCATTTTTGATGGCTTGGGTTACTGTAGCAAATACCTTGAAGATAATGGTGAAGAGTTCCATTTGGTGCATACTCAAAGCAGAGAAACCTTTTTGTTCCTCTACCAACCTATCTTCTCCTTGTACTTTCATGAATACTCCATGTGTATCTGCACAATAGCCTAGAAATCTTACAACATTTTTGTGATTGACTCGACTAAGACATTTAGCTTCCTTCAAAAATTGTGTATCAGAAAAATCATGTCCGTTACAGAGCTTCTTCACAGCAACCATCATATTATTTCCTAGAGCTCCCTGGTCAACACAATGAATATAAGAATTGAACTAATAATTATGCTTTGCATTATCTCAATTATAAAAGCTTATTTTACTATTTCAGAGGAAATAAAGAACATGTAGCATACCAGGTAAACAACTCCGGATGCACCATGACCAATCGCCTGGCAGAAATTTTTTGTAATGGATTTAATAACTGAATATGATATCTGGATTGGTTCTGAGCTTTTCTTTTTAAATACGCGCTCCAGTTCTTCAACTCCACTATCTTTATCATCCATCTCTGTTAAATAAGATGAACTAAATATTTTTCCATAAACATAGCGTATAAATCACAACTCCAGCCATAACTAATAATATGTTGGTCAAATGCATTGTAAAAAAAAGATGCAGTAACTCCTTTCATTGGACCAATCCAAGTATAGTTGAAGGAATTGAGCAGCAACTTGTGGTTCCAAACTCGACTTGCTAATGTGCCACATTATTTTGACAATTGAAGGCCATAGTATAAGATAAGAGAGAGAAAATTTATATCAAACTAAGAGGTTGCTTCTGACGTACATAAATCAAGTTCGGTACAATGGGTATCTTACCCCTTACAGTTCAAATGCTTCAAACACGTGTATTCAAAAATTAATCTCACCCCTTACAGTAAAGATCCTGGAAGACGTTTAATTTCTAGAAAGATATCATAGCTCCTGCAAAACTACTACTCCCGTGAAGAGCGTTGACATCTAATTTGGATATTACTACACCGTATTGGTAAGAGATTTGGAGATCCGTCTCCATGAATGAGTTATTTTTCGGTGCATATACATGTAAAAACCCGTATCTCTTCAATTTCAATGTTCAAGATTTCTCATGGAACTTCAGAGACATCCCCAAGAAGATGATTTTTTTAGATAATATAAAAAGGGCAAAAGGAAGATCTATTTTTCCAAAAAGGATTCGGTACAGAACTGGAGGTTCTCAAATCACTAACCTGGAAGATCTGAATGGACGCCAGAAACTTCTAGCTACGCAACCATGGTTTGGAGGAAGAGAAGAGGCCTTACTTAGTCTGGGAGCTACACATTGACTGTTCAGTGCCGACACCATGTCATTGGTACATAGGTACTGGCATCACTTGTTTCAATTTGTTTTTGTATGGGTCTTTCAGCTAGTCTTTCTAAAATAATGCTAAGTTTTACAAATTACTGGAAGTAATAAGCTCTTTCACTACAATATATGTCCCATCTTCAGCGATAACATATATATGTTTTATACTGACCAACAGCGTGTAATGAAAATTTATATCTTTCTTAATAATTTTGTCAAATCATCAGCATTGCCTTCTCAACAAAGTCATTAACCATAGTTATGATATATACTTACAAAATAATACTAAAATTGCTGGTCATTAGCGTATAAATTGCTGGGAAAAGTTATACATCTTGTTGTCTTTGTAAAAATTATGATGGTTAAAAAAAGAAATATGATTTCCACTCAAACAAATTGGTCCACCTCTTCGGTTAAGCATGCCCCCAGAACTGCTAACACAAATGTAATCCCTTGTTGCGGCAATGGTGTGGTTTTGACTGATCTTACCCAAAATTTGTAAGGTAGTCATGGAGGTCTGGACTGCCGAGCCCACAAAAAAGTAAATACATGCTAGAAAATCGGGCCATATATTTATCGAAGTTTTATATTTGCTCCCATCAATAAACAATTTTGTGGAGCACGTGGGCATCCATTGTTGTTTTGGCATCGGATATTTAAACTTTATAGATGCATCCGAGGAGGACAACATGCTTGAACAAAAAAATGTGTGCTGTGCAGTGCAGAGAACCACCGGGGAACACTCAAGGCCCACACCAGTAGTGGCATCCGAGGTGCACAACATGATTTAAAAAACAATTACTCCCACCCTCTCGGGAGTCGGGACTCGGAGCAGGTCCAGCAGCGGTGTCGTTGTGCACACAGTAGGGATACCAATTTTGACTTGACCGGATCTCGTCCGGCGCCCATTTTCCCTCCAACTTCAGCTCGAGCGCTTCTTTTCGATATAAGGGCCGCCCCCTAGTTTCCTTCGTAGAAACCATGTTCGTCTGTTACAACAAGTTCAAATTCATTGAGGTTATATCGGCATCAAGGCCCATCACAACGTTCTACAACTGTCATTCTCACTTGCTTCTCAGCACTCCACTCCATGGTGGTGGGTGGGGTGTGGGTCTCCAACTGTCCATTCTGTTGTTGACATGTACTAGCATATTGTAGTCTTGGGATTTACCACTTTCAGGGATATGATCTCCATCGTCTTCTTTAGTACTTCCTCTGTAACAGCCAGGAATTGTAAACAAATATCCGTGTATCAAATTTTCAAATTTGGATAAGTTTGAATTTATTTGGATGAGAATTGAATCAATTAATTCGCAAAGCTTTTAATTCAAGTTTCGTGTCGTGGGCCGATTTTCTCTCGCGCGGCCAGCCCACTCTCCTTTTCTTCACGACCCACCAGCCCAGCCCAGCCCGCCAGGAACGAGTGCGTCTCCTACCTTTTTCCCTCCCTCACCCGTGCTCCGTACGGCTCGAACGCCGAGGACACGCGGCGCGTCCGCGTGCTGCCGCCCAGCAAACCCCGCCGCCCTAACCACTCCCTCCACCTTTTCCGCCCTACAAAACCCCTCCGCAGCCGCCGCCCAAGACCCCATCCTCTTCCGCGCCGCCCCGGGGCGCAAACCCTAACCTTTCCGCCGCCGGGTTCTCCACCTTCACCTCGAGCGGGTCGTCGTCGGAGGAGCTCATCGCCGCCGGCGTGATCCCCGTCCGTCCGGGAGTCGTCTCGGTGTGCTTGGTTTGGAGAGAGGACCGAAGGAGAGCTCTTGCAAGCCGTAGCAAGTTTCGGACCGCCGTCTTCAACCTCTCCGTTCATCGTCGCCGGTGAGCCCTCGTCCCTCTTGGTTCCTGTTCGTTGATGTCCCTTGTATCCCCTTCTTTCGGTGCTAAGCGCGACCTTTCTTCCCCCTCGCAGCTCCGGAATGGGTTTTCCGTGGTCACCGCCCGTCCGCCAAGACCCCGTTCGTCGTCCGCCACCGTCGTTCTCCGCCGCTCGTCGTCGTCAACGCCGCCCGTCCTCGCCTTAACCGTCACAACCGAGCTGGTGAGCCACCGCCTCTTTTCCCCTTGTTATCCCCACGGGTTGCTCGGCGATTTAGTGGGATCCGTCGAGCTCCGCCACCGCACCGCCATGGCTGTCGGTGAGGAGTCGGTTTGGGTGGAGCTCATGCTCGACTAGGTGATCTAGAAGCTTCTCCTTGTTGGGGGGTTCTCCTGCGCGCATAATTGTAGAGAAAGTTGGACGCTTGGTGAAGATTTCCCGAACCGCCATGACCGCCGCCGCGGTTCTCGCCGCCGGCGGGCCTCCAGCCACCTTTTTGGACGGGGGAGGTCACGGTCGGTTTCCCGCATCTTGAGCTGCACCCTGGTGTACTCAAGCGGGAATTTTTCGCACCCCGGGGTTTTCCCCTTGTGCGCACGCCGCCGCGGCAGCTCCGGCGAACCCTCGCCGTTGGGTCACCGTGAGCTGGTCCTCGTGACCGCCACGGTCGGATGCGCGAGGATGTGAGGAGTAGGTTGGTGCTCTTGGTTCCACCGCCGGCGAGCTGCATCGTCGGGAAGTGGGGATTCTCGCGAGGCGCACGATGGCGCTCGGGGTTGCGTACCCGGCCTTGCAATCGTTTATGCTCATTTTCTATTTCTTTTTGAAAGTGCATCTAGACCCTCAATTATGGTTTTGAGTGATTGACGTCAATACAATTCAAAAGGACTAATGTTTCAAATGAGCTTGTACGCAACTTTTACTTAAATTCATATGAGAGCAAAGAAGCACAAAAAGGAAGTGGTCAAGATCAAATTTGAAGTTTTTATTTATGTCTTGAGTATAGGAATTACCGTACTATCAAGAGGGACACACAAGTATGAAGCATGAGAAACCAAGTGCTCAAAATCCCCTCTCAAAGTCAAAAATCAACATGCCACTTCCTAGGCGTCGGACAATGTCCGAGTCCGTCGGACATCTCAATTGGACTCCGGAGACAAAGCCAAACCTGGTGGAGTCGGACAATGTCCGACCGAGTCGGCATTCGGAGTCGGTATCCGACTCGGCCGGACAATGTCCGACCGGTCGGAGAATCCGACCCCCTCGGATGTTTCAGTCGGACTCCGTAACCTTGCACAAACCTCGAAACCCTAGGAGTCGGATAATGTCCCACTCAGTCGGACTATATCTCACAATTGTCGGATTTATCAGTCGGACTCCGTAACAAAAACCATCAATGGGTTGGACAATATCCGACCCGATCGGACAAAATCCGACTCGGATCGTGTCCAACGGCCCTTTGGGTGTGTTTGGTTGAGCTGTGGCTGTGACAAAAGCTGCTCGTGGGTCGTGGGCTGTGGAAAAAGCAGCTGTGGGTTATGAGCTGTGAAAAAGTTGAAAGACGTTTGGTAAAACAGACTGTGGCTTTTCGAAATTTACTAGCAGATCCTACTCATCATCATATATACCATCATATATACGTACATATATACATACAAATATATGTATAATACATTATATATTATATATTTATTTATATCATATGTATAATATAACATATATACATGTATATAAATAAATAGATAAATATATATATATACACATACACATATGAATAAAAAAATATTTATACATATAAACATATATATATATAATAAATAAGTAAACACACAATATTTATATAAGATATATGTATATAAATAAATAAAAGTCATGCAGTGGCGGAGCTGGACGAGAAATGCAGGGGGCCAGTCGTTCACTAGACATGAACAATGATTGTGTTTTGGTTGGAAATTTTTTTTCTAATTCACACCATAGTCTAATAATTCATAGAACCATGTGCACATATATTATAGAACTGATTGTTCATACAAAATAAGATAGTTGGCAAAAGAAAACAATGTCTTTCTTTTTGGTTTTCCTTTGATTCCCTGCAAAAATTATTCCGGATCAGAGTCTACAAATAAAAGTTCCAAAATGGCAAAATATACCATTCTATTGCTAATACCGATCAACAATTTTAGTTCTTTGAAAGTAGAAACAAGATTCGAGTTTGGGGGCGGAAAAGAAACTGGAAATTACCTGCTGCTGCTGACGGGCACGACCATCCGAAGAAATCGCAGCCTCTGCCTCCGGTAATGGCGGCCTGGAATCGGAGCTGCCGTCCATCCGTCCGGGACTCCTCGACCTCGAACTCGCTGGACACGCTCGCGGCTCGCATTTTGCCTTTTGCATCTGTTTTTGGCTTTCGCGCTCAAGCTCTCGCTGACTCGCTCGCGGCGCTTGCAGTCGAAGGAACGCGGTGCGGCTTCCAGTGGAAGGAACCGTGAGGGACCGATCACTTTTTCCTGTTGGTAGCTGGTTGGATCAGTGATACGGAGAGGATTGGGCCAGCTTCTGAGTTGGGCTAGATGGGCCTAGATACAGCAATACGGCCATATACTTTGCAATTTTTTCTGAAGTTGGGGGTGGCCGTGGCCCCTGCCGGCCCCCCACAGCTCCGCCGTTGAAGTCATGTGAATATATATTGTATAGCTGGCTATAGAATAGACATTCCGTAGCCGGACCCAACGGAAACATCCAACCGAGCCCGACTTTCTCCGGACCCGTTGCGGTCGACCTAGCTTGGCCTCACCGACGTGGCCCCTAGCATGACGTGGATTAGATGGAGAGGGCAGAGGGCAGCCCGAGGCCCCAAACCGCACCTATTTTCTATTCGTGCTTCCTCGCTCCTCGCAGGAGAAAATAAAACTTCCAATCCCATTCTAAAAAAGAATAAACTTCCGATCCCCTGCGGCGGCGGCGGCGGCGGGCGGTTGTGCATGCGGATGACCTGGCGCGTGGGTGATGGGTGGCCCTGCGGCGTAGGTGTGCGGTGGGATAGCTGAGCAGGCGGATGCCGTGCGTACGGGTGGTCGCGCGGCCTTGCTCGCGGGCGGCGTGAGAGTTGCGCGGGCATCGCTGGAGAGAAATCTAGTAAGCTTATGTTTCAGTGGCAGCAATTGTTTGGTCGAATGGGATGGATAAGGATCCATGGATCCATTGCGACGGCTGCAACCCAACCGTCAGATCTTGGGCAGGCAGCCCTCTAGCAACGAAGAAGAGACTGTGCCTTCCTGCGCTGCCGAGTCATAGTCGACAATCAGGTAGTCATTGGCTCATGGCTTATCTGATCTATCCAGGTACCTACGTGCTCTCAATTTGAATCCCCGAATCTTTTTTCTTCTTGCCCAATTTGATGTATCGGAGGTCTATGTTCCCCAAATACTCCCTAAATAGTTTTTAATTTGCTAAGTAAATGCAGTAGATGCCTACGTGCTCTTCCTCCCAAATCGATTTTAATTTTGCTCAGTTAGGGGATGGATCGGGTATCTGTGTGCCCAATTTCCTCCCCAAATTGTTTTTAATTTCTGTAAATAAATTCTTCAGATGCCTGTCTTCCATTATATTCACCGGTTATTTCCCTTCCGGATGTCAAATATTTGATTGAAAAAAATTATTGTTTCTGAAACATGATATGTTGAGGCCTTCAGAAATTAAATCCCTGTATTATGAACTTTTTTAATGTTGCTGATTTGCTTACTCAATATCATAGGGCATATGCATACGGACGCTAGCTTAACAGATGTCCCTATCCTGCACCCATGTTTGATGTACTACTGGTTATTAACTGATTTTGTTTCTTCTTTACAGCCATTTCAATTGTTTTATTGCAATATTGAAGGCATGGACAGATATATGTGACTACTCATAGTGCTTGGACAGATATATATGGATTAATAGCTTAGTTGAAGACTCAGCTTGGCCTGCTTTTAGATCTATTATTGTTTTATGGTACATAATAGCATCAATGCCCCAAGAAAAATGATATTTCAGTATGCAGTCTTGTATATTTTAATCTTCATAGTTGCCAATCATATCTTTTATGATTAGTAGCATAATTAAAGCTTCACATTTGTTTAATATGATACCAAAATAACGAGCTTACCTTGCGCAGGGTAATAAATGCTTTACTGAGATGTATGATTTATTTGAACATGTGCTTCCTCTGAATTATATTCTTTTATTGTTTTTATTAACCTGATGGATTGACAACCAATTTCACTTGATGGCAGTTTCTGCTTTTGTATCTACTACTAAGATGTGATTTCCACCTGCACGAAATGTTGGTAACAACTGCATACTCAACTCTCTATCTGTCTTTCTAAACTCAATTTTTATCCATTTTTTACTTCCTAGTATACAGATCTGAAGGTGATATCGATGTTGAGTAGCATCTGCACTTCTGCAGCTGCAAGCAGCACCTTCTAATGCTGATCAGATGAAGGTAACCTTGCTTAGTCCCTTTCCTTCCTTTTTCTAAGGAGTGATCCATGGAATCCAGTTTTCTTGAATAAAAAAATAAACCCATGAGGCCTTCAAAAATCAAATGTATTTGACTTGCTGCTGATTATCAACTGACTATTTTCATACCATCAACCTGTTGTCTTCCCTATCCATTTTCAGTATAACGCATTAATGCTTGATTCTCTGTATGAAGCATGAAATTGTCATTTTGTAGTAAAACAGCTTCTATATTTGGCATACGTCCATGTGTAATTTCTCTCGGATTCGTCTAAACCAGTGACGCCAATTTTTTGTAAAGGAAAGGATACAGGTTTTTGGAGTGTACCTTTAGCTAGATAGTACTATGAATCTAGAAATTATATTTCCAATTTTCGCTCCCAATTCTACCTGTAAGTCTCTAGCTAGATGGCCTACTTTTGTGCTTGCTAACAATTAAATATTTTAATTTACAAGTCCAATCTAGTTCTTTATTTCATTCCAGGTTGACCTTGAACTGAATAAAACTCACTCCAAAAATTTTATTTTCATGTCTTCCGCCAAATTTTAACTAGCTTAATGGGCCTATGTCTGTAGCTTGATGACATGCCGTTGTGCCTGCTCCAGTTTATATAGTTCTATTTATCTCAATTCATTTGGCTTTGAATATGAAATGAGCTTTAAAAATTGGCATGCCTATATGAAAAGCATATTGAACTGTCATGCTTCTGTAATCAACATACTAAGTAAGCTCGTGTGATTTACAGCTTCTTATCTTCGTTATTGTGCTATCGGAAATGTCAATAGATATGTAGCAGAATTAGTTTGATAATGTGTTTCTTTCTGAATCTTGACTACTGCATTTGTCAATAAAAATGTTTGATTTTTCTTATTTCTAGCAAAAAAAAAAACTGTTGTTTCTACTTGCAATTACCCATCTCATTGGTGATGCTTTAAATTTTTTAAATTTGAAATGACTGTAGTATTCATTATTGTTTTGTTCAGGCGGTGCATTCGAGAGAAATATTAATATGGACCAACGTATCCAGCATCCTTCAGAATTCATGTGGTGAACCCCTGTGATTTCCCTGACGCAGCCCTGATGATGCTTCTGGTCTGATGGTGTTGGATCTACGGCAAGCAAGCAATGGTGTTTGGCACAACTTTAGGCTATTGTATGTTGTACACATGACAATAGTGCATGTGCTTTTTAGAGACAATTAGAATGTGCTAGCAAAGCTATTAGATCATGCTGTTTCCAGTTTTTTTCCCTGTCTCCGGTGTACTGATTATAGTTTGGAACGCTCTGTAGTGATACCTTGTTATAGTATTGGGTAGTGAGTACTGCATCTGCATTTGCCGGTTGAATCGTGAATTTATTCTCAAGCAATCAACGGTTGAATCGTGAATTTATTCTCAAGTGTTGATAAAAAATTAAGCCTTTTTGGAAATGTGAAACTATCCAATTTCAATCGAGGACTACAAGACCATAGTGCCAATCACTACGCATCTGAATTCAGCAACTGTTAAACGCGAAACCTACTTCTATTAAAGTGACGGGTGATTTCTCCACAAACAAAGAGCAATAGACGTGGGTGTAGAGGACGTGGGGCAGTGTGTCGGGAGTGCACACGGGTCGGCAGTTTGCAAGGGGCGAGGGGCGGGCGCGCACGTCGAACCAGGCTTTGGCCGTTGGGTGCAACACTCCGACCTGGCTACAGAATTCTTATTTTGTAGCTGGCTACAAATTAGCCTTATATAACATATATATTACATGTATATATATACATACATATACATAAGTAGGTAATTTTTTCAAACTTATGAAAGCCAAAGCCAGAAAAAACACCTCCACACCTACTTTCGGAAATAAACTAGCAAAAAGCTGCTTTTGGCTTTAGCTTTTGTTCGCAGCCAACCTCTTTGGTTGGGCTATCGGCTTTTGGAAAAGCCAAAGTCAGAAAAAGTCCAACCAAACACACCAAAAAGGTGGTCTCCTCCTCCTTTGACCAGTTGGCAACCCTATTACACTCAAGAACACTACCTAACTCACCTGAGCACTCCTCTCCTCATTTGATTTCCCACTCCAATCCTTAGCGGATTTGTTAGAAGATTAACGAGGATTGATTGAGCTTCATCTCTATTTTAAGAGCACTTGGTTCTACGTCATCGCCGACATTTGTTGTGTTTGTTACCCCTGGGGATTCATCCCCAAGACGGTTAGGCGTCACCCGGAGAGCTCCCAAGCTTGCGGTTGAGATAAAGGTTGTTAGTGTTGCCCCTCCCTTCGTGGATATTGATTATTGGATTTCAAGCTTAGCCTTGGTGGAAGCTTGGACAGATTTAGGCTTGAGAGCAACCCGGTCCTTCGTGGACTCCTCAACGAAAACGTAGGTTCCTTGATGGATCTAAACTTCACCGAAAAATCGTCTGTCTCCTTGTCTTCCTTTCGTTTGTGGTTAATCTTGTGGTTGTGTGCTTTAGTTCTTGCCTGTTCTTGCTCGAAATTCCTAGATTAACTAGTGTAGGAGGCTTGCTAGCTAGTGTCCCATTTTCCTTAGCTTTCTTGTGTTCCTAGCTGTTAGCTCGTAGCTTGAATTTCTCTGATTTTTCTATTTTGACTGCCGATCTACTTTCTACACGAGGCAGTCGGACTTCATCCTACTCTAGTCGGATATTTGTCTTAGTCGACTTTATCCTACTATAGTCGGACAAATCTTTTATGTGTTTCTAATTTGTTTAATTAAACACATTCAACCCCTCCCCTCCTCTAGGCGACTTTCACTTTTAAAGGTCAAATTCATGCTACGAAATAATCAAAAGCCCATATGTCATATTGTTAATAGAAAATTGTCTTTTGAGCACCATGTACACACGTGGGCTGAGAGATCTACTTAGCTCTAGTGTAGGACCAAATTGGAACTTGGTAAATTATCGAGGCATGCTAGTTGAATTTCTCTACAAGCCAACAAAGACAATAAAGCGTATAAAATTTTTGTGCCTCGGCCCGGATAAGCCAATTTGTAACTGCAACCGATAGATAATAAATAGGATAAAGTCCTTACGCCTCCTATTCCACAGCCGTGACCTTCGTTGTCGACCAACCATCCCTGCCACTCTGTCAGCCACCGGGCACCCGATTCAGCGCAAGCGGAATCTCAGGCTGCTCGAATCGTACAACACTACTACCTCCATTCCTTTATATAAGCATTTGTTGACTTCTCAAAATCGTGTTTGACCGTTCATTTTATTCAGAAAAATTATGATACTATTTTTTATTTTGTAATGGTTTGTTTCATCATTAGGTATACTTTAAAGTGAGATTTATTTTTTTCTTATTTTTTAAATATTTTTCTAAATAAGACGAATGGTTAACATGGTGTCCGGAAAGAGAATGCTTATATAAAGGAACGGATGGATTACTCCTCTATGACAGAGCCTGTTAGCGGCAGCCAGGCTGGCACAAAGAGAACAGCGCCAGAACGGAACCCAATTTATCAGAGGCGACAAATATTACATCTGGATTAGCTACGTTGGTTCTTGTGCCTTCTATGTACATAAATAGTTATTCGTACATCTTTTTGTGATTGCTTGAGCTCAGCAAAAAATTTCCATAATATCTCACTCAGAACAAAGACAAAGCAAATGCTTTCCTAATTTACAGGGAAGTAAGGAACCACTGTACCTGGTCCATTCAGTGCAAATTACTTCTTTCTCGTCATTTCCATTATGAAGTTTTACTCATTACAGTAAGTGAAGTGCGAACATCTTAGAAATTGTAAGCAATCCTGTTCTGTTCTGAACCTGGAGTCTGAAAATCCTATGTGAGTTGGCAAACCATGGATTCGTTATTATCAAGTCAGCAGCGGCTGTTGTGGCATCATTGACGTTCTTGGGCACAAAGGTCCACACAGCGAAGATGATCAGGCACATATCCAAACGTGAGCGCTGAGATAGGATTTAGAAACATAAGTTAGATATATACGGAAGAAGAAAAAAGAAAAATTTCTACTGCGAACTTTACATCTTTACCTGACTTAATGGTACTGTATCTTGTAAGACTGTTTTATCTTCACTGTCGCATCTGTTGTTCTGTGTGCTCACAAAGTCACAATGGGAACACATAAGATTGTGCCAGTAAATGTCGGCAGTGGAGTCCCAACATAATCTCTTGTATCCGGCGCTTGGTCCTTGTAGATCCCCGGACATAACGCAGGATCGTTCTTGATGATGGAGGATTCAGTTAATAGTCTCCTTGTAGATCCCTGAAGACAGTGCAGGATCGTTCTTGCAAACGCATAGGATTGGCTCCCTTTAGATCCTCGGAAATAATCTCCCTGCAGTTTTCGCCAATGACTCCCTAGACACGGCATGCATCATCGAGGTGCGGAATAGTTGCCGCGGATGAATCCCTTGATGGCGTCACCGTGGTGTTGTTTTCGTGCGGCGAACATGTGACGGGGATGGAGCGGCGACGGCGGCGTACTAACCTGGTCTCCGTATCTTTTAGATACCAGTACCATCACGTGAGGAAGTATCTTTTAGGAGACCAATACCATCACGTGAGGAAGTGATCTAATGGTGGGATTTCTAAGAATAGATCAAAGGTCAGATCTTTTGCTTTTTGTGAGAATTTCTAAAGTATTTCTCTTTTTTCTAGATATTGTGGTGGGAGGGTCCATGTCCTTTTAGTATTAAATAGATGCTCACAATGATATCTCAAGACAGTGGTAAATCTTGACACAAGATCAAGTTCATTCTAAAAGTTTTTACAAATGTTTTATTAGGAGACTGGAGTAGCACACATGCAGGACAATTGTTTGTCTCGTCATCATGCTTCGTTCACCTCAGAGGTTAATGCCAGCACAACGGAAAACATAACGCATAGCAAACACCACGGAGTCCCGATTTCTGTTGTAATATGATCCAAATTCAGTCTTGCTAGAGACGTCTAGAAGGTGTGAGAGGTGGAGTCCTCTCACGTTACGGATCGTATTAGTTAGCCACCCATATATACATCTTGTGTGTTGCACGGGAAAGAGAGAGACTCATCAGTAATTCCCCGCGTTTTGTAAACTCTCCTCATATAGTGAAAATTATCGGTTGACGCCCGTGGTTTTTTTTTTCCGCAAGGGTTTTTCACGTATAAATATGTGTCTCGTTTCGATCTTGTTTATGTATTATTTGTTAACAAGTGATGCACAGAGGCAGACACGAGATTGATTAAAAAAATTAAGGTTTAATTCCCCTCGTTCTTCAGCCGCCGCCGTCGCTCTGATTTTGCGCCGCGCTTGGGGATTCTCTGTGCTCGCCGCGTCCGAGCTGTGCTGGAGTCAAGTCGGAGTTTATTTCACCGTTGTTGTCCCGTTCTGATTAAAGTTGGGTGTGGCGTTGTCCAGATTGGATTTTCTATCTTGTCTGGCGTGAACTCGACGAGTTCTTTATTCGTGCGAAACTTGCGCTGCTCCTGTTGCTCCAGCGATTCACCTGCCGCAAGTGGCAGGAGTAATTGCATTGGCTCAAGACCCGAGTGAGCTTCTGTCGTCGTTTCCTCACGTGAGAAGGAACTTTTTGGCTTCTTTGCTACGCGTACACGAGGATTTGCACGCGTTTTTCGTGGATCTTTGCTAGGAGCACACAAACCTTCTACACAGGACATTGATCCTCCCAGTTCTTTGCTACGTGTACACAGAAGATGTACCAGGAACTCTACAGATTTGCTTTGTGCATACGAGGGTGTACCAGAGACGCTGCAGATTTGTTTTCTTGCTGATTTCTTCTATGGCTTCTCTCAAGTATGATGTTCCGCTACTTGATCGTGATATACGGTTCACTCTTTGACAAGTCAAGATGAGGGCAATATTAGCGCACACCGATTTGGATGATGCGCTTGATTCTTTATCTAATAAGAAGCAAGAGTCTTGGACCGAAGAAGAAAAGCGTCGTGATCGTAAGGCTTTTTCACAAATTCATCTCCATTTATCTAATAATATTTTAAAGAGGTTTTGGAACAGAAAACCGCTGCTGCTTTATGGCTCAAGTCGGAGTCGATCTCGCATGTCCAAGGATCTAACCAAGAAGATGCATTTGAAGATGAAATTGTTTACTCACAAGTTGCAAGAGGGTAATTCATGGGCCTCTTATTTATCAGTCTTCAAGGAGATTGTTTTGGATCTTGTGTCCATAGAGATAAAATATGATGATGAGGATTTAGCTCTCATGCTTTTCTGTTCGTTGCCCCCATCTTATTCAAATTTCAGAGATACTATATTATACGATCATGACACTCTTACCGTCAATGAGGTTTATGATGCTTTGCATGCAAAGGAAAAGATGAAATTGATAGTGTCTCATGATGTTGTCGCCAAAGATGATGGAGAAGGTTTGTCCGTCCGTGGTAGGACGAGAGAAGAAGAAATTCAACAATAGGAGAGATAAAAGTTCGAGCGGTCATCGCGGTCGCTCTAAATCCGAGAGGCAAAGATAAGTTCTACGGATATTGTAAAGGGAATACTCATGATATTTCTGAATGTTATAAGCTGCAGAATAAGGAGAAGAGAAAAGCTGCTAAAAAGGCTAAATCTAATCCTAGTGATGATGGTGTTGCTTCGTTGTTGCTACCGATGATAGCGATTCCGATGGTGATGTTCTTGTTGCTTTTGCTTGGATGTGCCAAAATTAATGAGGAATGGATTCTTGATTGTGCCTGCTCGTTTCATATTTGCATTAATAGAGACTGGTTTTCCACTTATGAATCTGTCTATAGTGGAGGCTCCGTTTTAATGGGTGATAACACTCCTCGTAAGGTAGTAGGCATGGGATCTGTTCAAATTAAGATGTCCGATGGTATGGTCGAACATTGACGGATGTGAGGCATGTTCCAACTACGACAAGAAATCTTATTTCTTTGAGTACTCTTGATCGCAAAGGGTATAAGTACTCCACTGGAGGTGGAGTTATGGAGGTAACTAAAGGCTCTCTTGTTGTCATGAAAGGTGATTTATTGACTGCCAATTTATATCTTCTTCAAGGCACTACTGTTATTGGCAATGTTTCTATTTCTACCAAGTCATTATCTCGATTCCGATGCTACTAATATTTGGCATATGCGTCTTGGGCATATGAGTGAGCTTGGTATGACAATTTTGAGCAAGAGAGGACTTCTTGATGGGCATAGCATCGAGTAAGCTGGATTTTTGTGAGCATTGTGTGTTTGGCAAACACAAGAGGGTGAAGTTCAACACTTCGGTTCATACTATCGAAGGTATTCTTGATTATGTGCATTCCGATATATGGGGGCCTGCTCGTAAGACTTCTCTTGGAGGTGCTCATTATATGTTGACAATTATTGATGATTATTCAAGGAAGGTATGGCCTTATTTCTTAAAGCATAAATCGAAGCATTTTCTAAATTCAAAGAGTGGAAGATTATGGTGGAGAAACAAACCGATAGAAAGGTGAAGATTCTTCGCACCGATAATGGGATGGAATTCTGTTCTCATGCTTTTAATTCATATTGTAAGTCTCAAGGCATTGTGAGACACCGCACCGTTGCTTATACACCTCAGCAAAATGGTGAGGCTGAGCGGATGAACATGACTATCATCTCTAAGGCTCGTTGCATGTTGTCTAATGTTGGCCCGAGTAGGCGTTTTTGGATTGAGGCTGCTTCCACTACTTGTTTTCTCGATTAATCGTTCTCCCTCTATTGCTATTGATAAGAAGACACCAATTGAGAGTTCGCAGAACTCTAGTGTGTAGATGGAGAATGTTATTGATTCAGCACATACATCGGATATCGATACAGATGCACCTATTGATGATGATTCATCTATTATCCCACATTCTCCCGTTGTGCAGTCTCCACAACGTTCTATTGCAGCTGACGAGTCTAGTAGGCCTCATGTTCGACCCAAGAGGTTAATTGAGGAATGCAATATTGCTGCTTATGCTTTGAGTTGCGTAGAAGATGTTGAAGGTACTGCTGAACCTTCTAATTATTATGAGCCTATTACTTCGCGGATTGCAACAATTGGGTTATCGCTATGCAAGATGAGATGGAGTCACTTGATAAGAATGGTACTTGGGATTTAGTGCCATTGCCTAAAGAGAAGGAGCCCGTTCGTTGCAAGTGGATTTTCAAGAGAAAAGAACATATTTCTCCTAATGAAACAAGTAAGGTATAAAGCAAGGTTGGTTGCTAAAGGCTATAGTCGGATTCCGGTATCGACTATAATGATGTGTTTTTTCCTGTTGTGAAACATAGCTCTATTCGCATTTTACTCAGTATTGTTGCTATGCATGATTATGAGATTGAGCAATTAGATGTTAAAACTGCATTCTTACATGGAGAATTAGATGAAGATATTTATATGGATCAACCTCGAAGGTTTTGCTATTCCTGGAAAAGAACACCTTGTCCGTAAGTTAACGAAATCTCTTTATGGCTTGAAACAATCTCCTAGACAAGTGGTATAAGAGGTTTGACTCCTTTATGCTCTCTAATGGATTTAAGAGGTCTGATTATGATAGTTGTGTTTATTTGAAGTTGGTTAATGGTTCAGCTATTTATTTGCTTCTCTATGTCGATGATATGTTGATTGCTGCAAAAGATAAGTCGAAATAGCCAAATTGAAATCACAATTGAGTAATGAATTTGAGATGAAGGATTTGGGTGCAGCAAAGAAAATTCTTGGCATGGAGATTATTAGAGAGAGAAAGTCCGGCAAATTATTTCTTAGTCGGAAAGGGTATATTGAAATGATCCTTCGTCGTTTCAATATGTATAAAGCTAAACCAGTGAGTACTCCTTTAGCTCCACATTTCAGATTATCTTCCGCTTTGTGTCCCGAGTCGGATAAAGATATTAAGTACATGTCTAGAGTTCCTTATAACAGCTAGCAGTTGGTTCCCTTATGTTTGCTATGGTTTGCTCTCGTCCTGATTTATCATATGCACCGAGTATTGTCGGTAGATACATGTCTAATCCTGGTAGAGGGCATTGGAAAGCAGTTCAATGGATTTTGAGATATTTGTGGGGTACTTCGAATGCTTGTTTGCAGTTTGTGAAATATGAAGATGGAATTGTTGGTTATGTTGATTCAGATTATGCTGGTGATTTGGATAGAAGGAGATCTCTCACAGGTTATGTTTTCACCATTGGTGGTTGTGCTGTTAGTTGGAAAGCTTGTTTACGATCTATTGTTGCTTTATCAACTACTGAAGCTGAATATATGGCTATTTCTGAAGCTTGTAAGAAAGCTATTTGGCTTCGAGGTTTATATGCTGAGCTTTATGGAGATGATTCTTGCACTACTATATTCTGTGATAGCCGAGTGCTATTTACCTTACAAAAGATTAGATATTTCATGACCGGACAAAGCATATTGATGTGAGATATCATTTTATCCGAGATGTTATTGCTCTTGGTGATATTAAAGTGTGCAAGATCAGTACGCATTTTAATCCTGCTGATATGATGACAAAGTCGGTTCCCACTGCTAAGTTTGAGCTATGCTTAAGCTATTGGTTGGTGTTACAGTTTAAGTCCTAGTGACTTGTTGGCGCACGGTGCTATTTATTATTGAAGGGAGTTCATTGATGATCCTTCATTTGCTGCAAGATGGAATTTGTCTCAAGGTGGAGTTTGTTGTAATATGATCCAAATTCAGCCTTGTTAGGGACGCCTAGGAGGTGTGAGAGGTGGAGTCCTCCCACGTTACGGATCGTATTAGTTAGCCACCCATATATATACATCTTGTGTGTTGCACGGAGAAAGAGAGAGACTCATTGTAATTCCCCTGAGTTTTGTAAACTCTCTTCATATAGTAAAGATTGTCGGTTGGTGCCCATGGTTTTTTTCTCGCAAGGGTTTTCCACGTAAAAATCTGTGTCTCGTTTCGATCTTGTTTATGCATTATTTGCTAACAATTTCCACAGACTTCATTGTTCTCTTATAAAGATGTTCTCTTATAGCTTCCTTTAATTTTTTATTGCGACTTTTGGATGTTACAAGGAACTGCTTTCAGCTTGGCCTTGGCCCCCTAGTGGTCCGAATTGGCAGCATCGTCGTCCTCATCGGAGGTCACAGGCTCCTGCTGCTCATAACGTTTTGCCCCTGCGAGTTGCCCATGAGGTCAGTGAATGATTTATGATATGCTCCAAGCGAGAATGCTCAACAGCTCGGAAAATTGGTTCAGATACATACAGCGCAGCAGCGTTGAAATATCGATGGCGTCGTCATTAGGGAGTTTCATGTCGGTATCAGCTTCATGGAGGTTGTGGCGGTGTTCGTACGCCTCCAGAATTAGCTCTCGCGCGGGCTTCTACACACGAAGCAATCTTTAGAATATTAACGGACCTCTGGTGTTGTAATGGCTAGCTAGCTAGGACGAGTAGGGCAAATAATGTACTCACCGTTTGGGCCTTGTTGTCCAGGAGCTTCCGTAGCGGACGACATTCCACACCGTCGATCTGGATCATGAAGAGGCGATCGAAAATGGAGTCCACATAGATGGTGCCTTTCACGCCATTGTACACCTACACCTTTTCTCCTGGTGCACAAACCCTAGCGTGCTGGATCGTGATATACCACATTCGGTCTGTCATGCCGTCGCCCACAATCTGCTCGGCCGGCAAAAAACAGAGCAATCAAAAAATGGTACGACCTGAAATAATGCTGGGCAATGGCTCGTTTCCCTGATAATAAGATGATCAAGCAACTAACCGTGCGCAGCTTGTCATACTTGACGTTCAGCATCCTGCTGAACTCTTGGACAGTATCGATGTTGTTTCTTGTAAGCTCCCTGTGGAAATCTCCATCTTTGTCGATCATCTCCAGCCTCCACACAGGGTCGCCGAGGACGGGAGGGTAGTGCTTCCGGTTCAGATCTCCGACCACAAAGGCCTCGGTCATGGCCTCAATAATCCTAAAGGAATCATCATCGTTGTTTTTCGGCACAGCATACGCACCGATGCGGAACATACGACAGGCGACCCAGGAGGAGTCGTCCGTGAAGTGGAGCGTGTCTGCAGTGACACACCCGTCCATCATGGTGAGTGCGTGGTTGCCTTTGAGAAGCGGTATGTCCTCGTGGCGCCCCTTCACGATGGCTTTGTTGAATTCTTCTTCGGTGGTGGACCAATCTTGTGGAAAGTCCCCTATGAGCGGGACCAGATTGATAATCAGGTTCAAGGGGTAAGACAACGGGCACCCGGTTTTCACGTCCACGAGGATGATCTGCAGCGGGTTGCCCATGGCATCAACGATCCTGCTGCCGGTGTGGATCGGTAGCCGTGGTGGGCTCTTGAACGCCAGACTGCACTCCAGTTTCACCGCCTGTAGGCTGTGGCTGCGCTCGTACGCCTCCCGCATCGCCTGCTGCACGAGTCTCTGTATGAAACGGTGGTTAAAAAAGAAACAATTTTCGTGAGTCATTAGCAATCATTTTGGATCTTGTTGGAGAAGCTTTTGGGTCCAGAAAACTACTGGAAAGTAATCCTCTAGCTAGCTAGTCATGGCAGTTGGATGATGGACGCACCTTCTGGACCTCGTCCAGCTGCTGCAGTGTGCACTGCACATTGCCAAACTCAACCTTGACGAGGTGGAAGACCGAGTTCACGTAGATGGTTGCATGCACCGTGCTGTAGGCGTACACCTTGGGGCCGGGGTTGACCCGGGTCCTCGCATTTTGCGTAATCGTCTCCCATGTACTGTCGGTTTCCACGCCGTCGCCCATTATCTGAGTTATTATATGGTGCAATAAATATATCGGCAATCACAGCTCAATTGGAGAATACTACTGTATATGACAAGGTAGCTTAAATGCCGTGGAAAAAAAAAGAAAGAAAAACTAACTGTGCGCAGCTCGTCTGACTTGACTGCTAGCATCCTGAGGAAATCTTGAACGTTTCTGACATTGTTATGCCTCAGCTTCATGTGGAACACTTCTCCCAACGTGATACCTTGTAGCCTCCAGACTGCATCACTGGGCACAGGAGAGACGATGCTTATCCCATATCGTGCACCTGAGAAATACCCAAGCGGTCAGTGAGGGAATGAAGTATATCCTCCAAGATAGAAAGAAAAATCTGCTAATAAGATACGTACGAGTACGACCCAGCAGCCAAGAAAGGTCCATAGTCTCTTTATCACGTAATTCAATGGCCTGCAGGTTGTGGCGCTGCTCGTACGCTTCAAGAATAAGCTCCAGCACGAGAATCTGCAGAATTTGACAAGGTTGACGGACCTCAGGTGAGCTGATGGCTTGCTAGCTCTCAAGCAGGCAGACTTCGGACTCACCTCTTGGGTATTCTCGACCTGCTCCAGCTTCAGCGGACACGCGACTTCTTCGTCCATCATGTCGATGGCGAGTCGGCCGAAGACAGAGTCCACATAGATGGTTCCTTTCTCGCCTACGTACGCGTACATCTTATCTCCAGGGTCGCAGGTTCTGGCATGGTCGGTCGTGGTCTGCCACATTAGATCACCCAGAATCTGCTTCGCCGGCAAAAAGCAGAGGAATCATTAAAAGGCACATCACGATTCATGCCCAATAAAGGCTTCTTATTACCAATAAGATGATTAGGGAACTAACCGAACGCAGGTAGTCGGGCATGACGTTCAGCATCCTCAAGAACTCTTGGACTGTATGGACGTTGTCGCTCGTCAGCTTCCTGTGGAACTCTCCGTCCTTGTCGATCATTTCCAGCCTCCAGACCGGGTCTCCCAGGACGGGAGGGTAGTGCTTCCGGTTCAGATCTCCCACCACGAACGCCTCAGTCATGGCCTCGAGTATCCTTACAGAACCATCGTAGCTGCCACCCGGCACAACGCATGCCCCGATGCGGAACTTGCCGCATGGCACCCAGGACGAGTCGTCTGTGAACAGGAGCAAGTCCGCGACGATGATGTGCCCGTCCCTCATGACAAGGTTATCGTCGCCGAGCAGGTGTAGCCTCTTGAGGAGCGGAACATTCTTCTGGCGCGGCTTCACAATGGCCTCCTGAAATTCTTGGGCGGACCAGTCTTTGTACAAGGGGAAGTCCCCAAATAACAGGACGAGTTCGATTTGCAGCTCCATCGGGAGTGCCCACAGCGACCATGTTTTTGTGTCCATGAGCACGATCTCCAATGGGTTGTCTGATGCGCCCCCAATGCAGCTGCCAGTGTGGATTGGGAGTCGTGGCTGGCTCTTGAACACTAGCTTCAACGTCTGTTTCACCTCCTGGAGGCTGTGGTGGTGCTCATATGCCTCCCATGTCGCCTGTTGCACGAGTTTCTGTATGCGACAGGTATTATTAGAGATAAAACAGCTGGCTAGAGGACAGTGGGTTTGTCGGTTTGTCATGAGTAGACGGGGAGCAAAAGCACAGAATTCCACTGTTGGATGTGGCAAACAATGGACACTAATTATATATGAGTAGCAATAGTAGTAGGTCGATGATGGACTCACCTTCTGGTCCATGTCCAGCTGCTGCCGCAGGCACTCCACACCGCCAAACTCAACCTTGACGAGGTCAAAGATGGAGTTTAGGTAGATGGTGGTGTCCTCACTTCTGTAGGCGTATGCCTTGTCGATCGGGACGACGCAGTCTCTCGCGTGTCTGGTAACCATACTCCATGTATCGGATTCCATTCCCTTGCCCATTATCTGTGTTAACATGGCGCAAAAACAAAATAGATGAGCAACCGCTAAAATAAAATATGTAACTATATATGCCACTCAAACGTTGTGTCCAAAAAAAAACAACCTCCTGCAGCCTATCAGGCTTGACCGCTAGCATTCTGAGAAACTCCTGCACGTTCCTGACGTTGTTCTGGGTTAGTCTCTTGTGGATCTCTCCTCCCCACGATATTCCTTCTAGCCTCCAGACTTCGTCACCAAGAGCAGGAGGGTGGGACTTCTTTGTCATCTCAGTTGGGATGTCATGAATCTTGAAGGCCTTAGTCATGCCCTCGAGGATCCTTTGAGGGCCGTCATAGCTGCCCGACACGACACACACGCCGATGCGGAAGTCATCAAACAGCTGCAGGTTATCTGTGAATTGGAGCTCGTTTACGGTGACATATCCATCCCTGATGGTTAGTCTGACGTCACCGGAGAGCTCTCCTTTCACTAGGCGCGGATCCATGGCGGTCCAGTTAAGAGGCAAGGAAGTCCCTATGAGCGATACTAGCTTGATGTCTATCTCCACAGGGTGTGCCATCGGCGACCCAGTTTCCATGTCCATCAGAACAATCTCCAGTGGGTTGCCAATGACATCGCGGATTGTGCTGCCAATGCCGATGGGGAGCCGCGGTTGGGTCTGGAACACCAGCTGCCACTTGTAATATCTATTGTAGTGTAGCTCATCACCATGCCGATCTTTAACCATGAAGGCCTCGGTCATGGCCTCAAGGACCCTGGGGCCCCCGTAGGATCCCGGCAGAACCCGCACACCGATACGGAACATGCAGCCACACGCATGGGAACTGCACGTGAACATAAACTCATTGAAGGTGGCGCGACCATCCCACATTATGAGCCTGTGCTCACCAGCAAGGAGCGGACTGTTCCCTTCCAGATCCTGCACGATGCCCCTCTGAAAATCATTAGCATCCCAACAGTCCCGCGGAAAATTCCCTAAGAGCGGGACCAGCTCGATCTGCAACACATTCGGGAGAGCCGATGATGGCTCGCCAGTCTTCGCGTCCACGAGAATCACCTCCAGCGGGTTGCCGTTGGCATCCTCAATCTTCTCACCGGTGATGATCGGGAGCTTGAGAGTGCTGTGGAACACCAACTTCCACTTTGGACGCTCCACTGGTGGTTTCTCTTGCCCCCTGAACAGTTAGGTAGATTTTCGTTAGGTGTCCTTGGAATGTGCAATCGATCACTATTACAGCATAGAGAGATCAATACTGTTGTGGTTAGATATGTGAGTTTGGTGTATTCGCTGGAAATGTCCAAAACCTGTCAATTTCTACCTGGAAAATTTGGCCTATTTCATTATCAACAATCTATTTGCAACATAAAAGGTCTCATCTTCGGTCCAAAAAAAAAGTCTCATGCTTGGAGTGTATAGTATTCATGTTTTTAATGATCTCCTGCTTGGAGCCCTTTTTGGCTCAATGAATCGCGTACACCAAGGGAAACAACCACATGGATCCTATGTGATGAATAGAAATGCAATGTAGGAAACTGACTTCCGTCTTGACACCTATGAACATAAATGTGCTGGATAAACTGTGCCGCATAGTTATGAGCTAAGTTACTTGCTTTATCATCATTTTGGTCAAAGTGGCATTAAACACCCGTACTATGATGGGCTCCATGCATTACAGGGATGCCGTTGGCTGTTCAAAAGACAACATATATATTTGCAAGGTTTTCTATTCCAGTACTCTGACAAATAGTTAGCTTAATTGGGTTGGACCAGTTAACGAATGGACTGGAACATGGCCCAACAACAAAAACATAAATTGACTCACATAGTAATTGATATTGGGACCACTATGATACAATTGAAAATGAAAAACTATTGTTTGGTATTATTTGCTCAATCCACTAAAAATGTGAATTAGTGCACGTGGCCGCTACCAGACGCACCACTGCGCGCACCTGTCATTATGCATGTAGTGCCACGTTCATGGTATGTTTAACAGGGAACATTTTTTGGTGACTATGAAAGACCTCATATAGTTCACTTTCTTTACCCAAGCATTTGCGTACCTGTGAGATTCACGATTCTCGTGACGCCTTGCCAAGAATATTTTTACATTCTGCAGCTCCAAAAATAAAAGAAAATGAGCCACTTTAAATACAATGATACAAACGTTACATGTTGTAATATGTGCAACCAAATCTAGCTAGATTGAAAAATCATTTAATAATGTAGGTATTTGAATTGTATCACTATTGGTGATAGTTGTTATTTCCCTTAAAATTTCAATACAAATATGTAAATATTCATACCTTGTAAAACATTGACGTTGGGTCCTTTCTTGGCTCAGTAATAATGCCCGGGGAACATTTTGAATTGAGTTTTCTGTTTCACTCAGTACACGTATAATTTCAGAGATTGTGGGCCTCTTCTTTGGGTCATTGTGAGCGCAGATTCGTGCTATTTCAATGCATCTCTCCATTAGTTGGCATTCTACATTTAATGATTGATGCCACTGCAGAGTACAAGGATATCACGGATGACAGCAAGAATACATTGCAAAACGAGACGTAAACTTCCATACATTTTTTCAGACCTTGTTTATTATATACTCCTCTATTCTTTTAATCATCTCGTTAAGACATGCTTAGCTAGTTCATGTTTAGGTCATTTCCTTTGTCTGAAACGATATGACTTAAAGAAAGGAGGAGTATATGGAAGTACAGTAATACCAGTTTAAAAAATATATTAACAAGGTACACGTCCTTAGTTGTCCTTAGTTCGGTAAAAAAAAGAAGGTTATGCGTCTGTAGTATGTGCTAGGTGGAATTACACAAAATCCGAAGCACTATGTTAATTTGGTGTGATAATATACACATTACAGAATCTAAGGATATGAGTAGGGTGAGTGGTTACCGCCTAGTGTGATGGTTTAGTCAACATGATTCCTCAGGTATCCAAGAAATGTATATTGGAACGAATACTACTACAAAAAAGATTATTAGTGACGTTCATCATTTAAGGCACACAGTGGTGAACATTGCAAAAGCCATCATTTAAGGCACACAGTGCTATTTCAATCTGCTTCAGTTATTCGCTATATATACTTTTTGGATACTGTTATCGTGACTGAATCTTTGATGATCATTTAATGCATTCAATTTCGGGAAATATACCACCTTGCTCAAGCACACAATCACAAGAATGACGAGACAATGCATCCTATAAAATTGCAGTATCAATTTGAAAATATTATATAAAGATAGAGGCATTTGAATGTGTTTGTAGATTCTCCTTACGTTTTCAGTGATACTCTCATTAATCCCAATTAATAATCTTATAATGATAATGCCCAAACTGTATATATCTGACTTGGATGATATTTTTCCACTATCTATCAATTCTGGTGCCATATATCCTCTGCAATCAATATCATGAGAATATTATGTTTAAGGGATTGGTATGAGGAAAGATATTCATGATATCTAAAGAATGTGAGCTTACAGTGTACCCTTGAGGTTGCAAGTTATCATTGTAGACTGAGTTCCATCATTGCACCTTGACAAACCAAAATCTGTAATCATGGGATTCATCTGAGCACCCAGCAGGACGTTTGCTGGTTTTAGATCCAAATGATTAATCCGTTTCTGATGAAGATAATGCAAACCCTGACAAATTCCCTTAATAATTTTATAGCGAACATTCCATTGGTACCCATGAGTCTTTTCTGCAGACATGACTAAAGGAGTAGTCATAACCATTCTCAACACAACCAAAGGAATCAACTTCTTTGTGAAATGAATCTTTCATTTCTTATATAAGTAGTCATATTTCTAGGAGATAATAGGCACAGTACCTGATATAGGCACCACAACAAAATTGAAAAATGTATACCCTACTTATATTATATTATACTATATTATTTGCACATATGTAAATATAGTCTAATAAGGTTATTAGATGGAGTAATGTAGAAAATACCTTTAAGATAATCTAGGAGATTTCCATTTGGTGCATACTCAAAGCAGAGAAACCGTTTCCGCTCATTAGCGACCATCATATCTTTTCCCTCCACCTTCATTACTACTTCATGTGTATATGCACAATAGCCTAAAAATCTTACAATATTTTCGTGGTTTACTCCTGTTAGACATTTCACTTCTGCCATAAATTGTGTGTCAGAAAAATCCTGTGAGGAATGAAGCTGCTTTACTGCAACCATGACATCATTTCTAAGAGCTCCCTGATTAACACATATATATATACTATGTAAGGATGGACACGGATAGCACCACATTATCTTTATTATGAAAGCATATTTACCAATCAAGAAGAAACATGAAACAATATATATAGCATACCAGGTAAACAATTCCAAATCCACCATGACCAATCACTTGACAGAAATTTTTTGTAATGGATTCAATAACTGAATATGATATCTGGACAGGTTCCGGGCTTTCATTTATAGACAAACGCTCCAACATGCGCTCCAGTCCTTCAACTTCATTTCCTTCTTCAGCCATTTCTGTAAGTAGCAAAAATACAGTTGACTAAGCTTAAATTTTCACACTTCAATACGCCATGTAAATCTCTCTCTCTCTCTCTCTCTCTCTCTCTCTCTCTCTCTCTTGAAGGACACTAGCACTAACAACGTGTAGATTTGTATATAAAGAGGAGAGCAAAATCGATTCTTCCAAAGGGATTCAATCGAGAGCTGGAGGTTCTGAAAGCACTAACCTGGAAGACCTGAAGGGACGCCAGAAACTACTCACGACGCAGCCAAGATTGCAGGAAGAAGGGAGCGTGCTTAGTGTGGGATGCTGATGTTGACTGTGGACTGTCAATGGTGGGAAGTTTCGTACAGTATCACATATTTCAATTTGTTTTTGTACGTGTCTTTCTGCTGGCCTCGCTCATAATTATATTACTATAAATTAATGCTAGGCCACATGTTGGCTGTTCTTTTACTACAAAATATTCCATCACTACCTATTTTAATTTTTTAGTAGCTAGCAGTTTATAATGAATATTTTGTATCTTTCTTTAATAACTCTATTACAGTTATGATGTGCTCTTTACTAGATAATTACTAAAACAGCTAAAAAAGACAATTACCAAAATTGCTGGCACTAACAAATAAATTGTTGGGAAAGTTGTACATCTTGTTGTGTCTCAGAAAATTATGATAACTACAAAATCAATGAGACCTCCCCCTCAATTCACTTGCCCCATCTCTCCCATCATGCATTCCCCGGAGTACTAATATCAAATTCATCTTTGTTGTAACCAAGGTGGGTTTTAGCTTATCCTCCCACATTTTTTAATGTGGGCCATGTTTTCCTACAAGAGATTTTGCTAAAATTGGCGTTCAGTTAACTAGACGATGGTAACCATTCACAGAATTCAAATTTAGCAATTCTGGATGGTGAGAAATGATTGGCTTTTGAACGAAGTCGATCCCATGTCTAAACATTGCGAAAGAAAAATCTTAAGCAATTTAGCTTGTTGTTTCACATAGCTAAGAAGAAATACGTCCTATGTATTATTATAATATGGATGGAATCAATCATATAGTGTTGTTTTTTTAATTCTTTCTTGTTTTTACCCTTCGTTCCTTTTTTCTCTTGTGTCCAGACTACTGTTTTATTCAATAAAACTTTGTCAGTAGGGGATCTGAACTCCTGTGGTGGCTATTTTTTTAGAAAGCAAAATCGTACCTATATGCGTGTCCGCACAAAGTATTTCAGTTTTACGATGCACCAATAATATGATTTAGCAGAAACATTGTTACACAGCGAGCAATATGATTTAGAGAAACAATAAATCATGCCATGTACTACCTCCATTCCAAAATGTAAGCATTTGTTGACTTTTCAAAATTGTGTTTGACCGCTTGTCTTATTCAAAAAAATTGTGAAAAAATAAAAATAAATACATCATATTTAAAATATATCTAACAATGAATCAAAATTTAACAAAATAATCAATATTTTTGTAAATTTTTTGAATAAGACAAACGATCAAACTCAATTCTGAAAAGTCGATAAATGCTTACATTTTGGAACGGAGGTAGTATATATATGGGAGTCTTATATTTTCTCGAATTAATATTCTCCTATGTACTGCCGACAACTTTTGAAGGGCACGTGGGCATCCACTTGTTGTTTTGGCATCGGAGATTTAAACTTTATTTATGGGTGCGTGGGAAGAGCCACCCGAGGTGCACAACATGCATAAGAATAACAATAATCTGTTGCCATCCTCGAAACTTTTGCTGGCTTCCCATCTACGGAAGTACTGAGGCTTTTATATATAATATATGCTGCATCCTGCTGTGCTGGTGCTCTCAGTCGCAGAGGTAAAATCAGGACACAATCTGAAGGAAAGATGGAGCGGCTAATATGCATGCACTAGGTGGCATGTTCTCAATCCGGATATTTCAACGGCTGAGAGTGTCGCCGCGTGTAAATATTTGGACGACGTAGCTGCGAGAGCTGAATCGGTGGGCCTCAAGCTCACAGGTTAGAGCTCCTAAATCACACTCCTATTTTGATATTTAGGGGCTTCCTCTTATATTAGGAGCCTGAATGTTTTTGTCAACTCCAGCAGCACCTCCGATAATCTGACTCTTATTTTTCTTTGGGTGGATGGGGTCCGCTCGTTAGTGAGTCAGCAGTAGTACAAGCATCAGGCCCACTCGTCGGAGAAGACTAGGCCTATGCGCCACCGGGACGGAGCTCTGGCCCGACGGCGAGCTTGCCCCCTCGGGCACCGCACCGAGCTGCCCCACCGTGTGTTGCCAACGCGACACACCGGTCGGCCGCAAGGGAGGAAGAGGCGGCGGCGGATCTTGGCCTGGAGGGAGCTGCAGGCGGTGGCTGCCGACGTCTTGTCGTCGGGCCCGGTCCGAGCCGGCCGCGACTGCGTTCAACGACACTTGGGACGGCGGCGGCCAGGCCGCTTGTGCCCACCCCGAAGCCGCCGTCGAGATCGAACACGACGGCCGGGAGGAAGCCTTCCGAGCGCAAGAGGCGGGAGGCGGCGCGCGCGGTCGGAGGGAGGTGGGTAGAGGTGGCGCGCACCGCCGGAGGGGAGATGGGAAGGTGGCTGAGCTCCGCGTGGGAGGGCGCTGAATAGTGAGGCGGCGACACTCTTGATCGGAGGAGATAGAGTAGAGGAGGTGAGAAGAAAGAGAGGAAAAAATAAAGAAAAAAAGAAAAAACTATGGGACCCACCCAATTCCGGGGGTTGGAGGGTGGATTTTGGAGCCCTCCCAATTTAGGAGCACGTTTAGGAGTATTGCTGCAGTTGAATTTTGTACCAAAACTTCTAAATTTTAGGATTAGAGGCTATTTAGGGAGATTGCTGGAGTTGCTCTTACGACATAGAGTAATTGCAGCTCTCCTATTCTATGAAGTTAATGTATTTAGATGTAAAACAATCTCATACATATATATTTGGACCTACCAAAATTTATGAGAATATTGCTCTCTTGTATGAAAAAACTAACTAAAATAGGAAATGATCTAAGCTATCATATAGTGCATGCTTTTGAGATATAATAAATATTTGTAAGACTACCCACACTCGTCATACTCTATTCGCATCCTCTAAAAGGAATATTCTATCCTAGTCGGTAAGATTCTCTCCATTATATCCAGTTTTGCTGCACCTGTTCATACTCTATATCCATCCCCTGTATCAACTACCCAATATTTTATTCAACCATCTCCAACTACCATCTCCTTTCATCTCTCCTTCTCTTTTATTTTTTTCATTCTTTCCCTTTTATAATAGTTTAGCAATCCAATTTTTAATTAAATATTCCTTTCTATTTTTTCTACCTATTTTTTATTTTTATCCCTTTTTCTCTTTTTTTTTCTTTCCCCATTTTCTCTCCTTCTCGGCCTCTCCGCCCGGCCTCGTCCCTCGCCTCTTCCCTCTGCGCCTTGAGCTCCCCTCTTGGAGGGGTCTGTCTCATCAAGTTGGATGGTCTTGGAAGAGACTGCTTCGGTCTTAAGCTTCTCCTTCGCAACCTTCTTGGACGGTCCTTCTTATTCAAGCGACGCTTGCTTAATCTCCCGACGTTCTTCCCCTAAGTTGACTTGAACTACCAATTTAGTAATGTGAACTTCACAAGCATAAGCGGTCTGAATATTAGACCGGAATGATAGGACTCCTTTTGGTCCTGGCATCTTCAACACCAAATACTGATAGTTTGGAATTGCCATAAACTTAGCAAGAGCCGGTCTTCCTAATATTGCATGATATGCCGATTCAATATCCACACCTGCAACGTGATGAGCTCCTTTCTGAAGTTTTTTGGTCCCAAATGTAACCGGCAGCGTAATATGCAACAAAGGAAAGCTGTTTCTACCGGGCACGATGCCATGAAATGGTGAAACACTATGCTCTAAGTCTACAACCGAAAGCCCAAGCTCCGGAAGAGTCTTAGCAAAAAGGATATCCAAACAACTTCCACCATTGATGAAAGTCTTCTTTAGGCGAGCTTTGTGAATGATCGGAGCTAGAATAAGCGGGTATCGACCAGCCTTAGGCAAAACTTCAGGATGATCAGCTCTACTAAAGGTGATCGAGACTTCGGACCATCGCAAATATTCCGGAGTGACAGGAGCCACGGCGTTGATCTCCCTCGGAGAAAGTTTCTGCTTTTGCTTGGATTCATAAGCATCAAGTCCGCCACAATCATGTTCACCTCCCTCTCGGGTTCCCGGAATTCATCATCTTTTTCATCGTCTCGCTTCGCATCCTTGCCCTTATCATCCTTATAATTCTGTTGCCCTGACCGAGGAGCAACCTTCAACGCATATGAACCAAAATGCCTCAACAAGAAGCACTCTTTATATTTGTGATTCCCATGATGAATCATGCATGGGCCCTCAAGCAGATCTTCAAACGAAACCCGCTCCCTTGGTCCTCTTTTGGGCGGTGTTGGACGATCTCCACCATGCGATTGCCCTATTGCAGCGACGAGGTTATCAACCTTACTCTTATTGTTCTTGGAGCCGGACGGGTTCCCATGGTCTTGCTTCAACTCTTTCCCTTTGTTCCCATGCAGATTCACCACGTTAGACTCCCTAGCAGCGTAATCATCTGCTATCTTGAAGCACTCGAACGCCGTCATGGTAAGATTCTGGTTCTTCCGGCCAATCTTATGAACCAATGCTTCACTTCGATGCCAACTTGGAACGCAGCAATCACTTGCTGATCAGGAACATTGGGGATTAAGGTTTTCTTGCTGCAAAAACGTCGAATGTAATCTGTCGGCGGCTCATCGGGCTTCCGCCCGATCCTGTTAAGGTAGAAGAACTTTCCTGGCTTCTCACAGGATGCCTAAAAATTCTCTACAAACTTCTTAGTCGGTTCGCCCTAAGACGAAATAGACTCTCTTGGTAGAGAACACAACCATAGAAGACCAGCTTGCTCCATACATATGGGAAGATAATTGGCCATAACAAAAGTATCGCCTCCTACGGACCGCACAGACCGTCGTATACATACAAAGCCACTCAGCTGGATGGGCTTTGCCATCATATTTGTCAATATTTCTAGGCTTAAATCCCTTCGGATACCTGCAAATTCGAAGATCTCGCGTGAAGGCAGGTATAACCGTATACTCATCGTCCTCAAAGCCGGTCCGGACCGGTGATGGGGAGCGGTGACTGTAATGCCGGTAGTTACGATCACGGTCGTCATCGGATTCGTCATCATAGCGGTTTATTCCTTCGTCCCGTATTAGGGCCAAACCGTCGATCATCGTTTCCCGAAGAGGCAAAGATGGAGGCGGAGGCGGTGGGGCGGCGCTTGCTCGTCATTGTCGCCACGTACGAGTTCTCTATCTCTCCCATTGTGATCACGCCCATGCCGACTCGAATGATTCATGTGTTTCCCAGCATGACAACCATGACGATTGTCATTGAGGTTATTATGAGACTCGTGATCATACCAAAGGACAAGCCATTTTTTCATTGCTTAGTGGCTAGATTGGGACTACATGATTGACACGGATGATCCCACCTTTAACGAGTGTAATTGTAGAGTGCAAGACCAAGAATGTGAGCAATATCATAGCACTTCATAGAGATTGCAACAATAAGATCATTGCTTAGTTTTATACCACCTTATTTGTTGAGGAGCATGACAACTGTCGGAAAACTACATTGGATGATGGAAGGATAGTGGTATGAGATCACATTTGCACAGTGTGCTAGAATCCTTGACCGTACTCCCAAGACTAAGAGAATGGAATTTATATACCCATGGAACAAAATGGCAGCGAGAGGATACATCAATGATTTGCTTCTTTCCTATGGCTACATAAATAGGATGCTCATGAGAACTCTCATGCCTAGGGAAGATGACTCTACAAGCATTTCTCCCTATAATATATAGGTCCATCCTTGCTGCTATGGCCCTCTCTCTTTGACATAGTACTCCATTCTTAGTGTTTGATGTTATTTGGGAGGAGATAAATTCTATTGCAAATTCTTCTTTGAAAAGTTGTGGCTATGATCATTACATCACGTATATGATTGAGAGAGTCACTTGTGGCTCCTTTGTGTGCAAGGAAGAGCACAAGTCATATCATATAAAAATCCTTCCACACATAGCCAACAGAAGATTATGACAATGTTGTTTTGACCGCAAAAAAAAGATGCGGTTGATGTGAGACCACAACATGAGAAGCGAGCAGAAAGAGACTTAGATGAAAGGAAGGTCAGTTTTGAGTAGAATGATTATGCTTCTCGGATTTATGGTGATTTGATATTGGTGGCTATGTCTGCAATTATGGACTTGGAGGAGAGGTACAGGATATTCTATCTCATGTCAAGCTACTTCTTTTGACCCTCCTTAAAACTGAAGCAAAATGCAATTTGGAGAATACACGCTATGGAATTTATTGATCATCCTTTTTGGTGCTAGATGCCAAAGGGGGAGAGAAGATTAAAGCTCAAGTTTAGGTGGCACTTCCTTGTCAAGTTTAGGTGGCACTTCCTTGTGGGCTTGAGAACAATTTGTAATGAGTGCTATGTGTGTGAACCTCTTTATTTATGTTTTAAGTATTGTAAGTCCCTTGATGTCGCCTAGAGGGGGGTGAATAGGCGATTATAAGAATTTTAACAATTAAAACTGCAGCGGAAGACAACCTGCCGAAACGGAGAATCCGGTTTGGCAAGCCGGAGAGTCCGGTTTTGCCGGAGACAGAAACTCGAAACTTGCCCTTTTGAAGATTGACCCCTCTAGCTCAAATATAAAGTACTAGGGTATGTAGAAGAGCTCAAGCAATAATATCCACGAGAGAATCTATGCTCGACCACACAAGAAACCTAGTAGATCGAGGTTTGCATATAAACACCAAATGAGAAGAAAAACAATGCAAACCAAATGAAGCACACAAGGATTTGTTCACCGAAGTTCGGTGGCTCTCAAAAGCCACCTACGTCTCCGTTGAGGAAGCTCTACAAACGAGTCGGGTCTCTTTCAACCACTTTCCTCCTTTCCACTATTGTTTCTTTCCTTGCGGCGGCGAAACAAGCCTTTCACAAACTTTCCCAAGGCTCACCACAAGCTTGGGAGCTCTAGGGAGACACCTAGCCGTCTAGGAGGCTTCACCTCCAAGAGTAACAAATGCTTCACGGATTTGCGACGAAGTGCTCAAATGCTCAAGTGTAAGAATGCTCTCTTGTGCTCTCTAATTCAAATTCTCTCAACCCAATCCAAAGGATTTAGCTATAGGCTCACAAATCTCACAAAGAGAGGTTGGAGAGAGCTCTAGGACACCTTGGCTCGGGATATATGCGTGGATATGGTCAGCCCCTCTAAAGGAGGGTGTGGTGGAGTATTTATACTCACTCCTCGAAAACTAGCCGTTGGGATCCGGCTAGTGAAAACCGGAACCTCCGGTTTGGGAAACCGGAGACTCCGGTTTTCCCGGATATAGCCGTTGGGATTCAAAACCAGTCAAAACCGGACACTCCGGTTTTGCCAGAACTGAGAGAGAGTGCAAGTGATGGCCATTGTGTGTTTCACTCTTCTCACTTGGGTTTTTGTTGAGCACCGAGACTTACTAGCTATCCATGTAGCATCCCTCTTGATAGAGCGGCATACCTATACTCAAGATCAATAATGAGATCAAATTACAACTTGAGCACATATACCACTTCTCTTCATTTTGCTTGATGAGGGCATCTATATGAGCTTCTCTTGAGCATAACCATCTTGAGCTTGTGACTTGGAATCTTGCAAACTATGATATCAATATTCAACTTGAAATTCCTTGTCACTTCATATCTTTATGTTCCAACAATGATTGATGCTTAGCAATATATACTCCACATAACTTGATTAGGTCATCGAGATTCAACTTCACTTGCCCTTCACCACAATAGGTACCTCGGCGTCAAGACTCTTCTTGCCCTTCTCCTCGGCGTGGTACTTCGCATCCAAGTCGTGTTGTCTATCCCTCTCCATCTTGCTATTTAGAATCATATATTGCCTTGCATCATCCATAAGCATCCAATAGTATAGATAGTTGATTTTGGTGTTTGATCAAGTAGCTTCCAAGTATATTTGCATAAACGACATATAGCACTTGATCATTCTTCTTCTATGTGAAAGCAAGATAATAAGTAGAGACAACTTTATATCCAATAATTCCATGTCTCTCTTTATTTCCCATATATGCTTCTCATAAAGTCTTTATAAAGAACCATACACTTGTTGTCATCATGTGTTGATCATATGGTCCATCGTAGTCAAGTTCTTGCTAATCCTTCATCAAACTTACCATCAAGATTGACACATTTCTTTGCATCATCCATTAGCACACCTTTGATATTCACCTTCATGTTGTATTGATTTTTGGTTGTGATGTATGTTGCTTGCTTGATATGAAACTAAGAATTAAGTCACCCATAGACATGGTGATACTCTCATTGTCCAATGTGGAACATATCAACAAGCTTTATTTTTCTTCATGTGACACATAGTATAATATTTTCTCATTGATCATCCATCTTCTTCGTCTTCATCACATTCTTTGTCATATGGTAGTTACGTATATACATGTGATTGTGCACCATGTTACTTTTTCTCATTTTTCCTCACTTGTTTGGCATACACTTAAATCTTCATCTTATGGAGTCCATGATCTCATACAAATAATATCCATAAGTGTGCTTTGCAAATGATGATTCATAATGATATCACAATTAAATTCCTGCTCATCATCTCAATAAACATATTAGTCCTTTAATCGTTTTGTCAATCAATTCACCAAAACCCACTAGGGCCTAGATGCACTTTCAATCTCCCCCTTTTTGGTGATTGATGACAACATGATTAAAGCTTACAAATGAATAAAAACAAGGTTTTGAATTTTTAGATTTAAGGTGAGCTCCCCTTACCTTGTGCAGTTTTGAATTTCAACAATTTGGCTTGATATGCCAAATGCACATATTTAGCAAAAAGCATGGAGCTCCCCCTAAATCTGAGAATCCGTGAGGTGCATTAAAGTGTGTGAACAGATAACACGTGATGCATATGACAAGGTAAGCACAAAGCAAACACCGAAGAAAAACAACCTCGATCATCGCCAAACCGGAGACTCCGGTTTGCCAAACCGGACACTCCGGTTTTTCCAGACTTCACAAATTTTAAAGAACAAGCCATAAAATCAACGAAGCATCACACATTTTAGCACAAATAAGGTATTAGAAACTTATTACAAGGTTCATCACACATGGTTCACATATTACAAAGATTCTCAAGTCCACAAATTTTAAAAACGACACAAATGATAGATATGCTCTGTCCGCCAAACCGGAAGTTCCGGTTTGCCCAACCGGAGACTCCGATTTTGTCGGACAAAACCAGTGAAGCTGAAACCGAGATAAACTTGACGACGACGACTTGATGCTTTAATCTTTCTCTCCCCCTTTGTCACCAAGCACCAAAAAGAGAAGAGAAATGCAGGAAAGCTCACTCATCATCATCATCGCCCTCTTCTTCTTCATCACCATCATTCTCATCATCTTCATCATTTCTAGGAGGAGAGGCGAAAGGAGGGGGTTGTTGGTACTGCTGCCCACCAAAGAAGCCAAACCCAAAGTCGTTGAAGCTTTGGTCACCAAAGAACCGAGCACTCAAGTTTTGTTCTTGGTAACCACTCATCCTTTGCTCAAAAGTCTCCATGGGTGGACTTTCTCCATTCTCTCGAGCCAATAGGAGAGCACTCAATGTTGGGATAGCTTTGTTGGATCATTTGCTTCTGCCTCCTTGTGATCTTCTTCCTTTCTTGCCTCTCATGTCTTGCCACCACATCGGCATCATATTGAGACCTACACATGCCAAGGAAGAAGTTGAAGAATTTCTTGATTGGGGAGGATCCCTTCTTCTTTCTACTGCTGCTAGCACCTCCAGACGATGAAGCTCCAAGTGTAGTAGCTGCTGCCCCACTCTCCTCAACCGGCATTTTCAGATTTGTCTTAATTCTAAAAGGCGCATGCTTCATGTCACAATCAACAGTACAACCGGTGACCCTCTCAATCATAAGCATGATGTAAGGTGCATAGCCACAACTCTTCAAAGGGTTGTTCGCAATTACCTTGATTTCCTCCCATATGAAGTTAAAGACCGAGAAAGGAGTACCATGTGGAGGAGATCGAGTCATGGCTGCAAGAATGTTCTTGTTGTAGGAATGAATGTTTGTGGCATCGCCCTCTCTAGGAGTGAGAGTCTTCCTAAACAACCGGTTCAAATATCCATAGAAGGGGAGCAAATCTGTGGTATGCCCAACACCGCCTTGGCGGTTTCTTGGATACATGAATCCCATCCTGTTTGGCCTTAAAGTAACATGTGAGTGAAGGCGAGGATGGTTTGCATCATTTCTGCCAAATCCAAGAATCCTAGCAAACCGAGGATAAGACACCTCAAACCACCGCCCCTCTGTCATCCAATGGAGCTTGCTCATTGGGCCACGCTCCTCAACAAACAAGGTGTCAAAGAACCGAGCAATGATCTCATTGTTCCAATTCTTCTGTAACCCCATCACATCCTTCACATTTCTGGCCCTACAAGCAGCAATCACTTCATTAAGAATTGGGTCATTCCTAGCTGTTGTAGCCTGCCAATCAATCCACCGTGAGATGGCTACAGGTGTGGCCTTAGGCATGATCACGGACTCATAGAAGTCCTGCTGAAAGTAGGTGTGGAATCTGTAATCCGATGCCTCCCTCTCGAAGTGGCCCACAGCCCTCATCTCTCTCACAGCCTCGGACTTGCCCTTGTAGCTCACCTTGGCTCTCCAACCAGGATTATGTGGCCTCCGAAAGACTGGATGCCCATAGTTGGCACCACCAGCTGGAATGGGCTACTGGGAGTAGGAAAAGATGACCTCTCCAACAACTCTCTACTTTTGGTTCCAAAATAGTTTAAATCTAAATAAAATGCACCACGGGTCCATAAACTATTTAGTAATGGTCATTTAGGTCCACGAACTCTCAAAGTGATCATTTGAGTCCTTAAACTACTCCTGGATGATCATCTAGGTTCACAAACTTTATATTGATCCTCTTAGATACATGATCTATTTATATTGTGTCAATCAAGTCCACATCGTCATACATTGCCCTCTTCGGACGCGTTGCCGCCGCCACACAACCGCTCTCCACGAATGCCATCTAGCCTACTCGATGACACTGGGTAGCAGTAGGTGTGGTCTGCCCATCATAATCTCACCCTCAAATCCGAATTCGCTCTCCCCATCAAGGCCTCGTGTTTCTATGTTCGTTACTCCGATCGCGTGATCGTTACCTAGACATCTCGTGTGTTGCACCCTTTGTGTGTGTCGTGACACGTCAACATAGGCCATGATGGGGAGGCAAGACCGGATGGGAGGGCTAGGCTGCGACGAATAAAGCACACCGGTTACTAGCTAGCATTGTTAGGTAGGATCGGCAGCGCTCACATAGTGATCAGTTGTGCTGCAGCGCGCGTGGAGGAGCTGGGCGATGACATTCGACATTGAAAGTGGTTGTATGACAATGTTGTTGACCTAATTGACAAAATACAAATAGACCATGGTTAGAGAATTACTATAAAGTTTATGGACCTAAATGACCATTCGCGAATAGACGACCCAGGTGGTCATTTTGAAAGTTTATAAACCTAAATGACCGTTCCTAAATAGTTTAGAGACCTGGTGCATATCACTATTTTAAATATATCCACGTCACTTTTTTTGGTAGGCCGGCCCTGAGATTGCAATAGAGAAGCACTAGTTTCACACCTGTAGTTTCGGAACAATTCCACATCTCGCAAGCAAATTATATGGAACGAAAGAAATCAACAGAGGTCTCAAGACTTCATCGAACCTGATCTGCACGTGGGGTACAGAGGAGTCTGTAGGCAGCGATGGCTCCAGCCAATGGACTCGCAAGCAATGGGTGCAGCAACGCCGAGGGTCACCATGCTGCTGCGGCCACACGAATCCCAGCATATGTGGCAGCCCCAATCGCTCAAATCAACGCACGCCGGCAGCGGCGGAGGTTGTTGACTTGTGCAGAGGCTCCAAAATGTGCTCTGTTGCCGCGAATGCACAATAGCCGAAATAATCCCTTGATCGCCTGCTCACGAATTTTCCGCGGTACTGGCAGGATGTCGCCTTTTGAGAGTGCGGGTCGAGTTGCCAAATATGGCAACCTGTAGCTCCGATTTCAGGAGTTGCTATGTTTCGGCAGTGGATTTAGGAAATGGCTGGAGAGCGTTTTTTTCTAATGACTTCCTAATATTTGGTTTAGAGAGTTGTTTTATATAATGGTTGGAGATGCTCTAACCAGATGAACATGGATATGAAAACATGACAGCTAGAGGCCCAAACGAAAATGAAAACAGCTAAGGGTGTGTTTGGTAGAGCTTATGCTTATATAGCTTATTGCTTATGATTCAGCTTATCCGTCAAAATTGCTTATGTAGCTTATCCAGCTTATTGTTGCGTAAACTGTCAAACCGTTTGGTAAAATAGCTTATCAAAACGGCTTATGGGATAAAATGAAGGCATAAGCTAGAAAAGTAAGGTTTTGATTGCTTTGCCTCTCTAGTACAAAAGGAAAAGCTGCTTATGGTTTGTTTGGTAATAAGCTGCTTATGACTTCAACCTGTTTGGTACGACTTATGACTTATGGTAGCATAAGCTGCCTCATAAGCTGGTCCATGAGCTGTACCAAACACACCCTAAACCTTGACATTGAACAGATTGATAGGGTTCATATTAGAAATAAAAATGGCCTTTTCATTCACCAAATGCATACTGCAGAAAATTTATATATCAAGAGTTAAAGTAATCTGTAACCGATTTAAGACATTGCATAAATTAATTACTACCACGATATAATAATTGTAACTGGTTATAATCAAACAAAGTTAAGAAACTGGTTTCTGTATGAGCTGCAACTAAATTTGAGTGAAGAAGAATATGGACACGAACCAGTACAAATAAAGTGACATCAGCTAGTTCCCTCCTGTCCTTGCAACCGCAGCACTCTATAGTTCATCCACAGGAACAAGCAAATAAGGTCATTCTCAGTGGGCCTTTTCATTTGATATTTATTAGATGACATATCAGTAAAAATGGTGTCATGGTATGATATTAATTATGAAAGAGGGGAAAGCCTTTCATTAGGATGAAAGTATGGTGACACTCTTCCCAAGTTGATGAAAGGAGAATGAAAGGTACATTGAGCCTCTTTTCCTTTCATATGCATAAAAGATCGGATCTCTATTGGTACACCTATACAATCATTTAATGTCTTATTTGGTCTATAAAAATGTGAAATGAAATAGTGCATTGAGAGATGCACTTTCGTTTCATAGAACAAGACTAGTAAGTTGACGTGTCACAATTAAAAACGTGAAATGAAAGACCCCACTAAGAATGGTTAACAAGCAACACAATGCTAGTTGGGGCGCGTTTCGGTACGGCTGATGACGAAGTCATTGGTCATGCCCAAGTAGACCCTGCCAGTGTCAAAAAAAAAAAGTAGACCCTGCCGCCATTACAATAGTCATCGGCCCACACACCGATGCGGAATTTTTTTATCGCGTTTCCAGTACGAGTGGTCCGTGAACTGGAGGTCGTTAATGGTGACGCGCCCATTGTCCTTCATGCATGGTGAGGTTGATGTCGCCGGACAAGAACGATGCTTCCCCTTGGCGCGGTTTAAGGAAGCCTAATCCGCCCAGGAAGAAAAGTGTACGATCGGGACCACCTGGATGTCCAGCTCCATCGGGAGGGCTGTCGGTGCCCCGGTATTCCTGTGAACGAGAATCACCTCCAGTGGGTTGCCGATGACGTCCGTGATCCTGCTGAGTCCGCCTCTGGTTTGGTCAGCGCCGACTCCCCACCTAACCACACCCTGTTCCTCGGCTTTCCACCAGTAACACGTTTATCGGACGCCACAAAATCATTTGTCTGGATCAGCTACGTTGGTACTCGTGCCTTCTTTATCTCGCCGAAACAATTCGTAAATTCTCACGATGCTATCTGAAAACAGAGATAGTACTGGAGTAGCACACGTACATCCAGGACAATCGTCGTTTGTGTCATCACCATGCTTCTTCTTTCACCTGTCAGGTTCGTGCCAGCACAACAGACAACACAACGTAGCAAACACTTCTGAGTCCCGAGATCCACAGACTTCATTCTTCTCTTAAAGATGTAATAGCTTCCTTTATTTTTGAGCAGCTTTACAGTACTCCATGATACCAGTGACCATAAAGTATCATGGACACAATCTAGCCGTTGATTATCATAGGGTAACAGAGTAATTAGTCCCTTAAAAAAGAATCCGAGTAATGTGATCCTCCGGCTGTGTTTCTCCACCCGTCGCTTCTCAGGACTCTAGCAATTCTCAATCAAGGGATCTCCGTAGAGGTCTTTATCCTTTCCGATTGGATTCTGCCGGCATCGTAGAGGTCTTCGGCCTTTCCGATTGGATTCTGCCGACATTCTTCGCGGAGGCCGCGAATTGTTGCGACCTACCCATCGAGGATGCCAAACTATGCAGCTTTTGTTTGCCCAACCCAACTGGATCGCCCACGACATTCTTCGTGGAGGCCTCAAGTCGTCATCGCCATTCATTCTACTCATTCAATGTGACATGACAGTTTTGATATTTGGAGTACTCTGACGATGTGTGTTGAACAGAATTAATTCAAGTAACGCTAGCCTCCGCCATGGCCCTAAGGCCAAATTGAATTACCGCATCCTCAAGGGTGCGCGATGCTCCCTCTAGTGAGTGCCGACCATCAGATGACGAACCCTAGTAGCCGCCGCCACCGCTGCGTCAAAGGCCAAATGAATCGAACTGCGTGTGCGTGAAGGCCAAACCGCTTTAGTAAAATTAGTTCTTCTTGCACTTTTACCCTTAGGAAAATAAAATTTACAAAATTGTCACACTAGTACATTACTATAATACCCTTTGATACTTATAATACCTATCTATGATACTTATGATACTAGTGGGAATTGAAGGTATCATTACCATGATCTAAACCGTTAGATCTAAAAAATTAACGGTCTGCATTCAATTTGGAGTACAGTAAAAGTTCTCTTATTTTATTATATATTACAACTTGGATGTTACAAGGAACTGCTTTCAGCTTGGCCTTGGCCCCTAGTGGTCCGAATTGGCAGCATCGTCGTCATCGGAGGTCACAGGCTCCAGTTGCTCGTAATGTTCTGCACCTGCGATTTGCCCAAGAGGTCAGTACTCCAAGCGAGAATGCTCAACAGCTCAGAAAATCGGTTCAGATACATACAGTGCAGCAGCGTTTCAATACTGATAGTGTCGTGGTCACGATGTTTCATGTCAGCATCAGCATCATGGAGGTTATGGCGGTGTTCGTACGCCTCCAGAATTAGCTCTCGCGCCGGCTTCTACACACGAAGCAATCGTCAGAATATTAACGGACTTCTGGTGTTGCAATGGCAAGCTAGCTTGGACAAGCAGGGCAAATAATGTACTCACCAGTTGGGCCTTGTTGTTCAGGAGCTTCCGTAGCAGACGACATTCCACACCGTCGATCTGGATCATGAAGAGTCGACCGAAAATGGAGTCCACGTAGACGGTGCCTTTCACGCCGCTGTACACGTACACCTTTTCTCCTGGTGCACAAACCCTAGCGTGCTGGATCGTGATATACCACATTCGGTCTGTCATGCCGTCGCCCAGAATCTGCTCGGCCGGCAAAAAACAGAGCAATCAGAAAATGGTACGACCTGAAATAATGCTGGGCAATGGCTCGTTTCCCTGATAATAAGATGATCAAGCAACTAACCGTGCGCAGCTTGTCATACTTGACGTTCAGCATCCTGTTGAACTCTTGGACAGTATCGATGTTGTTTCTTGTAAGCTCCCTGTGGAAATCTCCATCTTTGTCGATCATCTCCAGCCTCCACACAGGGTCGCCGAGGACGGGAGGGTAGTGCTTTCGGTTCAGATCTCCGACCACAAAGGCCTCGGTCATGGCCTCAATAATCCTAAAGGAATCATCATCGTTGTTTTTCGGCACAGCATACGCACCGATGCGGAACATACGACAGGCGACCCAGGAGGAGTCGTCCGTGAAGTGGAGCGTGTCTGCAGTGACACACCCGTCCATCATGGTGAGTGCGTGGTTGCCTTTGAGAAGCGGTACGTCCTCGTGGCGCCCCTTCACGATGGCTTTGTTGAATTCTTCTTCGGTGGTGGACCAATCTTGTGGAAAGTCCCCTAAGAGCGGGACCAGATTGATATTGATCAGCTTCAACGGGTAAGACAACGGCCACCCAGTTTTCACGTCCACGAGGACGATCTGCAGCGGGTTGCCCATGGCATCAACGATCCTGCTGCCAGTGTGGATCGGTAGCCGTGGTGGGCTCTTGAACGCCAGACTGCACTCCAGTTTCACCGCCTGTAGGCTGTGGCAGTGCTCGTACGCCTCCCGCATCGCCTGCTGCACGAGTCTCTGTATGAAACGGCGGTTAAAAAAGAAACATTTTTCGTGAGTCATTAGCAATCATTTTGGATCTTGTTGGAGAAGCTTTTGGGTCCAGAAAACTACTGGCAAGTAATCCTCTAGCTAGTCATGGCAGTTGGATGATGGACGCACCTTCTGGACCTCGTCCAGCTGCTGCAGTGGGCACTGCACACTGTCAAACTCGACCTTCACGAGGTGGAAGACCGAGTTCACGTAGATGGTTGCGTGCACCGTGCTATAGGCGTACACCTTGACGCCGGGGATGACCTGGGTCCTTGCATTTTGGGTAATCTTCTCCCATGTACTGTCATTTTCCACGCCGTCGCCCATTATCTTTGTTGTGGTACATACATATATAAAAACGTAAGATATGAGTGATCACAGAGCTGAAAGCACAATTGGATAACATATAACAAGGTAGCTCAAATGCCACGGAAACAAACAAAAAAAAAAACTAACTGTGCGCAGCTCCTCTGACTTGACTGCTAGCATCCTGAGGAAATCTTGAATAGTTCTGACATTGTTCTGCCTCAGCCTCATGTGGAACACTCCTCCCCACGTGATGTCTTGTAGCATCCAGACTGCGTCACTGGGCGCAGAATACCTGGTGTTCATCTTGCTTCGTGCACCTGTAAGTTGACCAAGAGGTCAGTAAGGGACTGAAGGGTATCCTCCACGGTAGTAGAACACCCAACAGCTCAAAAAATCTGCATAGATACGTACGAGTACGATCCAGCAGCCGAGAAGTGTGGATAGTCTCGTAATCACAGAGTTCCATGGGCTGGAGGTTTTGGCGCTGGTCGTACGCGTCCAGAATAAGCTCGAGCATGAGAATCTGCAGACGGTCGATAAGAAATTTGACAAGGATGACAGACCTCAGGTGTTCGCTGGTGTCTTGCTAGCTCAAACAAGCAGATCATATGGACTCACCTGTTGAGCTTTGTCTAGATGCTCCAGCTTTTTCAGGGGACATTCCACGCCGTCAATCACGATGGCGAGTTGGCTGAAGACGGAGTCCACGTAGATGGTTCCTTTCTCGCCTATGTACGCGTACATCTTATGTCCAGGTTCGCAGGTTCTGGCATGGTCGGTCGTGGTCTTCCACAGTAGATCACCCAGAATCTGCTCTATCCGCAAAAAGGAGAGGAATCATTTAAAGGGACGCCACACGATTCATGCCCAATTTCCTTTTATGTCCGACAAGATGATTAGGGAACTAACCGAACGCAGGTAGTCGGGCATGACGTTCAGCATCCTCAAGAACTCTTGGACTGTATGGACGTTGTCGCTCGTCAGCTTCCTGTGGAACTCTCCGTCCTTGTCGATCATTTCCAGCCTCCAGACCGGGTCTCCCAGGACGGGAGGGTAGTGCTTCCGGTTCAGATCTCCCACCACGAACGCCTCGGTCATGGCCTCGAGTATCCTTACAGAACCATCGTAGCTGCCACCCGGCACAACGCATGCCCCGATGCGGAACTTGCCGCATGGCACCCAGGACGAGCCGTCTGTGAACAGGAGCAAGTCCGCGACGATGATGTGCCCGTTCCTCATGACAAGGTTATCGTCGCCGTGCAGGTGTAGCCTCTTGAGGAGCGGAACATTCTTCTGGCGCGGCTTCACAATGGCCTCCTGAAATTCTTGGGCGGACCAGTCTTTGTACAAGGGGAAGTCCCCAAACAACAGGACGAGTTCGATTTGCAGCTCCATCGGGAGTGCCCACGGCGACCCTGTTTTTGCGTCCATGAGGATGATCTCCAATGGGTTGTCTGATGCACCCCCGATGCAGCTGCCAGTGTGGATTGGGAGTCGTGGCTGGCTCTTGAACACTAGCTTCAACGTCTGTTTCACCTCCTGGAGGCTGTGGTGGTGCTCATATGCCTCCCATGTCGCCTGTTGCACGAGTTTCTGTATGCGACAGGTATTATTAGAGATAAAACAGCTGGCTAGAGGATAGTGGGTTTGTCATGAGTAGAGGGGGAGCAAAAGCACAGAATTCCACTGTTGGATGTGGCAAACAATGGACACTAATTATATATGAGTAGCAATAGTAGTAGGTCGATGATGGACTCACCTTCTGGTCCATGTCCAGCTGCTGCCGCAGGCATTCCACACCGCCAAACTCAACCTTGACGAGGTCAAATATGGAGTTTAGGTAGATGGTGGTGTCCTCACTTCTGTAGGCGTATGCCTTATCGATAGGGACGACGCAGGCTCTTGCGTGGCTGGTAACCTTCTTCCATGTCCTGTCTTTCATGCCCATGCCTGTTATCTGTGTTAACATGGCACAAAAACAAAAAAGATGAGCAACCGCTAAAATAAAATATGAAACTATATATGCCACTCAAACGTTCTGTCCAAAAAAGCAACCTCGTGCAGTCTATCAGGCTTGACCGCTAGCATTCTGAGGAACTCTTGAACGTTCCTGACGTTGTTCTGGGTCAGTCTCTTGTGGAACTCTCCTCCCCACGAGATTCCTTCTAGCCTCCAGACTTCGTCACCAAGAGCAGGAGGGTGGGACTTCTTTGTCATCTCAGTTGGGATGTCATGAATCTTGAAGGCCTTAGTCATTCCCTCGAGGATCCTTTCAGGGCCGTCATAGCTGCCCGACACGACGCTCACACCGATGCGGAAGTCGTCAAACAACTGCAGGTTATCTGTGAATTGGAGCTCGTTTACGGTGACACATCCATCCCTCATGGTTAGTCTGATGTCGCCAGAGAGCTCTCCTTTCATTAGGCGCGGATCCATGGCGGTCCAGTTAAGAGGCAAGGAAGTCCCTATGAGCGATACTAGCTTGATGTCCATCTCCACAGGGTGCGCCAACGGCGACCCAGTTTCCATGTCCACCAGAACAATCTCCAGTGGGTTGCCAATGACATCGCGGATTCTGCTGCCAATGCCGATGGGGAGCCGCGGTTGGGTCTGGAACACCAGCTGCCACTTGTAATATCTATTGTAGTGTAGCTCATCACCATATTGATCTTTAACCATGAAGGCCTCGGTCATGGCCTCAAGGATTCTGGGGCCCCCGTATGATCCCGGTAGGACCCGCACACCGATACGGAACATGCAGCCACACACATGGGAACTGCACGTGAACATAAACTCATTGAAGGTGGCGCGACCATCCCACATTATGAGCCTGTGCTCACCAGCAAGGAGCGGACTGTTGCCTTCCAGATCCTGCACGATGCCCCTCTGAAAATCATTAGCATCCCAAAAGTCACGCGGAAAATTCCCTAAGAGTGGGACCAACTCGATCTGCAGCACATTCGGGAGAGCCGATGATGGCTCGCCAGTCTCCGCGTCCACAAGGATCACCTCCAGTGGCTTGCCGTTGGCATCCTCGATCTTCTCACCAGTGATGATGGGGAGCTTGAGCGTGCTGTGGAACACCAATTTCCATTTTGGACGCTCCACTGGTGGTTTCTCTTGCCCCCTGAACAGTTAGGTAGATTTTTGTTAGGTGTCCTTGGAATGTGCAATCGATCACTATAACAGCATAGAGAGATCAATACTGTTGTGGTTGGATAAGTGAGTGGTGTATTCGGTGGAAATGTCCAAGACCTGTCAATTTCTACCTGGGAACTTTGGCCTATTTCATTATCAACAATTCATTTGCAACATAAAATGTCTCATCTTCGGTAAAAAAAATGTCTCATGCTTGGAGTATATAGTATTCATGTTTTTAATGATCTCCTGCATGGAGCCCTTTCTGGCTCAATAAATAGCGTACATCAAGGGAAACAACCATGGACCCTATGTGATGAATAGAAATACGATGTAGGAAACTGACTTCCGTCTTGACACCTATGAACGTAAATGTGCTGGATAAACTGTGCCGTATAGTTATGAGCTAAGTAACTTGCTTTATCATCAGTTTGGCCAAAGTGGCATTAAACACCCCTACTACTATGGGCTCCATGCATTACGGGGACGCCATTCGCTGTTCAAAAGACAACATATATATTTGCAAGGTTTTCTATTCCTGTACTCTGACAAACAGTTAGCTGGTTGAACTAGTTAACAAATAGTACTAGTTAGCCTCGTTCCAATTCTAATGGATTGGAACATGGCCCAACAATAACATCATCAATTGACTCACATAGTAATTAATATCGGGATCACTATGATACCAGTGAAAATGAAAAACTATTATTTGGTATTATTTGTTCAACCCACTGGAAAGGTGAATTAGTGCAAGTGGTCGCTACCAGACGCACCACTGCGCATGTGAATTATGCATGCAGTGCCACGTTCATGGTATGTTTAACAGGGAACATTTTTAGGTGACTATAAAAGACCACATATAGTTCACTTTCTTTACCCAAGCATTTGCGTACCTGTGATATTCACGAGTTTTGTGATGCCTTGCCAAGAATATTTTTACATTCTGCGGCTCCAAAAGTAAAAGAAAATGAGCCACTTTAAATACAATTATACAAACGTTACATGTTGTAATATGTGCAACTAAATCTAGGTAGATTGAAAAATCATTTGAATTGTATCACTATTGGTGATAGTTGTTATTTCCCTTAAAACTTCAATACAAATATGCAAATATTCATACCTTGTATAACATTGACGTTGGGTCCTTTCTCGGCTCAGTAATAATGCCCTGGGGAAAATTTTGAATAGAGTTTTCTGTTTCACTCAGTACACGTATAATTTCAGAGATTGTAGGTCTCTTCTTTGGGTCATTGTCAGCGCAGATTCGTGCTATTTCAATGCATCTCTCCATTTGTTGGCAATCTACATTTAATGATTGATGCCACTGCAAAGTTCAAGGATATCACGGATGACACCAAGAATACGTTGCAAAACGAGACGTAAACTTCCATACATTTTTCAGACCTTGTTTATTAAATATATGGAAAGTACAGTAATATCACTTTAAAAAATATATTAACAAGGTACGCGTCCTTAGTTCGGTAAAAAAAAGGGCATAGGTCCTTAGTAAGTGCTAGGTGGAATTACACAAAATCCGAAGCACTATGTTTGGTGTGATAACGTACACATTGTAGAATGTAAGGAGATGAGTAGGGTTAGTCGATTACCGCCTAGTGTGATGGTTTAGTCAATATGATTCCTCAGGTATCCAAGAAATATTGAATGACCAGGATCCAAAGGCAGAAAATTCTTTAGTGGCAGCAAACTTGAGAAGTGGTTCCGCTACCAATCCCAACTCTGGTTTCAGAAGTGCCACCAGCATAAAACAGTGAACTGGTTGGATGGCCCATCTACCCTTTTCCCTATTGCATTCAGATAGTGACTGTCGTTTTTTCAGCTATGCATCACACACCTCACGTGGATCTAGCTTTCAACAGCGTAGAACACATTATGAGAGATGTTGAAGGGGTCTGGTTGCTCCGTTATATGTTACACAAAATCCGAAGCACTATGTTTGGTGTGATAATATACACATTACAGAATCTAAGGAGATGAGTAGGGTGAGTCGTTTTCCGCCTAGTGTGATGGTTTAGTCAACCTGATTCCTCAGGTATCCAAGAAATATATATTGGAACGAATACTACTACAAAAAAGATTATTAGTGACATTCATCATTTAAGGCACACAATGGTAAGCATTGCAAAAGCCATCTCTAATCTGGTTCAGTTATTCGCTATCTATACTTTTTGGATACTGTTATCGTGACTGAATCTTTGATGATCATTTAATGCATTCAATTTCGGGAAATATACCACCTTTCTCAAGCACACAAATGTCAAGAATGACGAGACAATGCATCCTATAAAGTTGCAGTATCAATTTGAAAATATTATATAAAGACAGAGGCATTTGAATGAGTTTGGTAGATTCTCCTTACGTTTTCAGTAATACTCTCATTAATCCCAATTAATAATCTTATCATGATAATGCCCAAACTGTATATATCTGACTTGGATGATATTTTTCCACTATCTATCAATTCTGGTGCCATATATCCTCTGCAATCAATATCATGAGAAGATTATGTTTAAGGGATTGGTATCAGGAAACATATTCATGAGATCTAAAGAATGTGAGCTTACAGTGTACCCTTGAGGTTGCAGGTTACCATTGTGGACTGAGTTCCATCATTGCACCTTGACAAACCGAAATCTGTAATCATGGGCTTCATCTGAGCACCCAGCAGGACGTTTGCTGGTTTTAGATCCAAATGATTAATCCGTTTGTGATGAAGATAATGCAAACCCTGACAAATTCCCTTAATAATTTTGTAGCGAATACTCCACTGGTACCCATGAGTCTTTTCTGCAGACATGACTAAAGGGGTAGTCATAACCATTCTGAACACACCCAAAGGAATCAACTTCTTTGTGAAATGAATCTTTCATTTTCTAATATAAGTAGTCATACTTCTAGGACATGATAGCCACGGCACCGCAACAAAATTTAAAAACATATACTTTATTTATATTATATTATTTGCACATATGTAAATATAGTCTAATAAGGTTATTTGACGGAGTAATGTAGAAAATACCTTTGAGATAATCTAGGAGATTTCCATTTGGTGCATACTCAAAGCAGAGAAACCGTTTCCGCTCATTAGCGACCATCATATCTGTTCCCTCCACCTTCATTACTACTTCATGTGTATATGCACAATAGCCTAAAAATCTTACAATATTTTCGTGGTTTACTCCTGTTAGACATTTAACTTCTGCCATAAATTGTGTGTCAGAAATATCCTGTGAGGAATGAAGCTGCTTTACTGCAACCATGACATCATTTCTAAGAGCTCCCTGATTAACACATATATATACTATGTAAGGATGGACACGGATCACACAACATTATCTTTATTATGAAGAAAGCATATTTACCAATAAAAAAGAAACATAAAAACATATATATAGCGTACCAGGTAAACAATGCCAAATCCACCATGACCAATCACTTGACAAAAATTTTTTGTAATTGATTCAATAACTGAATATGATATCTGGACAGGTTCCGGGCTTTCATTTATAGACAAACGCTCCAACATGCGCTCCAGTCCTTCAACTTCATTTCCTTCTTCGGCCATTTCTGTAAGTAGCAAAAATACAGTCAAGTAAACTTAAATTTTCACACTTCAATACACCATGTAAATCACTCCCTCCCTCCCTCGCTCTCTCTCTAGAATCCACGTAAGAGCTAGCTGCTTCTGCGCATTTAAATCAAGAGCCAAGAACTAGTTCAAATACTTGAAACATATATATTCCAATTTCCAAAAAAAATAATATCTCCACTGAGCCAAGAACGCTCAATTTCTAGCAAGACATCTTTAGAGTATCTCCAAGAAAGGCCCGTAAGCTCTACCTAAACTAAATAAATGGGGTTTAATTCAATAAACGATCTCTCTAAAACAATTCAGAGATTTATTCTCCCCCTAAATTCACCTCATTTGTAGCTGAAATGGGGAGAAAGTTGGGGCCCCAATCCTTCTATTTAGAGGGAATTTTGTGGCCCCCAATGCTGACGTGGTCTAATCAAATTATATTCTTGGTCCATTTTAGGGAGAACAGTTGGAGGAGACAAGAAAATTTGTCCCTAACAATTTTTGGGCTGCTACTAAAATTGTCTTTTGGGGTCAATTTATTCATAAGCTTTTGGAGATACTCCGTCATCCTGCAAAACTACTGCTCCCTTAAAGGGCGGTGATATTTTGGATATTCCTAGACACGATATATTGGTAAGAGATTTGGAGTTCCACCCACATCTACAGAGGTTTGTTTTTGGTACATTTAAATATAGTTATTCAAATTCAAAAGACAAAAGGTAAGAACTGGCATATATCGTCATAAAGGAATTTGGAAACTAAAACTCCCTCTTAAGATTAAGATTTTTTTCTTTGGTACCTCGCTCGTGGGGTAGTTTTAACAAAGGATAACTTAGCAAAGAGAAACTGGAAGGCAGTCATAATTATTGTTATTGTAATCAAGATGAAACAATTCAACATTTATTCTTTGATTGTCATCATGCCAAGGATCTTTGGAGGGTAGTACAAGTAGCTACGGGTATACCCCCACCTAAATCTATTGCTCATATTGCGAGCAGTTGGCTTTCAAATTTTGACTTGAAAGTCCATAAAATCATTTTAGTAGGGGGGGGGCTCTTTGCTGGGCTAATTATATTTGTCTTAACAATGTTAGATATTCTTCATTTTTGCAGGCTTTATTCAAGGAACTTACTGGCTACGGTACTGGGCGTCGCTGCAGCCTAAGGAGAACATGAACCGTATCCAATCAGTTTGTGTATCCATGGAGGTGGCGGCCGTAGAACTATTTGCTAGCCATGGTTGGAGGTTTAATAATAGACTAGGTTCTTCTTGAGTTTTTCCAGTTTGGAGGTCGATTGACCGTGATTTTTGTAATAATGAAAACAAGGGTTGTGTGCTTTATGTAGAGGCGGGAAACTTTGTAAACTTTGTTTCCATTATCTAAAAAAAAATTATCATCAATTTGTATATTATGAAAATTCCTCGTGGTTCTTAACGGACACACCCAAGAAGTGTCTTAGTCTGTACAAAGCATATAAACAGGGAAAAAAAATCTATTGTTCCAAAAGGATTCTATAGAGAGTTGGAGGATCTGAAAGCACTTACCTGGAAGATCTGAAGGTGGTCACCTGATACGCTGAGCCGCTGAGTTGCAGGATAGAGGATCAGCCAAGCTTGGCGCTTGCTCACCAAGGGGACGTGCGGGAGCGGGGGTCGACTGGAGGATCCATCGGCGAGGCAGACGGCATCGAGATTGTCCGAATCCTCGGAGCTGGTAGGTGCCGACTGACGAGCTACGGCCAAGCGCCACAAGAGAGGTGGGGATCGAGCAAGCTCGCTCCGCAGCGATATACGACGAGATCGAGCTCGAGACGGAAGGCGAGCTCGGCGACGAGCCAAGGAGCTCAAAGAAGGACGATGGGCCACAGTACCTACTATCTATTTTCCTGTGCCAGCAAGCTTGGCGAACGGAGAAGAGCTCGCTTGGGACAGACCGGAGCTGTGCGCGCCGCTTGCCTCGCAAGCGGCAAGCTCCGGTAAGTGAAGGACAGAGCTGTTGTTGGTGGCCTGGAAAAAAGTTGCTGAAGGTCCAAAACCTGTGAGCGGTGGAAGGAACAAAAAGAAAGAGAGAAATCAATAAAGAAATTTTGGCGGATAGCATGGACCCACACTGTTGACTTCTGCTGTAGGCAAGTCTCCAGGTCAATGGCCACATGCCTGTTTCCACGTGTACAAAGGTTTTTTTTACCACAAAAGTAGTCCTGCATAACGGTGGAAGTAATCCTGTATGCTTTTCACTTGTTCACAGCAGGAGCAAACTAAAGTAATTCCTTCTTTTAGAGCAACTTTGGAATGTTTGTTCAATGTAACTCTTCATTTCGAGCAATTTAAAATGTTTGTTCAAAGTGGGCCTTTCTGTGCAACCTGTCCATCGCACAAGGATGCATTATTGATTTTCTAAACACGTGTAAATGACACGTATGGATGATATTGAAGATTTCTATTGTCCCAAATGATGTACTAAATACTAATACATCCACAACAATAAAGCTATATCATGCTAGAATCATGATATATGGATATTCTAGAAAAAACAATAGATGTATGGATGAAGAAAAGGTTAGTAGAGCTAGAGAAAAAATGATCTATCTATTTTGTAACACTATTCACCTATGATGATGGAACGTCTGTGCCCCTTAAAATCAAACAACTAGCCACGAAAATGTTTTATGAGTACGTAACGAACAGCAGTCTCTTATTGATACCAATACGTCTTCTTTCTTGCAGTGATAAGAGACAGTTCAGTTCACCAGTATACAATGATGCCTCTGGAGCATCAAAACAGGTAACAACAGAAACATCAAAGCTGGGTGGTCACCGTTCCAAGCTGTCAAAATATAACAAAAGCTGGATACTGGTCACCAACCCAAACTCTGAAAACACTTATGGAGATCACACGAAGACCATATGGGCCAACAGGCGGCAGAAACTGCATAAAAAGATATAAGGTGTTTCCAGGTGCAGGAAAAACTAGAGGTCACCGGTTCACTCGTGTTCCTCTGCTACGTTATTTGCTGACCACATCTGAAATCAACCCTGCCGAAAAATATGAGACTAATTACTTAAACAGCAACATGCAGGCAAACTTAAATGTCATCAGCGTAGTAGGATCAACGAATTCACTAGCACCTATTTTTGCTTGTTCCAAGGTATGAATGTAATAATTGGAACAGCAACATGCAGATAAGTAGCACAGTAAACTGTAATTCCGCAAAGTGTGTTAGAAGAATTCAAAGCACATCACAACTGTACAGGTATGGAACTTCCTAAACTTTTTTAACTATTCTGAGTTTAGATGGAACTATTAGTCTTTCAATATGCTAGATACTTTTCAGTTACAGTGGACGGCAAATGAATCTCATTCACAGCTATTGTCTGTGAGCTATGAATATGAGATGTGCATCAATTTATGGTTTTACTTTAAAAGGGAAATAACTATAAAGTAACCTGATGAGATATAATGTTGGCATCTTCTGCATCGGGTTGTTTTATATGATTATATCCCTCACGTGAAAAGCCTTAGACTTTACTAAATTAAGGAAACAAATCATGCTATATGTAGAAACACCCTACCTCCATAATGATGTCATCGTCCTTAGAGGTCTCACCTGTCAAAATAACGAATCAAATTTTGTGTCAAGGGATAAAGTTGAAGCTTACTAACAAAGTTATCATCAATACTTTATCGTATAAAATGGTTAGTCATTTCCCCACAAATTGAATATAAAACAAGTAGCATACTTAGTCATCAGTAATTTATCCGTATAACAGACACCATTGCCTCCCAACAAACTATTATTTTTTAAAAAAAAACAACTTATTATTTGATACACTGGAACGAAACAAGATCCACATCACCACATCTGAGTTACCATGGTCATCAACTTGAATCCATTAATTTCTTCATGCCTTACTTGCACATTGTTCCACCAGTATAAATGCTGATGTGCCATTATATAATATTATTATCGAAAAGGTTGGTCGGGCACAATAGGCCATCACATCTCATCAAAGTACAGTTCAAGAGGTCATATATTTATGTTATTATGAATGATAACTGAGATAATCCCTCATGCCAGTGCAAATCCATCGTATCCCATGTTTGCCAATGCAAAACGCGTTAACCCGTATATGCCATCAGGTTACACCAACACTAAACAGTTAAACACGTGAAAAGGAAAAAAATTGCCCCTGCTCTTTCTTCCTCTTCTCTACTCTGCGAGCAGGAGCTTGTGGCTTCTACCACACAAGCTGGCCCCAGCCACCATGGCAGACGCACGAGCAAGCCCGCTACGGCCGCCATGGGGAGCTGCTACCCGCTATATGGGATTTCCTCCATGGTTCTCTCAAAAAAAATCATATATCAAGATAGTACTACATAAAAGTATGTTAAAATTTGTCGCTGAAAGAGAAAAAGAATGAAGATTTCAACGGCCACAAAAGGTGTTTGCTGATGCATTTACCTCCAGTTAATTCTGATGTCCACAATGCTAGGTTGTCCTTCAGAAGCTGCATCATAACAGGACTGTCCTTGTAAGTTCCCTCACCAGCAGAATTAATCTCAGTAGCAGCCTCATCAAATGCTTGTTTTGCCACTTGGCAGGCTCTGAAAAGACAAAAGACAAAATACCAAATATCAGCAATGTGGTTAATGCTTCGTGAACTAGTGCTGTGTCAAGCATCATAGACAGCAGAATGATATGAAATCTACCATGTGCCAAACATGCAGCATCAGCGACAGAAAACTTCGACCTCTAATGTCTATCTGAAACAAAGGGCAGACCCAGAAAACTTTTAACGAGCGGGGTCAGATTGTCAATATTTACCTATTATACATTAGGATTTAGGGTTTTTTTACGCAAATGGATTTAGGTTTGTGAGTTGGGTTATACAGATTATTTGATCAGTTAATGCCTTATGAAGCTTTCCGTTGTATCTGGAAAGGGTTATGAACCTGAAACACTAATGTGGTGACTGCTTCATATTGAAAATAGTCATATCCTGTTTGGGAGGCCCATGTTTTTTTCTTCTTTTTCTTGGCAAAAAGAAGCTCAGAGAAGTAGAATAGTTATGTTAAAATTGTCACCATCTACAAACACAGAGAAGGGAGTCATATAAGGATGTATGACCTCTCATGACAGTTCATTATCTCATAAAAGAAGACCGAGAAATTGAGGGCAAGGCCAAGTCTGATTTGATGGGCAGGTTGGAGCTCACTCGAGGCAATAACCATTGCATGCTGCAGAGATGTTTGTTCATCCGTCAAAAATGGAAAGAGAACTTTATTACCAAAAGGTACATTTGAACTTAGTACTATATTTCGATGTTGTAATTGGAAGATTTCACACCTGATAGGCCATAAGTGCCTGGTCAGCAGCAGCCTTCTTTTCAGTACCAGTGCTAAATTCAGCCAAGTAACGATAGTAATCGCCTTTCCTGAGAATATGCAAGGAGTTAAGCACAATGCAGAAAATAGTTGTAAGGCGTTATAAGAGAGATATCAAACAGGTTATTTCTCTTTTCCTGGGGTTTATTCATTCAAGATGTTTATCCATACAGTGATTAGGTGAAGGATATACCAGAAAATCCTCTTGAGGACATAAATCAATGCCCTTCAGAAGATGTTTTGAGCAAAGTCCTATATATAAGGGTTAATTGCATAAGGCACCCCATTAGTCATTTGAAGTTTGAGATTCCCATGCATAAGCTCTTTCGTGGTGAACCCCCCCCCCCGCACACACACACACACTATATTTGGTTGCAAAACCACCCCAGGTTAACTTAACCAATTTCATATGTTCTCTTTGGTATATATTAAAAGAATCCTAAGTTAACTGAGTTTAACATTATTTTAACTTTTGAAAGAATCTTATTTAACTTATTTTCATGAAACAATATTACAGATCTCAAACCTTGGGGATACCGTTTAACCTCTAATTGACAGATGTTTTTTTACCATTTTAGCATTCTAACTAAAAAGTATGGTTGTATTCCCAAAATGTTGTAATATTCATAGTAGCACCATCAATTGTTCCAAATGAACCAAAACGAGTTGAATCAATTAAACATGATTGAAGTGGGGTGGTTTATGCACATAAAACCTAGCGGGTGAGTGGTTATTTGCGACAAAATAGCTTATTGGTGGGAATCTCGAACTCTAAGGGAGATATAATTTAGTTAATAAGATTGCATCAGTAAATTTAAATTCACCCTGAAAAGATAACTGGATATTCACAGGGAAGAAACTCTTAATGTAATAATTAGAAGATGTGACAACAGGAAAAAAAAGTAATAAATTAAGGATCCTCCACGTACATCTTATAAAAGAACACAACATTTTCACCCGAAGTGGCCAAGGGAAGGCAGTGTATTGCGATGATTGACAATATTTCATTGCAAACCATCCTTAGCTCACCCTCTACTTTCTTTTTGTAGCCATCTATCATGACACCAACTTGATCACTGGTAGTTATTTTTTGTTCAAGTGAAGAAAGGATTCTCCATGATGCCCTCCTTGCACCGATAGTATTCTTAAAGCCAACAGAAAATAAATGCCTCTCCTCGGCACTCATATCCACATCCATCCTAGCAAGCTTCTTCATAAATTCCGCCATATCTGCCAGAGTAATCATGAATTGAGTGACGGCCTAAACACTAATATCAGTGTTACACCTGCAACTGAATAAACAGTGGCATTACAGAACATGACTAAGCAGAGTGTACCCTTAAATTCTAGTCGTAAACCAACTAACCATTAGCGAATAACAGAGAAGGTTCAATTTATCAATGGATCTCAGCTCATCATGCCAAACTAATCAAAGTGTCTCTGCTACTTTTAGGAACTGATTTGATATGAATATCTAAAAGTATTAAGAAATTACTACTCCCTCCGTCCCAAATTACTTGTCGTTTTAGACTTGGACACAAGAATTAAGGAGAAGTGAATAAGGTAGGTACGTAGAAAACGAGGAGGAGAGAGATAGAGATAGAGATGTATTGGGAAGAGATAAAGGTGCATTGGGATGCGAGGATGACAAGTAAATTGAGAAATCTGGATGAGTCTAGAATGACAAGTAAATTGGGACGGAGGGAGTATTCATGAAAATGAAACATTGATGTAGCAAGACTAAGTCAGGATGTGCCTCTGCTTCTTTCCAAAGTTCAGTCCTGACTAAGAGCATAAATTCAATGTTTGCTTTCCTCAATACACGTGTGCTAACTATGTGTTCATGCCATGCTTTAATTGCTAAAAGGGTTCTAATCTGTTATTTGTGCAACAGACGAATCCAAAAGCAATCCTGTCCAAAAAGAAAAAACTATCATTGCATAGGACCCACTAAACTGGTTACGATGGCACATAAACATTTCTCAGCAACTAAAACTCAGAGGCAGAGTAAATATCATAGTATCTTCCACCTTTTAAAGCGAATATTGAAACTACAACTACAAGGCTACACGAACTTTTATGTTTATATTTTTATATCAAATACTAATCCACCAGGGAGCACAGGGCATTCATTATAAATGTGGTCCTGTGTTTTTTATGTCAAAATCCACCTTTTAATGTTCAGGCCAAAATACTGTCCAACTGATAATAACCATAGTTAAATACACTGCAAAGCACATTTGGCTTACTAGTTACACTCCAAAGACATAAGCGATGATTATTGCAAAATTGTCCAACTGATAATAACCGAATTGCTGAAAGAATGTGCTCACAAGATTGACAAATCATTCAGTGCGCTGAACCACTTTTAGTACTAAATTCAAACATGCAATGTGAACGGGGAATGGAGTTCTACTGTCCTACTAATTATACTTTTTAACTTATTAGTTTATGAGTGTTGATGGTATAACAAAATCATCAGTATGCTTACCGATTTTCAGCACTAGAGGATCATTCATTATCCCAAGATCCCAGCATTTATCTGAGTTGAACAGAAAAACAACAGGAAAAGAACTAGAGAGTTTTGATGCCACAAAATTGGCCTCAACAAAACATCAGAAACCTCCCATTTACTCTTGACAGCATGTAACAAGCATGACCTCATTATTCCGCTTTATCAGACTCAAATCGAGAGTACCAGAGGCAGTCAGAAGTTCAGAACACCGAAAAGCAGCATGATTGGCCCCCAAAATTATCACAAAAAGCTACCTTTTTTATCATACGAAAACAACTCGGATCCAGGCATCCAGCACTGCTGGAAACAATCAATAGCGCCCCCAAACTTAACAGGGACCTGACTGAACACACTGCTACAAATTCAGAGAATTCTACTTCTTTGCTCCCAGATGCATGGAACAATGAAATGGCAAGTTTCAAGCATTTTTCAAGCGAGAAAGACGCAGATACACAGAATCACTAGGCCAGTACCCCCATCCCTCCCCGCACTCCATCAAAGACGGACGACATAGTACACGGGCGGCGGAACAGGAACAGGGGAGATGGATCCCTCACCGTCGAATCTCTCGGCCTGCTCGGCGAGCTTGGCCAGGCACACGACCTTCTCCCTCTCCTCCATCTCCTCCTCCGCCGCCGACGCCGCCGATCCCTTCCTGCACGTTGGCTTGTTGACTCCACCCTCTCCCACCTCCCAGTTCCCCTCTTCACCTTCCTAAAACGGAAGGTGCGTTTCGGCTTCACCTTTTCCTCTACTTTTTGGGACCGGGACTGTTCCTTACTGATGGTGTGTCCCCATATATGTGGTGGCCATTGGTTAGTTGCAGCAGGGGAAAATTATAGTGATTTCAGTCTAATCTGATAGTGATTTTCTGGCGTGGCCCTTTGGTGACAGTTGGGTATTTCCCTTTGGACCAAGGAAAGTACGATCTATGGCCACACATTAATATTTATTTTTCTCATCTCATTACCTTAGCTTGATGCAGCCAAGGCATCACATCTCCATTAAATTTCTTTTTTGTACTGCACTGTATGATTGATGAACAGGAGCTAAATATGTTTGACCTTTTTATCTTCGTAGTTTGATCTGGATTTGATATTGTTCTTACTTCTTAGAGAAGTTTTACTTTTCTTTTCTCAGCAAAAAATAAAATTACTTCAACAGTGACGAGGAAAGGGAACTGGAGTATAAAATCAGGTCTAGGTATCTTAAGCAAAGTTGTAACATTAACCTATGTTATCTTGATCATGTCTGACTTCATGCTTGTGAAGCTCTCTTCCACCGTCTTTTGTGGATGGGCAGACAGCTACCACTTTTGATGACAAAAGAGCCTCGCCACCTCGTGTCACATCCCAATTTCCAATTCCATGGAAAGGTGCTCCATCCATGACGCAACTTGCTTTCATCGAGTACTTTATTCCAATTTTGGTGCTCCTTGCTTAGGTGTCCATGAGATTAGGATTTGTAATCTCGAGTCGGTTGTTAAATGGATCATGGGACCGTAGTTTACAGCAAACGCCCTGTTCGGCGGCGCTGGGCTGGCATAGCATCGGCTGGGCTGCTCGGCTGCTCAGCGCCAGCCCAGCCGAGACGAACGGCCGTAGCAATCGGATCGAACATCGCATAAAGCGCAGCTAGTCTGGCTGGTTCGGCTGGGCTGGCTCTAGCCCAGCCGCTGGCCACTCCAGTCAGCCAGTCGAACAGGGCCAAAGATGGTGCACGTGTTGGATGATGCCCAACAGGTGGTGGTCCCGGAGAAGAGAGTCTAGGACCACAGATTTGTACGGGCAATTGCAAGTTTACAGCAAACGATTTCGATAGACGCCTAGGTAAAGTATTGAAAGCCAAAACGAGTTGTACGTCTACACGTCGAAATTGCCAAACAATTCCATAGGATGCTGCACATGCGTTTAGTATACGTCGAGCTGGTTATGTCTTCTGGAAGTCCTTTTTTGTACACCGAAAGAATATACACTTAGGTAGGCGAACTAAGATAGAAGAAACCTACCTTGAAGCTTTTGTAATTCTTGATGAGTCTTACTTAGCACTTGAGGTCATTTTTGTTTGGTGCAATAGCCAATTTTATAGTATTGATATTTAAAAAAAAAACCCTACTCAACCAATCAAAATGTTTTAGCTTTCGAATACAGCTTGCAACCTTTAGCATCCTAAAATTAAACAGAGGGTTACACATTTTACAGTCTATGCTGCTAGATTCCACAAGCGAGTACCATTCTAGTACGGATCGGCTTGTACTAATTTTGTGTGTGCGAGGGCAGCATGTTTTTTTTCTCTGTGTGTGTATGTGTTTCTGGATTATAGTACAAATTTGAGAAGTGCTCGTAGGAATGAGGCATGCATGAAAATCCAAAGAATTGGAACGATCCTTTGATCAATCTCTCAGATTTTACGATCCCCGATTGGAAAGGTGCTGGAAAGCCCTCTGCTGTTCGCCGAACTTGCGCAGGCCCACAACTCAGCGACCCGAGAGCCAAGACCAGCACGGACCTTTCGGCGAGAGTCAAGTGTCCGTCCGCTGGGCACGTGGCGCGAGCTCCTCGCCTCCGTCCGTCGAGGTGCGCGAGAGGCCGCTCTCGGCTAGTTGAGAGAGCAGATGGGCCCGGCCCAACCAGAGAGAGCAGTTGAGAGAGGTGCACAATACCTGTCCAAACGGGCCGCCCGGCACGGCCCGTTTCTTTTCGGGCCGGCACGGCACGGCTCGTAGGAATGAGGCATGCACGCGGCCGTGCGTGTGGTGACGATGACTCAGCCCAGCCATACGGACGGCGGCGGCGTTCAACTCATCAGTGGCCAGTGGTGTACCGTATGGGATGATCAATCGATGACTGATTTTATTCGCGGTTCCCGACTGGCCATGGCGGCGCGCGTCTCCCTCCCCAACCTTATCCTCTGCTACAGTACACCAAGGCGAAAAACAGGCGATTCGTCTCCGCCGGCGGAGCCGACGGCTTTCCTCGACTCCGGCGTTCTTCTGAGCGTCGCGAGAAGGGAATTTCGTTGTGCTTTCGCTGGCTGTTAGTTTAGGTACCTACTTTATTAGAGTTAGGGTCAAGTTTCCGGTGGCGGCGTCGAGGTGGCGGCGACGACGTCCCATGTGGAATAAGGTCTTCCGAGCTCTCTCCCGTCTCGGTGGCGGTCTCCTCCATCGCCTGCGACGAGCTCGTGGAGTCGAGGTCCGGCGTGTCCGGCTCTTGTCCTGGAGGATGCTTCCGGTGTTGTCCGGTGTCTTGCTGATGCTTGGTGGCGTCGGGTGTTGGTTCAGTTGTCTCAGCTGGTCCTTTGGAGGCTGGATTTGGCCTTGCCGCTGGCCGTTTTCCGGCGAGCTGGCTCTGTTCCGATTGGGGGTGCCCGGCCGACGTTCCTGATGCTCTTGCTATACTATTGCGGCTCTCCTCTTCAAAGCACTACGGTGGAGGCTTTCTGGTATCCGAAGTTCCCCTCGTTGCTTGTTTCGGGTTTCGACGGCGCCTGGAAGATCGTGGCGCCGTCCATGGTGGTCGCGGCAGCGTCGAAGCTTCTGTTTCTCTAGCGGAGCTTGGTTGCACGCTGGTCCTTCAGGGCTTAGTTGTTTTTTCTTTTATGTGAAGGCCTTGTGTCTTAGTAGCTCAGTTATGTGTACCGGTTATCTGTTTTCGTGTCTGTATCTCCTTATCCATGAATGCAGATATCGGTTTTAATAAAAAAATGGGGCGCGCGTACGGACGTCGTCCAGCTCGTGCGGTTGGCGATTAGTTTATTTATTTAGTGCAGATATACTATTAGATATTATTCGCTCCTGCTTCCATATAAAGATCTGGTGAAGTCTAAAACAAAAAAGAATAAAGATCTGGCCGTATGGCGTAGCGCAGTTGCGATGGGTATAATTGGATACTGTGACGGGCATCTCGTTGCGTGCTGCCCATGCGTGCCTGCCTCTTTGAACTCATGATATAATAGTAGAATTTGCTCCATACGGCTGCTTTACACCTACTCATCTGAATAACCTGACATCCGGCGTCCCGGCCATCCCGCCGGCGTGCGCGTGCGTGCGGCTGCCGACGCAGCTCCTACGTCGTGCGAAAGATCAAAGATCCTTTTGGGACAAGGAAGGGTTGATCATCAAGGGACAGGCCGATTAATTAGTTTATATTACGATGATTTCCCTCCATCTTCCGTGCCCGCGCATGGCGCAGTTGCGTCGAGCTCCTTGTCGCATGGGCATGGCGCATCTTGTTGGCTCTTCATCTTCTGGCCTGAATAATGAACGGTGACAGTTGTCCTCAAAAAAAAAATATGAACGGTGACAATTCAGTTCAGTCGATTAATCTCGATCTGGTTACCATGCAAGTGGGAACTTGGCTCGCCGGAGCAGGCTCCGGGCATTTCGTCAGTCGCTCCTTCTCTTGCGCGAAAGAACAAAAAAAAAAAGCAGCAAAAAAGTTTCCGACCTGCCGGATTCGAACCAGCGACCTAAGGATTCATCTGCAACACTACAGTCCTCCGCTCTACCAACTGAGCTAAGGTCGGTTTGTGTCATAAAAATTTATTTGTCCCTATAAATACGAAACCGATGTATGCTTCGAGAAGCCACAACATTTAACTATTGGCGAATTCGGTGACACCGTCACCAGTGGTAGACGCCAACCGTGGAGCTTCGACTTTCCGATTAGTCGGCGTTCAAGCTCGATAACTCACAACCGCGGTCTCCGTTTCACCAAGACCGACGCTGCTCCACCAAATCGTAGAATGTACTATCCCGACCCGCCGTTCTACGCAGGCCTGATCATACATCACCAAAAGCAGAACGCCACTTATTAGGATAGGAGCTTGTAAAGAGTTCAAAAGAAGCGACAAGAGCTGCAGACGGTGCGTGTATGTCACCCACATGCTTTGTATACTCTTCACTAGGCACAAATTTTCACCATGCATGTAACTGTAACAAAAAAATAAAAGTATTTTAGCTCCGTACAAATGTATTACCCTGTGACACACCCCGTACCACACTGCTGGCCTCGCCCAACTTACTAAAAGTCCACCGTTTATTAGCTGCTGATTTGTACAAAATCACGGATTTGCTTTACAACCTTATGGGTCGTGCTCGTGCCGTCAAAAAAAACAGAGGAACTCCTCTGTCATCAGGACAACGACGAACAAGGAACGTGACAAGCACGGAAGATGGAGGGAAATCAGATTCAAAGAATGAACGTGAGAAGCAAGGAACAGCGGGCACGATCAGTTGGTCACCATCTCGAGCTCCATACGCACCAATCAGGATGAACGTGGTCTCTGATCCAGACTCAAAGAAGGTTTGTTCGGATGCAGGGCAAGGTCCAGCCGCCATTTCTCCTTGTGTCCATCATCACAGGACCCCTTTTAGAAGTCGTGACTGAGGGAAATCAGGTGATTGGGCCAATAAAAAAAACACTCCAGATACCACCCATAACGGTAATCAACCTTCAGCTCTGCCACACCTTTCATCTCTTTCTCAGCAAACATCACGTCCACACTGGATCGGAGGCACTAGCAATCTCAAGGGCATCAGTTTGCAGAAAAGCTCACGTGTACAAAACCGGAGTTCGCCATTTTTATCCGTAGCGAAACGAAGGTGTGGGTACACAGCCCACAGCCCTTTTAACTTTCCAAGACCGAGATTTCCTGCGTTGATAAAAAAAGGAACTCACCAGTAAGGTCAGGTTCGTGAGGTTGTCGAGCTTACCAATCTCATATGGCAACTTCTCTACATGCTCATACAGCTTTAAGACGCTGTTGGCAATTTCCTGAAGTGCCATATGGGATGCATGAAGCTCCCTCGGTAGAGGTTCCAATAGTGGGTCAGGATGCAGAATGCAGCTGGCTTGACCGAGATGGTAAATAGACTCTCAGTGAATCAGGTAGTTTAGATGGTGCTGAATGTTATATGTCAAGATTGGGAAGTAAAATTTCAGGTAAAAGACTAATTGTGCAAAAAAAAAATATGGCTACCAAGTATGTGGAGACGATATTATAAAGGGGGATTATTAGCCATACCCAACGGTACTAAAGTAGTTGTTCACTTTGATGGACCTGTGAGAGATGGGCTTGGTCGTAATAACTATGCGCTCTTAATTTGGTCGTTGATCCAATCAAGCGTGGATGACGTGAGAGTACTGCCTAGCTCAGACAGCCACCCAACCAGGGGCAGCGATCTTGTTCCACGGAGCTGGCGTGATACATGGAACCATTGATTTGCATTAACGAGTGCAGTCCAAAGTTATTGTCGTCGTAGTACATGAAGCCATTGAAATTGCACTAACATGGGAACAGAGCTCTGCACGGTGGTCCGAGACGACCTTGACTTAGGGAGCCTCCTTATTAGATGTTGGTAGCAGCACCGCAGCTGACGTTCTATCCCATGACGTCAGATTTGTGAATGTAGAAGTAAGCCGACTTAGCAAGAGCTGCCAACTTCTGATGCTACTGAGTACTGACTATTGTCTGAGAAAGAAAAATAATTTATTTTATACCTCTGACCAATTCATTTTATCTGTTTCTACCAGTAAAATAGATTAATTTACTTTCCGAACAATCAAGTTTTCAATGCATATACTTTTACAATTTATCTTTTTTTTCACATCTTATCTTATGTCTTATATATACAAACTACCAAGGTGGCCCCTCACATTTGCGCGTCTAGCTTATCATGTTGAACTTTTTTTAAAACTATAGGATAATAGTGTTTTACCCTTAATCTGAATTCTAATTGTTATTTTACCGACTTTTTCAAACTTTGTGATTCTATCCTCACTTTTTCAAAGTGATGCGTGACTTTGCCCCTACCGGATATTGTGATTTTACCCCTAGTAGGGGCAAACGAAGGCTTCATTTTGAAAACATGGGGGCAAGATCACAAAGTTAGAAAAATAGTGGTAAAATTACAATTAGAATTGATAGTGGGGGTAAGGACACAATTGACCATTAAACTACTTATGCTTGCTAATGAATATCTTGTAATCCTCACCATTATATTCATGTTTCATCCGATGAACCTTTGAACTCATGTAATATTGAAATGTTATGTTTGCTCCCTTTCCGGACAGATTGGTACTATGTTCTTCTGGTTTGTCCATAGCTTTGCCATATTTGCCAGTAGATGTGTCTCTATATATGTTTCAACTTTCTATTTGATTTTCGTTAGATCAAAATTATCTATCACAAATTAACTCTTACAACCTCCTATGTGTCCTATTACCTCCTATGTGTCCTATTACCCATGTAGGTCATTGCTGCTACAGGAGCTACAGATCAAGATACAGTAACTAGACAGCAGGGGATCGACACGGGGGCACTTCCAGAAACAGAAGTTACAAGAAGTATAAGCCCGACTGCTGATCCAAGTCAAAGCAACAGAGAAGTGACTGCTCCTGCACAGTACTATATTGCCCGTGATGTGGAACCAACAATTTTCAATACTCTGCTTGAGGGGTATCACATTGTGGTGAACTATGGTGCACCACAACCTAGCTAATTGCCCGGGGGCAACCGAGTCAAGTAGCTAGATTACAGCATTCGACAACAAACTAGAAAACCAATTTTTTGAACTTATTACAAAAATACAAACATTAAAGCATGTATGAAGGATAAACATTAAACTGAACAAAAACAAGTTTCCTAATTTAATGTATTTAAGGTAATGGTAATAATATAAGATACATCAATCTTTGTTGCAAGCTTCTCAAGTTCAGATGGAAATAAGATATGGTGGTCATCCTTTTTTTTGTTTTGGTTATATTAATAAGCATGCTCCCAATCATCATGCAGCAGTGAGATAAGTACAAATAATTTAGCATTCATGGAATGTCAATCCGAATAACAGTGTGTTATTTCAAAAATATTTCAAGTAATAAAGTTTTATTATTTAATTATGCAATATGGAGGAAAATTTGCAGTGCACCCATGAAAGGTTTACCTATATTTCTAAATTTATTTATGTTCAAACAAAAATATATCATTTGCAAATTTAGCTGAATTCTTTGACATATAGTTTCCATAGGTTCTCCTTTTCCTTGCATTATTTTGTAACTTCTCCATCAGTATAATGATAGATTATAAATCGCTTATGAATGAAAGATGGAACCATGAAAAATGGACCAGTAGTTTTGTAATTGAGTATGTTCATATAGACCAGGTGGACATTAACAATAATGTATTTGTTTGGTAAAATTTCATGTTCATTTCAATTGTTCTAAAAATATACTTATAGTAACAAAATATTTAACAATTAACTAAATATTTATGTTTCTTTCAGACTCTTTTGTAGTTAACAAGATATATATGCTTCCAGAAGTAGTGGTTATATAAAAGTATATAGCCGACCTACCTTTTTATTTTTATGGGTCACCTTGCACAAATTCACCTTGCAGTTTAAACATAGTTATATCTGTGATTTCTTATTTAATCTTCTTTGGTACATATTGTAACGATAGATACAGAATAATATCATCAAACTACTTTTCAAAAGAAAAATAACGGTAAAGACTTTGTTGATCATTCAAATATATAGTTGTAAATGATCTGATTGTTGATGTTGCAATTTTATATTTTAGTTTGACGAACAATTTAAGAATTTCAGTTGATGGAATTATCGATTGCATAGATATAATTACTTCTGAAGGCATAAATATACATAGAATCAAAACCTAACAAAAGTTAAAATCATGTCATGATGTTGGTCCAGAGGATTTCAGTGAGATATGTAAATCATTATAAAAAAAATACTAGCCGGTTCACATACGTGGAGGCTGAATCAAAGAACATTTGCTTTAATTTTCCCAGGCCGGCGACAGCCCAACATGAAACGTGATCCTAGAAGCCAGAAAAGAGATTATACAGCGGCTGAAACAAAGAAGATTGCACTTTTTAAGGTGCACTGATGACCAATAAAAACCATGCCCATGGAACTTAGGGTCCGTTCGGATCCTTTGCTCAGTCTTGCCTCTCCTGGCTAGGCAATGACATGCATTTAGTGGAGCTTTGAAAACTTGCTTTGCTAGCCAATATAGCTTGCCGGGGCATGCATCAGGGTTGCAATGAATGCATGAGGGAAAGAAATGACTACATCCGTTCTTTGACTAACAGTGGGTCTGCTGTAGTTTTATGATCTTGGGCTTGTTCGCTTGGCCTACTGCTTATCGGCTGCTACAGTGTTTGTAGCTACTTCTCCTACAGACGCTACAGTATTCACAATTATGTCTTCACAAGCCACTACAGTAAAATGACTGTAAAACAGCCTGCCGAACAAGGCCAAGGTATGCATGGGAGAAGCGTAGACCATTTTTCTGCCACCTTGTGCACGAGCAAACAACCAAACAAGTGGTATTTTCTTGCCTAGCTTTGACCATCTCTTGCCTTGCTCAAAAGAAAGGCTAGGCAAGTTTCGGCAAGCAGTGACGGACGCAGGAGTTGAAATTTGGGTATTCCCAAGCCTATCAGCCAAGCAAAAATATTTGGTTTGCTGCACATTTGCTGATCTTATTTTGCATTTGTCTTGCAAATTATAGCTACACAACTACACCTAGTAAAACAATTTGTGAAGTTGTTGGGTATTCCTAGGAATACCCAAGCAACAAGTTGGGTCCGTCAATGTCGGCAAGGGAACCAAAGGTGCCTTTAATAAACCGCCCCGAGATTAGAGAAGAGAATATAAGGAAGCTTCTGGCTTACGAGGTCTGGAAGTCTACCATATCCATTGGCACCGCACAAAAGGTAATAAAAAAGATTGTGGATTTCCATTAGGCACAAAAATGTTGGCTGATGTAGTGTATCAGTGAGACGGCACTATTCGAAGCAGCTAAAGACAATCGATTAAAGGGAGAATACCAATCACCATCTCAATTAGACAATTTGCTATCAGCAACCATATGATATAATGGCAAAAATAACCCGTGCTAGATTTCTATTAATTAGGCATTCCAGCAGCAGCCATCGAGACATCATAATTGAAGTAAACTTGGTTTCGCATACCTCGCATAGCCTATCGCTAATTAACCTGCCTCGCAGGCCCTGCCATGCAGCACCGGACTGCCCCCCCCCGCGCTCCGACCCAACTCGATCCTGCCATTCTCCCTGCCTCGCGCGCTCGTGCCCGCCTGCCAAACCCTAGCCGAGGCTGGGAGAGATGGCGGCGGAGGCGGACCAGCTGCAACTAGTGGCGGAGGCGGTGGAGGACCAGTAGCTGATGGCGCCAGGAGAGGTGCAGGTGGCGGTGGTTGCGGCGGGAGATGCGACAATTGGTCAATTTGATGAGAAATCCGAAGTCTCTTCTATATATGTCAATGATTTTGCATATCAATTTCTGTGTTGCATTAACATGTAGGAGAAATAGCAGTGGTGGATTGGGATACAATAGAAATTGAGGAAAGGTATAATGCAGAGGGCGGTTAGAAATGCCTAGTGAGCAACAAATATATAAGGTTTTGGGGTTGAGGAATGAGGATGAGACAGCAGAAAAGGCAACAAATTTATGCCTTACATATATCATTTCATTAATTTCCTGAATTTTTTATTTTTTCAGCCTCACAAAGTGCCGTAAGATGAAAAAATGAGTTTGTTGCGTGTGAGAAACAAGTGAGGGTATTTCTATCTTTTCATGTGTCTTGATAGAGATAAAGATGGTCAAATACTAAGCAATGGTAAAAGAGAGAAAAAGAATTGAGATTTAATGGTAAAAGGGGGAAACTAATTTTATAATGGTATAAGGCGAAAGCCTACACGTTGGCAATGGTACAATAGAAAAAATTCCGGGCGGCACAACCTGGCTAGGCACCGACCGCAGGTTTCCAGATAAGCACATGCGTGCGTGGACGTGTTGTCACAAATCAGGGTGAGTTAACTTTTCTACTTAATGTTTCACGGTAAATTTTCTACTCAAAGCTGTGTTATAATTTTCCTACTTAAAGTTGCACCATAACTTTTCTATCAGAAGTTTTGCTGCAAAACTTTTCAGGAAATTTCTTTTTCTCCAAAGTTTCCTATAAAATTTTTAAGAAAACTTTTGAGGAAATACCCCACCCATAATGCAAGAACAATTCGATCGGCGTGGAGCGGTACTGCAGTTCTTCCACGAACGGAAAGAGAGAGGTAGAGGAAATAATCTGTGACGTGAGTATGAGCCAGTAGGCAAACTGCATAATTATTTTTGGACAACCAGGTGGAAACTAAATGAGTTTAATTTTCAATGGTGAATCACTTTATAAGAAAAAACATATAAAATTTAATATATGTGAAACTGCAGACAATTTAGTCCAGGTCACAAGGTTCACCAAGTCAAGGGCAACCTGGCCACCAAAAGAAAAAAAAAACACATGGATTGTAGAATAGTTTGTGAATCTAGGGAGTCAGCCTTAAAATTATCTGCTACTCCGTTGTGGAAATAATGTCACCCCAAGCAAAGTATTTGACATTACAAACCCTCTGTCTTAACGACATCAAATCCTGAACAAGTTAACTAGATCAAGAAAAGTGAACAAATCTAAATTCAACAGAGGAAACCGGTGAGCAGTGCTCAATATCGAAGAAACAATAAATCTTATCTTTCAAAAGAAATACAAGTTACCAAAGAAGCGCTCAATGTACATCTAAAATTTCAGCTCCAAATTAAATTACACACTACATGTATCAAAGTTTACAAGTAATATGATTTGCACGCAGAGTCTCAGTGTGCTTATTACAGACACACTAAGACAATAATAGAATAAATACCAGAGCAAGATCTTTGTACATACACCATATGACTTATTCTCGGGAAAATTAAAGCAAAACACACGAATACTTCAGCCCTCAGTGGCTTATATAGGACGCAGTACTGATTTCTGCCACTGAGAGTGACAGTCAAACAATTAATAGGTGCTGGTCTTACGGACTGAGCGGTAAAAAGAAAACAAATGAAATAAAACGCATACACTAGCCCAAGGCTTATTTGGTCCCATATCTGGTAACCGAAATCGAGAACACGTTTCATAGGATCAGGAAGTCGTCCTATGAAGCTGTAAACTAGCCAGACTTCCCCCTGCATTGTTCGAGATATATATGGTTGCTTTAGATGCATGAGTAAGATGACACAAAATACTAACACCAAACATAAACCAATCTTGAGAACCTTACTCAAGCAGGATGTGATATAAAACTGATCTCATTTCAGTCAGTTGTTTAGCCTACAGATAGGCCTATATTAGGCTGATTCTGCACAGTGTTTCCATTAGTGGGCTTATTTTGCTTTAGAGCCCATACTGAATCTGCATACAGATAGGCCTATATTAGGCTGATTCTGCACAATGTTTCCATTAGTGGGCTTATTGGTAGGCTTATTTCGCTTCGAGCTTTGTTTCTTCCTCCATCAAAACTAGGCTTTTCTTTGTGTTCGTCCAGAAAAAAGAGCTTTTCTTTGGGTTAGGCCCAGCTGATTCTTTTGTTCATTGATTCGTTTTTTGCATTACTTTTGTATTTGTATTTTTTTACGTTCAAACAATTTATTGTCTACTTGATTTACCATTTGTTGACTGCACTAGTATATACTAAGACTTGATAAGACCATCCAACGATCCAACTTGCTAAGTTTACCACTGTATCATTAAAGTTTACATGTTTTCTGCATTGTAAAAAGAGTTCACATGTTTTCTGCAACAAATAATTGTGCTTTTTTGTATTTGTAATGCAGCCTTTGGTGAATAATTTTTGCCCTACAAATTTGAGGTTGTAATCTACAAGGATTACAGGCCATCACATCTCATCTGCCTCAGTCGATCAAGATACCAGACCTGTAAGGGACACTAACCGCCATCTGAGATTTGCGTCACCAGCTTGCACGGAAATCTTTAATCTAAATAAACCGATAGAGCAGAAATATTCAATTAAGATACAGATCGAGATAAGAAGGTCCATAGGTATATCTTAAATTGGGCTGCAAGACCAGTACTACTACGATAATGCTCTATAGCGGCGGGATTAAAAGGACCTCAGTGGACGCCACCGAGGTCCCGTCACTATTTACAAGCAAAATTAGTCGCGGTCAAGGGACCGCGACTGCCCGACCCAGAAGGAGAGGCGTGGCGGCGCCGTCACCGATTCTAACCCTAACCCTAAGTGACGGTGCGGCACTGCACCCCCACCTATTTATAGGAGGGTGCGGTCGGCTGCAGCGGGGCTGACTGTCGAGCCCGCAGCTAAATGGGCTACGGGCCTTAGCTGTGGGGCCTGACAGGATCCGTGACTGCCGCTCCTTTGTTAGCCGCGGGTCCCTTGCCACGTTAGCCGTAGGCTCGTGGTGTCCGCGACTAATTTACACGCTTAGTCGCGAACACCGTTCTGTACCTCCATTTAGCGACGGATGCCTCAAGGGACTGCCACTGTAGTCAAATAGGTGTTCGCTGTTATAGTGAGTTATTGTAGTAGTGCAGTTTGAGCACACTACCAGCTGGTTAATCTTAAACTTCTGCCGTTCAATTTCCAACCGTAGCAGTCTAATTGCAGCTGTGACGTTGCAGCTGTCAATTTTGTACTATATATGCGTCTGTCGGTAGAAGCTCTAAACTTCCACACCTAATCTTTTCTTTATGCATATACAGGGAACAGTCTTTTGACTAATTACTACCATTTCCATGTCATGGGAGCATAAAACTAGTGTGACTTTGCATCTCCAACTGAAACACGGAAGCCGGTGCAATAATATTCTCAATTTTGTTCATACACGGTACCTAGAGCGTCGTCGGGTCAGGGATCGCCATAGAGCTTTTGGGCGCCGGCGATGGACGCCCAGGGCGCCCTGGACTCGCTCCTGGGCCGGCTCACCGCCGTTCTTGTCAACGAGGCGCAGCTCCTCGGCGGCGTCCGCGGCGACGTGGAGTTCATCAAGGACGAGATGGAAAGCATGAACGGCCTGCTCCTTCACCTCACCGAGGCACAGCACCGGGACCACCAGGTCAGGGCCTGGATGAAGCAGGTCGCCGGCCTAACCCGTGACTGCGAGGCCAACGTCGAGCTCTACGTCCACTACGTCGGGGCCGGGTCCGGAGGAGGAAAGGGAATTTTATGGCTTCTCCGGCGGATCCCCTTCTTCCTCCGGACCATCACCATCCGCCGCCGGATCGCGTCGCGAATCCGGGAGCTCAAGGTCCGTGCCAGGGACGTCGGCGACCGGCGGCTCCGGTACGGCGTAACCGTGCCGGACTTGGCCGCCACGGACTCCGGTGCTGCAGATACGTACGACGGCGACGACGGCCAGCAGTCTCCACGGGACGCCGCTGCTGAGGTGGAGGATCGCCAGAGGCGCTCCGTTCTACACGACGGTGACGAGCCTCCGGAGGACGACGAGGAGTTGGTAAGAAATGGAATCGAATCTATAATCAAATGCTTGTCCCACGAAGAATTTTCATCTACCACAGAGGGACCCGGTCAAAACACACAACCGAGGTTTTTCTCTATTTTGGGGTACACGTTGGCGAAACGTGTTGCGCAGGAAGTGTACGACCATGACCATTCCTCTGTGGGGAGCTCATTCGACTGTAAGGCCTTCGTTACATCAGAGTACATATCGCTACGCCGGTTCCTGGCCAAGGTGATCGAACAATTAACTGCAGAAGCTGTTCAACCTCATCCAGAAGTCAAGCAAAGAAACACCAGGGATGACGAGGAGGAGCAACTCGTCAGTAAACTTCAGGAGCTGCTGAAAGGCAAGCGTTTCCTGATGGTGCTTGCTGACGTCACGAGAGAGCAGCAGTGGAGAATGGTAGTCCAAGCTCTGTTACAGGCTGCCGGTGGATGCCATCCTGGCAGTGCAATTGTGAACACCACCAACATTGATCAGGTTGCCATGTGGCCGTCTCCGTACCTTCTCGTCAACGTAAGGAACCTGGAGGAGTTTTACACGAGCAAAGCGGATCGGCTGAATGCCAACTACACGTACTGGGATGATACATATGGGCAGCGCTTGTCAATATTTGACGACTTATGCTGCCTGAATGCCTACGCGATGAAGATGTTCCTGCACCTTCTGTATGTTAATCCTAACAGGACGACCGATGAACTCAGAAAGTACGGCAGTGCCATTTTAGAGTGTAAGCGGCTCAATAAAAACACCTCCAAGCAAGTGGTGATGTTCTGCTACACAGAGTTGCCCAGCAAGTACAGGAGCTGCTTGCTGTATCTCACTAATTTTCCCAAAGGCCACATCATCAGAGCAACAACCCTGGCTAGGAGATGGATTGCTGAGGGCTTGATCGCTAGTATGGCTACTACAAGTGATCAAGTGCAGTGTGCAATGGATGAAGCCAAACACTTCCTGGACGTGCTTTTCACTAGAGGGTTTGTTTCTCCTATGAAGATCAGTGCTGGAGGTGAACTCAAGAGCTTCACAATACATCATGAAGTTCGTGAGGTCATAGCCAAGATTGCGAGGGAGGTTAATTTTGTGGAGGCTAATCTTCCAACAAATTTAGCTCACCACCTTTCCATACACAACAGGATAGGTTTGCAGGCATCTCATTCTACTGATGACATTGAAGATATTGTAACTTTTCTTCCAGTCATGGCTGCATCATCTCAGTGGCAGCTGCTCAAATTGCTGGACCTAGAAGGCTGTAAGGGATTGAGGAAACATCATCTGAAGAGCATCTGTAAGATATTGTTGCTCAAGTTTTTAAGCCTCAGGAATACAGATGTTACAGAGCTTCCTGAGCAAATTAAAGACCTTAAGTGCTTGGAGACACTGGACATCCGACAGACAAAGGTACCTGTGCTTGCAAAAAGAGTAATTGTGCTTCCACTGCTGAAGTATTTCCTTTCTGGATACAAGGTCTCTGCAAGAAACGAAGCTACTAGTACTCAGGAGTCATTTCTCACGGTAAGAATGCCGCTCTGTATTCAACGAATGAAAAATCTGGAGATATTGTCCCATGTACATGTTTCCAACAATTGCGGTGAGCTATCTGGCATCACTCAGCTGTTAAAGCTAAAGAAACTTGGTGTAGTTCTCCATGGTGAAAATGTCAAGCCGAATGATTATCTGTTTTGCCAAATAGAGAAATTGGAGAAGTGCCTCCGTTCCTTGTCAATCTGGATCAACCAACCAGCTGGTCAAGAAAATCGTGATACTGGGTTGCCATATGCCTTACCTGGCCTTCCACGGTTCATTGAAAGGCTGAACATCAGTGGCAACACTGTTGGGCTTCCTCACTTGATTCAAGAGCACCATCAACTTTCCAAGGTAACACTGGGTGAGACCTACCTGGGGAAAGATGATGTAAGTATCATTGGCAACCTTCGTGGCCTGCGTTGCCTCAAACTTCAGCGCAACTCATACAGTGATTGTGAGCTCTCCTTCAACAAAGATGAATTCCAAGGTCTTAACTCCCTTCTTGTTGAGGGCAGTGACGTCACTGACATTAGGTTTGTCAGTGGTGCAGCTCCTAAGCTCGAGAGATTTGTTTGGTCTTTCACCACTATGGAGTCTCTTTCTGGACTCCACCACCTCACTGAGTTGAAGAAACTGGAGCTAAATGGTGACTGCAACCTAGAGCCAGTGCTAGCAGAAACAGCCAGGCATCCCAACTACCCGTACCATCCAATTGTCAAGCATAATCCAGACCAGGAAAGATAATAAGCCCAAACAGTCAGTCATCGTAATTGTATTTGACTTATTTGATTATTATAAAGAAACGATTTGTCTGTATGTTACGTCCTGTCTTTTGACGAGCGTGCTTGTGCATATGTTTTGTTATAAGACGAAACAAATATTACAGCACAAGAGGGAAACAGTGCAAAGCAACGGAACAAAGAAAATGACCTATGAACAGCAACTAGACAGAGGAAGGTACTATGCTCCTGTATAAAATCCGACAACAACACTTGTATTGCTTCGTGGTCTAGTTTGCTAGCTCTCTCCTGCTTCATGCTATGCTACAAGCTGATTGATAAAACAAAAAGGCTCTCTGTTGCCAGTTATAGCGCTTGGTCATGCATAATAGAAATTTCTCCACTTATTGACATCCCCACTGTTCTCCTATTAAGCAAAACAATAATAGAATAAATACCAGAGCAAGGTCTTCGTACATACACCATATGAATTATTCTCGGGGAAATTAAAGCAAAACACACGAATACTTCAGCCCAAAGTGGCTTATATAGGACGCAGTACTGATTTCTGCCACTGAGAGTGACAGTCAAACAATAGGTAAAAAAGAAACAAATGAAATAAAACGCACACACTAGCCCAAGGCTTATTATTTGGTCCCATATCTGGTCACCGAAATTGAGAACACGTTTCATAGGATCAGCAAGTCGTCATATGAAGCTGTAAACTAGCCAGACTTCCCCTGCATTGTACGAGATATATATGGTTGCTTTAGATGCATGAGTAAGACGACACAAAATACTAACACCAAACATAAACCAATCTTGGAACCTTCTCAAGATTCCAAAACGGGCTTCTCAGGATGCTCATCGAGTTGGCGCTGTAGTGCTTCCTTGAGTGTGTCATTGTTGGAGCCACTGAGAGAAACTTGCTTGAGGGACACCAAGTGCTTTAGCCCAGAGAAAGTCAACATAGACCCAGAACAGCTAGCCTGTAGTAGCTCAAGATTGTTCAGGGCCTTTTCAATAAAAGTCACATGTAAACGGTCGGTGCTGGCAATGCCAAGTATATGGAGTCCGAGGAAAAGGTTGGTAGGAAATTGAAGCTTGTCGCATGTACGTGTAAAGGCAGCAGCTGCTGGAACATTGTCCACACAAAGGCGTAGAGTATGTAAATTCTTAAGCTCCCCAAGGACTTGTACGTCCTCCTGCCTCAGTGTAGTGATATCCAAGCTAAGCTTCACAAGATCGTGAAGATCCTCCTTGATTGATTTTGGCATACTTTCAATATTCCCGTACAGCTTCAGGCTCCGTAGTTTCTTGGGAAGCTTGATGTCATCAATGCGGACAGCATGCTTGCCTTTCTGGAAATGCAGTGACAGAGATTCCAAGTTTGGGACCAAAGGCAGGTGCCGGATGTTTCCCCTGCTGATGCCGGACAATCCGAGCTTGCGCAACTGACTAAGCTTCTTGAGCTCTTGGAGAATGGCCATTCCACTTGCAGTACCGATATTGACAACGCCCAGAGTGTGCAATGCCGTCAGTTTTGCAATACCTGCAGGCACAGCGATACCGGGACAAGAAGCACTACCATGTAGATGTTCACGTAACTTGGAGACCCAACTGAATGTAGAAGTCTGTTTCCTGCTCCTTGTTTGTGGCGTTTGCAGCTCATCCTCTGCAGTACTTTCTGGTGGTGCTGACTCGTTCTCTACAGTAGGCGTTGGTGACGGCTGCTCTGCTTCTGGACCAGCTGGTGCCTCTGCAGTAGATGCTAATTGTGCTTCCTGCTCCGCTCCTGATGTAGCCAGTGCCTGCTCTGTTTCTGCACTAGGTTCTGGTGACTGCGCCTGCTCCGCTTTTGCACTTGCTTCGGTTGCTGCCTCTTCAACTGGTGGTGCTGGAACCTTCTTCTCTGGAGCAACCATTGTGCCAGCTCGAATATACTGAAGCTTCCTCAGCTTGATGATGCTCTTGGGCAGCTTCATGATTCTGGTTTCCCGAATATCCAGAGTCTGGAGCTGGCTGAGGTAACCAATGGAAGCCGGCAGACGAGTGACATCTGTGCATCCTCGAAGCGACAGGAACTTGAGGCGAGGCAAGAGCTCCCCAATTTGCTTGAGGTCTTCATCCTTGACGTTTGAGGTGCCCTCCAGATCGAGCACCCGAAGCACTCTCATCCTGTTCTCAGCTATGAAGCATGGCAACCACTCTCCATGTACTGTCAAAGATCGTAACCGCGACAAGTCCAAGCTTTCCAGCACAATCTTGTCTCTAATCCAGCTTTCCTGGATGACAAGGTGCTGGCCAACTCGTTCCGTGTTAAGATTATTATTACTATTATCATTACGCTCATCCTTCAGTACAGAGACTTCCAGTGGTACGAAATTTTTTTCTTCTTTTTCCCGTGACATTATATAATCTAGGAACAAAGAGATGACCCGGAAGGAGGGCATTTTCATATCTGCGGTTAGGGTAGTAGTTGCATGCGGCGGCTGCTCTATGATTCCTGAATTGACCAGCTTATGGAAGAGCTTTTCCGCATAATAAACCATGCTGTTGCTGTCACTTCCCGTGGAGTAACCTTCTGCAATCCATCGCCTCACCAAGCGCCTCCTCCGAATTCTACTGCTTTGCGGAAAAATTGATAGATAGAAGGTGCATTTCTTGAGCACTTGAGGAAAAGCTTCAAAGCTGGAATAGATTTCGGTGAGTAGATCGCGCAAACCACTAAGCTCTGGGTTGATCTCTAACACATGCATAAAGTTGGCTCTCAGACGCCTCATCTTCTCTGTGGCGTCAGATTTATTACCACCGGCCAAATAACTTCGTAAAGCACGGACTACCCCTGGAAGTCCACCACACTCGTTTATGACAACCTGGACTTCCTCTGTCATCTGAGAATTTGAATTAGAGGTCCCCTCTCCATTTGCCTGTCGGAATGACAATTTAATAATTATCAGTTATTAGAAGCTAACCCATCTTTGGTAAGCAAATGTAATGTAGCACGAAATGTTCCACTTGCAAAATACAATCCCCACATATGTATCTCGAAATAAATGTGCCACTGAAAAGAAATATCTACAATATTTCAGCCAGTTTATATACACAGTTTCAGTAAATTTTGGTTCTCTGTCATGATCTAGTTATGATTTCTAATACAGCTTGGGTGCCATAGAGGCTATTTGCTCTTTTCTAAAAAAATTAAGAAAATATTTCTATTTTAAGATGTTACAACTACACTAGCATATAGAAGTAACCCCAGAAACAAATTATATTGACAACAACAAAACTAACTACACCAGCAATTTCCAAAAAAAAAAAACTAATATAGCTTCCAAGTAGCTTCGTTCCATCTGGTGGAGCCAATCATCACATACTACATTAAAAGGAATACAAAAACTAGTAAGGAAGCCGTTTCGTACAAGTCCGTGGCTATAGCACACACTACAACAGATCTGGCAAAAAAAATACTCTTCACATTTTTTTCCTAATATTTGATAGAGCACACCCAATAAAAATGTAGGAGGTGAAGAAAAGCAGCCGGATCTTAACACTGACCAACGCCTTTGTTTTACAATACTACAAACAAAATGCGCTTATGAAGATATTACAACTGTATAATATTGTAAAATATGTTGGCTCTAAATGATGATTGACATCTTTATAACATAATAATGTGATTATGCAATATATAGTTTTGTTGATAAAAGTGGTTGAAAGAAATTAAATTTGTGCCATCTGACTACACAATTATGTAAAAGTAGTCACATCCATGCTAAACTATTAAAAAGTTTTATTTTTCATCTTACACTGCCATATTTGAATTCTATGGGTACTAGTAGACAACTAATAATCTAAAATGTTACATACTTGTGCATTCTCTATGCCAAAATTGGTCTTGTCTATTGAAATATCATTTATCCTTGTAGAATGAATAACAACATATTTATCTGTACATGTTTCTTTAAAGACATGTGATGTAAAGAAAATTTTATTTTTCAATAATAAAATAATGAGTTAAGTATATTATTTTTGAACAACATTTTTCCAATATTATGAATAACGGGCTAAGAGGTTTAGCGGTGTGCCTCTAAAATAGCTAATAGTGGAACTAAATCGGGATATAGAGGGAGATAGCGGCTAAATTTTACATGAACACATATAGAGGTGCACCACATCAAAAGGCTATAGCGGACTATAGCGGCAGATTTAAAACTTTGATTTTTTTTTATACTCTATGAAATAATTAAATTACATTACACAAAATATTTAGACTTAAATGGATTTAAAATAAATACTAAATAAACGCAATTTCTACAAGGTGTCAGTCTATTTTAATGACCATATATTATGAAAAGCAATCATATTACATTGTGTACATACATCTTTTAGTGTAAAAAGATGTTGGTTCTCTAGAATAAATGACACTATTTTATATAAAAAAGCAGCCTTTTTTTATATATAATGGCCCACACCATTTATTTTTTAGTGGTATGATATTTTGTTATCAACCTACACCTTTTGCATAAAATATCCTCATACAACCAACCTCATACTCATCCTCACTGTAAAAGTTAAGAAGTGTCCTCTTTCCCTCTATCTTTTGGTCAAAAGGTCATAAAATACTAAACATTTATCGATAACTAATATTCTTTCACTAGTTTCAATTAGTAATTAGTAATCATCAACTACTAAAATTTAATTCCATAAATTCAGTTGGGTGTTGGAACACCTAGGGTGTAGATTTTCACTCCACCCCTTTCCTATGTGTATAATAAATATTTCTGCACGTTAAAGCAAAGGAAAATAATAGCCCATGTATCTACACCGTGTATGTTTCAAATGTAACAGCCCTAGACAAAACATGCAAAATAGATCTTTTCATTGTGATGATGCACGTTCAAGCAAAGGAAAATAATTGCAGTGTTCTTTTTTTCGGAGGAAACAAATTCATACCTTTTTCATATTATTAATGAAGAGATCACGAACTGCAACAGCTTGTAGGGCATAGACATGGAACATATGTTTCTCTTTCTGTGCACAATGTCTGGCAACATTTTCATTCCTCGAAATAACAACAATACAGCTTCCAGTATAAAAAGAAATTTCTGACCTCGTCAGCGAACCAATTAATTTGTCCCAGCTATCCATGGAGTCCAAACCATCAATGACAGCAAGGAACCTAGGACACGCACGGGAATGATCACCAACCCTGCCAACATTTTTTCGAGTAATTCTTTCTTGTTCAGACAACAATTCGCAGCCTAACTGACTGAAGATGTCGGTGTCCTGAATCTTGGACGATGCATTGATCCAGGGAAACCTGTGAAACAGACACTGCCTATCACGTTTGATATTTTCGACGACAGTTCGCACAAGTTCAGTCTTCCCAACGCCAGGAAGCCCCCAAACAGATAATATATGAGGTCGCACAGTTGAATCTCTAGAATATTTTTCTAGCAACAAAAAAGAATTTCCAGAATCTTCTATTAAGTCAAGTTTATTCTTCACAGGATCTTCTATGAGCCCTCGAAGTTTCTTCATTTCATAATGGCGCCCATGAAGGTGGGAATAGTCATTCACCGTGGAACTCATTGGCATATGGAGCGGAGGCTCATTGTCAATGCAAGTGGATAGGAAATTCTGTGGAGCAGGATGCAGGGAGGCAGTAATGGGCATCGTGTATCCATATTGAATTCCCTGCATAAAAAGAGACATCTATTATATATAACAAGGTACTAAATATACCACAAAGTGCAAACAATAAAAGAAATTCTATTAATTATTTTCGTAGTTATCACTTTGTGAAATCTTATTCTAGGTATCTGCACATAATCTAAGTGATAAATGGTTACCTACATATACCTAAGGTTGATGTTTTTAATGTGGAAAAAATGGGTGTAGAAAAGATTTAATAACGGAGAGTATAAATGGGTGCAAAAAATACTGAGATTTGTTGATGATAATAATTACCAAAAAATATTCCCATGAATAGTTATTCCCACATTCAAAAACATTCGTGATGTACTAGAATAAAAGAAAGAGTCAAATGCAATTTGAAGTTTGACGGTTCCTTGGATTGTAGTTGAGTAGTATATGGAAACGCACCTCCTTTTGAAAAAAATGAAGATTTGTCTCGTTGATACTTCTAGCACAACGTTTGGCCACACCATCATTCGAAGTTACAACGATGATACAGCTTCTGGAAGTTTCGGATGGTATCACTTTATCCTTTATTAAGTCCCAGTGATCCTCAGATTCTATGTCCTCAATGATAACAAGGCATAGACATTCGCTTAGAAGATTCTGACATTCTCTGGCACCATGTTCCATGTTACCTGAATCTGGGCACATAGCCGATAATAATACCTGACAAAAATTCTCAATATTGAATGGCTGGGATCCAGAGACCCAGGCGCACTTGTCAAACCTGTTCACATATTTGTCATAGACAATTTTTACAGGATCTGATTTCCATTGACCAGTCTTCCCCCAAATGAAGGTCACAGATCCTGTCCTTTTTAGGAACGATGCGCTGACCTGCTTGTCAAGTTCCTTTTCTATCTCAATATCCATGATGTCGTGCAGAATTTCCTACGAATAAGAAGAGACAGAAGAATAAAGTTGTCAAAATTCGCTAGTGAGGAGGGGATCGTTTGCAGCATGGGAAGAACATGGGTGGCAGATACAAATGTCTAAGCACTAAGAACAATTCTTGTTTTATCTAAATTAAAAGGTGACAAGTATGAGCAAGAACAAACTTACCATCAAAAACAGGCTCACTATCTAAAAAATAATTCAAGTGTTATCATTGAAGTGAATAATACTGTAAGTTGGTACGACTTATACTTCTTTGATTTATGCTTAGCCATATAAAAACACGAGCCGTTGATCTAGTTGTATCCCAAGACTTTCCATATTACAGTTGCGTGTTATGGCTCAAGCACCTTGTTTGTTTCGGCCATCTAATTTTGAGAGATATATGCCAAAGTTTTCGTATCTAAATTTGTACCAATTAAAATTAATTTGTTTTTGCAGGCTCTAACACATACATGCAGTGGTGTATCTCACCATCATTCATGGATAACACAACTACAAGGTCTCACTACGGGAAAGACCAAGTTTCCCGTGTGCAGGAAACTTCTCCGTGTGCCGTTTGTCGGGCACACGGTGTACACAACATTTCTCTTAATTTTCTGTATAAGTTGATTGTATGGGAGTGTGGGGGCGTGTGAATGGGGTTCTGTATGGGTTCTTACCTCATTTTTTCTTCTTAATATAATGAAGTGCAACTCTCCTGCGCTTTCGAGAAAAAAGTTGATTGTACATAAAAATTACCTTAATTAGATATGAGTAAATATTCAAGTATTAAGATATCAGAAGATTTTAAAATTATACCAAGAATCCTCAAAGCACAATTACAAACTTTTAGGTTTTTTTGTTTTCTTAAAATAGGTTAGAAGTTTGATACTTCATTTGGAATTTCTAATATTCTATTCGAACTAAATTTCCAAAAAAACAACTGGTGATTTGGATGACATGAACTCAGCAGCATTTTTGATAGAAGTGTACTACGTATTAAATATTGGAATAGCATAAAAGCAATATGTAGTGACATATTGGTAAGTACTGTGAATGTAATTAATGACATTGATTACTTGTGTCTCGTTGAAGGCGCAGACCGAGTGACCAGATGAGAAGTTTCTGATCACGGAGACTTCATACGGCAAGCCTGTACACAGGCTGGCGATCTCGAGTGTCTTTGCGGACACGATGATTCGGCTCCCAGTTTTTGTGTCATCAGACAAGCACGATCTGAAGGTATCCCACACTGCCATGCTGGACAGGTCTTCAACGACGATGAGACACCTCCATTTGTCGGCTAGGGCATCCAACATTTCAGGAAGGCCGCTTTGATCATTTTTGTAGAAACGCATATTGTTGTAGCATGCAGTAGTTATAATTTCGTCTTCGATACCTGATGGATCGGGTGGTAAAAGACCACGTGAAATGTTCTTGTCTCTGTTTTTTGGAATCTGAAAAACCAAGTTTTCAAAAACTGAACGATTTTGCCCAAGATTCACCCATGCCCGCACTCGGAATTCTGAGCAAATCTCCTTATCTTCGTAGACCTGCCTGATGATGGATATAGTCCCATAATCACCCCCGTTCCCGAAACTGATATCACTTTAAGGTCTCTATGGGCTGTGGTAACCAAACTTTTGAGTTGCATAACAGCAGTTTGATCTTTGTCAGCTTCGCTTGGCTTGAAGATGTCCAATTCCTTTGTGGTGGTAGCGAGGGTTTCCGGTATTTGCGCGACAGGGTTGGAGTCAGAGTCGCTGATGAGGTTGTAGCGCACCTTCCTTTGGCTTACGTCCTCAACCCGGGCCTTGAGATGCTTTATCTCGGCAACCGCTTCGTCCAGGGAAGAATGAGCGGCACCTTGCAGGCAGGATGGAAGCATGGGGAGCCACCACGACCTCTTGGCGTCAAGATGGAGCACAAATTCCATCCAGTCTTCGGTGTCATAGGACAGGTCATTGACCTGTCTCACCCAGGTCTTCCCCACATTGTTCTTGATGTGCCGCGCGTCACCGATCTCTAGGAAGGACTGCATCATCTCGAACTCGCCCTTGATGAACACCAGATCGCGCTGCACGATCTGCCACTTCTCGGCCTCCTCCTTGATGGCGGACTTGACCTTGTCCGCCAGCAATTGAACCGCCGTCTTGGAGATCTCCAAGGCAAGGCTCGACATTGCTCTCTCTTTTTTATTTCCTTTTTTTTTTTTGGTTTTTCGTCTCTGTGTGTGTCTGTGTGGTGGAAGCTACCAAGTGTAGCCGCTAGCACTGATTGCGTGTTGAAGCATTTTGGGGACGGTATTATATAGGGGAGATTATGAAGGGAACATATAATTTGGGAGGGTGCTAAGCGAAAACTGTACGTGAGGTGAGTTGGAGGTCTTCAGGGAATATTTGGAATTATTGAGACAGCTGGTGCGTAGGATTGGATCCACGTTATCTGGAGACAGGTCAAACAACGTGGTACTGGAGTTCCATCAACAACGTTTTCTTGTTTGAGATAACTGGTTGATTACTATAAAGTTCCTATGCTACAATGAAAGCCCAAATGACATTATTCTCTGTTTTCTTTTACTTTCCTCACATTATAAGAAGGGAGAATTGGTATCATAGCATCGAAAGATAGTCATATCCGGAAAATACCATCAAAAGTTGACCGCACCGTAAAATAGCATTGAAAGAAAAAAACGTTAACTGAAAATAGCATTCTGTCTAGTCAGCAGCAAACGCCGTGTACTTCGTCGATCTTCAGCCACGGCCGCACACGCCAGAAAAAACAAGACCTGCTCTGCCCTCTCCCCAGATGGATCGAGTGCAACTAGATGTCAACGGCAGTGGCAGAGGAGACTATGCTCTGTACGACGCCTACTGGTTCCGCTACCTTATGCTCCTCCCGTTCCTGCTCCCACGTCCGCGCATACATCCTCGCTGCTGGAGTGCGTGGTGGATGCGGCACCGGCGGACGCGCTTTTGCAGCTGCAGCCGCTGCCAGACCGCATCAGGCGGCCCGAGGCGGCAGCGGCCCGGGCGGAGAGCGCATCGGAGCTGGAATTCGAGGTACACGCCGAGCTCGCATCCATTGTGCCTGGCATGCGCCGGAAGCTCTCTACAGAGATGGAGCCCCTACTGGCCACAGTATTGTCTCCTCCCGCGTCGTCGTCGGTTGCTCCGGGAGGTCGAGCTTGGCTGCGTCGATGAGGCCGTGGGACGAGGAGGAGGAGAGGGTCGAAGAGCTCGATGGGACAGCTCCTGGAGCTGCTTAGCCGCAGGTAGGGAAGAGGATTCTGAGGAAGGAGAGCGTTGAAGAGCACGGACGGCAGCGCGGCAGAGGAGCGGACGGTGTTAGCTACAAACGTGACAGAATGCTATTTTCAGTTAACGTTGCATTCTTTCGATGCTATTTTACAAAGCTAAGAACTTTTGATGGTATTTTCCGGATATGACGATCTTTAAATGCTATGAGACCAATTCTCCCTTATAAGAAACCATGTTTCACAACTCATATGAACAACTATTTGCATCACCCAACAGTATGTGCTCTAAAAAATAATTTAAACTATATGGTCTTTGCTAACTATTACATACATAGAAAGATTAAATGCACCGGTAGTATATGAGGAAAATAGTTGTTGGTATGAGGCAAATAATTGTTGGTATGAGGCAAATGTTTAACAACTCATATGAATGTAATTGTGGTTCTACCTTAACTCTGATACTTGCTAAACATAACCATTTTATGTTAAGAATAATATAATTTCCACATACAAGAAGTAAACAATATAATATCCCAAATCACGTGGAGCAATCAGAATCCCGAGCACTTAATGATCGCTAGTATATTTTAACTTCTGAGCCCGAAGACTATGAGTCGATTTTCTTCCCTTAGAAATAATGATTCCTACGATTTTGGTATGCACATGGGATGCTAAAGTAAAATAACACAGGGAAGGTATCCGATGTTATTATTCATACTCAAGATGCCAGTGTGCATAGACGATGCAGGTTTTGCTTCATAAATTTTCGTACAAACACAGGTTTAGTTGTCATCACATAGCTCAGCACTAGCCCATCGACAACAGTGCAAGTTACAAATAATCCGTTATCAAATCAACCAGCGTCGATTTTGATGGCATGATGACCCAAACTGATTTTATTTCATATATGGCTTGAAAGTTGAAAGATGGAATACCGAACTATAAAAAGATTTAGTGATATATGCTATAATTCTTCTTTCTTTTTTATGTTCCTCCTCCAGGGTTTTCATTAATTCACTGGCAGATTCACGCTATAAATAAACAAATATGAGTTTACCTTGGTTTTGATTTTTTTAAAAAAAACCCTTGGACTTGACAACTATGCTGATCTGGCTAAGCCACTAATAAAATAAAAACGTGTGAAAGCTGCTACTTGAATAGTTGAAGCACAGAACAATTAAAATCATGTTATGCCAAACTCAGTTTGCTAGCAGAGGGTCAGATGTCACATGGGCGAAGATTCGTAATATCAGTACCACGACTGTATGGTTCGATAACACAACCTAACCTGATGCTCAAACAAATTAAAGATGCGTACCACAGTAATGAGAGTCTGTCTACAACGGACAATTAATATACCATCAGGTCAGCAGAAGTGCATCAGCTAGCGCACACCGTTCGATCGGGAGGCCCAACCTAGCTCTAGCATGTCTGCACATGCATCAAGACGTGTCCCGCGCCTCCACTTCTCTGTTTTTTTTTCTTTTTGCCACCACAGCCGCACCTTGAAGCGCCATATGCACGAGTAGTTTTGATATGCCAACTTATTCCACGAGCATCACGAGACTGGACCGCTCGAGTTCTCGCCAGAGGTGCTGCCCCTGCACCCGAACCTGGTGCAGGTCACGCCGTTCGTGTTGCTGACAAGCGGGCCACCTGCAACGACCTCCTCGCGTGCCGGTGCACGATCGTAAACTGAGAATGACTTTGGAACTATATTGTAGTATTATGTGCTTCTCTAGAAGCTTCAGTCAAAACAACTTTGTTGAAGTATTGGCTAGAGAAAAAAATTGTTAACAACTTTGTTTAAGTATCAGCTACAGAAAAAAATATTATAAGTTGTCAAGTTGTATCTATAAAATTTGTAGGATTATGAGCTTACGTAGGAACATTATTTATAATAATTTTGTTAGTGTTAGCTATAGGCAAAAAAGCATATAATTTGTATCTCTATAATTGTAGGATTATATGCTTTTATAGAAGTTATATTTATAATAACTATGCAAATACATTGGCCATAAAAAAGACCCTCTAAGCTGTCAAGTTGTATCTCTAAAATCTGTAAGATTATGTGATTCTGTCGAAATATCATTTGTAATTACTTTGTTAATGAATTAGTTATAGAAAAAAACTGTAAGCTATTTTAAACTATTAAGTTGAAAATTTCATGTAGATTTCTGTGTGATCATGGTTCGAACGAAGTTAAAAATAGATTAACATGCGTTTTGAGAGAAAATGCATATCGCTCCTCTACAAGTTCCACCGGAAACGGCTTCCCAGGCGCGGCCACGTCAACCAAATTGTTGTGTTCGTACCATACATTCAATCTCCACCGTCCGTTTCTTATAAAACTTCCCTTGATCTTTTCTAAAATCAACCCGCAGTCCTTGAAGTCCCTGACGAAACAGTAACTACGGTCATTTTTGTTGCATTAAACCCCTTACACTTTACTGAAATCAAGACAAAGAAGAGAAAATTCTGATTTGAACGTGTGTACTTTTACGAAAAGCCGCTCGCCATTATTTGGTGTTGAACCTTTTCTACTCTAACGTCGCGGGTTCGACTCTTCCCGATCGTCCCCAATTTCTGCAGCTCGCACCGCGGCTTGCCTGCGGGGAGCAAGGGACAACTGCGCCGAGCGGCGTCGTTCCACTCCCACGACCACGGCAGACGGCTGGGTGCCGGTATCCAGCCAGCCCAAGCTACTTCGCCTGACCCATTGTCGTGCTCCGCCCCCACCAATTGAGCGCGGCCCTGGCGACATTGGAGCTTCAGCTCGTAGCCAGCTCCGATGTCTGTGGAGCTCGAACATTGCGGCCTTGGCGCTCTACCAACAGCCAGGCGGGCTTCTTGGGTTCGTTGATTAGAGCTGGCTTGTCGCAAAACGGGATGCCATGGGAAAACTGTGCCTGCCGTGCTCGCATGGGTGGGGGTGCCTGCAAACCCAGTTGGGGCGAATAGAGCTGACAGAGCAGAGGTTAGCACTCCTCCCCTATGATTAAACTTTTGCACATCTCCAAACCAGGTTTGATTCATTATTACAATTTTTGTCTCAGGCCGCCTGGTGTACTTGGTTTGCTGCAATGATGAACAACGCTAGAAGCACTAGATTTTTTTTTGTGTTCCAATCTAAGCAAGCTATGGATCGATCTCCAGTTGTTTGGTGAAATCCCGAGAGAGGCTGATCGATCTTCAGTTGTTTGGTGAAATCCTGAGAGGCCTCTTCGTCTTAAGTTGCTACGATATAGCTCATTTACTAGGTGTATAGGTTTGATGGTCAGTCAGCCCGAGGACGAGGAGGACGCTGTCGTCGCCGCCGAACTAGAGCGCCAGTTCGCCTCTGAGGTCGCGCTCCTCCTCCGCCTCCGACACCCTGACATCATCTCGGTATGAGCCATTTTTTTCAATTTTATTTTATTTTACCACGCATTTTTTTCTTCTAACGGATTCAGATGAATGGCTCCCATTGCTGCTTCGTGCAAACTGCCACTGCCACGTGAGATGGCCTTAGCATTTCTTGGTCATATCTCGATCTTTGCCACAAGTGTGGCTGAAAGTCTATTATGATTGAAGTGGAATCTGGTGGGGACTCTGAATCTGAGGCACCCCGCATGGAGTAGTTGCTTGTGCAATTCGACAGATCTTCCAGCTGAAAATAAATCTATTTCTCTGTTGCATCCTGGTATTGGCTGTTCATCTCCAGCCCACGGCGGAGGATCTGCTTCCTATCCACTGCCTTATACTACATGATCTCTATTTAACAAACCTTGATTTGTGAACTGAATTATGCAACACAACAAAAATAAGAAACTTTTTACTAATATTTGGGGGATATATACTTCCAGGTTCTACCTCTGCGAGATGCCGAATAAGATCCTGTTAAGTAACACGCTTGTTTTATTTCATTCTTTCACTTGTGAAGGTCATACCACTGCAATCTGATGCTCAGGTAGCACTGATGAAAGATGGTCTAAGCTTAGAGCGAGAACAAAGCAGAAATTGGGGTTATGATTAAATCTCCAACAGATTGATAAATGATAAGGAACCTCCCAGACCAAATAGTTAGTCAATCTGCGGGCACCATCGGAATTATGGTTTCCTTAAAAAGATGATGAATAATTATTTGTCTGAAGAAAAATTCAGTCTAAACTTCCTGTCTCACATGGTTGTTCCTTTCTTGGTCCGATCCGTGCAGTAGGCTGTAGGAGTTAGTAGGATAACTGATCTTCACATTAAAGTTGGAATCTTTATGCTTTGATTGGATTGGGGGAAGGATGGGGTAGAGATAAGATAGCACGGTATAAGCAGATTTGTGCTTACCTACACTTTTTTTGTGTTCCGATCTAAGCAAGCTATGGATCGATCTCCAGTTGTGTGGTGAAATTCTGAGAGAGGCTTCTTCATCTTAAGTTCCTACAATATATCTCGTTTACTAGGTGCATAGGTTTGATGAGTACAGTTACCAACTTACCATTACCAGTGGAACTGGTTTGTTCATAATTTAGGTATAATGGCTTCATATGAATTAGCCTTGTGGGAACCTTGGTAGCATATGTACAGCTAGCTCTTTTATATTTGTTCCTCAAAGTGATAAAGTTCGTGTTAAATGGTTTTGATGTAATTCCACTTTGAATCGTTTTTTTTCTTTTTGACCGGATACAACAAGGGAAACCCCTGCTGCGGTATTCCTATATTACTAAATAATCATTGTTTTTAATAAGTAGCGGAATCCTTTTAAGAATGTCAGTTGATTCTCAGCTTTTGAGAAATCCTCTATTGAGAAACTAGCTGTTGATCGCTTGAATAGTAGCTCTTTGCATCCTATTAGACTAAAGGATAAAGATATATAATAATGTTGAAAATGCCAGTCAATTTTATAATTTGTAGACAAGGCCTGTCTGCATTTCTTCTTATTATTATGAAGGAGCAAATGGTTTTATGCTTTGTAGGTTGCACATGGGAGTTTGTTGGCTATTGGGGCAATGCAATTTTTCATTTTTGATCTTCCTTAACAAGTGTTTATTGATGACATAGGCCAGAGTTCTTCCAGTATTGTTGCTTTTTTTCTGTGAACTTTTTTTCTTTTATCGTTGCTAAATTTCCTGACAGTAATGTCTCAATTATTTTATTTATCCAGGAGACATGAAGCATGTCAAACATTGATACAATTCTCTATGAACAGATAACCTTGGTACATATCAGCTGGTAGGTTTGAGCATCTTTTTGTATTTTTACTAATAACATCCCGATTAAGTTCTATATGAAATACAACCTATTTATCATTTGCAATTTTGGCTGAAATATCCTTATGCTTTTTGTTGGCTACATCCCCATTCAACGAATTGATGGCTTCTGAGTTTGGCCGGCACAGAACTTTATTTGTAGTATCTGATAAATGTTCATCAGGTTTCATTCTCACATACATCTCATTGGCCATAGCACTATTTTTATAACCTAACTGCATAGTCTATTGGGTAGTGGGTGCTGAATTTCTTTCTTCTTTCCTGCAGTTGATTTCTTGGTGTGGTTGACTTTTTTCTTCAGGGATTAAGCTGATGAAATTTAATATAACTGAATATGGTATATGTTGGTAGATGTTAGGCAAATATTGTTCGAGCACGATCTTATACAGAGCTTTATCCCTTTAGGACCAAAAAGTTTTATAATGAAATATGGTACTGTATAACTGAAGACGCTTGTCTAACTGAAATGAAATGGTACAGTGTATGCTGATAGACACTAGGCAAATATTATTTGAGCATGATCTTATACAGAGCTTGCCTTGAAGGAAAACCCAAGTTTCATGATGGCAGGGAAAGAGATCTTTTTGGTCTGTTGCTCCATATTTCAGTGCATATTTTCTTTATAACGTGCTAAATCATTTACTATCTACTTTTTATTTAAATATTAAACTTTTTAAACTAAAATATATGACTCCATGTGGGAAAAAAAGAAAAATCTATAATTGGATCCTTTATTCTTCAAGTGAAGAGATTTTATATACAGACTCCAATATTTGGTTTTTTACACTAAATTCAAAATTTCCACATTTGTCTAGAAATCAGAAGAGCAAAAGGTTTGATTTCCAAATTTGAATATATAAGTCAATATATAAGAGGGGAAAAAAGGTCAGTCTATTTGTGTACTCTGGTCTTCAAGTGTGAGTTTGTGAAGTAAAAGCATTAGTTTGTCTAATATGTTAAGTTGCAGTCTATTGAACGTTGGATTTATGAAATGTCGCACTTGAGTTGCAGATTGTTCCCAATAGAAAAAGCAAATATGGTTTCTTGTCTGACTTCTTATATGTTTTCGTTTTAAAATTTTTAAATAGAAAATACGGTTTCTTGCCTGACTCCTTATGGACAAAGTATATATGAGCTTTCATTTCTTGAAATGACTCAGTTACTTGTTTTTGTTTTTCTTTGGCATGGCATGCATGATGGGTTCCTTTTCATGTGAACAACTAAGTTGTGAGAGATATGCTTTTCTTTGTCCTATGTAGCTGTTCTGTTTTGCTCTTTTAGTGAATTATTTTAGCGACACACATGATCTATTGTACCAATTCAATTGCAGTGATCTCACCTAGGTGTATAAATAATGCGTTTCAAATTTCTTATACTGCTGCTCGCCTAGGTGCGTGTTCTCATCTAGCCTGCCCAAATACAATCATTTGTAGCTGTTTTCACGCTCTTCATCGCGAGATTCTTGCCACCATCACCACCTGTTGCTCCCTGGGTGCTTCTGATTCTCCGAGGTTGCTCGACCAAGGCTGTCAAGCGAACGGGCACCTGTACTGGACGTATCTTGAGCCTATTATGATTCTGCTTGCCGACACTGGCATGCCGTCCAAGGTTGTCAAACTCGGCTGCTCCCTATGCTCCACTGTCTTCTCCACCTCCAACCCCTTACAGCGTCCAAGCACCTACAAGGGCGGATGGAGTCCAGCCTGTTGAGTCTAGAACAAGTTTACTACTACCAACATCGAGCAACTGGAGTGTACTGACAAGCAATAGTGAGTTCGTTACTGCTATTGAGTATAAACTCTTTGCTTTCTCTTTCTAGCTTTGTTCATTATTTGTCCATGACCAACCAATTATGCATAGCTAGGAGCTTGCTGGAATCAAGATGGTTCGTGTCTTAGTCTCGTAATAATTTTTTAATCATATTCTTAAGTACTGAATTTTTGGCATAGTGATAGCATTTGTTTTTCTATTGGTGAAAAATTTGTATAATTGTCTTAAACTTGAGCATTTGATCGTAGGGGTTTAGTGGTAGAATTTATTTTTATTGGAGAAAAATGGTAGCAGAGTTTTTGATGTGGGCTTTCTTTGTTGCTCGTAGTGAATAGGTGAGGGTAACTTGATAATATTGGAAGAAGCCAAGTATTGTACCTTCTACTTTTGAAGTTACAAAGTGAATGTCTTCAAGACAATTTTAAATTTGAGTGGGCTAGGTGTCCTATTAAGAAGAGGGCGCAGAGTGCTATGAAAAGTATTTGTTATAAAGATCATTAAGGAATGTTGAAGCATTGTACTAAATCAGCTGTGTGTGGAACAAAACAAATTGGATGAGTATTTGCTCCATGCCGGACAAAACAAATGGAATTGAACTTTAAACGAAAAACATAGTACAATTGTGCTGAAGATTATTCCAATCAATCAAATTTAGTTGCCAAAATTTTAGCTTGAGATCCCATCAAAACAATAAACTTATCTTGAACTGAATCTATATTTGAATATTTGGGTTGAGTACATCTTTCTTATCACACATTTATTTTTACAATTTTATTCTATTGCGGAATATCTGATAGTATCTTTGCAAAAATGTTATGTAAGCTATTGAATTTTCCAGTGTCATGCTATCAACATGATTACAATATTCAGGACTACATTGTTGATGCTTCTTTTCAAAGGGAAATAACCCAAAAATTGCTGCCATGTAAACCAACTGTTGTAATTTTTTTTTGTTATAGACAATGTTTACAACTCTTGTGAAAAAGATTTGGAAAATACTTTTCACTAAGATACATTTGTTGGATATTGTAATGGGACTCACCTCTATTTCTTTTTGTTAAGAAAATAGAGACCTGATGAGTCTCGTTTGGAGCATAGGTGTGTGGTGCAGCTGGTCTTTTGTTAAATGGTGAAGTCCATCTATTGAGTAGACTTATCAAATTGAGATGATCTGCAAGGACAAATAATAATATTAAGTTCCATCCAAGTATTCATGTTTTGGTTTCTAAGGTTGTTGGCAATGTAGCTGAGAGGGCATTCCAATGGTAATTATTATCAAGGAAAAAAATGGTTACTTCCTAATGGGTCAACCTCTAATGGATTTTAGAGCTTAGACATTGGCGACATTTAGCATGTGCTTGCTGCATAATTATTTTTCATGATTGATGTTTTAACCATCAATTTTTTACTTAGTTGTACTTTAGGATTTACTTAGTGCTGTAAGTTGAATGTGCAAGCTGCATGCTGCAAAGATATAGAAGGCATTTCCGTGATAGTTTCATCTCAACTCAATTGTCTTTTGAAATGTTGTTTCTGTTGAGCTACGTTCTGGCCAATATTAGATTTAGCGTGCTGCACATTTATTTCTGCAATTAAAACTTGTCCTATATACTCTAGAGCCTAGCTTAATATTTTAAACAAAGAAATAGTGTGGCATTTGTTTCTATAGAGCAAAGCAATCATTCACCATATTACTGCAATATTAACAATATTATGTTATGTCTTTTTGTACGAAGCCTTGTTTCTGATGATGTGCAGAAGTACAAGCTCTTTGTATCATGTGCATAATATTTCTTTATGCTCTCTAAAGGAATCATGTTAGGCCCTGTTCGTTTCCTGCCCTCTAAAATTTAGCAATGTCACATCAAAGAGAATCTTACTATTTATGAACATTTTGATAAATTTAATGACAAAACCCTTTTGACAAATTGGTCTAATTTTCGAGATGAATCTAATGAACTTAATTAATCTATGTTTTGCTAAAGTGATGCTACAGTAACCATCTTCTAATCACGACTTAATTAACCTCATTAGATTCGTCTCGTAAATTAGTCTAGGAGCCTGTAATTTATTTTATAATTAAACTTTATTTAGTACTTCTAAATAGTAGGATTCTTTTTGATATGACAGCTCTAAAGTTTAGACCCCAGAAAACGAACACACCATCATGTCAACAAAATTGATCTTATCTTGCTATATGCTTCATTGTTGCACTGTCTCTCATCTCTCAGTCTTTGAATGTTGAGTGACTGTGCATGAAAGCAACGACTGTAGTGCCACTAAAAAAGAGGACCAGTTTTACCATAGTTACCCGTTGGAAATTGCTGTGGTTAACATCAACGTGGCTATGCAGATGGTACTAAAATGACATTATGCATACGGTGATTGAACTAAGAAGCCTTTCTAGCATTGTGTTTGTCTGAAAGAGTGAAGGAGTTCTTTTTCTTGACCTGTGTGAGAAAGTCTTCTTCTTAAAATCAATGCCTCGGATCGTCTTACCCAAACAGGTCGAGTTTTTTTAAGACATCTCAGTCCTTTTGCTGTTAACTTATATATATCACAAATTTAGGTTGATGTGTTCAACTATTAAACTATTTAGATAGACATTCTTTCCCTAATTATAAGACTTATTAAACGAAAGATGCTTAGGGGCTCTTGTGCACATCTGTTGCATCATGAGATGGAAGATATTACATAAAGGTCTTGCTATGGCTGGTTCATTGATTATTTGTTTACTAATACCCAAATGACACAACGTCTACTAAATCACACTTCATGGAGGGCCAGTTATATTTTCATATATGTGAATCCTTAAAAACATACCTTATATTCAAATGACGGATATTTTTTTTATAAACAGAAATAATCAATACCAATTTTAACCTACTTAATAATACATTTACTTTATGATCCACTATTTTCTCTCCTTTTTTGTGAAAATTATCTGTAATCTCAGAAACAGAGAGTGGCGCGCCAATGGCGCGCCTCAGTTTCTAGTTAGTTTTAAAATGTAACCCGAATTGCACAACCACAAAGTGTCATGTGTCAATCGTGCATTGGCAGGTAGCATCAAAGATATGGTGCACGAAAGAATGGAGCGTAGGACGGCATGGCAAAATACAGTTGACTCAGACGGGCATGGCACTGTCACAAATAGATGGGCTGATTCTAAAAAAAATACACGGGCCGTAACGAACAGGACCTTGGAACGGTTGGGGAATGGGGAGCACAGCACGGCATGCTGCAGAATGTTCCTGGGCTCACATGGTTCAAAAAAACATGCCATTAGTATACGATGGCCCACCTATACGTAAATATCTCAATTTCGTATCCCATCAAGCCCTATATAAAACTCACTGTGTACTGTACTAACACACTTGTTCTCTCAGCATTTTCTTAGAATATACAAATATATGTCAATCTCTCAACATGTACACCGTCAATGGATAGCTTTTTTTTAGAAAAGGAAATATATTTCAATATTCCAGCCTCTGCATCAATCGATACATGTAGATGTTCGAAGTTATGCTTATTACATCAAAGTTGATGAAAGTCCTAAAGGGCACCAAATAAAACATCTCGAACATTATTAAGTACTAGTGAGTCTATTACTAGCGAACCATCCTTTGTTGGCAAAAACTTCCATGATCGTCGGTGTAAACGGATAGCTTAGTGTAACTGCGTAGACTAGGTCTTTTACATTCTCATACAACCGAGACTATAGTTCTTAATTTGTACATACTAGCCAATGTCAATGTTTAAGTGCTCATGTGAGCCCTTGCTCCCAACTTCTAAATTAGTTGAACTAGTGCGGTACTTTGATGTCAACTAATCAATGGTGATGTACTGATGTTGTGCACTTGTGCTATTTCTCTTGATTTTGGTTATCTCTGCACTCTTTTACTTCTATTATGCTACTAGAAATCTGAGATGGCTAGTGGGTATGGGGTACCCAATGGGTTAATTTTATCCTGTGGGTATGGGTCTGGGGACAAAACTCTACCCATGACTCTTAATGGGTAAATCCATGGGAGGTTTCTCTCTTGACGGAGGTAGGTGTGAGGAGACAAAACCCGATGGGTTAATTTTTACCCATTGCCATCTTGACTCATGGTAGCTTTCTGCAGCACTGATTTCGTATTCTTGGTCTACCTAGCCGATCATATGGACCGACTCATCCCGACACTTGTTCAAAAAAAAAAAAGACTCATCCTGGCACTTGTTCGCAAAAAAAAACAGAGAATCACTTGTGATATATATGGCTGTCACTTTTTTTTAAAAAAAGCCTGCCACCGGTACGTAACCTAAAGAAGAAGCACGCATCGAGAAATTATATAAGAGGGCAGCGTATTGTTCGAGAGTGTGCACGTCTTCATCTTCATTTATGTTAGATGGACTATGGAGGAGGGTCTTTCAATCATTCTAGGCTAACTAGTGCCCGGCGGTGCTTGATATGCAATTGGGGAAAAATGAGTCAGTAATCTAATGAATGATTGAAAATTATATACTCTTTACTCCTAATGTAGGTGTTGTGTAAAGCGTCTGGTACCATCCAGTCGGTAATCTGCTCTCTCAGGATACAAGCCCATGCATATCTAACATCTTCATTGTTTCTTATGAGGCACATGTTACTGTGGACAGAGAATCTTGAGAGTGCAACAAAGATGGGAAAGCCAGCCATGATTATCCTCCAAACACTACCAATCCAATAAAATTAAATGTTGAAATAAACGACAGGTTACCACGTCACCTCCTTCCTTCTTTGCTCCAGTTACTTAACTAGATGGTACCAGACGCTTTACACAACACCTACATTGCTCCCTATGATGAAGATCACCGTGCAGTCCTCAAAGGTCGTCAAATAGCATCCCACCCACAGACACAAATAGCATCCCACTCACCGTATTCGACACGGTAACCTACAACAAGCATGTTTCTGGCATAATCTCTCAAGGCGGGATGCCGGTTGCTTGAAGGGGTGACCATGGAAGTCTTTGCTAGGTTTGGTTGGAGATCCTCAAATAGAATTCAAGCCTAGTTTGGTTGGTCTTTGCGGTGGCTCTGATCCTTGATTATGAGTTGCTTAAGATTGCCTTTGTGTTGGCTCATTAGTGGGCTTTTGTCAAGTACTGTGCTGGTCTTTGCTCTTTGGGTATCTCCTGTGTGAGATGTTGAAGGTCTAGATCATGTTTGTGCTGAATCTAAGTATTCTTGGGTCTTGTAAACTTTTTGCTGTGTACACCTTTCTTTGAAAGGTGTAGAGGCAGGGGCTGTGCTCCGTTATCTAAAAAAAATATACTACTTCCACCCACCAGCTCCACCTAGTGTCGACTTGGAGATGGGGCTCGCCAAGGCGATGGCAGTTTACCGCGAGTGGGCGGGGCGATGGAATGGAAACCGTGCGATCCTGCTCAATGATGCGGGCGCACGATTTGTCGAGGCCACGGCCGATGTCGTGCTCAGCAGCATCGATCCGCTAGAGCCATTTCCTGAGCTCCTGAGCTTGTGCCCGAGCAGCAAGAAGAGTGAGGAGCTAATGGTGGTCCAGATCACTCGGTTCACGTGTGGCTCCTTCGCCGTAGGAACGACCGCCCACCATGTCATGGCTGATGGCCTTGGCAGATGCAGCTTCATGCTCGCATGCGGCATCGCCATCGACCCCATCCCGCTGCAAGACCGCGCGTCCATTTTTCGCACCCCGGAATCCTCCTAGAGTTGAGTTTGAGCACAGGGGTGTGGAATTCAGGTCTCTCAATGAGAAGAGGGGCATCAAGACCACTGACCCTAGCGACAATGTGGCCGTGCACACGGTACACTTCACTCCGGGGATGGTCTCCGAGCTGAAGTCACGAGCTTCAGTTGCAGTGCGTCACAGCGCACCTATGGCGGTGCATCACGAAAGCACGAGGGCTCGACCAACAAAGGCAGACCAAGCTGAAAATCTTAGTGAATGGGCGTCCACGCATGCGTAATCCAGGGCTACCGGAGGATTATGCCGGCAACGTCGTGCTATGAGCGCAGCCGACCACCACGGCAGGAGAACTGCTGGGTAAGTCATTGCAGTGCACTGTGGAGCTCATATCTCGGGCAGTGGCAAGGACCGATGACAGCTACTTCAGGTCGTTCATAGACTTTGCCAGCTCTGATGCCGTGGAGAAGGAGGGATTGGTGCCAACGGACACGGTGATAGGTTTCCCAGATATCTTTGTGTCAAATCTTAAGGGGATCGCCATGTACGACTTGGACTTTGGCACTGGCAGACCGTTCTTGTTCACACGTAATCACCCTCCATGGGAGGGCTATGTGTTCATCATGCCGCCTTTGTGCAATGCATGATGGGAGCATGGACGTCCAAGTTTCCCTCTTCAGCAGCGCCATGGACATCTTCAAAGAGTGCTGCTACTCCATGGAAGTGGCAGACACACAATTATAGGTTCGTTAAGTTAATTTTATGGCTATTTACTTTTTCGTCATTTTAACAGTTACATACTTATAACCTGAACACAGAAAATAATGATAACCGCCTAAATAATGATAACTCCATGGAAGTACAGTTTTGGCCAAATATGAATAGAAAAAGGATTTGACAACTTGTTAATTATTAGCATCCTACATATTCATGAGAAGCTATTTCTGGGTCATCTTTCTCATCAGTTTAGCCAAAGATAAGGATATATGAAGGACATTGACATTGATGGAGCTTAGTGCAGGCCAAAATGGGCCATGGCGCCACTAGCTCCAGAAATTTCTATATAGAAAAGGTATTTTTGGATATTTTTTCTTCATAATTCCTCTTGACTACAAGGGCTGGCACCCACTTCCTTTGAGCTGAAGCTTGGTCACTCGAAGTAACAAGAATTTAGAATTATAACAACGGAAAAGTTGTAGATAGCACTTTGTTCTCTTACATGCAATGTGCCTCTCGTTTGGCTTTTGATACAAATGGGCTTCAATTTATCTTCAACTGTTATGAACAAAGCCTAGAACTGGTTATCCTTTACAGGTCGTCAACAAGCAGATGTGCAGTCTTTCGACTTGTGCTACAGTTGGTGGATGCAAGGAATCGATGCTGAGTATAAAGCGTTATATTCGTCAGAAATCCGAGGCAATGCTCTTTGATAGTACTTGTTTAACAGCGTATTGTTTACACATCTTTTTCGTTGTGCCACATGTTGCTACTAATAACTATGGCTTTATGCATATCACAATAATTAATGCAGAGGCTGAAAGATTCCACAAACCAAAACATCTGTAATTTTTCCCTTTCGCTGGCCCTTTTTGTTGGAAATTTTCCTCGCAAAAACAGATAAAATTTCCATTTGAGTCTTCATTTTCTGAAATATAGTTTTGATAGAGGAGCAAATGGAAGGGGGTCCATGACGAAGTGAACAAGCGACGTCCTGTTATTACAGCACCTGCGTCGACAAACTTTCCTGCTCACTTGAAATTGCAGCTATCTTTTTCTAGAGTTTAAGTTTTGGTTACTCGATAATAATCCAAGTCCAAAACCTGTGCTCTGTACCTTCCACGATAATGGAAATATTCCCTGCGTGTCATGAGGTTTTGTCCAAAATGGGATGGGCCTTGTTACTACTACACATGGGTTACCGAATTAATATTCTATGGGCTGACGCGGTGCTCTGCAGCTGAGTGAGGCCTCACGACCTACTATCAGAAAAGAAAAACAGCTACTACGACTTAATAACTACACACCTAATCCAAACTCAGAAGGTTATCGTCAAATTAAGAAGGGGAAAAAACTCAGAAGGTTATTGGTGCTTCATATAGCAGAACTGAACGCACATGATCACATGGCAGAGGGAGTTCCATAGAGTGCCAAGGAGCCGCGGGCCTAGCAGACAAAGAAAGCAGTGTGGACGGTAGGCGTAATTTGACCGGAGTCGAAACGCGTCAGTATTCATGGAACTAACCACCACCGCCGGCGGCGCCATGTGACCAGATCCTCGATCAGCTAATCAGAGGATCTAGATGCAGTAAGTCCTACCACCGCCCATGTAAAAAGAAAAGCCTGCGTCCCTAGGGCTGCGGCGCGTCCGGACTGTTGCAGTTGCAGTCAACGCTATCAGAGCCCCGACCGCGTTCACACCTCCCTGTAGTGTTACCAGCGTCCAAGATCCTCTTCTCCACTAATATAAGGTACACACCAGGGTGGATTATGTTGTCGATCTCCACGCTTCCTAGCTAGCTTCTAACCACTTAACCACAGATGCAAATGAAGATCACCGTCCAGTCGTCGAAGGTCGTCAAGCCTGCCGCCTATGGCCGCGGCGGAGGTGGCGACATTGCTCCGTCCGCCGCCGCCGCCGCCGACATCATTCCGCTGAGCGTGTTCGACAAGGTGACATTCGACGAGTACATTTCAAGCATGCATTTCTTCCGTCCACCTGCTCCGAGCACCGCCGCGCTCGAGCTGGGCCTCGCCAAGATGCTGGCCGAGTTCCCGGTGTGGGCCGGGCGGCTCGTCGACGTGGACGACGACAAGAATAATGCCGGCAGTGGCAGCAACCGCGGCGTCCTCCTCAACGACGCCGGCGTGCGGTTCATCGAGGCGAGCGCTGACGTGTCCCTCGACAGCGTGGTGCCGCGGGAGCCGACGCCGGCGGTGTTCGGCCTCCACCCGAGCGGCGACGGCGCCGAGGAGCTGATGCTTGTGCAGATCACCCGGTTCAGGTGCGGCGGCTTCGTCGTGGGCACCACGGTCCGGCACCCCGTCACCGACGGCCGCGCCGCCCGGAGCTTCATGACCGCGTGGGGCCAGGCCACGCGCGGCGCGGCCATCGACCCGCGCCCCGTGCACGACCGCGTCTCCTTCTTCCGCCCCCGCGACCCGCCACGTGTCGAGTTCGAGCACCGCGGCGCCGAGTACACCACGTCAAGCCGGGACAAGAACGACGGCCACATCGATGATCCCAACGGCACTGGCACCGGCAACTTGGTCGTCCACCGGGTGCGCTTCACCCGCGAGATGATCGCCGAGCTGAAATCGCAGGCGTGCAAGCACGGGCCCCGGCCCCACTACAGCACGCTGCAGTGCGTGGTGGCCCACCTCTGGCGCTGCCTCACCAAGGCCCGCGGGCTGGACGGCGGCGCGGCCACGCGGGCCCGCATCTCCGTGAACGGCCGGTCGCGGATGCGCAGCCCGCCCGTGCCCGAGGAGTACATCGGCAACGTCGTCCTCTGGGCCTGGCCCACCACCACGGCCCGGGACCTGCTCGCCAAGCCGCTGGGCCACGCGGCGGACCTCATCGCCCGGGCCGTCGCGCGCGTCGACGACGCCTACTTCCGCTCGTTCGTCGACTTCGCGAGATCCGGCGCGGTGGAGAGGGAGGGGCTGGCGCCGACGGCGGACCCGGCGAAGACGGTGCTCAGCCCGGACGTGCAGGTGGACAGCCTGCTCGGGTTCCCGTTCCAGGAGCTCGACTTCGGCGGCGGCCCGCCGTTCCTCTACATGCCCAGCTACCAGACGCCGGCCGAGGGCGGGATGTTCCTGGTGCCGTCCTTCTCCGGCGACGGGAGCATCTACGCCTACGTGCCTCTCTTCAGAGATACACTGGAGGTCTTCAAGAACTGTTGCTACTCGTTGACGACGGCGGATGCGCGACTTTAGTTAATTAATTAGGTGTTTTTATATCTTACTTGTTCAGCTTACCACCTAGTAAATGTTTGTTTGTATAACTGAAACCGGAGATGAAATTAATCTGTTGTGTGCATTTGGTTTACATGTCTCTATGCATGTGCCACGAAGCATCCCGATTTAATTACTGCAGTGCGTCGTCTCGACTCGAATGCTGTGCACGAGGTCTTGATCCGGGCGTTTGCAGCACAAGTGGGCAGCTGACACGCACGTGGACAACAAGTTTTAGGCCCTGTTCGTTTCCTGCCTCTAAAATTTAGCATTGTCACATCAAAGAGAATCTTACTATTTATGAATATTTCGATCAATTTAATGATAAAACCCTTTTACAGATTGGTACTAATTTTCGAGATGAATCTAACAAACTTAATTAATCTATGTTTTGCTAAAGTGATGCTACGAGTAACCGTCTTCTAATCATGACTTAATTAATTTCATTAGATTCGTCTCAGTAAATTAGCCTAGGAACCTGTAATTTATTTTATAATTAAACTTTATGTAGTACTTCTAAATAGTAAAATTCTTTTTGATGTGACAGCTATAAAGTTTAGACCCTAGGAAACGAACACACCCTTAGTCTTATACCACACCACCGCCACGTGGCCAACATCCGAGATGGAACGTAAGCAAGCAACGCCTCCGAGATCTGCAGTGAATTTTAGGGATTGGCGCGTCTCGGCATTTGCGGTGCTCCATCAAATTAAATGTAGTCAAACACTAGCTCGACCGAGGTGTCGCACCATCCAACATACAATGCGTTTTCAAGTGTTGAACAACTTTGAGTTGATTTCTTAAAATCTTAGTATATGAGTAGGTTCAAGATCTAGAAATAGACCATTGCAGGAATGTAGGAAAAAAGGTTGCATGCAAAAGACCCAAAATGGTCGGACCCGAGCGCTTCTACACTTACGCACTTCCTACATACAGATTATGTGGTTGCATTGGATTGGTTCAAATCTTGTTAGACTTTCCTAAATCACGGAGCATGGTGTGATTACAGCAGAGTGTAGGACACGTCGAGCATGCGTAGGATTTACGTAAGTCTTCGGTTCGTAAGTCTACCATTTCTCGTGAGACCCTTCCGCGGACATTACGAAGCGGGAGCTACATGCACTCGGGACTGGGGATTCTAAATTTAGAAATCCAAAATAATTGTCTCTTAAGTAAGTGGCTTTTCAAGTTGATTAATGAGGAGGGAACTTGGCAAGACCTTCTAAGAAGGAAATACTTGTCAAACCAAACTCTAACTCAAGTCAAGAGAAAACCCACAGATTCACATTTTTGGGTCGGGTTGATGAATGTTAAAGAACATTTCCTAGCTTGTGGCCATTTCCGAATCCAAGATGCTACCGAAACTAGATTTTGGGAGGACACTTGGATAGGAGATAAACCTTTTAGCAAGACTTATCCCAATCTTTTTAATCTAGTAAGAAAAAAGAATGCAACGGTGGCACAAGTGTTGTCTACTAGACCTCTAAATGTGTCTTTCCGGCGTGCCGTAGTTGGTGAAAATCTCACAAGGTGGTATGAACTTGTCACAAAAGTGGTTGATATCTCACTAACTAATGCTAGGGACACCTTTTGTTGGGATTTACATAGTAGTGGGACCTTTTCGGTCAAGTCCTTGTACAAATCAATCATTCAAAGCGGGATTGTACCCATAAACTGTCCTATATGGAAAATCAAAGTACCTTTGAAAATTAAAATTTTTCTATGGTATCTTTTTAGAGGTGTTACCTTGACTAAAGATAACTTGGCAAAGAGGAATTGGCATGGTTCTCTTGAGTGTTGCTATTGTAGCTCGCTAGAAACTATTCAACACCTTTTCTTTGATTGTCACTTTGCCCGCTTTGTTTGGAATGCTTTGTATATTGCTTTTGGTATTCATCCACCCACTTGCACTTCAAATTTGTTCCATTCTTGGATTCATGGTTGTCGGGTACCTAGATTAGGGAACCCTAACCAGGGTACTTAATCTGGCTAACGGCTCCGTCTTGTACGCGTAAAGGATACGAAGTGGGGCCCGAAACCTCCGCCTCGCCCGACTCCGGGTCGGGCAGGTGCACCACTTCCGCCCCGCCCGACTCGGGACTCGGGCGGGCTCGGCGATCCCCGCCTCGCCCGACTCGGAGGCAAATGGCTTAAGCCTCACAGGTGAACAGGGATCGCCATAACTCCGCTCGGGAACTCACCAATCCACGGGGATTGGGTGAGATCAGCGCAGCTCCTCTTGTCTCATCTTCACGCGTCGCCCGACACCCCGGCACGATGACAAGACGGAGGCGTCAACACCATCTCTGCCGGAGCCATGATGAACGGGAGTGATGGATGGAGACCGCCATGCGACAGGACGGCTGCCACGGTGACGAGCGTGGCATTGACTCCGGCGCTACCAATCAAGACTAACCGTACGCCGCACGACCGGAGCGCCCAAAGCGGCCCGCATGCGAGCGAGGGTAGTGCACGACGGCCCCGACCCCGCTTGGGACGATAGATAGTAACTCCGACCCCACCTGTAAGTGGCCCGGCCCTTGGACTATAAAAGGGACCCCACACACACGCAAGAAAGGGGAGACCACGGATCGAGCTAATCGAACTCATCCGACACACCTCTAGAGCACATTGCAAACGAGAGGCTTGGAGCAACCCTCCTCCCTCGCCTCCTTTGTAGCTCTTTTCACAAGGCGAAACACGAACAATCCTCGAACCGGACGTAGGGCTTCAAGTGCCCGAACCGAGTATAAACCACGCTCTCCTAAATCATCCAAGGCCCATCCGAGTAGTAGCGTCGATCCCCTCCAAACACAAATTCACTTGTCGGCCGGTTTCATAACACCGACGGTTGGCGCGCCAGGAAGGGGACCTCGACGCGTTCGACGATCTTGAAGATGGCGAGCCACACCGTCGACCGGACTCGAGGCGCCCTCGTGACCTTCGGGAGCCCGGAGTTCATCGTGACCGGAGCCGGGAGCCCGTCGCGCGTTCTCCCGCCGACCTCCCGGTCTCCACACCACTTTCCCGCCGTGTCCGCCGGCGCGGAGCTCGCGGGCATGACGGACTCCGGCGGTGGATCCGATACCGGCAGCCACCACCCCTCGCGGGAGTGTATGATGGTGGAGGACGGGGACACCAGCGACACCGACGGCATCAACGACACGGGCCGTGCGGCCCGGCGGCCGCTGGACTCCCGGCCGGGGTAGCGCCGCCGTCCGCGGCGGTAAACGCCGGCGGTGCGAGGAACGCACAGCCGCACGCCGCGGTGCCACAACAACAAACCCCTCCGGGAAGCCCCGAGCCCCGGGAGGAGGACGACCTAGAGCAGCTGCTCCGACGTCGACGCGAGGTCGCGAGACCGAGCGGCGATTAAAGGAGGAGCGCGAACGCCTCGAGTGCGAGGTGGCGCGGCGCCGGGCGCAGCGCGAACTCGCTCGCCGGCGTGGGCGCGAAGCCCAAAGAAGGATCCCGGACGAGGCAAACCACCTCGCTCCCGGGTACGAGAGGCCCAGCCGGAACGTGGCTGCGGCCGCGACACCGATCCGCGCGCTTCCGCAACCGGTCGACGAGGACCGGCGGAGGATCCAAGAGGAGGTCGAAACCTCCCGGACTTAGCGGCCGTCCAACAGGCCGAGCGTGAGCAAAGCTCCGCCGCGCGGCGAAAGAGGCCGGTGCCTCCTACCACACGCCAAGCCGGCCCCGGGGACCGAACGGTTCGGCCCACCCAACCGCCGAGCAAAGCGGAACCGGAACTCGCCGTCGGTTCGGCGGCGGATGGGCGAGTCGCGCGACGCACGCGATACCCCGACCGCCCGGCGTCGGGAACAAAACCGCGCTCCAAGGCGCGGGCCGAGGACCACGGGTACGCCCCGGCGCGGAGGACGATTCGACCCGGAGGAGGACAAACCTCCGGTTATGACGGGGCCCAAGGCCTTTGGGCCTCGCCATTCGGCGGGTTCCGGTGCCCCGGCGATTCCGGCCCCCGGCAGCATCACCAAATACAACGGGGAGACGAACCCCGCATTATGGCTGGAGGATTACCGCCGGCATGCCAAGCCGGCGGCGCCACCGACGAGCGGTTCATCATCCGCAACTTACCACTCTTCTTGGCCGATTCGGCCAGGATGTGGCTCGAGCACCTCCCGGAGGGCTCGATCCACGATTGGTGGGACCCGGAGGAGGCCTTCATCGGCAACTTCCAGGGCACGTACACGCGCCCGGAACCCGTGGGACCTCGGGACCTGCCGGCAGCGGGCGGACGAGTCCTTGAGGGACTACGTCAAGCGCTTCTCCCGCAAGTGCAACACGCTCCCCAACCTCGCCGACGCAGAGGTGATCTCGGCGTTCATCGCCGGCACCAACAACGAGGGCTGGTGCATGAGCTCGGCCGCAACAACCCGCGCACCGTCAAGGAGCTACTCGACGTGGCAACCAGCCACGCCTCCGGAGAAGACGCCGTGGATGCCCTCCTTCATCGAGCCAAGGGCAAGGCGAAGCGGAACGAGAGTTCCGGTGCGGGCCCGTCCTCCCGCATGACAAGAAGCGAAGCGAGAGGAAGAGCGGCGACCGGTACCGCCGCGACACCAACTTCGTCGCCGCCGCCGAGCGCAAGCCGAAGAAGCCGACCGCCGACGACGGCAGCAAGGGCCAGCACTTCGAGAAGATGCTGGAGGCGCCGTGTCCCAACCACGGCCGACCCGTCAACCACGCCCTCAAGGACTCGCGGGCTGATGCTCAAGTTCCCGGGCACGAAGGCGAGGAAGTTCGACCCCAAGAACCCCAGCCCCAAGAACGACGACGGCGACGACAAGGACGCGGACGGCGGTTTCCCGCAAACCACCGGCTGCCTCATGATCTTCGGGGCGGGGGACCGGCTCCTCCGGGCGACACCGAAGCGGGAGCGGCGCGAGGTCTACGCCGCCGAACCTGCGACCCCGACCTACCTCAAGTGGTCCGACGCGGCAATCACGTTCGACCGCAGCGACCACCCCGAGCGCGTCCCCGACCCGGACGCTACCCGCTCGTCGTCGACCCCATCGTCGGCAACAAACGACCGACTAAGGTACCGATGGATGGGGGTAGTGGTCCGAATGTTTTGTATGCAGAGACTCTTGATGCCATGGGGATCGGCCGCTCTCGGATCCGGCCATCGGGCGAGCCCTTCCACGGGGTTGTGCCCGGAAAGACGGCTGCGCCGCTTGGGCAAATCGACTTGCCCGTCACCTTCGGCACGCCGATCAACTACCGCACCGAGACCCTCACCTTCAACGTGGTGGACTTCCCCGGCGCGTACCACGCCATCCTCGGGCGACCATGTTACGCGAAGTTCATGGCCGTTCCCAACTACATCTACCTCAAGCTCAAAATGCCGGGTCCGAAGGGGATCATCACCGTGAACACGTCGGTTCAGCGTGCTTACGAGTGCGAGGTGGAGTGCTGCGAGCCGGCTGCGGCGCTCATCAACAAGTCCGACTTCCCACAGGTCGCGACTTTGGAGTCGGAGGACACGCCGACCCCAAAGAAGGCGATCGGCTCTTTCGAGCCGGCCAAAGACAACAAGATGGTGCCCCTCGACCCTGCCGACCCCGAGGGGAAGAAGGTCATCATCGGGTCTGCGCTCTCCGACAAATAGGAAAGCGCGCTCGTCGAGTTCCTACGCGCCAACAAGGACATCTTCGCGTGGAAGCCCTCGGATATGTCGGGAATCCCTAGGAACATCGCCGAGCACTCCCTCAACATCAAGCCGGGATCGAAACCGGTCAAGCAACGACTCCGCCGCTTCGACGAGGAGAAACGCCGGGCAATCGGTGAAGAGTTAGCGAAGCTCCTCGCCGCCGGCTTCATCAAAGAGGTGTACCATCCCGAATGGGTTGCCAACCCTGTACTTGTAAGGAAGAAAACCGGGAAATGGAGAATGTGCGTTGACTACACGAGTCTCAACAAGGCGTGCCCAAAGGATCCGTTTCCCTGGCCTCGCATAGACCGAGATAGTTGATCGGACCGCGGGGTGCGAAACCCTGTGTTTCCTAGATGCCTATTCGGGTTATCATCAAATTCCGCTAAGGATTGGTGACCTCGTCCTTCGACTCCTCCAGGGGAATCAAGGCCGGCACAAGTTAACTCCGCCATGGGAAGGGCCCTACACGGTAGCCGAGGTGCTCCGCCCGGCACGTACAAGCTCAAGGACGCCAACGGAAACGTGCTCACCAACGCATGGAACATCGGGCAGCTACGTCGCTTTTACCCTTAGCTTATTGTTTCAGTTTTTTATGCAAATGAAATAAAGAGAAAACCTTTCTCTTTTTTCTCTTGTTTTCGACAAATAACGAATAAGTCCAAATTTGCCGGCCGCCGGCTCCGACTCTCCCGAGTCGGGGCTCCACCCGGCGGGTGCGCAAAGGAGGCCGTGTGCGGGTCCCGGTTGTGCCCACGGCTGGGTGCGCAAAGGAGGCCGTGTGCGGGTCCCGATTGTGCCCACGGCTGCGGAACTCACACGAAAATCCCTCGGTGCGGGCCCGACTTGGACAGAACCTAAGCGCCGACGATGGCTCGGCCGGTCCGACCGGTCGGCTCGGGACTCCGACGCCTCTACAGCTAGGAGCGGCCCGTCGGTCACCCGAATGAAAAATCTAAAGCAACCGGGCGGTCCGAAAAAGTCTAATCCCATAGTGCAAGTCCAACTCGGACAGGACCTGGAACGCCAACGACTACTCGGCCGATCCGATCGGCCGACTCGGGACTCCGACGCCCCGGCGGCTAAGAGCGGCCTAAGTCACCGATCAATCGAATGAGGAATCTTAGGCTACTAGACGGTCCGAATGAGAAGGAAGCCACGAAAGGGGAACATGTGAGAAATTTCGAACGAAATTAAAACAGATAACTTGTTTACAAAATAAGCGAGTTCTTTATATCTTGGCCACCCGGCCGACTCGACTACCGGCCACTCGGCCGACTCAACTAACACACTACATCATCTACTCGTCATGCGGCGACGACGGCGGCGGGAAGGCGCGCGAGGCGAGGAGCTCGGCAAGCTTGGCGGCGATCGGCGCGGCTTTCCTCTTCATGTCCTCGATCTCCCGCTCGGAGAAGCCGGGCACCATGCCTAGCCGCGCAAGCATGTCGAGGTCAAGGTTGTCCTCGAAATGTGTCCGCTCCAAGCACCGAGTCCACAGGACCCCGGCTTCAAAACTCTCACGCCGCGAGCACCAAAGCGGTTGGCGATGGAGAGAAGGCGCGGCTCCAAATTGGTGGTCCCGGCGGCCGTGGCACCTCCAGCTCGTTGCGGAGGAACTCGGCACCGATGCGGATTCGGTCGAGCCGAACTTCTTCCCGCCGCAGCCCGTCCGGGTCCGTCTTGAGCTCCGAAAATGAAAAGGAAGAAGAAATCTTGAGACATGACACCAATCAAAAGCAAAATAGGAGGAGGGATGAGAAACAAAACTTACGGTTAACCTCACTCTCCAACGTCGAAAGTTGGGAAGTGAGCTTGGAGACCGATTGGGAGACGGCCTCCTTGAGCTTGCGCTCGGTGTCCGTCGCCTCGCGCGCTCGCCGCGTCCTCCTCCGCCTTCAACGCCCTCACCACCGCCGCTTGGACCTCGGCCAGCCGGGACTCGGCCACCCGACGAGCGTTCGCGGCATCGGACTCGGCCTTCTTGGCCCTTTCTTCCGCCGCCTCGGCCCTCTTGATGGCTTCGGCCGAGCGGGACTCGGCCGTCCTCCGCGCATCGTTGGCCTCGGCCGCCACCCCGGCCGCCTCGGCCCTCTCCTTCTTCGCATCCTCGGCCTCTCGGACGGCTCCGAGGGCCTCGCTCCGTGGCGCTCCGCGCCTCCCGGCCAAGGCGGGTCCGTTCCCTTTCTTGGAAACGGATGCGGGCATGCTTGGCCCGGCTCATCATATCCGTAGTCCGAAAAGGAGGACAAAATCATGAGCGAAGCGAAAAAAGACCGATATTCCGCGAAGGAACGAACTCGCGCTCACCTCGGCCGGCTCCGCCGCCGACCCGACGAGATGGAGCGCCGCGCCCAAGACGTCGGCGGCCCGGCCGCAGCCGCGGCGGAACGCGCCCCAAAGGGTCCGCTCCGCCGGCTCGTCAAACGTGTGCGTCCGCCCTTGGGGCCCCACAACGTGCACGACCCCCGCCTCCGGCGCCGGCCGGTGCGGCGTGGCGGAGGAGCTCGGCGGAGGTCCCCGCGGCGGGAACAGCGCGGAGCCGGCAGCCCGCCGTCACCATGGCCGTAGTTGGCGCCGCCGTCTCTCGGTCGCCCCCACGGTGCTTGCCGGCCGAGGGGCTGCCGGGGATGGCGAGCGGGGCCCCCGACCCTAGGGCCGCCGCTTCCGAGCCCCGGCCAACGGACCTCGCGGGATGCGCAAGTCAACAAACCGAAAGACAAGAAAGAAGGAAAGACGGAAGGAAGCAACGCTTACCGGTACGGTTGTCGTTTGGGTGGCGGACCGACCGCCGACCCAAGGCCCTCACGCTGCCTCTTGCCAAGAGCCGCCCGGGGCACTCGGCGCCGCCGCCGTCGCGGGGCCGACGTCGCCGAGAGACTCGGCGTCGTCGCCGGCCCTCGCGCCGCAGATGAAGAGGTCGTGGAGGCCGGCGCGGCCGTACTCGGACCCGACGGGGTTGCGGCCACCGCCGGAGCAGAGCCGCCGGCCGGGCGCGGTCACCGGCGCTCGAACCGACGCCGGCGAAGCCGCCGAGGCCATTGTCACCGGCGCTCGGACGGACGCCGATGGCGCCGCGGAGGCCGTCGCTGCCATCGCCGACGAGGTGAGCCCTCCCGTCACCGTTACCGGCGCTACGGTCACCACGGTCGACGTCACCGCGGCGGCCGAGGCCATCATCGCCCCGCCATGGTCGTCGCCAAGGGGACCCGGCGTGTGGGCGGCAGGGCGGCGTGGTGACGATCGCGGAGATCGGGGCCGCGACCCCGGCACGGCGGCCGGGGCGGTCGGCGTTGTGGTGGTGGTGGGCGCCGAAGTCGGCGCCGCGGCGCCGGCATGCGCCTCGGCTCGCGGGGAGCCCGGCGCTCCTTCCCGGCTCGGACCGGCGAGCGACGTGCCGGCGTCGCCCGGCGGGGCCCACTTCCGCAGGGGCCGGCCGAGTCGTGCCCTCGCTCGATGTCCTCCTCCTCGGCGAGCTCGCCGATGGGAGAGGACATGTCGACGAGTTCCTCGTCGTCACCCCAATCGTTGTCGTCGGAGTCGGTGCCGCTGCTCTCGGAGATGACGATCCGGCCCGAACGGCGTCGGCGCTCCTTCTCCGCTTCCGCCGTTGCCGCGCCGCCTTCCTAGCCTTCTTGGCATCCTTTCGAGCTTTTAGCTCCTCGGCGCGCGCCCGATTGATGGCCCGGACGTCGGCATCCTCGGGCAATGGGGCCGGGGAAGGAATAAATTGCAAACCTCTCTCGCAACACGTAAATTAGAAAAGTAAGAGAGGTCGGAACTTAAGACCGACTCAACCGAAGGCAGTAACTAAAAACTTACAAACAAAATCGCCCCCGTTCGGGGAGCATTGGTGGGTGATTGGGAACCGGCCAATCAAACCGATCCCACGCGGCGGCCGTCTTCAGCATCGCCTCCGCGAGTCGGGCCTTCAACTCCCGGAGCGAAATCCGAGGGTCCGCCCGGGGTCCACCATGCAGGTTCCCTCCCAGTGCGAAGTCACTTCCCATCTCCGACATCATCCGACGCCGGGCCCGCAGCGGTGCAAGCCGGCGCAGTGGTAGGAGCCAATCACTCCAACGCCGGTCACGCCGGCCTGGTCGAGCGCTCGACCGCCTCCAACAGCGCGACGATCCCCTCTTCTCGTCGCCGGCACCCCGAAGTGCCACTTCTCCGGCGCGGCAGATGATGAGGTTGCCGGTGAACTCGGGGAGGGGTGTGGCAGCGGTGTTCCCGAGGTAGAACCACCGCTCGTGCCAGCCCTTGTTGGAGTCGGTGAGGGCGATGGAGATGTACTTCTCGGACCGGCCGCCCCGCAGCCGGAAGTCGGCGCCGCCGATGGGGACGGCACGAGGGTTCCCGGCCGTGTCCTTCTTCGTCACCAACCGGCAATCGAAGAAGTGCTTGAACAGCCTCGAAGTGGGGGCGATCCCCAGAAGCCCTCGCACAGCCGCCACGAAGGCGGCGAGGTGGCCGGACGGAGTTAGGGTTGAGGTGCTGCAGCTCCAGCCCGTAATGGTGGAGGATGCCGCGGAAGAAAGGGTGAGGCGGCATTCCCAAGCCGCGCTCGTGGAAGTGGCGGAAAGAGACGACGTAGCCGTCCGGCGGCGCCGGCAGGGCCTCATTCCCCGGCACCAGCCCACTCCATGGCGTCGGTGCGCGGCATCGGAGTCCACGCGCGACAAGGGCCTCAAGGGACCCGACAAGGCAGCGGGACGGAGTCCAATCCGCCATGGCAGGGCTCGGATCGGATGCGCGACGGTGGATTGGGGAGAAGTGAGGAAGGCGGCGAGCGGCGGACGCGGCGAAGAAAGGCGAGTCGACGGAGCACGCGAGAACAAAGGAAGGGGATGAGTTTTTGCGAGCGCAGGGTGAGAGAGAGGTAACCGGATGCGTCCCCCCTTTCCTTTAAATAGCGGTCATGTCAATTGCCCCCGCGGCGCCTCGACTCCCGCACCTCTACTCGTTCCGCGATTTAACCGGGTGCAGGAACCGAAGAGGCCGCCGCACGCGCCCGACGCGGAGCCATAATGCGAACGCAAATTTCGCATCTACAGCGAACCGCCGCGAGATGCGCGCCGTCATGGGAGGCGAACCGTTGCGCTTCGACGGCGCTCGATGACGGGCCGATTGGGCTTGGAATCCCATAAGGCCCGCAGTAAATAAGGCTAGGGGATGAAAACGCCCGACGCCCGCTTTCCAACCCAGGGGTTCGAAGGGCGGCCCAGACGAAAGGGTTCGGACGCCCGCCCTTGGACAAAAGTAAGTGAGGGGTTGTCGAGAGGGATCCTTAGCGATCAACACCCGTGCACCGTAGCACAATGGGCCTCTATCGACAGCCGTCCGAGTCCGAGTTGAAAAAGCCGTGATCTTGAATCCCGCGAAGGGAGGGCAACGAGCCCGCCGACCCCGATCGAAAGGGGTCGGAAATCACAAAAGACGAGCACTCGGATATGAATGAGGCCGACTCCCGCTAGTCTCCGTCGGATCCCCGCTAAGGGCAAGCCGAGGCCATCACTCGGACATTCCCGTTTGGAGCTTAAACGAGCACCACGCATCGAACCATCGAGGAATGACGTGGCCGCTCACCGCACGCCTCATCTTATCGCAAAGATGCGCGGGTGTGAACGAAATAAAAAGACGAAACAGCCCTCGGACGGATCCGAGCAACGAGCGAAGACTCGGGGCTCGCTCGCGAATAAACGATAAAACCGCTCAAAATCGTTAACCCTCGGCGCTAGTATTCTACTCTGCCCCGAGGCTCGGGCTACACTCGGCGGATGCGCCGCGCGCACCCACCGGAAAAACAAACGCACGGAAAAATCTAAGGATTTGTCGGAAAAGCCTCGACGGCGACCATTTGCCCCCGGCCGCCGCCAAGGCTCGGGGCTACCGTCGGGTACCTAGATTAGGGAACCCTAACCAGGGTACTTAATCCGGCTAACAGCTCCGTCTTGTACGCGTAAAGGATACGGAAGTGGGGCCCGAAACCTCCGCCTCGCCCGACCCCGAGTCGGGCAAGGTCCACAACTTCCGCCTCGCCCGACTCCCGAGTCGGGCGAGGCCCACAACTTCCGCCTCGCCCGACTCCCGAGTCGGGCGAAGTCCACGACTTCCGCCTCGTCCGACCCTCGGGTCGGGCGGGCCCACGATCTCCGCCTCGCCCGACTCGGCGTCGGGTGGGACCGCAATCCCGCCGCGTTTGCCTTTGCTTCGCGGAGAAGCGACCTCACCCACCGGATAGGGGAGGAGTTGCGGCAGGCCGGTAGGCGCAATTACAGCGCCCGGGAACTCGTTTCACCAACATGACGTGATGTGACCGGCGCAGTACCTACCCGTCCCGTTCCGCAGCGCCGCACGCTAGCGCTAGCTCAGCCTGCAGAGCAGCGTGATCATTACCAAGCCCATGATGGCCTCGTGGACCGGACGGAGGCCAGGCGATTGACGGGACAATAGCCCGTAATCCGTCCCGTGGCTGACCAACAAGCATCCGCCTAGGCCTACGAAGGCTACGAAAGCCGGCCCGCGGCCTCCGCCTCGCCCGACTCCGGGTCGGGCAGGTGCACCACTTCCGCCCCGCCCGACTCAGGACTCGGGCGGGCTCAGCCGATCCCCGCCTCGCCCGACTCGGAGGCAAATGGCTTAAGCCTCACAGGTGAACAGGGATCGCCATAACTCCGCCTCGGGAACTCACCAATCCACAGGGATTGGGTGAGATCAGCGCAGCTCCTCTTGTCTCATCTTCACGCGTCGCCCGACACCCCCGGCACGATGACAAGACGGAGGCGTCAACACCATCTCCGCCGGAGCCATGATGAACGGGAGTGATGGATGGAGACCGCCATGCGACAGACGGCTGCCACGCTGACGAGCGTGGCATTGACTCCGGCGCTACCAATCAAGACTAACCGTACGCCGCACGACCGGAGCGCCCAAAGCGGCCCGCATGCGAGCAGGGTAGTGCACGACGGCCCCGACTCCCGCTTGGGACGATAGATAGTAACTCCGACCCCACCCGTAAGTGGCCCGGCCCTTGGACTATAAAAGGGACCCCACACACACGCAAGAAAGGGGAGACCACAGATCGAGCTAATCGAACTCATCCGACACACCTCTAGAGCACATTGCAAACAGAGGCTTGGAGCAACCCTCCTCCCTCGCCTCCTTTGTAGCTCTTTTCACAAGGCGAAACACGAACAATCCTCGAACCGGACGTAGGGCTTCAAGTGCCCGAACCAGTATAAACCACGCTCTCCTAAATCATCCAAGGCCCATCCGAGTAGTAGCGTCGATCCCCTCCAAACACAAATTCACTTGTCGGCCGGTTTCATAACACCGACAATGGTTTTAATACCGGTCTTAGGAAACAAGTGCTAGTAGGGGTTTCGGCGCTCCTATGGACTATGTGGTTGAATAGAAATGATATGGTTTTTAACAAGACCAAACCAAATACTTTTTTACAGAGTTATTTTCAGGATGACTTACTGGATCTGCACATGGTCATTGTTGCATAAAGAAGAGGAGGTGCAATCATCACTCAAACAAGGTTGTCGTATTCTTGAGACCTTCACTATGGAGATTTTCGCAAGATTCGGATGGCGGTTTTCTAATAGAATTGAGGCTTAGCTTCTCATTGGTGTTAGTTTTATTGCCTTGATCCCTTGTTTGGACTTCTCTTCTCTTTTGTGCGGAGTCTTATTTGTGAAACTTTGGTTGCGTCTTGTGAACTTTGTTAGACTAAGCTCCTCTCTCTCGTGAGATTGTCGGGACTTAGGGTGTGAGTCTTGTCGGTGGAGCCTATTTGCTCTTGGATTCTTGTAATTGTGCTGTGTACACCCAAAAGGTGTAGAGGCAGGAACGTTGTTCCGTTATCTAAAAACATGCACCGAGCTGCCCATATATGGTTAAGTTCGAATTGCAACACGCTCCCCCATCAAAATTAGTTGCTGCGGCGCCATTTTAAAAAATACTTCATCCGTCATCATTGGGAACCATCACAAAAAAATATACTTCACCCGTTCTAAAATTATTGTTATTGTTGACTTTTTTCATTATGTTTCATCATTTGTTTTATTCAATTTATTTAAATATAAAAAAATCTAGATATATTTCAAGTTTCATTTGTGATAAAATGCATGTCAACAAAACATATGATATTTTCAAAACCTTTTTTGAGTAAGATGAATGGTCGAATATAATGAAAAATGTAAACGGCGATAACAATTTTAGAATGGAATACTACATCATATTTCATGAACCACTAACCTGGAACTGTGTGAGAGCACCGACCAAACTTCCTGGTAAGTAGTATCCATTTTATTCTGTTTTTTCATGCAAAACAAATATTTTCGCTCGAAAAAAATGGAAAACAAGTATTCCCTCCGGCTTAATCACCTGCTTCTTTGCTGCCAGTGATGCTCCTTCTCGAGACACTGTTTTTCATCTCCTTCCAGTTCATTCTGCAACTATTCACTGCTCTGTTTGGGTGACATGGAAATTGGTTCCACTTGTAGTAGGCCGTGATGAGGATGAAATGCGAGCTCATGTCACTTCCACGAAGATAAAGAATCTAAGAACTTTCGTGTCCTGGAAATGAAAAGACTGAATTTCTCTAGGATATGAGTGATAGCGTGGTACCATACCATCATAAAATTAATAGGAACTTAAACGAAGTCAGATTCGAGAGACATATCGTGTGTGGTGGTTCACACAGGACATGTGGCCACCGCCACCGTCCAATACATTGGAGTAGGTAGCTATTCAACTATCGTCAGCGCGATGGGGCTGCAATAACCAGCAGAAATAAATCAGACAAATCGTTTTCTAAGTTTTTTCTTGGTGACCTCTCCTTTTGTAGTAGTGTTGTTGCCAATGCGTATTGTCCGAAGGGTTCAATTGTTTTTCTTCACACACTATAAACCAGCAGCACAGATAATGATTTCTGGTCTGGAAAGTAAAAATGTGAAAAACAAATCAAAATTGGAAACCTTACCACATGTTATCATAATGCGTGTTATCTAGCCTGTGCAAATTTTAACATTGGCCATAATTAGCCCTGGTGTAAATTTCACAAAACTACATGTTTTATTATCAAACTATCACAAAACTATAGACTTGACAGATCATTTCACCAAAAAAAAAAGATTCCGTACTGATTTTTCAAAGAACTACATATTTAACCACCAGCCCATGACCTTAAATCTGTAGCTTTGTGAAAAAAAAATCGTTTTAAAATGTATAGTTTTGTAAAATGAATCTAAAGCCTGTAGTATTGTGATATTTTGGTCATAATATTTGTAGTTTTGCGAAATTTACTCTTAGCCCATGAACGTAATACCGCCAGCTCGTAACTAACCCTTGTTAAACAGAAGTTTCACATCAGAAAGCGTTAGACAAAAAGTATTGGATGTGTTGGAACCAGAAATCATTCACTCTAAATTTGCTGCAGAAGAATGGCTGTTGCTGCAAGTAAATTTTGTCCTATCTGGAAGTTAGTATCGATACCACCGAGTTATAATATAGTCGACATCATAATTAGATTTTTTTAGATAATGGATAACTTACAAAGAGTTTTCAGCTTTTTGCACACATGTTGCATACAGCCTTGGGTCATAATTATTACAAAGTTCATAATTAGATGCCCGAACCTAATCCTCTTCCGAACCTGATGCTCTCCAAAAATAAATAATGCGAAGCATCAGATACACACTCACCTGCCCAAAGTGAAAAAGGTCTTCTGCTCCTATAGCTAGGATGACCGTGGTCGACTGCTCCTTCCCGATCGAAAAGGTATCCAAAGTCTAAAGGTAACCACGGTCTGCAGCCAAAACGGGGTTTCAGTCTTGATGCAGCACTTGTAAGCCATTGAATTTGACATCTAGCCTGCATGAAAGAATCAGGGAAAGAATGATCACCAAAACATACACATCTATATAATTTGACGCCTAGTCCCTCGATTCCTCTCTTAGCAGTGTATGAAAGGGGTATTTTAGCTTATGTTTTTATAATGGCAGATGTGGGTAAAGTTTTCTTCTTATTTTTCCCCCAATTAACGTGAGAATTTCTAGACCTTGAGATGAGTGAATGTGGAGGCACCATTGCTTGTTTAAATGAATAAATAAATAAATAAGAATTGTGATACGGTGCTTGAACGGTACCTTCGGTACCTCCCCTTTCAATCAATCCTAACCGTTAATATTAAGGAAGGTAATTACGAGCCTAATTAATATTAACCAAGGGTAGTTTGGTAATTGCGTCTCCTCTACCCTATGAATAAAAACTCGTTGGACTCGATCGGTTAATCCAGACGGTCATCATCGCCGGTCCCGTTTCTCTCCATCGTAGCAGCATGAATCTGTACCACTCTCCTTGTTCTCCTCTGCCGGTCTGCCGTAACCACCAGGAGCGTCAAGCCGGCGAGTTCCCTGTGGGCTGTGGCCTGTGATGTGCAGCAACCATGCCCATCCCCTTCTGTTTGCCCACCGCCGTATCCGCCATGGTCAAATTTCAGTTTTACAGCACCTTATATCCAATCATCATGGAAACACTAACACAAGAAAATCATGCTTAAGAGCAATAAAAGATACACCAATTGGTATTCAGACACATATCAATCTGGAAATAGGACACATTTCAATCTGGAAATGGGACACATTTCAATCTGTAAGCACTGGAAGTCAACAGTCCAACCAATATCTCAATGGACTTGGAACAGAATTGGTATAACCATGTTGCCAATGTATTGTCAGTAGAGAACAAGAGAATGAACCTTCATACTGCCCTTGACCTGGATCCTGGGCGAACTGACGGATGAAGTGGGTGTGGACCTCATGGTTGCTACTCTAGTTGAAGACGGAATTGAAGGTCATTGCGGAGCAGCGAATACTTGAACAGGATGGCACCGCAGCCGAGGTCAACGCCAAAGGAGGTTGGGGAGGGGACGCATGAGAGGGCGCGGGGGAGGGGGAGGTTGTGGTGCGGCATGGAGGGTGTGCTGCTGCGCTACAGGAAAGAGAGGGAGAGAAGCACAGCGCCAGGCGACGCTTCTTCAGTGACGCCAACGACGCACAAGAGGAATGTCGGGGCCAGCGGGCGGCAGGAGATCAGCTTACTCCGGCTCTTCATCCTCTCATTAGCCACAGCCCGATGGCGGAGGATAGGCAAAGGAAGAAGGATCGCAGGCGCGAGACGAGGCGGGCACGGCGAAGTTGGAGGGCTCGCCGGCGGGATGAAGTAGGGGAGGTCCTCGGCTCCTCGCCTGTGCGTGGAGAGTGAGTAACATGAAGTTACTATATTACCCTTTATGTAATTAAATGAAATAAAAATAATTGGTTCCGGTCCCACCATTTTTAGTACCGGTCCACAAATTAAAGTACTTTTTAAGAGGTACCTCCTGTTGCTGACCCTTAGATCTAAGCAAATGGATGGCTAGTATTAATTCCAAGTACTATAACCACATTACCATTACGATTGAAAAGTCAAATAAATTGGTAATCTTTTTTATCCTATTTGTTAGTACAATCCATGCATTAGCCGCCTCTCAAAGCTACAATAATATCACAAAAATATCCAGGTTCATAAACAACAACCCCATTCTCAAATCAAATGTCATCTGAAATAAGACTCCTAAAATATCTTCCCTTACTTCTAAACAGCTTGCTATCATGTTTATCAATCAGCTATTAGGAAGGCTAAATGTTTACGCTTATATGTAGCTTAAGTTTTATATGTCAAGTAAAATGATGGAGCTTCAACAAACATTAAGATGGACACCCACTTGAACAATGTAGAAGCAAAGCACTTTAAATCATGGCATGAAAAATAGCCTAAAATCCTACACTGTCATAGGTAATCGTGATATATGAGAGGCATAACATCTAGAAGTTATACTCTGGATGTGTAGAAAATATGCGGTTTAATTCATAATTTACCTTAACAATTGGTGGGTGAAATGTTGTTTCTTTTATCATGCATAATAATTTGACACTACGTTTCGTGTATGTAACAGTTCAGTTGTTGTTTGCTATGATAGGAAACCATATTGTTAATAAGTTTATTGTAATCTTCAAGTTACATAGAAAATCTTTATATTTATTGTAATCTTGGTACAGTAAGTAAAATAATATAACAACAATTATTATCTAGTTCTAGATACATAGAATCTCCTTCAATAACTTGTCTATTAGATGAGCGAAGCTCCATGGCATAGCAATAATGAATTTGCATCATGTCGACATCTATTTTCTTGTAATCTATGCATATAAAAACATTTATTTCCTTGTAAGCTCAAAGATAGCCTTCGAGTCAACAAGTAAGTTGTAGATATATCCTGTCACTCTTAATCGTTGTAGGATTCTCACTTCTATTCAGGACCAATATCCATAAGGAGAAGCTATTTCACGATAAGTCATTTCTCTTTCAAGTGCACTTAAAATCATGGACTCCCATTATTCCAAAATGTTACATTCGGATCCCTCCTCTCTCTCTCTCCCTCTCAGGTAGAGGAGCCCCCAGGCCAGCGAGGGGCGTTGAAGGCGGGGACCCTCCGGTCGGCTAGGCACAACGGCCACGGCCCTGGCTAGCATGTTGGACCCAACCCTTGCTCGGAGTGGCAGCGGCAGCAGTGCGGCAGGGTAGCGGGGGACTACCGTGACCCCAGCTCGGGGTGGTGGCAATGCGGTAGGGTGGCAGGCAGCGGCCATGACCCTGGTCGGCCTGCGGGGAGCATGTGTGGCGACGGAGTGGTGGCCGGCGGCAGCATAGTGGGGCTCGCAGGCGATAGTGGCATGGTGTTGACGTCCTGTTTTTTTTTCCAAAAATGTTTACCAAGTGTTGATTTTGACACTCGGCAACGTTTTGTTTAGTGTCCGACCAAAAACACTGGGCAATGAGTGATTTGCTGAGTTTATTTTTTCCACATGTTTTTTGCATTTGCCAAGAGTTTTCATGGACACAAGTTTAGTTTTGGTATCACCGAGTTATAATATAGTCAACATCATAATTAGATGCCCCAACCTAATCCTCTTCGGAACCTGATGCTCTCCAAAAATAAATAATGCGAAGAATCAAACATACTCACCTGCCCAAACTGACAAAGGTCAGCTACACTTGTAGCTAGCACGGTGGTGATCGACTGCCCCTTCCCGACCGAAAGGTATCAAAGTCTAAATTATGTGTCACTTGTTAGGCCATTGCATCAACGAACCCATTGATTGACGACCCTGGCTGGATCGTGAGTAGTTTAGGACCGTGCCTGCAGACCAAAATACTACTCTCACTTCTTTAGGACATATAAAAAGCGGATACACGTTCGCACGATCGAGTCGGCGGTGCTGGCCACGAAATCACATCAGATTTTCTCCTCATGAACATCACCGTGCAGTCGTCAAAGACCATCAAGCCCGACTATATATGGCAGCGGCGCCGCTCCACCCACCGCGGCTGTCCCTCTCACCGTTCTTGACAAGGTGAACTTCGACCAGCACATCTCCGATATATTCTTCTTCCACCCACCTGCCCCATCAACCGCCGTCCTAGAGGCCGGCCTGGCTAGGGGCTGGCGGTGTACCGCGAATGGGCTGGACGATCCGGTTCGTTGAAGCGACGGCGGATGTTGCGCTCAGCGGCGTCATGCCGATGGAGCCAACGCCTGAACTTCTCTGCTTCCACCCATGCGGTGATGAGGCGGAAGAGCTGATGCTCGTGTCCAGATCACCCGGTTTAAGTGCGGGTCCTTTGTCATCGGCACCACCGGGCAGCACCTCGTGTCTGATGGCCGAGCTGCACGCAGCTTCATCGTCGCCTGGGGCAAGGCCACCCGCGGCGCTGCCATGGACGACGACCCAGTGCACCACGACCGCGCCGGTGTATTCGTGCCACGGAACCCGTCTCGTGTCGAGTTCGAGCACCGGGGCGTCGAGTTCAAGCGTCGTGATGAGGAGAAGCTAGCACATGGTCAACGATGTCGTGGTGCACCGGGTGCACTTCACCCGGGAGATGGTCACCGAGCTCAAGTCCCGGGCATCACCGCCCAACAGCGCGCCACGCCGTGCAGCACGTTCCAAGCCATGGCAGGTCACCTGTGGAAATGCGTCGCAGAAGCACGGCAACTCGATGGGGACACGGCCACCACGTACGCTCAAGATCGCCGTGGACGGGCGGTCACGCATCCGTGATCCTCCGGTGCCGGAAGGGTACACCGGCAACGTCGTGCTCTGGGCACGGCCAACCACCACAGTTCGGGACCTGGTGACAAGCCCACTGAGCCACATCGCCGAGCTCATTTCCCGGGAAGTGGCACGTATCGGCAACGCCTACTTCCGGCCGTTCATCGACTTCGCGAGCTCCGGGCGGTGGAGGAGGACGGCCTCGTGCCCACGGCTGACCCAACGAAGATGGCGCACAGCTCGGACGTGGAGGTGTACAGCCAGATAGGGATCCCGCTCTACGACCTGGTTTTCGGCACAGGTCAGCCGTTCTTGTACCTGCCGAGCTACCTGCCGGAGGAGGGCCTCGTGTTCCTCGTGCCATCATACTCAGGTGATGGGAGCGTAGATGCACAAGTGTGCCTCTTCGGACGTGATATGGAAGTCTTCAAGAAATGTTGCTACATCTGCACTGTGGCAGACATATAGCTTTAGGTGTCCTCCTTATTGATCTAGCTTGCATAGGTCGCATGTTTATGATATTTTCACTTGGCTTTTTTATTGTGACAAGTTTATCAAACTCTCATTAACACATTAGCACAACGATCGAATATTCAAAGGACTCAAAGGCCGTAGTCTACATGGATATCAATTTCCGCCTCTGATTTTCGGCCATAAACACATAAATCCTCAACACGCAAAAAGAAGGCTGCTAAGATTAGGGTACTTAATAAACAAAAAAATAGTGCAAAATGAAGGGAATTTTTGGAATAGCAGAGGTCTAAACGACTTGGCTAAATTTAGGTTCCTGTCAGATACTACTAGAGAACAGAAGCTAGACTTCATTGCTCTACTAGAAACCGGTAAAAAAGATTTTGACCAAAGTACCTTAAACAATATTTGTGCAGGCCATGATTTCCTATGGCACTGGACCGAACCTCATGGTAGGTCCGGTGGAATTTTATTGGGAATTAATTTGGCAACATTTGACATTGGGAGTATAGAGGAAGGGGACTTTTATGTGAAGTTCCATCTTCGTAACAAGGATGATAGGTTTCAATGGATCCTTGTAGCGGTTTATGGGGCCGCGCAGGTTGAATTCAAAGAAATCTTCCTCACAGAACTTGTACAAACTTGTGCAAAAGAAAATTTGCCAATTCTTGTGGGCGGTGATTTTAATATCATCCGGAACCCACAAGAGAAAAATAATGACAATTATAATGATAGATGGCCTTTCCTTTTTAATGCTGTCATAGATAGCTTAGATTTGAGGGAGCTAGAGCTATCAAACCGAAAATTCACATGGGCGAATTCGAGGCAAAATCCAACCTATGAGACGCTTGACCGAATTTTGGTCAGCACGGATTGGGAATCTAAATTCCCGCTGTCCACGGTCCAAGCTCTCAATAGGGATATCTCTGATCATACTCCGCTTTTGTTGAGCACCGGAAGTGGTACACATTCTGGGAACCAACCACCATTCAAGTTTGAACTTGGTTGGTTGTTGCGTGAAGGCTTTTCAGAGCTCGTAACACAAGTTTGGAACAGCGAGCATAGAGGCGACACTCCCCTCAAAAAATGGCAATTCAAAATGCAGCGACTCCGACAATTCCTGCGGGGCTGGGCGAAAAACACTAGTGGTGCATATAAGAAGGAGAAAAAGAGATCATCAAGAAGTCGGATGAACTTGACAAAAAGGCAGAAACTCAACCCCTCTCCGCTGTCGAAATTGACCTAAAAAATTGCCTCAAGCTTCGCCTCGTGCAATTGCTGCGGGAAGAAGAAATAAAATGGTATCAACGAGCAAAAACAACTAAGTTGTTAAAAGGTGACTGTAATACCAAATATTTCCAGCTAGTGACAAACGGAAAACATAGAAAAACTAGAATTTTTCAATTAGAACAAGAGGAGGGACTTATAGAAGGTGATGATAACTTGAAGCGTTACATTACCAATTATTACAAAGGTCTCTTTGGGGCATCTGACCGAAACAATCCAACGTTGTTGGAATCAGTTAGGGAGGACATCCCTCAAGTGACAGCCACTGAAAATGAAATTCTCACATCCCCGTTTCGGAGGACGAGGTTAAAACGGCAATTTTTCAAATGGCTCATAATAAAGCCCCGGGCCCCGACGGTTTCCCGGCTGAATTTTATCAAGCATTTTGGAATGTCATTAAAGCGGATCTTATGGCCCTCTTTGGAGAATTCCACAAAGGTGACTTACCCATACATTCTCTTAATTTTGGGGTCATAACCTTGCTGCCTAAGCAACAAGAAGCCAAACAAATACAATAATTTAGACCTATTTGTTTACTAAACGTGAGTTTCAATATTTTCACTAAAGTAATGACAAATCGAGTGGCTCTAGTAGCACAAAAGGTCATGAGGCCCTCCCAGACTGCCTTTATGAAGGGGAGAAATATCATGGAAGGTGTAGTTATTCTACACGAAACTTTGCATGAGAAGCATAGAAAGAAACTTGACGGAGTGGTACTTAAACTTGATTTTGAGAAAGCGTATGACAAAGTAAACTGGTCCTTTCTCCAACAAACCTTAAAAATGAAGGGCTTCTCGCACCTATGGTGCAAATGGGTAGACCAAGTAGTAAAAGGAGGAAGTGTAGCAGTTAAAGTCAACGATGACATAGGACATTTTTTCCAAACTAAGAAGGGATTGAGACAGGGAGACCCTCTATCTCCACTCCTTTTCAACTTAGTTGCGGATATGCTTGCAATTCTCATAGAAAGGGCCAAAGAAAACGGAGAATTTAGGGGACTAGTCCCGCACCTAGTAGACGGAGGCCTCTCAATTCTCCAATACGCAGATGACACAATTCTTTTTGTGGATCATGATTTGGATCAAGCCAAAAATCTTAAACTAGTGTTGAGTATTTTTGAGCAATTATCCGGGTTGAAAATCAATTTCCATAAAAGTGAATTATATTGTTATGGCGAGGCCAAGGATTATGAGCTAGAATATGCACAATTATTCGGGTGCAAAAGTGGGGTAACCCCATTCCGTTACCTAGGTATTCCTATGCATCATCGGAAACTATCCAATAGTGATTGGATTATCATTGAGGAAAAATTTCAGAAGAAACTTTGTAGTTGGAAAGGAAAGCTTCTCTCGGTAGGGGGCAGGTTGGTTCTAATTAACTCAGTCCTAACAAGCCTAGCAATGTACATGCTCTCCTTTTTTGAGATCCCCAAAGGGGTTCTACGAAAATTGGATTATTATAGGTCTAGATTCTTTTGGCAATGTGATGAACACAAGAAAAAATACAGGCTCACTAAGTGGAGTGTATTATGCATGCCAAAAGATTGTGGAGGACTGGGCATCAAGAACCTTGAGATCCAAAACAAATGTCTGCTTAGTAAGTGGCTTTTTAAACTTTTCAATGAGGATGGGGTTTGGCAAAACCTTCTAAGAAGGAAATATTTGCTAAATAAAACATTAACACAATGCCAGCACAAGCCCGGAGATTCACATTTTTGGTCAGGACTTATGAAAGTGAAAGACCAATTTTTACAATATGGACACTTCCGGGTGCAAGATGGTACCACCATTAGATTTTGGGAGGATTTGTGGATTGGAGATAAGCCCTTACGAGTGACCTATCCTAACCTGTACAATATTGTCAGACGAGAAAGATGCAACGGTAGCTCATGTCATGAGCAGCACACCGCTGAATATTTCTTTTAGAAGAGGATTAGTTCACCAAAATCTCACATCTTGGCACAACTTAGTTTCTAGTATTCTCTTAACGAGATTAACAAATACTAAAGATGTGTTTATATGGGACTTACATAAGAACGGGGTTTTCACCACAAAATCCATGTACGAGTCCATAATAAAAGAACCAATCGTTCCTCAAAGAAATCCGGTTTGGAAAATAAAAGTACCACTCAAAATAAAAATCTTTCTATGGTTCCTTAAGAAAGGGGCCACTCTGACCAAAGATAATCTAGCCAAGCGGAATTGGAAGGGAGATTTGAGATGTTGTTCGTGTAGTTCCTTAGAGACTATACAACATCTTTTCTTTGATTGCCACTTCGCTAGAACAATCTGGAATTCAATATATATCACATTTGGAATTCAACCTCCACTCAATATCTCAAACATGGAGTCAAAACTTAGAGATCAGATTTTAGTGGGCATAGCAGCTACTTTTTGGGCTTTATGGTTGAATAGAAATGATATAGTATTTAACAAATCAAAAAACAATACTATTTTGTAGGTAATCTTCAGAGCCACATATTGGATCCGAACGTGGTCATTGCTGTTTAGAGACGAAGAGGCAAGACAAAATCTCATGAAGGCATGCCGTTTGTGGGAGACATCGACGATGGAAGTCTTTGCTAGATTCGGGTGGAAGTTCTCAAATAGAATTACGGCATGGTAGTGGTTTTATTTGATGTATCTTAGCGAATTGCACTTTGCTCATTTGATATTCTTGTGGACAAGGTGGAGCCTAAGAGCTCAGATATTGTAATTGAATGGCTGTGTGCATCCTCTTTGAGGGTGCAGAAGCTAGAACAAGAGTTCCATTATCTAAAAAAAATATCTGGAAGATACCCATATTTTCAACCATGAACACGTGCATTGAAGTCACATAATTTATGTACTGTGTCATTCAATATTTCGAGCACGATGATGCACCAAAAACAAATGGAAAGTTCCTGATTTGCCAAGCAAACATATTTGAATTTCATTTACGACTGAAAAGTTCAATGAAATTAACTATTTTCAATCGTACTAACTTAGAACTACTCTCGAATGAGAAGCCTCCCGGAAGGGACAAAAATATCACAGCATGATTTTTGCTCATATAAACAATGTTCCGTTTGTCAAATGGCAAGCAAAATAAGATACCCTTGAAATATCGTTCCTTACTTTCAAATTACCTACTATGGAACATTCCTTACTTTCTACCACATGTATCAATCATATGTAACAAGAATTTCAAGTCAAACTTCAGTATTAGATGATAAAAGTTTAGATGGAAGACAATTAAAAAAATTAGAAAACATAAACGAAAATAATTTTAAACCTCATTGTAAAATGGCTTAAAATAAATACCAGGTTTGTGGCACTGTGAAGCTTGGAAGGCTCCGTGCCCACACGTGTAGATAAGTTTTCCCCCAATCGTACATCACAACTGTTTACAATTTGAGTTCGGTTCAGAATCCTCAAGTAAGAAACAAGTAATCTATCTCCATCTCTAAGCTAATACCCGAACTCAATTATGATAGCAATCGTGTTTTACAGATAAGCTCATTAATTATTTCTAACATTTCAATCTTCAATTAAATATATAGGACGGTTTAGGAAATTTTCCTCTTTACATATTGATCTAAAAGAATAAGAAAAATTAGGAAATGAAAAGAACATTCCGTGTTACATATGTTAAACTCCAGCAACTGCACGTGGGGCAATAGAGAATATATGATGTCACGTAGATCAAGCTGCATTCCCAACAGCAGCAGAATTGGGAATCAACCTTAAAACAGGTTGGATTTCGTTTGGACGTAGCCTGGCAAGCAAGTTCTGCATGTTTTGTTTGAATGCTTCGTTGTGGCATTCGCTAAGCCAGACTTCCTTCAGTTCGCCTAGATGCTCTAGCCCAAAAAACTGCAAGGACAACACACTATAGCAGTGCAGCTTGAGTGCTTCAAGAGTAGGAAATCCTGAGGCGGAAAAGGATACAGCCCGTAACCCGGAGGTGCACCCTATCTCCAGGAGGCGGACTTGACTGAAAGGCTCGCCAAACCGGAGTTCACCCTCTGGAAACTTCTTGAAGCAAAGGAATAGGATAGCTAGCTTTGGAAGGTGTCCGAGGATATCTATCTCATTTTGTGGTAACATGGTGGCCATCTGTAGATTCAGTTTCCTGAGGTTCCCAAGAGGTCTGATCCACGTTGGCAATTTGTGTACCTGCCCATACAACTTAAGATTCTGTAGGTTATCTGGAGGAGACGTGGTGCAGTCCAAACAGTCTTGATTGTTCTCATCAAGTTGCACTGACAAGGATTCCAAATGACCATGGTCCGATATGGCAGAAAAGAACTCCTGGCTATTGCTCTGGTTGACGCCTGACACTCCGAGCTTGTGCAATTGGGTAAGGTTCCTGAGATCTGCCAGAACAGCACGTCCCCTTCTAACGCCGATATCGATGACACCAAGAGTGTGCAAGGCCGTCAGTTGCCCAATCCTACGAGGCGCCTCAACACCACCATTCCAGGAACCCACAAGATGGCGGCGTCTGCGCATTTGCAGACCGCTCATCGACAGTATAGATAATGGCGGAGTCCCTGTTGTTTTAGATAGCCCTTGATCCAAGCTGGTGTCATCATCCAATGGTACTGTAATGCCGCCACGAACGTACTGCAGCTTCTGTATCTTGATGACACTGTTTGGTAGCCTTGTCACCATGGTGTCCCTGATATCAAGACTCTGAAGCTGCCTGAGACGACCCAATGAACTGGGTAGACAGGAGATGCTTCTGCATCGTCTTAGTGAGAGGAACTTAAGGCGAGGCAGATACTTCACCATCTGTGCCACATCTTCATTTGCCACTCCTAAAGTGTCCTCCAGATCTAGCACCCGAAGCAACTCCATCTTCTTAGAGATGAAGAATGACTGCCACTCTCCGAACACAGTCAAAGAACGCAGCCTTGACAGGTCGATGCTCTCATATACATTTTTGTCTCTGTTCCAGCTGCTTTCTATAGCAAGGTGTCGTCCTGTGCGTTGTGAGTTGATGCGGCATCGGCCCTTGAGTGAGAATACTAGGTTCTCTTCCATTGGACGTGAGAGGATGTACTCGCGGAAGAAACCGTTGACTTGGCACAAGGGCATTTTCCCATAAAAATCCATGGCAGTTGTCGATCCGTGCAGCTGGAGCATACTGAGTTTGACAAGCTTTGAAAAGGAGTCCTCTGTGTTCTCTTCTGCAGTCCTTTCTTTGGTGTCCCTAGAGTAGCCCTCCGCGATCCACCGCCTACCTAAACGCCTTCGGCGAATGATATGGTCCAATGGAAAGATTGACAGATAGAAGATACAGGGTTTGAGAAAATCCGGGCACGTACGAAAGTAGGAATGCACCCAGAAAAATAGACCCTCCAAGTTACATAAAAATTGGTTGATCTCCAACTCATGCATGAACCTATCACTCAGCATCTTCCAGTCCTCTGAGCCTAAACCCCAAAAGAAATCAGATATTGCAACTACTACTCTAGGTAGTCCTCCACACTTGTGTATGATTGTCATCAGCTGATCAGTTTCTGGGGTGAACGCCAATGACACGTTTGCAACTCTCTTTTCATGTATCTATTTCAGAAAAAAAGAAGAGAAACCTTTAGATATTGAAAGCACTCTGACATTTATATGCATGGTACTTACTAAGTTATAGACTCCGACAGATGCACCACAATGATCCTAACTGATGAAGGCTCTCATGAATATAGATACCAAATGCTGACTTGTGGTTCATTTAAGGTTAATGATGGACAGAAAACGGGATTTTGGATAGGGTGATGACATATACATACGATTTAATGATTATAAATAACATGATTTGCTACCATGCATATAATAAGTGGCTACATACGAGCTTGTTTGGCAAAGCTCTATGCAGCTTTGGCTTTGGTTCTGGCTCATTTTTGTAGCAAAAATGGTTTTCACGCATTTTTGGTTTAGTGCTCAGTTTCCTCTATACGAAAAAAAAACAAACGGTGCGGTTTTCTGAATCAGGGGAGGAAGCCATGACAGTACTATACTGAGGTCTTTTATCTCCAAATGCAAACTTGAGAAATCCTTTCTGTTAGAGGAGGGGAGAAAAGTTAGTCCTCATATTTTCTCAGGATGTCCTAAAAATCAAGTTTTAAGGACTAATTTCATGGTATTTTCTTGGAAACGATGCTACGAGGGTACATTTTTGCAAAAAAAAAAATCAATTTGTGAAAAGAAGAATAGATATATTTCTCAAACTATAAAGAATTATCAATAGGGCATGCATGGTCAGGCTCTGGGTTTATATTAAGAACATTACCATACACAAATTGTGTATTATTAGTACCAATATTATTATAAATGAGTGTATTATTTGGTATGATTATAAAAATTTATTAAACACATTGCAGTTCAAACAATGGAAATCTAAGTCACAATTCATATATTACATATAATATTCAATAATACAGTAAATGACACGATCTTCTTCATATCTTTTCGAACAAGTGTAAGCCCGATAAAGCAACTTTGAACTTTGTAAAGATTCAGCTCGATCTCTAAAACATCGGTTCAAGTTGATATCAAGATTCAAGAATGAATAATTATTCAAATGATGTATCTTGCAGAAATGGAACAATCAACTTAATATTGTAACACAAATATTAAGGTTGTATTTGTTGAAGATGGATTGAGTTGGGAAGAAAGATGTCCTGATGGTAGTCATGCATTTGCATGTCTTATCATGCTATTTGTGCAAACTAGAGCGGTGCATATTATTACAAGTAAACCAACCTTCTTTTTGAAAAGATGTAGGCATTCATCAACTTCTAGAACTTTAACATTAAATGTTGAATTCCTTTGCATAGCACAATGTGTGGCAACCTTTTCTTCATTTGTAATGACAACGATACGGCTTTGCGAACGGCCAATTTCCAAGGCAGCTTTTGTCGAGTACCAATCCTCCACAGACTCAATACCGTCAATAACCACGAAACAGCGGTGCTCATGTAGAATATCCCGACATGCTTTAATTGAGTCTTTGATCTTCAACATATTATGGTATTGTTGACACTCAGAGTGTAAATCCAAGAGTAAGCTCCATGACAAGTCAAGCAAATTGAAAGGATGAGGTGCATTCACCCAACCAAATTTTTCAAAATTATGGCCCTTTTGTAGCACCAGTGAGCAGTAGACGTGTTTGACAACAGATGTCTTGCCAACACCAGCAATCCCCCACACGAATAACACCTCGCTTTTGGCTTCCTGAACTGCCATCCCGTAAAAGATATTTAAATCAATCTCACGGCCAATCCGTAAAGTTTGAAATTTATCTAACCAGATCTGTGCAGCTGTCTGCTTGGTCGTTTTCACATATTCCTCCTTATCCTGCAAAATTGGAAATGTTTTGATGTGGTTTCTCCATTCAGTAAAACGCCCATTCAAATATAATGTAATTTTCTTAAGGAACTGGCAAGTCACCCTTCGTTAACTACTAGTTGCATCTATAGGGAATGGTTCCATATATACATTGCATTTTGTACGTTTCGACCCCCAGAGTGAATAACTATGCCCTTTATACTTTTAGAAAGTGGAAACCTTTATCATTTCACCGATAACTATTTATCACAAACAGCCCCTTTTAACATTTTTATTTTTTGTTCTCTTTTTAGTCTGCGGCTTTCATGTGTGTAAATATGTTGTCAAACAACAAATGAGACCTTTATTTAGTCATTATATTATTTTGCCTTCCATATACAGTATGGGCCATATACAGTTGATATTTCACCCACTCAGTAGTTTTTGCAGTCAGAACAAAAATAGAAGGGTTCACAAATATAAATGTAATAAGTCTTTCTTTTGTGGCACTTTGACCTCTTGTTTAGTCTTTTCTTTCTTGAGTTTTCTGCTGACGTCAAATTATTCACTCAAAACCACTATTGAGGGGTCCGGGATCTGGTCTAAATAATGAAGAAAGTAAATTTAACAGTATGGGAGCTGATGTTAAAAAAATATTTGGGTGGTATCTAACAGAGTCCATAAGACAATATTCCTTAGGAAGCTCCGATGTCCATGTGACTTATAACTAAGAGCGCCTTTATGGTACATAACACTACAAGTATTTACTGGTGGTACTACTAAAATACTACCATTATTTATTAGTAGTACAAGTAGTAATTATTAATACTGTAGTATTTACTACCAGTAAATACCACCAGTATTTTGAAGTAATACTAATTCTACCGTGGTATCATAATTTTGAGGGTGATTTATTTCATTTTTCTGCAAATATGAATTTAATATATTCGAATTCATGAATTTCAAATTTCATTTGAATTTAGCAAATTTTAAAACTTTCAAATGTCAAATTTGAATTAGAATACCTCAAATTTTAAATTTGAATTTTGTGGATGTGAAATTCCAATAATTTCGAATTTAAATTTGAAATTTTGCAAAAGTTGAACTTGCATTTTCTTAAATTTATGATTTTCTTGTTTCTCAAATTTTAAATTTGCATCTCACAAATTTGAAAATTTGCAAAATTGAATTTGAAATTTCAATTTTGAATATAATTTTCACGAATTTCAAATTCTAATTTTTGAAATCATGAATTTGAATTTTCTCAAATTTTAATAATACTGATATATGTGTAAATTCCAGTACTGCTCTTAGAAAGTACGAGCAATATTTTACTGGTAATACTATGTACGGTAAAACTGCTAATAAATAAACTAGGATAAACGGAGTAGTTATTTTGAGGGCATACCTCCAGGAAAAAAGCACAAACAGAATGATCATCTGAGAACCGCTTCAGCTCTAATACTTGGTATGAATGCCCGATACAGAGGCTTGCAATTTTGAGCTGTTGAGTTTGCAAAATGATGCAGCTGCCATTATTTTTGTCAGGTAGGTACGCCCTGATGGTGTTCCAGTCATCCATGGTAGATACGTCTTCCAGAATGACTAGAAATCTTTTATTGTTCACTTGCCTCTTGAACTCCTTTATGAGTTTACCTTTTGTCGCCTCTACCACATCCATGGGATTGAGGATACCTACACCGCTTCCTTCTTGGGGACAAATATTCGAGTAGAATTGAAATAGCAAACTCCGGATGAACTCATGTGGATCAAAGGGATGCTTTAATTTCACCCAGGCGCGTCGTCCAAACTTTTCACATATTTCTTGCTTGTCATAGGCCTCCTTGAGGACGGAGGCTATTCCAGCACTGCTTGACGTTCCCCACACAGATATAACTTGCAACTGAAGCACGTCAGTGACCTCCTTGCAGATTAACTTGTGTAGATCGAATTGGCCGCTCTGATCCCTGCTTTCCCTTGCCTGGACCAGGATGTCCCATGCTGTTGCATTGATGAAGGCCTGGCGGTGCACCCGCTCAGCGGGCTTGGAGCTGGAGCCACCGTTCTGGTTGTAGAGATTGTTCCTCTTCCCCATGGCATCAACCCTGGCCTTCAGCAGCTCCATACCAGAGATGGCATCCTCCAAGGCTGCCACCGGCGCCGCTGGAGGCAAGCACGATGGGAGGAGGTGGCGCCACCAGCTTGACTTGTTGTCCAAGAGGACAACAGACTCGATGCAATCCTCCACGTCTAAGGCCATGTTGCGGACTTGCCAAACAAGGGTCCTCGCCATATCGTTTGTAATGTTATCCTTGGCGACATTAAGGAAGGAGTGCATCATATGAAATTCATCCAAGATAAGAATCAGGTTACACTTAACACGCTTCTGTAGCCTTTTCTCCTGCTCAATGGCCGAATTGGCAATGGTTAGTGTCTCCTCCACTGCTGACTTGGCCAACCCAAGCACGAGGTCTGCCATTGCTCTTTCTTTGATGTGTATTCGGTATGGTGGTGGTGTGGTACTATGGTGCAAGTAATATATGGCATTCTGGTCACACGCTATGACTACTTCAAGAGTTCCAACATTGAACGACACTGGATCTGCAAGAGATATGGCTGCTGATGTAAGTACATTAGGTATTTTGCCTTGCAAAGGTGCTAATTGGGACCACATAAAACTGCAGCCAATCTCATTCCAATGGAAAATTGACATGACCAGCTAGAGCGCATATATTAAGGCCAAAGCGAAGAATGTGGGCACTTGTATTTTGAATGTGCAAAGATGACAACAGAATGTGTGTAATCGCACGGCAAGTTGAAGAACAAAATAAAATCATCCAACGAATTTTTAATTCCATTCGGCCAACATGTAGTGGTCATTAGTACTCATGTAACACCAGTTCCTATCTAAGAGGCGTCACAAAATTATCTTATTAGACACCTTAATTGTATGTTGTAACACCCTCAAGAGCATTTCAATTTCCTTTAAACCCTTATTTACCATCGCAAAAGTGCTTATATTGTGTGTGTCATTGGCCCACAATTCGTTACCCTTATATGCCATGCAATGTCATATTTTGTTTTATTATTTTCAAGCCAATTTCATTGAAATAACCAAATGACCAAATGACCCTTATCACAGAGAGAGAGAGAGAGAGAGAGAGAGAGAGAGAGAGATTAAAGATGGTCGTAATTTGGCCATTTCCAAAAAAATAGGTTGTAACCCATTGCCAAACTTGAGATAAGCATTTTGCGATGGAAAATATGGGTCCAACTGAAATTCCAACGTCTTTAAAGAAATTATCCCTGATTGTATTTTTTGTTTTGTTTTTTGAAGAAATTGGAGGGGCAACTATTGCTACAGAGATTTATTGAAATAAAGAGTTTGTAGATAAAGGGGTTGATAAAAGAACAAGAAAAGCATCTAAGGAGTTTGTTTTTATCCATTGCAACATACACTAACATTCTACCTTTGTGTCTTGCCTTGACCCTATGGATAACCATAATCTATCCTATAGAGTACTTGATACAAACATATCGTTTGTTGGCGCCATCAGGCCATTCTCAGTGGTATATTTCATTTCACTCTTTCCTAGTGTGACACGTCAGTTTTCTAGTCTTATTTTATGAAATGAAAGTGTATCTTTAAGTGCACTCCTTCATTTTACAGTTTTATAGGTTGAACAAGACATTAAATTGTTACATAGGTGTATTAATGAGGATTTATTTTTTGCACATGAAAGGAAAAAAGTTCCAATGCATGTTTCATTCTCTTTTCGTCAACTTGGAAAGAGTGTCACTACCCTTTATAATCTTAATGAAAGGCTTCCCTCCTGTCTCATATTAAATGTCATGGCATGTCATTTTTTTGCGGATGCATCTTCTAATAAATTCCAGATGAAAAGGCCCACTAAGAATGACCTTATATAGGTGATAATTATATATAACACAATTATGCAAGTAACTTAACAAGAAAAGTATGCAAATTTAAATTTAAAATGTGTTTGCTTCTACGCAAAAATAGGAACTGCTAATGTGACCGTGAATGCCCAAATATAGCACGACTGACCATTATTCCTATGGTGGCATACTTCACGTCAATTACTGGAGTCGTCATATGCAGCGCATCTTCCTTCAGTTTTTAGACAGTTATAGATAGCCTATAGTTGAGCCAAACTGAATTTTTTAAGTAGCCAAACCGGATATTCGAAAGGCATTATATAAAAAGGCAAAGGGCACCGGCGCCAGGCCCACTACCAGCACCAAACCCATTACATATATATATAAAAAGCAGGGAGACTTAGTGGGTCTCACCGTGTACTCGTGCTCTAGTGGGAGCAGGTAACCTGCTACCGCACCTAATTGAGAATTGCGTATCTTCTTTCGGTAAAAAAAAATGGAAGATTACGAAAAGCTACTAAAATAATTGTTGACTTTGATTGACCTGTTCCGGGAGATGGTGGGCTGGAGCTCCTAATAGTAGTGCGCGCTTAAATACACATTGATCCAAGACTCCAAGTGTGGATGCCGTTCGGCTGATGTCTAGCTCAGTGCACTACATATAGACAGCCACCCGACTTATTTTTTCTTTTCTTTTTTTGTGTGGAAGCTGACTTGGTAGTACATGTAAGTATGTAACCACTGCCTATCAAATTGCATCAACGAGTGCAGTGCGGAGTTACCGTGGGAACAGAGTTTTGCAAAGTGATCCGACGACCTTGACTTCGAGAGCCTCACTGGTGAAGTTTGAAGCAGCACCGCAGCTGACGTTGCAGCCGATGACGTCGCATCTGTGAATATGGAGCGAAGAGGAGTGCAGGGAGAGAAGAGCTACTAGTCTGGAGGCGCTGATGCTACTGACTACTATCTAGGTTCTTTTTATAATAGAATATATTCAACTTAAGGGCAAATTACAGAGATTGGGGCGAAAGTGCCTCCGGATACAGTTGCAGCGCCAGTTCTTTTTTCTGTGTGTGAGGGAGACTGCTTGGGGAATGAAAGTGACTAAGGATTACTTTCTCAGACAGCGCAACGAAAGGTGTAGGCTGCTAAACTAGGTTGGATTCTTCTACGTGGGTTGTTGAATATTTACTCTGTTCTAGGACAATGCGTAGGCATGCTGTTGGGCTTTCGGGTTTTTTTTTAGATATTTTGCACTCCTTTTGTCTAGTTGGACATCCAATCTCTTGTTTTGCATTCCTTTTGTCTAGTTGGGCCTCAACGGGATTGCAAATTTTTAAGCATACCCACAACATCGGAATGACGGCTAGTGCTGGGCTGCTGGCCAAACAGGCAGGGCCAGGCGTGTCATTCCAAAATATAGAAAAAATGGCCTGGCCCAAATCTTCATCAGGCTTCATGCTGTTCTTAGACTTAGGCCTTGGCTCGACGGGCGACATGGCACAACCCAATTGTCATATATTAATATCATATGACAACAAATCAAAGAAAATAGCTTAGTGGTAAAGTAACTCCCAACCTATCCAAAATTCCATGTTTCAATCCTGGTCCCGTTGCACGTTTTGCTCTTTTATTCATCCATTTGGAAGACCAATGGGACGTGTATTCCATTTTAGACCATGATTGTAGTGGGTGTAACAGGTCGACCTAGCACGCTTAACCTATTACATACTCTGGGTTAACACGGCACGGTTTCCTACTTGGGTTGCTCTTTTATCCATTCATTTCAAGACCAATGGGTTGTGTATACGATTTCAGACCGTGAATGTGGCGGGTGTAACAGGTCGGCCCGACACAGTTAACACGACACGGTAATACAATACATGCACTAGAAGAAACCTGACCTGTAGCAGTGGGTCAAAAGGTTCTGCAACAATGGGTATCCTGGTCCACCGCAACGGCTCCGTAGCTACAAATAAATGTTTGTAAGGGCGTCAAAATCGTGCACCGTCGCTAATGATAGCGTTATTAATGGGACAACATGAATCGCCATTAATAACGCTATTATTAGCGAGTGCATCTCTTTAACGGTAGCTGGTATTGCCCAACGCGTTTAATAATAACATTATTAGCGGCAGTGGACAACATGCACCATCATTGATAATAGAATTATTAGCGGCGGTGGGAAACTTCACTCGTCGCTATTATACATATTTCTTGCAATACTAGAAATATAGCATATCATACAGAAAATGCATATTCGCTGCAATACATTATGACGTTCATAAATATATCACATAGCATTCACATCTATATATTCATCATCTATCAAAACATGAGAAATTAGAAGTCACAAACATCCAAGTCACAAGAACAAGAAAAACTACAAGTCACAAGTTCTCAATCTACTTTTCTAATCCAATCATCATCATCACTCCCATCATTCTCTTAACTCCTTGGCAGCCTCACTCAACTTCTGCCCAACAAAAATTTCCCAGTTATATTGACTTATTTGTCCATGCTTATCAAAAGGTGACATTCGCTACCACGTCCTTCAGGACGGTGATAGCGAACGAACCGCTGCACCGAGGCACTGGATGCCATACGGCATCCTCCTGGACAGCGCCCGCACGCCACTACAAGCATGCGTATGGAAGGCACGCTACGGCCGACGTGGCACGGGCCCGTGCGCCATCCCAACCGTCGCAGAAGAGAGAGAGAGAGAGAGAGAGAGAGAGAGAGAGAGAGAGAGAGAGAGAGAGAGAGAGAGAGAGAGGGGAGGGAGCAGCTCCGTCGGGTAGGTGGGCGCGGGAGGATGGCCGGAGCTCCGTCGAGGCAGAAGGGTGGGCGCGGGAGCTCGAGGGAGGAGGAGGAGGTGCTCCCCGGCCACCGCCGCCGCCTTCGACACCGTCGAGGACCCCCACGCCTGGACCGGCCGGAGGAGCGAAGCTTGCGCCGGATCCGAGCCCCGGCGGCGGGGCGGCTGCGCGCATGGAGCAGGCGAGGTCGGATCCTCCGGTGGCGACGCACGTGGGAGGGAGGAGAGAGAAGCAAGAGAGGGAGGAGACCGCCGCGGAGGCTGCCATGACCGCCGTCGTCGTCGCCCTGCCACGCCCGGCCGCTAGCCCCATGCCCCTCCTCTGCGCCAGCCCCTTCCGCTAGATTTGCGACGGGCAAGGGCCGGAGGACCCCGATGCCGGCATGGGGAGGGAGGATGGCGAGAGGGATGGAGAGAAGAGGGATGGCGGTGCGGGGGAAAGAAGAGGAGGGCCCCGGCGAGGACGCGCGGTGGAGGCGGGCCGGCGGTGGAGGCGGAATCGCCCCGCGCGGCACGCGGCGGAGAAGGAGGCGCCCGGCTCGCCGGCGGCGGAGGAGGAGGCGCCCTACGACGGGCCAGCGCAGGCGGCGCACGGTGAAGGAGGAGGTGGAGGCCGGCGGCGGCGCGTGGGAGGCGGCCCCGGCGGCGGCGCAGGACGGTTCTAGGAGGAGGACCGTGCGGGGAGGAGAAAAAAAGAGAGAGAAAAAGGGGAGGAAAAGAGAAAAAAAAAGAGGGAAAAGGAAAAATAGGGAAAGACAAAACAAGAAAAAAAGAGCTGGAATAAGTTCATGAGCTGGTCGATGGTCGCTTTGTCGAACGGGGTACGGGGAACGGCCTCGGGTTGCTGAGATGGAGCGTGTCCATTACCGTTATGTAGATTGTTTTGGGCGACCGACTGCACGTCGATCTTCATGGAAAGGGTTGGTGATCTTGCGCATATCGAGAGACTCTCTCACCCGATGGGGTACCAGAGCTCATTAGTACAAGTATAGAGTTTGTGCGGTTCCACAGTTCCACACACCAAGGCCAACACTTGCTGCATCCAAACACTTCGAATCCTTTAGTCAGCAAGTTTGTTCCGTTCCGACTCTCCATCAGGGAACGATTCACTCATTGAGTGAACTTAGTTGCTGAGAGTTGGGAAATTCCTGGGTAAGAAAAAAACGAACCTTTTCTCCTAGAGAAATGTAAAAATAGCCAAAAAGAAAAGGCTACGACTATGTTAAGAACAGAATGACCACATGTGCAACAGGGACACTGAACTGCATTTTCTTCATGTAAGAACTAGTTATATAAAATTGCAGCCAAGGAGATGTAGCTCAGATGGTTGAGCGCACGCTTAGTATGCGAGAGATACGGGGATCGATACCCCGGATCCGGATCTCCATTTTTTTCTAGCATCATTTTCAGTCACACGTTGACATGGGGTACCACAACTGCGACTTACAGCCCAACTCGTTTCGTTTGTTCCTCTTTTTGCTTTTGTTTCGGACGGCCCAACAGCACGGCGTTCCCCCATGTATTCTCCAGGACATGGGCTTCGTAGGCGTGTGTGCCCGTTCATGGCAATCTGCATCGTGGTGGTCGACGTGAGCGTGCAGCCGGCGTGCCAGCGTGATGCATCGCCACAAATGCGCCACCACGCGCTGGAGCCCGGGGCAACCATTGTGGTGGCTATCACCTGCCCATTGGCCACAACATTATGAAACGTATACCCCACGACAAATGGTCCACAGACAGCACAAACCATGTGACCTGGACGAGCAGCATCTCGTCGACGGCGTGGTGGCTTGGATGCAGGCTCTGTAAAATCAGGTCTGGGCTCTAGCGGCATGATGCTGTCGAGTGAGAAATCGAAAGTATCCTCGATGAACAGCACGCCGGCATCGTTGAGCCTGCACGCCTAGGTGAGGCATCACCACGAGCACCACCATGGCTGAAACACCAGTGTATGACAACCTGATCACTGACGACCTTGTTGCTGCACACCACCTCAATGCGCAACCTGATGGTTTTTTTTTTTGAAGGAAACGCAACCTGATGGTGAAGCAGGTTAAACTCGCTTGAACTCAACACGGGGTAGGGGTTCCGTGACACCACATACCTGGTTGTTGGTTGATCATCGGGACACGGTTTATTTGCACAGTTATTTTTTCTTCGAGCGACTTTTTTTAAAGATGTGTGGTGGGAGTATCTAGAAGTACAAGCCATGCATTAATTGCCTCCCAAAACAACAAAATATCACAAAAAGATTTATTTACAAAACAATGATCCCAACGTCAAATGGTGCCCAGAAGAGAACTCCCCCTAACGTCTAAACTGCTCCATATCAACACATTTATCAATCATCATCAGCTGCTATTTGGGAGGATAAGTGCTGACTCTTATATGTAACTAAAGTTTTGATTCAAGTACAATGATGGAGGTTAAACAAACACAGGGCAAATACTTGAATGCACATAGAGGCAAATAAATCATTTTTAATCTAGTTTGGAAAATGGCCTAAAATGTTACATACTATTCTATACTCTAAGCCAGGGCACCGAGAAACTCAACTCTTGATGTGTGAAATAATGTTATCCAATACGTGAGGCATTTCTCATTTTCTCAATTACGTATTATTCTCTCGGCATCTATTCCTCTAGTTGGATTAAATTCAGTATGTGTATAGACATAATAGAGATGTAATTAGGTTCATGGCATAGTATAGTATATATCTAAACAATGGTTCAATTTATACATAATTGATCGGCCATGCAATATAATTTCGTGTAGATTTTAAACAAAGGTTGATTGTAATCTTCAAGTTAAAGAAAGAGTTTCTGATTTGATGGCGCCGGAGGAGAGAGAAATGAAGCAGGTTTTGAATATACAATGCATTTTTCTCCTCAACCGTAAGTCTATTTTCTAATCAGTTTCAACCACCGTGTTGCTTGAATTAATTCTATGAAATGAGATGCAATATGGATATTTTTGAATTATTTTAAAACTCAAATTTCAATCAACATTTATGTATACTATGTCAACATTTTGAAAATTCCGTGACCACATTTTTCAAAAAAAAATGTTGACTACCTTTTAAACGTGTTGTAATGAACTTTGAATTATTTTAAAAAAATTAACTTCTTACCAACATTTTGAATGTACTTTGTCAACATTTATGAATACTATGTCAACATTTTAATTATTCTATATCAATATTTTCAGAAAAATGTTGACTCCATTTTTAAAAATGTTGAAACGAACTTTAAATTTTTAAAAACTTCAAAACATTATCAACATTTTTAATGTACTATGTCAATATTCTAAATAAATTATATCAAATTTTTTTTATGTTGTTATTAGCCCCCCCGTGTTTCAACTTTAGATTATGGATTGAAGATTGTAGAATATAGAATATGAGATTGTAAGAATCGAGGGATGTTTGTTTGTCCGGATTCCACAATCCAACTACAGCCACTTATAGTTGGCCACGATGGCAAAATACTAAATCTGGATGTTTGTTTATCAGATTATAGAATCCGGATGCTCGGATTATAGAATCAAGAATAAAAATCCAGCCCTTTGTTCCAGCTTTTGGATTATAGAATCCAGATTCCATAATCTGGAGGGCAAACAAAGGGGGCCTTAGTTGGGCCCTTGTGGTAACGTGTTATCAGCCCCTGGTGTAAACGGCTATTTGGCCATGGTGGGCCGATCTTGATAGTGGACCTCATTTCGAAGATCGGTCTTCAATAGGGAGCCCGGGCCCGTCCCTCGACTGCCCATAACGCATGCGAGGCCAGCCATCGACGAGCCACCGTCCACACAGCAGTGGAGTGTGACGGACCTAATGTTTGGCATCATGGATGGGGACCACCTACATGGAGAATGATTTTTTTAGTGTTGGAGAGATTAAACCATTAGACCCATTTACACGAGACAATGAATAGCCCAATAAGACAAATATGATATGAACAGGTAAATAGAGTTGAGTCAACATTTCTAGAAAAACAATTGATATAAAGTATTCAGTAGGTTGACATGGTATACATAAATATTAACATTATACATTTATAAAAAATGATGAACATTTAAATTTGAGTTAATTTTGCAAAACCGCGACTATTTAGCCCCATGTTACAAGGAACCACGACTTTTGCAATCAGTTTCACAAAACTATAACTATTTGTGCCATTTGTTGAACATGAATGAACTCGACAGACTAAGCAAGTTTGAGAGACTCATCATACCACACCTAAAGTCTTGCGGGAGTTGCTGCCATCATGGAATAGCACCAAATGTTGAACACACTCACGCCTGAAGAGATTGACGTAAGTTAGAAAGCTGCCGTCGCTAGAGAAATGACGGCACAAGGAACACAAGTCCCTCCTCCGCCATCCGGGCTGAGCACCATCTTTCGCTGCGTCAGCCGTTGGGGCCAAGCTGCTCTTTTCTACTGCCCTGGACTGGAGCTGGCGAAGTCAAAAAAACGACCTGAAGTATCACTCGTCCATGCGCACCACCGCGCGGGACACCAGCTCTGCCGCGTCGCCTAGCGGCATGCCGGCGAGCTCCGTCGCTGTGGCCCCGTCGGCCAGGCCCACAGTACTCTCGGGGGATTGCTGGATTAATTGTGCATATGTGTGCGCCTATTCACTGCGACGCACATGGGTCTTCGTGATGCATCGCCACAGATGTGCCACCACGCACTGCAGGGGAGAGCTGTACCGTCGCCGTGAGGTAAAGGACGATCGAGGATGGCATTGACTTCAGCTTGAAGGTAGACTCTCGACTGAAATAATGCACCCTCTGTACGACCACCTGATCATCACTGATGACGTTGTAGCTACTGCTCACGTTCTCAGCCCGGTGACCAGGCAGATTGAATTCAGCACCTCGATGCTCGAACTCGATTTGTGACCGGTTCTGTGGCGCAAAGGCAGGCAACGACCGGTCGATCACCCGGGACAGGGTCGATGAGCAAGCCACGAATGGCCTGGCCACAAGAATACAAGATGGTGCAGCGTGTATCCCACCACGAACGAGCCCCACGGGAACCGCGTGACCTGAACCACCAGGAGCTTGTCGGGCTCCAGCGGCATGACGACGCTGTCAAGTGACACACTGGCCGTAGCCTCGATGAGCAGCACAAAAGATCAGAGATATATCAACTTTTCTCTATGTAGAGGCATGAATAAGTTATGAACAAAGATCAGAGATATATCAGAATTTGTGCACACAAAAAAGCAAAACATCCAAACCAACCATCTAATTAGATGTGAAACATACCGTAGCCATGGATTAAAAGAAAACAGATCTGTATGGGAACATATATATATATGTAAAAATGAGAGAACTTCATATGTCTAAAATAGTGCAGCGTACCTACACGGTGGATGGAATAGAAGATCATGCATGCTAAAGCACGCATCTGGAGTCTTTTCCAGGGTCGTTATCCTGGTGGACATATCTCTAATGGAGATTAGGGTTCTCCAAGCCAAAAGAGTATGGCACCAAAATCAGCTGCATCTTCTGCCGTTTTGTGATTTTGTCAACCATTGTATCCGTAGAGCTTGCCTATCATGGAGCTCATGTATTACTGCATAGATGAAACCTACCAAACAAGCACCGACACCGCCGGCGTGATCGAAGAGGCACACTATTTGAAGAAGAAGCCCAGTAGGTTGCGGTCTGCTGTCACACAAGCCCAGTAATAGATCCTTGGTTTAGCATGTTAGGACCATAATAGATCCTTGGTTTAGCATGTTAGGACCATAAAATGGTGATTTAGCATGTTAGGACCATAATAGATCCTTGGTTGACTATATCAGTCTAGTAGTAGCAATACATTTTAGATTCCCTAAGAGACTGATAGTCCTAGTGTCAACTTTGTTTCCTTCTCATTAGGGCTGGGCGTTCGGTTTATGCGGTTATTACGGTTCGGTTATTTCGGTCTCATGAAAATTCGGTTTTAATAAAATTGAAAACCGAAATTCTTTATAGAAAATTCAAAACCGAACCTAATTAACTGAAATATTTCGGTTCGGTTTTAACCTAAATTTTAAAAATAACACTATGTCATATAAAATTTTTAAGATATTAATTAGAAAAAATACAAATATGATAGTAACAAATCAAATAAGTGATAAATACTAATATATGTGATGTTGAGTGGTAATGAAATCTTTGTAGACCAATCCTTCTTCTAGATAATTGGCAATTACGCACGTAGCAAAATAAACAAATAGTTTCTAAAGTATGATATAAAAGAAGTTCGGTTACTTTGGTTAATTCGGGTTTGCAATATTAAAAACCTAAATAATTTCGGTTAACCTAATTACTCAATTTTAGTAACCGAAATATATTTTGGTTAACCGAATAAAGTAAAATATCGGTTATATCGGTTTGGTTTCGATTTCGGTGTTCGGGTTTCGGATTTTTTGCCCAGTCCTACTTCTCATAGCACGAGTTAGAAAAGACTTTACTACAGTACATTTGAGTGTCTAGAGGGATGCAATCCTCAACCAACATAATGTTATGATTCAAACGTGTCATCATATTATGTACTAACTGTTTAATGATGTAAATCAACCCTTACATGCATTAATTTTCCTGGGAAGAACATTTATAAGTTGACATAGGTAACATTGACAAAATGGTGATTTAACATGTTAGGACCATAAAAATAGATACTTGGTTGACTATATCAATCTAGTAGTAGCAATACAATTTAGATTTCCCAAGAGTCTGATAGTCCTAGTGATGTGAAATACTACAATTGAAACTTGATCCATTCAGTTACTTCTAGGACAAAGACTAAACGATGCCAACATAATGTTGGTGGTTTTTTCCTTTATTTCGAAGAATTTTCTTTTCGAGTAGGCAATAAAATTTTCAACATGGTAGATAGATTAGAAATAAATCATACTGGAATGTTCTTGTATTGTCGACAAAACATGTTGCAATTCCTATCATCCTTGAACAGTAAAATAAATTAGTATATAGAGTACGATTCACTGGATTAGCCACCTCCCGAGATGACATAAATATCTCAAGAAGATTTTTATGCATAAAAATTGCTCCCATTGTCAAATGGCACTGAAAAACTCTTGAAAAGTCCACCTAAACTTCTCTTGCCACATTTATCAACCATAAAGAGTGCAATAGGGACGCTAAGTTGAGTCTTAATTATATGTAACTATAACTTTCAGTCATAAAAAAAAAGTTTAGGGTGACACTTCAATAATATAGAGGCAACGTATTATAAATCTTTGTTTGTTTACTGGTCCCAAATGTTACACTATTCTATATGTAATAGTGAAATACCAAGGACAAGAACTGCACACTCTAGGCACTGAGAAGATCTATTCTAGTTGTAACCATCACGACTCTATCTGATAAATCAACTTATACCAATAATTCTTTAAATATTGATGTATCAACACTCTTTCCTTCTTGTCCCATTCGACTTTAGCATGGGTAAATATATGGTAGGCCTTAACAATTGGTGATGAACTATCTATTTCTTTCCATACATAATAATTGTCCATCCATACAAGCTATATTTTTGTGTATATCTGGGTTTCTTATTGGATTACAATAACATATAAACTAATATGTTTACTGTAAGCTTCAAGTTAAAACTAATGTTTTGTACTATGAGATAATCCTAGTACAAGGATCTTTTGATTTTTGATAATGCTTTTATCCATTAATACAAAGGGAAAACGTACAAAGATGCATGGTTGTACAAGTACGCATTGGAAGCATACAAACTGGATGACTGTCCCACCCATTTTCTAGAGCGGCCCATAAAAATAAACATCATGACACCCACGTCCCTGTCCTTCGCAATCATCATCGCCAATGACTTCTAACTCCTGCCACTGCCGGAGAACAACACCATTTAGCACAAGAAAACCCATACCAAGGAGCATCCCATTTCACACAAGTTTTCTGTTGAGTCAAAGTAGAGACTCTCTGGTTTGGGAGCGATGAAACCATCGTTGATCGTGCATTGACCTGGGCGACGCCCTTTCTCCTGAACCTGAATCGAAGCTCTGAATTGACGACTAACACCGTCGGTGGAATCTTGAGCTCAATCGAGCCTCCTTTCCTCCATGAATCCCGAAGCCTCCTCTCGATCCTTGAAACATGTCATGCCATCCGTGGCATCACCGGAAACTGAAGCGCCAAACGACACCCTAACAAGACTCCTAATTTTTTGTATCATAAACAAACAAAGATTGTAACAGCCCAAGATTTGAAGTGCAAAATCATGCATTTGAGTTTTCTTTTGTCGAATTTATAATCAACCGTTCAAGCATTGTCGTACTACGAATCTCATTCTGTTACCAAGGTCTACTCCCTATCAAATATTCGTTTCCTAGAAAATTTTTAAGAGGACATCTCTTACGTTAAAACTTGGGTATGATTTGTCTTTTGAATTTAACCTCAAGTTGAATTCATTTCAAACCGTGAGCAGCTTGGGCCGTTTTCCCTTCTCTTGCATGCACGTCAGCCCATCTCTTTTCTTCTTGGGTTAGAGTAAGCAACGCAGCAGCAAGACCCGTCCATCCGGCCCAATCGTAGATAGCTACTGCTTTTCTTCCAGCTTGAGCCGTACACGCACGCAACTACGCAAGCAGCGGCAGCGCCGCGTGCCTCGACGACAGAGAATCTTGGAGGCGCACCGCATTCTTGCCTGCTGAGCTAGCGGCTCTACACCCGAGCACGCCTCGTCAAGGTCATCTTCAGAGCCCGCTACGTGGCACGCATCCCCTTCTTCGCAAGAAGAACGCCAACCGCTGCTTCCTACCGTCGCCATCGGTCGGATGTGTGCATCTGTTCGCGGCGCATGTGCATCGTGGTGACGTCGTGCCCGTGGAGCCTGCACACCTGCGTGATGCATTGCCAATGGCCATAGGTGCTCCACCACGCACTGCAGGGTGCTGTATGCCACTGCCAATAGCCACGAGAGGTACATGAGGATGCCATCGACTTCAGATCAGAGATGGACTCTCATCTCAAATAGACTCTGTGCTGTGCACCACCACGTCGTCGTCAGTGATGGCGTTGCTGTTGCTGCAAATGTTCTCGGCCTGATGATGAGGCAGTTTAACTCGGCGCCACGGTGCTCGAACTTGACCCAGGTCGATCACCGGGACAGGACTGGCCCACGCAAAACATGGTGGTGGCCGTTGCCTGCCCATCATCTACAACATGGTGCAGCGGTTATGCGTATCCCACGACAAAATAGTGTGCCGGTGTAGTTGAGGAGAGGATGGCGCGGTTGCTGTTGACGGAGTCCACGCCGAGCCGCTCCGCCCAGACGCGGCAAACGAACCTGGCGACCCTGGATTCGATCAAGGGCGGCGGTTGAAGGGACCGACGGAGAGATGCGTTGGTCGAAGGTCACCTTGTCGAACAGGGCAGGGTGAGGGGGAAAAAGCCTGATCATATTGGGAACACGGAGCACGTCAGGCTTTTCTGGAGCAGTGCGTGGTGATCTTCATGGGAAGGCTGGGGATTTTGGGACCTCTACCGAAAAATATAGCAGAGCTCAACAACACGTATCAGAAGGCCGGCCGTGAGCTTCATGGCTCGTATCCGAAGGCCGTGATCAAGTTTGCTTTAGCCTCACTGCTAGTCCTCAACCATACACAGAGGCCGTGATTAAATAACGCCGGACCGTTGAAGCTTGAACCCGGACTTAGACAGCCCAACTCTGTCTCCCTGACCATGTGACAGGTGTTCTTTTCTTTGCTATTTTGTCATGCTTTGCTACAAAACTGCAAAGTTCTCTGTCCTTCGACGACTGCAATGTGTAATAGTTTTTAATTTTGAGGAAGATATATCTTGGCTTGTTCTCCTCCACTGTGTCAATACAAATAATTCTCTTCTCTCCTTGGGAACGTAAGATGACAAGTATTTTTTTTTAGAAAATGGCATAAATTTGTATTCCATCCTATGTGTCAAATAAATACATATAGCGATAGTTTCATTTTTTATGAATTTCCAGTCAAGGTCCATGTTCGGCTGAGATTAGTACTTGCGATAAAGTTACTAAATTCTTGATAAAAACATATTATACATCACGTTACCATTTGAAAAGACAAATAAATTGGTAATTATGTTTGATCCTAATGCTTAGTACAACCTATGCTTTACCACCTCCCAAAAGGCAAAAATATCACAGGAGATATTGGTTCATAGTAACTGACATACCTTTGTCAAATAAAATGGTGTTCAAAATAATATCACATCAATCATTAGCAGCTGCTGTTAGGGAGGTTAACTGTTTTTTCTTATATGTAGCTAAAATTTATGTTAGGTAGATGATGGAGTTTCAACAAACATTTAGAGTACAGACACATGAATCAACATATAGGTAAAGTATTTTAAATTCCTATGTTAAAAAAATAATAAAATACTAAACTATTATATGTAATTGTGAAATATCAGAGACATGTATGTTCAGCCAGTTGTAAGCATTGAGAAGTTCTACTCTGGAAGTGTATACAAGAGTGCCATTTATTCAATCAGTGTATACATTGATCCCTTACACAGTAATTTATCAGTTTTGTTTTTCTCTAGTTCAATTCAACTTTGAGATGTGTATATAAATAGTAGAGAGAAATTTTTGTTTAATTTATTTTACCTTAACAACTAGTTAGTGAAGTGTCAAGTTCTTTCATGGATAATAATTCGTCAACCATGCAAGCTATGTTTTTATGTATATATTTCAGTTGTTCTTTGGCTATAATAGTAAACTTGTAATATGTTTATTGTAATCTTCAGGTTAAATATGTAATATTTATGTATAGTGCAATATCCAAATATACCATTTTGCAACGTGTTTGTTTTGAAAATTGTAACATAAACACAATCGTAATGAAATGAAGCTGGTATCGTAATCAAAGTAACATCGACGGAAGAAATGAACAGAATTGATCGGAAGCATCGCACTTCCTTCACGGCATGCACACGATTGCTACTTGCATGGTAGAGAAACGGTACCGTCATGTACCTCTACGTGTTGTTCCTGCATTCTGCCAACAGCCATGCCCCAAGAAATTTCCGAGCAGTCGAGATATAGCACCAGAGTGGAGCTTAGACGAGATCTCGAGAAGACTGTGGTCTTGAATCGCCATGCATCGTAGAGCAGAACAGAACAACTGAATGCAATCGTCCTTGTCAATCAAGATTGTAGAGCAGAGAGGATCTCAAAACGAACAAATAGAAAGCAGGGAGGAGAAGGGAGCTGTCGGGAGTGGAGAAGACGGGATGATTCGATACAGGACCGGGAGGTGGGAATCATATTAATATTGCTTGCAACCCGATGACATCTTATCAAATTATGGAGTACCCCTCTGCCAAACACATGTAACAGTTTCAGATACATTCTGGAAACCGATTACCGTAAAAACTGACGAACCAAACACTTCCTTATATCCACCTAGATAGGAGAACCTATTTTTTTTTCAATTGCTTGTCCCCTTATAGAGGCCCATATTAGAACTTCAAAATGGGCATCTTACATCTTCTTTTTCATCATTGTTTGCCCTTCTCATCTCATCTCTGTGGTTATCTCCTTAGACCACTCAAAGATGGCACTGGAGTGAGCTAGCAAAGTGTTAAACTGCACCTCATTAAGCTCTAACATTAGCATGCTCATCTCCTATCACGACCTATGATTACGAAGACAATGAAGATTCACTAGATGTCATTGCCACTTAAGTGATTCTATCAAAGTGATAGCATCAATGGAGGCCATCTATTTATATCACTTCAAACTGGAAAGAATTAAATTGCTTGTCCTTGAACTTGGATGATTATAGGACACCTAGTACCAAATTTGAACTTCTCATTTGCTTCTTTTCTTCTTCTGCTAGCAGCAAGGAGTAGTGGAAGTCCTTGAACTTGTCCATGTCGCCTAATTAGGATGACATAGACTGAGATGCTTTCGTCACCGGACAACAATGGCAAAAAGGTCCTCTCTCGCAATGTATTCGCACATGTGAAAGAACGGTGTTAGAGTATAATTTGTAGTCTAGACTCCTGGCTGAAATAAAGCCTGTGCGCCACACCGCCACGACCTCATCACCTATGACATTGTTTTCTGCATACCTTCTCAGTCAGCATGTACAACCCACAAACGGGGGTGTATCTCTAATTATCTCGAAGTTATCATGTAGACAATATACAAACAAGCTATACAACCCACAGACAGCTCTATGTCTGTAAGATGTTTAAATGTTTTGCATGTAGCTACGATCAACTACAAATGCAATTGTATATACCATTGTGGACTATTTGATACTCCATCTGTCCCATTGAAGGTGACCCTTCTGGAGCTGTCAAAATGTCCCAATGAAAGTGTGGTGTCTGAACAAAATTTGAATTTTGCCTTTGCCAATTCATTCTTATCGGTTGGCTTGAATTTTTTAGAGCTTGGTGGTTGATTAGAGGTTTATGGAGGCCGCGGTAGCTTGTTGATTTCCTGCGTACCACTCTAGCAAACCCAACCATTTCGTATCCGCTCGTACGGCATCTGCTCCAACTCAACCTCGCCAATCTCCTTCCATGAAATCCAGAAAAATCCATGGCTCACCCTAGTGACGAGCATCTCGGCAGCCGCGGGAGTGTTTGGTGCAAAAATGGCAGGTATCATGGTGTTGGCAAGAAGTGCGGATGGATGGCTATGAAGATGGAGGTGCGCATCATAGAAGATGGAGACCAGCATACTGCATGGAGAGCTCAAGATTGGCGAGCCGGAGAACGGTATGTGGCTGTGTATGCGACACAATTACGGAGTTGGACGCGTGCACGGGGCGTTTTGGTCAGAACTGAGAAGTCATGACGAAGCTGACTTGGACATAAAAATTTCGGGTTCAGATTGGTTTCAGTTAGGATTTATATTTGTTGAGTCAGTTTAGGGATAAAGCTTGTAAGTTGTTAGGATTGTTACAGGGAATTTGTCTTTATAAACTAGAGGAGTCGGTAGAAAAAGAACAGAAATCAATACACAACAGTTTTTTCGCTATTTGTTACTTAGTTTCCAATCTGTTACTTCCTTTGGTGTTTTACGAGCAAAACACCCGATCTGCCTCTAGCGTGAGTAGGGACACTTTGCAAGTTCGTAGAGAAAACTTGCCGATCATCGTTGCGAGAATACGATATTCTACTTCGAATTGTTGGCGTGAAATCTTTTGCACCAACAGGGAGCAGCTCCGCCCCATCCTCCCCTCCTATCCAGCAACTCCTCTGGTCAAGTGCGAATTGATTGGGGCATGAACACCATGGCCAGCAGCTCGCAGTCAATCTTCTTCCTTCCTCATCCCGGTTTTGTCCTCTCGCAGGAGCGGGGCCGCATGAACGGCAGGCAGCAGCGCTGCCGAGCCGCCACCACGGCCATAGGAAGGAGAAGGGCGGGGTCCTGCCGACGTCCACATCTACAGGAGAGGTGCACTGGCTCCAGCGGCGGTAGAGTTGGGGAGGAGCAGGGCCGGGGTCGAGGGAGACGTGCGCAGGCTCCGAAGGCGGCGGAGTTGGGGAGGAGAAGGGCAAGGTCGAGGGAGAGGCGCGTCGTCAGACTCCCGTGCTCGCCCGCACCCGCGCGGCATCCGGTCGCTTCGTTCCTGGGGAAGACGGCCTGTACAACAGTGTCGTGCCCGTCTCCTCCACCTGGGAGCATGGGACGAAGCCGTCGCCTCGCGAGACGACGCGGATGCCATCGATCAGTGGAGGCAGGGGTGTATCTACAAAAACATCATTACACAGATGGAATGTAGAGACCTGTTGTACATGCCCAGCTTCTTTAACTCGCGGCTCCCAGGTACTCAGACTCAACACGTTCCTCCCGAATCATTATCATGACGCCAAGAGACAGCAGCACACACCTCGTCGATAATTGGGACAGGATTGATCTTCACGGTTGTTACCTTAACCAAATCCATTAAAGATCTAGTAGGAATATCTAGAAGTACAGTCCATGCATTAATTGCCACTCATAACAACAAAATATCACAAAAGATTTATTTTCACAAATATTAATCCCGTTGTCAATGGCGGCCAGAGAAGAAAACTCTTGCAACATCCTGCCGTACTTGGAAACTGCTCCCAATCACACATTTATTAATCATCATCATCAGCTGCTATTAGGGAGGCTTGAGTGTTGACTCTTATATGTAACTACAATTTTGATTAAGAACAATTATGGGGCTTGAATAAACATTTAGAGGCACATAGTTGAATATAAATACAGATAAATAAAGCATTTTAACTCCAGTTGGGGAAATGGATCTAATTTTGTTAAAGGCATAAACAATTGGTGAATGAAGCCCAATTCTTTTTATACATAATTGGCTAGCCAAGCAATATAGTTTTGTGTATACAATATTTGGGTTTGTTGTTCCGCTACAATAGTAGACTTTTGTTAACGGTTTATTGTAATCTTCAAGTTAAAAGATAAAGTTTGCTAGGATTATGGAATATTGATTGTGAAATATTTGATGGTTCAAATGGCTAAATTGCACATCAACTTACCCATAAGTGTGAAGGTAAATGCTAAAGTTTGAAAACTAAATTAAAACAATTAATTCAAATATATATTATGATAAAACATGAGTTTGAATGTAAATGATCCTAATATTCACATAAGTGAATCAAAATAAATTTATATCCGGTTACTATGACCCAAAATAGAGATTGAGGAAGAACCTCATGATTTTTGAGGCATTAAGTATTTTTTTTAAAATGTATGTATTTCAAAATTGATAATTAAAATTTTATTGTGATTATGTGGACAAACTCCTTCATAATTGTGGTCACATCATGTGGAGCTAACCCAAATATTGCATTGAATTTGTAAGCTTTGCAAATTCCGAAAAATCAGTTCGGTTTTTGAAGCTCCGTTCTAAGGAGCCGCCTAGAGCTTGTGTTCGGAGAATATCATTCAACCCTGTCAGTATTTATTTTTTACTCTTCTGCTTCTGTGCATGACTTTCTGTGTATTGATCAGTTTAATTACGTGACATAAAAGATAAAAATGCATTGAACACGGAAGAACTCTCTATAGATTAAGCAAGATTGAAAAATTGATCAGGCCAATCTCAATGGAAGTGTCATGGTAGTGTCATGAGTATTAAATTTGCTGATATGACATGAGAGAGAAGAAAGAGAGTGTCATGGGATGAGAGATGAGTGTCATCACCATGACCCTCCACTGACACGGTTCTTAAGAATTTATTCTTGGTAACTCGTGTGATGACACTCTCCACTGAGACTGACCTCATAGCACATAGGGGCGAAGGCAGAAATCGAGCTCGTCGGGGTCATCGGGGTCGGCCTCCACCAATCTTGCCGGAAATCATCGAAAATATCTGCTCTTGCCTCTAATCTTACCGGAAATCGTCGAGGTCGGCCGACCCAACAACTGCACGTAGCTTCGCCCCTGTAGCACAAGTAAAGTCTTGCATCTGTTGCGGCCATAATGGAGTGGCAGCAAGTGTTGACATACGTGCTCCCATCGCCAAAGAACGTACGATGACACAAGGAATACAAGTCCCTCGTCCGCCACGTATCCGTACATGTGAAAGAACGGCGCACCACTGCAAAAATCAATCTCCTGCTGGAACGGGAGCAGGTGCTGTAGACCTCGACGTCCGGGATCAGCACACCATCTTCACTGCGTTGGCCGTCAGCAGTCAGCAGTCAGCATCAGCAGCTTCTCCTCCATGACCCGTAGCTGCAAAGTCACCAAACGACCTGAAGAAGTAGTGTTCGTCCATGGAGCCACCGCATGGGACACGAGCTCCGCCGCGTGGCCCAGCGGTATGCCGGCGAGCTCCGCCACGGTGGCCTTCGGCCAGGCCCACAGCACGGCGTCGTGTGGTGGTTTTGTGTCTACGGAGCCTGCCGCTTGCGTAATGCATGGCCACAGATGCGGATTGCATCGTGATGTAGGGACGGAGCGAGGTAGACACAATGCCATTGACTTGACTACTTGAGCTTTGCGATAGATAAGAGCAACTTGAGTGGGGGCTTCTAAATGACCATCTACTCTAAAATTTAGAGGCTAGATTGACCCCTAAACTCAACTCCAGCGAGGACCTCTAAACGGGTCCGCATTTTCTATACCCCTCCAAATCTCACCTCCAAGCCTCTATTTCTGAAGGCCTTCCAAACCGTTGGACCACTATTTTTCTTTTCTTTTCCTCTTTTCTCTCCTCTCCAATCTCCACTGCAGGCAGGCCCGACACATGGTGAGGAACCCGGGGATCCCGGATTTTAGGGGCGGTGGCGCACAGGCCTGGTGGCTGGAATAAGTTCATGAGCTGGTCGAAGGTCGCTTTGTCGAACGGGGTACAGGGAACGGCCTCGGGTTGCTGAGATGGAGCGTGTCCGTTACCGTTATAGATGTAGATTGTTTTGGACGACCGAGTGCACGTTGATCTTCATGGAAAGGGTTGGTGATCTTGCATTCAACAGACTCTCTCACACGATGGGGTACCAGAGCTCATTTGTACAAGTATAGAGTTTGTGCGGTTCCACAGTTCCACACACCAAGGCCAACACTTGCTGCATCCAAACACTTCGAATCCTTTTAAGTCAGCAAGTTTGTTCCGTTCCGACTCTGCTAGGAAACGATTCAATCATTTGGGTGAACTTTGTTGCAGAGTTGGGAAATTCCTGGGTAAGAAAAAAGACAATCCTTTTCTCCTAGAGAAATGAAAAAATAGCCAAAAAAAAAGCTACGACAATGCTAAAAACAGAATGACCACAAATGCAAGAGGGACACTGAACTGAATTGTGTTGATGTAAAAACTGGTAATTTAAAATTCCAGCGAAGGGGATGTAGCTCAGATGGTAGAGCGCTCGCTTAGCATGCGAGAGGTACGGGGATCGATACCCCGCATCTCCATTTTTTTCTAGCATCATTTTCTGTCACACGTTGGCATGTGATGGTGTAGGCTTAGGCCTGAAGGCCGGCCCATCCAAGATTTAAACGGTACCACAGCTGCGACTTACAGCCCAACTCGTTTCGTTTGTTCCTCTTTTTGCTTTTGTTTTCTTGTCTTCTTATTTTCAACTATGTGAATTCAAAACTGCAACATAATTGAGCGAATGAGTAAATAAAAAGGATACATATTTTCCTCCAATTACAACACGACCAAATGCAGCTCATTTCCAGCGCTCAAACTGAACAGGAATCAGTCACGGCAGCGGTGGAAGAGTGAGATTTGAAACGAAAATCAATGCTATACAAGACTTGAAGAGACACTAAGAATCCATTTTACCATCTCTAGAGAACTTGCCGCGAAAAAATTATTCCTTACAGCAATAAGGGCACAAAATTTTGTGGCTGAAACGAACATAGTAATTCCTTACTGAAACTTCAGTGGAGTTCATCGCACAGAGGGAGAGCGCTGAAAACTGACATACTAACTTACTACAAATTGAAAACTTGCATGCTTTCAATTTTTGTGGCAAGCATGCTGAATACTTGCAGGTTCAATCCAAATTGAAAGCGCTGACGAAAAAATTGAGGAACGAATCTGAAGAACCTCGAGCATCGCTGCCATTTTTGTCACTGTTACATCTTTCCTCAAACACGATAAGTTTGATCAGAACCAATTTTCCTTTTCAAATTTATTGTGGTTCAGTTCTTGTACTCCCTCCGGTCTGAATTTTTGATGTTTCAGACTGGTTGATTATTAATCAACGTTTCAGATTGGATTGTTTCAAAAAAAAAAAAACGTTTCAGATTGGAGGCAGGACAAATGCCAGCACAGGACAGTGCACTGCTCAAGCCATAGGAACAGAAATGGATGTCTCAATCTGTTAAATGATCATCTTAGGTTTAAGCATTGCAGAAACATAGCCTACCCTTTCATTGCTTCATGGTGGAGGACTGGAGGATCAAGGACCGATCGACCGGGGAACTGCTCGTGCTGTCGTGCGGTTCTGAACTTTTGTGACCCTGACGATCCGTAGGCATGGAGATGGTGTGGGCCAGAAGGCTGGCCCATAGAAGATTCGAGAGGCGTAACCGTCCTTTTACGGCCCAGCCCCATCTCCAGACTCCAGCCCATGTGGTCATGTATTCTTGTGCGCCTCTTATTTCAGTACGAAGTGTCATGCTCTGCTTCAAAAGGCGAAGTTCTTTGCTTCAAAAGGCGAAGTTCTTTCCATCAAAAAAAAAAAGGCGAAGTTCTGCAATCTTGGTATTCGCTGTTTGTAGACAATTATTTTGTCTGTGGCACGTGACCTTTTTTGATTCAGATCCCGGCCTCGTTAAGGCTAAACGACTAGTCCCTGCAATTTCAAATTTTTGGCTAGTCAGATTGGCCGAGTAGAATCAGTTTCAGAGCAGAATCAGTACAAAGGCCAGCAGGACACGGTGCACCGCTCAAGGCGTAGGAACAAAAACGGGACTGTTCAATTCTGTCTGACTGACTGACTAAATCCGGTGGAAATGTTTCTCGATAATTTAGAGTATACGGAGAGAATTCTGGCCGGGAACGTGTGTAGCGTACGTTCCACGGTGACTACACGTTTGCGTCCTTCTTCCCAACAAACTGCCTTGACCAAACCGTAATGCAGGTACACCGGTACACGTATGCACGACGCGAGTTCTTCACGGAAAGGCCCCTCAACAGTCTACGACGAATTTCACTCCACCAGGCCGGCCTAGCGTGCCGTCCTCCTCGTCAAAATTCTACAGGTTTTTTCACCACGATTGATATGGTAATAATTCAAGAATCAGAGAACAGAATTTATGCAAGATTCCAAATTCGGAATTTAGAAGGACCTTTGGGTGCGAATTCAGCTGGCAAGCTAGTTAGTCCACGCAAGGGAAAAGGACATCAGCTGCTGTATGTGTAATGGCAACGACCACCAAACACCAACCAAATATCTATAGTATTGATCATCGGCAGCCACGTCTCCATCACAGCGTGAAGTTTTCCACGCTTGTCACTGTCGTCTTTGCAAGGTATAGTACTACCTGCACCTTATTGGGGTGTTTGTTATTTTTACCCACGTTTAATTACCGGTCAGTATGAATACGTTGACTCAAGTCAACCTTCGACTGAGTTGACCTCGACAGAGAAAGACTGTTACAGTACTATATGGACCTGGTCAATGAAATCCGAACTTTAAGTTGACTGCATCAGTTGGTTTATGATCAGGCTCAGGTCTCACCGTGTATTCTCAACTAATTGGTCATCCGATGCTGCTAGGTAGTACGTGGATCAAACCTTGGTTTATCCCAGTGCTAGGCGCGTCAGTCAAGAAGTTTATCTTCTTGTGTCTATTTGAGAACCTCTCGATGACTTGACCTGAACGATGAACGAGGTCTCCTTGATCAGATCACTAGGATCCATTCGGTTTAGTACCTTGGTAGGGGATTCTCGTACCAATTTCTATAACATTGAGAAACCGTCACAAACAGTTTTTAGCTTGTATGGAGACCTAGGAAGAAATCTGGCAGAAACAGGAATTATTTCTTTCCCACAACTTGAGCCGAGCCAAAGGTGCCCTTTGTTTTATGCGTCAAGAATTATTTTGATAAAAACTAAATTCTAGTACTCTTTTAACCTAATAAATTCTTCTTTTTTATTAACGAGCTAAAGTAATTGTTTTTGAACTTTTAATCGGCACTAATACGAAATATCTCCTTGAAGCACAAAAACATCTCAAGAGGAGTCATGTACTCATGTCCATACACAATGCACCCATAATGAATCGGAAAAAGAAAAACAACCCATTGTCAAATGGAGTCCAAAACAAGGCATTCCTACTCATGAAAGATCTTTTTCAGCCTCTGCTTTTAACCTGCTCCTACCACATATATCCAATCATACACACCAGCAGTAGAAACATCACAGTCACGGTCACCATAATGTAATTCCTTTTCCTATATAAAAACAAATTAGAACCTCCATATTGCTATTGTTAGGAAATACATCGATATCGAACCTTGATTTGTCCCGGAACTAGTCAGTATAGTGTTGAAGAACTTAACGCTGAGTGCTTTATCTTTCTCTGGCCATCTGAGAACCTTTCAGTGACTTGACATGAAGCTGGACGATGAATGTGGTCAATGAATTCCCTGGCAAAATAATTAGTACTACGCTCTTTTAGTGGGCTTTCTTGTAAAAAAAGTATATAGACCCTACCAAATAACATTTCATATTTCTGCAACTAGAAACTAGACACGTGCTAAAGCCAGTTTCATTGCAAAAGCTAAAAAGTGTCCTTAGTTGGCGCGAACTATCACTATTTTAATAGGAAAAGTGAATTCTGGTATGGATGAACAAAATCAAAGTAAACATTATCCTTTTAATATTAGTATGATTATCACTAGCATAAACTCTCTCCCTCAAGGACCAAAAGTATCTCAAAAGGAATCGTGTTCATAGACAATGTTCCATTATTGTCAAATGGAGTCCAAAACAAGACAGTCCCGCTCGTGGACACTTTTTCAACCTCTCCTTTTCACATGCTCACTGCCACTGCCACATATATCAAATCATCCAAAACAACAGTAGTTCATCAAGCAGGTTCAGATGTTTTCATCAAGACCTAGGAGTAATTCTCACAAACGGATTTTTTTATATAGTTTTTGTGAAAACAGAAAAAAATTCGTTCTAAAACATAAAAAAACAATCAAAGTTGCGTTTGGTTTCATGCATCAGGAATCATTTTGATAGAAACATAAATCCTGCATTCCATAAAGAACTTAAAGCAATTATTTTTTTAAAAATTTTAGTTAGCACTTAGCACCTAATATAAGCTATCACCTAGATGAAGGACAAAAAATATCTCCAAAGGAATCGTGTCCCTAAACACTGAGGGGTCCAAAAGAAGACACTCCAAGTCACACAGCACGAAAGATCCCTTTCAACCTCTGCTTTTATCGTACTCACTGCCACATATATCGATCGTCCACACCAGCAGTAGTTACATCAGTCTCAACAAAATCAATTCTTTTTGGAACACAACAATCCAGTAGACCACCATAACACCCATGGGGATCATAGTAAACTACCAGTCGCACTTTTCAGAGGCCACCCTTCCACCACATCACACACGCAGCACGCCAAGTTGAGCAGCGCAACCACCAGCACACGACGCGGTTTACGCTCGCGGTTGAGGAGAGCGAGGCGCCATGCCGCCGCCGGAGAAGCCGCTGCCGCGGCCGAAGCCAAAGCCCAAGCCGCCGAAGCCCAAGAATCTGAAGACGGCTCCCGACGAGAAGCCGAAGCCGGGGAGGAGAAGGAGCGGGACGGCGGCGTCCCGATCAACGGCGGCGTCCCGGCCCTGCCGCAGCCCTTCTCGTCCGCGAGCTGCGCCACCTACCGCCTGTGCCCGCCGCCGCCGGCCCCGCCGGCCACCGTGCACCTTCGCTCCGGCCGCCTGCCCACGCCGCTCATCGCCGTGTCGGCGTCCCTCCTCGCGCTCTCCGCCGTGCTCCTGCTCGCGCTCCTCGTCCGCTGGCTGATCCGGCGCCGCCGCGGCCAGCAGGAGCAGCACGCGCCGCTCGCCGCGCAGCAGCAGCAGCAGGAGGACGAGGACGACGAGGAGAGCGTGCTGGGCGTGGACACGACGGCGTGGGGCGCGGACGGGGAGGACGGCGAGGAGGAGGTGAACAGCGGCGACGTGCACCACGTGTGGTTCATCCGGACCAAGGGCCTCGACGAGCGCGCCATCGCGGCCATCGCCGCCGTCGTCTACGACGCCACCACGAAGAAGAGCTGCGGCGGCGCCGGCGAGGACGGGGGCGCGTGCGCGGTGTGCCTGGCCGAGTTCCGCGACGGCGAGACGCTGCGCCTGCTGCCGCGGTGCGGGCACGCGTTCCACCGCGGCTGCATCGACACGTGGCTCCGGGCCCACGTCAACTGCCCGCTCTGCCGCGCGCCCGTCCAGGTCCACCTCGCCGCCGGCGACAAGGCCGGCGCCACCGCCGCGTGGGTCCACAACCAGGCCGCCGAGGCGCCGAATCACGGCGCCGCGGGAGCAGAGGAGGCGGAGCGCGGCGCCGGCGTCGTGGCGGCGGAGCGCGCGGTGAGGCGGGCCGCGTCGATGGTGACGATCCCGCGGCGGGCGTGGCCGGAGGTCGCGGTCACGGCGGCGGCGGCGGCGGCGGCGTCGAGCAGCGCGCGGGAAGAGGACATGACGGGGCTCGCCAAGATCAGGAGGCTGCTCAAGGCCGGGGTGGGCCGGTCGGCGTCCTTCGGCGCGGGGACCTGCCACCGCCTGCCGACGACCAGGTCGTCTGGCCCGTCCACGGCGGCGGCCGGCGGGGTCAACGGCGACGAGTCGCGGTGAATTGGTACAACAAGGAAGATGGTGAGCTTGACGGTTGGTACGCAGAGTTTTGATTTTGCCACAAGGGAAGGTAAAACTGCTGCTGCGACGATCTTTCCTGGTTACTTCAGTTCAGTGGACGGATGCTTAGTAGTAAAATTGCTACAAGTACGTAGTAAATAACTCGAGTTTGTGCGTACATTGCGGAGCGTCAGAAATTGTAAATACGAATTCCTGACTAAATATAAGCTTTGTATATGCGAGATTCTAGTGTCACTGAGCTTGATGTGAACAATTACATTCATCGTTGTTCATGAATCCGTGATGCTCTGCCATGGGTTCTCACTTCTCACCACTTTATATGTGGCATTCCAAGCACCATACTTCCAAGCTTCTCAAGATTTCACGTTTCAAACACTGTCAGCGTGCTGAAGAAAAGTATACAGCGTCGTCAAAGGATATGGCGTCAGGCATGTAGATGATGTTGCAGCCGGGGAGTTTGTTCCGCTTCAAATTCCATCCAGAATGAATCGGACCCAATTTTTCTCCTCTGGATGAATTGGGCTCGTCCGTCCCGTCCCTGTCCGTTGAAAACAAACCAACAACAAGGATTGTTATTGCGCGCCTAGAGACGAGCCTTGTTGGATTTGCCAACCTCACCTCACGGTTTCTGAAGAAAGTTTCCGGCCGACAGGTCACCTACCTTGCCATATCTCTGTCCGATCACTGACACTGCATTAACGATGATGTTGCCAGTTGCAACGCTAATGGTGTCAGGTAAATGAGTCATTGAGGCAACAAGGCAGGCAGTTGAGCCCAGTCACCTCAGGAAGCTGTGTGCATCAATGGGGACGATGAGGACATCCAATCCATTTTCCAGTTTGTGCGTACATTGCTAAGCATCAGAAATTGTAGATACGAATTCCTGACTACGTATAAGTTTTGTATAAAAATGCATGCATTTGTACAAGAGGGGCTCATTGGTCGTTCGTATGCAAGATAAAGTATATCACTATGTCCATAGCTGTTCATGAATGATCTCTAGTTTCAGTGGATGTGCCTGTAACATGCAGTACAAGGTACACTACGGTTTACGGCATTTTAAATGTTCATTGTTCTTCATGAATGATCATGATCTCAATGATGTATGTCCCATTCTGCATGTGTAGTCTTTGGCTAATGGAGGTATCACTGTATCAGTATTGCTAGCACATTTCAAACACCTTACTCTCAGTTCAGACTACACAGGATTTCACGTTTCAAACAGTTTCAGTATGCTAAAGAAAACTAAACAACGTAAACGGGGGTCCCTATCTTGTCGACGTTGCCAAGCCAGGGAATTCCTCCAGCTCCCAAAAAGTTCTATCAAGAATGAATCGGACCCATTTTTCTCCTCTGGAAGAGGAATGAATTGGGCTGTTCTGATCGGTCCCTGTCCTCTGAAAACAAACCAAGAAGCACTGCTACGCGTGGAGCCTTGCTGGATCTGCCTACTGCCTCAGCTCACGGTGTTCTGAAAAAAGTTCCAGCCGACAGGTCACCAACCTTGCCATTTCTCTGTCAGATCACTGACGCTGCATTCAGGATGATGTTGCCATTTTGCAATGCTAATGGTGTGGTAAATGAGGCAACAAGGCAGGCAGTTGAGCCAGTCACCTCAGGAAGCTGCGTGCATCAATCATTTGGACCAGGGTGCTGGTTGGAAGTCAGTGTCGGTCATCAATAATGGTGTGGATGTTTTACTGCTTTTCGGCCTGTTCGGCTGTCATTATTTTCTGTTGCCTGTTTTCTCCTAGCTTCGGCTGCTGCTGTGGTAGCATAAGCCAAAAAAAGTTCCAGCCGAACAGGGTGTTTGTGTTGTTGTGTACGGGTCAAGCTTATCTCAGATACTAGCAGAAGATAGCAGAAACTATGAACCGTCATCCAAGCGTACAAACGTTTTCTTCTTGATCTGGTACACCACTCGCAAGTTTAAACAAACGGTTTATGCGCTTTTAGATTTTTTTTTGGACGTCAAGCTGATACCACTATTTAAAAGAGATGTTTCAGAATTTCATGAACAAGATTAAGTTTCCTTTAGGAGCTAAAGTTTAACTTCTAAATTTTGAGCTAAACTTTAGCACCTCTTGGGGGCTAAAATTTTGCCCCCATTTTAACCCTTCTTTCTCTCTAGCTCTAGAGCTAATTTTAGCCCCTCCCTTTCGTTTATGTAGTGCTAAACTTTAAGCTACTGTTTAGTTTTAGCCATTTAACCAATGGAAATGTCTATAAAAAGGAGAGAAAAGATATTCAACTAATACAAACAATTTTCTTAAACAATGACTGCTAGAGAATACACACCACAGCGGCACAATCCTTTTTACAATCCAAAAAAAAGATTGATAAAAACATTTATAAACGCCAGGAAAGCTCCCTTTGCATTATTATTCTTCATACTGCTTTAATCGGTAATACATCAATAATTTATATCCAAACTCCATAGTGGACTGTTTGACAGTTGAAAATTCAGCTTTTAAGTACAGCAAGAAGAATCATATCGATACATACAACTAAAACTAACATGCAGTGATCAATTACAAAACTGATGACACTTTTTGTACAACCATCAACCGTGACAAGGTGAAGCTATTGAACATAATAATGACATCGCCCTAAGACCACAAAATTGTTACATTCTTGAAGCAATACCGCCTATATCTCTCCAGTAGAAGGTCAGATAATGATGAAGGCAAGTGAATGACACATCAGTAAAGCCTGAACAAGATCTCAACGTGGCAACAAGGCCAAGAGATCTTCTTTGTGCTGCATACAGTAGTATACTAAAATTGCAAGAATGATAGCTAGGATCATGGGCCACACACTTGCACCTGTCAGAGAACAAGCACTCACTTTTATGACAGAACTTGCAATATTGTCAATAAAAAAAATGTCAAGAAAGGAAGACATGGCATACCATTACTCTTTGTAGATCCAACTGATGTCACCCTTGCAGTTGAGTCGAAGGAAGTTGACAGCAAGGTTCTGGAAATATGTAATATAACAACATAAAGAAATTGCATTTTTCTATTTTTGTAGTCATAACTTTGAAGCAGAATGAATATACTAACCTTGAATCCTGGGAGAAGGCAAGTGTAGTAACGATACCAAGATGAGCTTTCTTAACCGTTATCAGTGTCCGCATGTTCTTTGATCCTAGAACGCTAATGCTTCCTTCAATTGTTCCACTGGATACCAAAGAGCAAAGATGAGCAGCTTAGACTTCCAAGGAAAATACAACAATGTTATCTCATTATAAGCTAAATACAAAATGTGATAAGAAGCCAATAGTGTTTTCTCCATGCTCACATTGCAAGAAGCGCACCATCAGGCGAGACAGCAAAAGCAGATATTGCGTCACAAGTTACTTTCTTTGACCCAATTCTTGTCCACGAGGTAGTATTCCAAGATATTATTTTCCCATAATCACCTATAACAAAGAAATATCCTATTACTGCCAAGACTCAGGATAATCAACTGATTCATTCATAACAAGATGAACTAAAATCAACCTTGCATGGCTGTAATGAAGAGGATTGGACCGCCGTCAGTCTTATTAGAAAACCGACAGAAGCTAAATATTTCACCCTGGAAATGTACAAGTCAGAAACACTTCTAATTTAGAAAAAAATCAGCACATGTGGTATGAGAAACACTCACTGCTTCTCTTGCAAGGTTTGCTATAACTTCGGATGAGTTCAAGTCCCACACTTTACATGGGCCACTACTCCTATTCACAGCAAGAAACTTCTCATCGGTACTGAAAGCACAATCCAAACCAAAGCATACCATCAGTATCTGGGAATCAATATTCAGGTGAAGAGAGTTTAGCTGATAATTATTCACCTGAAGCTAATATCCTTAATCGATGATTTACTAGCTTCTGCAAGAACAGACCCCATGGCAGGCCATTTGAAGACCCTTAAATGCCCATCCTACACAACAGAGAAATGATATAAAATGTCAATAATCATAGATTTTAACTGCTGTAACAAAAGAATAACAGAACTATATAAACATGAAGATCACAGCATTACTGTCAAGTTATTATGTGGAGCACCAAAATGACAGCAAACCATATTTACTCTATAGTAAAAAATATCAAGGTGAAGTATTAGCTGCAGGATCCTGTTCTGCCTGTAAGCAGCAGCTGAGCAGCTACAAAGAAGCATATGATTTACTTAAGAATAAAAATAAATATGAGGACATAACCTTGTACAGAACCATATATGGAACAAGTTCATTAAGTTTTTACTCCCTCTAGTCTGGTTCATATGCTGTTATTAGTGCATGTGTTTCAGCTTAAAATTAAACTTAGCCTTATTTCCTAGCATCGAAAATCAGAAGGAAGTACTTTCAAACCCAAAATTTTCTATATGATACTACATTGCTAACCATGAAAAAAAGTATTCAACACAAACTCTATACATTCACATTGTCAGTTACCTCAACGCACTACATGAAGTAAGGTGCTATTTTAGCTTCCAAATGGAATTAACTAAGGCTCAATTAGTCTGCAGTCAAATGTGTTGCTCAGGATGATCACAATCCATACTCCACATTATTTTCTGCATGAAGGCAAGAAGCACACAGTAACTCTAGAGCAATCAGATCTGCCTAATTCGCTTACTCTTCATGTTATGTCAGGTACAAGGGGGAAATGGATTTTAAATAGTCTATGCAACTCCCATTAAGAACTACAGTTTAGGACTTGGAGTTAACAAATAGATCTTCCAAACTAGATACTTAATGAGCAACGGCTGAATTTGCATCTCCACAATACTCCATTATCAATAGAAAAAACACAGAAACACCTCTCATAAATACCAATTTGCAATCACAAGTAAGCCATATTGACTCACCTCACCACCAGTGGCAAGCATTGAACCCTCACCACTGAATGATACAGCCAACTGTGAACCAACATCTCTCAGGTCCGCTAGTGCTTCATCATCACGGTTTAAATTCAGCTCATCTGGTCCATTTCCTTCCTCAGATTCCCACCTATACAACCTGCATGAGTGTTTCAAGGTAAATTTTTAACCAGGTTTTCATATATAAAGGAGGACATCCCACTATTTTTTGCAGGATATATACAAGCTGATGGCAAAGCATAGAAGATACAATTTGCAACTAATAATTAAAACTAATAATTCATCTACAGTAACAACTATAGCAACAGCCCAAGCTATGCGTCCTAATATACCAAAAACATGTCAAATGATCAAACAATAACATCACACAGATATGACCTAATCTACACGCCCCAAATGTCAGTTTCATCATAAAAGAGGGCAGAGAACAAAACTCGAAAATTTAGCCATTTTCATTACATAGTCAATGTCTTCTCATGTATACCTCAACCTTGGAGTGTTAAATAACTCATCTGCAGTAAGAAGTAAGAACTATAGCAACAGCCCAAACTATACTCCATAATAGGCCAAAAGCATGCTAAACAACCAGACATCAACATCACAGAGATAGGAACTAATCTGCATGCCCCAAACGTCAGCTTCATCATAAAACAGGGTAGAAAACAAAACTCTAAGCGATTTTCATCAACAATAGTAAATGCCTTCTCATTTACTCAATGTTGGAGTGTTAAAACCGATAATTCATCTACAGTTGCAACTACATCCAACTCTTTACTTCCTAATAGACCAACAGCATGGCGAAGTGTCAGACATTAACATCACAGAGATAGAAACTAATCTACACGGCCCAAATACCAGCTTCATCATAAACAGGGCAGATAACAAAAATATAAAATTCAGCCAATTTTCATTAATAATAGTTAAGCGTCATCTCATGTATTCAAGATTAAATTTTGTCCCTTTTGAGCACAGCTCCCAGGCCAGACATATTCAGCTTCTAGCTTTCACCAACCCAGTTCGAAGTAATACTAGTGGCTATCAAGGATGCTACCATTGTATATTATGTGACCTGAAATGTATAATCGTAAAATGCAATCATATTGGACCACTAGAATAGAAATAGATCAATATTACCACAATGAAATACCAGGAGCAATTTACTTTTTTTTTGAAAAAAAATACAGAACATTTGCACAACCAATACCATGTCTGTAGATGTATTATTGCAAGTGTGAAGTGTCATCTGTACTGATGCAGGCTAAAAGAATCCAAAGATATAAGATAGGATGCTGTGACTGTGAGTGCTGGCTCTAGAAGCGGACAAAAAGCACAGGTGAGAGTAACAATTAGCAGTTCCAAATCTCCTCATTAAAAATAAAATGGTAGTTCCAGAGTCGGGTGTGTTGGACACAGACAGCAGCCTACATCAATTAATTCAGCTGCTTACGGCAAGGATTCGTGACGGCCTTCATCATCGAGAGGATAAGGCAAATATAGTCGAGTTCGTATGCGAGTTCTAAGTTGAAAAATATATATTTGGTAAGTAAGAGACAAGTTCGATTATAAGATGGAGATCTTTCGGTAGGCTGGGTGCGATTGAGTTCAGTTCAGGAAGAAATAAACCTCGATTGCCAATCTCGTCCCTTCTAATTCTATCTTCGTAATCTATATCCCGCTTCAAAAACCTAAACTTCCTCCAATGTATTGGCATCCTCGTATCATCACGCCATGAGTCGATTTCACAAGATAGGGTTCTAGCATTCCCATTTAGAACACGGCCGGTTCAAAGAATGTAGGATTGGAACTCACATTTTCAATGTACCAATAGAAATAGTCCCATCAAATCTAAAAATCGCACGGATCAATGAATCCAAGCCGAAACGCCCCAGCATATGACGAACACCACAGGATCCCCCGGATCAGGTGAGAGGCGAGGAGGTGTACCTGCAGCCGTTGGGGAACGCGCAGACGACGCCGTCGCCGCGCGGGTGGACGGCCATCCTGTACGGCACCTGCTCGTCCGTCTCCACCACGAGCGCCTGCGCGCCACACGAAGAACACACCAGATCAGTACGGACGGATCACGCCCTTCCAGATCGGCGCGGGATCTCGGAGGCCGGGAGACCGCTCACCGGTTCGGTGGAGAGCGCCGGCGCCGCCGCATCGGGCTGGAGCGCGGCGACCACGAGCTTGTTGGGCACGCCGCTCCGGCCCTCCCCGCCGCCACCCCCGAGCACGGCCATCTGGGCCCGGGGCGGCGGCGGCGGCGGGGCCGAGGAGGAGGACGCGTCGGCGTCGGCGTCGGCGGGGGCGTCGGGTTGGAGGATGTGGGAGAGGGGCACCCAGGCGGCGCAGTAGATGGGGAACCCGTAGGTGCTCCGCCCGCCATCGCTGCCGCGGGATGCCATCGGGCCGGGGGTAGGGGAAGACGGTAGCCGGCGGTGGGGGACACGCGGCGGAAGCGTGGGTGGGGTGGTGACCGCGTGAGCGTGGAGGGGGAAGGGAGAGGTGACGACGACGGGCTGACTGGTCGGGGGAAGCCGGGAACAGTGATGCGCTGGTTCAGGGTCCCATTGGTTGACCGCTTGACCTTTCAATGTCGAGCAGGCAGTCGAGGGTTTTTTTTTAAGAAAAAGAAAATGGTTGATTTCTTTCAGTTTCTCAACATTGCACTCCCCTCGCCCCTGATTTGATTCAACATCTACAGTTACTCTAAAAGTTTTTTCAATTCTCTGACAACCTTCTTGTTACTTGTTAGGATCTCTAGAAGGATTACTTGTTAGGATCTACTCGTCTCATTGAAAATGTTATTTTTGACTTTTCAGATTTCACGTTTGATCGTTTGTCTTATTTAAAAATTTTATAAGAATATAAACATAAATATATTATTATTAAAGTATCACTAATGATAAATTAAGATAGAAAAAATATATAGTATTTATAAATTTTTTTTAAATAAGACGTAATAATCAAAGGACGATGTCTAAAAGTCTCAAACGACACTTTTAATGGGACGGAGGAAGTAGCTCGCATATATATGGAGGTTTGTATTAAGACATTGCTCAAAACAGTTCAATGGAATAATTCAATTCTTAAATATTTAAAAACTGCATTTCCATGAAGGACATAAGTACTGGCATTTTAAAAATTGTAGAATCGATTAATATCCCTTGTCTATGAAGGAGACATGGTCTGAAAATTTCTGGCACGCACAAAATCGATGCACAATCTCATCGTATCGGACGGTAGACATACGCTTTGCCGAACGTGCGACGACTCGTGCTCGTGCACCCCAAAACCCAACCCTTTCTCTTATCCCCACGCCCATCCGCGCCTCCCGCCGGCCGTCTTCCACCACCGCGCCGCCGGCGAGATGCTGACCTGCGGGCGCTTCCTCTCGTCCTCTGCCGCCACCACCACAGCCTCCTTCTTCCCGCTCCGGAACCTGACCCGGTCCCTGCTCCGCCGGCCTCCTCCCCGCCTCCTCTCCTCCGCCACCTCGGCCGCCGCCACTGCCGTCGAACCTGACACAAAAGGTAAAAGCTTTAATCTTAACCATCGCAGCGCTATCTCGGAAACTTCGAGCAATCTAAGCTGCAGATTCGGTTGCAGGCGGCGCTGGTGGAGGTGCTGGTGCGCTGAAGCCGCAATGGAAGGCGGCCATCGACTTCAAGTGGATCCGGGACAACAAGGACGCCGTCGCGGCCAACATCCAGAACCGGAACTCTGCCGCAAACCTCGACCTCGTCCTCCAGCTCTACGACGACTACCTCGCGCTGCAGAAGGTCAGGGTCTTGTCAGTAACTCTGTTTTTAGTTGCAATTGTTGGTGCTGTGTGATTGTACTGCATTAGATGGTGTGGTGAATAAGCTTGCCCTTTGAATAGGGTCATATTCTAGTGCGACATTTGCTGGTCCTTAGAATGCTGTGGTTCATATGGACTCGTCAAAATTTGTCTTGGAACTTGTTCTTATACTCACTCGTCCTTCAATTATAATTGATCAAATGGGTGTTCAGTTGTTGGCGTGGCTCTTTTATACCACTGTATTCGGCCGGTTAGCTTTTAAAATAATATTCAGAAACTGAGCATAAGTCACACTTATATTATTTATAAATTAGATTGGCATTCAATTCAGCATAAGTTCCATTGAAACATATGCTCGCCAAAGGTGGCTTAGATTTTAAGAAAGTCAATGCTCATGAAAGCCCACATTCTGACAAAACATATGTACATGTAATGAAACTCTTGCAGATATGACTCGTTATAGTTATCAATTATGTTATGTCGGCACTAAATTATACCAAATATATACTTCAGAAAGATCAAGCTTTAGCTGGCTTTGGTATTGCCCTTTTGTCATTTTGCACTCAGATTGTGAATCTAAGTTGTAACAATTAAAGCGTATATATATCTATATGCAATTGTTAAGAGAGACATGAAGGAGTGGAATATCTCCATTCTCCAAGGAACTAGCTATGGAGGCCCCTTGGAGACTAGCAATCAACGTGCCGGAACCATGGCCTTTTTTTTTCTTTACTCTCTACCTTTAACTCTACCTTCTTGTCTTGTGTCCTTTTGTGTTTATGTTTTATGTTGTCCTTGAGTCTTATGGGTTTTTATCTCTAGCCTAACCCAACTTGCCTGGGACGAAAGGCTATATGCAATTGTTTCCGTAGCTATTCGTATCCATCTGGTTAGCAGAAAGTTAAAACAAACTTCAAAAGCTGAGCATAGATCGGTATTTTGTAATGTGACTCATTTGTGGTATTGGCATATTTTCTGATTGACATTAAATTGAAAATAAATTCCACTGAAATCAAATTCGCCCAAAATTTAGCGTATATTTTAAGAAAGTCAATGCTCATGAAAACAATAATCTGGAAGCTCTGACAAAACTTGTACATGTTGTTAAGCTCTTGCAGATATGTCCTGTTAGGCATTATGTTATGTGAGCATTTTGAATTATAATGCATGTTGTACTTATTCTTCAAAGGTCAAGCTTTATCTCGCTTCGGTAGCTGATTTGATAGTATCCTTTTGTCATGGTGTACTCATGATTGTGAGTCTAAGTTGCAGTCTTTAATACCCTCAAGCCTCAAGACCTGATCCTATTTCATGTGCATTATTCTTGGTGGGCATCTGCCAATTCCTTTTAAACACTTCCATTCTACTATCTGTTAAAGACGAGTGCAATAATTAACTATGTGTTTATGTATGCAATTGTTCATTGGTTATTCAGTTTGAGACTGTAATATGGTGGTAACAAAAGCATGGAAAAAATTCCTAATGATGACAGATGGCAGGAGGTCGAACGACTCCGAGCTGAACGAAATGCAGTTGCTAACAAGATGAAAGGGAAACTAGACCCATCTGTGCGCCAGACCCTTGTTGAAGAAGGTAGAGTGAGCATTTTTGAAACTCAATCATTAGCAAATAGAAGCACCATTATATAATTTTTTTCTCATTTTAATTACTGCAGGTAAGAGCTTGAAAGAAACACTTATTACACTAGAAGAGGATCTGGTTCAGCTGAGCGACAAGCTTCAACTAGAAGCACAAAGTATTCCTAATTCCACACATCCAAATGTTCCTATTGGGGGTGAGGAGAGCTCTGTTGTCAGAAAGGAGGTAGTGCATTTTTGTACATATTTCCTGCTTTTGCACTTCGTACATTTGATATTTTCTTTTGCTTGAACTGTGCAGGTAGGCAATCAGAGGAACTTCAATTTCACGATCAAAGATCATCTTCAGCTAGGAAAGGAACTTGATTTGTTTGACTTTGATGCAGCTTCTGAGGTATAACTGTGACAAATTTATGTTTCCTTTATACTTAGTATAACAAGTCATTCTTTGAGAGATTTGTTATGCACCTGAAAAACTGAACTGCATGATCTGAAATTCTGTCTATAGAATTATCTAGTTAGAATGCCTTTTTGCAACAGGTTAATATGCCTTACGAGCAGTTGTTATATAAGTGGATAAATAATTTGGTCCTTCTCATTTTACAATTGTTATATTCCACATTGTTCAGGTGAGTGGTTCAAAGTTCTACTACTTAAAGAATGAAGCTGTTTTGTTGGAGATGGCCCTTGTAAATTGGGCTATTTCAGAGGTCTCAAAAAAGGGTTTCACACCACTCATAACTCCAGAGATTGTGAGGTCGTCTGTTGTCGAGAAATGTGGCTTCCAGCCAAGGGCTCAGAACACTCAGGTACAATCTCCACTTGAGGATATTATTCTATTTAGCTATACCTTTAGCAGCTGTTTGCTGTTGCTGATTCCTTCTCATGGTTGTAAAATTTGTTCTGTTTGGGACATGAACAGTCTAAAAATGATTAGCTAGTAATTTCTATAATCAAATGCATATTAAAGTTTGTGAAACATAATTTCATGAAACTACTTTTTGTGATAAATATATAGACATCATTTTTGGATCTTAAATTTCAATATCCAGAATGTTAAATCAGATTTGACAGTTGTTTGATAGAGTGTATTTGAGGTAGTATTTGGTTACTAATGATATAGACATAGTGATTTATGCTGTTCAATTTCCTAATTTCAGTACCCTTGTTTCTAGTAACAAAAGCGATAAGCTGTTATCAATTATGAGTGCTTGCACTTTCTTTTGTAGGTCTATTCAATTGAGAACAGTGATCAGTGTCTCATAGGCACTGCTGAAATTCCTGTTGGAGGCATCCACATGGACTCTATACTTCTTCAATCTTCCTTGCCTTTAAAGTATATAGCCTATTCACACTGTTTTCGCACAGAAGCTGGTGCAGCAGGTGCTGCCACTAGGTCAGTATATTCTCTTTTAGTAGTTCATACCATAATATTCATTTGTTATATTTACATTTATGAAATTCGATACTGTTACGAACGTGAAATGTACTGTGACACTTATTTTGGTTTTATTTTGTGCCACAAAACTTGCTATTAATTGATAAGAAAACTGTCACTTTTTCGCCTTCTGTAGTCGTTAAGTTTTAGTCTTTTTATCTTGAACAGGGGCCTCTATCGGGTACATCAATTCAGCAAGGTTGAGATGTTCATATTCTGTCGGCCAGAAGAAAGTGACAAATGGCATGAAGAACTTATTACCATTGAAGAGGATCTTTATACATCACTTGGGCTTCATTTCAAGTACGTAGTATTCCTATTAAATTCAGTGACAATCTGTCTTGGCCAACACCGCTGATATCCTAATGCCAATCCTTATAGAACTCTGGATATGGCAACTGGGGACTTGGGTGCACCAGCCTACAGGAAGTTTGACATTGAGGCGTGGATGCCAGGCCTAGAGCGATACGGTGAGGTAAGGACAAGTATTTCAAGGCTCCATATATTCGACCTCCATATATTCTACCCATTTCACCTTTTCTGCCGATTTTGTGAAATCCTATTGATGGTACCTGATGCAAACCTGCAGATCTCCAGTGCATCAAACTGCACGGACTATCAAAGCAGGAGACTTGGCATCCGTTACCGTCCATCACCTCCAGAGTCTCCACCAGCAAACGCCAAGAAAGGGAAGGGAGCTGGTTCTGGGCCAACTCAGTACCTCCACACTCTGAACGCGACGGCAGTTGCAGTTCCCCGCCTTATAGTTTGCATTTTAGAGAACTTTCAACAGGAAGATGGGTCGGTTGTCATTCCAGCGCCTTTAAGGCCATTCATGGGTGGTATTGATGTGCTCTCTCCAAAACATGAATGATTATGGTGTGTTGCTAGATTTAAGATTCTGGTGACATATCACGACCACATAAGCGACCATGTTGCTTGGCACTACCCAATTGGACCAAATTTGCAGATTTGTGGGTATCACCACAGAACAAGTTGTTACAGATACTTCAAATTTTCAAATATTGAATTATCACCATTATCAACATGCTCTCAAGAATACAGGCAACCATACACATTAATACCATTAACAACCATCCTGCTTGTCCCCAACAAAAAAAAAACATGCTATCAAGAATGATTTTGCAGCACCACTGTTTGGAGCCTTTGACCTGTGATGGAGTAAAGGTGGCCAAATAGACACAAAAAAGCCTGGCCCGTTTAATTTCAGACCGGCACGGCACGTAATTAATTTTGTGGCGTGTTGAGCCAGCCCACAGGTTGAGGCGACTGCCCACGACACGACATGAATCTGATTTGTTGTATCAACCCGGCCAGACTCCGGCATGGTTGAGGAGATGGTGATGGAGCAGAAAAGGAGAGGAGCAGGGAAGACGAGACAGTGATGGAGGAGTGCATGGGTGGCAGCAGGAGGAGAGGAGAAGGGGGGGGGGCAGCGTTGGCCTTGGGCTCGAGCGCGTGGGGAAGAAGCTATCGGCGACTCTTAGGCAAGGTTCACATAACCGGATTGATCGGTCCGGTTTTGAACCGAAAAACCGGTCGGTTAACTAGGAAAACCGACGGTTAACCGTTTTGCTACAGTGCACATTGTCGGTTTGTTCAGGTTAACCGGCCGGTTTGTACCGGTTATGTGAACCATGCTCTCAGGCCATGGCATGATGGGAGGAGCCAGCGAGCTAGATGCAGCAGTGAGGACGCGTGCGACGTAGGAGATTGGGCAAGCTAGACTAGGCCACGACGAGCTATGGGAGGCGACCTAGCGGCTCTGTCGAGGCGAGCAGTGGCGGCGGTGGCCACTGCACAGGCGACAAGAGGCGACAGGGGTCACCGCGCGGGCGAGGAGAGGCAATGACGATGACAGCGTGAGGCAGTGGCATGGATTCAAAAACCGTTGAAAACCGCTCGAAACCCGCAAAAATCGGAGTTATCAGTCCGACTCTGTTTCTACCAATCGGTTTTTCGACAAAACCAAACATAGTTACTGTAGCAAAAACGGTTTTCGTTCGGTTTTACGGTTTATCGCTCGGTTTTTGTTGTATAGAAAAATCGAGCGGTTTATGGTTTTGTGATCTATGGGCAGTGGCAGATCCAACACGAAAATTTAGGTAGGGCGAACTGTCGATGTGGCAAAAAAATTGAACGAGAAAACAAAAGAAAAAATTTGACCCATGTGTCACCTTCTGCGAGTACTTGAAAACGAACTAGAATTGTCATAAAAACATTCTAACTAACAATGGAGAAGCTCGGAATGCATGGGCTAGCAGGAAACAAAAATCATGAGAGCAAATTTGTCGTTTGAAAAAAACAAATTAGGATAAAAATTTGCTAGTACTGGTCGAAACCAGTGACGAAGTCAGAAATTATGTTGCTCCATAATCCATATTTTAATACAAACCGGGTTCATAATATTAAATAAGTTAGCAATATAGGAAAATTCCCAAGCGTATGTGAATAAGCACATAAACGACCATTGCTAATTTTCACACATCGTGTACATATGTTGATTTTGAAGCAAGTAGATTGGACCATGCAATATCGGGCGTTTTGGACCTGCAAAATTGGATATTTTAGGCACTACTACGCACACGTTATTGTAGGATCGAACCAGTAATAGCGGCAAGGATTGTTCGCTATTGCAGAAAATCCAGCAATATCGGACCATGCTGTGTGACCCTACAATAGCGGGCTGGTGACAGTATAATTCCCGATTTTGTTGTGTTTTTTGCAATATCATGCGGATGACGTGACCTGCATGATATTGTTGGCATAGACAACAATATCAGCTTGTGGCATCATCATGCCCGATATTACTGACATTTTTTGAATTGATATAAATATTACTATTTATTTCATTTCCCAGGTTATAAATTCAAATATATTTACACAACAGGAAATACATTCATATTATATATATACACAAGACCATAGAAGCAATCATTAAAGCATTATATATACACAAGACATAGTTTCCATCCATTCCAATATCCAGATACACAAGTCATTCTGATATATTCACATACACAATTCATCCAACAAAGTCATTAAAACACAAAACAAAATTACAACTTATCCGACAACTCCGGCTTGGTTCCTTCAATCTCTTGTCATTTGGGGCAAGGCAAGGTTGATTTTGAGGGAAGTGGTTCTATTTGGGGCAAGGAAAGGGGTTGTGGCCCCTGTGCTGGCAATTAGGCCCATATGACTGCCTTCTTCCTTCTTGCCTCCTTGGACTCCTTGGACGGACGAGCTCTCAAAGCACACAACAGCCATGGCGGACAGCATGGCTGGAGCTTCAAATGAGAAGGGGCATGGGTTCTTGGGCGGCGAGGTTAGGTAGGGCGGTTACCCTACCATGCCCTATTGGAAGATCTGCCCTTGGCGTGAGAGGTTTCCTAAGAGCACGGAGCGACGACAGCTTCCGTGCGACCGACGAGTCACGTCCGACGTAGGGGTAGGCAAAGACGAGATGGGGGAGCGAGGCAGCCTAGGGTTGCCTTGGTTGGGCTACTAACCGAGCTATTCGTGCCAACGAGTCTAATGGGCCATGCTTTAACAAGCCATAAATAAGTTTCACTTGCTTTTTCCTTGTGCCACCCATTGGGTCGAGTCGATAGGCTGTTCGGATACAACATCAAATTCAATCGACTGATCAAGTTCAATATAATGGTCTGTTTCAACTTCAATCGACTCGAGCTTAACTTCAATCGGCACATCTTCACCATGCTTTGTCCACCTCGTGTACTTCTCCATGAATCCCCTCCTCACTAAGTGTGATTTGATTATACGTGAATTTGTTCACAATTTCTGATTCTTGCACTCCAGGCATGGGCAATATATTTCTTGTCTTCCTACACGCTTAGCATGTTGCACAACCCCCTTAAAGAAATACATCGACTTGATCTCGAAAATCTTTACTCAATCTTGGTGCTTCGTACATTCATGATTTGTCCATGTAAACAAGCATTACACGAAAAGCAATAATTATTGATTAATAAATAAACAACCTAATTACTAATATGATAAGTATTTAGAGGAAACATAAAGGGAAATAATATATTGCATAAGGTAAAGTGTCAGAATACATAAAACTAAAATATTCAACAAATTATCTTCAACTAATTAAAAATATTGTATTAATAATTAAATATTCTCTTGCCCTACCTCTCTTGAGAGAGCATAAAGTAGATCTTGAGTTGTTTGACATGAAAAAGGCCTTTAACACATGATTTCTTTTCTATAAAACCTAAATACATGATGCATGATTCCATTATAAACAACTCAAAATCAACTACAACCATACAAGCCAAGAGAAATTTGACAAATCAAAATCAAAACCTAGGAAAAATTAAAACATAAAATTCGCTTTGATTACAACAATAAAAAAAATACATGGGATGAGTTCCCCTTACCTTGGAGAACGAAATCCTACAAAAAAAAACGAACTCGAGACCTCACCCCACCCCCCACCCCCACGCGCGCTGTTTTTTGAAATTTACTCAATTTTTTAGGTCATCACTATTCTAGTAAGCTCCCCTGCTGTCCGAACACGACTTATATACTTGTAGAATTCAATAGCGATGGACCACGTTGTCAACCGACTCTATATAGAACTCATAGAGGCAGTTGACAATGTGACCCACAACTATTGAGTTCGGGCACAATAGTAATGAGTTCACAACACCAGCCGTCGCTATTGAGCTCCCTACTATAGCGGCGGCTAGTGCGCACCGTAGCCCGCCTCCTCTCGTAGTTGTGGCATATTTTGCCTGCTACAGCTACAAGTTTTTGGAGGCGTGGCTATAGTGCATGATTCTTATAGTGTTAAATCAAATAATACAAAGAATAAATTAAGCCTCACTTCAATAAATAATACTAGAATGAATACAAAGATGCTGCCACTAAGTACACTTTTAAGTTAGAAATGATCTATAGACACTACTAGAATCTGAAGGATTCTTCATATGAACCGAGTGAAATATACTTGTCTCAGTTTATTCAAAAAATTGTAATATATATATAAAAAAACTCGACCTGCCGGGGAATGAAGCCACCCCGACGGCATTATCTAAGGAGAAGAGCCTTCTCACCGCAGGCCGAGAAAACCCCGAACCCCCTCCCTAACCATACACGGGGACTCAGCTGGCCTTGTAAGCTGTGGCGCGAGTCTTTACTTATGCTTTGATCTAGGGAGAGCGAGGGATTTTTTCTGTATCGTGCGCAACTACAGTACTCGGCGCTGCTACGAGTGCCTAGCACTGTGCGCGCTACAGTACTGCATTGCAGCACCAGTACCGTGCGGGATCGGGGGTCGAACCCCGACCTGGGGCAGCCACTCGGGCGCCTTACCACCAGGCCACAGGCCTGTCCGCATATATATAAAAAAAAATCAGAATAAATTGTCAAGAAGAATGAAACCACCTTAATCAACAATATGTTCCACTAGAACATACTCCGAACACACATGCAAATTGTTTGGGGTCCCTCATGTTTAGGAACGAACATACCAACATCAAGCTGCATCAAAGAAGAAACACCGATCAACAGATAAGAACTTAGCTCATTCCATTCTTGCCTTCCTGTTACCAGCGGACCAACCACAAATGTTGCTCCTCTATCTTCCTCGTCTCGGATCTAGGAAGAAAAAGAGCAAATCGAGAGAAGGGAGAGGGGGAGCGGCTATGGATTCACGCCGTTAGTCGAGGAGAGGTGGTTATGTTTGTACCGGGCGTCGAGAAGAAGAGGGGACACATCGTCGGCTTCAAGTCGTGCATTGAGGTAGAGGCAGGCGGCCGAGCATCTTGTGCGAGGCTGCCTAATGGGCCATGCCTTAACGGGCCACCCGTTGGAACGAGTCCATGGTATGAAGCCTCGTGTCGAACCAGCCCGACACGAAATAGTTTCGGGCCATGCTAGACTCATGTCTCCATGCAGCATGACCCATCGTGTCGGGCTGGTCCGACACGAAATAATTTTGGGCCATGTCGGACTCGTGACTCCACCGAGCACGGCCCATTTGGACACCTTTATGGTGGAGTAATGTTCGCTTAAATTCCTTTGAAAAAAACATTTGTTTAAATTTGGGCCGGCCCAGAATCATAGAAGTAGGGTTAGCCCAACCCAATTGGGCCTTGTTCGTTTCGTGGGAACGGATCCCACGTGGACCTGTCTCCGGACATGGATTGAGTGGTTCCAGCTCTTTCACTTCATCCGGACTTGTTGCATTCCATGAGTTACGGTCATGGATTGATGCTAGGTCTTTAAGGCATGGAATGAACATGAAATGACTTAGAATCGGGTGGGTTCCCATATCAATCTATGCGCAACCGAACGATCATTTCGAGTTGGACTGGACCAGTTTCATATTCTTATGTTCGATATGGTTTGAGCTACGATCCATTCGTTCCATGACAAAAGCAACGAGGCTTGGTGGTTTCCTCACGGGACGGACATTCGGGCGGCAGATCCGTGTTCGACTCGGAGACGCACTCGAGTCCGAGTCGGGAAGAAGTAGGGTTCGTTTCCCCTTCATAAGCGAAGCGAGACGGCACCGCCACCTCGTACGATCCGCAGATCCCCATCCATCCAGCTTCCAATTCTCTGGGCGAATCAATCGATCTTGCGATGGCTCCCGTGTCCGGTGCGATCCAGAGCAAGGCGGTGGCCGGCTGCGTCAAGGGCGAGAACGCCGACGACGCTTCGGCGGCCATGGGAGCTTCCAAGGGTGTGGCCGCCTCCGGTGATGGTGACGGATCTTCAAGGGCCGCAGGCAAGAGGATGACGCAGCTGCCGGAAACGGAGGTCGAGTGGGTCCTGTCCCGGAAGAGCGAGGGCCTCTCAGGCGACCTTGCCACGCCTGAGTTCGCCGCGGCGTCCAAGGCCCTCAGCGACAGCTTCGTGGAGCACCAGGCCTGGATGCGCAACGAGTTCGACGCCAACAACGGCAAAGTCATGGTGGATGATGAGTTCCTCGCGCAGAGGGCGGAGCAACTGAAGTGTGTGGAGCAGCTTTCGGTTATGTTCGACAGCATTGATTTCACTGGTTGGGCTTTCAGCAACTGCCCCTCCGACTTCTTCAAGGATGAGGACGACGACGAGGACGAGGACGAGGAAGAGGAGCCTGAATCTAACTGAGATGATGCCTTTGGCCCCTTTGGTGCTATCTATCTATCTATCTATCTGCTCTCAGCTAGCTAAGTTTATGATATCACTGGCAGCGTTTAGCTAATGTTGTCGATCCATCGTCCATGTATTAAAGACCAGCACCTGGAAGTGTTCCTTTGTTAAAGACCAGCACAACCTGTTTGTGGCCACTTATCCAGTGGTTAACATCTAGTATTACAATTTACTCTGTCTGCACCATGTGTTTTTCTTTCTATCTTAAGGATTATGGTCCCATGGTTGGCCATGCTGCCTGAATCTTCAGGAAGGCTCATTTCTTATTTAGTTTATTATTATCCATGTGGCCGCTGTTGCCCATCTTCTTGTGATCATGCATGAATCAATCCAGGCACAATTCTTTCTGCCCTTTCAAAGGTGGCACATCCTTATGTTCTTGCTGTTTCTCAGGCCTTGCTATGTTACCGGTGCATCTCATCCATTTCATCTTCTCTTCCAAAATAGTCATTTCTGTGGTAGATTTTGAGTTAATCAGAAGTGTTTTTTTTTCGTTCATGTGACCAACCATTAGAAGTTGGGTTTTCTGTTCATGAATACAGCTGAGTGTTGTTAGTTAATCAGTTTGTTGAAGTCTGGCTTGGCCTTTCTCTTTCTCTTTGCTGCGGGCATCAATTCAGCATTCTGCCTTTTGTTTTATTTGCCTTCATTGGGTATGTTTTTCTATTCTCTGAAGGAATATGCACAACTAATATGACTCTGGCAGCACGTTTTTTTGTGTACGATTCCCTCTTAGTCTACCTGTTTTGACTCTGATCTTGCTCTCGCCATTTTTCAATGCTTTGTGAACGATGATTATGATTATGTAGCTAAATCCATGCAGAGCTTATTCATCTGATCCGATCCGTCTTGTATTCTCAATGTTACCAATCTATCACGGTTCACCTGACTGCTGTTACAACATTTGGCATGCCAAGCTATAAACTGCTATCATTTGGTTACTATTTCGTCTGGAGTATATATTATCAGGTATCAGTGTGTTATGCTTGGTGTAGGTTACTCAGTCTGTTATGCTTGGTGTAGGTTGCGGTTTATTACATTGATGTCAATTCATAGAATAATCTCTTCCAAAATAAGCCGTGTAAGAATTAAATTGTGCGTGCTAGAACTTTCATGAAGGCTTATTGTCTCGTGTGCGCTTGTTAATTCAGTTGACCATGCCCACATATACCATGCTCCCTGAATCTTCAGGAAGGCTCATTTCTTTTATGTCAGCTCCTGCCGTGCTTTGTTTTTTCAATACAAAAACCAAAACTATTCTTCGTCAGTTTGGATCACTACGGGAAAGAGAGTGTATGCCGATGTGGGAGCTGAATCCAGTGCTGCGATGGAAATCTCAATGGCAGCACTCAATACCTTAACCTGAAGATGGTAGTAGTAGGTGCTATAACGATCCCTTGTGTGCAGAAATCATTCCAGACCTGCTTCTACCAAGACCAGGCCAGGAGGCGGCTGATGCTCAAATCCCTGTGGAAATCAACTTTGGGCCATTTATCTTTTTTACCTTGAACAAATAAATTTCCACAGATAAAAGCGTTAAGCGCTAAGCGAGCGGTGACCCACCGCTTAGAGCTTAGGCGGCGTCCCTTAAGTGTTTTGTATTGTAGAAAGTGTTTAAGCAAAAATTGTAAATACAAAACGATTTGTGTACCTTATTTTACCTTGTTTATGTAGCAAAAGGAAAATTCCTAAGGCATTATTGGTGTCATGCTTTCAAGTTTTTGTTCCTGCAAATAAAATAGATGTGAAATATCAGAGAAGTAACATCAATTTGCTTAAAAAGCACAGTAACATAATAGTGAATAATACTCATCTTAGCACATCAGCTTCTGCATTGTCACTTTGGCAGTCACAAACATGGAGGCAAACAGAATATAAACTCATCCGATCACAATCTAGGTCACCAAATTCATGAAACATTCATAAATAAAGTACAAGTACAAAAGTACTTGCTTAGTTCACAATTCAAAGTTCAGACTTCAGAATTAAAAGGTTCCAATGCAACAAAATTTGAAGATACAATGCAAAACAACACAAGATGACAATGCAAAATCCCACTTCTTCAGACTAGGCATGCAGCTCCCTCAATCTTCAGCCATGATGTCTTCATCTTCCTCAAAATCCTCCTTATCTGACTCAAATTTCTCTTGTGCATAAATGTCTCTCATTCTTGCACTTCGATGCCGCTCTGACTATTCGTCAACTCCCATTACTGCTCCAATAACAGACCAAGGGATACCTGTTCTAGGCATTTCTTCATCTTCCTCATCCATATGGTTATAAGTGCTAATCTGAGGTGCTCAAGCACACAACCACACATTCACATGAGGGACTTTTGGAGAAGAATGGAGGGAGGACAGAGAGCCAGTGGACCTCACCTTGCTTCCCGGACAGGAGAGGTGGAGACGTCGGGATGGAGGAGCAGACGCCCAGGAGTAACGTGGAGCAGGGGTCTCGACCTCAGGCAGGAGAAACGGCGGCGAGGCAGGGGAATCGGCAGCTGCAGGTGAGTCTCCAGTGAACCCTAGGATGGGCCTTTTATTGCCGGCTGCTGCAAATGGGGTTTACCCTGCCGCGCGAGCTCTTGTGAATCGTTGTTGTGCGCCAAATCACCTGGGCGAAATCCTTTTCCTGTCGGGCATCCTCGTGCGCGCCATGCTGCTTCCGTGCCGCTTTTACGCGCGTCGTGCCGCTTTCGCGAAGCTTTTTTTCTGGCGAAGCGGCGCGCACGCGTAACTCACGCTTCAGGCAGAAGCGAGGCGTGCCCCTTCCGCTTAGCGCGCGGAAGCGTTCGCTTTTCACCAGTTTTTTTTCACGGTTAAATTTTCAATCACAATAATTTAACCAAGGAAGGATGACCCTTGTGCAATGGTAGAGCCTAGGGGGGGGGGAGGGGGGCAGGGTGAATAGGCAATTTATCTAAAAACTGAAAATCACAACACTTAAAAAAATCAGTTCAGCCCACGACGGAACTTTCGTCAGGGCTCAAAGGGGAAAAAAGAAGGAGCTGTTAAAGAATCGAAATATCACGATTCCGCTTGAATAGAAACCTTCCTTCACCTCCAAGAAGTGTTATACCTGCAAGAATTTGATAGACAAGCCAAAGACAAGTAGATCGGGCACAAACAAGCCAAAGAGAGGAAAACAAGAACACAACAAAGCACAAGGGAGACACGGGGAGTTTTCACCGGAGTTCGAACCCTCATAAAGAGGTTCCTACGTCTCCGTTGAGGAGCTAACAAAGAGCCGGGTCTCTCTCAACCCTAATCCTCACCAAGTGGCCACAAAGGTCAAACTTAGTTTTCTTCTTCTTCTCTTGATTCCTTTCCTTCCGGAGGCGAATCACATCCTTCACAAACTTTCCAAGGCTCACCACAATCTTGGGAGCTCAAGGGTGACACCTAGCCAATCTAGGAGAACAAATCTCCAAGAGTAACAAGTGAAATTGAGATTGCTTGCAAGGGGAAGATGTGCTCTAGGTTGGAGTGATGCTCTCAAACTGGGATTCAAGGTGGGGACTCTCACAAATGGCCTTGGATCTCAAGGGGAGTGGAGAGGAGTGAGAGGATGAGCTTGAGTGAGATTAGAGAGTTCAAAAAGCACCAACACTTTTCCTCACGAGATGGGGAAAGCCTTATATAGTGGAGTCCCAATAGAGCCGTTGCTAGGTCAAGGTCGGGCTTGACAGAACTTCCGTTCGTGCCGGAACTTCCGCTCTGAGTTGGGACTTCCGTCCCAAACTCTCTGGAATTGACGGAACTTCTGTCTTACATGACGGAACTTCCGTCATGGATGTTTAGCGTAGCTCGGTTCCCGGGACGGAACTTCCGTTGAGAAGGGAACTTCCGTCCCAAACTCTCTGGAATTGACGGAACTTCCGTTCCTCATAACGAAACTTCAATGAGGAGTGATAGAGATAGGTTTGGTTGACTATTTGGACTTGGCTTTTCTTGGCAATTTGGTTTCCGAGCTAATTTGGATTTCTAGAGCACATTCTTCCCTGTAGGTAAGATCGTTTCACCTCTCTTGATAGTTTGGAATACCTATACTCAAAAGGCCATAAATCTAATCTTGTAGCTCTTGCTTTGAGTACTTGCTTCATCTTTTGTATGAGGGGTACACTATCTCACAATGTGGATAAATCATCTTTGATATCCTGCACATTCACTTAAGTTCACATTAGAACTTTTAATTCTTTGTCATTAATCACCAAAACCCACTAGGAGCCTAGTTGCATCTTCAATATCAAATGCATTCCTTTTTACCAAAGTATAGATTTTTTTTTGCGATGGAAAGTATAGATTCTATACTAGGAGGGACACAGAACACACCATTACCAATTCACCGTATTCAAGTGCAACATCATACAAAAGTGAATATGACCACGAAAGGGAAGCTGAACATGAAGGATAATATTAGAGCCTTCTTATAAAAGGGACACCATAGACCAGGAAAACATCTGGCTCTCGGCGATTCATGTATTTTGGTGAACACAACCTCGAGAACATGATCAAGAACTCAGGATTGTTTTGTAGTCTGTACGGCAAATATTCAGTATGATATGCAGATCCTTTTTTCCCATCAACTGCTTGTCTTCCTCTTCCATGTACTTGGCCTTAGTGTGTTCCTACAAAAGATATTTTTGAGATGGAAATAAGCTCAGCAACACAAAAAAATTTCTACCAGATTGGAGTAACAGATGACTAAAGGAGAGGCAGATAAATGCAAATGAATTCAGGAAAAATGCTAACCTTTTTATTGAGGACAACAAAGCCATTGCGCATATTTCCAGAGCTGGTGCACACTCATTTGGATCTATCAGTGGTATGACTGTTGGATGACATCATTAACATGGACTGTGTCATTCCTCGGAAAGGGGAATAGAGGGTACTATATATCAAACAAATCGATCAAAATGCTCAAGAAAGTAAAATATGATTGGGTCTCTAGCCAAAAATACATCAAAGCGAATACATAAGAAGGATGACTGTCTGTAAAAGAGCTGAATGGATGCGCTTCAGTAATGGAGCAGTTTGCAAGTATAGCATCACCTTCAGGAAACTTATACTCCCAATAGTATTATTTAAATTTCTGCATTCTATTCAGAAACAAAGTAGGGAAAGCGACAGAGTTAGTAGATATAAAATATATAGCTGGTCTTAAATCTTGATAAATGCAAATATTTTAGATAAACAAGCACTCCCTATTATGAATGATTTTGATTAAAGATAAATATGTTAACTTATATGTTGATATAATGTTGCTACTTGTTATTGTCCAAACAAACATTGCCATCAAATGAATGTCAGACCTAATATAGATGTGTCCTTTAAACTCTAAATAGATAAACCTTCAGGAAAAACACATAGTAGCTAGAGTAATATTTGCAGAAAAAGTTACTGCATTGGATTCCTAAAAATAGATGAACAATAGGTGCAGTGTACACCCAAAATGTGAACCTTTCTGTGAGGAGTGCATGAGATCAACATAATATTGATGTACTGGTGATAAAAAGTGATAGCTGAAATGAATATGAGAATGCAACTAAACGATCAGAAAAGGAGTAAAGAGTTGGAACCAAAAGCAAGACAAGGTGTGCCAAGTAAATGCCTAATTGCGAAGGCTCTCACAGCGTAGTGGCAAAGTCCACTGACTGGGAGGTGGCAAAGTCCACTGGCTGGGAGGGTGCCCACTAGGGTTCGAACCCTGGTGCCGCACCAGTGATCCGAATTTCACTCTGGGAGTCTCTTCCGGTGTGTTCCCAATAAAAAAAAGTAAATGGCTAATTGTTGCATTGACAAGAGGATTTTGCATTTTACATGAGGCTTAATAGATTTGGCCTTGGTAAATGCACCAACTAATTGCTCAGAATACAGAATAGCACCAAATTACATGGATGATAAAATTGCAAGTTGGGTTTATTATATTATTTCACGCAAATGTTAAATGTTCAATGTATACAACAAAATCATGTTAGAATTTACAAACACAAGATATGCAAGATACATCTCTTATAAAACACAGTTTTGTAGCAGAGTGGAGGCTGAACTTGGGTTTCTTATATTATTTCATCCAAAGTTTACATGTTTAACATGTAGAAATCATATGGCAGAAATTTGTTAGCAAAACATATATAACAGAAAATAGATCTATGTCATAACACTTGAGTTGCATGAACAGAGAGGAGCTAGAAGAAAATGGAGACAAAAAAAGTAGCATATCACAAGTGAATAACATTATATCATGCTCGAGTTTTTGTAACTATAGCGTGGATATAAATCAAGAACTTAAAGTGTGTGTCCGTGTGTGTAAGCCAGAGCTTATAAGGTGATTTTTTTTCTGCACGAGAATGGAGATGTGACAGGTCCGATTTTCACCAAAGGTGAAAACTGTGCCTTTGTACCACATAGTCACTTCCAGGAGAATGACTTGTAGATCCAATACAATTGAATACCATAAAACCATAAAAGAGTATGAAATTAGATAAGAAACAAGGTAAGACATTATTCCAAAGAGAATAACAAAAACAAGGGCTTGGCACGCAGGCCAAGAAAACAACACATGAAAACTAGCGAAAGCGAAACACTAAGTAAGTTTGATGACGGAAGCGAATCTTCAAACGCGAATGCTAGCGAAAGTCTTTGTAGTGAATCCAATTCCACAGACAGCTTGAGTGTAGGCTAAACCCTCCTTCTCCCTCTCCAAACTTAAACTAGTCAGGTCGTCGAAGTCTTGAGGTTGAAATTTGATCCACTAACGTCTGAAAAACAAAGTGATAAAGCCATCAGTACATAGAGTACTAAGCAAGCCGCACTATCTAGCAACAATGTGATGCATGCTTGGATATTTCAAGGATAGACACAGACTCAACACATAAAGAAATTAACCTGAAGTCAAAATGAATCAAGTTTTATTATTTCAATTTTATAAGTGGTCTCAAATGAATCAATACCTTCCTGCAAGGGTCAAATTTTACGTCCAGACATACCTCCAGGTATGGGATCCCCCAAGATACAACAAAGGTTCCTGAAGGTGTGAAAGGCCTACCACCGGCCAGGTAGGGTATCGTCTACTCATGGGTCGAGACAACGCTCCAAAATCCACCGAGATCATGATCTAGCACAACCGCTCGTACGGGGACGTATGTTGTGTATGCAAAAAGCCTGGAGACATATGTCCTGTGAGCTGATCTTTATGTTATCGGGGCGAGTCACAATCTCTCTCCTCCAACCGAAGTCACCATAAGTATCACCACCAACAGGTACTTCCTCAACCGAAGCCCCTAACACAACTGTATGCGTAAAAGACACTCCCAATGGAAACTCCTCGAAAGTTTCTCAACACCTATATCACCTACACTCGCCCCCGCATAACATCTTATTGGGTTACTATTGTAAAAATTCAACACCTAAGAGGCACCTACAGTTATTTAATACAAAAGCATGTATCTCAAGTGTGGGTTCAATTAAACAACTAAGCATGCTAGTAAAGTATCATCTGTAGAGCATCCTAGGGCAATATTGGCAGAGGTAGCATGATATGGCATATGTATGATTCTAAGTATCAGTAACCATTTCATATGCATGAGTTCATATTATGCAATTGCTACGGTAGGAGCAAGAGTGATCAAGGATGCGACTTGCCTTAAAAACGGGTCGAAGAATAGATTGGTGTCCTCGTAAGGCTTCTGCAGGTAATCCACAATCTTCTAGTCATCCAAAACCACTGTCAACCAAAGTTCAGGCAGAACGAGTAAGTGACACGAATTACGAGAAGGATTGGAAATCAAGTCTCAAGAATAGATTTGATCATCGCTAGAACATGGACATTAACGTCACTAACGCGTAGAGAATGTCGCTACGATCCTAATGCAACTGGAATCACATTTTTCCGAGGTCCAAATATTTATCTATGAATTTTCAGAAGGTTAAATAGGATTAAAGGAATTTCTAGAAAAGAATAGGAATACGTTTGGAACATAAGGCAGATGGTATTTGGTTTGGTTCACAGAGAAAGTATATCTTAATCTTGTCATAGCATAAGGTGACATTTGCAGTAGCTTAATAGAGTGCAACTCAAAGCACAGTGATCCTCCAACAAAAGTGACCCACGTTTGAACCGAATTCATCCACATAACATGCAATGACTACTCTTCTCCAAATTCCATCAGTAAACCTCCCAAAACAGTAAGCTAACTGGACATGCGAGTAGAACTTCCTCTATCTAGGCACTGATCTTAACCAACTATTCACGAGAAATGGAACCTGACGCGAACACAAGCTGTACCAAATCCTGCTTCAAGTGCTCAAGCAGGTTCGACGGCAATTCTAGCTAACGCTTCCACGGCCATAGCGACGGTGAACAAAGCGGAGCCAACGTGGACGCGGCAATTCATGGAACAGATTGTTGGCGCCTAGGCTACACATCCTAGGAGAAGACATAGGAGCGTGGGGAAACCGCTACGCTCAACAATCCTAACGAGAAGAGAAGCAAGGATGGCAAGCATACTCACAGCGCTGGATGACAAGGTGTTGAGCTCACGCGGTGTCCACAGGGGAAGAGAACGACGCTAATGCCCTTGCGCTGCAGCAACTTGAACTTGTCCTTACCCAGGATGGCATGGAGCCATGGACGCCGTTCCAAGGAATCTGCCACACATTCGTATCCCAAACTTAGGCACAAAGGGGAAGCAAACGATGGTGGGTAACGGACGGAGATTGGGACGTACTATGAGAAGGTCACCAGAAGTAGTCGACCAACCACGGCTTTGATCGCGTTTGGCTGCTGTTCACAGGCTCGCCTCGCGGTGACCATGTAAACAGTAGTATTGGCTGCAGTTTGTATGATACTAAACCATGTATTGAAAGTTTTACCCTTTAAATTCAATTTATCTAAAAGATATAAAAATAACAAATTATGAATAAAGACAAAAGAAAAGGGCAAAACAGCTAATTTGTCATCTTCCTCTGCGATTTGTTAATTTTATACTCCCTCCGTTTCAAATTATAAGGCGTTTTTGACTTTCCGAGATTGTGTTTGACCATTGCATCTTATTCAAAAATTTTGTGAAAATATACAAATAAATAAGTTATTTACAAAATATCTTTAACGATAAAACAAATCATAATCAAATTAATAACATTTCCACAAATTTTTTGAATAAGACGAATGGTCAAACGTGAAGTATGAAAGTCAAAAACGTCTTATAATTTGAAACAGAGGAGTAACTTTTAAATAAAGTTAAAACTTCATGTAATATAATTTCTACCGTATAAACTATGATCATACCGAAATTTATAATTTTTTAAAGTTTCTAAATATTTATTTTTCACCGGTGAGGAGACATCCCATCGGTGGGAAAGTTTACTTTCTCCTGTTCTTAAAGCGCTGCGTAATAGGGTTCGCAAGACGACGGTAGCGTCGTCCTTTGGCATCCATGCCACGGCGGACATGACAGGAGCGGCCATGGTTCTTCTTGGCGAGGGGGCAAAGCGCTTCCAATGGACGCCACATCGCGAGAGATGGTGACTCCGCAGAGCACACGTGAGTTGGTAGGAGCCGGTTAGCGTACGGTGCCACGCAGCGTGGGCGGCAAGTTCTCACGGTGAGATTCGTTCACGAGGAACCCGTGACGTCGAGCAGTACGGTGACGGTCTCCGGGAGGAAGAACGCGATACAGTCGTTGTTGGGCTAGCTGGGTTGCCTTTGGGTCTTGACTCTTGCTTGCAAATAAAGAGGAGAGGCAAATTAAACTGTTGTAGCAAACTGTTTGACAGTAATTTGAATTGACTTGAGGGTTTTTTTGAATAAGGAAAAAAATTCACACACAAAAGTCAATTCGATTATTCTTCCTTCAAAAATCTTGAACCAAGATTGATTTAAATGGAGAGAATAGATAGTTAACAGAGAACGACATTCGGGATTGATTAGCATATGAACTTTTCATTTTGAACTCGTCGTCAATTTCCAGCATTTGAATTTGAAATGTCATGCTGTTACAGGAGAACCATTATTACAATACTTTAACCAAAAGCACGGAGACATCCAGTTACAGGACATTGATAAAAGAATGTGATACACAGTAGTACTAATAAGCGTTGACTGCAAATACTAACATCCAATGAGAAGGCTAAGTACGCCGCAAATCCGCAAGCATGGCCATGGCCGCGTTTTCCTCGTCCTTGTTGCCGTAGAAGGCTGCCTTCTGCACGGCGTAATAGAGATCGCACCTCTCGTCGTAGTCGTCGCCTACCTCGACGTAGCCCTTTGTATCCAGCTCCCTGCGCACCCAAGCCTTGTAATCGGCGTGCCGGGCCGGGACTCCTCGTGCGACCGGAAGATGGCGGCGAGCTCCGGGTCCCTGAGGTGCCTCTCCTTAAACGGCAGCGGCTTGATCTCGGTTGCCAGGACAGAGTCGATCCAGTCCTGTGACATGATGAATCTCGCCTTCCGAGGGGCTTCCTCCACAGCAGCTTGCCCCTGCGCCCTCGTCTCGAACTCCGCAGCGCTGTCTCCGTCGGACGGACCATCCTCAAGGGCGGTCCCAGCCTTCCTCTTGGAATTGGGGCACGGATTCAACACGACGTCCTCCATGCTGGCCATTGCCAATGCCAAAGTCAGATCTGGTCGCCGGCGATGCTGGGTGATGGTGGACCGACGGAGAAGCGGCGGCAGCTCCTCGGTATATATGAAAGGGGAACGCTTCCGGTCGCAATTCCAGTCGGGCTCGGTCGCCCCTGGGGTCCACGAAACCTTATCGGATTTTGGTGCGCATAGTAGAGAGGGAATGGATCAGATTCGGAATCGGGCCACCAGGCCCAGTGAGATACAGTTCAGCAATACCGTCTCATCTCGGCCCAATTCAGTTCGAACTAGCCGTGGAGCCAATTCGTGACTTCAGAGGCTCGGCTTCAACGAGATTGTTCCGGCCGCCGGTGACGAGGGCAACCGGGAGAGAACTTTTTCTCTATTTTAGTTCCTTTTCATTTAAAATTTTAAAAATAACATGTTCCAAATTAAATTTCCAAGACCTGGCCTCTTTTAGTCACGTCAAACTGTATGGCGTGACGGCGTGATACATGTATATGGTCACGCCATTTACTTTAGCGTGAATAAATGTGACCGTGGTCAATCCTTATGTGTCAAGCCTATTTTCCTACGTGTCATTTGGTCACGCCAAAGTGTTCGGCGTGACCATATTCATGTGTCACGCCGTTCACGTATGGCGCGACCAAATGGGCCAGATCTGGAAATATAGTTACTGAGAGGTTATTCATAAAATTTTAGATAGTGAGGGGCCAGAATGAAAAAAAGTTCACCGGGAGAAGCTTGCAAGGACTTGAATGTAATTTTCTATATTTTCAAGGATGTCTTTGTAAGTATTGGGTTGTAAACCATCAGATATATTTGTGAAATGTAGAACCCGGTTTTCTCAAAAAAAAAAAATACTATGCGGCGGCATCGCTATTTTAGCAGCACGATTTCCAATTGGATCCTTTGACTGCTCATCATTTAGTTTTGGGTTCAGTAGTGGTGAAATTAAAAGTAATCTTTCTATTATCAGAGCTTTAGAGAAAGAGAAAGCCACGAAGTTTTTTCTTGATTGAAAGGATTCTATTAAAATATGAATAAGTACAGACCCCTTACATCTATACTCTTAAAGATGAAAAAATAGAGAAAATATCTAAGTCCTTCTCTCATCTTTAACATCGCTTTTCCGATGATGCTAAAAAGAAAAACCCAAATCGAAGCCATGTCCTCTTCGACTGCCAATAAGAGATAGCAAACTTTGTTAAAGCCGCAAAATCCATCACATTAGAACTCGTTATGAAAACAAATTTAATTTGATGAATGAGAATCAGCAAAATCTCCATCAGTAGAATGAAAGGATGATCCCATTTCACTAACCCATCATCATGGCCAGATCGATTCACGATAAAATAGGGAAGGGGTTGATTCTATTTCACTAATACTCCATCGTGGCCAAATTGACCACAATAAAACGGGGAAAGGGTCTCCTCCTCATCGTTGCTGTCAATACACCCAAATCTCCATGTCGTCTCGTTGCAAAGGTTTCCGATGTTATGTCCCTAGTCGGAGCCCACAAATCCAACACACAAATCTCAGCACCAAAAATGTCGACATGAGTATAGACCTAAACTCAAGACTAAGGACACAAATTGACACTACTACTTAGAGAGATAGGACCCCACTCTCTCTAACCGCTGGCGATATCGTAGGAGGCGAGGACAGAGAGAGGCCCAAGAGAGAGAAGCGGTGGCGTGCCCTAGCGATAAGCAAGCGGTGAAGGTGTTCACCTCCTTGGACAGATGAAGCAATAACAGAAAGGGAATTGCTGTAGAGCCAAGCTGAATGTCTAACTCTGTTCCAACTAGATGAATATATAGTAATCAAGTGTTTTAAATTTCTATATAGTTCTATAATAGCTTGAGTTGTACATGAGTAGAACAATCGGGTTGGACCTATAGCGGTACTCTAACAGAAAATAGGAACAGTTCAACCACTGTGAAATTCATGTGACTTAACATGAGCAGGCTCAAATAGATTGTAAATCACCACTGCCACAATACATAAGTCAAATGGCAATAGAGGAAACAACATTCCATCGCTTTTTTTGAATGCCCATTCAATTTGAGATGCTGGGCCCAAATTTGGATCCAATGGAATGCATCAATGGAATTCTTTGAGATGTTACAGGAATCAAGAAGAAGATTCACAATGCCAAACTTCATGGAGATTTTCATCATCGCAGCTTGGCAGATTTGGAAACAGAGAAACAAGCTAATTTTCAACAATGTCGCTCCTACCCTACAGTCGTGGTGGGCAACCTTCAAGGAGGAAGTTCAACTGGGTGCACAGAGCAAAACCGGCAACTAGAGATATATCTTGACATGGCTTCATCAGCTTATTGAACCTGTAATTATGATAGTGTGACAACACTGATGTAACTTGCTTCTTTTATCTTGGCCCTCTGGCCTTGTACAACTACTATCCTTTTTTTAATATATTTATAAAAACACAGTAGGAGCCTCTCCTACTGCTTTCAAGTAAAAAAAAGTACAGGAAAATATACAGAAGGGTATAGTATCTAGTCGTGGAACAAATAATGTGTAACTAGAAACCAATATATAATTAATGCAGCAATGGCAATATGTTGCTGTAAAAATAAACGGCATTATGTTTAGGGAGGTCGGATTATTATTGGAGCTGCTTTAAATTTTACAATGTAATAATCAGAGCACTTCCACTTACGGATTCCTTTTACACGTTTTACCATGCAAGGTTGCATACTAGTGAGGATACAATAGATACAACAAATGGCAATGGAAGCAAATAAGCATCAAATGTAGAACGTTTGTTGACCAAACTGATTTACTAAAGAGCTAGGGTTCATCATACTTCTTTCAAAGAAGATGTGTCACTTATACACTGATTTATAAAACATCCATTATCCAGTGTGTTTTGTATTATCCATTACCTGGGGAATAACACAATTATCCATCCCTGATGATATACTGATCCCCTGGAACCAGTATTGTACACTTAACAATAAGCACTGGCCCTATATATATCTGGTGGAATCGTTAAAATGAAAAAACACTTAACATGGTCTGCTAATACAAAGAACATCAGATGGTCTGTGACGACTTATAAATCTAGATGTTGTCTTCACATTTTATATGCTTTGTGAACGTCATATCACGGTATAGGAACTCAAAACAGTTTGGAGCATAAATAAAAGAAGAAACAAAGATAGCAAATAAGCAACTCATGTGTTGATGGTTCCTGATATAAACGTGCGTATGTCCAGTGCATGGAACTGCATAGCCTATCACAGTAGACGACTTGGTATCCGCTACTGTCCATCAGCTTCAGAATATCCAGCGGCAAACACCCAGAAAAAAGAAGGGGGCTGGCTCTGGGCCAGTTCAGTACCAACACATCCTCCCCTGCCTTGTAATGTGCATATTGGAGATGGCTCAGTTGTGGTCCCTGAGCCTTTAAGGCCATTCATGGGTGTACTTGATATGCTCCCTCCAAAATTCAAAGTGATCCTATGGCAACCTAGCTACAGTATTGAGCTAGTGCTATGGGTGGACTATGATTTTGTAGTCTTATTTGCGCTCATGCTTGGCTTACCTATTCTATTTTGCTTGCTGAGGTCCTGTAAACTAGAGTCATTGGTCTGCGTAACATGAGAATGGTTGTGCATTTTTAGCTGTCATTTAACTGATATTCTTTGAAGAAACGCATGAGATGTAGCAGTTATCTCCATTTCTTCTTCCCTTACTACGGATCGCCCCTATCCGCTGCTTCTGTCTTTTTCTCTCTCTCCCATTTTTCCTGTTCGAAACTGTATAATAGAAGCCAGGTGTGAGACGGGTGAAAACTTGTAAAATTATAGAGTTGTCTGCGATGCTGATTCGTTGATATATTCAAACTGCAAGTGGTTAACAAGCCAATCAAGTGTTCTTATAGAACTGAACGGATGCAAAAAGTTATTAACCAGAAATAGAAGTCGCATATCTGGAGAGATTGTCATCCCGTATCTACTGATTGTTTTATATCAACTGTGAATCTGCGACCCGTGTCTTTTCTGTGCAGGTATAGCGAGTAATTGCACCAGCACAATATTATTTCAAATGCAAAGACTGGAGCAAGAACACCACAATCATATGATTTGTATGGATTTTACTCTTATGAGAAACCAGTGTAAAAGTAAAACCATGACCTGTAGACTCAGATATTGCCTTCAGTCATGCACCTAATTGGTACTTTCACACACTCTTCCACTGAAGGCCTCAATGTTTGCCTCTAAATTCTATGAATGGAAGTATGCTGATTAGCTTCCTTTTTGCTAGCTGAACACTTTCTAACCATGTCATTAGTACATCTAATTTTAATGGTAAACAATCATATTCACATACCACCCCTTATTTTTCATATTCGAGGAGTGGAGCACGAGGGCGCATTGTAAACTCCGTTTCAGTCAACGATATTACGGTGCTCGTTAAGATAACTGATAGCACCACGCGATATGATTCTGTCAAATTGCACCTGCTGTGCCATCATCAGCATCATCAGATATTGCCATCGTCTTCTCTCTCTCTCTCTCTTTCTCTCTCTCTCTGCAGCTCTGTATCCGCTAGTACTAGCTAGCTGCACCTAATCCACCTGATCATCATGGCGTCCGTGAGTGCCGCCTCAGTTAAGATGGCCGTTGCTGCTGTCTGCATCATCCTTGTTGTGCTGTCCAATGGACCCTCTTCGGCGATGGCTGACAAGCAGGACGATTGCCGTGTGGCCTGTGAATCGGCATGCAACGTCTTCACCGCTGGGGTATGCGGGGTGATGACGAAAAGGTTGCCTCACCTCGGCATTCTCTGCCTAGTGCGGGGCACTCCACAGTGCATGAACAGCTGCATCAACCTTTGCAGCAGCGACACCTTCCCGGACACCCCATTTCTGCCATGCAGCAAGGCCTAATTGTTGAGGTGTATCGCTTTCTCCTTCATGAAAATTCCAATATAATAATGCAATAAGGTTTTCAATTATCTCCGGTTTATGGCTGCCAGTCTAGCGTCGCATCGCGTGTCCACACGTATGGACGTATGTATTTTTTTTAAATGTCAACGGGGGGGGGGAGGGGAGGGAGGGAGAGAATCCCCACCTGAGTTTTCCATTAAAATGGCAGCCAGAAGGCTTCTCAAGTGTTTGTTACAGCATACGAGAGACAGGGCTTGAAAAGAGAGCTACATAATTGAAAAAAGAAGATTACACCAGGACCGGGAGATGTGAGCGTCGGATTTCGGCAAGCGGCAACGCCATAGCATGGCATCCTCCTTGCAGTTTTGGAGTAGGCGTGGCAGTGAACAGTCTTCTGAGCGAAATACAACTTCGTTGTGGTGTTTCCAGATATGCCAGTAGCACAGATGAAGGAAGGTGTGATAGTGGCGCGCGGGGATGGCGCTTGGTCGTGGCAGCTCCCACAGGCGCTCAACTGTTGTCACCTGTGTGTCGATGCTGATGGCATTCCAAAATGCGGCCGCCATGTCGCAGCGGAAGATGAGGTGGTCGGAGTCCTCGATGCCACGTCGGCTCAGGTGGCAGGTTGCATCTGTGACAACCTTTTTGGTGACCAGGTTGCCACGGTTCTTGATGCGGTCTTGCGCAAGCAGCCAGATGAAGAATTGAACCTTCGGCGGGGTGCAATTGTTCCACACGAACTCAGCATAAGGACATGGTGCTTTTGCCATTAGATGGTAGATGGGTGCTGTATGGAGTTTATTATCGAGGGAGATGAGCGGGCTTCGCCGGGCATCGGGCGAGCTAGACAGCGACACATGATGTAGTGCATCTTCGAGCTTCTCTAGCTCAGTTGCAGCAGCTTGTGTTAGCCGCGGCATAAGGTGGGCGCGTACACCATCGGACAGAACAGTGCGCACAACAGCATTTGGCCTGGTGCTGTGGCTGAATAAGGCGGGTAGGCTATCGGATAGCCGGCCCATCGGAAGCCGATCATCGCGCCGAAGGATGTTGTAGCGCCGTCTCCAAGATCGACGGTGGTGAGCTCTTGGTACATGGGTAGCAGCCGGGGTAGGGTGTTCCAGTGGTCACCAGCCAGATCGCCATCCATCGATGGAACGTCAGCGTGCTCCTGCACCCAATTTGCCCACGACGAGTCGGCGGGCGAGTGAAGCCGGTGGATTAGCTTCAGGAGTAGGCATTGGTTCTGCGACCGGAGCTCGCGAACCCCAAGCCCGCCACATTGCTTCGGGGTGGTGACCTTGTCCCAAGCCACCATGCATGCAGCGCCTGATGTCTTTTCTTCGCCCGACCAGATGAAAGAACGTCGACGGGAGTCCATGATGGTTATAGCACCCGGCGGGAGCTCGAGGGCCATCATTGCATATGTGGGCAGGGTGTCAAGCACTGCATTCACTAGGGCCGTTCTGGCGATAGGATTGAGCAGCGAGGCTTCCCACCCGGAAAGGTGTTTGTCGAACTTGCATATCACTGGGCTGAAAGCGGATAGCCGCAGCTTTTCGTTGGAGATGGGGAGCCCCAGGTATGTTTGTGGGAAGCCCTCTCGCCGGCATCCGAGTACAGAGATATAGCCTGTGACTTGATCCTCAGCGACATTCATCGGTACCATGGTGCTCTTGCTGTAATTGATTTTTAGTCCGGTTGCTGCAGAGAAGGAGTCCTCTGTAACATTATCAGTCTCTTTTACCACCTTTATAAGAAAATAAAAAGAATTGCATTTGGTCAGCACAATGATGGATGCAAATTAGTTTATCAACTCTGGGATTGGAGAATTCAAACTTGTCACTGAAGTTCACTCATCGTCACATGGAAAAACTGCTTTCTCCACCCCCCCCCACCCCACGCCTTTAAATAGTCCGGCGCGCAACGAGCGCCTTATTTGTTTTGCATAAATGTTATGCAGAATAAGCTGTGCTTTATTTTGTGCATGGTACACATCTGTATGGTACTCCATTCGTTCTTAAGTAAATCGAATCACACCCCCTCCGTGCGCTCCCCAACCTCCTTGTCGGAGCGTAACTTCCTGAAGCGCCGGAGTGGACTAGTAAAGTGTACGTGATGATGGTCACGGTGGTGGTGGCTTACGCCGAGAGTTGCAACACATGTGCACATAGTGCCATAATGGCCGACACTACAATTTGAGCTTATTACTTATTTGTCCCCATTCTTAGAGCTCATCCCTTATTTGTCCCCATTTTAGTTCACTTCCAGTACATGTCCCGAATATGAAACTCAATCCCATATCTGCCCTTTTTCTGTTAGCTTGGTTATCTTTTGCTTCATGGACAAACTTACCCTCAAGCAACTATCCCATATTTGCCCCCAATTTGAACTTACAGCATGAGTGCTCTTATTTGGCCATTTTGTGCAAGTAGTACAATTACATTTCACAACAATAATTTGATGACTGAATAATATTTAATTACTCAACATTTATATCATTACACACATACTAAATATAATTTTTAACTTCATAACATAATTAATTATCCATTGGACGTTACAACTTAATAAATGTATCCACCAGATTGGTTTTTAAACAAAATAAGATCCATTACAACCCACATAGTTTTCACATCCATTGAATTAGTTTTGGAACAAAATATCAACAATTACAGCCAAGTCATCATTTTCCAGGGACCTTCTTTGAAGCTAGCTCTTATTCTATTGGCACTAGATGTTGTCCTGTTGGCACTATTGAAGTTGTTGCTGCCTCATGCTGATTTGATGCACCCTCAAGCTGACAGGAGCCACCCTCCAAATTATTGGAGCCACCACCAGCTAGCGCTAGTTCGTTTGAGGCACCAACAGTGGAGTCTTTTTTAGTTCTCCTCCTAAGTACAAGATATCAAAAGAATGTAAAACAATGTTATATTGCATAGATCAAAACATGAAGATCAAATTATACCTCTTCTTTTTAGGTCTATCATCTACATCAGGTTGGCCCCTTTTGCATGTCCACCATCGATGTCCTGTACCCCCACAAACATCACATTTTGATGGTGCCCTTTTTCTGCCGCCCTCGTGGCTTCCCTTATATCTTTGTGTTTTTGGCCTCCCGGCTGTCCTTCTTAGTATTGGTGGGTGCAACTTAAATCCAAGATTCACTTTGGGCCATCTAGATTGATCCGTGAGTGGTGGAATGACTCCAACATAAGCCAATTTGAACTTCTCAATGTAGTAGTATGGGTGCACTCAACTAGGTTGTTAGTAATATAGTCAACCTTAGAGCCAAGAGCAAATTTACTTCTACTCCACAATCGAGAGTGCCATTTAGAGAAAAATGTATTTATTTCAGGTCTTGCTGTCACCATTGGTGCCATGTGGGACTCAAAGTCCTCCGGAATCCAAGAGTAAGCGGCTGGCCACATGTGGGACTCAAAGTCCTCCGGAGTCCTTTTAATTGCATATTGACTAATGGCAAGCCAGAATTCATGGATATTAGTGAATGTACTGCCTACTCTCATGACTGGATTCTCCTTATCATGAACAACAATAGGAATGACAACATTGTCATCTTCAGTACCCTCCCAATCAGCATCATCAATACCCTCCTCTTCCTTCTCTCCACCTTCACCATCTTGGTCAATCACCACACTTGGAACTACAGCTACACCATCGGTAGAGGCTGCAACGTTAGACTGGGCATCATCATCATCATCATCATCATTACCACCCAAATAGAGGCCCTCATCATCAACACCAACATATTCAGGTACATAATTCGGACCAAGTACAACTCTACAAGCCGATGTGGGATCCATTCTACATGCAAAAATGGAACTCAATCCAAAATTTTGTCAAAACTGAAGCTCTCAGCCCTAACCCTAGCATACTGAACAATTTTCTTACCCTTTTGGAAGCCACTTCATCCGACGAGGGAGTTCACAGGAGAAGTTCAATTGAGTTTGGTTCCTCTCGTTGCTCCGGCCCGTGCTTGTCTCCTGTTCCCGCCTCTCGAGCCTGCCCGGATTGGGCAGCCGCCACCAGGAGCCTCGACGAGTGGGCCGCAACTAGGGGCCGCGTCCGGTGCGTGCGGCAAGAGGAGGACCGCGCCATGGGGCGACGACGGCGAGGGAGGGCCGCCCCATGGGCCGACGGCGGCAAGGGGAGGGCCGCGCCATGGGGTGCCGCGCGATGGGGCTGCGACGGGTGGGTCGGGCACTCGGGTGCGCGCGACGACGGGAGAGCTTCGAGGGGAGGGAAGAGATTGGGCACACGATGGGGCAGCGGCGGCGGCGGCGTCGGGCTCTCACGGCGGCCTGGTGGCGAACCAGGCGGCGGAGTGGCGGCAGCCATGGTGGTCGAACACGAAAGCTTTTCGATTGACTCACGATGTAAACAAATAGAAAAGGAGGGGTACTTTGGGTATTACAAAAACTGTAACGGAATCAACCGTGGACTCTCCCTCTGGACCGGCCAATTCCTGGGTTGACTCACAGAATAGGGTAGATAAGGGAAACTGTTTCAAAATTTGGGCACAAACAAGAAGTTGTGATTTTTAGGGATAAATAAGGGATAAGCTCTAAGAATGGGGACAAATAAGTAATTCGCTCCTACAATTTTACCTAATAGACCTCCAAAGCAATCTCGATCGCCGCAAATGTGATTTTGTCGACGAGGTAATCTGGATTTGGTTTCACAGTTATTTCTCCGTAGATTTGGGTTACTTCGAGCACGACTTGTACTACAATAATTACTTGCTTGAACAATTATTTGGTGGTCGTTTTCACAAGTATGTCTGTATGTCACCATTCAGTCCTTGCTGATCTTATCAAGTTGGGATATCGGCATGACTACCGTGAGTCCTTTACTCTGTATTATCTGCTGATACTCTGTTTCTCGATTTCTCATGCTACTAGTACTTTAACAGTGCAAAGAGAGGCCGAGTTCCCCTGATTCATGACGTGTTGGGCTGGGCTGCAACCTGCTGGTCCAAGGCCTCCTCTGCAGCTTGTCTGCACACGACATGTTCCAGTTCGTCGGACTGCTTATTACTGACCGCGGGGCAGTGTTGCCTGGTAAGTATGTGACGATCTTTGAGCTCATCGAATTCCTACGAAAATTCAAGTATCAACTGGTATGCATTGGAGTAAGCGCCAGGATGATTGATAAGAACAACCATTCGGGCACCGTTCTTGAAGAGAAGAGACCCATGCTGGAGCTTGTGGGCGTATTCCTTGAGAGAGACGGTTGATGCGAGGTTCAGGCCGAGGTCAGTGATCTTGATGACCGCCATGGACGAAGGATCATCACACGCGGGTCCCTTGGCCTGACGAGAAGCGAATACAAGAGTGCTGGCAAGAATGACAATTTTTTGAAATTTCTCTTATACCACTATCTTCCGCTCGTGTCTCGTTGTCACGGGAGCGATTGATCTATTGTGAAATATCATCGATTGAACACCTGAGGTTTCTTAACTGTTCTGTGTGGTCACAGACATATTGTGATTTCTGGCTAATTTTAGTAGAAATAATACCATTTATTATTTTCAGGAAAATTGAAATATATTGCTTATTCAGAGCTGCATTAGAAGATTAAGAGTTGTCGCAAGTCTCACGTGGCTTCTTTTTTAGTGTCACTTATTTACTACGTTTATGGCTTCATGCATAAAACAGGCAGAACAATATAGTTATTTGAATTAAAAAAAGAGCGTCGCTATTTATCTGTTGACAACAGCCCTCTGATCCCCTTGCTATGATACTATATCACCTCAATACATGACATAAATATGATCGAGTTTATTTATTTAGAATGTACGATCTACATTGTTTTTTTATTCATTATGGGTGAATGGATAAATTAATTCAATACCAAATAATAAGTTTTTTATCAACTCTATTTAACATTAATCATGAGATCACAATATAGTATTAGGAACAAATAAATTTAAGTATGATTTACACTTGACAACGTCGAATACATCATATGCCTATGACATTAGATCTTCTCCAAGATAGCCCCATAAATTTGACCTAAAAATCCGTTTTTAATACCAATCTAAAAACCACAAGGGCCAACATCTCTCCCCTCATCCAACAGTCCGTTAAAGTGGATAAAACATTAGATTGGGCCACCAAGTATTTGATGCCATAACAATGTAATTTATCCTCACACACCCCTCTTTGTAGCCACAAGACTTCATGAGGAAGTAAAACAACACACGACGTAAGAGAACTGTTGGATGAATTTTTTATTACTAAACTCCGATAATTTGAGGGTGTGTTTTGTTTCATCTTCTAGATTTGCTTTTATGAACAGACATTATTTGGGTAAGAAGCTTAAGTCTTTATACGATTTACAAATTATAAAATATGAGACGTGACACAATGACAACAACAATTGTTTGTCTCAAAAAAGAATCGGACATGAAATTTATCAAACCCAATATATGTTACTTTTAATTTGTTAGACATGCATACATCCCTGTCCACATGTCATTTTATCCTGAACATAAGCCTGTAACAGTAACATGGATTTAGCAATGTTGAGATGATCATATTCAGCTACCAGAAGAAAGTTACAAATGCAGTGAACTTATTACAATTAGTCAATCTACCCGCACAATTGCACGATTTGTATTGATATTTAATTATAAAGATTCAATTTTTATATGAGACGTGGCACAATGACAACAACAATTGTTTGTCTAAAAAAATCGGACATGAAATTTATCAAACCCAATATAACGTTACTTTTAATTTGTTAGACATGCATACATCCCTGTCCACATGTCATTTTATCCTGAACATGAGCCTCTATCGGTAATATGAATTTAGCAATATTGAGATGATCATATTCTGCTACCAGAAGAAAGTGACAAATGCAGTGAGCTTATTACAATTAGTCAATCTACCTGCACAATTGCACGGCTTGTCTTGATATTTAATTATAAAGATTCAATTTTTATAAAACAGTATATGAAAATTTATATTTATATTGACTACTTATTTTATATTATTCTTAACGCATGTATTACTATAAAAGAATATTTCTACTTTCACTGCATGCCATTCTGTTTCAGCCACGGTTAAGGTATATATCATCCCCTGCTTCTATCTTCTTTTTTCTTCTCTGTTTATCTTACGCAAAATTTTTAGGAGAAGCCAGACAAACAGAGAAAACTTCTAGAATTTTGGAGAAGCTTGGCATGCTGATTTATTGATATATTCCAACTGCAAGCGCTTAACAAGCTATTATGTGTGTCCTTATAGAATTCAACGGATGCAAACAGTTGCTAACCAGAAAATGAAGTTGCATATCTAGATGATTGTCATTTCGTATCAATTAATTATCATATTAAATTCCAATCTGTGATCCGTATCTTTTTCGTACATGTAAAGTGAGTCGTTTGTTGCACAAGCAAAATATTGTTTCATATGCAAGGTGTGGTGCATGAGCGCATTGTAAATTCCTTTGAGTCAACGATGGTGCTCCTTAGAGTCCTTTGCAAAATAAGAGCGACAAATCATAATAGCTTGCATGGACCTTATGAGAAACTAGTGTACACTCTGACTTGTAAACTTGAATGGTGCCTTGGTTCGCATGCCTAGCTACTAGTATCACTTTCCCCTCAATGTTTGCTTGTTTTGTGTGTGCGAAGAACCATTTTTCGTTTTGCTAGCTGTGCAATTTCCAACGACATCATAAGAACATAATAATTTTAATATTAAAGAATCATATCCCACCACTTAATCTGTCATGCCAGGAGTGGAGCACGAGGGCACATTTTATACTCTGTTTGAGTCAACGATGATAGAAGAAACTACTGGCACCACATGATCTGATACTGTGAAATTAGTATCAAATGATATAGGACAGCTCGGGCGGATCCCCGCCGACGTGCGTGTTGATCTGGTTACACAAGTATTCATGTATACTGTACTCCGATGTTCGGAAAGTAGCCTCCTTTCCTACAAATAGTACCTGCTGTCCCAGCATTGGCATCATCAGCTACTAGCTCGTATCATCTTCTCCTGCTCTCTATCTCTTCCTGCAACCGTGTATCTGAACCAATCTGCACCTAATCCACCTGATCAACATGGCTTCTGTTAAGATGGCCGCCGTCGTTGCCGTCTCCGTCATGCTCGTCTTCCTGTCAATGGTACCCTCTCCGACGATGGCTACCGTCCTGGACGAGTGCCGCGTGGGCTGTCTTCCGGCATGCAACGGCTTCACCAATGGGGTATGCGGGATCATCACGAAAAGGTTGCCTGTTGGCAGCACCTGCAATGTGCGGGTCATGGCTCAGTGCATGAACACCTGCATCAACTTTTGCAGCATCGACACCCTTCCAGACACCCCATCTCTGCCATGCTCTCCATATAATCATTGAAGTGTTTTGCTTTTTCCTTCGTGAAGGTTTCAACATTAATACAATAAAATCCCTACCACCGGTCTATGCCTGCTGGTGTAGAGGTATAGCATCGTATGTTTGTATGCTTGTTTGGAGTTGATGTACGCCACACGTTCTACATTATTATTATGAGAAGTGCTCCGGTGGTCCCCTTTTTAAAAATTGCACGAATCTTAAAGCAGGGAGATTAAGTAATTTTAGAATTAATCCTAGGGCCCGACCCTACCCGATCCGTATCCAAGCCCGGTTCTCCTCCCATAATTGTGCTATCAGGAAAAGGGGATCGAGCGTTGCCAGCAAGCCGGCGAGGCCGAACACCACGCACGCCGCCGCCGGAGGCCGAAGACCACGCACCGCCTCCTCCTCACCCCATCGCCGCCGCCGCCGCCGGAGGCCGAAGACCACGTGCTGCCTCCTCCTCACCCCATCGCCCCCAATCCCGGTGGTCCCCGCGCGCCTCCTCCTGACCGTCTCCCTGCAGGAAGCCGGTGACATCGACAAAAGACGGAGGCAAGCCGGCCACAACAACAAGATGCGGAGACCGGCTATCTTCTCTACCGTCGTCGCAGGTCGCAACTGCTGAAGGTCAGTCCCTCCCCTCCGTCCGCTCCTGCCAGCGATTCGCATCACCGAGCCCTCGCAACTACCTCCGCTGGATCAGAGGTAGAAGTAGGCTAATAGCCATGTACCCGCCTTTTGAAAATCATGTGCATGTGCTCTTGGTAGTGCCTGCAGATCCGCAAGCCCATGCGTGATCTTGTGCGATGTGTGCTTCAGTTGTACTTCACTACTGCAGTTTGGCACAGTTTCGTCTTGAAATGGAGGGTGCGAATTCAAACCGACTCTTCTGAAATCCGCTGCCAGAATCAGTTGTACTGACTACAGCGTGAGTCCACGCATTAGACCCAGCTGTACAACCTGCCTCCCTCCCAAGGTGAATAGGATTTGCCTCTGTTTTCTCGTTTGATTTTGGGTAAGAAGAAAATAAAATACAGCTATGCTCGAAAAAAGGAAAGATTATAGGGAACTTGCCCGGTGACTGCATTTGCATTCGCATCGTGTTTAGGGCAGTTTGCAGTTGATGGAGACCATTGCAAATGAGGTTTTCAGTAGTATGCCATGCCAATTTATTATGACAATTCCCTTTCAACGTACCTTGAGGAGATGCGTTACGCTTGTTTCAGCTAAATTTTAATTAATGTGTTTCATACCCAAAGCATTAACGAGATTTCTTTGTAATTGTTTTCAGGAAATTTTCAATTGGCTTATTCTACAAAGTGCTGGTTTACTTGAAGCATATGAAAAGTCCTTTTTGAATCTGGCTTTCCTCTTTGTTAATCCTGATTAGTGTTTTTCCTTGAGGCCGTGAGGATAAATAATCATGACTTCCGTGGTAAGTGCTGATTCATATGGATTATTTCCTTCATAAAGTCCCAACAATGTTAGAACCTGTTCGAGTTGTTCCGTAGGATCAGGAATGTCTCAAGGTTTGCATGAGTCAGTGGTTAATAGGAGTACATAAATTTTGAGGAATGGTGTCCACACAGGATAGCATACAATTTGAGAGAAGAACTAAATCTATGTAGATGCAGAAGAGATTCCTAGATGAAGATCTTTCTCTAGCTCTAAGTTGTCTGCTTCCATAACTGCCATTTGTTAGTTGTCAACATTTTCTGTTTTTATTTTCTCATTTTATCACCTTTGTTATTCCAGTGAACAAAACTGAGATACTTTTGTGCACTCTATCATCTGCTCCTTTATTAGTTATTATGCTTTGTTATTATGTGACTCAACCGATCGGTTTGCATGTTAGTTTCCATGGATCAATTTTGACAATCGTTTACATGTATATTAATTAGTCACCTACAATAAATTTGCAAACTACATGTGCAGGAGAACAACAATAATGATAAGGATGAAATGTTCAAGAATTTTGCAAAATCTTGGTCAACTCAGAAAAGAATGGATGAGTACTGGAATATTGTGAATAAAACCTTTACAAGTGAAGATGAGGCATTCTTATTCTACAATAACTATGCATTTAACAATGGATTTAGCATTAGGAGGCAGAAAGTGAGACGTACTAAATACTCAAGAGAATTGCTGTTTAGACATTTTGTGTGTTTTAAACAAGGGGTGAGGGATCCTAAACATCTTGCTAGGATTGATACATGCAGCCGTAGACCAAGATCGGAAACTCGTTGCCATTGCCCTGCTCAGCTTGCAATTAGGAAGGATAGATCCCGTGGAGTATGGTTTGTTTCAAACTTTGTGGATACCCATATTCATCCCCTAGCTGGGCCTGATACAGTTCCCTTTTTGTGGTCTCACCGGAAGATGAAGGAATTTCAGAAAACAGAGATTAATGCTATGGAAGCTGTTGGCATCCGTAAGCACGTAATAATGGATGTTCTCCAATGCAGATATGGTGGATATGACAAGACTCCTATTCAAAGGAAAGATATATACAACTATTCTTCTAAGTACAAGCGGAAAAGGATTGAACGGGGTGATGCAAACACAGTATTAGGACTGATGCTGGAAAGGCAAAAGAATGATACTGATTTCTACTTTGATTACCAGCTTGATGAGAAAGGACAGTTGAAGAATATGTTCTGGTGTGATGCTCAATCTCGTTTGGACTACCAATCATTTGGTGATGTGGTCGTATTTGACAGCACATATCGAATGAACAGGTATAAGATGCCTTTTGTTCCTTTTGTTGGAATGAACCATCACCGGAAGACAACAGTTTTTGGGTTGGGCATTATCTCTAATGAGCGAGTTGACTCATTTGTATGGCTACTTGGAGCATTTTTAAGAGCCATGTGTCAGCAAAAACCGCAGTCCATAATCACTGATGGCGACAGTGCAATGATGAAAGCTATTGGACTGCTACTCCCAGGTGTAAATCATCGCATTTGTTCATGGCACTTGGAGAAGAATATACCCAAGCATCTGCACTACAAATCCTTAAATGCATTCCGAAAAATTATGTAAATCAGCTAGGTCATTTGAGAAGAGGTGGAAGGCCTTTGTGGGAAAGTACCAGACTAATAGGAACAAGGGCTGGTTGAAAATGATGTACAATTGTAGGAAGTTATGGGTAGCTGCATTGCAATATGGAAAATATTTCCTTGGTATGAGAAGTAACCAACGGAGTGAAAGCCTAAATTCTAGTCTCCACAGACACTTGGATATCTATATGTCACTACTTGACTTGGTTGAGCATTATGAGAACTGTGTGTGCCGCCTTCGAGAGTCTGAAGCGCATGATGATTCTGTGGCTACACAGTCGAGTGCCAGTTCCATTAACAGACTACAAAGATATTGAAGTGGTCGCTGCCAATATTTTTACTTGCACTAACTTCTACAAAGTGCAAGAGGAGATAAGCAAGATTGATGAATTGCAACTATTTGAGACTCTAGTAGGTGATGGTTTGCAAAAATTTGTTTTAACATGCAAGGCAAACACAAAACTATTTTATCTAGTGGACTGTAGGTTGGCATCTTCTAATTATGAAGTAACATTGAAGTGCAGCTGTCGGAAGCTAGAGCGTGAAGGACTTCCATTGTAACAGCCCATGTAAAAGTTGAATAAAAGAAGAATGTTCCCCTTCAAATTTCTACGTTTTTAAATTTGAATTTAGTTCAAGTTTGAGAAGAGAGAAAATTCGAAAAACGAATTGTTTCGCACGTGGGTCGAATCCTTCGCAACAGCCCAACTCTCTCTCTCTTTTTCCCTCACCCGCGCGCGGCCCAGTGCCCAACCACCCTCTCTCTTCCTCTCTTTCCCTCTTCCCCCGCGGCGGCCCATCCTTCCTCCTTTCCTTTCCCTTCGCGCGGCCCAGCAGCCCGGCCCAACCCGGCGCTCCTGTTTCTCTTCCTCCTTGCGCCCGTACGCGCGCCGCACACCCGTGAGCGAGGCCACGTCGGACGGCCGTCGTTTTGTGCCGCCCCCTCGTCGGCCGGCCCCGCCTGACCGCCCCGGCCTCCCTTTCCCGTGCTCCTCTCCCTCCCCCATTTAAACCCCGCGCCGCTCAAACCCTAGCCGCCGCACCGCATCGAGGTTTTCACCTCCGCCATGGACGAAGGTCCGAGTCGCAGCTGCGCGTGCTACTTCCCGTGTTCGGCGTGAGACGCGAGCCTGCCTCGTGTGCTCGGTACCGCGGGAGGGGCCTTGGTGAAGCGGGGCGTCGCGCAAGAAGTTCTCCACCGCCGTCGTCATCGTCGCCGTTCACCGTCCTCGGTGAGGCTCGTCTTCTCCCATGCCCTGTCCTTTGATCCCCTTCGCGCGCCGCCTCTCTCCGCTCTAACCGCCGTTGTGTTGTTTCTTGGAAGCCCGGGAACGGAGCTTCGCGTGGTCACCGCCTACTCCGCGCGTCGCACGCCGTCCGCCATCATCGGAATCTCGTCGCCGTCGCCGTCAAGCCGTCCCCTTCCCTTCTCAACCGCGCGCGAGGTCCCCGGTGAGTTACCGCACCTCCGCCCCCTCTTTCCCCTCCCGATTCATATCGAATCGACCCTCCTCGTCGGTTTCCGCCGCCGTCCTTCCATGGACGCCGGTGAGCTCGTCGTTAGAGGCGAGCTCAAGCTTTCTTTATCGGTCGTATAGTCTCCCCTTGTTCCTCCGTAGCTCATGCGCGCGTTCCGTGTGGAGAAAGGTGGGTGCTTGTGGGTTTGCGATGAAGCCGCCATGGCCGCCGCCGCGCTCTCGTCGCCGGCGTGCCTCCGTCCGCCTTTTTGGGTGGGCGATGGTTTGGTCGTGCTCCGGGCAACATGCGCTACTACCCGGTGTGCTTAAACGAGAAAAATTCATGCTCGTGGGGTTTTCCCCTTTCCGCTCGCCGCCGTCGCCAACTCCGGCGAGCTCGTGGCGACACTCCGTCGCGAGCTGGTCCTCGCGACCGGCACCGACGGGTGCGCGTGATGGAGGGGGTGACGGTGGTGCCCTTAGTGTCACCGCCGGCGAGCCGTAGCGCCGTGACGTGCGACTTCCGGCCACCCCGCGGCGGAGCGCGGGCGGCGCCGCCCTCCTCCGGTCGTTGAGGTGGCGCCGACGTGGCCGCCGATGTGGCGTGAATTTCTGCTGATGTGGCGCCACGTGTTGGGGATAGGCGTAGAGGTGGCGCCGATGTGTCGTCTCGCGTGGCGACAACGTGGCGACCACGTGGCGGAAGAATTGCCACGTGGTGCTGAAGTGTAGAGAATTGGATCTGCGTGGCACCGATGTGGCGTCTACGTGGTCTTGACGTGGCGCCCACGTGGCAAGGAATATTCCAGAGAATATTCCATTTCTATTTATTGGATTTTCCTGAATTTCCATAATTCATTAATCTTTGGAAATTCATATCTTTTTCCTGGAGCGTCGAGAAAAATACGCGGTCGGTTGCGTTGGATTCGTAGCGACGAGATCTACGCGTTAGTGTAGTTGTTAGCTATGTTCTAGTGTCGTAAATTCCGTCGTTCGTTTCATCACTCTCGTACTTTTCTCGTTTTGCGTGCCTAACCCGTTTCGTACGTTCGTCCGCCGAGAGAGCTACGAGGAGTTTCCGCCCGTGCCGCAGTTTGAGGAGTTCCCGCCGGAGCAGCCGTGCGAGTACCCCGACCCGGCGTGGGACCGGCGTTTCGCGAGCAAGCCGCAATCCTTGACCACTCTTGCTCCTACTTAGCAATTGCATTAAATTGATCCATGCATGATAAATGGTTACTTGCACTTGTAGTCTACCTATGCCATACTATGCCATCTTTGCCACTGTTGCCATAGGGAGTTTCTACTGTTACTCGCATGCTTAGAATCTGCTTAGTTGCTTAATTGAACCCCATGATGACTATACATGTTTTTGTGTAAAATAAATTGTAGGTGTTTCTTAGGTGTCGAGTTTCGTACTAGATACACTGTAGGACTTTTGCGGGGCGAGTGTAGGTGGTTAGGTGCTTGGGAGACTTTTGGGGAGTCTCTGTTTGGAGAGCGCCTGTTGCGGGCGCGAGTTGTGTAGGGGCCTTGGGTTATGGGGCCCCTGTTGTGGTGGCACTTGTTGAGACTGTTGTTTTGAGGAGAGGGATGGTGACTCGCCCCGGCAGCATAAGGACCGGTTCCTGGTTGCTCGCTCTTTGGTATACTAGCTTACCACGTGACCCGTATGGGCGAGCTGGATTGAGACGCTCAGCGGAGGACTGGTGGGCCCGCCGTGGTGTAGAGTTAGTGTTAGTGGGTTTTGGAGCTTTGTCTCGACCCATGAGTAGAGGATATCCCACCTGGCCCGTGGTAGGCCTTTCACACCTTCAGGACCCTTTTCTGCGTTGTGGTTAGGGATCCCGGACCCGAGGGACGGGCGCCCGCCGATCGATGCTTTGTTTATTGATCTTGTGAGTGTTGCTTGTGCTTTAGCCACGACGGTGGCTGTAGTTATAGTACCTCTTCACGTGGGTACAGTTGCTTACTCTCTGCAGAGATATATAATCTATACGTATAGCCTAGCCCTCGGGTAAGGGGGCAACACCATTGAGCGACACGCTTGATTAGCATTTACTACTTCTCCCCTCCGATAGGTTTTACTTCCGGCTTCGAGCTGTGGTCCAGTGGAGGTGTGCTGGACATAAAATTTGACCCTTACAGGATTGTGTTGTTTCCTGCAAGGCCACTTATAAAATTTGACTAATAATAAATATGTGAATCACATAGACTTGAGGATTAATTGCTTTAGGTGCTAGCCCTTGCCTTCCCTTGATATATCCCAACATGCATACATTGTTGCTAGGTAGTTGCGGCTTGTTGAGTACGCGTAGTACTCACGGCTTTCCCGTTATGTTTTTCGAGACGCTGACTCGGAGGATCCCGCCGTACCTACCGACGGAGCCGCTGGAGAGGAGTGACGTTCTCGCCTACACACGAGTGCTTGTGGGCTTTGGGTCTTCACCGCCGATCTACATGTGAGACGCTTCCGCTAGTTTCCTTCATGTTCTCTCGTGGCCTGCGTGCCGCGTGTTTTGTATCCATGAGATTTGAGCACTAATTTGAGATGATGTACTTTGGAGATTCTATTATCTTGCCTTGCATTTATTCCTTCTTATGGTTTTTATGATGTTAACTGTATGGGATGTACGTGTCACACTCCTGGGAGTGACATAGAGGTACAAGGCACGGTTTTCACTAGCCGGTGAAAATCGGGTCGCTACATCCATGCACCCATATTTTTTATGTCATGCATGAAAAAAATATATCTGAAATTCCAAAGTGTTGTATCCTGCAACGACACTCGAAAAATGCCAAGAGTGGACTTCCTTCGACACGCAAGAGTAGTATATATGGTTGGTCAACAAAACGCTCAAGATACAGTGAGATGACTATATTAGGAGCTGAAGCGTTTGACATTGCTGCAAATAACCATGAAGAGTTCTGTAATGTGAAGGATTTTTTGGGTGCTGTCATATCAAAAAACACAAGCCTGAGAGTGGTTCTACTGTTAGACAAAGGTCAGCTGCTCAAAGCATTGATTCAGGTTATACAACTATTGGTGAGGTCGGTGATCCTGTTGTGGTAGCCACCAAAGGTGCGCCTAGGAAGAGTGACACAGGTAATGATTCAACAGTCGATAAAACTGATGTGCAGAAAAAAGGTATAGATCCTATGGCGAGCGAACCTACAAGTGTAGAATATGCAAGATGCCAGGTCATAATAGGCGTAAATGTAAGTAAATTATCTTAAGTGGTCCTTTTATTTAAATTTTCTAATGTGGTATTTCTTACTAAATATAAGTACTTTGTGTGTAGGCCCTAAAAGAAATGAGGAAAGCCCATGAATTTCAGATGTTCAAGTGAGGAGGGAATTAAAGAATTGAGGCTGAGGTTCTTTTCGATCTTGTATATACTAGTATGGACCATTTTGACACGCTGTCCCTCATGATATTAGGATGCTTTATGCATATGCAATATATCTTCATATTTTGCGGTCTGTGATAAGTCTGCCACTAGTTTGTGAAAAAACTGATGTCTAGATTTTCTTGTCTGCTGTAGGAATTGGAGACTCATGAAGTTCTTGACCTACTGAATCTCTTAAATAAGGTATGTTCATCTGATCCTGTAAATGGTTATGATCGGCACATTCTAAGGCTGAGGTTCGTTATGGTATTTTGAAACCAGTGTAATTGATTTTATTTTTGTAGGTGAAGGACCGGCTGGGTGATAAGAAGAAGAAACGCTGAAAGATGTATAATCATGAGAGAGAGAGAGAGAGAGAGAGACAGAGACAGAGAGGACCACCGACTGGTTTTTCTTTTTCTTTTCCCAAAATTTGCGAGAGTTAATCTGACTTTGACTCTACTCCGATCCAACAGGTTTAAACAGAGGATTATTATATCTGTAAAACATGTGTATTGCTGTTTTTATCTTTTATCAAAATTATTTTTCTTTTTCTTGGACTCTACTCCAACAGGTTTAAACGGAGGATTCTTATCTGTAAAACAAACAAGCGATATTTTTTGTGCTCCCTATATAATCTCGTTGGGTCATAGCCGATGTTGCAAAACCACCAGAACTCTTCGTAACAGATACGGCAGCTCATAAACTCGTTAGCGGCGGTAGCGTACGGCAGCAGAACCATCATCCATACGGCGGCGGCGGCGACGCGGCAGAACCATCACACATACGGCGGCGACGGACATGGAACGAGACGGTATATATGATCAGATCCTATTGTAGCATAGCATAAGCTCCTTTTGTAGCTTAGCATTAGTTCCTTTTGTACGTATGATTAGTTTCTTTTGTAGAATATGATTAGTTTCTTTTGTAGCATACGTGATATAATCAGTACAGATTTTTTTTCTTGTGTTCATATGATATGTAATGATTCTTACTTTTCATTCGATTTAGATTTGAACATGCCATGCTCGGAGAACCCTTTTATAGCATACGTCTATACGCTGTAGAGCTTTTTTTTGCATGTGTTCATATGATAGGCAATGATTATTTTCTTTTCATTGGATTTAGATTTGAACATACCATGCTCGGTAGAACGCTTTTTGAAGATGACAAAGCTTATGACATCGCAGCAGGAAGCTGCTATTTCTATGACTGGATTGGGCTCCTTGCTTAAGGCGAAGGTGGTTTACATGCGTGCATCGCTTCTAAAGTTTTTGATTGACAGATACAATCCAACAGACTATACTTTTGAAATCACTAAGGATACTCGATTTTCACTAAGGCATGTTGATGTTGATCGCATTATGGGACTAAGACATGCAGGAGTGATTATAGAGCCAGATGAGAATATCACTGTAGAGGCAGTTACACATAATATCTGTCAACATGTCAGCAACGACGGATTTCTAATCACTAGCCTTGAGGATGCAATATTATTCCAAGACACCGTCGACGATGATTATATAAGAAGAGTTGTATTATGCACTCTTGGTTGTTAATTCCAGTGTCGACGACCCATGTTCCGTTGTCCTACTACTCTATGGTTACAGACTTCTCGATGATAGATAAAATCGATTGGAATGAGTTAACATTGGGATTTCTGAGATCCAATTTAACTTCACACAAGGAAGGTTCTCATCCAGAACATTGGCCATTTGGGAACTTGGCTTTACTGCAGGTATGCTCGTATTTTTTATTTTCAAATATCCTCTTAATATGGCTCTGGATACTTTTGTATTGAATAAAATCATCTTACTACGGTCTTGGATATTGTTTATATCCCAATTTCAGTACTGTTACTGGGAGAAGGTCCGGCCAGAATCAAATGGGTTCTTTTTCTGCCTACGGACATTGCCTTTAATAGTAGAGTGGGACGAGAAAACACCATTCAAAAGAGATATATATGACATTAGATACGGAAGGGGCAATGGAGTGGTATGTACCAATTTAAATTTTCAGCAATGAAAAAAATAAAATTTATAATTTATTATTTTCCAAATTCAAATAACATTAAGTATTACGTGCAGATCGTCGATGATTTAACCACCATAGCAACTGACGATCGGTCAACATGGAGCAACTTGGTAATGTCCAATATCATGTATTTTATACAAATATTTCTGCTATAGTGAAAAAAAATATACTGACAATAATTTGTTTCCAATTGTTAGTACAATACTGGTTCTGCAGTCCATGATAAAACTTGTGAAACACCAGACTTAAATGTGAAAAAAACATGTGAGTCATGCCAACATAACTCCAAAACATTATCTGTTCTTGAAAAGTTGATGACATCTCTTGTCAAAAAAGGAAAAGGAGCAGGAATAACAAAAAACCTACAGGCACGTAACAGTTATTTTTTGCTTTCAACAAATGTAACACTTATTTCTTGTAACAAATGTAACACCTATTTCTTTACTTGCAGGAAGACTTCAAAGAAGTCGGTGTTGAAACCGACACTGATGATGGCCATGACGCTGATGACAAAAGTACCTCCCCATCTGCTGTTGTAGATCCTGAAAGTGGTGAAAGTGCTGAAGATTCAACATTGGCCGTTAGGGTTAAGAAACAAAAAGAGAGGTGAAAAAGCCTGCCAAATTCAGATCTCCTGTCGCAGCAATACAAGAACGAAAGAGAGCCAATTATGTGTCACAACAAGAGAACCGTAAACGTAAAGCACCACAAGCATCGAAAAAGGATAAAGGTAAACTGGTCATCCAACATTTTATTCTATTATTATTTATATTAACATATTGGTCTAACTAACTTTAATTGTTCCATTCTATTGTGCGTAGTCAACCCAACCCAGAATGATAATTTCCATGGCTTGACTCCTCAAGAAATGGCGGCTATACAATATCTTACAGCAATGTGCAATGATGAACGTACTAGAGGGAAAGCTATTTTTCGAACAATGGAAGCTGCTGTCACAGCAGAGGACATGCAGTGCCTCATTGTTGACAAAACTTGTGATGCATCAGAACAATATATATGCAATGGAGTAAGTATCCTACTACAGCCACAATCATATATGATGCAAGCATGAATCTAACTATTTTCCTGCAGCTCATTGATGGGTACGCTGAACACGTGAGAGACAACATGAAAGACAAGTGCAAACAACGTTTTGTTTGCCCTGTCGGATATGGGTTTCTGTTTTCAAATGATGAGAAAGTTAATGAGTGTCTGCATCCTAACATGTGTCGTACTTATCACAGCATTGTCACACATTTGTTTTCACATGAGTTGGTAAGAAAGCAATGTCTATTCCCATGTTTATAAATGCTAAAACAGTGTACCTAATATTATTACCATACTTGTAGGTCTTTTTCCCTATTCAGGTGAAGCAGGGCATTCTAAAACATTGGATAGTTGTCGTTATGAATACAGAAAAACAACTATTTCAAGTTCTTGATCCTTTGTGGAATCTTGATATGTACAGGCCTACGATCCATTCATTGGTATGTAACTACCTCTTAACTTGGTAAAGCAATAGCTTTTACAAAAAAATTTCCTATCTAAACTTTTATTTTCTACGTATTCTCGGCAGAGATTTGGGATTGCCCGTTTAACCATTGCAGCTAGGGCGGCTATGTCTCCTGACCTACCCAATGATGTTCATAGTTGGGATATTCAATTCATTGACAATCTTCCAAAGCAAACTGATGGGTAATTATCACAACTAGAACTCATATTTTCAGCATTGTGATGGTGTTCTTATTTACTTTGAACCATGCAGGGTTTCATGTGGATTATTTGCGATGAAATTAAACAAGCATTGGGATGGCACCAGTATGCCAATAAACCTCACACAGGTACAAATAAAAAGCAAATATTATTTTCCAAAGAATTTCATTCCTTTTGTGTTAACAGTTTAATTATACTTTTTTTGCAGTCTGAAATAAACTTATTTAGAAAGAAACTGGTGGTAGAACTACTACTCTCAAAGACGAACCTGATTACAGAGCCCAAAGATGAAGTGAAAAAACTTTTGCCCCGAAGAAGCAAACTCGCTAGGGCCATAGAATGTTTCAATTTTCTTACAGTTCTAGTGTCATGTTAATTTAGTCATCTAGAGTTATTTTATCAAGTTCTTTAGTATTGAGAGTCTAGGGTAATTTTATCGAGTTCTTCAGTATCGAGAAGAATGTTAAAAACTATGTCATTTTGATTTTAGTTATGCCATTTTGCAATAATTATTCCCTGGTTTTATACGAATTATCACTTTCTTTCATATAATGCAAGTATTTCCTCTATTTCACCTATGTACAACACACATACCTGCCTGCAACAAATGACATCAGGCGTTGTTTCTCAACTTGGTATCTTTGAAGAAGAGCCATTTGCTGAGAAATCACTCAAACTTGGACTTAGTGCATAACATGATCGCATACATTTTCTGCTGCTTGGACTTAAGTTAGATAAATAGCTCTCTTAAGATCTTCTGTTGGGGCCAGTGGTACCAGCCATTCAATTAGGTAGGCTGCATAACCTAGCAAGGAAAAATGGAACTTTATCAGTGCACATTGGAGAATGGGAATGCCCCACTGATTATGCAAATAAACACAGATCAGAAACATAGAAAAGGTGATACAAACCAAAAGACACAACTGAGCAAGAACAATCTTAGGAGCTCTTTAGTCCTAAACTACCAAGAGTTACCTGTTAACCATAGTTTTGCTCAAGTAAGCATGACATCTCAGATTTTTTTCTCTGAAATCGAATGCTACAAACTTACTGAGGGCTTAAAGCTGGCAGAAATGCAAATTTAGAGTTTTAGACACAAAACAGCAACATAATCAAATATATTATCAGGCGATCAGAAGCAGTGCCTACTGATGCAGCAAAATAATATCTGCACTCAGGCATGTACGACAGGACAAAGGTAAACTTGAGCTCCAGTCCCAGTAAGATCACACGCACAAAGCCACAAAACTATCTCCTACAGGTCAGCCCATATCAGCATGCCCAGCAAGAACAACCAGACTAACTTCTCCTTTAAGGTGCAGCAACGCCTCATGTTCAAATAGTTGGCAAAAAATATGACACACCAACAAATGATCTACTATTCGTATCTGAGAGTGCTTCGACGACTCCCAGTTCAACCCCTCAAACATTTCGCCATCGGCCAATTACAGACCAACCAAACAAGATGACCTGAAGACAACGTCAATTAACTAGTAGCTTTAGCTTCATTGTTCTTACCTGAAACAGGACTTGGACGGATGCCAGAGCGAGGAGGAGGAGGAGCAGGGTCAGGCAGCACAGGTGCCTGTTCCCCATTGCTGCCATCTGTGCTCTCTCCACACAAACACTCGGAGGAGCAGGGAGACAGTGAGGAGGCGCGTGGTGGTCGGCCACCGCCGACGCACGAGGGAGCAAGGATTGAGGGCGACGGCGTGAGGAGGAGGCGCACCAGCGTTGTTGATCGGCCTCCGGCGGTGCGCGGGGAACACCGGGATTGGGGGCGGCGGGGTGAGGAGGCGCACCGGCGCGTGGTGGTCGGCCTCCGGCTGCACGCAGGAGAGCACCGGGATGGGGGCGGCGAGGGACTACCTCTGATCCAGCGGCGGCAACGGCGAGAGCATCGGGCAGCGCGCATCGGGGACGGGATGGGGCGGTGTGTGGGCGCGTGTGCACGGTTGAGGCTGCGTTCGATGTATCTCTCGATCCCCTTTTCACGATAGCAACTGTGAGAGAACCGGGCTTGGATACGGATCGGGTAGGGTCGGGCCCTAGGATTAATTCTAAAATTACTTAATCTCCCTGCTTTAAGATTCGTGCAATTTTTAAAAAGGGGACCACCGGAGCACTTTTCCCTTTTGCCACCTTTGCACATTTACTTGGCATAATAATTTTGCTCTTATCAAGTTGGTATATCGGCATGACTACGGCGAGTCCTCTACTCTGTCTTCTCTACTGTTTCTCGATTTCTCATGCTACTTAGTACGAAACAGAGCAAGATCTGTTTCCTGATCTCTTGGTCTGGGCCGCAACCTGCTGCTCCTAGGCCTTGCTTTCCAGTTCGTCGGACTGCTTATTACTGACCGCGGCTGAGATTAGTCGGTAGTGATGATAGTCGCAGCCATTTTACTGCAAACAGTTTAGCATTTTCTCCGTGAATACATCAGATGTGGGGCAGTGTCGCTTGATAAGTAAGTGACGATCTTTGAGCTCATCGAATTCCTACGAAAATTCTAGTATCAACCGGCGTGTATTGGAATAGTGTGTGGCGCCGCCAACAACGTCAGGATGATTGATATACACAACTATACGGGAACCGTTCTTGAAGAGAAGAGACCTATGTAGGAGCTTGTGGGCGTATTATTGAGAGAGAGTTGATCCGAGTTTGAGGCTGAGAGGCCAGTGATCTTGATGAGTGCCATGGACGATGGATCTGCAAATGCGGGTCCCCCGGCCTGACGAGAAGCGAGTACGACAGTGCTGGCAAGAAACCACTCCTAACTGCAGTGAGCTTGTTTGGGCAAGGACGCAGCAGCGCTGGTATGAAGGATGCCCCTGACCTGAACAAGAACACGAGAGGCGCTATGGTCCGTGGTGAAGTTATTTTTTTTTCCGAGGGCATGCCTGAGCACGGTTTTTCATTAAGTAGAAGGAGAGATTACAACCAAGTGATCCTTTCTATAAAAGAATCACTCTACAGCCACGTTGACACAGATGCCAAGATGACCGTCCACGGTGGGAAAGTTTACTTTCTCGACCGTTCACACCTAAGGGAGATCACATGAAGTTCATACAGTTGATCACGGAAGCATCCAACACAGAAGAACAACCCAAACACAAAGACGACGAAAGCCACCGCTCAAACCTACATGCGCGCCATCACGTTCACGCTGCTCGTTCTGGTTCACGGTCACGACCATGTGAGTGTTTGAGCTCCAGGGTACGATAACAGTTCAGCCAGATGCACAATCCTTCTGGCACTGTTGCTATGTCTTATGCTGGACAACATAGCAGCCTGTGCGAAGTCTTGAGGCTCCAGGTGCTTCCTTTTCCTTCAGATTTGTATCCTTTGTAAGCATAAACATCAGCAAAAACGAGCGATGGCATTTAGCCCACGAAGGTTGGTTCCGTTTGTTGAAGAATCATGCTGAAAAGCGATGCAAGAGCTACCAAATAACCCAACTTCGATCCCAAAAGACGGCCAGTTATAGCTTTATAGAACAGCACTCCAGATACGTGAAGTCGTGGCGGTGCGCCTTTGCAGGGAGTGCCCCTCGGCCATGCCCAGATGCTCTTGCTCCTTATTCTTGAGCTCCTTTACGGTACATACTATCACCTATACTTGTACTCGGTGGTACTACCGTGAGTACTGGTGATACTTATAATCTAACGATTTAGATTAATTTACATCACATCACTAATACCACTAGTACTATTAGGTTGGTACTAATGGTACGAGGGTATTTTCGAAAGAATAAAATAGTGTGTATTATAATAGTTTTGTATTATTTAAAAGAGATTGAATTGTTTAAAAAAAGATTGCCTTGAGGGAAATTTAATTCAATATTTGTGAATTCAAAATTTCCCAAATCACAAATTTGAACTTAATTTTTTGCGAATTTGAAATTTTGCAAATTTCAAAATTGAATTCCCGAATTTAAAGTTTGAACACAAATTCTATGATTTCAAATTTGAATTTGAATTTTGTGAATTTGAAAATTTTCAAATTTAGAATTTGAATATCACGAATTTGAATTTTAACTTTTGCAAATTTCAGACTTATTTTTCTCAAATTTCTCAAATTTGAAAACAAAATCTCGAACATGGAAGTTGAATTTGAATTTCGTGATTTTAAATTCAATCTGTGAATTTGAAAGTTGAATTTTACAAATTGCGAATGACAAGAAAACATAATTTCAATTAAAAATTATATAATTATTAAAATACCCTAAACAGTATTACCAGTCCGATACTGATGGTAGTATGTACCATAAAATTGTTATTCTTCTTCCCTCCCAAGGCCTCCAGCAGCAGCTCTCACGTGGATACATGGTTGAAAGAGTATATACCACAGCCATGACCATTCGGAGCATAGCGCGTGATGGCACGGGTGAACCTGATCATGCACGAAGTCGAAGATATGGGACGCGCCACTGTGCATGACCGAAGGCCGTCGTGAAGCAGGCGTGGATATGGAGTCGGGGCATGTTTGGCAGGGCTCCTAGAACAGATTCTCCACCAGATTCAGCTCTGTCGTGCAGATAGAGTTAAACCAGGTAAGATGAGTGCACCGCGCCGTGGTCTAGTTGGACTCTTGTCTGAATTTCGGGAACGGGTTCAATGTAGACTCCTGCCAATATAAACAGCCAACACGATCAATACCAGACAAGAGACCCGTTATGGCAGGGCATGCAGGAGACGAAGTCGCCGACGGCGGCTGCGTTATCTGACACCGATAGCTCAATGACCGAAGCCGCCGGAACAAATGCCGCAGCTGCCACGGCAGCCGGCAACGGTGTGGTAATCTCCGATCCTCCGGAGGTGAAGAAGGAGAACCTCATGTCGAAACGGGAGATCCGCCAAATCCTGGCCCATAAGCCCAGAGCCGCGCCGAGCCACTACGAGGCCCTGCGGCAGACCAACCCGGACCTGACGCCATCGCCGGAGGAGGAGGCTGACGCGGAGAAACGGGCCCTCTACTCTCAGGCCAAGGCGTTTTACAGGACGGAGGACAGGTACCTTAAGCTGCAGGAGTGGGTGCGCGGGGAGCTGAGGACGAAGGGCTACGTCGAGATGGACGACGACTGGGTCAGGCGCCGGGCCGAAGCTCGGGCAACACTCGAAGAAGGGTGGAAGGAGATCGAAGCGCTTCTTGAGTCAGTGACCCTGGAAGAAGACGACGATGACAGCGACGATAGTGATTGGTCCTCGGATGCGGAGGGCGACCAATACGAAGGGATCGAAATCTGACTGAGATTATATTTGTTTTGTTGCTGTGTTATACATCCACGTTTGCCTCGGTTCTTATGTTCTCCAGCTTATTATTCCTGTGTTCTCCGCTTGCTTATTCATGTTATGATGTGCCAACGTGGTTACAAGTTTGGGTAGTCCCGTCGCCTGTAGGATGGTAGCTTAGCACTTTTTGCCAGAATCCAATACTAGGTTTGGTGGAGCATGGTACTGCCATGTCTGCCTCAAGTGACCGATTGTTTATCTCGCGAAAAATCAAGATTTGATCCAGCATATATAGTGTTTTCTTACATAAAATAGTTAGACTGTTTCGACCCAAATAGCATGTGCACAATGATAAATAACAAGTTCTATTTTCTATTACTTTTCCTTCACCTGATCCTAGTTACTACATCGCATCTTTTATTCGCCCTCATATTATCCCCGTACTGCACTGTTGGTTTTTTATGTCCAATATTATTAAATGTGTGATCTATATGGGAGATGGTGAATTTCTCCCAGTACCAAACTTGTAGAAGAAACACAAATCTAGTGTGTCATGTGTTATAATATTGTATAGGTGGTAGCTATAGAAATTAGTAAATACCCGTAACAAAGCCAGGCTATGAGACAAATTAGCTTCTTCATGGTCCTTATATTTATAAACTTTTGTAAGCAGGTGATTGTACACCAGGCTAGATCAGTTCAGTTTAGGAATTTCCTCCTAATTCTCAGGTAGAGTTAAATACTCAGTTTTGATGGAGTTCACGGTACTTGGGCATATATAGGTACAAACCGATGCAGTGTTGAGGACAATACTGCATGGGATTGTATTTATGCTCAAATGTTATGAACTAAATCAAAGATGGGTATTCAACACTACTGGAGTATTATGAGGAAATTCCAAAACTGAATTAACTTGGCTTGTGCACAATCACTTTCTTAAGAGTGTCCATAAATGCAAGGAACATGAGCAAGTTAATCTGTATGGCAACTTGCCTTTGTGGTATATAACAATTTCTAAGTTACCTCACTGCAATATATGATGCATATCAGACTAATTTATTTCCCTTCTACAAGTTTCGTGCCGGGAGAAATTCTCCATAACCTCTATGGATCGCACATTAAACAATGTTCAACATAAAAAGCCAATACTGCAATGCTTGGATAACTTAAAAGCGGGTAAATGATTCGTCAAAATAGAAATTGGTGAAGGTATGGTAACAAAAACTAGAACTTGTGATTCATTATTGTTCAACTCCTATATATGTGATCGAATATAACCCTTTCCATTGTATCGAAGCTCCCAACAAATCAGAGGACAAATGCAATAATCTACCATATGAAAGTCCCAACATGGCGATTTCACCGCAGATGCAAATTGAACAATAATCTGAACCACAAGCAGTCAATTCATCGTCCCATGTCCCAAACAAAATTTTCATTACAAGCAAAAGTGGCCACTCTAACCTGCAGTTTCATGCAGCTTGCTACTCGTACACTAGGAAATACCAACGGTATGATATTATGCACGGTAAATTAAAGTCCTCTCAGTTTTATAGATAAGCGTGTAAACTACTCCCCTGGGACTGCGACCATCACCTTCTAATTGACATTAGGAAATACCAAACGTATAAGTAGCTCATGCAAAAATGTATTATAGTAGGGATAGGTAAAGTATTCCTTATGTAAGTGTGGGATATAGATACCAGATGTACGTACGTCCAGGCTCGGAACACCCGGCCCTCCTCTCCCTTCTGCCAATGCGATTCGAGAGTTGCTGTTTCAAATGCTGAGCACTCCTAGGCCTTTGTTGGCAGTGAATACCGGCCGACCGCCTCCTGTCCTTCTAGAACGCCGGAGCGCTGAGGCAGGGCGCGTGGTTGATTTTTGTTTGCGGCAGGGAAGACGTTACTAGCGGCAAGTATCCTCGGACAGAGGTGTGCTTCCCCACGGCTTCAGTCTCCTTACCACCAGTGGGCAGTGGCCTGCAGCCTGAGTGCTGAGGATGACGAAGACCAAGGCAGGCTCAATCCAAATCTCGTTGCTAGGTTGTGCCCTCCGGGCTCTGCTACACGGCATTCGAGACATTGCTCGCTCCACTTCCCTCCTTACTTTTTTTTTTTGAGACTACTTCCCTCCTTACTTGCTACATGGAGGCCTCTGTTCGTTATTATTCCGAAGCCGAATAAACAAACAGAAACCCGAGTTCATGCTTGCCGTACTGGGGCGCGCATGTGCAAGTGTGCTCTTGGATCTGGCCGTTCCCTCTAGCCTGACCAACGCACGGCTCTTTGAATGCGGAAAAATTTTCTATGGCACCGGTGCCATAAAAACTTTGTGGCAGCGTATCGCAGATTAGGCTACGTAGCAAACGTGATTTTCCAACTGATCTTTCCGTAACCTTAGTTTCAGCCTTTTTCTTTTTTACTTTCCCACGTTATCCCTCTCCTACGCATTTCAGAGGTTGCTCTTAGCACAAGACGACGAGAGTTGCCACATTCTAGAGGCTAGTGTCCTCGGACGGTGAGGCCTGCAGTCGAACTCCCTCGGCCATGGCATCAGCTTCCGCTTTCGGTTAGAGCAGCTCCGAGAGAGGCCCAAAACCCTCCCTAAATCAAATAATAGGGAAATTAGTCTAACAACTCATCTCCAACAATTTCCCAAAATCACTCCTACATTTAGTCCCCCTAATCTCCTCACTTGTAGCTAGAAACAGGGGAAATCGGGAATCCCAATCCTTCTATTTGCAAGAGAATTAATGTTGTATTGGCCCCAAATGCTAACGTGGCTCATTCAAAAGTATTTTTGACCATTTTTTACGGATGACAGTTGGAAAAGGGAAGAAAAATTATCCGTAATAATTTTTAGGATGGTAACAAAGATGTTGTAAAGGTCAATTTTTCGAAGAGCTTTTGAAAATGCTCTTACTACGTTCCCTGCTCGTCCTCCAAAGGTCCATGAACCACTTTCCACTTTCGAGATGCTGCTCGCTCCACTTCGGCCCTCCCTTGAGCTCTTCCCTTCCTACTGGAGGTCCTCCATTCGCTGCGCCACCTGCTTGCCCCGGCCATGGCAACCAAGAGGTATGGGTTAACGAGAAACAGAGTTGATGCCGCGCCGTCGCTGATCGCTCTCTCGTGCAACAGCCAATGCGCCAATGCCAGAAGCGCAGTCGCTGATGTCTGTATAACGCCGATCTAGCTGGTGCGCATCAAACCAAGCCATGTGTCAGTATCACAACGGCCGCGGCGCTCCTGGACTGGACTGTCCTCCAAAGAGGGCGAGTGACCCTGACCAAAGAAGGCGAATGGGCCTGACCCAAAGAGGAGTTGGCCTCTACTTATGCGGGCTGCAGCGAGTTGGCCTGACCCAAGCGGGTGGGCCGCCAGCGGCAGGGTCATTACTCGTAATCACTTTGTAGCCATTTTGTTTGCACGGTCCTATATTTTATATTTATCCAAAATTAGCGCAAGATGCAAAACAATCTCATAGTCAGGCTTACACTTAAGCGACATTTTTGAAAGAGAAAAAGAAATAAAAGAAAGAAGTTAACATTTACAAAAAGGAAAAAAGGTAACATTACAGTACGGAACTCTTAGTCACACAGCAAAGATATGATTCAGCCGACACGAACCAAACACAAACGTCATATGATGTAATTGAGCTGCAACACTTGATAAAACATAAAACATGTGCAGTTTAACATACATCTCGCGGGCACCTAAGAGGTGGCATAAAGAGAGTGCAGCTAAACTTTTCAAATACACAGTTATGTGTTTCGTTTTGCATACAGGTCAGCATAAGTTTAAACTTCACTACAATCAAAACATTGCAATTTGGTCGTCGGCTTCAGGACGTTTGTGAAGGTCCAGCCAGCCAGTCCATGACCTTTTGCTCCATCATGCACTTGCAAGGCTCTTGAGGATTAATGTTGTGCTCTCCACAATTTGAGCAGTCTGTAAATTCCCCAAGCTCAAACTTCGAGTTCCAGAGAAAAACCTGGAGCCGTGAAGCTTTTTCCAGAACAGTACTTGAGATTGCTGATGTCTCGTAGCCTGATATGTCCAGGTACTCAAGCTCCTCCAAGCAATCAAGGAATTTTATTATTGCTGCAGAAGACATATCCGAACTTGGTATCTCCAGCTTCTTCAGATGAGGAAGAGAGATACAAATTGTTGTTGCCATCTCTTCGTCCACATACAAAGCAGACACCTTCAGGTGCACAAAGTCTGGGCAGCATTGTTGCACATGGAGGAGAACATCGACCTTAATAAGGCTCTCATCGACTGCCATGCCTTTCAAGGAATGAAGTCCACCTATGGCTGTACAGAACTCGGGATAAGTGACACAGGTGCTAGGAAGGCTGAAATAGTGTAAACTAGGACACCTGAAAAAAATATATCCAAGGCACATTTAGTTTTGGATCAAATTTAATTAATACTAGCAGAAAACCATTTGAAAGGTCAACTGTTACCCAATGGGGAAAAAGACAAGAAACAAGCATGATGTTGCTGCAATCACTGACAACAGTTATAAGATTCAACAGTAGTTGCACTGAACAAGAACAACAATCAAAATTAACAAACTGATTGGTATGAAAAAAAAACCAATCCTCAACACAGTTCAGATGAAAATATCATTCATATATGCTAATGTTCTGCTATAATTTTTAAATCTAATTTTATTTACTGGGAATATATTATCACAACAAATACAAGGTGTTTCATGCATGTTTACTACAATATGAAACTCATTCACATCATCTGAATGAATTTTCAAGAAATATGTAAGGAACTCCAAAACCATGTAAAGAAATATGCAAGGAACTCCACTCCAAAACCATTAGCAACTCAGAGTTGAGATGCCTAAAAATAATGAAGGTTCATGATTATTTCCTCCTAAAGGGAAAAGTTTTGCAAGAACTATTTACAGATGCTCCTAATATTTTGTTATTGCAGATCCTAAAAGATCCCCAAACTAGAAGTGATTGCCATAACTGGGAAAAAAAGAAACATTTGAAAGTCACTTGTAATGCCAAATGGGCCCAAAGTTATCATTTGGATAGATTGATAAGGAAACTGGACAATAAATCAAGAATATCATAGTGCAACCATATCATTTTCTAGTGCCTTGAAAAGTGTCATATTGAAAAATTAAAAAACATTCTTAATGTAACATGGCAGAGTTGACAATATAATTCAGGATACATGAATTCCCTCATTCCCAACCAGACTTGTAGTTTTTTCTTTCTCTTTTGTCTGCTGATGTATATGGAAGGAAACATAGCTCAACATGTTTTCAGTCTACAGATACAACAATGTGCAAACCAGGCTATTAAACTATGTTTAAGAGTGCCACACTTAACTTCCACGCCTAGGAATCTATGTGACTACTTGATGGGTTCCTCAAAATTCAACAGAAAAGCAGCCGAGTGGTTCCACCATTTCAACTAATGAGTCATCAAACTGGACAAAACAACCATAGAAAGACAAACATAAGAAAAGGGAACCGACTGAAGCTACCTCCCATTTCACCCAAGAAATCAAGTTACTACAATCTCCATTTAGCTTTCCCAATGATCTGTCCTGCTAATTAAAATTATGAAATCATTTGCTTCAGTGCATATTCGTGTATAATAGCATATCAGCAAGCCAGTAACAGAACCCTACAAGCTTGGAGGAATATACATCTGTATCTGCTGAAACCAAATCAGTTTCAATTAAAACTATGTATGCATCAATGCATTATAAAATATGTGGAGTTGCGACAAATTTTATGCTGATACAGGACTTTAAAATCATACCACAACCTAAACCGAATTTCAACGTCCAAAACAATAACTGATAATTAATGGCATTGACATGTTTCAATCGTCTGAAAAAGTGAGGCTTCCCTTGGTCAGCAGCTCTCAACTCTCAGCAGATTCAACCCTCTTAGTATCACAGCAACCCTAACGAGACTTTGCCTGTTGGCGAACGTACTTCCCCACCCTGAATCGGGCCACACTACCCCTCTTCTGTCACCACCTCAATCTGTATCTCTAACCCAAACTAATTCCTCACCGGCTCATCCATTGACAAACAAGTGGTTTTCAGTCGCTTCAAATTCAGTTTGAAAAATGAAACAGACATTACAGAAAGCACAGGATAAAATTTGAGAAGAAATGTAACCTATCGGCAAGGAACAAGAGGTGGTTCTCGTCTGCAAACTCCGGGAGCAGCACCTCTTCCATCCGTCCCTCCGCCCGCGTCGCAGCGACCTCCAGAATTCTAGAGAGCGCGGCATGGACTGAGAGGCGAGATCTGGATGCTCGGAGCCCCGCAGCCCGCCAACTGATGCTCAGGGCGGCCCAGTCGCGGAGGTCCATGCGGCGCCAAACGAGCGGATCGTGCGCCGCGGCCCTCCACGTGGAGCAGGCGAGGGACGCGCCGCCGGAGAGGAGGACCGGAGCACCCACCCGGGTCATGATCAGCACGAGGAGATCGTGCTGCAGCTCCGCCCAAGGCCTCATCGGCGGCGTCGCCATGGGCGGATGCGGATCAGAGAGAACGCGCATGTTGGGAAGCAGATCTGAAAATGGCCGATATTCAGGGTACCTCTTTTCTATTTTACTCCCTAAACAATTCATTTCATTCAAATTACACCCTGTAGAAAATTTTGATTCAACTTACTTTCTCAAATAATTTAACTCGGTGTGATATCTTATTATTTTATATTTTTCTTTTTCTATGATTTGAGTTTAGTGCTCAAATTTGTTATAGTAATATTTTTCATAGGACCTTATATTAAAATAAAATAAAATATACTTTAAACATACTATTTTATAGCTTAATAGTATATGATATTATTTTAACTAAATCATTCTGAAATTATGTATAAAATATTTCAAAAATGTATAATATTTTTTGACATAAAGATTAAAATCATCACCATCGTACAAAATTTGATCTAAAATTCAAATCATACAAGAAGAAAAAAATAAATTACATAAGAAGAGTATATTACACCAATATTAATTGTTAGTGGGAGTAGATTGCACCGATCATAAAGTTTGAGAAGCTTTGATAAATTCCAATATCTGATACAGAGTAATAGTACCAACTTCATGCATATCTAGCATCTCAAAACCTATGCATATCTATTCACTTGTAGGTGCATGTAGAATATCACTAATATTAGTTACATATCAAATAATGTTCACATAATTTGATCTACATGTGAATATGTTTGTTGGAAATGGAGTATAAACATGACCAATGTCAGATATCATTGCTTGAGTCATCCTATCCTATACCATTTTGGTCACTGCAAAACCTCTTAGGTTTTATTAGATTCAATGTAAAACCTTGAACAGAATTAAAGCATCAATTTAAAACCTTGAATAGAATTAAAGTAGCAACATGTATATAAATGTTTCATCTTATTATCTTTTATTTGGACCCATGTTTAATTGCAAAACATGTGCATTGACAATAATAATGAAACAAAGCAATGGAGAAAATCTATGCTACTCTACTCTCCTAACAAACAATTCGTTTTGTCCGGTTTACTTCTCAGACAAAATCTTGGTTCATTTTACTCAATCAAACAGTTTAAGTTGAGCAGTCGAGCAAAATCTTGGTTCAATTTTTCTCTCATTCTTCAATTTAATCTAATCTGAAGTTCAAAATTACATGATGGTAGATTATCTTACATTATATTCAATTATAAAAGGGCATAAACTATACATTATTATGTTTACATCGGATCGACGTGTTAAGGTGTCGACAAACAACATGTCCTGCCATGTGTCCCACGCCCAAGTGTCAGCGAAATCTTTATCGTCAACTTTTGTACAAACTCGCTTACAAAACCCTACTCCACCCAAGCTGAATCGCCACGCGTCAATTTTGCTCCCCGCCGCGAGCTCGGCCAGCCACTCCGACGGTGCGTTCGTCGCCTCACTGCACAGCCAAGCCACCACCCGCTACCAAACAAACCGAAGCCCTAGTTCTGCTCGTGATAAGTGCCTCTGGCGATGCGACAGTGCCCTCACCGTCCACCACCGAGACGACGATAACAGACTACTAAAATTAGAGAATAATATATGACGCTTGCGCATGCCTTTATCCAGGTGAGATGTGACCATGCATGGACTGAGATCCTGATCTCCGTTGAGTCACCAATACGATTCCGAGTGCACGCTCCTTCCTGCCCAGTGTAAAAGGCACCCACTTTCTCTTTCATCGTGCTTGCGCCTTGAAACTGTAATGATGTTAGTCTTGTCTAAAAGGCATTATAGTCCACTCAACACCACTAGCTGACCATTCAATTGGTGGCATGCACGCGGGCATTATGGAAAGGTAGGTAGGTAGTGCTCCATAACAAGCAGTTGAAGATAGTCATGGTGGTCAATTGGTTGATCAAACTGAGGAGAGAGTGATAAATGATTTCACCTGCCACCGCCCCCCACTTGTTCCTAGCTCGGCCTCTTTTATGCATGGTATGATGCAAATCCATGTGTAGGTTGCATATGTGTGCCTTATGCATGGTCGGTGTAATCCCAATTCCCATTATGACTTTCTTTTTGTAGCGCAAGATAAGCATACACTAGAAAAGTTAAAGCAAGGGGTAGCGCCAAGGCCATGATGGATTTATACGTTATCTCCACATTTGCTTCTTGGTTGATTTTAACCTTGTTTAAATTAAGATCAATCACCCTTGCAAAAAAAATTAAGATCAATCAATCTATTTGATAAAAAATGAATATAGATTTGTTAGCTCAAGTTTCGAGGTAATTTGTCGCTGGTATCGGATACCTTGTGCAAAGCTGATTGATAACATCATCTAGGTGTGTTTGGTAGAGCTTATGCTTATGTAGCTTATTGCTTATGATTCAGCTTATCCGTCAAAATTGCTTATGTAGCTTATCCAACTTATTATTGCATAAACTGTCAAATCGTTTGGTAAAATAGCTTATCAAAATGGCTTATGGGGTAAAATGAAGGCATAAGCTGGAAAAGCAAGGTTTTGGTTGCTTTGCCTCTCTAGTACAAAAGAAAAAACTGCTTATGGCTTGTTTGGTAATAAGCTGCTTATGACTTCAACCTGTTTGGTACAGCTTATAGCTTATGGTAGCATAAGCTGCTTATGACTTCAACCTGTTTGGTACAGCTTATAGCTTATGGTAGCATAAGCTGCCTCATAAGCTGGTCCATAAGCTGTACCAAACACACCATGGCTGTCTCCATCCTCGTCGATGAGTGCCGTTATTTTTTGGCTTAACGCGAATCATCCTATATGAAAGTTCATATATTTGCATATATGGTGTGAGTTTCCAATGTCCACTCTACTACTTCCGTTTGGAAAGTTATGTAGACAACACCAGAAACAAGTGGAGAACACAACGCCATGTTTCTGGTATATATATGGCCAGTTGAGTGAGGTCTGGTATTTATGCTTGGTGTGAGTTTTCTATCTACTCTACTCCACTCATTTACCATGGTCTACAATAAAAACGTAGACAAGTGCCAGGTCGGTAGTGCAACAACATGATTCACGTATACAGCCACTTGTGAGCACCATGAAAATTAAGCAGCTGGTGAGGTGCCCTGAAACACAGGTAACATGAGAGTCGTGGCACGAATGTTACTAAGGTCGAAGCAGTCTCCGACAGCTGGCCGAGTTTCAGTACGCACATGTGCCGGCCACTCGAACAAAGGCGGCCGGGGATCGCTAGTGGATGCTTCAAGGCTCGCCTTTCTTAGCTTGTGCGACCGGGTAAATTAAAGGCGCCACACGTCGGTCAGGGACATTGCGCTGCCTCTCAACCAGTTCCTTTACGCGTCATTCTCCGATGAACCATCGGAACAGTAAAACCACTGCTCCAACTGACCACTTGCCGCCTCCACATCCTTGTCCCTCACCAATATTTGCATGCGCTTTATATATATGCCACATTTGGATCGCCGCATACATACATATATATATAGAGAGAGAGAGACAGGTCGTATCACCGGTTGCATATATTTTTTAGAGCCTTGGCCTCTCTGCGATGTAATGTTTGCAAAATGGGCGCAGCTACAGTGTGTACAGTGCCCAACCTCAAGCGCGGCTTGATGGCGATGATGGTGAGGCTTTTGGTAGTCGTCTCTGCGATATTGTTGATCGGCCCGGATGGAAGGGACCACGGCGCCGCCGCGAGCCCGCCGCCGGAACCGGTGCAGTGCTCCTCCCGCGGCGGCGGCGGGTGCACCGTGTCGAGCGCGTACGGCGTGTTCCCGGACCGGTCCACCTGCCGCGCCGCCGCCGTCGCGTACCCTTCCACGGAGGAGGAGCTGGTGCGCGCGGTGGCCGGCGCCGCCGCGTCGGGCACCAAGATGAAGGTGACCACGCGGTACTCGCACAGCATCCCGCCGCTGGCGTGCCCCGGCCGCGGCGACGGCGCGGGCCTCGCGATCAGCACGCGCCGGCTGGACCGCGTCGTGGCCGTCGACGCCGCGGCCGGGCGGGTCACGGTGGAGAGCGGCGTCACGCTGCGCGACCTCATCGCCGCGGCGGCCAGGGCCGGCCTCGCGCTGCCCTACGCGCCCTACTGGTGGGGGCTCACGGTGGGCGGCATGCTCGGCACCGGCGCGCACGGCAGCTCGCTCTGGGGAAGGGCAGCGCCGTGCACGAGTACGTCGTCGGGATGCGCATCGTCACGCCGGCGCCGGCGGAGGAGGGGTACGCCAAGGTGCGCGTCCTCGACGCCGGTGATCCGGACATGGATGCCGCCAAGGTCTCCCTCGGCGTCCTCGGGGTCATCTCTCAGGTACACGAAATCCTTCTCTATGTTCTGTTTATTGTCTCGCCCATGTACATTCGTTCAAGATTATGTTAAGATGACGTAGAACGTTATTCCTAGCTAGTGTAGCGAATTCGGTTGAAGAAATAAAATAAAAATGCACCGAACAAAAAATACGCGCCACACTCTTTACGAATAAAAATGCACCGAACAAAATATAAGCTTGGCTGGAATTCAGACTGTATACAAAGGAAACAAAAAAGCAGTGCAGCAAGGCCACAAAATCGTTGGCCGGAGAAGGCATTGATTTTACCAGCCGGCCCGTGCCGGACCTCATCGCGGGAGAACCCCACACGTCGTTGTGCTATATCTATGTAATTTTTTTTTATCAGGCATGTTTTGCAAATGCAATTTTTAGCCTTTTCTTGTCAGGCAAGTGCCTCGTCGTAGAAACCAAAAATGCCCTTGTCGCGGCCATGATGAAGATGGGTGACTTGAGCGGAGAAATGCCTATATCTGCATGATCAGAAAGTGACGGACCAGCCAGGCAGCCATCGAGTTGCGTACGATAACACTTATTGGTGGAGAGTACAGCATGCAGTAAATGATTCTTGGAGTAGAAAGCATGATCATCCCGGTACAAAAGAAAAAAATTGTTGTCGAATGAGCCACCACGTTCTCGTCACGCTAATCCAATCTCGACCGATCTACTTTAGACCATATGCTCGTCATCTTTTGTTCACGTGCTGGCATGGCGTGGCACCAACACTAATCTAAGGCGAGTAATTTCTAATCTGCAAAGAATGTATTTCTAGTCGAACAAAGTAGCGCGCGGGTGTTTGTATCTTGCATCTTGCTATTTTTTATGATCCACACACTGTAGACCGTACTATGCTACTATGTAAAAAAAACTTAATGATCACTGCTTGCAAAATCAAATTTACCATTTGTGGAGGGAGTATTGCACGTGGAGAGCTCCTAGCTAGACACCTCCCCACATTGATTAGGTAGTAGTAATAATTTTATGTTGCCGGCCTACTAGAGTAGAGCCGCAATAATTTTCTGCAAGTTGTATGGGCACGGGACTCATCAACAGATAAGATGTCGATACAATTTGGTGGTTGACAATAAATTCAATTGCTATTACTAGTTAGAGAAGAGACAGCTTATCTTGACTTGAATAACAAGATTCGACATGCATGGCCGAGACTACAAGCTGCAAATAAACACTCTACTTGTTCTTCGTGTCTAGCTCTGCAATGCCTAGTCCATCCTGGTTATGTCTGCATAGTCTTATTCGTTTTAGCATGTATATACATTTTTTATGTTCACCATTTTTCCAAAGTAATGGTGGAAGTCATCGCCAAAAAAAAAGTAATGGTGGAAGTAGTATACACCCTTTATAATTGAAAAAATGAAAAAAATATTGCTAAACTATAAATTAACGTGCAGAAGTATGGCACCATGTATGCTATAGATGTTTGCCTTTCTAGCTACTGGATTTCTTTTCAAGTCACTATTCCATTGTTTTTAAGCAAAAACCACAACTTTTATGTTTTTGACCCGTTTGATATCATATAAACCATCTTGGCCCATCCCATTCCCCGGTGAACAATTGCATCCTTTCATGAAAAGACCTTATTTGATGAGTTTTTTTATCACAGCCTTTTATGTTGAATAAGAATTTTTATTGGATTCCTAGCAATTCTTCTTTATTTTTTAGGCATTAGGGACATCGAATTCGTAGTAGAGTAGAGACTACGTGATGAACCTTTGATTGTTATTTGCTCAATGTTAACGATTGATGAGCAGTGACCGAGCAAGAGACTCGTCAACATATTCAACTCTTTGGTTTATTTTTTCGAGTAGATTCAACTCCTGGTCAGCAATAAATTCAATAGCTCTGAGGAGACAGAGAAGAAACAGCCATCTTGACTCCAAACGCACAAAAATCCGAACAAAAATCCGACATGGCCGTTCCAGTTGCATACTACTGCTTGCACTACGTTCACTCTACCCTAACTACTACAATAATATTCCGTCGTCCTGATCCACACACAAATTAATTTGCCATTTCATCACATGGATATGTTTCTCTCAATTCCAGCGATTAAACCAGCAATAAATATGTTTTAATACGTTCACTCCTCATTGTTTGCATGAATTCGAGACGTCTGCAGGTGACGCTGGCGCTGCAGCCCCTGTTCAAGCGTTCGGTGACGTTCGATGAGCGCGACGACGACGACCTGGAGGAGCAGGTGTTGAAGTTCGGGTACGAGCACGAGTTCGCGGACATCACGTGGTACCCGGGTCACCGGCGCGCCGTGTACCGCGTGGACGACCGTGTGCCGCTGTCGGCGCCGGGCGACGGCGTGCTGGACTTCATCGGGTTCCGCGCCACGCCGACGCTGGCGATCCAGGCGAACCGGCTCGCGGAGGACCTGTTCGAGCGCGCCGGCAACGGCAGCGGCAAGTGCCTGACGTCGCGCCTCACGCACGCGGCGCTGTCCTCGGCCGGGTACGGCCTGGCGCCGTTCGCGGGGTACCCCGTGGTGGGCCCGCAGCACCGGATGCAGGCGTCCGGCGGGTGCGCGGCGGGGCCCGAGGACGCGCTGCTGACGGCGTGCCCGTGGGACCCGCGCGTCAGGGCGTCCAGCTTCTTCCACCAGACCACCTTCAGCCTGCCGCTGTCCCGCGCGGGCGCGTTCCTCCGCGACGTGCGGCGCCTGCGCGACCTGGCCCCGCGCGCCGCGCTGTGCGGCGTGGAGCTCTACGACGGCATCCTCATGCGCTACGTCCGGGGGTCCACGGCCCACCTTGGCAAGCCCGCGGCCCAGCAGGACACGGACATGGTGGACTTCGACATGACCTACTACCGGAGCCGCGACCCGGGCCGGGCCCGCCTGTTCGAGGACGTGATGGAGGAGGTCGAGCAGATGGGCATCTTCAAGTACGGCGGCCTGCCGCACTGGGGCAAGAACCGCAACCTCGCGTTCGTCGGCGCCGCGGACAAGTACCCCGGCCTGCCGCGGTTCCTCGCCGTCAAGGACAGGTACGACCCCGACGGGCTCTTCTCCAGCGAGTGGAGCGACATGGTGCTCGGCCTCCTCGCCGGGGGTCGCCCACCACGGACGCGCCCGGCTGCGCGCTGGAAGGCATGTGCGTGTGCGCCAGGGACGAACACTGCGCGCCCAAGCAGGGATACCTCTGCCGCCCGGGGAAGATTTACAAGGAAGCAAGGGTCTGCACCAAAGTAGGAGTATCCTCCTAGCTAGCTAGTAGCTCCTACAAATTTAAAACCCCCGGCCCCTCTCTCATTGTTTAAAGGTCGTTATCCGGTGAGAGCAGGGCTAGTGGTTTCGCCTTCTGCTGGCGAAATGTTTTGGCCACCTCAGTTTTAGTCTGCAACAAAAGTCATCCCATATACTGGTGCTAGCGAAGAGGTTGGCTCACTAGTTAATGCGTGCAGGCATGAAAATACCGAAGGACCAATGGAAAAGGAAGTAATGAAGGGGGCGTTAGCTTAATCGCCTGCGGTGGGCCGGGAGCAAGCGATATACCTTGGTTTTGCTGCTTTACGTCAGCGACTCGTGAATCGCCCATCTCATTCTCTCTCCACTTTGCTCACTCATCCACCTCAGATCCAAATGACGTGGTTGTTTATTTCGCCGACTGACAAGGCACCAGTATACTTGCTCTGATGGCCACCATGCTTGGCCAGGCGGCGGCATATATATAGCCACTTTGGATTCTGGAACTGCATGCCACAACCAGTAGAATATGTCTTGTTTGTTTGCTGTATTTAATTTATCTGTTCTTCTCAGTCGTCATCCATCTCTCAGCCGCGCCGTGAGAATCGAACGCCGGCCAAGCTAGATGATGGGCGCGTCGTCCACGTCGCCGGCTGACGTGCTGCTGTGAGCGTCGAGCCGTCCACGGTGGCCATGCAGGAGACGTGCGGTGCGGGCGGTACCACGCGGCTGCCACTTCATGCCGTACGTAGTGCGTCAGCCGCCGGGCACCTCTCGCTCCGCGTGCAGCAGCTGGACGTGCGGCGCGAAACCAAGAGCAAGGACAACGTCTTCGTCTACGTGGTGGCCTCCGTGCAGTACCGCGCCCTGGCGGACAAGGCCTACGACACTTTTTACCGGCTCCACAACGCCACGGATCAGATCCAGGCCTAGTCTTCCACGGTAAGAGCATCTCCAGTAGGGGACCCGAAATCGGGTTCGGAGCTAGATTTTTTATCCAATTCTAGCAGACCATTTGAAACCAAGACTCCTATATCCTTATTGACACGCGGGTCCCGCTCGTCAGCCTCCCACCTTGTCTTCAAGCCATGGCAGAATGGCTCGAGAGGACAGGGTGAGCTCCGAGCTGGCCTGGCGGATCGAGTGGAGGTCCACGACCATCTTCCTAGACGCCGAGGCCACGATCACCTCCATGGCGCGCCCAATCGTCACGCCGCCCGACTACCAATCTTCTTTCCAGGCGCATCCTCCTCCTCCCAAGCGGTAGCGGCCTTGGGGCCACGAACATGTCCACCACTTGCCCACGGACGGACTCGGTGACGACGACCGTGCCACGGCCGCCCGAGGGGAGCTCCGCCTCGGTGACGAAGACGTTGGTGTCGGCGGCGGGCCCAAAGGTCCGGCCTTTGCCTACCTGTCCCGCGCGAGCGTTGAGTGCCGCCGCCGATCGCATCATGGAGACGGGGCCACCCTTGTGCGTGTGCCCGAGCACCGGATGCTCGGCCGACCGTAGCATCACGGCGTCCCCGGGCGCCACGGGCCGGGTGGCCAGCTCGCACGAGACGTGGAACACGTGGTCGAACTTGATAGGCTGGTCGTGGGCCACTTAGGCGAGGGATGCACCACAGCCGGCGGATGGCGAGGCGGATTGGGCAGCGGTGAACCGGGTGCTTCGGCTTGGCGGAAGGAGGCGGCGATGGGCATCGAGCCCCGGACGGCCGGTGGAGAAGGGAAGACAGAGGAAAAAAGAAAAAAATAAAAATAAAATATAAAAACCGTGGGACCCACTGACAGCTGGATTTTTGGGGGAAGGATGGGAGGATCCCATTTCCAGGGGTCGAAGTGGGGATTTAGGAGGACACCTAGTTTAGGAACGCATTTAGAAGTGTTGCTAGAGTTATTTTTTTCCAAACTCCTAAAATTTATGATTAGAAGATTGTTTAGAAGGATTGTTGCAGTTGCTCTAACGATGCCGTCAAAGCTTGCATCAATAATTCCATTTGGTTAGAGCGGCAGGTGAAGCGCGCTGAAGGGGAGGCCGAGGCGAAGCACCTCGTCAGCGCGGGCGTTGCCGGGCAGCGCCAGGCCATCGTCGACGGGCTGCGTTGCTTTGTCCCCTACGAGAAGTCCATCATGGACATGGTCCTCGCGACGCAATACTTCGACACCATGAGGGATGTGGCCACCACGTCCCGAGCCGCCACCGTGTGAATCCCGCACGGGCCTGTCGCGGTGCACGATGCCACCGTGCATCATTTCGCGGTGCATATGGAGGCACAAAGCCGGTGATCCATCCCCGTGCTGACATGTCCTATCTTGTACCGTTTCTTTTTTTTTAACCTGTCACCTTTACCCCAGGTCCTCTAGTTATGATTGTAAACAATAGAAGCACACGAGCAACATCTATCTATTGTCTTTATATTATAAAAAAGGTTAAAAGAGCCCACGTTCGCTCTAAAATCAACGAAATTCTGACGTTAATCAGATAAAAGAGAAAATATAGCCCGTTAGATTTTATGAAGATTGGATGGACTAGATTAATCAAAGAATTATTGTTCCGACATCAAATATTTTGTAATATAAAGAGAAAACATAGCCCCTTAGATATTATGAACATTGGATGGACTAGATTTATTAAAGGATTATTGTTCAAAAATCAAATGTTTGTAATATAAATGTAAAAGGAGAGCCATATCATCTTTTGAAAGGTAAGGTGTCAAAACTGTGTACTTCTATCAATGTGATGCCTGCTGAAAATATGATTCAATACACACAAAAATCTTAATTTGCATCCTCAGATATGTCCCTGATCACTTGCATTAAGGTAGTTATGTCGAAGAAATCATATTATAAAGATTCTAAACAAAATAATTGTGTTGAAGAATCTGATTCATGATAAGCTGACTATATATTGATTCATATAATAGTAATGCAAACCTAACTCTTTTCCTCCCGAGCAAAATCTAAAATTATATATATACAAATATTATCTTATCAACACACATATTGTATAAATCTATTTTGTTAACTAAAATATTAAATATTTTATCTAGCCACGCTATAGTGGAGGACACCTTGCTGGTTTCTTTGTGATTTGATTGTATAATAATATGATCGCATCATGTGTCATTCCCATGGAGATAATATGCAGCACTTCAGCAAAAAGAAGACGTCTTATTTTCTTCATATACAATGCTACTGTTAATTCAACTCTTTCTAGAAGGAAAAAAAATATGTCTAATAGGGTCGCATAAGCGCTACTGTGCGACCCCATCCGGATAAGTGACGCGTGGAGATCAATTGGCACTAGAGGATCGCGGTGGATATCCGGATGGGGTCATACATGAGCGCTTATTCAACCGTGCCACACAGAATGTGTTATAAAGATGGCAAAGAAACTTTTTTTTCATTTGGTACTCTATGAGGGAAGGAAGCAATCAAGAGGACTATTTATTTCTGGATGCAAGGAAGAGGAATTTGTGGTGTATTTTGAGCCGGTATGATTATTTGCCTTTTGAAGGATAGCTTGATTAGCTATATATTAAAAACGTAATATATTATAAAACGATTGGAGGAGGCAGCAATTTTTTCATTAAATACACTTCCGACAACCATTTTAGTTTTCCTTTCTCGGTGTTGCGTCAGTAAAATTCTAAAACGTGTCATGGCCAACCAGTACAGTTATCATTTTTGCTTTCATCCCAAAATAGTGAACGAAGAAGTTATCTGCCTCCGTGATATTTATTCGTTTACATATCCGGTGCACAAAATCTTGGCACATCCATATACAGTAACTACTCCCACGATTTAAGCCGTGGTTACCATCTGTGAGGGCAGTTTGTATATTCCAAGTTCTGTTGAAGAGCTTTGCCCTCTCTCTCCTGAAACCGATCGAGCCGGGACGACTCCATTGCCCGTTGAAGCGAACACGACGTCTCAGCGTCAGAGATGTCAACGGCGCCGCCGTCTTCTGCCGCCTCTACGATCCTCTCCCTTGCCCTGAGGTAACTTCCATCCTCCATTTCTTCACCATCTGTTACATTTTTTTTACCAATTTTTTGATTTTTACTGGTCATTGCCTTTGTAGAGGATTACTTTTACATTAGATAGAAGACTAGGGCCGGGAGAGTGTTGACGACCAAAATAGATTTATAGTTTGTATTCTACTGATTGAGATGGTGGTAGAAAGTAATTTTTCTCTGTCGATTGATTTGACGATTTGCTTATAGGAGAAGATCGACTAGGGAGAGTGTTGACGACCAGAATAGATCTATAGTTTGTTTTCTACTGATTGAGATGGTGGTAAAAAGTAATTTTCTCTGATGATTGATTTGACGATTTGCTTATAGGAGAAGATCGACTAGGGAGAGTGTTGACGACCAGAATAGATCTATAGTTTGTTTTCTAGTTATTGAGATGGTGGTAAAAAGTAATTTTCTCTGTTGATTGCTTATAGGAGAAGATCGACTAGGGAGAGTGTTGACGCCCAAAATAGATCTAGAGTTTGTTTTCTACTGATTGAGATGGTGGTAAGAAGTTATTTTCTCTGTTGATCGATTTGGCGATTGCTTATAGGAACGAGACGGCAGCACCGTGGATCGACAAGTGCGAATCAGACCCCGTTCTAGAAGCGCTGCGGCGCAGGATGGACGAGGACGACGCCCAGTTTTTCTACCGCTTCGAGCTGGACGCCGACGGGCACCTCAGGAATCTCTTCTGGGCGAACACCTGCTCCCGGCTCGAGTACATCTACCACGGCGACGTCATCGTCTTCGACACCACGTGCCGGACGAACAAGCACGGCGTGCCGTTCATCCCCTTCCTCGGGCTGAGCCACCACCGCACTCCCGTGGTCCTGGGGTGCGGCGTCACCGCGGACCAATCCGTCGATTCCATGGTCTGGCTGCTACGCGCCTTCAGGACGGCGAACGCGCCGGAGACGCCCAAGTCCGTGGTCACCGACGGCGGCGACGCGGTGGCCGCGGCCGTCAAGGCCGTGTTCCCGGAGTCGAGCCACCGGATGTGCGCGTGGCACGTGGAGCGCGGCGTCGACGAGCACCTCCACTGCTCGGCCCGGAACGAGTTCCGGTCGCTGGTGTTGGACCCGTGCTCGCCGGCGGCGTTCGACCAGCGCTGGCACGGGTTCATGGCCAAGCACGGGACGGCGCGGAACCGGGCCTGGCTCGACGCCATGTACGACAAGCGGGAGCTCTGGGCCGCCGCGTTCGTCCACGACAAGTTCTTCCTCGGCATGGCCAACGACCAGCGGACCGAGTGCCTCGCCACGGCGCTCCACACCGGCCTCCACGACGGCATGTCGCTCACCGACCTGCTGGCGCACGGCGACGCCTGCACCGTCGCCATGGTCAGGGACGTCGCGGCGCTCGATCGAGAGGTGGCGGTGTCCCGGGTGCCGCTGACCACCGCGCACCGGTGCATGGAGGAACGCGCCGCGCGGTGGTTCACGCCGGCGAACTTCTACCTCCTCCGGGAGGAGATCAAGATGATTGACAGTTTCAGGGTGGTCGAGACCATGATGCGAGGCCACCCCACGTACGGCAAGAAGGTCTACACGGTCGGGTTCAAGCAGCGCCCCGGCGTGGTGTTCTACGTGGCAACCTCCGGAATCGATGTCACTTGCAGCTGCCGGAAGATGGAGCGGGAAGGGCTCCCCTGCCGGCACATCCTCTGCGTCCTGCACCACACGCACGCGTCCCAGATACCGGATTGCTGCAAGCTACGGCGGTTGCGAAGGCGCGATGATATAAAATTCGAGAGGATTGAGGAGATGAAGGATCTTGGGGGTCGGGTGTTTGATCTCGCGTCGGAGGACGCACAGGAGTTTCAGGAGATTATGGAGTTCTTCAAAGGCTGGCTAGAGGAGAGGCGCCGCCGTGATGGTCTTGTTGTTACTGGCTGAAGAAGACCATGACACTGCGGGCTAGGACGGTGGTACAAACGCCGGTGATAAAAGGATCATGTTGTTGTGAGATGGATGCGAAGAAAGTGATTCCATGGAAGGCGCTGTGAGTGCGCTGCGTACCTCCTGCTTAAATAAAATAAATAAATAAATAATGTTCATGTTCAAACTTAGTATAGTTCGTATATGCACCACCGGATAGTTAAAGTCTGCTGCCGTCGTATTGGGCTAGCGTAGCGCTGCACCTATATACATAGTTCAGTACAATGATGTGGTTTGGACGACCAGATGCAATAAGCTAGCATAAGTTGAATCCACATTCAGCTTTTTTTAGAGAAAAGGCTTAGAAGCCCTGCTTTAAATTGAAAGCAAAATCCACATTCAGCTTTTGGTCCTAATTGTTTCTGATTAGTCGAATGCAGCAACTACACATGTTTGTTAGGACTGACATCTCCAGGCTGAGTCTGCCCCCACGACGGTCGGCCTGAGGAACATATGACGACCATGCTTGTTTCCCAGGGCACGGCATCCGAAGTACACCGCGTTCCAATACAACGAGGCACATTCACTAGTAACTGTGAAAGTGTAGTTTCTTCTCTTCAGTCCCTTTAGGCTAAGATACTTTGCTGTTTGCTGCGAAAGAATATCCGCTCAATTCCAGATAACAGACTGAAGAATTGTGTTTAGATTTTTTTTCGTCTTAGCATTTTCATTGAGGATCACACACAATTTATTTTTTTTACTGAACGAAAAATCAGCCCCTCGGTTCTTAATTTGTTTCATCAACTGTTTCACCCTCAGGACTGAAAAATCAGACTTAAAAGTTAGGATATTTAAGGCAGGCGTTCAACTATGAGCATCAGTACATTTTTTTATAATTCAGCATCAGTATTTTGTTTACTGAATTTGAGCTTCCCGTCGAGGAATATATAAACCACAATAAATATAAATGTGACCATTCCTGACACTATTGTTCCATTATGTTTTTCAGTTCAAAATATTGGTGAGTAGTTTTGAGAAACTACTGGCCAGTGGTTTAGTGGTATTTTTGTCATTTTACTAATAATGAAGATATATATAGATATTTAGAAAATTTAATTTTTAGATATGAAACATAGCCTTATTATGTAAGAATAATAATGAACACATTATCAACATTAGAATAATTGGAGTACTTATTTTCATTTATATCATGATAAAAATAAAACATAATCATATATATAAATCTATCGCTTTGATGATATTACCCTTCATATGACAAAATAATGGCCAATAGTTATGTATTTCTGATATTAGATCTATACTGTTGTATCAAACTATTGGTCAGTAGTTCTGAAAAACTACTGGTCATCAGTAGTTAGTACCGAAAAAATCCACAATAATTTTTATTACCTATATTCACCTTGTGCCGACTTGACTATTACAGCTATTCCTGTTTTCCTTTTTTTTCAGCCCCATGTTTCAACCGACAAGACTTGATTTCCCCAAGAATTTCCCTTTGGCAATTTCGTCCCTTGTGGAAGAGTGTTAATGAATTTTGTCAGTTGAGTGCAGCAGGTGTAATCTTCAATCCAGTATGGTTCAACCACTCTTCTATTTTTTTTTACGATCTAAAGACTCAAACATGTTAGTGCAGAGGTGCACGGTTCAATTTGGTACAGTCTGATCACACTTCTTGTTTGAAGATCTAAAGACCTTTGGATAACTATCAATGCATGGGGATTATGGTCGTAGTAGATTTGAGACATGATGGAATGCATGCCTTTCAGGTGATGTGTTGGAATCAAATGAAGTGGTTCGGTAGAAATGCTTTTAGCTCGCAGATGATTCATAGTAACGCCATGATCGATCGGCTTCAGCAAGAGGACGTAAGAGAGGTGGTGAACGTGAACGATTGATTATTTACTTACGGCTGTTACATGTGTAGCTAGCAGGGCCCCACGAAGGCACACACTGCATGGCAATGCATTCCACATGTTTCAGTCATGACTCATGACGAGCGGGCCGGGTTTGGCTCGGAGAAGTTGAGAACAGACCATCAACTGCGGCTTGCCGTGGTTGCACGAGAAATGAGAAATGCGTGACAATTGAAGAAGTCCAATGATTCTTTTTTTCTCTTTTTTGCGGGCAACAGTGGGAACATATATATAGCTCGTCTCCAGTGATGGTCTGAAGTGCAATGAGTACATCTATGGGGAGCATTCTTCATTTTCAACAGTTACTTCAGTTCACCTGCACGGTGAGGTTTTGGAGGAAAGCAAATCAAAACTCATGTGGCGGCCAGTTACTGCCATGATTCAAAATCGGCAACCTCGCCCGATATGGGTCTATGGAAGGCGATCGGATAGTTCTGCCTGAGTTCTAGAATCGGAGGAGATCCATGATATGGCTTATGATTTTGTGACTTTGTAATCAACGCTCCTTCATGCTGCTGATAACATTACTCTCTGCTCCCCTGCAATGAAGGACATTGCGAACATTTAGGTGTGGTGGCCGCGCATTCTTTCTCCTGTTCGCCGCCGTCGCAGCCGTTCGCGCCACGCTCCCATCCCCTCTGGTGCACCCGTTCGGTGCCACGTACAGGGACGTCTTCGCCGACGCACACTCGGTAAGCAACAAATCGAATGCTCTCCTCCCTGATCATCTACATCGGTTGCACGGCCAATGTGAATGCGTAACACTGCTTAGGTTCTGAAATGCTGGTGGCCGATGGCGTGGGCTCATGTGAATTGCTCGCACTGCAGATCCGGTGGCGTGGGCTCGCGGAGCCGCCCACATTCTCGTGGTCCTGGCCGCCGGCGTCACGCCCTGTCCAACCTTGCCGGCCCGGCTGGACACAACCTCACCGCCGGCCAGATGGTCCGAGGTGAGTCCCCTCCCCTACCCGTTATTATGATGTGAGCATGTATGGGATGCTTCCCCATCTTATTAGTGGTCGGTGCATTGCCCACATTCTTCCGAATGACATACCGTGATTGATCGATGTGTACTCTGTTCCTTGTTGCAGAGCTCATTGTCCTCCTCATCGCCACGGCGGCTGTTCTGGCCGACCTGCCCGAACGGCTGCTCAACAAAGGGAGGAGACAAGATACCTGGAGCCCGAAATCGACATGTCCTTGTCCAGAAACATTTGCATTGTCATTTGCTTCAACCTGTCCCAGCTATAGCTTGGGCACGTACTCTGCCATTGCAATGTGAACCGGCGGTAGTAAGTTTGTTAGTGGTCCATTTTCTTTTGTCCAAAGTGTTTTACTCGACGATATGGAAATCAAATTTCGCAAATTAATGAAATTTCCGTATTGAATCCATGTGACAATAATGCAAGTGGCTGGGCTGCGACGCGTGGCTGGGATTCGTATCTTGTACTCAACACTATGCTTCTTTCTGAATCGACTTGGGTTTCACGCTGACACGGGCAAGCCGAGGAGTAGGAATGCTAGCTGTGTGTGCCAGGCACGGCGAGACGAGATCGACACGACCCGGTACGCGGGCATCAGACGGCTTCTGTCTGGTTCAGCAGCGCCGTCGGTGCATGGCCTGGTGTCGGACTGGCCGGGATGTTCTAATTCCGATCAATTTGTTCATTGCAAGGATAAGTACAATGAACGGGACACTGCATTCTCAGTGGAATCAGTTGTCTTTGATTTATATGATTTTGAATTTGTCCTAGGCATGACTTAAATTTTCATTTTTGGTATGACGCATGCTGACATGGGGCATCAAACCGACCTTTGGAGCATAAACAGTGCCATGGAGCACGAAGGCAGTGCCACTCTTTCTTGCCGCTTGCACAACAACGGTAGACCGCAGATATGATGCAGCACATTCGGTAGTTTTCCTTAGATCGGCTGACTCTTGATGCTCGGCGTTAGCAAGCTCGATGGCCGTCGAATCTTGGTTCCTCTGCTCTGCCGTGCAAGATCCATGGACAATTAACTTGTCAAATCGGTCAATCTGGGCTGCAGGGATCCAAAACGGGCAATTAACTTCCAAGACCCATGGATTTGGACAGGATGGTCGTTATTCCAGACACCGACCACTCCTTGTCTACATTCTGAACAGGAACGCCAATCGCGGCTGTCAGTGAACCAAGACATGGATGATGACCACCCGCGGCGCTCTGCCACGCATGCACCACGATGGCAGCGCCGCACCGGAACACCTTCCGTCGCTCCCCTTAGAATGAGACACGCTCGATCGCCACCTCCACTCAGAGCCACGCGTGCGGTCAAGGTGACTGATGTTTTATCTAGCAACTTTTCTGTATGAGTTGGGATCAATGAACCACGAACAGGCCTATGCACAAAATCTAGTCCCATCGGAATTTTAAAATGCTTCTGTGCCATTGTCACGGCATTGGCAATTGGCATGTGACTCGAGGTGTTGCCAATTTGATGTCGTCAGGTAGGCTAAACGGGAATGTCTCATCAGGAGGAGGCTGATAGGATGCATCGAGCCGGCGGCAGCGAAGAAGTGAATGGTCAGATAGGCAATGGCATTGGAGGAGTCAAGCCTGCTTGCCGGTACTTGGACAGAGCATGAACAACGCCTGGCCCTGGTTGCAGCAGAAATGCATGACCAATGAAAAAAATCTTATCATGCTTTTGTTTCTGTAGGCAAGTTCTCGTACTGTCATACATTCAGGATGCACCAACACATCTCGATCTTCTTGTGTGTGTGAATATATATACCTCATATCTAGTTATCGTCCCTAATCGTAATGTGGTGCGTACATTCATGCATGGGGCGCTACTTACTTTCAACAATAATGAACTCCGTGAGGTTTTGGAGGAAAGCAAACATGAATTCATGCGGTGGCGGCCGCGCTGCCCTTCTACAATACGGGCAACCTCGCGACAAACGGATCGATGAAAGCTAATTTGGTATTTCGACCAAGTTGGTGCAATTTTAGCAGATGATGTATGACAGAGAATGCTGTTCTGCCTGCTCCTTGATACAGGATTTACTTTAGTGACCTGTGTAATCAAACCTCTTTCCTGGTGCTAAGTGCTAACAGCCTTTCTCACTGCTTCTCTGTATAACTTACATTCCGAAAGAAAAGGTTGTGAGCTGTCTCGACTGAATCAACAAATTTATGATCCCGTGATCATCTGCCTGTAATTCAAGATCTTTATCAGCCATTCCCTACAGAATCTTACATTCAGTCTGCATTATATTATGTGCTATCAGCATATATCTTGATGGTCAGTACTCATCGGCGTCCGGGGATGAGCTCGCCGTAGTCCTCGGCGTCCGGGATCGCCGCCGTCCTCCAGGCAACTCATGGCAACTAATGACTAGTCAACAGAACCAATCCGGGCCGCACGGAACAAATCCTAGGATACGCACGTGTGGTCGTTGTTTCAAATGCCGGCCGCCCCACCAGTCTTCGGCGCGTACAGAGCCTAATTGACTGGGTGCAAACCTCTTGTGAAGTCGTGGAAGTGCGGACGAAGGGCAGCGTGCCACAGTGCAGCAAGCCATATGGCGCGTGCTCGGACGGCAAAGGCTTGGCGTAGAGCCTCCCTTCGCCACGGACTGTTGCGACTCCTGAGTTCCCAGGTCCCGAACCTGAGGAACATGGCAATCCAAGTTTGTTTGCCAGGACCACGTTCCAGGCGTTGCCCGCCCAAATTCCGTTCTTACTTGCTCGCTTGGATGGATCCATATTCGTCATACTACACCCAGTGCGCACCGGGGCTCAGGCGTCGTGCGTGCCTGCCTCGCCGGTGAGAGGACGCGCATTCATGCCTGTTGCACCTGTGCCGCACCGGGGCATGTTCTGCTGCCCGCCTTAATCAGCCAGACTCAAACTCGTGTCCCAGATGCCAATGTCATTAGGCTCTGTGCTGCACCACGGCTCTGCTTCAGACTAAGCAGAGCTCTAGAGCAGCACAGAGCGTAAAGACCTTTGCATAACTGATGCATGGGCATTATCGACGTACTGATAATTTTGAAGAATAAGGGAATGCATGCTATTCGGGTGATGTGTTAGAATCAGACGAATTGCCTGGCGCAGCTGATTCATACTAAAACAATGATGCGCATGACCAAGAGGACACACTGTTTTATTTATATATACTCCTACATCCTCTCCGTTATAATGCAATCAAAACAAGGTTCTGACGTTTATTCATTGTCAGTTAACGGAACTCAAAGGGAAAACAAGCTTAATTATGACAAATTGGTTAGGAGAACAGGGATGAAAACTGAGAGGGTGAGATGCTGGAGGAATCTGAAATCTCTGAGACAGGTGCTGTCGAATTGGAGCGCACTGGTGGCAAAGTCAATGTATTGATAATCTGTTGCAAAGGAGATGTATATACAAAGTGGTTGCCTCCGATGTGTCAGCGTTGTGGATGCAAGTAGCGGCAAGATACGGATCCTCTTCGGCGCCAACTCCAAGTTTGGTAGCGCTAACAAAGACTACGGTTGGAGTAAATTAGAGCAGCATGCTTACCGCTTCTATTTAGGTGTCATATGATGCAGTGCTTGCAGTGACCTTGACACTCACCATCACCGGCTTTAAGTTCAGTAGTGTTGTGAAAAGAGTGGTATTTTCCATAAGTGCATGATCTGAACCAATTTGAGAGATAGTCACAGGCTAAATATGAGGAGCATTTGGCATGTATATTCATATACTCGATAAACCAACTAAGTTGGATTTGAAGGGATTAGCTATATCAAAATGTGAGAATTAGGAAATTACATGCAGTAATTTCCGTGTTAATATGGAAATTTGTGAAAACGATTGGGAGAGTATAAAATTATTTTCACTACCACTTCCACTAATAACTACCACTTTCATTTTCATTTCATCGGAATATCTTTTTCACGTGTTGCGGTCGATAAAATTCAAAAATGAGCCTCGGCTAAGCCGGTAATTACCATTTTTGCTTTCATCCCTAGGAATAATGTGATCAATTTAATTTTTGCAATCAGATCTATATGAACTAATTCTCTGTGTAAAATTTTAAAACGTGGTAGCGTGACATGTGATGTGGTAAGAGATAAAACTGATAATTTGCTAGCATGTTTTAAGTAACACATGACCCATAGGTCGTACTTACGTAGAAAATTAAAACATACTTCACTTAGTAACATGTATGAAGTGAACGTGCTAATATGTTTAGGTAAAATATGCTAACTTGTGTTGATAGACATGTACGGTACAAAACATTCGACTGTATGAAAATTGGTTGACACGGTAGCAACAAGAAAAATATTTTCTGTGGATACCATTTCTTGGTTTTATCAGCGCTGCTACTCTCAGCATCATCTCCATCTGAACTATTATCCTTCCACCTCGACTCACCACAAGTGGGGCACTTAGTCCTTTGAGCATAGATATCTCGATATAAAATATAGTCATTGACACATGCATGTATCTTCTGGTAGTCTAGGCCTAAATCACGAATAACCTTTCGAATTTCATGCAAAGTATTGGGAACACAATGACCTTCAAGAAGGATACAAGCAAACAAGTGTAGGATGGCCTCTAAAGCTCTATTGCTAATACCATACATGCACTTAATCTGAAACAACCTCACAATAACTGATATTTTAGTTTCGTCTTTGCATCCTGGATACAACTCCTTTTCTGCCTCATGTAATAAATTAAAGAATGTCTTGGCTTTTTCATTTGGCTCTTCAGTACTATTACTAATTATTTCTCCAGGTATATGTCCCTTGATTATTGATGCAATCAGAATTTTCCTTGAACAATCATCACCGGTTTCTTCATCAGAATCATTATCCTCATATGAATATTTGTCATCACGACCTTCACATTCACTTTTTATGAATTCTAAATCAAAGCCCCTGGAGACTAAATGACTCAGAACCTCAGATTTTTTCCTCTATGACAAGCAATGACATCCTTTACATGGGCACTGTGCTCTTCGAACACATGACTTGCCTCCAAATGTAGTGCTCAAGAAGTCGTCCAAGCCTGTCTGCCATTCCACTGATCTCTTGTCCAACAACATCCAACTTCTATTAGACATTCTTGCACCAATATGTCCATCATGCTTGCTTCCTGCAAACAAACAACCAACACAAAAAAATTACACCTCTTCAATTTCAAAGTTGATCCAATCATGAAATTCTAAATTTTCTCATGTGACCAGAATATGATCAATCAAAAAATATCTATCAGGTATTCATCTTATTTACACTATTAGTTGATATGATCTACCCTTGTGATCTTCTAACCTACAGAAGCATATATGCAATAAGTACTGCAATAGAAAACCTATATAATTACAAGAAACTCAAGTAGAAGGCATACCTAATATCCGCGTGGCACCTAATTTCCACAAATTTGATGGTTATCCGTAGCAAAACTTTCCTACAAACTTGAACTCTCTCTAGAACCCAACAAGAGGTTGATTACAGACCAGGATCATCAAATTTAATAAGTGGAGCAGTAGCGGCAGCAACCTCTTCAGCAATTAACATCCAGGACTCCCCGTGGCTCATCCGTCACGGCCGACACTTGTTGCAGTGGAGAGATGGAGGTGCGCACGACGTTGAGGAACACGATCTCGTCGTGCCTCAGCTGTTTGATGGACTCGGACGCACGAGACTAAGCCGTAACCTAGCTACCACACGAGACACGGTACTCGATCAGGAATCGCTGCGATCGATAGACCCTGAACATGCACTCACGGCCCGAGGGACTCGCCCTGTCTTGGCTGGGCCTTGGACTCGGCCGAGAGGCCTCCAATTCTTGCCTGGACCTGGACTCTACATGTGACTGCAAATAATACCTGGAATTCTTTTATGACGATGATCATTGGGCTTCATGTATTATGGCCTGGACTCACGTAGCATGACCTTGGGCCGCGTGCAGAGCATGCACGTACGAAAATGGGCTTGCCTTCCACATGCAACGATTTCTTGACAAGTATGTTCCGTCTATAGCCCGTCACACATCCTACAATTAACGATTTTTTTTATTGCACTACCCTAACTAATTGCAACACAATATACATGGTGGCATTACAACCTTCATTTTGTGGCAATAGAACCTCTTGTATTGCAACAATTTCTTATTTTGATGTAATATGGACCTACATACCGCAACAAAGCAAAAGATTATTACAAAGACTCCTTTTTATGGCAATACAGTAAACAAAATGGCAACGACTAGCACATCTATGGCAATAAGGCACATATATTGCAACAACAATAAATATTATCACAACCACACAATTCTGTGGCAATATCGACAAACTATTGCCACCATTAGGTAAAGTGATGCAGTTTCCACCCACCTATTGCAACGTGTGTTATCATTATTGCAATGATATATATTTTGTGGCAACAATATCTACCTCTCGCAACCATCTATAAAACGGTGGCAATAACGCCTACCTATTGCCACAAAAAAACCGTTGCCACAATGGGGCTCGTGGCACGAGACCTTTTTCTCGTAGTGCCACCGCGTCACGAACCTCCCGGGCGGCGGATCCGGCTCCTCCCGGCGGCGGGTGCAGCCCCCAGTAGTAGCGGTCGGCAGGCGGGTCGTGATCCACGCCATATGGTTGGGCTCGGCCCGCCCGTTTTCTTTTTTTTTAAATTATTTTTTCTGTATCACAATAGTAACAGGCGAAAAGCATGCTACTGTAACCACCACTAAGGTAACCGTATTTGTTGAACGGTTCCTTATGGTTGTTCAACTGGGACCACCACTAAGGTACTAACTGCATGTCAATGCATTCCACATGCATGTCTTCTAGTCATCATGAGAAGGGTCAGCTCCGAGAACTAGAGAATAGAGCATCAACTTCAACTTGCCCTGGTTAGGCAGACCTGCCTGACCGTATTTTTGCAGGCCTTTTTCTCATGCATTTGGGATGCACAAACACTCATCTCTTCTTGTATGTGTGAATACATATAGGTCCTCTCTAGTGATAATCTGGTGGATACATCCATGTTTGTATGGGGACATTCTTCAGTTTTAGCAGTAACTCCAATGCATCTGCATCCTGAGGTTTTGGAGGAAAGCAAATCTGAACCCATACAACGACCTGAACCAAGATCAATGGATGGTGTTTCTGTACGTTTTATAAGTTGGTACCATCTGCAACACAAATGTGTAACGAGGATCTGATCAAAGTTGACGGCTTTTTTCTAGGATCGGGATCAACAGCATGCAGCTTGATATTTTAATTGACACAATTTAGTGTGCATTTACAATTTTTGTCATGAAAAACACAATGAAACCTCACTGGTTATAGATAGTTGGTCAGCGGTGAGCTGCTTGTTCTCTAGTGTTGTTGAACCATTCCTTATGGTTGTTTAGCTGGGCCCCACATTAAGGTACTAACTGCATGGCAATGCATTCCACATGTCCTCGATCTGGTCATCACGAGAAGTAAAGGTTGCTGGCTCCTAGAGAAGTAGAGAACACAGGATCAACTGCAACTTGCCCTAACTACAGCAGCATTGCATGACCGTTATTTTTGCGGGCGTCAATCTTCTCATGCATTCGGGAGGCACATACACATCTCTTCTTGTATGTGTGAATACATATAGCTCATCTCCAGTGATAATCTAGTCCTATTCCAGTGCGGACATACATATTCGCATGGTGGGCATTCTTCACTTGTAACAGTAACTTTATTGCATCTACGTCCTGAGATTTTGGAGGAAAGCAAATTTTGTGGTGTGGACCCAGCTGATATAGAATACGAGCAATATCGCAACTGATGGATCGACAGAAGATGTTTCGCTATGTTTTCTAAGTTGGTACCATCTACAAAACAAATCTGTAGCGAGGAACTTTCTTCTGCAAGTCCTTTGATAGAGGCTTTGGTTTTGTAAATTTGTAATGAGGGCACTTCTTCTTAGTGCTATTTTCCCTGCTTCTATCTTACAACTCATATCGAGAAAACAAATTTAGAGGACGATCGGACTAGAGTTAACGCCTTCTATATGTTTTCTTAGTCCGTAATCAACAGCTTGTAGTTTGAGATATTTAATTGGCACAATTCAGTGTTCATTTAGTGTCTTTGTCATGAAAAACATAATGATACCTCATTAGCTATAGAAAGCTGCTTTTCGGTTTGCAAAAGTGACGATGACAGGTGCTTGTCATTTGCGAAAGTATCATCTCGGCATGACTCATGTTTTGAGCGGGGCGGCCTATTGGAGAGAAGCTTAGCTTTGCTTTGTTGAATCTAGAAAAAGAGAGAGATGTCTGCAAAATCTGTCCCTGTTTGTTGTGCAATTCTGAAATTGTTACACAGAAAACAACCAGAGGCGCTGAAGCTGAACTCAATGCATATAAAGATTGACTAAAATCATCATGACAGACTCAATGCCAGGCTCTCAGTTTCTTCACAGACCAAACCTCTCCTTCACGTCCTCTCGCGTCACCGTAGGCACGTAAGCGAACTCATCATCCTCGTCATCCGAGGTATCGGCCACTTCGATTTCAGCGAACGCGTTCTCCAACATCTGCTTGAAGTACTCCTCTGTCTCCACCCTCATTACGATGTACTCGTCATCGACGGCGACAAAGCCGTGGGCAACGTACTCCTTGAGCACGAACTCCTGGAACTTGATGGAGCGTTCCTGCTGAACCTCGTGCAGCGCGGCAGCATCAGCGAGCTGCTCCGGCGTCGTTGAAGGGTCGGCAGCGAGGTGCTTGTACACTCTATGGTGTCGGAGAACGGCCTGCGCGCGTCCTCTTCTCCATTAGGATGAAGTCGATCTCGCGCTGCGGCAGGCGTTTGTGGGCCACGATGTAGTCAATGCCAGACAACGGCGTAGCCACCTCGCCGGTACAGGCCTACAATCGAAGCAACCTCGCGGCCGGACACTGATTCCTCCTCCGCCTGTCTCGTTGTGCCCTTCTCATCACCGGCCATCGGTAGACCCATCTGGAAATATTAGGGATTCTTTTCTTAAAAGGAAAATTGGGGGTGCTTTGGAATTTTGAACGCTAGGTTTTCGTTTTTTGGAACGCGAAGCAGCGATTCGTCGCAGAAGCCGAGAGCCCAAACAAGCCCGAACCCAACAATCTAGGCATCGTGTCCGTGCAGGACTCAGATTGGGCAGCTTCAGAAATTTGCGATGATGGGCCGAGTTCAAGCCCATAAAAAAAATGTATGCACGTACTCCCGCACAGGCAAGGCAGATGGCACATAAGGCAACGATTTTTTTCCTTTTTTAAGGCAAAAGAGATTTTATTAATTAACTGCAAATTACAGCAATTGGGGCCCCGAGTTACATTATAGATTCTTGCCCAGACAGGGCAATGTAAATCATGATTTTGTTTCAGACATTTGAAGATACTAGGACCATTTGTATTTTGCTGGATAGTCTTTTTGGCAAATTGACGAGCGAGCGATTTTTGGTTTCTGACAATTTTCTTGTAGCTGCAAGTTCTTCCTTGAAGGTTTGGGATCCTGCGTCCGTCCTCGACTATGGAGAGAGTCACGGCACCGCCCACCCATCTTCGGAGGACAGAATCTGGGGTCCCGTGAGGTGGAGCGCGAGCTCATTCGTGACATGGCTGAGCTGAAGAGGCGCAATGGCGACTGGCACGAGAGGTTCCAAGCGTGGGTGTGCCTGCAGCTGGAGGAGAAGGGATAAATTATAAATATATATATATATATATATATTATTTTACTATGAAATTTGATCATCAACCTTTATTTTAAGGTGGTAAAAAATATCGTATAAAGCTCAATTATAAATATTTCTACAGAAAAGATATTTTTAAAAGAATTACTTACACAGGCTATATGATAACACTAGTTATCTTGGCTAGTCCACAAAAAATAATTAGCCTGGATTTCGTTTCAAAATTTTCTACTTTGTACTTCAAAAATTGATGTCAATAATTCTCATTACACGCAATGAATGAACGTGTTTCACGTAATAAGGACATTCTATAGGTCAATATTGTCATTAGAATGTAATAAAACAGTAAATTATATGTATAAACAAAATATGAATGTTAGAACAAGTCTCTCATCATTTGTAGGACATTGTTAACGATTGTTATCAAATTTAAATATCAAGACACACTAAATTATTAATATGAGAACTATGTGAAGTATAAGTCTTGCACTCCACCATTAAAAAATTTAATATGAAACTTTCGATGAATCAAGCAAAATGTAGCATTGTATTATGCACGTCATTCCCAATTATAACATAAGGCAGTCATGACTAGCAGCAGGTTGTATTTTACAACATTTAGTTTGACACCTTTGCCATGTAGTCGTGGTGAGAGAGGCTCAAATAGTGAAGTACAACATGTATTCCATGATAGGAATAAAAAAAAACATAGTAGCAATATATCAGCATGCCTGCCAAGACACAACATTGTTGTGTAATGAAGCAATTATCATTGCGTTTCTGTTCAATCATGTATGGAGTAGTCATATTTATATTGATAATATCCAATCCAATGATATTGGTAAATCAAACTTAGTGACTTCCCAGCAATGTAACTAAATAGATGTGATGATATGGAGATTGTTTGTAAGGTTTGTTATAGTACTGATTAATAAAATATGATCTTGGAGTGTTGCTATCTTCATGCATCTGATATAGGTTTGAATTGTTTAAGTAGGAACATGCATAACCTAGATTCACTTGTGTTCCATAGAGTGTTGCACATGCCCTAGAGGATGGTGTCGTGGATGGGCAGAAGTCTGCGTGTAATGGCTTTCTATCTTTTTTCCTTTGTCCACCTAGCATGGCCCCTATCAGAGTTCTAACAAAGCCTGACCAAAGTATTTTCTTGGACGACTTTCATTCATTGAATGCAATAAGAATAATAAGAGAAATGCCAAATTAATTCTACCGAATCAGATCAACCTAAGATTCAAGGTAACTCTGACTGATGCTTATGTTAACTAATACACATTTAAATATGTGATGTTGATTAGCATGTTATATAATTTCCATCATTTAGATGAGGGCATGGGTTATCTAATTATACATGTCGGTAACTACTTAATTAATATCTTTTTCATATACAATGATATTGTTTTCTCTATTTTAGATCCTCTAAAGAACTATGTTATTATGTCATAACAAACATTTGGCACTAGCCAACTAGAACTACTAGTAATGATGCCAACATTATGATCAAGCACTTGAGTATGCAGTTTTACTTTGGTTTATAATGTGTTTTGTTAAGAAAAGTTTGGGAAGATATTCAATTATTTTATCATGCAGGCCAAAATGCATAGAAATAGTGGTTTACAGTTTGGCAACATAATCTCGTATTCTGTTACGTGGGGTTGGTTTGTATCAATATGATCCGCTTTTGAGCTGTGGTCTAATCCTGATCTATTTGTTCATAGCAATGATCTTTGTTTTATATAAATTTTCAAATAGTCTAAAGTATAGCTTAAAAGTTTCTGTTATGATGCATGCTTGTTGACATATTACACCAGGTCATTTCACGCTGTACCAAAATGAATTTGCTGATTCATATTGTGGTTTATAGAAAAGTGTGCCCTTACTTTTCTAATTATTAATAGCAATAGTTGCAAGGTACAGCTACCATTAGTTAACCAATTGAATGACCCAAGTCATTATAAGAGCAAGTATAGTGGAGCACAGTCAGCAGGCGAAATGACTGGCCACGTCATTTGAATCTGATGTGGAAGAGAGAAAACCAGAGAGAGAATGAGGCGGGTGACTTGCTAGTCGCTGGCTTGATGCAGCAGAACCGAGACAAAACTCTCTCCCATCCAGCTGCAAGCGAATGAACCAGGGTCTCCTCCTTTTCTATTGGCTAGTAGAACATGCAACCATTAATTCTTGCAGCCACCTCTACGCCTATCCACTATATGCAAGGACTGAATGCATGGCCGAAAAGTGACCTGGCTGTTACATTTCGCTAGCAACCGGTGAAATCACTAGCCATGCTCTAAGCATGGTTAATAAATCCTGTGTGGTAGCATTCTGGTAATTGGGAACCAAAAATTCAATACATCATTTTGTTCAAGTCCAGCACAAACCTTGTAGAAGCATCATTGAGAGTGTTTCCAGTAAGGAACCTATGAATTTTCAGCAAAAAAAAAAAATCGGCTGACGCCTGACGGAACTTCTAAGGGCGTATACGATGTCTCATATTTCTCCAAATCCCCAACTTACTTACCCTGGAGATGAATAGTCTGTTGTTCCAAACATTTCACATTCGACAGAATTAAAACACTAACCAATATTGGCTACCGGCTCCTCTGTTAGCTAGTGAAAGTCGGAAATACTGTAACTTTATGTAAGCAACCTGCAGTAGCTAGAATTAGCAAATTCAACTGAATTTTGAATTTAGCTGAGGGAACTTCATGAGGGAACATGATGCCTCATAGCTAAGGCAAACTTTTTTTAGAGGGAAAAATAGTGGAAATCTGTGCTAAGGCCAACTTAGCGCTGATGCTGGACATTAAAAATAGTGGAAATCTTTCGCAGTCCAGACTTGAGAATGAGGCACTAAAACCACTATTGGCTACCAACTAAGAATGAGACACTAAAACCACTATTGGCTACCAGCTATACTCCTTGGCATAAACAAGACCACGGACTCTGGATTCTGCAACTGTAAGCAACATGTAGTGGCTAGAACTTGAAAATTCAGGGAATAATGAAGTAGGATATCGATGGAGAAGTTGAAAATTCAGGGAATAATGAAGTAGAATATCGATGGTACAGTTAAAATGAGGAGCACTCAGAGATCTGTCTGCAATAATGCAAAAATCAGGCCCATATGTTATATCAGTATATGGCGAAGTAAGTGCGTGTGAATGCTACATGGAGGTGCAGTATAAACTATAAAGCACTTGATGAAATCGTATAGCGTTTGTTTGTACATAACATGGTGTGTGTAGCCTGGTCCGGAGTTGAAAGAGCGCTCTCCAACGGAATCGGAGGACCTTGCCCTACTGCTTAGAACTTTCGAAGCACCAAAACAGCATATATATATATGCGCGGTTGATGGACCTCCATTTTTATGGTTTGCGAACCTCCGGCACGGCCGCGTCGGCCTTCTCCTTCCACTCGCCGTCCTTCTCCTTGGACGCGTACACCTCCGCCACGTCGGCCCTCGCCTCGGCGGCGGAGATGAGGGCCAGCTCAGCCTTGGCGGCCATGAGGCTCGCGTAGTTGTTCTTGGACGCGTACACCTCCGCCACGTCAGCCCTCGCCTCCGAGGCCGAGATCATGGACATGGAGTGCAGCTGCCGTTCCCCGCGGCCGGCGATTCGTGGGCCTAGGTGGCGGAGGAGGACGGATCCGGCGGCGCGGGCACGGGAAGCCATGGCTAATGGAGGTGGGAACAAAGAAAGGGTCTGGTCTCTGGACTGTAGTGTGTGCTTCTGGTCTCACTGCTTGCTGCGGTGAATTGTAAGAATCTCTGCTCTCTGGCCTCATTTTATGGTTGCAGCTGAGGGTCTCCCCTGGGTCAGTACTTGCATATTCTAGCTGGGCCCACGTGCCGCGATTCACGTGATCAAACGCAATACGAACCCAGGGTCTAGTGGGCTAGTGGCCGGACACGGAACACGGGGACATGGCTAGTATCGTGTGGATCTTCCGCAAGCAAACAACAACAACCTAGCCGCACGAAACTGGATGAGTTCGATTTGCTGGCACGGTCAGCATGCGCACACACTACCACCTAGCTAGTTGCACGGTCTTTAATTAGCTGGAGCCGAACAAATGTCTGATGAAACAGGCACCAGACCTTTCATTCGTTGCTGACTGGATAAAGACGAACCAAAAAACAAATCGTTTGGTGGATTCTGGCTTTGTTGGTCGACCAAGTAAAAATGGGGATCGTAACAAGTACTAGTACGTGGCTTGAGAAGAGATAAGCATCTTGTCCACTAGAAATACGGCAACGCGTTCACGATGGAATCGTGACCTCCACCGTGCTACAACACACGCTTGGCGACGTTTGAGTGAATTGAGTCGTCTGTTTGTACCTGCACTGTGCAGTTGTGCAACTGTTTATTCCTCTGACTCTTCTGCTCGTTCGTACTGGGGCCGTTCTGTTGTACCTGTGTTGTGCAACTGTTTATTCTGCAGCATCTGCTCGTTCGTATTGGGCTAGTCGAAGTAGTTGCATGTCCAGAATCCAGTGAAAATATATAGCCCACAAACGAAGGCGTTCCTGATGAAGCCCAAACATAAATCTTACCCGGCCCATGTGTGTGCGCAGCCTCGCTCCAGCACCAGCACGAGGGCCCAAACATAAATGGAAAATCCCATCATTGCCATTGGGATAAATGTTTATCCTCAATTCACCACTGACTAAAGTCTTATCCCGTGGATGCCACTAATCTAAAACATTTCTACCCTTGACGTCACTGCAGCTTTGAATCAACCCAACAGATTATATATTTGCCATTTGGTCCGTTTCTTCCTCACCTTGCTGTCACTGCAGCACTATGCCCGACGAGCGCGACCTCGCGGCGCACGCCCTGCCCTGCACGCCCGGGCTCTGCCCAAAAGGTGTAGAGTCAGGAATTCATTCTATTATCTAAAAAAATCAATTTAGTCGGTGGCATATTAGGGATTAAACTTTTAGCCAATGGTTTTAAAGGAATCTGCCCAAACATAAACTATTGCATTCTGTAGTCATATGTTTCATTGAATATTTCATTGAGGATTGTTAGCATATAAGATTTTAACCAAAAAATAATTTACATAAAAATCAAGAACACGTATACGCATAGAAAATTGTAACATCTTTTGTTGTTCTATAACTGAATTTAAGATTAGTTATAGTAATATCAATTAATTGACTTTTATCTCTATTTGTGGACCGTGGAGAAAACCAGCTCCATTAGTTGACAAAACCATGCATTGCTAGATAAACTTGACCAAAAATTAACTAAAACTGTAGCATCCAAATTTTGTTTCTAAATATATGTTATCTTTGTACTCTTCGTCCTCGTTAAAACATTGTTGGCAAGTAGTTTTATATTAGTAGCATATGTTCACTAGTCACTACTTGTGAAAGAACCTAAAATATCAATTACAAAAAATGAGGTATGATGCAGATCAAGTTAGACATTGCATCACCGGTATATAACAAATTATATTTTGACTAATGCATCTTAAAAATATCTTTGCAAATATCGATCCTAAATTTCCGGACCATTTACCATTTTGTTCGGTACTTACTCGAAACTGGTCGAAAATCAGAATGATAAAATCGAAAATTGAAACGAAAACAATTTGGCAGAATTTCCGACCGAACCTTCGAATTCTATATTTATTCGTGATTTACCGAATAATTTCCAATTAATTTCCAAAATTGAGCCTTCTCAAGTCTGCAACCTATGAAACGTTGAACCTCACGAACCTAATTCCTTATTTTCCCTGAGCTCTTACGTGGCCAACCCAGCTGGCCAGGTGACATAACCGGAACCCTTGGCCTCGTACTCGGCGCGCGCCGAATCCTGAAACTCCTTGAACTTGGCGTTGTTCTCCTCGAATATCTCGCGAGGACGCGCAGCGACTCGGTGCTCTTGTCGATGAACTCTTGGGAGAAGAGCTGCAGGGGGTCGTTGATCATCCTGTTGTAGTACTCATCCGGGTCCTGGATGGTAGACGTGTCAGGTTCTCCGGTACCCAGCCCAGGATGGTAGACGTGTCAGGTTCTCAGCCTCGTCGCCGCCGGTAGCATGCTCCGCGGCCGCATCCACCGGTGGAGCGTGCTTCTCATCGATCGTCCGGTGTGCTGTCTCCCACAGTTGTCACCACAGGCTCGTCTTCGGCACTGGCTACCGAATCTGTCGAAGAGCGTGACTTGAGACCCATCGGAGCCTCGTCGTCGAACGCCGGCTGCCGGAGGATTTTGAGTCGATTCTGGATGGACGGATTGAGATTGCTTATGTGAGGAGGAGGAGGCAGCCTGCTTCAGTTATGAACGGAGACACGAACTCGTGCCCTTTCCCGGGCCCGAATTTCTATATCCAATTCAAGATCCGTAACGGGCTTCGAGTCCGACGTGGAAAAAACGCACGACTCTTGCGTATCAAGAACAAGAAGATCGGAAGTTTACCTATTATGCCAAAATCGTAGTCTGCTTCATACCATTTTGTTGCAGTTTTGGCCCTAGTCTTAACTTCTCTCATGGCGGATGCATTAAGTTTGTGACCAAGCAAAAATTATATATATCAATTCTAACGAGATTTGTAGAATCATAGAAGACTCGTGGACAGTGCAATTCCGTAATATAAACATATACAAATCCAAAACTGATGTTCCACTTAATCTTTCGGTCCGTAGAATTGTCACTCAACTGAGGATTCTAACAAATCAGTTGAAGGAACTTCACCAGGCCACATGGTATCACGTTGCTTCTAAGGCCAATTTAGCGGATTTGTTTTTCTATATAAATACGAGGGAAAAAAGCACTAGTGACGTGGGTCACCTCATGAGAGCGCCGACAATGTTGAGAAAAAGCAAACCAAGCAAAGCAGAAAACGAACATATCACATTATAATCCGAAAGTCGGGTCAAAGCATATATAGAAAAAAATATTCTAGCATTGGCTACTGTGCTAACTCAGCACAGAGCAGAGGGACATGATAAAAGCTTATTTATTTGCTCAGCCAACAGGGCAAGTAAAATCACATGTTACTCCTCTCAATACCGTTTGCAGCTACGGTTTAAGGAAATGTAACACACCACCAATTTCATATTCTACAAAGGTAGAAAATATTTTGTTCTTTCAGTTAATTGAGACAAGGAATGATAGAGTGGCGATTAATCCGCAGCATTGGCATTGCCTAATACGTAGTCACAAAAGTGAGAACCGGGAGGTGCAGGGGGTCATGCCCCCCCCCCCAATTTCTTCACAAAACTAGTGCTTAGCCTTTGTTTATTTGTTTAAGGCATGGTAATTTTAATTGTTAGATCCATAAATATCTATAGCCTACCGGCACATTTGCGCAGCTAGCCTTGATACATTTTAGAATAAGAATATTAAGATTATGTTTTCAAATTATACTATATTTTATATTAATAAAAGTATTACACTATTTCATTAAAATCATAACCTTCACCAATTATGAATATTTTCTATCTTGATTAGGTTGATTTTTGAAGACTAATTGAGTGGAAGTAATCATGTTTTTGAAGTAATATCAAGCAACACAATTAATTGTCCACTTCTTCTATAAACAAAAGGAATAATTTTCTTGTCCAAAATAATGACAATTTTTTTCACAAATATGGGCCATTAGTTGGATGGGTAGTTTTAGAATTACACTAATAAATAAGTAATTTATATCTTTGTTCCCCGAAGTTTCGACATTGGGTCCAGTCCACCAATTAAATCTGTTGGGTGGATTGAGCGAAATGGTACTAATAATAATGATGAATTAGATTATTATAAAGTAGATTAGATTTCTGATTTTTTATTTGCATATTATAGTAATAATTTTTATTATAAGTATGTATATATTACTTTGATAGTATACCTTTAGTGTGACAAAATAATTATCAATAGTTGATTTTTGAAATCAGATCTAAAATCGTTGGATCCAATTAATAGCTACTAGCACGACTCCATCCATTGTGGACTGCTCCTGTTGGTGTCAGGATGAAAACATCAAGCTAAAAACTACCCGACGCTTGCATACAGCCCAACGTAGTATTGGAAATATAGAGCTTTGTGAGAAAAAGCAAACAAAGGACACACACGGGCCGGGCCAGGGTGGTTGGTTACTGCTAAAGGCAACTGCCGCAGCTATCTGCTCACTTGCTCAAGTTGTGCGCTACCCCTAGGAAGTGTTTAATTTCGTGACAAGGCGGTCAGGACAGAACCCTTCTACCTTTTAGGGACAATACAATTCTCGTTAGTTGCTCTCTAGTTAAACATTTCGTCCAACACACTCAGCTGGAGAACCTGATCAGACACGAGAGACTCTATCTTGTTCTTCGCCACGCTCTTCCAAGAAGATGCCAACACCACTCAGCTCGAGCGTCTCGGCCTTTTAACCCCTCTGGCCATGGCCGCGTCCCAGTGCTCCGATCCTGTGTCACAGCTTGCCGGAGCAAGATCCTCTTGGCGATGTAGACATCGTCGACCTCGACGTAGCTCTTGGCCTCGAACTCGGCGCGTGCCCAGTCCTGGAACTCCTTGAACTTGACGGCGTTGCGGTCGGACACCTCATTGATGGTGCGCAGGGACCGGGTGTTCTCGTCGATGCACTCCTGCGTGAAGATCTGCAGGGACAGGGGATCGTTCATCATCCTCGTCCAGGTCCTGCACGGGCGTCGGCTTCCACGCCAGGATGTAGGCGACGAGGCCCTGCGAGAGACGCGTCAGGTTCTTCCACTTCTGGACACCGGCGGCAGCTTCCGTCGTTGATAAGGAAGCCGCCGGTGTCGTGCCAGCAGCAGCGTGCTTCTCTTCCTGTGATTCATGAGTGTCGGAATTCCTATTGTCGGACCAGCGTCAGAACAAGAGTGACAGAGTTTGGTGCGTCAGGAGAAGGGGCGTTTGGGTGTTTAAATACTAACCTCCCTGTTGGAGTGTATTTTTTTCCACTCGGCAAAAAGCAAAGTTCCTTTTATCCTTTCAAAACTTTTCCTACTCACCACATACAACATGTGTTACTCCATGTTAAAATTTAAAGTTTTTTAATATTTGTTTGATATATTTAGTTAATTAATTACATTTCAAGCAATTTTTTGAATCAAGTCAAATTTGAACTACAAGTTATTCAAATAATAAAACACAATGAGTATAAAATTTATATTCATGATATTTAGCCTAATTTAGGACCTTACTAATGAAAAAAAAGAAAGAAATTTGGTATATTTTTTGTAAAAAATATGACCACTAACGTGTATCCAAATGATTTTTAAGTTCTAAAAAAATGAAAAAAAGTCAGAAAATCATGAGATTTATTATGAGATGATCGTATCACACATGGAAGCTACAACAAAAAGTAAAAAAGGCTTTGCAAAACTTATCGGATACATTGCTCACAAAATAGAGAACATCCGAAGAAGAACCTTAGAGTTGATAATGACTCATTAAAATTTCGAGTCAAATTGATGGATGACTATTATTTTTATTTCAAATTATTTTTTATAGTTAATAGATCACATCAATAGTGTCATGCCAAAATTTGATTATTTTTAAAATTTATTTGCTAATTTTTTTTAAAAAAATTGAAGTACACAGGTTTTTTTGTTGAGTGTCAAGGATAAAGGATAGCAGTTGGCACGGATCTTTGCACTCAACAAAGAAACTCTTTGCCGAGTGTTCTTCTCCGCACTCCGCAAAGATGACACGTCATTGATCCATCCAGTAGAATTGAAGGTCTGTCATTGGTCCAAAATATGAGGTTGGGATCTCGCCCTCTGCTCTCTTTCTGCCCTGCCCGACCCCACAAAGGCAGGCGGTCGGTGGTGGCCCCGCCTAGGGTGGGCAAGACCCCGGTGGGAGTGGCGGCCCTGATCAGGGCAGGCGCAGGCGCGACCACCGCGAGAGGGACGGTGCCGGCCATGCGTGGTGGCGAGACCAATGACCCTGGTTGGGCGGGGGGGGGGGACCTCGGCGTATTGGGGCGGCCCCGGCCATGGTGGGCGTGGGTGCGGGCCTGGCCAGCATGGTGGCCCCAGTGGCTCCAAGGTGGGCGACCCGTTCGATTGGCCAGCAAGAGGCGTAGCGGCGGCCACCAGCCAGGCAGGGTGTTGTATGGCTGGCGTGGCCCAGACCTAGTTTTTTTGTCAAAAAAATGTTTGCGTGTAGGATTTGCGACGGAATGCACCAGTAACTTTTCAGTATTTTTTTTGGTTCTTTTCTCTTTTGGTTGTCAGTATGTGCCATGCGCTAATAGCATTGTACAAGTCAGAAAAGATATAAATAAGAGTATGCAAGTGTGCTAATAACACAAATAAATTAGAACGCTGTACACCTTAGCAAACTGTCATTTTTTTTATCACCTCGCCTGTTCTGTGCTTAGTGCTGCAATGCTTCCATCGCTATAAAACACCATGGTTTCGCTCTCAGTAACGGCACAGTGATACCCGGAACCCTCGAGATCCTGCAGCGCCTGACAGCCTTCTGGCATTTCGTTTGACAGTCGCCGGACCTCTTCCGCGACCTCTCCCATGGCCGGCCTTGTGGTACATGGAACAACAGTGCATCGGCTGGCTAGTTCTGCAACTTGATGGATGACCCTCATGCCACCTTCCTCGATGATTATGTCAGAGTCTTGGATTTCAATTAGCATGCCATCCAAGATGGTCTCCTGAAACATTATCCTAAGGTTCTTTTGTTGTTTGGCTGCTGGCTTCTTTCTGATGAATAGCTCCATTAGTACCACCCCTAAGCTGTAGACATCGGTCTTATATGTGATTTGGAAGTCCAACAGAAACTACCCTTGGGCACCTGGACGTTATTATCGATGGTTGTGCAACCGAAGTCGGACACCTTGGCAACCCCAAGTCGTAATGGATCGGGAGTCCGATGACAAAAGGACGGAGGAATCTCGAAGTTTTGTTGGACTGCATGGGATTTCTTCAGCTGCGCAAATAATTTACAACTGAAAATCTGTTGCCTGAACTCCTCTGAAAGGATCATTGTTTATTGCTACCCACAAAAAGGATGGCAATACAAGCTTCCACTCATATAAGGCCAGAAGTTTCAGATATCCGTAATTTTTTATGCAATTCAATCACTATCAGAATAACAGTGCATTTAATCAGATGAACGGATAGTGGTCTGTGATTCGTGAGTGTGGAATTCTTGTTGTCGGACCAGCGTCGGAATAAGAGAGACAGTGTTTGGTGCTTCAGGAGCTGGCGCTTTTTTGTTTAAATACAAAACATGAGTAGAATACACCAGCGGTTCTGAAACTTGTCCTTATGTATCATGTGCTGAAGTATCATCTAGGTCTATGAACTTTCAGACGACTGTACAGAAGCGACCATAAACTTGTTCACTCGTGTACAAACTCCCCTGCTAGAGGTACTGGCAGCCGACTCAGTGTCCATGATCACCAAAAATTTGTATGCCCGGCCAGCCAGATAACTGTTAACTGAAACAAACAGAGCTCGGCTGACTGTAACGTAGTTAACTGAACTGGCCGACCTAACTGAAACTTGAGTAAAAGGCTAGCGTAACATTACTGACACTATGTAAAAGGTGCAAAAACTAAGGTAACAATGAGTATATTAGATGATCAATTCTTCAGAAAGGGAAGAAAGCAGAGCTTAAAACTGCAAGTAAAGGTGTGGTGGTCCTTTAGCCCGCTAATAAAGCCTTGGTTTATGTTGTTAAAAGTTAAGCTCTGCTTGCTTCCCTTACTGAAGAATTGATCATGTAACAAACTCATTGTTAACTCAGCCTAGCACCTTGTACACAGCATCAGTAGTGTTGCGTTAGCCTTGGTTTCCACTAAATCAGTCTTGTTCCTGGTTAATGGACCATCACACGGATATGGTCAAGTGGCGGATCATAGAAGCGTTGTGGACGAGATCCTCGCTGATGATGGCAGCGGGAGTCAAGGTACACAATGCTCAGGTCTTGGTTGATCGCTGGTCTACCACGCGACTTCGTCAAACATCCTCACGCGGGTTGACACACTTGGTTTTGAAGTGGTCTAGTATCCCCGATATGGTGCCATGGGTGTCATTGGGTGGTCCTGACACAAGATCAAAGCAATGATTGCTACTGACCATTTAGAGTCAGAGAGAGTTTCGTCCAAATCAATACTTTTATAAAATGCTATTAATATTAAATATTATTTCCATTACTAATTTCAGTTTATATCATCACAAAAATAAAAAATATTATTATAAAACTATCACTTTGATAAGCTTATCATCAGTATGGTCAAGTACTAGCTAGTAGTTGTCGATTCTCGATATCATATCTATATGGTCGGATCAACCTACTGAATAATAGTTTCCTAAAACTCTTGACCAATATTTTGAACCGAAAAAATTCCTTGTCTGGTTATTTATGGGAGATTGAAAGAATCAGGGCGCAAGTTTAGAGGAATAATCGTGGTCATTGGGCATATGTTGAAAGAATTAGAGGTGTGATGTAAATTTAGTGGAATAATCATCTCCCAAGGAAAGAAAAGCGAGACGACTCAAAAAAAAAAGGAAAGAAAAGCGAGCAGTGTGAGAGCACAGGACAATAGCAAGCAACGGTGGGGAGTGAATAAGTCAAAGGAAGAAGATTCAGGGTAGGTGGTGGACAAAAATAAAAGTCGTGGATCCCATGCGGACAAAACAGAACACTTTCGCTAGAGCCTACACCTATGTGACGATTCATATGGATGACTGAATAGGCACACATGCAGAAAGCAGGCTGAGAACAGATGCTCAAAGAATGACGGTTAACATTCCTGTTGGCAGAATTGAGAATAGTCTTCTTTCTTGTGTGATTGTGTCTTTCTTCTTCATTATTGTGCCACCACAGAAGAAGGAAAATAAAACCTGATCTCACTAGTCCTTCGTGGTATAGTATGTCTTTGATTATTCTACCAGTCAATAGCATTTGTTCCAGCTCTGGCATAGATGTCTTGCCAAGATTGTCATCTATGGGTTCTACATAAATGGGTGTCCTACACCTGGCAAGAACAGTGATTATTTGTCAAGCAAGGTATTTGGTTGATTGGTCTTTGCTTCAATGGATGGATGGGATTAGCGCATGTGATTGATACGTTCCCGACGAGCTGGTAGTGAGAAAGGATCTTCGAATGACTTCAACAGGCTTCTGATGTTGGTCGATATATAATTATATATAGATTCTCCCGCACACAACCCGAAAGTGTAGTAGTGACACACCAAAATTGGCTGGTGGCAAAATATAGGAAACTAAGGGCAAAATATCTACTTCAGCACTAACACTCGTATTTCTTCAAATTCTGGTGTGTATACATGTTCCTATAGGGTATGAACACAATAACACATATTGACATTTCAGCATGATTTTGTGGAAGACTAAAGAATCTGTTGAAACAACATCAAGTTGAGGTCGTTCAAATGACAAATTTGACTTTACCATACCGAAGCCCTTACTGGTACGATCCAAATTAATACATGAATGAATCGCCTAATTTGGATATCAGATGCGAGAAATATACGAGATTTGCCAGTTTCCGGTTGGGTGGAATTTTGCATTTGCTCCGGTCAGATTTTTGGTACAATGCAACTTCACTGCTGGAATAATTAATGTGTACCGTTGGAACAATGGAATTGTACTGCTAGAACATTTGGTTCTTAGCTGGAACATTTCATTTTTTTCATAGAATATTTTTTTAACCACAAGCGAATGAAAAATTTAAATGGTTGTACTAATTAGGATCTAACGGTGAAAAATCTAGCTCGAATGTATGCATATTTCCACTCAGATGGAAACTAGACAGACTATATGGTGTGGTACCACATCCTTTTCCCCCTTTTCAGATGGAGTTGACAGAGTAAAAGGCAGGAAATACTAGTACTTGAGTGTCTACGCTAGCGACCTCGGAACAACCAGTCACTGTGCCCGACAGGGACGCGCATGTTTTCCGTCTCAGGCAAGCAGACTCTTCTATATTCTCCATTGACCAAGTCTGATGTTAAAAACTAGGCAGCCTTTACAGGTTGCTTTTTCCATCCCTTTGTGGTTCTTGAGTGTGACAAAGCCGGGTTAGGTAGGAAGGATCGTGCTTTTGATATCATCGCCTCATCGATCGGTTCGTTTTCCAGGACAGCGCACAACGCCCAGTACATTAGAAACAATACAAGAGCAGAGTTAATTAGTGTCCATCCATGGCAGGCGGTGCAGTATTGGCAGTACTACTGTGGCTAGGCTTGGCACATGCAGCACCGCAGCTCCCCGCCGCAGCCGTGACAGGTGGATCGCTGCCGCTTCCCGACGACGGCGGATGCCAGAGAAAATGCGGCGGCGTGGACATCCCGTTTCCGTTCGGCTATGGACCTGATCACTGCATGCTGCAGCTGGCCTTCCTAGTCCAGTGCAATGACACTGGGAATGGCGTCTACAAGCCGTTCCTGGGATACTCCGACAGCGAGATCATCAACATCTCCCTCTCCAGTGGTGAGGTGCGGGTACTCAACACCGTCTCTTATTACTGCAGCGACACCGAGTCCCGGCAGTGGACTTGGAACCTGACGGGGACGGCGTTAAAGTTCTCCGACACCGCCAACAAGTTCACCGTCGTGGGGTGCCGGACCCTGGCGTACATCGGCGACAGCACAGACGACACAGCCACGTACAAGACCGGGTGCGTCGCCATGTGCCGGTCGGACAACCTGATGGCCCAGCTCAGAAACGGCACCTGCTCCGGGATGGGCTGCTGCCAGACGCTCGTCCCGTCGGGCTTGCAGGCATACCGAGTGTGGTTCGACGAGAGCTTGAGCGCGTCGAGCAACATTAGCGAGAGCCCCTGCAGCTACGCGGTGCTCATGGACTCATCCAACTTCTCATTCTCCACAAGCTACGTGACCTCAAGGGAGTTACATGATAAACAGGTGCCGGTGGTGCTTGACTGGGCCATCATCGGACAGGATGACTGCGACGTCGTGTCCACAAAGCCTGATTACGCATGCGTCAGCAGCAACAGCCGGTGCATTGGGGCAGCCGGCGGACAAGGCTACCTCTGTAACTGCAGAGAAGGATACCAGGGTAACCCTTATCGTCTCGATGGTTGCCAAGGTGAGCCCTCCATCCATTGTATGAGAAAGTAAACTTTCCCACCGATGGGATGTCCCCTCACCCGTGAAAAAAATATAATATATATTTAGAAAACTTTGAAAAATTATAAATTTCGGTGTGATCATATTTTGTACGGTAGAAAGTATATTACATGAAGTTTCAACTTTAACTTTAACTTTATTTAAAAGTTATAAAATTAACAAATCGCAGAGGAAGATGACAAATTAGCTGTTTTGTCCTTTTCTTTTGTCTTTATTCATAATTTGTTATTTTTATATCTTTTAGATAAATTGAATTTAAAGGGTAAAACTTTCAATACATGGTTTAGTATCATACAAACTACACGCACATCAAGTTTCATAAAATTTCAAAAACTTTAAATAATATTTTAAATATTTTTTAAATTTTCTCTCTCCGATGGGATGTCCAATCGATGGGAAAAAAACCATGTCCTCCATTGTATACATAAGTTCTGTTGGATATTGAAGAATAAAATTTAGAAAATCTTTCCCATGCAACTAGTTTTATGGGTTCTTTAACGTAGTCATCATTAGTTTTTCCCCTCATTTTCTATATCACTAGTCCTTCGACCCGTTCAGTCGACTAGAATTATACCTTGCTTATTAAGCCAAGGATAAAGGTACCAAATGATATAAAACCGGTGGAAAGAGTGAAGGTCCTTTATTGGTTTGTATTTTTTAGGTAGAGAGTTACCTGAAGTGGACCTCCAAGTGGATAATTTAGTGAAATAAATCTAATGAAACCTTCGGACAATGGTTTTAAAGGGTTCCTGTGTGCACCAGTTTGTTGGATTATTCCTTCTCTTGAGCTACATCCAAAGATGGAGAGAGGATTTTAGTGCCTACCAATCAAGTATGGCACATTGATGAGTGGTGCTCTTTTTTTAAGATATGCAATGTGGTATGGCAAATTACCTGGGTAAAAACTTTGAATTATCTCTAATCATGTCGCACCTGGGTAAGTACTTTTGAAGATTTAGTCATACACCATCACACTATGTTTCTTTTTTTTGTGAAATACACAATATGTTGTAACCACGCTAAGTATAGGAATATGATACTGATACTCCTAAACTGGATCTATTATGGGATTGGCCTATTTTTAATCTCTGGTCATGTGATAGAGCTAGCTATATATATATACTTGACTCTTGAATTTGATGTTTTATTATAGATATCAATGAATGTGACAATCCTAGAAAGTACAATTGCTTCGGAAAATGTACCAACCAAAATGGTTCATTCACTTGTGTTTGTCCTTCGGGTAGCCGAGGAAATTCATCTATTATTGGGGGATGCCAGAAAGACATTTTTCCTCCTCGAGCACAACTAGCTCTTGGTATGCAAATGTTCCTAACTAAACTTTGTTGTTATAGTTTCATTCTCTTTACATTTATTTGCAGATTTGCAAAATGAAATCAGTTTATATGACTCACTACAGAGTCCACAAAAATAAATAGTAGGTTACAAAATTGTACCCTTAAAATTGGAAGGAACAACTGTTCCCTAAACGCTGTTGAGCTTTCTAGGTATCATGTGTATGATATGTATATCTTGTTTGTACATAGAATATAAATAGATAATCTCCTTGATCTCGAGATATGATATCCTTTACTGTTTTCAAGTTACTTGTTAGTAAATAAATCCAAATTTTCAGTTTTCATATCTTCTAGGCTCCTGTGCTTAAAGCTATAGAAAAAACTAGGTTGATCAACATCACAAGTTGTCTATAACCTTATTACACTTTAACTAGGTTTGTTTATCTGCAAAATAAAAAAATGGATCCTTCATTTTGTGAGTAAATTAGCTAACCAACTATCGTATATGTTTTAGAATATAAGTATTCCTGACTATGTAATTTATAAACAGTAATGTTTGTGCTCACTAGAGATTCAGTAGGATCATGTTCATATTTTCATCAAAGAGTTGAGAGTTTCTTCCCCAACTTGTTAGTTTAATAAGAGTAAGAACAATATAAGCCAGGTTAGTCCAACAACAAAAAATCTTGAGCTAACCTTTTTATGCAACATATCCAGCACGTTCGACAGGTCATTAAATGCTCATATTTTTAAATAGAGATTGTAAATTTGGGCCTTAGGCCAGTCTCAAGAATAGTTTCATTGACATTTAATAAGGTGTCAAGTCAACAAAAATGTTGATATGCATGATAGTTAAGAGGAGAGAATTAGAAGGATTTCATGGGAGTGGAAATCAGTTGACAATGTTTCATCAACATTTTCTTATATTGAGATTTTTTAAAACATGTTTGAGATGTCAAACATGTTTTAAAAAATCTCAATATAATAAATTAATTTTTTGGATCACCAATGAAAATGTGATATGAAATTGGAAACCGTGAAAGAAAATTGTGCATTGAGACCGGTGTTAGCTCTTTATCTATAAGCGCCTGATGCATTTATGTATCTATTTCTTTCGTTTCAAACTTGATATATGATTTATAAAACCAATATCTATACTTTGTTAAAATTTCCATGTATTCGTTTTCTATATGCCATTGTGGTGGGGTCGTATTCTTTTATCAATATAACCATTAGATATATAGATGTCATCTTCTACTAAAGTTTTTTTTTAATAAGTAATAAAAGAGAATGAAAACTCGAGAAACAATTAATAATGATATATAATTCATAGTTGATGATGGTTAAAATCCTTTGCTAGCACAATGTTTTTCCTTATTATTGACGGTACCCGTTCAAATACATTATTTCCATCTACTATATTTGCAGGAATTTTGGGCGGTCTTATGGCTGTCCTGATTGCTTCCCTTGCAACCCAAGTGGTTCTCAAGCAACGCAGCAAAAGACGGCAGGCTTACTTTGAGCAGCATGGTAGTCAGATGCTCTCACGAATACTGAAAAGAGAAGGAAACATCACATTCTACGAGAGAGGAGACATTATGAAGGCCACACGTAGCTTCCACAAGGCCAACATCCTCGGGGAAGGAGCAGACGGGACTGTATACAGAGGAATTATCAGCACGGGCGGCAGCACCGTCACCGTCGCGGTGAAAAAATGCAAGGGGATTGATAAAGGCAAGAAGGAGGAGTTCATACAGGAGCTGATCATACTCTGCCGCGTCAATCATCCCAACATCATCAAGCTTCTCGGCTGCTGCCTTCATTTCGAAGCGCCCATGCTCGTGTACGAGTTCATGCAGAACGGGACCTTGAACGATCTGCTTCATGGGAGGCCAAGGCAGCGTGTGACGCTGGCGACCCGGCTGAGGATCGCCGCTGAGGTCGCCGAAGCGCTTGCCCACCTACACTCGCCACCGCATCCCACGCTTCACGGCGACGTGAAGCCGGAAAACATCCTCCTCGGCGAGGGCTGGGTGGCCAAGGTGTCCGACTTCGGCTGCTCAACCATTGATGACAATGTTCAGGTAGTGCCCAAGGGCACGCTGGCTTACCTTGACCCGGAGTTTCTGCTGGATTTCCAAATCACAGACAAGACCGATGTCTACAGCTTAGGGGTGGTGCTAATGGAGCTATTGATCAGAAAGAAGCCACCGGCCAAACAGCAGAAGAATCTGAGGATAATGTTTCAGGAGACCATCGAGGATGGCACGCTCATTGAGATCCTAGACGCTGACATAATCGTCGAGGAAGGAGGCATGAGGGTCATCCATCAGGTTGCCGAACTAGCCAGCCGATGCACTGTTGTTCCCGGCACAACAAGGCCGGCCATGGGAGAGGTTGCGGAAGAGCTTCGACGACTGTCAAACGAAATGCTGGAAGGCTATCTGGCACTTCAGGATCTTGAGGATTCCGGGTATGACTGTGCGGTTACTGAGACTGACACCATGGCGTTTTATAGGGTTGGAAGCATAGCCGCACTAAGCACAGAACTGGCGAGGTGATAAAAAAATGGATTACTGTTTGCTAAGGCATTCAGCCTACGTATTAACTTATTTGTGTTATTAGCAAACTTGCATAATATGTATATCTTTGTTTGACAGTTTGCTAAGGCCTACAGCCTACATTTAAACTAACTATTATAATATGTATATCTTTGTTTATGTTGTGAATTTTTATAATTTGTCCATACTTCAAATATGCCCAATCATGGAAGTTGCAAAACTAGATCAGTATGGTATAGTTTTATGTTGATGCCACATGTCCAAATGTTATTGAATATGCACGTTTCTGCTTGATCATTTCTTAATATTAATGCAAATAAACTTAAAACACCAACATATCATGTCCTTTTACATGTATCCATTATTACTTGTTGTCAAGGATGCCCGTGAAATTCTATGAATAAGATGAGTGGTTGTAGTAATCACTACTAGGTCACTGGAAATGTATTGTTACTTGCATCTATTTCGGTCTTACATCCTAAACGGATTTGTCAGACCTGATAGTATAAGGCTACCAGCTATATTTGTGAGAGCATGATATTTAATACATAAGAAATTTCCAATGAATGGATGTTTATCATCAGAAAATCTTCAATTAATGCTTCTGTAGGAAGAAGAAAGGGCGGTCATGAATGGCAAATGCCAACAAATACTCTCTGTTTTTCTACACCAACAGGTTTAAAATTTTCTACAGTATAACAAGACAATGTTGATAATAAATTATCTTATTATTAATTCTCCATGTATTTGAACATACAGTAATGAAAAATGCATTGGGAACAAATTTCAAATTTGCAAAAAGTTGAAAATATATTCGAGCATTTTCACATAAATTTAAAATATTTAAATTGCTAGCCTGTGCAATTGCATGGGTTGATGGGCTTGTTTTCGCCAATACATATCACTGTCGTGAAAAACGAGCAGACCCGGCTCCTCTCCGGCAAGTGATTGTTCTGGGGAATGTACGAACGTGCATTGAAGGCTGCATGTACCGATGTTCTGTTGTGTGTGTAATGGTTTCTTAAGGAAGAAAACGACAGATCAAACAGCTATCAAGGTAAAAAAAATAGCAGAATATGGGTTTATCGTGGATTGGTGTCTATGTAGTGGAATGCAGATAACGGATGCTATTGTGGATGCAAAGATCCAATAGCGGAACTGAAATAATCATGACAATTTTGTGCATATATATTATCTTTAACATTTGCTAACTTGGTAAATAGCAAAAATAAGAAATAAATGTGTCAAATAGATCGTACAATCCAGAAAAGACATAAATAAGAGTATGCAAGAGTGTGCAAATAACTACAATAAGTTTGTACGTAGTCTGTAGGCCTTAGCAAACCCTCACCCATTTTTTTATCACCTCGCCAGTTCTGTGCTTAGTGCGGCTACGCTTCCAACGCTATAAAACGCCATGGTTTCAGTCTCAGTAACCACACTGTCATGCCCGGAACCCTCAAGATCCTGCAGCGCCTCATAGCCTTCCGGCATTTCATTTGACAGTCGCCGGAGCTCTTCCGCGACATCTCTCATGACCGGCCTTGTTATACCTGGAATAGCTGTGCATCGGCTGGCTAATTCTGCAACTTGATGGATGACCCTCTTGCCTCCTTCCTCGATGATTATGTCAGTGTCTAGGATCTCAACGAGCGTGCCATCCTCAATGGTCTCCTGAAATATTATCCTCAGGTTCTTCTGTTGTTTAGCTGGTGGCTTCTTTCTGATCAACAGCTCCATTAGTACCACCCCTAAGCTGTAGACATCGGTCTTGTCTGTGATTTGGAAATCCAGCAGAAACTCCGGGTCAAGGTAAGCTAGCGTGCCCTTGGGCACTACCTGGACATTGTCGTCAATGGTTGAGCAGCCGAAGTCAGACACCTTGGCAACCCAGCCCTCACCGAGGAGGATGTTTTCTGGCTTCACGTCCCCATGCAGCGTGGGGTGCGGTGGTGAATGCAGGTGGGCAAGCGCCTCAGCCACCTCCGCGGCAATCCTCAGCCGGGCCGCCAACGTCACACGCCGCCTTGGCCTCCCGTGGAGTAGATTGTTCAAGGTCCCATTCTGCATGAACTCGTACACGAGCATGGGTGCTTCAAAGTGAAGGCAGCAGCCGAGAAGCTTGACGATGTTGGGATGATTGACGCGACAGAGTATGATCAGCTCCTGTATGAACTCCTCCTTCCTGCCTTTATCAATCCCCTTGCATCTTTTTACTGCAACAGTGACAGAGGTGCCACCAGTACTGATAATCCCCCTGTAGACGGTCCCGTTTGCTCCTTCCCCGACAAAGTTGGCCTTGTGGAAGCTACGTGTAGCCTTAACAATGTCTCCCCTCTCGAAGAAGGCAATGTTTCCTTCTCTTTTCAGTATTCGTGATAGCATCTGACTACCATGCTGCTCAAAGTAACGTTGTCTTCTTTTGCTACGCTCCTTAACGAACACTTGGGTTACAACGAAAGCAATGAGGACCACCAAAAGACCACTGAAAATTCCTGCAGATAATGTAGATGGAAATAACATATCTGAACGGGTACCAAGCCATCAATCATGAAGGAAAATATATTATGGTAGTAGAGATTTTGAATCACCATCAATCTCTCTTGATTGTTGAAGTTTTTCCTGAGTTTTCTTTCAAGTCCATCTTAAGTATAGCTAAAGTCCGGATGGAACTATTTTTTGGTTCACTTTAAACCAAAAACAGTGCAATTTGGTTCATTTTACCCCCTAATATAATTTATCTTTTTTGTTTCTTCACACATAAGTTGAATATTAAGGTTATATTTTATAGGGTGTTAGCACACATTGTAAGGCATGTTAAAAAAATACGTCATGATTTTTTATTAACATTTTAATAGATAGTGACATTTAATAGTATATTGATCTGTGTAATACAAAATGTTTGAAAAATAATGAGAAAAAATTCATAATATAATTTCTGACATGTAGTATGATACCAACAACCACCCTATGAAATTTTGACTTAAAACTCCACTTGTGCATGGAGAAACTAAAAAAGACAAATTCTATTAAGGGGTAAACAGAACTAATAATATTGTCTTGGTGGGTAAACTGAAGCAAAAAATAGTTTAGGGGGTTATCCAGACTTTGGCTATAGTTGAGGGGAGTAAATTGTATTTTCTCCTTTTTTAAAAAGAATACAAGAACCTTTTTTTAAAAGAATATAAGAGAATATGACCTTATACATACTGGTTTAAAAGAAAAAGGAAACATGGATATTTAAGAAAATCGAAACTTGTTTCATATATCATATAAGTAAAATAAATAGATACATAAAGACGTGAGGAAAGTTGCAATTCATTTTTCAATTTCACAGTTTCCAGTAGTGTCTCGGACATGAAACTACCTCTTTCAATGCACGCACTTTCATCTGAAATTTTCATAGGTGAGCCAAAACATTAAATTATTGTATTGAGATTTTTCAAAACATGTTCGGAATGAAACTATACTCATTGAGGGTTTCGATAGGGTTTCATATATTGCAAACAATGTCAAATGATTTTCAGCCTCATGAAATCCATCTAATTTGTCTCCTCTTAACTATAATGCCACATCAACATTTTTCTTGACTTGATGACTCATTAAATGTTGATGAAACTCTCAATAAGACCAGCCCAAGGCCCGTATTTGCTGTCTCTATTTAAAAATATGAGCATTTAATGACACATCCAAAATGTTGGACATGTTGCATAAAAAGTTTAGCTCGAGATTCTTGTCGTTGGACTATTTTGTCTTATATTATTCTTGTTCTCATCAGACTAGCAAGGTGGAACAAAACTCTCAACTCTTTGATGAAAATATGCACATGATTCTAATCTCCAGAGTGAGCACAAACATTATGCTTTACAAGGTACATAGTCAGGAATAATTTTACTCTAAAATAAATAGAGTTGTTAATTAATAAATTTACTCACAAAATGAAACTTTATTGTGCAGATAAAGAACACCGAGTTTAACTGTAATAAGGATACAGACAACTTGAGATGCCGATCGACCAAGTTTTTTCTATATACAGATGTAAGCATAGGAGCATAGAAGATATGTGAACTGCAAATTTCGATTTATTTACCAACAACTAAAAAGATCAAGGATATTATATTTGAAGATCATAGAGATTATTCCTTTATATTATCTGAGCAAACAAGAGGTGCAAATGACACACATGTAATCCCTGATGTAGGGCATCAAAAAAGCTCTGAAGTAATCTACTATTTGTTTTTGTGGATCTGGTAGCGAGTCTCAAATTAATTTGATCTTGCAAATATGCAAAGAAATGTAAAGAAAAATAAAGTACAATAACTTATTTTAGTTAGGAACATTTGCATACCAAGAGCCAGCCGTGTTCCAGGAGGAATACGATCTTTTTGGCACCCTCCAATAACAGATGCATTTCCTCGGCTACCCGACGGACAAGCACAGGTGAATGAACCATTTGTGTTGCTACATTCTCCAAAGCAATGGTACTTGATAGGATCATCACACTCATTGATATCTATAATGAAACATACAAATTCAAGAGTCAAAAGCAGATGTATTTTTATTTAGAATTAATATAACCTCCTAATGAGCACAAGGCATACAATTGTATATCCTATTTGTGGCGATGTGGATATAGATATACCACAAGTCTGCAATAGCATAGCCACCACCCAAAAGCTAGAATATATTGTATAGATTTTGTATATATTTCGGGTATTATGCATATAGTGCCGATGAAAATTAACTGAGCTACTCTATTACTATAATATAAAACCCCTATTGTTTTGCAAAATGATCGTTCAGTTCTGAAAAACAAAGAAAAAATTGGAAAATGAGAAAATAGGATAGCAGATTCGTCCAGCAATCATAACAACAATTGAGCCATGTACAAGATATGTTAGCTTTAATATATATCCACTTTTATCTTAGTATTTTATGAAAATAGAAAATTATAACATTGACTTTTCAATTGGTAGAAAAACTATACCATTAAGTGGAAAGAAAGAAAATTACATGTCACTCTCATCATGAAAAAGAGCCCAAGTTACAAAGTGCATGTTGATTCTAAAATCGAACATTATATAATATCGGCTATATCTAGATAATTGATATTCTCCTGTTAAGGGCACCCCTGTGGTGACTGCTAGTAATATATGCTGCATGGCGATTAAAATGGTACGGAAGCAATCATAGGACAACTCAATGATTATCAACTTTATTTGTTGCTTGAGACTGAAATCTATAATGATATTGATGGAAAAGAATACTACTTATATAGTTAGATATTATCGTTATAAATTGTTAAAATGCCCCCAGAAATTTCCGCATCAAAACAAAATCTGAAGAGTCCAAATTATTTCCACTGTCAGTGTTATTGACCAGTACCATTTTCATTTTGGTTTATTGTTCATGAGTGCTGAGGTTGGGAAAAGGCCAAGATCCTCGGTTAGAGAATCACGCTAGGTGTCTGCTGATAATCACACTTCTTCCAAAAAAAACATCCATGAATAAAATAATGAAACAATAAAACGAATGCTGACATTAAAGAATGCTCGGAACCTATAAAACGAGTAAGATAAGATATGTTACTTTTTTATATTTTAAGTCTGACATCCCATCGTCCATATTTGATCTAGGACTGATTCAAACAAAAGTAACCATATGGGATGGTCGGAAGGCTCACCTTGGCAGCCATCGCGACAATAAGGGTTACCCTGGAATCCTTCTTCGCAGTTACAAGTGTAACCTTGTCCGCCGACTGCGTTGATGCACCGGCTGTTGCTGCTGACACATGCATAATCAGGCTTTGTTGGCGCGTCGACACAATCATCGTAATTGATAACCCAGTCAAGCACCACCGGTACCAGTCTATTAAATAACTCCGTTGAGGACACGTAGCTTGTGGAGAAGGTGAAGTTGGACGAGTCCATGAGGACCGCGTAGCTGCAGGTGCCCTCGCTATTGTTGTTCGATGCGCTTAAGCGCCGGTCGAACCATACTCGGTAGTTCTGCAAGCCCGACGGGATGGTCGTCTGGCAGCAGCCCATCCCGGAGCAAGAGCCATCTGTAAGGCCAGTAAGGTAGTCATCCGACCGGCACATGGCGACGCACCCAGTCTTATACGTGGCTGCTTCGTCTTCGCTGTCACCTATGTATGCCAGAGTGCGGCACCCCACGACGGTGAACTTGTTGGCGGTGTCGGAGAACGAGAGCACCGTTGTCTTGAGGTCCCAATTCCACTGGTCGAAGGAGGTTTCATTGCAGTAATAAGAGATGTTGTTGAGCACCCGAACCTGACCACTCGAGAGGGAGATGTCGACGATCTCGGTGCCCGAATAACCCAGGAATGGTTTGAAGACGCCGTTCCCAGTATCATGACACTGTACTAGGAAGGCCAGCCGCAACATGCACTGAACAGGCCCATAGCCGAACGGGAAAGGGATGTCTACGCCGCCGCATGTTCTTTGGCACCCGTCTTCGTCAGGCAGCGGCAGCGATCCACCTTTCACAGCGGCGGTGGCGGCGAAGTGTGCCGCGGCATGTCCCGCGCCAACAAGCCACAGTAGTGCTGCCAATAATACTGTGCGGCATGCCATGGGTGGATTATTGGGTGTTGTGAGCTGTGCTGAAACACGGGCCAATGATGATATAAAGAGCATGCCGAACAACCGTGGTCTAAATCTCTACGGTAGGCTGCATTGTCACAATCATGAATCGTCTTCTGTAAAAGTTAAACTAGCTATAAAAGCTACCCAGATTTTAACACATGAGACTGGAGAATCTGGAAGAGTCAGCTTGGCGGAGAGGCAGAAACAGACAGAGTTGTCGTACTCTGGATACAGTCGCTAGCGTGGACTCACTCTCACTAAGTAACATCTTCTGGAACTGAGAAAAAAGGATGTGCTACCGCACCCTAGAGCTGTCTGATGTGTTCACCTTTGGACGATATGGCCTCATGGACACGAGATGAGAGAATTTTCAGCCATGCACAGATGGCAGCAGTTGGCCGACGAACAGGAAAAACAAGAGGCGAGGACTCACTTCCAAGGAACCTTGACCAAGCAGACGACCCTCACTTTCTCTCTCTTTCAGTTCGGCAGCCACAATTATTCTCGCATCCAAACTCCAAGTCATCAGGTCACCAATGTATCAGTTTAGGTTGTCGTGCGAGCAAGGACTTCGTCATGTAATGACAAATATGTGACTTGTCCTCACCTTGACTGTTTCAACGAATTCCTTTTTATTTTAGATAATGGGAAGATTGTATTAATCCCGATCTTGACTCTTAAAGAAGCTACAACCAATGGTTTTGACTTCTAAGGGAGTTACAGCCAAATACAGCCTTCGACACAAGTCGAATATCATCAGTAGTGCACATATGCTACACTGATCAAACTAAACAAAAAATAAAAAAAAAGAGAGAGAGAAAATCTGCAGCTATTATTCACTTCCGGCGTAGTCACTACTACAATAACGCTCTGTTGCGGCGGGCTAAAAAGGACCTCAGTGGTGGACGCTATAAACGCCACTTAGGCAGTGGCGTAGCTAGGATTTTACCATAGGGTATGCCACAATTTTTTCTATATATACAATACGGTTCAATCGATATATAAACGGTACAATCCATATATAATTTAGTAAATAACTTATAAATTACCAAAATAATCATACCGAACGATAAATTAGTCGTGGTGGACGCTATAAATGCCACTAAGGTCCTGTCACTATGTACATGCAAAATTAGTCGCGGTCTAGTGACCGCTACTGCCCGGCCGGGGAGCTTAGCCTAATAGGGCGCCGGTGGCGGTCTAGGGACCGTGACTGCCGCCGTTTTACTACTAAACAAAAGAAGGCGGGCCCTAGCTGGGAACCGCCCTATACTCCATCGCTACGGCGCCATCACGTCCCGCCGCCGTCCCGCCCTGTTGCCGTCCCGCGACGCCACGAGAGGAGGAGCCGGAGCCGCCACCCCCACCACATCTACCGCCGGAGGAGGAGCCGGAACTTTCGCGGGAGGAGGAGCCGCTAGATCTGCCAACGGAGGAGGAGCTAGAGGGGGAGGATCCGCCGTGAAGAACTCCCCGAGGTGGCGGCTAGCGCCTTCGACCCGTCGCCGGATCAAGGCGACGGCAGAGGAGCCGGAGCCAAAGCCGGCGTGGGGCGGCCGCTCGGCGGGGCATTTGGTGAGGACCGATGCCCGCTGGCCCCGGGAGCAGCGGTTACTCCTCGAACGGCCCCGGCGGCGGCGACCTATGGCTAGAGGAGGAGAGGAGGAAGAGGAGGAGAGGAGGAAGAAGGAGAGGAGTGGCGGCGGCGCCACCGAGCCTAAACCCTAACCCTAGGTGGCGGTGCGGCTATGCTCGGCCGTAGCGGGCCCGAGTGCCGGGCCTATAGCTAAATGGGCAACGAGACTTTGCTCCGACCACCGACAGGGTCCGTGATGTCGCCGCGGGTTCATGGTGTTCATGACTATTTTGCACGCTTAGCTGCGGACACCGTCCTATATCCCCACTTAGCGATGGACGTCAAGGGACCACCACTATGGTCAAATGGGCCTCCGCCGCTATAGTGAGTTATTCTAGTAGTGACTGTCTTGAGTAAAGTTCACTATATATGTCCATTCTTCCACCACCTTAGGGATAGAACATCACAAGAGCATCTGCCAATCTTACAACGAAAATGCATCTCTTGATTGAAGCAAAGACCACCCAAACCGCAAACCGATGAAGGAGGAAGTTCCCATGTAACAACATGATGGAACATTCGTAGTAATATCGTAGATGTCAATCGCTGCAGGAGGCCACCACCAAAGAACGATGTCGATGACCTGCACCGAGAGACCTCCAAGACGATGCCACCATGGAGGATGCAATGCTATATCGCGTTGTCGCCCATCCAAAATAGGATTAGGTTTTCACCCGGAGATCTAAGGAGACCCGAGCACTCATACAACACCCCCATGAAGGTACATGGCGCCCGAAGGGGTCACTATTGTCAACCACACAAATTGGGATAGGCTTTCGCCATACGTGCTCCAAACCTCCATCATCATGGAAGAGGTATAGACCTCCATTACGGTGGCGTGCAAGGACATAGCCGAAGGACGGTCCTCCGGCCACCATCCGGAGGATCGTAGCTGATCGATGCCGAGATGTCCAAGTGTAGACCACCATGGACAGCCCAAGCGGTACCATGACATCGTGCAAGGGCTCCTTTATCTCCAAACATAATCCACCATGATAGGAGTCACACCCATCACGGCCTCGGCGACGAGCCCCTCTTCCATCCGTCGGTCATCTTCTTCGGTGAGGAGGGAGGGGAGAAAGAGGAGGCGAGGAACCGGATTGAAGGCCCTAACGCCGCCGTCCTTGCCGTCAACTAGGTTGTTCTGGTTGTCGAGATCCGGCAGCGGCGAGAGGATGGGGAGAGAAGGGGGACCTCGGGGTGGGGCGCTGGATTGCCACCCGAGTCGCCGGGAGGGACGACACGGGGCGAGTGGCTAGGGTTGGGGGAATAATGAGTTGTTCTTTGTTTATTCCTTATGTCTTCAAATATGAGCATTATCACTCATAACATCTAGAAAGATGCATATGCCCTAGAGATTGCAGAAATATGAGTGTCATTATTTAATGCTAAACTAGATATTTTGGCCTAGCTAACCGATAGGTATGACATTCAGCGGGAGGGTTGTTGGGCGTTGATTGGGTCAACAAAACGCCACTCATTGACCCACTTCTTTCTCCCGACGCCATACCTCATGTGCGGTGCCGCTCTGAACTGCAGCCCACCGGAGCAAGGCGATAGGTCGTCCCTCCTCCTCCTCCTTCTCCTCCTCCTCCTCCTCCTCTCCCGCTGCTACACACGTTCGCGAATCCTCATTTTCCTTGGAAGCCATTGGTAGTGTTGCCTCCTCCGCCTCCCTGTTCTTCGGACAGTTGTTCTACGCACGATCAATTGTTCCAGCAAAATAATGTGAAGAAATAATACTTGACTAAATGTTTGCGTCAGCACTGGTCGCTCTGTTGACGCCGGTTTTTGACCAAGGGACCCATTGTCGGCGACTATAGGTCAAAGAGGGCCGGTGGGCAGAAGGCCGACGGCCGCTTGGGCGAGTAAAGGGCGCGTCCCTCCCGAGAATCGTGCGCGGACGCCAACAGAAGAGCATAACATTGATGGGCCTGGCCCACGTTGTAAAATTAGAAATAATAGTTTAATTTTGGAAAAGGATCCTAGTCGGTTAGGAAATCGGCCCGAAGAGGGTCCGAGTAGGATTCTTTGTGCCGGGTATAAATTTGTACTCAGATGTAACCTGTAAACTCGATTCACATCCAATACAACTTTCGGCGCATCGCCAAACCCTAATTTTCTGTCAAGTCTTTACTGTTTTCGCGCGGGGATCTTCGGGGCTCCGGTCGACAATAAGTTGGCTTGACAAGGTAATTATGTCGTCTAATTCTCGGCGCATTGTTCGTAATTAGATGGCTTAATTGCTAGTTATCCGGCGACCAGATCTGTTTTCGACCGTCGTAGTGAGTATCGGCCGGGATGAGTCAAGTCGACTTGGTCCGGGCTCGTGGTGGAGGAAGTTTGACTTGTCCTGCCTCCCCGTCCCAGCCTTTGCTCACAACGCCGATTGGCTCGGATCTGGTCGTTTCGAGTCACGATAGCCGCTATGAGATTTCTTTTACATCTTAGCCGATTCGACTGTGCAGATTCAGTTGACGTGTCCTGTGTTTGCCTTTGCGATAGTTGACTTGTCCTAGGCGCATGCAGCCGATTGGATAGGATGTAGATTTACTTTCATAGTTAAGGCGTTTATGATTATGCTTGTCCTGAATCGGCCAGGCGTGCGCGACCGTTAGACCTGGTCCGATCGTGTGCCATCGGTTGACTTGTCCTGTTGGAGCGACCGGCCGATTCGGATCCGTGTGGTTGTATTTGTCTTACTGTTCTTTCGGAGTGTTTAGCCGATTGCTTATCACGTTCATTAGCTGTTTTATATTCAATTAGCTAAATCTGTTAAAACTGCCTTTGGACCCGAGTTATTAGTACGATTTCATTGATCATCATTATACATCTAGATATGATCATAACTCATTGTTATAATCAATGGCAGAATCGGCCGGATGCCCGATCGGCCGATTTACTGCTCTAATTAATGATTAAACCATCTTCTTGCTATCAAATTAATTACATCCCATTAATAATTATCTTGTTTACATTTTATTCGATAATGCATCCCTGCAAAGTCTTAATGATTTGATCGTTTACCGACGAAATCGGCTGCTAGCCACCGATCGCATGTTATAGCATCGGCCGATTTCGTATAGTTTGTATCACGATTCGTTTGCCTGGCATTTAATACATAAATGGATGGGCCGTGCTGCTCCTCGTCGATGGCCGATTTTGTCTATCTTACGCCAGAATCGGCCATGGCTGAACATCGGTCTATCCGGGCCGATGACTCGGAATTTTACACCTTTTATTGTCTTTGTTGGTTTGCAGGAAAACCATCCGGCACGCACCAGCGCACACGAGAATCGGCGAGCTGAGCCGGTCCGTTGGGAGCACAGGACCCTGCATCAGCCGGGGTTTCGGTGGACTCTCCGGACAACGGTGTGTTGGCGACTTTTGACGTCAACACACTTTTTGGCACGCCCGGTGGGACAGAAGCAACCAAGATCAAGATGTCGTACATGCAGAGCTGTCGGGGAGGACGGAACACCAATGGTCGATGCTGAAAATCGACCGATTTTTGTTCCAGTTCCTCTTAGGACGGATGGCAAAGGGCATGGAGAAGTTTCGATGACAACGAGGTTTCGGCCTGGGGGAAGATGACGACAGAACAAAAGCTGCAGTACCAAGAATACCTGGCCGAAGCAATGAAAAAGTACTTTCAAGCCCCGAAAGTGACACGTGGCGAGTGGCCACAAAAGGAGACATCCCTCGGATTCTGCATCCGGAAGAACTAGACCAAATCAAAGCCCAGAGACTGCCGGATGCCAACCAACTCGGTGATATGGTCAACTCGTCCGTTCATCAGGCCCTAATCAATCAATCAGGCGTGTTGACCAACACCATCGGAAATTTAATCAAGGACACAGCTTGATGGCAGATCGTTCACCGAAGGATATTCTGGACCTGCGTACACTCAGCCTTTTGGCACTCTTGTACGACCAATTCAGGGAGTTGGCCTCCAGTAATACCACACCGCCAGCAGGGTTTCAGCCCCGTACGGCATGCCACCTCACCTATGGCCTGGCAAGGACAATGCAAATGCAAGTACCAGTACGACCCAGCCAGGCAAAGAGGATGACAAGTGGCCCCAAGAAGTCGGTAACGGAGGAGGGCGACAAACAAGATGTACAACAGCCGACTTCTGAATTAGGGGCAGCGACCAATGTGGCAGCGGTCCCGCAGATGGCACAGCAGCCTAATTTCTTTTACGTACCAAATACCGGCCCGAGTAGAATTGAGAACTCACCCACTATAGTACGGCCGATATCTAGTATTCCACAGCCAACCGCATCGGCCGGGGGACAGGGATTCATGATCGGACGGCCGATCCAATCGGCCATGAATTATGGAATCGCTCCGCAGTACACTCGTTCCCGGCTACGGCACCGGGATTTCTGGAAACGGCCGGTTGATACACCCGACCGGGGACAGCCCAACACAGCTTATATGACGGGGACCGGATCGGCGACCGCTGAACCCAATGATATGAATAGCCTCATGGCTAAGATCGCCGATATGATGAAAGATCAGTTCGATTTGAAGCCTAAGGAGAAAAGTGCATTGTATCGGCGACCTTACCCCGATCGGATGGATTCCGTGGCTTTACCCAATAAGTATAAAATTCCTGAGTTTTCCAAGTTTTCTGGGCAAGATAACACATCAACTATGGAGCACATCAGTCGGTATGACGCACAGCTTGGTGAGGCGTCTACTCAGGAGGCTTTGCGGGTTCGGCTATTCCCACTCGTCATTGTCCGGATCGGCCTTTTCATGGTTTGCTTCGCTGTCACCTGGTTCTATTCAGAGTTGGGCCGATCCGGAGAAAAGGTTTCACTCGTACTTCTTCACGGGCATTACCGAGCTTAGTTTGTCCGATTTAATGGCAGTGAAACAGAAACCGGGGAATCGGTGGCTGATTATATACGGAGGTTCAGGACTCTGAGGGGACGATGCTACAATCTGAACCTGACAGAGCAACAGCTTGGCCGAAATCGCTTATGCGGGGCTATTTTCCAACATTAAAGAAAAGTTTACCCCACATGAGTTTGATGGGCTGGCACAGCTGACCCGCAGGGCAGTCGGCCAGGAAGAGAATCTCCAGCTCACCAGGAATCGGCGGTATCGGGTAGCTTATGCTGATTTCGACAGTGAAGATGATGAAGAGGGAATTAATGCAGTTGAGTGGACTAATAATAAACGGCCGATATTTTCTCCGCATGTCAATCCTAAGGAGAAAAAAATATGATTTTGATTTATCTAAGGCCGACGAGATATTTGATCAGCTGCTGCGGGAAAAGAAAATCCAGCTTTCACCTCATCACAAAATTCCTACGCCAGAGGAGTTGAAGAAAATGGCTAAGTGGTGCAAGTGGCATGGAAATTCACATCATAACACCGTTGATTGTTATGCTATGAGAGATGAGATCCGGAAGGCAGTTGACGAGTGGGGTATTGCGAGCAGCTGATGTAAAGAAGAAGATGAAAGTTGATGGGCACCCTTTCCCGGCTAATACGATGTACATCAATACCATCGGCGGTGGATCAGCTGGTTTCATACGCCGATATGAGAGGAAGAGGGAGAGGGAAGAAAGAGATCAGGCGGCACGTGAACAGGAATCTATCGGTCAAAGTCAGCAGTACAGGCAAAGCGTGGTCCGCCGAGAAGATTTTGACCCACACCGGGATTGTCCTTTCTTTCAAGATCTGCTGGGACCGAAACATGAAGCTTCCATCTATCGAGAACTGTCCGGAGTGCACTAGCCGGGAAGAGTATCGTGATGTCGGGTCGTCAAGTTACCAGGGACGGCCGATTGGTCGCAACTATGAATCTCAACAATCGGCCCCCGGAAGAGCAATCGGCTATGATCACGGATATGATGAACGAAGATACGTAGTGCCAAAGAGAACCTCCGTTCACGATCGACCGGGGCCAATCAATGATGAAGAAGAGTTTGATTACCAATACCATGAAGATTCGAGAGGTGATCAAACCGAGAACGAAGGACAAGTGGTGCCCGGTGGTTTGCTCAAGCAAAACCCAAAAGAGGAGGCTTCAAAGAATGCGTTGTCGGGAAATCAAGGGTGGACGGCATTACAGAGATGACCAAGATGATGAGTCCAAGCCCAAGAGGGAATGGAGGCCGAAAGTGCAGTCTCAAGTGGTCCGGCTGAAGCCGCGGTGAATATGATATCCATGATGCCCAGGATTGTCGGATCGGCCGATGAAAATTCGGCTGAAGAAGGACCAGTTGGGGAGACTTCAGAGATTCCGTGGACGCCGGAATCCGCGGTATTTGATAAGCCGATCAACTCCGATCATTTGCATCTCAAGGCATTATACATTAGCGGCTACGTCAATGGGTCACCAATGAGGAAAATGTTGGTCGACGGAGGAGCAGCGGTCAATGTCATGCCGATTACTACATACCGCAAGCTCGGGAAGACGCCGAAGAAATGATGAGGGCTAATCCGACGCTCAAGGATTACAGCGGGAGAAGTCAAGATGTGCGTGGGGCCGCAATAATGGAGATCACCGTGGGCAGCAAAACCATACCCACCACTTTTTTCATCATCGACGGGAAAGGTGCATACACGACTTTGTTGGGGAGAGACTCGGATTCATGCCAACTGTTGCATCCCATCAACCATGCACCAGTGTTTGATTCAATGGGTCGGCAACAAGGTCGAAATCGTACGGGCCGATAAATCCGTAACCATTGCAACCGCCGATTTCGAGTTTGCCGGTCTGGAGAGCCTCGCCTTGTTTATCGGGCACGTATTGGGATGCGGAGGCCATAAACATCACCGACGACGGAGTTATTGTGACCGGGGGTCGGTACCCCCGGCTGCTCCGATGGGCCCCACAGGAGAATTGACGGACAATCGGCCGATCGATACACGCACCGAGGATATGATGAGTCGGCCGATTAACGAGCCGAAGACGGGAAATTAGGTCACGGTTTTGTGTCGGCCGACGAGTTAGAAGAGGTAGACATAGGGGATGGAGACAAGCCTCGGCCAACATATATTAGCAAGAAATTGTGTAAAGAAGTAAGAGATGAATTAGTGGCCTTATTGGAGGAATTTAAAGATTGTTTTGCTTGGGATTATAGCGAGATGCTCGGACTCAGCCCGATCGATCGTTGAACATCGGTTGCCCACCAAGCCCGGATATCGGCCATATAAGCAGTGGGGCTCGGAAAATTGACCCTAGGTATTATGAAGCCGTCAAAGAAGAGATTATCGGATTATATGAGGCCGGCTTCATTAGGCCATGCCGATATGCGGAGTGGGTTTCCAGTATTGTGCCGGTGGAAAAGAAGAATGGAAAGATGCGAGTCTGCATTGACTTCAGAAATTTGAATAAGGCAACTCCGAAAGATGAGTACCCAATGCCAAACGCCGATTTGTTAGTTGATGCAGCCGCCGGCAACAAAATTTTGAGCTTTATGGATGGAAATGCTGGGTACAATCAGATTTTTATGGCCGAAGAAGATATATCGAAGACGGCGTTTAGATGCCCCGGGCGTTGGGACTATATGAGTGGGTTGTCATGACCTTCGGACTAAAAAATGCTGGTGCTACATATCGGAGGGCCATGAATTTTATATATCACGATTTAATCGGCCGATTGGTGGAAATTTATATTGATGATGTCATGGTGAAATCAAGATCGGTTGGGAGTCATGTGGCTGATCTCGGAGAAGTGTTGAAGAGGACAAGACAATACGGCCTCGAAGATGAACCCGCTCAAGTGTGCGTTTGGCGTCTCAGCTGGACAATTTCTGGGGTTTATTGTGCATGAAAAGGGAATTGAAGTCGGCCCTAAGAGTATTGATTCTATCGGAAAGTTGGAACCGCCGACGAACAAGACGAAGCTCCAGTCCCCGATCGGCAAGATTAATTTTATTAGGCGATTTATCTCAAACTTGTCCGGTCGACTTGATGTGTTTACGCCATTGTTGAAACTCAAAGCCAATCAAGAATTTCGGTGGGAGCCGATCCATCAAAAGGCTTTAGAAGATATCAAGAAATATTTGGTGTCCCCACCGATGATGGTTCCGCCAAAGCCAGGCACACCCTTTAAGTTATATTTATCGGTCGATGATAGGTGCATCGGCTCAGCATTGACTCAAGAACAGGAGGGAAAAGAGCGGGTCATATTTTATCTCAGCCGCAAATTAATTGACGTAGAAACACGGTATCCGGAGGTGGAAAGGTTATGTCTCTGTCTCGTATTTTTCATGCACAAAATTAAGGCATTATCTCGTTGGCCGAAGAGTGTACTCGTCGTTTGCCAGGCCGATGTCGTAAAATATATGCTATCGGCTCCGGTCCCCAAAGGCCGGTTGGGCAAATGGATGTTGGCAATTGCGGAGTTTGATTTAGGCTATGAATCGGCCAAAGCAAGTAAAAGCACAAGTATTGGCTGATTTAATAGTGCAACACGGTGAACACTCGGCCGGATACGTTGAACCAGATGCCATGGACGGTATTCTTTGATGGTTCAATTTGCAAGGAGGGAAGTGGAATCGGCTTGGTTGTTGTGTCGCCTCGGGGGTAGTACGTGGATACTCTATTACAGTAGAGGCGCACACCAACAACCAAGTCGAATACGAGGCAGTATTAAAAGGACTGGAATTACTCATCGATGCCGGGGCTGATTTTGTGGAAATTTTCGGCGATTCCTTGTTGATTGTGAGTCAGCTGGCCGATGAGTATGAGTGTAAAGATGAAATATTGTTGCAATATCATAGAAAGTGCCGAAGTTAATGAAAAGGTTCAAGTGTGTTAAAGTCAGCCATATACCAAGAGAGCAGAACTTGGAAGCAAATAACTTGGCTCGGCTTAGCATCCGGATATCGGCTCGCCGAAAACAGCTTAGAGATAGCTGATATTGAAGAAGCCGATTGGCGTACGGAAATTCGAAATTTTTTGAGCAATCCATCCCAACCTACAGATAAGAAGATAAGATATAAAGTTTTGAAGTATGTTCTGTTGGATGATCAATTATTTTTCAAGACAATTGATGGGGTGCTTCTCAAGTGTATTGATGACACCGAGGCCAAAGTGGTAATGAGCGAAGTGCATGATGGGATTTGCGGAACGCATCAATCGGCACATAAAATGAAGTGGCTACTAAGGCGAGCTGGTTATTACCGGCCGACAATGTTGGCCGATTGTTTTAAATATTATAAAAGTTGCCAAGATTGCCGAAATTCGGACCTATACAGAGGGCGCTCGCGTCGCCTATGAATCCAGTAATCAAACCTTGGCCGTTCGGAGGTCTGGGCCATGGATATGATCGGCCGGATAAATCCAGCATCAAGCAAAGGACACCAATACATATTAGTAGCTACAGATTATTTCACGAAGTGGGTTGAAGCGGCACCCTATCGCAAAGTTTCGACGATCGACGTGATAACGTTTGTTAAAGAGCATATCATTTATAGGTTTGGGATTCCGGAAACAATCACGACAGATCAAGGATCAGTATTCACGTCGGACGAATTTCAATCTTTTGCTGATGAGATGGGAATTAAGTTGATTAATTCGTCGCCGTATTATGCCCAAGCCAATGGCCAAGCTGAAGCGGCAAATAAGAGTCCGATCAAGTTAATCAAGCGGAAAATACAAGAGTATCCTCGTAAGTGGCACATGAAATTGATGGACGCTTTGTGGGCTTATCGTATGTCACGGCATGGGGCCATGCAAGTTGCGCCGTATCAGCTGGTATATGGGCACGAAGCCGTGCTGCCATGGGAGACAGCTATCGGCTCCGGAAGGATTGAGTTGCAACAAAAGCTTTCGGTCGATCAAGTACTACGGATTGATGATGGATGAATTAGAAGATGTAGTACAAAATCGGCTGGATGCATTGGAAAAAATAGAGCGAGAATAAGGCGAGGGTCGCCCGCCATTATGATAAGAAGGTTGTGCGAAACAGTTTAAAGAGGGCGATTTGGTCCGGAAGCTTAGGATCCCAATCGGCGTGAAGGACAATCGGTTTGGTAAATGGTCGCCTAATTGGGAAGGACCTTATTTGATTAGCCGATCGGCACCGGGTAATGCATATATTTTGAAAGAGTTAGAAGGGGAAGAATTCGGCCGAGCACTTAATGGAAAGTATTTGAAGCAAGTATTATCCTAGTATTTGGATTAACTCATAGTGTTCGGCTTAAAAGAGACTACAGCCGATGTCGATGCACATCGCTTGAGACGGCCGATACCGAGAGTATCGCCCTTAGCCCAAAAAATATGAAAGTAAAACAGAGGGAGTCACCGATAAATTAGTCGATGTTTAAACATCGCCTTCGGATGGCCGATATTATGGTATATCGCCCTTAGTGCAAAAAATATTCGCAACAAATTTTGTTCAAAAATCCTATTACACCTAAGCATAATCGATCGCCTCAAGCACGGGACAAGAAGTCTTGGACGGCGAGATAGTGCGCGGGCCAGCATGGAGTCGAGTTTAGCCATGACCAACAGGTCATCCTCGATGGGGCCGACATCGGCGTGTGCCGCGGCGACCATCTTCTCGGCCGTTTGAATTGCTTCGTCCGTCGTCTTCTGTTGAGCCGCCACGTCGGCCGACAACCGTGCAATGGTGGCTTCCAAGGCCGCCGCCGCCTCCTCCTTGAGAGCCGGCGATGCTCTCAAATCGGCAATCTCCTGGTTGATTACCTGCAGTTCATCCCGCCGATTTGAGAGTTGCTCTTGCATCTCCTGGGTCTTCCGGGCCTCCTCCTCGGAGCGCTTGATGGAGTTCTCGGCGAGTAACGCAGTGTTGGTATTTCTTACGTCACGAATGAATCCGCAAGCGCACGGAATACCGTTGTAGCACTTCACCCGGGAGTATTCCAAGGTATCGTATTTATATCCGCGAGGAACGGAGTATTTCTGCAACAAGGTTAGTTTACCCAAGGACAACCAAGACAACGTAGCAAAATAGGGTCGAGAGGGTGACTCTTATCTATTTATCCTTTAAAGGTAGACGAACGCAAGCTAGACTTGTTTACTTCGGGCACCGTCTTAGGCTTGGTCCGCCAAGCCACTCCGGTCTACGAAAGCTCTACTATGTACCCGAACGTGGAGGGTTCCTTTGGATGACAGGGCTGTCACTTCCTGCCACCTACCTCTACAAACCGTGGGGCACACAGCAAACAAAGGCGATCTCCAGCCTAGACACCACGTCTATGCTATCGACCACTACTCTAGCCTCGGCCTAGAACCGAGTTCGGAAAGCTAGAGTACTTCTTGCGAAGCGATGATCCCGTAAACAAGTATAACAAGAATTACGTCTAACACAAAGATATGTCACGATAGATAAGTAGATCACCACGTATAAATCACCAAAAAGAGTGTTTACACGCCAAGGTAAAAGAAAAGGAAATACTACTCCACTTTGCAAAAGGGAAGAACACTCCTTCCTCTTCCTTGCCCTCTCTTCTATTCTACTAAGATACAAGAGGCCCTTGGCCTAAGGATGAGAGTTTTGTCTCGTATCTTGATGTTGGTGGTGTATTGAGAGAGGGGGTGTACCCCTTTATTTATAGCCTTGGAAGGTCGGCAACTTGGAGGCGGTTCCGGACGTCGGTGGCATTAATTGCAGGTGGAACCGACCTCCGGACGTCGGTGACAAACCGCCGAGAGAAAGATGGGCCGGGGGGCCCACTGTCGGCTCGGCCGAACCCACTAGGGCGGTTCGGCCGAACCGGCCCGGGCTCCCCGGGCTTGATTCTTCTCTCGGTGCCTTCCCCTGGCTGTGTACTGGCCCAATCCACTTACTTGGTTTGATGTTGAGGCTCTGTTTTGTGGTTTTGGGCTTTTGGACTATATTCTTTAGTCCGGGGAAAATCCGTCGATTGCAAAGCCCATGTTTCGTGCATGTTTTCCCTCGTTTTCATATGAATTGCACCTGCATTCATAATTTCACCAAGACTAGTGGAATTTGTTAGAAATAATCCCTATGTCTATTCTTGGTGATGGTGTTTGATTCAAAAAGATGCAACATGTTGACGGTAAAATTGGACCATAAGGACCGTCAACAAGACCCCCACACTTAGCTCTTTGCTCGTCCTCGAGTAAAGGTGGGAGCGTAAGTTGAGAGATTTCTCCCCTTAGAGACCTGCACACATGTTATTACAAGCCACACCGTTTTACTTGTGAACATGACGGTGGCTAACATGCATTCTTGGATGATTGATAAGTGGAACAGCTCATGACTCAAGTCACTATACTTTTGCTCACTAAGCACCTTGGGTCTTTGAAAGTTTTGAAAATAAACAACATGACTCCCGCTCCTCTTCGATTCTCTTGAATCGCTCAAAAAGTGTTTTCCTCACCAAGGCATTGTGTTGCCTCTCTTTTTCCTACTTCTTAGGCTTGTATGTGGAGCTCGGTAGGGAATGAGAGAGGCATACTTGTATCACAAATATTGCTAAGCCAAAAGAAAGGATCCATGGAGAAGCCAAGTCATGTAACCTTGATCAAGAAGTGCGTGTGTGTATGGATATGAAAAAGTGACAACTCCTATTGCAATTGGCCTCTCTTTATTTTGCATTTTCGAGACATGGCTATCTTTTTATTTTCTTTCTTTTCTTTTCTTGCTCTATGCTTGAGCATCTCTTTTCTTCTCTCTTTTTCATTGCTCATCTTTGTGAGCTTTCTTTTCATTGCTCATCCGTGTGAGCTTTTACATAGCCATGTCTCGTTTATGCGTGATTGAGAGAGAGAGAGAGGTAAAAAGAGGTGCAAACGAGGAGTGTCTTTATTTTGGTGGGGTGCTAGCTCCTAGTGTAGGAGTTTAGCCCTGGTGGAGTGTACGTGATCTTGATCAAGAGAGCATGACAAGTTTCTCTCTAGGGTCACTCAATTTTGGTAAAGCTCATTGCAATCACAAGCAGCATATGTATGTAAGTTTTGCAAGGTATGATTCATCATATGGCATTGGTAGGAATTTTTGTATCAAGAGAGGAGCATGAAGCCATGGTATTTTTGTTTTGTGAAATAAAATTCCCAAGGACTCGGTAAGCTAAGCATAAGATCATTTCGTCGAGCCATATCACACTTGCCAATAATCTAGAAAAACATGGGTCCTATGGATTTGATTATTTGTTCACGGGCAAGTGGTGATGAAGCGAGTAATAAAAAGTGTGCAAGATCATCATGAGAGCATTAGGGAGAGACTTGGGAAAAGGTATTCAAAAGAAATCTTCCCAAGTTTTAGTTGGTCAAGTTTTGGTAATTGTTTTTCGCGTCTCGGAATGAACTTGACAAATAAAGTAGGCGAAAAGGAAGTGTGGGAAACAAACTCAAGTGCCACGAGGAAGAAGGGGCTGAGTGGGACCCACCAGGGTTCGGCCGAACCACCCTTGTGGGTTCGGCCGAACCGTCCCGGGCCCCACCGGTGCTCTGTTTCGCAGTTTGTGCTTTTGTTGTTTTCCTCGTGATGTTTCTGCGCGCTACGCGTGTGTTTGTCTTTGCTTTCCACGATGTCCCCCCACACTTGCCTTTTTGCCTGTTTTCTTCAAAATAGACAAAGATATTTCGAAACAAAACTTGCTCTACCGGTAAGGGAAGACCGGGGAGCACTAATATGATTAAAAATTTGAAAGAGCAGGCGCATTGCAATCTTGAGGAATTGAAAAAAAATGATTGAAAAAAGGAAATTAAACTAAATGCGCTCGCGGGAAATGATGAACGCGGGAAGGTTCATTTTAAACGTCGTATTCGTCCTCCTTCCCCGCGTCCTTGAAGAGACGCTTGATCTTGGAGTTGGTGCTGCGGCGATGGCTCGCCCGGGCATCTTTCAAGTCTTCAATAGCGTCTTTGATCTCCGCGACATTATCACGTAGGCGTTCATGGGCTTCGCGGAGATCAACGTGTTTAGCGAGGAGGATTTGGTAGGGGCTTTTTTAGGAGTTTTCTCCTCCTCGCTTTCATACATTCCCCCTGCCCTCTTGATGGGAGAGGGAGAGAGACGCCTCCTTATCCTCTTAGGAGGAGTGTTGCCCACGGATTCGCGGGCGTCTCTCTTTCCGCCGAGGTGAGCGGCGGGATGAGCTGCTTTCCGCCACCGCGGATTCCCTTGATCTTGAACCTCTCGCCGGGCTTCTTGATGGGGCTAGGCAGGTTGCGCCCCTCATATTGATGGTGCACCACCTGCCCGCTCTTGGTAGCGAGGGTGCCGACGTACTTCTCTCCGGGAGGGAGAGCGTTGTCGGCGGCGTCGGCGTTCTTCTTCTTGGGGGTAGATTTCCCCTTCTTTTGGCGAGGTGCCACAGCAGCGGGAGAGCTCTTGGAGGGTGTTCTTGCTGCTGTGGGTGGAGGTTCAATAGCGAGCGGTAGATCATGGATCATCAAGGCTTGCTCGCTGGGAATGGAGACATGATCAAGGATGTCTTCGAGGCCGACTTGGCGGCAAAGCTCGCTGGTGGTGACGGAGACGTCGAGGCTTGGGATGCTACTGTCCATGGTGCTGGGCAAAAGCTTTTTTTTGTGCGAAAAGGACAAGGTGGGAGAAAGGTGCAAGGGAAAAATGAAGGAAAACACCTTCATTTATAGATAAAAGCATGGAAAGAATTAATTTGATTTTTCCCGCAGCATGGAAGGCACTAAGCGGGGAGATTTGATCTTGTGACCGTTGGAGACAAAAGATGAAAGAAAAAAGTGACCGTTTGGGGTCCGTATCTGGTTCGGCCGAACCAGCAAGGGGGTTCGGCCGAACCGTAGTGGGCCCCTACTGGTCCCCTTCCTTTTCTGGTTGATTGCTTGCTAAAATTATTTCGGGGAAAGAGCTACTACGGGATATAGATAAGAGAAAGCTATCATGAGAGAAGATTTAAATTAATCAAGTGCATGACATCGAATTCTTTATCTTTATCGGGCTCGAAATAAATTTTAAGGCGCTGACCATTTACCTTAAATATTTTACCTTCGTCGTCTTGAAGTGTGATTGCTCCATGTGACGAGGTGTCAATAACCGTGTATGGTCCGTCCCATTTACTTCTTAATTTTCCATGCCCGAAGAGTTTCACCCGTGAATTGAATAGCAAGACCTTATCTCCAACCTTAAATACCTTTATCTTTATCTTTTTGTCGTGCCACCTTTTTGTCCTTTCTTTGTATATAGCTGAGTTGTGGTAAGCTTTGTCTCTCCATTCTTCTAACTCAGCTATCTCCATTTTTCTTTTGCGTCCGGCACCATTAAAGTCCATGTTCCATTTCCGGATGGCCCAATACGCTCGGTGTTCCATCTCGACGGGTAAATGACATGTTTTCCCGTACACGAGCTGGTATGGGGACATGCCTATGGGTGTCTTGTATGCTGTACGGTATGCCCATAGTGCATCGGGTAGCTTGTCCTTCCATCCCTTCCCCATTTCTGTTACGGTCTTTTGCAGGATCCGCTTGATTTGCTTGTTTGAGGTCTCGGCCTGCCTACTGGTTTGAGGGTGGTATGGAGTAGCGATATTATGCCTTGATCCAAGTTCTCTTAGGAAGCTTCGGAAGGTCTTATCAATGAAGTGAGACCCTCCGTCGCTTATCACTAGCTTCGGTGTTCCAAACCTTGGGAAGATAATTTCGTGGAACATCCGGCGAGCATGCTTGGCATTTGCGGCCCTGCAAGGCATTGCTTCCACCCACTTAGACACGTAGTCTACCGCCACCAAGATGTATTCGCAGTCATGTGACTTGGTGAACGGTCCCATGAAGTCAATGCCCCATACGTCGAAGAGCTCGACTTGTAAATTGTAGTTGAGGGGCATTGCATCTCTTGCCGTGATGCCTCCAACTTTTTGACATTCCGGGCATCGCTCGACAAATTCCTTTGTGTCTTCGTACATGGCTGGCCAAAAGAAGCCACTTTGCCATATCTTGGCACTGTGTACGAAACACGCCGTAGTGTCCCCCGTATGGCGATGCATGGCACTTCTCAATGATTCGTGTGCTCTCGGGTATGGGCACACATCGCCTTAGCAATCCATTGGCGCAGACACGATAAAGGAAGGGCTCTTCCCATAAGTGACGGCGACTCTCATAGATGAGTCGTTTCTTGCTCTTTCCGGGTGGTACGTACCCCGTTGCTATGAAGTTCACAATGTCGGCGTACCATGGATGTGAGTCCCTCATTTGATTGTCGGGATGGATGGGGATTTGATGATATCCCGAATACCCATCAAGGAAACAAAAGAAAGAATTATTTGCCGGCCGTTCCAACATCTCATCGATGAAGGGCAGCGGAAAATGATCCTTCTTTGTAGCCTTGTTAAGTTTTCGGTAATCTATGCACATCCTCCATCCCGTGACGGTGCGTTGAGGGATCAACTCATTTTTGTCATTATGGACGACCGTCATTCCTCCTTTCTTGGGTACGACCTGCACTTGGACTCACCCACTTGCTGTGTGGAACAGGATAGATAATGCCAGCATGTAAAAGTTTTAAGACCTCCTTTTTAACGACCTCCCGCATCGCATTGTTCAACCTCCTTTGAGGTTCCCTAGATGGTGTACTATCGGGGTCTATGGGAATGCGATGGGTGCAAAGAGCAGGGCTGATTCCCTTGAGGTCTCCAAGCGAGTACCCAAAAACGGAGTGATGTTTTTCTAACACGGCTAAGAGTTTTGCAGTTTCCTCCTCCGAAAGCTTGTCACTTATGATGACGGGGGTTTCGGGATTTCCGTGAAGAAAAACGTAGCGCAAGCCTGGTGGAAGAGTTTTGAGCTCTACGGGAGGTGGCGTAGGTGTAAAAGTTTCGGGCAGCTCAAAAGTTTCCGCCGAATCATCCTCTTCTAAAATGAAATCAAGAGCATCTTCATCCAAGGATGATTCGGGGTTTTCATGAGGAAAAATTGCCATAACCTCCTCCATGCATTCTTCTTCCACAAGCGGCTCCTCGGCAAAAGAGTTTTGTGCATGAATGATAGGAAGAGAAAAAGTTTTCTTGCCGAGGGTGAAGTCTAAGGTTCCTGAAGGTGATATCCCTAAGAAAAGCTTTTCTATGGGATGACCGACCAAAACATCGAAATCCAGGATTCCGAAACGTGAAAGTCCAAGGAAACCTCTGCTTCATTACGCTTAATGCAAACATCTCTAATGATCCCCAAACTCTCAAAAAATTGCCCCGGTGGGGCTTTAAGGAGTTTGTCGGAAGGTGCCCATGTCTCGTTTCCAAATAAAGTTGAAGCAAAAGATTCGGACATGATGTTGGCACCTACTAGAGGATTATAGAGAACATCTACCATTACTCCCCGAATTGAGCCACGAATGGTTGATCTAGGATGATCAAGTCGAAGAACTTCCGAAGAAAGTTCGTTTTCCATCAACCATTCATCGCTCATAATTGTTGTCAACTTCCGAACAGTTTTTACGAGAAGAGATTTTTCAATAGGTTCGGGGGTTGGTGCGAGGAGTGCTGGTTTCTTTTGATAGGAGTAGTTCAAGGTGTTTCCAAAATCTTCAAAAATTTCTTCCTTGAACTCAAATGGGAAATCAAGAGGTTCATCTTCCTCTATCATTGTTCTTGTGTTAGATGAGGACTCGAGTGCTAGGTGCTCCATCATGGGCACCAAGTGTTGTGTCTCTTGCACAACGAGTTCCTCATCTTCGACTCCGGCTCTACGAGTAAGTCAGCGGAAAAAGGTGTGTTTTCCACAATTCGATCCAAAAGTTCGTGTGCTTCCGCTATGGTCTTATGAGAAAAAGATCCACCCGCGGCCGTGTCAAGATAAAGTGCGGTATCGTTGCTCAATCCCGAATAAAAGTGTTGTAATAAAACGGGTTCGGGGAGCAATAATTCTGGTCCGGAGTCCGTTAGAGAACAGAACCGAATCCATGACGCACTTAAGGTTTCCTTTTCTTCTTGTCGAAAGCCTATTATTTCCGCTCGTAGAGAAGTGATATGAGATACGGGGAAGAATGCTAGACAAAATTTGTCTCGCAATTCTTTCCAATCACCGTTCACTCTCTTAGCGGTGTAAGTGTACCATTGCTTCGCCTTCTCATTGAGAGAGAAGGGAAACAACTTCCACTTCAATGTTTCTTGTGTCATGCCATGGATCAATCGGCATGAACACAAATGTTCAAACTCTCGCAAGTGTTCATAAGGATTTTCATGTTTAAAACCCGAAAAGGATAAACCTCTAATCATCGAAATGTAATCGGGGAGAACTCATAGCCAGGTGAAGAAATAGGTTGTGATGATGATGGTGGCTCTAAGAGTTCACCCCGTGGAGTGGAGAAAGATTGGATGGTTGGGTGTGACTCCATGATATGTTTTTGTGAAATTTTGAATGTAGGGAAAAAAATAAAAACAGAACGGTAAGTAAGATAGATTACGAGGGCAAACCTGATTCGTTACAGAGATAACAACCGTTCCCGAGCAACGGCGCCGGAAATGCTTGTTGGTATTTCTTACGTCACGAATGAATCCGCAAGCGCACGGAATACCGTTGTAGCACTTCACCCGGGAGTATTCCAAGGTATCGTATTTATATCCGCGAGGAACAGAGTATTTCTGCAACAAGGTTAGTTTACCCAAGGACAACCAAGACAACGTAGCAAAATAGGGTCGAGAGGGTGACTCTTATCTATTTATCCTTTAAAGGTAGACGAACGCAAGCTAGACTTGTTTACTTCGGGCACCGTCTTAGGCTTGGTCTGCCAAGCCACTCCGGTCTACTGAAAGCTCTACTATGTACCCGAACGTGGAGGGTTCCTTTGGATGACAGGGCTGTCACTTCCTGCCACCTACCTCTACAAACCGTGGGGCACACAGCAAACAAAGGCGATCTCCGGCCCTAGACACCACGTCTATGCTATCGACCACTACTCTAGCCTCGGCCTAGAAGCGAGTTCGAAAGCTAGAGTACTTCTTGCGAAGCGATGATCCCGTAAACAAGTATAACAAGAATTACGTCTAACACAAAGATATGTCACGATAGATAAGTAGATCACCACGTATAAATCACCAAAAAGAGTGTTTACACGCCAAGGTAAAAGAAAAGGAAATACTACTCCACTTTGCAAAAGGGAAGAACACTCCTTCCTCTTCCTTGCCCTCTCTTCTATTCTACTAAGATACAAGAGGCCCTTGGCCTAAGGATGAGAGTTTTGTCTCGTATCTTGATGTTGGTGGTGTATTGAGAGAGGGGGTGTACCCCTTTATTTATAGCCTTGGAAGGTCGGCAACTTGGAGGCGGTTCCGGACGTCGGTGGCATTAATTGCAGGTGGAACCGACCTCCGGACGTCGGTGACAAACCGCCGGAGAAAGATGGGCCGGGGGGCCACTGTCGGTTCGGCCGAACCCACTAGGGCGGTTCGGCCGAACCGGCCCGGGCTCCCCGGGCTTGATTCTTCTCTCGGTGCCTTCCCCTGGCTGTGTACTTGGCCCAATCCACTTACTTGGTTTGATGTTGAGGCTCTGTTTTGTGGTTTTGGGCTTTTGGACTATATTCTTTAGTCCGGGAAAATCCGTCGATTTCAAAGCCCATGTTTCGTGCATGTTTTCTCCTGTTTTCATATGAATTGCACCTGCATTCATAATTTCACCAAGACTAGTGGAATTTGTTAGAAATAATCCCTATGTCTATTCTTGGTGATGGTGTTTGATTCAAAAAGATGCAACATGTTGACGGTAAAATTGGACCATAAGGACCGTCAACACGCAGCTTGCTGCTGCTCCGCGTGGCGAGCCGGACGCTGCTGGGCACGGATGAAGTCCAGGTTGCCGATACTCCATGTATGCCACGCGATGCGAGCATCGCGCACATCGGCCGGGAGCTCAGTCCGGACCTCCAAGTACCGGGCCCGTATGGGGTGGGCGTCGGCCACCAAGCGATCAACCGAAGAAGCCTCAAGCCTGCGCGCGATTTCGGTCATGGTGATGAGACCAGAGGTAGATACCAAAATCGGCGCAGGACGAGGGAAGCTGAGCGCCCGAAATACCAAGAAAAATAAAATGAAGCTAATAATCGGAGGCAAATCAAGAAAATAAAAAGGAGATAGTAAAAACAAACCTGCGAAGCGTCGATGCGGAGCGGTTGGACGTCTATCGGCTGTGCCATTGAACCTACGAGGTTCGTGTGTTCCAATCAGCTCTCGGCCGGCCGATTCCCCTTCACCGGCGGCATCTTCGGAGGCGGCATCGGGTACATGGCCAGCTTGTTCAGCTTCGGCGGGCTCATCGGCGGGCTCATCGGCAAGCTCATCGACGAGCAGTGCCTACGGGAGAAGCCGCGGGCGGCTCCTGGCCGACCGATTCTTCGTCGGCAGCGGTGCCTTTGGGAGAGGCCGTGGGCGACACACGGCCAGCTTGTTCGGCTTCGGCGGCGACCTCGGGAGACGCAGGCCGATCCAAGCGAGTTGAGCTCTCCGAAAGATTTGGATCGGCCTGGCTTGGTACGACTACCGATTCCGGAGCTACGGGGTCGGCCTTTCGGGTGTCGGCGTCCTGGCCCGTGGAGGAGTTGATAGGCGGATCGGCCTATCGGGCGTTGGTGTCCGGGCCCGAGGAGGAAGAACCGCCGATTCCTGCAAAGAACTCATAGTTAGACAAGTATGTAAAGTGAAAAGGGAATCGGCGATCATGCAATAATGACTCGACGCAGCGGTGATGGTTCATCGAAGTAGTCCGGGTCGGACGGGCGCACGAGCTGCTTTAGCAGCGCGCGGTGTCGCTCGGGGCTTGAGTCGGCCCTGCAGGCGGCACATTAGCCTTCCTCTTTACGAGGGCGGCTGTTTTAGTCTTGGCCTTGCGGGCAGCTGGTGCCCTCGACTCATCGCCGCAAAAGCTTGGGCAGGAGTGCGATCGGTGAAGCCGATATTTGGAACAATTGGGCTCGGCATTAAGTATGCAATCGGCCGGCCACCGATGCTCGGGTCGGCGGCTCCTCCGTGTCCGACTGAAAAAGAATATACAAGGGTGAGCATTTGGAGTGGCCGATTTCATTTATAAAATCGGCCTTACAGAAATAAATCGGCTACACGTACCTCGGCGAAAGCTTCGCTCGGGACTAAGCCGGAGAAGAAGGAAGCGAGTGTTCCGGCTGCGGAGGTGCCGGTTCCACTCGCCCCACCAGCGGTCAAAAAGGCGGGTACTCCGGGCGCCGGGAAAATCCGGCTAAGTCGCCGGTGACGACATCGGCGGTGCGGCCGACGAGCCAACTCCACCGAATGGCGTTGTCGACGTTAGCCCGCGCCTTTATTTGCCCCACATAGAAGAGGTCGGGGGCAACCGGCCGAAGCCGAGTTGGCGGGCCGCCACCGACGGGTGGTAGAACTCATAGGAGCAGAAAGCCTTGCTCCCGAGCAATGAGTCCCGTCGGCAGCGAGACGGGGGCGGAGGCGGTGGTGAAGATCTTGACCGCCTCCCCGTCGGCCGTTGGGAAAGTTGGGTCGATCGGAAAAGGAGTGTCATACCCCTTCTCGAAGAAATCGATGTACGGGTACCAATCCGTACTTTCGTTGTTGAGGCCCTTGTAGAGGGCGGCGAACCAATACGCCAGGTTGTCATCCGACATAGCCGCCCCGGTGCCATGGATAACGCTTCCCGAAAGAAATGCACCGGCTGAATCGGGCGTGGCCGATTCGGCGTAGTTGCCGGGGAAGGTGAGCGCACCGAGGTCCGGATCGATGGCCTTGGTGGTATGAAGGGACAACCACATTTGGATAAACCACCAAGGGCCACCCAGGTTCTTGACTGATCGGCCGGAGCGCAACTCCACCGAAACCCGGTGAAGAAGGAGGTACGCCGACCCCGGAAGATACTTGCCCATGGGAAGGGCATGGCCGTCGGCCGATACATCGGCCATCGGCGAGAAAATTGTTTGTGGGGCTCACGCCGACCCCACAGAAGAAGAAGTGGTCAAGCCACATGTTGAGGAAGGCAACGTGCTCGCGGCGATCGACCGTGCCGTGCCCCTTGTTGTAGGTCCGGATGTAGACCTTCCAACCCCTGGTGTCCTTAGGGTTGATCCGATGGGAGGACTTAATGCGGATGGCATCCGGGGTGGCCTCCGCCGTGATATTCAAATCGGCCAACATGACCGTATCCGGGAGGGTCATGGTAGCCGGGCCGTGGCCGAACATGAAGCGATTCGGGGCATCCGACCGGAGATAAGAAGCTGCCGCCAGCAACGGTTCATTCTTGTGGTGATCGGCCGGAGAAAGCTTGATGGCATGGGCGATGCCGATATCGGCCCAACCTTGCGGATGGACGGCCGACACCCGGTTATACCAATCACGCCATCCGAGCAACGGGAGTCGGCCATGAACGAAAGCTGTTGGCCCACTCGGCCGATAAAGGAGATTGTTGCCGAAACGGAACCCGGTTCGTTTCGGCACGGATGAGATCTGTGGGGTCGGGATCGCCCATGGGGCCCAAAAAGAAGTGAGTTGGGATGTTGGATGGGATGACGACTTGGTTCCGGATCTCCTAAAAACAAGGAATAGGGCTAAAATAAGAAACGGAGCGGAAAGAAGATAGATTGTGAAAATGAACAAGAACAAGAACGCGAAAAAGATTGCAAAGGTAGAAAAGAGGGGTGCTCGAATGTACATTACCTCCGGAACGGCGCTGGTGGTGGCGACGACGCAGGCCGCGGCGGCGGCCGCAGCGAGCAGCAACAGCGAGGATTCATGGTCACCGGAAGAGAAAAACGACGGCGACGACGGCGGCTCGAAAAGGCAAAAGTCGCTAGAACGGGGGAGGATGAAAGCTAGGGAGAAGAAACAGATGGGAAATGACCGGGGTGACCCCGGGTTTTATGGAGAGGTGACGAGCGATAAAACCGGCGCGATAAAAGAGGATAAATCAGTCCGACGCATGCGTTGCATACCCCGGACCGGGGGACATGTGTTGACGCCGGTTTTTGACCAAGGGACCCATTGTCGGCGACTATAGGTCAAAGAGGGCCGGTGGGCAGAAGGCCGACGGCCGCTTGGGCGAGTAAAGGGCGCGTCCCTCCCGAGAATCGTGCGCGGACGCCAACGGAAGAGCATAACATTGATGGGCCTAGCCCACGTTGTAAAATTAGAAATAATAGTTTAATTTTGGAAAAGGATCCTAGTCGGTTAGGAAATCGGCCCTAAGAGGGTCCGAGTAGGATTCTTTGTGCCGGGTATAAATTTGTACTCGGATGTAACCTGTAAACTCGATTCACATCCAATACAACTTTCGGCGCATCGCCAAACCCTAATTTTTCTGTCAAGTCTTTACTGTTTTGCGCGGGGATCTTCGGGGCTCCGGTCGACAATAAGTTGGCTTGACAAGGTAATTATGTCGTCTAATTCTCGGCGCATTGTTCGTAATTAGATGGCTTAATTGCTAGTTATCCGGCGACCAGATCTGTTTTCGACCGTCGTAGTGAGTATCGGTCGGGATGAGTCAAGTCGACTTGGTCCGGGCTCGTGGTGGAGGAAGTTTGACTTGTCCCGCCTCCCCGTCCCAGCCTTTGCTCACAACGCCGATTGGCTCGGATCCGGTCGTTTCGAGTCACGATAGCCGCTATGAGATTTCTTTTACATCTTAGCCGATTCGATCGTGCAGATTCGGTTGACGTGTCCTGTGTTTGCCTTTGCGATAGTTGACTTGTCCTAGGCGCATGCAGCCGATTGGATAGGATGTAGATTTACTTTCATAGTTAAGGCGTTTATGATTATGCTTGTCCTGAATCGGCCGAGCGTGCGTGACCGTTAGACCTGGTCCGATCGTGTGCCATCGGTTGACTTGTCCTGTTGGAGCGACCGGCCGATTCGGGATCTGTGTGGTTGTATTTGTCTTACTTGTTCTTTCGGAGTGTTTAGCCGATTGCTTATCACGTTCATTAGCTGTTTTATATTCAATTAGCTAAATCTGTTAAAACTGCCTTTGGACCCGAGTTATTAGTACGATTTCATTGATCATCATTATACATCTAGATATGATCTAATATTGTTATAATCAATGGCAGAATCGGCCGGATGCCTGATCGGCCGATTTACTGCTCTAATTAATGATTAAACCATCTTCTTGCTATCAAATTAATTACATCCCATTAATAATTATCTTGTTTACATTTTATTCGATAATGCATCCCTGCAAAGTCTTAATGATTTGATCGTTTACCGACGAAATCGGCTGCTAGCCACCGATCGCATGTTATAGCATCGGCCGATTTCGTATAGTTTGTATCACAGTTCGTTTGCCTGGCATTTAATACATAAATGGATGGGCCGTGCTGCTCCTCGTCGATGGCCGATTTTGTCTATCTTACGCCGAGAATCGGCCATGGCTGAACATCGGTCTATCCGGGCCGATGACTCGGAATTTTACACCTTTTATTGTCTTTGTTGGTTTGCAGGAAAACCATCCGGCACGCACCAGCGCACACGAGAATCGGCGAGCTAAGCCGGTCCGTTGGGAGCACAGGACCCTGCATCAGCCGGGGTTTCGGTGGACTCTCCGGACAACGGTGTGTTGGCGACTTTTGACGTCAACATCGCCGTAAAGATTTCTGGTGATTTGGACTCTTGATGCACTTTGCTTTAAACTTGTATCCAAGGATGCCAGCCTATTAATGTCGGAGTGGTGATAAAGGCCGGATGATGGAGGAGCATCGCTCCTACATCCAACCTCCCTTAACTTGGCCCACTATGGCCGACGCCCGGCAACAATAAGTGATCCCATCCACTTCCTCCGAAATGGACTCCGGTCCGCTGAATTTGCAGCTGGTGACCAAACCACCTATGAGGGTAGCTCAAAACCTCCGCTCGACACAATGGCATGTGGACAAGCACTAGAATCCGGCAATTTGCTTAGACCCAACACACTTTTCACTACCGCCACCCTTAACACATTTCTCAAAGTGATACAAGCCTTTGTTTGATTTATCAAGATGACGCCGTTTGAGACCAAACCATGAATTTCATGAAAAGACGAATTAGGGGTTTTGATGATTTTTGTTATAATATACTACCCACCAGTTTTGACTATTTAAGTGTAGACAGAGTGGCTTATTACCACGAGGACAAAGTTGGTGAGGTGAATTGGTGTGAGTTAGTGTATAAGCATTTAATCCGATGTATCAAAGATTATAGGAAGAATAAGGAGCAACCTAAGTCAAGAGATTACATCACGGGCTGTGGACCTCCTTTGCTAGTAAAAACCTTGAGAACCTTTTCAAGCATGTGTTAATGATTAAGTTTTTATGTTCAATGTTAAAATTGTTCTTGACAAATATGTTATTCAGACACTTCGATGAAGGAAAAAATATCCATTCCATATTTCAAGCATCTCACTATGGAGACAATAGAAAGCATGCTGCTTGCAGCGGTGGCTACCGATAACTTCATGGTGGAGGTGTATAACTTAAACATTCTTGCCCTCTGAAATCATGATACCAGTAAACCCCAAACCCTACTATAAAATATTCTTTACAATGGTGGAAATTTACACTTCAAAGGAAATGACAAGAAGAAGTACGGTAAGATGATCAAGCAAAATCTTGTGGGACTTCCAAGTCATGTTAATGAGGCAAGAACACATCACATACTTTAGATGAGTCTATTCCAATACATTATACATTAAAAGGTTGTACTATAATTTTTTTTTATTATTCCCATTATCTTTCATCGGTTGGAAAAGGACAAGATGATACTTCAATCGATGGTTGAATTGTGTAAGGACAATTTGGTAAACACTGGATTATGTCATAGATGAAATGGTTGACAAGACACATGATGTTCTGACACAAACTAAAGCAATGTCTGAATACTATAAGCTTAATGTCTTATCTAAGTGCCAGTTATAAGACAAAGAGATGGGGAAAAATTGTGGTATACATCGAGGGTTGAAAGCTTATGAAGGAGTTATTTGTAAGTGCCCAAATGGCTTAATGTCCAATCACATCGTAGAAACAGTGGTATAAGGATAAGAAACCTAAGATCATGCTTACAACCCTTGCTTAAGATCATGCTTACAACCCTTGCTTAAGATCATGCTTACAACCCTTTCTTGTGTCAGCAAAAATTTCATCATAGATACACTTTGTTGTCAAATCGATATTTTTGCAAATTAGAGCACTAAACATCAAAAGTATATCTTTGGTAAATCGGTACTTACGCAAGGGTTGTAAGTATGATCTTACGCTTCTTTCTCTCTACCATTCCTTGGTCCAAAATATATGATCTATTTCTATGATGTGGCTGGCAATCCATCTTTACTACAATGACCTTAGGTACATCGGCAAGCACTACAAGGACACATTTTCTAATTGTGTCAGCCTATGCTTGTCCAATGTAGATCTTAATCATATAGCAAACTTAATTAGTGAATGAGGATGAAACAATACTGATCTTAAACTCTCGTTGTATATGCTCCTTTATTAGTCTAAATAACATTTGTGGAATTCGGGGTTGTGTTGTTTTCCAAATTTTTGTTATGTGTCTTTCCCTACTTTTTATTCAATCACTAGTAATCTTGTAGTCTAAGTATCTATCCTATCTTAGTACCGTATTGAAAGCATTAAGTTGTGGCACATAATTGTTTCTCATATTACTTCATGATGTCGTGAAAGGTGTATCAGCACTACACATCGGTATCCGCATAATGACCTTATGATGAAAAGAAATAGGTATCCGCACTAGTACGGAGGCCACCGCTAATTTAGTATCACTCGATGCCTCTATATTCATCATGTTAAAGCATATGTGTTCTAAGTTCATGAGATCGAGTTCGAGTTCAAGGATTCAGTGCCTCTCTCACGTTGCTTTACACATCTCCAACATTTGTTAGGTATAAAGCTATTTATCCCGGCTGATTTTCAGTTAGTTATCCTCCTTTGCACCTACTACCGTGAAGATCGGGCCAACCCCCAGGCTTCCCCTATCAGATTGTGTGCCATATGAGCATCATCCAGTCAAGTCAAACTTTAAAGAAAATCCGACTAATTTCTCACCAAGCATATGTTTAGACCCAAGGAAACATTATTATAAAAAATATGCTAAATTGCCATGCATCCAACATATCCTTGTTTGTGAATCAAAGAGGGGACCTAATTGACATGCTTTGTGATTTTTTTTTCATATTTTGCAATGTGTTTGATATATAGTTTGATCCCAAGTCAAAAGATGTCTCTCATATTTTGCTTGTACGAAATTGTGATTGCACTGAGGAGAAGACCTTGTTGACGTGCTTTGTGATTATTCTGAGAATTACATGGTCCATGTTTCCAAAATTTGGGAAAGATATACATGTCTTCAATTTTTAAAATATGTACCTAGTGTGTTGGTTTTGTGTTATTTCCACATTTAAATCTTATATATTGTGTGGTTTACTATATATCGCTCCACTTGTGTGAACTTACAAATTGTTGCTCCCTTGTAATTTGCCAAATGGGGTTTCAATGACATCGCCTTGAAAGAAAAGCAGAGGCCACAAATATATGGCAAATGAAGAGTGGGTTAAGCATATGAACTAGATCGCACTCTGTCGCGACAAATACATAAAAAATCTCTCGATCCCCATGAAGAAAGGGCGCGGCGAGGTGGCATGGAGAGGCTCTCGGCGCATAGTTTCAGATGTTTAGAAAATCAAAGACTTATGTTACCCGTCTTGGAGGGAAGGCAATACCTTTTCCAGTACACTTGGACAAAACTATTAGGTTTGGTAAGAATTATGTGTGTTCTTGTTTATTTTATAAGTCTGTAACAGTTAACTCTATCTAATTATGAGTTTTTATTTTCAACTCTTATTCTAGGATAAGAGGATCCTCACTCCAAGTGATCCTAATTTTAGGCCAGTGACTTGAACAAAAGACTCTGAATCACAATTACTTTATATTATGTCATCTTTACTACAATGACCTTAGATACATCGTCAAGCACTACAAGGACACATTTTCTAATTGTGTCAGCCTATGTTGTTGTCCAATGTAGATCTTAATCATATATATACTAGCAAAGTTAATTAGTGAATGAGGATGAAACATCATGTTAAATCAATTTTTTATAATGTATAGTTTTCCATGCATCGAGTACGTTGTGACCCAGTCCGCATACCCCACTGCAACGTGCTGCCCTTATCATCAATCATAATATTATGACCACAATGAGCATATGCTCATCCGCGTCCTGCACACACCCGTGTCGTCTTCTTTGCTGCCGGTGACCGATGACACGGCGGCATTGATGCTTGGGGCGGCAGACCCGACTACATGTCCCGCCCGCTGGCCTGCAAGCACACCACCGCACACATGCCACAATGAACATGAAGGGGCTGCCGCTCGCTCACGTCCCTGGCAGCAATCGAATTTCCTGCCTGAGACCTGACCAAGAAATCAATCGGGCGTTCGGGGTGATCTCCAGGCGGGGCTGAGTTTGTCCGAGACGGCCGTGGTCGATAAGGAAGACCGGCGCTCCGCCTAGAAGGACGAGATGGTAGCGCCGGCGACCGCTGCGACCTAGAGCAAGCCGGAGGGCAGCTGCGCCGTGGGCGACAAGGCCGCCGACGCTGACTGATCCTGGTGCTGAATGTGGTGATGCTCATGCGGAAAAGAGGTCGTGGCAGCTGCCACGTGAGGAAATCGACCATGTTCTCTCGACTCTCGTGGACGAGAGGCCACATCACACCCGGTCTGCTGATTGCTCCCACCCGAGGGCATCGCGGCGTTCGACGTCATCAGCGACAAGATTGATGAGCACCGTACCGGAAGTGGATGCACCGCCAGCTTGTGCTCAACGGTGGCGTCGTCCTGGTGGACGCCGAGTCGGAGCCCAGCGGCGTCCTACACACACCCGTGTGGCCACGTCATCTTCTCCAATGCCGGTGGCCATTGACACGGAAGCCATGAATGCTGCTGACTGATCAAGCATAGAAAAATGCCCTTCTGGTCTTGTCGTTATGACGATGTGTTATCTTAATTCAATACTATCAGTTGTTTAATTAGTTTGTTCTAGTCGTCTGCCATCTTTAGGAATGATGATGGGAAACTATATAAAAATGAAGTCTATTTTGTAGTGACCTAGAGCCAGTCATGAGCCTTATTACTTACCTTTGTCCCATTGGAAAGTATCGTTTGACTTTCACTTTCAGGATGATGTAACTTTAACTATTCGTCTTATTCAAATTTTTTATACAAATATTATTTATTATTTCATATTTTAAATATTGGAGATACTTTAATGATACATTTTTGCTTTAATATTTATGCAAAAAACATTAATAAGACCAATGGTCAAAGTTGAATTCGTAAAGTAAAAAATGACACTTTGGATGGGATTGAGGGAGTATTAGGCCACCCTCAATGAGAGTTTCATAAGCATTAAATGAAGCGTCACATCAGCTAAAGTGATGACATGGCAAGGTAATCAATATGAAAAACATGAAATGAGTTTCATGGGGGATGAAACTCATTTGGCATTGTTTCATATGTATGACACTCCCATTGAGAACATAAAGTTTCATCATAACATATCTTGACCAATCTCATTACAACAAATACATATTAATTTAATGCTACAACTTGTCTATGAAATCGTGAGACGAAACCGTGTATTGAGAGTGAATATTTTATCCACCAACATATCTCCAAATCTGATGTGGCACTCTTGGTAGGTGTGAGATGAAACTATGCACCGACACCGACCTTAGTTAAAAATGGTACATGCAACCCGAGCAAATCCATGCCCACCGAAGAAGGAACAACCACTTTGCATTAATGGGTTTTTTCGGTGACCTTGCCCAAAAACAATGTTGATCTTTGATCCCCTATTTTCAACCTAACCAGTGGGACCCACACATCAGCGACACGGAATCCCTCTTGTTGGTACGCACCCAATGTCGAGGCTAGTGGTCGACGGCGGTGCATCCATGCGGCAGCGACGTTGATGGCTTCTTTGCGGCCAGCAGTTGTAGGGGCCGTCGGCGCCCAGCAACATTAGGGTTGTTGATCAGGTTGAGATGGACTGACACAGCGGGGTAGAGCGTCCGGAGCCATGTCGAGCGGGCAGCCGGACACGATACGGTGTTGCGAGGGTGACATGGCGCGACATAAGGGCAGACGAGCGAGGTGAGATGGTTCTACGAGGACAGCCAACTTTGTCGGTGATTGCTTTTGCGGGTGTAGATCTAGCTATGGTAGTGCTTGTACTGGAGTTACTAAGGAGTCGACGTGGCGGTAGGGGTGGATATCGAGCTGTCTCGGCTCGGCTCGTTAGAAAACTAGCTCGGCTCAACTCGATAATCAACTAGAGCTAGCTCGTTAGGCTCGCGAGCCAGGAATATAGAACAATTAAGACATTATATTCTTTAAATCTGAAAAACATTTTATTGTGAAATAGGTAAGATATATGATTGATACTTAATAAAAAAAAGCTAATAATGTAGATTAGTTTAAAATATATTTTAACATATTCAAAAATTAACCCAATATATGACATTATATTGGTATTGAGCATTACTTATTCTTAGTGTTTCGGAGCTCGTTGAGCTCGCGAGCAGCTCGTGAGCTAGCTCGACTCGGCTCGCTAATCCGACGAGCTAAAATATAAGCTCAGCTCGGCTCGTTAAGAAACCGAGTCGAGCCGAGCCGAACCGAGCTACTCACAAGTCGAGCCGAGCCACGAGCTTCGAGCAACGACGACAACAGAGACAGAGTGGCTCGAACGCACACAAGAAAGGAGGAAGAGAGATGGTGGTGCGGCAATTCCAATGGTGGTATGTCGATGGTGAGGGTAGTGGTCACGGCGTCGCGCTTGCTTGCTCATGCCCGCCCGCGGCCGCAGCAGCCATGTGTGCTCCTCCTCATGGCCGTTACAGGCCGTGTCCGTGGGTCTAGGACCCGGCGGCGAGCAGGGCAGGGGCGGTGGGTGTGGGCTAGGATCAGCTCGGGGCCGGGGCGGCGGTGCGGCGTGGCCGGCGAGATGGAGGAGGCACTATGATACTTATGGTGTGTTCGTTTCCTCCCCTCTAAAATTTAGCGCTGTCACATCAAAGAGAATCTTACTATTTAAAAATATTTCGATCAATTTAATGATAAAACCTTTTGACAGATTGGTGCTAATTTTTTAGATGAATCTAATGAGCTTAATTAATCTATATTTTGCTAAAGTGATGCTACAGTAATCATCTTCTAATCACGCCTTAATTAATCTTATTAGATTCGTTTTATAAATTAGTCTAGGGGCATGTAATTTATTTTATAATTAAACTTTATATAATACTTCTAAATAGTAAGATTCTTCTTGATGTGACAGCTATAAAATTTAGACCCCGTAAAACGAACACACCCTAGCAGAAGGAAGGATGGAAAGAAAGAAGAAGAAAAAAGATAAATGATGGGGTCTACCTTTGAGACGGTGAATGGGATGCTCCTATTCCTAGGGGTTAAATTTGGGGGTACGCAAAATGGGAGGCCAAGTAGGGACGCAGTAGACATTTTTTCCTCTCGGATCGTATTAGTGGAATGAAACTCACACCTGCTTGTTCGTCGGATGCTTTCGGAATTGTTTGCTTGATCAACCAAGTTACCTAACGAGTATATATGTGTAACGTCCCGCCACTCGGGCCGGGCCCGCTTACCCCGGCAGCTTAATAGGCCCTCAAGATTTCCCCACAAACCAACACTTGTCTTTTCTCGCGCACTTTATCCTCACTCATGCGCACCCGGAATCATTTCCGGTCGGTCACCCATCCCTAAATTGCTCCAGAGCCAAGCACGCTTAACCTTAAAGTTCTTTAGAGATAAGCTTCCGAAAAGAAGTTGCAACTTGTTGACATGAGTATTCTATCAATCCTATTAAGCCCCGGGCCAGGATGTTACACACTCACCCCTTAGAAGACCGACGTCCTCGTCGGTCAACCCTGAGCCGAGAACTTCCTCTCTTGGCCACGTCCATGTGTCCATCGCCAGCGCATGTGCCATGCTGTGTGACCACTCCGAGCCCACACCAGACCATGCACACCATGCCCGCACACGTGCGACACACGCGCCCGTAAAACCGCGAGAGTCGGCTCGATACCATCCGTAACGTCCCGCCACTCTGGCCGGGCCCGCTTACCTCGGCAGCTTAATAGGCCCTCAAGATTTCCCCACAAACCAACACTTGTCTTTTCTCGCGCACTTTGTCCTCACTCATGCGCACCCGGAATCATTTCCTGGTCGGTCACCCATCCCTAAATTGCTACAGGCCAAGCACGCTTAACCTTAAAGTTCTTTAGAGATAAGCTTCCGGAAAAGAAGTTACAACTTGTTGACATGAGTATTCTATCAATCCTATTAAGCCCTGGCCAGGATGTTACAATATGTTTCTTAACAGGCAAGTGCATTAACAACTTTCAATCAAAAAAAGTGCATTAACAACTACTACTCCATTCTTATAGTATTATTGATGATGTTGGTTAGCTCAAATTTGAACTTACGAACCACAATACAAAAAGAACAAAAGAACGGAGGGGTACAGAAGAAAGATCGAACAAACTGTGAGTGCATCGATTGAAACATGTCCCATTTATAGCCCCGAGATGTCCGTCGTCCACGGCGGGCGCGCCACCGGGCCAGGCACTGAGGCCACAAAGCGACGCATCAGTCAAAACAGATGTGTTCGTTGTAGGTGTACGCCAGGCCGTTTATGTCGCAAGCACGTAGGTAAGTACAATAATACTCTGAAGTTGCTCTTGCTCACATGCGTGGGTCTCGTAGATGCCTCGCAACAAATGCATGGGTGTAAATGCAGATCGCAACGAACTATATAAATGTATCTCACATCGCCATCCATCGGCCAACCAACTCTAAATAAATTTCACACCTCATTGCACAGGTGACAATCGACGAACTCGCTGGCGTAATTATTTGTGCCTTCTACTGTTCATCTTGTACCCTATCTACCCTGTCAGTTATATCTTCATCAAATTTCTGCCGTTACGTATATCGGAGTCATTTGCATTTTCCTCCATTCGCATGCACACACAATGCATGAGTGAGTAACTTTACTCAATACCCTCTCATAATGCTGGAGCTGTGAAGTTACTTACTATATATGACAAATAAGTTGCGTTGAAAAATCATCTTTCCTTTTTTTCTTTAGAAACTTTCATTTAATTTCTACTAGAATTTGTATGGTTATTTATTTCGTAGGGTAATGTGACATGTAGAGGGGGGCAATTTGTTAATGTACATACTATAGGAAAAAAATGTTTTTTGTAAACCATCCGATTTTGATCTTGTAGTGTTGGACGGTGCTGGAAAATTCCCCAAACTTTCAATGGACTGAAAACTAACAAGTCCCTTGAAAAAATACCATCCCAAAGCTATTGTTAGTTGCAAAGTGCTATGACAGTTGGCTTTTTTTGTGAAGTGCAAACAGAGAGTCCTCACGTGGAAAGATTTCTGTCAAAAATGACTACCTGCCCTGACATTGTTTGTCTTGCTACCTCGTGAATCCTCAGTACATCACCGAGCAAGAGGACGGAGTTATGCAAATAAAACGAGCAGGGACTAGGGAGTAGGGAGTAATCAAGAGCTTGAGCACTCAGCAGTGGCACTGCTGTGTACTACTCCTTACTAAATTGTTGTCGCTGTTGACTTTTTTTGTTAAGTTTGACTATTTGTCTTATTCAAATAAAGTTTAACAAATGTTATATATTTTGTTGGAATATGTTTTGTTACTAAAGAAGCTTGAAACATATTACTTTTTATATTTGAAGAATTTTTTGAATAAGACGAATGATCAAACGCCACTTAAAAAAGTTAATGACTGACAACAATTTAGTAAAGGAGGGAGTACTTCGATTGAGCTGCGGAGGTTTGAGCTGCGGAGGTTTTGATAGCACCCGTCCTGATTACTAGTTAAACAAGACTTTGAAATCTTGCATGTGCGAGCATTTGACAATGGCCGACCTTTTTCCGGCAAGAACCACAGTGCTGCAGGTTTCACGTGGCTTTTACGTGGATGCTGGGCATTAATTGGAGGATGGCATAGAGAACTATAGAAACACAGATGGATTAGATCAAACCGAATTTTGAAGAAGAGAGAGAGCTAGTGGGTAAATATGTATTTATTTTCTTAACCTCGTAATCTTATCTGGACGGAAGCAACCATAGAATGGTATTTAGCAAGTTGAAACACTTCGAAATAGCTTTTTTCAACTTGAAGGTCTTTGCTATAGTACTTTACAACTTCGGCACCTTTGGGGATGGTATTGAGATTAGCAAATTAACTCCAGAACGAACAGCAGATGCAGCAAAAAATATATCTTTAATACTCTTTCCTTTGCCCAAATATGTATACACGTGCTCCTTCCTAAGAGCAAGTATTATAAGGCCACATTAGTAGGAGAAATAGCAAAACACATCAGCATCATCCTGTTAGATGTATATGTATTTTATAGTTTCCCTTTTATATAAGGAGGTTTGTGTATATTTACACATACCTATACATAGTCATGGCCAAACGGGCCGCCCGGCACGGCACGGCCCGAGCCCGAAAAGGCCCGGCCTATTTACATTTCGGGCCGGCACGGCACTAATTTACTTTCGGGCCGTGCCGTGCCGGCCCACGTGCCTGGGCGTCGGCCCGCGGCACGGCCCGAAAATGGTTTTTCGGGCTATTCGGGCCGTGCCGGCCCGTTAAGCCCACGGGCTTAACAGCCCAATAAGTATTTTTCGGCCCAATAATGTTAAAAAACTTGAAAAAAATAGATAAAAACATAGCAAGATGGAGATTTGAACCTTGAATTTCTAAGGTACAAATCAAATGCTTTACCACTAAAGCACTTCACCATTAATGTTAAGTATAAAACATGTATATTATTTAATTTCGTGCCATGCTTTTTCGGGTCAAAAGTGTGGCCCGTCGGGCTTTATCGGGCCGCGTCCGATCCGTGCCAAGCCGGGCCGCCCATCGTGCCCTACCCTCGGCCCGAGCATGGCCCGACGGTGCGTGCCGGGCCAGCCCGGCCCGAAACCAATCCGTGCCGTGTCGGGTTCGGGTCGGGCCAAAAAACGTGCTTCGGACCTGCCCGTTTAGCCCGGCCCGTTTGGCCATCATTACCTATACATGTATATATTCTGGCCTAGTGCCTCCATATTGAATACAAGTGCTATTCATATCACATCCGACATGACAGAAAGAAAGAAAGAGAGAACAAAACTAGCGACTCACAACTCGTTGGCAAAACGCCGGCGTAATGCATTATTTTATCAACTGGCCACTGTTTTCCCACTCAAATCCTCCCACGTCATAGCTTGGACCGCGCAAAACATTGAAGAATCACAGGACCCACCATCACAGCTTGGCAGCAAGAATGAGCTGGACTCGTAAGTTGCCGGCAAGCAGGCGTATTCATTAGCCCTGCTCTAATACCACGACAATATTCCTGTCATAATTGCAATATCAGTACTCCTCTCATATTTATGAGAACAAGTTGCTTGTCAGTCTAATGGGCCTGGCCGATAGAAGCTGACGACATGCTGTAACTTCAGAGGGGTGAAGTCAGTGAATCCTGATCCACTGTAAAGGACCTTCCCGTACTGTGCCGTCGTGATCGCTGTAACACTGCAAACAGTCATTACAGGTGGGCCTTTTCGTACAGCTTCGTAACTGCGCTGCTCGTACTGTGTCGTCGTAATTGAAGACCTTCATGAACATTCCATTTGCCTTTTGATGGCTTCTATCCAATATTCCAATGGAAGGTGTGCCCGTCCCAGCAGCACATGGGAGAGCACGTCTATATAAACGGAAGAATGGCGTGTGGAAGGAACAACCCAACCCGCGTCAATACCAGCTTGCAGTGAGGTCTGCCTAGGAGATAGAGCGATATGAGGGTGGCAGTGGTGGGTGCCGGACTGAGCGGGCTAGCCGCGGCGCACGAGCTGGCCAGCAGCGGCGGCGTGAGCGTCACCGTGTACGAGAAGCAGGACTATCTCGGTGCTGCAAAGACCGTTGCCATCGATGGCGGTGGAAATGGCCGTGTCTTCGTCGACCTCAGCTTCATGGTCTTCAATCCGGTGCGGAACATCATGCAAAAAGTTCCTCTCTCTTCATCTCCTTTCCTACTGGTTTTGGGCTTTTGGCTTATTGTGCGTGTATCTGTATAGTTTTGCCATACCGTTGAATGAAGAGTACGTGGAAAACGAACCGCTTATGCGAAGAGCATCATTCCCTTTATTCTTCTCCTTTTCTTCCTTTGAAAAGGTTTTCTTCTCTTTTCGTTACTACCGGTTTTGGCTTTCATCTCTCGTCCTACTGGTTTTGGCTTGTGCATTTTATAGATTTGTTCACATTTAGCGTCCCAACTTCCTAAACAGAGAAGGAAAATACGTATCATCTACTTCAACAATCTATATGGTAAAAAAAACAGCATTGTCCCAAATCACAAACTTGTTTTGTTGTTGTACAAGACAAAAATACAAGCTTATGTTCTTATTATGGCAGTACATCCAATAGAACAAAATTGTATAGCACAATAATTGAAAATGATGGAAACAGGTTTTGGAGATAAATAATAAGTCCATATAATAATTAAAGAATAATAAATATAGATCTATTGATCTAGATATAGATACATATAGGTCACATATGGAGACAAAACAAGTGGAATCCACTACAAATGTTCAGACATATTTTTCATATTTTACTATTAAGGAATGAGGATGCATGTTGTGGAAAGGATATCTTCAGTGGATAAGTAATTAGTGAATTACCAACAAAATTATTGGTACGTACGGGTATATGCTTTATATTAAGTTTTCTAGTAATAGCTATAGATTGAGCCAGCCATCCTCAACTTCACAACATATCTTCCTTTTTTTCATGTTTTAAAAACTCCCAGCATGTGGGGATACTAGTCAACTTTGAGTTTAACAATCAGTTCACCTCAAGCTCTGTATCGTCGATTAACTAAACGAAAGTATCATTCGACTCATTAGTTTCGATAATATTAAAAGACACATTCATTTCAAGTATTATAATTATTCTATTTCCCAGTACAAAAATTTCTAGCATCTTACAAAATAAATATTATTTTGCAAATTTACAAAAGGAATATAAACAAGAAAACCAATAACTATATCCATAACTAATCTTGAAGTACTTCAAAGTGTAAGCATAGTCCATAAATTACAGTGAACAGCAGGACGATTCAAATGGTCCATCTCAGATCCACGCCACACATCTTCCTTGGGCTCAACTACTGTGGTTGCTGGCGAGGCAAAGAATGTAGAGATATGATACCTTACAGCAACTAATTAAAGGGAAAACAATTAGAACATGATATTTAATTAGCATAGAGGCGTCCAAACACACATTTATAAAGGTTGTAGGCTCAGTCGTCTCTAGCAAATGGTGTTTATTAATCAACCATTTCTAGAGGCATGGTGATAACACTACTAGAAACACGCTAGAAACACGGCCTGTAGCGGCGGGCCAAAACCCACTGTAGCGGCGGGTATGGCAGCCCGCTGCTACGGCTCCGCAGCTACAAAGAATCGTCAGTAGCGGCGCAAACATGGCCAACCGCCGTTGAACACGAAGATAGCAACGGCGGGTAAAATCATCACAGTTCCCACAAGAAACAAAAAAAGCCTGCACGACCCACGCTTGGCCCGCGTCGCCCTCGAAGAGGAACGAGCTCGCCGTCGGGATGGGGCGCAACCGGATCCGCACCCCCGGAGCCGCCGCCGCCAACGGGTGGGGAGCGTGACCAGATTTGCCCGCCTCGGGAGTCGTCGCCGCCGCCGGGTGAGGGCCGTGGCTGGATCCGGGCCCTCGTTAGCCGCCGTCGCCACCGGGTCAAGCCCGCCCTCGCGAGCCCGCCGCCTCCTCCCTGTCGCGCTGAGGCCGAAAGAGGGGCGGCGCGAGGAGGGGAGGCGCCTCCTCCGCCCGAGGCCGGGGCCGACCGTCGGGTGGTCGGTCGTGGTTGGATTCGGGCCCTTGGGAGCCGCCGTCGCCACCGGGTCTAGCCCGCCCTGGCGAGGCCACCGCCTCCTCCTGGTCACGCCGAGGCCGGATGAGGGGCGGCGCGAGGAGGGGAGGCACCTCCTCTGCCCAGGGCTGGCCGCCGCCACGCCTGCGCGCGTAGACCGGGGTCCGCCACCGCCTCCACAGAATCCCGCACGCACGCGCGCGCCGGAGAGAGAGAGAGAGAGAGAGAGAGAGAGAGAGAGGAGGGTGGCGACGCGCAGCGTGGGGGAGAGAGAGAGGCGTGAGGGACGGCGGTGGAGGGTGGGGGCCGAGAGAGAGATTCAAGGGCGGCGGCTGGAAAGGTGAAAAAGGGGGTGAGGATTGGAGTTGGAGTTGGGCCATTTTATACTATATGTCTAGGGTTTTGGGGCGGGCTGGGCTGTAGCGGCGGGCCTCATTGTAGGTCGTCGCTACAAAAATTTGTAGCTGCGGACCATAATGTGGCTCGCCGCTAAAAATCATCGCGATTTTTAACGACGGTTCAAGATTACTCACGCCGTTACATGATTTCCGCTGCTGCCGCTACAGTGGCAATTTGTAGTAGTGTAAGGACCGCCTCTGCCTCTGTAAATCCATTTACAGCAGCATGCCCTGACTGCAAAATTACACAGCGGTGAATTAATCTGGTTTCCTTTATTATATTTTTTGACTATTTTCAAAAATCATATTTCCAATAATAAAAGAATAGAATATATATGTATATATCATGCATCAAATAATCCCATATGTTTGTTGGAAGGGATTGGACCAATTCAAAAGTTGGGGGAAATCTCTCACCTTTTTGGACTAGACATTTGAGTGAAAAGAGGGATCTGATCGGTTGGACCATGGCTCTTGGTGAGCCAAGATATCATTCCTAGTTGTGTATGTGTTGATATGTGTCTATTGTATAACACAAGAGCTAATTGCAGGTGACAAGCCCAAACCTGGTTGAATGGTTTGAACAGCTAGGGGTGGAGATGGACACGTCAGACATGTCATTCTCAGCAAGCTTGCAGTTAAACAAAGGTAAAGGCTTTGAGTGGGGCAGCCGCAATGGTGTGTCTAGTGTTCTGGTGCAAAAGAGCAATTTGGTTAGCCCCAAATTTTGGCTCATGATCCATGAGATATTCAAGTTCAAGAATCATGTACTCAAGTAAGTTCACTTGGTCTTCAAGGATGAACATTTGTTCATTTTTTCATACTCATATATTACTCATGCTAAATTCATGAAATTTGTGAATCCCACCTTTTGATTCAAGGTATCTGGAAGACAATGAAAGAAACCCTAACGGGAATGAGACTTTGGGGCAATTCATTGATTCACATAGATATTCACAGCTGTTTATGGATGCGTACCTTGTATGTTACTAATTCACCTACATACTCTTCTCCAGCTTCTCACTTGATTTAAAAATGGTGCGAAAAATTTATATTATCTGCAGATCCCAATGTGTGCATGCATTTGGTCCTGTCCACCGCAGGGAGTATTAGGCTTCCCTGCTCTCTTTGTGCTTTCATTTTTCCGTGACAATCAGCTTCTTGAGGTACATATATATCTACTTCATAAATTTATTCTCAATCACATTTCATCATGCATCGAAAGGTCTTATGAGTCTGACTGATCTATGGTACTAGTTAATCCAATGAAATTGTTCATGCATTCAGTTTTTTAGACGCTCACAATGGTTTAGTGTCAAAGACGGTTCGAAGTCCTACGTGAACAAGGTACTTCAACTTTTATTATGTAAAATATATAGAGGATAACATATCATATGACCTATTTTTTATTTTTTATTATCAGGTAAGGGAAGAATTGGAGAGAAATGGATGTCAAATTAAAACTGGCTGTGAAGTCAAATCTGTTTCAAAATTCAACGGAGGTAGATACATTTTTTCATACCTAAGTAGATTTATTGGTAAATTGAAGGCATCATTGGCCATATATATTTTCAATTTCATGTAAGATTTTCTTTAGATGATGGTTACATTAATCAACGATCATTGATCTCAGGTGCTTTTCACTCCTTGTTCCAATAATAAATTGTTTCATTTCAAAGTACTGATTTGCTTTTATTTATGCATATTTTGTAAGTGTATTAAAGTAAGGATAAGCATGTTACAGAATGCAGACTAGTTTGTTTCTGGTTTTGTAACATTACAAGATGAACAAAACTTGAGACACAATCCAAATAATAGCTAGAGAATAATTACTCACATTTGATTGGGTCAAACATAAACCCCTAGTGTGTCATATTCACTGATCGTAGAGGCTACACCATGGATGGCATATGCTAGATTAAAATTTCTTGGATGCGCATATAAGGAATTGACCTACATTATATTATCTATAGGAGTATGTTGTTTTCATGTCATGTGAGCCAAAATATTCTTTATTCTGTTCTTTTATATATTCTTAAGTATGAACTAGCAGATAATATCCTACAAGTGTGAAACTAATAAATGCTGATGGCACATGAAGCTATAGCAAGATCAGAACCCATGTGGCATATGCATGAACACAATGCACAATTAGCATTTGTCCAAGAATTCCCAAAGCCCCCTTGGTTACTTAGTAGAAAGTGTCACCAGTTGGGTAATGAATTTAGTTTCCAATAATTTGTTTCAGGGATTTTCAATAGTGCATTCATTGGGTCATTAATTATGGAGAGCTACAATTTGCTGACCCAAAAAACCTAGTATCGTGCGTTCGTTGGGTCATCAGTTATGAAGAGTTCCACATTTTGCTGACACAAAAACCTAAAAAACCAACATTTAGTTATGTGACCTAGTTGACCAATATATTTTATAACTGCTAACTACAGTTACTTCCTTATAGAAAAACTAACCTATACTTATAAGAACAATGTTACAATGCTGGAAGCAGGATACCGAGTTCTAGAGGTTGATGGTTCAGAGGAGATATACGACAGGATAATACTTGGCATTCATGCTCTTGAGGCACTGAAACTATTAGGACCAGAAGCAACACGTGAGGAATTGAGGATTCTAGGAGCTTTCCAGTATCTCCACAGGTCTGTGCAACTATTACCGTGTTACTATGATTATAATATGATCTGATGATATTTTTTAATTCTTGAATTTTCCACCTTCACAGTAACATGTACCTCCATTGTGATGAAAGTCTGATGCCACAAAATTCCTCCGCTTGGAGCGCTAGGAACTTTCTGGGGACAAGAAGCAGTGGTTTTTGTGTCACTTCTTGGCTAAATATACTTCAGGTGACTAAGTAACATGGTAGCTTCATATAGTAGTTTTATTTCGTTTATTATTTATTGTGTATGGTGATTTGTTAATGAATTATTAATAATATATTTTACATAACAAGGGAGGATTAACTGTCGAACCTTCTTCATTTGTGCTAGAACACTGAATCTGCCGGGCCTTTGCTTGTGACGCTCAACCCTCCTCGTTCTCCCAATCATGTACTTCTTAAATGGCATGCTAGCCTTCCAATTCCATCCATGGCTGCTTCCAAGGCTACTCTTGAACTCAATATCATACAAGGAAAGAGGGATATCTGGTTTTGCGGCCTATATCAAGGTGACAACCTTGGTGTTCCATGAACCTTCTGTTTGACCGATTTCAACATAAGTAAGACTGAGTGTACCTTTTTTAATAACAGGTTACGGATGCCATGAGGACAGTGTGAAGGTACTCCTTGCGCACCTGGCCTTTTTAGGTTCCATCACTAAAGTGCCAAATGTTATCCACATACTTCTGGGAATGCATTTTGTTTATGGCAATCTGAATTAATTCAGGCTGGGAAAGCAGCAGCTTCAGGATTGCTCAGGAGGAAATGTGACCTTTTGGTAAACCCAAAACCAATGGTCCCATCATGGGCTGAGGCGGGCGCACGACTTCTGGTTGCAAGAAAGTTGGACCAATATATATCCATTGGTAACTTCTGGTGAGGCTACAGCAGTACAAATAGTTATACTGCACAAATGCACAATCTCTCTGGTCATGGTGCTCACATAAGTTACGTTCACAGCATGCTCGAAGAAGGAGGCACTATGTTTAATTTCGGAAAAGCATGTGAAAAATGTCATATAAAATCTGTAATGCGAGTTCATGATCCACAGTTCTATTGGAAGGTTCTCCGATCCTCTCTTTTTTCTCTGTCTGATTTGAAGTTTTTTTTTTCGTCCTTTCAAACTACATTCTTCTTTTTCCTTCTCATCTGAGATGCATCATCTTTTCTGTGCCTCATATTGTCATTAGGCTGCAACAGAAGGAGACCTTGGTTTTGCATCTGCATACATCAATGGCTATACCTCATTTGTTGATCAAAATGGCCTTGTGAACATTTTGCTGGTGAGAGTTTTCTGGTCCATTTATTTTTTACATATTTATAAAATCCAGTGAAGTTAGGACACTAAGCAGGTTCAATAATTGTACTACAACTGATGCAATTAAATTTTATAATTTTACTATATGTTAGTGGGGAAATTAGTAAAGTCGATATGACCTGATCTTAAGCTATATTGGTTGTAATGTTACATGGATTTACACTGCTACCCTGTTTCTATTTTCTGACTGAGCCATACTCTACAGATAATAATGGCGAATAGAAGTGAACGCAAGAGGTTGAGAAGCACTACTAGTAACAGGTACTTTTAATTCTAAGAAAAACATCTGAAGCTGAACTGTTTCATAAATACGATGGATCCTACATGAAATGTGCTATTGCTAAAGTCATTCTAATGTTCCCTGCAGTAGCTATACAAGGAGCGCATGGTGGGCACCTTTGCTTGGAATTTCTGGCATTGCATTTGCAAAATATTTTTTGCATCATGCCATGCGGAAGAACAGCATAGTCCAAGCTCGTAAAAATATATCTCAACACTATGACCTGGTTAGTAAACTTTGTTTATATATTTTTAAGACTATAAAATAAGATGACTAATTGCTTGGATCTTTTATGACAATGTTACTTAAGTAAACAGATCCTTGTCATACAATTCTAATTTCCTTCCATCTGTATCATAGAGATCATTCATTCCCATGGTTTAAAATAACTAATTGATTAGTAACAGATTTATTTTACTGTGAAACATTTTTCTGCAGAGTAATGATTTCTTTGCTCTTTATCTGGATCCATCAATGACGTACTCTTCTGGTATTTTCAAGGTCTGCAAATATCATGATAAGATCTCCACATTGTATCATGTAGCTTTAACTTTTCTAGGGTAGGAAAATTATGTAAAGTTGTCTTGTGAGTAATACTACTATTGAGACTCCTTTGTTACCTGTATATAATGGTTCTAACTGTAGGTGGAGGACGAAAGCTTAGAAGCAGCTCAACTACGTAAACTTGACAGCCTCATTAATAAAGTAAGACTAACATGGTTGTCTTTTTTTTAATGACTCTCTTCCATCATAAAGTTCAAATGATCTTCAGATATATGGATTACCTTAATTATTGCTTGCATTTATAAATCAACATGACCTTATATATGATGTCTTGCTGTTGCAATGATTCCTTTTAATTGAAGGCTAAGGTGGAGTCAGGGCATCATGTTCTTGACATTGGTTGTGGTTGGGGCACTTTAGCAATACGGTTGGTGAAGAAAACTGGCTGCAAGTACACAGGAATCACATTATCTGAGGAGCAACTGAAATACGCCAAGAGAAAGGTGGACGAATGTAGATTAGAGGTCAGTTATGTACCTTTTTCTTCATTATGGTAGTATGATACAATCCTCAACATATACTAGCACAAGGAAGAAAAATCAAGATAATATCATCTTGTATTTTATATGTAGGACCACATTACTTTGCTGCTTTGTGATTACCGTCAAATACCAACATCCTGTAAGTTTGACAGGATTATAAGTTGGTAAGTGCAACTGCAACATATTGAAGGACTGATCACATAAAAGATAGATCATCAATTGTTGAGCTGAGAAAGATGTTTGTTATTGGTGATATAGTGAGATGATTGAACACGTTGGACATGAATACATGGATGATTTCTTTGGCTGCTGTGAATATCATTTGGCAGAGCACGGAATATTTGTCCTCCAGGTGCATCATTACCAATATATATTGATTTTAGACCCCACTGTATGATTGTGAGAAGCGGTCATGAAACTAACTATATATTTTCATCTTCAAAACAAATTTATATGCACAGTTCATCTCAATACCAGAGGAAATGTACGACAAATGGAGGAAGCGCCCCGAGTTTATAAAGACATATATCTTTCCCGGTGGCTGCCTACCTTCTCTAGGACGAGTTGTGTCTGCCATGTCTAAAGCATCAAGGCTAAAGTATGTACTCAACTATACTTGGTAGCTATCATTCTAGCAAAGCCATCTGTGATTTATCAAGCACTTCTGTATTGATGAGTACATTTCTTTGCAGCATTCAACACGTTGAGAATATTGGGGACCACTACTACAAAACTCTGATGAACTGGAGGGACAACTTCGTCGCCAACAGAGAGTAAATACAATACCTCAAACTAAAGCCAAGCTGCAAATGCTTGATTTGTTGTGCTCAATTACTTGCTATATAATCTCTTATTTTAATGATTTACAGAAAAGCTTCCGCCCTAGGATTTGATGAAAAATTCATCCGTACTTGGGAATATTACTTCAGTTACTGTGCGGCAGGGTTTAAATCACGCACAATTATGGATTATCAGGTATGTGCTTACTATATCCACACTGCATAATTAGCAATATACTAGTAGTTAACTTCATTTAGTGTTAACTATATGTCGACTGTTGTATGTACCACGTGCAGATCGTGTTCTCTCGTCCTGGTGATGCCAAGGTTCCAAGCTATGTTGCTATTGCATAGATGAAGCATGTCATCTTTATGTTTTCCAGTAGACGACGTTGGAGTTGATCTTGTTTATGGGTTTATGTTAGTTTTCGTCAGTCATGTACGGTGTGTGTAAGAAGTGCATTTATGAATAAGTGGATGCTGGCTTTAAGCAACGCACGCGAGTGCTTAGTCAAGTCGTGACTGTGTGTTTGTTGAAGTCTTGTAATAAATGTATCTTAAATCGTGTCAAACACCGAGAGAAATGGGCATTTGTGTGTTCGACGCCCACCGAAATTCCTGTGTATTCTTTGTCAGTCAATTCTCTGTTGCTTTGTCCAAATCGTGCTCTTGTTCAGTGCTCGAAATTGTGAGTCGTGAGAGTACTAGAGATTTGGCAGAGTATAGGCGGAGGCAGCATGAGAGTTTGCACAGAGCGAGAGAGATACTGGGAACTGGGAAGGCTGCCGCCGTTCAGCCCATGTTTTGGAAGCGTGGGATGTCTTGTGAAGTTGTCCAGGCCTAGAACTCACATAATTAGTCCACCATCGGTAGCTGAGCTTCATTTTAGCCCAGTCCAAAACGTGAGGAAATTGCACTTCAAAAAAAAAAGTGAGGAAATTGCTCTGTTTAGTGGCACGAGAACAGAGCAGCGGCAAGGAAAACAGAGCAGGCTAGCGGCAGGTTGCATGCTCGTGCCATGTCCGGATGAACTGAATGCAATTCCCAGTCCCGTTCAAGTTGCCACGGGACCGTGAGAGCGCAGCGGCGGCGATTCGTACCGTCCCGTTCCGAGTCGAATCGTAGTCTGTTCCGAGTCCAAGTCCAACAGCGATTCCGATCCATCCGCTTTTATAAGCTGGAGGGCACCGAAATCTCCTGGCCAAGAAGAAACCGATCGATCGATCCGTAATGGCTGGTGTTGCGGTCAGCGAGGATCTCCAGGGCCTGAGCTTGTCGGAGCCGGCCGTGCTCGACAAGGACGAGACGGTGATTCCGGCGACCGCTGAGACCAAGAGCAAGGTGGAGGACGGCTGCACAGGGGGCGACAAGGCTGCCGGCGGCTCTGTGGAGGTGGCCGGTGGTGGAGGCGCTGAGGCTCCTGCGGTGGAGAAGAGGATGTGGCGGCTGCCGGACGAGGAGGTCGAGTGGGCCCTGTCGTGGAAGAGGGGGCACATCACGACCGAATTCGTCTCACCCGAGGGTGTGGAGGCGTTCAACTCTCTGTCCGACACGATGGAGGAGTACCAGAACTGGATTCGCAGCGAGCAGGAAGCCAACGGGGGCGACGTCCTGGTGGACGACGACTTCATGGCCCGCTTGGAAGAGCACTACAAGTGGCTGGAGGAGCAGAACCAGCCTGTGGAGTTGACCGAGGAGGAGCGCGCGTACTGGAACATCAGCGACGAGTTCTAGTCTTCTAGAGGACGGGCAGGTCCGTCAGGAAACCTGCAACCAACTCGTTGATCCATGCTATATGTTCGCAGCTAGTTAAGTCTGTAATCAGACACTGTCTAGCTTGCGTTGTGCTATCTATGTTGCAGCTAAGTTAATTAAGCCTATGGTGTGTTCTCGGTGAATGTCTTGCTACAAGATATAATCTTATCTTATATTTACTAATTAGAGGCTCCTTTTGAGGCATCTACGTTAATCGAAGGAAAATCCTAGAAATTCTCACAAAAAAGCAAAACATCTGACCATCAAATCTGATGACCGATTAATCATAGCCATTGGATTTGACATGGCTTAAATTACCCACCTATGCCATTATGAAATTACTAGGAATTCTGTCTCTAAATTCCTAAGATCCGGTACATGAAAAAAAGTATATTTCCTAATATAGACTAATGCCACGTATATGTAGTATATTGGTTTTTGTATAGAAAATTCCGGCATGGTGCACCTATATATAGTATTTGTTAGGCTTTCTGATCTCTTATTTCGTGAAGGCTCTTTATTCTTTTCCATGTCCGGCACAATCGACAGGTTGCCAAGGATCATGAAAAAAGTATATTTCCTAATATAGACTAATGCCACGTATATGTAGTATATTGGTTTTTGTATAGAAAATTCCGGCATGGTGCACCTATAGTATTTATTAGGCTTTCTGATCTCTTATTTCGTGAAGGCTCTTTATTCTTTTCCATGTCCGGCACAATCGACGGGTTGCCAAGGATCGCGAAGGAATCGACATGATGGAGAACCAGCGGCCGTGCTTCTTACCGGATGACCTGATTACGGACATCCTCCGCCGCCTGGTGCCGCGCATACGCGCATCTGATTAGCTTGGGCATATGCTAGCATCTGATTAGCTTCGGCGGCTGCCCCTCCTCCTGCAGATGGCAATCTGTCCCATGAGCAAAAGGAACTAGACGGAATCATGGAAGATCAGCTGCCGGACACAATTGTCATGAGGACTATTTATGTGAGATGACCAAGCTCAGTTCATTCATGCTTTGTGGTATTAGTTGTTGTGCGTTTTTTAAAGTATTGGTTTTTATAGTCCTTCACCACGGTGCTTTCAGCTGTACATATAACAAATCGATATCATAGCAGTGTTTTCAGTTGTCCTTCATAGCTGAGGGTTTTTTTTGTGGTATTAGCTGTGCATTTTTCAGTATACCAGAGTTTTTAATACTGCGTCATAGATCAATAGCGTATACCTACCTTCAGATTATTACAAGTGATACTACTGTAAACGTATCCTGAAGTTTTTGTTTTTCTCTATCATTTGCAGTTACAAATCTTGGCGTACTGTCTGGATCCGTAAAAATACTATTGGGCATTAAGAACAACCTGCTTATTATGGAGTCTTCAGGCTCACATAGTGCAAGACAAGTGATGTAACTTAGATCAGCATACAGAAAAATAAGGTATGCCATGTGCAGGAATATTTTTCACCAGATAAATAAATTGTATTCATGTAATATAGAGTTTAGTTTGCAGTATTTCTGATTTTCATGACAAATGACGCTGACACAAGCCCAGGATTTCAGTATAACTAATGTTGTCGTACTTTTGAATTTAGATTTCATAAAATTTTGTTTGCATCATGATTGACATTTAGTTTAATATGATTCGAAACTTATTGATTGCATGATATTTTATATACGAAAACATATATGAATCAAACTGTGAATGTTGTAGTGATGATTGTCTGTGTTAATTTGTCACGTCAGGTCATAATATATTAATATAAGTAACTATTTCTGTCTTGAACTGTTGACACAATGACACAACAAGAGCCTTTGGGTCTATTCTGTCCATTACTTTAAGATAGTGCAGTAATAATAAAACATTATAAGATCCCGAATTTGAGTCTAAGTTTAGGTCCACTGTTCGTAGAGGTCTCAAAGATCCAGAAATTGTCCTGTATGTAATGGTATTCATTTGTTAATACTTATGTTTCATAAAGAAATCTTTTATCTTGGGGTAAAACATTACTAATTGAAAATGATTCACCCATTGTTTGTTCAATATTCCTATTCATACCAAGTTAAATATATCCATCTTTTCGCACACTGGCCATGGAAAGCATGGAGCTACCTACTTTGTATCCATGCATGACTGAAAATCATTCCGTAACAAGCACCGAGCTACCCATATGAGGACCTTCGAAAGACTAACCTGATGATTTTAACTTGAGATATTTTTTGACACAAATTTTATGTTGGGATTCATGAAGTCACCAGCGTCCCTTTGCTGTCAATGGGGACGTAACCTCCACCTGAAATAATACTAAATCCAAAATGTAACGCACATACAAAATATGAGATTTGAACCCTAATGGGTTGGCTCCACCATATAAAACCTAATCTGTTGAGGATACTTCAGCTTTCAAACACTGAGATAATCATATAATCACATCCTATCTATATGACGATTCTATGATCATGACGGCAGTGAAACACATAGCAGGGTTGAATTGTACGAAAATAACATCCAAAATAATTCTCTAATATATTTACATGCAATTCAAAATATTATACAATGCTAGCCCGTACCAATGTACGGGTTGATAGGCTAGTATTTACTAATTGGAGGCTCCTTTTGAGGCCTCCACGTTAATCGGAAGAAAATCCTAAAAATTCTCACAAAAAACAAAACATCTAGCCATCCATTTTGGTTCTCATCAAAGATGAGCCATTGGATCTATAAAATAATCGGTAGAAATTTCTAGAAATTCTCACAAAAAAGCAAAACATCTAGCCATCAATTTTTTTTTCACCAAATCTGAGCCACTAGATCTATGTAATCTTATATGGCTTCTAAAACACCTACGGTGAAAAAGATCAACTGCTCACTCCATGACACCTACGACACAAAAAAATAGAAACCAATCGATTGCTCTCAATCTACGCAGTTGTACGAGTCGGAACTATCCAAAGTAACCATACTTAACTCCAACTTTGCATATCAATGGACACACGTATTTCCAAAATCATTAGTGTGTATACATATAGAGAGGCATGTTTCTTCATATGAATGCTGTAGGAGTCGGAACTATCCAATGGGTTCCTCCGTGTCGTCGAATCGTCAATGAGGCAGCGGCGGCGGTCGAGGAGGCTGTTCGTCACGGCGCGGAAGTTCCGTCGAAAGGTGTCGGCGACGGTCGCCGACGCGCCGATCATCCGCGATGCCGGCGACGCCGCAAACTGCTTCGCCAGGCACGAGGTCGTCCAGGAGGAGCCGGTCTCGAACGTGATGCTGCACCTCACGTAGCTGCAGTTGCAGCACAACCAGATGGATGCCAGGAGCGGTACGGCCACCGCATCTGACCATCTCCTCTTCCGGTTTGTACTAGAAATTCGTATTAGTAACAGATTGCTCAAACCACTAAATTCCCTGTCCAGTGATTTGTGAGGAAGCCTGGTAGGATTCCCTCAGCATCCTCGAGTCGGCGGATTCGGACGACCATCTCGAAAATGATTTCGCCAGCGTCAGTGGAGGTAATGTTCTAGCGGTTAGAACTCAGGCTGTCAGACATCCAACCATTCACACCTAATAATTCGTGACCATTAGATGTAACATGATCAAAATTGTCCACCTTGACATTACAAAAAAATATATTTCAAGGTATCTTCAACATATGTTCAACTATATATATGTAAACTGCGCTGACCAAACACATACATACGGAAGAATTCACGTACCTGAAATATAAGGAAATAAGGACTCTTTTCCTAGAAAAAAAAGGAAATAAGGACTCCATACGGGCGGGATTGCTATATTATTAATTTAGTTTCCTTCCATGACTGTTCACGTGTGTATGGGCACCACAAATCAAGTAATGGATCTAAAAGAGCACCAACATCAACATTGGCAAAACTCTTAGCCCATGAGACTGGAGGTCGAGGAGGCAAGGGAGTAGAGGTAGAGCGTGAGACAAGGGTATCCTGCTCTGTTTGCAGAATTCTAATGTTCTTGGGTCATGCTACATCAACCATAGTTTAATACGATCTGAGGGGTGATTCACTGGATGGCACATGTGAATGAAGTTCAGAGTTACCTAAGGCATCATCCAGACCATGGTAAGCATCCTATCTACCGAGTCTCTTGCTCAGTACAAGATTCACCAAATTATATTGTATAAGTAGTCTTGACTTAATAGCTAAAGTCGACCAACATAGCACCGGCAGAGGAAACAATTCGTGCCATGCATACATTTTGTATATGGCTATTTTAACATGGTAAAAATTACTCCCATTCTTGCCAGCAGCACATGACAATTTTATACTAAGTACTAGCTATAGTAGTTGTAGCGATCCACATACATGCATAATTACTCAATGCAAAATATTTTGGTTCTCATCAAAGATGAGCCATTGGATCTATAAAATAATCGGTAGAAATTTCTAGAAATTCTCACAAAAAAGCAAAACATCTAGCCATCAATTTTTTTTCCACCAAATCTGAGCCACTAGATCTATGTAATCTTATATGGCTTCTAAAACACCTACGGTGAAAAAGATCAACTGCTCACTCCATGACACCTACGACACAAAAAATAGAAACCAATCGATTGCTCTCAATCTACGCAGTTGTACGAGTCGGAACTATCCAAAGTAACCATACTTAACTCCAACTTTGCATATCAATGGACACACGTATTTCCAAAATCATTAGTGTGTATACATATAGAGAGGCATGTTTCGTCATACGAATGCTGTAGGAGTCGGAACTATCCAATGGGTTCCAGCGTGTCGTCGAATCGTCAATGAGGCAGCGGTGGCGGTCGAGGAGGCTGTTCGTCATGGCGCGAAAGTTCCGTCGAAAGGTGTCGGCGACGGTCGCCGACACGCCGATCATCCGCGACGCCGGCGACGCCGCAAACTGCTTCGCCAGGCACGAGGTCGTCCAGGAGGAGCCGGTCTCGAACGTGATGCTGCACCTCACGTAGCTGCAGTTGCAGCACAACCAGATGGATGCCAGGAGCGGTACGGCCACCGCATCTGACCATCTCCTCTTCCGGTCTGTACTAGAAATTCGTATTAGTAACAGATTGCTCAAACCACTAAATTCCCTGTCCAGTGATTTGTGAGGAAGCCTGATAGGATTCCCTCAGCATCCTCGAGTCGGCGGATTCAGACGACCATCTCGAAAATGATTTCGCCAGCGTCAGTGGAGGTAATGTTCTAGCGGTTAGAACTCAGGCTGTCAGACATCCAACCATTCACACCTAATAATTCGTGACCATTAGATGTAACATGATCAAAATTATCCACCTTGACATTACAAAAAAATATATTTCAAGGTATCTCCAACATATGTTCAACTATATATATGTAAACTGCGCTGACCAAACACATACATACGGAAGAATTCACGTACCTGAAATATAAGGAAATAAGGACTCTTTTCCTAGAAAAAAAGGAAATAAGGACTCCATACGGGCCGGATTGCTATATTATTAATTTAGTTTCCTTCCATGACTGTTCACGTGTATATGGGCACCACAAATCAAGCAATGGATCTAAAAGAGCACCAACATCAACATTGGCAAAACTCTTAGCCCATGAGACTGGAGGTCGAGGAGGCAAGGGAGTAGAGGTAGAGCGTGAGACAAGGGTATCCTGCTCTGTGTTTGCAGAATTCTAATGTTCTTGGGTCATGCTACATCAACCATAGTTTAATACGATCTGAGGGGTGATTCACTGGATGGCACATGTGAATGAAGTTCGGAGTTACCTAAGGCATCATCCAGACCATGGTAAGCATCCTATCTACCGAGTCTCTTGCTCAGTACAAGATTCACCAAATTATATTGTATAAGTAGTCTTGACTTAATAGCTAAAGTCGACCAACATAGCACCGGCAGAGGAAACAATTCGTGCCATGCATGCATTTTGTATATGGCTATTTTAACATGGTAAAAATTACTCCCATTCTTGCCAGCAGCACATGACAATTTTATACTAAGTAGTAGCTATAGTAGTTGTAGCGATCCACATACATGCATAATTACTCAATGCAAAATATTTTGGTTCTCATCAAAGATGAGCCATTGGATCTATAAAATAATCGGTAGAAATTTCTAGAAATTATCACAAAAAAGCAAAACATCTAGCCATCAATTTTTTTTTTCACCAAATCTGAGCCACTAGATCTATGTAATCTTATATGGCTTCTAAACCACCTACGGTGAAAAAGATCAACTGCTCACTCCATGACACCTACGACACAAAAAATAGAAACCAATCGATTGCTCTCAATCTACGCAGTTGTACGAGTCGGAACTATCCAAAGTAACCATACTTAACTCCAACTTTACATATCAATGGACACACGTATTTCCAAAATCATTAGTGTGTATACATATAGAGAGGCATGTTTCATCATACGAATGCTGTAGGAGTCGGAACTATCCAATGGGTTCCTGCGTGTCGTCGAATCGTCAATGAGGCAGCGGCGGCGGTCGAGGAGGCTGTTCGTCACGGCGCGGAAGTTCCGTCGAAAGGTGTCGGCGACGGTCGCCGACACGCCGATCATCCGCGACGCCGGCGACGCCGCAAACTGCTTTGCCAGGCACGAGGTCGTCCAGGAGGAGCCGGTCTCGAACGTGATGCTGCACCTCACGTAGCTGCAGTTGCAGCACAACCAGATGGATGCCAGGAGCGGTACGGCCACCGCATCTGACCATCTCCTCTTCCGGTCTGTACTAGAAATTCGTATTAGTAACAGATTGCTCAAACCACTAAATTCCCTGTGCAGTGATTTGTGAGGAAGCCTGGTAGGATTCCCTCAGCATCCTCGAGTCGGCGGATTCGGACGACCATCTCGAAAATGATTTCGCCAGCGTCAGTGGAGGTAATGTTCTAGCGGTTAGAACTCAGGCTGTCAGACATCCAACCATTCACACCTAATAATTCGTGACCATTAGATGTAACATGATCAAAATTATCCACCTTGACATTACAAAAAAATATATTTCAAGGTATCTCCAACATATGTTCAACTATATATATGTAAACTGCGCTGACCAAACACATACATACGGAAGAATTCACATACCTGAAATATAAGGAAATAAGGACTCTTTTCCTAGAAAAAAAAGGAAATAAGGACTCCATACGGGCCGGATTTCTATATTATTAATTTAGTTTCCTTCCATGACTGTTCACGTGTGTATGGGCACCACAAATCAAGTAATGGATCTAAAAGAGCACCAACATCAACATTGGCAAAACTCTTAGCCCATGAGACTGGAGGTCGAGGAGGCAAGGGAGTAGAGGTAGAGCGTGAGACAATTCGTGCCATGCATGCATTTTGTATATGGCTATTTTAACATGGTAAAAATTACTCCCATTCTTGCCAGCAGCACATGACAATTTTATACTAAGTAGTAGCTATAGTAGTTGTAGCGATCCACATACATGCATAATTACTCAATGCAAAATAATTATTTGAAGCAATACTTCAGTTAATATAGTGCATGGCGTGTATATTATTGGGATGGCATAAAACTTTTACGTTGTTAGATTCTTGGAATTTACTTGCCCTAAACGTGCTTTGGTATTATAACTTGAACAACTATATAAAAGATTTTAGGCTAACAAGGAAGTTTAATTTACAAGTTAGGGTTTCAAGTCTGTATACGCGAGGGATAAAGAGAAGTGTCTATGGTTTCAAATAAACATATATTATTGATATGAAATAAGAGGAGAGAATGTACACATTAAAACATGTGGGCATAATACATATTAGAAATTATGGACGTGTGCTTTAAAATGAAAGAAATAATCGTGGTGTTCATAAGACGAGTTGTGGAGGTACATAGTGCAACAGAAATTCTTCTATTTAGTTGCACATCCAAGTTTAAGACATGCAATGAACAAATTGCTATAAAAAAAATGAAGATTCACACTTACATCAATTAGTTATAATAACTTTTTGGGTACATATCCAATAAATCAATGTGATGACCAACATTGATAGAAACAAATTTGTTTATAGTTGAGCACAAAGAATTTAAGTTTTTTCCATGAACTCAATGACACAAGCTAAGATATATCAAGTAAACATGTTTAGGTGAAACTGAAGAGAAATTGTAGAATTGTACATAGGAAGAAAAAAATTATTTGTTAAAAATAGTTATAATAACCTAAGCAGATGAGAAAAAATAGAAAGGATCAAAAGGCTAATTGAAAGAAAATGGGAGATAATATCCAGAGAGGAAGAGAGAGAGAGAGATTAACAAATATTTACAGATTATTTTAATTGGAAGCATGTAAATATTTCATACCGAAATAAACTAATTCTAATTTTAGTAAACATAATATATTAAAAAATATAAGTCCTTATTTTAACTTACTAGCCCGTGCATGTGCACGGGTTGATAGGCTAGTTTCTTCTAATTGAGGAAGTTAAAACCATCTGTGCTATCGGTTCAAGTTCCACAGTGATCGAGTTTGTTGTTGAGGCCCTCGTCACGGCATCCTCGACAGCTGAATATTCAGGATTCGTTTCAGTTTCAGAACGATGCAGATATGCACGCGACCAGACTTTGCTCCGCCAATACTTGTATTTCTACAAAGTTTCCCCTTCTTCACCAGCGGGACTGGTTTTCCTTTTTGCGTGTTGTGGCAACGGCATCAAGAGGCAAGAAGCAACACACACGTTTTGCAAACACAAACTTCCTTCTTTTTTTTATTGAAAAACACAAACTTCCTCGTGCAGATGGGACAATTTATGGATCGGATTCGGGTCAGCTTTTATAAAAATTAGTAAGTAAGGTTCGTTTCGGAACCGCCAGTACATGACCTGAACGATCACCCGCCGACCCCGATTCCAACACGACCCGTCGCTAGAGTTCGTGCCCCCTTTTTATAGCACCACCACCATCACAGTAATAGTCGCAAAATTTCCGATCGAGCGAGGATAATCCAATCTTGAGGTCAATGGCTTGGGTACCGGCGACGACCGATGCCGCCGCCTCTGGTGACAGGGCCGTCTCTATGTATTTGGGGCCCCGGTGCGAAATGAGATACGAGGCCCTAAAATTTGAAACTTCACTGGTGTAAACACATGCTTATAGTTAATTAATGTTTTTTCCATAAAACCAAGGAAAGTATCGAATATTAATGTTAAAAAAGTAAAGATAGTACTCCATAAAAAGAAACAACAAAATCAGCTTGGGAACTACACGGTACTAATGCAAAAACACAGAGATTGCAAATGTATGAACACATGAAATAGAGGAGAATAGGAGCTATATTTCTGTTTAGCTGATTACAGTGCCGTGGCCAACCATCGCAGTGCATTCACCCGCAAATTAATGACAATAATTAATCTCCCCCAAAACACTGTAGCATAAAATTGCTGGCAATTTCATAACATGACTTTTTTGTTTCTACAAAAAAGCATCATGTTATACTTCTAGTACTTTGAATAAATAAGAACCCTTTTGCACGAACATATCAGACTTGTATGATAAATCAAACTTAAGCAATAAGCATGTATGGTACTAAGAAGATTTATAAAAAGCACAAATACAAAAAACTGTAGGCTTAGGTTAGGCAATAGGCACTCAACAATAATACAAAGCAGGAGCTAGCATTAGCAAGATTAAAAGCGAATAATATAACATGGAGAGCCCCGCTGCTATAACAAAAATAACATGGTTACTTGTCTCCTTGCGCTAGTTGCTTTAGGCGCTCACGCGTGAACAGAGAGGTAAGCAAGCCCAACCCACGGTTGCTCTGCTGCTGGTAACGAACGAACTACCAGGCTGCACTGGGCCTTTTCTATTAGCTTGTACTGACTGTTGAGTCTTTCTTCTATTCTAGCAGACCTATGTATAGATGAATTGCGAATTAGAGGCCCCAAATATTTGGGAGCCCTAGCCCGTCGTCCACCTTGTCCCTGCTAAGGGACGGGCCTGTGAACTTTTTCTCTATTTTAGTCTCTTCTCATCTAAAATTTTAAAAGTAGCATGCTCTAAACTAAATTTTCAAGATCTGGCCTCTTTTAGTCACGTTAAACTTTGACGTGATCAAATGTTACCGTGGTCAATCCTTATGTGTCAAGGCTATTTTCCTACGTGTCATTTGGTCACGCCAAAATGTTCGAGCGTGACTATATTCATGGTCACGCCATTTTATATGGCGTGACCAAATGGGCTAGATTCTGGAAATATAGTTACTAAGAGACTATTTATAAAATTTTAGATAGGGAGAGGCCAGCACGACAACACCACTATCCTAGGGGAGTCAGCCAATCAGGGTGGTATAATGTCATGTAGGTCAAATGAGCAGTCCGACGGCGAACGTCAAATGGGCAGGGTTGAGAAAACACGTGTACGAGCTGTAGAAAAGGCCTGAACACTAGTGGGTCAGAGGAGTCTCATTTTAGCCCAATAAAAAACGTGAAGAAATTGCTCTGTTTCGTGGCACGAGAACAGAGCAGCGGCAAGGAAAACTGAGCAGGCTAGCGGTAGGTTGCTTGCTCGTGGCTTGTCCCGTTGTCCGGATGAACTGAATCCAAGGTTTCTCAATCTTCCAACTACCCCGACAAGTTGCCATGGGATCGTGACTCGTGAGAGCAACAAGGCGGCCAGTGGCGAAGACGACGAGGCTCCTACGGCGGAGAAGAGGATGTGGCGGCCGCCTGACGAGGAAGTTGATGCTACTGATTCATGATCGCTACAAATCAAGGTATTTAATGCTACTGTCTCCTTTCCTAAATGTAAGGTATTTTAGGTTAGAATGAGAAAATAAAGGAGTTAGCCAGTCCCAGTAGGAGTTTTATTAAGCATTAAATAAGATGCCACATAAGCAAAAGAGGTGATGTGACATTGCAATTAGGTCCTGTTTGTTTCTCGTTCTCTAAAATTTAAGCATCTGTCACATCAAAGATAATCTTATTATTTATAAATAATTTGATCAATTTAATAGTAAAACCCTTTTGACAGATTGGTTCTAATTTTCGAGATGAATCTAATGAACTTAATTAATCTATATTTTGCTAAAATGATACTACAATGAATCGTCTTCTAATCATGACTTAATTAACCTCATTAGATTCGTCTCGTGAATTAGTCTAGGGACATGTAATTTATTTTATAATTAAACTTTATTTAGTACTTCTAAATAGTAAGATTCTTTTTGATGTGATAGCTCTAAAGTTTAGACCCAGGAAACGAACACACCCTATAGTTTCATAAGGATGAAACTCATTTAGCACTTGTTTCATAGGTATGAAACTCCATTGAAACTCCTATTAAGAGCATAGGGTTTCATCCCAACACGTTTTGACCAATCTCAATGCAACAAAATGATATTGAAGTAATGCTATAACTTGCCTATGAAACCGTGAGATGAAACTATGCATTGAGAGAGACCATTTCATACATCAAACTAAATCTTTAAATCGGATGTGACATTCTTGAAAACAATGAGATGAAACTTTGTATTCAGACTAACCTTAGGATTGATTATATTACCCCTCCTATTAGCCAAAAAAGATACGCACCCCAACGCAATAGAGTAAATACATTGAATGAGGTAAGATGGCAACCACTTGCAGGTCCGTATGAGCCAACCACTTACACATCCAAAAGTGAAAGGTGAAATATTTCGGCTAAGCACCAACATATGCATGGCGGTAAATTCAAAAGTGAAAAGACATTTTCAACGCACACACGCCCATATATGGCTAGAAATAAGTTATCATTCCCAAACTGATGTATACCCAACAGGATGGCCATAGATCTAAACAACCCGCCTCAACTATCCTCCTCCATGGATCCAGAATCGCCGCCGCCTCTTGTGTCTCGTGCGCAGCTAGCCCTTGTTACCTCCATGTGCAGCTAGGGATCTGGGATCCGGAGGCGACGCGTCGCAGCGTGGGTGTGGGATTCGGAGACAGTGAGACACAATGCGGGATGCGATGGCGGTGTGCTTTCGATGGGGATGGAGCAATGCAGGTTTGTGAGAGGGAGGCGACGCGTCGGGGGACGGGGTGGGGGTCATGGGGATGGGTTGGATTCCACCTGTAGGTTCCATGTTTTTAGTAAAGCATTCTACATTTAAGAAAATTTTAAAATGACTAAAACGTCTACATTTAGGGATGGAGGAAGTATCTGATACGATCCGTCAAGTGACAATTTGATTGTCTAAGGTGGGTTTTTGGATTGTTCTCATGTTCATGAGGATGGGATGATATGTGTGTATTCGTTTTAGGTGTATGTCATGCCTGATGAAAAGTATTTTTGCAATGAATTTTCTTTTACTAATTTATCCACTAGTCGATTCAGATGATACCCTCTGGTATATGCTATCCAATCATGGTAGTATCAGTATTAGGCGCCAGATAATATCTAGTCTGTGGCACATTCTGATTTCCCTATTGAACAGTGAACGTTGGCGGTTCAGTATTTGCATTCTGATTCTGCGGCTCTATAGGCACTGTCTCAGGAGCGCTATGGTTACTGGCTCACCACATCCTCCAGGACGGCCACTTGTAGTATTCACGTTGGATGTCCCTATTGGCTGGTGTAAAGCCTCTTGGAACCCATAAGACTGTAGGCATTCCGTATGGTATCCTTGCTGGAGTAATCATTTGTGACGACCTGATTTTCACCTGACATGAAAACCGTGTCTTTGTATGTCATAGTCACTCTCAGGAGGATGATTTGTACAACCAACATAGTTAATTATCATAAAATGACAAAAAAAATACAAATTATGACAAGAATTAAGAAAAAATATTATTCTAAGAAGAATAATATCTAACATCTGAGTACAAGGACATAGTATGCGGGCCAAGAGAACAACACAAGAATGCTAGCGGAAGCAGCACTAAGCATGGTTGGCGGCGGAAGTAAATCTTCAACTTGAACGTAGCGGAAGTCTTCGTAATGAAACCAAATCCACAGGCAACTTGAGTGTAGGCGAAACCCTTCTTTTTCATCTTCACACTTCTTCTAATTGAGTCGACGACGTCTTGAGGTTGAAACTTAAAACATTAATGACTGAAAAACAAAATGGTAAAACCGTGAGTACATAGAGTACTCAGCAAGCCACACTACCTAGCAACAATAGGATGCATGCTTGGATATTTCAAGGAATGACAAGGGCTCAACACTTAAAACAATTATCCTGAAGTATAGGTGAGTCAAGTTCTATTATTATTCAAATTTTATAAGTGGTCTCACAGGAATCAACATTCTTGAAATGGTCAAATTTTAAGTCTAGCACACCTCCACTGGAACCACAGCTCGAAGTCGAAAGTAAAACACTATCGGAGGAGAGAAGTAGTAAACTAATTAAGTGGATCTCTCATGGTAATGTCCTTATGCACATACATGGCTATATGTATTGATTATAACTCTGCAGAGTATATACACATGTACCCACACGCAGCAAGGTTGACATCTAGATCGAGGCCTCGACCCAAACACTAAGCCCACACACATCACTCACAACACATCGACTGGTGGCGCCCGTCCTTCAGGTCCGGAACCCCCCTAAAAAGGGCAAAGGATCTTGAAGGTGTGAAAGGGCTATCACTGATCAGGTGGGGTATCTTTTACCAAACCCACTAACACTATCTCGATACCACAGCAGGCCAGCCAGTCGTCCGCTAAGATGATGATCTAGCACAACCCTCATACGGGGACGTGTGGTGTGTAAGTAAGACCAAGAGAGACGTACGCATAAGAACTAGTCCTCAAGCTGTCGGAACGAGTCATGAATGTAATAAAGCCAAAGGATAAGTAAATCAGGGAAGATGTTAAGTAAAATTGTGGTTACCAGTTTGTCTGAGTTTCTTCCTGCTACCTGCTATTGAGATTTGATCGAAGATTAATCTTCGGCTTCATAAGGCACGCTGCCACTACCGCATCGCTGCCGAGTGGGGAATTCGGATCGTAGCTGGGAAAGGGAAAAAACTAATTAGAAGAGGATGACGAAACAGTTTTTATATTTCAGGTAATTTTAAGGGGGTATTTTGGGTTAATGTTTCATAATGATATTGGTGGGTAATTTTAATTTTTTTCTTTTTTTTTCTCCAAGTAATGTGAGAATTTTTAGCCCTGGAGAGCAAAAGTGGTGAATTTTTTTATATAAAATATATATATAATAGATGGCAAAATTTACCACTTGGATCCGCTTTGTCTTTAGTCAGAACCTGTAGCTAAAAATAATAATCCCTAGCGCCGATCCAACATCCACACGCAGCCAGCCGTCGGCCATCGAGGGGGATCCGACCAGCGCTAACCGCCCATGGTTAGATTATGAATCGCCTTAAAAATATCTAAAACAGTACAGAGGTGGAGGATTTTTTTACCACCGCTAGATTCATTTTAGAAACGGCGCTATAATGCTGTTTTGTTGTCGTTATAAGGAATACATATCATATACCCCAAACAGAAAGGAGTATAAACCATAAATACTACTCTGGGCGTATATGAACCCGGTGCTCAGGGCCCACCCATATTTTCCCCGAACATGAACAAACGGCGTTGGGCAAAAGAAATAGGGTGCAGATTTTGTACGCACATTGCCAGGTGTGCACCCTGTCAGCTGCCATCTGATACGAAAGAACATTTAAGATTATGTAACGGTGAATTATGGTCACCCGTAATGTTCCAATGGGCCTGTAACACGAGGTACTAATTCTGGCGATCGACTGCTTCTATAACCCAAACAATAAAGTCGTAGACCAGTGGTCCAGGACCAATGGTTGCTGTGACGCATTTGATGCATCGATATCCAGTTTCAAAAATCGGATGCCAATTCAAAAATTTGTGGGCAGTGCAATTACAACTCTTCGATCTACATGAGCTACAAACTATTTACTCATCGACATTGTGGCATTTCTGACTTCCCTTGTAAGCTGCGAGCTAGCTGGCTCTCTTCAGCGTGCATAGATCACATACGTGAGAGATTTCTCGGTTTCTACTACATGATCACTTGTAGGCCGTCAGTTAGAAGGTTTGATCAATACCTGCAGCATTCCATGACCCCGTTGTGTGTTTAGAGGCTAACTATGTCTGGCTTTTTGATATTCAGGGGTAGCTCTATGACTGGTCCAGCGGGACGTGACGTAACAAATCCTCTTAGCCCTATCGAGGAAGCGAGGCAGCTGCCGTAGCAGGGGACCGAGCCATATTTGAACCAAGAATCAGGAAGGCATTTGACTCATGCTAGGATGCATTTACGTTTTACAATATGTATTCGTGGAAGTGTGGTTTTGGTATACGGTATGGCCATAGCAGGACAAATAGGCAAGGTACTCGGTAGGACATCATATGTTGATGTTGGCTGTAAGCGGTATATATATGTGATATATCGATAACAGAGAAACCTCTTTACATGTGTAGAGCAATCCATACTATAGTCGACAGGGTAAAATGGTATGCAACTATAGTGATCCAAGCTGGCACAATTCTTATGCTTTTATGTTGAAGCTCATTAACGGAAATTTGTTGTTGTCTGTATTTTTTGGATCTAGGCATTTTCATTTTTGACTGCAATGATTATTTGGGAGAGTACAGGCATTTGTCGCGTGTGAATACTTCAGTACAGCTTCCAGACGACCGTTTCAGGCGGGAAATTGCGATGTGGAAGCAGGGTGCATGTCGGTGGTCCTTGACTGGTAGATGGAAGCTTTTTGTTGCAGATACGGAAAAGAAGAAGAGTGACACACTGTTATTTGAATTTAATTTAGTTGGTAAAAAGCTTGTAATAAATGTGCACATTATAAAGTAGTTCGTTTTCAGTAAAATGAAGTCTTGTTCTTCTGCACCGCTGAAAGTGCATCTAGGTCCCTAATTATGGTTTTGAGTGATTGACGTCAATACAATTAAAATGGACTAATATTTCCAATGAGCAAGTACACAGTAAACGTCAATTGATGAATATGAGAGCAAGGTTTAAAAGAAAAGTTCATGTCAAAAGCCAACAAATTGGATATCTTGAAAAAGGAAAGCAATTGCTCAAGATGAAGACCGAGTAGCTTTTTATTTTGATCTTGAGTATAGGAACACCGTACTATCAAGAGGGACACACAAGAATCAGTGTGAAGAAACCAAGTGCAAATTCCATCTCAAATTCCAAAAATACCAACTCAATTTCAGAGGCATCGGACAATATCCTAAGCCCATCGGATTTTTCCATCGGATCACAGAACCCTGCACACCCAGAAAATCCACTAAGTGTCGATCCGTCGGACAATGTCCGGTAATCATCGGACAATGTTCGGTACAGGAAAATCCGGAGTCCTTCGGACTATTCCTTGAAAAAATCCTAAGTCTGGAAATATAATCAAACAATGTCCGATTTGTGTGGGACAATATCCGATATAGCATGCCGGACAAAGTCCGATATCCGCCGGATTTTTCCATCGGACCCCGAGCTCTGCACGTTCCTCCTCCGAACAATGTCCGAGCCTACCGGACAATATCCGGTGTTTTCTCCCACCGGACAAAATCCGGTTCCCGTCAGATTTTTATATTGGACTCCAGGGACACCGGCACTTCTACCGGACAATGTCCGGACCCCATCGGACTTTGTCCGACCTAGATCGAGCCAATGGCTCTTTTTGTTGTCCCGACTATAAAAGGGGGTCCCTTCTTCCTTTGGCCGGTTGGCAACTTCCCCACTTCGAAATACACTCCCAAACTCACTCAAGCACTCCTCCTCACTCCCCTTGATTCTCCACGTCAATCCTTGGCGGATTTGTGAGGGATTGAGAAAGATTGAAAGAGCTTCATCTCCATTCCTCAAGCACTTGGTTCATCCTCGACATCGACGCTTGTTGTGTTTCTTACTCTTGGGGATTCATCTCCTAGATGGTTAGGCGTCACCCGACGAGCTCCCAAGCTTGTGGTTGAGACTCGGGTCGTTTGTATTGTCCCTTCCTTCGTGGAGCTTTGTTTTAGTGGTTTTTAAGCCGGCCTTTGTGGTGGCTTGAAGAGGTTTAGGGTTGAGAGCAACCCGGTCCTTGGTGGACTCCTCAACGGAGACGTAGGCTTCTTGGTGGAGCTGAACTTCGGTGGAAAATTGTGTGTCTCCTTGTCTCCCTTTAGTTTCTTGTAATTTATGTGCTCTAGCTCTAGTTGTTCTTGCTTAAATTCCTAAATTAACTTGTGTATGAGGCTTGCTTGCTTGTCCCCTTGTTACCTTAGCTTTTTTGTGTTTTCAGCTGCTTATTCCTTGTTTATTTCTCGTGGATTTATCCATTTCGATGGCCGATCTGTTTTCCGCACGAGGCCATCGGATGTTATCCTATAGGTGTCGGAATTTGTTGCTTCGGACAATATCCTACACCTATCGGATATTGTTATCGGACTTTTCCACACTGTGCTACTAATTCGTCGAATTATGTGTTTTTCAGGATTATCGCCTATTAACCCTCCCCCCCCTCTAGGCGACCTTCAACCGCATAAGAACATTGACAGTCTCTTTGAAAAAATATTTAATCGTGATTCTGTACGCATTACAGTGAGTGATGCATTGATCATTGCAAATCGGCACCCAAAAATTAAAGGCCACAGGTGGCGCTTCTAGTGCAATAGTGTAAGAGTACTTGATCTTGAATTCTTTGTCCCATTCTTTCAGTAATACAGTACGGAAGCTTCATTGCCACGTACAGGTGTTGTCGGCGGGTATGAGTACTTGTCTGACCAGACCGGGTATGAGTACTTGTCTGACCAGACTGAAACTTTCTTGCCGTGTACCACTCCATGTTCGTTGAATTTATTAGCTACCAGTCCACGTGATGCCAAGGACGTCTCCTCCTGTAACAAACTGAAACTGCTGACAGATATATTAATTAATTGGCCCCTTACTAATATTTAATTGCATTTACTATCGTTTCATACTTCTTTTTAACTTAATCAAGACAGTTACCAACTAAAAAGTACATGGAGTGTGGTTTGTCTTACATCGTAGGGGGCGTAAATTATTGGGTTGTTTGGTCTATGGATAGGTGGGAATATGGCGGGTGCGGGTGTTTAAATTGAGATCAACAATGCCTGCAGCCCTGAAATAATGCAATCCAGCTAGGGGTGCAGCTAGTGGCGTGGAGGAATCAAAAGTGTTACGGTGCTGGATATCAGCTATCTAGGACCGGAACCATAGAGGGTGGTCCAACTATGTTGCTGGAAGGCAGGTGAGAGGAGTGTAGTTATGGCATATTAATAATGAAAGAAAACTAAAGTTGCCCTAGATGAATGATACGTATGACACAACTTAGACAAGAAAAAAGTCCATATATTAAATTCTAAATGCTTTGTGAACACTTAATACTGCAAATGTTTAATATATGTTTAAATTGCAAATGCTTTGTGGATACATATATTTGCGCCAGCTAATTTCTAGAATGATGGTGTAACATCAGGAGAGGCCTTGTATGAAAGACCTTTGCGCCAGCCGCCAGCTAATTTCTAGAATAAAAAATTATGTCATTATAAAAAGATTGCAACACGTGTGACTATTGATTAATCGCAAGCTTACGGTTTACCTAGATTAGTCATAGGTGTACACCGAGACATTCAATTCTTAATCCAATTATGTGTCGTGGTGCAATATGTCTTTTAGCATTGGCATTTTTGTTATGCACCGTCAACAGCATCCATGCAATTATTATCGGTGAGATGGTTTTTTCGTCCGTCACCCAGGTGCAATATGTCTTTTAGCATAGCAGGTCATGATGTTGGCGAAAGGGACATGCAGTGTTTCCATTCTGTGTGATGACAAAATAAATTAAACCAAAGATGTGTTTATTGATGTGATCTGAACAGCAAATGTTATATTTCTGCGGTATTTGGCAAGTGCATGTGCATGATTGATGAGATGAGATAGCCTTCATTCATGTAGCATTTGCTATCATCTAATGGATCTAACACACTCGAAAAGTTGTCTTGCTTATGCACAGCTGCCAGCATGGGTTCAGGCAACCAATTCAGTGCAATATTTTGGGGATGCAGCTGCGCCTGATGAACTTTCTGTGGCTCTGGGGTCTTAGATCCTCCTCTTTCCATCGGCTGGCAAGGTACCTGCGATCTCAGCCACATTGTTGCTGGTCCAATGGAAGCTATCAAAAAAAGTTTAACCTTTGGTAACCGGGCTGGTTTGCGGTGTTAATATAAACATTTTTTTACCTGATGCCTCTGCCCAAACACTTGTTGCATTGTTGCTTCTCATTATGTTCCTGTAGAACTAGGTACGTACAACTACTTATCAAACCGACGTTTCAATAAAAACAAGAGATCGAATATCAAGGTAAAATATCTGCATTTTACCTGCAGGTGACTTTTCACTTGATGAAGGTTTACTCTCTTCACATTCATTAGCTGTAGAATCTGCTTAGGAGTTGCGCCTGTCGAAGATCACATTGAGAAGAATTAGTGTTGCATCAGGCATGTTCAATGGATCCAAATAGAAAGTGCTTACGTTGTGCACCGTCGAGGAATGATACATCTTGACAAAAAGACGAGTGGAGTTGGGGAGTCCACCGGAGCCGGGAAACTTTGATCGGGTGTAGCGATGAACCGGTGACAACCTCTTCTGTTGAGTGAGATGCATGGTGCTGAACTCCCGAGCTCTTGACAAACAGGTTACACAAGGACCCATTTGCTTTGGGTGCTCGTGCTGTCTCGAGATAACGATGCCGGACTCCCCAACTCCCAACCTCCACTGCAAAAAATTTAAGCCTGCTTGGGCTAGGCGTGAAGCTTTGTTGCAGGTTTTGTGCGGACCACCGGTCCCCAAACTTTAAGCTATGCAAGTTGCTGCTGTAACTATCAGTGATGTCAGTGCTAGTGTCATTATTTGTCTAAAAAAATTAATGCTTGGATGTGGTACCAACTCGCTTGATCTCTCTGTAATGCGGAACGGGGTGTTTCTAAGCATACCGTTGTTGTCATACCGATTGTTAGCACGATTTTCAAAGAACAAGTGGCCCGATGTTGGGGGTGGGCACTCGGGCCTTGTGCGCATCCAAGACATAGTCAAAGAAATAGAGCAGGCCCCTTGCCTTAGTCATAAAAGGTGCTTGCCGTACAGATTTGTGTCTGGTAAATGATGTTTCAAAAATGCCATTGTTGGTGATACAATTTTTGGGACTGCCGAGGAACAATTGTTTCTTAAGTTATTCATTTTTTTAAGAGTTCCACACATGTCCAGGACATAGAATATAATTAGTCTTACAATGAGTGTAAATGAATAATATAATTATATTTGTTTATATTACCATGTACTCGGTGATCCACAAGACTAACAAACATAATAATATAAACAGGAAATGGAGTTTAAATAGTTTGACACAAGAAATTACAAGGCGATGAAATTGAAGGTTAGTGTGAAATGGTCTGTGAACCTAAAAAAAAAGGTATAACCAAATTCATACATATGTACTGATAAATGAAAATAGAATATTCAAGAAAACATTCCTATTTTCACTTGAAATTTTAAAAGCCGGAGCATAAAGTCAGAGCATATTGGTTCAAAAATGGGTGTGACAAAAAAATATTAATTGTTTGCAAACTCTTGTAGTATTGATATCAGCTTTGATATGAAAAGAAAGCAAGAAAAAACGGTGTACCCAGTGTCAAAGGTTCCGAGATATAATGGGTTCTAGAGAAGGGTTCTTCTTAGACATCTTTGCCCATGTTTTTAGAGAGAGACCCGAATCTGAGTTATTAGGACACAATAAGTGGCAAGTGGCAACACCCTACTAATGAAATCAATCAAGAAAATAAAATCATACATGATATGTTCATTTGAACAGTTAAGATGGTATGGAAGTCATGTTTCTTAAGTTATTCATTTTCTTATTAAGAGTTACACACATATCCAGTACTTCCTTCGTCCAAAAATATAAGGATTTATTGACTTTCAAACCTCACATTTGACTGTTCGTCTTATTCAAAATATTTACGCAAATATAAAAATAAAGAAGTCATACTTAAAATCTGTCTAGTCATAGATTAAATCATAATAAAATAAATAACTTTTTTGAAGATTTTTTGAATAAGACGAGTGGTCAAACGTGATCTCTAAAAATCAACAAATCCTTACAGTTTTGGACAGAGGTAGTACTTAATAGTTAGCATGCGATGGACCAAAGTTTATAATTAGTCTTGGAATGAGTGCAGTAACCAGCGAGATGCTCGGATCGACTAGCTGGACGTATGTATTACGAGATGCCGGATCTAGTCTGTAATCGAAAAAAAAATGTGTACTACAACCGTCCTGTGCGGGATGGTCGGATAGGGTCTGTCTAATTTAATTCAGACATATTTTGTCGTGCTGTACTGGTACATTTTTCTATCATGAGTAAACTATTAGGCCAGTCTCAATGGAAGTTTCATGCACAAAATTAGCTAGAATGATACGTCATCTAAAAAATGTTCGAAACTAAGATGAAACACCCCTCTCTCAATATATTAGTTTCATCTATTGTTGTTTCTAGGTTACATATAAGACACAAGCTGTCTAGGTAACTGTGTATGTAAGGTTTCATCCTTATGAAACTTATTTCACTTCTCTCCTCATTAATACACTGTCACATCATCAAAAATACCTATATGGCACTTTATTTATTGAAAAGTGTTGGTTGTAAGGCCAGTCTCAGCGGAGATTTTATGGGCAATAAATAGAGTGTCCTGTAGATATATAGTCCCACATGCATATATTTTTTTAAAACATTTGAAATTCAAATTTTAAATTATGATTTCAATTGTTCTAGCATTGAGAATCAGTTGTTCCAAAACTTAAAATTCATTGTTCTAGTAACTAAAATTGATTGTTCTAGTCGTAGAAGTCAATTGTTCCATTATTTTTTAAGTATTTCAAAAATTTTATTTTTAGTTTGTAGTTATTCTAACAGTGAAAAATCAATTATTCCATTAGCAAAAGTCAATTGTTCCATTAGTGAATATCAATTGTTGCAGCTGTGAAATTATTTCAGTCTTTTTTTAAAAAATATTTTTCTGTAAAAGTATTTTTGAAGTATTTATGTAATAAAAAATACACATGTTATCAATAAATATAATATTTTGAAATTATAAATATGACATTTTTACCTATGGACCTAATGAGCTATGTGTAAGTTGCACATAGCGCGTCCTGTATATAGGGGCTCCCTGCGGAGCAACGCCGTTCTACTCTTCGAAGCGACGTGCATCCGCCGAGACGCGCAGTTGTACCCACGTTGAGCGTTGAGCGTCGAAAAGGTGAAATTAAACACAAGTTGCTCTAGCTAGGTTCTGTTAGGCGAACAAGGATAGAATATTGGTTCGTACACAGAAGGATAGTTTCAGTAGTGTCCATCATTCAATTTGTATGTTTTTTTTTTATGAAACAGAAGGAGCAACGCTCCTACTGATAATTTATTAAAAACTCAATAGTAACCAAAACAAGTACAAATATACTAAAGAAGAAAAATCAAAAGAAAGACGAAAGAATTAGATTGAGGCGATCCATTCTTCTATTCTTGGAAAATATTTTCTCTTTGCTCTGTGCAATAGGAGTTTAAACAAGATTGTGATAGTTTCATCACTTCAATCCGCTCTGCTCTCCCTTTTGTTAGAACGCATGGTATTGTACATTTGTACACTGCGGGCCCATCGTACTTGCTCTGCTGTTGTGGTTGCCACAGATGGGCGCCACACGCTCCGACATGACGCTCAAAACTGCGTGGGAGATAGCGCGATATGGGACAGCACGTCGCCCCCTGCAGTGCACGGACAGCACGTCTATATAATCGGAAGAATGGCGGGTAGAAGGAACAACCCAACTCGCGTCAGTACCAGCTTGCAGTGACAGTGAGGTCTGCCTAGGAGATAGAGCGATATGAGGGTGGCGGTGGTGGGTGCCGGACTGAGCGGGCTAGCCGCGGCGCACGAGCTGGCCAGCAGTGGCGGCGTGCGCGTCACCGTGTACGAGAAGGAGGACTATCTCGGTGCTGCAAAGACCGTTGCCATCGATGGTGGCGGAAAAGGCCATGTCCTCGTCGACCTCGGCTTCATGGTCTTCAATCCGGTGCGGAACACATCATGCGTAATCATGCATATCAATTCCTTCTTTTCTTTAGATTGGCTATACACATAAATTTGCTACCACATGACATCAAAATAATCCATACTGCTGTCTGAAGAATAAGTAGAAAATGCGAACTGCTTATCTGAAGAGCATACCATTCCTTTTGTTTATCCTCTTTCTTTTTTCTACATTTCTCCATTTTTTCTGCTCTCATGTTCCTCTGAAAATTTTGCTTCTCTTTTCTTTTTCTGCCGGTTCACCTCTTCATCTCCTGTCCTACTGGTTTTGGCTTGTGCCTGTACTTGTAGTTTTGCCATACCGTTGAATGAAGAGTACATGGAAAACGAACTGTTTATCTGAAGAGCATCATTCCATTTATATTTTCCTTTTGTTTAACCTCTTCTCTTTTTTTCCTTCCATTATCCCCTTTCTTCTGCTCCTTTTCTTCCTTTGAAAGTTTGTCCTACTGGTTCGGCTTGTCCATTGCATATATAGTTTGGTTCACATTTAGCGTCCCAACTTCCTATACAGAGAAGGAAAATACGAATCATCTACTTCCTATACAAGCTTATGTTCTTATTATGGCAGGACATCCAATAGAACAAAATTGTATAGTGTTTTTAAGAAGAGGCCACACCATAATTCAAAATGATGGAGTTGGAGTATATGCTTCGTATTAAGTTTGCTAGTGCTACCTATAGATTCAGTCAGACATCCTCAAATTCCGAATGCATCTTCCCTTTTTCTTACGTTTTAGAAACTCCCATGTGGGGATACTAGTCAACTTTGAGTTTAGCAATCAGTTCATCTTAAGCTTTATATTGTCGATTAACTAAATGAAAGTATCATTCGACTCGTTAGTTTCAATAATATTAAAGGACACATTCATTTCAAGTATTATTCTATTTTCCAGTGAAAAGATTTATAGCATCTTACAAAATAGATTTTTTTGGAAAATTACAAAAATGAATATAAATATGAAAACCAGTAACTATATCCATAACTAGTCTTGAACTACTTCAAAGTGTAAGCATAGTCCATAAATTACATTGAACAGCAGGATTCAAATGCTCCATCGTCAGCTCCTCATCACACATCTTCCCTGGGCTCAACTACTGTGGTTGCTGACGAGGCAAATAATGTACAGATATGATACCTTACAGCAACGGATATAAGTAATTAAAGGGAAAACAATTAGAACATACCATTTAATTAGCATAGAGGCGTCAAAACACATTTATAAAGGTTGTAAGCTCAGTCCTCTCCAGCAAATGGTGTTTTTTTTGTGATGATGGTGTTTGTTAATTAATCAACCATTTCTAAAGGCATAGTGATAAGGACAGCCTCTGCCTCTATAAATCCATTTACAGCAGCATGCCTTGGCTTGCCCTGACTGCAAATTACACAGTGGTGCCCCAAATTAATCTGATTTCCTTTATTATTTTTTTGACTGTTTTCAAAAATCGTATATCCAATAATAAAAGAACAGAATATATATCATGCTTCAAATGATCCCATATGTTTGTTGGATGGAATTGGACCAATTTAAAAGTGGGGGAAAGTCTCTTGCCTTCTGTACTAGACATTTGAGTGAAAAGAGGGATCTGACTGGTTGGGCCATGGCTCTTGGTGAGCCAAGGTATCATTCCTAGTTGAATGGTTTGAACTAATTGCAGGTGACAAGCCCAAACCTGGTTGAATGGTTTGAACGGCTAGGGGTGGAGATGGACACGTCGGACATGTCATTCTCAGCAAGCTTGCAGTTAAATAAAGGTAAAGGCTTTGAGTGGGGCAGCCGCAATGGTATGTCTAGTGTTCTGGTGCAAAAGAGCAATTTGGTTAGCCCCAAATTTTGGCTCATGATCCACGAGATATTCAAGTTCAAGAATCATGTGCTCAAGTGAGTTCACTTGGTCTTCAAGGATGGATATTTTTTTCATTTTGACATACTCATATATACTCATGCTAAATTCTAGAAACTTTTGAATCCCACCTTTTGATTCAAGGTACCTGGAAGACAATGAAAGAAACCCTGACCGGAATGAGACTTTGGGGCAATTCATAAATTCACATAGATATTCAGAGCTGTTTATGGATGCGTACCTTGTATGTTACTAATTCACTTACATATATACTCTTCTCCGGCTTTTCATTTGATTTTAAAATGGTGCAAAAATTTTATATTATCTGCAGATCCCAATGTGTGCATGCGTTTGGTCCTGTTCACCACAGGAAGTATTAGGCTTCCCTGCTCTCTTTGTGCTTTCATTTTTCCGCGACAATCAGCTTCTTGATGTACGTATATATCTACTTCCTAAATTTATTCTCAGTCACGTTTCATCATGTATCGAACGGTCTTATGAGTCTGACTGATCTATGATATTAATTAATCTAATGGAATTATTCATGCATTCAGTTTTTTTGTCCCTCACAATGGTTTAGTGTCAAAGACGGTTCGAAATCCTACGTGAACAAGGTACTGCAACTTTTATTCTGTAAAATATATAAAGGATCACATATCATATGACCTATTTATTTATGATCAGGTATGGGAAGAATTGAAGAGAAATGGTTGTCAAATTAAAATTGGATGTGAGGTCAAATCTGTTTCAAAATTCAATGGAGGTAGATACAATATTCCATACCTAAGTAGATTTATTGGTAAATTAAAGCATCATTGGCTACATATATTTTAAATTTCATGCCAGATTTTCTTTAAACGATGGTTACATTAATCAACGATCATTGATCTCAGGTGCTTTTCACTCATTGTTCCAATAATAAATTATTTCATTTCAAAGCACTTATTTGTTTTATTTATGTATATTTTGTAAGTGTATTAAAGCAAGGGTAAGCATGTTACAGAATGCATACTAGTTTGTTTCTGGTTTTGTAACATTACAAGATGAGCACAACTTGAGACACAATCCAAATAACAGCTAGGGAATAATTACTCACATTTGATTGGGTCAAAGATAAACCCCTAGTGTGCCATATTCACTGATCGTAGAGGCTACACCATGGATGGCATATGCTAGATTAAAATTTCTTGGAGGTGTATATCAGAAATTGTCCTACATTATATTATCTATTATGTTGTTTTCATGTTATGTCAGCCAAAATATTATTTATGCTGTTCTTATATATCCTTAAATGTGAACTAGCAGATAATATCATACCTAAAAGGACCTAACCATATCCTACAAATAGATGTGTGAAACTAATAAATGGAGATGGCGCATGAAGCTATAGCAAGATCAGAATCCATGTGGCATGCATGAACACAATGCACAATTAGCGTTTGTCCAAAAATTCTCAAAGCCCCCTTGGATACTAAGTAGTAAGTGTCACCAGTTGGGTACAATTAAGTATGAATTTAGTTTCTAACAATTTTTTCAGGAATTTTTAATAGTGCATTCATCGGGTCATCAATTATGGAGAGTTACAGTTTCCTGACCCAGAAACCTAGTATAGTGCATTCGTCGGGTCATCAGTTATGGAGAGTTCCACAGTTTGCTGACCCAAAAAACCTAGTAAACTAACATTTAGTTATGTGACCTAGTTAACGAATAATATATTTTAGAACTGCTAACTATGTACAGTCACTTCTTTATAGAAAAAACTAACCTCTCACAGTGCAGTGGCAAAGGCCACAGGCTGGAGTGCTCCCGCCCAGGGTTCGATCCCTGGGTGCCGCACCTGCACCTCTGGGGTCTCCCTTGGGGTATATCCTTTCAAAAAACTCATAAGAAAAATGTTACACTGCTGGAAGCAGGATACCGAGTTCTAGATGTTGATGGTTCAGAGGAGATGTACGACAGGATGATATTTGGCATTCATGCTCCTGATGCACTAAAACTACTAGGACCAGAAGCAACACATGAGGAATTGAGGATTCTAGGAGCTTTCCAGTATCTCCACAGGTCTGTTCAACTATTACCATGTTAACCCATGTTGCTGTATATGATTTTAATATGATCTGATGATATTTTTTAATTCTTGAATTTTCCATCTTCACAGTAACATGTACCTCCACTGCGATGAAAGTCTAATGCCACAAAATTCCTCAACGTGGAGCGCTCGGAACTTTCTGGGGACAAGAAGCAGTGGTGTCTGTGTTACTTCCTGGCTAAATATACTTCAGGTGACTAAGTAACATGGTTGCTTTACATAGTGGTTATTTTTTATTGTGCATGGTCGTTGATTGATGAATTATTAATAATATATTTTACACAAGGGAGGATTAACTGTCGAACCTTCTCCTTCATGTTGTGCTAGAACACTGAATCTGCCAGGCCTTTACTTGTGACACTTAACCCTTCTCATGCTCCCAATGATGTACTGCTCAAATGGCATACTAGCCTTCCAATTCCATCCATGGCTGCTGCCAAGGCTACTCTTGAGCTCAATAACATACAAGGAAAGAGGGATATCTGGTTTTGTGGCCTATATCAAGGTGACAACCTTGGTGTTCCATGAACCTTCTATTTGACCGATTTCATATAAGTAAGACCTGAGTTTACCTTTTTTAATTAACAGGTTACGGATTCCATGAGGACAGTGTGAAGGTACTCCTTGCACGCCTGGCCTTTTTAGGTTACATCACTAAAGAGCCAAATGTTGTCCACATACTTATGAGAGTGCATTTTGTTTATGGCAATCTGAATTAATTCAGGCTGGGAAAGCAGCTGCTTCAGGATTGCTCAGGAGGAAATGTGACCTTTTGGTAAACCCAAAACCGATGGTCCCATCATGGTCTGAGGCGGGCGCACGACTTCTGGTTGCAAGAAATTTCGACCAAAACATATCCATTGGTAACTTCTGGTGAGGCTACAGCAGTACAAATTGTTATATATACTGCGCAAATGCACAATCTCTCTGGTCATAGTGCTTACATAAGTTACTTTCACAGCATGCTCGAAGAAGGAGGCACTACGTTTAATTTCGGTATAGCATGTGAAAAATGCCGTATAAAATCTGTGATGCGAGTTCATGATCCACAGTTCTATTGGAAGGTTCTCCTCTCTTTTTCCTGATTTGAAGTTTTTTTCGTCCTTCCAAACTACATTCTTCTTTTTCTTTCACATCTGAGATACATCATCTTTTCTGTGCCTCATATTTTCATTAGGTTGCAACAGAACGATACCTTGGTTTTGCATCTGCATACATCAACGGCTATACCTCATTTGTTGATCACCGAAACGGCCTTGTGAACTTTTTGCTGGTGAGAATTGTCTGGTCGATTTATTTTTGTACATATTTATAAAATCCAGGAAGTTAAGTCACTAAGCAGGTTCAATTTATATAAATTGATTTTACTAAGCAGGCTGAATAAATGATCAGAAGCAAGTTTGACCTGATCTTAAGCTATATTGGTTGTAATGTTACATGGCTTTACACAGCTACCCTGTTTCTATTTTCTGACTAATCCTGTGAGCCATACCCTACAGGTAGTAATGGCGAATAGAAGTGAACACAAGAGGTTAAGTAGCACTACTAGTAACAGGTACCTAATTTTAATTCTAAGAAAAACATCTGAAGCTGAACATGTTTCATAAAATTCTACATGAAATGTGCTATTGCTAAAGTCATTCAAATGTGCCCTGCAGTAGCTATACAAGAAGCGCATGGTGGGCACCTTTTCTTGGAATTTCTGGAGTTGCATTTGCAAAATATTTTTGCGTCATGCCATGCGGAAGAACAGCGTAGTGCAAGCTCGTAAAAATATATCTCAACACTATGACCTGGTTAGTTAACATTGTTTAAATTTTAAGAATATAAAATAATATGACTAATTGCTTGGACCTTTTATGACCATGTTACTTAGGTAAACAGATTATTGACATACATATTTCTAATTTTCTTCCATCTGTATCATAGAAATCATTCATTCCCATGGTTTAAAATAACTAATTTATAGTAACAGATTTATTTTAATGTGAAACATTTTTCTGCAGAGTAATGATTTCTTTGCTCTTTTTCTGGATCCATCAATGACGTACTCTTCTGGTATTTTCAAGGTCTGCAAATATTATGATAATATCTCCACATTGTATTATGTAGCTTTAGTTTTTTTAGGGTAGGAAAATTATGTAGTGTTGTCTTGTGAGCAATACTACTGTTGAGATTGCTTTGTTACCTGTATATAATGGTTCTAACTGTAGGTGGAGGATGAAAGCTTAGAAGCAGCCCAACTACGTAAACTTGACAGTCTCATTAATAAAGTAAGACTAACATGGTTGTCTTTTTCTTGAACGACTCTCTTCCATCATAAAATTCACCTTATCTTGACATATAGGATTACTTAATTATTAATTTATAAAGCATGCATATATAAATCAACATGACCTTATATATGATGTCTTGGTGTTTCAATAATTCCTTTTAATTGAAGACTAAGGTGGAGTCAGGGCATCATGTTCTTGACATTGGTTGTGGTTGGGGAACTTTAGCAATACGGTTGGTGAAGAAAACTGGCTGCAAGTACACAGGAATTACATTATCTGAGGAGCAACTGAAATATGCCAAGAGAAAGGTGAAAGAATCTGGATTAGAGGTCAGTGATGTACCTTTTTCTTCGTTATGGTTGTATGATACAATCCTCAACATATATGAGCACAGGGGAAAAATCAAGATAATAACATCTTCTATTGTATATGTAGGACCACATAACTTTGCTCCTTTGTGATTACCGTCAAATACCAACATCCCATAAGTTTGACAGGATTATAAGTTGGTGAGTACAACTGCAACATATTGAAGGATTGATCACATAAAAGATCGATCATCAATTGTTGAGCTGATAAAGATGTTTTGTTATTGGTGATATAGTGAGATGATTGAACACGTTGGACATGAGTACATGGATGATTTCTTTGGCTGCTGTGAATATCATTTGGCAGAGCACGGAATATTTGTCCTCCAGGTGAATAATTGTCATTATATATTGATTTTATACCACATTGTATGATCGTGAAAAGCGGTCATCAAACTAACTATATATTTTCATTTTCAAAACAAATTTATATGCACAGTTCACCTCAATCTCAGAGGAAATGTATGACAAAATGAGGAAGCGCCCGAGTTTATGAACATATATATCTTTCCCGGTGGCTGCCTACCTTCTCTGGGACGAGTTGTGTCTGCCATGTCTAAAGCATCAAGGCTAAAGTATATACTCAACTATACTTTGTAGCTATCATTCTAACAAAGCCATCTGTGATTTATCAAGCACTTTTGTATTGATGAGTACTCCTGTGCAGCATTCAACACGTTGAGAATATTGGGGACCACTACTACACAACTCTGATGAACTGGAGGGACAACTTCGTCACCAACAGAGAGTAAATACAATACCTCAAACTCAAGCCAAGCTGCAAATGCTTTACTTGTTGTGTTCAATTGCTTGGTATAATTGTAAAAAAAGTTGTTTGGTATATGATATCTTATTTTAATGATTTACAGAAAAGCTTCCGCCCTGGGATTTGATGAAAAATTCATCCGTACTTGGGAATATTACTTCAGTTACTGTGCGGCAACGTTCAAATTACGCACGACTATGAATTATCAGGTATGTACTTATTATCCACACCTGCATAATTAGCAATATAGTAGTTAACTTCATTTAGTGTTAACTATCTGTCGACTGTTGTATGTACCACATGCAGATAGTGTTCTCTCGTTCTGGTGATGCCAAGGTTCCAAGCTATGTTGCTATTGCATAGATGAAGCATGTCATCTTTATGTTTTCCAATAGACGACGTTGGAGTTAATCTTGTTTATGGGTTTATGTTAGTTTTCGTCAGTCATGTACGGTGTGTGTAGCAAGTGCATTTATGAATAAGTGGATGCTGGCTTTAAGCAACACACGCGAGTGCTTGGTCAAGTCGTGACTGTGTGTTTGTTGAAGTCTTGTAATAAATATTTTAAAGTATGCGACGCATACTGGAACATCAGCGACGAGTTCTAGAGGACGGCCTTGTTCTTCAGGGAACCTGAAACCAACTCGTTGATCCATGCTATATGTTTGCAGGCGCAGCTAGTTAAAGTCTCCAATCTGACAATTAATGTCGCTTGTGTTATGCTATGTATGTTGCAGCTAAGGTAATTAGGTTCAATTATGGTGTTCTCGGTGCTACAAGATATAATTTCTTCGAATTGAGGAAGTTAAAACCATATGTGTTGTTGGTTCATTGACTATGTGATCGCTAGGTATTTCTTCGAGCGTTTTTACCGTACACAACTTTTAATATAGGTCGTCCATTCCTTCTGATCCAACGGTCCAAATTGATTGTTACAGCCTTAACCCCCACTATGATAACAAGTGATAATTCAAGGTGGTAACAAGTGGTAACAGATTTAGTAATGACAGTATGTAATCCAATGGTCCAGATTATTCTGAATCATAGTATCTGAGTTGATCCACGTGTGTGCCATTGTTGTCTGACTGTTTTTAAGATGGGGGCTAGGATTGTTTTGTCATATATTCTTGGGGTGCGGTGATTTACGTGACCTTTTTTAGTCTATCAAGATAGGTCCACGTATGTTGTGACTGATGGGCGGTGCTCTTGAAATGCTTTGTAAGTGATTTCTCAATGCTATTGTGTAATAGTTCCTCGTGCGATTTTGGAAAACGTGTACTAGCCTGAGCACAATATTCATCTGATGTTGTTCAAACATGACTAGTGGTGTTTAGCTCCACTTATTCATCAATTCATATGTAATGTGTTGTAGCTCTTAGGTAACTGTGTTCCAACCTTTCTAAGGTTCGCTAGTGGTTCCCGTCCGTTTGAGCTTGTCAATCTCTCACCTTCTATAGGGATCTCATCTGCAACTTGTGACGTCGCATTGTTCGTTCCTCACTTTGGAGCTCTGCTTGCTTGCACCAAACTACCAAAGGGGACGTTCACGCCGGTAGCATCCAGCACCGTGGGGCCGATGTGTCGGCGACGTACAACACAAAACTTCCAGAGCGCAGCGCCGCCATCTGCAGGGCAGTGGATTTGCACCTTGCCGGAAGACGGAGGAAGTTGTGTTCAAACAAGTCCTACTCATAGAAAAGCGTTCAGATCTAGTTACTCGTATAGGAGCGTCTCCAATAGTTGCTTCTTAGCTAACTCTTAAAATTATTTATTAGAGAAAAAGAAGACAGAGAAGATTGCTAGCTCTTGTTTAAGAGGCAGCCTCTAACATTTATTGAGACACTGACATGCGGGTCCACTTATTAATTTAGAGTTGATATGAACTCTTATGTTACCTCTTAGATGACTCTTAGATGAGGTGGAGAGTTAGTGCCGTCTCTACCTTTAGGGACGCTCTAATTGTAAACGGTTAAAACTTCAATTGGATTTCTTTAATTTTGGTTCATGTAGCAACGGGTCGGATTACTTTGAAGTTTGGAAAAATCTTTGGACTCAGCGCATGTTCATCCAGACAAGACGTGACTTGGTAACCTGCGACCGGTACCAGTGTTGTTTCTCATACCACAAAACAGAGCATTTCCTCTGTTTCCGCTCATTTTGGACTGGGCTCAAATGGTGGCCCAGTGGTGTCCAGCCCAACCAAGGTCGTTGGTTACCCAAGGCCTTTTACACAGCTCGCACGTGTCAGGCTACCGTACACGACACTACGACAGGTGCCAGTTCGTCGGACTGCCCATTTGAAGGTGCTGCAATATTATCACGAACAACGGAACAAGTTCAACACGTTCAGGTTCTTATTTCAGGAAGACGTATCAGCAACGCTTGCTGCTACTGGAGCCTGCAGAAAAGTTGAGTCCAAACTTCCTTTTTCTTTTTTGAATGAAAAACACAAACTTCCTCGTGCAGATGGGACAATTTATGGATCGGATTCGGGTCAGCTTTTATAAAAATTGGAAAGTAAGGTTCGTTTCGGAACCGCCAGTACATGACCTCTGAACGATCACCCGCCGGCCCCGATTCCAACACGACCGGTCGCTAGAGTTTTATAGCCGCACCACCATCGCCCGTAATAGTCGCAAAATTTCCGATCGATAGAGGATAATCCAATATATCTTGAGGTCAATGGCTTGGGTACCGGCGACGACCGATGCCGCCGCCTCTGGTGATGACGGACAGAAGGTTACGCCTGCAGCTGCTAATGGGAACGGGGACGGGAAGCCGTTGAACCGGCTGTCAGATGAAGAGGTGCGGTGGATCCTGTCGCGGGAGCGGCAGCAGTTCGAGCCCGACACGTCGGACTGCGGCCCCGACAGCGTCAGGATCATGAACAGGGCCAAGGAGGCGTTCGACGTCCTCAGCGACGACTTCGCCGAGTTCCAGGAGCAAGTGCGCGCCGTGTACGAGGCCCAGGGCTACGTCGAGCTCGAAGACGACGACTTCGAGCGCAGCGAGGAGCTTCGGCAGAGCATCCGGGAGGAGCTCGCGGACCTGTTCGATGGCATCGATCTCTCCGGCATCACCTTCAGCGACATGTACTACAACAACTTGGATGACGAAGAACACGGCTACTGCTCCTCTGAGGACCAAGACGATAGCGAAGGTGATGATGATGACAGCTGCTGCTCTGAGTATGAAGAAGAACGTCAAGGTGAAAAACAGGATGATGGAGAAGTGCATGAGTATGAGCAGGAGGGAACAGAGGATCCAAACACGGAAGATGCTTCTCCAGGACCCAGATCCAGCTGACCTGCCGACTTATTCGGATGCACGATCTATGTTGGCAGCTCAGTGGTAGTATTGTCTGACAGTGTAGTTATCGTCAATTTGTCATCAGACCATCCGTATATTAAGTTGCAGGTTGTGTTTTAGTCTAAGATGACATCTAGTTAATTCATATACTATAAACAAGCTGTTTTTCTTCACAGCATTAAAATAGCAGTGATATGGAAATAGTTACCACTAGCATAAATGGTGAAATGTTACTCAGTACATTTATCCTCAATTTCGCTGCAGAGATGCAAAAGTCACATCCTTAAGAACCATTCAAAAGGAAACGTGCAAATTAAAGTACGATTCAACAGCAAACAGCTTTTCATAACAGCAAAGAAATAGTTATTGGTAGACAGATCCACGAGGCTATGCTTATAACAAGTTATGACTCACATAGCTGCTAGTAATAAAAATTTTATATCTAAACTCGTGGGCTCCAAAAAAGGTATTCAGTTTTAGTAATGATGTTATGACCATGATGTATTCCTGACATTTTATATTAGAGAAAAAATTTACTAGGACATCTAGATTAGAAAACAAAGTCTTTTGACACCCTCATCTGAAAAAAGGATATGTCTTGGTCCATCATAGTTTGCAAGCCAAGTGGCACGAGGGGCTTCCAAATTGTAAGACTGTTGATCACTCTTCTCCACAACTCCTTCAGGCTCTCCCATTTGAAATTCTGAAAGCAAATCTCATTTCTTAGCTTCCACACAGTATGGTAGAACTCACTATGTTGAATAAAGCATACTCCCTCCGTTCTTAAATTATTGACGTCGTTGACTTTTTCGTTACGTTTGACCGTTCGTCTTATTCAAAAAAATTATGAATTATCAAATATTTTATTCTGATTTGTTTTATCAGGAACGGAAGTTGAAATGTGACTTATAATTTCATATATTTGAAAAAATATTTTGAATAAAACGAATGATAAACATAATGAAAAAAAGTCAACGAGTACTTTTTATTAGGCAAAATCCCTTCAGTGCCATCGGCATAAATCCTAATCTCTCCACACCCACCGGAAAAACTTTAATCCTGCTAGTGCCATCGATGAAAAAGTTCTATCCACTCCACACCACTGGTGACCGATTTAGCCGGTCAGACAACCTCAAGCCTGCGTTCCCCATGCCGCCGTCCGCGATCAAGTCGCTGAGCGACGGCTGATGCGCGCCCCACTGCGGGCGAAGTCATCGGCACCGTCGTGCCTGGTGCCCACCCTCTGGCCGGTAGCTAACCCACAAACTGAATCGCATGAATACTTCTTCATCCTAAACTCTCTTCCCTCTTTTCCCCTATAGGCAGAAATTCATGAAATTGGAAACTGGAATGATGAAATTGAAAAAATTGATGACACCACTAACTTCCATATCTGCTAGTGCAACCATTTTTCCTGTTTCTGAGATCCAAATCGTTGTGCATCGTCTCTGGTGATCGATCTCCTTGAGATCAGTAGGAGCAAAGGAAACACATTTGCTGTGACAAATTGGGAGGATAAAGAGGAAAGGGGATCCGGTGCAGACCTGTGGCCTCAATTGGGGTTGTTGCTGGTTCAATTTCAGAGGTGTGACCTTGATTTGGGTGGATGCATAGCTTGATTTTTTCTGCTGTTCAATGTGAGTTGCGGGGGAAATTAATCTGGACCCTTTGTGGGTGCTTGACCGGCTCGGTGTGACAGAGAAAGAAGACAACCGGTAGTTTGTTGGGAAAACAGGTCACCAATGGCAAGCAGAAGATAAAAGTTTTTGGTAGATGGCACCAGAGGGATTGGAGTTTTGTCGGTGGCTATGGAGGGATTAGAATTTATGCCAATGGCATTGAGGGAATTTACCCTTTTTATTACTCAAACCAAAACCCAGCACATTCAGATCAGAAAATCTTATTGCGTTTGCTCTTGGGTTGCCTTGACACGGGCTTCCTGGGCCGGATCATAGTCCATTCCAAGTCGAAGCCCAACCTCGATTCCGACCGGGAAGGTAACTAGAGGGTTCGTCCCCTTCATAACCAGGAAGAGAGGGCTCCGGTCCGCCGTCACCCGTCAACAGATCGATCCCCATCCATCCAGCTTCCAAATCTCCAGTCAAAAAAATCAATCGAAGGGCTGATCTCGTCGGAGATGGTCGATAAGGAGGGCGTGGTGAAGGCTTGCTCAACCGACGAGATGGTGGCTCCGGCGACCGCTGAGACCAAGAGAAGCACCGGCTGCACCGTGGGCAGGGCTTCTGACGCTGTTACTGAGGCTGGTGGTGTAGGCGTCGAGGCTCCTGCGGAGAAGAAGTTGTGGCCACTGCCTGTTGAGGAAGTCGACCGTGTCCTGGCGTGGAAGAGGTGCCACATCACTCCCGATCTGCTCTCACTCGAGAGCATCGAAGCGTTCGACGCCATTAGTGACAAGATCGAGGAGCACCAGAACTGGATGCGCAGGCAGCTCGAGCTCAACGACGGTGTTGTCCTGGTGGACGATGAGTACCTCGAGCGCCGGGCGGAGCGTCTCAAGTTGTGGGAGGAGGAGATGGCTCCGGTGGAGTGGGACGAAAGCGAACTTGCCTACTGGAACATCAGAGAGGACTAGCGTTTACAAACTGAGATGATGAAGAGTTTACAGTTCTGCCTGTATCCCTCTTTGATCTATGCTATGTACGCAGATAGTTATTAATTCTCTAATCTGACAGTTTCTTAGTACCTTATGCTATCGATGCAGCCATATGCTATTTATGTTGCCTGCCGCTAAGTTAACTAGGCATATGGTGTTCTCAAGCTAAAGCCATCTATGTTATTAGTTCATCGACTCTGTGATCACTATGAATCAACGTACTTCTGAATGCTATCTTATAGGACCAACGCGTCTACCGTTGCATTTTCATTGTTCATTTCTCTCTCTTTATCTATGATTTGATTGTTTATGGTGGGAGTTTGAATTGCTTTCTCGTGTTCATGGGCATGAGATGATTTCTGCGTATTTGTTTTCAGTCTGTCAAAATAATGAGATGCCCACGGTATGTTGTGCCCTGCATTATTTTTTACTAATTTATCAACTGATCTAATCTAGGCCAGGCCTTTGCTGTTTCATAGTTTTACTTTTATCTGGTCACTCTCTGTGTTCTTCATAGCTACTTTTGTAGGATCATATGCTTGTCTATTACCTTATTATTGTTGCTATTGCTGCATGTCTCTTGGTGTGAATCTGAGTTGGTTTGGGCATGTGCCATCTTTTTTATCATATCATATATCATGTGACCGTCTTTATTAATAAGAGAATAACCATGAGATAGGCCTTGTTGTTTAGTAACCCGTCATTATTTGCTTTTAGCGTGTGACCGGTGTAGGTTCATTTGTCTGGTTACTCTTATTAATCAATGGCCTTCATCTGTTCTCGCTACTTTTGTAGGATAATGTGCTTTCTTTGTTACCTTATTATTGCTGTTGCTACGGGTTACCATATTCTCTTGCAGAAACACTGCTGAATATAGCTGTCGTTGTTTCCTGTTGTTTCAAAGGCTATGGCCTATAGACTGCACGTCTTGCTTACAATAAAAAAAACTTGGTACTTTGCTAACTCTTATTTTGTTCCTTACACTATGGATGTAACTGATTTCTCAGTGATATTGTTTAATATATCACAAATTCGTGCCTTATGTGCTCCGCCTTGATTCTCAAATTGTGCGCTGTCTTGAGAAGAGTATTCACGTAACATTTTTAATATCCGTCTGGTGGTGCTTAGGTCAACTTACTCATCAATCCACATGTCATGTGTTCTTAGGTAATTGTGTTCCTAGTTAAATTAACTGTCAAAAGATAGTATGTGGTCATTTTAAATAAGGAACTACCATTGAGATGCGAGCTCATGTGCATCGGGATGGGATGCTTCGGCGAATTCAGATGATCCCCATGACTGTCTTTTGAATGATGTGCCTGAACTGAGTAGGTCTTCCACGTGTCATTTTTTTTATATCAGCTTAGCTTATCCATGTGACTACGTTTAATTAATTCTCTTCTTTGTTGTTGCCATATGATCCATGTGACTGACTTTTCCCTTCTTTGTTACTGCCACATGTTCCATGCAATTTTCTATTTTGTGGAAGCATATGAAACTAGTCCGAATAATGTTGTTGCATGAATGTTGATGGCTGATCAGGCATGAATATTGGGTAGATCCTGTGGGTGGGTCTTGTCGTTCTGCTTTGTTGTCTGACTGAATATTGTCAGTTATTTAGTTGGTTCTAGCCGTCTAGTTGCCTGACTGAATCTGGATGAGCTGGTGTATTTGTTTAAGTGTCTTGTGAATGCTGGGATGCCGTATGTGATGCTTCTTGTGCGTTTGTCTACTTCAAAGCATGAATGGCATGAACTTATTTGTTGATTATATGATCGTCTGTTCAGCCTACCTGTGCTTGATTATGGTCTTTCCCGTGCTATGAAATATGCGTGTGTATTCCACCTGAACCTGTGCTTGAATTAGCACGCAGATCACATAAATTGTTGGCCATTGATTCATTATTTTCATGTAAACTGTTGGTGTCTGCAAATTTTTATCATGAATCGTGGATTGAGCGTGTGGGCTGTCCTAATTTATTGGTAAGCAGCAGTGCCTCTTTGATGCTGATGCGTCGTGTTCCTGTCTGGTAAGACTCCTCTTGTGTTGTGTATCTAGCCGCTGAACTTGTCAAATCAGGGCGTGTAAAGCCACAAGAATCGGTCCAGTGGCCTCGAGGCGTCGAGTTTGCTTAAGCCCAATCATGTTCGTCGGTTTCTCTTGTGCATTTTTTTTTTTTTTTTTTTGAAGATAATGGCAGGTGCGCTGCCCTTTCATTAAAGAAGAGGAGAAAGGCCGAAGGCCCAAAGTTTACAAACGGAAAAAACCGAAACAAAACCAAAGAAACACGCCACACAAAGAAACACGGAAACAGTCCGAACAAATGTTTTCTAATAGTAGCAGAAACGGCAAACACGTAGGGTGCCCTTTTTGTGTGTGTGTGTGTGTGTGTCATCTCTTTTGCCTTTTCTTATTAGCCAGCGTCAAGGCTTGCGTTTTTAAGTTTCCTTTTCGTCTTTCACTGCGCTGCGCGTTCGTTGTGTACTGGTGTTTGTGTCAGTGCGGCGCTGTTTGATCAAGTGGGCGGTGTGGCATTGGCAGATTAAACAGTTTCATCGTCCATGGCTGTGAGCCTGCGAGGTTGTTCTGAACTGAAGTTGATGGGTTTACAGAATAACAGTTTCATCGTCCAGCTCAGAAAGCCTTCTCGGCCAAAACTTAATCCTTCCCTCAATCCTACGTCTTCTTCCTCACCCGCGCTCACTCTCCACAGCTTCCACGCTGCTGCCACTCGGAGCCAGCTCGGGGGAACTGAAGTTGATGCAAGATGGCGTGGGCGGCGCATCGGGTGGGAAGGGCACACCGGCTACGAGGAATGACACTGCCGTCAGGAACCGTGCCGCCTAGGGGTGTTCAACGGCGGTTCGGAAAAAACCAGCAAGGAAACCGGCGCCGCATGAGAAAGCTAAGATGGACAGTAATCCAAGTCAAATGATGAAATGAACAGTAGCTCGCACTTAAAAATGAATTACTGGTTTTTTAGCCGGTTTGACGGTTTGGCGGATGAACACCCCTGCCAACTGACTGCGGACCGGATATTCCAATACCTGAATATTTTCCATGGACTGTACTATATGTATATGTGTTCCTCTTTTATATTTCACCTACATATTAAAGGGGGAGTGTTGGGGTTAAAGTCAATGACGACATAGGCCATTATTTTCAGACTAGGAAAGGCCTTCGTCAAGGCGATCCTTTGTCGCCCCTCCTTTTCAACTTAGTAGCGGATATGCTGGCAATTCTCATCGAGAGAGCAAAAAATAACGGGGATTTTAAGGGTGTCGTCCCTCATTTGGTGGACGAGGGTCTCTCCATTCTCCAATATGCGGATGATACAATCCTTTTCATGGAACATAATTTGGACCATGCGAGAAACCTCAAATTAGTGCTAAGCACTTTTGAGCAACTCTCAGGACTTAAAATCAATTTTCATAAGAGTGAGCTTTATTGCTATGGACAAGCTAAGGAGGTCGAGTATGAATATGCGCATCTATTTGGATGTCATACCGGTTCTACCCCTTTTAAATACCTTGGTATCCCTATGCACCATAGGAAGCTGTCCAATAGCGACTGGAAAATAATTGAAGAGAAATTCCAGAAAAAGCTAACAAGCTGGAAAGGAAAGCTTCTCTCGGTGGGTGGGCGTCTAGTACTGATCAACTCGGTCCTCACAAGTCTTGCCATGTATATGCTCTCTTTTTTGAAGTTCCTAAGGGAATCCTCAAAAAACTAGATTACTACCGATCAAGGTTTTACTGGCAATGTGACGAGCATAAAAAGAAATATAGACTCTCTAAGTGGAGTATTCTTTGTAGACCAAAAGATTGTGGGGGGCTTGGAATTCAGAATTTGGAAATCCAAAACACTTGCTTGTTAAGCAAATGGCTTTTCAAGTTAACTAACGAAGATGGGGTGTGGCAAAATCTCCTACGGAGGAAATACTTATCTAACAAATCGTTGACTCAAGTCTCTAAACAACCCGGGGATTCCCATTTTTGGTCAGGACTAATGAAGGTAAAAGACAAGTTTCTAGAACATGGCCATTTTAGAGTCACATCCGGTACGGAAGTGAGGTTTTGGGAGGACAATTGGATAGGGAAGGCAAGTCTAAAAGACATATACCCTAATCTTTATCACATTGTGAGGAAAAAATCGGCACTAGTCGCTGAGGTGCTAAGCACCACCCCACTAAATGTGTCTTTCCGAAGGGCTTTAGTAGGGGATAATCTGTTAGATTGGTATAAGTTGGTGGCGCAAGTTCTGCCCACAAATTTATCCTCCCATAGGGATGTCTTTATTTGGGACTTGCATAAAAACGGAATATTCTCAACGCGATCAATGTATAGATCCCTCATTGAGGAGGGAATTGTACCCCAACGATGCCCAATATGGGCCATCAAGGTACCACTAAAAATTAAAATCTTTTTGTGGTACATGATGAAGGGTGTCACTTTAACTAAAGACAACTTAGCAAAAAGAAATTGGAAAGGGGACTTATGCTGTTGCTCGTGTGGGCATCTAGAGTCCATACAACACCTTTTCATCGATTGTCATTTCACTAGGTTCATTTGGAATACCATCCACATCACCTTTGGAATTCAACCTCCGACTAGTATTAACCATATGTTTGGATCATGGCTGAAGGGCATTCAACCCAAAGCTAGGGATCAAATTAGCATTGGGATTGCAGCAATATGTTGGGCAATTTGGTTGAATAGAAATGACATGGTTTTTAAACGGTCTAGTACTAACACTTTTTGCAGGTGATCTTCAGAGCCACATACTGGACACGCACATGGTCGCAGTTGCACAAGGATGAGACAGCAAGGGCCAACCTAAAAGAGGCTTGCCGAAGACTCGAAACCGTTGTCATGGAAGTCTTCGCAAAATTTAGATGGAGGTTCTCAAATAGAATTGCAGCTTAGCTTGGGTTGTTATTCGATCCTCTATTTTATTTCAATTTCCCAGAACATTATGTTCAAACTTTGAGCCTAGATGCTCCTTTGTAATCATCAGCTGCGTACATTCTCTCGGGGATGTAGAAGCTGGAACTTGATGTTCCCTTATCTAAAAAACATATGCAAGAATGCAGGGGGCAAGCTCGATGAACAGTTTTGACTTTGAGGCAGGTTCTTGGACCTCTACCGTAGCTGATTTTGACTAATTTCATGGGTCATATTAAGTCACTACTCCCTCCGTTCTTAAATTATTGACGTCGTTGACTTTTTCGTTACGTTTGACCGTTCGTCTTATTCAAAAAGTTTAAGAATTATCAAATATTTTATTACGATTCATTTTATCACTAAAGAAGATTGATACACGAGTTGTAGTCTTACATATTTGAAAAAAATATTTTGAATAGATGTGTATGTTTTGGTGATCATTCTTTGTCTGCCATATTCTGGAGAGCTGTCTTAGCTGTATTCTATACAACATTGCCCTTTACTCTGTTGTTCAAGTATCTATGTTCTTCCTGAAATCATAAACTTGACTGCTACTGTGCTTGTAATAGTACTAAATGCCAGTTGGTTCTTGCTTCATCCGAGCATAATCTAAAGGTTTATATTACTTCATGAGATCTTTTCGATGCTACATAGAAAATTTTGAATGTGTGTGCTGTCCTAATTTCAGACCTTACAATGTGCATTAGTTGGCTTTCAGATCCCAACAGTATGTTTTTATCGGTTACAGAACTACACACAAAGGCTACAGGTGCCTTTATGTTCCATCTGGCCGCGCGTACTTATCTCGAGCTGCTATCTTTTATAAGCACATCTTTCCTTATCATAAGAAATCCAACACTGCAATATCTGAACCTGTAACTTAAGCCTCCTTCCTGTTTTTTTCTACAAACATTATCAATCCTTCATCGATCTCTGCACCTACTTCCACTGACCAACAAGTTGATGGGTAAACTTATACTATAATGCATTCTGTGTCTGATAATATGTCCGTGAGTAATTATTAATGTGTAGGCAACTGATGTTCCTCAAGTGCCTACCGAACCCAACAGCCAGTACACTGATACTCTGTTGTCGGACATTATTCAGGAACCTGCACCGCCCTACCCTGAACGTGGTCGTCACCAGGAGCACAGGCATCATGAACTAGCTCAGCCGGCTATCAAATCCAGGGTTTGCTGCTGCTCTCACTGTTAGTACAGATACCGAACCGTTCTCACATATTCAGGTTTTGGATAGACCGTGTTGGAAGGTGCTATATATGCAAGAACAAAATGATGAAACATCTTGCAGTATGCTGATGGTTCTGTTGAGAGACACAAAGCATCGACTACAAGGACACTTTTAGTTCAGTCATGAAGTCAATTACCATCAGGCTGCTCTTGTCTGGGGCAGTTTTGAAGGGCCAAAAAACTGATGTCAGAAAAGCCTTCTTAAATGGCACACTGCAGGAAGAGGTTTTTATGCAGCAGCCACCTAGTTTTGAGGATGAAGTAAAATCTCAGTATGTGTGTAATCTTAACAAGGCAATGTATGATCTAAAACAGGCACCCCACGCGTAGTATTCTAAGTTGAGCTCCAAGTTGTGCGAGCTGAAATTAACTACATCCAAAGCTGAGATCTCACTGTCATTTACAGCAGTCCTTGTCATGTACTTTTTGGTTGATGCAGATGGACTTCTTCAGCAACTTAATTCTTCTTTTGCAGCTAAGCACCTGGGTGCACTTCATTACTTTCTACAGTCCCAGGGGGGCCTCCTCTTTCTCAAAGCATGTACATCAAAGAGCTTCTGTAGAAGACAAATATGACTTTTGTGTCGGCCTGTTTCCTCTCCCATGTCATGTTCAGAAAAAACTGTCAAAGGATGTTGGTGAACCACTCTCGCCGGCAGATGCTCTCAGGTACCATAGTACTGTTGGAGCACTTCAATATTTGACAATGACCAGACCAAACATTTCTTCTGCAGTGAATAAAGTATGATAGTATGTGAAAGTCCCACTTAAACACACTGGAGTGCAGTGAGCACATCATAAGATATCTGAAATTCACCTTCAATGATGGTCTGAAGATTACACACGAGACTACTCAGTTCTGCATCTACATGTCGATTGCCAACAACTAATGAAGAATGACACGGAATCAATTATTTATGAAACAAAGCTTAAGTCAAGCTAAATTATCCAGGATAGATCTGGTCAGACCTCCATCAAGGACAAGGATGAGGATACCCATTCCGAAAAGGAAGACATAAGTCAGTGGCATTTTTGTTTTTTGAAAAAAAACTATTATGTTTTGATTGTAAAGGAGCCCTTTTCGATTTCTCCATTCCCTCGTGCTACTTTTATCATGTGACTACATAGACTAATTTTTCTTTCAAAACATAATACTTTTACTGTACAGAATTATGCAATCCACTAATCTAATACTTTTACTGTACCGAACTATGCAATACACTAATCTAGTAGGTTTTTCTTCATATGGAATGCAGTACACAGTTTTTTGTGTGCTTTAGCGGAAAGGCCTCATGCCAGATCGAGGAACGGTTAGATTGTTACAGCTTCTTTTTCAAACAATGCTCGTTCATTTAAGAAGAAAAGAGAAGTACACTAGTCGTTTTAGGTTCTTATTACAAGACTGGAAGTGGAAATACATCCCTCTGCAACACCTGGCCACATCAGGCTACTGACTACTCTTTCGTAGCATATGTTAGTTCTCTGAACCTTGTTTCATCTCTGATGATATGGAAATTCAGGTTCTCACAGTAGCATTGGTATATTCGAGGCTGCAGAGCCGAGCCTGAGCTGTCATGTAGAATCTGAAGATTAGGAAAAGATGAGTTCAGAATATAGATCACATAACGCAAGTTGTAAGAAATTCTGTGCAAGGAGAGAAGATCTTGAAACGAAAACCAAACTGTTCTCGGAAGTTTTTGAATTCACTCGATTACCTGAACAACCTTCTCTGCTTGCTGCCGTTGGTCTGTCGCGGCAAGGGATAATGCGCGCAACAAGGAGAAACACACGCGAACCGGGATCACCTATGCACGACACACCGAGAGCCTGTCCATGGGGTGGGCCCACATCGCCGCGAGTGTCTTTTGTGCTTGTTGAACTAGTTGTGCGTTGCCAATGCGTCACTGACGGACAGTTTTGGACCGGAGGATGGGTTGCCTCGTCCTGAGGAACGCTACCTAAGATGAGCTTGAGCTCCAAGAACACAGCGCTACTACTGAATTGCCTCAAGGAACAAATTTCTTGGCAGCTTGCGAAAGCATCGGCAGCATGTCCAATGTTTTGCCGGCCAAGGTCAGGCAGACGCACGTCGAATTCCAAACCGAGGAGCTGCTCTGTTTTCAAGCACGAAAAACAGAGGACGAAGCAGCACGTGCATGGCCGCATCTTCAGCTATCAAAAATCTTGCAAGTATAGTTATGTGTAGTACGACTGAAATATCAAATAGTGTACCTTTCATGGCACAAAAGAAGGATAGGGATCCGTTAAACATCATATCGAGCAGACGACACATGTTATGGCTGGATCAATTACATATATAGACGCACATTAACATATGAGTTGGACACTCATATGGCCCGGTGATAAGATGTACTGATGAATAACTAGGACAGACTGTCAGGACATAAACGTAGCTGCGCACAAGATATTTGGGTTACGTGAGGAAGAAGAAGGTCATCGGTGCATGTTGGCTGTGTTGCCCGGATGAAATGAGATGAAAGAAAGATATGGGCCTCCAGTTGGTTGGCTCACACCGCCGTGTCGTCAGCTGGCTCGCTAGGTTACTGACCGGTAGCGAGACAGTCTTCTCGTAAAGCTGAAGAAAACATTGTTCTATTTGTTACTACTAGATCATCTACAGGTATCAAAAAGCTTGCAAGTGTAATAATAATGATGGTAAAAAGGAGCTGTGTGCATGGCCAACTGTTCCCTTTTGGACTTGGACAAAAAAATCTCTCCTTGCTCAAGATGATTATAAAATGAACGGCTCGGTTCTTGCTAACTTTTGCTATGACTAGGACACTCGGGGGAATTTAGTTCTTTTTGCTAATTAACCACGATTATTTTTCAGTCCCAAATTACTTTGATTCGTCGTCCCAGTGCCAATCATCTCAGAGCAAGCAATCTCCTCCATCCTTGCGACTGTCGTCCTCGTCGTCGTCAGAGCTGCTGCTGGCAAAGTATCTGTCTGGTATATTCAGGCTCTCGAGCATCTCGTCAACCTCCCGCTGCGCCCACTCGGCGAACTCCTCCATGTCCTGTACAAACCTGTTGGGCACCTCAACGCACCCCTTCTTCTCCATCTCGCCACGGACCCAGGCCTGGTAGCTGATGACATCCTTGGTTGTGTCCTCAGACGCCTTGGCCGCGTCCCGCATGACCTCCATGGTCTCCTCCACCGGCTCCGACGGGAAGAGCCGGCGCAGGGTCGCCTCGTCGTAGGGCTCGAAGCACACCGGAGCAATTAATATTGTCATACAATCATAATCCAAAAGGTGTTGAATGATCAAAAGGTTTAGAGAAGCAGAGATATCTCAAAATCTAGCAACGCAATGCAAACTCCCACATGACTAAAACAAGTACATGATATTGCATATTGTGGGATGGGCAAAGGAAAATGAGTATGACATGGCTTGTTGACAATGCAGAGATTCCCCAACAATGACTTCCCTGCAATAAGGGTCTCAGACCTTGCATCTCAATGAACAGTAGGCCAGCAGGTTCCTAGGAATAACATGGAAAGTCCTCTTGCCTAATCGATTCAGGCAAGGATATCTTTTAAAAATGGCAAAAATCTTCACATAAAAAATGACATTAATGAGGGCTGGATTTGTACAACAAAAGGTGTTTTATTTATTTATACAGAGAAATAACAACAGTGTGCTACTGAAATGGGATACCTTTCCATAAGAAATAGCGAAATTGCATTAGTATCCTACTACCAGCTATCCTGTAACCATGCCATAAAAGCAAGATTGGTCACAGTAGAGCAGATAATAGGACAAGAGGAGAGCCACCTTGCAAGAATTGTTTCCACCAGACCCTAAATAGTTGGAATCAAGTACTGTTTATATATAAAAAAGTTGGAATCAACCTTTGTTGTGACCATAAGTCAGTGCAAAGTCAACCGGACATGAGGAATAACAGTATTTCGTAACCAGTTATGAATTTTACCAAATCAACTCACCAAAACGTAAAGCAGATAATGCATTATATAATACTAGCAAACAGTAGTATAAATGTAAGTTGGTGGGATACTGATGGTCTTCCAATAAAGACTGATGATAATAAGTTATAATGGTCAACATGGCCGGATAGGCTGGCTTAGCGAAAATACTGATCAACTACATAGGCAGAGATGACATAAAAACTAGAACTCTTCATCATCCCAGTGTGATTAGGATTCCAGAGCAAGGTCCCCCTTGTCGTGGGCAAAGCATCTGTCGCTGTCGGGTATCTTGAACATCCTGTCGGGTACCTTCCACAGATTCTGGTCAAGGTCCGCCTGCGCCCACTCAATGAACTCCTCCCTGTCCTGAATCAACTTGTTGGGCAGGTCGACGTATCCCTTCTCCTCCAGCTGGCCACGGACCCAGTCCTGGTACTCGATGAAGTACTGCCTGGCTTCCCGACAGACCTCGGCCGCGGCGCGGTGGATCTCCAAGGCCTCCTCGACCGGCTCGGACGGGAAGAGCCTGAGCTGCGTCTCCTCGTCGTAGGGCTCCAAGCACACCGGCTCGAAGGAGAGGATCGCGTCCACCTCCGCCATGGGCAGCCGCGTCTTGGGCGTCCACGGAGGCAGGGCCACCACCCGGCGGCGCTCGCCGGTCTTCTCCATCACCTTGTGCGCGTACGCCTCCAGCGAGGCCGCCTCGTCGTCAGGGTCGATGTGCCCGTCCTTGGCCAGCACGTACAACACCTCGTCCGAGTGAAGCTCGCTCAGCCACTTCAGCTCTGCCGGAGGAGCCATCGGAAGAGAGATTTCTCCGGCCGGGGATTTCGTTCGAATCGAAGCTGGATGGACTGATTGATTGGGTTGAGGAGGCGGCGGCGCCCTCTCGGTTATATTCGGGAGACGAGCTCATCCGAGTCGGAACTGGGGGCCTGTTGCGCTAGCCCACAGAGCAAAAGGGTGGAGGCCCGTGTCGCAAAAATCCTTTAGCGGTCGAATCCGAGGGGATTTCGGTGAATTTTCGGCGCAGAAAATAAAAATAAAATCATAGACATCGTAATTTTTTTCCCCAGGAGTATATATTTAACTGTGCAGCCTCACAAGTTAATTTTATTCCCCAGTACCAGCGCTGCTTCACACATTGATCGGCAACAGGGATAGCTTCGTGCACGGGCCACCGGTCACTGACAATGACTGGTGCGAGCTCCGTCTTGAGCACGGTTAACATTTGTATCAAAAAAAGATTTTCAAAAGTTATGCTAACCATGCTCAGGAATTTCCCCAGATCATGCTTCAAAAAAAAATCCCCAGTTCAAATTCGAAATTTTCAAAGTTTGAAAAAAGATATTATTTTTTAAAAAAGGAAGAAGTCCATTTTACTACCTTGTATTTTGCTCAGAGTCCACGTAACCCCTCCTACTAACGTTTGGTTCGTTTTACACACACTGATTGCTAATTAAGTTTACTTCACCCCCTAAACCGGTATACTAATCCCACTTTGCTGACGTGTCTACTAATTAGGCTGGGATGGTCCTCGCTATAGGCAACGTAGAAAAGAAGATTGGGTCCGACTTAATCCGATGGCAAAACCGTGACTGGTGACCCTGATCCTCCATTGTTCTACCCCATCTTCTTTCTCTTGTTTTGTGACCAATTGGTATCGGATTTGGCAACAACGGTGAATCAATCACTACTACAATTAGAGCCTATAGCGGCGGGCCAAAAGGCCCTGCAGCGGCGGGTATGTCGGCCCGCCGCTACACCTTCGTAGCTACAAATGAACATATGTAGCGGCGTTAAAATGGACGACCGTCGTAAAAATCGACACAAGTAGTCGACTTAATTAGAGAAGAAATAAAGACGTGTGGTGAAAGAATAATATGAAGCCGAGTTGTTTGATATAGAAAAAATTCACACAATAAAGATAAAGTAAATTCTTTTATAAAGATAGTAGCAATTAAGGATTGTTAGTGGGTTGTACTTTAAAATATTATAGTAGATAAAATGATGGATAAGAGTCCTTTTTCTATATGACAAGATGTGAATTCTTTCATACTCCCTCCTTTACTTTTTCTTGTCGTTAGGACAAGCAAATTAGTGCAGATTTACACTAAAATGTTTGTCCTAACGACAACAAAAAGGTAAGAGAGGAGTATTTCTTTTACCAAAGGGATATTTCAAAAGTTATTTCAAAAAAGTATTATTGAAATTAAAATAGCATTGCCACGTTTTCTATATAGCAATGATGTGATGAAATGAGGAGTGTGCTACTTAGATTTTGGATTTTAGTCAATTGTACACTTTCTATGCCAACTTTTTTTTTGCGATAAACAACTATTGATCTCACTATTTTTCTCACAATGATGTAGCTGTTCATTATGACACCTGTAGAGAGCATGTCACCTAAATAAAATTTGAAAATAGCATGCAATATATATGGATGATATGTATTTAGGAACAAAAGTTAGTAGTCACAATTGTAATCCAAATAATTTACCATATCTAATTTTAAAAATAGAAAAACAAAATACTTGTGAAGAATTTGATGTTTTAGTTCTGAAAGCGAACTTACTTGTGAAGATTGTTGCTGACAATGAAGCTAACCATGCACGAGAAAACCTGTACAATAACATAAAACATTTTTTAGATTGTTTTCACTAATAGCAAGCTACCAAATGATCGTTGGAAAAAACTTCTGCACTCTTATAACCGGAATTTGAAAGAAGTCGACATGTTGTTTGAGGTTGTGGAGAACCTTAAGGAGCCTCCTATGTGCCATAAGATATAAAGTTTGCCAATGTTGCTTGTAATATGGCACAATTTAACAATTGATAGTTTTAAGTTGCTCATCTTGTTGATTATCATATCTAGTTATAAGTTCAAACTTATTTATTGGATGCATAACAAACGTGTTTTGTATTGATTCATTGTGATAAATAAGTTTAGTGATCACTATGCGCTTAAAATGGTTAAACATAACTCATACTTGTTGATTGTCATATCTAGTGACCTCCTTGAACTTATTTGTTGGATGCTTACCAAACTTGTTTTGTCTTGATTCATTGTGATAAATAAGTGTATTGATCACTTTGCGGTTAAAATGGTTAAACATAACTCATACTTGCTCATTGTCACCTGTGGGCAGCCTCCGCCTTCCTCGTCCCTCGCTGGTCGCCGCCTTGTTCCGATTGGATTTCACTTTCACCGGGCCCTTGTGTCCGGCCACCGTGGACGAACCCCTCTAGGGCAGGATGAACCCACCCACCAGCCGGGTTCTCCTAACCGACAACGATCTTGGATGAGGCCCGAGCACCCTTCACACCGTGCCTTCTCCTCATGCGTGTTGTTTGTGGTTGATGACACTTCCGGTTCTGGAGAGATAACAACATGTATGACATGTATTATGGTTGATGGAAAATTTTAATTTGGTCATCTGAATTCACTACGAGAAACGACAAGTTTGTTGTGTCTATGACACATGGCAAATGACGGAAAACACACAGCAAGACTCACACGACAAAAAAAGTATAGACAAAGCCGACTTTGCCATGTGCCTTATCTCGGGCACACGGTAAAACCTTTGCCGTAGTAGGCCCTACCATCCGGTTGCAAGTCGTCACTTATTTCTCGCGCTACGTTGCTGGTGGGATTCAAACCAGTGACTTCCCCTTCGTGTGATAACACCTCTTCCACTACACGACATTGTCACATGTGACTACATCTTATTTTGATTCTACACATATATTATATCTAATGGAGTGTAATTTGCTTATTTAAAGCCCTAAACAAATTAAAATTAAAATCATCAGCTAAAAAGTTTCATAACTTTTTGAGATCTACAACTTTCATTTTGGTAGTTTCTCCATCCAAGGTCGTTTATAGAATTTGAATTTCAAATTTGAGAAATTTTAACTTAGTTTTCATTGACAAGATGATTACAAATAAAAAAGTCAGCTACAAAGTTTCATATCTACGGTTTTTATTTTTACTGTTTCTCCATCCGAGATCGTTTGAATTCTTTTGAGAAATTCAAACATACCTTTTGGTAGATAAATTAAGTTAAATTAAAAATTGCTCAACAATAAAGTTGTTTAACTTATGAAGATCTACAACTTTTATTTTGATCATTTTTTTCATCCGACATAGTGGTAGTTATATATCTCATCTTCTAGTTTTATGAAACTAATGTAGATTTTATGAACATTGTTACTTATCATTTGGTCGAATGAAAAAATCATCTAAATAAAAGTTGTGGATCTTCAGAAAGTATACAACTTTGTAGTTTATCATTTTTTAATTTAAATTCATTTAGCGGCTTCAAAATTTTGATTTGAATTTATCTTTGTTGAGTGTCTAAAACAAAAAAAACACTATCTGAAAAGAGCTCTTTGCCGTGTGCATAAAAAAACACGATAAAGACCACTTTTTGCCGTGTGTTTTATCATGTGCCCGAAAAAAACACACGGCAGGTTTTAGACACAGGGTAAAAAATGATTTTCTCGTAGTGATTCTTGCCATGAATTGTTATCCACGTGCCAGCTATGATGTTGTTCTCGTAGTGATTCTTGCCATGAATTGTTTAGTACTTAATTCAATAACGTTTTCTCCATGAACATGGGCACATGGCAACTAATTATGGAATGCTAGTCTATCTTGTTTATTGTCATGCTGCCCTTCTTATCAAGTCAGTATTATTGTAATGCCCAACTGCTCATTGTCTGTCGTTGCCTTCATGCCACGTGCTTTCCGGGTTTCAGTCTAATTATAATGCCCAACTCGGTAACTTTTTACTCTGTCTGTGGGTTTCTGTCATTTAGCATTGTGAGTGGTTGTTATTTTATATTAAGACCTGATTATCTTGAAAAAAAAGACCAGTGATCTATGTGTCGTCTGTGTTGTAGTTAAGTAAATTAGGCCATATGAATCTCAAAAAATTTTTAGGCCATATGGCTCCTTGTTTTGAAGATAATGTACTATATCTTTGCTTCCGTCAACTGTTGGACGATTCAGTGATGTCCCCGTCCGAATCGTATCTATGCCGACTTGGCTCGATCCCGATTCCGATCGGAGCAGCGCTCTTGAGTTCGTCTCCGCCTTCATGAGCCGCCCCCTTTCAACCACAACCCACCTCGACCCAGCTTCGATCCCGAATTCGGCGCGTACAGATCCCGGGGCTGCGTGGTCCACCAAAAAAGGAAGACGATGCCGGCGGCCGGCAAGGAGGGTTCCACGGCCTGCTCCACCAGAAGGAAGGTGGCGGAGCCGCCGGTGGTCGGTGAGGAGGGCCCACCGAAGTGCTGCACCACGGAGAGGGAGGCGCCTCTCCGCTTGAAGGGAGACGATCCCGCCGCCGCATCGTCTGCGGCCGGTGGCTCCGACTCCGAGGGTACGGGGCCTGCTGACGCGTCGGCGACCTACGGTGGATTGGCTCGGGCGGGGAATGGGATGTGGATCCTGCCGGAAGAGGAGGTTCAGCGCGTCCTCTCCAGGAAGATCGAGCAGGTCCGACCCTACCTTCGCGAGGATTACATGGAGTACCAGGCCTGGATGCGCCAGGAGTACGAGGCCAACGGCGGCCGCGTGCTGCTGGACGACGAGATGGCCAAGCAGCGGGCGGAGCACCGCGCGTGCCTGCAGAAGGAGATTGCGGACCTGTATCGTGAGATGGAGCCGATTGATTTGTCATCCGGAGTTCCTATCTCTCAGTGGGAGTTCAGTGACCGAGACTCTGATTTCTTCGACAGTGATGACGACGATGATGAGGCGGCGGCGGCGGCGGGAGAGGAGGTTGTTCAGGCTCCCATCCAAGCCAACTGATGAGCGACAGGGGAAGGGAGAAGTATCTATGCTATGCTGTTGACCTGTGTTCTATGTTGCAGCTATAGCTCAGTTATGACCTGACTAGCAGTTGTTAGTACCTAATGCTATCGATCCATTCATGTGTTATCTATGTCGAAGCTAAGTTCATTAGTCCGTGTTGTTAGTACCATGTTAAAGGCCATATATGTTATTACTCCACCGGCTTTATTCATGTGATCCCTGTGAATTATGGTATTCAGGTTCTGGAGAGATAACATGTTATGGTTGATTGGCAATTTTAATTTCGTCATGTTAATTCTTTCCATGGATTGTTAATTGACTAGTTTATCCATGCGGCAGCTGTTCTAGGGCATGCTGTTGTTTAGTACTTAATTCAGTAATATATTGTCTCCATGAACATGGGAACTAATGATGGAATGCTAACTCATCTTTGTTTACTGTTGTGGTGCCCCTGTTGTCTAGTCAGTCTTATTATAATGCCCAATTGCGCATCATCTGTCGTTGCCTTCATGTCTGTAAGTACCATGTTCTTTCAGCCTCTCACTATTAGGTTATTGCTATATGGTTCTCAGGTTCTCTTGTAGAAAAACAATGCTCATGCTGATCGGTTATTAGTCTGTCAGTCCTTTTGCCGCTGTACTTTTTCTTGCCCTGTGCTGCGTGCTTTGATCTGTCATTGTTGTTTTGCGTTTCAAAGCAAGCGGACCGTCTTGGTGCGTGCAATTGTTTTCACACTTTATATGTAAAAACTTGGCAAACTTCTTTTCTCTGTCTTGGTTCCTGTCATTTAGCATTGTGAGTGGCTGTTATTACTTATTAAGATCTTATTAGCGGATAGAGTTAAACCATTGATCTATATGTCGTTTATGTTGTTGTTAAGGAAATTGGGTCATATGAATTCTTGTTTTTGAAGAAACTCTATATCATTAAAATATGCCTATCTTTGTATGTTGCAGCTATAGCTAAGATATGACCTGACTAGCAGTTGTCTAGTACCTAATGTTATCGATCTATCCATGTGTTATCTATATCGAAGCTAAGTTAATTAGGCTGTGTTGGTATCATGGTAACACCATCTGTTATTGATCCAACGACTTTGAATAGTACTTCTGGTTCGGGAGAGATAATAACATATTATGGTTGATTGGCAGTTTTAATTTTATCATTTGAATTCTTTCCATGATTTGTCATTTGACTAGTTTATTCATGTGGTAGCTATTCTAGGACATGCTGTTGTTTACTAGTACTTAATTCAGTGTGTCTCCATGAACATGAGGGATAATCATGGAATGCTCGCCCATCTTTGTTTATTGTTACGGTGCCCCTGTTGTCTGGTCAGTCTTGCTAGAATGCCCAATTGCCTTCATGTCTGTAAGAACCATGTGCTTTCAGCCTTTCACTATTAGGTTATTGCTGCATGGTTCTCAGGTTCTCTTACAGAAAATACTATGCCTTTCACTTTTTGTCTAGTTTGAATTGTCAGTACGCTGAGCTTGAACAACTAGTACAATGATTTCTGGTTCCGTGCTCCAAATCAGTGTGTCCAATGCATAAATATAATACCTGCAAATTATCAGTTATGTGAGCACTGTTTGTTAACTGTTTTCTTGTATGCTGTATTCAATTGAAGGGCGACTGGCCATTGGACCTTGATGCATCATGTTTGTAGGACCATGTATCATTAAAATGGATGATATGCTCTTGCACTCTGTGCTGATTTGTATGTATGGAAATGGAAATTTGTGCTTCAAATCATTTTACTCGACAATATGAATGCAAGTCCTAGATCTGTAGCTTCAACGTTAGTTAATTTGGTGCCTTCACTCCATACCACACCACCCAATCCAGTGTTCAAGGTTATTTGACTCTTTTGTTCTGTTTTAACTTTTAAGGATTCAGTGAAAGTTACTTACTGGTTGGATATGATACTTCTATACTAAATGATAATATGGAATTTAGGTATTTTCCTTTTGTTTGATTCTGTACATAATTAATTTACGTACCAAACAATTAGGCATTATCTACAGTAGTATAACCTTCCATGACTCATCAAATGTTAAATTGCTATTACATTTCGACAACTGAGGAATATTTTGTTCTGTGCAGTTTATTACATTAATATATTCGTGGCATTGATTTTGCTATATTATTTGTCTGTAGGAAACCAGAAGTCATATGTTCCATGGATGACGGTGCATTGGTAGGTATCTTCGAGAAATTTGTATGTCATAATGATTTTGTGTTTGCACTATCTAAATTTGATTCTTCTTGTCATCCTGACATATTTTGTAGTCTCCCAAGCTTGCAATATGCATCTTTTTGGAAAGCGGTGTGAGTATTAGTGGAAGCAAAAAAAAAAAATGCAGGTTGTTACTTTTTTTTGTCAGTGTCAATATATTTGAAGTTTAAATGGTAATATATCCCAAATATACTTTTTTATTCTTTGTTTTTTAGTTCCTTTTGTTGAAGTGTTAATCATTTCTTCTTAAACAAGAGTTTAATAAGTGTAAGGGTAGTAGGTTGTGGTAATTCTGTGCTTATGCTTGTGTTTAGTCTATGATGTGAATGTAGCTTAAGTAAATATCAAATTACTTTTATATGATGTGTTTAATCCTATTGATATGTCACGATATACTTTTAGTCTATCGTGAGATGGAGCCTATTGATATGTCAGCCGGAGTTCCTATTTCTTCGAGAGTGACGACGACGATGAGGAGGCGGCGGTGGGAGAGGAGGTTGTTCAGGCTCCCACCAACTGATGAGTGACAGGGGAAGGGAGAAGCATCCATGTCTATCTATCTATCTATGTTGTTTACCTGTTCTATGTTTCAGTAGCTAAGTTATGACCTGACTAGCACTTGTCTAGTACCAGTGTTTTATCGATCCATCCATGTGTTATCTATGTCGAAGCTAAGTTCATTAGGCCGTGTTCTTATTACCATGTTAAAGACCATCTATGTTATTGATCCACTGGCTTTATGTGATCCCTGTGAATGAATTATGCTACTTCAGATTCTGGAGAGATAACATATTATGGTTGACTGGCAATTTTAGTTTCCTCATGTAAATCTTGCCATGGATTGTTAATTGACTAGTTTATCCATGTGGCGGCTGATCTAGGACATGCTGTTTTTTAGTACTTAATTCACTAATGGTGTCTCCATGAACATGGAAACTAATGATGGAATTAGCACTCATCTTTCTTTACTGTTGTGGTGCCCCTGTTGTCTGGTCAGTCTTATTATAATGCCCAATGGCACATCATCTGTCATTGCCTTCATGTATGCAAGGACCATGTGCTTACAGCCTTTAACTATTATTATTGCTGTATGGTTTCTCATCGTTTGTCATTGCCTTCATATCTGCAAGGACCATGTGCTTTCAGTCTTTCACTATCATTGTTCTATGGTTCTCAGGTTCTCTTGCAGAAAAACAATACTCATACTGAATTATAGTGATTACATCCTGGTTTGTTTATCTGTCAGTCAGTCCTTTTGCCATTAAACCTATTCTTTCCTGTTGCTGCATGCATTGATCCGTCATTGCTGTTGGTTTCCATTTTAAAGCATAGTTTTTCTTAATTGCGGATGCGCCTTCTTGGCATGTGCAGTTGTTTTCCACTTATTTTTGTAAAAATTTTGCAACTTCTTTACTCTGCCTTGGTTCCTGTCATTTAGCATTGTGAATGGTTGTTATTGTTTATTAAGACCTTATTAGCGGATAGAGTTAAACCATTGACCTATGTGTCGTTTGTGTTGTAGTTAAGGAAATTAGGCCATATGACTCCTTGTTTTGGAGATAAAATCTATATCACTAAAAAATATGCCTATCTTTGTATGTTGCAACTATAGCTAAGATATGACATGACTAGCAGTTGTCTAGTACCTAATGTTATTGATCCATCTATGTGTTATCTATGTCAAAGCTTAAGTTAATTAGACTGTTGGTATCATGGTAAGCACCATCTGTTATTTGATCCAACGGCTTTGAATAGTACTTCTGGTTCTGGAGAGATAATAACATATATTATGGTTGATTGGCATTTTCATTTTCTCATGTGAATTCTTGCCATGGTTGATTGGAATTTTAATTTCTTCATGTGGCAACTTTTCATGTTGTTTAGTACTTAATTCAGTAATGGTGTCTCCATGATCATGAGAACTAATCATGGAATGCTAGCCCATCTTTGATTACTATTGTGGTGCCCCTGTTGTCTAGTCACTTAGTCTGTCTTATTATAATGCCCAATTGATCATCATCCCTCGTTGCCTTCATGTCTGTAAGGACTAAGGACTATGGTTATTGCTGTATTGTTCTCAGGTTCTCTTGTAGAAAAACTATGCTCATGCTGGTTTATAGATTGATTACATCCAAGTTTCTTTATTAGTCAGTCCGTCCTTTTGACATTACACTTTTCTTTCCAGTTGCTGCATGCATTGATCTGTCGTTGTTGTTTGTTTCCATTTCAAAGCATAGTTTTTCTTAAACATGGATGCACAGGCATGTGTAATTGCTTTCCACTTTGTAAAAATTTTGCAACTTCTTTAGTCTCCCTTGGTTCTTGTCATTTAGCATTGTTAGTGGTTATTATTGTTTCGTAAGTCCTGATTATCTGTTTGGAACGATACCAAAGGGTGCAGCTTGAAACAGGACTGTGGCACAGGCCCTTGAAAACAGAACATGGGTGTCAGACATAAGGGGCGCGATCACAGTACAGATCATAATAGAGTACCTTCAGGTCTGGGACTTGGTGTATGGTTACATGCTACAACAAGGGGTGCAGGACCAGCATGTTTGGCGCTTTGCACAGTCTGGAGTCTATACATGCAAGTCGGCCTATATGATTTCTTAGTGGGATCAATTAAGTTTGCTCCATGGAAGTGTGGGATCAATTAAGTTTGCTCCATGGAAGAGAATCTGGAAGTCTTGAGCTCCTCTTAGTTGCAAGTTCTTTGTGTGGCTCGCTGTTAATGACCGATGTTGGACAGCGGATCGGCTGGCCAAACGGAATTTGCCCCATCCTGCGGCCACCGACAACCAGGTTTTTGGGTATGGTGTTTGCAAAAAGCTGTCGTGTTAGAGAAGTGCATATCGCACTCAACTCAATCGCAAAGTCTAACTCCAGGATTATCAAGCGGGGTTTTTTTATGGCTAGGTGCACAGTCCGCACACCAAGACTTTGCGAAACTCCTTTGTCATCGTAGACATTCACACTGTATAAATAAGATGGCTAGAGCCAGTTAGGTGCCTTGGCGGCAGTGGCGTCGTTCGCGCGTTACTTTTAAACGGGGCAAAACGGATGTGGTTTGGCCGTACGGGAGAAAAGAAATCACCTTGCCGCGCACGTTCCCGCGAGCGCCCTCGTTGCTGTTACCGCGCACGCAAGGCCGTAGACGGGCCGAAACACTGGGCCCAGTTAAATTGGTCCAGGTTGATTGGCCACTGGTGACGGCATCATACATTTGCACTTTTGCAGGCCTGACGTTGCAGCCTAGCAAATGCGACCTCACGGCCTGCTCGCGGATGGCGGCCTGTGTCGAGCAGACGAGCACTGGTACTTGGCCGACGTGAACCAGGACTTGACGTTCCACTTCCACCCGTCGTCGATGTGGACCGAACCCGCTGGCGCGTCCAGGCCCCGCTGACCTAGTCAACTCGGTGACGTGGCAGCTGGCGTGTCCAGTTGACCCTGTGCGTGGGGCATGTGTAGAGATGGGGACTGGGCCGCCCTTTTGTATGTAGCCCGTTAGCAACCGACAACTGGACCTGAGCCCTTACGAGCACTGGAGCCCATGGCTAAAACCAAAACGAGCCCACGAAATCAAGGCACGCATCACTGGCACTGGGTGAAGCGAAGAAAGTACTAGTTCACCGCGCGCTTGAGAAGAACAGTGTCACAGAGGAGGCGCCAGCTCAGCTCACACAGCCTGCTCTTCTTCCCTCGTGGACACGTACAAGATGGAATAGATTTGTGCAACTTGAGCCAAGGCACGTCAGGCAAGGAGCACGTGCTCAACTTGCTGCTCCAAGGAAGAAGAGCGCACGTTGTCGATCGAGCCATGGTTAGAATCGGCACTGACAGAGATCGAGGGGCGTTTTTTTGGCTGTCATCCATCTTTGTAGATTGGAGCTGATGAGCGAGTAATTAAAGATGACCATATATCAGAACACTAATCAACTGAGTCTGCCAGGATGGAATGGATTCAGGTTCCGGCATACAGTCCATTCTTGTGACAGGGGCAATCAGTAATTACCGATCCAATCCAGCAGGTTCGTTCTTGGGGTAGTACTGTACGCTTTGACCAACCATGGATGCACAAGCCCCAAGTTGTTTCAGAAGACGCAAAAGAGCCCGAATGAATCCGGAACCGTTGACGGAAAATAGCTGTAACTGCAATACTGTAACAAGCTCAGCCTGCGTGTTCCATGAATGAGGAAAAACACTACCTTGGAGACAGAAACAAAATATATAACTGGCAGCGTCCAATCAGGTGGTACCTTCTTCTCTTGTCTGGCCGCATGAGCGCGCAAAGCGAGGCAGGGCAGATCGTCTGGTCACCGACACCGGGCTTGTGAGCATGGACGCATGGTAATGGCGTCAAGGCCAACGCCCGCCCGGGCGAAGACTAATTGGCTAGCTCCAACGAGCAGTGTTGAGGCAGCCCAAGACGAAGAAGGCGGTTTTTACAAAAAGCTCTTGGGTCAGAGAAGTGCATGTCGCACTCAACTCTTTCGCAAAGCCTACTCCACATTAATCAAGCGGGCGTTTAAAGTAGCTAGGTGCACATTCCGTACACCAAGACCTTGCGAAACTCCTTTGTCATCGTAGACATTTTCTACCTATATAAATACGTTGGCGAGAGCCAGTTAGACGGCAGAGGCGCCGCTCGCGCGTTACTTTTAAACAGAGCAAAACCGATGTGCTTTCGCGGTACGGGAGAGAAGAATTACGTTGCCGCGCGCAGCGTCATTTCACTTTCACCCCGCGCCGCGCGCGTGCTGTGCGAGGCGGGCCGAAACTCTGGGCCGTAGCGGTCGTCGTCTTCAAAGACTCGAGTACGGAATGACGAGGTCGACGTCGTAGACTCGGACACCTTCATTGATAGCCTGCATTGGAGTTCATAATACTCTGCAAGGAGCGAAGAAATGATGGCACAACACTCGAAGATGTGGGTAGCGCAAGTTGGTTTGGGCCGTAGAAGGCCCAAAGCCCAACCAGGTTGGTCCAAGCCCTGGCAAGCCCAAAGGCTAGCTCGAGGTGGCCGCCCTCGGCGACGCCAGGGCCGCTCAACGCCAGAGCGACACAGGGGTCTCCCACGGCGGCGCCCTGGACGTCGGCCTGGAGAACCGCGGGGGCGACCTCCGCGAGACGGGCAAGGAGGCCTCCTCGGCGGCGCCTTAGCCGGCGCGAGGAGGCGTGGAGAGGCGACGAGGGCCTCCCCAAGGGGCGACGGTGAGAACCAATAGGAGCGGGAGTGCAGGGAGGCGACGATGGGCGGAGAGGGAGCCAACGGGGAAGGGGGAGTGGTGGTCCGTGTAGCTAGATCCTGACAAGCCTTCACCGGATCCGGCGTGAGGAGGCCTGGATCTGGGGAGAGCCGACCGGAGAGTAGCTGGTGGAGCACCGAAGATGGCGGGGTTGACCGGCGAAGGGGGAGAAGAGAGGCCTACTGCTACTTTATTGGAGCTCCCCCACCTAGATACGGCGTCACAGTAGAGGACGCCGGAGACGAGCAAGAGCTCGATGAAACAATAGAATCCCACAATGGTGGCTGAACCAGTACACAAAGATGTAAGAAAAAAGAACAGCATGGCTTAACTGCCACAGGGATAAACAATGAAAGACAAATCAAAGAACTTGCACGGACAAATGATCCATCAATAATGCTCATTATAACAGTGAACACACCAAAATTCAGGAACAACCACGTTGCCACAACCATGAGAAACGTGACCAAACATGCACATTATAATCACAGATGGTAGTACACTGATTCATAAAGACAGCATATACAGAAGATAACATTAGCTACACGCACTGCCAGGTCATAATCTTACATGGCTTCCAACATAATGAATGGAGATAGATAGAAAAACACAGATGCAACAAAAATGCAGAGTCTTCATCATCTCAATTGTTGGCACTGAGCTCCTGAACGACCTCCTCGCCATCCTGGCATCCTCTTCCTCCCCCTCACTTTCACAGGAACTGAGCTCCTGATCGCCCCCTCTTCCTCGTCACTTTCGTAGAAATCAGAGTACCGGTCGCTCGTCTCCATGCCCAAATCCGCGAAGGAAACGTGGTCCATCCGGTCGATCAGGTCCTGCACCAGCTGCCGGTTGTGGGCCCGGCGCTCGACGCGCTCGTCGTCCAGGAACACGACTCCGCCGTTGGCGTCGTACTGCTCCCGCACCCAGTCCTGGTACTCGGTGAAGCAGTCGCTGAGGTGCCTGTGCGCCGCGATCTCGTCGGCCGTGGAGATGCCCGGCGTGAGGTACTCCTTCTTCCGGGCCAGGATCCACTGCACCTCGTCATCGGGAAGCCGCGTTCCTCCTCCCTTCTTCTTGACGGACGATGGAGCCGGTTCGCTGACGGCGGCGGCCACAGCGTCGGCAGCCTCCATTGGAAGGTCTGTCACTCCCGGATACGGGCGCTGCCAAGCCTCGGCAAATTGTTTTGGGAGCTGGGCGGATGCGTGTTGAGGACGGTGGGCGGCAGTGGCTCTGGTGGGATATCAAGGGTGAGCCAGCCAGGCTCTAAACCGAGTCGGACACGACGATGAGAAGTTGACGAAACCTGCTAGCCGAAGGAAGCCCACCACTGGGTTGGATAGCCCATTGGGCCCATGAATTATCAAAAGTGGCCCACAGCCATCAGGTAATGTTATTTCATGTTTTTTTTTTCATGGAAGGAACAGGCTCGGTTTTGTGACTGGCCGCACTTCGTGTTCGATTCAGCTTTGTAGTCGAAAATCTGAGTCTGTTGCGGCAACTGCAGTCAACCCAAGATCAATTATCAACGACTGATAGCTTTCTTGGGATTGAGAATGTCGTCGTTTGTCAGTCTGAGTGATGCGTATTTCACCAACCATACTGAACCCTTGACCAGTAAACGCCAAATTAGTCCTTCTTCCGTATTTAGGCGGTTAATATTTTTTTTCCTGAAAACAATACCCTATCAATACTAGTCGATCAATTGTACTAGTCCACTTCTTGACCACAGAGTGCACATTCGCTTCAAGTCTCAAGTGTAGTCCTCAAGGGTTCAGTAAGGACTGATTGCCTATGCCTCCTGTCTGACGTCCAATATTGTCGATGATAACTCGATATAGACCTTACCAAAAGAAAAGCTTCCACTTTTAGTGGCACTCTTTGATTTCCCCAATTTGTTTCCCCTAGTTGGAGAGGTGTGGCCGTGGAATGGAAGAAACCTGCAGATGCAGTGACAGCCTCAATAATTTGCACCTGTTTTTGTGAATTTCGAAACTTTGGATGATGGCTGTCTGAATTCCGCCCCGGATACTGCCTCACATGGAGAATTAGAGCTTTCCTTATGTGACAAGGCCAATGGCGCGTGTCTTGAGCTTTTCTTAGTACCATGTTCCGTGCTGAAAAGATGGGGTTCCAATTCTCTGATACAGATTGTTTTTCCATTGTGACGTGACATAGCAGAAGCAACCTGAAACTTACTTTTTTTTCGAACTGGGATTACCCAACCTCACCTCGAAGAGGTGAGGGTCCAAAGTACACGAACAACAGGTTCAGATCCTAAAACAAACAGAAACAAAAAACGAGGTCCCCACCCCTATCTCACCGCCTGGATCAGATGGATAGATATGGGTGTACAGGAAGGTTCTATCCCTACTACATACTAGTGGGAATCCACTCCTGAGATTTATTAGCACAGCATTACACAAGTCTTCCACAACCTAAAGCTCACTGATCGCAGAAGTTGCAGCTTATTCAAGCACTTTGCGTGAACAAATTCAGATTTGTGTATCCCATTTAAAATCAGGCAGGCACTTCAACAAACAACTGGGCTGCATCACAAAACAAGTATTGTAGGGATCACACAAGCAAGAGCCTGTTGGAAACCAGAAACACTAGGTCCGGTGTTGGAAACCAGAAACACTCATCACTCTTTGAACGCAATCTTTTAATTAAAATAGCTGTATCAAGGATAACAGACAGTGGCACTCAATAATAAAATCAGATGAATAAGTAAGCACTTCCCTGGCTACAATCAAATACAGAGTACCAAGGATCCCATGTTACATAAGACAGCTCAGAAATGACACACAAAGCAGTATGATTGATGAGCACTACATAATTAGACAAACAAGGCAACAGGGACACAGAGTTACTGCTACCCAATAAATATGAGCCTTGCATTCAGGCACATCAAGCAGAGACAGTCAGCCGAAATGAACCACCCCCAAAGTGGCTCGTCAGACATGAGAACATAATCCAAATCCCCACACTGAGATACTATGAGGATAATCAAATTATGGTGGCAGACAAGTTGGATTATTATAAGACGGTATTCAAGCCTTGATAAAAAAAGACCACATTGGGTCGGTGGATCAATAACATGTATCGTAACACCACGGCATCATAGATAACATATGCAGGTAGGGTCGATAACATTAGAACACCACACAAGGGTGCATAACTTCGCTGCCAAAGTATACATGTCACAGAGCAACATAACATATGTCTAGATAGGGATAACTAGATAGCATGGGTGCAGACAATTAAACTAAAACCCTTCATCATCTCGGTTGGATGCCTCCTCCTCATCATCGGTAGCATACAGGTCGGAGTCGTTCCCAAAATCGGAGTCATTGAGCTCGGTTTCCATGCGAGTGAAGAGATGGTCAAACTCGTCCCTGAGCCACAGGCAGGTCTGCTCCCTTCGCGCGAGGAACTCGTCGTCCACCTCGACAACGCCATTCTCTTGAAATTGCTTGTGGGCCCTGTCCTGGAAGGCGAAGAACTCCACCTGTATAGCCGTCGACGCCTCGGCCGCAAGCCGGTCCGTCTCCATGATCCTGTCGATCATCTCCGGCGGGTAGAACTTGAGAAGGTGCTCTCTGTCGGCGGGAGTTTTGATGGGGCGCGGCTTCTGGGCCAGGATCCACTCCACCTCATCCGGCGGGAGCGCGGTAAGCCTCTTCTTCTCGGCCGGAGCCTCTTCGACAGCAACACCAGCGACGGCCACAGGCTTGAAGCAGCCGGCCTCACTGGTCGCCGGAGCCACGACCACCTCCTCCTTTTCGCCGGCCACGGCCGCCTCCGACAAGCTCAGCCCCTGGAAGCCGCACACGCCGCCCATCCCGACATCCTCGGCGACCGCCTCCTCCGCCCAGAGCGAGCTCCGCGACAGCACATCGACACGAGCCATCGCGATCTCAAGCCGGGGATTTGGCTGGGGAATTTTCGGGATCGGTGGTGTGTGGAACGGCGCCCTCGCTCTTCCGTTACGACGAACCCTACCTCTTCCCGTGTCGGACCTGAGCTCGGCTTCGACTCGGAATTGGGCCAGCCCAACTACGACGAACCCTTTCTGGGCCGGCCCAAAATAAACTTTGGCAAGCGCGGATTCGCTATACGTAGCGCTAGTTGGTGGGTGCAGTTTTATTTCGATTTTGTGATGTCAAAATGAATTTTCTCTCAACTAAAAACTCTGGCGCCCAGGTGCCACTCTCTGGCGACTGGAAGAGACACGACGATCTAGATCCGATGTCTGAGCATCCGGCTCTAACGGGCCCACGCCCGACGACGGTGTCCTCCAAGCAGAAAGCGTACGAGCAGCGGTGGCGCCAACGCGTCGTGAATCCGGTCTTTGAAGGCCGAGGTGTGGCTGTTTGGTCCCGACCCCTGCTGTCTGCGGGGCGGCAGCAAACACAGCAATGGTGAAGGTCGCGACGACGGTCCAAAGCCTGGTGCTGAAGGTGCGGTGGCGATGATGCGGATCCGCTGCCACGCTGGTTGCGCGGTGGTGCGCCAATGGTGGCAACACACGCGGTGACAGCGTGTGGCGCGGTACGATGCCAAGAGTGGATGCACGGAGGGGACCAAGGCGGCCAGGCGACCTAGTCGATGATGGCAGCGCGGCTAGCGCGGCGTGTGGTTGACGTGTGCGACAGTGGCGCACTAAGATGTCTGGGGAGGGGAATGGTGCGGCGGCGTGCGTTTCGAAGACGGCGTGCGTTTCGAAAGCATATGAACTGGTTAGAAAAAATGCAAACTGCTTGCAGGAGCTTGTGTTCTAATATGTGTACTTACATAGTACTAATTAATTAATCAGTGCCCATCATCGGGATGTGGTGTTATACTTATACTCTCTGGAGCAAGTGCATGTGGTGTTGGGATGTTCTCTACTATATAGCCATGTTTATGCTGAGTTGAAATTCACTGGGACTTTTTTTTTTTTGCATAAATATTGATGGCTCACAGACAAGCATGGGTATTGAGTAGTATCTTGGTCTTGTCGTTATGACTCATGAGAAGTTGTCTGAATATTGGCAGTTATTTTGTTTGTTCAGTCTCCTTGCTGCGTATTTTGTGGCCGTATGATACTTCATTGGTGAATGTTTTGCTTTGTCTCCTGAATGCTTACTTTGTGTTGTTTGTTGTACTTAAACATCAATGGTATGTCGTCAGTCTGTTGTATGTAATTTTGCAACTAAGTTGTGCCCTGATGCCGAGTAGCTCATGTTATGACTCATCGATCTGTTATCTGATGCCGAGTAGCTCATGTTATGACTCATGGATCTGTTATCTATATCACAGCTAAGTTTATTAGTAGTCCATGGCATCTTTAGCTAAAGATCATCTATGTTATTAATCCACTGACTGTACGTGATCATTATGAAAGGCTCTGATGGGTAATTCTGTTATCAATCCAGCGACTGTATGTGGCCGTGGCCGTACTATCTTTCATTAATGAAATGTTTTCTGCATGTCTCCGGAATGCGTGTTTCGTTTCGTCTTGTTTTCTGTACAACCATGGCCTAATTGACTTAGCTGTGGCATAAACAGTCTTCATAGCTAATGAAACACTATGGCCTAACTACACTTGGTCTGCGACATAGATGCATACTCAGCACCAGAGGAGATCACAGTTGCGGAAGTACATAATATATAGGCAGGTATATAGCTTTGTGGTGAAGATAAATTAAAATCCGTCATCATCTCCGATTCTCATGCCTCCAGAGAAACCTCCTCCTCTTCCTCGTCATCTGTACCATACATGTCAGAGTAGTTGCCGAACTCGGAGTAGTTGTTCATGCGATGGAACGCCTCTTCAGACTCGTCCTCGCTGGACAGGTCGTCCACCATGACGACGCCAGAGCCCGCCAAATCCTTGCGCACGCTTTCCTGGAGCTCGAACAACACGTCATTTGCGAACGCCATGGCCTCGGCCACCACACGCCTCGACTCCACGATCCCGTCCACCATCTCCGAAGGGTAAACCTTGAGCAGGGCCTCTTTGTCTTCGGAAGGGCTGATGGGGCACGGCTTCCGGGCCAGGAGCCACTGGATCTCATATGGCGTGAGCTCGACCTGCCTCTTCTTCTCGACCGGAGCCTCTTCGACAGCATCAACAGCGACGGCCACGGGCTTGTAGCAGCCGACCTCACTGGTCGCCGGAACCACGTCCACCTCCTCCTTGCCGGCCACGGCCGCCTCCGACAAGCTCAGCCCCTGGAAGCCGCACACGCCGCCCATCCCGACATCCTCTGCGACCGCCTCCTCCGCCCAGAGCGAGCTCCGCGACAGCACATGGACACGAGCCATCGCGATCTCAAGCCGGGGATTTGGAGGCTGGGGAATTTTGGGGATCGGTGGTGTGTAGAACGCAATTGAATGAGGTGGCGGCGCCCTCGCTCTTCCGTTATGACGAACCCTACCTCTTCCCGAGTCGAACCTGAGCTCGGCTCCGACTCGGAATTGGGCCAGCCGTTGACTGGTGGCAGCAAGAGGCAAGAGCTTCGGGTTTCATGGGCTCTATCTGGGCTCGTTTTTGGTATGGGCTCTAATGCTCCTGCGGAGGCCCATACACCCTGTGTCCGACTAGTCATGGCCAAACGGGCCGCCCGGCACGGCACGGCCCGAGCTCGAAAAGGCCCGGCCCATTTACATTTCTGGCCGGCACGGCACTAATTTATTTTCGGGCCGTGCCGTGCCGGCCCACGGGCCTGGGCGTCGGCCCGCAGCACGGCTCGAAAATGTTTTTCGGGCTATTCGGGTCGTGCCGGCCCGTTAAGCCCACGGGCTTAACAGCCCAATAATTATTTTTCGGCCCAATAATGTTAAAAAACTTGAAAAAATAGATAAAAACATAGCAAGATGGAGATTTGAACCTTGAATCTCTTAGGTACAAGTCAAATGCTTTACCACTAAAGCACTTCACCATTAGTGTTAAGTATAAAACATGTATATTATTTAATTTCGTGTCGTGCTTTATCGAGCCAAAAGTGTGGCCCGTCGGGCTTCATCGGGCCGCGTCCAATCCGTGCCGGGCCGGGCCGCCCGTCGTGCCCTACCCTCGGCCCGAGCATGGCCCGACGGTGCGTGCCGGGCCAGCCCGGCCCGAAACCAATCCGTGCCGTGCCGGGTTCGGGTCGGGCCAAAAAACGTGCTTCGGGCCTGCCCGTTTAGCCCGATCCGTTTGGCCATCATTATGTCCGACTCCGAAGGAAATAGTCAAGCGGGGTTGACGGGGTCAACGGGGCCAGAGCGCCATGGCCCAGTCCGGGCCGTTCCCACGTGGCGGCGCGCCGGCCGGCAATGCCGTTGAGAGACACTATGGTTGTTTCCGTTGCTCTCGATCGGATCAGCTCTCACGTGTCTCTCAAGGTACGTCCTTGTTCGGAGCAACAGAAACCATAGTGTTGGAGGCCGACGCTTGAACTGAAACGGGGTCCTCTAGTTCCGGTAAGAACCACGACGATATATTACTTGTCCAAGTGCACTGCTTCTGAATTGACACCTTCACGACACACATGCTGTAAATGAGTAAATCTTTGGATCCTTGTTCCCGGCGGTGGCTGCCATCTGCGTGAGACTCAACGAGTCAACGGTAAGACGAGGAACGTTGGCCTTTTCCTCCTATTGGTTGGGCTGGATAGTTTCGCTGAAGGCCCGACAGAAGCAGAGCATGCTCTGTTCGACCGCAAAAAACAGAGTAGGAGCAGCAGGAAAACAGAGTAACCCGCTCCTTTCGTACGACCAAAAGGCACCGGCAATGATTAACACTCTCTAATTAATCAACATATATCAAATCAACATATATCAAACTCTCACTGTATTTTTAGGTCCTGTTTGGATCCCACAAGCGATTTAGAAAATCTAGATTACATAATGGATTTTAGAAACTCGAATTTTGCCTAGCATCTGCTCATGTTGTTTGGGTAACAGCTACCAGCAGCCACATGTGCATGTGGGCCCTAGACTGAATGGACTCCCTTTAAGCATTTTTTTTCATTGTCACATCGAGCTGGGAGTCACAGTGATGTGCAGTTCCCTCTGTTCAAGCACCAAGACCAGCGGCACGGATACCAACACGCTCAGGCCAAAGAAAAAATGTGGCAGTAGCTGACTGAAGCACCACCACACCAGCTACCGGGATTCTAAAAATCCGGTACCCAGATTTCAGAATTTGCATCATAATTTGATACCGTTTGAAGTCCTCAACTTCTCATAACTTCCACCATCCGGATTCTGAAAATCCAATGCCTTCCAAACGGGCCCTTACTTTTGAGCTAACCAATTATAACAAAATCAGAATAGCAGAGAGCATACAGCATTCAAAATAGTGCCTGTAACAGATAAGTAAAAAAAAATGTGCAGTTTCAGTTTGCTTGCAGGATCTCAACAACCGTTTAACTAAAAAAAAAGTTTATCTGGTTTCACAAATCCCCAGGTTAGCATTATTTTGCATACAATACCACATAGATAATGTTATTACAACTTAAAGTCATGCATTTCATCTAACATAACACTAGTCATAAATAAATGAGACATCAGAATCTAACTTAGCTGGAAACATTTGATCGACCATATACAAATCGAATAGATGAACAGGCATATAGCAAGACATAGATTAGGAACGTGGCATTTGATCCTCATCTGTTCAGTTACTAAGCAATCTCCTTCCCTGTATCTTCCTCCTCCTCAGAGTCATCATCGTCAGATTCAACAAACAACTCCGCCCACCGCTTCTTGACGTACTACCTCCGTCCGGAAATATAATCATTCGTTGACTTTTAGAGATCACGTTTGACCACTCGTCTTATTCAAAAAATTTGTACAAATACAAAATAAAGAAGTCATACTTAAAATATATCTAAGAATAAATTAAATTATCACAAAATAAATAAATATTTTATAAATATTTTGAATAACACGAGTAGTCAAATGAGATGTCCGAAAGTCAACGAATGCTCATATTTCCGGACGGAGGGAGTAAGCTTCAGTTTCCATCCTCCCGGCAATGTACTCATCACCGACAATGACGTAGCCCTTGACCTCATACTCCTTGCGCACAAACTCTGGAACCTTTCCCTCATATCCAGCCAGTCTTCATGCTCTGTAGCTGCAGCATCGATGCCGTCCCGAGTCACGGAGGGATCATCGCTGAGGATCTTGAACAACTCGGTGTCGATGAAGGGAATGCGCTTCACCGGATGTGCCAGGAGGAGGTCGATCTCGTGCTGCGGCAGCGCCTTGTAGGTCATGATGTACTCAAGGGTCGACATCCGTGGTCATACTCGGCATCGGAATCAGTCGCATCATCACCGGCAGATGCCTCCTCTTCTGCCTGCTCCGCAGCTGCCACACCCGCCTCCATCGCGGCCGCGGCCTTGGATTTGGGGACGTTGGGTATCAGATTTGGAACCCTAGCTTTCGACGGGGAACCTTTGGATGGAGAGTGCAAGAGGTGGCTGCGCGTCTCGACCTAAATGCATGGAGGCGAGACCATGGTTTGGATGGATCGGTTCCGGTATCGGGACCTCTCAGCTGGGCCGGACCCAACCTTATTTTTCAGTTCCGGCCTGGCGCAACATGCCGTCGACCGATGTCAACATCCGTAATTTCAAGCCGCCGACTGGACTGGATATGACGTGGTCGCTTTGATTTGGTGGGCCAATTTTTTTTTGAAAAAAGTCCTATTTATCTCTTTAAACTATCATGATTGTGTATTTTTTCTCCCATAACTATAATACCGGACATCCAAACTCTCTGTACTCTTTAAACCATTTGTTTTTCTCCTCCTTAGATGGTTTTCATAGTTGGTTTCGTTTTATGTAGTAAAGGGGACCCATCTGTTAGGTGCCATATCATTTTCCCCCTCTTTTATTCTCTCTTTCGGCCAGCCGATCGTGCTCCCACCACCCTCCCTCGGGATGTGGTTGTCGCTAGGAGCTGCCACATCGGCGAGACGTGCCTAGCTGCCTGGCTGGCCGCTGCCTGCTCGGGGAACAGGGACCAAGGGGAGCCACCAGGGCCACCTCGCTAAGCTCGCCTCGGCCTGATCGGGGAACGGGGGAGCCGAGCCGCACTCGCCTCTCGAGCTCGCCGTTGTGGATGTCCTCTACGGTCCGGGATGGCTACAAATGGTAGGCCAAGCTGGCACGAACGGAGAGGCGGCGCGGGATGTCCTCCTACGACGTCGTTCGCCCATGGTCCTTCATGCCGCCAGTACCGCTTGCTTCGTGTGGCACAATGTTGCGCGCCCTGGTCTGCGGCAGGCGACTCAACGGGGAGTAGACACGAGTCGACGACGAACTGGTGTGAGGATGGCAGCGGACAGGAAGTAGACCCTTTTTTGACCGAATCACAGGAACTAGACCCTTGGTAGAGTGCACCTACAGCTAGCTAGCATCATCGAGTAGGCTTTGTAGTGTTAGCGTGGAGAGAACCTAGGCGACCGTGATGCATGTGAAGAGAAGCTGAGCGATGATGTTGTGGACCTACATGAGATTTCAGGAATAGTTTAGGGACCCAAATGATTACTTTAAGAGTTCATGGAACTAGATGTCCAATCCTAAATAGTTTAGGGACATGAGGTGCAGTTTAATAATTGATAAAAATAAGATATCTATGATTCATTGCATTTCGCTAAGTTACATATATGCTTGCTTACATTAGTACTGCAAAATAGATTTTTATTTGGCATTCAAAATAATGGAACAAAATTGTAAGCTTTTTGAAAAAGAGGTGTTGCTGGGGGTCAATGTATTCAACACAAAAAATGTTGAACTCAAAAGTATCTAAACTTAGAAGCCAAAAAATTGGATAGTCAACATTATTATTTGTTTTGTGCACTCATTATGTATTCATCATTATGTATTATGTTGTAGTTCATTAGTGTGCATATTTGTTGAGTTACATATGTGCTACCTTACATTTTGTTTATTTTCTGCATCAAGAACTGAAAGTTTTCGAGTTCCAGTCGCTAACCCAAAAAATCACCAAGATGAATGACTCAATTGTGTCCCGATTGAATAACCTTTCAGAGCAAAGGTTGAAGTACTTCATGGCAAGGGACACATGTACTTCTATTAAAGAAAGAAATATGTTCTCGAGGAATATCCGGTGCTTTCACATTGTCAAACTCCATGGTTAATGTATCTTTTGCGTAGCTCATTATTGTGTTGCTTGATCCAATCATATTATCCATAGTGAATTTGGTGCGATCATAAATTTCATCATGTCAATGATATGCCCAACTACCACATGTCTAACTTACTCTGGGATGGGACTGTGATTTGCACACAAATTGGAAAACATTGACAGGGCGGACCCTTATATTTCGGAGGCACGGTGCCAGATAGTGTTGGAGGGAGCTTTATTTATAATATAATATTTTTGAATATTCATAATATAAAATTGCATACTAAAAGTTATTTTAAAGTTTAGCCTCTAATATTTCAACCGTTTGGAAAAGAAATTAGCCTCAAAATTTGTGATACATAGAATCCCAGTCCTATTTCGAAATTACTTGTGACTAACTTTATCAAATCATTTCTTGATCATCCTACTACTTACTAAAAACAACCAAGTATCTGATAAAATCTTACAAAATCGAAGAAGCTTATATACATGAAAAATATACTAACAACTTGATTAACGAATCATTTAGCAACTATGTTATGGCTATTTTTCCTTCCCAAGTGCAGGCACAACCATTTGTTTTTATATGTCAATTATATATTTTCTTTCAATGAAAAATTATTCTTTTAAGAAAACTAAAAAAATATCAGCCATCGGTTGATCTGGGCACAGGCAGCGACATCGTATTTCCTTCCTTCTCCACCATCGAGGCTCGATTTTACTTTGCTAATAGTACAGTAATAATATTGTTCGCCAAAAAATTAAAACAATACAAATTGAATTTATTGTTTCAGAAGATAAAATAGATGGCAGTATGGCACAGTCGATCGAAGAGAGCAGGTTCACACTAGTAAGATTGATTTGTTTCACCCAAAACAATTCGGGTGTTGGGTTGGTGCTCTTGAAAGTGCCCTCGCACCGGTGAACGAGCTGGGATGACAGTTTCCCTCCTGCCACTAGCCTAGTAAGATGGCAGTAAATTCTTACCCACTCATGCAAATAAGTGTCCACAGGTCACTATATATAGATTCAATCTAAATAGAATGGCTGGTACACAATCGATCCTGAGTCACACATGGCTCATCCTCGATCGCACGCGTGCTCCCAAACAACAGCTCTTGAGAGTTTTCTAAATAATCGTTTTTAATCTAAAATTCTAAAAAAAACCGTCCCAATTAAGCTGTCCCAAAATTAGAATGTATTTTTAGAATTTTAGATAAAAATGATTATTTTTTAAAAAGTTCCAGCTCTTGCCGAGCCGGGAGGGAGCCAAGATGTCGTGGCATTCCGCTTGTGTACCTTGTAAGTCTCATGGATGTAGAGGTTGATGTTTGTGAGACCTACGAGGCCATGAGGAGGAGGAAGACGTGGGAGAGCACTATCTGCTGTGAGGAGAGAATGGCATACAATTTGTGTGTAAAACCTTTGATTGTATTTTTTGTTGGTTTTTTACTACAGCCGAATTTATAATCTCACTTAATCACATATGGAACTGACTCCCCAAGTGTACGCATCACCACATTGGCAGATCTGACAACGTAATACCGCGTTAGGCACATGCATATGGTCCTCAGAGTTGAGTTCACATGGTTCTTTAGAGGACAGAAATGTGAAGATTTTCCTGACCCTAAAACAGATCGGAAATGTTCCATCGCGCTAGTTTCACATTAAAAAACATAGTCCGTTAGCAGTTCTTTTTCAGAAATACAAACAAGAATATCAGTTCTACTAGTATATTTCTGAAAGAGAATAGAGTCACGCCATATAAGTTTCAAGTTCAGCACATCATCCTTTAATGTGCATTCTTGACTATGCACCGATTAGTTATACCGAAAAGCCTAAACTGGTAGGAAAGGGTGGACAAGTCACTTATGATTCAACACTCCACCTCACGTGCAGCTCTTTTGGATGCAAACGTGGAAATAGGAGCGACGCAACGGAATATACGGTCACCACGACTTGAACTCTAGACCTCTGTCACCATGTTAAGTTACTATGCATTGCCCGGTGCACCTATGCATTGCCCAGTTGCACCGGAAGACCTAAGCTAATGGGGAGGGTGGATAATTTACTTGTAGTTCAACTGACTGTGATAGAGGAGGAGTAAACCATGACTCTGTTCCCAAGTGAAGGAGAGTGAAATTTTCACATGTTCCTCTTTTCGTCTTATGTACAATTTTGCATAGCCCAAGAGTCTGTGCCAGAGGAATGCATCACCGTGCATCGTCGCCCAAGGTCTTTTTTCTCCTTTAAGAACGAACGACTTATCTTTAAAGTGTTGTGTATAGATAAGCACAAAATTTGGCTCTGAGTCCTTTTTTTTATATATACATTTGCTGGATGGTACTAAAAATGTCAAGTTATATATGCTCTCAAAGGTGATGAAAAAAATGTAGGACACTAGCAATAGAGAGAAAAAATCACACGGTACAATGGTTGTTTATTAAGGGACTTGTTCGAGAAGAACATTAAACAGATAATGGCAGAGTGCAAGTTGTCGTAGAGTGAATATGCTCATATCTGAGCCATTGCGATAGTGTTGGAAACACAGATCACTAATTCATTCTGGGATGCATGAGCAGGAACAGATCGATCTCGAATACGACCGTGTCCGGCGTCGGGTTGCCAAGGATTTTGCTAAGCGTGTATCCACGCACAAGCCTGAACTTGCCTGTGCCGCCCACCACGGCGCGCTCGATGATCCCCGTGAAATCGAGTACGGGACCCTGCACGGCCAGCGTGCTCCCGGCGTACTCGCCGGCGGTGAACACGAGCGTGATGGACGTCAGGTACTGGCCTTCCTCCAGGCTCGTGCCGACGGCGATGTCCTGGTACCGGCCGATGAGCTGGGATGAGCGGTCCCGGCCCACGCGCAGCTCGTCGTCAACCACGCCCACGCTCCCGAACGACGAGTTGCCGCCCAGTGGGGACGTCACCACGGGCGTTACCGTGGCGTTCTTGCCGGCGAACGTCTCGTGGACATAGAGATGAATGTGCGTCAGGCCCTCGTCGCTGCCCAAAATGGCCGGCGACGAGGAGGCCACGAGGAGGAGGAGCGAGAGCATCTTTGAGGAAGAGAGCATCATGGCAATTATTGAATGTTTATGAGACGCTTAATTATGCTTGCCGGACATATATAGACTTCCAATACCTAACCTACCTCGCACATGTTGTTCAGCTGTCTTAGTTGAAGCGCTAATTCGCCAGGAAAAGTGTAGCACACATGGAAAAACACTCTCGTCGCGTCATACGTATTCATCCATGATGAACCGCCAAATTTCACAATAGAAATAGTTTCATCAGTGACAAAATGTCTCGCATCACAAAACGGTTTTTGTTTTTTGAGATAGAAAAAATGTCAAGATTCATGGCACCATCCACACTGGCAATTAGTGTCAGTATAGAGCACTTCTATAGAGTAGACCCGTTTTGTTAGATTTTTGTAAGACTAGAAATCTAGTGGTCAAAATCACTCAGGTGGTGATTCACATATCAATCGAAGGCCTTAAAACACTTGTCGGACAAAAGACTAACAAATGGGTCTACTCTAAAGCATTTTCTATTAGTATATTACATGTCTACATCATATTTGATGTGGACATCCGTGCGGTTGACAAGGCATGTCTACATGGCATGCTGTGATAAGAGTGTAGAAGCACCCATCTGCCATCTTCCCATTAGTCCACATGAGATATTTTAATGTCAAAAATATCGGCAGGTATTTTTCCGAACGATATTTGCAGGCATTTTAAGGGTAATTTTATCATACACTGTTCATTAAAATTTCTGTTTTTATTAAATTTCCATCATATTTGGGACAATAATAATAAGAACGAAAATAGTGAACAATTTTATATTCACTAGTTGAATAAAAGATCAATTATATTATTATTTCAGTTTATTTTAGAAATATCAATTTATCACTTTTATTTATTTCTGATATTACCCTAAAACTGGTAAAAATACTTGCAATTATTGATGAATAACGCTAGCAGATCTACATTGTTGGATACAAAAATACTTGCACATATTTTTAGGACATACCTCGTGGTATTTTGGATATTAAAACTTTTTTCTAGTCCACATGTTGTTATCCAATTAGCTGATATCATTATTTAATTTGTCCAAGTGTCGCGTCATTGGGACCATTCAACTTTTGCTGACCTTTTTTTCTAAATTTGTTGGCACCACGTGAGCTAGCCCGCATTGCTAGTAATTCCAACAACCCAATACTACCTCCGTACATAAACTTTCAAACATTATGCTGGACCACTTATCTTATTCAAAATCTTTTTTACAAACATCATAATGCACATATTGTTATCCAATTAATTAGCTGACAAATGTAAGCATTAAATATAAGGACTTTTATAAATTATTTGAATAAGACGAATGGACAAACATGATATTTAAATTTTAACAAATCCTTACATTTTTGGACGGAGTGAGTATAATGCAAACATCATCGATTTCTTTGCATATTGGCATGCAAAAAACGATAAACCTCTCTAGTCAGCGTGTTGTTATCCAATTAGCCCATATCATTATCTAATTTGTCCACATGTCATGTCATTAGGACCATTCAACTTTTGCTGACCAACTTTTTCGAATTTGAGCTGGTCCGCTTTGCTAATAAGTGATTTTCAACAGTTGATACAATGCAAACATCATCGATTCCCTTGCACCATGACATGCAGAAAAGATCAAACACAAAAGTAAAATTGCATGCATCTAGTTTTGCTGACAAAAACTCTATTATCAATTTGCTAGGTGCATACATATCACACTCTCATGACGCATGGATCGTACTGCATACGCCAGGCAAAATCAGCACCATGGGTTGTGCAAATATTCACCATCATAAAAACTGAAAAAGGGCACTTGCAACATCTGGGCCAAACGGCAATATTTGTTAAACCTGAGACAAAAATGTTTCTACTTCTGCTTGACACAAAAAGCCAGACTGGTGGCACTGGTAAAATTGAACCCGTCGTCACAATAATTGAATGTTAGCAGCTTTTGCACGTCTGCAGAGGAGGATGGCTTTCATCTGCCTTTGGCGAGTCTCACCGCCGGTCAGAAGTTTTGAGCGGCAGGAGAAGTATCCGAGGCAAGAGGAGGAATCAACGGATCCTCACCTCTGGGAGTTATTTGTAAAATTCAGTGTTTCCTTGGTTTTTAATAGATAACTCCCTGAAATATACTTAATATAATCATGATTTCGCAAAAAAAATGTTTGTTTGTTGGGTGTGGTGAGCATGGCCGCCTGTTATTATAATCTTATACCTTTGTGCTTTCGCGCTTGTACTGCTGCTCGTTGATAATCATATTCAAGTGCTATCCGGAAATGAATAAGGTCTTGTTCGTTTCTAGCTGATTGAAATATACCCAAGAACTATTCTTGGCCATGAATTAGTGATCCGGTTATTTTCATTGTCGACCTCGAGAGGTGGACGATCAATCTGGGTCGTAAGTTGTAGAAAATGACAAAAACAAGTCCTATTACTTCATTCTGAGCAGACTGCACTACGGGAAAATGTGTCTTTGATGAGTGTTTTAACACGAGCACTAGGAAAACAACACACTCGGTAAAATAAAAACACTCTGAAAAATGAGTCTTTGCCGAGTATTTTTTGTGGCACTCAACAAAGAGCTGTTTGCCGAGTGTATTGTCTTTGACAAGTTGTGGTTTTTCCGAGTGTATTTTTTGACACTCGGTGAAAAAAAAATATTTTTTCCTCTTCTTAGATTCAAAACTTTTCCTATTCACAACATACAACAAGTGCCACTCCATGTCTAAATTTGGTTTTTTTTTGTCTTTGTTTAATATATTTAGTTAATTAATTTCATTTCAAGAAATTTTTTGAATAAAGTCAAATTTGAACAACAAGTGATTTGAGTAATAAAATAAAATGAATATAAAAAATATATTCATGTTATTTAGCCCAATTTAGGATCTTAGCCATGAAATAAAAAGAAATTTGACATATTTTTTTCAAAAATATGACCGCTAATGTGTGTCCGAATGATTTTTAAATTTTAAAAAATCAAATAAAGTCAGAAAAATTATCACATACATTGCTTATAAAATGAAGAATCTTTGAAGAAGCACCTTAGAGTTAAGAATGAGTCATTAAAATTTAGAGTCAAATTGATGAACGAGTTTTATTTTCACTTGAAATCATTTCAAATAGATAATAGATCATATAAATTATGTCATGCCAACAATTTATTAATTTTAGAACTTATTTGCTAAATTTTAATTTGTTTTAAGTATGCATAATTTCTTTTGCGTAAAAAAAAACACTCGGCAAACACGCCATGTCATTGATCCAGCTCTTCGATCACGCAAATTCCTATAGGTCCATTCCTCCCCACTGGATCCCCTTTCTCTCTCTATCTCTCTCCCCCTTATCTCTCTCTCCCTGCTCTCTCCCTTATCCTCCCGCCCTCTCTTCTCTCCCTTCTCTCTGTCACCCGTCTATCTCGCTCTTGTAGGCAGGGCAGCGTGCAGCGGCCCAGCTAGGGTGCGGTGGCCCGTGCAGGGCGTGGCATCGCATGGCGGCCCTAGAAGGGCAGCGGTCCCGACGAGGGCACAACGGCCCCTTCAGGGCACACGTACGACGACGCGCGGCAGCCCGATGAGGGCGCGGCGACCCTGGTGAGGGTGCGGTGGCACCTGTAGGGTGCGCGACGGTAGGCGGCGCGCCCCAGGCGACATAGTGCGGTGCGGCAAGGCGCGTTCCAAGGTGGCGAAGGCATGGTGGGCTGGAGGCGGTGGCCCTCAAGCGGAGTGGTCCATGGATTGTATTTTATTTTCACAGAAAATTTTTACCGAGTGTCGATTTCGACACTCAACAAATATATTGCCGAGTGCCCGACCGAAGTCACTCCACAAAAAGCTCTTTGCTGATAAAAGGTTTGCCGCATGCTCTTTGCCAAGTGTGGCACTTAGCAAAGCCTTTACCGAGTGCATTTGGATGATGAGGCTTTCCGTAGTGTTCTTCTTGGATTCGATAAACCGGAGCCCGCAGAAGTCGTATGTTTTTTAATTAGCAGAAAATGTATTCTACGAGGTGTCATATATGTGTCCGATTTGAACAAGGAGATGGACCAGGACTTTACATACAAATCATCTGCGATACTTGACGAGTTCACCCCAACCACGTCCAGGCTCATCATCAATCGAGAATACCAATAGCCGATCCAACATCTCTGTAGTACGGCCATGGCTACGCATGGTGAGGATGAGGTCAATCACGTGACCTTGACGAAGGGGCCCTCTGCGGAAAAGGAGGAGGAGGTGGCTCTGGCGACAGGCGAGACCAAGGGCAAGGCTTCTGGTGCAGCGGAAGAGGCCGGTGGCGAACACGATGTGTGCTTCGGGTGAATAATGGATTGTGGCAGTTGCCGGATAAGGAAGTCCGGCAAGTCTTGTCTTGGAAGAGGGGCCGCCTCAGGACCGATGCCCTCCCACCTGACGGCGTCGAGGCCCATAGTATTAGCACATACCATGTTTGTTTTAACGTCGTCATCAGCTCAGGCCAGGTGGTTTTCCTATCTACTCTTTTTCTTCCCAGTTTGTCGCAACGAAAGAAAGTTCATGGCACCTGATAACTCCGTGCCTGTGCCCTCACTGGAAAGCCTCGACCTTGCCGCCCGAGCAGCTGAGTCCCCTCGCTGGAGTTGTGGCCGGAGATTAGTAGGATGATCCGTCCTAAGCTTGATTTGTGGCAGCGAGGGTTATCACAAAATAGAAAAATGAGGATCGAGGGGTTGTATGACAGGATCGGTATTTCTTTATGCTTGCAAATATGTGAGGGGATATTTGTGCAATGACAATGTTGGTAATTTTAGATAACCTAAATCCAATGGTTGTTTTATTATTGATAGTTAAATCCAAACAAATGGATGATTATATGTTTTGCTTTTTTGTGAGAATTTCTTTGACTTTCTTTGATTAATGTTGATACCTCAAAAGGAGCCTCCAATTAGTATGTAGTAGATAGATAGAAGTAGAAGTTATATAACGATTTGAATGTATAATATTTATATTGTATGAAAAACACTTGCTTGTTTGATTGCATCAAGCTTGCAATAACAACCATTTCTTAGTCATACATCTTCATTCTATATATATGAAAATAAGCTGATGGTTCAGTTACATATATATTTATTTCAAAATTATATGTATTTATGATGTTACTTTATTCTGAACATCTGTTTTGATATCTCCACGTTAGCTGACGCATCGTCATCGCTGTGGGCTGTGGCGAAGGAGTTGTGCGTAAACTGAATCTGAATTTTCTTTGCGGGGTTAGGGTCGAAAAGGCCGATGTCTCTGTTGTTCAGCTCCTGGAGCGGCCTCGCGTTATTCTCATTGCCCTGCAAAACAACACGCAAAGATAATTTGGGTCAAAAAGTTAACCGTGCTTCCGTCGTTGAGCAACAGTATCGATGGATCGAAGTTGATAACGAACGAGAGCTTTGTTCCCTCAGGCTGCCTTGATGGTGAAATAGTAGAGACTCAAAATCTCGTGCAAAAGAGCGTGGAAGTTAGGCGTGTAGAAAACAGGGTAACAAGGCTTACGTCGTCCACGGCTTCCCGGAGAAGCTCCAGCTGGTGCTTGGATACGGGACGAACCTGCAGATTAAAAGACTCTCTTCAAACTTGTGGAAAATTAAATTACTTGGTGTAGCTAGCTCGTCAAAGATCCGCTCAGCAACTAAGACGGCCTACGAAACGTACCTCCTTGATGATCGTCCAGACGATGCCCTCTGTGCAGGGCGGCGTGGTAAGTGATCCCATGTACCTGTAGTAGACCTGGGCCCAGCCGCGCGCCTCGTGAGGGTTCACGACGCCGACCGGCTCCTCCCTGTCCTTGTGGTCGGCGATCTGCTTCAGGAATGGCTCCAGCCTGCCGAGGAACAAGTCGGGGCTGCCCACCCTGTAGAGGAGGCCGATCACGGCCGTCTTGTTCGCAGCACCCTCGTGGACCATGTGCAGCTCCATGTCGTACCGGCGGCCGTTGACGGTGTGCTCGCTGGGCGAGTGCCAGTGCACCTGCTTCAGGCTGTACGCGGTGCCGTTAATCACCAGCCTCCCGGCGTTGCCTTTGAACTTAACCTGCAAAGAACGTCGGCTGGGAAACCAGAGTCTGTCAGATAAAATGATGAAAGAATCCTACGTACGCCGTATTGACAAATGTACAAAAAAGTCAAATTTATACACCATATGTCATATCACATCATGTTAGATCTGAACCATGATATCACAATCAGACGATTCTCATATTGCCCATGTCACCTTGTGGGCACATGCCCCTATGCTCACAGAAGTATTTATCCTAAATTATTTCGTTTGTTCTCATATTAATTCTCATAAAACTATCATTGTGCAGCTGCACCGAACGAGACTACTGCTACATTCATTCTAAAATAATAGTATTTTTCAATTGACTAAAGTCAACCATCTCAACTTTGATCATGAATCACGTACTCCCTCCTTTCTTAAATTGTTGTCGACATTGATTTTTTTCATCATGTTTGATTTAAAAATATTTGTTCGAATATACAAAATTATAAACAAATTTCTTTAGTGATAAAAAATCATATCAAATATATGATAATTTTTAAATTATTTTGATTAAGACGGATGGTCAAACATAGCGAAAAAGGCAACGACGACAATAATTTAAGAACAGAAGGAGTAGAAGTAATTTGGGACAAAGTGAGTATTAGTTAACATCGTAAATATGTATTTTTAACTAAATGTAAAAGTAATTATATTTTGGGAATGGACGGAGTGGCTAGGCAGACAAGTAGTATAGTTGCACCGAGCTTGCTTGAACTACATGTATATAACGAGTATAATATTGAAATATATTTCAGTTTCTAAAAAAAGAAAGCTATATATGTGTCCACCCACGACCAGGATGCAAGCTAGTACCATGATGTCGTGGCCGCGGTTGACGATGGATGCCTCGGCGGGGCGATAGCAGTGCTGTAGGTATCCGAGGGAGCGCACGAGCGAGACGCGCTTGTCGGAGAGGTCGATGGGCGACTGCATCTCCCCCGTGCCGCACTTCTCCCACCCCGCAGTCTTGCCCCAGTTCTCCGGCCCGTTAGGCGCGCCGGGGACGTAGCTGAACTCCTCCTGGTTCTCTGCAACAACAGCGCCAGCAGAAGCCAAATAATCTTCTCTCTCTCTTTTTTTGGAAGAAAACACGCTTCATCAGCATGCGTTACGCGAGCTAGGCTCACCGATCTCTTGCTGCGCTCTGGCGGCGGCTGCGAGCAGGAGTGTCGCCGCCGCCCACACGGCGTGGTTGCTAGACTGACCCATGTTATTGTTTTTTTTCTTGTTTCTGCCACTAGTAAGATGCGCGTCGACCGTTGAGCTAGCAGCAACCTGACTGATCTGGGAAGAGGTTCTTACAATTACAGTGGGGCATATATAGAGAGTTGGTAGTGCGCGCGCGTGTGCAACTGGTTAGCCGAACTTCGGCACAGGTGAGGGAGATGTGCCCGGCCTGCAACTTCGTGCCAGAGAACTCGGTCAGCACACATTTTCCTCTCAGCTTTTGGTAAAGATGGCCTCGATCTAGCCGATGCAACTGCCGGCATGGATCAACAAACAAGGCGTTAAAGGTCCATGGCGCACAGACATGTAGAGGACGATCAATGAATTGTTTCGTGTCGGAATCCATTTCAGATCGACGCGCGAGCGACGGCCGTCTTCTTGCCGCGTTACTCCTCCATGTTCGGCCGTGATCGCCTGCTGATAGCTCGCAGGGAAAAGGGGAGAATACTGGAGGATTGGCATGAAACAAACAAATGACACACCGTTCGACCGGTCAACTGCTTCCAGATAAGAAATTGCGTGGCTCGAAAGAAGAAATCTGTGGCTTCATTGTTGAGGTGACTCCATCCTTTTATCCGTCTCTCACTATATGCTACGACTTTTGTGACATGGTAATGTCACAAACTTGTAGTTTCTTCCTACCAAAAGTCAAAAAGGTTGTACCAAACAGACTTAAAAGGTGTAGGTTTATGTTACAAAAACACAAATCATTGTAACTTTTTGAAATTTACTCTAAAAAAACGATAATCTATGCCGACCTGATGACAATCTATGTTCTGGTCAAAGGACGTACTGCTGGGCTGTCAGAATGTGGAGCGATTCAAAACCAGCCACGGACAATTACGGTTTGTTCCAATTAAATATGTGGCTTGATTGTCCTTTTATCTGTCTCACTATGCTACACCTTTTGGGACATGGTACCAAAAGAGTCAAAATAGTTCTACAAAATAAACTTTAACTGTAGATTTATGTTACAAGAACACAAATAATTATAACTTTCTGAAATTTACTCTAAAAAACGATATTCTGTGCCGAGCTGATGACAATCTCCGTTCTGATCAAAGGGCAGCTGGGCTATCAAATTGTGGAGCGATTCAAAACCAGCTACGGATAATTACGGTTTGTTCCAATTAAATATGTGGCTTGATTGTCCTTTTATCTGTCTCACTATGCTACACCTTTTGGGACATGGTACCAAAAGAGTCAAAATAGTTCTACAAAATAAACTTTAACTGTAGATTTATGTTACAAGAACACAAATAATTATAACTTTCTGAAATTTACTCTAAAAAACGATATTCTGTGCCGAGCTGATGACAATCTCCGTTCTGATCAAAGGGCAGCTGGGCTATCAAATTGTGGAGCGATTCAAAACCAGCTACGGATAATTACGGTTTGTTCCAATTAAATATGTGGCTTGAATGTCCTTTTATCTGTCTCACTATGCTACAACTTTTGTGACATGGTACCAAAAGAGTCAAAATAGTTCTACAAAATAAACTTTAAATGTAGATTTATGTTACAAGAACAAAAATAATTGTAACTTTGTGAAATTTACTCTAAAAAACGATAAGCTACGCCGAGCTGATGACAATCTCCGTTCTGGTCAAAGGACTGCTGGACTGTCAGATTGTGGAGCGATTCAAAACCAGCTACCGACAATTACCGTTTGTTCCATTTAAAACCTAACTAATCTATGCTGTGTTGTACGTCACGGGAGCATAGAAAATTGGCCAGAGGAACTTGATCCGTATGTCTATGGAGTCGTCATGGAGATGTACTCGTACAATGCATTTCCCTTTCCTCTCTAGTAGCCCATCAACCTGTGCATCCACACGAGCTAGAGATTAAAAATCTTATGAATTTATAATTTATGGATATATACCATAAAATTTATAAAATGTGAATTTAGATATTCTCGTGAGATTTAAATATTAAAAGGTTGCCCGATGGACAACCATAGCCATTTATTCAAGGAACTTCCTTTTGCAATTCTCCACAGTAGGATCGATATGATTGAACATCCAATTATTTCTTTCCTTCCAAATGCTCCAACACATCAGTATAACAATGTCCATAAAGAAGGGGACTTTGAGTTTATTTTTGAACCATTTGACTGCCTGTTGAGCATTGAGCCATCTTGGTGTGGTGATTCCTATGGACTGTCAGCACGCATTATCAAAATTGCACTTGATAATTAAGTGTCTCAATGTCTCTTCTTTTTGTAAAATGCAAAGGTCAAAAGTATATGAATCCAATTCCATGTTCTTTCGGCATAGCAAGGCTCTAGTGTTCAGCCTGTTTTGCAAGAGTAACCAGAAGAATACTCTATGTTTAGGCTGACAATAGGATCTACATAACCCTCTAAATGCTGGGTGGACAGGCATATGCCCAATGAATTGTTTATTGGAATGCCCTCATACATCGACATTTGGCACGCCAGGTATGGAAGTTTTTCGTAGATCTTGGTTCATCTTTCCCGTTTGTCGACCCGACCACGGTCAGGAGATGTCAGCTCAGATTGCCAGCGCTTCCTCACCACAACACAACGAGCCTTCGAGCCTCGGTTCATACTCGGAGCCAGTCGACGAGGAGATCATGACAGACCCCCCATCGCGTGCAGCGCTGGAAGCTAGTCTTCCCTGGTCAAACCTTGCGGGGAGGGCCGGGCAGAAAACCGAGCTCTGGCGCGGGCGCCCTCAAGGGCCCGCTCAGTGAGAGACGACTCTGTCTCCACCCACCATGCTAGCGAGCATGACCGTCATCTGCGACACCCCGTCGGAGAATCCCCTGACCACGGTCAAGAGGATGGTCTAGAACCCGCCGCTCCGTCCGGAGCGTGGGACACCGGCCGAAGAATGGCTGGCGAATGTAGAGCATCTGGTGGACACCGCGCGGCGCGCCGCGATGCTGCGGAAAGGTCCCACGGATCCCGGTCTTGCGCCAATCACTTCACTTCTCTTGTTAGTTCGTTCAGACTTCAAGTTGACAGAGCTACTGTTGTCAGCAAATTCGTTCTTGTGACATTTCATTGTTTATTTTTTGTTCTTGCTTGTGATACTGATCATGGTACCCAAGAACACCCATGACGATTGCCAGTTCTAAATGTTCGAAATTACGAGAGTTCAAAAATTTCAGGGTCACACATGAAAAAAGAAAGAATGAAAAATGAACTGGGCATTAAGTTCATCTTTTTTACTTTCTGAGCATGCCGTTTGGTTGGAAAAAAAAACTTACTAGCATCATGTCTTGTGGTTTTGTCGTAGTGTGGGAGGAACTGGATTACCGAATCTGAGTAGCTAGGGCATATTGAGCCTGGGAATTTGATTCCGTCTGGTACATGTGATGTCTCACGGTTCAAAATGGGCAATGCAGCATCCACTGGTCCCAGATGAGTGTAGGTTCTAGTGCAGTCTTGATGCAATGCAACCGATGCCCAGAGCTAGTACACAGCATCTTTGGGTGCATGCTTTGTTAACAATGCAGCACAAAAACTTTTTAAAAGAGAAATGCCAGGATTTGAGCCATGGGTATTCAAAATTTGGAATGCTCAAAAAACTTTTTGGTCAGCCTAAATTATGTTTTCATAATGCATGATTAATAAGTATCAAAACACTGATATACTAAATGATCAACATATTAAAGTGTCAACATGTTACATAAATACTTAATTGAGTGGAAAGCTTCTTTTTCAGATCAATAAGAAGAGAGCTTACATTTACAGAGGGAAGCAGCCATTTTGCTCTGGTGGGCCTCTTTCCTGTTTAGATTGAGTCATAGTCTATTTTCTCTTTTTTTTCATACATATACACAAAAACACTATATATTTAATTGTTTTGTCCAAAATAATGGGTATTCAACTGAATACCCTTGAATCATAGTGGGCCGCCCCTACCCTACCTTTATGAGCATATTAGAAGGATATAGTCATATAGCCTACTTAACCAAGACATGAGTTATACTTAGTTGTTGCTGAAGTGCAAAAAAAGGGGTTATGATGGACGAGGTCATGCCAATTGGTACATAGAGTTCTTCCCAATTGTTCTAGGTTGGAATTAATTGCAAATTAAATTCCAAAATCTCCGATAAGAATTAGCAACACAAATTAACTACATATATACTACCACTACGGGAAACGCCTTATATGCCGTGTTGTGCCGCACTCTGTGCCATGTGTAATATATCGGGCACACGGCACAGAGGCAACTGTGTCGTGTGCTAGATATATTACACACGGCATAGACAAAGCACATGGCACAGCTGTTTGTGCCGTGTGCCGCCTCTCAGCACACGGCACAAATTACACTCGTGCCATGTGTCAAGCAGTGGCACACGGCACAAAAGTAACTCTGCCGTGTGTCAAACGGCGGACACACGGCACAGCTCACGCCGTCCGCGGTTTGACACGGTGGGCATTTGTGCCGTGTGTCTTTCTCGACACACGGCACAATAATTTTTTTTGCTTCTTTTCTTTGTCTATTATTTTATTTAGTATAGAGACTATATGTGGCACCCCGTGGTACAATGTTGTGCATTTTTTTGAAAATTTTGGTATATTTGGTGCATTTATTTCTTTATCGGTATTTTCTCGTGAAAATTAAAATTTGAACTTGAAGTGTTTGAAATATTTAAATATATTACAAACAAACTTTATATTCATGTTCGTAGGACCGATTTTAACGGTGCTGGCCCGTCTCCCTCCTTTTTTGTGCCGTGTGTTAGAAGGGCACACGGCACATTTGAGAATAATTGTGCTGTGTGCCCAACAAATTACACACGATACAAAAATTGTGCCGACTAGAAGGATGCCGTGTGCGTTGTGCCGTGTGTAAGTGCCGTGTGTTAAGTGGCTTGTGTCGTGTGCCTTGGGCACACGGCACACTACTGTTTTCCTGTAGTGTACTGGTAAATTTGTAGAATAAGATTTTGATGGTTGGGTAAGTCCTTTGGCTTCTTTAAACTAGTTCCGTTGTAAAGGGTTTTTGTCAACCGACTCTGAATGCCCTCCATCAAAATCCCTTCACAATGGTGTTTAATCTTAGAGTTGGTTTAAATGACTTCATGCATGAATCCTGGTTGATTACAATTGGTTTGACTTTTAGCCAATTCTTGATATTGAACTACCTCTATTCTGGGCAAGGTCATCATGTACCTATCGACAAGCGAGCCTTATCGATCTCATGAATGTCTGTTGCCTCCTGGTCCAGATTTTTCTTCCACTAGATTGTCTGTAGTGTCGTTCATTTAACTGTTTCTTAAACATAGAGGATTACTGGTAAAACAACAATATGTATGCTCTAAATTGGGATAAGTTGGCATTATAAGCTGGATTTTGATAATTGAGAAAATTCCATTTTACTCCCCCGAACAATCCATTTTGTCGAAATTACACCCTGAACAAAATCTTGGCTCACTTTACTCCCTCAAACAATTTTAGTTGGTACAATTTACTCCCTTATGTAATTTCTCTTTGTACGAGTTGAGTTTAATGCTCAAATTTTACACAACTATAGTTTTCATTGAACCTTACGTTAAAAAATATAATATATATTTTAAACATACTTTTTATAGTTTAATAGCATCAAATATCATCTAAATTATATAGTTCTAGAATTGTATACAAAATATTTAAAAAAAATGTAAAATATTTATTTTATGTAGAAAATACTATCTATCATCATGCAAAAGTTGAGCTTCAAATTCAAATCGTACAAAGCGAAACAAAAAAGAGAAATTGCATAAGGGAGTAAATTGAGCCAACTTAAATTGTTTGAGGGAGTAAATAATAATTTTGACATAGTGGATTGTTCGGGGAGTAAAATGGACTTTTCCCTTGATAATTTATGCCAACACTCCCTGTCTTCCTCCTGTGTACCATTTGGGGGAGCCAACTTTTGATGCTGCTCCGGCTTGCATCCTGTGTACCATTCGGTGCTTAGGCATGGCTTGTGGTCGCACCCAGATACTGTGCCCCTCCTCCATGGCAAGGATTGCCTATCGCCTCCACTGTTCGTAGCTCAAGGTGATGGGGATCCGGGTGGTGGACCCATGCTGGAACGCCGCATTGACGACACGCAAGATATGTGGAACTGGCAGATTGGGGTCTGGAAATGACTTTTATAGTAGTGAAAAACATAGAGTACACACAGCTTGCTAACTTTTGTTGAAAAACATAGTAATGAATTATTGGTGTATAATACCATTGTTTAGGACCAGAGTAGAAATTTAAAAATTAAGTCCCTAGTCCTGGGCAAAAACCTTTGGAGTTCAGGCGGAATGTTTTGTCCATACACAAGTTGTTTTTCTGATTTTTTTATATGTGTAATATGAAGTGACACAGTCATGATATTAAAACATTCCTTGGCAATCCTTATTTCACATCACTTATTACGACATAATGCTTCATTGGAATTACCCTTGGTGTGTCCCCTCTGTACGTAGTACTTGATTTTATTAGGCAGAGTGGTAACGAGACCTAGCTAGAGTAGGAGTTGTTCTTACGCCGCCTGAGCTCGTCGGACAACATCTTTGCAAAGCGTGTCAGAGCATCCTCGTTGGTGCCCTCACCCTCGACGGCCTCGTATATCCCAGTGTCAAAGTTCACCCTTGCCACCGGCTTCTTGAGAAGCTCTTTGCCGATCTCAATCAGCTTCTCCATGTTCTCCTTCGTCGCAATGTCTATGGATGATGTATCTCCCATCAGCGAGTCATCCTAACGTGTTGTTCATTTGCACAGCCACATGTTCATGTCATATATACGAGTTAAAGTTAAGGTTCATATATATACGTGGGGTGAACAAATGACTAATAGGTCGCACCTGTATGCGAAGGTAGTTATTCTCGCATTTGAGGGCCTCAAAGAGCACTCCAGCATGGATGTCAACCATGTCGGAGCTGGCATGAGAGAATATGTCAATAATTGGGGTGAATCCAGCATTATAGATCCACTGGATCACTCCCCATTTCGCGCACTGCAGTGCGGTGTACTGTTTTGCAAGCTTGGGCGCCCCGGTTCCAAGGGAGATGATGAGGTAGTGCCGGTTCTCCGTCGTCCTCCAGGAGGTGAAGTCCGGGTTCTTGCGGAGCAACTCCTTGGTGAGCATGGACATGGCGGCCATGGTGGGGTTGTTGGCCGCGACGCCACCATCGACGAGGTGGTACTCCCTGGACTCGCCGTTGGGGCCGTAAGTGGTGAAGCAATGAGCCGGGAAGTAGGTCGGTGCTGCCGATGTGCTGATACAGATGTCGGAGAGGTGGGCGTTCTTGAGCGGGTCAGACTTTGCCTCGTATGTGCAGAAGATGACCGGTTGCAGAAACCTGATGTCGAACGCCGGCACGATGATGTTGGTCACCGTCTCGGCCAAAGTCACGTCGCGGGTGAGGCTCCTGATCTTATCGTGAAGGAAGGCGCCGTCGTACTTGGGTCCCATCACCGCGGTGAACATGTTCACCATGCTTCTCAGGAACCTGATTCGGCTGCAACAGTATAAAAAATAAATTAAAGCTACAGCTGCAACACCCGTGATCTATTCATTCGTGCTGCGTAAACTGATGGTTGGGGTTTGTTTCAGAGATTCGTGACTATTACACAATTCCTTCCGCTTTGTGTCATAGTCATAATTCCCGGTTGTCTTGTACTATCAGCTAAAGCTAATTTCACTATCACGGCATGAGTTGTTCATGAGTAATATTGTGCCGCACTAATTAGAATCAGCTATTAGAAGAAAGTGATTTTTTTAAGAAAAGAAGAAACAAGAAAATGAATTGAGTACTGACGTGTGTAAGTATCCACAAAAGACGAAGGACCAAGGCATACTTTGTCTGAGGAAATATCTTGGGACCGTTCTCAAGGTAGAACTGGCTGATGTCCTCGGCGGCGAAGAGCGGCCGCCTGTCCTCGTTTGGCGTCGCCAGCATCGCCGTGATGAGCCCACCTGTGCTCGTCCCGGCAATCACATCAAAGTAATCTGCCACCCTTGCGTCCGGCCCGTCCAGCTCCTGCAAAATAATGAAATCGACGTGCAACAAAAATGTATACATATACCAAAGAAGACTACTTTTGATCGTGGTACCTTGAGCTTGGACTCGAGGCATGCGATGATGGTGGCCGGGATGAGTCCCCGGATGCCGCCGCCATCTATGCTCAGTACTGTGATCAGCTGCCGCGAGCTAGCGTTTGCTGCCTTGCCATGGTACCATCTGGAGTATCGGTGGCCCATGCGGGCCGCCGCAGCAGGCGTGAGGCGGCTGTTGCACATGCTGATGCACGAGGACAACGCCACCCCGGATACCATTGCCCCCCGTGACAGTGGCGAGCTCTGCGGCTTGCCGGAGCTGCTGATGCACTTGCCCATCTCGGGCACAGCAGCTGATGGTGCCGCGCTCGGAGGTCTTGCTAGTAGTAGATGGAATATATATTTGCCTGCCACAACTTGACTCAATCCACTCTCAGCGGCCGCTCCACTCTAAAAAGGGTGGAATATTGAGCCAACCTCTACTTCCCAAAATGTTGCCGGATGCCGGGACAACCTTATCCCACGGTTCTCTGCCTCTAATATTGAAAAGAGCGATTGTGAGCTATGCTTGGAAGTTGGTACCCTAGCTTCAATTATATATGAAGAGGTTGAGATAATGATTCCATGTAGGTCATATTTGGATCCCTCCAGTTTATAAGAAACTAGTTTCCAGAAATTACAAGGCCTCCAAACAAGGCAGTTTTTTTTTGCCAGTATATAGAAACCCATAATCTGGCCACCGAAGCCATGTAATACCAGTTTTTATCTAAAAATAGCAATTAACAGTTGTTTCTAGTTTCTAAAGTAGGGTCCAAAAAACTAAGAGGCCAGTCCTCGCGTCGCTCAAGTCGGGCGACTCGCCCGCCGCACCCCAGCCCCGACCACATCCTCGTCGCCGCCGGCTGCGACGCGTCCTCTCACCCGTTCTTCCCTGTGGTTCCTAGCTCCCCATCTGCAGCAAGGTCTCTTTCCCCAACTTCATCTTCTTGCTTGAGCTCCGGCCATGGAGGGTCGTCAAAGGGCGCGCATCGACCTTCCCCGGCTAGATCCGGCCTCCGGATGCCTGGATCTGGGCTCCCCAACGGGGCTGGCTCAACTCCGGGCTGGAACAATTGGAAGCCGGGTGCCTCCTCTCCGGCCAAATCTGGCCACCGGGAACTGCATCCGGTCCCTCCCTCGGGGAGACTTGTGGATCGGGCGGCCTCATGCCAGTACCCAGTGCGTCCCTTATGAGGCATGCTCGGGAGGAGGATGCCCCGTCGCCGGCGAGGGGTCACGTCTCTCCCATTAGTGGCCAAAAGGGGCCGCAGCAGCAACTGTGTGATTTCAATCGACGATTTGCTCCGGTGCAATCTTGGCGTCAGCTCTTTGTCGGTGTCGGCGACGCCTGAGGGTGCCGCACTTCTTGTTGGAGACGTCGCCGTGAGCTCTTTTCATTTTCTGCTGTGGTGTTCGTGAGGATGCAGACAATTGTGATGGTAAAGCTTGGGTGAAAACCTTGTGCTGGCAGGATGCTAGTGCAGGCAACGGCGACGCCTGTGGGCACCGATCCTCTCTCTGGAGACGTCGTTGCGAGTTCTTTACCAACTTGCGTGCCTCAACTCACCGCTGTGGCAACGGGCCTACAATGATCCATGTCTGATGCGTCCAATCCTTTCCCTCTTCAGTGGATCCAGCTCCACCCATACTGCTACTTGGGGCTGGCATTCTTGCAGGTGCTTGGTTTGTGTTGGTGCCTGACTTGAGTCCTTTTATGGCACCTCTGTTTTGCCGACAGGCTCCTTGCTAGTGCTGATATCAAATTATATGCTAGGTTGGTCCATGGTTTCTGACCTTCCCTCCTTGAAGGATTCCTCCCCTTCAAGGGCGTTGGATGGTGGTAAGTGGAGCCTTGATGTGCGGAGAAAGGTATTGCGGCTAGTTCGATGGGAGGTTGTTGTTTCCGATGAGCTTGTATCGGCGTATCTTCCCTTGCTCTTAGTCCCCATCATGTTGGAGTTACAGGGCAGCGTAGTTACGATGGGCGAAGTGGAAGTGCAATGGTTCCAGTAATTCGGCAAGCATGTTGTTCGGCAGCGGGGCTTAAGGCGGGCATTGGCTTCTTTTAAATGTGCAAGTTTAGGTCAAGTTCTTTGTATGGGTTTTGTGTGTCTTGTGTCCTTGTTCTTTTCTTTTCGTCCTTATATCCCTTTTGTGTATCTCTGTGATTGTGATCTATTTGTAATCTATGATTTTGCCACTTTTCAATGAAATGTTCAGGTCGGCCACGCGCCTACTGTAGTTGCCTAAAAAAAAGTAGGGTCCAAATAGGACCACTCACTTTTATTTATAAACCAATTTTTTTAGTAGTGAGCAGTTTTTTATGATATTATTCTTTGTTTTTGAGCAGTTTTACGATACACATTACTATCAGTAAAACATAGGTAGTACCCAGAAAGTATTATATTAATTGCCTATTTCTTTGGTTTATTTACGTTCCTTGCCATGAATAAATGGTAGTATTGTAATTTCTGCTTCTATTTCAGATATGTCGCTAGCCACACGCCCTTGGCGCCTGAACTGGACGTACCTCACCGACGCCCACCCACCCTAGCGCGTCCACGCACAAAGCCAACCTCTCATGGCACTCCCATCTCAACGTTGCCACTCACTAGGATGAGGATCCCTTTGGTAGAGCTTCAGTTCATGGAAAAAACAGCTTCAGCTCTAGATTATGGGTCAAAACAGCTTATCCGGCTTATTTCAGCTTATGCAGCTTATCCAGTCAAATCGTTTGGCAAAACAGCTTATCCTGTCTGTGAGTGTGAGCTGTGAAAAGCTGCTATTTCCATCTTCATCATCCTAGTATAAAAATGAAAACAGCTTACAACAGCTTATGCCCAAAAGCACTTCTTCCGACCTGCTCTTTGGTACAGCTTGACCTATAATCTAAAATTGAAGCTGCCAACCTCCCGCCTCAACGTAAGAAAACAATTTGCAAACTTTACCATTTTATGTTCCTGTTAATTTCCTAGTAAATTAAGTAATACTTTAGATTTAACGGTGGTACTAGTACTAGAAGGACATTTTACATATACCGCTAGATTATAAGTACTTGTAGTATTTTCAGTATTTACCGGTAGTAGTGTGTACCTTAAATGTGCTTTTTATATATCCCTTCGGTTGTGCATGCAATCGCCACCCTTGTTTGCCAGTTATTTGAGAAACAAACTAAATAAAATAAAAAAAATGAAAAATAAACTGGATATCGTTTTCATATTTTTATTTGCTGATGCATGGTGTCAGACTGAAAAAGGATATAATTCAAAGGATCATATCGTGTACATGAACACATGTACTCCCTCCATTCTGAAATTGATGTTGTTGACCTTTTTAGTAATTTTTACCATTTGTGTTATTGAAAAATTATAAAACTTTATCATAGATTTTGTTACAATTTATTTCATCATTTAAGAAATTTGCAAGGCAGTTTATAACTTTACATATTTGGATAAATATTTTGAATAAAAAGAATGGTCAAACATAATAAAAATTTAATCACAACATCAATTTTAGAACGAAGTTGTACATAACTTGAACTGGCTAACTCAGATGGCAGTCGGATCACCCACTTGGTTGGATTCAACGGCATACTCTCCTATTGTAATTTCTGCTTCTAATCCGCATGTGTGGCCAGTCGCGACGACCCGCCCACCACAGCGCTTGCATCTCTCACCACCGCCTCCCTATGCACAAAGCCAACCTCATGGCACACTCGCATCTCCACGTTGCCCCTCGCTTAAATCCTGATTGCGACTTCTGACCCAGCTGTGCCGCTAGCTCCTGCCTCAACTTAAGAAAACTATTTACAAAATTTACCATTTTATTTTCCCAATAACTCCCTAGTGAATTGAATACTACATTAGATTAATGGTGGTTTTAGTACTAGAAGGACATTTCATCTATACCGTTAGATTATAAGTACTGGCAGTATTTAGTGGTATTACCGGTAGTAATGTGTACCTTAGACGTGCTCCCCCGCGCGCGCGCTTGTGCATGCACTCGTGACTCTTATTTGCCAGTTATTTTAGAAACAAACTAAATAAAATAAAATAGAAATGAAAAACTGGATATTGTTTTCATCTTTTTATCTGCGGATGCACGGCGCCCGACTGAAAAGGACATATATAGTTGAAAGGATCCTGTCGTGTGCATGAACACGTCTCAAAATTTTCTTTTGAGAATATGAACACGGATACATAACTTGAACTGGTTAACTCAGTTGCGAGTTTTTTTTTATAAAGGTAGGATTATATTAATTAGCGGAATCAGGGGATTACATGGGCACCTATGAGCAAGGTGCTAGCAACACTGCTCAACAGCAGCAAAAGACAGCAGTACACACGCAGATCTAAATTCAGAACCAGACGATCCTGCAAAAAGTACAACACGAGTATACAGCAATTATGTCCAGCTCGATGGTAGCGAGGTCGTTGGCGTAGCTCCGGCGGCATCGGCGGTCGGAAGACGGCCGGACGGAGCGGCATCCACGGCATCTGTGGAGGTTGATGTAGGAGCGCAATACCGGCGTGAAAGCTCGTCATCGGTGGCTGAGATATGGTTGAAAAAGCACCGAGACGCATAAGGGCGGAATCGCTAACTCCCGGGGTGAGTGGAGCTAGGCCTTCGTTCTCAAGACCAAGTCGAGCTTGGCGTTTAGGTTTGGATGCTGCTGCATCACGGAGTTGAGTGGAGCCCACCGGGGGCCCGATCCACCAACAGCCCGCAGAGGCCCGATGCGGGTCGAGCCAGGGCACAGCCCAACCCACGAAGACCGAAGCCAGCCCTAGCGATGGGCTTTGGCTCGGTGGCGCAGGGCGGCGGCTATTGCCGTGGAAGGAGCGGCAGCTAGGAGGCCGTCGAGGTGGCCTCCTCGGCGGCGCCAAAACCGCCGGCGCCCGCCGGTCTGCCGTGGAGGTCTCCCGCGGCGGCGGCGCCGCAGCGGCCGAACAGCGAGCTCGGCGGCGCAAGGGAAGAGGCTGCGGATCCGAGCGGAGGGCCCCGGATCCGGGCTCGGGCGACTCGGATCCGGCGGAAGAGGCCGGGAGCAGGCGGTGGGTGGATCTGGTGGAGTGATGGGGAGGGGAAGATGGGGATGGGGTGCCCGGGTGGAGGGGGAAGGGCGGCGGCGCCATCTCCGTGGCGGGACGCACCGGATCTCTCGGCCGGAGGCCATTAATCCGGCGAGAGGAAGCCGAAGGAGGTGAGGACCGCCATGGAGAGGAATGGGAATGGAAAGGGAAGCGCGATGACCTATAGCTACTTTATTCGGGCTCACCTTCAAATCCGGCCGGGCAACGACGAAGCACGTCGCGAGCCGAAGGCTAGCGCGACGGTGACGAAGAAAATCGACCGGCGAAGGTGGCGGCGGCGGCATGAAGCCCACCGAGACATACTTGCAAGAACATTAGGAACCTAAACTACCGGGAGAGGGGCTTCCCTCTCCTAACCACCACCGGCGAGCCGGAGGGGAGAGGAGGGGGCCCGGCGGCGGCGGCGGTGAAGCTAGGGTTCGCGGGCGAGGTTGGAGAGGAGCGATGTGGGGCGTCTACTAGTACCAAAGTTATTTTTGACTTAACTCGGTTGCGAGTTGGATCAGCCTCCTAGTTGGATTCGACGACATCCTCTCCTGGCCTCCTTGTGTCTTAGCATCTTCCTTGTCACAGAATATGGCACCCCAATCTTCCTTGAACTCCCCGGCGATTCCCGATCCTAGCGGCAATGAAGGTCTCATCGACGAGCACACAGCCCTTGGTCTCGAGCTGGAGGCGCATCCACGCCTGGAACTTCTCGAGGTTGTTGCCGTTGACCCTGTATCGCTCGCCGATGTTGCGCATGAGCTGCCTCTCCTCCTCCAGGAACTCGGGAGTGTAAATTTCATCCCGATCGGGGTCGTTGATCATCCGGTTGTAGTACTCGTCGGGGTGCTCCTCGAGCACCCTCCTCTTCCGGGACAGGACCGCCCGGACGTAGTGCGCGGGCACCTGGAACAGCTGCCCGGGAACCCCTTCCCGATACCGGCGTCCTCGACAGTGCACCGGGTCGCGCCGCACCGGATGGACACCACCGGGCCGCGCCACGCCGGGAGGGAGGCCGGTGGCGTCACGCATGGGAGGAGCCCACCGGGTCATGCCACCGTGCCGCTGCTACACGTGAGGGAGAGCCGGCGGGAGGGGACCGGTGGGGAGGGGTCGCACGGGAGGGGGCCGACGGGGAGAGGTCGGCGGGACGCAGCCGTCGGGAGGAGGCTGGCGGGAGGGACCGACAGGGAGTTCGAGAGAGAGAGAGAGAGAGAGAGAGAGAGACCTTGGTCTTCGGGTGACAATAATGGCGCTCTTCGGGTAACAATAGTGGCGGTTTTTTTAAATGTCCGCCACTATGATATAAATAGCGTCCATCACTATAGATGATTATTGTAGTAGTGATAGCTATGTTTATCTAAACTTATTACTCTCATCACTATTTACTCATGCATGTATGAAATTGTGCCTCTCTCTCTCTATATATATATATATCTCATAGGTGAGCATTAAGACTGAAATGCAAAATATGTTAGCTGGTTTGATTATCTAATTATTGTCACAAATCACAGGTTATTATTTCAATCATCTGTAGTGTCTATAGCTTCATCAATTCTCTTAGATAACAATAATATGTAGTGCACTTTTACTGGGTAGTTCTGTCAGCTTCTTCAGAAGTTATTCAAACTAATTTTTGAATGATGTTAATACATGACAACGAGAAAAAGTTCTGGATAAAGAAAACAGCAGTCCTGAATGAAAATATCAAATTCCCTTTGACCTATTATTATCCTCATAAAAGTAATATTCAATCGGGATGGGATTTTCCCTGGCATTGGGTTGTTTCGAAGCAACATACTTTTCAGTTTTTTTCCTAATGTGAACCCTACATGTGTCTCAGCAGTTGCCACAATGAGGTTATCAAAAACGTTCGGTGGTCCAACCACCGTTTCATTCTTCCTTGCTATGTGAGGTCATGAAAGTTAATCTCACATAGACCTATTCCTAGGTTTCACATTCGAGTTATCAACAACCAAAATTACTCAGGGTCAAACAAAGATTTCATCCACGGGTTTTTGGATCGCAACACCTCGGCGATTCCGAGAGCGAAAGCGATCCTGGCCTAGGTCGACCTCTCCGGTGAGATCTAGGAAGCCTCATCGACGGCCACCGCGGCCCCGATGCCCACGCCCCGTCACCGACGGCCAGTCATCGATGGCCACCACAAATCGACGGTTAGCTGCTCCTACATCGTCGACCACAATAACCTAGTTTTCCCCACTAGGGTTTAGCGCCACCTAGGTCTAGTGTTGGGATAGTCGGTTTGTGCTTGAGCAATTCGTTGGCTCAAATGCACTTCTCTCGCTTCGCAGCCACCCGTGTAATGGCGGCGCCGAGCGAAAGTTTGGCGGGGAGGGTAGACTCCCCGACAATGTCAACCCGGATCCTAGCGTCATCGATCTACTCCAAAATTTGCGCTTGACGGCAGACGAAGGTGCAGTGGCAGAGTTTAGCGATGATGAGGATGAGGGTATGGAGGAGGTGAAGGCAGGGGCGCTGGTAGGGAAGGTTCTTAGCCCTTCGGTGTTACATGCCACGACGATTAGAGCGGCCATGAAACCGACGTGGGGCAATCCACAAGGGCCGAGAGTCCGCTCGAACGGGGAGAAGTTTGCTAATCTGTTTCTAGCAGAGTTTGGTGATCAGTTTGGTATGGAACGTGCTCTAGCTAGATCTCCATGGATAGTTGGAAAACATGTTGTAATCTTGTAGGATTACAATGAAAGGCTGAGCGCATCCGAGATTTGTTTTGACAGGATGGAAATTTGGGCTAGGATACTCAATCTTCCTCTTGGATGGATGAACGATGAAAAAGGCCCTAGGGCTATGGGTCTACTAGGTTCTCGGGTAAAGATGGATGTTGATACCGATGGTAAGGCAAGAGGCACGTTTTTACGTGCGCGAGTGGCTATAGAGATTGAAAAACCCATTAAAAGGGGGTGCTACTTAGGATGAGCAGGAAAGAGGAGCCCCGCCGGTTTGAAGCACGAGTATGAGGGTCTCCCGTTCTACAGTTTTTCTTGTGGAATCATTGGCCATTCGGAATTGGAGTGCTCTACACCAGCGCAGAGGAACAATCAGGGAAAGTTGCCATATGATTTACAGCTACGTGCATCAGAAGAGCGAAGAAAGAAATTGCAAGGATTTGCCGACGCTGCATCAGCGACCTATGGTAGTGGCTCTTCCTATGGCTCCAAAGCTTCTCGTAGTGGTCCGGGTAAAACGCAAGATCGTAGAAAGAAATCGAGACAGTGATGTGAAGGCTTCTTCTTCGATGGGGCGTGCTTCGGAGGACGTGGAAGACAGTGAGGAACTCTTGTCGTCGGTGAAACAACCAATCTATGAGGGTAAAAACACGCCCTCCGGAAGGAACTTGCGGGCGTGAGATTTTTTGGAAACTAAAAAAGAAACTCGTTTAGGGGTGAAGAAGAGGAAGCCTAAGGGTTCCGTAGCAACTAACTCAAAGGCTCCGGACTCGAACCTTCCACCCGCCGACATGACGGCCATTGTTCTAGTTTGGCTAGTTTATAGCAGAGTGAACCAGCTTGGGGGTGGAGAGTACGAGGGCACTCCCTCGGACGACCTACTCAAGAAGCAGAAGCATGCAGAAGACACACAACATCCAAGATCGGCGGCGGCTGCGGGAGGCGGTCCCCGCCGAGCACAATGAAAATCTTATGTTTGAACTGTCGGGTCCGGGGTGACCCGAGGCAGTTCAAGAAGTGCATAGCCTGTGTGAGCTACACCGCCCTACTCTTGTGTTTCTCTCGGAAACACGTCTCTTCGACAATAGTGTGGATGGTCTTTTGACATCACTTGGTTTTGCAAATGGTTTGGGTGTTGGCAGTGTCGGGAGAGGTGGTGGTTTAGCTTTGATCTGAACAAGAGAGGTTGGCATAAAGCTCCTGAGCCTGGACAAACTTCACATTGATGTGGTGGTCTTGGATCGGGATACGAGTGAGGAAAAATGGAGGTTCACCGGATTCTATGGCGAGGCGCAGAGGAACTCCGCTATCAAAGCTGGGAGTGTCCGGAACTGCTAAAGGCAAGGAGCAATCTCCCATGGTTATGCGCATGCGATTTTAATGAATGCCTAGATACTGGTGAGCAGTTTGGTCGAGCTGGCAGAATAGAACGACAGATGGACGGTTTTCGTGATGCTGTGTCGGACTGCGAGCTTATTGATTTGGGTTTCATTGGGCTGCCGTTTACATGGGATAATAGGCAACAAGGAACCGAGAATGTCAAGGCCAGATTAGATCGTGGCTTAGCCATGGCAACGTTTCTGGACTTGTATGACGAGGTCAATGTCCGGCACGTTGAAACAACGGAATCAGATCAATGTAGCCTGGTTCTAGAATGTCCGGGTATCTCGGCTTGCAGAAATAATAGGAAAAGAACCTTTAGATATGAGAATATGTGGCGTCGCCATGCGGGGTATATGTTGGTCATTAGAGATGCATGGTCTGACAGTGAAGAGATTGCTGATCTGGACTCTACAGCTACAGTTGGGTAGACTGCAAAAGATAACTACAAGCTTGGGATATGAACGTGTTTGGCTCGGTGAGGAAGTCACCGGCAAGGATGCGGAAAGAACCGGAGTCCGAAAGAGGGAGGTCTATTGGCAGTGGCCCATCAAGAAGGGAACGATACCTAATGGCAAAAATCTCAGAGTTGCTATCAAGGGAGGAGGCTATGGAAAAGCAGAGGTCATGCATCGACCGGCTAAAAGATGGAGATCGGAACACAGCCATGTTCCAAGCTAAGTCACGGGAGAGAGTGAAGCGAAAAAAAATTCTGCATTGAGGAGAGGGGATGGCACAATTGCCACAACAAGTGAAGATATCGAGAGTGAAGCTGTTCGATTCTACAAGAACCTTTTTACAGCACAACCAGAACTTCATCCGGAGGAAATATGTGTGCATGTCCCTCGTATAGTGTCAGATGACATGAACTCGAGATTAAGGAGACCTTACACAACAGCTGAAGAGGAACGGGCCTTGATCATGATGGGTGCGAACAAGGAACTTGGACTGGACGGCTTCACAGCGGGTTTCTATCAACTCCATTGGGAGATTCTGGGCCCGAGTGTCTCCGCAGCAGTGCTAGATTTTTTGAATGGTGGTATGCTACCGAATGGGGTGAATAATACTACTATTATCTTGATTCCAAAGACAAGAAACCCAGGAGATGAAGGAATATAGACCCATATCTTTGTACAAGTTATCTACAAGATTTGTTCCAAAGTCTTAGCGTTGCGTTTACGGGAGTTTTTGGTTGAAATTATTGCAGAGGAACAAAGCGCGTTTGTTCCAGGTCGTCTGATATCGGACAATGTCCTGATTGCTTATGAGTGTATACACTATCTGAAAAGGAAAAAGGGAAATACTGGGGCATGTGCAACTAAATTGGACATGGCCAAAGCTTATGACCGAGGCAAATGTCATTATTTATAGGAAATCATGCTCAAGTTTGGCTTTCATGCTGCGTTTGTCCATCTGGTAATGAGGTGTGTTTCATCGGTCTCTTTCTCTATAAAAATTAATGGTGCTCTTTCGGAAAGCTTCAGACCGACGAGAGGCATTAGGCAGGGAGACCCAATATCTCCTTATCTCGTCTTACTTTGTTCGGCAGGTTTATCATGTCTCCTCAAATCAGTCGGCCCAGTGCATCTGTCCCGAGGGGTTAGAGTTGGCATTCACGCCCCATGGATTCTGCACCTTTTTTTTTGTGGATGATAGTATCGTTTTTCTCGAAGCATCACAAAGAGGGGCTGAAAGACTGAGGGATCTCTTGGAAACTTACAGCCGAGGATCTGGTCAGATGGTAAACCGGGATAAGTCTGCTATTTTTTTCAGTAAGAACTGTAATGAGGATATGAAAGTGGCAGTAAAGGCGGGGCTTGATATTCAGTAGGAAGCCCTCGAAGAGAAGTATTTAGGTCTGCCCACAAAAATACGGCGTGCATCCAAGGATTGCTTTGAATATATACCATCAAAAGTGAAAGGATTGATAGGGGGTGGAGTGGTCGGGAAGCTAGCTGTGTAGGAAGAGAGGTGCTTATCAAATCAGTAGCACAAGCAGTCCCAACTTATTCCATGAGCTGCTTCCTTCTCCCTATGGGTACATGCAAGAAAATGAGAACGACCATCTCTAACTATTGGTGGGGCGGTTCGTCAGATAACAGTACATTTGCATTGGCAGAAATGGAAAGATCTGGTACAGCAAAAAAAGACTGGAGGTATGCGCTTCCGGGACTTAGACCCTGTTCGTTTCCTGCCCTCTAAAATTTAACACTGTCACATCAAAGATAATCTTACTATTTATGAATATTTTGATCAATTTAATGATAAAACCCTTTTGATAGATTGGTGCTAATTTTTTAGATGAATCTAACGAGCTTAATTAATCTATGTTTTGCTAAAGTGATGCTACAATAACCGTCTTCTAATCATGACTTAATTAACCTCATTAGATTTGTCTCGTAAATTTCTAGGGGCTTGTAATTTATTTTATAATTAAACTTTATTTAGTACTGATAAATAGTAAATGGAAACGAACACACCCTTAAGAACTTTCAACATTGCTCTTCTTGGTAAGCAGGGTTGGCGATCGTCACACCCGGTTTTAACGACCAAAACCGAATGCATCCGTATGCGTGCCCGGGAACAAGTTTTCACGCACACAGGACAAATAATGTGATAAAAGAACAATGTCTTTAATAAATCGAATACTTACATCGATATTGTCTCAAAGGACTAAATACAATATACGCTAGCGGAAGACTCCATAACACCACGGGCAATCGACCGGGGTTTCGCACGCCTAGACCCTTCTCATCGGTGGTCTTCTCCATCTTCCGAGCAGCAGTAGTTGGTAGCAAAAAGGAAATAGCAAGAGTGAGTACATGTCGTACTCAAGCAAGTGTGGGAATACATGACATGTAAGCTGAATGAAAGGAAGGCTAACACATGGTTTGCATCGAAAGCACCTACACTAGTCAAGTTATTTTAAGCAACCTATTTACTAAGTGAATATGAACCAACAGGCTACCCCACTCGTCAACCATCGCAAGCTACCTCGCTTGCAGCAAACCACACTACAGAGTTACCCCGCTCGTAGCAAAACAAACTACAAGGTTACCCCGCCTGTAGCCAACCACACTACGAGGTTACCCCGCTCGTAGCTCACCTCACTACAAGTTACCCCGCTTGTAGCTACCAAAGGGTTACCCCACCCAAACCATCCCTCTAGTTCTCGTGAGGATCCAGGCCGTTCGTGACCGTGAACACGGCTGTTATAACAGCTTTACACTCTGCAGAGGTGGCACAACTTTACCCACTGGTCGGTGATTCCATCACCCGTCGGTGACTAAAACCTCCATTATACCAAGCACACTTCCTTAGGTGTGAGGCCAAGAGATCACCGCAAGGTCTTTCAAAGGGCTTCCCAGCTTGCAAAACGCCCATGCTAAGGTTTCACCGCCGTAAAAGTGACGCATCACCCGGAGGCCCCCTCTTGCACCGTGGCTTGAAGTACTCGCCTTTCCTCGCCCGAATCCGTAAGACACCTTCTTCCTTCATCCTTCCTCGACGCCCGCAAAGCCGGGAAGTTACCTTGGTACTAAACCTTACCTACCCATTATCAGCCCCGTGCTTTGTGCGGAAGTCCCGGGTTGCCGCTCCAAGAACCGGTCCTTATGATCCCAAACAGGTACCACCACACCCAACAAGTGTGCACCGGCACCATCATCGACAATCCTCCCGTCGGGATCACCTAAGTTCCATGTTGCTAAAAAGCATTACCAGCTTCTTGATCATTATGTTCAAGTGGATACTTAATCAAGATTAGCATTTAATTCAGTTGTAAACCCCATTGTGAGCATGCTAAGCAATGACGTACCCATACTATAACACTACACCCAAAACCAAGGCGACAAGGAAAATAGTATGGAACAGGATATGACACAATAGGATTCAAATTAAATGCAATGCATAAAAAGTAAATTTAGATAGTAAAGAAGTAGGCTCAATGTGCATCAAGGACACTTGCCTCGTTTCCCTTTGCTGCTGCTCATGTCTTCCCTTTGCTCTTGAGTTCTTCGCAAAATACGTTCTTCTATTTAACGTCACAACGACACAAAACATGCAAGAAACAAGCATACAAGAAAACTAAGAAACAGTACAACAAACAATACCTAATTACTATGAAAATAATACTAATAAATAGTACTCGTCGCTATGATCGCGTGAGCGCAAGAATCGGCTTAATCGGAGTCACGGGTGAAAAGTTATGAGCATTTAAAGTTCTAGGGTTTAAAACGTAAAACGACAAATTAAGGACCATTTTGTAAATATGGAAAAGTTCAATGGCTAGAGTGTAAAAAGGTTAAGGTCTAAAAATATAAGTTAATAAAACATCAAGGTTCATTTTGCAAAAGAACATGATCTAAGGTGGTTTGAGGAAACAAAGGTAAACGTAATTTAGTAAAAGAGTAGGGGTGTTTCGTAAAAAGGCCATAATTGAAACATTGAAATAAATATGGCTTAAGGACTTAAAAATAGTTTAACAATTAGTTAAAAGTCTTAATCGGAAAAGATTAGTTCGAAAACGAACTAAAACGAAGACTAGGGTGTCTTTTATAAAATAAAGGGCATAAACGTAATTAACTATAGATTTAGGGGCTAACATGTAAATTTACCTAGTCACAAAATATACGTTCGTATAATTAACAAACTACAAGAGTTGATTTACAAAGTCTATAGTCCTAGCAGGGATTAAAACAGAATTAAAATAAAGACTCGTGGTTGGATTTTATAAATAAAAGGATCTAATCGTTAATTTACAAAACTATAAGGGCCTATATGCAAAATAGCCAAGCCCAGGGACCTATTCGTAATTTTCAAAAAGTATTGGGACAAAAATGTAAAAGTTCAGTGGCTGAAATATAATTTATGAAAAACCCGGGGTTGTTTTTGTAAAAGTGTCTGACCTAAACATAAATAAATATAACCGCGGGGTTTTATTTGTAAAACTACCATTTAATCGGGAACCAGGGGCTTAAACATAATTAAAAAAAAACAAGGGGAGTTTATGTAAAAACAGAGGGTGTAGTTGTGATTATATTAAACTACGGGGCCTACGTGTAAATCTACCAATTACCAGGATTAATGAATTATTTTTAAATGGGAAAATCCGTAGACCACGTCCACGGATCCGTAGACCGGCTTAGGACCACCGGTCCATAGTCCACGGTGGACCGATCTCATAACGGTTCGGGGCGATCTAATCCTAGCCACGGATGCTCGATCCGACGGCCCGGATTACTCCGGACCCGGATGGGGTCGCCGGCGGCGGCAGCGCGGTGGTGCTCCATGGAAGCTCGTCGGAGCTCGCTCGATCTCCGGCCGGGGAGCTCGGATTCTCGCCGTGGTTAGTCCGGAAGAGAGAGGAGAGGGCAGGGATCCTCACCACGGCGTCGCGCGGGGTGGAGATGGCCGGAGACGGGTCCGTGACGGCGAGGGAGGAAGGCGGGGCTTCGGCGACGTCGGGCGGCGCTCCGGTCATCGGATGGGCGTCGCACGTGCACCGGCGGGGGCGTCGCGGCGTCGTGGAGCTAGGCGTAGGGTCTTCGGGTTCCCGCGCGGCTTCTCGCGACGGCTCGTCGGAGCTCCGAGGAGGCGACAATGGAGGCGGCGGCGGCGCACGGCTTAGTGCACGGGGCGGCGATTTCGTCGAAAAGGGGGCACGCGGGTGCGGCTAGCTATTTAAGGGGCACGACGGTCCGATTGCGTGGCGCGCACGCCGAGGCAACGGCGGCGGCGGGTGACACGGCTAGGGTTCCGGTGGGCTCGTGCGGGCCTGGGTCGTGGGATGCGGTTGGGCTGCGGGGGCTAATGGGATTCGGGCTGGTGCGGAGCGAGCCGAAACAGATAGAACAGAGAGAGGGGTTTGGGCCTTGAGAGGAAACGGCCCAAGAACCAAATTCGTTTTCTTTTTCTTTTTATCTTACTAGTCTCTATTCCTATTAGCCAACAAAAATGCAATTGATTCTATTCGAATTTTCAAATGAATATTCACACAATAAAGATCAAATGTAACAAATCAACATGCATGCATTTCAGCCGTAATATAACCTATATTAATTAATTAAATTTAGAAAATAAATGGCTTTTGCATAAAAGGGTTTATAAATTGTCTTTTTAAAGCCAATCTTTAATCAACTAAAGACAAACATTTTAATTGTTTGGAATTACCTTGGAGCCAAAACAAAATAAAATACTTTAAACAAAAATAAATATTATTTCATAAGTTCTTTTATAAACCCCATGTATGGATAAAAGAAACTAGTTTTCGTAGATCTATTTCATTTATTAAGTAAACATTTGCATAAATCAAATACATTTATTTGATAAGCCTTTTTGACCCATTTAGAGTATTTAACTATAAATCAAAAATAAAGTATCTCTCAAAGCAAAATCCTTTATAAATCCAACTTTATTTATTTTCGAAAGTAGCTCCTTTTTCTCACATGAAATGATAAAGCTCTCATGTGGTTTTCAAAGTGAAATACCTTGTATAAGATAATGCCTTTTGAAATAAACTTATTTTCATAAATCAAATATAATTGTTTATTAATTTATTTTCATCAATCATTTTCTTAAAATAGATTATCTTCATAAATCAAAAATATTTCTTGAATAAATGTTTCTCTTTTTCCTACAAAGGGAAAATACCTCGTTTAAAATATTGTGTTCCAAAATAATATAAATTCGTAAATCAAAGATGTATTTTTTTAATAAGTCGTTTTCATAATCCAAAACAAAACATATGTTCGTTTGGAAAAATTCATTATTGAAACTTTACAAACCAAAATAATTGTTTGTGTTTAAAAGATAATCTCTTCCTCGTAAACAAGAAAGAAAGCAAAATACATTTATAATATTATCCTTTAGATAATATTTAAATATGCTTTAAAAAGTTTTAAAAATTTTGTGAATTTCATGCACATCCCGAATTCGAAATTCGGGGTGTTACAAGGCTACCCCTTAACAGGAATCTCGTCCCGAGATTCGGCGTGGCTAGCAAGAAATTTTAGGTGGGTGATCTTTTCCTAACGGAATCTAGGGCTTCACACTCGATTGTACACGTCCGTCGTGACTTTTCCAACATCCAACGGTCTTGTATCCATACGTCTTACTCTCATCGTATATGACGCATTTCTTAAGATTCCATTCCGAATAGATGGTGTTGATCTCTATCCTCGTAAATAGACGTAGCCGTCAAAGAACAACGACATTACCATTCCATATTCTCCAAGGTAAATATCACTTAATCGTAAGGGCTCATTGTCTTGATAACATTATTCAAACGACTCAACAACCATAATACTTGGAAAAATTAAACAAACTACCGACAAAATACTATTGCCCTCTTGATCGGAAATCCATTGAGCAGCACTGGATTTGCACTTCTTCATGGGTGGGAATTCTTTACTTGCCTCTTGTTGCATGTGTTGGAACCTCTTGGACTAGGATGACACATCTGCTCGCGGGAGTTGACGGCGTCGTGTTGTGGTGGCTATCGATATTCCCTTTTGTTGGTACTTGGGACACTCATTAACATAGTGTCCTTCCTCTTCGCAACGGTAACAAATCCCACGCTTCGGGACGACTTGAGCTTTATCGGATTCTTCGAGCTTCACACCGAGTCGAGAAGATTCGGGGTGTATACCGTAGGTTGAGGGGCGATCATCTAGTGAACAACGGCTCATTGCGTGACTAAGCGTTTCGGTTTCCACCGCCTCATGAACAACCAAGATCCAAGTTCGGTGGAGTAAGTTTTCTCTTTGGACACTTATCAAGCATAATGGCCGTATTGCTCACAACCGAAGCACATTATATCCTTCTTTGGGCAAGGCTCAAAGTAATGACCACGTTTTCCACATAGTGAGCATTGACTTTCTCCAACTACGGGCCTTCGGGAATATCCATTGAAATTACCCTTTCGGAACTCATCTCCCTTGAGGTTTGATATGGCATCATAGGCCTACTCAGGGTGACTTGAAGAAAACATGGGCGACCGCGGCGTTTACAGCAATAGCAAGCTTCACGGACTCGGAGTTCTTGTAGCGCCGATCCGAAGTTTCAGTACCGCTATCCGACTTGAGCTTCCTCTTCTTTCTTGACATGCTCCCTTCGTCCATGGTTAATACCTCCGAAGTTGTTCTGTTGGTCATTAGGAACAGGTCGTGACCTCTTCCTTGGGAAAATACCAATCATGTTGTCCTTGCTTGAAGCTAGTGAAGGGGAGGATGAACTCGTCATGGATGTTGTTCTCCTCGTAATTAAGGCTACTAGCGACGGTTCGAATTATTGGGTTCATCATCCGAGAAAGTAGATTCGTTTTGGGCATAAGAGGAGAGAATAGAGAATGGGGTCCGGAAAAGAACGAGGAATAACGAAACTAAATACCCATTAATGCAAAACAATTGATGTACCGACAAAGCTAAAAACTTTGCAACACACCTTCAGACAATCAAAGATCCAACTCAAAACAAGACACACCAGAAATCAAACACTTAACCTAAATTGCACATCGACTCGACGTTCTAATAAACGTTTAACCGCTAAAGGGCACTACTACTAATCCTCCTCATCTTGGTTTGGTACAACGTAGGTCGGGAAGCGCGACTTGCAATCTTCCGTGGAGGTGATTCAGGTGCCTCTTCTTCAAATTCTTCATCCGAGGACAACTCCAATTCTTCGGTAGATGACGCTTCAGCCTTGCGGTTAATCCTCATAGCCTCGGTGTACTTTTCATGCCAAAAGTCCACTTCTTCCGCATTTGCATCCAACTCTTTCGTGAGTACCTTGGCGAGAGCCACTTGCTTCTTAAGCTTCCAATTTCCTTGTTCCTCCACCGGGTCTACGTGGATGTAGGTGGATCCGCTTGCTCGTTGAGGGAAATGAGCATACTCGGTATCTTCCAAATAAGCACGGACCTTGAGCGAGTAACCAGGATGGCTTGGCGAGCAGCATCACGAATTCCAGCAAAGAAACTTCTCCTCGGGGCAATGGCTTTGTGAGTCCTCTCAATCTCATGAGCTCCTTCAATAGGTTCTCGTGCATAGATGAGCACATGGACGTCCCAATGTGGCACCGATCCTTCAATGACTTCTCTAGCTCCAAAATACTTTGGTGGCTTCACGTATCCTATTTCTTGCAAGCATCTCCCAAAGCATGTTAGGAAGTCTCCCAAGCACTTAGTCCATCACTCTCAAACTCACGAACCTCTTGATATGGTAGTGGAACTTCCATCATTTCTGGTTCCACTTCTTCCTCGCCATTGCTAGGGACGATCTTAGGAGCATGGCTGAAACTGCAGCTTGCGATCGACGGTCTTGGCTAGGGCCAGCTATAAAATGTTTGGAACAAAATAGACTTAACAAAATGAGACAAAAAGCAAGAAATTGTTTGAGCAAGGAATGACACTAGAGTGAGAGAATCCTAAGAAAGAATTTGTAGGAAAGAAATGAAGAATTTTTCCAACATAGTTTTTATCTCAAAACAAACTACTCGTAGAAGCGACAGATCCTTCCTAGGCTTGCATCCTACGATTGATAAGGCGTACGTCCTACGGTCGACACGGCGTACGTCCTACGGTCGACAAGGCTCGATACCACTTTTGTCACACCCGGTTTTAACGACCAAAACCGAATGCATCCGTATGCGTGCCCAGGAACAAGTTTTCACGCACACAGGACAAATAATGTGATAAAAGAACAATGTCTTTAATAAATCGAATACTTACATCGATATTGTCTCAAAGGACTAAATACAATATACGCTAGCGGAAGACTCCATAACACCACAGGCAATCGACCGGGGTTTCGCACGCCTAGACCCTTCTCATCGGTGGTCTTCTCCATCTTCCGAGCAGCAGTAGTTGGTAGCAAAAAGGAAATAGCAAGAGTGAGTACATGTCGTACTCAGCAAGTGTGGGAATACATGACATGTAAGCTGAATGAAAGGAAGGCTAACACATGGTTTGCATCGTAAAGCACCTACACTAGTCAAGTTATTTTAAGCAACCTATTTACTAAGTGAATATGAACCAACAAGCTACCCCACTCGTCAACCATCGCAAGCTACCTCGCTTGCAGCAAACCACACTACAGAGTTACCCCGCCCGTAGCAAAACAAACTACAAGTTACCCCGCTCGTAGCCAACCACACTACAGGTTACCCCGCCCGTAGCTCACCTCACTACAAGTTACCCCGCTTGTAGCTACCAAAGGGTTACCCCACCCAAACCATCCCTCTAGTTCTCGTGAGGATCCAGGCCGTTCGTGACCGTGAACACGGCCGTTATAACAGCTTTACACTCGCAGAGGTGGCACAACTTTACCCACGTGTCGGTGATTCCATCACCCGTCGGTGACTAAAACCTCCATTATACCAAGCACACTTCCTTAGGTGTGAGGCCAAGAGATCACCGCAAGGTCTTTCAAAGGGCTTCCCAGCTTGCAAAACGCCCATGCTAAGGTTTCACCGCCGTAAAAGTGACGCATCACCCGCAGGCCCCCTCTTGCACCGTGGCTTGAAGTACTCGCCTTTCCTCGCCCGAATCCGAAGACACCTTCTTCCTTCATCCTTCCTCGACGCCCGCAAAACCGGGAAGTTACCTTGGTACTAAACCTTACCTACCCATTATCAGCCCGTGCTTTGTGCGGAAGTCCTGGGTTGCCGCTCCAAGAACCGGTCCTTATGATCCCAAACAGGTACCACCACACCCAACAAGTGTGCACCGGCACCATCATCGACAATCCTCCTGTCGGGATCACCTAAGTTCCATGTTGCTAAAAAGCATTACCAGCTTCTTGATCATTATGTTCAAGTGGATACTTAATCAAGATTAGCATTTAATTCAGTTGTAAACCCCATTGTGAGCATGCTAAGCAATGACGTACCCATACTATAACACTACACCCAAAACCAAGGCGACAAGGAAAATAGTATGGAACAGGATATGACACAATAGGATTCAAATTAAATGCAATGCATAAAAAGTAAATTTAGATAGTAAAGAAGTAGGCTCAATGTGCATCAAGGACACTTGCCTGTTTCCCTTTGCTGCTGCTCATGTCTTCCCTTTGCTCTTGAGTTCTTCGCAAAATACGTTCTTCTATTTAACGTCACAACGACACAAAACATGCAAGAAACAAGCATACAAGAAAACTAAGAAACAGTACAACAAACAATACCTAATTACTATGAAAATAATACTAATAAATAGTACTCGTCGCTATGATCGCGTGAGCGCAAGAATCGGCTTAATCGGAGTCACGGGTGAAAAGTTATGAGCATTTAAAGTTCTAGGGTTTAAAACGTAAAACGACAAATTAAGGACCATTTTGTAAATATGGAAAAGTTCAATGGCTAGAGTGTAAAAAGGTTAAGGTCTAAAAATATAAGTTAATAAAACATCAAGGTTCATTTTGCAAAAGAACATGATCTAAGGTGGTTTGAGGAAACAGAGGTAAACGTAATTTAGTAAAAGAGTAGGGGTGTTTCGTAAAAAGGCCATAATTGAAACATTGAAATAAATATGGCTTAAGGACTTAAAAATAGTTTAACAATTAGTTAAAAGTCTTAACGGAAAAGATTAGTTCGAAAACGTAACTAAAACGAAGACTAGGGTGTCTTTTATAAAATAAAGGGCATAAACGTAATTAACTATAGATTTAGGGGGCTAACATGTAAATTTACCTAGTCACAAAATATACGTTCGTATAATTAACAAACTACAAGAGTTGATTTACAAAGTCTATAGTCCTAGCAGGGATTAAAACAGAATTAAAATAAAGACTCGTGGTTGGATTTTATAAATAAAAGGATCTAATCGTTAATTTACAAAACTATAAGGGCCTATATGCAAAATAGCCAAGCCCAGGGACCTATTCGTAATTTTCAAAAAGTATTGGGACAAAAATGTAAAAGTTCAGTGGCTGAAATATAATTTATGAAAAACCCAGGGTTGTTTTTGTAAAAGTGTCTGACCTAAACATAAATAAATATAACCGCGGGGTTTTATTTGTAAAACTACCATTTAATCGGGAACCAGGGGCTTAAACATAATTAAAAAAAAACAAGGGGAGTTTATGTAAAAACAGAGGGTGTAGTTGTGATTATATTAAACTACGGGGCCTACGTGTAAATCTACCAATTACCAGGATTAATGAATTATTTTTAAATGGGAAAATCCGTAGACCACGTCCACGGATCCGTAGACCGGCTTAGGACCACCGGTCCATAGTCCACGGTGGACCGATCTCATAACGGTTCGGGGCGATCTAATCCTAGCCACGGATGCTCGATCCGACGGCCCGGATTACTCCGGACCCGGATGGGGTCGCCGGCGGCGGCAGGCGCGGTGGTGCTCCATGGAAGCTCGTCGGAGCTCGCTCGATCTCCGACCGGGGAGCTCGGATTCTCGCCGTGGTTAGTCCGGAAGAGAGAGGAGAGGGCAGGGATCCTCACCACGGCGTCGCGCGGGGTGGAGATGGCCGGAGACGGGTCCGTGACGGCGAGGGAGGAAGGCGGGGCTTCGGCGACGTCGGGGCAGCGCTCCGGTCATCGGATGGGCGTCGCACGAGCACCGGCGGGGCGTCGCGGCGTCGTGGAGCTAGGCGTAGGGTCTTCGGGTTCCCGCGCGGCTTCTCGCGACGGCTCGTCGGAGCTCCGAGGAGGCGACAATGGAGGCGGCGGCGGCGCACGGCTTAGTGCACGGGGCGGCGATTTCGTCGAAAAGGGGGCACGCGGGTGCGGCTAGCTATTTAAGGGGCACGACGGTCCGATTGCGTGGCGCGCACGCCGAGGCAACGGCGGCGGCGGGTGACACGGCTAGGGTTCCGGTGGGCTCGTGCGGGCCCGGGTCGTGGGATGCGGTTGGACTGCGGGGGCTAATGGGATTCGGGCTGGTGCGGAGCGAGCCGAAACGGATAGAACAGAGAGAGGGGTTTGGGCCTTGAGAGGAAACGGCCCAAGAACCAAATTCGTTTTCTTTTTCTTTTTATCTTACTAGTCTCTATTCCTATTAGCCAACAAAAATGCAATTGATTCTATTCGAATTTTCAAATGAATATTCACACAATAAAGATCAAATGTAACAAATCAACATGCATGCATTTCAGCCAGAATATAACCTATATTAATTAATTAAATTTAGAAAATAAATGGCTTTTGCATAAAAGGGTTTATAAATTGTCTTTTTAAAGCCAATCTTTAATCAACTAAAGACAAACATTTTAATTGTTTGGAATTACCTTGGAGCCAAAACAAAATAAAATACTTTAAACAAAAATAAATATTATTTCATAAGTTCTTTTATAAACCCCATGTATGGATAAAAGAAACTAGTTTTCGTAGATCTATTTCATTTATTAAGTAAACATTTGCATAAATCAAATACATTTATTTGATAAGCCTTTTTGACCCATTTAGAGTATTTAACTATAAATCAAAAATAAAGTATCTCTCAAAGCAAAATCCTTTATAAATCCAACTTTATTTATTTTCGAAAGTAGCTCCTTTTTCTCACATGAAATGATAAAGCTCTCATGTGGTTTTCAAAGTGAAATACCTTGTATAAGATAATGCCTTTTGAAATAAACTTATTTTCATAAATCAAATATAATTGTTTATTAATTTATTTTCATCAATCATTTTCTTAAAATAGATTATCTTCATAAATCAAAAATATTTCTTGAATAAATGTTTCTCTTTTTCCTACAAAGGGAAAATACCTCGTTTAAAATATTGTGTTCCAAAATAATATAAATTCGTAAATCAAAGATGTATTTTTTTAATAAGTCGTTTTCATAATCCAAAACAAAACATATGTTCGTTTGGAAAAATTCATTATTGAAACTTTACAAACCAAAATAATTGTTTGTGTTTAAAAGATAATCTCTTCCTCGTAAACAAGAAAGAAAGCAAAATACATTTATAATATTATCCTTTAGATAATATTTAAATATGCTTTAAAAAGTTTTAAAAATTTTGTGAATTTCATGCACATCCCAGAATTCGAAATTCGGGTGTTACAGCGACTTAGGTGCAAACCCGAGTCGCTATGTGCAAGAGTTTTAAAAGGAAGGTATTTTCATGATACGGACTTCATGCATGCTGTGAGAAAGAAACACTCAAGCCAAACATGGATGGCGATAATGGCCGGTAGACAAGCTCTTCAACTTGACTTAATCCGCAGAATTAATAACGGGGAGACTACATATGTATGGCAAGACATATGGCTTCCAAATCATTTTAGAGGTCAACCAATCACTCCAAGAGAAGGTCAGGAGGTACAAAGGGTTGTAGAGCTTACTACAGCCAGTGGTCAATGGAAGTCTGGCCTGATTCGTGAGATTTTCTTCCCGGTTGACGCTGAATGTATATTGCAGTTGCCACTCCGAGGATCTGCGGAGGATATTTGGGCATGGGAACATGAACGTCATGGAAATTATACAGTGAAATCAGCATATAAGATGCTGGATCAAGCAAGGAGGCAACAGAATGCTGATCTCCGGGGTCCTCTGACGATACAATCTGGAGACGAATGTGGAAATTGGAGGTTCCGCCAAAGGTCGAGGTCTTCTGGTGGAAGGTTCCGCATGAATTCCTGCCATCAAGACAGGAATTATGTCGGCGTCATATTGATCCGATAGCTTTCTGTGAGATATGTGGTGCAGCTAGTGAATCCATCAAGCATGTCGTGCTTGATTGCACTGTGGCAAAGGAGTTCTGGAGGTATATGAAGCAACTGACTGGGATCAAAGTACCGGACTTACGCCCAAGCTCATGGGCATCGGACCTCACCTCTGGCAGTTGTTCCAGACGAGACAAGCAATGATTATCTGTGGAATGTGGGCTCTATGGACGATTCGTAATAAGAGGCGGCACAGGGAGTCTTGTATGACGACCAGGCAGGCAATACATTGGGCTACCGACACAGCATTTGATCTATGGAACATTATGCACCCGGTCAAGGAAAATGTTTCGGAAGCAAAAGAAACCACATGGAGCAAGCCAGCAGTAGGATGGGTGAAGTGCAACACTGATGTGTCTTTCTTCACTGATTTCAGTAATGGTGCAACAGCTTGTGTTTTCCGTGACCACCAGGGGAATTTCTTTGGGGGGGGGGGGGGCAAGCAAGATGGCATGGAATAGCGCTGGACCCGTGCGCGATGGAAGCTCAAGCTTGTGTAGAAGCAATGATAGCAGCAAATCAAATGCATGTGCGGAAGTTACATCTAGAGACAGATTGTTTGGAGCTTATTCAGCTATGGGAAAAGAGGAACTCACAGAGGGCACAAATAGCGCCAATCCTTGGGGCAATGGAGGAGCTCAGTCGTAGTTTTGATAGTTTCCTTTTCTCTCATGTAAATCGGAAATGTAATCAGGATGTGCATGCTTTAGCTAGACAGGTCACTAGCACTAATCAAACGGGTATGTGGCATGAAAACCCGTCCTGCATTAGTGACCTGCTGGCTGCAGATCGTTCGTTTCCACCATGAATGAATGAAAGGCAGTCTTAATCTCAAAAAAAAAAAAAAAAAAACGTTCGGTGGTAGGAAAGCCAATGCATAGATGACTTCATGTTTATAGTACCAACTACTTTTGCGATAAAAAATGGAAACCAGCGAAAGGGCCTCTAGTAGGTGGTCTCATTAGCACTCCTCAGGTCTTGAGTTCTATTTCTGGTGGGAGCGAATTTCTAGTTGAGGTTAAAAAAAATCCCCTCGTTTGTCCCACAACCAAAGGTCTATGGCTCGGCCCAGGTCGTTGGCCGTCTCACATGGGCCATGGTGTTGTTGTGTAAGGGTGGGGCAGGAGTTCGGGGATTTTCTCGACCTGCGTGAGAAGGTCTTCTTCTTAATGCAATGCCCGAGGATCTTACCCCTCTGGTCGAGTTCTTTTTTATAAATGGAAACCAAAGAACCTGAAAATATTTTTAAATGTAAAGAGAGACCGAAAAATACCAGGCACATATGCACTCACCTTTATCCATGTAGGGCAGGTCTTCTGGATACCTTACAATCTTTTTTATCGAGTTGAGTATAAGTGTAATTAGTTATTTTTCCCATGATCGGTCGCTAACTTTTGCTATCAGTAATATATTGCAACTACTAGTCTACAACACATGGTCATCATGCTTCTTCAAGAACAACATGGGATTCTTATGTTGTCTTTGCGTGTCAATGTGTGATTGTAACTGCGAGGACTTAAGACCATTGTTTCAGCTACGTGATATGGTTCATAGATGTATCTCTTTACATTTCATAGTGCTTGTAACATATTATTTCTTTCGACTAAAAAAAGTTCAGGGACAAACATGAAAATAAAAAGAGTGAACAATGATGCTTGCCCGCAAAAACACATTTAAAACAATCATGGCGCTCCAGTGTCTTCTTTGCATTCTACTCGTCTTGCCACAGAGTGCCAAATTCCTTTGCAAAAGCTTGGCTAAACTCGACCCTGCTGGCAATATAGGTGTCATCGACCAACACGCGGCCATTGGTCTTGAGCTGGTCGGGCACCCACTCCTGGAACTTCTCCAACCTGTCGCCGGTGAGCCTGTACTGCTCAGCCAGGTCGCGCATGAGCTGCCTCTCCTCCTCCAGGAACTCCGGCGTGAAAATCTCCGCCCGATCCGGGTCGTTGATCATCCGGTTGTAGTACGCGTCCGGGTCCTCCTCGAGAGCCCTACTCTTCTGGGATAGGATCCACTCGACATAGTCCTTCGACATCTCGATCAGCTGCCCGGGAACCCACTCCTTGATGCCGGTGTCCTCTGCCGCTGCCACCATTGCACCACCAGCAGCGTGCTTCTCCTCATCTGGGATGCTGCCTGCTGCCACCACCGACGAAGACACATGGGACCCTCCTCCATGGACATGAACCACCTTGTGCTTGTGTTGTGTCTCAGATTGATTTTGGGTTGGATCTGCCAGGAAAAGTTGCAACCCTAGGTTTCTATCACGAGGTGGATCAGATAAACTTACATATAAACAGATGCGGCTGCAGCTTTTGGTTGGGCCAATCTGTTTTCAGATCGGGTCCGGACTGCAACTACAAAAAAGATGGCCGCAAAACCAAAAGGAGGACTTCATGTATTGTACGTGTCGGACATAAACTGGCACAAGCCCACGTTCGTCTATATTATTGATGGCTAAAAATATAGTATGTTCTCCCAGCTAAATAATTAACACCGAGCCATGTTGGGGTTTTCACTGGTAACTTTCGAGGCTCGATGCCATTCTTTTTCGGTGGTATTTCTCGTAAGTCAGGAATTTTCGATGCTAGAGAAACATTTTTTAAAAAATATATTGTTTGTCATTCAATGCCAATCGCTAATAAGGAAAATCTTCAAAAAAAATACACTCTAGGCACAATTTTGTCTTATATCCTGCATACTATCACCGTTCACCCATGAAAGTGGCCACTAAGACACCAAATTTCGAACCAATGGTCACCAAGTAAATTGAAAGTTTTCGATGGCCAATAAGGAAGCAAAGTTTTTCATAAGCCTTGAATTTTCTATGCTAGAGCAATAATTTTTTGAAATATATTATTTGTCATTCAATGCCAATTGCTAATAATGAAAATCTTCCAAAAAATACTCTAGGCGCAATTATATCTTTTATCCTGCATACTATCACCATTCACCCATGAAAGTGGCCACTAACAAATCAAATTTCGAACCGAGGATCACCAAGTAAATTGGATGTTTTTTATGGCCAATAAGGAAACATGAATTTTTTCATAGCCACTAGGGAATGTTCCTTCCAAACTTCACCCTGCATACTGAACAGAACTTGTTTGTTCATTATGCATTCTAATTTTGTCAACGTTGTTTAAGCATTATTGCTACAACAAACGTCACCAGGAGTTTCATCAGCTACATGATATGGTTCAGAGCTCAGAAAGTTCAGGGACAAACATCAAAATTAAAAAAATAAAGATAATGAACTAGATATTGTGATTTTTATAATTTCGTTTTTAAAGCAGGACACTTGACTGCAACAACACAATTAAAAGGACCATGGCGTGTGCTTCGTTGCTCCGCGCTTCTTTGCATTCTACTCGTCTAGCTTGCCACAGGGCGCCACACACCTCTGCAAAAGCTTGGCTAAACCTGATTCTCTGGGCAAGGTAGTCCTCACCAACCAGAACACGGCCCTTGGTCTCAAGCTGCAAGCGCAGCCACTTCTGGAACTTCTCCAGATGATCGCCCAAGATCCTGTGCTGCTCGGCCATGCATGTCGCGCATAAGTTGCCTCTCCTCCTCCAGGAACTCGGGAGTGTAAATATCCGGCCGATCAGGGTCGTTGATCATCCGGTTGTAGTAATCGTCGGGGTCCTCCTCGAGCACCCTCCTCTTCTGGGTCAGGATCCACTCGACATAGTCCTTTGGCATCTCGATCAGCTGCCCAGGAACCCACTCCTCGACGCCGGTGTCGTCCTCTCCGCCGCAGCCGGCGATGCACCGCCAGCAGCGTGCTTCTCCTCATCTGGGACGCTGCCTGCCACCACAGGCGACGACGACATGGCACCCTCCTCCTCCCTGGACATGAACGACTGCCTCGTATTGTGCGGCCTCCAATCGATTTTGGGATTGATTTGTTTGGATTGCAACCCTTTGTTTGTTGTTGTTGGGTCAATCTGTTTCGATATCGGTTCCGGATCGCTTGCAACTACAAAAGATGGATAACCAGAAGGACTTCATGTATTGTACGTGTCGGGCACAAACTGGAACAAGTTCAAGTCCATATATATTGGCAGTTAGCCTGTCCCGATTCATCCCGATAACAAGTTCACAAAAAACGAAGAGCAAGGTCTAACGCCTGCCGGTCTCGGTGTCCTCGACCCTAGCGACCATGGCAACGCCGCACTGTTCCAATTCTAACTCAGAGAAGCAATCACATGCAGAAGAGCCGGCAGCCAGCTGCTTGATGGGAGAGAAGACTGCCGATACAGTGGCAGCTACCATTGGTGACGCCAAAGTAGACCCAACTGCTGCCATTTGTGACGGCGAAGGGGCTCCATCGGCCACTGTGAATGAAGAGGCCAAGTATGATGATGATGATGAAGAAGAGGGGCCCTACGACTTCCTGGCCACACTTTCTCCACGGGTGCTCGAGATAGCTATGGCTGATTTGAATATCCCTGGTTTGGAGATGAGCAACTGCTTTTCCGATTTCTATGAGACCGAGGAGGAAGATGACGAGTGCGAGACTGATGAGGAAGACAAGGAGGACGAGGAATTGGAGAGGCTTAGAGCAGTGTGGACGAAGAGGAGGAGGGTGAGCGCGCCGAGATCGTGGAGGCAGAGTGACGAGTCATGAAGAGATCAAGACCGATGAGAAGACAGGTTAGCGACTACTGATGGAGATTTTTGCGTTCTTTGCTTTGTTGCTATCAGCGATCTTTCTTATCTACTTCAGTATAAATGCAGTTTGTTATATTTCCCATAATCGGTGGCTAATTTTTTCTGTCATATTCATATTGCTTCCACTAGTCCACAACACTGTCATCATGCTTCTTCAAAACACAACACGAGATTCTTATATTGTCTTTGCGTGTTAGACTTAAAACCATTGTTTCAGCTACGTGATATGGTTCATTTTTTAGATAATGAAAAAGAGTTCCGGCCTCTATGAAACGTACGCGTCCATCAATTATTACAAGAATTCAGGTATGATTGCTAAGAAAACTGATAATTCAAAGGAAATAAATCTAGGACAATTCTATTATGATGCTTCCATCCAAGATTAACCATCTCCAAGGCAATGGTCTCTAAAGAAGAGCTTGTCTGCATGAAGATTTCCTTTGTTTAGTCTTTATGATGCTGCTTCGCTGAAGCATAACCAATACCCCCCCCCCTCCCCCTCACACTGAAAAATAGCATGTATGAATGATGAATAGTTTATTTTATAGCTCTCTCCTTTTTATTTATCAATGAAAGCCAACTCCCTAACATATGGGATGCCAAAATAGGTGGGGAGGACCTATAGCTACATATACAATCCTTCAAATCTGTTTCGTATGGTGGCACTCAAACAAAAGATGTCCAATTGTTTCATTGGAATTACAAAAACAACATTTAGGACTTCCTTTCCAAATTTTTCTCACTAGATTGTCTTTCGTGAGTACTACAATATTTTTAAAGGCACCGCAAGAAAATCTTAATCTTGAGAAGAATTTTCAGTTTCCAAATAAATTCATGTCGGAAAGGTATATTTTGATCTAAAAAATGGAGATACATTGAGCACACTCGAGAAATTTCCACTCTTATGTAGATTCCAAATGAAAATATCTCTTCCTCCCTTGAATTGACATGTGTGATCTTTGCTACCATGTCTAGCCATTCTCTAAGTTCATCATCCACAAAATACATTCTATGTGACATCCCCTCCGGGATACCCAGGACTCGGTACAGGGGGACACTCGACGCAGCGAGTTACAACAGAAACATCATCTCATACAAGCCAGAATATATACATCATGGTATAATACAACCAGGTTTTCGAAAAACAACATTGTACAGCGGAAGCATAATACATTAATGAAGTTTAACAATCTACGAGTCTTGCAGCGAAAACTTGAACTTTACAACAAAGACCACTAGCGTGATGTACTGAGCCCGTCGTACACCACGATCCTCCTCGCTCAGGACGTCGGGATCTGTTCCCACTTGAGGGAACCAACCTCGGAACACGGCTCCTCTTCCGGACAACTACCGTGACAGTCGTGGAAGAAAGACTCGGTCCTGAAAAACATAACGAACAAACCTTGAGTATTCTAATACTCAGCAAGACCGACCCGTCAACAGGCACGCTAAGGCCGACGCCTAGTATGCAAAGGCTTTCTGGCTGTGGAGTTGACTCTCTTGCGAAAACAGCTCTAATGGTTGATCCTTACTTTCAAGTTTTAGCTCGGGTTAAGTTCAATAGAGAACAAGGTTTTGCAGTCTACAACTACTGCAATCAAGTTTGCAAGAAAAGATCATTTGCGACCAACAATTCTTTCATCTCTCATCATCATCTTCCAGTTGATTTCTACGATGCGACGAGCTAAACAAGCGGTACTCATTACTGCGAGGGACAGCGATTCGAATCGATTTATACCAGCTGGCAAAACCCGACTACACGACGTATACGCACCGCACCGGTCGTATACGACAACTTTTCCCGCTAGCACTCGACAGCAGACTAGCCATTTCCAACTCCCCGGAGTATGGCGAAGCCATGACTTCCCTCGTGGTCGACCCATCTCCCTCCCGTGAGACTATCCTCTCACTAACAGCCGGCAAAAGAGAGCCGGCTACGCTACATCTCTCGGGGTGGTAGGGTACATCAGCTTGCTCGGGCCCATGATACCAGCATGTAGTACGGTACGTTCAAACTTGTTCAACTAGGCCGACAACGGTACGGTCCTTAACCGACACGGACGGGGCTACCACCTTGCAAGACCTTACTCCGTCTTTGCCCTTTCTCCTACGGGGCCCGTCCGGTCTCAACTTCATTAACTTTACTCTCAACTTCAACTTTCTCTTATCATTCCTCTTAGCAATAATAAACCAGCCATTACCCTATATCTCGCGAGTAGTGTCACCACCACTCGACTTCTACCGATGCCCTAAGACATAAGCTTAGCAGTTATCGAACTCAATTGAGCTACCCGTACCGAGTATAGCATAAACAAAGGAAAACCTAACTCATGCATCTAGGGTATCAAGCAATTCCTATAACCTAATGCACAATCACGACCCATTACTCGTGATAAAAGAAAAGACTTTAAAAACATAGGTGGGATGCACCGGGCTTGCCTGGATTTGAGTCGGAGTCGGCTTTCTCGTGTGTTGGTCGACTTCGACGTTCCGTCTCCTGTCTCGACCACGGACGGAATCTCGATCACGCTGGACCCTAGGTCGACCAACAATACGTCGCGAATCACAACCATGCATGCATGAATGAATATGATATGATCATGCAAAGGTTTTGTTAATTTTGTTCATTAACCAACAATTATCGATTCATTATGTTCGAGTAATTAACAACTAACAATTAACAATTAATCATGCTCGCTAATTAATACTTAATCGGGATCATTAATTAATAAATAATTATTAATCATATTCATTAATTAATAATTAACCAGGTGCATTCATTAGTAATTAATCATGCTTATTATTCAACAATTAATAATTATTTAAGGACATGTGATAACATATAAGAGTATTAAATTGGGATCACATGAAATGACGGTGTTTATGTTGAATTTTGGAAAACAGTTTTCACAAACACTTTCGTCTGCAGTATCTCTAATTTTTAAAGAAATTTATTTTTCAAAAAAACAAATTATAATTAGCATAAAATAATAGCTCCTATTAATTAAAGAAAGGTAATTAATTAAACTATGAAATTATAATTCCTCAAAATATGCATTTGAATACATCATTAAATAGAGAATAATTTTATGAGTCTAATGAACTTTGTTTGGCATTTTTCTGATTTTTATGGAATTTTCTACGAATTTTTGAAATTTGGATAAATCGGAAAATAACTAAATGCGCAACGATGCTAATACCTTAGTGGGCTGAAACTGGCTGGCCCATGGGCGGGTGTGGCCCAAACGCGCGTGCGGCCCGGACATGCGCGGCCCAGCCCGAGCTCATCCTGGCCGGCCATGGCGGTGGTGGCCGGACCCGGACGGCGGCTCGCCGGAGTTGGCCGGACGGTGGCCAAGCTGCGACGGAACTTCTCTCACGAGCCCGGCTCGACATGAGGAACCGGTTGGTGGGGTCCACTTCCCGAAACCGGCCGGAACTACTTCAACGGCGAGGTGCGGGCGGAGGAAAGGTTCGGCGGGGCACCGGCGGCGCCGTAGTGGACCAAAGGGGAAACCGTCTCCCCTAGAAGCTTCCCTGGTTGAAGGAGAACACCGGCACGGTGAGGATTTGCCGATGGGATGACCTGGACGGTGGACTTCACCGGCGAGGCGAGCCGGCGGCGGCCGAGCTCGAAAAAGATGGCAACAATTCAAGAATAACCGTGTGGAAACTCAAGTGGGAGTCTACTAGAATGTAGAGAAGACACTTGCGCACACTAGAACTCAAGAATCGCAACGAATGGTGAACTAGAGAGGACGAATTTGTTGCCGGCGTGAAGATAGACCGTCCATGGTGTCGTGGGGGAAAAACTCGAAATACTTCGCGCTTGGGTCATGGTTTGGGACGTGATTTGCTCCTACTCGCTAGAGCAGGATGAGGCGCAGCTAGGGATATCCATGGCTCGGCCGGGAGGAAGCGGGGACACGGTGCGTCGGGGTTTGGTGCGGCACGGCTCGGGCGGCTCGAGAGACAGAGAAAGGGAGAGGAAGTAAACACTTGGGCTTGGGTTTTTATCCGGATAAGGCGGAGCGTTGAGGCGGTAAGGACTCAGCTGCGTGGCACGGGGAAAAGAGGGCGCGCGGCCGGGCCGCTGCCAGCACGGCGGTGGAGAGGCGGTGGGGTGGGAGTCGGTTCGGGGAAAGGAGAAAGAAGATTGGCCATCGGCTCTGTTTTGGTAAATTTTGCAAAAACGTCCTTCCGTTTTTACTTAATTGAAAAACATACTTCCAAGGCTTGAAAAATTATGCGAAAATTCAGGGATACATTTGAGAATATTCTGGATCTTTTTCCTTTTAGGACGAAGTTCAAATTCCAAATAAATTTCGAATCAAAAATTCAAGTTGAAATTAAAAAGAGACGCTTTCATTATTTCTTGTGGACATTTTTACAAAATAAAATAATTTCATATCAATTCCATAAATATTTTATCTTTATGTTTAATCAACAGAAAAGGTTAAACTCCAAAATTTCTTTTATTTAATTTCTTCTTTTAAGAACTTTATTTTAACTTAGGTTAACGTTATATTTTATGTGCATTTCTTAACGAAATTAAACATGCTTCCCAATGCACATGATGACATGATGATGAATGACATGAAATGCACTTTGATTTGGTTAGGGTTGTTACAGCCCTCCCCCTTACAGGAATCTCGTCCCGAGATTCACGATCGAAGCGACTAGGCGATGGTACAAAAGATCTCCAGTAATTGGATCGGAGAAATTCCTCTCGTTCCTAAGTAGCTTTCAGCTTCCGAAGAATTGCTCCATTGAATCTTGTAGAACTTGATGGTTCGATGTCGAGTCACTCAAGCCTTGGTGTCGAGAACTTTAATTGGGTGTTCGTCATATGTCAAGTCATCTGCTGTCGGTAGGTCTACCGGTGGTTTCGATACACTTCTTCGGTTGAGACCTTTGATTCTAGATCGCTGAACAGCTTTGGTAGGAGATACTCGAAGATAGACTTGATCTCCTATGTTGAGTGTCAACTCTTCGACGTCTCTTATCCGTATAACCGACTCGTCGAACTTAGTTCTCTTCAACTTTTGTTGAATCGAAGTATTTGCTCTTCGGCATCCCTTGCTAGATCTGGTCCAAGTATTATTCTCTCTCCATGTGCTCGACCAATTTAACGGTGTGCGATAGCTACGACCGTATAAAGCTTGGAACGGTGTCATTCCAAGTACTTTCTTGGTAGCTGTTATTGTATGAGAATTCTGGTAACGGTAGGCATGTTTCCCAATCTTTGTTGTATGCCGAAACACCAGCTCGAAACATATCTTCTAGATATTGGTCGATTCTCTTCGTCGGTCCATCTGTTTGAGGGTGCGATAGCTACGACCGTATAAAGCTTGGAACGGTGTCATTCCAAGTACTTTCTTGGTAGCTGTTATTGTATGAGAATTCTGGTAACGGTAGGCATGTTTCCCAATCTTTGTTGTATGCCGAAACACCAGCTCGAAACATATCTTCTAGATATTGGTCGATTCTCTTCGTCGGTCCATCCGTTTGAGGGTGATACGCTGAATTTCAAATCAACCTGGTTCACAACGATTTATGCGATTGTTTCCAAAATCTGGATACAACTGAGCTCCTTGATCCGAGACGATGGTCTTGGGTACACCACGTAGACGAGTACACGTGCAATGTGTAAATCTGCATATTGCTTTGACGTGTAGGTAGTACGTACGAGTGGTGAAATGAGCGAGACCTAGTTAATCCGTCGACAAGGACCCAAACGGGTTTATGCTTCCGTGGAGTTAACGGTAAGCCGATAATGACATCCATACTAATATCTTTCCATTTCCCTTCGGAACACTCAAAGATGGAAGTGGACCTGTTTGCTTCGGATGGTCCGCTTTGACACGTCGACAAGTGTCGCACTCATTGACATACCTTGCTATTTCTCGTTTCATTCTTGTCCACCATAATCTTTTCTTCATATCTTGATACATTCTCGTGGGTTCCCGGATGAATAGAATACTCGGATGTATATGCTTCATCCATTATCTTCTTGCGAAGTTCCAAGTTCTTAGGCACTACTAGCCTATTCTTGAACCAGATTACACATTTATTATCTTCTCTTCGTAAACACTTGGACTTTACCCTTCTTGAGTCGTCTTTTGATGTGTTCCATACTAGCATCCTGCTTCGAGCTGCTACCACTTCTTCGCGAATGGTAGGAATAAGAGCTAACTACTCAATACTCCATATGGAAGAATACGAAGACTAGGCTCGCTAATTTCCTCTTCCAAGTGCTTCGGTTAATAGCTGAGTCGTGAGATTGTTGCAATGAGCCTTTCGACTCAAGGCGTCGGCTACGACATTGGCTTTCTCGAGATAGTAGTGAACCTCAATCTCACAATCCTTTATCAGCTCTAGCCATCTTCGTTGGCGTATGTTTAGATCCGCTTGAGTGAAGATTTGTCCGGGAAAACACTTTTGCTCTCATCTATCGATCAAACAGGATGTCAATCCGGGGAAGGGAATACTTGTCCTTAATGGTCACCGCACTCAAGTTCGATAATCTGCATATAACCTCAATGTTCGATTCTTCTTCTTGGCGAACAATGTCTGTCATCCTCAAGGTGATGAACTTGGGCAAATGTATCTCTTATCCAAGTAATCCCTTCACTTGCACATTTACTTCTGCCAGCCCATAGGGTGGCATCCTATACAGCTTTTGATATAGATGCAGTCCTTGGTTGAAGTTCTCTCTTGAACTCTACTGCCCGATCAGGTGGTAAACCCGGTAAGTCTTCCGGGGAACATCAAGGTATTCGCAAACTGCAGGAATGTCTCCAAAACTTTTACCAGTAGTTTTATAGATCACCGAAAAAATAGCTTGGGAAGACGTCAATCGAAGACAATCTCGTCCATGAAGAGGAGAGTTCGGATGAGCTGCAAAAGCATCTATATCCAGATCTGCCTTATAATACTTCAAGAATCGCATCAAATCCTTGTCCGTCTAAGAATGTAAAGGAGGTGGAGTAATCCTTACGACCCGACTTCAATGGTATCGTGATCCTTTCGGAATCTCCTCGGATGTGGTAAAGGTGACACAACCAGTCGTCATCTTATTTTTACTTGCATGATTCTGCTTTGTTGGTGCGACACCTCCTTGAGCCAAGTGTTCAAGACAACCACCGTTATAGCATGGATGATCAGCGGTTTATGGAGTCTCGGTATAAGGGACGTATACTCGATAGGTCCGATTGTTGAACCGCCGACTTGGAGAACACCTGTTGTTGATACTCGAGGTGGCCGGTAAGAAATGGAATCTGGTGGTCGAGACTCGAACCTCCGATCTGCTGCGAAGTGTAATCAAGATGATACTTAGAAGGTACCTCACTTCCTTGTTCATCGGCTGCTCTCTTCTTAGTCTTCGCTTCTCGATGAGCACGAAGAGCATCCTCCATGAGTATAGCTTCACTTACAACTCATTGATACTAACTCCTCGACCCAAATTTAGAATGTCAAGGTGTTTGTTGTCAATATCTATCACTTTCATGCCGGGATCAGGAGTCACGAGATTTATAAGGGGTTGGTGAAAGTCGATGATGAAGGAAAGATTTAACTCGGAATGGTTGAGATTAAGAACAACATGGATTGCCAAAAGATGCGACAGATGCTTTCGTCTGTCTTGGTGTTGAAGGAAATATAAGCTTAAGATATTTACAAGGATAATTGCACCGATGAGTTTCCAAGATAGTACTCTTCTTTCCGGTTGCGTACCCTAGGTTATACGCCATCCGTTCGGAAGAACATTATATTTGGATTCTCTTCTAGTTTCAAAATAGAGTATGCATTTCCATATCGCTCATGTTTGACTTTGAGAAGCGCTCGGGCGAACCGGCACAATTCAAAGGCAAAATGGCAATTCGGAAGTACAAAACACCCATTTCCAAACTAACTCTCGGTACAACTTAGTCTAGTCGAAAAGGTGATGATTATTTCTTCAAATGGAAGTCACTCAAGAACTTCAAGGAAAGATAAGTTCCGAATGCAATTGAGTGAAAGAAGGAGAATGACTATCGAGTAGGAATAGTCGGCTCATAATACTGGAATTTTATCATCCAAAAAGTTCTGTCGAGAGGAAGAGTCCGAACGGAAATCAAAAGGGCTATTTCTAGAGAGGGAACGAGAACTTTTGGTGGCTACAAGTGGTAGTTGGCCGGTCATCCGCTCGGATGAGGCCTGGAGCGATCGAAGTGGCATCGGTGACTAGCTTCCGGATTCTTCTACTCATACATCTGGTTCTTCTGCTCTTCCTTGGGGAGTTATTGACTTGTTTAAGATCCAGTAGCCCATCATGTGTCTTTCTCGGATCAGCATCTAATTGTTTAACTATGGCTTTGGCAGCTGTAAGTTGTTCATCCCAGGATTTGCCTATAGTACTCATTCATCCTGGCATCTTTAATCTATCCTCTTTAAATCCCTAGTTCTCATATGGGGCTCCTTGATAATACACATGATCGTCCCTGTATTTGATTACCTTTGATCATCCGTATATGAAGATCTTAAATTTCCCCTTCCATTGTCTCTGTAGGAGAGTTCTTCTTGCCTTCTATTTCACTAACATAAACTTCTTCTTGTGCCATCCGTAACCGTAGGAAACTAACTCTATACTACGATACTAACTAAGTTTAACCCCATCTTTTTAATATAGCACTCAACATGACATGATGCATGCTCTGCAGACTAACTATACTTGCTATAGTATATAAAAACTACAATAAAAATAGTTAGCACTTTCCAAACCCCGAACGTCGAACAGCTTAGTAAAAATCTAACTATTCTACATCCTTATAGGGCTCCGTACTCTCTCGTGTTCTAAACGCACTAAACGTGTTAAGATTTGAAAACAAGCTTGTAATGATGAACTGTTGCCTCCGAACGGCTCCGATACCAGCTGTGACATCCCCTCCGGGATACTCAGGACTCGAGTACGGGGGACACTCGACGCAGCGAGTTACAACAGAAACATCATCTCATACAAGCTAGAATATATACATCATGGTATAATACAACCAGGTTTTCGAAAAACAACATTGTACAGCGGAAGCATAATACATTAATGAAGTTTAACAATCTACGAGTCTTGCAGCGGAAACTTGAACTTTACAACAAAGACCACTAGCGTGATGTACCGAGCCCGTCGTACACCACGATCCTCCTCGCTCAGGACGTCGGGATCTGTTCCCACTTGAGGAAACCAACCTCGGAACACGGCTCCTCTTCCGGACAACTACCGTGACAGTCGTGGAAGAAAGACTCGGTCCTGAAAAACATAACGAACAAACCTTGAGTATTCTAATACTCAGCAAGACCGACCCGTCAACGAGCACGCTAAGGCCGACGCCTAGTATGCAAAGGCTTTCCGGTCGTGGAGTTGACTCTCTTGCGAAAACAGCTCTAATGGTTGATCCTTACTTTCAAGTTTTAGCTCGAGTTAAGTTCAATAGAGAACAAGGTTTTGCAGTCTACAACTACCGCAATCAAGTTTGCAAGAAAAGATCATTTGCGACCAACAATTCTTTCATCTCTCATCATCATCTTCCAGTTGGTTTCTACGATGCGACGAGCTAAACAAGCGGTACTCATTACTGCGAGGGACAGCGATTCGAATCGATTTATACCAGCTGGCAAAACCCGACTACACGACGTATACGCACCGCACCGGTCGTATACGACAACTTTTCCCGCTAGCACTCGACAGCAGACTAGCCATTTCCAACTCCCCGGAGTATGGCGAAGCCACGACTTCCCTCGTGGTCGACCCATCTCCCTCCCGTGAGACTATCCTCTCACTAACAGCCGGCAAAAGAGAGTCGGCTACGCTACATCTCCGGGGTGGTAGGGTACATCAGCTTGCCGGGCCCATGATACCAGCATGTAGTACGGTACGTTCAAACTTGTTCAACTAGGCCGACAACGGTACGGTCCTTAACCGACACGGACGGGGCTACCACCTTGCAAGACCTTACTCCGTCTTTGCCCTTTCTCCTACGGGGCCCGTCCGGTCTCAACTTCATTAACTTTACTCTCAACTTCAACTTTCTCTTATCATTCCTCTTAGCAATAATAAACCAGCCATTACCCTATATCTCACGAGTAGTGTCACCACCACTCGACTTCTACCGATGCCCTAAGACATAAGCTTAGCAGTTATCGAACTCAATTGAGCTACCTGTACCAAGTATAGCATAAACAAAGGAAAACCTAACTCATGCATCTAGGGTATCAAGCAATTCCTATAACCTAATGCACAATCACGACCCATTACTCGTGATAAAAGAAAAGACTTTAAAAACATAGGTGGGATGCACGGGGCTTGCCTGGATTTGAGTCGGAGTCGGCTTTCTCGTGTGTTGGTCGACTTCGACGTTCCCGTCTCCTGTCTCGACCACGGACGGAATCTCGATCACGCTGGACCCTAGGTCGACCAACAATACGTCGCGAATCACAACCATGCATGCATGAATGAATATGATATGATCATGCAAAGGTTTTGTTAATTTTGTTCATTAACCAACAATTACTCGATTCATTATGTTCGGTAATTAACAACTAACAATTAACAATTAATCATGCTCGCTAATTAATACTTAATCAGGATCATTAATTAATAAATAATTATTAATCATATTCATTAATTAATAATTAACCAGGTGCATTCATTAGTAATTAATCATGCTTATTATTCAACAATTAATAATTATTTAAGGACATGTGATAACATATAAGAGTATTAAATTGGGATCACATGAAATGACGGTGTTTATGTTGAATTTTGGAAAACAGTTTTCACAAACACTTTCGTCTGCAGTATCTCTAATTTTTAAAGAAATTTATTTTTCAAAAAAACAAATTATAATTAGCATAAAATAATAGCTCCTATTAATTAAAGAAAGGTAATTAATTAAACTATGAAATTATAATTCCTCAAAATATGCATTTGAATACATCATTAAATAGAGAATAATTTTATGAGTCTAATGAACTTTGTTTGGCATTTTTCTGATTTTTATGGAATTTTCTACGAATGTTTGAAATTTGGATAAATCGGAAAATAACTAAATGCGCAACGGTGCTAATACCTTAGTGGGCTGAAACTGGCTGGCCCATGGGCGGGTGTGGCCCAAACGCGCGTGCGGCCTGGACATGCGCGGCCCAGCCCGAGCTCATCCCGGCCGGCCATGGCGGTGGTGGCCGGACCCGGACGGCGGCTCGCCGGAGTTGGCCGGACGGTGGCCAACCGCGACGGAACTTCTCTCACGAGCCCAACTCGACATGAGGAACCGGTTGGTGGGGTCCACTTCCCGAAACCGGCCGGAACTACTTCAACGGCGAGGTGCGGGCGGAGGAAAGGTTCGGCGGGGCACCGGCGGCGCCGTAGTGGACCAAAGGGGAAACCGTCTCCCCTAGAAGCTTCCCTGGTTGAAGGAGAACACCGGCACGGTGAGGATTTGCCGATGGGATGACCGGACGGTGGACTTCACCGGCGAGGCGAGCCGGCGGCGGCCGAGCTCGAAAAAGATGGCAACAATTCAAGAATAACCGTGTGGAAACTCAAGTGGGAGTCTACTAGAGTGTAGAGAAGACACTTGCGCACACTAGAACTCAAGAATCGCAACGAATGGTGAACTAGAGAGGACGAATTTGTTGCCGGCGTGAAGATAGACCGTCCATGGTGCTCGTGGGGAAAAACTCGAAATACTTCGCGCTTGGGTCATGGTTTGGGACGTGATTTGCTACTACAGCTAGAGCGGGATGAGGCGCAGCTAGGGATATCCATGGCTCGGCCGGGAGGAAGCAGGGACACGGTGCGTCGGGGTTTGGTGCGGCACGGCTCGGGCGGCTCGAGAGACAGAGAAAGGGAGAGGAAGTAAACACTTGGGCTTGGGTTTTTATCCGGATAAGGCGGAGCGTTGAGGCGGTAAGGACTCAGCTGCGTGGCACTGAGGAAAAGAGGGCGCGCGGCCGGGCCGCTGCCAGCACGGCGGTGGAGAGGCGGTGGGGTGGGAGTCGGTTCGGGGAAAGGAGAAAGAAGATTGGCCACCGGCCTGTTTTGGTAAATTTTGCAAAAACGTCCTTCCGTTTTTACTTAATTGAAAAACATACTTCCAAGGCTTGAAAAATTATGCGAAAATTCAGGGATACATTTGAGAATATTCTGGATCTTTTTCCTTTTAGGACGAAGTTCAAATTCCAAATAAATTTCGAATCAAAAATTCAAGTTGAAATTAAAAAGAGATGCTTTCATTATTTCTTGTGGACATTTTTACAAAATAAAATAATTTCATATCAATTCCATAAATATTTTATCTTTATGTTTAATCAACAGAAAAGGTTAAACTCCAAAATTTCTTTTATTTAATTTCTTCTTTTAAGAACTTTATTTTAACTTAGGTTAACGTTATATTTTATGTGCATTTCTTAACGAAATTAAACATGCTTCCCAATGCACATGATGACATGATGATGAATGACATGAAATGCACTTTGATTTGGTTAGGGTTGTTACATTCTAATATATATATTAAGTGGCCTAGAACCAATTATGCTAGCCATCGAGGCATGTAGATAATAAAATATTATACAAAATGTGGTACTGCTCTTTGAATAGCTGTTGTCCTACCCATCTATCTTCCCAAAATCTTGTCTGATTGCCATCGTATACCATGAAAGGCTCACAATTCAAGACTTCAAGCTTAATATTCATAAGCCCTCTCCAGAAATTAGAGTCGTAAGGCTCGGCTTGAACTTGGGTTAGGCATTTTGAGCTTAGGTGTTTATTCATAAGAAGAGGTTGCCATGTACCATCTATATTAAGAAAATTGATAAACCACATGCTTAAATTTGCTTTGCAAAGAAGATGTAATGGGCAAAATTAGTCAATGCCGAGGATATAGCAATGGGTACATGAGTCAAGAAGCAGCAACCACATTAATTCATTAATAACAAGAGAAAAAAAGCATGCATTAGATAGTGGATTCATACTAGAACTTTTCTTAATATACCATTATACAAGGCAAATTGACTGAACGCAATATGTACAAATTTATCTTGACTAAAACGAGGATATAAATTAAGGAGAAAGAAAAATGTATCCTATAGTTACAGCAACAGATATCCCATCACGTGCACACATTATGGAGAACTATGAATATTATAGGAAAAAGGAAGAGAACATGAAACTCGACGGAAGAACATTAGTATGGAGAGCAATTTGTTCATCCTTAGAGGACCTCCTATCTTCCCCAATGTGTTTCTATATAAAAAAACAATATGATGACATTATGTCAGAATAAGATAGAGAAACTTGTGTTTTAACTAGACAATAGAAAAATTCTTTATAAATGAGCATGGAACATAATCTGACTAGTCAAGTATTTGGAAAAGACCTATCGCTTCTTCACACTCTAAAACTGCATGCAGACCATGGGTTACTACAATTTCTTATTTCTTATGGAAAAAATAGCCGTGCCAAAAAAAGTAATGCAGAGCCGAATCAATAAGCTGGAGTCAAATTGAAATATGTTGGTCATTTACAAAAAAAAGCGATGTGAATGTTGAAAAGTGATCATTTATGAATCATTTGATAATATTAATAGTATTCAATATTCTCATTATTAAATTGCATCAAAGGGACAGATCATATTTTTTAAAAGTTATAGAAAAAAAGAGTCAACTCATTTGAACTTCCCATGAGAAAGTTATACACGTTTCAGTTTTTAATTATGGATCAAAATAAAAACAGACAGATTACCAAAGAACTTCTGAAGACTGAAGAGGCCTTACAATGCTACCTGCGCCGACAGGTTGGACCCACTTAATGGAGCTGGGTCATGAACGTTATTATAAACAAAATAAATGCCTTCATCTATGTAAGTCCTATGTAGCTTAGGGGGTGTTCGTTTCTTTGGGGGTAAAGGGCAAATGGCTAAAGTGGACTAAAGTTTAGCCCAAGGAAAACGAACAGGTGGGCTAAAGTTTAGATCTAGAAAGAAAAAGGCTAAAAGGAGGGCTAAACTTTAGCCCCATAAGGGCAAGTACAAAGGTGTGGTTTTATAGACCGCCTCATGCATGACACGTAATCTCGAGATGGTCTTTTAGACCACTTGTACAATGGGTGGTTGTTTTAGTTGTCTTGTAGAAATTGATATTCCCTAAATTTGTGGATGAGAAAAGGAATATTTATGAGTTGCATGACAACTACAACTTGTACAATGGTGTGTAAGCCGTCTCATACTCCTAAATTCTAGCGCATGAGGTGGTTGCTTCGCGAAACAACCACCTCTTTCTCTCACCTTCCTCTCTCTCTTCCACATCATCAAAAATCCTACGTGACATTGCATGAGATGGGCTATGAGACAACTGACCTGTAGCGTTGTACCTACCCTAAAAAGTGCTAAAATTTAGTTCAAATTTTAGTCCAAATTTTAGGAGCTAAAGTTTAGCTTAGCTCTCATGAGAAACGAACACCCCCTTGTTAGACTTCGCTTTTTCAACCATGTGGTCGGAGGTTCGAAAGATTTTTGGTTTCTTTTTGTCTTTTATTTCCGTAAACAGGGCCAAGGTGCGCCACTACGAAAATTGCTTCCAAACAAGCCCATGAACTATGTGCGAGCAGCCCATAAGGCCGTAAAAAATATATTCTTTTGAAGGCACGAGCTGGGTTTGAATGCAACAAAATATCACTAATGTTTTTTTGGCCCACAAGGGCATGAACAATAGTTCTTTTGAAGGCACAATCGCTGGGTTTGAATGCAAACAAATTATCACTGATCTTTTTTTTTTGGATAATAATATCACTAATCAATTGTTTTTTTTTTCACAACGTGGCCAAGTACCTCCATTTTTTTTTTTTTTGCTTTTTTTCGTTGGTATGGGTCACCTCCATGTGGTGTCCGATGATGATCTGAGCAATGATGAGCCTTTCTCGTTTTTTTCGGATTTATTATTACAGGGTGTGGGTTGGTCTACTAAAATACCACGGATTTTTTGCCTTTTCAGTTTTCAATACTTTCACCCTTTTATTCTCTCTAATTTCTCCAAAAAATATACATATTTAATACAACATATATTCACTACTAATTCATATGTTTTATTTATCAAAAGATAATCCCCTTGTTTAACATAATTAATGAAAACTAATATTTACTGTGTAAAACATGCTGAGAAAATAAAAAAATTTGGTGACGAAAATATAGAGTTACGAAGATTTTCGAGTGCCGTTAAATTGTGATGTTTCTAGTTTAACTTTTGCGACACACAATCTTTCGTCACAATACGATATTTGTCAAGTTTGCGACAATTTATATCATGTTTCTACGACACACTTGAAATCCCCGTTGAACTGAATGAAACGTCGTAAAATGAATTGCCATGCGAAGTTTTCACTAAATGTCACACTCAATTCATCGCAGAAGGTCATATTTCTTGTAGTGACAGTCTCTCGAAGGGCTGACCACTGTTTGAGCTACTTTCTGTAACGTATTTGTCCTAATTTTTGTGAAAATTTTAAAGCTGGCATTCAGAACACAAATAGGACGATATTGTTGTATCTATTTTTCTTCTTGGGTCTTGGGGAGTAAAGTGATTACCCCAAAGTTTAGACAAAAGAGAAGCAGCTTCTCTTCATGGAAATCTGTGAAGAGAGTCATTAAGTGCCCCTTTATTGTCTCCTAGAAGACTTGATAGAATTTGGCGCTAAGGGCATGTACAACCCTGAGACAGGGATCGTCTCTACAAAGTCATACAGACAGGTATATAGACAGGTCATACAACCTAGAGACTCTCTTAGTGTCCGTAATCAATTTAATGAAGTACACATGACTACGATCAATTACGAACAAATTTATGTGTATCATTGTGTGGTATGACTCCGTATGGTCAACTATCATATTTTTCTTTTCCTTTCCCTTTTTTATTTTTTTCATTTTTTTCCTCTCTATTTTCCTTTTTTCTTTTCTCTCCTCTTTCTTTCTCTCTATTTTCAGATGGTCTACTCAGGATAAGGAAATGAGTGTGGGGACCACGCACAGCGGCATCTTCCTCTAGCACGAAGAATTCCACCGTCCTCCCCATCAGCTCTCTCTCTCTCTCCTTCTCTAATCGTCTAAAAATCCAATCCATAAAGTGGTTCAAACTCAAATCAAGTAAGAAGAAGAGTGAGATGCAATGAACTAACATCCAATTTCTCTCCTTGGGGTATCAAATTTGATGGGAAAATCTCAACACAAAAATGGGGAAAAAATGGCAACCAATAAGCATTAGAACTGATAGCAAAAATCCTCTGTTTACCAACGGAAGATGTAGTGAACCAAGGAGAAGATGGTTTCGACGATTCAATCTTGAATCGATCCTCGTCCCCATGTTGCGAAAGAGTACGAATGAATCGACTGAAATCAGGACGCCGCTGATGGCTTCCTCCGCCTCTGAAGGAGCTTCTTTTTCCTCTGTATGAACGGTAGCACCAGTGGGCTCGCGCGCTCGTCTGCTTGTGCGTATCCCTGCGCGGGATCTGACCACGCCGTCGCCTGGAGAAGACGCGTCCTACAGCGGTGTCGTTGCCGTCTCGCCCGCCTGGGAGCACGGGACGAGTGCGTCGTCTCGTGAGGCGAGGAGAGGCCCGTCTCTCCGTGGAGGCGGGGTGGTCTCTGCAAAATTACCAACATAGAGACGGGAAACAGACGCCCGTTGTACATGCCCTTAAATGGTGGGATCTAGAAGCAGGACTGCACAGGATTTCCACGATGCAAGAAATTAATCAATATATGTGCAGCTGTGGTCTATGTCACCAGATGGAAAGTACTCCTCCTGCTCGGCATATGAGACTCAATTTCAGGGGACATTTGCAGATCACAACAGAAGTTCATCGAGTGGGTGCAGGCGGAGCTTGACGAGATGTTCAAGAGCCTTAATATACCCAACAGCCGACAGATACTTTGCCCGCAGCGGAGCCGTCGTCGACGATAGTCGTGAGGACGAAGGGGTTGCTCCGTAATAAGCTACTGATCATGATCCGAAGTTTAGCATCGGTGCTATTGTTAATGACCTGTGTTATTATGTACACCTGATTTAGGACGTGTGTTATCGGTTCCTGTAAATTCAATCGTATTATTTGGTCTTAGTCGCTGTTCAAAATTTGCTCTGATCTATACCTGTCAGATATTGTACAATGGGGTTAGCATGCTGACACGAGCATAAAAAATGCAAACATTATAGAAAATAATACTCTCTCTCTCTCTCTCAGTGCCAGAGCCCACAAAACCGACCACGCGTGCAACCAGGTATCCGGTCATCCACTGTCCAGCTGGCCCGAGAGTGCTCGATCGTAATAAGCGTCTCGGTTAAACACGGGTTCTACCGGAGCTTGTACGCGTATCGGACTTCAATTTGAATACGGGGAGGCCTGTAGCTATATATATACGCACACACCACGACGAAATCGCTCGAAATTAACCACGAAAATCCCTCCGCGATGATGACGACGCCTGGGGAGTCCAAGCATGACACCGCAATCGCTGCAATGGCGGTGCCCGCCAGCGGTGGCGACGAAGCCACTGTGTCAGAGGGGACGAAGAAGCTGACCCAGCTCCCGTTAGATGAGGTGTTGTGTATCCTAGACCAGAAACCATGCGACATCATCCCACCTGAAGACGAGGAGACCCTGATGGAGTTCTACCCTGCGGAGATGGCCAGCAAGATTAGGGCAGCCAAGCTTCGAGCAGCCGAGGTGATGGCGTCCGTGCAGAAGAGATTCTTCGCCTTCCAGGCCTCGGTGCGTAAGGCGTTTGAGGAGAAGGGCGTCGTCATGGTAGATGACGAGTTCCTTGCGCGCAGGGAGCAGACCTGCCAGTGGCTCAGGGAAGAGTTCGCGGGGGTGTTTGACCTCATGGATGAGTTGTTCACGGATTCTGATTACGGCAACTACTCCGACATGTATGTTACTGACGACGACAATGAAGAAGAGGCTGTTCTGGAATCCACATATGCCTTGGATGATGAGAGACTTTAGTTCATCGGTGGCACCCCTGTTTTCTGTTTCTTTTTTCTTACGAAATTTTCTGATATAAATGCCTCAAGATCATATAATGCAAATTAAGAGGCTTAGTTAAGTACTGTTAGTTTATATGTTTCCTAGCAGTGTGCCCGTGCATTGCTATTACGGGATTTATAAAAAAATAGTATCCATCTTGTTATATAAATACACAAAATATTTTCTACTTAACAATAGTTTCAGTACATTCTTTAAAAAAATTCATATAACAATGAACTACAGCATATATATTATTCATACGAATATCGTCACAAATTAATTCATCTTGTTATGTATGTGTGAGATCATGATATTCCATGCATCCTTATGTAGTCCGATGCCAAATAGTACCAGCTAACACTATACACAATATAGGAGCAGTTTATTGATAAAACTGACGAAAATAGCTTCATAACCATATAGGAGCAGCTAACACTATACACAAACTCTATGAGTTCAGTGACAGCTACAAGCATGGAACGGCCAAAGGACATTCATGGATGATGTGAACTCATGATGCTTTGCTAAAATTCATCTTAGTTGTTTCCTGCAATGTGAAACAACCAGATGTCATGATGGTGTTATATAGATAGCTTACTGCTTCAGAGCTGCATACTTATTAACAATTCAGAGATTATAGGAATAGCTAGCTTTAGTGCAATTGCAGCATTTGGCGAAGATGAATCATTTGGCAAGTGTATCCTAAGGATAAACCATAAAAGGTAAATCAGTGGTGAGACCACAATTCAGCAATGGTTGGGAACACCTTGATAAAGGGCATGCACAGGCAAGGTGCTTAGAAGAAATGCTTAAAGAGAGAATCATTAAGCACCTGCACAAAATCTCTTCTACAATACAAAGGGTGGATAAATAAATCTAACCACAATGCTAAAATCTAAATGCCTTAAGCATCAGGTGCTAACTTAACATTTTTTGTAGGATGAACAGTAGAAGAATCCCAGGACTGTTAGGATTGCTTTATTAAGAAATACAAAAGGAATGGTACAAATCATGTTTTCCTTCATAAGCACCTGAAGCCAAAAATTGCATAAGTACCCCTATAAGCACCCCCACCCAGGTCCACACTGATGACAGGTGAAATGGTTAACCTCCATTGAATATGAAGAAAACTAAGGGAATGAATAGCATGCCATACATGAATTATATAGCTAAAAGAAAGGAAAGAGTACCCATTTTTCTTTCTACGGAGTCTCCAGCAGGAGCATCATCCATATCCTCATCATCTTCGTATATTTCTAATTCTTCAGGATCTTCATCCTCCATTGGAGTATCAGCTTCAGGTCATCCTCCATTTGAGTATCAGCTTCAAGTTCATCGGGAGCAGCTTCTGAATTATCCGTGATCTTTTCCTCAAACTATTTCATCGGCTCATGAAAGTTAGAGGTTCAATGACCAGTGCTCAGTTTTCCCCTCCAGGATTATCAGTACCATCAGCAATCTAATGAGTTGTCTTGGATTGCTTTTCCAAGGTTTTCTTCTCTTCTTTCTTTAACTCTTCCTCTCCTTGTTTCTTTGGTTGATTCCTCTTAATAACATAATGCTTGTGTAGTTTCTACAAAGAAAAACCAACAAATGCTGATGGATGGTCTTAGGTGTCTCAAACATAAAATAGTTCTTGTGCCAGTACAAGGACAATAGATAAATTGTGTACGCCTTCTTTTAGTGTGGTGCTTCGCTGCTTCAATGAATCCCGTAACCGTTCGGAAATATGCAATAGCATTTCCTCCCCCAATGGACATCCCTGATCGATCTTTCATCTTCTATATATGTATCATAAATAAATAAATGAATAATAATTAAATGCTACAAAGAGCTAAATTTTATATTACATAATTTTGGTATAGTACGGAGTATGTACTATTTAACATACTATAATTTTATGTGATAATGTAATTTTTTGAGTAAAATGCATGAATGACCATTACATTTGTTGGCTTGTTTTAATTTGGCCATTGTATTTAGAAAAGTGTAAATCGTGGTCATTAAGTTTGCTCAACTGAGTCGATACGGTCATTAGTTTGTATATGGGTGACATGGCATGTATACTTAAAAATTGTTCCCTCTTGTTTAATTTATTTAATAATCGTAGGTTAAATTAGAAAGTGTCTCGTGGGCTGGCATACTATTATTTAATAGTATGAGATTGCTATGGCATTGGTGAGCCTCAATGACGGAACGAGCTAAAGTTGTAGGAGGTTGCAATTGTGCTCAGGTATGGTGCAATTACTCAGATAAAATTAGTTGGAATTGTTTTATGAATTAGCATGTTTGAGGTATGCTAAGCAATTAGAGCTCAAGTGGGCTAAACTGTTGCTGTCAACAATAGTCACAACTTTTTCTATCTTCTTAACATAATAAGAGCAAGTACAACGTCGACAATTTCATACCCATCTAGTAGAATGCTACATAGATTTTTTTTGTGATGTGTAAGAGAGAGAGGGAGGTGAGAGAAAGAGATGTTTCGCGAATCAACCATCTCATATGCTAGAGAAACAGGACATGAGGGGATAAATGAAAAAGAAATTGCAATTGGTTGCCAATGTTGGATTTGTCTAGGAGTGCATTTTGTCATTAGCCAAACCCTATGCTACAGCGCTCGAATACGTATTACTAAAGAGCTAATGACCGTATCGACTCATTGAGCAACCTTAATAACCACGATTTACATGTTTCTAAGTACGATGGCCAAACTGAAACAAGCCAACAAATATAGTGGCCATTCATGTATTTTACTCTATTTTTTAAAAAAAAACTAGATTTATGAGTAAAACCAAGATCCAAAATTAGATCTAGATTCAAAACTAGACCCCAGAAATAAAAGCTCAAATAAATCTATAAGAGACATGGAGAGCATTAGTTTAAGTAATAAAAACCCCTTTGAGAGGCATGGGGAGCATAAGTGGATTCAAACCCTAGGAAAGTTTACAATCAAATAAGAGGCTAAAACTTTGGTTTCACACAAAAATATATATATGGGACGACTTGGATTTATCGCCTAGAATACAATCATTGAAAAAAAAAACATATTCAAAACATTTCTCTTCTTTTTTGGATTTTTTCCGCCCGCCATATGGACACGGTGTCCGAGAGCTCGTGAAATAGAGCTCCTGTGGTGAGAAAGGGAACGAATATTTATATTGTTCCTTACAATATTGAACACCATGATATCACCAGGGGGCCAATATCAAAGGGAGCCTGTAATATGGGCCAGTATAACATCACATAGCGACCAATATTAAAGGTTGGACCTGTAATACCGGCCATGGGATGATGCCACACCGCCTGATACTACTGGGTCGGTCCTATTTTCAATAGCATTGTCTTTGCTGACGAGAGTGGTGCCCGTTGTCATAGTGAATTCTGCAATAGCGTTGCACTCGAGATGACATCAGCAATGACGCCTAGTAATAGCATTATTTAGGCTGCCTGTTATTACTGGAAAATGACCTCTGACACTATTGGCTTTTTGTGAAGTAGTGTCTTTCTGTTCTATTTTCATTTTAACGATGATTACTAAAATTCGAGCTATATACACAGAAACAAATCATGGAAGGAGTATTAATTGAGCGTATTATAATTTATCTAGTAATAGTATAATGCCAGTAATAGTAGGAAGATGTTTTGTTTACAAATACCCATGGCATGAATCACGAAATGACACTATTTTATCGGGTATGAGGACCATGGCTATAATGCGGTGACCGGGGTCGACCACCAGCCAATGTCTAGCCCCTCCCTGTTCTTCTTCTCCAACGATTCATCCCCGTTGCCACCCTCGGCTACCGCCACCGGTAGCTCATCGTGGTTTGACTCTGCCACCGCATCCATCTCGTCTGGCTCCGACGGCGTCCCCGCCGCCTCCGTTGCCGCCCTCGACCGCCGTCGCCGCTAATTCATCGTCTTATACCACCCCATGACCTCCTTCATGTCCGTAGGGAGGAGCCTCATCCACCCACAAACCAACTCGAACCTTAACTCGATTCTCCGGAGGGAGGAGGGGAATTTTGGGGTCGACATCCAACTTGCAAGCCGACGCTCAAACGTGAAATGTGAGGGAGATACGGAAGGCTGCAGCCTGCAGCTTTGTCACTGACCACGCCAGCGTATGGTACGACGGGTTATGCTAAGCGACACTACAACCTGAGCGGGCTGCCTTGCCGGCCCAATCAATATCTCTGTTTTATTCGTTCTTGGCCCAGCTCGCCAGCTCGTTGGCCCAGTCTATAACCTTTCCAGTCCGGTCCAGCCGTCCTCTGTTGTCAGCCTGGTCACTCAACGTCCACAGAATACAAAAGCTGGCCGCCGCCCCGCGCCTGGCACTGCTCCACATGTCCCGGCATTATTTACGGATCTTGATGGCTGCCTTCTGATTGAGCAGTGAAAGCCGGTAAATAGTACCAGTCAATTTGCCGTTTACATTTTAATACCAGTCAGTTTGCCGTTTTACATTTTAAGTATCTTTATGGTACACATTATCAGTAAATATTGATATTACTATTACCGGTACTTATAATTTATTGGTCTAAATTAAATATTCATTTAGTACTAATACTAAGGCTAGTCTCAAGTACATTGTTTCATCTCACACTTACCAAGAGTGCCACATCAGATTTGGAGATATGATTTGGTGGATGAAATAGTCACTCTCAATGCACTTGTTTCATCTCACGATTTCATAGACAAGTTGTAGCATTAAATTCACATGTATTTGTTGCAATGAGATTGGTCAAAATATGTTATGATGAAACTATTTGTTCTCAATGGGAGTTTCATTAGAGTTTCATACCTATGAAACAGTGCCAAATAAGTTTCATCTCCATGAAACTCATTTCATCTCTTTCATATTAATTACCTTGCCATGTCATCACTTTAGCTGATGTGGCCTTATAAAACTGCCATTGAGAGTGGCCTAATACCACCTGTGATCTTAATTAGTACTTGAATTCAGTGGAGCATTATCGAAAAAACTGGTGAAGTTTCTAAATTGTTTTATTATAATATTAGGGTGAGGGCTACGGGCGTAGTTAGACCAGAGATCACCGGTGGAATTCGTGGGAGGGAGCGTCATGATGTAGGCGTCAAGAGGACGGTGTTGTGCATGGGCAAATGGTGGGGCCGTGTGTAGAGGTGCAGCGACGAGATGCAGGTGCTTGAGCGGTGTCGAACATGGGTGGGTCGTGGTGGCGGCGAGATGCGTATGGTTCAGGCATCGAGCGTGTGTAGTTTGTGACACACACGAATTAGAGGTAAAAATACCGTACTACCCTTCATAAAAGGAAACATAAAATATACTAAAAGTATACAATCACTATAGTATCCTCGGAACTACTACTACTACCTTTTACTGGTTGTGTATCGTAAAACTGCTCTACATTTTTTTGCTAACCCGGTTGTCTATCTCTCTCTCCCATACATTGGCGTTTCTTGATCGTGAGCATTCCAGCCCTCTGGGCAACCTTCTCCGCCTACTCCTGGCTCTATTTTTTTTTCTCTTGCAGCCTCTTGCAGCGCTGGTTTCAACTGTGCAAGCTCTTGTATGGCGGATGGACCGAACCAAACCAACACGATAGATCCACAATGCAAATATCTCTAGACCATTATTTCTCATTGCAAAACCCTGCTATCCTATCCACAGTCCTCCTTTTTTCTTTTTTTTTCTGTAACAAATATGTTTTCCAAAATAACCAAAATGCTTTGTCTCTTCATCCTTGGTGTACAGGTAAGGTACCATTATGTTCACAGGAGAAGAGCAGATAAGGAGAAGAGAAGCTAGGGGCATTTTAGTTGTTTTACATGCTAATTAGCAAAGATAAGGGTAAACAATGATAGCACGATAGCGTGTAGGGGGGGGGGGTAAGCACTTAGTGATGACACACAAGAGATCGAAAAAAATGCAATTAGAGTGAAGAGAATTATTTCAAAAAAAATCCACTACATAGAATTCACTCTTCTTTTTATATGTGTATTAGATTTCTGGAAGTCAAAGTTCTTAATAATTTGATCATCAATTAATTGGCTAAATCTACTTATATATAAAAGATGCAACCCACTAAGAGTCATTCAATGCTATTTCTCTAGCTCCACGTTGCGCCACATCATCTCAAATAATTTTAATAATTAGATAAAGATTGAATATTGCTGATTAGGAGCTATTTTGAACTTTTCAAATCTCTGCCATATCATATATAAAGTTAGCACTTCCATCACGTGTGACTCCCATCTATCCATACACGCATCAATATCCTCATGTCAATTCATTTTATCTGGTCACCACAAATTAAGATATAGAAACTACTACATCCAAATACCTCCGTTACTACTCCACCTTTTGTACCTATGGCTTTTTCGTTTCTATTTATTTAATTTCTTTTATGGGTGTTTGTTAAGTATTTTTTTCTTCGTATTATATAATGTGTTGTGGCAACGCGGAGTATCATCTAGTTATGTACTATATGTTTAGCGTACAAAAACATTAATATTTTATTCTATATATGCACGGACTATATGGGAACACTTCTGATCGGCTTGCGCAAATGTTTGAAAGAACTCGTCCCCAAAAATAAAAGGGAACATAATACACACTCGGATGGCTCCGGTCAGCTATAAATAGCATATCGGAGGCACATTAGGTGCATCAGGTAGCACAAGGTCCATTTCTACGAATCACTCCCAAAAGGGCTGTAGTTACGCCAACACATATCATTAGCCATTCTAACTAGGAACTATGGCTGCCCTGGACGCCGCCCACCAGTATGTTGCAATCCCGAAGCCTTATCAGGGGAGGATCCTCACGGTTTTGAGCATTGACGGAGGAGGCATCCGCGGTCTCATCCCGGCCACCATCCTCGAGTACCTCGAGGAGAGGCTACAAGTCCGTAACGATAAACCATGCCGAAGCATCTTCAGCCTTTTTATCTGTTCATTCATTTGGGCCCAGTGCCCTCCATTTCATGTACTGTTCATTCTGCTGCAGGCTAAGGACGGGGACGACGCACGGCTTGCTGACTACTTCGACGTGATCGCCGGGACGAGCACTGGAGGGCTGATCGCGGCGATGTTAACGGCGCCCAAAAACAATCGGCCGATGTTTACGGCCAAGGACATCACACAGTTCTACAAAGATAACGGTTCAGAAATTTTTCCGCCGAGGTAGTACGGCATGATTTTCATTCTGTCTTGTATGTTTTTCTTGCATCTCTGTTCGTCCCACGGATTTCATACAACCACAGTTTAGCTCCTTCCTTACTCGGATCCTGTGCCATCTTATATTTAGTAATTAGAGGCTCCTTTTGAGGCCTCCACATTAATCACAGAAAAATCATAGAAATTACCACAATAAAGCAAAACATCTGGCCATCAAAATGGATGCCTAAACAACCACAACCACTGGATGTTCATAGCAGAATCCACGTAGGGCATCCATGGTGACCCACATGCGTATTTTTCACGCACAAGAAACAAAATCATATTCTTTCACGTAAGAACCAGAGTTGGAAAAGGAAATAAACCATTATTGGCACTTTATGATACATATATATCCATGACGTCAAGGTTATACGTACACAACTCATCTTATCGGTATAAGGAAATTCTCTTGACCTTTTCATATTGCATACTCTAGATCTGAGAAACAATAGTTCTGTTTCCTGCATGTTCCTAACCATGGTCATTATGTTGATATAAGACGATCAAAGCCAAGTGCCGTAAGTTGACCCAAGACATGGAGCGAATTAGACATATGAATGATGAATATTCGTGTGCATGTTGTGGGAGGCCAAAAAAAGATGCTCTCACGGCGTGGATCACCAAAAAGCCAAGACTTGGAGTCTATGGTAGTGCCCTGCTCCATCTATAGAGTGCCACAGATCATATCGTGAAGATTCCTGACATGCAACATCGATTGTTCTGCTGATCAGAGCTGTGTTTCGAAGTCCTGTAACTCGTCAACAGGTTGCAGTGGCTGCCGCAGGTTGAGCAACGATCTGGGTAACGAAATCTTCAAAGTAGATTTATTGCAGATGATACTGTGACAAATGCAAGGAAAATTATGGAGATTTCCTTATATCCTAATAACCTTGCTCATGCTCTAGGCGTATAGATCTGATTCTTATTCGATTGTCACAGTTTAGTGTAAGTGGCTCATGACTTTTAAATAGCATGAAACATGAAACGAAACATATAGTTTTATACAAATAAAAAATATGGAAATGGGTTGTAATAACTTCTAAAGTGACCACAATAAACTATATGTTCTTTTAATAAAATATGGTCCTCCAAGATGCAATTAATGTGTATCAGCCCTTTTGGCTTATTAGGATTCTAATACGTCTTTGGTGACTAATACTAATTTTCTACATTACTAGGTGTTTAAGGTATTTGTATTTTAATAAATAAGATATATAGGCATGTTGATGTTTGAGGAACTAATTTTTCTGCGAATTATTAAGACTTAAATTTCTACTTAACAGGGGAACTAAAATATGTGGACGACTATGGTGGTCTAAATTTATATGAGTGTAAAGGGACTATATAATATATGAAAATTAAATAGTGAAATTCAAGAATATTTATGTTCTTATACTATGTCTAATATCTTTTTCGAACCAAATCATTTTGTACATCAATTTGTAATTCATAAAAATCTAGTGCCCTACATATTGGGAGCCAAGTAATTGTGTAATGTTGCATAGATTGTACTTTTATAAGAACCAGGAGTTCAAGCTAATTATATCGTTTTAGTTACCTATATTGTTGATATTTCACGTAATAATTTCTAGCCCGTGCACATGCACGGGTTGATGGACTAGTATAATTAATCGATGTGCTCTGCAGCAACTTTATAAAAAAGATCGAGCACTTGTGGCACAAACCCAAATACGACGGTGAAGCCCTTCACAAACAGATCAAGAAGAACCTTCCTGAAGACATCAAGGTGGCAGACACGTTGGCCAACATTGTCGTGCCAACATTCGATGTCAAGAACATGCAGGCAGTCATCTTCTCCAGCTTCGAGGCCGAGCAGGATGCCCTCAAGAACCCACCCCTCGCTAATGTCTGCATTGGCACATCGGCGGCCCCAACTTATTTCCCGCCCATATCCTTCACAACTAAGAACGATGCAGGCCAATCCCAAGAATTCAACCTCATCGACGGTGGTGTCGTCGCTAACAACCCCACCATGGTTGCCATGTCCATGCTCAACAAGGAGGCTCTTCGCATCCGCCAGAAATGGACCACCGCCGAACCCAACGGCACACATAAGGATAGCCCACGCGGCGACACCAGGGCTACCATGTTGGCACTGAGCAGGGAGACGGTAGAGGAGAACAAGGGCAAGCAACATATGGTGCCAATTCCTTACGAGAACTTCATCGTCATTTCTATCGGGACTGGGTCAGCCAAGAGGGACGAGCAGTACACCGCAGAGGATGTTGCCAAGTGGGGACAGGTGCAATGGATCTCCAACAGTCATGGCGCCTCGATCATTGATGTCTTCACCCGTGGAAGCTCTGACATCGTTGACATGTATACTGCGGTGCGCTTCAAGGATATTGGCTGCGAGAAGAACTATCTCCGTATCCAGGTACGTATAACTTCCGTTAATAAACAACACAACCAGCGGACTGCTTGCTTGCATATTAATTAATTGTCTAACTCTAACCATGTGGCTGTATGTGGATGTAGGTTAACGATCTGGAGGGGGAAATGGCGGCTATGGACTGTGCCACCGAAAAGAACATGACTGATCTTGAAAATCTTGCCAAGAAGCTGCTAAAAGAACCCGTGTCAAGGGTGAACATCGACACGGGGAAGTATGAGATTGTCAACGGTGAGGGCACCAACATGGATGCACTCAACAACTTCGCCGAAATGCTCATGGGGGAACGCAACCAGCGCAAGGGCATCAACAAGCATTAGTGCCGCGGCGCTAGCTTGTTGCTAATAAATCAGACACAAGAAGTGACAAAATAAAGGGAAGCGGTCATTTCTTTGTTGTCTGTCATCCACATTTTCCTAAGTTGTTTCTTGCGTTTCCAGTTGCCAGACAACTATGTCCCCAGTGTTCTGATCCTTTTGGTGTGAATTTATAGCGGTTGTTTTCACCAACAAAAGATTGCGCCAACAATCACTTGTACAAATTGATCCTCGTTTCTCCGTTTCCAAAAAGTTCTGTGTCCCTACTTTGCAGGTTGATGGTGACAGCTACTCAATTACTTTCCCGATTACTAGACGTGCATCACAGAGCATGGACCCATCGTACGTTGGTATGCAGTTAAAAATGAGTGTCCGTTGTGAGGTGCACGCTGGCATAGCGAAAAAATTTCGTCGGTCTCAGTCCTAGAAAATAGGCACCCAACCACGCCCGAAGGCACGTAACATTTTATAACTGCACTTCTAACAATGGGTTGGATGATCGCATATGGAATTCTATGTCGTCATATTCTACTATCATGCAAAAATTGATATACAAGACAATCTTTTACAAGATGCAAGAAGGATAAATTCCCTTAGAAGGTACTCCTCTTTTCTCCAATTCTTGACGTTAGGACAGGGCATTGTAGCTTGTCTTTAGTTCATTTCTTTGGTCTAAAACGTCAAGAATAAAAGAATGGAGGGAGTAGAAGATGATTTCTCTTCTTTTTTCATCTTGTACCAACGCGTGTGACGCACTGGTGGGAACGTACTGCGCGGCCCGTAACTGGGTTCCTTGCGCGCGCGTGGATTAGCCCGTAATCGTGAACCAGAGCACACGTCGTTCTTGTTACAAGAGCGATCCGGTGATCCCCGGTAGAGGCGACCAAGAAACGATTCGGATAAGAGAAGGCGTCCGTGTTTGTAACGTAATCGACCTGAACTCGGAGATGATGACAGGGTCTATATAACATCACGCACTGCTGGCTGCAAGTATCACAATATAATCTCTCTTGATAACATATAGCTAGTGTAACTCAACATAGCCTCGTCAGATCTGTCATCACGACCTAACGCAATGGGCCTGCCCACTCCATGCATTAGTTCCTCCCACTCCAACAAAATAGACGAGCAGTGCCATGCTACGGCGACCGGAGTTTCCGAGGGAGGGAACGCCGCCGGTGCGACGGCGGCTGTAGTAGCCGGTAGACACGATGAAGTGGAGGAGGCTCCGGCGGAGACGAAGCGGCTGACGGCGCTGCCGCCGGACGAGGTGGAGTGGTTCCTGGCCCAGAAGCCGCTCCCGCTCATCCCGCCCGACGACAGGGAGACCCTGCTCATGTACCTCCCGCCGGAGAAGGTCGACGGGGTCATGGCGGCCGAGCGCGATGCGTACGACGCGTCGGCGGCCTTGCAGAAGGAGTTCTTCGAGTTCACGGATTGGGTCCGCGGGGAGCAGGACAAGCACGGCGTGGTCATGGTGGACGACGAGTTCCTCGCGCGCAGGGAGCAGACGTGCCGGTACCTCAACGAGACGTTTGCCGACCTGTTGGATCGTCTCGAGGACGACGACACGGAGGTTGGCAACGACTCCGACCTGTACGCCACTAGCGACGAGGAGGAGGATCGGGAGGGTGCTCTTCTGGTGGACGATATGTACGCTGCTGATGACGAAGATGAGGAGGACGACGTTGCTCCCGAGTCCACATCCAGTGCAGATACTTAAATCCGTATTTATCGGGAATTAAACAAGCCTAACTAGGCGCACGTACGATAGGACTGTAGCCTGGGTTTTTCCTGGACTTCTTTTGCTTTGTGCTCCGATATATATATATGCAGAGGTGTCTTCCCTGGAGAAGTACTGAATTTCTTGAGCTATCATATTTGTTATAGACGGTTTTCTTTAGGGCATGCATGTCACTTTTTCACGGCTGATCTCTTATCACTACGGGAAAACTCAAGTGTGCCAAGTGTTTTGGAATTTGCCGAGTGTTTTATCGCGGACACTCGGCAAACAACTTATTTGCCGAGTGTCCACAATAAAACACTCGGCAAAATAAAAACACTCGGTAAAAACACTCGGTAAAGATTGTTTACCGAGTGTATTATTCTCGGCACTCGGCAAATGTGAGGGTTTGCCGAGTGCATTTTTTGACACTCGGCAAAAAAATAATTTGTGGTACCAAAGCCTGTATCCACCAAAAACATTTGTTCCCTTACGCGTAAGCCTAAAACAGAAGATTTTTTTTGTCTCTTCTTTCTTCAAAACTTTTTCTACTCTCAACATACAGCACATGTTACTCCATGATAACATTTGGTATTTTTTTCTTTGTTTGGTATATTTAGTTAATTAATTACATTTCAAGTAATTTTTTTGAATAAAGTCAAATGTGAACTACGAGTGATTCAAATAATAAAATAAAATGAATATAAAAATTATATTCATGTTATTTAGCCTAGTTTAGGATCTTGCCCATGAAAGAAAAAGAAATTCAACATACTTATTTAAGAAATTATGACCACCTACATGTGTTAGAATGATTTTTAAATTCTACAAAATATCAAATAAAGTCTGAATATTATGAGATTTGTTATGATGTTATTCTGTGACACATGGAAGTTACAATAAAAAGTGGATAAGTTTTCGCAACAGTTGTAACATACATTGCTTACAAAGTGGAGAATCATGGAATAAGAACATTGAACTTGAGAGTGAATCATTAAAATTTGGAGTCACATTGATGAAAAAAATTATTTTGACTTCATATCATTTTGTATAGGTAATATATTATAAAAATAGTGTCATGCAAAAATTTTATAACTTTTAGAATTTATTTACTATTTTAAATTTTTTTTAAAGTGTCTCATAATTTTTTTGCCGAGTGTCAGAAAAAGACACTCAGCATATAGCACTTTGCCGAGTGTCTGTTCCCGACACTCGGCAAACCTGCCACATCACCGATCCGGCTATCCAAAATAACAGCCTCCCATTGGTGTAAAAATCTGCTCCGGATTCCTCCCTTCTCTCTCTTTCTCTCTCTTATCCTTTCCTCATCTCTATCCTCTCATCACGCGGCAGCTCTCTCTTATCCATTCCTTGTCTCTCTCCTCTCGTCACGGGGCAGCACGCAGCACTGCAGCAGCAAGCACAAGGGAGAGAGGCACAGCAGAGAACCGGCGGCAGGGCTTCAAGGCGTCACGCGGCGCGGCCCCGGCCAACACGGAGGGCGGCGGCCACAGCCATGGCTGACCCGGCGGCACGCCGGCCGGCGCCATGGATGAGGCGGCGCCCTCGACCTCGGCAGGAGGCGCAGCGGGGGCCTGGCCCAGGGCAGGCGCCGCGAAGGAGCGGCTACCTCGACGACCCCGACGGAGGCCTAGCGGCGGGTCCGACCAAGGGCGGGCGTTGCGGAGGAGGCAGCGGCCTCGACCCCGGCGGCAGGAGCAGCGACGGGTCTGTCCAAGGGCGGGCACCACGGAGGAGGCTGTGGCGCCGACCTCGATGGAAGGCACGGCGGCGGCCCCGGCTCCGGTGGGCGCGACGACAGCGGCTCAGGCGGGCACGACGACAGTGGCTCCAATGGACGCGACGACAGCGGCGGCTTCGGCAAGGGACACGACAGCGTTGGCTCCGGTGAGGGGCGCGACGACAGTGGCTCCAATGGGCACCACACCGGCGACGGCTCGGTGATTTTTTTTGTTTTTGTCAAAAAATGCTGCCGAGTGTTTTTTTAGCCCTCGGTAAACATATGCCGAGTGCGCGATAGAGTACACTCGGCAAATAACTCTTTGCCGATAGGAGGTATATCCATGGCTCTTTACCGAGCGTGGCACTCGGTAAAATATTTGCCGAGTGTTATTTGCGGTTTGCCGAGTGTCTCAGGCACTCGGCAAACTACAGGTTTCCCGTAGTGATATACACTAAAACCATATATGCGTATGCAATCAGGATTTCAGTACTAGTTATCTCTTTTGAAAACATTCGGTACGCGTGTGACTGGAGGTTCCACTCAGTATGACAGCTGAACATTTTATCCATGCCAAACAAAGTATATATACCACATCTCGTGCACCTATAGCCAGCAATTTCTACCCCTGCAAATGAGATAAACCTCACCTCAAGTGTTCTTGTGTTGTATTCCTACCAGATTTTTCTTTTGAATGAATGAATATTCCTGCCAGACTTTGTGAACCAATAGCCGTGAACTAGTTCACATGAGAGCAACACTCGATTTAAATTCTCGAGTCATCGTGGTACAAGTACATAAGGTTACGCAAAAAAGCAAAAAGAGTACAACGTGAGGCTGACACGACTGGTCTTGGGAGTCAGTCGTCGGTGCGCGCTTGACCACGGAAGAGTTCACCAGAGTAGCGTTCGTAAACGACTCGGAAAAACGAATAAGCAGTTATAGACGTGCTGTTCGTGACTTGTGAGACGATTCGGACCAGGACTCGTGACAGAGTAGGAGTCTATGCTACTTGATCTTTTTGGCTATATAACATCGATGCCTGGCAGAATCAACGCCAACGTCCGAAGCCAAGATTTTTTTCGCATCGACATGATGGCAGACAGCTCCGCTACCGTGGTATTAGACAGTTCATCTCGCCCGGGCGCAACTGTTTCCTCCAGTGAAACCAGTGAGGAATTAGCCTCGGCAGTGAGCAAGAAGATGACACGGCTGCCAGAGGCGGAGGTCAATTGGGTCCTCTCCCGGAAGCCGGAGCACATGAGTAGCAGCAAGGCGGCCTCGCCGGAGCTCGTGGAGGTGTCCAAGGCCCTGAGCGACAGCTTTGCCGAGTACCAGGCCTGGATGCGCGCTGAGTTTGAAGCCAACGGGGGATATGTTGAGGTGGACGACAAGTTCCTTGAAGCGAGGGCCGAAACTAATCAGTGTCTGAAAGAGTTGGAGGATCAGTATAACGCCATTGATTTCACCGGTTGGGCATTCAGCAACTGTCCCTCCGATTTCTTTCCGGATGAGGACGACAGTGAGGACGGCGAGGCTGAGGACGATGATTAGTAATTTCTTTTCGGATAACTGACATGAGAGGAACTGATGTATCATTGATCAACATGGTTAGACTTGATCATACAAAATATTGGCACTATAATGAACGCCATTGGCTCTGTATTGTCCATGTTACATTTTGGCTTTTTTTTCAATAACTATATTCATCTTGCTGTAAGGAGGATAAATTATGTATAAGGAATTTCTGGATTGTATAATGTATTACACTATCGACGTGTTTGTTACCATGGTTTGTAACGGATTTGTAAAGCGGGGGTACCTGAATACGTTACACGCGTTTGTTTAGACCCCACTCGTAATCAGACTCCCAGTAATCGGATACAGCCGTATACAATTCTGACTCCCTCCTCCCGAACCGGTATCGACTCGCTCCTCGGCTCCTTCTCGAATTGCGCTCCCACCAACGCCCGCAGCTTGCCGTCGTCGCTCCTCAGCTCCTCCTCCGCCTTCAATATTAGGTTTCTTAAACAAACTACTCTGAAGCGGAAATTCTCTACTTGGGGACAAGGGAAATTCTCTACTTAGGGTCGGATTTTCTCACGATTCCATTGACAGATGATATTATTCTCTCTATAAGTAGAAGTGAACACCGCCTTAAATTTTCGTTTACATACCGTACAAGATCAACTGTATGGCACCGAAGTGTACCTCAAGCTTAGCTCGATAACAACTTGGAATGAAACTTGACTGTTGTTATCAAAGACTAGCATCACTACCAGAAAAGCATTCTAAAGCGGCGGTTGAAAACGCACTGTAGCGACGGGAATGGTCACCCGCCGCTACGAGTGCGCCGCTACAAACAAACCGTTGTAGCGGCGGGTAACCGGGATTCGGAAACCACCCGCTGCTACAGTCCAAATAGCAAAACAAAAAAAGTGGGCCCTTGCCGGGCCCACCTCGCAACACCGCTGAGAGAGGCGGTGGATCCGCCGCTCGAGCGCCGTCGTCGCTGCCTGGAGATGGGCAGATCTGTAGCGCCGCGTTGCCGCCATGGCCGCCACAAGGATGGGGGCCGGATCTGCGGCCCAACGTTGCCTCCGCTGCCGCCACGAGGAACGGGGCCGGATTCACGGCCCCCGGCGTCGCCGCCGCCGCCGCCGCGACGATGGGGGCGGATCCACGGCCCCCGACGCCACGCCGCCACCGTCGCGAGGAATGGGGCCGGATCCACGGCCCCCGGCGTCGTCGCCGCCGCCGTGAGGATGGGGGCCGGATCCACGGCCTCCGGCGCCGCGCCTCCGCTGCTACGAGCATGGGTGCCGGATCCGCGGCCCCGTCGCCGCGAGCATGGAAGCTGGATCCGGCAGAGGGGCGCCATGGCTAGCGAAGGGGGATGGCGGTGCCATGGCTAGCATAGGGGGAGGGCGGCGCCATGGCTGGCGGAGGGAGGCGGTGGCACGGTCGAGGAGCCGCCGAAAGATGGGCCAGTGTAGGAAAAAGATGGAGAGAGAGAGAGAGAGAGAGAGAGAGAGAGAGAGAGAGAGAGAGAGAGAGAGAGAGAGAGAGAGATGCAGTTGGGGCGGCGGGCAGGGGAGGGAGGAGCCGAGTGGGGAGCGACGGGTAGAAGAGGGGACTGGGGTTAGCTACTTTAATAGGGGCGACAAGATATAAAGCTTGTTGGACCGTGTAGCGGCGGTTGGTGGGCTGCTCCGCCGCTAAATTCTATATGGGTCAAATAGCGGCGGTTGAAAAGTCGCCCGCTGTTACTTGGTTTTTGCCCCTGCCGCTAAAAATCCAGTTTGTGGTAGTGCATTGTACTCTCTCAACAAGCATGACCTATTCTTTCGAGTGTGGAACACCACCTCAACTTTTCCAAAATCTTGCTTACCAATTTTCCAAAATTTAGGTGGCACTTTCAGTATATATGAATCCATGCAACAGACGACTCTACATTAGGAATTTAGGAGTTGATCTTGTTTTTAGATCCGTTGGCTATAATTTGTGAACAACAAAATCAAAGGCCTGATGTTTTATTTTTTCTGATAATTTCTAGAATTTATTATCTCTGATTAATGTGAAAGCATCAAAAGGTGCCTCGAATTAGTAAATATAAGATATTCAACCAAAATACACATCTTTGTAAAATTTGTTTTCTATATTTATCTTGTTTTTGGTAGGATAGATTTGTATAATTTGTGAGTTCTATCACATTGTGTTTCTTAGCCAGTAAAAACAAGGTGAAAGAGACTTGTGCGTAACGCACATCTATGACAGTCAAAACATGATATATCATAATGTTCTATTGTTCTATTGTACTTGCTGAACATGCTGACGAAGTGCATGGTATCCTTGGTGTACATATACAACGGCCTGCTTTTGAGGACATATTTTGTTGCCCATTAGATAGCACGAGGAAGTCCAACATTCCTAGGGTTTACGGATGGGCAAGCAATTGATAGATTTTTAATATTTGTACAAGCAACCATGCTCTGTAATTGCAGACAGGGTAGAATGCAAGGATTACTTTTTTTAGTGAAGTTATTGGCAGGGAGGCCCCTACTACCTATTTGTTGTGTTAATTAAAATACAATATTTACATGGCACAAGGCTTTAGGCCCAAAAGACACCCGATCCTGGATCGCCGAAGTCAATGTCAATTGCATAGAAACTGGTCCTTTTTTTTTTTGAGGAAATCGGGAGGGGAGGCCTGGTGCTCCAAGAACGTGTCGCGCAGGTAGGGTGGGATCTGGTCCCTCTCCCGGGACAGGACGAACTGAACCTCCGTATCTGGCAGAATCCACATCCCGTTCCCGGCCGGAGCCAATCCAACATTCTCGGTCACCACCGAATCATTTGCCTCCATGGACTCGGCACCTGCGGTACATTCAGGACGGCATGTCTTGTCGGTGCAGGAGAAGCCATATGGCGATTTCTTGTTGCACGTCTGTTCTGTTTCGCCGCTGACGCTTTTTTTTTCGATGCGTAGGTAATCGACTCGGAAAAGCAGAAACAACGGGTGTGGGAGCTGCTTCGGACAGGGACTCGTGACAGAGCAGGACTTCCCGGCGTGCGTTATATTATATATGCACGCGTATACCTGCCTGCAGGTCTCACCCTCACCCGTGAATTGTACATTGGCACTTGGCGGTGATCATGGCGACGACGGTCTGCTCCGAAAAGTCCCAGGCAAAGAATTATAACACCTCTGAGCCTGATGAGGGAGAAACACGCGTTGCTTCGGCCACGGAACCTGCGGCCACCGGCGGCGAGGAGGGAGGTGAGAAACTGACGCGGCTGTCGCAGGATCTGGTCGACTACATCCTGGCATGGAAGCCGAAGCCCACTCGAGACCCGGACGAGTACTACGCCAGGATGACCAACGATCCCCTCAAGTGCTTCCCCCAGGAGCACATCGACAAGACCACCAAGATCCTGCGCCATCTCGTCGAAACGACCAAGCTCGTCGATGCCAATTTCAAGGTGTTCCAGGACTGGGCACGGGCCGAGTACGAGGCCAAGGGCTGCGTAGAGGTCGACAACACCTACATCGCGCAGAGGGTCTTGCTCCAACAAGCCATCACACAGGAACCTTGGAGCTGTCCCGCCCTCGAGCAGCTCGCCAGCGCCATGAACAGCCAAAGTGTGGAAGGGATCAGCTCCAACAACTGAAGAGATGTTTTGAACACACAACTTTGTTGACCGAGATGATGGTTCAACTTGGATCCTGATGTATCTGTCACAATGGTCATATATAACGGAATGGAGATGGAGATGGAGATGGAGATGGAGATGGTCATATATATGTTCATGTTTCTTTTTATCTTTGTGATTAATAAGAAATATATAGTTTACAATGCCAAAGGTTCTTACACCAATGTTTTAGATACCTAACAACACTTTACGTTGCGGTAGTAGCTTGTCGAATTTCTTCAACCCGAACCTCTAGTCCCTAGATTGCACGCGACGAACGAACAAGTGAAAATGTAAAACGCTGCAGCCACCGCCTCGCCGCCGACAGCCACCTCCGGCCTCTCCCCGCATGCGCGACATGCCGGTGAGAACCGCCGTGACCTCCTGAGCATTTCCCCTTTGTCCCCGTTGAAAACCATGCACCCGAGCGCGAGAACGATGAAGCACCACTGCCCGGCCATGGCGCTCCGCCGCCTAGCTCGTTGCCGGCCACCATCCTACTAGCCGGAGCCCCTGTGAGCCGTTAGATCCAGCGGGAACGGCCGAGATTAGATGTCAAGCATACCCCTTCAATGCGGTCCACTGTGGACCATGAACCATCAACCCAGCCCCGGTCCACAGCCATGAACCCGGTCCACGGACTTTTAGATATAATTTAAATCATTTAATCTCGGGTAAATCGGCAGTTTTGCACTTAGGACCCTATTGTTGCGTAAAATGACGATTAGATCCTCCATTTTAGCAAACTAACCATAGGCTTTATTTTAATTCTGTTTTAATCCAAATCTTTTACGATAAACATTTTATTTAATTATTGGTAAAATATATTTAAGCCCCTCATTATTTCTATATTAATGTTTTAGTCATTAACCTTTTTACAAAAACACCCCTAGCCTTCTTTAAATTTATGTTTTAGCCCTTTTTTGAATAAACCCACTAGTTCCTACCCTTTTACAAAAAGAACCATAGTGTTTTATAAATTTAGATGTTAATCATTAACCTTTTACACTTTAGTCCCTAACCTTTCTTTTCAGATTTACAAATACATCCCTACCTTTGCTGTTTTTACGTTTTAGCCCATAGAACTTCAAACCCTCATAACTTTTAGCTCGGGTTGGAGTCGGACACGATCGCGTTTCGGACGAACCAGATTAAAAAAATTCACGATCTGAACTTGGTTACAACAATGCCCTTCGTTCCGTGCAGCACAACAAGATTCCACTTCTACATGTAACTCGCGTGCTTAATTAGCTGCTTTAGCCATGCTGCAAGGAAGGAATTATCTCAATATAACAATCATAGTAGAAGGCATGTCCTTTTCATTGAAGCACCAACGGTATGCTATTTTGTTTTTCAAACTTGACGATATGGTTGTGGTTGAGATCATGCTAATTCTATGTTCTTCCCTGGATGCATTGGCGGTCTTTGCTCAATACTAATATGCTCTGACTGACAGCTGTATAATAACAAAAGATACACAAACACCTGGTTCAGCATTATCACAAACAACGAGCAGATAAACTTAAAGAGCATCTCCAGCATGCAAATATGACCCCTACTTTTCTGTTTAGGAGCCGGCATGCAAAAGAAGGGGCTAAAAAATAGTTCTCAACTCTAGCAGAAAAATAGCTCAAGCCCCTATTCCACGTGGCCCCCATCTGTCAGAGAAAGACAATGACCTTCCTCGCACCCGCGTCGCCAGCTCGCAGCGCCAGCGCTGCCGCCGGCTCGCCGAGCATGGCCGCCCACGCCTGCGCCGCCAGCTCCATCACCGGCTCGTCGTCTGCGCCCGCCACACACCTTCGGCGCGTGCGGCCAGACACCGTCTATGGCACAACACGAGGAGGCCGGGGCTAGCCGTCCTTCCCAAACGGCAGCTTCACCGCCTGGCGGCCGCGGCGGCTGGTGCCCTCCACGAGAGGAGGTGAGAGGAGGAGGATGGTGGCGCGGCGCGGCCAAACGGTCTGGAGGAGAGGGGATGAGGCACGCCGGCCGACGAGGAGGGACGTAGCGGCGGCGGATCGGAGCATGGGGGCGGGGTAGTTCCACGCGATGGCGATGGCTTGTCGAGCTCCAGCCGCACTGCCGGGAGTTCGGTCTCTGCCCAGGCACCACCTCGGTCAACCGTTGGGAGCTCGGTCTTCGCCCGCCAGATTCGGTTCACCACGTCACGCGCCACCGAGGCCACCTCGGCCAGCTGTAGCCGTCGTGCCCCCGCTAGAGCCGGTTGGCTTGGAGAAGGAAGATGGCAGAGGGCGCGGAGTGGTGAATGCAGGAGGCGGCGCGAGCGAGCAGAAGCAGGTGGGTACGGTGGCACGCGGCCGGAGGGGATGTGGCACACGGCCGGGATGGGAGGAGGATGCTGCGCTGCCTGGAGGAGGAACCGGAAGGGAGGAGAGAGAGAAGAACGAGAGAGCGAGAGAAAAGGAGAAAAAGAAAAGAAAACAAATAAAAAATAGGTGGGACTCGAGTAGGGATCTTGCTCGAGATGCTCTAAAGATCAGATGAAGCATATAAAGTATATAACGAGGCACTCTGCTGCAGATAGTTGGCTTTCAGTCAGCATCGACGTCAATGAATCTCCACCTAAAGTCTAATATTGTCAGATACCTAACCTAATCGCCAAGATGTGATGAAGTATCTATCTGTTCAGTGGGGTTGCCAGATCGAACTCCCAAATGATTTGGGACTTCACGACTTAAGGAAGTCTGTTCAGTGACTTTTAAGCAGTTGCTTTTTATAGTTAGGACTTAGGACATGCCCTCATTGTCCTATTTGCCAAATGGTGTCCCACAAACTATGTGTCAGTTTTCTAATTTGAACCTACTGTAATTTTTATATTTTCGTTTGAGTCTGTTTTTTATATCTTTACATTATGTATTCTGGCTCTAAAATGAAGTTTTAAGAAGTGGTCGCTCTTGCTTAAATTATAAATAGTACTTTAAATTTCGTACTACTACTTTGGAAATAAGAAAAGGTTCCAAATTGAAAGAATGAAATATAATGGAACACTTTGAATCACTAGCTAATACATTATGCATGCTCCTCGCAAAATAAAAATAAAAAATATGCATGCCAGTGCAGAGATACGTGCCGTCATTAAGTAATGAGTATGCATAAATATAAAGCTTACACCTTGTAAATCCTTTCCGGTCATAAGAAGATGTAGAAGCAGCTACAAAAAGGTGCATAGATCAAGGGAAGAACCATACAGCCTTGGATTGATCACTGATGCGCACTTGACCCAACGGTATCGGATGAACGGACTTGCTGCTCATATCGTACACGCCACAATTACGTGGCTTGCTGCTGGCTATCCTAAAGGGCCAGAACATAGAACTATCATCGATGAAGTATATCCTGTCCCCTTGGATGTTACCACAACAGTAGCTAGATGCTTTAACGGCCTTGGAGCAGTTGGAACTGACGAATAGCACCTGATCACCAATGCTTTCCACCTCTAACCATCGAGACGTCTTCACATCGGCCTCGAACACTTTTAACGTCATTAGTTTTGTGGAATCTTGAGGGCTGTAGTAGTCTATCGGAACGATCCAGCGTACCATCAACAGCTTGCCGGTACTCGAGACGACGAGGTAGCATGTCCTGACACAGTTGAAAGTTGCATAGTATAACCCGTCCAACGCGTGCAGGGGCGGCGCCCTGATCACGTGTTCCACCGAAGAAACCCGAGGTTCCCCGGTGCGGCGGTGCTTGGCTACCCCGTGCGCAAAGAGGTCCCCTTGGGCTGTGACAGTATAGAGCTTCCCCATGTAGAATGCCATGTCTTGGTACTCTAGACCGGTGCACAATCCAGTTGACCATGACAACATGCCTGGACGGCAGCATACAACTGCGAGCTGGTGGCAGTGGTTTATTCTGACTGTAGCAGCGATGAGGTCACCGGAGCATACAATGATCTTCTCGGTTAAGAACTTGGTGGATCTGGGGCGAGAGCATGTTCCGTGTGAGCTGCCATCGTCGTCAGGGTCGAGCTGGGCAGGCCTGTTGCAATAGCCCGGGAGCCACACGGTGGCGCCGGAGAGGGGTCCTTGAGAAAGTGCCGGCGTTCAGGCTTGCTGTTCACTCTCTCAAACAGCATCAAGCTGCCGAAAGAGCCGGCACACACATCTTGTTTCCTGAAGCGGAAGGTGTGAAGCTCGCCGTCGGGAAGGCTCCGGAACGTGCCATCGCAGAAGTTGATCCACGGGAGCACCGGAGGCAAGGTTGGCGTCGAGTACCGTATCGCAGTGTGACGCCAGCGACGGCAGACGTAGGCGAAGCGCACACGGTCGGCCAAGGAGGAGAGGCGGTGGAGGACGAGGTCGGCGAGCTCTGGTGGGAGGGATGACCAGTCCACCTCCACTGTGACCGCCTTGCTTTGCCGGACACCCATGACAGGGTTAATTAGCTCGCGGGGCACAACACACCTTCAAGGTACTTTTCTCCGGATTGGGAGTTTAGAGCGATCGAGACAGAATCACACGAGTTTTGCATGTAGACAGGATTCTTGTTGTGTTGCACGAGTTCTTATTTTCTTTCCTTTATTTTTGGTGAAAAGGGCATTGTTGTAAACGAGTTCTGATCGTGTATTTTTTTGTACTTATCGGGTTCATCACTAATATCGTGTCCGACTCAAATCCCAGCTAAGACAAATCGAATGTAGCGGCTCGCCTATATATGTTTGGGGAAACGCTGTGCGCCGTACCAAATCTTTCTAACAAAAAAATATGTGGCAGATCTCTCGGGAACTTTCGGATCCAGCCAGGGTAACGCTGCATATACGGATTCCATGCGTAACCAGCTGGGTGATCCGGTGAAGGAAACACAGGCAGCACATGATACCAGGTGGCTGTTTAGTGAACGAAGACAATGCAGTGAAGTGCGTCCCAGCTGAGGAGAGTGTTGTGTCCGGCGCCGGTGCGGCTATGCAGACGAAGACGGAGGCTGACTATGATGAAGACAGATTCCAATGTCGAGTACGAATTGTGTATGTCGGGCCTCAAGTACATCATGTCTTCCCGCAATCAATACGGGAGAGTCGTTATTTGTCGACTGCCCAGGGCACTCGACAAAGCCTTGTTTGCACTCGACAAAGAGGACTCGGCATAGCTCTTATCGGCAAAGAGAGTTTTCCGAGAATCCTTCAGGCACTCGGCAAAGAGTTTGCTGAGTGCCAAATCCTACACTCAGTAAACATTTATCCAAAAAATAGAGTTGGGCCACGCTGGGTCCACCATGCCGAGCCTCGCCGGTGGCGGCCGTTACGCCTCTCGACGGCGTGCCACCCTTGCCGGCCTGCCTCACGGACCGCCCACCTTAGAGCTGTTGGGACCTCTGTCTTGGAGCGAGCCCCACCGGGGTTGCCACCACAACGCCGGTCAGGCCCTCGCCCGTTGTCTCTCGCTTGGAGCCACCCTGCCATTGCCTGTCGCTGCCGCGTAGCTTTACTCGCCTTGTTGCGCCGCACAGAAGGAGGGAGGGAGAGGGGCCATCGTGTCGGTCAGGGCCGCCTCCGCTGCTGGATGCCGCTCTCGATGGACACTGCCACGCCTCGCCCCGCCACCGCTCCACGCCTTAGGAGGTGAGGGGCGAGCGGAGGGGTGAGAAGAGGGGAGGCCAGGGAGGGAGAGGATAGAGGGAAGGACGAGCCCGTGTGCGCTGGGGAGGGAGGGGCCATCGGAGGAGGGGCCGCTGGCGGGTGGCGCGTTGGGGAGAAGATGGGACGCGAGAGAGACATGGGAGAAGAGAGCGGGAGGTTAAGTGAAAGAGAGAGAGAGGAGAGAGAGAGAGAGAGAGGGGGATCGAGGGGAGAAATGGACCAATCGGGAGAGAGAAGGGAGAGAGGTAAATTGATAACATGGCGTGTTTGTCGAGTGTCCAGAAAAAAGAGTCCACAAAGAAGTCTTTGCTGAGTGTTTTTCTTTGACACTCGGTAAAAAACAATTATGCATACTTCAAAAAAATTAGCAAAAAAAATCTAAAATTAATCAAATGTAGGCATGACATAATTTATATGATCTTTTACTTATAAAAATGATTTTAAGTCAAAATAAAACTTATCCATCAATTTGACTCCAAATTTAAATGAGTCATTCTCAACTCTAAGATGCTTCTTCGGATATTCTCCATTTTGTAAACAATGTATGTGATAACTTTTATGAAACCTTCTCTACTTTTTTTTTGTAACTTCTACGTGTGGTACCATCAGATCCTAACAAATTTCATCATTTTCAGACTTTATATTCTTTTTTTAGAATTTATAAATCGTTCAGACACACATTAATGGTCATATATCTTAAACAAGATATGTCGAATTTAGTTTTATTTCATGACTAAGGTCTCAAATTAGACTAAATGACATGAATATAATTTATTTACTCATTGTATTATATTATTTAAATCACTTGTAGTTTAAATTTGACTTTATTCAAAAATATTACTTGGAGACGTAACTAATTAACTGAATATAGCAAACAGATATAAAAATACTAAATTTTATGATGGAGTAATACATGTTGAATATGAAGAGTACAAAATAATTTGAGGTCAAAAGGCTAAAAAATTATTTTTTTTACCGAGTCTATCAAAAAACACGTGGTAAATCCTCCCCTTTGTCACTCGGCAAAGTCATCTTCACCGAGTGTATTTGTTTGACACTCGGTAAAGCACACTTTGCTGAGTGTATTTTTATTACACTCAGCAAAGAGGGCTTTGTTGAGTGTATTTTAAATGCATTTTTCTCATCAACCGTAAGTTTGTTTTCTGTTTGAATCACTGTGTTGTTTAGCGAAAGGAGATCGAATGTGAATATTCTTTTAAATTTTTAATTTTTTAAATTTCATCAACATTTTGAATGAAGTATGCTAACATTTATTTATAGTATGTCAACATTTTAAATATCATGTCAACATTTTGAGGAAATGTTGTTTCTACTTTTAAAAAATTTAAACTATGAATTTTTTAAAATATAAATTTCCATCAACATTTTGAATGTACTCTTCAACATTTATTTATACTAGGTCAACATTTTGAATACTCACATTTTTGTTAAAATGTTGATTCTGTTTTTTTCAAATGTTAAATTGAACTTTTAAGTTTTTATATATTAAATATTTATTTTTATTTATAAATATATGACGATAATATTTATTAATATTGTGTTAACATTATGAATATTCTATATCAATATTTTTTGTAGAAATGTTTACTCTAATTTATTAAATGTTAATATTAATATAACATTCATGTTATTAGAGTCTAATGGGGTGATCTCCCCAACACTAGAAAAGGAGCAATCTTTGTATATATGGTGCTGAATCCATCTCCTCCTAGATTCGGAATTCCTATATGGAGATCTCTCAATTTTTTTGTATTGGGGACATCAGCCCATTAGGGTCATAAAATCAGAGCAAAGTTGACCCATTAGCACTTGAGTGGGATGTGGAGGCTTCTAGTGCTACATCGTGTCGCACTCTAGTTGGGCCAAGTCGGATTTTAAATTTCAAATACATATTCTTCTTAACCTTAAATCTGTTTTCGAATCTGTTTGAGCCACCATTGTATTAATTCTATGAAATTCTATCTAATGTGATTATTTTTCTATTTTTTAAAATCAAATTGATCTCAACATTTCAAATGTACTCCCTCCTCCGGTTCTAGATTGTATTCAAGATGCTTAGGACATCATGCATACCAACGAGTAATTAATTATGGTCAAATTCTCCATCCTTATTGAATGTTGACTAAAGGAGTGTTAATAGATAATCTAAAACAAATCCTGCAAAAATACTAAACTTGCGAAAAATCAAACACCAGACGAAACTTCCGTCACAGGGAAAACTAAACCCTAATTGAATTGTGGAAAGTAAAGGGGATCTCACAAATTTACTTGAATAGAAGTGTAGATCCAAGGTCTAGGAAAGTCCTGCATGCAGGGGTTAGCTAGCAAAGCCACACACGAATGGGGGACAATATGCGAATAAGAACAAGAACAAAGAGCAATAACTAAGACGAGGAGAGACACACAGATTTTTCACTGAAGTCCAAACCTCTCACAAAGAGGTTCCTACGTCTCAGCTCACGAAAAGCCGGATCTCTCTCAACCGTAATCCTCTCCAAGTAATCCGGCAGAGAACTCACGGCAAAAATGGCGTTAGCAAAGTGCTCTTTGCTGAGTGTTATCAATCGAACACTCGACAAAGTGTCAAACAATTTTAGAAAAAACAAAACAGGACCACCACATCACCGTGGCTCACTGGCCCATAGGAACAACCAATTAATAATCAATGGAAGAACCATGATGCGTTCATTACACCACTGACATGCAACTGGCCTGCTGATATTGGACAGATGACCTTGCTGTCCATGTCGTACACTCCACACATACGAGGATTTCTATGTCGATAGGGGCAGTACTCGCTCTTGTGGAGGAAATATATTGTATTCGCTCGCAGGTTGCTCCCATGGTCAGATGCCCTAATTGCCCGCGAGCAGTTTGGGCTGACGAAGAGCACCTGATCGCCCAAGCTCTCCACCTCTACCCATCTCGACTCGCCCAAATCCGCCTCGAAAACTCTGAACGCCTTTCCAGACTCGTCCGCGTGGTAGTAGCCCTGCGGAACGATCCACCGAACCATGAGCAACTTCCCCGTGCAAGAGCAAACCAGGTAGCATGCCGAATCTGTTGCACGGTGGTAGTCGTTTGCGCTCGTCGTGTCGTCCTTCTTCCCCAGAATCACCGGTCTCGATGATCCAAGAATTCTTGGGCCCGCAGTAGTATCGCCGTCGTGCTCTGAGATCTCGTGGAGGAAGAGGTCGCCGGCGGCTGTGACGGCGTAGATGGCCCCCTTGTGGAACGCCATGTCCTCGTACCGAAGGCCGTCGCGCAGAACCGTCAGCGACCACGACGGCGCGCCGGGCCTGCAGCACATCATGAGGCCCAGGATTCGGTACTTATTGAAGCCCTTGATCATCCCGATGACGAAGTCGCCGGAGCAGACGATGACCTTGTCGGCGTACGAGTCCGTCTTTCTGACCGCTGACCAAGGTGTTGGATCAGAAACGGAATCGTGCCAGTGGCCCGGGAGCCGGATGGCGTCTCCGGCGAGCGGGTCCCGGAGAGAGTAGCGGTGGCAGGGCCTGCTGTCTGGGGACTCGAGCAGCAGCCAGCGGCCGAACACGCCGAGCTGGATTGTGCCGTGTTTCCCCGCCGAGATGGGGGGAGGTCGCCGTCGGGGAGGCTTCGGAGCTGCAAGCGTTCGCCGGCGTCGCGGAAGGCGATCCATGGGAGGGGTGGAGGAACGGAGGGCTGCGTGGCGCCGTGGCCACGTGGCGCCAGAGGCGGCAGACGGCGGCGAAGCGGACCCGGTCGGTGTGCGATGGCAGCCGGCGCAGGACGAGGTCCACGACGTCCGGCGGGAGCGACGGCGATGGCGCTGCGTCAGTGCTAATCCAGCCGCCCATGGCGTGCGAGGTTAGTTGATTATGCAGCGGAACAGAACTAGTTCAGATATGTTGAACGATTCATGGGGATCAAATAGTGTCCGATTCGGTCAAAGTATAGTGTGTCCGATTATGATGTGGTTACACAAACTGACATATTTTAGAATTGCTAGTCCAGGCGCCCGTCCATCCATCATGAGTGTGTCCGATTATTGTTTTTGGAGAGGGAATTTTCCGACGAACGAAGAAAATATTGATTCTACGATTTTAGTTGGCAAAATATAGTACTTCCTTCATTTTTAAATTGTTAATGTTATTAATTTTTTAATTATATTTAATCAGCCATCTTATTCAAAATATGTTTCTAAATATGTAAAATTATAAGTCGTCTTTCAACTTTCTTTGCTGATACAGTAAATTATATTAAAATATTTTATCATTCTTCAAACAAATTAAATAAGATCACAACAACATCTACTTTTTAGGAACTAAGGAAGTACAAAACAATTTAAGAACTGAGAAAGCATGTGTGTCGTTAGTGAAACTCATCCTGTTTCCTCAGTCCTCACTAGCCGAGAGGCGTTCGTGATGATGGACAAAAGCCTGAGACTGGACTTTGAATTTTTGAAAAGACTAGGTTGACTTTTATAGCTAGGGTACCGAGAGCGCCTCGAGATACAGTCATATGTTCCAAAGCAAAACAACATTATCAGAAATAAAAGCACTTTAATTTAAATTTAATTAAAAAGAAATCCTGAATAATATTAACAAAGCCACTTTATTTTGCGAGTGTTTTTTACATGGCACTTTGGCGGGTGCCCGAATAAAAAGACTCAACAAATAATGGGACACTCAGCAAACAATGATTTTCCCCGTAGTGGCTCCAAACACAAGTCTCCAGAGTCCAATAATTATTGGCAATTTTTTGAATGACAGAAGACATCATGATGAACAACTTTTGTTTTGGTGAAAAGTTCAGATCTGAAATCGTATTTTTGTAAAAACTCATTAAAAACAGTTTAAATCATCAAAGCCTCGGATTTCATTAAAATATTTTGGATTTTTGGTGAAGTGGGTCCAAAATTCAATCTTTTTATGTGAATTCAGGACAAAATTTTTGTTGCATACAATACTAAATTTCTTGTTATTAACAATTTGGTTAAAATTTTGAATGGGTATTTTAAAAACTTTATTAAATAAAAAAATTGCGGTTATGCGAGGGAATGGTGTTTAGTGACATTGTGGATGTCACATCAACGGTATGACGTGAATGATTTTTACAATTGCTTGTGAGATTTTTTTGGACAACAATTGCTTGTGAGTAGTGGCATTACTCCAGCGAATGGATCAGAAATTGGGATCAACAGTCCTGAGTGAATGATTTTTACAATTCCTGTGGGTTGACATCATGACATGTAAGATATTGCAGGTGTAATACATAATGTTAAAAACTATTCTCATACAGAAACAGTATCCATCTTGCAATATTAATAGCGATTGTATTGGAATTTTACAACCAGAAATAATTTGTATTATATTGTAGTTCCAATCAATTACACCATGCAATCATGTTTCGTTTTTCACAGCTATCACAGAAAGTTTCATCTACAATTTTAGCTTCAGCACTGCAGTTCAGTAAACTCGGCTTTTAGCTCCATCACGAAAGGCTCCAACTATAAAGATTCACATGTTCTTTTCTTTGTTTTTCATTTTGTAATTACAATACATCTTCTATACATTTGATGTATTACTTATTATTTTGAAACAGTTGTATCTGTATAATTAAAAATATATTTCAATATTTTTACTCACATAATGGAATGGAAATGTTAAAAAGAAAAACTGTAACCGCGGGGTAACGCAGCCCTCGGAGCATTCCGCTAAGAAGAACTTCTCACACAGGTCAAGAAAACCCCCGAACCCCCTTCCCAATGGAATTGAAATGTTGCAAACAGTTTATCCAATTTGTTGATGAAATTTTATTTTTCTAAAAAAATATTCATGCTGGATCTCATTTATTGAAAAGCACAAAGGTTTAAATGGACTCAAATTTCGACTTATCATTTAAAGGAAAAATACATTTGAACTTTGCCAACCAGTACTTTTTCCCTACTTCTGAATCCATCCAGAGTGCTCTCTACCTTATTATTGGGCTATCACCACCACTCACCCACCACGATAATGTTAGGACCGTCAAACACATATAGTAGAGGCAGTGGTAAGATGACCATCGACGAAGAAGCTAGCAAGTATTGCCTCCAACACACTATTGCTAGTAGTGCACATAAGTAGCCTTGGCAAGGGTAAGAACCTGACATATTGCCTCCAACACACTATTGTTAGTGCACGTAAGTAGCCTGGGTAGGGGTAAGGGGCACGGTGGTGGGAACCATGGGATGCTTGCCATCAAATTGATATTAAAAAAATATTTATCATAATTAATAGTCAAACTAAGGTGGGCACATATCCCTATGCTCAAAAAATTGTATTCTTTAAATATAAGATCCTTCAAACAGTACTCCTGGCCTCACGTATGATCTCCCGGCCGGTGCAAATAATTTGTCGTTGACAACTTTCAATTTCCCTACAAACATAGAAAGGCTTCTTACTCAACAATGTTTCCATGCTCTCTGGCAAGGTTGAGTTTCAAGCCAATATATGATCTCACAATAATCTATCCTAATTTCCAGAATGAATACTATGTTTTTATTTGACTAAGAATTGTTTGAGTGAAGTTAGGAATGAAAATTCTTGTGTTGGAGGTCTATTAAAAACACGCAAATTTGCCCTCAATAGTAACTATACTATGTACTCTCAGATTTATGCAAATGAGAAGAGAAAAGGAAGGCAAGTAAAGATGAACCATAGGACCGGGAATATATGCTGAAGACAACTTAAAAACATACAGCTAAGATTCATGCTGAAAGGATTTTCTTTTTCATTTAGCTCTTCCTTCATTATTTGTATGTTACGCCGAACAAATAAGCTCGGGAGCATAATGAAAATCTAACACATAGTCATCCTAAGTTTTCATTGACCGTTATTGTACCTGTGTGCGATCAAAGTGCAAGTGCAATGGGGAGCTGTATATCTGGTAAATTTCTCCTTTTTGCGTGCATCACTAATCCATTTTTCGACATTTGTGATTTATTATATATGTTATCTTGTGGTTTGTTTTTCAGTATATACATCACTTAGGAACCATTGCAGTATCAGCTAAGAATTTGGCCAGTTGAACTTCAAAGCGGCTCAGATGTTCCAGCTTACCCTGCAAAACACTCACCTTAGGTTCTGCCGAGTCATCCCAAGGATCTCAGAAATCCTTCATTTGTCATCACCGTCTTCAACGAATGGAATCACTGGTATCCTACCTGTTCTTATCGCCAACCCAAGCAAGTTTACCATAGCCACCGCTGTGTGCCATCAGTGCTCTCTAGAATGCTGAATAACATATTGCACGTTAGGAGGTGCTTCTCACTACCGGAAACAGAGATGCCTTCGTGTTCGCCGTGTGCTATACGTCGGGCACACGGTGAAATGTCCCTTTTCTGTGTACCTCAACAATTACCACACGACAGCAAGTGAGCACACGGCAGCAACACTTCGCCGTGTGTCCGTGCTATGGCACACGGCGAAGGTGGCTTTGCCGTCTGCCACTATCGTCATCGGGCTTTCACCGTGGGCCACCTACGGCAAATAGCTTTGTCGTGTGCTACAGTCTTTTCGCCGTGTGCCCACACGGCAGCTACACGATTTCCGGTAGTCTCTCATCCTCAGTGATTTGCTCAATCATCACATCGTTCTGTTTCACGTTCAGGATTGGTACTATCTTAACCTGTGGGCAATTGGTACTATCTTGGGGTCTACTCAAGTAGTAGACATGAAAACCACTCGCAAGAGTGATTTTGGAAGGGTGAATGTGGCAGTTTTGGATCCAAGATTTATACCCGACCAACTGGATGTGGTCATTGGTGACCATTATTTCGAGCTCAAGATTGAGTTGGAGAAAGTTGGAGTGGATGATAATGGTGAAGAGGTGGAGTGGGATTTCTTGAAGAAGGATGATGAGGGGAATGACGGTATGGAGGAAGATGAGAAGAATGAGGATCAAGAGCTAAATAGAGAGTCCAAGCGTTCTAGAAATGATGATGCTACAATGAATGATGGTAGTGGAAAGGAAGGTGATGAGGATAAGGGAGGAAAGGAAGATGATTCCTCAAAGATAGATGATATTGAGGACAAGTTGAGGAGAATGGCTGCTGAGATCATGGACAAGGTGTGCAACAACCTTATAGAAGAGGTGTGTGATAAAGTTATGGCTGAGAATGATGATGGACGTGGGGAAGATATGGAGTATGATGAGGCTATTGATGAGCACATACTGATGGAGAATGAAAAGGGAGTTCCTATGGCTGTTTTGGGACTCAATCTGGGCACTGATCTGGGCGCGGGTGATGGGCTGGTTTCAGCCGATATCCCGGTACAGGAGAGCTATGCGCAAGAGCGCCTGGTGCTGATGCCGGGTAGCAAGGAGGGGGCAACCAAGCCGGTTGCTGAGCAAGAGCTGCAGGATGAGCAAACCTGCAGCCTGCTGGATGGCGAGGAGGTGATACCGCCATCTGGTCTTCCTGGGGCTGTTAATCATGCTACTAGTGAAGAACAAGTCATCCAGGCTGCAGCTCGTGTTAAGGAGGTGGTACGGACTCCGACACGCTCGAGTCCTAGACTCGCGTTGTCGGGGGAGGAACATGTGATGGCTAAAGTGGAAAAAAGGGCAGCAAAGCGAAATCTGGAGGAAGGTAATAATTCTTCTTCTTTCTTTTCTTTTTCGAATTGTTCCATTACTTCTAAGTTAAGTAACATAGGAATTAATTTAGGAAGTGATGATAAGACTGTTAGGGAATCAGTTCAGAGGTTAAAAGATTTAGAGTCTAGTAGAGTAGCTTTATCTACAATCATAGAACCTGAATCTAGTCTAGCAGAACAAAGCTCATTACCTTTCCTAGATCAAATAGCTGAGGAAGAAGAGAATGATTTCGTGATGGATAGCATCACTCTTAATCATTTGTGTGGGGATTTGGTTGAGGATGTGACGGATGAGGATTTTGATCACCTAAGTAGTGATTATGAGACTATCTTTAAAAAGAACAAGTCCATGTCCTCCGTCAAAAACAAGAAAAATAGGAAGGTTGGAGTAATTAGGCGGAACAAAAATAAGAGTGTTACAAAATGAAAGGAATCTTCTGGAATAGCAGAGGTCTTAGCGACTTGGCTAAATTTAGGTTTCTTTCAGAAAAATCTAAGGAGCAGAAGCTAGACTTCATTGCTCTTTTAGAGACTGGGAAGAAAGATTTTTCCACGGTTGTGCTTAATAACATTTGTGGGGGACAAGAATTTTTTGGCATTGGACCCAACCGCATGGTAGATCCGGCGGTATTCTCTTGGGAGTTAACACAGATGTTATTGATATTGGTGGTGTAGATGAGGGAGATTTTTATGTGAAATTCCTTCTAAGGAATAAGGCCGATGGCTTCAAATGGGTACTAGTTGCCGTGTATGGAGCCGCACAACCTGAGTTTAAAGAAATATTCCTTACGGAATTAGTTCAAGCATGTGCAAAGGAGTCTCTACCTATCATGGTGGGCGGGGATTTTAATATCATTAGATCCCCAGAAGAGAAGAATAATGATCGATATGACGACCGATGGCCGTTCCTTTTTAATGCGGTTATAGATAGCTTAGATTTGAGAGAACTAGATCTATCAAATCGGAAATTTACCTGGGCTAGTTCCAGGCAGGTTCCAACCTTCGAAAAGCTTGACCGGATTCTGGTATGTACAGAGTGGGAATCGAAATTTCCCTTAGCAACGGTTCAGGCGTTGACTAGGGAAATATCAGATCACACACCACTCCTCCTAGATACCGGGCATGGTACTCATGCCAATAAGCAGCCTTTGTTCAAGTTTGAACTAGGATGGCTATTAAGGGATGGTTTTTTGGAGTTAGTTAAAAAGGTTTGGAACCAAGAGAGTAGAGGGAACTCGCCTCTACAAATTTGGCAATATAAGATACGAAGGCTTAGACAATTTCTTAGAGGATGGGCCAAGAACATAGGTGGACATTATAAAAAAGAAAAGGAGGATCTAATTAGGAAAACTGATGAGCTAGATAAGAAAGCAGAAACGGTCTTGTTAACCAATACCGAGCTTAATCTTAAACATAGTTTAAAGGAAAGGCTGGCTCATTTATTGAGAGAGGAGGAAGTAAAATGGTATCAACGGGCCAAAACAACTAAGTTGTTACTTGGGGACCGTAACACTAAATATTTCCAACTAGTGGCTAATGGGAAACACAGGAAGACGAGAATTTTTAGACTTGAGCAAGAAGAAGGAACGATTGACGGAGACGAGAATCTTAAGAAATATATAACAGAATACTACAAGAATCTCTTTGGCGCTCCATCTAACGGTAACTTCTCACTAGATGAGGAGGTTAGAGAGGACATTGTCCAAATTTCCGAGGATGAGAATGTCATTCTAACATCGGAATTTACGGAGGAAGAGGTTAAGGCGGCGATTTTCCAAATGAAACATAATAAGGCACCCGGACCGGATGGTTTCCGGCGGAATTTTACCAAATATTCTGGGAAGTCATTAAAGGGGACCTTATGCCTCTTTTTAATGATTTTCACAAAGGTGATCTTAACCTCTATAGCTTGAATTTTGGGGTTATTACGTTGATCCCAAAACAGCAAGAGGCGACCCAAATTCAACAATATAGGCCCATTTGTTTACTAAACGTAAGCTTCAAAATCTTTACTAAGGTTATGTCCAATAGAGTGGCGCTAGTCGCCCATGAAGTAATCAAACCTACTCAAACGGCGTTTATGGCCGGGCGGAATATAATGGAAGGAGTAGTAGTGTTGCATGAAACAATTCATGAGATGCATCGCAAGAAACTGGATGGAGTCATCTTGAAACTAGATTTCGAGAAAGCATATGACAAGGTAAATTGGTCATTTCTCCAACAAACTTTAAGAATGAAGGGCTTTTCACCAAAATTATGTCAATGGATAGATCAAATAGTACGCGGGGAAGTGTGGCCATTAAAGTAAATGATGATATAGGACACTATTTTCAAACTAAAAAAGGTCTACGCCAAGGGGACCCACTTTCGCCCATTTTATTTAATCTTGTGGCGGATATGTTGGCTACCTTAATAGAAAGGGCAAAGACAAATGATCAAATCTGTGGAGTAGTTCCTCATCTAGTGGATGATGGTTTGTCGGTGTTACAATATGCGGATGACACGATTCTCTTTTGGAGCATAATTTGCTTCATGCAAAGGAACTTAAACTAGTGTTAAGTGCTTTTGAACAATTATCCGGACTTAAAATTAATTTCCACAAGAGTGAGCTCTTTTGCTATGGCAAAGCTAAAGAAGTGGAACATGATTATGTGAACCTTTTTGGATGTAAGGGAGGCCAATTCCCTTTCAAATATTTGGGGATACCGATGAATCATAAGAAATTGTCCAACAAAGACTGGTTAGTTATTGAACAGAAATTCCAGAAAAAGCTAAGTAGTTGGAAAGGGAAACTTATGTCAATAGGAGGGAGACTAGTGCTCATAAACTCCGTGCTAACTAGTTTGGCTATGTATATGCTTTCCTTTTTTGAGATCCCTAAAGGAGTTCTTCAAAAACTAGACTATTACAGATCACGTTTCTTTTGGCAATGTGATGAACACAAGAAGAAATATAGATTAGCCCGTTGGAGTGTTGTATGCCAACCAAAAGAGTATGGGGGACTAGGAATTCAAAATTTGGATGTGCAAAATAAATGCCTTTTGAGCAAGTGGTTGTTTAAATTGCTCAATGAGGAGGGAATGTGGCAAAACCTTCTAAGGAGGAAATATTTGTCTACTAAAACACTCTCTCAAGTACAAGTGAGACCCGGAGACTCTCACTTTTGGATGGGGCTTATGAAGGTTAAAGATACTTTCTTGCAAGGTGGGTCTTTCATTGTTAAGAATGGAAAACAAATCCGTTTTTGGGAGGATACTTGGGTTGGTAACCAACCTCTAGGAGTTTCATACCCGGGCCTCTATAACCTTGTTAGGAAAAGGATGCAACGGTAGCTAGTGTCCTAGGGACAAGACCGTTGAATGTTTCTTTTAGAAGGGCTTTACTTAATGACAACTTAGTATCATGGCATAAGTTGGTGGCATCAGTGGTTTTTGTAGAATTGAATGATGACAAGGATATCTTCCGTTGGGACTTAAACAAGAGTGGTTCCTTTACTCGTAAAATCGATGTATTTGGCATTGATCCAAGAAGGAGTAGTCTCTAGAAATGACCCAATTTGGCATCTTAAGATTCCGTTGAAGATTAAAATCTTCTTATGGTTTCTAAAAAGGGGTGCTACGCTAACTAAGGATAACTTAGCAAAGAGGATGTGGCAAGGAGACACAAAGTGTTGTTTTTGTAGCTCGTTGGAGACCATTCAACATTTATTCTTTGATTGCCACATGGCGCGTTTTATTTGGAACACCGTGCATATCACCTTTGGAATTCAACCACCGATGAGTGTCTCTCATATGTTTGGGTCTTGGCTACTAGGTATACACCCAAGGGCCAAAAATCAAATTTTATTAGGCGCTACGGCCCTATGTTGGGCAATATGGTTGAATAGAAATGATATGGTGTTTAATAACGAGTAAGACTAACTCTTTTCTGCAGGTAATCTTCAGGGCTACCCACTGGATTCGATGGTGGTCCTTGTTGCATAAGGAGGATGAGATGCTTTCTTTGAAGGATGGATGTCGTATTTTGGAGTCGGTGATCATGCAAATTTTTGCGAAGTTCGGATGGAGTTTTCGACATAGGATTGAGGGCTAGTTCTTCTGGACCTATGTGGGTTTTGTTTGTTTTGTTCTAAGAGAGTGTCTGAGGCTAAGACCTCTGCGGTTTTGTACCCTCGTTGTACCTTTGGTGGCGTTCTGTTGGAGTTTTGGACTCGTTGTAAGACCTTGGCTTTGTGCACCTCTCAGGTGCAGCGGCCGGAATTTTGTTCCATTATCTAAAAAAAGGATTTCCTTTTTGTTTCCACCAAATTCCGAATAAACTCGGCACGTAGAGCTGTAGTGTCCAGTCGCAAACGTGCAGTCTGCAAGAACAAAAGTGGTGACGGACGACGGAGGCAATTAGCCCACAAATTACACGACCATTGCTTATGACATGTTTGCACTATCTACCGAAACCTACATGAGCAGTAATGCGAAACCTATTACTGATGTGATGAGTTGCTTTAGGTCCACGCATATGTACAATCACATATGTAATCGATATCTTGGGACCAAATTAATCGTGTTACGGATAGGACTTATCTTTTTGCGGCGTCGCGGAGTTCCGGACACGGCTGCCTGTTCCAGTGGCGCGCGGAGCGGCGATAGCGGCCCGTTACTTTTCGGTGGCGAGGGCGATGGGCTGGGCCTCATTAGCCTTTGGGAAGCGATACACAACGAGCCTCACATCCCAGTTATTGAAAGTTAGGACCGCAAGGTTTACTGGGCAGTTGGTAACAACAGTCTCGTCTTCGTGGTCGTTGGGGTGGTGAATATCAGAAAATGGCCTATCTGCAGTGTAGATGTGTCAATGATGCTCTTGTGCTTCCCACTAGTAGTTAATCATGGCAACACAGGTTACGTTCGATTCTGAACATGCAAGCCTGTCAAAATACTTGGGCGGCAAACAAATGAAGCCACACCACACCTAATCCCTCCGTTACAAAATTGTTATCGTCGTTGATTTTTTTCATTATGTTTGATCGTTCATTTTATTTAAAATATTTATTCAAATACGAAAATTTCAAGTTTCTTTAGTGATAAAACACATTTCAAAAAGGATAAAGTCCAATTTACTCCCCTCAAGTATAGGCAAAATCAAGATAACCCCATAAACTATTGTTTAGTTCAGTTTATCCATCACAACAGTATTATTAGTTCAGTTTACCCCTTAGTAGAATTTGTCTTTTCTTTCTCCATGCACAAGTGGAGTGTCAAGTCAAATTTTCGTAGGATGGTAGTTGGTATCACGTTACATGTCAGGAATTATATTATGAATTTTTTATTATTTTTCATACATTTTTTGTATTACACAGATCAATATACTAACAAATGCCATTATCTATCAAAATGTTAATAAAAAATCATGATGTATGGCCTTATCATGTGTGCTAACACCCAATAAAATTTTATCTTAAGACTCCACTTATGTGTGAAGAAACAAAAAAGATAAGTTATATTAGGGGTAAAATGAACCAAATTGCACTGTTTTAGGATTAAACTGAACCAAAAATAGTTCAGAGGGTTATCTAGACTTTAGATATACTTTGAGGGAGTAAGATGGACTTTAAAAGACTTAATAATATGAATGAACAAATTTTACACAAAAATAACATCGACAACAATTTTGGAATGGAGTAGTAAGTATTGGGATGTCCAGCCAAACTCCTTAATGGTATATATATTTACCCTTTTCTAGTATTACTTTTGCTAGAAATCTGTACTTCCAAAATATACATATATTATGGTTTCCCATTGTTTTCTAGCGTCTCTGTACTTCCAAAATATACATATATTATGGTTTCCCATTGTTTTCTAGCGTCACGAGTTCATGAGAAACATCATCCTTTGAAGCTGACCACAAATTAAGCATGTTGTTGGTATAACTCCATAGTACAAAAGAACTAAAGGTACAGAAATAATCCAAACAAACCAGCGCACGAGATTCCTTCTTTGAGGCAATGTCCTTGAGATATAATGCTATAAAGTACAACTTTTCTCTACCGTACTATAAACCAAGAAGACTGTCCCCTACAGATTCTCCCCACTCCTCAAATAGAAAACAAAATCACAATTGGTAAGGTACACCAAAACTCAAAAGGCGCGCATATCCAAACAAAAATCCAGTTCCCTGATTCTTGATGATACGGTTCACTAGTTTAATCGTCACGGGAACCCGCTCCAAAATAGTATGTGTATATCCTTTCCTGATCTTCCGATAGTATAAATCTTCTCACATGAATGCACATGCTACGTGCAGAGAAGCAATCAAGTAGGTGCAAACACCTCCCCAGTGCATGCAAGGCGACGACGAAACACCACGTATATCTTTTCGTGGCAGCACCGACAGATAGAGGCCTGATTTATTATTAGTTTAGTGGGCATCAATGAGAGCGACATAAGCAAAAAAAATATATAACTGGAATTGACGTTACAAGCTCGGGTTAAACAATTGGACGGTAAGCATATATACGTGAGGGTGCCGTCACCACGGAGCTATGGCGAACGCCACACCTCGCCATAGTGGTAAATCCGCCACTGCACGTCACACAGGTGCAGTGAAACATTACATGATATCCATTTATCAAACTCAAATATTCGAGGAGGTTAAATGTCCACCTCATGTCCTCATCGTTCATCAATGATCACGTCATGCCATCCGATTGTCGCTGGCAAAGGTTTGTACCTGCTCAATAGTCGTGCTTTCATTATGGAAAATATTGGTTTTGAACGAGCCAAAGTGAGAAACATGGAACCATTTTTTTCTGTCCTTAAAATTTATCTGTTTCCATGTGATTCCAGGTTTGAGTAGTAGAACATAAAGACTACAAACTTAATTCTGCTTATAATGACTGGAATTGTGACTGTTGCTATTACCTCAAAATAAATTTACTGAAGAAATGCATGTGTGAACATCACGTATATCCAAAGAGCTAGTACCGTCGTGGAAGCTGCTTCTTACATGATGTGAACGATGCTTGGGTTTCCGAACCTCGGACGAGCTGAGAGCACCAACATCATCTCAAAACGTGTGGGGGTAGTTAGGTCATGCTATGAGTGTCTTCCAAATAAATTACAAACTCGTGTTGATAGCCGGCTGGTCAAAGAAAGGTTGATCAGCTGCTAATTAATAACCGCAGACTAAGCAACTAATATTCCATTTCAAAGTTAGGTCTCAACCTTTGAAATCAAAAAGATTAGTTTTCGGCAAGTCGCTGGACCCATGCATACATCTTCCTCAACGCCCAGCTGTTTTTTACCTCTCCACACGACAAAATCCATACAAATCAGCATGTGTTTCGCTCTTAAGGCCATATATCTTATTCAGACTGTTCTTTGTTAAATTTCCCACTCTAATAACAAACAGTTTTGTTCATAGGAGTTTTCAGGTCCAAAATAATGACCATTATTTCTCCTTAACTAATGGCCATTAGTTGAAGGGTAGTTTAGTAATTGCACTAAAATAAATATTTTTTATTTATACAAATTTATGTTAGATACACTAAAATTGACTACAATAATTATAATGATGATTCATTAGATTTATGAAAAACTCCTATAAAAATTGACTACTACCTTCGTCCCATTGAAAGTGTCGTTTTTTGACTTTTTAGATTTCACGTTTGACCGCTTGTCTTATTCAAAAATTTTATAAAAATACTAAAATAAATATATTATTATTAAAGTATCACTAATGATAAATTAAGTTAGAAAAAAATAAATAGCATTTGCATAAATTTTGTGAATAAGACGAACAGTCAAAGAATGATGTCTAAAAGTCTAAAACGACACTTTCAATGGAACGGAGGAGTAACTTATTAGTTCTGACGAATTGTTGTATTATAAACATATTAGTTTTTTGCACAATATTACCCTTTATAATGATCATTACTTGTTAATCTCTAAAATTAAATGTATACCGTTGAATCTAACTAATGATCATTAGTTGTGAAAAAATAATGACCATTATTTTGGACCCAAAAACTCCTCTTTGTTCACCGGTCCCTAGAGGAAAGGGGAAAATTATGGTCACGGTTGTCCCGTTTATGATGTGGTTCACTGGCTACTTTATATTGATTAACGTCAATTAGTAGCATGATTTCGTTTAACAAATAGTAATTGATCAAGTAAAATAAGTAGGCTATAAAAATACAATCTTTCCAGCTTGTCATCAACCAGTTGAGTTGATGTCATCTCCTATGGATGTATGATTGCGGCAAAACATGTTCATTATGGATCGGGGTTGATAGAGCTGAGAATTAATTAGTGAATTCTGAGTTGATATCACTACAAATAACCAAGTGGCACAGATGCTGCAAATTAGTTTGATGTTCATAGCAACTTTCATCTTTAATTGGAGTTTGGATGTCCACATCATCATGTCATGCAATCTCATTGTCGCTAGTTGCGCAGATTTGTGCTCATCAACCAGCTGTGCTTTCATAATGAAAAAATATTTTTATGAGAAAATTAAAACACCTTGTCTTCATATGAGCTAGTACCGTAAGATCAGTGCATGGTCAAACTATCCACAACCTTGGAAATGTATATTACAAGTACACTCATCCGGTTGTAAAAAATAAATAGAGGTGTCAACTCTCACCTGTCTCCCGGATCTTCCCCAATGATACGATATGTCATGCTCCCTCTACAAATAACTCAATTCAGAAGACCACTCCAACCGCCTCTCATTTCTGAAACCAAAAGGGAGACTACAATCTGCTCCTAATCATATATATCACCCATTTCTGCTGTCATCTAAAATAACATTTCTAATCACTAGCAAGATACATGGATCCTATATTTTATCCCAAAGCACTTCTGCCATTTTCTGTTTTTTTTTTCATCAGAACTGTGTGTAAAAACAAGGTAATATATTTTCCTGCAATAATCTTGATATTGAAGTCTCATACCAGGCCTTGTACTTCGATGGACACGACAAGTATCGTACATGTCATATATGGTGGATCTCATTTACTGGATAATATGTCAAAGTCATCAGATGTTTTATACTTATGAGTTTAGTTAAAATCATTGACGAATAATTTGGCAAAATCTTGTACTCTTATAGTTTTTTAGCTCAAAAAACTACAAATAACAAAGTTCACTTTTTTGCTTGATTGATCAACATGGGAATACTTTTAAGTGTTATGTCCGTCACTAGTTAAAATTTTCTAAATAATATATCATAACCTATAACTTGAACTCCTCCACAGATTGATCAAGCAACAATAATTCACATATATCTATTTCCATCTCAACCACATAATTTGCTTCGTATAATATGCTCTTATGCTTACCTGCCATGTCAGAAACCATGATTTGCTATTTTTAGTGAGACACATGTAGCTATTATCAAGTTGAATAGCATAGGTGTAACTCCAAATTTGATAGTACAGATCTCTATTTAATACAATATATGTGCACAATGGGGCACCATGTGCAATCCTTATTTGCGATACTGGATTTCGGACAGTTTGCTTTTGAAATAAATTAGATATGCAAGTGACACGATTATTAACATCACGACCAACACGTAGAGATACTATACAAATATGTCTTGATATATGTCTTATCTTGTGAAGTAACCCAGGTGCATCAACCCACACTCACATGCATGCTAATTCTAGCTCTACGAAAACCTCTACGGACTTAGTCCGTTCATCTTGAGATTCACAAAGTTAGTCACTCGTTGTTGAATGGGACATCGCTAACTAATGAAAGAACAATTAGTTGAAAATGAAAAAACATATTTGGTTCGGAACTCAAACATAACACAATCAACCATATACAACGTAATCAACTAAGTTACGCTTGGTTTACTAATGACATTGCACATAAAGTGTAATTGTAGGTAGCTCAGGGAGTATAAAAAGTTACTAGATCTAGCATATATACATTATCTTAAAAACATTGCCTCTAAGTTAAGCCTAGGATAAGAGTAAATTTACTAAGTAACACCAAGTGCTCACATGTCTCTAAAGATACCTAACTACATTGCATATAAAGTGTAATTGTTGGTAGCTGAGGGAGTATTAAAAATTAATATATCTAGCTTATATGCATTATATTAAAACATTGCCTCTAAGTTAAGCCTAGGATAAGAGTAAATTTACTAAGTAACACCAAGTGCCCTATATCCATACAAATCTCTAAAGATACCTAACTTGAGGATAATAAGATGCTCACATGTTATCGTAAACGACAAACCAGTGGTACATCAGATCATCCACACCACAAGCAAGCATAATAATTTAAGGCCAACAGTTTTTTCTGCCCGTGATCAACTCTTGGATCATGACGGCGAATAGCAACTCCAAGGCAGAAAACGTGGAGCACAAAAAGTATGGGAGGAAAGAGAGAGGAGATGCCTTCTCACCAGCGGGCAGACTGACGCGGTGGGTGGCATGGGCCAAGCTGCCGGCTCTATTAAACAGCTCTCATACCACCCCTCCTCTGACCACTCCGATTATAAATAGCTAGCTCACCATAGAGCTGCAGCCCAGGATCCAAGAAGCTCATTTGTAGTAGTAGCAGTGATCTCTCCTGTGTACACCACCAGTCGGAGGAGCCATGGCCAACAATGACACGTGCCCTATGGAGGTTCCGCAGCCGCCTCCGTCGACGGGGAAGCTCATCACCATCCTGAGCATCGACGGTGGCGGCATCCGCGGTCTCATCCCGGCGACCATCATCGCCTACCTTGAGGCCAAACTCCAGGTGGGACCACCATCAAATCATTATTAACTAATAAGTGCATATTAATTTTTCTGTTGACCAGTCATTCTACGCTGAAAATTAGTTACCCAACACACACAAAAAACATTGGTTGCTCGGATTTTACAGTTCTAATAAAAACACACTCTTGGTGCGTCGGTTTCTGTTGCAGGAGTTGGACGGGCCTGATGCTCGGATTGCAGACTACTTCGACGTGATCGCCGGGACGAGCACCGGCGCGCTGCTGACGGCGATGCTGTCGGCGCCGGACGAGAACAAGCGGCCGCTCTTCGCCGCCAAGGACCTCACCACGTTCTACCTCGACAACGGGCCCAAGATCTTCCCGCAGAGAAAGTAAGCATCATCTGAGGAGAGTCACTTTCAGTTCATCAAGCACCTGTTCCGATCCTCATACACGTCGCCTTCTTCCACCTACTATTCCCGGCCACTTGCGATCGATACGAATTCTCACGATGGTGGCGCAGGGTTGGGTTCCTGACTCCCATGGCGAACCTGCTAGGCAACATGAGGGGGCCCAAGTACGACGGCAAGTACCTGCACGACAAGATCAAGAACCTGACCCGTGACGTCACCATCTCCAGCACGGTGACCAACATCATCGTGCCGGCGTTCGACGTCAAGTTCCTGCAGCCGGTGATCTTCTCCACCTACGAGGCCAAGGCCGACCCGCTCAAGGACGCGCACCTCTCCGACATCTGCATCAGCACGTCGGCGGCGCCGACCTACTTCCCGGCGCACTTCTTCACCACCCACGGCCCCGACGGCGCGGCCCGGGAGTACCACCTCGTCGACGGCGGCGTCGCGGCCAACAACCCCACCATGGCCGCCATGTCCATGCTCACCAAGGAGATCCTCCGCAAGAACCCGGATTTCCGGAGCGGGTCCCACAAGAACCCCACGGAGTACAGCAACTACCTCATCATCTCCATCGGGACGGGGCAGCCCAAGCAGGCCAAGCAGTACACGGCGCCCGAGTGCGCCAAGTGGGGGCTGCTCCAGTGGCTCTACAACGGCGGCTTCACCCCAATCATCGACATCTTCTCCCACGCCAGCTCCGACATGGTCGACATCCACGCCGCCGTGCTCTTCGAGTCCCTACACTGTGAGGACAGCTACCTTCGCATCCAGGTAATTTATTACAAACTCCTAATTAATTAATTAGGAAATTAATACATATCTACCTCTGATGAGTCTCTGACTCCCCTCCCCATAAATCTTATGCCCGAGATGTTCATTGTATAGGATGATTCGCTGACCGGAGATGCGTCCTCGGTGGACATCGCGACCAAGGAGAACATGGAGACCCTGATCGGGGTCGGCAAGAAGCTGCTCGAGAGCCCCGTGTCCAGGGTGAACATCGACACCGGGATGTTCGAGCCCGTCCTCTGCGGATGCAAGAAAAATGTAGTCACCAACGCAATGGCGCTTGCTGAATTCGCCAAGAAACTCTCTGCCGAGCGCAAGCATCGAATCATAAAACAGAATCAGAGCTAGAGGGTTCAAACAAGGTTTTTATGCACCGGCCTAGAGGTTAATTGGAGCTGCAAGGGGTGACCGTCTGTGTGTGACCCATCGTTAGGTGTGTGCATACTGTTTGAAATAATGTTATGCTACTATTGTAATATGGTAAAGTGTGTTCCTGATTCAAAATCACCAAGAATTTAGCTGTGCCCGCTTGCATTGGACCAGGGCTTTTTCCCCCAATCATGGGAACTCGTAACTTTCGGTTTGTTAATCGTGGATGCTCGTATCGATGGCCACCACCATGTAACTAAGGCCTGGGATCAGCATGCAAGGACCATGGTAACGTGGTCTCTGGCATAGGTGAGGCAGAATGGAGGCCACCAGAGCCCATGCCTCTCTGACAACACCCTGTTTTGATTGAAGGAGACTTTCAAGGAAAAAAGGATACTACAATAGTTTTAGTTGTCAGTGAGAACTGAATGATTTATATTGATGGAGCCTCCATAAAAAGGTACACCCATAGGGAATATTATAAAAGGTGCAATCTTGTAAAATAAAACGCTCATGTAAGTTGAGGTAGAGTTTCAGATACCTTTTATCAGGTAGCCTTACAGCATTGGACTCTTATGGTCTTTCAAATTCTTTCAAGTTTATTCTATAGGCGCGTTAGGTACATCCGTGTACACATTTCCAAAATTTTGTAAGGTTTCGCATTTGATCCTGAACGCGACCTTTGATCAGTTTATAAGTTATCTTGGTCCACACAGTTTATAATAAGGCGACCTTTCCCAAAAAAAAAAAGAGCACATGCTGCACGTTAGAGTTGGTTAGTCTTAGTCCACATGGAGCACACCTTTTGGAGCAAAAGTACATTGAATCCTAATTTATATTACTGTACTGCAGAAACGATCAGGACTTTAATTTATTTAGTGATAGAAATAAATTTTAAACATAAAAAGGCTTAACTTATGATGTTCTTGCCTCAAAATGTTCAATTCTTCTGACACAGTTGATTAACTATATAACCTATCCATCTTTGTGGCATGATCTGAAAGACTACCAATTATTCATACCGGTCAAGCAGTCCTGACAGAGCAAATGTTTGTTTCCCTACCACAACGAGGTGCTGATTCGATAGTCATATGAAAAAGCATGATAATCCATAGTACACTATATATGCCGCCAACTGGAAAAGGGCGTTGCATTTTGCTGCAACTTGGTTTCATCATTGGGTAGGGGTGGGGGTTGGACATCTACATCTTTCTGTCTCGTTATCATGACTGTTGACCAGTTTGAGAATAGCACATTTATTCTGAAAAAATATTAGTCGGAATCAAGTGATTAAGAACCTCTACTGAAGAATAATTTGTGTCTACCTCTCAATCAGTTAAGTGGGAACGATTTTGCCTCGAATTCTTTATTGCAAAAAAGCCCATGTATGTATTAAGGGTGTGATTGATTGAGATGTGGCTCTGAAAAGACTTGTTGTGGACTGCGAGCTATGAAAAAAATTGTTGGGAGCTATGAGCTGTTAAAAAACTGAGCTATGAGTCGTTTGGTTGGAAACAGCTGTGAAATTCTAGGTTTGGCAATCAATATCAGCAATGTCCCTAAAGGTCTGATCTATCCTATTTAGATATGCTCTTGTGCATGTCAGATGTAAATTGCACATATATAACTTCATTCAGATATGATGCTGCAGGTTGCTTTGGGGTTCATGACAGCCAACTACGATAAAGTGTAAATTCACATTACAACCAGCATTTTGCGAATCTTCCAGTTCATATAGAATGTGTCCATTGTGGAGAAAGAATATAATTAATATCGAAAGTAGCATATTTCTGCATGCTCTGATTCATATTAAGAGTATGTGAATTGTGGAGAACAATAGCATTCCTGTTTGTACGCAATATCGTTGTTCACAGCAATAACTTTAATCTCTTCGTACTTTTTAATTTGCCGCAATATATAGAATGCAAAGTAGTGCTTATGCTCTATTGTTGTATGTAAGCTATAAAGCATATATAAATGTATGTTCAGTCACAGAGATATAGGGACTTGTTGTTAGCCGTTACGTTGTTGCTAGAAAACTCTAAAACAGATCTACTCAACATCGTTGCACAGCATTTCATTTGTACTTCTCCGTACATGTTACTTCATGACCGGATATGATCTTCACAGATTATTGCACACCATTTCTTCATGCTGTCACGTAGGTCAAACAATCACCTTGAGCATGCACATGCATGGTTGATTCTTTCCTACGAGATGGACAGTTGACAAGTTCATTCAAATGCGATTCTAAAAAGCTCCTTTCCACCTTTTACAAGTGAATACTTGTATGGCATCCGTACTGTTGGAGTAATATTGAGATACACAGTACTAGGTGAGGATGGTAGAAGAAGCGACTGGTGCAAATAGCTTCAAATTCACGCAAAAATCTTTATCGTCGTCTTCTGATTTGTCCAATCTGATTTTAATCTAATGGAGTACATAATCAAACACATTTGATTATTCTGCGCTATTCCATCTCTAATATACGATGAACATGTTATCACAAATTGTTTTCATTACAATACTAACGGCCATGCAACTCTCATCTTCCAAACATTCCAAACCACCATGAAGCACCTATTGCCCGCTAAAAAATAGTTTTAGGTGTTCAAAATTTAATTGTATGAATTGTTCCAAATTAGCAAGGTTGTGAAATAAATGAAACTCGTTAAATTCTGACAAGTTCCAGATCAGAATCAACTGGGAATTCAGTGCATCATTCGAAACAGAAGAAAGAAGGCCACTCCTTGCTGCTAATACCACATATGGGTATATCACACTGTTCATCTAGCAGCTTTTGAAGGCAGCTAAAACGTATTCTCAAGTTCCATATTTTAACGGTATAAGATAGTTCGGTGGTACAATAGAGATGTTTTATGTTGGATGCATGTAGGATGGAAAACTATCAAAATGAACCAACAGTAATAAGCAGGTAAACAACTTAGTAGTTTTTTTTAATCAAAACTGAGGTGTGTTCGTTTCCTAGGGTCTAAACTTTATATCTGTCACATCAAAAGGAATCTTACTATTTATGAGTACTAAATAAAGTTTAATTATAAAATAAATTAATGTCCCTAGACTAATTCACGAGACGAATCTAATGAGGTTAATTAAGTCATGATTAGAAGACGGTTACTGTAGCATCACTTTAGTAAAACATAGATTAATCAAGCTCATTAGATTCATCTATAAAATTAGCACCAATCTGTCAAAATGGTTTTATCATTAAATTGATCAAATATTTATAAATAATAAGATTCTCTTTAATGTGACAGTGCTAAATTTCAGAGCCCAGTAAACTAACAGTGCCAGTAGTTAGTACGTATGCAACCGTTCGTTGCTCATAAATTTTTTATTATTATTTGCCAAAGCCACACGTGACAGTGTTGCTTTGTCCACAAATCGATCTCGACACACACCGATTTTTCTCTTTATCTGTTTCTGTACCTGTCACGACTCTTAAAAGACATAGGCATGCACATATATCTCGTGAAATCCGTTAGGACATGGACTCAGAGAGAGAGAGAGAGAAGGTCCTCTATCCCACTAAAACAGTGCGATGCGGGCTTAGCTAATCCTTACATTTCACTTGTTCACATTCTTGAGAGTTATTAAGGCCAACTTTTTGGCTTATAAATATCTCGCCGGATTGTAAATGGAAAGGAAAACACATATATAAGTTCCGGTCTCATTTTCACCTGACGGGAGCTAGAAGTGCTACTCGGCAAATAACCAACCATGGGCAGCAATAACGGCACAACGGCCACCGGTAATGGCACGGAAGTTCCACATCCGCCTCCGTCGCAGGGGAGGCTCGTCACCGTCCTGAGCATTGACGGCGGCGGCATCCGTGGCCTCATCCCAGCAACCATCATCGCCTGCCTCGAGACCAAGCTGCAGGTACGTGAAAAATCACAGAGTTACATTTTACAGAACGGGTATAACAATATAGCACAATGTTATTTTGATGCCGTTGACGATCGCCACTCACGGCATATATGTAATCTTTGTGTCTGTTGCAGGAGTTGGATGGCCCGGACGCTAGGATCGCAGACTACTTCGACGTGATCGCCGGGACGAGCACCGGCGCGCTGATCACGGCGATGCTGGCGGCGCCGGACGAGAAGAAGAGGCCGCTCTTCGCCGCCAAGGACCTCACCACGTTCTACCTTGACAATGGGCCCAAGATATTTCCACGGAAAAGGTATGTTTCGTGGCTGCCAATCCGTGCTTCGTAAAAGATGCTACATGTTCAATGATGTTACTTCCTTAAACAAAACTAATTATTATTTTGAGATTTTTTAGTCAGATAATCGGAGACCCGTATCTGGCACAACATTTATATATGATGACGACTGGTATTTGTCCCGGTATTGTGACAGAGCTTGGTTCCTGACGCCGGTGGTAAATCTGCTGCGTAGTATGATGGGTCCCAAATACGACGGCGTGTTCCTGCGCAACAAGATCAAGAGCTTAACCAACGACACAACCATAGCAGACACAGTGACCAACATCATCGTGCCAACGTTCGACATCAAGCGTCTCCAACCCATCATCTTCTCCACCTTCGAGGCCAAGCACGACCCGCTCCAGAACGCGCGCCTCTCCGACGTCTGCATCAGCACGTCGGCGGCGCCGACCTACTTCCCGGCGCACTTCTTCACGACGCATGACAACCCGGCCGGCGGCCGGACCCGGGAGTTCCATTTGGTAGACGGCGGTGTGGCGGCCAACAACCCGACCATGGTGGCCATGTCCTCGCTCACCAAGGAGGTCCTCCGCCGGAACCCGGAATTCCGTCCGGGGAATCCGGCGGAGTACCGGAATCACCTCATCGTCTCCGTCGGGACGGGGTCGGCCAAGCGGTCGGAGACCTACACCGCGCCGCGGTGCGCGAGATGGGGACTGCGGCAGTGGATCTACAACGGCGGGTTCAACCCGATCATTGACATCTTCTCGCACTCCAGCTCCGACATGGTTGACATCCACGCTGAAGTGCTCTTCGAGGCGCTCGGGTGCGAGAAGAACTACCTCCGTATCGAGGTAAGGGCTACTACCGACCACGTACATATCAGTGGACCAATTAACCAAACTTACTCCGACCAAAATCTTGAGCTTTATTCACGTACCTAACTCACGCTCACGCTCGTGTCTGCATATAGGATGACTCACTGACAGGGCAGACATCATCGGTGGATGTTGCCACGAGGAAGAACATGGAGGCGCTGATCGGCGTCGGGAAGCGGCTGCTCAACAAGCCGGTGGCAAGGGTGAACATTGACACGGGGGTGTATGAGGCCGTCGCCGGCGAGGGCACCAACGAGGAGGCGCTCGCGCGTTTCGCCAAGATGCTCTCCGACGAGCGGAAGCTGCGCCTGGAGCCACACTAACACACGCCCGAGCTATAATGTTATTTATCACTCAGAGTATGCGGTTTGTGTTTGCTTATTAGCTCACCATTTCTATGTTCATTATTAATAACCAAAGGCTATATGTCAACTTTGCAGAAACTTTGTCACTATCCATGCATCACACATAGTTCACTTTTAGCTTTCGGCAAGCTTTTTGTATGCACCGTCGCCAGCTAACACTGGCTGACGATATTGACGCCCAAACGATATGTTACAAACTAAGCTGGTAGTTGGACATGGGAAACCTGGGAAGCTGATAATTAGTAGCACAGTAGCACGTCACGCATGCTCGACAAACTGGGTTATACAATACAGTATAACATTAGTTTTTGCAACATATCTACCTTCATTAGTAAAAACTAGCATGTTCGCCCGCACGATTGCGCGGAGCTACCTATGGCAAGTGAAATATGTTGTGTACAATTTGGTACTACCTATGTCCTATTGAAAGTGTCGTTCTCGCTTTCCAAGAAGTCAAACCTTTTTTACTTTGATCAAAAATATATGAAAAATTACAAATATTTATTGAATATAATTAGTATCATTAGATAGATAATTGAATCTACTTTCATAATCAACTTATTTAGAGATACAAATATTACTAATATTTTCTACAAATCTAGTAAAAGTTTAAAAAGTTTGACTGGGTCAGATACCATAGTGACACTTTCAATGGAACGGAGGGAGTATTCAGTATGGTCCAGTGCATAATAAAAATTTGCAATAATAAAAAACTTAGTTTTTCAAGCCTCTTTTATATAAAAAAAAATGGGCTATCCTTCATTATTAGATTTATCGGGTCATGCAAAATTGTGTATAAGGGTAGCACTACCCTATAAAGAAGTTTTTGCATGCACCGTCGACAACTAACACTGGCTGACGATGTTGACGCCCAAACGATATGTTACAAACTAAGCTGGTAGTTGGACATCGGAAACCTGGGAAGCACACTAGCACGTCACGCATGCTCGACAAACTGGATTAACAATACAGTATAACATTAGTTTTTCCAACATATATCTACCTTTATTAGTAAAAATCTTCGGATTTCAACATTCATCTATAAATTTTGTTGTAACACGTTTACCGGCAGTTGCGATTAAGTGCGCTTTCAACGTCAAAGAAAAAAGTGGCTGATATGTTTTTTTTTCGGGAACACATGGAGCCATACAAGGGGTTTTAGTTTAGGCAACGTATCCTATGAGAACCAGGTTCATATGAGAACTATGAGAACTTCAATCCGGATCGCATGATCTTGATCCAAGTGGGCGCATAGGGAGAGGTGAGAGGGAGATTTGCAAAAGTATGATTAAGTGGGCGGTGATTTTGCAAATCCCCCTCCCACCTGAATTCATACGCCCCACTTAATCATACTTTTGCAAATCCCCTCCCACCTGAATTCATACGCCCCATTGGATCAAGATCATGCGGCCCAGATTAGAGTTCTCATAGTTCTCACACGAACTTGGTTCTCATAGGATATGTTGCCTTTAGTTTAAGCCAGTAAGCATACAAGGTATTTTATTCCAAGTTTGTAGGGCATATCTTTTATTCCTATATGCGTATACACCCTTTCTTTTGTTGCAAACATGTTAGCGTATGACAGAACCCAATACATTCTGTTCAAATACATAAACAAAGCTAGGATCCTTTTGGCCCTATTTCATCACAAAGTATGTATAATACCTTAAGTCGTTACAAGCAAAGGAGTATGTATATGACAAAAGAGTGTTCTAGTCCAAAATAATGATCATTACTTTTCCTCAAGTAATGGCCACTAGTTGTAGGGTACTTTAGTAATTGCACCAAGAAATAATTAATTTTCATTTTGTTTATATGAGTTTTCATTAATTGCAATAAAAATTAACTAACTTAATAATAATGGTGAATTAGATTATGAAAACAAAGTAAATTAGAAATTTTGATGTATATAAAAATAATGATTAAAAATATATTTTTTATGATACTATCCTTAGTAATAGGCATTAGTTTTTATTTTTGAAATTAAATCTACATCATTGGATCGGACTAATAATCATTAGTTGTGAAACAATCATGGTCATTACTTTTTGACCGGAAAATTCATATGACAACATAAAAAAGGTTAGTCCTGGACATATAAAATCACCAGGCTGGATGAGAAACTGCTTTATATGAATCGTGATGCTGCTTCTGGACCGACAACGGAGGCACAGTAGTCTGGCCCAGGTAGTCTCACCATTACTCAGACTGGATCGTGAAATTTTCTACTGCAGTTTTGTCCACCAAAGTACTCCCTCCGTTCTTAAATTGTTGATGTTATTGACGTTTTTTGTTACGTTTGACCATTCATCTTGTCTAGAAAAATATAAGAATTATCAAATATTTTATTATGATTTGCTTTATCAACGAAAAAAGTTGAAACACGGCTTATAATTTTATATATTTGAAAAATATTTTGAATAAGACGAATGGTCAAACATAATAAAAAAGTCAAGGTTGTCAACAATTTAAGAAGTGAGGGAGTAATGCGAAGAGGAGGAGCAAAAGGGTGGAAGCAATTGAAAATGAAGACACTGTTGGAAAGAACAGAGAAGCTGAAGGCTCGGGTAGGAGGAACTTGGAGTTATCAGCTGAAAGTGAATTTTCGGAAGAAACGTGAGGGGCAGATGTCCCTACTGTGAATGTGTAATTCTGGGAAAATACTTCCTCTTCACTCTCTGCAGCAGCAAAATGAACTCATGTGTAAATTTTGCTTGGCATTATGCAACTGAGGGGTCAGCATTATTGAACGCCCAATTATTTCTAGTTGTTCAGATCGCCAAGCACATGACGATGATGATCCTTTTCAGAATCTTGATGGCTTTGCAGCTGATTCAGGGCCCCAAGAGCAATGAAAGGCCAGCAAGCCTTTGCAAAATTACACCTCAAAAAAAGCTTTCTAGTTTTCCTCCTCCTGCCAAGCCAAATACACATGTCACACATGTCTAATTCAAGCTCCATATTACGCCGCCTTAGCATTGACCATGTGCTGATTATGTATCTTTCATATTCACAGATTACCTCAAATGCTAGAAATAGAACTCGATGATGGAGTATTGGTCACTCCAAAGGGAAAACAGAATGATAAATTCCAAAAGAAAGTGTTGATAAGTATCACCTATGTGGTGAAATATGAAAAGAGGTAATGAGGGAAGAAGGCGGCAGTCATCTTATAGAGTGACTTTAAAGTTGTGCCCAGGAAAAAAAAACACATGTCTAGCTCCAAAAGAAAAGAAGATGGAAAATGTTTTGTCCGTAAGAAACAGGAAAAATATCAATTTAAATGAAAGATTTTGTTTAGCACCGGAGGTCTAGAACACTTAGCCAAATCAAATTTCGTTTCGAAAGCACCTTCTCAACCACTTGGATTGCATTGTGCTACGTAAAATATCAATCGAGGACATGCATGATTCATTGCACATGATACGTACGTGATAATAAGTACAAGGCACATGATCTCCAGGTCAGAAATAGTGAGCCCTACTGGGACTTTTGTATTAGTGGTTCAGCTATATCCATCTTAGGTAACTGTTTCACAACATGCAATGCACGAGCACTGGGCCACAAACTTCACATGATTTATCCGTGTATCTCTTCTTGGTCATCCGCACCACATGTCCACATCAGCATCACTGGAACATGATTGATACTATCTGGAAAGGTGAAAGTGACCATTATTTTTTAATCCTTTCTTGGTCTTCTTTGTCACTTTTTATTTAATTAAGCTTGTAAAACATTTTAACCGGTAGAAATTAGTGACCATCTCTAGGGTGGAAAATATAAATGCTGCGCAGAGCACAGCTAAGGCTCTTACTAACAAGTCCAAAGTCATTGATATAAATATTTTGTGCATGAGCAAGTGAAAATACTTGGCAATATATGTCCGTATCCCCGATGTGATCACCATTGTCAACGTGAAATGAAGGCCTGATTGCAACAGGACGCTATGAACTGAAGCATCTTATACTATGGGTGTGTTCGTTTCCTGGGTCTATATTTTAGAGCTGTCACATCAAAAGAATCTTATTATTTAAGAGTATTAAATAAAGTTTAATTATAAAACAAATTACATGCCCCTAGACTAATTTACGAGACGAATCTAATGAGGTTAATTAAGTCGTGATTAGAAGACGGTTACTGTAGCATCACTTTAGCAAAATATAGATTAATTAAGTTCATTAGATTCATCTCAAAAATTAGCACCAACCTGTCAATAGGGTTTTATCATTAAATTGATCGAAATATTCATAAATAATAAGATTCTCTTTGATGTGACAGTGCTTAAATTTTAGAGGGAGGAAACGAACACACCCTAAGATATGATTGACATATCTTCATCGCAAAAAAATACATACAGTGTATATGATTGACATATCTTGTCGGATCTGTTGGGTGTGACTGTTTCATATAGAAAGCCAACTTGTAGTACCTGCCCAATCCGTAACGTCAGATACGAGTATTTGCCTATGAAAGTTTTAACCGCGTGCATGTAACAAAGAACCAAAATCTAAATTTTCATGGTGAAAGACTCGCGGCAGGAAAACATGAAGTAGTATACAATACAAGTAGTGACCTTCCTGTTGACTGTTGACCATTGTCCTCCATGCAAAACAAAGAACAAAAAATCGGGTGGCTGGAATTCTTCTTTATTACCCATTTTTTATCTCCATCCGTGGGTCTCACCGACGACTGATCGCAACTCCGACGCGTGAGACATGCTGCGCATAAATTATACGCAGGCGGCGATACACAGAAGGGGATTTTATTCGTGCGTCACTTGCCGTGCCAGCGCCGCACACGGCTGGCGGCGATACGGCATGCTTCTTCCAACCCTGGCTTATAAATAGCCTGCCAGGTATACGGTATCGTCCCAAGCAGCAGAGCACGTAAGTGATCCAAAAATCAAGTGACCATTTTCCTTTCGCTTCAACCTGGTGCCAGTGCTTGAAAGTTAGAGAGAGTGCAAGTGCAACGAACTCACAATTAATGGCCAGCAACGCCGCCATTGCCGAAGCGACGACAGTGCCACAGCCACCTCCGTCGCAGGGCAGGCTCATCACGGTGCTGAGCATCGACGGCGGCGGCATCCGCGGCCTCATCCCGGCCACCATCATCTCCTGCCTCGAAGCCAAGCTCCAGGTGCGCCTAAAAAAATTGGATTCTAGTAGAGGGGGAGATATATATATATATATATATCCTCCCTTTCTTGTTTCTGATTTGGTTTAGAAAAAGCCCACGAATTCATTCTGATTTCTGCAGGAGCTGGATGGCCCCGATGCGCGGATCGCGGACTACTTCGACGTGATCGCCGGAACCAGCACCGGCGCGCTGGTCACGTCGATGCTCGCTACCCCAGACGAGAAGAACCGGCCGTTGTTCGCCGCCAAGGACATCACCGACTTCTACCTCGAGAACGGCCCCAAGATCTTCCCACAGAGAAAGTAATCGTCCCTACACTCAATCATCCGTTCCCAACTACTACCGGCCAGCATTATTGTCGCTTCATCGACTCATGTGATGACCCAATCAAAAAAAAAAAACTCATGTGATGACGTCATCACAGGGCTGGGCTGCTCACCCCTATGGCGAACCTCCTCGGCGTCATGCGGGGCCCCAAGTACGACGGCGTGTTCCTGCACGACAAGATCAAGAGCCTGACCCACGACACGAAGATCGCCGACACGGTGACCAACGTGGTGGTGCCGGCGTTCGACGTGAAGTACCTGCAGCCGGTGATCTTCTCGACCTACGAGGCCAAGGCCGACCCGCTCAAGAACGCGCACCTGTCCGACATCTGCATCAGCACGTCGGCGGCGCCGACCTACTTCCCGGCGCACTTCTTCACCACCCACGGCCCCGACGGGCGGTCCTCGTGGGAGTACCACCTCGTCGACGGCGGCGTCGCGGCCAACAACCCCACCATGATCGCCATGTCCATGCTCACCAAGGAGGTGCACCGCCGCAACCCGGATTTCAGCCACGGCAACCCCACCGAGTACCGGAACTACCTCGTCGTCTCCCTCGGGACCGGCTCCGCCAAGCTCGCCGAGAAGTACACCGCGCCGCAGTGCGCCAAGTGGGGCCTCATCCAGTGGCTCTACGAAGGCGGCTTCACCCCCATCATCGACATCTTCTCCCATGCCAGCGCCGACATGGTCGACATCCACGCCGCCGTGCTGTTCGAGGCGCTCCACTGCCACAAGAACTACCTCCGTATCCAGGTTTGAAATTTTATTTCTTTTTCCCTGCCCGAGAAAGTACATCAACACGGCCGGCCGGTGTGTTAATTACATGAAAAAAAACAAATTGTTCTAGGATGATTCTCTGACGGGGCACACGTCGTCGGTGGACATCGCGACGACCAAGAACATGGAGGCGCTGATCGGAATCGGCAAGGAGCTGCTCCGGAAGCCGGTGGCGAGGGTGAACATCGACACGGGGATGTACGAGCCCGTCGAGGGTGAGGGCACCAACGAGGACGCCCTTGCGCGTTTCGCCAAGATGCTCTCTCAAGAGCGCAGGCTACGCAACAACAACCTCAACTCCTATTAGACCTGACCTCCTGCTTCGTGCCCACGTCCAAGAGAGCATAAGAATAGGCGTTCTTAGAGTTGTATTGAATCCGGCCCACGTCACAGTTTATATATGTGTGTGTCTTATTTATGTCATGAGATCGCAATGATATTTTGACGTATTTTTATTTGTTTACGATGGCTACTATGTATTGTACTTCTTGTAGATATGAATGAAAGCTGGGGGTTAATAAACGCTAGGGCCTCTTTTTGCACCATGTAAGATGTAACAATGGATCGCTGATGGCTTTCTCGGTCAGGATGGTGTTTGGTTTCTCAATCTGTTACAATGCATTATATATTACCAAAAAACAAATCTGTTACAATGTACTTTGCAGGCTAGGCTGCTGTTGGTTTTCTCAGTCCACTCATGGGCTTTGCAGGCCAGGCTGGAGTTTAGTTTTCTCAAACTGTTACTGTGTGTCCAAACAGGCTGGCTCTCTTTTTCTTTTCTAGGTTTCATATTCATAATACCACACAGACAAAATCCTCGTCAAATGCCTGTTAATTTTAAATGAAATGCAAGCTTCATCAGATTTCAAGATACGGAGATATGACTGACGTTAATTTGCCGTCAGTAATCCCACGGTTTATTTTCTTCTTTAAACAGGTGAATGGAGCAAAAAAGAGTACAATGATCAGAAATCGACCAACAATGATGTTGGGTGGGTAGTCCCCTATGCCGATCTGTCGCACACCGCAGCAATCGTACCCATGCGATTCAGTGGCAGTACAGTGAAGGCAGGCACACACACACTAGGGGGGACACACACGCAGAACACGTCACATGATGCACTGACGCCGAGCTCGGAGGTGGGTGATCGAGATCCACTTGTTCGGTGGCCATTTCTCATCATTTACAGATTTGCAGCACTTCTGTTTGATTTTTTTTTTAGAAAATAGAAGTGTCTTCCCGTTACAGCAAGCACTTCTGATGGTTCCAGTACACAGGGTTTTGATTTTGATCCGATGACCATGTAAACTCTCAAGTAGACGAATTGAACGGTTGCATGCATCAGCTTACGACAAAACTTGATGATTGAAACAACTCCGAACCAAACATGATGAAACAACTAGTACATGATGTACTAGTAGCATCTTGTTTCGCTGTCAGAAGACTAAATTGTATATATTGAGCTGGCTCCTGGCTCCTGGTTTCACAACGACCATTTATTCGTGGCTTATGTCCGTCGATCATTAATCAACTCAAAAATGTTTGTGTAAATTTAAAGATTCCTCGGCGAGAATGGTACTAGGTACTAGCTGGCGAAGAGTAGCTTTTTTGGCCGAATCATTTGATCTTGGAAAAGTTGATGGCCACTTCAGTTCTCCACTGTCAGAGAAAATCTGAAAAGCTTTTAGAATAGGGTCTCTTTATACATACAACATCCGTTCTAAATCATCAGACGTTTTTTACTTTTAAAGATTACGTTTGACCGCTTATCTTATTCAAAAACTTTTGTGCAAATATAAAAAAATAAGTAAATAACTTAAATGATGAAACAAAGCACAATAAAGTAAATAATATTTACACAATTTCTTTAAATAAGACGAACGGTCAAACATGGTGTCTGAAAGTCAAAGAAGTCTTATAATTTGGAATAGAGTGAGTACTACAATAGCTGATTGGGATCTCTTTATATATACTACAAGGTGCTACTACAAAAGAAGTTAACGACTCAGTTCCTATTCCATCACTGAGGTAGTATGTGCCAACTAGATAAATTTTCAGGGTTAACCGCAACAATTACAATGGAAAGCAAATCTTCAGTTTTGATTCAAAAAGCTCAACCATTGGTGTAAGACCGCTCCCGTCCCTGAAGCTGCAGATATGTTCTTTGATATATATAGAAGCACCCAGGAATTGAAGATTGAGCTGAGAACTCCCCATCCAATTGTCTCTGTCACTGCACCATGAACCCCTTTGCCAATTTTCATTCACGTTTGAAGATAATTTCAAGATCCTTTGGATAAAGTATCTCCTTCATCCTAACATGCCCTTTGGTGCCAACATCTGCAAAACTCGAAAACCTAACAGGTCCTTTCCTATCCAGTCCAAAATAAATAAATAAAACAAAGACTTCAAAGTTGGGCTCTTTCCAGCTCTTGAATCCTGGTCATTTGGTGACAAGTCGAGACACGTGTGCTTTGCAGCCTTTGCATGTACTCAAGTTGGACAAAACATGGATTAATAGGCATGCGTAGGTCCATATGGCATATGTATGGCTGCATGCTCTACTGCGCAGATATGTTCTTTGTGAATGGGCAATGTGGTACATATTTGTGCATCATACGAAGCCATATCACGTAGATATTTGTGTGCAAGACATGCAAGCTTTTATAAACATCTAAAAATGTTAGTCCTATCTAAAATTCAACAAATGAAGTCCCTGGTTGCTACACTAGAACAATATCATTAACACGATCTTTAGAGATACCTTAAAAGGTGTCAAAGTCCTTGAATTACTAGGCGATGAGTGGACTACCAGTAATATCCTCAGTTATACTGTATTAGGCAGGCATCTTTAAATAGGTTATTATACCAGTGGACTGACCAACCGAAGAACCAAGACTAACTTGAAAAATTAACAGAACTGTAAAGTGTAAACAAATGGCAGAATGCAAGGACCATTATCACTGACCGTCCTCCAAATGGTAAGGAGACATAATGTTGTGGCGACAGCTTGTTTTTTCAACCCACTCCAGAACCACGGTCAGTATGAGGCTCTCGAATGGCCGCGTGACAAATTGAAAGAGAGAGAGAGAAGAATCTCCCACAGAGAAATATGATGTGGCAGCAAAAAGCCAAGCCTCGTGATTCACCATGTACAAGTTTTCTTGTACTCTCTCCACAGTAAAGAGTCTTGATACCAACACAAGTTCATAAATAGCTTGGCACAGCTTGTTTATCGAGGGACTAACAGTATCACAGTCACAGCTAAGTGGTGTGCTCACTTCACCTCCAAGAGGGTGCTCTGCTGGTATACCAAGATCAGTTAACCATGGGCAGCAATGGTACGGCCACCTGCGGCTGCGTCCAGCCGACGGCGATGCGGCCGTGTGAGGGGAGGCTGATCACGGTGCTGAGCATCGACGGCGGCGGCATCCGAGGGCTCATCCCGGCCACCATCATCGCCTGCCTCGAAGCCAAGCTCCAGGTACCATGACCCAAAAAGCACAGATAATCGCCATTTTTCAAAGTTGACCTGTTGCCACTCTCTGGTCTCTACACTAATAATTATTGTTTCCTTTTTTTAGTACTAGTTATTGTTTGCTATAGCATAATGTATACTCTCCGTTTTTGCTTGCTAGTTATTGTTTGCTAGCATAATGTATAAATTAATTACACTCTCCATTTCTGCTTGCTGCGTGTCCGCGGATTGACTAGCTTACCAACTGCAGAAACTGGACGGTCCCGATGCGCGCATCGCTGACTACTTCGATGTCATCGCCGGAACGAGCACCGGCGCCCTGATCACGGCGATGCTGGCGACGCCGGAGTCGGACAAGAACCACCGGCCGCTCTTCGCCGCCAAGGACATCACCGAGTTCTACCTTGAGAACGGCCCCAAGATCTTTCCCCAACCAAAGTATATTGTCTTGCGTCTCTTGTTTGTGGCTGTCATTATTGTCGCCAAAAAAATCAACATTTTTTCGCTCGAAACAAAAAATTAACATGTTCCGTTGCAGCCGATTCCTGAAGAAGATGACGAGCATGTTCAGCTCGATGATGGGCCCCAAGTACGACGGCACGTTCCTCCGCGAGAAGATCAAGAGCCTGACACACGACACCAAGATCGCCGGCACGGTGACCAACGTCGTCGTGCCGGCGTTCGATGTCAAGTACATGCAGCCGGTGATCTTCTCCACCTTCGAGGCCAGGAAGGACCCGCTCAAGAACGCGCACCTCTCCGACATCTGCATCAGCACGGCGGCGGCGCCGACCTACTTCCCGGCGCACTTCTTCACCACCACCGACGACGGCGCGGCCCGGGAGTACCACCTCGTCGACGGCGGCGTCGCGGCCAACAACCCCACCATGGCCGCCATGTCCATGCTCACCAAGGAGGTGCTCCGCGAGAACCCGGATTTCCACCCCGGGAAGCCCACGGAGTACCGGAACTACCTCGTCATCTCCATCGGAACAGGATCGCCCAGGCTGGCGGAGAAGTACACCGCGCCCAAGTGCGCCAAGTGGGGCCTCATCCAGTGGATCTACAACGGTGGATTCACCCCGATCATCGACATCTTCTCTCACGCAAGCTCCGACATGGTTGACATCCATGCGGAAGTGCTCTTTGAGTCCCTCAAATGTGAGAAGAACTATCTTCGCATACAGGTACGCGATGTAAGCTATTGGAGGCGACTTGTATGTTCACCGGTCGAATAAACATGCTCCTTCCATTCTTAAATTGTTATCGTCGATTTTCTAGTTACATTTGATCATTTATTTTATTTAAGTTTTTTAAAATCATATATTTTGGTTTATCGCTACAGAAACTAAGTAATAATGTACTTGGATTAAAATTTTGAGTATGATAAATATTAAATATAGTTCCAAAAATTAAAAATGAAGAGTTAAGTTCCAATTATACTGTGTAACGACAATTTGAAAATAAAAAGAGTAAGTTTTAATTACGCTGCTCGTTATTATGATCGCTGTATGAACTTAGTATGATTCGCTGGACGGAGATGCGTCGTCGGTGGACATCGCGACCAAGGAGAACATGGAAGCGCTGATTGGAATCGGCAAGGAGCTGCTTAAGAGTCCGGTGTCAAGAGTGAACATCGACACGGGGATGTTCGAGGCCGTCACTGGAGAAGGATCTAACGAGGATGCTCTTGGGCGCTTCGCCGAGATGCTCTCCAACGAGCACAAGCTACGCAAGAACAACCACAAATCCAACTAGCTTGTTGCTACCTGTGTGCCACCGAGCTTGCTAATAAAATTGAGGCTAGACCAATGGTGATCTGTCCAGTTTGAGTTGAAGTTTGATGTGATCTATTGCATTTCCACTGCACCACCTGTATGTAGCTTCAAAGCATGTGTTGTAAAATTATGTGGATCGTTCCATTGTGTCCTTTTTTAGTGACCAACAGTGTGGAACAACTTGCTGGTTGTTAAGGTCCCCGGACTCAGAAACAATGTAATGTAACATACCGCACCGAAAAGTGGACACCTCAACCTGAGGATGTAACACCAACTAAATAACGAGCAAAGAGGAGTGCTTCCTCTTCCGTGTTTTCCTGCCCGGTAAAGAAAATAGAAAGCATAATAATTTCACATGAAACAATTGCCTCTGTCAGGTATGTAAAGAAAAATACAGAGGAGTGCTAGCATTTTCTGGGCAAACATACAATTTTTTCAAAGTTGTATCGGGAAAAACGAAGTCTAAGAACGGTCTATTTATACTCGTAGATAACCAGGTCCTGCTGTGAATGTGCAAAAATACAATCAGAATAGTGCCGAATCATCAGTCTATTCATATAAGTATATCATGTCACTGAATGAACATCGTCAAAAAAATTCGGTGGCGCTGAGCATTCTCTGAATAGCCTTCAGAAACCAGCCAAATAACCTGCACTGCAGGAAGGCCACACCGAACATATGCTGCTCCTGGGAGCTCAAACAGTACAACAATCTCCCTCCTCTTTTCCTCAATTTTCGCCCTTTCTTCAGCTTCACCTGTCCAAATCAGATTTCATTCGGATTCAGTTGCAACGCAAGGGAGCAACGAGATGAGGCTTCTCTCCTCCCACCGCGTGCTCCCATGTGTCCTCTGAATACGTGGTAGGTTTCGATTGGTTTTGATTTTCTGCTGGGCCCTTTTGTGCCATCTGCTCTCTCTTCTCCGGGTTCTCCCTCCTCAACTTCTCCCTCGAGAAACAAGAGGTGTGCTCTGTCGTGCCTCTGATCTTTTAGCGCAAGACCCAAAAACAAAACGTATAAATTGAAAAGGTCATACGCTCCTCACTCTCTCCCCCACTCTCAATTACAAAACGTATAGAGCTTCAAATATATTAAGCAGCATGCTCACCTGTCCGGAACCTCGATTACACCCTTATCTCTAAAATATTCTATAGGCAGTTTTTTCTCTTTTAATGGAAATTCTTTAGGCAGTTGATCAGCTCCCTTTTGGTTGAAGTTTGGGATGATGATTCATGTCCCAATTTTTTAAGGGACCTTTTCCAATCTACTTATATATAAAAGATGCAACCCACTAATATATAAAAGATGCAACCCACTATAGCTCATTAAATGCTAATTCTCTCATCTCTCATGCTGCCACATCATCTCAATAATTTTCACCATTTTTATGCCAATTCTCTCAACTCTCATACTGTCACATCATCTCAATAATTTCCACCGTGATGCTTGAGTCTCAGCTATCCATCTATCAATTAGCAATTTAGATCCATCAAATCCAACACCGAACATAGATGTTCCAATCTCTTTCTCTACTTATTTCTTAACAATAATACTTAGCATCACATATATTATTAAGGAATTCCGCAGCAAAGCGCGGGGTATCACCTAGTTTATATTTGTTAACGCGTCTTGCTCCTTCATGTGCCACATCCTAAGTGAGGCCGCACTGGGGCTACATATTAACGCCCTACGTGAGGCTAGCACAAACCAAATAATAAAGCCTTATGGGCCAGTGGGCCGCTCAGTATCCCATGGAATACCTGGAGACTGGAGGGAATAGTTGTGGTCTTCTTCACCACCGCGCACCGTCACCTGCCTCTTCGCCCCCACCTCCACCGTGTGCTGCATCCCTGCATCACCACGACAGTGGGCGGTCGCTACAGGCTGCTGCTTCGACGGCGGCTCGATGCGGTTGTTACTGGTGAAGCAAAGAGCGTTGCCAAGCAGAGCAGGCTAGCGGTGATGTGGACATTATCGTCAGGGGTGGTAGTGGTGCTCACAGAGAGCTCGGAGATCGAGGAAGTCCCTCGGGACTCTGCTGAGTCGGGCGCAAATGTTCAATTCAACCCCAAAACGGGTAACATGTAGAGATTGAATATATTTTTCCAGTCAAAAGAGGCGCAAGCTAACTTGTGCCGGAGATTAATTCATTTTCGTGGTGAGTATTTTGTGCTAAAAACAGCCAGCGCGCATGCGTGTCATCAGGAAGCAAATTCTCTGGCTGCTGCAACCTGGGTTACAAAAATCCAGATTAGCATGCATATGGCTTGAGCTGAACATGTTCGTTGCGAGTCAGTCGGTGAGTCCAGTCCGTCTGTACTGCATCTTTCTTCGTTTCTTCTTCTTTTTTTTTAGGGGACTTTCTTCGTTTCTTCGTGTGTGTGTGTGTGTGTGTGTGTGTGTGTGTTGAGTTATTGTTTGTACGAAAACATCTCATGCCGTACATTTGTAGGCTTCTTTACGTACTCAAGCGTCCATTTTAGAACACTGTAATAAAGAGTTTTTGTGTGATCAAATCTGCCTACAAGCAGCACCAATCTCGGCCCTTCCCGGCTCCCCGCAACTAAACATGTCCAAACGGGCGGCCCGGCACGGCCCGGCCTGAGCACGGCAAGAGAAAGGCACGGCCCGTTTAGTTTCGGGCCGGCACGACACGAAATTCATTTTGGACCATGCCGTGCCGGCCCACGTGCCCAGCCATCGGCCCACGGCACGGCACGGCAGCCCGTTAGTCACTCGGCCCGAGTATACAATAGCGACCCATTTAGCGTAAACAGTTGCAAAATGAAGGGGAAATGGGTGGAGGTGGGATTTAAACCTTGAACCTGTTGGTTGAGAGTAAGATGCTTCACCAGTAGACTATAATTGTCTTTGTTTCACTTGAGAATTCTATTTTATTGGTACATTAATGAACAACTAACATGCTATACCCATAAACGGGCCGTGTCGTGCCGTCCGTCGGGCCGAGGCCTCGGCCCAAGCACGACACGAAGCCTCGTGCCAGGCCGGCCCGACACAAAATTATTTCGGACCGTACCGTGCTTGGGCCGTGCTTTTTTCCGTGCTTCGGGCCGGCCCACTTGGCACGGCCCATTTGGACATGTTTACCCGCAACGCCTTGTTGGTGGGCGGAGGTAAGCGAGAGCTCTTTCCGCTGCGTCCAGCCCAAAAAATCTCCAAGAAAAAAATGAGGCCCAGAAGAATTGACTGGGCCGCAGCAAAAACAGGGTCCATCAAGTAAACATTTCAGTTGCAGCAAGTCGACGACACGGAACTTTCCCCGGCTTGGTACCCAAGCATCCATCTCCAGTTGGCCATCTTCCCCATCGGAAAAGCGATCTTCATCAGCATCAACGGTGCACGCATCACCGGGATCCCACGCAGTGTCAGAGTCGGAGCCAGGGATGCTCGACTGTCTCTGCTGACGGAATCTGATGCGGCGCATCGCATCTAATCCAAGCCCGTCCGGAAAGCCTGCACAAGCTCAGCCAGCAGCGCCCAATGAGCCTCTCAGATCACAAAATGAGTGGCCTGGCCTTCTGCGCCCCCTAGTTATTCCTCAAAGATGCGGCGAGCTAGCTAGGACCGTTTTACTCCGGGCTCCGGAGAAGGTATAGTGTGGAAGCAAAATGCACTTTGCACACAGGCTTTGCCGCTGACCATTTACACTAGCTACCGGCCTTTTGCAGTTCAGATTGCGCTAAGCTATGCGTGGCCAGCTCAATCAGTCTCAGGTTAGCAACATCATCATTGGGACCTGGTGGATACCATCATTATCACTGCATGAATGCTTTTGATTTAGGCCCCGTTCGTTTCCACCCTCTAAAATTTAGATATCTGTCACATCAAAGAGAATCTTACTATTTAGTAGTAATTTTATTAATTTAATAACAAAACCTATGTCACGACCCCCTCTAATTTGCGAGACGAATCTAATGATTCTAATTAATCTATGTTTTGCTACAGTAATGCTACAGTAAACATCTTCTAATAACACTATAATTATCCTCGTTGGATTCGTCTCGTGAATTAGATAGGGAGTCTGCAATTAGTTTCGAGATTAGACTTTATTTAGTACTCCAAAATAATAAAATTCTCTTTGATGTGACTCTCTAAAAATTAGATAGGGGAAACGAACAGACCCTTATCTGTCGCTGGTAGTGCCTTTTCTCTCGGATGCTTAGATAATTCCCTACTATCTCTGTTTCATTGAAAATATCGTTCTTGTTTCCTAAAGAGTCAAACCTTTTTAACTTTGATCAAAAATATATGAAAAATTATAAATATATATTGAATATAATTAGTATCATTAGATAGATAATTGAAGCTACTTTCATAATCAACTTATTGAGAGATACAAATATTACTAATATTTTCTACGAAACTAATCAAAGTTTAAAAAGTTTGGTTGACACGAATACCATAGCTGACGCTTTCAATGAGACGGAGGGAGTACATGATTGTCGGTCAATATTACGTTTATCTTTTTTTTCTCCCCTTGCTACGGATTCTCACACTGGGGCCCCATATAACCTCGTTCTGGATCACTGCATCGCAACTTTAGCACTTCTATCGAAACAACAGACTGTCACAGAGACAACAGTGTGCTTCTTTTCGTGGGTCGGTAAAGATTCATGTGAATAGGAGCTGAAGAGCCTGCCGGGGTAGAACCGTAGAAGGATGCAAAAGTGTTTCTTCATCTTTAATTAGCCACCTGGCACCGAGGTCATGTTTCTTCTTTCGAAATAATTTTGCAAAATTACATGTATATTGTTATCCAACATATCACAAAGCTATAGGTTTTACATATCATTCACAAAACTACACATTTTGCAACTATTTTTTCATGAAACTACAGATTTAAGGTTTGTAGATTCACAAAACTACATATTACTTAAGACCATGGACTAGTTGTATGAAAATTCAGTACAAAATCTGTAATTTTGTGAAATAATCCCTTAAACCTATAGTTTTGTGATAGTATGATAAAAAAACTTGTAGTTTTCTGAAATTTACTGTTTTTATTTTTTTTCCGTACACCACAGGCCTCCTGTTACATGATTTTCTTTTCTTTATTTTCTTCCCGTTACTGATAGGCAGCCTCCTGTTACATGACGACGCGACGTGGCGAGCTCCCGTTCGTCCCGTACACCACAGGCTTCGTCTCACTGGGCAGTACAAATCCAGCTGAGGCGGCTCGTCGCTGTCCGCTTCTGCTACACACTACACAGAGTGCGGGCGAACCACCAGCAGCCACACAAGATCGATGGGCAGGTTCGTCGTCACCAGATGCGGCAAGCATCAGCAACGGAGCCCGACGGCGGCGGGGTACCTCACGCTGCGCAGCGGCCGCCGCGTGCCGGCGTGCGTCCCGAGGAGCACGAACCGGTGGGGCTCATCGGGGCGCCCGTGCGGCGCCAAGAGCTCGCACTGCAGCATCAAGAGCGGCGCAGCAGGCGTACGGCAGCGCTGCCGCGTGGTCGTCGCCTCGTCGTCAGAGTTGCTCGAGGCCGGCAGTCACCGGCCGGAGCAGGCCGACAAGGCGCCGGCGATGGTTCTCCGCGGCGGAGACGACAACAGGTGTGACGAGCGTAATTTCCAAATTTCACAGCCTTTAATTATTTTTCCGTTATCTAATTAAAAAATCAAATTTACAAGCCTTTTGATCCTCACCATCCATGACCTTCGTTCTGAATTTCGCTTGGTTTGACCAGAGACAGAAAGGACGCCCTCCTCATCTCCGGCGGACAGCACCATCCTAATTACTACGACGACCGGCTGGTGATGGTGCGGTCGCCACCGCCGCCGGAGGCGGAGATGGAGGCCTTCTTCGCCGCGGCGGAGCTCGCCGAGCGCAGGCGATTCGCCGACACGTATGCCACAGAGAGATCACCTTTTTTATAAGAAAAAAAGCCACCGTACCGGTTCTTGATGATGTGCACCCGCACTACTCATCGCTAATACTACTCCTTTACTAAATTGTTGTCGCTAGTTGATTTTTTTTGTTAAATTTAACCATTTATCTTATTCAAATAAAGTTTAACAAATGTCATATATTTTGTTAAAATATATTTTATGACTAAAGAAACTTGAAATGTAACATATTACTTTTTGTATTTGGAGAAATTTTTTGAATAAGACGAATGGTCAAACGTCACGAAAAAAGTCAATAGCGACAACAATTTAGTAAAAGAGGAGTATAATTTAACATGAGTGCCCTGGACAAAGTTGGTTTCTGGTGGTAATTAACACTTACGAGTTGCAGTACTTTGTGTGTGCAGGTACAATTACGACGTCGCCCTCGACCGCCCGTTGGAAGGCCGCTTCGAGTGGGCGCCGGTGAACTGACACAAGGGACCGGAAGGCAGCAGATCGATTACTGTCAATTGGCAGGTGCATGCAAAAGCAAGAATCCCTTGCATCTAAAACTGATGAAGGGGATATGACTTTGCCCTGTTCATTTCTCCCCTGCTAGTATAATTATCTCTGATCTCTGACCTCTCTTTAACCTCGTAGTCGTCATTGCTGGTCAGCTCATCAGTGTAGCTAGATATAGTAGTAGCTAGCGCACTGAAGTTTGCTTGCAGGCCTGTATAGCTCTGGTACTAGGAACCAAATGGTGACTATTCAGGAATTAATCCCACTTTTTCCAATGACTGAGTGACACGATATTGCCATGATGTGTTCTCAGTCCACACATGTTTTGCTAATTAATTCGCAGATCATTCCGCGGGAGTTTCCTAAATGTTGGTTGGTAAATAGTAACAGTGTATATGATCAAGTAAAGTAAACTCTTTTTCCCAACCCAATTGTTGATATTTCATTTGGATATATGCACAAGTTCTTACTTGTTGTGGTGGTATATATTTATTTTCGTGACAAGCTGCTTAAAAGACATGCATGTTATGCTCAATTCCCTTGTGAGCTGGAATTATATTCCGGCATGGGTAGAGTGTAGAGACAACGGTACTTGGAGTTAGCTGGTGGTAAAATCCAAAGGAAACCGTGGAGCCGTTTCAGAAGCGACATGCAGGGATCTCACTGACATGTGAATGCAGCCTTGGCTCCGAGCAGCGCCAATAGAGTCCACCTTGTTCTTTTGCAGATTTCGTTCGGGGACCTTGCTTGCCTGATCTGCACGGTGCGACATGGCTACACGTAACGCACATGCTTGTTGCTTCTGTCAGCCGAGAGTATATATCCGTTTGCCGCACTCAGTGTGGGTGGGAGTATATTTTAATAATAGGTTTTTACTATATCTACAGAAATAACATCTTCTTAAGTGAATTACAAAAATAACACATAGTCGAGCGCTGGAGGAACGAAAATATGTTATTCCTGAGATGGGCGTTCGAAAACAGATTTTCGTTTGTCCACGGAACGAAAATGATGAATCCGTGGGCTCATCACACGACAAGGCTGTTTCCTTGTACCGGTAGATTTTTCTGGTTCAGTGCAACCACGGTTTAAAAAACCGAACTGGCCGGCCGGTTTTTGAACAAAAACCGGTTCGGTTAACCGGAAAAACCGGTGATTAATCGAACTGCTATAGTACTTAGCTTCGGTTTATCCTGGTTAACCGGTCGAACCGTCGGACCGACCGGGACCGATTCCCGGTTAACCGGAATAACCGGACGGTTTTAAACGGTTATGTGAACCATGAGTGCAACTCTACACATTTATTAATTTTCCACCAAACTTTTAAGTGACCACCTGTTATATGTCTATTCCTTTTAATTTTGCGAGGGCCTTCTTTGTTGTCATGGATCTTATTTTGACCATAGTCTTTTGAGGCTTTACATACATATAAGTGAATGATGGAATTCTCTTCCCTTTTTACAGATGTAAAAAAGGTCCAAAAGCCTATTTATTATGACTTCAAAAGTACATTTGTCAAATCATTCCTATCTGAATCCTCTACGTGCTATATTTTCCTTTTACTTTCATTTTCCCTGTTACTATGAAAGTGAACAGTAACAAAGCTAAATTTTAACCTTTTGATGACTCATGATGTTTAGCAGACATGCACATGAGCTAGCCATTGTGCTATTGCTGTATTGCATATGGAACAGGGAGTAATCAGTGTACCAGCAAAATATTGAGTTGCCTTTCTTCGCTTAAAAGAAAAAAGAAAATAAAAAAAGTTTGATTTGTCACCAGTTTTCAACAGACTTATGAACTTCATTCACTTCTATCGCTCTCGGGGGATATAGAAATTTTACACTGAGATTGAAGAAATAATGGCATACAAGACTTTTAGAATAGTTAGTCCTGTACGTGTTAAAAGAAGTCAAGCACACATCGGCAATCCTTTCTGGATGGTTTTGTGCTTTTCGGTAGTTGGGTGTATAATTGTGCAGCAACGAAGAAAGACTCTAAAGGCAGCAAAATACAAAGGATATGGAATCTTGATGCACTTTTATGGATGCTTATAATCATTCGGTGCACTTGTAGGCCCCCTTCTCCCACGGTCACCAGCACTTGAATATCTCATTATTTAGTACAATATATACTTACATGTTATAATAAATCCACTGTTGCTCCAGGTGTGTTGCTACTGATTGGCTTAGGGGTTGTGCTTTGGATCTGGAGCTCCTCAGCTGATCGCATTGCTTGTGGGTTAGGTAGGAGCAAGGGCATCAAGTGACGGTATATTCTAAGCATTGAGCAGTTTAGTTTCGAGGAGAATGCCACCTAGCTTCCTACTAGTTCGTACCAACATAAGGAATATCCATCTCCATCGTTCGTTTATTATTCTAACTTGATCCAAATGTATACATGTGCCACGGGTTATAGTGTCCCTTGCTCCGTTCTTATAAAGAATGGATTTGAGCAGAGAAAATGTTTCCCATAAATAAATTTGACTGCGCATGTAGGCAATGCACTCCATTTTCAGATAAAGGGCGAAAGTTCTACTTAATCAAGCAACTGAAAGCATCCCAGTGTATCTGACATAGCAAAACAAATTATTTTCTATCCACCTTTTCCCCCTTTTCTACTTTATATATCTCTATGCATTTTACATGAAAAAGGATATAAATTTATTATATTCATATACAAGCATTAAGATTTGTATGCTTGGATTCCAGCGGATGTGGATAATTCTCTAGTAGTCAAAAGATACCTTGCGGCCTTCCTTGCTCCTGTTCGTTTCCATCAATGGATTTCTCGACTCATATGCAACGAACGATTGTTGTGCACGTGAGGGAGAGAGTGACATAAATGATGCCAGAAAATACGTATCTGCAGTTGGGGAGCAGTTTCACTTCTGAGGGATCCGAGACAACGGAATGCGCATTATAGGCGACGACTGATCTCCTTTCCCATTTTTAAGTACGAATGACGAAATTGTTTTATTTTTCGCATGCATCCATATTACCACGTCATTTGACGGACAACTCGATTTATGAACCGGTGGTTATTCATTCTCTTCACCTTAGAAAAAGAATATATGAATGACAATTTAGGCCCGTCAAATTGAAGTCCAGACATCATGTCGCTTGGAAAAAGGTTTAAGAAATTTAACCAGTGGTTGCAAGACATAACACAATCACTGCCATCGTCACAAAGGAAGCTACAAACCGGGAGAATCTAATATGGTTTAGAGAGGAAGACTTTCCATGTAGCACTTCTAGCAAAGGAAGAAGCAGTTTTTTTCCAAATGGCACACAGATCGACCCCTTTTGACCCCGGCTAGACAGAGGTTTTCACTGCTCTACATCGTCTTTGGCTGGACCCTCTCCGACGGGTTCTTTCAGCTCTTCTTCGTTTTCCTTCTTTCTGTGCCCTATGTGTCCTCGTTTTTTCTTTCATTTGGTATTCATGATGTACTCTATTCCTTCTTTAATGAAACGGCAGAACACCTGCCATTTTCTCTCTCAAAAATAAACTCACACAACGCATGCGGAAAAGTTGTTTGGATCTATTTATCTTTTCTCATGTTAAAGTTAACAAACTCCAGGGGCGCATCAGTAACAAATATACTCGAAACTGAAGGCCTATTTGTAAGGCGAAACCCAAGCGCAGGGACCGATGCGTATCGCATTGAAACATTTCGGGTCTGGATGTGTACGAGTGAAGGAGCCAGGGGCCTAGAAGAAAATCTCAGGGGTGCATCAGTAATGAAAAACACGAAGCCGAGGGCTTGTCTGTAAGAGAAGAACCCGAGCGCAAGGACCAGCGCGCAAATTCTCAAAAAAATTTGGACCATTTCTCGATTTGTGCGTGTCATCCTTGCGCAGGGGCCATGCTAATCTTCTCTGTATCGTTCCAATTTTATCGGATGTCTCCGAAGAGACGCTGACGGCTTACACGTTCGAGCATATAAACTGGTGTGGGCAACGTTTGGCCACCAGTATGGTACTAAACGGTTAACTGCGCTGCGCGTTCGCTTCTCCCGTAAAGGGCTCTGATGCATAATAGGCCATGGGTTCCGCGTTTAGAACATGGGCTGTTGCAACAGAACCTTATGTACTCCCGCAGGCCCAGCAACCGTTTGTCTCCGTCGTCGCGACGTCGTCAGACACCACTCCTCGAACCGCAGCGAGCTCCGATTGGATTTGGCCGCGGGGAACCACCGGAGACGGGGAAGAAGAACCACGGTCCATTGGACTCGATCGGACATCCAATCCAGCCCCGATTTAGGGTAATCGGTAAGAAACCTTACTTGCTTGGCCGCAATTTTCATTCTGGGCGACGGATCTCGCACTCACCTGCTTTGCGAGGCATCAAGATTCAATTTTTTTATTCCTTTGGTGAAGCAGGGCATGATTAGGGTGTTCAGTTGAACACCCGTACGCGACGCCATGCCCACCCCTGCTTGGTAGAGGTGGTGGGTTTGATGGTCCCCCTGCCCGGGAGCTCGTCGGCGGTGGGCAAGATGTACGCCGTGGGGAAGGTGGGCAGCCTCATCTCCCGCAGCGTGTACACCGTCTCCGGCCCGTTCCACCCGTTCGGTGGCGCCGTCGACATCGTCGTCGTGCAGCAGCAGGACGGCAGCTTCAGAGTTCACCCTGGTACGTGCGGTTCGGCAAGTTCCAGGGTGTTCTCAAGACGAGGGAGAAGGTGGTCAACATCTCAGTCAATGGGGTCGAGGCCGGGTTCCACATGTACCTGGATAGTAACGGTGAGGCTTACTTCCTCAGGGATGCGGACCCGGATGGCGAGGAAGGGGAATTCATTGTCTCTCCTGCGTCCTCTGGGGATGAGCAGGAGGTGCCCACTTTAAGGAAGTCGAAGAGCACTTCCTGCGATAGCTCCACCATGGAGGCCGATGTTGAGGATAACAAGATTCTCGCAAGGACAACCACCTCAAGGAGGATCACCATACTTGAAAGGATGTTTGGGCGGAAATCAGTTAAGCACGATGCCCACTCTGTGGATAGGGTGAGCTCACTAGAGCGAGCAGAGATTGCTGCTGAACTCCTTGATACAAAGTGGTCGACAAACCTCTCGCGTGGTTCAACATCTCATAATTCTGATGATCAACCTTCCAAGAGCATTGTTGCTGGTCCTGGCATTAGTGATCAGATGGAAGCCTCAGAAATTCTACTACCAGAACATAGCTGTCATAATGGGAAAGAGATGGAATCTAACTGCAACATTTCTGATTGCAATTCCAGCAGCCCTGGTGGAGGAAGAAACAGTTCAGCAAATGAAACTGACAATTGTTTACAACCCACTAGTTTGAAGGAAGAGGTAACTGAGATATACACACATGAGAGTAGTGACTTCACGATCACCTCAACCGCAGACCAAGCTGGATCAGAATATTTGTCAAATGATCCGGGAACAGATAGAAGTATACATGAGCCTGTTGAGACTCTAGGTGGGTCGCTGCACAATTTTGAAAATGTTACAGGAAGGGAAATACATACAAAGGAGTTTCTTTCGGATGGTGTTTTTGAAATCCATTCTATCGATACAGAAATAACAGATGGCAAGAGTGAGATGGTCTCTCATTTTGTTACTGGGGATTCAGATGGAGCGAACCGAAATTCTGTAGACACCCATTTACCTACTTACCACACCACAGATGTATCAACTGAGAGGCATGCGGTTTTACCAATTTCTTCTGCACAGGATGTAGTTGAAGACAAAATGATCATTATCAGTAGTAGTACTGTGGAGAGCTATGCTATGTCTACTATTTTTGTCGACAAAGTTCATGATGCTGCAGATATCTCATTGACCGATGGTGTAGACATCGAGAAGCATCCCATAGCATCCCACGGGACAGTAGAACCTGTAATTTCTGAAGAATACAGAGATTTGAGCAATAAAGAGGATACGATTAATACGGTTGTCCAAGATCATGCAGATTCTGTCTTGGAAGATTTGCAAGTCAATGGTCCAAATGTGGAAAGTTTTGTGGGCGCTGTTCTGGATAATTGTAGTACAGACTCATTGACAGATGGTGTAGACATTGAGAAGCATTCCATAGCATCCCACAGAACAGTAGAACCGCTAATTTCTGAGGAATACAGAGTCAGAGATTTGAGCAATAAAGAAGATACAATTAATGCGGTTGTCCAAGATCATGCAGATTCTGTCTTGGAAGATTTGCAAGTCAATGGTCCAGATATGGAAAGTTCTGTGGGCACTGTTCTGGATAATTGTAGTACGGACTCATTGACCGATGGTGGAGACATCGAGAAGCATTCCATAGCATTCCACGGGACAGTAGAACCGCTAATTTCTGAGGAATACAGAGATTTGAGCAATAAAGAAGATACGATTAATGCGGTTGTCCAAGATCATGCAGATTCTGTCTTGGAAGATTTGCAAGTCAATGGTCCATATATGGAAAGCTCTGTGGGCACTGTTGTGGATAATTGCAGTACGGACTCATCTCCTGATATAGCTTGTCAGCATGATCGGATTTGTCCTGATGCTTCTTCTAACAGTGAAGGGATATTAATGCTAGAAAATGTTCTTGAGAATATGACAAAGAACTCGTCTTTGGAAAAGGAAGCATGCAGTGGAGAGCTTAATGTTTCTGTTACTCAGGCCTCACGAACAGTAGAGGGATCTGGGGAATGCATTGTTGAGTTTGCTAATTTTTCTAGTGATGTGAAAGTAGAAGATTTTCCCATTAGTACTAATGAGATCGAAGCACAAAACACAAAAATTGACGATGTGCACCGACCTATATTTACGAGTGGAGATACAATTCGGTGTACGCAAGATGAAACAGAAGAAACGGAAGCAGCAGTTTCATTTGCTGAGCATATAGAAGAAATTCAGTTTCAGTTCAGTGATACTGAAAGTTTTGCTGATACAAAGGTTGTGGATGAAATGACAGCTAACAAAAAAGCAGGTGAAAAGTGTGATGAATCTGATTGTGATGCAGAAGAACAGCATGAAGGCTGTAATGATTCTACCAATGACTTAGAAAGTTTTTCTGTTCCATTAATACCTGAGAGTAGCCCCCTTCCTATTCCTGGCTGCGAGTTGCATTCTGAAGATAATAGCATAGGGACTAAATCTCTACCTAATCTCCGTTCTCACATACAAGATCTTGAAAGGTCTGCTAGTGTGCAGCTAAGCCGCTCACTGTGCTCTAATCCTGAAAATATTGCGGTTGAACCAGACAAGAATATGAAGTCTGCAGAGCAAGAACCTGAAGCTAATGGTGATCCTGAAGAAAAAAGTAAGGCAGCAGAGCTTACCAGCAAGTCAACTGAAAATGAGCATTCCAGTGATCTGAAGGTTGATTCATTCAACCCTGTTGCAGGTGAGTTCAGTTTTTTTGTTAGGAAATAACATTATCTAATTTGATTATTCTAGTAGGTTTTTACGAGTTTGATCTTGCATATTAAGTGAACCTTATGCTTCAATTTGCACTGTCAATTTCACTACTCTATATGCATATTGAATTTCTGTAAAAGGACTGTATCTGGCCACTTGCAATGGCAGATACCAGATAGTCACTTAAGTAATTTGGCGTTGACAATAATCTCTGTGCAATTTTTTGCAGAATTATCCCTATGCCGGCACCTTCTATCTGAAGGAATGGGAGAGGATGCTGCATGCAGAGCATTTGATTCTGAGAAGGTATCCTTAGAGAAATTCCGTACTATGAAGCAATCACTAACAAGAAACAAGAAACTAGTTGTTAGGATAGCTGGGCGTTATTTTCCCTGGGATGCAGCTGCACCTATTGTACTGGGCATGATCTCCTTCAGTGAGGAGCAAGCTTTTGAATCCCAAGGTATGATAAAGGTGGAGAGAGTTGAGACAAGTTTAGCACCAGGTGGCAGCTGGAGATGGCCATTTAGTTTCAGACGGACACGGGCTATTAGTACTGTCGAGCCCGTTTGTGAAAGCATTGTTGAAACTCCCTTACTCAGTCCTGTTAAAGAAGCAGATATAGAAAAGAGTATATCCAGGACTAAGAGAATGGACAGGAAAGTGCGAGCACTCACTCCTACATCTGAGGAACTTGCATCGCTTAATCTCAGAGAAGGCAGGAACGTGGTAACATTTACCTTCTCAACTGCAATGCTTGGAAAACAGCAGGTCCTTGTAACTTGAATTGTTTTTTTTAAATCTCACTAATTTGCACACTTAGTTTTGATGCTTCTTATCTTTTCAAACAGGTAGATTGTCGCATATATCTATGGAAATGGAATACACGCATTGTCATATCAGACGTAGATGGAACTATTACCAAGTAAGTCGATATATGGGCTAAAGGTGTCCATTTATTAAACATTAGAAATTCGATTCCTGAGCCATGATTATCATTTAACGAATAATTATTCAGACATTGTCTTCTTAACCTTATTGGAACAGGAAAAAATTATTACTTTCTGTTCTTGGAAAAATATTGTTCATTTACAAGAGAGGGGAAAATACTCTATCAGCCTCAGATGAACTAGTTTTTTTTTCTGTAAACATAATTCAGAGAAATAGGTACCCAATTTTGCACTGAAAAGAATTTGAACTTGGGTGTTCTAATTGTACATCCACACCGACACAAAAGGGAAGAAAATAAGCTAGGTGCAATTTGGTCTTCACCACCAACAAACACCATTTGTTCCAGGCTTATAGATGTCTACAATTGCTTTTCCAATATTAATTGCAGGTCTGATGTTCTTGGCCAGTTCATGCCATTGGTTGGCGTTGATTGGTCCCAGAATGGAGTTGCTCATTTATTTTCAGCAATAAAGGTATGTGCGATATAAACAGCATTTATAGCATTACTTTTAAAAAAATAAAAATAGAACTCAACGAACCTAGGAGGAAGTAGCCAACTAAGTGATTCATATTTAAGAGCACTCAAACCTAGGTAGTCAGTGTACACCTTCACCCTTAACCAACTATTCTAGACTCAATTCCTTAACAATAGGACGAACTAGTTAAATTTCACTTCTAGATCATGGCACAATAGTAACTAATTGATACTTCTTCCTTGCCCTCTGAGATACATAATATCATCCAGTATCGAGAATTCTTTCTTTGTATTTTTTTCTCGAATGCGCAGAACTGCGCATCATTTCATTATGAAGAATAAAGAGAGTCCTGTACATCTCGTACATGAGTATATACACAGGAAACCAACTCAAAAAGCGCCCAATTCTTTCTTTGTGTTTTCTGCCTGTAAACTTAAGCAGATAGTTGTCCCCAGAACTTTCGCGACTTGGATTTTTCCTCGTAACTTTATTTCATTCCACAGGAAAATGGATATCAATTGCTATTTCTAAGTGCACGTTCCATTTCGCAAGCCCACCTCACGCGGCAGTTTCTTTTCAACCTAAAGCAGGTATTATGTAATTCAATACCAATTGATGTTATTCTATCTTCATTTGTTTGAGCTTGAGTAAAATAGAACTACTATCATCTTAACATAGACTAATTAAGAGGAACAAGCACGGGTCCAATCAAGCCACATTTCCACAGACAGAAATGGAGGTTTACTAAAAGTAGGCATCATTTGTTCATCTCTCATTGCCATGTGAATATGAATTTCAGGATGGGAAAGCACTTCCCGATGGCCCTGTTGTTATATCTCCAGATGGCCTCTTTCCTTCTCTTTACAGAGAAGGTGAGCACATCCTTGTTCTTTTCCGATTTTAACTTGTTTGTTTAATTGCCTTATCTGTCTGCTACAGTGGAAATTTGTGTTCATTACTTGTAATAAGCATTTGGACTCCACATTGAGAAATGAAGGAATTAGTAGTGCTACCACTCCTTTGAAACGTAGTGTTTGGTAATTGATATATGTTTTTTATAAACATAATATATCTGAACAATATCACTGATCTTGTAATGAAAGACTCACAATTATTTTTCAATAAGAAGAAGCTTACTCCTCATTTCCGACACTATGGGATTATTTATGCTTTTAGTTATATCTTCTGATTCATTTATATTGGCTCGTAAGAATCTCATGTGATACTTGTTGATGTTGTCTTCTAGTTATCAGAAGAGCTCCTCATGAATTCAAGATTTCATGCCTAGAGGTGAGTGTTCCTTAGCACCCAAAAGGAAGAACATGAAAAGAAAATCTCACTATTCATGAAAATTTAGATGTTCTGAGTCATTTTTTTCTGTTCGTACAGGCTATCAGAGCATTATTTCCCCTGACTCAAATCCAAATCCATTCTATGCTGGATTTGGAAATAGAGATACAGATGAGCTTAGTTACCTCAAGGTTGGAATTCCAGTTGGCAAGATCTTCATAATAAACCCCAAGGTAGTGAGACATACAATTGTCCCTCCCTCCTTGTCTCCTATTAACATCCCTATCTGTGTAACTGTATCAAAGTCAGTTAAAAAAAAAACCCAAAAAAACTAGACCTGCCGGGGTAAGACCGCCCCAACGGCATTGCCTTAAGAAGGACCTTCTCACGCAGGTCTAGAAAATTCCCGAACCCCCTCGCCCCTGACATGGTGACCCCTTTTTAGCCTGTGTGAGAGTATCTCCAAGAGAGCCCCATAAAGTCCCCCTAAATCAAATTAATGGGGTAGCCTCCCAAAACAACTCCTAAATTTATTCCACCCCTAAACCTACCTCATTTGTAGCTAGAAACAGGAGATGCCCCCCAATCCAACTACTCCTGCCTTGGCAGAAAATTTTGGTGTCGATCTACTCGTGTCCCACCGGCAATTCCTGCCTCTCATCTCTTGTCATGAATCCCTCGTACGCCGGCACCATTCCTCACTGCCTCACCCGTCTCCGTTGCCCGGCGCCACCTCTAATCCAGTTCACTAATTAATCTCCAGCACCTGTCCCAAGTAGTGATCTGCAATATGCATCGTGATATCTAGATTACAATTGAGTTTATTATTGAACGAGTCGAATTTGAATAGTTTGTGCAATTCATGGGACCGAGTAGCAGGCGATTGTGTAGCGTGAACGCACTCTGCTGGCACCGTCGGCAACATCCTCTGGTGGCGGCTGCAGAGTTCAGAAAAAACACGAGACGGTGATGGCAGTCCAAGTAAAAAACAAAGTTGGAGCTGCTGCTTCACGGGATGTGGCCTACTTCAAAATTTTAGGGATATATTTTCAGGTGAGCTGTTTTAGGAGGAGAGTAAAATTAGTCTTTTTATTTTTTGGGGAGCTCTTGGAGATGCTCTGAGAGCTTCATAGTGCACCGGCCTTTTACATCGGGAGCAACACCCGCACCGATTGGCTCTAGGCAGGGTCTTACACATGCTTTGGCTTAGGGGAAAGGCGATGGAATTTTTTTAACCTAGTCCGGAAATTGCTCTCACTGGGAATCGAACCCGGGACCTAGGACGTGCTCCTAAGGCACCTTACCACTACGGTAAAGGTCCATTCGCGTATCAAAGTCAGTCAATGAGGCAAGTTATGATTCAAGGTGGTATTACAGATTTTATTTTTGTGCAGGGTGAAGTTGCAGTAAATCGCCGGGTTGATACAAAATCGTACACATCTCTGCATGCTCTTGTCAATGGGATGTTCCCTCCAATATCATTATCACCTGAGCAGGTGTGTATTGTTTGCCTAATTGTGTGTAAATTATTAGTGTTTCCATACATTATCTGTTACTTGATCAAAATTTTGCTTCTATTTATTTTTGAATGATGGTAATTTCTTGGATAATTCAGGAGGACTACAATTCCTGGAATTACTGGAAAATGCCATTGCCTGATGTTGATATTTGAGATAAAAATGGCGTCTGCTCACAGTGCTAATTTTAGGATGCACGACAGTGGCCTAGAGATGAGTGACCTTGGCCCTGAGGTATGTTTGATGTCTTTGTCGTGCTTTGAGTTTCGAATTTGCATGTTTGACACACTGGCAACCTGTTTCCGCAGGGCTGGTTGCTGGTTGGTTGCAAGCCAAGGCATCCCCTTATAAACTCCTGCAAGATACTGTATATATAGGACCATGATAGATGACTTCTGGATGAGGTAGCAGAAGCAAAACAATATAGCTATTTCTGGTGACTCGGTCTGTTGTAGTACAGAAAAAAAAATGTTGACCTAAGACAGCAGTCATGGGAACTGGGAAAGACCTCCATTTGCTATAACTGTTATGTGTATAATTTGTTGAATAGGGGAAGATTTCGATCTTTTTCTTTCTCTCTGCTGCCATATCATCTTTACTGAAATTTCATTTCTTCTTTCTTGATGTAATTGTATTCCAATGTAAGATGTAAAAGAGTCATTCAGTCAATAATGCAATAGCAAGGGAGCCCTGTTCTGTGTGTGTGCGTGCGTGGAAGGTGCCTTCGAGGGAAGGCACAGGATATGATGGTTGGATCTGCTTCGTGATTTGTGCTGGTAGGGCCTACTTGGGATGGTGGGTGAAGGTGAATCCTAGGTTTCTGAGATGAAGGATGGCGAGGATGCCTTCCCCGAAGGCACATGTGGAAATTTTACTCTTGCGCGCGTGTGTTTTATGTCCACGTGTTTATCTTTGTTACGTACTATTCACTATGAATATCGGGGTTCTTTGGATATGTCTAAATACTATTAGGCTTGTGAGTTCAATTGACCGAGAATTGCAACTTGTATATCTCAACCTTTGAGGTTCTATTTTTTGCCACTCTAAACGGGAAAATTGCAAATACACACTTGCATGTTGGGTGGGGAGGCCGAGGGAGGGTCATATATCCACCTGTAAGTGTTGTTGTTTTAGTCAAACACCCACAATTTAGACTTAGGGGTGTTCGTTTCCATGGGTTAAAGGGCTAAAACTAAATTTGAGCTCTAGAAAACGAACGGGAGGACTAAAGTTTGGACTAATCTTTAGCTCTAGAGAGAAAGAAGAGCTAAAAGGAAGCAAAACTTTAGCCCTCCAAGATGTGCTAAAGTTTAGTCCAAATTTTAGGAGCTAAACTTTAGCCCCTAGAGGAAACGAACACCCTCTTAATTTTCATATACCCTCTTGGAAACTTTGAGCAACTAATATGGCTCTTATTTGGCTTTCAATATTGATCCAAGTGCTTTACCTTAGTGTTATTATTACCGAGACAATTGTGGTAGCACCAAATTTGTTCTATTTATCACCAACGATGCAAAAATCCAGCTAGGATCATATGAATTATTATGAGTAATGTAGAAGAAAACTTAAGAAATGTGATATAGATGTATGATTCAAACAATAGTATAAGTTACTTAGTTACAATAGTCTAGTTTTAAAGTATTGTATAGTTTAAGAGTCACATTGGTTGGTCAAGATTGTTAGGAGGGTATATGAAAATTTAAGTGTAACTTGTAGGTGTTCAACTGAAACAAAGACACTTGTAGGTGGGTATATGAAACCCTTTTTTATTATGCAAGTTGGTATTGCAGTTTTCCCTAAACAATAATGCAAAAGAATTTTCTGTAGTTCAATAACGAGATAAATGATGTGGAAGATCAACATCTTGTGCCAGATATAGTAAGATCTAAGTTGATAAGACTCAGAGCTACTGGTGTTCGGAAATAAATTTCTGCAAAAAGAAAGTGTGTTTTGTAAGTACAAAAAATGTCTATTAGTGACATCACAATGGTCTGGCAATATTTCTGCAATTCTTATCCTTGACACTAGTACGGAAATGTTTACTTTGATGAGGGGTTACTCACAAAACGTGGATTTCCTCTTAAGCAAGAGGCCAAGATCCTTCCCCCGAACCCTACAGCTCTCTCCAATGGCCGATCCCCAAACCCTAGCCGCCCCGGACCTTAAACCCCTAGAGACATCTCCCATGGCAGAGGTCCCAACACCAGCCTCGCCGGATGCTTCCGCCGCCTCCACCAAGAAAAAGAGGAAGAAGAAGAACTCCGAGGAGCGCGGGGCCGCCACTGCCCCGGCCGCCGCCGCCACCGATACTTTAATGGCAAATCCGGACCCTTCCTCTGCCTCCACCAAAGAGAAGAGGAAGAAGAAGAAGAAGAACTCCGAGGAGAGCGAGGCCGTCGACGCCGCCCCCGCCGCCGCCGAGAATCCAATGGCGGATCCGGACCCTTCCTCCGCCTCCACCAAGGAAAAGAGGAAGAAGAAGAAGAAGAAGAGCTCTGAGGAGAGCGAGGCCGACAACGTCGACGCCGCCCCCGCCCCCGAGAAGGAGGAGGGGAAGAACTCCAAGGATCACGAGGCCGTCGACGCCGCCGCCGCCACCACCCCCGAGAAAAAGAAGAAAAAGAAGAACAAGAAGCACAAGGCCCCGGAGCCCGAGCCCGAGCCCGAACCTGTCACCGTTACCGTCGACGTCTCCCGCTCCGCCGCCGCCGCCGCGGCGCCCCCGTGGTCGCGTACTTCCCCTCCGGCTACAACCCGCTCGCCGCTGGCAGCGAGCCTCCCAGCGCGCGGCTCTTCCGCCACGCAAAGCACCCCAACCGTGTCGACTTGGTGGTCCGAAGCCCCGGCGGTGGCCCCGACTTCGTTGGTAAGAGCTACGATGGGGAGGCTGCTATGCCGCAGCTTTGCAACTATGCCCTCGGCGTCCTTGACAAGGCCTCCGGCACCATCAAGGTCGTCCCGATCGCCAGCGATAAGGTATGTTGTGCTGTTGCATCAAAATTTCTATTTTTCTTCGGTTCAGGAAGAGTTTTTCTTGTATCGTTGGTTGCCAGTTGGAGAGAAATGGACATCAGAACATAGGGTTTTTTTCTTTGATTTACAAAAGTAATCCCAATATTAGGTACTTATTATAGTGATTACGTTTGTAGGGACCCTCTCGTAAGCTCTGATCTCTTGTCGAGATTTATCATGTTCAACACAAATGCTTGTTGTGGATTTATTAATATCGTAGTGTTTAAAGTGATTACGTTTGGAAGGACCCTCTCGTAAGCTCCGATCTCTTGTTGAGATTTATCATTCAAATGCTTGTTGTGGTGATTACGTTTGGAAGGACCCTCTCGTAAGCTCTGATCTCTTGTCGAGATTTATCATGTTCAACGCAAATGCTTGTTGTGGATTTATTAATATCCTAGTGTTTAATAAAGTTTTGAATGGCTTAGAACTGCTTTAATGCTCGTGTTGTTCATTCAATAGTATTGATTTATAGAATTGTTATCTTGGTTTGTATTTGCATACAGATTCTGAGGCTGGAGCCATATATTGAAGTGCAGAAGCCGATGCAGTCACAACACTCTAGTGTGACAGAAGTGGCTGGTTCAGATGTGGCAGCTGGTGACGTGAAAGTACAAGAACTTACCATCGCGTATGGCTCCAAGAAAGACAAGGACACGGTGTGTTTTCTGTTTAGGTTACTTCTGTTTACAAATTGATTTAGGTTACTCCTGTGTATGAACATTGAGATTGGAAGATTGTTAAGAGTATTTAAGTTGAAAGGAGAGCATTGGTGAAACAACATTTTTGTGTGCTAGTATTTATTTCCTTTTTACCTTGAGAAATGATGCTTATGTAGGATAATAAAAGTCAGGACAGTGCACAGAACAGATTTGTTAAATAAGAATATAACATGGACTGCCATGATGCAAAACTGCTGATATGGCATTGAGAGAATATTTTTGTTAAATAAGTATTTAGATGCATATTAGATTTGTTAATTTAGAACATAACATGAACTGCCATGATGTTAAACTGCTAATATGTATGAAGAGAATATTTTTGTTAGGAACTATTTCAGATGCATATTAGTATGCAATGAAACCATAATAGTTTCTGTTGTACAAGGGTGATAGTAGTGTTTTGTGAGCTTGCAGACGTGATTACTGAGTCACATGACAATAGAGTTTTCTTCCTCTGTATCTTAAGAGCATCACAAAAGAATACACTAGCATGCGAGGTGCTGGCAGTTTTGGGTGTGGACATGATTCAGATTAATTAAACTACTATTCCTTGCAGGATAAGAAGTGGAAGTCGTTGATTGAACAACAAAATGATCCTTCTGCTTATATGGACCTTGACCTTGGTCAGCCGGAGACAAATGCCAGCACCAGTGACAATCAAGCACCAGTAATAGTTCGCAACATTCCACCTTATGATCCTACTGCAGATACATCAGAAACAGCGTATCGTTTTGATGAGATCATCCCAAAGAATTTACGGTCACATCTACTAGAAATTCTGGGTCATTTGGAATCAGGGGAATTTTCGTCAAAAGGTTACGGGACTTTTGTTTCCAATCGTGTGAACAAGTTGGAGGAGCTTCAGGTAATCATTTTTAAATGTAGTCTATTTTCAGTTGTTGTGTGCTTGCATGAGCATCAACCTATTTATGACAAGAATTTTAGTTTTGTTGAGCTAAAGCTGATGGAAGATGGGAGTCTGGTAATCTTATGTTGTCATGCTGTATTGTGGAAACAACTAACTAACTTATCAAACTTTAAGAGTCTTTTTAAGTTATTGTTCTTTTGTTATGTGGTTTCCTATTTGCTTCTGAAAATGATTGATCCTTAAATAATATGTATCTTATCTCTTAGTAATTTAAGAACTTATCTTTTTTATGATCCTGAGCAGTTTCACTTTTGTTTTTACTGTCATCTTATTCAGTTTGCACTATAACAATGACCATTCTATAATGATGCCATGTAGAATGGAACTGATTTCTTTGTACCCTACCCCCTTAAAAATAGTTTAGATTCTGGCAGCCAAAATGATGGTGGAATATAATTCATGCCTATGTTATTCACCTATTAACTTGTGTTTCTATCACTTGTACCGTCTGATCTGAAAGAAATGAGGTTTACTGTGCTTTTTTAGGGTGAAGATAAAGAGAGGCTTGCTTGGATACTGTCCTACATTACACACCTCCTAACATTGTTGGCACGGAGCAATTCCATGTCCAAGCGGTACAAAAAGGCAGACCTTGTCAAGGCACCAGCAGTCCCACCGGCTGTACATCGTAAGCTATTGGTCATGTTCACAGAAGAAGGGTCTGGTGTCTTGTCTACAGAGAAAAAAGAGCTTCTCATTAATTACATCTTGGTACTGACACTTTTTGCGGACGACTTCAGATCAGACCCTGAGGACATTTGTGCAGACTTGAAAATGACTCGTGTGATGCTTAAACCATATTACCAGCAGTTGGGATGTAAATCCGTGGCCCCAGCTGCTTTCAAAGCCCATGTCATGACACTTCCTGCCCCTCTCAAGTTTCCAGACAATGTTGGTAAGAGAAAGAGGCGCAATTAGTCATCCAACTCCTATATTGTAACAGAAGGCAGGTTACCTATGCCCAAGCAGTAATGCACAATTCTATTGCAATACGCCGAATGAGAAAGATAGTTGTCTCGTTATTTTGCCATGGTTGGAAATGTAAAAGAACCAAAAAAAGTTTTATTATGTTGTAAGTGCTCTCATTGGGAACCATTTCAGCCGTGCATAACTGAATATCCAAACAGTATGCCATTGAAACATGAAGGCTCGATCATCCAGTAAAACATACAGGTCTTGGAGATAAAGTAATATTTGGTAACAAGTATTATAACCTGCTAGAATCATCTTGAAATATTCATGATATTTTGTAAGAATCATAAAGTTTCATGGGATTTAGATCATAAGTAACAACCTTGCAATCAGACACGTTAGCTGGTAAACATAAGGTTAAATAATCACCATGGCAACAGGGATGGTGAATTATTCCATATGGACAACAATTTCGAACGGAGAACCATCTTGGTACCGTTTCATGGTCATCAATCTAAACTTGTTCTACAGATCGATAGGACAAGATCCCCAAACCACAGTAAACTGGTAGCGAGTACTAGTTGTCATTCTTTTCATTGCTAGTATACAAGGCATTATTCACCCTAACAACCTGCTAAATCAAGATTTCTCTAATACATCAACTGCTTCATTATCTGCTCCAGTTGCACTTTTATGGCTCTCGATGCCAGACGGATCTGTGCTCACTCCAGCTCCTGCATCCTGTTTGCCTCCTCGCCCGTCAGCAAGAATCGGCGCAGACTGCTGTAGGTCAGCTGCGCGAGCAGGGTCAGCTTGCATAGGCTGCATGCCGTTGACTGACGGCGGTCTAATTACCATCTGTCCAGGAAATGAAAGAGCCTGTGCTTGCTGCTGCTGCAGCTGCTGCTCTTGCATCTGTTGCGGCGTTAATGGGGTTCTTGGAGGAAACATCGGTACCTGTGACATGTAATGCCCTGCACCTGGCACTAAACCAGGTTGCATCATCTGTTTGGAAGGGAAAAAAAATAACTGTCAATGCAAAACAGTATGGGCCAGAAGCACCAAGTAGAGCATGACCAACCGGAGGGCGACTAGCAGGGTTCTGTGTTGGTTGGGGCTGGGCATCTGCAATTGCAGCCAGATAAAGGAGATTCTTTTGAAGTTGAGCTTGATACCTAAAAAAATTGGAGCAAGAAATATGTTGTCAACCAGAATGCATCATCATATTCATTGGACATTGCTACATGTCAACAGAGAAATTACAAGTATTATTAAGGTTTAATCATGAGTCTTATTAGTTCTAGTGCATCAACAAGGTTCAGATTAAATGATGTATGTATCCTACAAAAGGTTCTGGTGCTAAAGATGATAAAGATCAGTAATGTGTAATTAATCACTGACAATCCTATGTTTATTCATAGTGTCTTCAGTCTTCACGACATAATCCTGTTTCCAGCTTGTCACATGCCTAACACAACAGTTACAACAGAACAATTTGACTGTGGACCAAGATTTTGAAAGATCATAAAAAGTTGAAGCCCTTATTGTGGTAGACACAGGCACATCTTTAGGCTAAATACAACACAAAACCTTTTAGTATGAAGCAAATTGGGGTCTGACTAGAGATGAAGCCCGCAAGAACCAACAAAAAAAGTCGAAAGAACATGAAAGGAAGATGGAAAAAAATAGAGAAAAAGATGAGAAGGGCAAAGGTAATAGACCAAACTGTAACAGTGAGATCTAATGCTCGGCATAAAGTTGGCGAGGCAGGTTGGAAGAATATCTATTGTAATTGCTTGAAACCATTACTGATCGCTACCTATAATCTACTGTCAAGACTCCAGAAGTACTAGTTACAAATAACTGAGCACATTTCTTCAAATAAATGTGCTCAGTTCAATAAAAAGCATTTCACGTGGTAAAACAGTTCAGGAAAGATGCTTACTGAGCACATTCAGCTAACTTTCCCAAGTTCTGATTTTCCAGAATGGCCAAAATAAGTTGCTTATTTTCATCCAAATACTGCAACAGAAAAATTGATTTAGTACAAGTATAGCAATCAGAAGAAAACAACGGCATATGGTCTAGTGTGAGGCTTATATAGCCATGAAACAGTCTATTTACCTCTTCTGTGTAAGAAGTATGCAGGTATTCATTCGTTACAAAAGAAATTCTGATCATTGCTTTATTCATTTTACTATGGTGAAATACTCGGTTCAGAAATTGTGAGCTTCAGTTACGAACACATTGTGAATAGATGCGGCCTGAGAAGAATGCAACCAGCATCTACGAAATAAATGCATCACAATTCTTTTATATGGTACACACCATCTAACTTGCATGTTGTTCAAATATTTATTTCAGCTATGGATGCAGTATATGCACCCGAGTTGGCCCCTGGAATAACTAGCCATGACTGGCACATCAAAGACGAAACTAATGTGGTGCAGCATGGATCACTAATGTTTGTTAGTAGCCCAGTCATATGGAGAAAGCAGGAGAGTACTGATGAGCATCTCTTCCTAGTTCCTAGATGTCAACCCTCACCCTCACTATGACCATTGACCACATGATATTCACTTTGGTGTTCATCTTAAACCACACACAAACAGAGCTTCAGGCTCGACTGAATGATGCAGACACACTAGAAGTCATATTACAAAGCGGACCCATCAATCCGGAAGTCGCGCTAGGAGCATACCATCAGGTCCATAGCCCGGAAAGAGAAGCAGTCTTATACTGCAAAAAAAATGTATGTATATAGGTCCTTTTTTCCGACATGGCCCTCAATATGAGATGGGTTTTAGCAATTCTCCAATAAAAATTTAAATGTGACACAATTCTCTAATAAAAATTTGAATGTGACAAAGGACAAAGGGGAGTCACAGCTACCAGCCTGCCACAACACAGGGCCAGCGAGTGGGCACATATTGCCACAGCGATGCAAATAAGGTCAAGCAAGCAACATTCCATGGCTTACGACAATAGGGGAGCCTCAGGCAGACGACAAGCCGCACCGCAGCACTCATCCGAGCAACCAGCGATACCCATATCCCCGAACCGAGAAACGAACAAAAAGGGCCGATCTCTCCGTAACCGAACGCACGGAAAGATCCAATCTTTTACAAGTAGTAACAATCCCCCGCGGAAGGGATAGCGCTCAGCGAGCGCAAACCCTAGCAGAAAGGGGCGTGCGCGCACCTTTTGGATCTGCTCCGTGGTGATGCCGGCCGACGGGGGCGCCGCGGCCGCGGCGCCCGGCGGCATGGGCATCTGCTGCTGCATCGTCGGTGGGTGGGTGGGTGGGCGTGTGTGTACCTTCCTTTCTTTGAGGTTTCTGGAGTTGGGGGCCTTTGAGTTGGAGTACGATTTTGAGGATACCAAAATTTGCAGCGGACTCAACAAAATTGGTACTACAAGGAGGAGAGGGAGGGAAGGAAGGTAGGAAATTACAAATATGCCCTTGGTCCGTTGAAAACTCAAAAATATGAATCTATAAAGTTCACTCGAATGACTGTTTTATTATCGGAAACATTGTCGTGTGCGACCGGTTAGCACACGGCCCATCTTTGTGGTAGAACCCTAGCCGGAGCCGACGACGAGTGGTGGTATGTGGACAAGTGCGAGCGATGCGACACGGTGACACGAGCACTCGTCGCGACACCGACACCGCTGGTGGATTAGCACGAGACGGTGAACGCGAGAGGATACAGAAGCAATGATAGAGCCCGACGGCGGGCGGGCGGTGTGTCCGCTAGTGGCGGTTTAGTGCCGACGTTGAGCGTGGATGAGATTCGAGGTTAGGTGTTCGGGTTGTTGGGACCGTGGCGATGTTGCGGCCATGGTTAGGGTTCGGGGAAGTGGCCGGCGTAGCGGTGGGGAGCAGTGCGGCACTCGGCACCACCGAAGTCGTGGGCGGCTTGTCGGCGGTGGGCGGGGCTCGTGGCGGGAAGCTTGACTTTCGGAGGAAGAAGATGCGGAGGAGCGGGGCGGGCTTGTGGCGAAGGCGAAGGGAAGCATGACCGGATGTCGGGACGAGAGGACACATGACACGCGACGGGAGAGGTTGCACGATAGGCTCGACCGGTCGCACGGTAATCACCCAATTTTATTATGTATCTAGAAATGCTAATAGAAGGCCACATACATATCTTGAGAGTATTATTCCAATTCTTACTCTTGGATTCAAACAAAGCTTTCTTATTTCTAGCCTTTCAATCCACCTCTTGCTCAATTCTTTTTTGTTGGAGATTTGCTAGATCAAAATTAACTGCTTTTTTTGCTTTTGTCTTAGTCAAAATTTTGAAACAATGAAAATGTATTACTGAAACAATGATAATTGCTGATGGAATAATGATAATGTACTGCTAGAACAGTTAGTTTTAAGGTAAAATATTTTTGTTTTTCAGAGAATATTTATTTTGCACAAGTGAATAAAAAACATAGGTGGTTAAATCACGATTCAATGGTTAGAAATAGTGATTTGGAGTTAAGCAAAATCTAAGTCACCTTCTAAGGAGACACGTTCTTTTTGTTGTGTGCATGCTCTTCTCGTGCATTCCTCGTAGTTGGTAGTTTAGGAGCATCCACTTCTAATAAAAAGGTAAAAAATACGAGCTGGGTACCACTATGCAAAATAGGAACTTTTAAGAAGAATCTAAGCGAGCACTATCTATGACCGTGAACTGAAGCAAGATTTCATTTCAAGACAATAAACTGGAGGAAAATATTCAGATGTGGGAATAAAATGAATAATCAAGTCAGGACACAGAATCGTGAGTTCTACAGGCCTTTTTGTGTCGCGTTTTATGAATTTGAACGAGGAAATGGCTCGAGGGGTAAATCTGTCTCTTTTTTCTGTTAGGAAGTAGTACTACCGTTGAGTGTTGACTACTACCTTTCGCGGTACTGTTGAGACAGTTGAGTGACGATGGAGGAGTGCAGAGGAGGCAAGCAGCTCTGCCGTCACTTGGAAGAACGGTGAAAAAAGGTTGGGCATGCCTTTTTCGTTCTCTCTCTGGTCTCGTTTTGTTTCGCTTGGAAGCATGGTAAAAAAAGGAGAGATGTGTCCATTGAAGTAAGTTCATGCTGACTTGAGATTCTGGGCTTTAGAAGTCATAATAAATATTAAAATATCGAGTTTGTAATACTGTTTGTAAAATACATGATATGCTTTCAATGTAAGATTTTAGTCGAAAATGTGCATGAAGTTTAGTAATTTTTTTAACCTTCATTTAGGAAGGATTGTTAGACATCGCTTTTTTTGGTTGATAGATTCACTTATGCTTGTTAGAGAGGAATACGTATTCCCTAGAAGTGTTGGTTTCTTTTAGTGGGCAAAAATTTATTGGCAAAACATTAAGGACATTAAAAGTTTAACGTACTAAAGTTTAGTGATCGCTTGCTCCATATGAATGTGTGAATTCACAATTTTGTTGTCATCTTACGTTTCATTTGAATTTATTTAATTACTCTATGTATTCCATTTCAATTCTTCTACCCCAAGACGAGAATTCAAGAACAGAGAGTATGTTCGTATGTTTGCACTCACAACCATAACATCTTCTGTGTATGAGTTGGCGTACTCCCGCTCTAACTATGTACCAAATTTGTTAAATATTATTTGAATTCTGAGCAAATTGTCTACTTAAGTTTATTAAACATTTTATGAATCTAAACATTATAAACACTCTAGATGGTAAGTAAACTGAGATGAGTGATGACCTATACAGCAACGACATTTCACAATAGTATGTGCCCTTCATTCTGTGTGCTTTTGCAACAGAGGTTTTGATCTTCATTACTACCTCTCGTCCCATTGAAAGTGTCGTTCTCGCTTTTTAAAAAGTCAAACCTTTTTAATTTTAACCAAAAATATATGAAAAATTATAAATATTTATTGAATATAATTAGTATCAATAGATAGATAATTGAATCTATTTTCATAATCAACTTATTTAGGGATACAAATATTACTAATATTTTTTACAAATCTAGTCAAAATTTAAAAAATTTGACTAGCACGGATACCATAGCGACACTTTCAATGGGACGGAGGAAGTAGTAATTAAGAATTATTTACTGAAGAAAATATAACGTGAAGTTGCATTAGAGGTTTTGATCTTCATCAATAATAAACACTTGTTGCACGGCCCAGGGCCATATACCAAATCCTTTGTTAGCGTGCGCCCATGTACTTTTGTGAAAGAGAGATTCTTGCTGAGATTGGCTGTCATTGCACGTGGCGGAATTTATAGGTTGCTGGTCCGCACAAGTAATCTGCTCCTGCTGTCTGGCTGTCTGCTGCCATTACCGGTGACTGTCTGAAAAAGAAACACTATACTACTAGAAGCTGAACAAGAATACAGATAAACACGTGGTCACGTGGAGTGCAACTTGTGAATCTCTCAAAGCCTGATACACCTCTCTTTTGTTCCTCATTGTTCTTTGGCAACAAAACACGTCTGGCATTTTGATTTATGTTATCTTTGCTACCGAAATTTTGTTCGCTGCAGCATTTCGTTTTCTGATGCCTCCGTAGCCCTCTATTCAGAAGTTCTTCTCTTATAGACTGAAACTGAGAGAGGGGAACATGTTACAACGACGACAAACCTGATATTTTACTGATATTTTTTACTGAATAGTGTTTAGTTCTAGTGAAGCCTATGCCATCCACTGATCCAGTGAACATGACGCCTGTTGAATTTGGAACGTGAAAGCCTAATCGTCTATTAACCCACATTTCTTTGTGCAAGCTTCAGCAATCTGACAACATATGCCCATTGGCATTTGTTCACGTGCAACAGTGCAGATCACACCTGAGGATGGTCATCTTAATTTTTTTTCTGAAACTTGTCCTTGGAGTTGGTTATTTGCTTCCTCCTGAAACTCTATTGAATGTTTTCCCCTCTGGCTGGTGATTGTACGATAAGAATTATGCAATCGTTGGCGCTTGAAGCTTTATTCATTGGCTCGGATAATATTTTTTCTAGCTGAGCTAAGTGTCAGGTATCGAAAGTATTTGGTCAAATGAAGTGAGATGCAGGCCGTGGAGGAAGAAAAGCAGACGAGGCCCAACGCCGGCACAGTTCATGCGCGACCGGAGGCGAGAACGGCTAAGACGAATGCTACAGCAACTGCCCTGAGAAAAAAAAAGCATGGTGATCGTGATCCATAACCATGTTGTGTCATCAAGGAGGCAGACGAATACTTACGTCCTGCCATTCTTGATTATCCGTGGCAGCAACGTCCGGAGCAGCATTGACTTCTAGAGGCTGCCAACAATTTGGAAGTTCTCCAATGTTATCTGGAGGTCCGGAAAAATAGGAGATGAATTCGTTTCCTGGGGTCTAAACTTTATAGCTGTCACATCAAGAAGAATCTTATTATTTAGGAGTGTTAAATAAAGTTTAATTATAAAATAAATTACAGATCCCTAGACTATTTTACGAGACGAATCTAATGAGGTTAATTAAGTCATGATTAGAAGACAGATTACTGTAGCATCACTTTAACAAAACATAAATTAATTAAGCTCATTAGATTCATCTCGAAAATTAGCACCAATCTGTAAAAGGGTTTTGTCATTAAATTAATCAAAATATTGATAAATAGTAAGATTCTCTTTGATGTGACGAGTGCTAAATTTTAGAGGGCAGGAAACGAACAGGGCCTGGTGTGTTCGTTTCTAGGTATATAATTTTTAGAGGGGTCAAATCAAAGAGAATTTTATCATTTTGGAGTACTAAATAAAGTCTAATCTCGAAACTAATTGCAGACCCCCTATCTAATTCACGAGACGAATCCAACGAGGGTAATTATGATGTTATTAGAAGATGTTTACTGTAGCATCACCGTAGCAAAACATAGATTAATTAGGATCATTAGATTCGTCTCGCAAATTAGAGGGGGGGGCGTGACATAGGTTTTGTCATTAAATTAATAAAAGTACTACTAAATAGTAAGATTCTCTTTGATGTGATGGGTATAATTTTTAGAGGGCAGGAAACGAACAGGGCTTACTACTAGTAGAACTAGAGTGATATCGGTCACTGGCGCAATCAGCCGAGGAGTTGGTGTTCCGCACAAGTAACCCAAGCGAAGGGACTGGCTGCTCGGTACAATGTAAAAGAAACGAAAAGAACAAGAATCGGATGCCACAAGCCATGATATAAAACAACCTTACGCAAACTCTATTTTGTGCTACGTCATTGTGTATACCTAGGAAAAACTTACCGATTGAACCGACGGAACCGCTCGGCGTCACGGAAAACCGAACAAACCGCAAATTTGAATTTGGTTGGACTGAAACGGCTGTTGTTCGGTTAGGAAACGGTTTACCGCTCGGTAAGTTCGGTTTACCGCTCGGTAAGTGCGATAAACCGCCGACGAGAATGAAAAACCGACATAAAATGATAAAATAGAAAATGCAAAAGAAAAGGCACAAAAAATTGGCATGACCTTTGCATAATTTTAACAACAATGCAACTCAGATATTAAGGACGTATAATATAGATTACAGTCATATAAAATCATAAGACATAATCCATAGTACATATGGTTCGAATAAATAGTCCATTACAACACATAGTTTTTGAGCAAATAATTATACAAACTAGAATATCTTATGTATATTACACCGATGACCAAGGTGGCTACGTCCAGTTGGCATATTGATCCGTTGATATGAGCATAATCCTATGAGTATCCACTAATTGTGCTTTGTATTGTTGCCAAGTTAGGCCCGTCCACTGCGAAGTGGTTTGCCGATCCGCAAAGCACATATTGTATAATTGTGAATTCTCATATGCGATTGTTGGAGGTTCTTCCGCGTGCATAACAGGAATCATGTTTTGGTAGTAACCATATGGGATAGGAGTACTTGCACTATATGAAGAATCACTTTCCTCATGTGAGATGTAGGTACCTTGATAATGTTGTCTGCCCGTGCTTGTGCCACCCTCTATCATGGTCGTTCTTTGTGATTGTGGAGCACCATGGTCCCGATCCTGTGTAGCATGAGTGAAGTATGTCTCACCTATAATTAGAGTATAATTGTTAGTGATCAACAAATAGATACAATAAAAAGTGAACAAATGACCTTCATAGGAATACCCGTGAACTCGAGTGGACTAGAAGTAGGTTCTGGAAAATTAACTTGAGCACCCGTGTGATCATCCGAACCGGACTTTGAACTACTATCATTTGATTCTTGATAATTTGGACTCCTTGCATCATCGTCACTTGCAGTTGAGTCATCACTACGGACAGCTTCTTTCTACAAACTTTTGCTTCTTCTTTGATAATTTCTTTCGTGACACTCGCTTTGTGTTTCCGCTTGCCTATGTGTGTGTCTCCCACATGTTTTTCTCGACCATTTAACAAGAGAACTCGTCCCAAGAATTCTTTGTAATTCTCTAGGCTCATCTTCCTCGACCACCAATTCCGAGGGCAAAGGGACATCACTCTCTGTGTCTTCCTCATCAAGTACCGGATCTGCATTTGATCGACCATTCTCCATCCACTCACGTATAGGATTTCTTTCGTCATACAAGGAAAGCTCCATGAGTTTATGGAATGGATCTTCGTCGGTGGCTTGTATAATCCAGCTTCTCTCATGTGAATGCGCAAGTTATAGTTCACATATACCAACTTGTGTAGTTTCTTGTATGCCAACCTGTTTCGCACCTTTGTGTGAATCAATGCAAATGTGCTCCAATTGCGCTCACAACCGCTAGATGAACAACACCGTGCCACGAGGCGTAGGGCAAGCTTTTGTAGAACCGGTGTGTCGAGTACCAAACATACACCACCATTGTGCTGCAAAAGAAGTGGAAAACCATAAGTATTGCATGGACCAAACATAGACTATGATTTTATTGTAAAGAGGACTTACCGGGAGAAGTATTACGATCGCATGCCATCTTCTTAGCCAATTCCTTGCTGAACATACCACTCTTTCGTCTGTAATTTTCAGCTTCTTGGAGTGCTTGCACACATGTATTTGTATCGGTCATGAACTCGAATGCCTCTCGAAGGTCTTGAAGGACATTCGTAGTCGTGCCATACGCATAGTGAGTCATGGGGTTCAACCCTGCAGCTGGTAACAACAATTTGATAACAAGTTAGTCAATGTCATATGCAACCTACACATGTGCATATGTTATACTAGTTTACCTGCATTAACAAGAGTACCATTTGCAAGGTCATGTATTCTTCGATCAACCACAGCCATGTAACGCTCATATTCTTGCCTATCATTGTGAAATACGCTATCATACTCATTGCGTACCATGTGGTACCTTAGCAAAACCTCACTCAAGTTGGGAACCTTATCTTGATCCGCAAAGCGAAGAAATGCATATAATGGTTGCACTGCATTGACCACATAACTCATATTGTCCCACCAGGTTAAGTTTGAAAGGCATGAATGAGCATACCTTCCCTCAACAAGTATTGCTGAATTTACTCTCCAAGAATGGTTGAGAACCCATCCATGCCATAAATTTATCCTTTCTGCGAAGCATGCTCTCAAGAAACATATAGTTTGTGCCGAAACGTGTAGCATTCCATCCGACCAACTCACCCCCAATTGCAGTTCTCATCATTGCATGCAATTTGTTGTGGTTGTAAAGCCAACGACATATCCTCCTCGCAGCTTCAAGTATAGCTTTGTGTTCTGTAAATTCTCCTATGGACTTGAGCATCAAATTGACGAGTATGTGCCACACATGGTTGCCACACAATGGCGTACTTGCGACTTATCATTTTGCATGCCTTCTTGTAGTTGGAACCATTATCGGTTATGATCTGCACAATATTCTCATCACCCAGCTCCTTTACCACCTTTTCAATTTCCTGCAACAATCGGAATTAAACATTAGTTATTTCATGTTGTTGTGTGGCAGCATGAAATGTAACATAAGTACCTGAAAAATGTAGTCAGCATCCCGGCTACGTCCAGTTGCATCAACCGACTTGTGGAAAAACATTATACCATTGCAATACACCATGAAATTAATGACACTCATCCCCGTCGGCCCGGTCCAAGAATCACACATTATTGTAATCCCATATGTCGGCCAATCAAGCTAAACTGCTTCTTTATATCAGTCTCATTTGCATCTAAATATGTACCATCTATGTCATATCCCTTTGGAGATGCAATGCCCTCGCCTAGACATATGAGATCATGATATTAGATACATTAATACTAACTTAATGGATAACAACATGAAATAATGCACTAACCCCATCTTTGTGTCTCCTTCACTGCCGATATAAAATACGGATCTGTCAGCCTTCTTACCAGCGATGGCTTCTGCATGGAAAAATTTGGCCCAAGCCTTACCAATTGCTGTTTTAGCAAGTTTACTATTCTTTGTCCACGGTCCAGTATCAATTCTTGTTTGCATGGTCGCCTCCTTCGCACCTTTTCCCTTCCGAGAGGTTGTCCTCCTCAACATACCCATCAATCCACCGCCTTGGGTACCTACCGGCTGAGACCGAGATGAGCCACCACCATGCTCATATTGCCCACCTTGATCACGTACTCGCCTAGCATATGCCTCCTCTTCTCGAGACATATGCAAGGCACGTTGCAACGCCTCATCCTCATCATCATTAATATTTCCTTCAGCCGCAATCTCCTCTCGCCGCAAGCTCTCTTCTTGCCTTTCCCTTCTCCTCTGTCCGGCTCGATCTAACTCGCGTCGGAAATAATCACGAACATTAGTTGGGACTTTATTGCAATGGACTACATTTCTGCCACGACATGCCAAATGTTCCTTGAACCGTGTGGCGCCACCACCATGCTTCGTTTCCTTGCAATATTTGCAAGCAAACCCCGGGTATCGATTTTCACCATGTTCCCAAACATCACTCTTTCGATCTGCCATTTATTCCTACAACAAAGGAGCAAATGTACAAGCTTAATCTAAAATCCTATTGCTCACAATTCACCTATGGAAAAAATGTAATTTCAAAGAACAATTATCGAACCTCGGAGAGGGAGACAATCCGCAACGGCTAACCGCCCATCCACGCCGGCTAGCCGCGCATCCGGGCCGGTTAGCCGCGCATCCGGGCCGGCTAGCCGGTCAAGGGTGACCGGCTAGCCGCGCGGTGGGTAGCCGCGGTTACCGAGCCCGGGCGGCGGTTTACCGAGCACCGGCGGCGGTTTACCGAGCCCCGGCGGCGGTTACCGCACGGCTAGCCGGCTCCGGCGGCCGGCGCGGCGCCCCGGCGCAGACGGCGGGCGCAGGGCACGGGCGGCGGCGGGCGCGCAGGCGGCGGCTCGAGAACGGGCGGCGGCGGGCGCGCAGGCCGGCGGCGAGCGCAGGGCGACGGCGGGCGCAGCGCAGGCGGCGGCGGGCGCAGCGCAGGGCGGCGGCTTCGACCGTGCCGGACGCCGAGTCCACGCCTCCACGGGTGGCCGAGCTCTCTGGAAGTCGGTGGATAAGGTTCATTTTGGTTTTTTTTATTTTATTTCCTCCTTTTTCAATCGTCTTATTTTTTTGATCCCTCAAATTTGTGAATTTTCGTAACATCTTTTCACCATAATTCATCATATCACATCTAGTTTTTTTACGAATTTTTACATCAAATTTTTTCAAAAATCTAAAATTTTGAATTTCAAACGGCCGGTAACCGGCCGTCCGCAGTAACCGGGCCGGTCCGGTAACTGCGGTAACCACGAAAACCGGCCGGTTACCGACCGGTAATTTTTTCCTAGGTGTATACTACTAAGGGGCAGAGTACAGGGCCATAAAACGTCATTCCCATTGCCTTCAAACTCAGCTGGTTGCCATTGCACTTTTCTGAAATGGTTTCCCAGGTATCCTATCAACCGGATACGATAGACAGGTCTTTCAATGGAGCTGAAAAGTAACAGGGCAAACACACTATCACCAACATTCTTCAAGATATAAGCTTGTGTACAGACAGCTCCTAAGCAAAATTCACGGTGGTGCCAAACATTCACCACATTTCATGAACATCACTGGCACAGCATATACTGTCACACAAAAATGCCACAAATTACGACTCAGCATGCCCCTTGCTTAATTCAAGGTGCATCAAAACATTGTCCTCAAAACACACTAACACTTCTATTAAACACCCAACGGTTCAAAAATCTACACCCCAACTGTGGATCATCTCAATGACCAAGAACAGGTACATTTATTGTGACTACAACTGAAGCAAGCTGTCCTCGCTAGTTTGACATTTCTGGTAACAATGTAGCAAGGAGCCAAGTTTCACAACACAAACCACAAATTCAGGAGAATCAGCTAATTGTTGTGAGATTAAAAGACAGCAGTCAGAATCATAAAAAAAAAACGGTTTCTAGTTCCGTAGATTCACACTACTGAAAACAGACAATGGGTTGCGAATGAAACCATCAGAGGAAAATTAGCCCCTACTAGCATCTTTTTTAGAAGTGGAAATATATTAATATTCCAGCCTCTGCATCAAAATGGATGCATATAGCTCTCACTATACAGACCTAGGGAGAGGAGCGACAATGAAAATAAATAACACCTTTAACCTACAGCTAAACAACTACCAAACAATCCACTAGATCCCTGTGGATACCATCACAATGAAGAGGCTCAAGTTGATGTCAAAAGTCCTTAACCATGCCTTCAAGAAAGAAAATGACACTCGAGCACCATGGTTTCTTACAAACAAGAGATTTCTTCCATAACTAGCATCAACCTCAGCTGTATCATATTCAGCCACCAACATATTTCCACATAAACCAACAACCACCTTTCCATCTCAGCAACACAATAGCTATGGCAACAATACGCGGGACAACCCCACATCAACGCTGGACCATGACAGATTCAACCTCAGAGGGGTTTCACAGCCTTGCAATGACAGCTTCAACCTCAGAGGGGTGTATAGGTGGTAGTTGGGTGCGACCTTCGCGATATCAACATTGTTTGGGGTCACCTATTTTAGAATGCGTTAAGAGTTAGCGTTCAGATAACTTTTGAGTTGTTACAGAGATTTACAAAAGAGATAGCTTGGTACACCGCACCTTTTCTTCCATAACCTGCTTCAGGATCGAAAGGGCTATGGTTTCTGCCTCCTCAAGGGTCAGCTCCTGAATTAGGGAGAGTAATATGTTATTCTCAAATTCTACCATACCAAAAAAAAGAAGCACACATGCATTCTAAAAAACAAAATAGTGAGATTGTGTTATCTGTTACGCAATTTTGCTTTGTGCTTCAGTAGCAAAAACACAACCCCTAGAAACTGTGTAGGTTCATTGCCAAAGGTTGCATAAGACCTACAGGCTACTGTATCTAGACTTTGTCAAACAATTCGGTAACCAGGGTGATAACATTTGTAGAAGATATGTAATGTTTACCTTGTTGTACTGTTCCTGCAATGAGCTATCAGCTCCTTCAGAGCCAGATCCAATTGCCTTCGCATTGCATTGCCAAAAGGTCCCAGATGGGTCAGTGTAATACCTGTATCACACAGAATGGTTCAGTTGACTAAGTACATTGAGATTTATACAAATCATAATTAAAAAGAAAGATGCCATGCTTGCAGAGGTTAAAGGTGCTATTGCAGTGCTTGACAGCAACAATGTCAACATGTCATAACACTGTACTAAACTTCGAGTACAGGCAAGCAAATAGTGCGGTCATTAAAAATGAAATCATGAAATAGCAAATATTCATATAAAACCTCCAGCAAACTTCAAATATACTAGACCGGCTGGACATATCTCTTGACACGAATATATGATCTGCTTGATATCAACTAAATTTAGAATAAAACAATGACCTCAGTAGACAATGTAAAAGCCATTACAGTACTGGTAATGATGTGCTGTTATGCCAGAATCTGATGTTTTCCAGGTCTAGTACCTAACGATTTTTTTATATATATAAAAAACGCCGAACAGACCATAGTTCAAGGAAAATTTAGGAAAAGATGTAGGATCAAAACAGATAATATCAACAGGATGCACGAATAACAACATGAGAGTCTGGGAAACAGGACAAAAGAAAATGATAGTAATGCATGCTGCTACAACTGCAGCAGAGAAAAAGACAGTCCATTTGAAATGTGTATTCTCAAAACAACTAACTATGACCAGTTCACTCAGCAAGAAGAATCTATACTTACAAGCTAGGTCCATTCTCATCATGACCAGCAATAAGGAGAGAGACTCCAAATGGCCGTGACTGCACAGATAAACAAGTACATCAAAAAACTATAATTGGGTTGATAACAATTTTAAAACTACCCTATTTATCAGGGAAAAAAATAACAGCAGGCCACTAATGTGGTAAACTGTCACTGTGTAAATGCAGCGAATAAGAGCATTCATCACATTCATCTTCACTATCAAAGCAAGAACCAGAATGTCCTCGAGATTCACAAACTAACTAATATTACATAGAATAATCATTTTTTTATCTCTTCCCAGGGTACTAAAAGGAATAACTAGACAACCTAAGGTTCCAAGAAATTTCCCCAAAAAATGCATTAAACCACATACTGACTGCAGTAGATACAGGTATAAATTCCTCTTCAAAGAAAGTGGGAAACAGAAAAAAGTTTAAGGATGCAAATTAATCATGTCACAATAACATATAGTCAGCTCAGTGTTATTGAATAAGTCAGCTCAGTAGCTCACCATGGACTCTTCATCACCTTCGCCAAAGCGAAGAGCCAAGTCACATATAGCTTGTGTGGTGGATTCTATCGTCATTGGCTCTCCATATGAGAATCTATGATTCTGATTGGAAAGAAATCAAGTGATATTATAACAGATATAAATGAGCGCAGACACATAAGCACATAACCCAACAAAGTACCTGAGTTTCAATACGGCCATGTTCGACTAGTGTTCTAGCATCAGCGATAAGCCCACTCATGGCACAACCTATGTGCTCATCAATTTCCATGATTTTCTCCACACTGCTTGGTTCCTGTATAAAATTAAAATAAACCTTGAGACATGTTCTCGAATAAAAGAAAAGATAAATGGTTTTGCATAACATTGAGATATGTTATGGGATGTCCTTTGATAATCATGTTAAAAAAGCATGACATTGGATGAAGTTCAGAGAACAGACTAGAATTCTAACTATCTGCATCCTCTTGTTATTTGGAAAATTATAATGCTGAAGAAACGGTACAGTGTAATATAGCCAGCACCTATAAACCTATATATGTATAAGAGGAAAGCACCAATGGACACACACAATAAACCTATTATATGCAAACGTTAAACCTCACATAAGATGATATGCAAAGGAATTCCCCCGATAAGTTCGACAACAATGTTATAAAACATACCTGGGTGTACAGTTTGTGACGATACAATCGAACAAATTCAACAACACAAAAGAAGGAAGTAAAGAGGGAGTACCAATAGGGGAGAGGTCACACGTTTCTCAACAGCGAGGACAACACCATACTTTGTCTTCAACCCGATCGCAGTTGATCCCAGCTGCACAAGAAGCAACACATGAGTCACTTACATGTAGATACGAACAAAAAACTTACACATGTCAGAACATGTCATGGCGTCTCAGCAAAGGTTTTACAGTCAACAAACCACAGATCACTAAACCTTCAGCAAACCCCACCACCTAGTAAAGTCGAATCATGCTACCAGTTTATATTTCACCACCAAACATCCTGAACGCATATATCCTACAATTCAGCTAATCCTAAAAACCCAACTACCCGCTCCAGATTTGCGTCCGAAGAAACAAATTATTCCCCAATTACCCAAAACGAACCACATATCCGCTCAAGAACTCGAAATCCTTGCGGCCCCGCTAGCCAGATTCGAGCAAGCAAGAGCAAATCCCCTATTCCTACAGCAGAATCACGCACGAACACAAGCAGAGAACAGAAGATGAACCTCACCTTGATGGCCTCTATGGCGTACTCGACCTGGAACAGCCGCCCCTCCGGCGAGAAGGTGTTCACTCCGCGGTCGTACTCCGTCCTGCACCCAACAAAAACCTATCAGCCCTACCACCAGCAGCAGGTACGCCGCAGACAGATCGAAACGAGGTTGGGAAGGACGGATCGCGTACCTCGTGAGAAACATCTTGGCGGCTGCGGCGGCGCAGATGTGGAATCAATGCGAGAGAACGGCGGCGCGGATGTGGAATCGATGCGAGAACGGCTGCCGGCTGCGCCTTCTCTCTCCCGGCTTCGCTTAAAGGACTGCGGAGCTTCTTGCGAACGAAGTTGGAAGACGAGATGGAGATTACCGCTGACTCTGGGGTCCACCATACAGACACTCTGACTCAGTTTTTTATTTATCCAAACTCAGGCTTAACTTTTTTTTTGAGAGAGAAACTCGGGCTTATTGACGGTTGACGCTGTCCTCGCACTCGCAGCGTGTACAGGCCCTGTAAGATATTGGGCTGTCTCGCATCGGGCCTAGTTATTGGGCTGCATTATGGGCTTTTGACGCGGTGACCCATTTTTGTGGCCTAAAAAAAGGCAGGTCCTCATAAAAGGGAGGCCTCGCCCGCCTCCGCGTTGGCGCCCTCCTCAATTCGCTTTGAACACGCGCGCAGAGAGCAGAGGGGAACGAGGGAGAGAGAGAGAGAGACGGTGTGATTTCTGTTGCTGCGAGTGGGGCCCATGGCGTCGGCGGCGGCGCAGCAGAAGACGGCCGCGGCGGCGGGTGCGGCGCAGCAGCAGGAGGAGGAGGTGGAGCACGGGCCCTTCCCCATCGAGCAGCTCCAGGTACGGAACCGTCTCGCGCCCTCGCCGCCGCGCCCCCAAACCCTAGTCCGTTTCTTGGTCCGGTTCTTCATCTTCTTCTTCCCCAAATGGGGATGGTTTCCTCGCGGTTCCGGGTTCTTTGGGTGCGGTGATAGGTTCTTGCCCGAAGAATCGCGGGTTCTTCTTGACTCGCGTGCTCCCTTTTGGTTCAAGGTCGCGCATTTCTTGGAATTTCCGGTTGGTGTGAGACAAGATTGACATTGATTTGCTAAGGTTCTTGGTGACGGTTATCTAGGTTAGTGGTTCGCATTTCTTGGAATTTCCGGTTTCTGCGGTTCAATTGAGAAGAATTTTGCCTGTTGCCTGGGTATTGGGGCTGGGATTTTCACGTGTTCTTGCAGGTTCTTGGCTACCAAACCCTAGGTTCCTGCTTCGTCCTTGATTCATGGCGTCAATAGCGAACCTTTCCTAGAATATTTGGTTGGCTTCAAGTCCATTTAGGTTGCGGTTCCGATTTTCCTGGAGTTTGCGTCCCCAGATTCTTGGTTACGAAAAGCTAGGTTCGTGATCTAGATTTACGTTTCTTAGAACTTCCCGTTTTTTTTTGCATGCGAATCGGGAGTAGCCTCTCCTTTGCCCATGTTGGTGTCCCTTGGATTTCTTTTTTTTTTGTTTCTCCTTACATTCCCATAATCTCAGTAACATATACAGTAGTTTTTTTCCCTTTAATGTTAATATAATCGTATCTGAATCAGGATGATTATATGCGTCAATGAATAGACACTTGGAAAGATTAGTTTCTGGTGGCTACTTGCTTGCTTCTAAAATTAGTTGAAGCATGAATTGGCTCTTTTCAGACATCTAGTATGAGAAATGATCTTCTAATAGTAGTTAATTTTCATAAGCCTAGAACATTTCAGATATAGGTTACGAAAATTTAAACTTTGTTGGCTGAACATTGCTAGTTTGTTAACTACTAAGAGACATACAGTTCGACGCTTGTAATGGTGCATTTCTTCAAGGATTGCTTAGTGGGTGTTAGTTAAATTTGCTAAGGTTTCATCAACTCTATTAAGGTAGCTTGGGTCGCTTGTAACTTTAGGTACTGGATAGCTTGTGCCTGTAATGCTGCAGTGATATAGTAATGCAGGAAAAAAAAGGTTCAGCATGAAAATTTGGTTGCCTGCTTAATCTATGCGCATATTGCTTGTCAGATATGAATAGTTTGGTCCCCAGCTTCCCCTGTTTTATCTATTAATCAAACAGCACTAGCGTATCTGTGGTTTCCGTCAGCAGGGTATACAAAAACTTGCGGTCATCCGTTTCTTGGTGTGGTTCTTTTTCTTCTTCCCCAAATGGGGATGGTTTCCTCGCGGCTCTGGGTTCCATGGGTGGGGTGTTAGGTTCTTGCCTGTAGAATCGCAAGTTCTTCTTGACTCGTGTGCTCCCTTTGTGTCTTCAAGGTCGTGCATTTCTTGGAATTTCTGGTTCATACGGGACAAGATTGACATTGATTTGCTCAGTTTTTGGTGTGTAAGTGGATTATTGGTTACAGTAATCTAGGTTAGTGGTTTGCATTTCTTGGAATTTCCGGTTTCTGCAGTTCAATTGAGAAGAATTTTGCCTGTTGGCTGGGTATTGGGGCTGTGATTTTCAGGTGTTCTTGCAGGTTCTTGGTTGCGAAACCCTAAGGTTCCTACTTCATCCTTGATTCCAGGCCTCAATGGCTAGCCTTTCCTGGAATTTTTGGTTTGCTTGAAGTCCATTTAGGTTGCGAATCCGATTTTCCTGCAGTTTGTTTCCCCATATTCTTGGTTAAGAAAACCTAGGTTCGTGATCTAGATTTTTCTCTTCTTGGAACTTCACATATTTTTGCAGGCGAATCGGAAGTAGCTTCTCTTTTGCCCAAATTTTACGGTTCTCTTTTAGTTCTTTGTGTGGCAGATCCTGGATCATTCTTGCTTCATAATGTCAAATGCATGCCTTTCTTGGAATTTCTTGTGGCAAAGTCCACCTGTGGTGTTTTTTCCCCTTGGATTGTTTTGTTGTTTCTCCTTACATCCTCATAATCTCAGTAACATACAGGTTTTTTTCCTTCAACGTTTATATATATTTGTATCTGTTATCTCTCAATGAATAGACACTTGGAAGGATTCATGGCTACTTGCTTGCTTCTAAAAAATAGTTGAAGCATGAAATGATTATTCAGACATCTAGTATGAGAAATGATTTTCTAGTATTAGTCAATTTTCGTAAGCCCAGAACATTTCAGATGTGTTAGTTTTTCCTTGTATGTATAATTTGTGAAAAAATAAATTTTCTTGGCTGAACATTGCTAGTTTGTTAACTAGTGAGATGCATATGCAGTTCATCGCTTGTAATGTTGTACTTCATCAGGGATTGCGTGGGTGTTAGTTAAATTTGCTTAAGTTTTCATCTCATTAGGTAGCTTGGGTCGCTTAAAACTGTAGTATCTTTTTTAGTTTTCCTAAAATAAGCAAATGTACAAGGTTTGCTAACATTAATTTTGATCTTTGCTGTCTAGGCATCTGGAATAGCTGCACTTGATGTGAAAAAGCTCAAAGATTCAGGGCTCCACACTGTGGAGTCTGTAGCCTACACTCCAAGGAAAGATCTTCTGCAAATCAAAGGAATTAGTGAAGCCAAAGTTGACAAGATAATTGAAGCAGGTAAGCAATAGGAATGAGGTTCTGTTGTATGAAATTGTGTGGTTAACTGGCTATTAGACTCATAACTGTCGTTAAAACTTTTGCAGCGTCAAAGATAGTTCCACTAGGATTTACAAGTGCTAGCCAACTTCATGCACAACGGCTGGAGATAATTCAAGTTACAACTGGATCCAGAGAGCTTGATAAGATCTTGGAGGGTAATGGGATTTTAGCTTCCACAGTTTTCATTTTCCCAAAGAGTGTGCGCTCGAGTTGTGATTATATAATGACTTGTGTTCAACAGGGGGGATAGAAACAGGTTCAATCACTGAGATATATGGAGAATTCCGCTCTGGAAAGACTCAGTTGTGTCACACCCTTTGTGTTACATGTCAGGTGAAATTTTAACTGTCCACATCAAATTTTCTTTTTTCATGTCTGAATCCTTTTGTTGATGTCACATGTTTTAATTTATATTATAGCTTCCGTTGGACCAAGGGGGTGGTGAAGGAAAGGCTCTATACATTGATGCGGAAGGTACATTCAGACCACAGAGGCTCCTGCAGATAGCTGACAGGTGACAACAAAGTTGCAGTTAGTATTTGGATCATTATACAAACTAGCATTAATTTGATTGCTAAACATGTGCTTACTGGAATCTAGGTTTGGGTTGAATGGTGCTGATGTGCTAGAGAATGTGGCTTATGCTAGAGCTTATAATACAGATCATCAGTCCAGGCTTCTGCTAGAGGCAGCTTCCATGATGATAGAGACCAGGCAAGTACAACTTTAACTTTTGTGTTCCTTTTTGCTGTTCATTACTTTCAGCTCATACCAAATATGTCTATGACTAACTTGCTTTAGATAAGGCGAATAAGTAGTTAATACTGCTATCATTATTTTTTACTGTGAATGGAAGGCTTCATGTCTTAGCTAATGTGATGATTCTCTTTACCCACATAGTGAATCCATGTGAACTGGAAAGTATGCATTATGAACTGAATTTTATTGCTATTAAGTATTAACAGTTGTTGCATTAGGAGTTTTAACTCTATTTACATTGAATGAACAGGAAGATCTGAGTTTTCTTCATGACTAATTGCAGTTCATATCTGATAACCTTATGACATAGTATTTTACCGGATATTGAATATTCTTAGCTAATTAATCATATTTAAAATAATATTAGATATCAGGGCAATGATCATTGGTGACCACACGATAACTGTTGCATCACAATCTCTTTACATCGACTGAGATCATATAGAACTTTGTCGATGCAATTGCTGTTCAGCCAACTTGTCATTAAAACTTCATACTCGTTGTTATTCGCTACGTTCTGTTACAGGTCTGATCATCTGAATACCCGATACTTACTTTAACTTGTTCTTAGTATATTCTTGTTTTGTAGATGAGTTAGAGGCTTATAGCATGGTTCAGAGAAAGTATTAATAGTTTTATACAGTTAACTGTTAGTCAGAAATTCTGAATTGGACCCTTGTGTAAATCAGGTTTGCTCTCATGGTAGTAGACAGTGCGACAGCTCTGTACAGAACTGATTTCTCAGGAAGAGGGGAGCTATCGGCGAGGCAAATGCATATGGCAAAGTTCCTGAGAAGCCTTCAGAAGTTAGCAGACGAGGTCAGTTACAAGTTAGCCTTCTTTTGTTAATTTAGTGAGGAAACTGAAGTCTTTACTGTTTGGTTATGTTTTAATTGTCATTCAAATTCTGCTTATGACATGTGTTCCATTGACATTGATTGTTTTGTATGTTTAATTTGGTTAATTGATCACTGCAGTTTGGAGTAGCTGTGGTTATCACGAATCAAGTGGTAGCACAAGTGGATGGATCTGCAATGTTTGCTGGGCCACAGATCAAGCCCATTGGTGGAAACATCATGGCCCATGCTTCCACAACCAGGTGTGTTACTTTGTATGTTGATAGTTCTATGCGTCATCTATATCCATTATCCAAGTTCCCAGCTTATGTTCTGTTGCTATCCATTTCAACAATGACTTTACTGTCTATCAGGCTTGCTCTTCGCAAGGGTAGAGGGGAGGAACGAATTTGTAAAGTAATAAGCTCTCCCTGCCTGGCTGAAGCTGAAGCAAGGTTTCAAATTGCATCTGAAGGTGTCGCAGATGTCAAGGATTGAAACCTTCCTACAGGTTTAAGCATCTTCAGTCCAAAGCTGGCCTGCTGTCTGCTTTGTCATTGCTTGGGTAGGGCCAACTCCTGTGTTGCCCCTCCTTGATGCACAGAATGCTTTCTTTTGCAGCTGGAATGCCCATAGCATTGTAGTGTGTCGCAGGGTTAGATGTTGTAGAAAAGGATGTCTATCCTGTATTGTATATAATTTGACATCTGCTACAGATATTGAATCAATTCTAGTTCGTAAGAATCAACTGTTTCCCCAGTTCTTGCATTGTTCAGTTAACATGGCAGGCTACTTATCAGAACTGTGAGATCATGTTGTTGCAGCATTACGGATGGTACAAGCAAAGGCATACTCTGCTACATTTGTTGTCTTAGTGTTTATTTCAGTGTTCATGGATGCTTCCTCAACTAGGTGTTGGATGGGTGATATTGGGCTAGAAATCCTTTGTAGATGTTGAATGGTTCACATCTATATTTGTTTACAGATAACAACAGTCATTTGCCGCTTTGATTTTTTTACACTTATATATTTGGCTGCTTCAAAAATCAGCTGCTTCCTCGGTTCTTGCACTGTTTAGTCAACATGACAGGCTACTTACCTGAAGTGTGGGAATGCGAGATCATGCCATTTGATGTCCTGTTTATTTCAGCTTTTATTATGAATGCTTCTTAACGGTTGAATGGGTGATACTGGGCTAGAAGTCCTTTGTAGGCGCTGAATGGTACGTGTATATATATTTTTAGAATCAACAGCCATTAGTTGCTTCAAATTTACTGCTTATTATTGCTTGAAAGTTCTAGAAATAAAGTCTGAGTTTTATTACAGGGTAGCATGGACACTTATGAGACGTCTGTTCATGGGACGGAAACACACTTCTGGGCTCTACAGGTGTATTTTGGTGCAGAGCTGCTCTCGGCATCGATATCAGCTTTTTTTGGGGTCCCTAGTAAAAAGAGTAGTAGTTCATGTTTCATCTAGCAAATGCAGATTAATGTCAGCACATCTGGTATAACCAATTTCGGCTACCAAAAGATTTGACGTTTTGGTTGTGTTTTATAGTGTTGGGTTGACTATTCATACTGAAAAACTGAAAACTTGACAAATCATCTTTTTTACTAGTTCAGAACTACTGCTTTAGCCTCTAGCTGAGGTGGTTGTTACTAGAGTTTTCTGACCAAGGACTGCAACTCTGCAAAGACTGAGGGTCATTTTTTAGGTAAAGCAGATAAAGGCCCTGTTTGTTTACGATTCTCTGGGCCACGCTTAAATTGCCAGAAAAGCGAGGATTTTCTTGCTTCTCGCTTATCGATTCTCGTAGTTCAAATATGTGAAGCGGCGGCCACGAGAAGCGAGAATCCACGAAAATAAGCAAAGCATTTGGCGGGATTATCGCTTATTTTCACCGATAAGCCGCTTATAAGCGGAAACAAACAGGGCCAAACTCTCAAGATCTGACCATTTATATTTCTGCGTTTTTTTCTGTAACAATGTTACATTGTTACAGTAATCAGAAGAAGACTAGGAGAATATTCATTTCTCATTAGTCAGTCTTGTATATGCGATATACGAGATTGAATTACAGGTGAAATCAATACTTTTCTGGAGGTCCCAGGTAAGACGAGCAGGGCATCAGATACAAACTACTCCGGAAAACAACAGTTTTTCTGAGATGCAAAAGTGCAAAACCATGCTGTCGATCTATCATCTTCAGTCACCAGTTCTTCAAAAGTTCAGTACCATGAAACAGTTTTTTTGTCAGATGCAAATCCTAGATATATTATCAAATATTCAGCATCTTCAGTCAGTCACCCGGTGTTCAGAATTTCAGAATCTGGAAGCTTGAAGTGCTGGATTCTTGCGCCCAACTACTTGTTTCCACATGAGCACAGGTTCGTTACCAGACCAGGCGCCATGGACGGCGTTTTATAAAAATAATGTGGTATTGTACAGTAACCAGAAGAAACTAGGGGAATTTTCATTTCGCATTGCTTGGAAGAGGTGCTGGAACTACACGTGAAATCAGCAGGTGAAAAACACTTTTCCGTGAAAAAAAACACTTTTTTCATCTTTCCTCCTTTTCAATCGAACTTTCAATCAACATAATATATACTAAAATTTGTATTGGTATTCATTTTTGTAGGGTTATGTAGCATGTAGATAAAGTAAAATCTTTCAATTTTTCTTTCCTCGGATGCAAAACAATTTTGTCGAATACTACTACCTACGTCCAGAAATGTAAGGATTTGTTGACTCTCGAGTTCACGTTTGACCATTCGTTTTATTCAAAAAATTTATTAAAATATAAAAATAAATTAATTATTTTTAAAATATATCAAATGGTAAAACAAATTATAATAAATAATAATAAAAAAATTAATTATATTTACAAATGTATTTTAAACTAGTCAAACGTGAATTCGAAAGTCAACAAATCTTTACATTTCTGAACGGATAGAGTAGTATCTAGCATCTGCAACCACCACTTTATTATATCTTCAAAATTTTAGTGGCTTCCTATATGCACAACCTCACGTTTCCACTCGGCAACATCATGAGCACTTAAGCACGGGTCCGTGACAAGTCACCAAAGCAACCTGAGCTCCATAGCACGGGGGTTGCGTCGGCCTCCACCGACCACCCTACAGTTCCTGCCGAGGACGAAGAAGGCGACTGCTGACCGGACAGGAGCATTTTTGCTCGCAACTATTACAAATGTCATAAACTTGCGCCGCCACCTACTGCAGCAAGTTGCACTCTGACTATGCTCTTCTGGTCTTCCTGACACCTGACACCGGATTCTACATTGCAGGACTTAATCGCTGGTGATCACGATTTGGGTATTTCTACCACCTGAATACAACACACTGACTTCATTCCAAAATACTTGGAAACTTTCGTTTGTTACCCACCAAAATTGAACATGGAAACTTTCATCTCTGTATTTCTTGTCAATGAATCTAAGCCTGTTCATAAATATAGAATGACTTTTGCGGGTATAGGGGCATGTGTCCATTCTAGCTTTTTTTATTATTTATGGTTAAATTGAAATATTAAATATTTAGTTATATCATTAAACATGTTATACTAATTGTAGATATATTATCAAATCATAACTTGAAGTATAGAAATATCAAATTTCGACAAATTAGTCAAATTTAACAGAATTTCATGAATTTGTCAGAATTTGATATTTCTGTACTTCAATTTATGATTTTATAACATATCTACAACTAGTCTAACGTGTTTAATAGTATAATTAGAGATTCAATGTTTATATTTAACCATAATTAATAAAAAAGCTAGTATGAACACATATCCCTATGTTCTTTGAAGTATTTTCCTCATAAATAATAGTCTTTCCCTCATCGATCGACAATTCGATCCTCTCGTCGTGTACTCGTGCAGTTCCAGCGCAAGATCATCATGGTGGGTGCCACATTAGCTGCGGACGTTGTCGTCTCCAAGCTCAACCCGCTGTCGCAGCACCTAGGATAATTAGCACGACAAGCTACCGTCTGGACTCCGACGCGACGCGACAAAGATCGTCGCCGAGATCCGGACGACGAAGCGCATCGTGGCGAAGGTCTTGGCGGCGGAGGACGGCTGCGAGCCGGTGTCGATCTCCGACCTGGATAAAGCTATCAAGGTGTTCGACGATCTCGTGTTTAAGCTCAATCCAACAACGGCCATGGGGTATTGCCCCACCAAGCTTCGTCAACGCACTCGTTGTCATCGCCGGTGATGATCGACGGTGGCGTGCGCCGTGCCAAGGACTCAATTGCGATGACCACCACTCGATGCCGCCTCGCTGCGGCGTTCACCGAGCTAAAGCGTCGAGCGGCGACGATAGCCAACCCGCGACTCAAAGCTGCTCCCGACGTGACCGATGGCGACAAACATCCTCACCGGCGCCCGCCGGACGCGTGGTGCCTCGTGCCCGTGGCCTGCTGCGGTGATGTCGCCGAGCGGGTGCTCACAGGTCACGGTGCAGAGGGGGCAACGAGGAAATTGAAATGATGAGGAATGGTATGATGGACAATAAGTATTCTTGGCGTAGGGTTACCAATGGAACTGAAATGATGAGAAAATGGTATGATTGACAATCTATTGAAGGATCCACAGGCTTCGTGATATATGAAATGAGCATTGTCAGTATGTTTTTCATGTTACTAAATGGGAAGTGCATAATAGGGAGCCATGAGGATATATAAATGATAAAATGGAAAACAGTGAGCTTCCATGGTAAAGAACATTGTCAGTGCTCCATGAAGGACTGACGTCAATAGCTAATATAGAAGAGTAATAAAGAAATAAAGAAAATTACATCATTGGACTGTCATGAGCAATGGTTGTTATTTCTTGCGTAATCCAACGCGCTAGCCTACGAGGCAATAATAAGGCCTAGTCCTCTCAATAAGCAGGCCTGTGGTGGCGGTGCTCGGAATGGTTTCTCTTGTCCGTTGGGCCCCGGTGGTCGACCTTATAGATCAGCCCTTTCAAGCGCTGGGATTGGCGCATCTTGTCACTCGTCCTCTGGTGCCACAACGACACCGGTGACGTGTCGTTGTACGTTATAGTGATATTGATGTTGCTAGCGATGCTCTTGCTCGAGTCTAAGTTGCTTTCACTAATTCTCCTCTAAGTTGCTCGGGTGTGGTGCTGGATGGCCTTCCTAAGGAGGCGGAATGGGCCGAGATGGCGTTCCTCGCCGACTTGAAGCCCTTGGCAAGGCACTTGCGGAACAACATGCACAAGACAATGACGATGACTAAGAAGAAATATACATGTGAAGTATAATTGACTCTTATATCTTTCTTCTTACTCATCGTTGGCCTGTGCATGTTGTTGGGTAAGTGCCTCTCCAAGGGCATCAAGTTGGTGAGGAAGGTCATGCCGTCCCCATTTCGCCTCCTCTATAAGGCCATCCAGCACACTCAGAGGAAAATCAGCGAACCCGAGCGAGAGCACCGCCAACAACATCAATATCACTATCACACACAGTGACACATCGCCGGTGTCAATGTGGCAGCGAATGATGAGAGACAGGATGCGTCGGTCCCTGCGCCCGAAAGGGCTGATCTATAAGGTCGACCATCGGGGCCCGACAACCAAAAGAACTCATTCCGAGCTCATGACAGAGGGACAACGACATTGTGACATGCTATGGGACAAGGCGGAATTGGCGCGAGGCGAGCACGAGCTCCGAGAGTCTGAGTAATCATGGGAAACTGCACGACAGATCTTTCTAGGGCGTGTGGAGGTTTGGGCTCTAATTTTTGACGAATTATGGCGCCAATCAGCGGCGCGGCGGCAATAGCAAAAAGCGGGAGGATCTCTGCCTCTACGCACGTGAAACACTGTTGATCAGACCAGCTCTCTGCTTGACCTCACATGATGATTGGTCATGGCTAGACAAGGATGCACAGCGAAAAGGAGGGGATCATAGGCTTTTGTTACATTCCATTTTGGAACCTTATCCATGTTCATATTTTCCTAGCCTAAAGATACCACTTCGAGTACAACATACTGTAATGGGGTGATAACAATTTTAAAAATACCCTATTTAGTTGTGGAAAAAAATATATAGCAGGCCATTAATGTGGCAAACAATGCCTGTGTAAATGCAACGAATAACTAATAGAGCATCTTCACTATCAAAGCACTAACAAGAATGGACACATCATCACTCGAGATTCACAAACTAACTATTGCGTAGAATAATCATTTATTATCTCTTCGCAGGGTACTACTAGGAAGACAACCTAAGGTTCCAAGAAATTTCTCCCAGACAATGTATTAAACTACATACTAACTGCAGTAGATACACGTATAAATTCCTCTTCACAGGAAGTGGGAAACAGAAAAAGGTTTAAGGATGCAAATTAATCATGTCACAATAACATGTAGTCAGCTCACCATGGACTCTTCATCACCTTCTCCAAAGCGAAGAGCCAAGTCACATATAGCTTGTGTGGTAGATTCTAGCGTCATTGGCTTCCCATATGAGAATCTATGATTCTGATTGAAAACAAATCAAGTGAGATTATACAAATATAAATGAGCGCAAACACATAAGCACATAACCCAAAAAAGTACCTGAGTCTCAACACGACCATGTTCCACTAGTGTTGCATCAGCGATAAGCCCACTCATGGCACAACCTATGTGACTATCAATTTCCATGATTTTCTCCACACTGCTTGGTTCCTGTATAAAATTAAAATGAAGAAACCTTGAAATATGTTCTGAAGTAAAAAAAGAAAAGAAAAGAAAGGTTCTGCTAGATCCTATGATAATCATGTTAAAAAAGCATAACATTACATAAAGTTCAGAGTACATACTAGAATTCTAACTATCTGCGCAACCTCTTTTCATTTGGAAGATCATATTGCTGATGAAACAGTGCACCGTAATGTAGCCAACACCTAAACCTATATGTAAGAGGAAAATACCAATGGACACGCATAATAATCCCAATGGTTCTGCTAAAGGATAAACCTCACATGAAATGAGACGCAAAAGAATTCCTCATAATAAGTTCAGCAGCAATGTTTAAATCCAAATAATCTTTACACGATTTCCAATAAAATAAAGACCATTAATTAAAGAGATAAAAAAGTAAGAAAGCAATACCTGGGTTGTGACGATACAATCAAACAAATTCAACAACACAAAAGAAGTAAAGAGGAGTACCAATAGGGGCAAGGTCATAGTTTCTCAACAGCGAGGTGCGAGGACAACACCATAGTTTGTCGTCAACCCGATCGCAGTTGATCCCAGCTGCACAAGAAGCAACATATGAGTTCTTACATGTAGATAGGAACAAAAAACATGTAAGAACATGTCATGGCACCTCAGCAAAAGGTTTTACAGTCAACAAATCACAGATCACTAAACCTTCACTTCAGCAAACCCAACCTAGCAAAGTCGAATCATGCCAGCGGTTTATATTTCACCACCAAAACATCCTGAACGCATACACATCCTACGATTCAGCTAATCCTAAAAACCCAACTACCTGCTCCAGATTTGCGCCCAGGAAACAAATTTACCCCCAATTGTCCAACATGAACCCAACAAAAACCCACACCGAGATATCAGCCCTACCGCCAGCAACAGGTACCGTCGTGGACAGATACAAACGAGGCTGGGAAGGACGGATCGCGTACCTCGTGAGAAACATCTTGGCGGCTGCGGCTGCCGCGGCGTGTATAGAGAATGATTCGCACATTCATTGATCAGTCTCCGTAGAGATATATAGGATTACAAAGAGTCGGTTGCCTAACAGATTGACCGAGCCGTGCGCGGCGCGGAACGATCGCGGAGTGCATGAATGGCGTAAGACCCGGGAGAACAACCTAACAGATGTACCGGGACTTATCTAATTCTACACCCCACCTCAGTTTGTGCCCCATTACAATGTATGCATAAACTGTTTCTAAAGTCCTCAAACACGGTAGTAGGCAGGCCCTTCGTCACAATATCGTAGCTCGCCCAGCGCTACCTTTTCTCTGACAAAAGGAATGTCCAGCTCGATATGTTTCGCGTCCGCCGATGATGCACTTGGATTCTGAGTTAAGTATATTGCAGAGATGCTGTCGCAGTACATGAGCGTGGCCTTCTTAACGTCGGACGTGCAGCTCCTGTAGAAGTTGCCGCAGCCAGCAACATTCGGCCGTGGCATTCCTGTACTCCGCCTCGGCGCTCGATCTTGAGACCGTGGTATGCCTCTTTGATGACCACGACACAAGAGAGTTCCGAAGAAGATGCAGTAGCCTGACGTAGAGCGCCTTGTGTCCGGGCACCCGGCCTAGTCTGCATCGGATCCGCTCAGTGCTTGCGGATGAATGAAGCTGGAAACCATGGTTGATTGTGCCACGGATGTAGCGAAGAATCCTCTTGACGAGAGTCCAGTGAAGTCGCAAGGCGCGTGCATATGCAGGTATACCTGGTGAACGACGTAGGCAATGTTCGGCCGTGTCATGGTCAAGTACTGGAGCACGCTGACGATGCTTCTGTAGAACGGCGTGTCGAACGCCAGCGTGCCGTCAATGGTGGAAACTTTTGGCTTTGTGTCAATGAGCGTCGATGCTGGTTTGCAGATAAGCATTCCAGCACGATCGAGGATCTCTTCAACATACTTTGCTTGGTTCAACATGGAGCCATCATGGGAACGCTGCACATGGATGCCCATGAAGTAATGCAGTGGTTCAAGGTCTTTCATGGCGAACTAGCGGCCAAGGTGCACGACGATTTGTTGAAGCAACGATGTCGTGGAAGCCTTAGCACAATGTCGTCGACGTATAGAAGAAGAAGATGCACCATCTGCTGGCCATGGCGGTAGACGAACAACGACGAGTCAGAGCTGGTGGAGCGGAAGCCAATGGAGTAGAGCTCATAGGCGAACGTGTGGAATCACGCGTGCGGTGCTTGTTTCAGTCTATGACTTGGACATCAGGCACACATGGTTAAGGTGTTCACTGTCGATGAAGCCGGCTGGTTTGAGGCAATAGACTCGCTCGGAGAGCTCGCCGTGGAGAAATGTGTTCTTGATGTCGAGTTGGTGAACCGGCCAGTGGCGGGAGGCGACGAGACGAAGGACAATGTGTATTGTCGTTGGCTTAATGTGACACCCTGTGTCACTAACTTTCTGAATAGCAATTTTAGAATATGCCTCTGGTCCAGTAGCAACACCTCAAGAAAATTCATTGACATGCAAAGTGGTTTGGTAGGTCAATTAATTCAAATTCAATTTTAAGTGAACTACAACTCAAATTTCTACAACACAAGTGGGGTCCACCAAAAATATATGTTGTAGTATTTGGCAAAAGAAAATTCTAGCCAAATGGCACCGATTTTTATTAAGGTTTAATACCCCCAATTAAATCGGAGAAGCTTAACTTTTAAATATTTTCCTTGAATTAATATAATTTAATTGGGAGGAATTTGGGACCAAGCTTTCTTGATTTAATCTACCCAATAAAATTTCCCACATTAAATTTTGAGCTTGGGTGAGCATTTCCCAGCCCAAATTCCCCACCAACGGTGAGCATTTCCCCTCCATTCCTCATCCGTGACGCGCGCAGCTGGACGAGGAACACCCCCGATCTCCTTGTTTTCTTGATTTCCCGACGAGGAGGCGCCATGCCCATTTCTCCCCGCCGCCGTCGACTATCACCGCCCAACCTCCGTCGAGCACCACTTCCAGGGGCTGCTCATCTGAAATGGAGGCCACGCCGGTGAAGCTTGTGCTCCGGTGAAGCTTCGGATCCAGCCGTTGCCACCCCCGTCCCTCCTCGATCACGCGCCGCCTTGCCGAAGCTCCGCCACCGGCCATTGCTCGCCGTGGACACCCTCCGGTGAGCTCCGTTCCTCCCCAACCTCACCAGGCTATTCCCCGTGCCGAGATGTTCCTCCTCGACCCCACGTTGGATCGCACGCCGCCCTCGGCGCCGCTCCGGCGAGTGCGTCGCCCACCTCCGACCATGCGCCATCAAGCCACAGGGTGGGCCACACGGGCGGGATCCCGTGTGGCCATGGCCACCCTAGATCCAGGGCTTGTGGCCCTCCGTGTGGCCCCGAGCATGGGGATGAAATTTAAATACCCGGTGGCATTTTTGTAAATTAAGCAGAAATTCATTTAAACTTAGAAAATTCATATCTTGTGATCTAGAGCTCGAAAAATTGCAAAACAAAATTTGTTGGACTCCTTGTCACATGCACTAATTCATGGTGCATTTTGATTGGCATGATCAGAGGCGAATTATTTAGATTAATTTCCTTTTTAGCCATACTTGTTTAGTACTTAAATAATTATGAACTTGCCTTTAAATATTGGAGCATAAATTAATTGTCATCCTTAAATTGTGCATAATGAATAGAGGCATTTAGGCTCCTATTTTATGTAGCTTTTGCAAGGTTTAAATATTTTATTTCATGCACATAGGATGATAATTTAAATGTTTCATGGGAGTTGATGAAATAATTGAATTGTTATTTGCAATTAAATCAGTTCACCCTCGCTGGACCCCAAGTTATTTTATACTCAATAGTTACATGTTTTGATGAAATTCATACGTATTACATAAAATATTTAAATCCTGTTTTCATCAAATTAAATATCAATTTTGCATCATGTAGCTACGGTGGCGAACGCGGTGACCGGCGAGGAGGAGACCGAAGCTGCAGTTAGTGACCCCACTGTCTAGGGTCAAGCTCAAGGCAAGCCCCAGTGCACAACCTTTTATGTTTGTCTTTTATTTCATCACTATATGCTTGTAGGCATGTACTGTGCATTAGGTTTATAGGAGTTGTGATGAAAACCTTAGCACGTAGTAGGATATTATTTATCCACATATTCGATAGCCCTATGTTAGATGCTTGCTTAATTAGGGCGATGATCCGTCGAGTGGTATGGAGATCACTTGTAGTCTAGGAATATCACTTTTGGACACGATGCTAAGTAATTGAGATGAGAATGGAAATTGGAGGCCGGATGGGCAATTTACATGGAAAGTGAATGACTGTAAGAGTCTTCAAGGTGGTAGCCTCGTCTCGTGCACACGAGGACCGCGTCGTGTCCGGCCCATGTGGATTAAGTTTAAACGTACTTGTTTGCATGCTGGTGTTGACGGGCCCGATGAACCGACGTACCCATGGTTACTCGTATGTTAGAGAGATATCCTACTCCCTTGGTTACTAGGCAGGAATTTGGGAGGAGAGGATGGAGCACTCTACTCACGGATGATGTCCGGGACGACATCGCGTGAGGGACCCTTCTCGGAGGAGCTAGGCTCGACTAACACTACAGACCTAGGCTGGGAAAGATTGTCTCATGCGGCTTACGGGAAGCGCGTATGTGACGTGCAATCAGTTTTCTCCGGCAGGATGTAAATCGATTTGACTACCGCTTGTCCCTGCGTCGGAACGTAGTAAAAGTAGAATTATATGATGATGATGATTAATTTGTTGTATCGTTTATTACATTGTTTAGAAACATGTAATGCTTTAGCTTAGTGCAAATTAAATTTAATCCTTGTTATAACTTAATGAACTGCTAAAATATGAAAGTAATTAAGAATCCACTTATAACCCAGACTTAGTGCTTATTTATCCTACCCCTCGGCCTTTACATGTCTAGGAGTTGGCTGTAGATGGCCACTTTGACGGGTCGGTCTTGCCGAGCTTTAGTTTCTCGGAGCTTTACTCTATGTGGTTTTCGGAAGACCCAGTCGAGCAGGATATCTTAGACGAAGATGGCGACCGGCGGGACTCGTTCACGGTCGGAGGCCACTACACTTGGGAGTGGTGCGCTCCGGAGGAGTAGAGTCGTTGATGTGCCGGCAAGGTGTTTAGGGCAGAACACCTGTCTCGCCGGATGGCTCGTGATGTATTGCCGAGAGAGCGATTGTATCTTATTTGCTTCCGATGTATTAGTTTATTTTTCAAACTTATTTGTTTCTAGATTTATGAGACTCGATGTAATATTATACTCCGGATGAATGTAAGAGACTTGTACTTATGTTCATTGCATCATGCTTATGTTTGTATGTTGTAAATATCGGGCATCACGGCGCGTCATTGCTACCCATGATGATCCTAGAGACGGAACCGCTTCTTCGTGAGGCAGGTCCGTCACACTTAACGATAGGGAAGAATGTTTGATTGAAGTTGATCCCTTGCCATTGGTTGAAGCCTCGCACCACCCAGCGCACCTTACGTCGTTCCAGTGAGCCATCATCACGAACCTTGTTTTTGAAAATCCACTTCCCGGTGATGACATTGACACCGCATGGACGTGGAATAAGAGTCCACGTCCTGTTGTATTTAACGGCAGCGAATTCTTCTTCCATGGCGCGTTCCTAGTCGGGATCGCACATGGCGGCGCGGACTGTCGTCGGCGGTGGAGATGGTGCAGCGATGGCGGCGTGGACGTACTTGTTCGGCAGGTGGATGCTGTCATGAGCACGAGTCATCATGTGATGTCCTTGTGGCCCGGCGGAGTCGATGTAGATGTTCCTGGTACGTCGCGGGCACCACTACGGCGCCGATCGAGGGCACGTGGCGAAGCGAGTGTCGTCCGGTGGAAGAGGTAACTTTAAAACACCTAAATCTTTGACTTTGTTCAAGATTGATTGCAATAGGTCAGCTGCCAAAACAAAAAAGAGGGGGTGGTAGGGGATCTCCGTGCCTTACACCTCTTCTGCGCTGGAACCTTTTACCCGGCACACCATTTAGCAAGATAGAAGAGGTTCCTGAGTTAAAAATTCCTTTCATCCAGTTTATCCATTTATGTCCAAACCCTTTATGATGCATAATTTCAATGATCACCTGATGTTCAATCTTATCAAATGCCTTTTCGAAGTCCAATTCAAAAATAACCATTTCCTTCTTTAATTTATGACAAAGATATAAATATTCAAAGGACCATGCTAGACAATCTTGTATAGACCTTGATTTGATAAAACCATATTGGTTTTGATGAATTAGACTCAAAATACAAGTTGGTAGTCTGTCTGCCAGGATCTTTGTGATAAGCTTGATACAAGTATTAAGCAATGGCTTGTAGTTTGACACAGTTGTTGGTGAATCAACCTTAGGAATTAAAGTAATATAAGAGTTGTTGATACTTTGCAGACAAATATTCTCATTGTAAACTTCTTCACATAGTAAATAGAAATCTTCTGCAATTACAGGCCGGCACTTTTTCATTAAATCAGTGTTGAAACCTTCTGGACCTTGAGATTTGTGTGTGGGCATACTTTGAACCACCTTATTTGTCTCCTCCTTTGTGAAAAGCAATTGTAAACATTTTAAATTATCATGGGGTTGCAAAAGAGAAGACAGGTCAAACAACATTTTGTTGTTCCCAGTCTGTCCTTATAACTCTGCCGTAGGAGTAGAGATTTGGCCTCATGAGAGTTGTATATATTACCATTTTCATCTTGTAACATTGTAGCTTCTTCTATGCTTAATGGTAGCATTAGCATGAAAAAAAATCAGTACATTCATCTCCAAACTTGACCCATTTAATGGTTCCTCTTTGCTTCCAGTAGATTAATTGTTGATGCAGAAGAATTTGCTTCCAGTAGATTAATTGTTGATGCAGAAGAATTGACAAATGTCTCGGTACTATTTTCCTTCAAATTCCATTCCTCCAGAGTTAAGTCTCTTGTCCCCTCCGTAGTGTCCAGAAGCAAAATAGTTTCCTTATTGTTGGAGATAGTCTTAGCCAGATTAGGTAGGTTTTTGCTCCAGTTTCTGAAAATACTCCTTACTGTTTTCAATTTTGAGACCAGTCTTTTTGCTGCATCTACCTGATCTAGCCTTCTCTCTTTACAGGCTGGAGAAGCTACGGTCCCTGTGCATACACGGCAGTGAAACTCCGGTGACCCTACTCCATCGCTTGCGCCATCCTCTGCCGCAGCTGCAGAAGGTTCAGGTGAGCAAGAGCTGCTACCTTTGCAGCATCCCCGAGTGGTTCAGATCGCTGCCGTGGCATGTTAGCATCCAAGTCCTGGAGCTGTGCAGCTCTCGGATCTATGCTCGCTTCGCCGTCTCTGTTTCATCAAGAAAGACGCCAACCAAGAGGCTTGTTATCCGTAACGGTGGATTCCCCGTTCTTCAGAAGCTCCACTTGCATCCTGTGAGGGCAGACCTCACATTTGAGCCGCAAGCTATGCAGAAGCTTGAGGAATTGGTGCAGTCAGTGCACGTACCAGCAGAGTCAGCATATGGCCTTTCCATCGGCATTGACCAGTTGGAGTGCCTCAAGAAAATTGAGGATCAGGATTGATGGTGACGGTGAGGCTGCAGCAGTATCTCAGTCGTTTGAACCCGCAGATATTGCTCTTAGGAAAGCTGTGAAAGAGCATGCAAGTTGTCCCTCACTTAACATTATGACACTGGGAAGTTTGGTTGGTTATGCAGTAAAGGATGAAAAGGAAAATGAGCAAAGGTTGGAACCAGTCTCCCACGACGACGACGAATGGTCTATACTCAGGACCAGGCCTGCTAGATTTCTATTTCATACTCCATCATGTTATAGTATTAGTTCCATATATTATGTGAACAGTGAAAATAAGCATTCGGATTTGCCATTAGTTTTTTTTTTTTTGAGGCAACAGGAGCCAGGAGGGGACAGGTCCCCTGCTGATTATTTATTAATTAAAGAAGAAACAAGTACAGAGAGAGTTCAAGAATAAGCATTTGGATTTGCCATTAGTTGATTGAATGACGGTCTTTGGATGAATTTGGGATGACTTAATTTGCAATGATCCAAATGTATTTTCAGTAGTTTTCTTAGTTTATTTGGCTGTTGCAGCTTTTTTTTCTTGTCTCTCTTCCATGTATATGTAAACTTTTTATATTGCAATAATTTATTCTGTAGGGCTTTGGCCCTCTAGTTTCCTCAACAAAAAAAAGTAATCCCAATGTGCATTACATATATTTTTCTCTTACTATTTAACTTATCACTTCGAATGTGACATTGTCGTCAGTTTACGTCCTTTATCATTTTGGAGAGAGCAGAGGAATAACTGATGATAATGTAAACCCACGGAACCTAAGCAACAGCAAGCAGTTCTTGCTTCGTGATTTTCGCAGCACAAGTGCATACTGTTTTTTTTCCGCCAAGACTACGGTAGCCTTTGGTTCCTAGAGACTAAACTAAAATGACTAAAGCAGTGACTAAATTTTTAGTCACCTCTGTTTGGTTTCTAGAGCTAAAAATGACTAAACTATATTAAATGATTTGGAAAAGGACGAAAATACCCCTTCATCCTGAGGGAAAAAATCTTGGAACACATCCTCCTGCCGCTCCACGGCGGATCTCGCGTGGCGAGGACCGAGGAGTCGACAAGGGGAAGACTGGGCTCGGCGTGCATCAGTGCCTGGAGACGAAGGAGAGCCTGGAGCCAGCCGGCCGGGTGCGGCGACGTGCGGAAGACGAGCGCTGGGTTGCGAGCGAGGCGAGCTGCCTATCATGAAATCCCGGAGGCGCGCGACGGAGACGGGTGGCCTGGCAAGCGTCGGCGGCGCGCGGATGAGCAGCGACGGCGGATGTTGAGCCGCGTGGTGGGTGGGGATCCTCGGGCGCAGATCTGCTCCGTTTATGTCCTGCGGTCGACGGGGAGGCGGGTGGGCGTGGGAGGTGGGACCGTTGGTGCCTTGCGGACGGTGGGGATCCGGGTCACAGTCGAGCGGCGGCGCGCGGCTTGTGACTGGGTGATGGTGCGATGGCGGACTGGCCGGCCAGCGGCGCCGGGAGCAGCAAGGTCCGGATAAGAGTTGCGGCCGGGGCATGGGAAGCGGCGGCGAAGGAGCAGCGTCCCAGCGCCGGAAGAAGTGCCGCGGCGGCGCGCCTGGGGTGGTGGCGGCTTCGCCGGCAAGCAGCATCGGGAGCCTAGCGCCGGAAGAAGTGCCGCGGCGGCGCGCCTGGGGTGGTGGCGGCTTCGTCGGCAAGCAGCATCGAGAGCCTAGCGTCGGAAGAAGTGCCGCCGCGGCGCGCCTGGGGTGGTGGCGGCTTCGCCGGCAAGCAGTATCGGGAGCCTGGCGGGCGTAGCGTCGGGAGCGGCGGAAGGACTAGCGCGACCTTTCACGAAGATGGGGGCAATCGGGGAAAGTTTTCCTTTTAGTCCCTTTTAGTTCCGAAAGGGTGTCTAAAGGGGCTAAAACATTTTAATCGTCTTTTAGTCTTAGCGTTTGGAACTTTAGCCATTTAACTGACTAATTTTAGTCACTTTGCATTTTAGTCCGAGGAACCAAACGCGCCCTACAAGTGCATAGTACAGTAACGCACAAATGAACTAGTATTTCTTTATACATATGTTTTGCAACACTGTCAGAAATCATTTCTGAAAATCCACAGTGCACTATTATTCACTGGATATATGCTCAACATTACAGAATACAATCATACATTGTATTGTTATATTAAGATCATAAAATACATGCGACATTAAAATCTTCTCTAAAATAGTTGCCATATTGTTCTTTATTGGCGCTTTCTTTTATGGCCCGTACTTCCTGGCTTCTGATCATCACAAGCTACAACCGATTGTACATACTTAGTATATGGTGGTATTCTTGATTTCCATGTTACCAACTCAAAATTCTCACTGGGTACTGACATAGATCCTGCAATTAAGTCTCCAAACATCATGTTAGGGAGTTTGCTTTCAGAAGACTTGTCCCTTTCGACTCGAGGAGGCATGAGGCGAAGAGAAACAGGGCAGGAAGAAGCAAATCTGGTGATATCTACTGGGTGTTCTTTTTCTATTATATCTTTTGGGTGTTCTCCATACATTGAGAAGTTATTCTCCACCATCCCCTTGAATCGTTCGAAAATGTGGAGCCAGAACTGGACACTGAGATTCGTTCGTAGCAAATCGGCGACTACATTTGCTGTGATGAGTGACCCTCCAAGTACTAATGCCAATTCGTTTGCTACTGATACTAGCTCTGGGTAAGCTTTCTGGTCTGTGTTTCCAAATGCTAGCATCTTGAAGAGATAGCTGTACTCTGCTTGTGATAAGCTATTTAGATAAACGGGCTTAACTGTTCCAAACCTAGCAAGATTGCAAAGTCTGCCCACGATTATCATTTTGCTTCCTCCACTCAGGTGTGCTAAAGAAGAATGGAACTTTATCCATTTCTCATCGTCAATATCTGAAACAAGTTCAATAACAATCAGAGTTCTCACATCGTTCTTGAATGTTGTAGTCTCCATATTCTGTATATTGTAGCCACGGATGTGAAAAATGGAAGAGAAAAGAGATTGGACCCTCTCATCACCGCACACATGGCTGATCAAGACTTTCTTCCCAACCCTGCAGCCACCAATGACTGGAAGCACCATTAGTGGAGCACCAGGATCAGCAGGTTGCAACAAGAAATTGATGACACGCTGTTTCTCAACATGACGACCGAACATGAAGTTGTCAGTGTATAGATTAGTATCATAGGGTCTTTGGCACAACCTTTCACATCCCATCAAGAGAATAACAAACTCGTTCATGTTTGCAACAGTGGCTTCAATTTTGTCTAGCAGACTTTGCAAACTGTCGCATACAGAAGTGTTTCTTCTAGTACCATCCATGGTTCGTGAACGCTTTAAACGAAATGACAATATTGAAAGGGTGGAAGAGTGCCTCACCTCCTCTTCTGTAATCAGGCCAAGAGATTTGTATTTCAAGCTGTCAAGGATATGGTACCCTTGGTACATGCTCTCCACAAGAAACTCCAGTTGCTTTAACATCGCAGAATTTGTTATGTGTCGCCCATCTGCCTCCTCAACAACAGCAATGATCCTCAACAAGAGTTGATTCAACCTCCGCAACCTGTCATCTTCACCTACGTCTGTGTACTTCCTAACAAGAAAACAAAGAACTCGATTGATTAGGTCACTCACAATTGCAGATATAGCTGCTTCCATCTTCACCTTATCACAATTCAATGGTGATAACCCAGCTTAGTCTTTCTTTTTGTGGATTTATTGCCTAGGATATGAGATGGTGTTGTATTTATAGCAAGTTGTTATGACATGCATGACGTTGCCACTATTGCAGGGGAAGCAGCCGCAGGCGGCGGCGACGTTGCTCCCCAGCAGGTGGCGGTGGCGTGGCATGCTCCCCGGCAGGTGGCGGTGGCGTAGCAGGCGGCCTTGACTTGACTGTGCGGAACGTTCACATCTGTTCATCAGTGACGTGGTCAGTAGCATGGCACTGGTCCAAATAGTTTTATTTAATTTCATGATTTTCAATGTGATTTTTCTCTCAAATAATAAGTTATTTTTCAAATCCGTTTAAACCAATGTATTCTTTACTATTAGCGCAACAAGATGAGACCTACATGCATAAGATTTTTAAGATAATTTAAAATTCAATTTTTTAATTTTTGAATTTGAATTCTTCTAGCATTGAAAATCAGTTGTTTCAATAGTTAAAACTAATTGTAGGTAAATCGACTATTTTAGTAGTAAAAATAATTGTTCCTGTTCAGTATGTCACTCTGCACTTGCTCCATCATAGAATTTGAAGTTTTAAATTTACTTTTTGAATTTTTTGATTTATTCAAATATTGAAAATCAATTGTTCCAATAGTAAATTTTAATTGTTCTGGCAATGATTATCGATTGTTTCAATAGTGAAAAATTCTTGTTCTAATACTTTCAAAAGTTATAATTTTTCAAACTTACTTTTTAATATATATTTAAATTGTTCTAGTAGCAAGTTAATTGTTCTAACAGATGAATATCAATTATTCCAACAATTAAGATTCATACTTCCAATACAGGAATATAAAACAATAAGTATATATATATTATATATTATTAGTAAATATATATCTAAAATATAATAATGAAATATTTACGTCTCATAGGCCTTCATGGTCACACTTCTTGTAAGCTACACATTGCAGCGGTCAACCTATAGGGACTCCCAATCCCATGCGTGGCATGTGTAACATCCAAGCTCATTTAGATTAGGTCCATGAACATGTGTGTGCATGGGAGGGTGGGAATTTAGTATCACCTTGCTAGTCTAATGAGAGGAAAGGCTAACATATAAGGCTAGGTTTTTCAACACCACCAACCTTGGGTAATCCTTTTACGTGTATTGAGGACAAAAGCGTAAATAGGTTGGTGGATGTGTTTGAGGTCCACTAGAAATGCACATCAGGTTCAATGAGACTTGGACCCTATGACGTTACAAGTGGTATCGAGCCGACCCTCGTAGACATAGTGTATGTGAATGCAAGAGGTCCGAACATATGGTGCATGACACGTGTAGACCTATACATTCGGCATGACTTGACTTATGTATCAGCACTAGACATGAATGTGTCTAAGAGAGGAACGTTTTTGATAGCTTGTCCAATGGTGGGTGTTGAAGTTGATAAGGACATCGGGTCCATTAAGTGTGGTGTCTGTAATATTTCAACATGTTGAGATTAGCAGGTCCACATTGGTCCATGTATATTAGGGTATCCGCAATAGCTACTAAGGATTTCTAGTGTCGACTTCGCTACTCGTGAAGACCGGTAATAACGTCGGTACTCAGTAATAGTAAGTGCCTATAGTTACAAGAATAAAAAAAGCGGGTTGGAGAGAGAATAGACAGGCAATGATTGAAATTTTTATTCTTTTGAATCTAAATGTAGCCCCATCTTACTACTTCAACATTGTGCAAAATAAGTACCGATTGATAACTTATTATCGAGGTGGATAGTAAGCATTGTTGTTGCTCTTAGTACCTGGCTAGTGAGGGGAATGACAACATATAAAATTAGGTTATTCAACATCATCAACCTTAGATTAATCCTTTTAAAATGAAACCCTGCACACATTGTTTCCTCACAACACACTGATTTGCGCACAACAAGGTAAAGAAAACAATTTTCTCGTGATTTGGGCGGTCAGTTACCGTTCAGTAAGAGCATCTCCAATGGTTCTCAATAATTATACTCCTAAAAGATTGGTTGTAGAGAGTAGCTATATTTATTGGGAGTAAAAAGAAGATATGACTCCAACAGTTTCCAATAATCGTTTCCTAAATAGTTTAAATATCCTTTCAGGAGTGAGAATTAGGTGGCTAAATGTAACAACCTCCAGGCTATGGGTTGTGAGTTGGTAGATTTAGCAATCTTATTTAGGGAACAGTTGAAGAATGATTTGTACTAACCACATCCTAAATTTTGATTTAGCAACCTCATTTAGGGAACGGTTAGAGATGCTCTAAGCTTTTAAATTATGTTTTGTCCATGTTTTCTGCACTTGCAGATGCATGTACAGATACTGCAACAATATCATATATGGAACACAGGCGATAGGATATATATATATATGGAAAGTCATATGATTTCTTTGGGAGAGTCGTGGTTTGATTTCTTTGGAATGATTGGAGGAATTGGTTTGAAATTCTGCAAGGAGATGGGAATGCTTATGCATTGTGCTAATGTTTATTTTGTTGTTCTTTCTTCTGCTTTTCTTGTACATAAACTTTGTTGTTTTTCTTTTAATAAATAAAGTATTGTAGGGCTTGCCCCTCCGGTTTTCATAAAAAAAACTTTTTGGAGGAATTGTATTCCTGTGGTTAAAATAGAGAGCGAAGTAGATAGGGCCGTTCCAATTTTCGACCGTGTGCAATGTGCGAACTTGCGGCCGCAAGGAGACAACGAGGAACAAAGCTTGTGCGGCCTGATTACTTTTTGCCTTTTACCGCATCCGCCTCATTTTTCCATGCACGTCACATCACAGCTGCTGGCGATGACGACGACTGAGATCGATCATCAGGCTTGTGCTGACGGAGGATGGAGAAAAGTTCAGACGACGACGAGATGCAAAGACTTTGTTCCGTTTACTTGACTGGATCTGGCTTCTTGACTGGAACTGGATCCATACTCCGTCGTCTTAATTGGAAATGTTCAATGGGGGCATGCTTTCAAACACCATTCTACACACACTCCTCTTCTTCTTCCCACACGAAAGAGGAAAATTTTCCCTCCTCAAAGGATCTTAGATTACTGCAAAGAGATCGAACAGATCATCGATCCGTCCATGGCGGCAATAAGGCAGGTATTAGCACCAGTGATGCTGTGCCTAGGGGCAGCCATGGCGGCAGCCGTTGGAGCATTGCCGCAGCAGCCAAGCAGCAACTGCCAGAGAAGTTGCGGCAACGTGTCCATTCCATACCCATTTGGCATCGGCCCCGACGACTCGCCCGACCACTGCTCTCTACCAGGTTTCAACCTGAGCTGCAGCGATAACACCACGGACCGGTCATGGAGGCCGTTCTACTTCGATGTGGAGGTGAGCAGCATCTCGTTGCAGCAAGCGCAGGCTCGGATGAGGATGGACATGTCCTACTCTTGCTACAACGCCTCCTCCGGCAGCAGGGCTGGCAACGACTGGGGGCTGAACCTGGCAGATTCGCCCTACCGGTTTTCAGACACCGGCAACAAATTCACGGTGGTCGGGTGTGGGATCCTGTCCTACATCGGAGACGTGGACAAGGAGGGCCAGCTCATGAGCGGGTGCGTGTCCTCGTGCCCGCGCGGCGGCGATCTGAGCAGCCTGGCAGACGGCTCGTGCTCGGGGGTTGGCTGCTGCCAGACAGCCATACCCAAGGGCCTGCAGTTCTACCGAGTCTCGTTCGACGAGAACCACTTCAACAACAACCGCAGCTTCAGCCGCTGCAGCTTTGCAGCACTGATCGAGTCATCTAGCTTCACCTTCTCTGCCAACTACACCACCACTACGACGGCATTCAATCAGACGTACGGTGGACAGCCCCGATACTAGTGGACTGGGCTATCGGGGGCAATGATACGTGTGAGATAGCTCAGAAGAAGACCGAGTCGTACGCATGTGTCAGCACAAACAGCCAGTGCTTCAATTCGTCCAACGGACCGGGCTACATCTGCAACTGCACCAGCGGGTTCAAAGGCAACCCCTACCTTATCGATGGATGCCGAGGTAACAAATTAATCAGCCTATATCTTACAGGTTCCAATCAATGATCAGTTTCACATGAACAGATGATAATAACTGAGAGAGATGCCCAATGCTCGTGCCAATATGGTACCCAAGCTAGCTAGTCGTAGTAGTATATAGTACTCCCTCCTTTACTAAATTGTTGTCACCATTGACTTTTTTACGTGACGTTTGATCATTCGTCTTATTCAAAAAATTTCTTCAAATACAAAAAGTAATATGCTACATTTCAAGTTTCTTTAGTGATAAAATATATTCTAACAAAATATATGACATTTGTTAAACTTTATTTGAATAAGACAAATGGTCAAACTTAACAAAAAAAAATCAACGGCGACAACAATTTAGTAAGGGAGTAGTATAATTTTAGCACATGGTAGCAACAAAATTCCTTTGAAAGTCTACTGAATTAAAATTTCTATCGCTAAAGATGGCAAAGTTTTCAATATTCTACTACTGTTATATAGGGGGTAACAAATGGCCCCACGGGAGGACAAGCAGCGTCATCGCCTCAACCGAACGTGCAACGTCATACGGGCGTGCGTCGGGTGGCGATAGTGGCGGTGTCGAGCATCCTGTCCACACCGGCGACTGCCTCCCTCCCTCCCCTGTTCCCACCCCCAAACACCCTCCTCCACCTGTTTTCTACCTCTGCTGCCAATCCCCATCGTTATACATTAAAGGAGAAAGCTCAAATTACTGCCTTTAAATATAACCAAAGTTTGGATAACCCACTAAACTATTGTTTGGTTCAGTTTATCCACCAAAACAGTTTATTTAGTTCAATTCACTCCTTAATTGAACTTATCTTTTTCTTTCTCCATGCACAAGTGGAGTATTAAGTTAAAATTTTATAGGGTGGTAGTTGGTATCACATTGCATGTCCAAAATTATATTTTTAAATTTTTTCCCATTATTTTTCATACATTTCTTATTACCATATCAATATACTATTAAATTTCATTCTCTATCAAAATAATGATAAAAAAATCATGATGCATTTTTCTAACATGTGTTACAATGTGTTCTAGCAACCTATAAAATTTTACCTTAAGACTCCACTTACATACGAAGAAACAATAAAATAAATTATGTTAGGGGGTAAATGAACCAAATTGCACTATCTTAGGGTTAAACTAAACCAATAAATAGTTCAGGAGGTTATCCAGACTTTAGCTATATTTTGCGGGAGTAAAATGGACTTTATCCTACATTAAAGATAATGCCGCTTGAAATTATTTGACTCATCACTCGTTTTTGCCATTTTCAACATTGCAGATATTAATGAATGCACCGAGCTGCCAACCTACCCTTGCGCTGTAAAGGGAAGTTGCAAGAATACTATCGGCGCATTTGAATGTGTTTGCCCCAAAAAATATCGGAAAGGAAATGCCACAATTGGGACATGTGAGAAAGACCAATCATTTCCCCTTCAGGTCACAATTCCTATAGGTTACTATCCCTACATTTTTCCTCCTTCAATCAACTTACGATTTTTTCTTATTGGAATAAAATTAAGTGTAAATGGCAAGAGACATAATGAGACAGGCATGATTTTTAAAAAATAATAATTACAACTGATGCTTTTGTTAAGGGATCTAGCTGTGGATCACTTTCTAAATTGTTGCTTTGGCGTTCTAACGAGTTACATATACGTTGGATTCGTAGGAATTTTTGCCTGTGCTTTGGTTGGTCTTTTACTTTTTCTTGGTAAAGAATGGATCAAGCACAAAAGACAAATAACAAGGGAAGAATACATACGGAAGATGAATGAATGTTTTCAGCAGAACGGAGGCCAATTGCTAATAGATATGATGAAAGTAGAGAGCAGCTTTTCATTTAAGTTGTATAACCGTGAAGAAATTGAGTTAGCTACGAATAATTTCGACAACAGCTCAATCATCGGAGAAGGTGGTCAGGGAACTGTTTACAGAGGGGAGAACCTGGCTGGAGAAAACAATCTTGTTGCAATCAAGATCTGCAAGGGATTTGACGAGAGTAGGAGAATGGAATTTGGTAAGGAGCTGCTTATACTTTCTCGAGTAAAGCATGAAAACATTGTCCTGCTTCTTGGTTGCAGTTTGCATTTTGAAGCTCCAGTCCTCGTGTACGAATATGTGCCCAATAAAACACTATACTATCTAATCCACACACAGGATGATGCATCCATCAGAACACTGCAGATCCGACTTAAGATTGCAGCTGAGGTTGCTGCAGCTCTTGCATACTTACATTCACTTAGCCACCCAATCTTTCATGGAGATGTTAAGACCGTCAACATTCTTCTAGCGCATGACCTCTCAGCAAAAGTTTCTGATTTTGGATGCTCGATGATCAGATCTGCAAATGAAGAAATTCAAGTAGTGAAGGGGACAATGGGCTATTTAGATCCAGAATACCTATTGAACTTTGAACTTACTGATAAGAGCGATGTTTATAGTTTTGGTGTTGTTCTTTTGGAGCTTTTGACACGCAGGACTGCACTCTCCAAGACAAAGGAGAGCCTTGTATCCGTGTTCAATGAAGCTGTGACGGAGGGCAAGGTTACGGAGCTGGTAGATACAGAGATAGCCAACCAAGGAAGCATGGATGTAATACTTCAAGTGGCTGCAATGGCAAGTCGATGCTTGGTCATGACTGGTCAACATAGGCCAATGATGAGCCAGGTAGCCGAGGAACTGCAGCGATTGGCAGGTCCGGGAGCATTTCCTGGTGTTGGCCAACTCATGCTGCAGGGACGGTCATCTAACAATACATCGGATTACTATACTAGTGAAGAAATCACAGATTACTACAACCTTCAGAAGAAAGCCCCGATGAGCATAGAGTTTGCAAGATGAAATTAGCACGCAAGAGTAATTATTGTCGACACCTTGCCATGACGTGCATCTTTGTGTACATATATTGATGATTTAATATCTCAGATTGGTGAAATACACTCCTCTGATGTGCCAAGTTATACAGTACAATTGTTGAATGTTGTAATGATAAAATAGTGAACTAGAGAAGGGAAGTGGGTGCGCCTGTGCACAACTGCACAAGCGGTAATAATGGTTCTTCTGACTATAATTAGTAATTAATATGTTTGCAAATTTTACTAATTCCAGTCGGGTCCAAAATTTCTGAAACAAATCAAACGACATAAAAGTGGCTCCAAAATTTAAATGTTCTAGATCTTAGCTCGATTTCACGCTTTTTAGAAAATAAAAGCACACTATAAGTTAGTTAAACTAGAATTGAAGAAAACATGAACTTTTGAATAAATAAAATAAACCTTTCCTAGGTGTATGTTTTGTCTATTTTCATTTCTTGATTTTTTTAACCTTGATATCCTTAAATAATCAAATTGTTCCTTCTCTTTCGTTCTCCTTGGGCCAAAACCCAGTTCTTTTTTGTCGGCCCAATTCCTTTTTTTGTCTTTCTTTTCCCATTAGGCCACATCTCTCTCTCTCTCTCTCTCTCTCTGGCTCTCTCTCTCTGCCATCCTTGAGTTGGGTCATAATGTGGGCTCGGATGGGCCGGGCAGGGGTGGGCGGAGGATGTCCTCATGTTGACACGTGTCGGACTCTTCTGATAGGACCCGATCTAAAGGCTTCACCCGGTCTACCGACCCCTATTGTGCCTACCTACACAACGTCACGTGTTGGCACTTCGCGCCACCCTAACCCCCAACCGCCGCGCCTTTATAGTTGGAAGAATGTTGGGATGAGATGTTGGCTAAATTTGAGTTAAAGAAAACTTAAGAAAAGTCTTTTTTAGGTCAAATGAAGCTCCTTTATAATTGGAAGAAAACATCAGACTTTGGCAAGAATTGATGGAGGTAAAATAAACTTCATCATTTTAAAAGACATGTCCCCAGACCCAGTATAGCCCAATCCAAGACTAATGAGTTAAATAAAACTTAAGAAAAGTTTTTTAGGTCAAATGAAGCTCGTTTATAACTGGAAGAAAACATCAGACTTTGGCAAGAATTGATGGAGGTAAAATAAACTTCTTCATCATTTTAAAAGACAGGTCCCCAGACCCAGTACAGCCCAATCCAAGACTAATCACAAGCGGCCATCAAAGCCCAGTTGAGGAGAGGAATACGCCGGCCTGGCCCAACGAAAGGGACGCAACCTTGAACCCTAGCCGGCATCTATTAACCACGCCGCCACAAGGGTCGCCGGCGGTGACTCCCTCCCGATGGCTGCCCTGGCCCCGGGCTCCGGCGTGGTGGCCGACGACTCGGAGGAATACTCCCTTGAGGCCACCGTGGTCCGCTTCGACCCGCCGCTCCCTCTTCTCCGCGCGCCCGTCCCATCCTCCCGCGCCCCCGGCGGCGAGGGCCCTGTCCTCGCGTTCCGCGACGCCGCGAGCTGGAAAGCGGCATGGGAGGCCGCCGAGGCCAGCCTCGTCACCCAGTGCGAGGTAACTCCCTGCTCCCTGCCTCTACTGTGCGCTCGGTGTCAAAGCGATGAATTTGACGGCGCCTGATTGCATTGCGGAGTTCTTGCGTGGTTTAGAAATGTGGCCTCGCGGGCAGCTTACAGATTGGTTCAGCTTGTTTGCTGTAGATTGTTTCAAATTCTGTATGCCTGCTTTGTTACATTGATGCCAGAGGCCTAAACTCTGCAGGCCTTCTCTGTGACTGTGATTGTGGTAGTGTTTGTGCAGCTAGCCGAGTGGCCTTGCGCTAGTTATGCGAGGCGGTAAGTTAAGCAAGCAGATGCAGACATCGCAGAGAGCAAACCAGCTCCTGGCTACTGGAGATCAGTATTTGTGGTTGACAATGCTCCTACATTCTTACATGTTCCACGTCTGATTTATCCTTGTGAAGTTGTGGAATGGCAGTTGCCAGTTAAGTTATCAGTAAGATTAGTCTGCTTAATCTTGTACCAGTGGACTGCTGTACGTTCCTTAATGTTGTTCCTCCTTGCAGCATTTGCACAATGTAGTTATCAGCTTATCATAGCTGTTTGAACTAGCATTCTTTTAGCCTTCTACACATTGTGAAAATTGATTTATTCTGACAGTGGTGGACATGTGAACGTAGAAATGAAGCATCTGTAAAGTTCAGAAGCTTACCTCTGACCTAAGAATACATGATGCACACAATACAATTATACTTTTTTAATCGGATGAGTCATGTTTTCTCTTGTTTCTTTTAACTTGCTCGGCTATTTAGGAAACTTATGTTTGCTTCGCCTGCCTTTCTTAAGCCAAAAAAAAACATTAATTCTCTTCTTTTATGTGTCTTAATGTTATTGATCATTAGTTCATCCAAAGTATTTTCTTTTTTCCTTCTCCATTTCATTTCTAGGAGAAACTTGATTATCAATGCAGCTGGCCGAGTTGGCTGGCTCTAGTTCTGCCAGTCAATAAGTAAAACAGCTGCACATAGTAAAGAGGGCAAACCAGCTCATGGCTGCTTAACTTTAGCAGCTGTGGTTGACATTGCTCCACAGTGCCCTCCAGTTCGGTTGTAGATTACAGGTAATGAGTTGGTGATTTGGTATGCAAGATACGTTTCAAGTCTGAGTGAGATTGAGAATTTGTAATTGGCACATAGGACATGGCAAGAATAACTCTATTTAAAAAGCAGTCTCTGATTTAATGGTAGTTCCTTATGATATTAGAGCAACAACAGAAAATTTCTCAGTCCCAAGCAAGTTCTTGTGATAGGTAAAAAATATTCATATTCTCTAGCAAACATAATATTTCAAATTTCCAGTTCAATCTTGCTTATCAGGTAGTATATTACTGTAATATATTCAAGTAAGCATTGCATGGTTTTAAGAAGATCTGTACACACTGAATGGTCCAATAATATGTTGAAGTAAAGCAATGCATTTTCTCTTGTTCACCTTCCTTCATTTTAAAGCAAAAAACTTAATTCTATTATATGTCTAAAAATATCATCAATCATTTGTTTCATCAAAAATCTTTTTCTCATTTTTTTCTTTCATGCCTAAAAGGGCTCATTTTTTTCTTTCATTGCAGCTGGCCGAGTTGGCTGGCTCTAGTTCTGTCAGTCGATAAGTAGAACAGCTGCATACATTGAACAGAGCAAACCAGCTCATGGCTGCTTAGCTTTAGCAGTTGTGGTTGACATTGCTCCATAGTAACCTCCTTGAATTCCTATCCAGTTCTGTTGTAAGTAACAACACTGGTACGAAGTTGATCATTCGGTATGTAATCTGTGTTTCAAGGCTGACCGAGAATTCGTGGTTGATCCATAGGGACATGGGAAGAATATTACTCTTGTGTAAAAGCAGTGTATCTGATTTGATAATGCTTGTGATACCAGACTTTGTGAAACTTCATATCGAATATTGCATCATTTTTGTAAGATCTGTGTATGATAAACGATTCATTTAAGTTGTCTCCGATATAGTTATGATGCCTCGTAACACATAAAAATGCTCATTACAAGTATCTACATTATATACATTTCCTATAGTAGAACTAAACCTGAATTAATAGATAATTTGTGTTTCATAAGTTCATGCATGCTTTCTTTAGCTAGTGTGTTGTTCTTGCTTCTGTTCCATAAGACTACTTCTTTTCCCCTTAGAATGCAATAAACAGGATGTTGATGCACACTTTGCAGGCTGGTGCCCGGTCAGGTTGTTCCATCACTGCATCACGCAAGTGCAAGCCCCCATGGTGGAAAGGCTTGTTTGGAGGTCCACCGACAGATTATCAAGAAAGAGAGAGATGTGAGGAGCGAGAGATGGCTGCTTGTCTCGAGGCTGCGAAGGAGGCCTGCAGCAAGTTCGCAAAGGAAAAATGCATTGCACCATTCCGAGATGCAAGGATTGCTTCGGAGGGTTTACTAGAAAATTCAGATTTAATTGTTTGGGATTCCGGCAAAATATCATCAACGCCATTGTCTGTTCTGAACAATCAGCACCCAATCAATGGTGTGACCAACTACAAGGGAGGTGACTTGCTAGATAGCTTAGTATCGAATGACAGTGATAAGGCTGGATGATAACTCCAGAGATTGTTGTTACTGTGGGGACATCATGTTGGAATCCGCAAAGAGGTCATCAGTGAGGTCTGAGGGTGGTGGTAGTTTGTTACTGAAGCTAGTTCAGTGTTCATTGTTCGTAGCTTATATGAACAATAAACTTCTTTTGATTGGCTCCGAAGATGAAAGGCTGGTGGTGTGAGTGCTGAGAGCAAGAGGGCATACACTGAGTGGAAGCCAACAATAACAGGGTACTTGTGATTGTTTTGCTGCGTCAGCATCATGGCCAGGCAGCACAAAATGCACAATGCATTTTGGTGCGTCAGTTGCTGAAGAATACTTGTAATTACTTCTTTTTGTAGAATTTTGCACGGGAGGGAAGTGCAGTGTCCTGGACATGTACATTCTACATTTCTTCATTAATTTTGGAGGAGCCTGTAATTCGATGTGAATATAGATTCTTGCTGCTTGTGGATGGAGAAACTCCATGCTCTAAGCTGTACTGCCAAAGCCATGTACATTTCTTCTCCAAAGACCAGTGGTGTACTATGTTGCCACGGTAAAAATCGTGTAAAAGTGTTCCCCAATCTGAATGATTCCTTCTATTTAATATCCCTCCTGTGCCTTTCTGCCAATGTTAGTAGTACATGGTTCTTTCATATTCTGCATTTATAAACAGAGATGGATGAAAATGCTATTGGCGGTACCTTGAGCTAACTTGTTACAAATGCAAGTGCCTGTTGAACGCTGAACACCTGCAGATACTGCTGGTCTCGTCACTTCATCTCTTCAGCCTGTTGTGAATGTCCCTACCCCTGTCGATGGACGTCGATGGAAGAAACAACCGTTTTATCTGAACATGGATGGACACGATTGGAATTGCACATGTGCGCCGGAGGGTGGTGCGACATGAGATCGTCAGTGCGAGCGGCGATGCAGGGAATCCCAGGCCTGATCTGCAGTTGGGATGCCCCCCAAGGTGCCAACACCAGCGCAAGTACACAGCAGTGCATGCCCCCGTATGCATCTCTGGTTTAGTTGGTCGATCGCAATTTCGCATCAAACGAAACCGTATCGATAATGAAATACTAGGAGTGTTTGCCATCAAAATGCAAAATAAAGAGATTTGATCTGACAACAAACTACTGCTATATCTATATCATGGCTATACTCTGTTCTCTGTTTTTTCTTTCTTTTGGAAAAGAAGGCTCTGTTCCCACTTTAAAGCATAACCCTAAACCCTAAACCCTACTAAATAGTGTTTCTTGTCTGTCTTCTTATGCTGCAGTGCCAGGCATGGACGACATGGCCGCCGTACCTCTCCCGCGTGCCACCTCGTTCTTGCCACGGATAATCTCCACCGTCTTCTTTCTGCGCCCGCGCATTCTCCTGCACACACATTTTGAGACGCCCCTCTCTTTCTCTGATCTCGCCCATCCTCTCCTCCGGCAGCGGCGCCATTGATGGGCGTGCCGGTGCGGCTTCGTTCGCTGTGCAATACAGCACCACCTGCAAAAATGGAGAGAGAGGGGATGGGATGCTCAAAGGAGGGGGGCCCACTGGGTCCGCTCGTCGGCGAGTCTCGTGCGTCCGTGTGCCCCAGTCAAAGGCCGGCTCGGGTCCCCGTGCCGACCCTGCAGCGGATGCAGCCTTGGCCTGTCCCTTCCGTAGGATCGATCCAGCAGCAACCAACAGGATTGTAAAAGTAATTACTGCTCCAGATAACAGTGTGTGCACACACGACCCATGCACGTTACAGTGCTTAGCACAAAGAAATTTATAGAAGTATATGTCGTTTTGCTGCTAGGTTTACCCAGATTCCGCCAGGAAATTTCCTACGACGATGTCACAAGTAAACAAAGCAACATGTGTTCCTGTAACCTTAATTACCAGCCTTGATACTGACGAAGCGTGAGCGTATTAGTATTACCATGGGGTGGGCTTCGATCGATGACGGCGTGTTTTGGAGTGATTACCCCAAAGTCCATTGTTGCAGGATGCTTTGGAGCAGCGCGTGGCAGACCAAGGCACGAGGATCTAAACAATCAGGGAGCCTGCTCGTCTAGCAAAACAACAAGTCTTGTAGGGTTTGCACTCCCTAGGACCTAGTACTCCAGCTCCAGCACAGTACTACTGTCCGTGCCCCATTGCTAATGAGGTGCTTTGTCCATTCATCGAAACGGTAGAATCTTGCACACATTCGTTGTCAAATGACACACGGAGACATACATGCATGGTCCCAAATTTATGTCACCCTAAGACTATCCGCACCGTGCTCCTGAAAGCCATACTTCAGTACCGGTGTAGCGTAAAAATCGCTGCACCGGAATACTGGGAAGCATAGTTCAAACTTCCGGACGACCTCCCACACGCTAGATTTGGAGCCTGTACCGGACGTCCTGGAGGCGTCGACGTGGCGTGGGCCCACCCGCTGCGGCGCCATCCCAACCACCACGAAGCTGCGGTGCTCGGCCGGCGAAGGAAGAACGCGGAGATGGGCCTCGGAGGCGGCGCCGCGCTCGCGGTGGAGGCAAGATCCGGCGGCGGCGGTGCGTGAGGAGGCTCGCGGCGGGGCGTTCCTTGGGAGGAGGATCGAGTCGGCGCGGAGGGCGTGGTGGATGGAGCGGGGGCCGCGGGCACGGGCACGGGGAGCCGCGGCCGGCCGTGGCCCGGATTCGGGCCTTCGCCGCCGGATCTAGGCCGCGGCCGCCGGGACCTCCATTGCCGGCGTGGTGGCGATGGGTCGGGGCTGCGCGCGGGGAGGTGGGGCGAGCTCGCCGCGGCGGCGCGCGGGGAGGCGGGGGAGGTAGGAGGCGCGCGGGAGGCGCTCGGCGGCGGACGGGATCCGGCCCGGCGGCGACGGTGCGCGCGGGGAGAGGCGGCGGGAAGACCGAAAATTGCCCGGGAGAGAGAGAGAGAGAGGGAGGGAGAGATCGCCATGGTCGCGAAGGGTGGAGGGAGGAGGAGGGCGACGGAGGGTGGAGGGAGGAGGAGGGCGGCGGCGGCCTGCGCGCCGGAGGGCCTTCGGGAGAGAGAAGCAGGAAGGAGAGAGGAGGGAGAGGTAGCGGCAGGAGAGGGAGAGGGGAGGGAGAGAAAAAGGGGAAAGAAAAAGGAAGGAAAAAGAAAAAAGGAGAAAGAAGAAAAAAAAAGAAAGGAGAAAGGAGAAAAAGTGAAAAAAAAATAAAGGAGAAAGGAGAAAAGTGAAAAAAGAAAAGAAAGAGGAGAGATGAAAGGAGATGTTAGTTGAAGTTGGTTGAATAAAATATTAGTTAGTTGATATAGAGGATGGATATAGAGTATGAATGAGTGCAAGAAAGCTGGATATAAAGGAGCGAATCTTGCTGACTGAGATGGAATATTCCTTTTAGAGGATGCATTTAGAGAACGACGAGTGCAGATAGTCTAACAAAGAGAAAAGTTTTGAGTTCTCAAGGCTTATTACTGAACTTCATCCTTCAACTATGGTCTCAACTATCGTCTCAAGCTCAATCTCATCATTTAACGTCTAAAAGATCCAATTTAATCTTTGAACTTTAGTTTCATCCACAATCTGATGTGGATGTCCACATGGCATGACATGACATGCCACTTTAGTTCTGAGATGAATTCTAAATTTTGAATTCTCTCAACGTGTTACTTTATTTTCAAATTTATTTGATCAATTGTGCTATAATTGATTTAACAAAAAGATCCATCGTATATACATTTTTTGTAGTTTTAGAGTTTTTGATTCAACAATCTGAATGTATTGTGTCAACACAATGTTTGAACACGTATTTTATATTTATAACTTGTTTTATTAGCACAACCCCTCATATAATAAATACATCCAAGTATTATGTTAAAAACAAACATAATGGTTCAAAGAAATTTTAAAATAGGGTTACGAGTTTAGAGAAAAATCAATTTAAAATTTGAAATTCAACTCAGAGCTGAGGTGGCATGCCACATGGACATCCGTGTCAGACCAGGGATGAAATTGTTCTAACCAATCAAAGTTCAGAAATTAAATTGGACCTTTTGAAAGTGGAAGACGAAATTGAGCTTTGGATGATATATGAGGGACGAAGCCATTTCTCAACCATTACTCTGATTGTAAAAGAAGGTCTTCAAAGTATTGATGCTGTCAGGATGTTGAAAGTGTAACAAAAAAAATAGAATACCGGATTTGTCCAAGCTGTAAAACTGGTGAAAATTTGGTCCAAGCTAGTAGTATTTGATGGTGTTGCTCGTTGTCAGATGAGTTATGTACAATCGTACAGTACAAGTACGAGACCATTACTCATGTTTGGCTTCGTCCCAACCAATGAGGACTTTTGGTTCCTCAACCGACAGGTGAGGAAGGGGTAGTTCGGGACCTTTTCATTTTCTAATTTTTGCAGTTTTCTGAAGTTGTTTAAGCTTTTGATGTCCTCACGATGTTTTTTTTAAAAAAAATCAGAATACCGGATACTGCCAAGGGGCAAGAGTTTTGATGTCTGAAATATGTATGGGTCAGTACTGAATCTATACCAACCTCTTCATATTCGCATCCGTTTTAAACATCTCATACAACAACCAAATCTGTTCACAAATCATGCGGAGAAACGAACCTCTCCTGATCGTTCGAGGTTGCTAAGCTAGTAGTAGTTGAGGAGGTTGCCACTGCTGACGACGTTGCCATTACTGCAGGGGAAGCAGCCGCAGGCAGCGGCGACGTCGCTCCCCGGCAGGTGGCGGTGGTGGCTGGCGGCCTTGAGCCGCCGGACGCTGTCTGCGGCTCGCCGGAGCTGCTGCAGGTGCTGCGTCTGTGCGGTGGCGCGCCACTCCTCCGCGCGCCGGTGCACCGTGCTCATTCGCCGCATCAGCTTCTCCTCCAGGTTCGACCGCATCTTCTGGATCTTCACCTGACGGGCACAACAAAGCAATTGTCACCAATTTTGACTGAAAACTAATTCAGATCACAACTTTGACCAAAAACCTATGCAGTACTATGACTGGGGCATTGTAGCATGGAGGGAAACATTTCAAAGTTTGAATTTGTGTCTGTACTGGGACACAAAAATTAGCATTGGTAGTAGTAGAATAGCACCACAAAACATCATAATATCACCACGAGCACATGGTCTGATCTTACATTATGGTTATAATTAAGAGGATATGCTATCCGTCGGCGCTCTCGGATCGAAGTCCTTCACATGGCTTTGAGAATGGTAACACGAACCAGGAATTACAAGGCCAGTGAAAGATTAGTTTACTGATGAATTGTGTTTGTTAAAAGGAAAGGGAGCGGCATAGAAAGCAATGAACAACAATCATGGTTTCCACCGGTCCAAACAAAGTGGATTAGGCAAGGGACACATGAATGTACTGCTGGCAGACAAGTGTTTGGTGTTGGAGGTGTAGAGGTGAACAATGAAACATAGCATGACCCGACAGTATTTTGATCCCAGGCTTCTAGTTGTTTTTTTTTTAATATCCCAAACTTCTTGTATTTGTAATTGTAAGGGTGTGTTCGTTTCCAGGTATATAATTTTTAGAGGGGTCAAATCAAAGAGAATTTTATCATTTTGGAGTACTAAATAAAGTCTAATCTCGAAACTAATTGCAGACCCCCTATCTAATTCACGAGACGAATCCAACGAGGGTAATTATGATGTTATTAGAAGATGTTTACTGTAGCATCACTGTAGCAAAACATAGATTAATTAGGATCATTAGATTCGTCTCGCAAATTAGAGGGGGTCGTGACATAGGTTTTGTCATTAAATTAATAAAAGTACTACTAAATAGTAAGATTCTCTTTGATGTGATGGGTATAATTTTTAGAGGACAGGAAACGAACAGGACCTAATTCTGATAATTATTGAGGTAAGGAAAATTCCCCGTTTGTCTTTGTCAGTAAGTCTGAATCACATGGTTTCAGAAGAATGGTCCCAAACTGTACTGGCAGATTGGCCATTATGAGCTCACAATCCAATGTGTGAAGTGTGAATTGGATGCAATATAAAAATATGCTTTTGAAATTGATATGCACAATCAAAATTTCAAACTTTGCTCTGTTTTCATGCGAACTGGCAGCAGTATAAAAATATGTTTGAAATAGATATGCACATCTTGAGTATGGAGGACAAGAACAGATTTAGACCATATATGAAAGGCAGAAATCCACTGAATGTTGCAGGTATGATGAATATCAAATTTTGCCCATGTCTTGCAAAAAAGTGGTGAAAGTTTCAGTCATACATTCATACCTCCAGCTTCCGTGATTGTGCTTCAGCCTTGGCACTCTCCAGGTTAATCCAAGCCTGAATCTTTGCTTCTTCCCTCTGGTACCTAGCTCATCAAATGGACCACCAAAAAAGCACAGCAACATCAATCACACGTCATAATTTCACGAACAATCCTTTTTCCAATAAAGAAAATGTAGTGCAAAATGCATTGTGCACACACCTAATGCAGCTTTTGGCCCTGTCATCGTCCTCCCATCGGCAGTCCCCGCCGCCGCCGCGTCTATCGCACTGTAACCCGGCGCCAGCGCTGGCGCTGGCGGCGCTCGCCTCGAAGTGCCGGAGGCTCTTGGACACCTCCTCTTCCTCCTCCTCCTTGGAGCTCCAGTTCACGAGCATAGCATCGAACCGCGCGCCCAGGTCCAGCTTGGCGAGGTGGCAGTCGGCCAGCTCCGAGATGTCCATCCCGCCGCCACCGCCGGCGTACGGCACCAGCGGGCCCGACCGGTCCGCCGGCGTGTTGTGCCGCGCTGGCGACGTGCTCTTGATCGGCGTGTGGCACCTCGTCGTCGTGGAGCTTCCCAGCGGCGTCATCTCGGTGCCCGCGTCCTTCCGTTGGTCCGCCGCCGCCGCCGCGCCGCCCTTCGTCGCCGGCAGCTCGCAGTACGAGCTCTGGAACACGAAGCTCTCCTTGGACGGCTCCTCGTTGTCAGTGAACTTGTCTGCAACAGAAAGCATCATCTCGCGAGCTCAGCATTCGTGAATGAACAAATTCAGAAGGGATTTTTTTAAAAAAATTGAAGAACATTGAATCCTGCGAGGCGAATAAAAATCTCACCTTTGAGGAACACTTCCGCCGGCGGCGTGTACAGCGAGAGCGCATGTGCATCCGCGAGCGCATCCACGGACCTCCGCACCATCACCGGCGCCCTCCTTTCCTCTTCGCCGGCGGCGGCGCCTCGCTGGCCCATCCCGCCGCTCCGCTGCCTGGAGAAGGCGGCCTTGCCATGGCCGCCGGCGTGGTGATGCTCGGAATCCGACGAATTCCGCAGCCACTTCTCGGCGTCCTCCCACTTGGACGGCACCGACCTCCTCGGCGCGACGAGCTGGCCGTGGTGCGCGGGGCTCGTGAAGAACTGCAACGGCCGGCCCGGCGTCGCCGGGACGACCTGCTGGTGGTGGTCGGCGCGCCGCCGCTGCGCCGAGGCGGCGGACGAAGACGACGAGGAGGTGGAGGAGGCGTCGTGGTGGCGGCCGTGGCCGTTGCTGCTGCTGCTCCTGGCCATGGTCGCCATGGGCACGGACGGGCGCACGAACTCGGAGGTGTCCTTGAGATTCAGGCTGCAGAGCGAGTCACTGAATGTGGGTCCGTTTCCGAACGATTTCCTGCCTCCTCTTTCTCCTTCAGATGCTGTACCAGCTCCTACTCCATGGAACGAGTTCTGCAACGAATCAATGGGGGCAAGATAAAATGTGTGTGAAAAGGATTTGAGGAGAAGAACATGAAGAAACAGCTCTGTAGCTGGTCTTGCTCGATGAAGAACAGAACAATGGTGAATGGAGTGTGTCACGTACTCTTCTTGTAGAGGGCAAGGTTGAAGAAGGCTTCAGGTAAGGGTAAGAGGACTTGAGCTCCATGGCAGTAGAAGTGTTTGTACCCCCAGATGTGAGCTCAAGCCCACAAATGACTGAGCTTTACTTGCTTCAGCTGATAAGTGCCTCCTCTTTGAGTGTGAAGCACACAATAGGGTAGGTCTTGTTTACACTTAATCCAGCTTATGCGGGCTTGTGGTCTATGATCAGGAGGTCCCTGCTCTGAATCCTACTAAATGATGGTTAGCCATCGGTAATAATACCCTCGCACACTACCCTACAAACACCAGCAGTAAAATACCGGAGGTCCCTGGTCTGCATTTTGCTGTTGCAGAAGAGAAGGATCCTATGAGCAATAGGATGTGCTCTGAGTATTATAAAATGTCATCGATAAAAATTTAGACTTTTTTTAAGTGCCATGTTGTCTTGTACCATTGACCACTTTGAATGTTCACTGCAAGTCAGTTTACACAAAAAATCTTTTGACGCTCTCATCAGGGGCTCCTGCAGGCTGATTCATGCCGAGTGCTGTTCTGGCAGGTCGCTTGCATCATTTGCCCTTGCTGAATGCTGACCTATGTTACTGTTGCGTGTTGCTTGGGTAGGATCGTCAGTCCGGCCGCTCAACTTGGAGCCTCTTGCCCTTGAATTCGACAGTGAAAAGTTCTGAAGCTGTTGGGCAAAGGCGCCATCATTTCTGTACCATATGAAAAGAGATCACAAAAAAGGTTTGGTTAAGGATGGTGGCACATTGTCATTTTCAGTGATTCGTACACTTAAATGACCCTCGCCATCGTCAGGCACAGTCCCAAACCAGTGGATGGAGTTTTAGTGCTAGTAGTAAGATATCGACAGTATTTCAGTGTTGTCTGAATCGTTTAAATTGACTTGCTTATTTTCAGTTGACAGACTCCAACGGTTTATTTCTGCCATTATTTCCATCAGAGTCAAGGTAATCCAAATTTCTGAGACGATGCTGCATCAAGTAGTAATCCAAATTTCATTGTTCTCGCTGCCTCCTCTGCCCGTGTGCGGGAAGGCAAAAACGTTCAAACAACAGTTGTTGCTCTGCCTCTGATGGTAATCCTGCAGTTTGATACGAGCATTTACCTCGACACTGGACCAGCGCGTTCTGAATCACTGGTGAAGCTTCCGTGTCGCCGCTTGGTGTGAGGATGCAGTAAAGTTGCATTCACCATTACAGCGCTGTTAACGCATCAACGAGTGACAGAACGCTACTGAATGATCCTCCGGTACGCATTTTGGTCTCCGGTTCCTGCCCTCTGGACATTGCCAGCCTGCCTGCGTTGGTAAACCCGGATGATGGCGGAATTACAATTCAGGAATGACTTGGGAACGGCAGAAAACAAGGGTTCGTAACTGGGTTTTCCATGTGGAAACCATATGGTTGACATCTCTTTCTGAAGGATCAGGAAAAGGGACCGTTTTCAGACATTGGCCCGGGAAACATTCAGAAGACATGGGCAGGAACACGGATCACATCTAAACTCTAAACTGACTTTTTTGTTAATCTTCGAGAGAAGGTTGGATTGGAGGATTGGAGCAGGGTCACAGCCGCAGGCATGCATTGCTTAGCGGGCACTTGCATTGCCTGGTCCCCTGCCGGCTTCGGCGCCTTCAGTAATTCAGTTTCGTCAGAGCAAAGCAAAGCCGTAGTTGAGGGTCGACGAGCTTCTCGATCCCGTTTTGGGCACGACCTGCTCTTCTTGGTACCGCGAAAGGGGATTAGGGAGGGAGATTTTTTTTCTCAACTGGCTTGGCACGTTACGGTTTACGTTTTTTTTTGGGACTACTTTGCTGCGGTCCATTTGAATGCTTACGGTAGCTGCTAACTTCGGGAGGGCTGGAATTATGCACATCGTGAGCGTGCACTCCAGAAGGTGCAATTATCATGTCGCCAATTATCGATCAGACACTTTCCGTGTTCGGAATTCCAAGGCGGTCAACAACGATCTCTCGCCGGTAACCCGCTACCAACACACACGTGAGAAAACCGAAACTGCAGGATTAGAAGTTCACATGTGGGCTGGCCCATCACTGCTCCAAGTTCCCAAACCCGCATCCGGGGTGGAGGAAAAGTAGGCCCATTTCGTCCTTAAGAGGAAGAAGCCCGTTTACCTATGGTATCTGACGGGTATTCGGTCCACGAGAAATTAGCTGCCCATTTAGCTAGCCGAGGCAGTTGCGGAGAGTACTCCTTGCTAGTCAGTCCACGAGAAATTAGCTGCCCATTCGGCCCACGGAGACATCTTTCCCGGCCCAATCTGCCGCCGCGTACTTCTTCTTTTGCTAAAGGCCCGACATGCTTGCTGTCCTTTGGTTTGTCGATCAACACTGGCACTGGATAAGGCTCAGGTTGAACTCCAGTTACTGATTAATGTACTATTTTGCTTCATTGTTTGTTTCAATGGAATGCAATGCATTCTGAAAAACTTCAGGGAAGAGACAATACTGAAAAGCACGGGGATAATGACCATTTAACCGAATAATTAACTATAATGGAATCAAACCCTGGAGATTGTTGTGTTAGTGTCTGCCTTGTCTGAATTTTTTGAAATGTGGATAAGGTACAGCGTAACCGGGGATTTAGTCTAGTGGTAAGATATTCGCTTAGGGAGCGAAAGGTCCCGAGTTCAATTCTCGGAATCCCCAACCCCAAATCCTTTTGGCATTTTGATGGTCATGTATGATGCTCAGGGTTTCAGATAATGTGGACAACGCAATCTGAGCCACATTCAGCTGGTCCTATGAAGATAAGGCACAGACCTTAACTCCACAAGGCACTGAATCTGTAGTGATTGAACACAGGTGGATGACGTATTCAGTCAGTGACTCAGTGCTGTTATGTTGAACCTGCTGCTGATCCCCGATGGTGGCACTGAGCAGAGCACTGTCAGCTCAGCGCTGGAGTTAAAATCGTTTGCGTTTACAGTGCTTTACTGTCCCGTTTGAATTCTACAACTGGTTAGCAGCCCAAGGCCCAAATATCAGTTACCTAGCCCATCGGATCGAAAGCAGCGGCCTCTGAGGCCCCACGTAGCAGAGCCCAGTCCAGCAGCAACCACCGTTCGCAACGGGAAGTGTGGCGGCGCGCCGCCGGCAATGGCGGCAGCTTTGCATCGGCCGGTTCCTTCGAGGCTGTGGCGGCGGCGCGCGACGGTGGAGGGCGGATGCGCACGGCGCCGTCGTACTGAAGAGGCCGTCCACCTGCAGCGAGCCTCCACTGCGGGCTTGCGGCAGGGAGGGTGTGATTGGTCCGTAATGGCCGGCCTGCGCCTCTCGCCGACGGTTTGGTCGAAGGGCTTGCTGCTTCAGTCTTGCAGAAGCACAGCGGCAGCTTCATCAGTTTGTTTCGTGGTACGCCCTGCTGCGTCTTTCTTATGGTTCTTCAATCAAGTGCTCTTGTTAATAAATATAGACCTTTCTATAAGGAAAATAATCACACTTCTAGCAACTACAGATTTGAATCGAGGTCCTCTAAATCGAAATAAAAAAGGGGAAACATCTTTCATTTTTTTTATAAACCGTGCACCGTCTGCCCTGACTTTTTCCATGCTCAAACTAATGGATATTAGGATTATAGATGCATCCTGATGCGTGGAAGGATTGACCAATATTAAGGATGCATTTGTCTTTGCGGCGGGTTACATTACTCTTGTTTGACATAACCCTTTACAATGTTTACACTCCAGTGTTTGATTGTCTATTAGTAGAAACAGTGATACAGCATAGGGTGTTTTATGCAACAAATATTATTGTTGTTAAACTAATGAAAAATACACAGGTGATAAAATAGGATGCATCAAGCGCTGAGTGAAAGAATGTTAAACTAAAACATGAATAGCGAAGAGGCTGCTATGTTTTTCCTAACAGCAGCACACATGGAGTCTGACGCTATGCATGATATCTTCACTGATGAAACTATATTCATAGTTAAAGAAAACTTTCAATTGTCACCTGAATGAATAAGAAGGTCATGCTTTCCTTTGTGTCCTGTGAATATTCTATTTCATGTATTCCATAGAAAATATGTTTGCTCTATCGGGTTCTTGATACCTCAATTTTCATTGTCACAACTATACCGTAATTGTTAGTTCCATCATATTATTCATGTTCCTGACCATTGTTTCATCCCCAGACGGTGTGCTTATGAAGGCGTCATCACTGATGGAGAATAAGGTACGCCAACATTTCTTTTGTCTCGTTGTAGTTCTTCGTCGCCATGATGGTGAGCTAGTGAGAGTTAGTTTTCTGGCGACATCTATCTACATGTCGGTTGTATTTGTGTTCTCCCACAACAAATCCGGTGAAGGAGATGATGATGCGGTCAACGACGATAAGTTCATCATGTTTGCGTGTGGAGGTTTAGCAGTTTAACCTTCTTCTTTTTTTCCAAAAGAGATGGGAATGAGGATGATGGTGATGGATTGTGAGATGACCATATTCGTTCAGATCGGAGTTTTTATATGTCGCATATCCATTTGGGATGTTGATCCTAGATGGTGGAATTTATGACTCTTTTTCTTGTCTTTCATAAATGGTGTTGGAATATTTTGGATTGGTTTTGTAATTAAGGGATGTAATCTACTTTAAAATCAATGAATTTTCCTTTTGGCAAAAAGAAAACTCTGCACTTTGATAGTTGTTGACCTTTCCTACAAAGATTATTGTAGGAAACAGTCTGGCTCGTATGTCCACATATAAAAAGAATGAACTAGCCATAAAGCATTGAATTGAAAACCTTTTCCGAATGTAGGTCCAATTCCAAGACTAGGTAAGAGATTTATGGGTCCTATTAGTTTGTATGCAAATAGGTACTGTAGTAGTAAGTTGGTGATAGGTAAATTTTGATCCTGGCTTCACTACTAGCGCAGTTTTTTTCTTGATTGGACTACTAGCGCAGTTGTTGTACCTGATGACCTGACACTCAGACAACACACTTCGATTCGCCATGAGCATGAAATGTACAATAGACCAATATTTTATTTTGCCTCGAACATCGCGGAAACATTTAAGGTATGTTGCCGCTCGCGTAGCCGAAATCGGGCGGCATGCCGGCCATGACCTTCTGCACGGCGGGCCTGGCCAGAATCGCGTCCCACCACGCCTTGACGTTGGGGAACGCGTCGACCACGCCGGCGTACTCGGTGGCCATGAAGTAGCGCATGAACCCGAAGTGGCAGAGGTCCGCGGCGGTGACGCCGTCGCCGGCGAGGTACCTGCTGGCCTTCAGCCTCGCCTCGTACACCTCGAGCACCTTCCGGAGCTTGGCCAGGCTCTCGTCCACGACGCCCTTGTCCCGCTCCCGGCCCACGTACGGCCCGATGATGCAGTGCCGGATGATGGGCCACAGCGTGGGCTCCACGTGGTGGGCCTCCACCTCCAGCCACTGGTCCACCAGCGCCGAGCCGGCGAGGTCGCCGTCGCGGAGGAGCTCCGGCTTGTACTTGCGGAGGACGTACCGCGCGATGGCGCGTGACTCTGGAAAACGTGGTGTGGCACCATCATCAGTAATATTATTGATTGTTGTTCCCCGTTGAGATTGACAATTATATATTCGACTATATTAATTATCAACAGGTGTCGAGAGAGGGATCATGAGGCAGCTTACGGTAGATCGTCAGATCACCATCCTCCAGTACCGGAATTTCGCCGAACGGCTACACAATTGCAAACTATAGTCAGGACAACTTGCTGTCAACAAACAGGAAAACTAAATCTCGGCCAATTGTTGCCACGCCCAAATAGCTAGGCAACAACCGTACCATATAGCAGATGTACCTACATTTCTGGCGAGGTGTTGTGGCTGGCGGTGATCGCCGCCGCACCTGCTCATCGGGACGATCTCGTACTCAGCGCCGGCCTCTTCCAGGCACACCAGCGCCCGGGCCATCCACGGCGACACGGCCCACCCGTACACCTTCATCGGCGCCATTGATGTCCTGCACTTGCTCTCGCTTTGGTTGCCGCTACTTCTCTTATAGCTCTCTGCTCGAATGGCTGTAAAATATTATATTGCCATGGTGGTGGATTAGGAAAGACGGAGGCGGCTTTCCCTAATGAATTGGTTTCAGAGGTGACATCTGACACAAAAGCAAGTGCAGGCTTCATCCGCCTCCTCGTCATTGCTTGCGTGCGCAAGCGCATGCAACCAAAGAAGCAGGGGAAGCGTTGACCTCTTGGTCAAATTCGACATTGGAAGTTGTCGCGAAGGTGGGTTCCATGTGAAAGTGAAACCACCAAGGACTCGAGTTCGAGTCGTGGAGTATTCAACCCTCAATATGCTGAGCCATTCTGCACCACGCGCACAAAAAAATAAATAAATTACGTAGGATATAGAATTTTGCATTTAATTATAGCAACTTTGGTTCCTGAGCCTACTTGTTCGTGAAAGAGCGACTGATAAGAATGAGCCGTTAGTTATTCAGTTTCGACAGAGCAAAGCAAATCCGTAGTTGACGGTCCACGTGCTTCCATATCGCGTTTTGGGCACGCAGCTGTTCTTCTTCCCACCATGAAAGGGTTTGTTGAGATAATTTTTTTCCTTAACTAGTTTGATTAGGAAAGGAGCACAGAAGATGGATACATCAACACCGTCGTAACCACTGCATCGCTACTGCGAGTGACTGTTCAAGTGGGCTGGCCAAGCCCACCACTACAAAGGCCGAAGCCCGTCTGCTTTTTTCATACGGAAGAAGCCCGTGCCCGAAACAGTTGGATCTCCTGTCGGCCCATCTGGAGTTGCAATTCGGTCTACTAGCAATTGTGTGGGCATTTGGCCCATTTGATAATTCTCTCAGCCGAAGTATATTCCTCAGCTAACGGCCAACATTTTGCAGTCTCTGGTCTAGACTGGTCGACAGACGGTGGATAAGGCGCAGGTTGAGCTTCTCAGATACTGTTAAATATGTCATTTTTTTCCCAAATGGAATTCAGTGCACCGGAAAATCTTCAAGGAAGAAACCCTACTGAAAACACGGGTATGATGGCCATCTAACCAAAGGAACTTACATGCAAGTGAAACCCTGATGATTGTCGTGTTCAATGTGTTTTTCTCGTCTGAATTTTTTGAAGTGTGCCTAAGGTACAATGCAACTGGGGATTTAGTCTAGTGGTAAGATATTCGCTTAGGGAGCGAAAGGTCCCGAGTTCAATTCTCGGAATCCCCAACCCCAAATCCTTTTTGCATTTTCATGCTAGGTGCAAATGGTCATGGATGATGCTTGGGGCCTCAGATAAGTGGGCAAGGCAATCTGAGCCGCATTCAGCTGGCCCTGAAGATAAGGCACCGGACCACACAAGCCACTGGACAGTCTGGACCTGCACACCGTTACAACACATTTTCAAGGGGGATGACGTATATTCAGCCCTGGAAGTGGCTCTGCTCTGCTCTTGGGTAAAAATTGTTTGCGTTAACAGTGGTTTACTATACCGTTTTGCCGTCCCGTTTGAATTCTACGACCAAACTATAGTAGTTAGCAGCCCAAGGCCCAAATGCTAGTCATCTAGCCCAGCCCAGCTAATCGAAAGCAGTAGCCTATGAGGCCCACATAGCAGAGCCCAGTCTAGCAGCAACCGCCGCTCGCAATCGCAACGGGAAAGTGGCAACGCGCCTCGTATTGCCCGGAGCCTTGGCGTGGGCGGCGGCGGCGGCGGAGGATGGAGAGCGTTCACCAGCGCTATCTAATTGAAGTAGTCATCCCCCCTGCACAGGATCTCCATTGCGGCAGGGAGCGCCTGGTTGGTCCGTAATGGCCGGCCACCGCGTCTCGCCGAGGGTTTGCTCGGAGGGCTTGCAGCTCCCGTCTCGGAGCAGCACAGATGCGGCTTCATCAGCTTGTTTGGTGGTACGCCCTGCTGCTTCTTTCCGATGTTTTTTCAATCCAAGTGCTCTCAATTGTGAATAGCGATATTTTTTTCCTCTAGAAAAAAAATCAGACTTTTGGTGACTACAGATTACTTACATGCTTCGCGAATATCAGGTTTCAGGAAAATCGCTTTGACAGACCCTTTTCTTTTCTTTCTGATTTGGGCTAAATATGTAGATTTGAATAGAGATCGGCCAAACCAAAATAAAAAAAGGAACAATCTTTCATTTTTTATACACCATGTACCAGGTGAGAGTCTTGATGAATGAGCTGCCCTTTTTCATGATTAAATTAATTTATGAAAGGATCATAGATTCATAGATGCATCCTGTGAAGAATTCATTTGGCATTGAAGCGGATTGCAGTACTCTTTGTTTGACAGAACCACTTTACCATGTTTACACTTCAGTGTTTGATTGCTTATTAGTCGAAACAGTGCTACAGCATAGGATACAAAATATAGCTTGTATAGTTGTATCGAGTGCTGGGTGAAAGATCATGTAAAGTTAAAACATACACAGTGAAAATGCTGCTCTGTTTTCCATAACAGCACAATACACCTGAAGTCTGACAGCAAGCTTGAAATCTTCTCTGATGGAATTATTCATATAAATAGTTAAATAAAATTCCTCATAATCCACCTGAATGAATTAGAAATTTGTGCTTTTTGTTTTATTCCCTGTGGTGTTCTATTTCATCCATTCTTAGAAATCTATCCTCTGTACAAAGATGACTGTATCTTGTTCTTCCTCTCTCAATTTCATGCTTATCTCTGCTCCATTATTGTTAAGTTCGTCCATATTCTTCATGTTCCTGACTTTATGGTTATATTTATGTTTTATCGAACCACAATTTCAATTTCCAGTAGCAAATAGTAGTGACTTAGGGAAATTTATTCAGCTCCAAATGTTACATAATGCATTGCACTGTAATAATACAATTCAATGAGTAGGAAAACATAAAGGCTCTTCACAAAACTGAATCAAAACTATCACAACAAAAACAATATAAAAATTCACAGCATCAAGTAAAAATGAAACAAAACTCCTACATGACACATTGACATATTCTCAGAACATGCTTGCAGTCTTGTTGCAGGATTCTGGCAGCATGGTGCCACACATGTCCTTCAAGTCAATTTTGCAGTGCTCTGGGACTATCCCCTCAACCTTGAGTCCTGGACTTCACTCTCGTTGGTGAATTTGGATGGTCCTCCATGTTTCAACATCTAGGTCCTCTGCTGCAACGTTCGTAGGCACGACCTCCTCAATTTCTGGCACATCACCTATAGTCTGGTGATTTATCGTATCTGTACCAGTATTATTGATGTCATTATTATTTGTATCACCACTTGCCTGAAAATCTGTAGAAGCATTGTTTTCAGAAAAATCATCCTCTGGCCACAGCTTACTCTTTTCAATGCCACAATGCCAAAGCAAGGCCCAAATGATGGTTATGAATTCCCCTCCAGACTCAAGGCACTTCTTGTGTGCCTCTGCATTCCATGTGGGTGAAATGTGTATAATTAACTCAGTCCATACGTCTGCTAGGATCTCCCAGCAGCCTTCTTCTCCCTCATCTAATAGTTGTTTACCTAGCATTGCACCTTGTTTGACAACTTCTTCTCCCATTATCACACTGTCAGGATATTCAAGCGCTCTATATGCTTCTAAATTCAATTTGTTGTACTTGCTCTCTAATGAATCACAATATCTTAGAATCTCGTCACGGGCCCTTTTCACAGTTTCTTGGAACACCATCTGGGGCACAAGGAAACTATCAGGAATCAGGTCAGGCTTTGAAACAAGTAGATATGCACAGTACCGTGATAAGCTATTTGCCACTATATATCTTTCCTTGAGCTTTCCAAATAACTTCTTCTCATTCAACTTGGATGAGAAGCAATTTCTGAAGCTTGACAAGAGGTAGCACATAAAACTAGAGTTGCTGGAGTGGATGCCATTGACTTTCTTCTCATCACCCTTTTCATCCACATTGATAAGATATGGTTTGGATGAGCAGCAACCTGCGAAGCACGACAAGATGGAGTGCAGAAAGCCAGGGTTACTTAAATCTACGCTACATTTCTTAGCAAGCTCCATCTCACAGAAGCTGGTTGCAATGTGCCACACCAGAATGACTTGAGAGCTTGTCTGCAGTTGCAAGTATGCCCAGCCATATCGCTGCAATCTATCACCGGAGAGTAGAGTCTTGATGGACCCAGGCAAAGAAAGTCTGTTGGCGTTGGCTGTTGGTTCCTCAGAGATGGCAAGCTCCACTATAACATGGAGCTTCTCTAGGATGTATGATCTGACAGAATCTGGCACAGCAATGGCATCGCCAAGCTTTGCCCCATCCTCCTTCTTTGGAACCATTCCTGTAGTTACCATGTGAAACCAGTTCCAAATTTTTGGTTTGTCATCATATGACTGCACGAAGACATACTGGTCAAGGAGCCCATGCCATCTCTTAGCAGTGATTTTAGATGAGAAAAAGGATAGTATTGTATTCTCCATACAACGATTCATAAAGTGGTCTCCCTCCCACTTTGCATACATGCACACAAGGAGTAATCTTGTCCAGTCTGAGAGTAAGTAAGTGACCATCTCCCAAATCTCTTTGAAAATAATGAAGAACATGAAAACCCATGTAATGATGATGTCAACATTGACCCCCTGCACTAAATGGGCAAGCTCACCATCTGGGGGCTTATAGACCTTACGGATGTCAATGGAAAGCCAGAGGACAACACCGATGGTCACCACCGACTGAAGAAGACTGAAGTTGAGCGAATAGAGTCCAGACCAGAACACCATAGGATAGCGGGTGTTGAAATAGTCATTGACATAGGCCATATGCAGCTCCATGATCCTGAAAGCACGCTTGGTGTCCTGCTCCTTGATGATTTTCGTCTTGATCAGTTTTCGATTGATGAGATACATGTCTTTTGGCAGCATTACATCTTCAAGCCTGCACCTGAGCAACCTGGACATGGCAAATGCCAATGATAGATCCTTTTGGTCATTCCCTTGAGTTTTGTCAATTAACTTGTTGGGACCATCAGTAAGCCTGCACCTGAGGAGTCTGGATAGGCCAAAGGCCACAGAGTTCTTTTTGTCCTTCCGCTGATTGCTATCCCCTGACCTATCGTGGTCTGTATCTGCCTTTAGAAGGTGCCCTGGGCATCTCCAGATCTTGTCTAGAGTGACCAGTGAGGAGTGAGGCATACTTATCCCTTCATTTGGTCCCTCGTCACCATCTATATTGTTGCTTTGGAAGGAGTTTGAGCTAGGATCGATATTCAGGACATACCGAGGTTTCTGTATTTTCACTCTTTCTCCATAGACCAAGTATTTGTAGCCTTCCATTGTACTTGGGTTGCAGCCTCCTGGTTTCCATTTTCCAGGGTCATGATCTGCCCGCATGTGCTCAGAAACAAGCTCTGAACTCTCACCATGCCATACAGATTTGGATGCCATATTGTGCGACCAAAGTCTGTACCAGCTCCTCAGTATCTGCAGAGCCCAAAGTGTCCAGAGTGGGCGCTTGAACCTGGATCCACGCATCCAATTCAAGAAAGCTGTCCCCAAAAGTTTAATTACATTTCTCCACTCTGTGAACCTTCTCCCACCACGGTCGGGAACACCATAACCAGAGATAAAGTCGATGTTGTGACGGAAGATGACAAGCACCAGGGCCCAGACTGGGAACAACTGATTCTTGAAAGGTGCCGTTTGCATGGCCCCCAAAAGGTATATGACAATGGAGTCAGAGACTGAATCAAAGAGGCTAAAGATGGCTTTCATTACAGAGCTATGGATATGGCGACGAAAGATATCCATGATGAACATTGCAAGGAACAGCAACGTGACAAAAACCACCAGCAACTCAATACGGAACAGGATAAATTTAGTTTTGTTCAGCATGATGAACAGGGATGACACCAGATCACGAATATCACCAAGCCCCATCATTTTCCTGGCTGTAGTTCCTGCATGGTGAAGTTGTTTCTTAACTAATTTAGAGAATATCATTGTTGAAGCAAAATTGTCAAGTTCACTGTATCAACATGTAACCAGGAGCTACATCTATTTGAGGCATGTTGTAACCATGTCGAAGGACATAAGACTTCATTTGGTTGTTAGACAAAACAAATATCGAAGTACTGCAAGCATATACTCTTAGGCTTCAGCTGCACTTTCAAGATTTTTTTGCCATCCACTTGGCTAGATATTAGTGCCATCTATCAAGGTTTGAGAAATGGTACATTTTTCATGATTCCTTACCTAATTACAACAAAACTTATTTTCTGCAGTTTGTGGCCTATAATAGACACATGGATGGCTCCAGCGCGAATCTCGTTTCTGCTTCCACTTGTATCTGAGAACTGAAACTCGCTACTTTCTAGGTTTATTTTGAATATGAGGTATCTATCAGTTACTCTCGTTGAAATAAACCAAGTACACTAATCATGCGACGTAAGTTCTCAAGAGCTGAACTTTATTTTTGCATAATAACTATAGTAAAAAGCGAGCGATTTATACCTGAAACTCGATCAGTAGCTGCTCAAGTGCGATGGCTTGAACCAGGGGGCTGTATTCATTCCTGAGCGCGCGGTCCCCTTATTTGGAGAGACAATGGATGGGACGGATAATCAGTGGTAGTTAGCACCTTTGTATGTCATGAACTATGTACTACTGCGTGATAACCATTCTCACTCATTCATTGGTCGTCTTCATATGTCTTTCTTTTCCCGCACGATGAACACATTATTAATATCCTTCAGATCTTGACTGACTTTGGATGACAGATGGGTAGTTCATAAGATTATCTTCCCCACTTGCCCAGAGTTATTAGTGTGTTTGTGTATGGATCTCATGTCAACTCCTGTGTGCGTTAGTAGCAATAAGTTTTAGAGCCCGATTGTAAGAACCTAGAAATAATAGATCTTTGCGTAGCCAGGTCCTAAGAAGTAGGCAAGTCAGAGCTTCCGTAAGCTCTTGACGTTTATGGTGATTTTTTAGTGCATATTATTTTATGCTTGTCAGGTGTCCCTTATGTCATGTGCATTCTGGCTTTGTCGTGTGGCAAGGTGCAACACGATAAAAATATGTACTTAGTAAAAATAGTTTGGGGTCCTCCAGGCCCAAGCCCTCAATTAGGGCCTCTACACCGAGCCTACCACATGATAGGGTTAGGGCAGGCCCATGTTTGGCCGACCCATAATTGAGCGGTCCACAGGCCATGTGACATGGATGCGGCCCATAGTCCACAGGCCATGTGACATGGATGCGGCCCACAAGCAGTAGAGCAGGGAGGCCCATGTTCATAACATCGAGAGATGCTAGCATGCCCGAGCTTTTAAGCTAGGCTAGCTTGGGTTTGGCCACCAACGTGGTACTAAAAGGCGGGACAACACTTTGCCATGTGCCCTGGCGGGGGCACACGACAAAGCCGCCCACGTACAACGCTCCCGTCACCCGCGCTATTAGCCGCTGCCCTGCGCCATTGCGGGTGGGTGCCAGGTGGCACACTTTGCCGTGTTCCCACAAGCTGGCACACGACAAAGAGATCCAGTGCCGTGTGCCAGGGCTTTGCCATGTGTGCCCTAGCTAGCACACGGTGAAGATTTTGTTTGCCATGTGTCAGCTTGCGGGCACACGCCAAAGAGTTTCCGCGTTGTGTGTGCCCTGGCTGGCACACGACAATGGGAGCTGTTTGCCGCGTGCCCGATATATGGCACACGGCAAAAATGGAGGCACACAACAACCATGTGCTCTCCGTTAGTGTTTGTACAAACTTGTGTTCAAATTATTTTTGATAACTTTTGACCGGTGATGGAGGGAGGCAACACGTGCGGTGGGATTGTACCAGTGAGGAAGAGAAGCTGCTGGTATTATTTTGTTGCCGGGACTGCTTTTCCGGGGCATTAAGCGTCGCCATTGATCGTGACGAACAAGGACCATCTCCAATACAATACTGATGATGAAGCTATGAAGAGTCTCGACCCCTTCTTTTTATCCCTAGCAGGCTAGCAATCCGTTTAATAGAGAATAAGATATTTATAATGCGTAGGACGATGTATTGCACTGAGCTCTTGGTTGGTATATAGAGTACAAGATTTGAGCGCCAACACGACTGCTCCATACATATGAAATTAGCTTACAAATATACTCTAACCTTCTGGACTTCTAGGTAAATCCCTCTTGTTGAACACTTATTGCATAGTATTGCTGAAGCTCTGAAAGGTGAATGATCGAGTTCGATGGTCAGCTCATTGGTTCAACGATCTCTAGTTCCTCCCGGTCCAGGAATGTGTGACCGTGGGCGACGCTGCCGAGGAATCCGGCGTGAGACAGCAACGCCCAGAGGTGTGTCACCAGCTCTCGTCTCCCGGCGAGGTGCGCCCTGTGCTTACTTGCTCTTGTTGACGCCGCCAGGTATAGCAGGAACCTCGTCCAGAAGTGCGACAGGAGCATCCACAGGCATGTCCAGTCGTTGCGGAATTCACCCATGAGATTCTCGGCAAGCCACGCACCCTGCCATGTCAAGGAGTCAGAGATGTCCTGATTGCCCTTACCCTCCCAGACAAAATCCATGAGGCGGGAGTACGCATGTTTCATAGATCTCGATCTGGACCAGAGCATGGATCGGATGATACCATCTGATGTGACACGGCTGATTTCCCAGCGCACCTCCTGGAAGACCTTAGTGGCAACAAGGCCATTGTCAGGCACCAGTGCCTGCGTTACCAGGTGCATGCAGTAGTTGGATAGGCTGGCTGCACTTATGTAGTGCTCCCACCACTTGTCTGTGTCTCCTACGGCCGGTTTCTTGATGAATGGCCTCGGCCGCAGACCAAATGGCCTGAGCCTATGGGCTTCCTCTTTCTCCAAAGCAAGTTTTACCTCGCAGAGGCAGGTGGCGATGTGCCACACAAGTATTTTATGCGTGTCTGCCTCAAAATCTAGAGCCCAATTGAACTGCGGTGGAATGTAGAAATCCAACCTCACCAGCTCCATCTCCAGCTTCTTCTTCAGTTCCGTGTCCTGCGTCGTCTCTAGTTCCTCCAGCTTCGTGCCTACCTCCTTTAATGAATCGAAGATATATTTCTTCGTGCAATCCTCCAGCTTGATGCTTGTAGGGAATTTGCTTCCGAGGTGCATGAGATTACCAATATTCGCCCGACGAGTTGAAATCAGAAGGTTGTGCTGACGGATCCTCTCGTCCCATGTGCCTCTGCTCATGAGACATAGCACCACTCGCATCACCATCTCCACCAGCCAATGACTCATGCACTGATACTTGACATAGCTGCACAATATCAGGACTTTTGTCCACTGAGAGAAGATATACATGTAGACCTCAGCAAGTTCCTTGACGACAATGAGGAAAATGATGACACGAGTGATGAACACCCCATGAGTTATGCTATTGCGGTCCGCTTGATCCATCCTCTCAGGTATGTAGCGAACAGGTACTGCGATATACCCGGTAGCTGCAACAAGCAACAGTGATAGTATCATGTTAATGATGGGGAACCCATTGGCGAACATGGCCGCATGCTTGCTGTAGATCAAGTCTTGGAGGAAGGATAACTCGATGCCTGCAACTCGGAACGCCCTCTCGCTGTCCTGTAGAATGTACTTGAAGACAAGCCTCCTGATCTTGTATCTTGGCGTCACCAGCTTAGCCTCGTGGATAGGGAGATCATAAAATCGGCGGCGCAGCAGCTTGTACAGGGCGAATGAGAGGCACACATCCTTCAATTTATCAGGACGGCAGGTGGCAAATGCAAGGAACCCATTTTTCCAAAAAAATCTCAAAAATGAGAGGGGCCCCATGCTGCTGGGCCGGGGCACCTCATTCAGCTGATTAGACTGGCATACCATACCACCCAGCAGTTTGCTCTTACCGGACTGAAAACCCCATATCTTGTCTACTGTGATAAGCTTGTCACAATATTTGGGATCAAATCGAACAACTCGCCTTCTTCTCTGTGGATGTCCCTGTTGATCTTGTACAGGATAAGTGGGGCCATGGCCCTCTTGGACATCCTTAAGCAGCTGGTCTTCACCAGAGATCACATACTTGTACACTTCCATGTTGATATTGGCATCAGCAGAGAGTTGTGAGCTGCTGAGCTCGTGCTTATGCTCGTAGCTCATGTAGTCTGCCACGAATCTGTTGCTTTCTTGATTGATTCTATCTGCCTTATCGGATGAGGAGAAGAAGGAAATGATGCGAGAAGCATTCAGGGCCCAGATCGTCCAAAGGGGGATCCTGAGGAGGAAGAAGGTCTGAACACGGAGGAGATTGGCTGTCCAAAAGGAAGACATGAGGTCCAGCAGTGGGATCTGCTTGGACCTGCTGTATGGGCGTCCAATCTTGACACTGTACTGCAGGGTGACAAGCAGCACCGCCCATACCTGGAAGTAGTCATTCGCCCTAATCCCGGACAGTTGCATCAGCCCAATGGTATAGTGCACCATGGAATAGTTGAGCATCTCGATGGTGACGATGATGCGCGTCATGGATCTATTCGCCTCCCATGGCCCGAAGAAGTCAAGAAGGAATCTGACCACCAGAAGTAGCGTTGTAAGCACCACCCAAAGCTCCACACTCGCCATGCGAGTCACTTGATCTCTCAAAAATAGCATCCCCATGGCTGAAAGGACTCTGCGTGAAGTCACGAGGAGCAGCAGGAGGCCTGCAACTATGAATGGGACAAACATCGCAAGAAACCTCCGAAGCCACCCTATCAGGTGGCGCATGTGAGCTAGCACTGAACAATCAACCTCCCAGAATGCCATGGGGATTCCGAAAGTCTGATAGGCACAAAAGGGGAGGTCGGAGTTGAGAACAGAGGTGAGGACAGAAGATCAAGTGAGTGGAACGCTTTGTGTGCGAATTACAGTTTGGGGTACTGCAGTGGCACTTGCGTTTCTTTGGCGCTGATGTGCTCACTCAGCACGTATTAGAGACGTTATTATATAATAGAAAAACTGCGAGGACAGGGAGAGAGGCTAAGGATAATACTACAGATACTCCATGCCAGCTAGCTACATGCTGTTTAATATCGCGTGGAGTAACATGGGTTACTTCCCCGATACTTATATGGCGTGGAGTAACATGGGTTACTTCTGCTTAGATTTCAAAAATAATTTCTGTCTTGTGCTAAATGTCACAACTCACAACTTGAATTGCCATCTGAACTTTCTTGAGGAGTTTTCTGTTCCAAAAATAACGATCGTTATTTTTTTCCGACTATAATAATGATCATTAGTTGGACGATAGCTTAGTAATCATATTAAAAAATAATTAATTTCATTCATTTATACCATTAGACAAGTTTGTTTCCAAATGATGAGGAACCGAACCGGAATAGAATTGAATCACAAACCCTATAATAATAATAATAATAATAATAATAATAATAATAATAATCATGAACATAAAATAGATTACAAATTTAGTTATAATAATAATAATTAATAAATGAATAATACATTGTTGTTTGACGATATTACCCTCACTAATGTTTATTACCTTTGATGGTCTAAATTAAAGAATGAAAAATGTTGAGGTTGGTGAGCTGTCTCAAAGTCAGACTGAGCAAGGAGATCTATGGGTTATATAAATTGCTGGCGTCTAATGGAGCCATATGGCTGAGACTTGGGGGATTGGGTGGATCCACATCCGGAAAACATTAAAACTGGACTTGGGTTAGTCTTGTTTCTTTTTGTGTGTCTGGAGATGCGAGCCAGACTGATTTCTCTTGGCCAATTTCTTTTTACACAATAAATTAGAAAGTGGTCAACAGCTGTGAACAACTGAACATCCACAGCTGAATATGGCATCTATACAGAAGAGAAAAAAATATTACTCCACGATAAGCCTCAGGAAACCCAGCATGTTACTCGACTTCGTAGTTTTACGGTTGCAAGTACAAAAGTGTGCGATAATATCACGGCAACAGCTAGTGGGCAATAAAAATTTGATCTCTCTCCAGCCTAAGTAAAACCACATAATGTCAATAATATAAACAACACTCATCATCTTATTTATGTTGATGTTACGGCCATTGGCTATGCTCAAATATTAGATTTGCAAGATGGAAGTTTTGTGCTACTTATATGAAAGTACTAACAGTATTGTCATGTGAAATATTGCTTCTGCTATATATCAATCAACAATCCCATTCAAACTACCTAGACAGAAACAGTTTAATAATTGAGTCTATTTACTGCCCAGCACCGTTGTTATACATTACTTAAGTATTGCATTTGAATTACCTGGTAGATAAACTCCAAATCGAACTGACCACCCAAGTTTTGGTCCACTTCAGCTCAATACAGATTTCAGTTTTTTTCTGGATCTGAGGCTAAATCTGAATCCATGGATGGGATATAATTAAGGCTTAAAAGATGTTCAGTGACTGAATCATAAGAGCTATGCAAAATTACACTTTAAAATTGAAATATATTTTTTGTTAGCATGCAATGTGAAGATAGATAGGAAACTAATGCAAAAAAACGAGTATGGGTCATTTGTTTGGTTCATGGCTCAATGGGATAGATAGGAAACTAATGCTCAAAATTTTGGCTGGGGCCATTTTGATATGTTGGGCACTTTGGCTGAGCAGAAATGACTTGGTTTTTTAACAATACACGAGTTGTTACTTCTATGCTAGTGTTGTTCAGAGGGACTCATTGGATCTGTCTCTGGGCGTTGCTGCAGAAGGAAGTGGACAGACCTCATACCGAATGGAGGTGTCGTGTGCTTGAAACAACAGTCATGGACTTGTTCGCTCGGCATGGTTGGCCATTTAGTGCTAGGATTGCTTTTATTTAAATAATGGATTATTGGTTTTGTGTTTATCTTTGTATCGACCCAGATGTGGGTGAGATAACGGATTGCCTTGTAATAGTGAACAGCAGCATGGATCTATCGATGCAGAGGCTGGAATATTGAAATATATTCCCGATTAACAAAAAATGTGAAGATAAGCTTCAGGGATGATGAGAAAGCCATGTGGGTCCTATGGCTTGTCCGGTCTGCAAATGTTTAGAATTTTTTCCTTTATCAGCACTTTGGCTAATCCAACTTCTTCTAAGGCACCTACTCACTAGATAGACATCTATTGTGGCTCGCTTGTTCATGGCAAGATTTTCTTGTACGCTGACTTGTTACAATTATATCTTTTGCGGCTGGCTTGTTAATGTGTATGGTTGACATGCGTTAAAGCTTTATTGCTAGCTTTGCTTGTTGGCATAGCCATCGCGTATGCTATATACAATGTTCCACACCGAAGATTCATAGTTAGTGTCATTCGCAAAATATGTAAAGCTCAATTGGTAAGGTTCTTTGTGATGATACTAGGCCACTCAGATCCAAATTCCAAATTTGACATGGATGTTGTATGGGAAATACATCAATGGCTACAAAGGTAAGTGTCGACAAATGAGATATATATTAATATCCCAGCTGCTGTATCGACTGATACATAAGGCTGTTCATTATTACAATGTCTCGTACATAACCAGATACCACGGAATTACAAAGATAAAAGATTGTTCCATCAATCCACAGCTTAGAGACAAAAACAAGTTTAAAGCAAAGTTACAGCTTGCTTGGCTGCCCAAATTACAGCTTCTTTAGGCAATGGGCTATGCATAGCACAAATCTTGGACGCCTACATGCATACAACACCCAGATGGGTGGGCATCAGCTAGGGAGTAAAAGGTCCCAAGTTCTATTCTCGGAATCCCCAACACAAAATTTTTTGGCATTCTGATGCCTGGGTCAGGTGGTGATGCTATTTAGAACTTCAGATAATGTGGACCATGCAATCTGAGCCATTCAGGTTACGTAGATAAGGTTAGGCCACAATCCTCACAACAGGCTGACAACACATTTTACTTTTTCAAGTTGGCTGAGATATTTAGCTCTGCTGTTTTACCATTTTTAAATTGAGAAGAATTGTTCCCTAAAAAACATTGTTTCCCAAAAAACTGAGAATATTTCAGTTTTCTAGATACAACTATGTTACAATTACTTTATGGATCTTATCTGCTGACTTCAGCAGAATTTACAAAGTATTATAGAATACTAGTATAATATGAAAAAGTTTTATTCTAAATTCTGAGTAGCATGAAGGAATTTATTTTTATCGAACATGCAGGAGAACTGCATGTCATTGTATTAAGGAGAAAGAAGTGCGAAACGGGCTACAAGTCCAACTTCCAAAGGAAGCTGGCTGAAGTGGAATTTATCAATATCTGTACTTTACATAATTCTCCTATCTGCTGTCTTTTCCTTGGTACACACACAGCTCTCCTTTGTAAACCTGGACAACATTAGTTGTGCAATTGGAACCTTCAACAATGTACTGTTCTGGCCCTTGGAGAAAGGAAAGACTGTCAATTCAGTATCCACGTCGTTTGTCAGAAACTTGGCAGATATGCCAAAATCATATCAGAGGATTTAGTCTAGTGGTGAGATACTCACTTAGGGTGCGAAAGGTCCTGACTCCTGAATTCAATTCTCGGAATGCCCAACAGAAAAACCTTTTTGCAGTGCATGGCATTGCAAATTCAGAGGACTGTGATCTTGAGCGGTCTGAAAAAGAGGATTTGGACAACATGCACACTGAGCGGTATCAGAGGTAATATTGAGTTATTGACTGCCCTAAGCGAGGTACAAGTTGAATCGTAAATTTTTTGAAAAACGTTGAATTGTAACTAGATTGTAACAACCCTAAACAACAAATTACATTTCATGACATTCATCATCATGTCATCATGTGCATCTGTGAAACTATCTACTTTTGGTGAGAAGAAATGCACATAAAATATCAAATTAGCTAAGGAATAAAAGAAATGCTTAAAAAGAAACAAAATGAAAAGAAAATTTATAATTACCATTTTCTACTGTTCAAATATCAGAGATAAAGATTTATGAAAATCCCTGGAATTATTTTTCTTTGCAAAAATAATTACAAGAAATAAACAAAGCTTCTCTTTTTAATTTAAACTTGATTTTTAAATCCGAAAAATATTTGAAATTGGAACTTGGACCTAAAAAGAAAAGTGCTTAAAATACTTTCAAATACCTCCCTGAATTTTCGCGGAATTTTTCGAGTGCCGAAAGTATGCTTTTTAATTAGTCAAAACCGTGAGGGTGTTTTTGTAAAGTAGCCGGAGCCCACCGGTCATTCTCTTCCTTCTCTGTTCGAACCGCCTCCCACCCGCACCGCTTTTCCTCCACGCCGCGCTGGCTGGCACCTGGCCGCGCGCCCTCCGCAGCTGGCGCCACGCAGGGCTCCCTCCACCGCCTCACCCCTCTGCAGCTTGGAGATAAAAGCCGGGCCGGTGCTCACATCTCCTCTCTCCCACACGGACACAACCGCGCCTCTCCCGGTTCCCCGCCGCCCGGCCGCCTCCGGCCATCTCTCGACGAACCACCACCACCGGCCGCTCCGCACGGTCGTGCTGGAGCCTCACATGGTCTCCGTTTCCGATGAGCTGCCCTAGCGTCGGAGATCGAAGCCATTTCTCCACCACCGCAACCCCGACGTCCCCGGCCGCGATCCCGAATTCGTCCCCCACGGTGAGCTATCTCCTCCTTCCGTTTCCCATGGCTAGGCAACTCTTTTATCCATTTCCTGGTAGCTTATCACCCCTCCTCCTCCACGATTCCGGCCGGAATTTAACCCACTTTCTTCGGTTACATGCGCCGCCGCCTCGCCTCCCGGTGCGCGCCCTGTTCCGCCACTCCCGACTTACAAAGACCGGATGCCGGTCTTCGTCGTGATCTTGTGAAGCGTTAGCAACAAGCCGTTCATCTTTTGGTCAACCACAGCGAGCACACGCCGCCGCCGAACATCCCTTCCGTCCGCCTCTCGCCGCCGGCGCATTTCCCGACCGTCTCGGGCACCGTGGACCCCGCTCCCGGACTCCCCATGTTCCACTCGCATCTCCGGCGTCAAAGCACCACCCGTGTACCCCCTCCGGCGCCCCTCCGGTAGGCCGCCGCCGCGCTCCGGCCGCCGCGGCCATGGGCGCTGTGCCCTGGCGCGGTCCGGGCTGCGCGCGGCCTGCTGGGCCGGATCAAGCCGCTGGGCCGCCACAGTGCTGCTGGGCCTGGCCACTTTTGGCCCGGTCGCCTTTCAATCTTTTTTCCAAATTTATTCAATTCCGTAATTGTTTCAAACTTCAAATATTCGTAGAAAATTCAGGAAAAATCAAAAAAATATCAAACAAAGTTCATTAGACTCCTAAAATTATTCTCTATTTATTTATGTATTCAAATACCTATTTTGAGAAATTATAATTTCATAGTTTAATTAAGTACCTTTCTTTAGTTAATATAACTTATTATTTTATGCTAATTATTAATTGTTTTTGAAAAATAAATTTCTTTAAAAATTAGAGATACTGCAGACGAAAGTTTTTGTTAAGTTAGTTTTCCAAAATTAAACATAAACACCGTCATTTTATGTGATCCCAAATTAATAGCTTAAGTGTTATCACATATCGTTAAGCACTTATTATTGTTGTTTAAAACATGATTAATTATTAATGGATGAACCTGGTTAATGATTAATTTTTTTAGTAATGACCTTGGTTAAGCAATAATTAATGAGCATGATCAACTATTACTTATTGCTTAACAAACGTGATTAATTGTTAATTACTAATTGCAAAGTAACGAATTTAAGTAATGATTAATTGCTAGTTAACAACCTTGGTTAATTCCATCATTGCACATCATCTCATGTACATTCATGCATGCATGGTTGTGATTCGCGACATATTGTTGGTCGACCTAGGTTCGGCGTGATCGAGGTTCCGTCCGAGGTCGAGAAAGGAGACGGAAGCTTCGAAGTCGACCGAAGCACATCGAGGAAGCTAACCCCGACTCGAATCAAGGCAAGCCCGGTGCATCCCACCTATGTTTTTAAAGTCTTTTCTTTTATCACGAGTAATTGTGTCGTGATTGTGCATTAGGTTTCGGGAATTGCTTGACACCCTAGATGCATGAGTAGAATTCCTATGTTACCTGTTTATCCCATGTTGGTTTGTATCCCGATAGCTGCTACGCTTAATTCACAGGGCTACGGTAGAAGTCGAGTGGTGCTGAGCACACTCGCGAGCTGGTACGGTCCGATCTTAAAGCATGGAGGCTTTAAGTTGTTTGTTATCGTTCAAGTTGAAGTTAAAGATGGAGATGAAGATGAAATTGAGACCGGACGGGCCCTGTAGGAGAAAGGGCAAAGACGAGGTCTTGCAAGGTGGTAGCCCCGTCCGTGTCGTTCAAGGACCGTACCGTTGTTGGCCCTGTCGAGCAAGTATTTGAACGTACCGATTTACATACCGGTGTTTATGGGGCCAGGAAGCCGATGTAACCTAATTGCCACGAGCGGTTGGACGTAGCCCATCCCCTAATTGGCTGGAGAATGAGGTGAGGCCTCATATCTCAAAGGGAGAGGAATGGATGGTCGCTCACGGATAACGTCGAGGACGGGTATTGCGTGGGGTCCCCGGGTTCTCGGGCGGATGGGAGACTAACCCGGCCACCGCCGGGAATTAGCGTGAAAGGTTGTCGTATGCGACCAAAGGGGTGCGTATACGCCGTGTAAACGGGTTTTCCCAGCTGGTGAAATCGATTCGAATCGCTGTCCCTCGCAGTAATGAGTACTGCTTGTTCACCGTGTCACATCGTAGTTAATCAAGTGAAAGATGAAGGAAGATGGATGAAAGGATTGTTGTTTGGAATTAATATTTTCCTGCAACTTGATTGCATTAGTGATAGTCTGCAAACCTAGAGACTAATGAACTTAACGTGAGCTAAAATACTGAAAGTAAGGACTCAACCTTAGTGCTGTTTTCGCAAAGGTGTAAACCCCACAGCCAGAAAGCCTTTGCATACTAGGCGTCGGTCTTAGCGTGCCATGTTGACAGGTCGGTCTTGCTGAGTATTAGAATACTCAAGGTTTGTTCGTTATCTTTCAGGGAATGAGTCGTGCTATGACGACTTGTACGGTAGTTCCTGGAAGTGGAGTGTCCCAAGTGTGGTTCCCACCAATGGGAACGGTTTCCGACGTCGTAAAGAGGAAGGACCGTGATGTACGAAGGGCTCGGTGCATCACATTGATCGTCTAATAGCGTTTTGTTGTATAAAGTATAAGTTTCCGCTGCAATACTCGTAGGTTGTTAAACTTCAATAAGATTTATATTTCCGCTGCATCAATGTTTGTATTCGAAAACCTGGTTGTATTATACCATGATGTATATATGCTGGCTTGTATGAGATGATACACTGTTGTAACTCGCTTCGTCGAGTGTCCCTCTGTTCCGATTGCTGGGTGTCCCGGAGGGGACCTCACATAGATGCTAATGTTGTCATGGGTTGAGGCTGTGGTCGCAAATTTGTATTGACATGCTGTGTAATCTGTTGCACTGCAAAAGCAAATAGGATAGATGCTCCTGTCGTGTAGTTTTCGTATGTTATAGATACCGTACATTATTTCAGATAAAAACACAAGGCATTTGGTCTAGTGGTATGATTCTCGCTTAGGGTGCGAGAGGTCCCGAGTTCAATTCTAGGAATGCCCCGATGCTTGTCCCTGTTGCTTTTATTCCCTTTTTGTTCTGTCAGCTGCGTGGCCGTTTTATCATGTGTGTGTTTTTTAAGCAATCGTACCTGGTCCCTTTTCAATTATTTTCAATCTTCTTGAAGCTCGAGTGGCACAGCAAGGACGTTAAGACACGTGTAAAATTGAGCCTACTCAACAAGGGCGGCCAGCCGGTGCTTTGGTACTCTAGCTAAGAGGAGTCGCCGGCGCGGCCAGGTGTGCAGCCGACCGAAGATCATGGGTGATCGCCATGTTCTTAAACAGGAACGACAGTTTTAGGGTGAGGTGCAATGTCATGGTCTTGCGGGGAGATGCACACGGAGGACCAGGACGCTGCCGGGGGCACCATTGTTGTTGTGTCCCTGGACTTGAACAGCTGTCACGGTTCAAGGTCGCCGGTGAGACGTTCCCGGCGCATCGGTACATATACTTGCTGCTGTATCATCGGTGTTCATGGCAAAGCTCTTTGGTCGTATCAAGGAGAATTCCACAACCTGTCATGCATGGATATTGTTGGCGTGGAAGCGAGAGTGTTCCAGGCGTTGCTCCTACTTGTTGCTGGATCGGTATGGCATGGACAGGATGAGGCTAGTAGTCTGCAAGGAAAAACTTCGGGGTTACATCGACTACAGCACGGTGGCAATTACTTTGGTGTTGGCTGAACAGCATGGATGTCTTGGGCTCAAGAAAATATGCTTCAAGTCTCTCATGTCACGTGGTAACTTGAAAGCAGCAATGTCTACTGATGGGTTTAGCCATCTGACGAGCAGTTACCCGTCTGTTGGCCCGTGTTAGCGAGCTGCTGGCTATGGCCAAGGTTGCTTTCTAACTTCAGTTTAAAGACACTAAAAGATATAGCCACTTCTTAATGAAGTAGTGGTTCCCTTGCATGCAAACATTTGATGATCATAAAAACCTGGGAGTGAATCGCTGTGATACTATTGAAGATATTTTGCTTTTAGGCATACAGAGGTACCATGGTAAATATGCGAATAACTGAAGATTTGTCTCAACAGTACAGGCAGATGCAGAAGATAGGCGTATACCTGTAAGACTGTCTTTGCTGCCTTCTGAAGATAGGGTTGTGAACGACATGCACACCGTCTCACCACAGGTAAAGCTGTTAGAACAAGGTACAAGTGAAAGGAATTAAAAGAAATCAAAATCCTGTTCTGTCGTTTTTAATTGGAAAAAGTCCATTTTACTCCCCCAAACAATTCACATTGTCCAAATTACACCCTGAACAAAATTTTAGCTCACTTTACTACCTCAAACAATTTAAGTTGGCTCAATTTAGTACCCTACATGGCATACTATTTCATCCAAATTTAACATGCATTGAGAATGGACTTAGGGAGGGAAAGGTGCCCAGTTCAGTTATCGGAATCCCCAACGGAAATCTTCCTGCAGTGATGTCAGTGCAGTCGCAGATTCAGAGGACGGAATGATCCTGAGTGATCTTATCTGAACATGAGGTTTTGGAGCACACGCATGATGTGATGCCTCACTAGGTTTAAGAGGTAAGCTGAACATGCATATGTAGGGCCTAGTATGTTAGAGCGACGTACAAATGGAAGTGCGATTAGATGCCAGAGTTGTCACACACCTTGACAGGTCTGGTCGTAACTTTGTATTAGCGGGGAGCTGTAAGCTGTGTTGCACTTGCACTGCAGAAGCAAAACGATAGATGCAGTTGTTTTATAGTTCTGTTTTTAATCTCTGGTAAATGGAATTAATATTAGTACAATAATTAATGGACGAAAAGGGCATTTGGTCTAGTGGTATGATTCTCGCTTTGGGTGCGAGAGGTCCCGAGTTCGATTCTCGGAATGCCCCGTACATTCTTTTTGTTCACTGCGTTGTGTTTGTTTTTAAACCTGTTATTATTAATGCTGATATATATGAAAAAGTACCTGTAATCGTATCCGGGTCCCTTTCAATCAGCGGATGTGTCGCCACCTCACCACAACGTAGAAGCATAGAACTCATATATAAACAGATTCCATACCAGTACGGTATCCGGTTCCCATTGTTCTTATGCTATCATAACTTCTTACGCATTTTGCACATAAATTCTCTTCTTCCCAGCCGCCTACGCAATCAGCATAGAATTGTCTTTCACGATGCTCAGCCGCCTGTTGACCGCGTTAGGCTTGTTTTCGGACCGGACGGCGAAATCACCTGCGCGGGAGGAGCACAGCGCATCGGCCATCGTCTCGGGCACTGTGAAAGGTTCTCATGTGCTCACGATCGACGGGTACTCCCAGACCAAGGAGCTCCTCAGCACCGGGAAGTGCTCAAAGTCGAGGCCGTTCACCGTCGCCGGCCACCGCTGGCACATGGAATACTACCCCAACGGCGAGGTCCCGGCGACCGCCGACTACATCTCCATCTACCTAAGGCGTGAGAGGCACAGCACGGACGTGAAGGCACGAATCAAGCTAAGCCTGCTTGACAAAGACGGTGAGCCAGTGCCATTGAACTGTATCCCGAAAGGCAGCGGCCCTGGTCAGGTGCGCACGTTCACGACAAACGTGCCATCGTGGGGGACTATGAGAATAATCGACAGGGCAACCCTGGAGGCATCGGAATACCTCCGGGACGACTGTTTCAGGGTCAGGTGCGACATCTCCGTCTTCAGAGAGATGCGCACCGAGGACCGGGACGCCACCGCAGGCACAATTGTGGTGCCATCGCCGGATTTGGGCCGCCATCTTGGTCGTCTTCTATCCGATGGGGAGGGGGCAGATGTCACATTTGAGGTTGCTGGGGAGACGCTCTTGGCACATCGGTACATACTCGCCGCACGGTCACCGGTGTTCAAGGCAGAGCTCTTCGGGTCCATGGAGGAGAAGACGGGAACTTGTGTACGCATCGATGACATGGAAGCAGGAGTGTTCAAGGCACTGCTCCACTTCATCTATACCGACTCGTTACCGGAGATTGGCGAGGGCGACAAGATGGTTATGGCACAACATTTACTTGTAGCAGCGGATCGGTATGGCATGGAGAGGATGAGGATAATTTGCGAGGAGAAACTTCGTGGCTATATTGACGCGAGCACAGTGGGGATTACTCTTGCTCTGGCTGAACAGCATGGATGTGTTGGGCTTAAGAAAGCATGCTTCGAGTTTGTAATGTCACGGAGTAACCTGAGGGCAGCCATGGAGACCGATGGGTTTAACCATCTGATGAGCAGTTGTCCATCTGTTGTTTGCGAGATGCTGGGCAAGATTGCCCTCTAACTTCTTCAGTTTTGACTTTTGAGACAGGAAAACATATAGTTACTATTAATATAAGCATATTCGTCCCATTGCGTGCCTGTGATTGTCAACTAGTTTATGTTGATTCATGAATATAAAAAAATCAGGGAGTGAATCTCTGTGAAAATGTTGGACGTAATTGTTTTTATTGTAGCATATACTGACTACAGGATATCGAGCTAATTTGTCTCTGGACAGTAGAGGCAGCTGAAGAATTAGGAAGCTTATATGTTTCTTTGTGAAAACCCCAAATGTTCTCTTACATTGTCTTCAGAAGATGAGGACCACCTTCATAGATGAAGATATTAAGACGTGTGTTGCAAGGCACTTTTTTTGGCAACCAAGGGCCTACTCCATCTCTGCCGTTTTACATGTCGTCCTAGTGATGGCCAGAGGAACTAAGGAGCACCTGCTACTTCTAGTATTTTACCCTGCTACCCCTGATATGACCTAACCATGTTATGCATTAATTTTCGGGCATACGGCAGTACTACTGCATATCCGCTTTGCTCCTCGGTGCATAGCATAGACACAAAACAACAACTTTCACGTTTTATGCTGGCACCGAATTTTCAGATAAAAGGAGAGGCATTTGATAGATGTATGATGGCAAGTACTTTGGAAGAGACACTACGGGAAAACCCAACTATGCCGAGTGTTTGGGGGTTTGCCGAGTGTTTTATTGCGGGCACTCGGCAAACAATCCATTTACCGAGTGTGCACGATAAAACACTCGGCACAAAAAAAACACTCGGCAAATATTGTTTGCCGAGTGCCAAAAATGAAAACACTCGGCAAAGATTGTTTGCCGAGTGTATTATTTTTGGCACTCGGCAAAGTTGAGGTTTCTTGACACTCGGCAAAAAAATATTTTTTTTTATTTTCTTGCTTCAAAACTTTTTCTACTTTCAACATACAACATGTGTTACTTCATGTTAAAATTTTGTATATTTTTGTCTTTGTAAATAAATTAATAAGGAAAAATTGGCACGGTGGGTAATTTATCAATAGATATAAAGGGTATGTATGTCATATTTTTTTTATAGTGGCAGAGCTGGGTAATTCACATCACATTAGTTCCCACCGTTATTATTTGTCTAACATCTGATTCGACGGTCGGATGTTTTGCTTTTTTGTGAGAATTTATAGGATTTTCATTCGATTAATATGAGGCCTCGAAAGGAGCCTCCAATTAGTAAATATAGGATTTATACATTTATTTAGTATTATCTGCTGGAAAACAGGGTGAAGGTAAATTGTTAAAGACACTATAAAAATGCCTCGTTGATTTATAGTTCCAACAACAATATCAAAAGTCACGAATAATTTGTCTGGTGTCACAGAATTAAGTCAACTATTTTTTTCGCTGAATAGAATTAAATAATCAACTGGAAGGCCCAAAACTTCAGTTAAGAAAATTAATGATATATAGTAGGCAGCTAAATTAATGATATATCATGTTTTCACAAAATGTCACTATCATAGAGCAACTCTACCAAATACTCCCTCTCACTACGGGAAAACTGTTGTTTGCCGAGTGTCTAGGACACTCGGCAAACATAAAAACTCTCGGCACAATGTTTGCTGAGTGCCGCACTCGGCAAAGGCTTATCGGCATAGGTCTGATCGGCAAAGGCTCTTTGCCGAGTGCCTTCCATCGGGAACTCGACATAGCCTTTGCCGAGTGTCAAAGTTAGCACTCGGTAAACATTCTCTGAAAAAATTAAAAAACAAGGAACAACAAGCCAGCTTCGATGGTGGCCCCACCACACCTGGCCCCACCACACCGCCGCCGGCCCTCCACCACGGCCGTGACGGACGCCGCCGCCGTGCTGGCCGCTTGGGCCCGGGGTTGCCGTCTCCTCCACTCGGGCCGGCTATGGATGTCGCCGCCGCGCCGTGATGGATGTCGCCGCCGTGCTGGCCGCCTCCCTCCCCTGGATCCACGCCGCCGCGCCACGAGAGAGGTCGCGCCCGCCGCGTAGAGGAGGCCTCCTACCCGCTGGGGCCCGGTGTGGCGGCCGCCGCACCTACCACCGCCGCCTGACCGCCCGGACGCCGGCCGGGGGTCGCACAACAACTGCGGCGGTCGCCCATCCACCGAGGTGTGTGGAGAGAGAGAAGGGCACGGAGGGGCCGCGCCCCTCCCTCCCCTTCGTCATTAATGGATAATATATTTTTTTAGTAAAGTATCAGATCTGACCCTGCTATGGGGCTAAATGGAAAGAGAAAACAAAATGTGCATACTTAGACTTCAGCAGCAGGCCAGCAGCTATTAGTTTTTCCTTATTAATTTATTTCGTTATAATGGATAATATATTTTTCTTTAAGGAAAGAGAAAACAAAAATACGTACATAGACTTGAGCAGCTATCAATGGGTGGTGATAAAAACAGACCGGTACATGAACTTCAGCTAGCTTTTTTACACAAAGAAAAATGCAATTATATTTATCTGTGATGGAGAGAGACAAAAATATGTTATGAGCTTTTTGAAGTCTCAATTCCTATAAAAAACTTTTCCAAATACAAAGTAACAAATATAAAGTAAGCCATGCCCCTATATCTCAAAATAAGTTATTTTTTTTACAACCCAGAATTAGATTCACTCGATCCCATCACATTTTGATTCAAATATGCATTTTATCTTAGTAATCTACTCCGCAGTCGAAAAAATAAATAATAATACTCTACACCCCCAAACCATGCGTTTGGAGTCCAACTTCTGTAAACAAAGGATCTAATGACGTTATTACTGTAACACGGAATTTAGTAAATTATGGATAGGTACAAAATGTGTTATTTGGTGTGGCACTTATTAACCTAAAAACAAGAGATAAAATAAGTTAGAAAATTAGTAATATATTGAAGTATTATATGAAAATAGGGAATGGAAACTCTATATAAATTAGAGTAAATTTCATAAAACCCCGGATTTTATGGTCCTTGTATCACAAACCCCATGTATTATGGTCGGTGTCACATAATCCCAGGCTTTTTGGTCATATTATTTCATATAACCCCACCCCTATCGAAGTAGTATGAATATTAGAGGTGTATAACTTTCATGTGAGAATATAAATTTGTCATTTATTCAACTTGATGATTTCATTGATTAATTCGACCATAACACATATGTCATGCAAGAAAAAGTTAGAATCCATAAATCATATTCGCAGTCAATTTCGGATAGAGGTGGGGTTTGAAACAATATGACCACAAAACCTATGGTTATGTGACACGAGCCATAATATCCGGGGTTTTGTGACAAAAGGATCACAAAACCTGGGGTTTTGTGAAATTTACTCAAGAAATTACCGTGGCGATTCATATTCACTACATATATTTAGTACTATAAATAGTAACTAAAATAGAGAAAGTAATTTTTCCAACACAAGGGAAGAATAATTCTCTGTGCTAAATATTACTAGTATGAGTTAATTGAAATGCTGAAATACAACATACATGCCATGCTAAATATATATATTTATTCACCAAATTATAAGCCTGTGTGAATGCACGGCTTGATGAACTAGTAAACTGAATTTCTTTCTCAGTTCTGCAGCTATGCATGTAATGCACATGGGGATTTAGTCTAGTGGTAAGATATTCGCTTAGGGAGCGAAAGGTCCCGAGTTCAATTCTCGGAATCCCCAACTGAAAATCATTTTTGCAGTGTATGGCAATGCAAATTCGGAGGACTGGATGAGCCTTTGATCCAGAGTAGTCTTAATTAAGATGAGGTTTTGGACCACATGCATGTTGTCTCACCAGGTTTCAGAGGTATGCTGAACATGCATATGGCTATGTTACAACGGGAGGTGCAACTAGATGCCAGGGTTGTGGCAGCCCCACAGGTGTGGTCGTATATCTCGGAGCTATATGCTGTTGCACTGCCAAAGCAGAACGGTGGATGCTATTGTCGTGTAGTTTTTGTTGTAATGTTTAGGTAACTATAATTATAGGTCGTAAAATATTCAATTTCAACACAGGGCATTTGGTCTAGTGGTATGATTCTCGCTTAGGGTGCGAGAGGTCCCGAGTTCAATTCTCGGAATGCCCCAATATTTTTCTTTTTCGTCTCAACGTCACGTGTCCTTGTTATTCCGCTTCAAAGAGCCCCTATATTTTTCTTTTTCGTCTCAACATTACGTGTCCTTGTTATTCCGGTTCAAAGAGAGACCGGGCGAGGGACGACAAACCAAGTCTAGAGTTGTCGAACAAGTACATTATTACATGAACATCTTTCCGTCTATCAGATTAATTATTAGTTTCTCCTTCAATTCACCATGTTCCGCCGCCTGTTGGCCGCACTAGGCTTGTCCTCAGACCCCTCGCCGGCGACCTCTTCCACCCCGGAGCTCAGCGCGTCGGCCATTGTCGCGAACAGTGTGTTGGGGTCACACGTGCTCACGATCGACGGGTACTCCCAGCCTCCCAGGCCAAGGAACTCGTGAGCACCGGGAAGTGCGCCGTGTCACGGCCGTTCACCGTCGCCGGCCACCGCTGGCTCATCATGCGTACTACCCAAACGGCGAGGCCCCTGAGGCCGCCAACTACATCTCCATCTATATAAAGCTCCATCAGCACAGCATGGACGTCGTCAAAGCCAGGATTAAACTGAGCCTACTCGACAAAGACGGCGAGCCGGTGCCGCTCAGAGGCCTTAGTCACGTGTGCACTTTCACGGCCGACAAGCCGTCATACGGGTATGCCAAATTGATTGACAGGACAACCTTCGAGGCGTCGGACTACCTCCAGAGGATGACTGTTTCAGGGTCAGGTGCGATGTCCTCGTCTTGAGAGAGACGCGCACCGAGGACCGGGGAACCATCGCAGGGGACGGACGTGGCAGGTTGCCTGGGTATTCCTGGGAATACCCAACAATTTGGCTAAAAAAATTATTAGACATAATTTTGTATTTGTGTAATGTGAGGCCCACTAGCCCACCATGCAACCGGCAAGAGGTATTGGGTATTCCTGCTCGTGTCTAGCCCCTGAATGCTTGAACGAACGAAGCAACGTGGATCGCGGAGTCACCAAACAGAACAGGCTCGACGAGCACGACGGCGGCCGAACCCTAGGCGACGTCCGACGACCGGCGCATGCCATCGCCCCCGACCTCCACGACACGCGCGAACTGTCCGGCCTCCCTTCCGTCTCCAAGCCTCCAACGCTCGACGTGCATTGCGGCAGCCGGCAGTGGCAAGTAGCAGCAGCTGACCTGACCTCAAGTTCATTTCAATTCATGGTTTGTTCGCTGCCTCACTGAGTCTTTGTTCCATTCATCCATAACCCATTGCTTGATTTGTTATTTGAGTTTATTATAATTTTTTCTTAGGTCATTGTTATTAGTTCTCACAAAGATCAATGAAGAAGAAATCTAATATTGCTTTGAAAGATTTGTGGGAAATATTCTAAGCTTGCTGAATTTTATCCCAAGGATTTCTCTTCTATTGAAATCAATCATCTGCCTTTGCAACTGGATCAATTCATCTGTGATATGCGTTTGGATGAACGATTCCGAGAGGTACAAAATATTGCTCAGCTTTCCATTAAGCTTGTTGAAACAAAAAAGCATATCAGGTATGATGTTGTGTACAAGCTTCTCAAATTAGTGTTGGTGCTTCCCGTAGCAACCGCTAGTGTTGAGAGAGTTCTTGCAATAATGAACTTTGTGAAGAATAAGTTGAGGAATAGGATGGGAGAACAATATTTGAATGATTGCTTGGTTACATTCATTGAGCGTGAATTTTTTCATCAAGTAAAGGATGGAGACATCATCAAGCGCTTTCAAACAATGAAGAAACGCAAAGTAGAATTATATTTTATTTAATATTATAGTTTAGATTGTGGACAATTTCTTCTTTAAATTTGTAATTCAGTATTTGGGACATCTATCCGTCTTTTGAATAAAAATTGTGATCATCTTGACTGTTGGGAATACCCAAGTTTCGGAAGCTGCGTCCGTTGGCGCAGGCGCCATCGCTGTGCCGCCACCAGACCTGGGCAGGCATCTTGGTCGTCTTCTCTCCGGTGGAGATGGGGCAGATGTCACGTTCGAGGTTGGAGGGGAGACGTTCCCGTTGCATCGGTACATACTCGCCGCCCGGTCACCGGTGTTCATGGCGGAGCTCTTGGGCTCGATGAAGGAGAAAACTGCAACGGCTGTACGAATCGACGATATGGAAGCACGAGTGTTCAGTGCCTTGCTACACTTCATCTACACCGACTCGTTGCCTGAAATTACGGAAGGAGATATGACGGTCATGGCTCAACATTTGCTTGTTGCAGCGGATCGGTATGGCATGGAGAGGATGAAGCTACTCTGCGAGGCGAAACTTCGAGGTTACATCGACACGGACACAGTTGCTATTACTCTTGCACTGGCTGAGCAGCATGGGTGTGTTGGGCTCAAGAGAGCATGCTTCCAGTTTCTCATGTCATCACGTACTAACTTGAAGGCAGCAATGGCTACTGATGGGTTTACACATCTGACGAGCAGTTGTCCATCTGTTCTCAGCGAGCTCTGCTAGCCAAGGCTGCAGTCGAACCTCTATAGTTTAGACAGGAAATAGTATAGGGCCATGTTGTTCGTTCACTTGAGTGACCACAATTGATTATCAACTCGTTTATGTTATATATATATATATATAAATATAGGAATGAATCGATGTTAACCTGTTGAACGTAATTTGCTTTTACCGTAGCATACTGACAACTAAATTCTTCGGCTTTCCATATATTTCTATGGTCATAGGAGGAGATGTTGGACTCTTAAATCATGTGGTAATAAAGGATTCTACAACAAGTTGCGTCACAAATTCTCCTATGATGCGCCACTAAATTCTCCAATGAGTTGCGACACTAAATTCTCAGACTCCCATGCACACTATATTCTCCAAGAGTGGCACCACTAAATTATCCAACGAGTTGCACCACTAAATTCTCCAACGAGTTGCTCCACTAAATTCTCCAACGAGTTTCACCACTAAATTCTCCGACTGCCTTGCACACTAAATTCTCCAACGAGTGGCACCACTAAATTCTCCGACGATTTGCGCCACTACTTCTCCAACTCCCTTGCACACTAAATTCTTCGGCTTCTCATATTTTTCCACGGTGACAGGAGGAGATGTTGAACTTTTAGGGAACAAACCATGTGGCAATAAAGGATTCTACAGCAAGTTGTGCAACTAAATTCTCCAATTCCCTTGCACACTGAATTCTGCAACGAGTGGCACCACTAAATTCTCCGAGATTTGCGTCACTAAATTCTCCGACGAGTCGCAAAAAGTTTAGTACGTGAAAAAGTTGAATAAAGTTAGAAATGTTCGACCAACACAAATGTTGAGTTAACATTTGAAAAAGTTGAGTCAACATGTCAAGAAATGTTAAATAAATACGAAGTGTTGACTAATATTTGGCAAAATATCAAGAACAATAAAAAATATTTAGTCAACATTTCAGAAATGTTGAGTCAGCATGTGAAAACGTCGAGCAAAGTAAGAAATGTTAGACCAACATTTGCAAAAATGTAGATTAAACACAAATGTTGAGTCAACATGTAAAAAATGATGAATAATTAAGAATTGTTGACCAATATTTGGCAAAATATTAAGAAAAATAAAAAAATGTTGAATCAACATTTCAAAAATATCGAGTAAAGTAAGAAATGTTTCACCAACATTTGCAAAAATGTTGTTTGAATAGAACATTTGCAAAAATGTTGTTTGAATAGAAATGTTGAGTCAACATGCCAAAACATGTTGAATAAGTAAGAAATATCGATCAATATTTATCAAAATATGAAGAAAAGTAAAAATATTGAGTCAACATGTGAAAAGTTGAGTCAATAGTTAAAAAGTTGAATCAACATGTGAAAAATATTGAGTAAAATAAGAAATGTTGGACCAACATTTGTAAAAAAATGTTGATTAAACACAAATGTTGAGTCAACATTTAAAAAAGATAAATCAACATGTAAAAAAATGTTGAATAAATAAGAATGTTGATCAACATTTGTTGAAATATCAATAAAAAATGTTGATTCAACATGTGAAAACTTGAGTCAACCTCTGAAAAAATTGATGAAAAAATAGGAAATGTTGAACAATATTTGCAAAAATATTGAATGAACATGTGAAATTGTTGAGTAAAGTAAGAAATGTTGGACCAACATTTGTAAAATGTTAGTTAAACTTAAATGTTGAGTCAAAATTTGAAAATAAATTGAATTAAAATGTCAAGAAGCTAAATAAATAAATAAAAATGTTGAGCAACAATTATAAAAATTTCAAGTAAAATAGAAAAATGTTGAATCAACATTTCAAAATATTATGTCAACATGTGAAAAGTTGAGTCAACCTAAGAAAAAATATTGAATAAAAGGAAATGTTGAACAACATTTGCAAAAATGTTGAGTCAACATGTCAAAAATATTGATTAAATCTAAAGAAAGAAAAAAAGAGACGAAAGGTCGATAAAGAAAAGAAAAACTAGTGTGGCATATACACGTTTAGACACTCATTATGCTAAGCAGAAACATGCTTCATAGCAATACCATGTGCTAGCGTATACAAGCTAAGTATATTTGTCCATGTGTTATTTACAGCGTGAAAGCTTGGTGAGTGGTGACGTGAGTGAAGAAAGAAAAAAAAAAAGCAAAGGTGCCATGGAGTGGCACGAAGACGCAGGCCAGTCGAAGAAAAGTGAGGCAGTTGTAACAATTCTGTACGTATGGCATGATGATCGATGCAGCATGGAAACAACATGGCCTCTCTGGCTCTTCGACCAGCTGCACGCGTGCACAGCGCCATAAATTGAAAATAACCCAAAGGGTAAGAGGCTGAAAATAGTATCAACCACCAGAATTTAATTTTGCGGTCACCGCTGATTAGTCATTCGCGACGTGGTCGTAAACTTTGTATTTAATGGAACTGTAACCAATAATGAAATTCAGAAGCGAAACAGATAGATGCTGTTGTTGTATGTAATCTCTGGGTAACGCCACATAGGAGAAATAAAATAATCAATTGTAAAATTGGGCATTTGATATATTGGTTTGATTCTCACTTTGGGTGTGGGAGGAGCAGAGTTCAATTCTCAGAATACCCCGTATATTGTTTTATTTTTGTTTATTGCATTTTGTGTCCTTTTCTCATCGGTATCCAACAAGAAGTCGGAATTGTTAGACGCCGAAGTCGGATACAGAAACGGAAAACCGGTACGCAGTGGGTTTCATACCAAGATTTATACACGCCTATATCTGCCGCTCGCGCGTTTAGCTACCACTACTGGCCGCCCGTCCAAAGACTATAGTACATGTCAAGCTCTTCCGCCGACGCTGGTTGTAAATCGATGGTCCCGACGAGCGAATCATCCATTGTTGCCGAGGGGTGTCCGGGTCACACGTTTTGACCATCGATGGGTACTCCAAGACCAAGGGACTCGGCGCCGGCAAGTTCATCGCGTCCAACCCGTTCGTCGTCGGAGGGCACGTCTGGCGCCTCCACTACTACCCAGATGGACATAACAATGACAGCATATCCCTCATCCTGCGTCTCGATGACAGTGCCGACGATGTTGCCGAGGTCAAGGCACGGTCAGTTCTGATCCTGCTTGGCAACGATGCCGGGAAACCAGCAGTGCCAGCGCTCGCAAGACTCGACGAGGATCCGACGATATATACTTTCTCACGCAACAAAAGTAATTCATCATCAGAACCGCATCGAGGTTGGTACATTGATAAGACGTTGCTAGAGGGACGGACAAGCTGGCCTTGGAAGTGGATGTGGGACAAGCCTTGGCCGGCGACGAGGTTCCTGAAGAATGACAGTTTCAGGGTCAGGTGTGACATCACCGTCTTGAAGGATGTGGTTCCGGTGATGAGGTCGAACGTCGTCGTGCCGCCCTCCGACATTGGCCACCACCTCGGTCGTCTCCTCTCTACTGGGGAAGGTGCGGACATCGAGTTCGATGTCGCTGGGGAAACGTTTGTGGCACACCGGTGCATACTCGCAGCCCGGTCGCCCGTCTTCATGGCGGAGCTCTTTGGCTCCATGAAGGAGAAGACGGCAAGGAATATAAGAGTTGAAGACATGGAAGCAGGAGTGTTCAAGGCCTTGCTTCACTTCATCTACAACGACTCGCTGCCCCAGATGGACGAGGGTGAGGTGGTCTTCATGGCTCAGCACTTGCTTGTCGCAGCGGACAGATATAGCCTGGACAGGCTGAAGCTAGTGTGCGAGGACACGCTCTGTAGATGCATCGACACGAGCACAGTAGCAACTACATTGGCATTGGCTGATCAACATAACTGCCAAGCGCTGAAAGAGTCATGTTTCACATTTCTCAAGTCTCAAGGGAATATCAAGGCAGCTATGGCTACTGATGGATTCGAGCATCTAACAAGAAGTTGCCCACCCCTCGTGAAGGAGTTGCTGGCTGAAGTTTCAGTGTGATTATTCCATTATAATAGTAGCAAACACTAGCGATCTTATTATTTCTGTTCTTATTCTTTTTCATGAAATCCATTGTTTTTCTAGTCTCAATATTTTTGTGTTGTTTTGTAGGCCCCCTTGTCAATGGTACCTAGTATGAATTCAGTTGCCAAAATTGTTTTTTTATAAAGACGCTTGATTTTAGTAAAACTCAATAGGTTTTTTATTTAAGGAATCTCTTGCTTTCCTACTTAAGTATTTTTGTGACGTTACTAGTTTTTATTTTAGGCATCGTTTGTCAATACTACCTACAACGAATTCATATTTGTGAATAAAAGTTAATAAAATATTATTTACTATGTAGCCTTCATCCTGTGGTACAAAATACAGTTGAAACTGCTTGATTGGAGTAACCCATCTTAATTAGTCCTGGCTCATTGATCATTTTGGTGTATTATATAAGTTCATTTGCCTGGTCTTGATCTAGGATCGTTCAAGAGGATATGTTTGACACATTGCATATTTTTACCAACAAATTATTGATGGTATTAGGTAGGTTTACATTCTCTACCATTGAGGTATTATTAGTATTTACTAGCTAGTAGTTTCTCAAAACTACCACCTCCTATATTGGTGGTAATATTGAAAATATATGTTAATAAGAAAAATTCACAGTAATCAAATTTGGGAAGAATGAGAAGATAGGAATCCCTATGAATGAATAATGATTAAATCGTCTATCATATTTAATCATATTTTCACTAAAAATTAATTAAGGTAATAATTTCAGTTTATTAATACATGGGAAAATATTCATTACTAATTTACCACTTTGATTTTCTGATACTGTCCTCAATCTATTAAATATTAGGTATTAGTAATGGATTTTGGATATCACATCTCCACCATTGGATCAGAGTAAACTCTAGTATATATTTTGCATAGTAATGCTGCTATATTCATCAGATTGTATAACATGTGTTTACACACGCCACACCCCTAGAAGTTGGTTGTTTACACAAAAGATTGGGTTTTAAGATTCAATACAATCACGAGAAAGTTCGATGTTGACCGGGAGAGCGCTCACCACTAGATGCAACACATGTCGTTGGGCCTAGCTACTCAAACCTGTGTACGAAAGTTTTACTACAAGGATTATTTTTTTTATATATTTAACATGAATCATTACATTTTGTAAATTTTGTGGAACTAGATATGTTAACCAGGAAAAAAATCACCTACGAGATCATGGGAGGAATCTCACAGAAGTAGAACTCTTTTTAATAGAAGTTTTTTGTCCACAATACTGGTCAGTAGTTTTGGCTAGTAGTTTAAGGGTACTTCGGTAATTTCACAAATACTTAATGGATATATATTTTTTCATAAAATATAATTTTGATATATGAACATCAATTTTATTGTACGAATAACAATGAACATATTATTAACATCAAAGATTGATTAGATTACTGATTTTTATTTATGTTATGATGAAATAAAAATTAATCATAATAAATCTATCGCTTTGACGATACTTCCCTCAATATGGTAAAATACTGACCAATATGTAGTGGTGTATTTCTGATATCAGATCTGTACCGTTGGATCAAACTAGTGGCGAGTAGTTTTGGAAAACTACCGGCCAATGTTGTGGACCGAAAATGCAACCTCGCAGCAGTGATTTCTAGGCTCAACACGGTGCCGTAAGCTTTACAAGGGCAGCTCGGAGGGCCCAGACCCACATGTCGGTGAGGGTGCATTACTGTAGAGAATCTGAACGCAGCTCAGAGCGCTTCTTCCTTTGGCCTGCAAGCCAAGTCCCCTTCCTGTCAAGTACCCAGCCAAATAAAGTCTCCTTCTCTTTCTTGCAGCCATCCTTCACTCTGATCCTCCCCTTCAGATTCAGGTGGTATTTTGTCTGTATGCACCAGCCATTCATCCTCTCAATCTCTTTGGGGATTTGAAAAGCCTTCGAGCCTTGTAGCCAATTCAGGAGGTATTGCTAACTACACTTTTTTGTTTTCATATTATTTTCAAGCCTGTTTTTTGTCTTTGTGATATTTCAAACTTGTTTTGCTTATACATTTTTTTTGTAAACACCTTGTCCCTGCATTTTCACTGTACACAGTATATATGTACCATGAAGATCCATCGGTCCAAGAGGCAACATCAAGGCTCGTCATCATCATGGCTATTTGAACATAGAGATAAGATATTGTCTGCATATATGACGTAACCTTGAATTTGATACATAAACGCTTGCAGTCGTGACTTGATAGAGCTGCCTAAGCCGAGTCAACATCGATCAGGACTTCGATAATCAAAAGGGCAGCGCCTCAGCCTCAGCACTGTAACGGATCCGAGTCGAGTTCCCCGATGACCCGCCACACATAAATTAAAACGCTGTTAACCTCTCGACGATCACCAGTTCGTACGACGATTTATATACGCCAATATCTGCCGCTCGCGGTTAGCTTCCACTACTTGACGGCTGTTCCAAACACTACATATGTCAAGCTCTTCCGCCGGCAAATCGATGGTCCCAACGAGCAAATCATCCATCATTGCCGACGGGGTGTCGGGGTCACACGTTTTGACGATCAATGGGTACTCCCAAACCAAGGGACTCGGCACCGGCAACTTCATCACGTCCAGCCCCTTCGTCGTTGGAGGGCACACCTGGCGTGTGCACTACTACCCAGATGGCGACAAACATAGCAGCAACGATTGCATATCAATATTCCTGCGTCTAGACACTGCAGTTTTTCCAGAGGTGAAGGTACGATACGACATCAACCTACTCGACTATGATACTGGAAAACCAGAGCCAAACTTTGCAATAGTTAACCAGAAGCCGGTAGCTACTTTCCCTGGCAACACATATAACTTTGCTCATCCAGATATTCCACGGGGACAAGGTTCCAGCCGGTTTATTGAGAGGAAGGCTCTTGAGGAGCAGACATCAAGCTTCCTTTGGAAGTGGTGGATGCGGGGGAAGCCACAACCGACGTATCTGAAGAACGACAGTTTTAGGGTCAGGTTTGACATTACCGTCTTGAAGGAGTTCAGGACCAATGATGCTGCCATTATACTGTCCGACGTCGCCGTGCCGCCCTCGGACATTGGCCATCACCTCGGCCATCTCTCCTCTCGAGTGGGGAAGGTGCCGACATCGAGATTGATGTTTCTGGGGAGAAGTTTGTTGCGCACCGGTGTATAGTCGCTGCTCGGTCGCCAGTCTTCATGGCTGAGCTCTTTGGCTCCATGAAGGAGAAGACTGCAAAATGTATAAGAGTTGAAGACATGGAAGCAGGAGTGTTCAAGGCCATGCTTCACTTCATCTACAACGACTCGCTGCCCGACATGGAAGAGGGCGACGTGGTCTTCATGGCTCAGCATTTACTTGTCGCAGCGGAAAGATATAGCCTATACAGGCTGAAGCTAGTGTGCGAGGACGCGCTTTGTAGATGCATCGACACCAACACAGTGGCAACTACATTGGCGTTGGCTGATCAACATGACTGTCATGCGCTGAAAGAGTCATGCTTCAGATTTCTCAGGTCTCAAGGGAATATGAAGGAAGCCATGGCTACTGATGGATTTGAGCATCTAACAAGCAGTTGCCCACCCCTCGTGAAGGAGTTACTCGCCAACGTTTCAGTGTGATTTGTCAAGTATGATGATTCGTCTATTTCATTGAATAAGTTATTTATCTATTCTAAATTATTTGTGAGGTTGCTGGTTTTTTTTTTTTACAGATTCGCTCATCAGTGGTTAACTGATGTCATGCTTTTGCCTCTCACTCAGATTTTCCGAGTATTGAAAATATATTGCTGGAATAATAAATACGTATTGTTAGAATAATAAAAAAGCATTGCTACAACAATAAAAATATATTGTCAGCAGAGTAAAAACAGATTGCTAGAAATCCTTTAGTGTAAAATTTTATTTTTTCAGTTAACATAGTTTTTTCATTGGCACAAGTGAATAAAACATTATAGTCATTTCGATCATGATCCAATGACCGAAAAAACTAACATTGACGTTGGCAAAATCTTAGTCTCTTATACTATACCTTCATTTCATCTCCAATCGTTCCCAATAATTTTACTCCTAAAAAAGTTCAATGGTAGATTTCTAACTCGCGAAAATTGTAATGGCATAGATCAAATGAACCCCCCCCCCTCCAAAAAAAAAAGACATGCACTCCAATAGTTCCCAATAATCGTTTGCTAAATAGTTCAAATATCCTTTCGCGATTGAGATTTAGGTGGCTAAATGTAGCAACCTCGAAGTTTGGTAATTTAGCAATCTTATTTAGAGAACAGTTGGAGAAAGATTTTTACTAATCACATCCTAAATTTTAATTTAGCAACCTCATTTAGGGAACGGTTGAAGATACTCAGGAGCCAAGCTTACTTTTTATCAAGCTCCAAAAATTAAGATATTTGTAAAGTAGGTTGATAATAAAATTGCCATTCATAATTAGCCAGAATTTTCTCCATATTTTATCTATTCTGTTTTTTTATACGATATATTCTGGTTAGGACTCAGCACCATATTTTATCTATTCTGTTTTTTTTATACGATATATTCTGGTTAGGACTCAGCCTACATAGGGCCATCGTACTCGTATACGAGGGGAAAGGTTCTATGCATATTACTCCTAGGAAAAAAAATGTTCTATGCATCAGGCTATCGTATCGCATTAGAGCTGCTTCGTGGACCCAACACGTACGTACCTCAGTTTTATCCGTCCCGTAGTATGTCTCCTCATTAAACTCGTCCAGTTCAATCTACGATTTCTCAATCCCTAACCTCTGTTTGCGGCTTGCCGTTCGTCCTCGAAGGCTCCAACAACCTGGCGCCGCCGATGGGTTCCTCGCCGTCTCTCATCGGGACGGGCATGTCATCGGAGCCTAGCGAGTCGGCGATCACCCTCGAGTTAGAGACCGGGTCGCACGTGGTCACCGTCTATGGATACTTCCATCTCAAGGATCTCGCCTGGAACGAGTTTTACAGTTCAGGCACCTTCGCTGCCGCCGGCCACCGCTGGTCTATCTTGTTGTACCCTAACGGCAACGAATATGCAGATGACATGGTGGGCATCTACTTACGGCTCGATCAGACCTGTGCCGCCGATGGCATCAAAGCCAGGTTCCAGCTCAGTTTACTCGACCAGGGCGGCCAACCTTTCCCATCTACCATCCAGTCAAGCGTTTGCACATACACTTTCACTCCCGGCGTCCGGAACGGTCTCCCTAGATTCGCAAACAGGCCAGTTATGGAGCAGTATGCCCAATATGGTAACGACTCGATCAGGATCAGGTGCGACATCACCGTCGTGAACCTCAAGGAGACCAACAAGGAAGACGCCGCAACGAAGGTCATCGTCGTGCCACCGCCCGACATGCACTGCCACTTTGGGCGTCTCCTATTGACAGGTGAAGGTGCGGACCTCAAGCTCAAGGTGAACGGAGAGGCGTTCCTTGCGCATAGGAGCGTACTTGCGGCCCGGTCTACGGTTTTCAGGGCACAGCTCTTCGGCCAGATGAAGGAGAACACCGAAGCCTCCATGGAGATTGTAGGAATAGAAGCAAGAGCGTTCAAGGTCTTCCTACACTACATCTACAACGACTCTCTGCCGGAGATAGAAGATCGTGAGGTGATGGCGATGGCGCAACATCTATTCGTCGTGGCTGATCGGTATGACGTGGAGAGGTTAAAGCTGATTTGTGAAGAAAAGCTTTGCAACTACATTGACACAAGCTCGGTTGGGACGATATTAGCACTGGCCGAGCAGCATGGTTGTGATGGGCTCAAAAAGGTATGCATGGAATTTCTGTTGTCCGGTAGGAATCTAAAGGCAGCCATAGAGACCGACGGGTTTGATCACCTGGCTGACAGCTGCCCGTCAGTTGTAAAAGAGTTGCTCGCTAAACTTGTGTGACGGTATCTTCTTCTTGTGCGTGGCAATATTTAATTTAAGACTCAATATTACTCATCATCTTTATATAATTTATATATTTATACTTGTGCTAAATGAATCTTTAATGATGCACATATGTCTCGTTGTACATTGGCATTGGATAATTTGTTGGTCTTTTGGAGAAACTACTAGTCTTTAAACTTTCCCATGGCTCAAGGAAATATTAGGTTAACAATGAGAACCGACTCAGTTGAGCATTAACAAACACTTGACAGCTCATGCCAAGGACTTGGTCTCAAAGTTTGACCTGAACCATCTAACCCATGGAAGTAGTAAAGAAAATATGATGATTGCAAAGGATTCCTTCAATTCGCACGACTGCTCCCTCTGTTCCAAAATTTCCGATTTAGCATTTGCTAAAGTCAAATATTTCATCTTTGTCGATCAGTTTTTGGCAACTTGAATAATATGTGAATTTATCGTTATGAAACAATTTCTTCAGCGCCGTCGCCATGGGCCTTCGGGTCGAGATCGAGAGAGAGAGAGAGAGAGAGAGAGAGAGAGAAGAGACTAACGAGAGAGATAGAGAGAAGGGATTGACAGGCAAATACCGCTTAGATGTAGACTTCGCCGTGTGCACCTCTGGCCACACGGCAAAGGTCTGTTCACTGTGTGTCCTGCCATTGGCACACGGTAAAGGATCAATTCGCCGTGTGCCCATCCTCATAGTACACGGTAAGGAGGATTTAAATATTTTTTTACTTATTGTTTCATGAACATAATGTTTGATTTTTTTTTAAAAAATAAGGTCTCAATTAAATGAATATAAATTTGATAAAAGTCTTGAAGTAAAATTTTAATTTGAACGTTATTGCATCTACGAACCTGACCACATCTTCTCTATTCTCTATGGAACTTCTTCAGAAAAGCTTTAATTTATAAGCATCATACGTGACAAAATGTCCAAAACCACCTCAACTATTTACCACAAGCTTCGTGTGTGATAAAAGGATACATCGACAAATCTCATGAATTTCAGATTTCATTTGAATTTTATACCAGTTAAATACTATTTGACCCTACGTTCGTGGTATGTTTTATGAATACGACTTTTGAAATTTCATATCAACTACTGTATAAGGCCTTACGCTTGCCTCGATATGATGAATATTATTTTTTAGTCACTTTATTCCATTATTTCATTCACTTTCAGTTCAAATTTTACATATATGAAAAAATCTTTTTAATAAAATAAATTGGTTAAATATAGTAAACTCAACTAGAAATGCTACAAATTAGAACATATAGTACCAAGCAATATATGAGGAGTGGAGAAAAAGTTTCAGAGGTGAATGACAATTATTATTTTTATTTGCCGTGTGCCAACAAAAAACACGGCAAAGAACCATCTTTGTCGTGTCCCACGGACAGCCACACGACAAAGAGTGGCATTTGTCGTGTGCCTTCCTTTAGGCACATGGCAAAGAGTTGATTTGCCGTGTGCCATCACTTTGCCGTGTGTTTGACGGAAAACACACGGCATCAAACACACGGAAAATATGTGTTTGTCGTGTGCCCGACTAAAAACACATGGCACAGTTTTTGGCACACGACAAATTTTGTTTTTCCGGTAGTGATCCTTTTTTGTTTGTGAGCATCTAGCTTGTCCTTGGCTTTTCACTCTACACACTATATATGTAGGAAGCCCTGAACCACACTGTGAAGATCGATCGGTCAAAGCGGCAAGAGCACGACTCGTTATCATGATTATATGATACCTATTTTTCTTGGCTTTTTATGTACATGGCGTACCCTTATAATTGATACATATATATCCTGACATGATTTGATAAAGATGCCTAACGCGAGTCGACATCGATCAGGACTTGAAACAACAAAGGGCCGCTCATCATTGTCATATGAAGATCGGACTTGTACGGATAAACGTGTTGTAACGGAGTCGAGTTCCTCCAGGACCCGCCACAAGCATAAAATAAAACTCTGTAGAACCTGGGACGATTCTCCTGGATATCTATATCTCTTGTTTCCAGTTGCCGAAATCTTGGACTCGTCCTCGGCCAAGGCTCGAACAACATGCCGGTTTCTTCCGTGTCTGCCGTTGCTGGCAGTGCGTCGACCACCGCGAGCGAGGAAGTGTCCGGGTGGCACGTTCTCACCGTCGAACAGTACACCAGGACTAAGGAACTATGCTCTGGCAAGTCCTTCAGTTCCAGCACTTTCTCTGTGGCTGGCCACTGCTGGTTCATGAACTACTACCCCAACGGCATTGACTCGTACACCACTGAATGGATCTACATCTACCTGTATCTCCATCAAACCACTCCGGAGGTCAAGGCACAGATCACATTGAGTTTACTCGACCTGAATGGTAACCCGGCTCCGGCACACACAAAGCGCAGCAGCTGGATAGTCTCGATCCGCAGCGACACACCAGCTCAATCCATCTCCATCAAGAAGAAGGCCTTGGAGCAGTCTGACTTCCTTTTCAACGATTCTTTCAGGATCAGGTGCGACATTACCGTGTTCAAAGTGGCCAACAAAATGGATGTTGGTACCGCCGTGAAGAAGTCCTTTGTCGTCGTGCCACCGCCGGACATTGACCGGCATCTTGGCCATCTACTCTCGAGCAAGGAGGGTGTGGACCTCAACTTAGAGGTGGACGGAGAGACGTTCCCTGCACATCGGAGCATACTCGCTGCCCGGTCGCCGGTTTTCAAGGAGCAGCTCTTCGGACCGATGACAGAGAACACCGAAGTTTGCATGTGGATCGAAGGCATCGAAGCCAGAGTGTTCAGGGCCTTCCTTTACTTCGTCTACAACGACTCATTGCCTGAGATAAAGGAAGGTGAAGCGATGGTCATGGCGCAGCAATTGCTTGTTGCGGCCGATAGGTATGGCATGGAGAGGCTGAAGCTGATATGTGAAGACAAGCTTTGTAATTACGTTGACATGAGCTCTGTTGGGACGATACTGGCGTTGGCCGAACAGAATAGTTGTCATGGGCTTAAACAGGCATGCCTCGAATTCCTTCTGTCTGGTAACAATCTGAAGGAAGCCATGGCCACCAACGGATTTCGCCACTTGTCAAGAAGCTGCCCATCAGTTCTAATAGAGTTGCTCGGCAAACTTTCTCCGTGATGAGTGATGACATACAGTTATCAGCATCGTCTTTTTGGCAGAAACATTTAGGACTTATGGTTTGTCTTCTTATGTGGTTAATTAATGTCAAATGATCTCTTTAGTTATGCACGAGCTGTGTTTTGTTTGCTCGAAGAGGATTCTGAATAATCTCACAACCGGTACTGTATCAGTTTATGCTAATGGTAAAAATTTATTCAATTTGATATAATGGATTCAAAATTCTTCCTGTTTACTGCTGATGAACGAATGTCAAAATTGTTAGATCTCATTCATTCTATCAGTAACATGTGGGCTTACTATATCCAACTTCACTAGGTATTTTGTTAAATAAATAAACCTTTTAACTTATTAACATAGTATATATAATAGCTATAATGGAATTTAAACAAAGAGAATTAAAACACACAAAGTGGAAATAATTTTGGATTTTTTTGCGAAAAGAAATAATTGTGGATTGAATATAGGAAAAAAAGGTAAAAGAGCTATGTCGGTTGTCTTCATTATGCACAACGTAGCAATGGGTGGTCGGCGGACTAACACGGCCTTGTGCTATAATGTATTTTTTTAGCTATGATACCATAGCAATGGGTAACGTCACCCACCGCTAGCGCACCTTTAGGCTCGTCAACACAATGCTTTTGTCTTGTTGTGAGAAAATATCAACGAACCCATGAAGACCAAAAAAAAAGTACAACAAGCAACAAATGCTGAAAAAAGAACTTTTGTAATACCATCCTAAATCAAGAAGTTTCTCAATAAATCAAGGTCACCAAGCCAAAGGATATCGGCCCAAGATGATGCATGAATTATAGAGGCAGTCTGCAGTCACAAACCTGATTTCTTTATTCTTTCATGAAATAAATAACTATATGTACGTGACAACTGCAGTCGTACGATTCCGATTCTTAGACGAGGATGAGCCGGGACGTCGTGGATCTCCTAGTAGAGGCCGTATCCACATAAATAAATAAATATGATTTTGGTTATGAAAATATAGAAAGAAAAAAGAAACTCCTATAAATTGTTTATCATGTCATTTTGTTATTTAAGTTAAAGTCCTTGGTCAATTAATATTTCGCTCAGGGCCTCCAAAATCGTCGGAACGGCCATGTAGGAAACTATATGTACGTCACAACTGCAGTCGTACGATTCCGATTCTTAGACGAGGATGAGCCGGGACGTTGTGGATCTCCTAGTAGAGGCCGTATCCACATAAATAAATAAATATGATTTTGGTTATGAAAATATAGAAAGAAAAAAGAAACTCCTATAAATTGTTTATCATGTCATTTTGTTATTTAAGTTAAAGTCCTTGGTCAATTAATATTTCGCTCAGGGCCTCCAAAATCGTCGGAACGGCCATGTAGGAAACTATATGTACGTCACAACTGCAGTCGTACGATTCCGATTCTTAGACGAGGATGAGCCGGGACGTTGTGGATCTCCTAGTAGAGGCCGTATCCACATAAATAAATAAATATGATTTTGGTTATGAAAATATAGAAAGAAAAAAGAAACTCCTATAAATTGTTTATCATGTCATTTTGTTATTTAAGTTAAAGTCCTTGGTCAATTAATATTTCGCTCAGGGCCTCCAAAATCGTCGGAACGGCCATGTAGGAAACTATATGTACGTCACAACTGCAGTCGTACGATTCCGATTCTTAGACGAGGATGAGCCGGGACGTTGTGGATCTCCTAGTAGAGGCCGTATCCACATAAATAAATAAATATGATTTTGGTTATGAAAATATAGAAAGAAAAAAAGAAACTCCTATAAATTGTTTATCATGTCATTTTGTTATTTAAGTTAAAGTCCTTGGTCAATTAATATTTCGCTCAGGGCCTCCAAAATCGTCGGAACGGCCATGTAGGAAACTATATGTACGTCACAACTGCAGTCGTACGATTCCGATTCTTAGACGAGGATGAGCCGGGACGTTGTGGATCTCCTAGTAGAGGCCGTATCCACATAAATAAATAAATATGATTTTGGTTATGAAAATATAGAAAGAAAAAAGAAACTCCTATAAATTGTTTATCATGTCATTTTGTTATTTAAGTTAAAGTCCTTGGTCAATTAATATTTCGCTCAGGGCCTCCAAAATCGTCGGAACGGCCATGTAGGAAACTATATGTACGTCACAACTGCAGTCGTACGATTCCGATTCTTAGACGAGGATGAGCCGGGACGTTGTGGATCTCCTAGTAGAGGCCGTATCCACATAAATAAATAAATATGATTTTGGTTATGAAAATATAGAAAGAAAAAAGAAACTCCTATAAATTGTTTATCATGTCATTTTGTTATTTAAGTTAAAGTCCTTGGTCAATTAATATTTCGCTCAGGGCCTCCAAAATCGTAGGAACGGCCATGTAGGAAACTATATGTACGTCACAACTGCAGTCGTACGATTCCGATTCTTAGACGAGGATGAGCCGGGACGTTGTGGATCTCCTAGTAGAGGCCGTATCCACATAAATAAACAAATAAATATTAAAGGTAAAAACTATTGCACCCAGCCCTAGATAGATAGACGATGTCCCATCTTATCGCCGCGGTTTAGCATATAGTAGCCTCGTCTTCCACCAAGGTCATGATGCCGCCGATCCAGGCTGCCCCCGGCACTGCGGCAGAGACAACAAGGTCGCGCATGGTGGTCCGGACCGTGACGGGATCGCACGAGCTAGCCATCGACGGGTACACCTTGAGCAAGGAAATCGACAAGCAGCAGTTCATCAGGTCCAGCCCCTTCTGCGCCGCAGGCCACCTCTGGTGTATCCTCTACTACCCCAACGGCAACATTTTGGAAAACTATGAATGGATATCGATGTACCTGGAGCTCGTCTCGTCCTCTTCTCGAGACGTCATGGCACGATTCACCTTCAGTTTACTGAATGAGGAAGGAGTTCCATTGGTCATACGCAGCAACGACAGCAGCGATAATCGCATGCCGTTTTGTTCCATGTTGGAGAAGAAGGGTGTCCAAATGTTAATCACGAGGAGGACGCTGGAGAAGTCGGGTTGCCTTGTGGATGACTGCTTCAGGGTGAGGTGCAGCATCACCGTCCTGAAGGTGACCGGTAGAGATGAGACAGCAGGCATCAGGTTGGTGGATGTGCCGCCGTCCACCATGGACCAGGACCTTGCACGTCTCCTCACCAACGAAGAAGGGGCGGACGTCACGTTTGAGGTCTCCGGGGAGACGTTCGCCGCTCACCGGAACATACTCGCTGCACGGTCGCCCGTGTTCATGGCAGAATTCTTCGGGCCGATGAAGGGGGATGTAACTTGTGCCCGCATCGACGACATGGAAGCATGTGTGTTCAAGGCGCTGCTCCACTTCATCTATACTGACTCGCTGCCTGTAATCAAAGACGGCGAGAGTATGGTCATGTCAGAGCATTTACTGGTCGCAGCAGATAGGTATAACCTGGAGAGGCTGAAGCGAATATGCGAAGACAACCTTTGCGACTACATTGACACGAGCTCCGTTGGAACAATACTGGCTTTGGCTGAACAACATTTTTGCCATGGGCTTAAGAAAGCATGCCTCGAATTTCTGATGTCTGGTGACAATCTGAAGGCAGCCTTGGGGACCAACGGCTTTGAGCATTTGGCGAATAGCTGCCCGTCCGTTCTGATGGAGTTACTGGCAAAGGTCAATCCATGATATACCTTCATGTCAGTGTAGCAATATGAAGGAGTTCTTTTTAATTCTCAAATACGTGACGCTAGCTAGTTTTCTATTGATTAGTGCTGCAGTGCAAACGGGACATTCTAAAGTATTTTAAAGTTATTTGATATTATTTTTCCGTGCAACTTCTTTATTTTCTTTTTATCTACGCCTTGCATTGCAGTATTTTAAATTTCTTTAATATTAATTTTTCCAAGTGTTGCATTCTTTTTATTATCTGATTTCTTGTATATTTTTCAAGGCGGCCAGTATTTCATGCTCTCGGTTTACATTGGCTCAGTATCTTTTTAAGGCGGCCTAATACCTTTTTTTGTTGTCATGTAAGTGTCTTAGAGTTGCTTGCAAAGGTCACTCTATGATATCTTCATTTCAGTGCAGCAAAATGAAGTCCTTTTTATTTCTCAAATATGTGAGGTTTGTTTTCTATTATTGCTGCTATGCAAATTGGACATTAGTTTTTCATATGTCTTTCTTTTCAATCGATTTGATTTGCACTAAACATCTGTATTGTTATGATTAATTTTGCAGGGTCGTGTAATATGTAGATAAAGAATACAAGCCTGCTAATATAGACTATAAAAAAGTTATTTTTTTAGACAATCCAATTTCGCCATACTGATGTTTGATGTGGATTGAATGTTTCTTGAACTTTCAATCGACTAAAAATTGGCAAGACCCCAAGTTATTCACTTTCATGCAACTTCTTTTTTTTTATTTTTACCTACGCCTTGTAGTATTTAAAAGTTCTTTGATATTATTTTTTCCAAGTGTTGCATTCTTTTTATTATTTTATTTCTGGTGTAAAATTCTTAGTCGATGCGGTACCCATTAAGTTTGATCCAAGCTATTTCAGACAATTATTTCAGGCGGGCAATACTTTTTGTTATTTTGAAACTGTGTGTTGGCCCGGTGCAACCATATACACGCGGGTTCACAGCTGCAATGATATAACAAAACATGTCATTCTCTTTTGCCTTTTGCACTGAAAAATGATGCTCTTCCTCATGTCTAATATAGCCCCTTTACATTTTTAGCTTTCATGCAACTTGTTTTATTTTTTACCTACGCCTTGTAGTATTTAAAAGTTTTGATATTATTTTTTTTCCAAGTGTTGCATTCTTTTTATTGTCCTACTTCTGGTATAAATTTGATTCAGTAAAATTCTTAGTCGTACCCATTAAGTTTGATCGAAGCTATTTCCTGGACTCCCTGATTAAAATAATTTCCAAAGACAAGCTTTAGGTCTACATGGACCAGACACTTATTTCGTGCGGGCAATACTTTTTTATTCTTTTGATACTGTGTGTTGGCCCGGTACAATCATATACACGGGGGTTGAGACTTGAGAGCTGCAATGATCTAACAAAACGTGCCATTCTCTTTTGCCTTTTTCATTGAAAAAGGATGCTGTTCCTCATGTCTAATATAGCACCTTTACATTTTTAGCTTAGATAATTCCTATATGTAAATTTAAAGGTTAAGAAAATTCAAGGTATTCATTAGTAGGACATTTAGGTGAGAACATTTTCACCTTTCAACCAAACAGTGTGATATATTCACTACAAGAATCCAGCACTATAGACACGTCACAGCGCCGTCCTGAGAATTTTGGAGGCCCTGTACAAAATATTATGATAAATAATTTATATGAGTACATAATATATGTTATATATTAAAACAAAATAAAATTACATCTTTCATGCAACCTTCACTTGAAGTGCATTATTGTCTTGGTATTTTTTGAAATAAAATCTTCAATGATGTCTTGATAAGCAATTTTATCCAATATATTGCCCTCCAATGCTATTGTAGCTAAATCATTGAGTCTTTCTTGTGTCGTTGTTGAAGAGAAGTATCCATAGATCCTTTCTGAGATTGAACTAGATTTTCAATCCTCTTTTTCTTCCTACGCTTTTCACTACCAGATTGAAATTTTCTAATCCGATTTTATGAAGACATCTGCTGAATGATTTAAATTAAATTTGTTGTTCATTGGACTGAGAAAAAAAATCAACAAGAACATAGGATCAAAGTGTTTCACACCATACCTTAATCAAATGAAGTTTCCAAGAGCAATACCTGGATGTGCCCTAGCCTAGGCATACGGCATCACGGTCAGGATTATATGAGAGATAGAGGAGAGGATGTTGAAACGGAGAGGCTATTGTGCTAATTGTACGAGACTTGAGAGAGATCAGAGAGAGACGAGGGCGCTGGAGAGACACAAGTTTTAATGGAGGAAGTATACCATGCGTGTGTTGTCTACTGAGTCTTTTCAGCTTGTACGTGTGTGCTGCTTGGGCTTCTAAATATTTTTTTTATTGTGACAAGCTGCATATTTGTAGCGTTTTTTTTCCGGAACCGGGGGAGACCCCTACCTATTTTTGTATTAATTTTGATATAAAGATATGTACAACAAAAGGCCGTAGGCCCAAAGAAGACCCTAAACTAGAAAAGTTCAGAAATTGAGATTACATATAAAAGACTCCAACAAAGTTTTGACTACAGGTTTTGCTCTCAAAGCCACCTGTCCTAGCTCAGTCTTAAAGGATCTCTTCTAGTTTTGCAGAGATAAGGGCTGATTATCAAAAATAACTCCATTCCTGTGGCACCATATCGTCCAACATCCCACAATTAAAATTTCTCTGAAAATCCTTGAGTTGAATCTTTGTCTTGCAATAAGCAACATGTTATCAGGTGTAGTGGTAGTGTTCCATAAGATATGAAGGGATTGCCAACATCAGCGACTAAAACCACACTAAAAGAAGAGGTGCAATAAGGTCTCTTCTATGTCATCTTCACAGAGAACACAATTATAATTGTCCAGATGTTTATTCTTCCGTCGGAGAAGATTTTTTGTATTGATTCGGTCTCTCAGGACCAGCCAGAAAAAGAACTTCAATCTATTACGACAGCAAGATTTGTAGCGTATTATTATATGTGTTGGTCAGATATGGAGGCCCCAAGCATTTGAAGGCCCGATGCTTCGCACCGGTCGCACCTGCTTGGGGACGGCCCTGCACGTCACCCACAAACGCGGCAAAACGGGCCACTGCTACATATCTAAATGATTTTTAGCGGAAGCTCAAAATGTGATCCGTGCCTAAAAGTTGATTTTTGTGGCGGATAACATTGTGGGTCACCTTTATAAATGACCCATGTTATCAACCACCACTACAATAGACACAACCCGGCCCACCAACACATGGTCCATATAAATAAGCACTAAAACCCAACCGTACACTCCATCCCTCCCCATTCAGCCGTCTCTCTCTCTCTCTCTCTCTCTTTCTCTCTCTCTCTCTATCTCTCTCCATCACATCCCCCTCCTCACCGGTCCTCGATCGCGCCGCCTCCTCCACCCTGGCCCTCAGCGGCCGGTGTGCCATCACGTCGTCCACCCTGGCCCCCGGCTACCGGTGAGCACCGCCTCCTCCTCCTCGGCTCCCGAAGCCACGTCCTCCTCCTCGGCTCCCGAAGCCACGTCCTCCTCCCCGGCCCTATGCGACCTGTGCACCGCAGCCGACCCAACAAGGGCAGCCAGATCTGGCAGCCCCCATCTCCGGCGTCGGTAGGCGGCTCGGGGCACCTCGATCTGGCCGCCCCCATTATCCAGGGGTAGACAGCGGCCCCGACCCCTGTCTCTGGCGTCGAGCGGTGGTGGAGCGAGGCGGCGTCCCCTGTAAGCTGCGACTAGATTCAGTCGATAGCACGGGCTTTTTTATTATTTTTCCTATGTTCTTTGTAGCGACGGTTGACAATATACCCGCTGCTACAGTGTTCCTTTTTGCGGAGGCAACGTTGCTTGCGAGGCTACAATTATTCTTTTGTAGCCTCGCAAGCGTAGACGTGGTTGGGTCAGCCCGCTGCAGAGCTCTCGCAACCGTGCCTTCTTGTTTCATTGTTGTAGTGCTTGTTACGTGCTGCAGTTTTCGTGTGTACATGTTTGTTTGGTCCATCCTTAGCGTCTGAATAGCTACAGTATTTTTCTGTAAGGTTTGAACATATAATTTCCTTCTGCAAGTCATTGTCAGTTGAAGTTTTCTGTTGAAACTTTTGCTAGTGCTCTTCTGCAAAAAATAAAGAAAACGTAATCTGAAAAGCTACTTTTCCGCATCGGACGGGCCCAATTAAGTGAGGCCTAGTGATGATCCATGTTGTGTGATACCCAGCAGATATATCGACATATCGTCATCTCTGAGCAAATGAACAGTAGTACACGTGAATTCGTTCGCAACGTGCGTACGTATTCACAACGCTAGTCTCCTCGACATCGTCAGGCGAGCTACGAAACCGAAGCATAGCTTTCTCGTCTTCTGTACATGACGCGTCTTCAGTGGGGTTCAGATTACTGGCTGGCGCCTCGATCGCCTTCAAGCCTAAAACAGCGTCTCCTCGGTGCCCGCGCGGCTACTGAGGACCCTTCGTGTGACGTAACTTGCCAGTTTGTGCCAGGCACCCATAAAAGCTTGGCACCGTCGGCTTGCAATTGCAATCACCATTAGCAAAGCTACTCCTGAACTCCAGTCCTTGTCCAACCTTGTGCTTCAGCCTCAAGCAAGCCAACGGGATGGTGCAGAAGAGCCAGACCATGTCGTCCATCATCGCGGACGCAGTGGAGGGGTCGCACGTCCTCAGGATCGAGGGATACTCCAGGACAAAGGTACTTGGCAACGGCAAGTATATCAAATCTGGTACATTCGACATTGGAGGCCATGGCTGGTACATCATCTATTACCCAGACGGTGATGAATCGGAAAATGCTGGTTGGATATCCTTCTTTCTTTATCTCCAGCATAGCTGCTCAACGGACGTCAAGGTGAGTTTAAGGCTTAGCTTACTCGATGAGATGGGGGAACCGGTGCATGCCTATAGGGCGGCCTGGAGCGACATACTTTCTTTCAAATCTATAAACGGTGGATGGGGATACGAAAGATTCATCCAGAGGAAGGTCCTGGAGGAATCATCCTATCTCAAGGACAATTGCTTCAGTGTTAGGTGTGATGTTATCGTCTCCAAGGAGTTCCGAACAGAGGATGTCAGGTTCGTCACCGTGCCACCACCAGACATGCACCAGCACATCGGCCGCCTCCTCTCGTCCCAAGTGGAATCTGATGTCACGTTTCAGGTCGGCACGGAGACATTCACCGCGCACAGGCTTGTGCTCGCTGCTCGATCTCCCGTCTTCATGGCAGAGCTCTTTGGTCCGATGAAGGAGAACAAGCTGCACCAGATACAGATTGACGATATGGAGGCAAGAGTGTTCAAGGCCATGCTCCACTTCATCTACACCGATTCCTTGCCTGATGTGGACAAGGAGGATGCTCTTGTGATGGCTCAGCACTTGCTTGTCGCTGCTGACAGATACAATCTCGAAAGGTTGAAGCTGATATGTGAGGACAAGCTCTGCAACTATATCAACAAATCTAGCACTTGCTGAACAGCATGGCTGCCCAGGGCTCAAGGAGGCCTGCTTCAAGTTCCTCAAGTTGCCTGGCAACCTCAAGATCATCATGTCCAGTGATGGCTTTGAGCATCTCAAGAGCAGTTGCCCCTCTTTTCTTCAGGAGCTTGCTGTTAATCTTGCCCCCTGATCTCCATCTTTGAAGCGACAAAATCTTGGAAATCAACACTTCTTATTTCCACCTTTTAAAAAAATTATTCTTGCATCTAGTTTTAGTATGCAATATTTGGATGATCTGGTCAATGTTGATTGATCGGTGATGCTACATTTATCTAATATTTTAAAATGACTACTTAACCATCAACTGTTGCAATAATACGAGCCGTGTATTTGTACCCTCCTTTCATATACTCTGATCGAAATCGCAAGGACAACAGCTTGTGTTAGTTTTTCATGATATTGGTGTCCCTACTGGAAACGATTTTTTCCGTGAAGGGTTAATTGCTACTGCAATGGTTACACAGCAAGCTAAGTATAGGGCATATGCAGGTTTGTCAAGAAATAATATGGTGTCATTTCGTACATAAAGCACATATATATCATTCATAATCCTTTGATTCAACCTAGTTTATTTTCGCCATTTATTATGCGTGTCATACCGCTGAACAATGCCATGTACCATGGCTCCATACTGCTCAAGAGCGCAATTTAGTTATTTTTTTCTTTCTAATTTCATCTCATTTTTCTTTTGGACGACTATATCTTCTGTTTTGTTAATTTGTATGTGTTAAAATATTTTATTCAGCGGTATGGCGCACAGACCTTTTTATGCATGGTAGTTCAGCAAAGTTACATGGCATATTCAACATTTATTCGTGTGAACTTAACTTTCTAAGAACTTGATCCAACAAGTTAAAGTGATATTAAACATTTGTAACCAATTTAATATTTTCAAATGATGGATTTAACATATAGTGCTGAAATAATTCATTAAAATTGGTTAAATATATTGTTAATACTGTTTCATTTATTAAAAATTATGTTCACACCTTCATATAGTTACTCCGGCGCATGTATCTCACAAACTAGATGATACCCGCGCGTTGCCGCGTCATGTTATATAATATGAAAAAAACACTTTACAAACACTCAGAAAAGAAAGTAAATAGAAACAGAGAAGACATAGAAACAAAAGGTGGAGTAGTAATGGAGGTATTTGGAGGCAGTAGTTTATCTACCTTAACCGGATAACATAAAGTGACATAAGGATATTGATGCATTGATGGATAGATGGGAGTCAGAGGTGATAATCGGGAGTGCTAACTTTCTAGATGACATGGCAGATATTTGAAAAGTTCACAATAGCTCCTAATCGTCAACATTCAATCTTTATCGAATTGTTTAAATTATTTGAGATGATGTGGCGCAACGTGGAGCTAGAGAAGTAGTATTGAATGGCTCTTAGTAGATTGGAGATGATGTGGCGCAACGTGAAGCTAGAGAAATAGCATTGAAGAGCTCTTAGTGGGTTGTATCTTTTATATATAAGTAGATACATATAGTGCTGAATAGCATGGTGGCCATGGGCTCAAGGTGGCCTGCTTCAAGTTCCTCAAGTTGCCTGGCAATCTGAAGATCATGCTGCCACGTGATGGTTTTGCGCATCTCAAGAGCAGTTGCCCGTCTTTTCTTCAGGAGCTTGCTGTTAATCTTGCCCCCTGATCTCCATCTTTGAAAGGACAAAAGCGTGGAAGTAAACCCATGTTATTATCGTGTTATAGAAAATATTATTGATATATGTAGTTTTATTATGCAATATTTAGATGATCTGGTTGAATTGAAACCATCTTTTGCAGAGTGTTTTTTATGGCACTCGGCAAAAGAGGGTCTTTGCCGAGTGTATTATTCTTGACACTCCGCAAAGATTGGAACACTCGGCAAACTATGATTTTTCTGTAGTGGGCTGAGTGTTCGTCCATGTATGCTGGATCTTGGTTCAATTCATAACTAAAACCTCAGAAAATTCATAAGAAAAGATTTCATGGATTTATTAATGTCACAAAAGAAATGTATTTTGGTTCGGAAACCCCCCTTATCAACTGGAAACAACAAAAACATTCCATATGGGGCGGGTTTGAAGTGGGAGAAAAAGAACTAGTTTTCAAATTTTAAACTCATTTTTCTCCTGAATGGTGAATCTGTTTTTCGACAGGGCTTACAGCCCAATACCCCTCCATGTAACAAAGCAAGCCCTCCTGTAGGTTGGCCCATTTAATTTCCCGAGTAAGCTCACCAAGAAGGGAGTAAGGTAAGGGACAACAACCGCTATCAATGATCGTTTTGTTTAATATCCGCACAAACCCTGAAAACCCACTTGACAAAAAACCAGCGTCGCCGCCGTCTCGTTGTCTCCGCGAGCTGCGCCCTCGGCAAATACTCCAAGACCGGCTGCTCCCACGGCGCCCATAAAATCCTCCTCCTTTCTTCCCTCAGCTTGCAATTGCGACGGGCAAAAAACTGCCTGCTGTCCTAGAAATTGTACCAAGCGACAATGACGCCGATCTCTGCTACCGGCAGTGGCACGCAGGCCCAGAGCGCTTCCTCCATCGTCGCGGATGCGATGGAGGGGTCACACGTCCTCACGATCGAGAGATACTCGAGGATCAAGGGACTCAGAAACGGCAAGTTGATCAATTCTGCTGTGTTCCACGTTGGAGGCCATGGCTGGTACATCACGTATTACCCTGACGGTATTTGCTGGAATAATGCTGGTTGGATATCGCTATATCTCAATAACAGTTCAAGGGGCGCCATGGCGAGTTTCAAGCTTAGCTTACTCGACGAGACGGAAGAACCGGTGCCGGCCTATAGCATGGACTGGGGCCCCATACATGATTTCAATTATACGGGCAACGGGTGGGGATATCACAGATTCATCGAGAAGAAGACCCTGGAGGAATCGACCTATCTGAAGGATGATTGTTTCAGAGTTAGGTGTGATGTCCGCGTCTCCAAGGGGTTCCGAGCAGAGCTCGCCAGGAAGTTCGTCGCGGTGCCACCACCGGACATGCACCAGCATTTTGGCCGTCTACTACTCTCGTCCCAAATCGAAACAGATGTCACGTTTCAGGTCGGTGCGGAGACCATCACGGCCCATCGGCTTGTGCTGGCGGCTCGGTCACCGGTCTTCAACGCCGGGCTCTTCGGGCCATTGAAGGAAAACAAGATGAGGCACATCGCAATTGATGATATGGAGGCAAGAGTGTTCAGAGCCATGATCCACTTTATCTACACCGATTCGCTGCCTGATGTGGACAAGGATGAAGCGCTTGAGATGGCCCAGCACTTGCTTGTTGCAGCTGACAGATACGATCTAGAGAGGTTGAAGCTAATATGTGAGGACAGGCTCTGCAACTATATCAACAGAAGCACGGTGGCCAGTAATCTGGCACTTGCAGAACAGTATGGTTGCCTCGGGCTCAAGGAAGCGTGCGTTGAGTTCCTCAAATTCCCGGACAATCTCAAGGCCATCAAGTCGAGCGATGACTTTCAGCATCTCACTACTAGTTGCCCCTCATTCGTGAAGGAGGTGCTTGCCAAGCTGGCTCCCTAACCTCAAACTTTAATTTATAGGGAACAAAATCTAGAAGTTACTATGACTTTAAGAGATTTATTATGGTGCTTGGAACTATCTTAAAATGTCATTGTTTCTAGCTTTTTTTTGTAATATTTGCATAGTTGGGGGTTGATGTTTCTTCATGGACAGTGCTACATATATCTAATATTTGAACATACTCTAGACAAGTTGATCTTTAATTTTATACTAAAAGGTTACTGTTCTTCTTTTATGTAACATTTATATATGGTTTGGGTTGAATGATCGGCGATGCTACATCTATTTAGTATTGAAAGCTAAGTACTCTGTACTCAGATGGCCGTCAACTGATGGTGCTAGAAGGAAATATGTAACAACCTGTGTAATTAAAGAAATAAAGTGTGCAAGTTTAAATTCAAACTCTGGCGAAGATTGATTTAAATTTGGTTGAGATTCGTCCAAATTTGGAAAAGAAATATTGGAAAACGATTTTATTCGCGCGTGGGCTGTTTCTCCACGGTCCGGCCCAGCTTCCCTTCCTTCCCTGCGCAGCCCACCTTTCCATCCCTTCTCCCCCGCGCGGCCCAGCCAGCCCAGCAACCCGGCCCGCTCCTGTTTTTCTTCCTCCCTCGCCCGTACGCGCACCGTCCGCCCGTGAGTCGCCGCGTCATCCGCGTGTCGCCTTCCGACCGCCATTCGTTAGCCGACCCCACCCTCAACCACCTTCTCCAGCATCTAGCAAGCTCCCCTGCCACCCCGTGCTACTCCATCGATTTAAACCCCGTGCGCGGCATGCTTTCCCCCTCCAAACCCTAGACCTCGCCGCCGGTGCGACCCGCCGTGCAGGTGAGTACCGCAGCCACCGACGAGGTCTCCTTCCGTCGCTCGTTTCCGTTGTGCTGACGGTTTCGCATTTCGCCCTAGGTGGAGGATGAGCGAGGCAACCGAAGTCCGCAGCCGCCATCGTCTCCACGTCCGATCATCGCCATCGGTGAGTCCCCTCCGAGCTCGTCCCTTGTTCGTCGTTCTCCATTGCTCACCCGTCGCTCCGGCGCTAACCCCCGTGCTTTTGGTCGCCTGGTAGCTCGGGAACAGCCTCGCGCGTGGTCACCGCCGCGCGTCGTTCGTCCATCCCCGTCCGCCATCGCGACTTCGCCGCACCCATCTCCGGCAAGCCTCCTCCGCTCCGTCCGAGTCCTGCTCGAGCGCCCTGGTGAGCCCGCGCTTTGATCCCCCACTTTTCCCCCTTGGATTAGCGTCGTTTCGCGGGGTCCCGTCGTGGCCCGGCCGTCGTGCGCCATGAGCGCCGGTGAGCTCTTGTTTTCCGTCGTGCTCGTGCTCGATTGGTGAGCCCCGTGGCACCGCGGTGGTCGGTAGTGGCTCGTGCGTGCACTAGCTAGGCGGAAGGAGCTCGTTTTCCGGGTGGTCGTTGAGCGCGGGTCTCCGCCGCCGTCTCCCTCGTCGCCGGCGTCGCTCCGGTCACCTTTACGGCCGAGGGACAGCTCCGCTAGCACCGTGCGAGCTTGAGCGTTAATTTAGCGCTGGTTTTTTTTTTGGGGGGGGGGGGGCTTGTTGCTCCCCGGGGAGTCCCCCTTTCCGCCGCCGTGGAGCGGAGCTCCGGCGAGCTCCCGAGGCCGCCCCGTTGAGCGCTCGTCCTTGTGGCTGAGCCTCCGGGTCCGCGGGACCGCGGTGAACGCCGTGGTGGCCACCATTTGGCCGCCGGCGAGCCGCAGCGCCGGTGCGTTGAGATTCCGGCGTGTCCCCTGCCCTGGCGCGGCGGCGCCGCTCGGGTCCGGCGTTGCCGACGTCGGCTTGACGTCACCCGTGGGACCCGCGGGCAGGGTTGGGTCCATGGGGTGTTTTCTCCCCCTTCGCGTGGACTCGGTCCATGTGGACCGATGGGCGTGAGGAAACAGTGGACCGATGTGGATCGATGGGCCCGGTCCATGGGGTGTTTTCTCCCCCATCGGCCGCTCGAGTACCCCGACCCCGTCCGGGACCCGCGTTTTCCGGGCAAGCCGCAATCCTTGATCACCCTTGTACCTATTAGCAATTTGCATTAAATTGATCCATGCATATGAACTGTTACTTCTACTTGTAGTTTACCTATGCCATACTATGCCATCCTTGCCACCGATTGCCATAGGTTGTTCTACTATTACTCGCATGATTAGTAATTGTTTAGTTGCTTAATGGAACCCCGGATGATGATTATACATGTTTTTGTGTAAAATAAATTGTAGGTGTTTCTTAGGTGTCGAGTTTCTGTACTAGATACCCTGTAGGACTTTTGCGGGGGCGAGTGTAGGTGATTAGGTGCTGGGAGGCTTTTGGGGAGTTTCTGTTTCGAGAGTGCCTGTTGCGGGCACATTTGTGTAGGGGCCTTGGATTATGGGGCCCCTGTTGTGGTGACACTGTTGTTAAGACTGTTGTTTTGAGGAGAGGGATGGTGACTCGCCCCGGCAGCATGAGGACCGGTTCCTGGTTGCTCGCTCTTTGGTATACTAGCTTATCACGTGACCCGTATGGGCGAGTTGGATTGAGATGCTTAGCGGAGGACTGGTGGACCTGCCGTGGTGCAGAGTTAGTGTTAGTGGGTTTTTGGAGCTGTGTCTCGACCCATGAGTAGAGGATACCCCACCTGGCCCGTGGTAGACCTTTCACATGTTCAGGACCCTTTTCCGCGTTGTGGTTGGGGGATCCCAGCTCGAGGGACGGGCGCCTGCCGTCGATGCTTTGTTTATTGATCTTGTGAGTGTTGCTGCGCTTTAGCCACGACGGTGGCTGTAGTTATAGTACCTCTTCACGTGGGTACAGTTGCTTACTCTCTGCAGAGATTTATAATCTACACGTATAGCCTAGCCCTCGGGTAAGGGGGCAACACCATTGAGCGACGCTTGATTAGCATTTACTAGTTCTCCTCTCGATAGGTGTTTTACTTCCGGCTTCGAGCTGTGGTTCCAGTGGAGGTGTGCTGGACATAAAATCTAACCCTTGCGGGATTGTGTTGTTTCCTGCAAGGCCACTTATAAAATTTGACTAATAATAAAATATGAATCACATAGACTTGAGGAATAATTGCTTTAGGTGCTAGCCCTTGCCTTTCCTTGAATTGTCCCAACATGCATACATTGTTGCTAGGTAGTTGCGGCTTGTTGAGTACTTTATGTACTCACGGCTTTCCCACTTTGTTTTTCGGACGCTGGTTCCGAGGATCCCGCCGAGCCTACCGATGGAGCCGTCGGAGAGGAGTGACGTTCTCGCCTACACTCGAGTGCTTGTGAGCTTTGGTCTTCACCGCCGATCTTCATGTGAGACGTTTCCGCTAGTTTCCTTTATGTTCTCTCATTGGCCTGCGTGCCACGTGCTTTGTATCCAAAAGATTTGAGATTCGAGTTATGTTTTGTACTTTGGAGATTCTATTATCTTGCCTTGCATTTATTCCTTCTTATGATTTTTATGATGCTAACTGTGTTGGATGTACATGTCACACTCCTGGGAGTGGCATTGAGGTACAAGGCACGGTTTTCACTATCCGGTGAAAATCGGGTCGTTACAATATAACTTGATTAGGTAGGGCAACAAATGTGTTAAGCTTTCATGAGAAGCTGGATCTCATATCCTCGCAGGCTCGCAGCAAGCATGATGTTGGTTCAGTAAAACCCTCTTTCGTTCTCAATAAAGTGAGGAACAGAAGAAAGCTGCGTATTGGACTCATCAACATGTTTCTTATAACAACATGCGGTGATAGTTGACACATTTTTTGGTCATTGTGTTTTTTTATCTTTCAATGATATACCACAAGTCACTGTACAAGTTGGATGATTTGATTAAAATGGCCAGCTTGACCAGTATTTGTGCTTTACATTTTATTTCGGCAATCGTAGGAGTATGCTTGCATGCAACAAAAACTATGCAGTAGTATCATATACCTAAATTCAGAAAGAACGAAAAAAGCAGTACCATAAACCTTCACTCCAAAAGGGAAACAAAAAGCACTGCCATATATTAACTGATTTTGTTTTGAGACCGCCATATATTAACTGATGAAAGGTAACTTGCAGTGCTACTGCTACTTGTCTAGCAAAATATAAAACTAGGGACGAAATAATTAATTACTCTGGGCCGTGGCCAGCCAAACCATTGCGACCCACCAGATTGAGCCCATATCACACAACACGGAGATTTATATTGAGAACGAGTCCTGATTGCAAACCAGCGGACCGTATATACGTATACCGTATCTATGCATGTCACCATCCGATATGCATATATATATATGCTTCAATAATAGAGTTTCCTCTTTTATAAGTCTGTCTAACCATATAATCGAGTCCAGTTCTACAAAATTATGGATCAACACGACACCTAACTTAAAAATCACCTCGCCTAAAAAATCAGAGCTCGTTTACATCTGCGACGGCAGATCGGCCGAGTTGTTCTTCATCATCACATCTATTCAGACGCCACCGTAGCATATTGCACATCGCCACGGTGAGCTCACGGCAACCATTGCTTTTTTTTCTAGTAGCCAAGAATATGGCCTCAACCTCTGCCGTCAGGAGAGGCGGCACAGTGGCAGAGAGCGCGTCGACCATCATCGCCGATGTTGTGGAGGGCTCACACGTGCTCAAGATCGAGGGCTACTCCAAGACTAAGGGTCTCAGCAGCGGAAAGCATATAAAGTCTCGTGCATTCATTGTGGGCGGTCATGTATGGTGCATCAGATATTACCCTGACGGCGACGACACGATGAATGCTGGCTGGATTTCGTTCTATCTATGCCTCCAAAAATCCATTGCATCTGAAGTCAAAGCAAGCTTGAGGTTCAGTTTACTAGATGAGACGGGGGAATGTGTGGGACTACTGTACACCAAGTTCTGCGGCATCATACGCACTTACAAGACAACAGACGACCTGGGATGGGGATATGGAAGATTTATCGAGAGGACGGCACTGGAGGAATCAGCCTATCTGAAGGATGACAGTTTCAGAGTGAGGTGCGACGTCTCCGTCTACAAGGAGTTCCGCACCGAAGCTCGGAAGCAGTTCGTCGAGGTGCCACCGTCCAACCTGCACCACCATCTCGGACGCCTTCTCGCATCCGAACACGGAGCCGATGTAGCATTCGACGTCGACGGGGAAACAATTGTCGCACATCGGAGCATCCTCGCCGCCCGATCGCCGGTTTTCATGGCCGAGCTGTTCGGTCCGATGAAGGAGAAGGCAATGACCAGTATCCGTGTGACGGACCCGTCTCGCGAAGAGGCGTTTCCATCTCCAGGATCATCATGGGTGGCATCACGCGCTGTGATACCCGATATTACAACATACAAACATAAGCATCATGCAATGAATATAAGTACAAGTCTTACATTCATCCCAGTACAAATGTACATCAGAGTCTCGAAACATCGAAGCTAATGAGTTTGGAAAACAACTAAACAGCGGAAGCAAATAAGATACAATCGCTCTCTCGGCGATACATCACGAGCATCCGGCAGAGACAGATGTTCCTGCCCTAGAACATCTTACCGGCACATCAACTCCTCTATTCATCCGGGCCGCACCACTCCCAAGAGTAGTGGCCGTCACCCGGAGTCTCCTCCTGCCGGACGTCTTCGCCGACGTCGAAGTCATGCACGGCGGCATCCTCCGAAAAACCACATGGAGCAAAGCCCTGAGCAACTAGAGCTCAGCAAGACCGACCCGTCAAAGTGGCCATCTACAGCCGACTCCTAGACATGCAAAGGCCAGGGGGATAGGATACATATAAGCTCTAAGCTGGCCTACAAGTAAACCCTTACTTTCAACTTTTAGCAGTTTAATTAAGTTGCTCAAAAGAATAAATTTAATTTGCACTAAGCTATTGCATTACATGTTTCCAAACAAGTAATTAAGCAATACAGCAAATTAATCAAACCATCATCCTCGATGTTCCTCTTCTTACTACGTTCCGGCGGACGAGATAAGTGGTACTCGTTACTCGTGAGGGGCAGCGATTCGAATCGATTTACATCCTGCAGGAGAAACCTGATTGCACGTCACATACGCGCTTCCCGAAGCCGCATGAGACAACCTTTCCCAGCCGGCACTCGTAGTGTTAGTCGGGCCTAGCTCCCCGAGAAGGGTCCCCCATGCGATGCCGTCCCGGACGTCATCCATGAGTAGAGTGCTCCCTTCTCTCCTCCCAAATTCCTGCCAAGTAACCAAGGGAGTAGGGTATCTCTCTAACATACAGCAACCATCGGTACGTCGGTTTACTCGGGCCCATCAACACCAGCATGCAAGCAGTACGTTCAAACTTATCCACATGGGCCGGACACGACGCGGTCCTTGTGTGCACGAGACGGGGCTACAACCTTGAAGACTCTTTCAGTCCTTCACTTTCCACCTAGTTGCCCGTCCGGCCTCCAATTTCCATTCTCATCATGATACTCGAGCATCGTATCCAAAAAGTGATTGTCCTATCTACGAGTGGTCTCCGTACCACTCGACGGATCATCGCCCTATTTAAGCAAGCATCTAGCGTAGGGTGATCGAACCAGGGTAAATAGAATCCTACTGCATGCTAGGGTTTTCATCACAACTCCTGTAGACCTAATGCACAAAACAGTCCTACAAGCATAGTGATGAAGATAAAATACTTAATTAAAAGGTTGTGCACCGGGGCTTGCCTTGAGCTTGACCCCGAGTAGCTGGGTCAACAACAGCAGCAACTTCTGGCTCCTCCTCGCTGGTCACCACGTTCACCACCGCAGCTACATGATGCAAGGGTGATGTGTAAAATTTGATGAAATCATGACATTGAGTATTTTACGGAATACGTGCAGATTTCATCAATTACATGCAATTCATGAGTATAAATTAACTTGGTGTCCGGCGAGGTGAAAATGATTTAAGGTGATTACTTAATTTAATCTCCTTCATCAACTCCCATGAAGCATTTAAATCATTATCGCATGTGCAGGAAAGTAATTCATTAATCCTAACAAAAGCTAGGTAAAATAGCAATTAAATTGCCCCTGGTCCTTGAGCACATGCTATGGATAATAATCGAACTAAGCTTCATAAATTGGGGTAATTAAATGATTAATCAAGCCCTAATCTTGAATTTCCAAAAAGGAAATTAGCTCATTTAATTTGCTTCTGATAATGTAAATCTAACTGCTCCATTAAGTAGTACAGGTCTCAAGGAGTCCAACAAATTTTAGTTTGCAATTTTTGGAGGTCTAGAACTCCGGATATGAATTTTCTAGGTTTAAAAGGATTTCTGAACTATTTACGAAAATGCCATTGCGTATAATTAAAAAAAAATAATCCCGCGCGGGGTGCCACACAGGGGATCACACGCGCTCCGGATCTGGGTGTGGCCGTGGCCACACCGGATCCCGGTCGTGTGATCCAGCCTCGTGGCCCCGACGGCTCCGACCGGAGCGGGGCGGCGCGGCCGGCCGGAGCATCGCCGGCGGCGTGCTCATGCTCGGGCGGGGCCTAGGGTTGCTCTAAGCGATGTGGCGAGCACGGTGGTAGGGTCGGGTTGGCGGGGCGCTCACCGGAGCTTGTCGGACGGCGAGGGCGGCGGTGGCGGGGTGCGACGAGGCTGCTCGTCTCCGGTGGAGGTCCGAGGAGGTCGGGGCTGGGTCGGCGAGCACCACGGGGACACGGGCTTCGACGGCGCAGGGTCGGTGGAGGATGAGCTCGAGCGGAGTGGGCCGTCGACGGTGGGGTGGCGGTCGGCCGGAGTTAAGCGGTGGGGAAAAGCTCACCGCCGAGCAGCTCGGCCTGCGAGGGAGAGGGGAAGGGGTCGGGGAGGGCGCAACACTAGCGCGCACCCGTCGGAGCGATGCGGAGTGAGAGGAGCTCACCGGAGGCGGCGAATCGGGCTGCGGCGCCGTCGGTGGCCGGGGTGGGGTCGCCGGAGCAAAACTCGAAATGTGGTCGGTGTGCTCGCGCAAAAGGAGTGCTATTGCTTGCGAAAAAAAAAGGGGGGTAGTGTGGCGGTGCTCGTGCCGGGCTCGGGCCGGTCGCGGTGGTCGGCGTCGGCCGGAGCGGCGAGCTCGAGCGGGCGGAGCGGGGTGGTTCGGGCGCGGAGTGAGAGAGGAAGGGGAATGGAGAAGGGGGTGTTCCGACCGGGGTAAGGGGGACCGGGGTGGTCGGCCGGTCGGGTGGGGCGGTCAGGGCCCGTGCGCCACGCGGCCGGCGGCGTACGGCGCGGCCGTGCGCCGCGCGCGCCCGTGCGCCGCACAGGGTGGCCGACGAGGCGGGCCCCACCGAAGATGCTTTTCATTTTCCCGAATTATCGATCCGTGGCAAAAGCTCCAATTGGAAATTCAAAAACGTGGTCTTCCCGGGTCTGAAAATTAAAACTTATATTTTTCCTGGATAGTACAACTCTAGAAAGTGACATGCACGAAGAGTTTACTCCAAAATCTTTTCTGGATAAATTCTGAAAATTCCGAGAAAAGGCTTAAATGCTAAGTTTGTCTGATTTATTTGGGGTACCAAACCTTGATGAAATCCAGTGGGGTTTTGACCTATATTTTTCATTTGACATGCCCTACAACATATATTTTTGGTTGACCATACTTATATGGTAGGAATTTGAGTTGTAGTTCAAACCAAAGTGTTTTTGAATTTATTCGGCACCCAAAACACTTTGCATGTCAATGAAATTTCTTGGGTAGGTCAATCTAGTCCTGAGATTAGTTTTAAAAATGCTAACTCAAAACATTTGGACACGGAGTGTCACAGCCCTCCCCTTAAAGAAATCTCGTCCCGAGATTAAGCTTAAGTAAGGAGGAGGCGGTTTATGTACCTCCGGGTTCGAGCGAAAGCTTCGGGTGGTGAGTGCGAAGAAAATCTTCTGATTCCCACGTAGCTTCCCTCGCGGGGTGGTGACTCCACTGAACCTTGAAGAACTTACGAGCGCCATTTCGGGTAACTCTTTCCTTCGTATCGACAATCTTGACCGGCCGCTCGGAATAGGTCAAATCGGGCTGCAATGGTACCACTTCATCCAGCACTCGGTCAACGGGTGCTTTGAGACACTTCTTCGGTTGCGAGACATGGAAGACGTCATGCACACCGGCGAGCGTGTCGGGTAATTCAAGCTTGTAAGCAACGGCACCACATCCGGCAACAACGGGGTAGGGCCCGATGTAGCGAGGTGAGAGCTTGCCTCTCACGCCAAACCTTTGTACACCCTTGGTCGGTGAGACTCGAAGGTACACAAGGTCACCCACTTGGAACTCAAGTGGTCGGCGTCTCTTATCCGCGTAGCTCTTTTGCCTTGATTTTGCTGCCTTGAGGTTTGTTTGGATTTCCAATACTCGCTCCTCGGCTTGTTGCACAAGTTCTGGCCCAAAGATGGTCCTCTCTCCGGACTCGGACCAGCTGAGTGGAGGACGACATCGGCGACCATAGAGAGCCTCAAACGGTGCCATCTTAATGCTCTCTTGGTAGCTATTGTTGTAAGCAAACTCTGCCAAAGGTAAGCATTCATCCCATTTCTTGTCGTGATCCGGAACATAGGCTCTCAACATGTCTTCCAATATCTGATTTACTCTCTCCGTTTGCCCATCGATCTGTGGGTGATAAGCTGAGCTTCGAATCAATTTCGTTCCTAGGGAAGCATGAAGTTGCTCCCGAAACGTCCCACAAGCCGTGATCCTCGATCGGAAATGATTGTCCTAGGTACACCATGCAAACACACGATCCGCTCAATGTACAACTGGGCATACCTAGGTGTTCGGTAGCGTGTGCTCACCGGTATGAAATGTGCCACTTTGGTCAATCGATCGACGATCACCCAAATAGAATCAAACTTCCGGATTGTGGTAGGCAAGCCAACAATAAAGTCCATGCTGATGTCATCCCATTTCCAAGATGGTACGCTGAGTGGCTGCAACGGCCCGGCGGGTCTCAAATGATCAGCCTTGACCCGACGACAAGTGTCACACTCAGCGACGTAATGAGCAATCTCTCTTTTCATCCTTGTCCACCAATACTTCGTCCTAAGATCATGGTACATCTTATTGCTGCCGGGATGCATAGCATACTTGGCTAGGTGAGCCTCATCCAATATCTTCTTACGTAGCTCGGGAACTTTCGGCACCACAATGCGGTCTTTGAACCAAACGACTCCCGCGTCGTCCTCACGGAAACATGCCACTTGCCTATCTCCCTCTTTTATCCTCCTCTTGAGATGGGCAATGCAGGTATCAGCTTTTTGCGCTTCTACCACTTCGTCGCGCAAGGTGGGTATCAATGCCAAGTTGTAGAGCGACCCGTGGGGCACAACTTGGATGTAATGCCCATCCGCGATCGACTGAGTGGCCTGAAGGAGGTTACAATGTGCCTTCCTGCTGAGTGCATCCGCCACGACATTTGCCTTGCCGGGGTGGTAGTGCACTTCCAACTCATAGTCCTTAATCAATTCCAACCAGCGGCGCTGCCTCATGTTCGAGATCATCTTGAGTGAATATGTACTTCAAGCTCTTGTGATCGGTGTAGATGCGAACGAGATTACCCAACGAGATAATGCCGCCACACCTTCGGAGCGAGTACGACCGCCGCTAACTCAAGATCGTGAGTAGGATAATTCTGCTCGTGCTTCCTGAGTTGCCTGGAAGTGTAAGCAACTACTCGGCCTTCCTGCATGAGAACTCCACCCAAACCTCTGCCCGATGCGTCACGAGAAAACATCAAAGGGCTTCTCCGAGTTCGGCTGTGCTAGCACTGGGCGAGATGTCAACAATTTCTTCAAAGTCTCAAAGGCTTCACGACAAGCCGGACTCCACTCAAACTTCTTTTCCTTCTTCAAAAGCTCGGTCATAGGTTTGGCAATCTTGGAGAAGTTCGGGATGAACCTCCGATAATAACCAGCCAAGCCTAGGAAACTGCGAATCTGTGGTACTGATTTCGGAGCTTTCCAATTAAGCACGTCCTGCACTTTGCTTGGATCCACGAGATATGCCTTCCTCCGAAATGACGTGACCCAAGAATGGAACTTTCTTAAGCCAGAATTCACACTTGCTGAATTTAGCATACAACTGGTGATCTCGCAATCTTTGGAGAACAATGCGAAGATGCTCGGCATGCTCTTCCTCGGACTTGGAATACACCAGGATGTCATCAATAAAGACCACCACAAACTTGTCAAGCTCGGGCATGAATACCGAATTCATAAGATACATGAAGTGTGCCGGTGCATTGGTCAGCCCAAAAGACATCACCAAATACTCATACAGGCCGTACCGTGTAGAGAAGGCTGTCTTAGGCACATCTTCAGCCACTGATCTTGATCCGATGATAACCTGAGCGCAAATCAACCTTCGAAAATACCTTAGCTCCCATCAACTGATCAAACAAAATATCAATGCGAGGCAATGGATACTTGTTCTTGATCGTGACTGCATTGAGGGGTCGGTAATCCACACATAAGCGCAAAGTCTTGTCCTTCTTCTTGACAAATAGAGCCGGACATCCCCAAGGTGAGGAACTAGGTCTGATGTAACCTTTGTCCAATAGTTCCTTCAATTGTTCCTTCAACTCTGCTAATTCCTTGGGTGCCATTTTGTAAGGTCTTTTTGAGATCGGAGCCGTGCACGGCTGCAACTCAATCTTGAACTCAATATCCCTGTCCGGAGGCATTCCCGGAAGATCCTCGGGAAACACATCAGGAAACTCATGGACAATTGGGATATCGGTCGGACCCTCGACAATAGCTTGGTGTACTGCTGGAGTACAATTCTTAGGATAGGTCGGTCGAAGAACGTCCCGACCATGCAATGGGGAATTCAAGTTGACGGTGAAAGCGTCTATGTCCAACACGGCCTTGTGGTATTTCATCCACATCATACCCAATATCACATCTATATTACTGCCGGGAAGAACAATGCAATCTGTGGGGTATACCTTAGTCCGAAGGGTGACTGGTGCCCATCTAACCTCGTCTCTAGCGGTGATCCGACCACTAGCTGACTTTATCAAATATGATGAACTCATCGTGCTACGGCATAACCCAAACTTTTCCACAAACATGCTACTGATAAAATTATGCGATGCTCCGAGAATCAAATAATACGAGGGCAGGATGATCTCGAACAAAAAACATACCAGCCATCACAGGAGCGTCGTCCGGAATCTCCTCGGTAGACGTGTAATTCACACGCCCTGTCTTCGGCTGGGGCTCGGTTGTTGTTCCCGTGCTGCTGATTGGGAGCATTGCCCCGCTGCTGATAGGGGCAATCCCTAATAAAGTGTCCTGGGCGGCCACATCCAAAGCAAGGTGCTCCGGGTGGTGGCGGACGGTTCCCTGCAGCATTACGAGCGGGACGGGGTGCTTGGAGCACGCTGTCCCATCGGCTGCTGCTGCGGGGGCCTCTGCTGCGGTGGGGGCCTCCGTGGGGGTGCCGGCCGACGCGGCGCCACCATAGGCTGAGAGCGGTAGCGCTGTCCGGAGGGGTCGGTGTAGATCATGCGATACTTGACCGGGGTGGGTTGGATGGCCCCGTGGCACTCGCGGATCTCTTCTTCTCCGCCTGGACCCTGCGGTAGCCCTCTTCGGCGAGGATGGCATTGTTCACAAACTCCGAGAAGCTACCCGCCATATTGAGGGTAAGGCGGTCCTGCAACTCAGCGCCGAGTCCCTCCATGAAGCGATCCTTGCGCTTCGGGTCGGTGTCCACCAGCTCGGGGGCATAGAGCGCCGGCCGGTTGAACTGCTGGGTGTACTCGTGGACGCTGCGGCCTCCCCGGGTGAGAGCCATGAACTCCCTCGCCTTCCGACGCATCACACCCGCCGGTATGAAATGAGCGCGGAAGATCCTCTTGAAGTCCTCCCGGGTGGTCTGCGTGCCGGCGGCCGAGTGGCCAGGTGGGTAGCCCACCAAGCACTAGCAGCGCCCTCCGGCTGCTGCGTAGCAAAGAGCGTCTTACGCACATCGGTGCGGTGGAGCAGTCCAAACTTGGACTCGGTGAGACGGATGAAGTCCTCCGCCCTCATCGGCTCGCCGGAGCCGTCGTACCTCGGGGGCTGGGTACCCAGGAACTCCTGGTATGAGGCCTCCCGCGGCGCCGCGTCGCGGTTCCGGCGCCCGCGGTTGCCGTCCCCGGCAGGTACCTGCTGACGGAGTTCCCGCGAGGAACTCGTTCTGCTGCTGCTGATTATCGCGCATAGCCGCGAAAAACTGGGCCATCATGTCCATAGGGTTAGGGACAGGTGGCGGTGGTGGTGCTTCGTCTCCCGCACCTTGGGCCGAGCTTTCGGGCCTCTCGCCATGGAGATCATTGGTGTTGCGCGTTCTCACCATTCTGCCAAGCAAAATCGCGAAACCCATTAATCCAGTTGATTCGCAAAAGAATACTCATTGCCATAGGGTAACCAAACGTGCAATTAAATAAACCAACAGCAGTAGCAAAACCAATGTAGTAATGCGGCATTTTACAGAATGAGAAACATCATCATTCAACACATCACACTGCATCAACATAGATCAAAGTTGCACCATAGTTCAATACATCATCGTCAACACCATAGTACGATCACGTTTCCGCTAAACAAGTTCCGATTACAACCAAAGGGAAAACAAGATACAAGCAGGGAGATCGGCTGCTACTCCCTACAGCGCGCACTAAGGTGCCGCTCAATCCTCCTCCGCATCGTCGGTGTCCTCAAGCTGCTCTCCCCGACGGAGGAACAAGGTTACCCGAGGTCCTGGTCCACGCGGACCATACGCGGTGAGGAAACGTAAGTAGCGGGCGTCGGCTGCGTCTCGAGCCGCTGCTGCCTCGTCTCGGGCCTGAGCCGTAGTCCGCACCTCCTGCTGCAGATTAGCCACCGAGTCTGCTGCTGCTGGAGCTGTCCACGCGGTGCCGCGTTCTCCGCGGTGAGTGAGGTGACCTGCTGGTCCCGCTGGACAACTCTAGCCTCACTCTGTCTCATGGCTCCCATGAGAAGGCTCACCTCGCGGTTCCGATACTCGTGTTGCCGAAACAGGACGTCTGCATAGCACGCGGTGTTTGCCAGCATTGGGTTGAAGTGGGGTGTACTGGGGTCACTCAACACTGCCATGCGGCGTCTCCGGCGGCTGTCGTAGGGGTCACCGACCGGTAGGTAGAGGTAAGGTGTCCCTACAAGGTCAGGTGCGTGAAGCTCACAAAGCCTGGTGAGAGCTGCCAGCGCTGCCAAGTCCCATGCGCTGAAGATCGCGAGGCCCGTCGTGGTCACCATCCACGACTCCTGGCGTGGAGGTACCGCCTTGCCCGGCACAACCACGTGCATGGTACAAGTGAGCATTCCTCGCTCCAAGAACTCCTTCCCTACGTAAGCAGGGGGCTCGGTGTATCCCAGCGTACTGCATGGCCTGCCATAGCATCGCAGGTAAACCGCCGCGGTGCGAGCAATCAGACCACATCCAACCGTTGTCCAAAATCTCAACGTTATCGGCCATCCGTAAGGAAACAAGATTCCCACAGTCAATAAACGACTCGCGATAAGGTATGAACATTTAAAAGAAAGAAACATCGTATGGAAATAAATACATCACAAAGCTCCCAACTAGCACAAAAGTGCCACAATTTCCATAACATCCATTAGTTCATACAACCATTTCCATCTAGCCATACAAACACACTCACACCTCCAAATATCCCTCACTAGATGGTACTACTCGATTTAGTCCAGCTATCGAGCATCAAAATAATCTGCTACTAGCCGCCGGTTAGCCTATTCCCAACACCCTCCCGCTGAAGGAGGTTACTCCTACGGGTCGTCGACGTCGGACACGTCGTCGTGCGGTGGAGGTGGTGCCAGGGCAGCCTGCAACTGCTGCTGCAACTGCGCGACCTGCTGCTCCAACGTCTGAATGTTGTGGAGCTGCTCCTGCTCCAACTGCTGTGCAACCATCAGGTTGGTCCGGAGGTGGTGGATATAGTGCTCCTGCTGAGCCACTCGCGCGTTGCGGCCCACCAACTGCTGGCGTGCCTCATCGCGCTCACGGGTGCGGTCGTCCCTCTCCTGCCGAAGCTCGTCTCGCTCCTCCAGCAAGAGGTTACGCTGCACCAACAGGGCATCCCTCTCACGGATGAGGTCATCACGCTCACCCGTGACTCTCGCGACCTCCCGAGTCTTGCTTTGCAGACCCCGGATCGCGTCGGAGCGCTCCTGTGCAAAGATATCCAAGCGCTCCCGCCGCTCGCGACAGGACTAGGGACAACTCGGTCACACGGTCTCGAAGGCGCGTAGCCAGCGCGTCCGCGTCCCGGTGGATCCGGAACGCCTCGCGAGCGTAGCGTGCGACGCCATGGTAACCCAACTCCGTGCGGCCAATCCTCCTGAGACGGCGTTCGACTACCTCATCGAAGTAGTCAAGTGTCGGGATCAGCTCGAAGGGGGTGCCGGACAAGGAGTCTCCGTGAGAGGTCACAAACTCGACAAAATGAACTGAGCTATCTTAGCTCGGCCCCGGTAGGTGTCCTTGGAGAACACTTGGTACTCCGTGAACCCTTCCTGCTCGTCGGGGTGGTGAGCAACCTCCGCCTTCACCTTGTGAAAGGCGACCCCAGAAACTCGATCACGCTGGGTGAAGTACAGCGGGGGCTGGGTGTGTCCAAGAGTCTCCAACAGCGCCCACAGCAAACCGGGGAAGTCTCCGTCAAGGCCTCCTCCCCGGCGGACCACGTGCTGTCAGCGTGCTCGCGGTTGGGCTCACTGTCGGACGGCATCTGCGAAGGGTAAGAAACAAATTTTTCCCACGTAAGCATGATGCACTGAAAGAAAGGATTCTTAATCAAAAGCATCAAGTGAGCAAGCAAAAGATGATGGTGAACAAAGGGCAAATATCCTCCACTAGACCAAATCCTGTCCCGGCGATCCAACGCCGTACAGTCAACAAAACTGTATATTTTAGCACAGGAAACGATAGAATTGGTCCTTCCTTATACTAACAATAATTTAGATCATCATCTCAGCTTTCCATCGGGTATTTAACCACCTCATTCCGCTAATCGAGCGAAAAGTTATGGGTGTTACCCGCCAGACTATCCATTCTGATCGGTAATCTGTACAGCGAGTAGTAACTGACCAAAACCGGCCAGCTCGGTTCGAAACTGGTCCTCCAAATGAATACAAAAGCTGGAACCCATGTTTCAACCTTTCCAAGTAGTACAAGATCACCCGTACTCAACCAATGAGCACCAATATATGGTCAAAATGGTACCGATATACGATTCTGAAAACAGAGTTGAGGTAGTTTCAGTTCAGAGGGAGGAATCCGAGATTTTCGACCCTGCAACCTCAAAACCAGTCTTTCCTCAGACTACCAAAGTTGTAGCTCGTGATTCAAGCTTTCCAGAAAGTGCTCATTTGCCTTATTCCGACAATCGAGCTGGGAGTTATGGGGAAAACCAACCAGGCTGTCGTTCTGAAAACAGACACAGCACCTCTGAACAAAGCAGAGCATAACTCCCTCTCCCTGGATCCAAACTTCCCCAAACCACGTCCAAAAATTAGTTGACTTCATTAAGTTTTCAGAACATCTGGAATTACTCAAATCCAAGATTCGAGCAAAAAGTTATGGATTTTCTTTGCTTAGCGAGTTTCTGAAATTTCTGAGATTATAAAAATTCAGATTTTAGGTTTGCCATTTTTATCATGAATGCACCTTAGCCATCCTATTCGTCCTCACCACGAAAGAAGCAAAAATTTATACCGTCTCAACGGTGTACGCATTTCGGGGTGGCAACCCGTACTCAATCACGTAAGTCAGTCTAAATTATCGACTCACACCTACTAGCGTTGTTATGTACCTGCAGAAGATTCATTCCAGAAACAGTACATCAAATTCAAAAGAAACTACAAAAATAAGCACAGTTCTACAAGTAACGATCCATAAAGAGGATCGCCCCGTGGTATGCCACGAGCCAACATTGTCCCGTATTCTCCGTCCGCGGGCACGGACCGCTAATTTAAATGCAGACATACCCGAGCCACAGCCGTAGATGCAAGTAATTAAACAATCATAACCCAGGGTTAGCATTGCCACTGTTACAACTATTATAGTCCTTACGGGCACGTCCTCACACGATAACGTCCTAGTTTTCGAAAATAGGCTGCTTAAGGTGTTGTAATATCCCCAAGACGGCTCCGATACCACGCTGTGACGGACCCGTCTCACGAAGAGGCGTTTCCATCTCCAGGATCATCATGGGTGGCATCACGCGCTGTGATACCCGATATTACAACATACAAACATAAGCATCATGCAATGAATATAAGTACAAGTCTTACATTCATCCCAGTACAAATGTACATCGAGTCTCGAAACATCGGAAGCTAATGAGTTTGGAAAACAACTAAACAGCGGAAGCAAATAAGATACAATCGCTCTCTCGGCGATACATCACGAGCATCCGGCAGAGACAGATGTTCCTGCCCTAGAACATCTTACCGGCACATCAACTCCTCTATTCATCCGGGCCGCACCACTCCCAAGAGTAGTGGCCGTCACCCGGAGTCTCCTCCTGCCGGACGTCTTCGCCGACGTCGAAGTCATGCACGGCGGCATCCTCCGAAAAACCACATGGAGCAAAGCCCTGAGCAACTAGAGCTCAGCAAGACCGACCCGTCAAAGTGGCCATCTACAGCCGACTCCTAGACATGCAAAGGCCAGGGGGATAGGATACATATAAGCTCTAAGCTGGCCTACAAGTAAACCCTTACTTTCAACTTTTAGCGAGTTTAATTAAGTTGCTCAAAAGAATAAATTTAATTTGCACTAAGCTATTGCATTACATGTTTCCAAACAAGTAATTAAGCAATACAGCAAATTAATCAAACCATCATCCTCGATGTTCCTCTTCTTACTACGTTCCGGCGGACGAGATAAGTGGTACTCGTTCATTGTGAGGGGCAGCGATTCGAATCGATTTACATCCTGCAGGAGAAACCTGACTGCACGTCACATACGCGCTTCCCGAAGCCGCATGAGACAACCTTTCCCAGCCGGCACTCGTAGTGTTAGTCGGGCCTAGCTCCCCGAGAAGGGTCCCCCATGCGATGCCGTCCCGGACGTCATCCATGAGTAGAGTGCTCCCTTCTCTCCTCCCAAATTCCTGCCAAGTAACCAAGGGAGTAGGGTATCTCTCTAACATACGGCAACCATCGGTACGTCGGTTTACTTGGGCCCATCAACACCAGCATGCAAGCAGTACGTTCAAACTTATCCACATGGGCCGGACACGACGCGGTCCTTGTGTGCACGAGACGGGGCTACAACCTTGAAGACTCTTTCAGTCCTTCACTTTCCACCTAGTTGCCCGTCCGGCCTCCAATTTCCATTCTCATCATGATACTCGGCATCGTATCCAAAAAGTGATTGTCCTATCTACGAGTGGTCTCCGTACCACTCGACGGATCATCGCCCTATTTAAGCAAGCATCTAGCGTAGGGTGATCGAACCAGGGTAAATAGAATCCTACTGCATGCTAGGGTTTTCATCACAACTCCTGTAGACCTAATGCACAAAACAGTCCTACAAGCATAGTGATGAAGATAAAATACTTAATTAAAAGGTTGTGCACCGGGGCTTGCCTTGAGCTTGACCCTGAGTAGCTGGGTCAACAACAGCAGCAACTTACGGCTCCTCCTCGCTGGTCACCACGTTCACCACCGCAGCTACATGATGCAAGGGTGATGTGTAAAATTTGATGAAATCATGACATTGAGTATTTTACGGAATACGTGCAGATTTCATCAATTACATGCAATTCATGAGTATAAATTAACTTGGTGTCCGGCGAGGTGAAAATGATTTAAGGTGATTACTTAATTTAATCTCCTTCATCAACTCCCATGAAGCATTTAAATCATTATCGCATGTGCAGGAAAGTAATTCATTAATCCTAACAAAAGCTAGGTAAAATAGCAATTAAATTGCCCCTGGTCCTTGAGCACATGCTATGGATAATAATCGAACTAAGCTTCATAAATTGGGGTAATTAAATGATTAATCAAGCCCTAATCTTGAATTTCCAAAAAGGAAATTAGCTCATTTAATTTGCTTCTGATAATGTAAATCTAACTGCTCCATTAAGTAGTACAGGTCTCAAGGAGTCCAACAAATTTTAGTTTGCAATTTTTGGAGGTCTAGAACTCCGAGATATGAATTTTCTAGGTTTAAAAGGATTTACGAACTATTTACGAAAATGCCATTGCGTATAATTAAAAAAAAATAATCCCGCGCGGGGTGCCACACAGGGGATCACACGCGCTCCGGATCTGGGTGTGGCCGTGGCCACACCGGATCCCGGTCGTGTGATCCGGCACTGTGGCCCCGACGGCTCCGGCCGGAGCGGGGCGGCGCGGCCGGCCGGAGCATCGCCGGCGGCGTGCTCATGCTCCGGGCGGGGCCTAGGGTTGCTCTAAGCGATGTGGCGAGCACGGTGGTAGGGTCGGGTTGGCGGGGCGCTCACCGGAGCTTGTCGGACGGCGAGGGCGGCGGTGGCGGGGTGCGACGAGGCTGCTCGTCTCCGGTGGAGGTCCGAGGAGGTCGGGGCTGGGTCGGCGAGCACCACGGGGACACGGGCTTCGACGGCGCGAGGGTCGGTGGAGGATGAGCTCGAGCGGAGTGGGCCGTCGACGGTGGGGTGGCGGTCGGCCGGAGTTAAGCGGTGGGGAAAAGCTCACCGCCGAGCGGCTCGGCTGCGAGGGAGAGGGGGAAGGGGTCGGGGAGGGCGCAACACTAGCGCGCACCCGTCGGAGCGATGCGGAGTGAGAGGAGCTCACCGGAGGCGGCGAATCGGGCTGCGGCGCCGTCGGTGGCCGGGGTGGGGTCGCCGGAGCAAAACTCGAAATGTGGTCGGTGTGCTCGCGCAAAAGGAGTGCTATTGCTTGCGAAAAAAGGGGGGTAGTGTGGCGGTGCTCGTGCCGGGCTCGGGCCGGTCGCGGTGGTCGGCGTCGGCCGGAGCGGCGAGCTCGAGCGGGCGGAGCGGGGTGGTTCGGGCGCGGAGTGAGAGAGGAAGGGGAATGGAGAAGGGGGGTGTTCCGACCAGGGGTAAGGGGGACCGGGGTGGTCGGCCGGTCGGGTGGGGCGGTCAGGGCCCGTGCGCCACGCGGCCGGCGGCGTACGGCGCGGCCGTGCGCCGCGCGCGCCCGTGCGCCGCACGAGGGTGGCCGACAGGCGGGCCCCACCGAAGATGCTTTTCATTTTCCCGAATTATCGATCCGTGGCAAAAGCTCCAATTGGAAATTCAAAAACGTGGTCTTCCCGGGTCTGAAAATTAAAACTTATATTTTTCCTGGATAGTACAACTCTAGAAAGTGACATGCACGAAGAGTTTACTCCAAAATCTTTTCTGGATAAATTCTGAAAATTCCGAGAAAAGGCTTAAATGCTAAGTTTGTCTGATTTATTTGGGGTACCAAACCTTGATGAAATCCAGTGGGGTTTTGACCTATATTTTTCATTTGACATGCCCTACAACATATATTTTTGGTTGACCATACTTATATGGTAGGAATTTGAGTTGTAGTTCAAACCAAAGTGTTTTTGAATTTATTCGGCACCCAAAACACTTTGCATGTCAATGAAATTTCTTGGGTAGGTCAATCTAGTCCTGAGATTAGTTTTAAAAATGCTAACTCAAAACATTTGGACACGGAGTGTCACAATCCGCATCGACGACATCGAGCCGCGGGTGTTCGTAGCTATGCTTCACTTTGTCTACACCGACTCCCTGCCTCCGGAGGTGGAGAAGAGCGATGAGGCGTTGCTGATGGCGCAGCACCTGCTCGTGGTTGCGGATAGGTACGATCTCGAGCGGCTCAAGCTGATATGTGAGGAAAAGCTTTGCAACAACATCAACTCCAGCACGGCGGCGACGACACTGGCGCTTGCTGAGCAGCACGGGTGCCGCGGGCTCAAGGCGGCGTGTTTCGAGTTCCTCAAGTCGCCTAAGAACCTGGACGCCACTATGGAGACTGACGGCTTTGTTCATCTGGTGATTAGCTGCCGGTCACTTATCGGAGAGCTGGTGGCAAATATCGCGCGTCCTTGATCTCCGCAATTTGGACGCCATTTAGAATTACAAAAGGGCCATTGTGTTACCTAAATTAAATTATTTGATATATATCTATTTCTATTTCGGAACAAAAATGAAATGAGCAATCCAAGCATGTACCCTTAATTACACCCTATAGTGCAAGACATCATCGAGATCTACTCAAATGATCAGTCCATAGATATTTGAGACAACCATAAAAACTCCCTTATCTGAAAGCTGGTGGCAAATATTGCGAGTCGTCCTTGATCCGCACAACTTGGAACGCTGATGCGACATTTAGAATTGCAAATGTCAGGTGCTATCTTAATTCAATTATATGATATATCTATGTTTAGTATAAAACAAAATAAAATGATCGAAGCAAGTACCCTTAGTTACACCTTACAATGCAAGACGTAATCGAGATCTACTCAAATGAACGATCAACCGTTATTTTGGACTACCGTAAAAAAAATCCCTTTTTTCAATAATGCACGCTATGCAGTACGACGTCAGCTTCTCGTCTTCCACGAGCACGACACGTCTGAACCAGTTTCGGATTACTCCGCTGCCTCTGATGATTCCTCTATCTCCATATACGTTAAACAGCAGCAGCTGAACAGCACTAAAAATAATTCGTGCGAACGCATTGGTTTCTCGCGGTGGTCAATTCATCATGTTTGACGCAAAGGGAGTTTCAGATTACTGGATCCACGATCGCCATGCACGTTAAATACCAGCAGCTGAACAGGCAACAAATAATTCGTGTGAACGCATTGGTTTCTCGCGGGGGTCAATTCGTGTTTAACGCAAATTAAACCGCTAGCTGCGTCTCCTCGGCACGCGCAAGGAGGCTGATGAATACGACGACGACTGCTCGTGTATGTTACGCGTAGTATCTTCCAAGCATGAACCAGAGGCGCCTATAAAACTCTATCTCCCCTTCTTCTTCGTTCGATCTGCAACCGTGGCCAGCAAACTTAGTCGTATACCTCGCACAACACCAGCCACACCCAATACGGCGCTGCTTTTGGCTGTAATTGGCGAAAATGGCTTCGTTCTTTGCCGCCGGCAGCCGAACAGCTTCACAGAGCGCGTCGGCCATCGTCGCGGATGACGTCGAGGGGTCGCACGTCCTCAAGATCCAGGGGTACTCCCGGACCAAGGGACTCAGCAATGGCAGGTACATCGAGTCTGGCACGTTCCATGTTGGTGGCCACAGCTGGTTCATCAGATACTACCCTAATGTTGGTGCTGGAATATGGTTCTCCCTATGTTTCCAATCTGACAATGCCAGTGATGAAGCCAAGGCAACATCTAGTTTCAGTTTACTCGACGAGACTGGAGAGCCAGTGCCAAAGTATCGCAAGGACTGGAAGGAAATGCATACCTTCTCTGCACTGGACAATTGTTTGGTATTTGGATGCTTAATCGAAAAGAAGGCCCTGGAGGAATCAACCTATCTCAAGGATGACTCTTTCAGTGTCAGGTGTGACGTCGTTGTCTCGACGGAGTTCCGCGTAGAAGCTAGAAAGAAGTTCGTCGACGTGCCACCGTCCAACTTGCATCACCAGCTCGGATTCCTTCTGTCGTCCAAACATGGAGCCGATGTAACGTTCGTGGTCGCCGGGGAAACATTCGCTGCGCATCGGAACATACTCGCTGCTCGGTCACCAGTGTTCATGGCCGAGCTCTTTGGTCCAATGAAGGAGAAGAGTATGAACCATATAAGAATTGAAGATATCGAGGCAGCAGTGTTCAGAGCAATGCTTCATTTCATCTACACCGATTCCCTGCCGCCGGAGGTAGAAAACAGTGGTCACATGTCAGTGATGGCTCAGCACCTGCTCGTGGTTGCGGACAGGTACGATCTTGAAAGGCTCAAGCTGGTATGCGAGGACAAGCTTTGCAGCTGCATTGAAGCGACCACGGCGGCGACTACATTAGCACTTGCTCAACAGCACAACTGCCGTGGACTTAAGGCGGCATGCTTTGAGTTCCTCAAGTCCCCTAACAATCTCAAGGCAACCATGGCGAGTGACGGCTTCGATCACCTGATAACTAGTTGCCCGTCCCTTATCAAGGAGCTGCTGGGAAAGGTTGCTGCATGTCCTTGATGCCTTCAACTTGAGAAGACGATGCAACATTTGCATATGCCAATTAATATATTATGTTTATATGCTATTTACTATATAAATGCAGTACATATGGTGATCGTTGGAGGCAACGCTATTATATTTTATATTTATAGCTTCAAAATATTTCCTGCTAGTAATCTCACTAAACATATGTAACGAAGGGTTTTCATATGGGGACAGGAACCCATCGGTCGTGGCTATGGTTCTGTGTATTTTGCGTTTGGCTCCTATATATGTCAAGGAGTTTGTGTACTTTCCATCTGAGTGAAAATTTGCATAGCTTCTAGTCAGATTTTCCACTCTCTTGGATCATGATCCAACCGTTCAAATTTATCATTCACTTTTGGCAATAAAATATTCTCTGAAAAACGAGAAGATGTTCCACCTAAGAACCAGTTGTTACAGAAGTACAATTTCAACTGTACACTTTCGTTATCAAGCAATATATTTTCATTGTTCTGATAACCTGACTAGAGCAAATGCAAAATTTTACTCAACTGGAAACTAGCAAATCTGATATGTCAATACCCCGTATCCGTGTTTCTTTTCTTCAGGTAGTCATATAGCCTTGGGATGAGTAGATCTCGCTGCAGAAAATCAATCTCGTTTGCTTGTGTGACACGGACCTCTGCCCATTATCTCTTCACGATTGCGGATCATCAACTATACGCTTCGGTGGTGGCTATCGTTAAGATTTGGCTGCAAAATACGAGAGAGTTTGTTAGGAACCCATCGGACTCCTGATTGGAAACGGCCGTATATTCGTATCCAAGTTCGCATATACCTTCCTGTCATTCGTACTCCAATCGTCTCAACAGGCCATCTATATATGTATCCGAATCTCGTTTCCGTAGCGGAGTCATATACCTTCCTCTGTTCTCGATCTCTCGAGAAGATACATAATTGGAGCCTTACGACACATCTCGCCGCAAAAAACAAACCTAATTTGCATCCGTGACGTTCATCATCGGGTCGATTGATCTGTAGCTGTTAGCTAGACCCCTAAGCTAGCATACGGGTCTGCACATATGCAATCCGCCGCCTCTACTTCTTCTGCCGGCTCCGGCAGCACGTCCTCCATCGTCGCTGACACGGTGACCGGGTGGCACGTGCTCAAGATCGAGTGCTACTCGGCAACCAAGGTCCTCGACGTCGATGATTACGTCACGTCCAGTACCTTTAGGGCTGCCGGGCACAGCTGGTGCATCGAGTACTTCCCTAACGGCCTTCGGGGCAGCACCGGTTGGGTATCCTCTTGTTTCTCTATCTCGACCCCAGTTACTGCGGCGATGTCAGGGCTCTGTACAAGTTCAGCTTGCTCGACCCGGATGGCACGCCAGTCCCAGTATACACCGTCAATAGCAATGTGGTCAGGACCTACAGTGCCCCTAATAAGAAAGGTTGGGGCCACCGTAAGTTCATCAGAAGAAAAGTGTTGAATGGATCAAGGTATGTTAAAGATGATTGCTTCAGCGTCAGAATCGATATAACTGTTGTCAACAAATTAGTCAGCACCAAACCGACTGATGACAAGAGACAGTTTGTTGTGGTGCCGCCGCCAGACTTGCACCAGGATCAGATGTAACTTTTGATGTCAGTGGGGAGCTAATCAAGGCACAGAAAAACGTGCTCGCCGCCCGGTCGTCGGTGTTCAGCGTAGGGCTCTTTGGACCGATGAAGGAAAACATGGCCAGAAGTGTTATCATCAGTGACATGGAAGCTTCGGTCTTCAGAGCATTGCTCCACTTTATTTACACCGACTCGCTACCGGACACGCAAGAAGAGGCAGAAAAAACGGTGATGGCCCAACATCTGCTTGTCGCAGCAGATCGGTACGACCTGAAGAGGCTCAAGTTGATTTGCGAGGAAAGGCTTTGTAACCACATCGACAGAAGCACCGTGACGACCACTCTCGTGTTGGCCGAGCAGCATGGTTGCCAGGGGCTCAAAGAGGCTTGCCTTGCGTTATTGACGTCTCGTGGAGTTTTGACGGAGGTGATGGGAACCGACGATTATGATCATCTGAGGAAGAGTTGTCCATCCCTTGTTGACAAGCTGGTGGCTGAACTTGCACCCAAAACGGCTTTGAAGCAGAAAAAAAGTGAGTTTAAGCTAGTTGCATTATGTCTCTCCATTTTTTGTTAGTATTACGCAAAATTAATATTAGTCTATGATGATTTTTAGTCTTAATCATTTGATTGGTATACTACCGTCAGTATGAGGCTCACTAAAAGATATGACTTTAATCATCCGAGCAGTTATCCCTCCTACTTAATGAGCCGTGACCAAGCATCCTAGCGTCATCATGGGCAATAATCAAAGAATTCGTTCCGTCCCATATTATATGTCATTTTGGCTTTTCACAAGATTCATTAAACATCCTCTAAACTTGGACATACCGTCTATCTAGATTCGTTGAACATTATATGAATTTGGATACCCAAAAAAAAACCTTGAATGTCAAGTAAACTAGGAAGGATGGAGTAAATCATTGCTCTTAAAAATAAAATAATATTTTATCGTTAAAAATAGAGTAAAATACAGATATGGTACATGATTGTGTTATGGACAGGCTGTTGGGCCTTGGGCCAGCCCTGTAGCAACCACCTTCTGTAGCGGCGGCTAGGTTTAGGATTATTGAGTCTGTATAATTAGAGTAAGGGTGTATTCTAAGGAAATTAGAATAGAAGATCATTGTCGTAGGTCAAAGCCTCTGAGAGGAGGCGACTTGCGTGGTTCTTCCTGCTAGGTCCCAGTCGATCCATAACAGATTGTCTATTGCAAGTTACCTCTGGTTATGTTCCTAATATTAAAAAAATACATATTCCGTTTCAAATATATATATGTAAGACCAAGCTCCTAAACGGGCTCTTTTTTTTGTTAAAAAGCATGTTAACATAAGCTATTAATTAAAGTTTTTTTATTATTTGTCCACATGGCAATCCAAAAATAGTAAATAACTTTTAATATTCTTTTGCGTAACTTGACGTCCTGAGCCCATGCATACAGGCTATATATTATAATAGAAAGAGGAATACATAATATTTTTCTACAGTAAAATAGAAAAGAAGAAATTACAGGAGATAATTCAGTCATTCTCGGATATCGTACGAGAATACCCTTAAACTTTGCTTTGCACCTGTCCACTGTTAGGTACTAGAAATCCAATCATTCCCAGAGGTCACTACACCAAGTGATTCTCACCATTGCAAAATAGAATTTGAGCTTTTTTCCTTAACAAATCGAAAGCTAGATAGTGTTTGGATAGGTATTCAATATATTGTCAGAACCTTTTTGCAAAACTACATCTCAAGAAAAGATGTCTTAATGATTCCTCCTTTTACAAAATGCAAAATTCAGTAATATGAATCGACAAGCATAATGCTCCCTTTAAGTAAGCTTGTTGTGTTGACTCTGTCATGCATTCAGAATTAACCAAAAGAGAGGTTTATGATTAAATTTGCAAGAAGGACTCCAATGCCATTTGAAGGAAGTATGAATTTGAATATGTCCCATTGTATGCGTTTGAGTGCACCGAATTGAGAACTTCCCATAATATAGGACCAGGTATCATAAATGTCAGTAAGGGTACCTGACTCAACCATTTAATTTCTAGGTGTTGTTCATAGGTAATTTCTAATAACAGCAGAGAGAAAAGCTGTTGCAAATTAATGGCACACCTGAAGAACCTTCTGATCGGATATACCTTTTTTAAATAGCAAATGACTATAAATTCTGTACAACTATAGCCATTATTTTGCCGTCCCACATATGCATGGAACTGTAATGATTTCCATCCTGCATATGAATTGTGTGATATCTAACATTTGAACATATTTTCATCAGTTTAGTCACATCAAATCCACCATAAAGCGCCTGTTTTGTTAAGACCAGGTAAAATAATTGTTAATGTTGCAAGTGGTCGCCAATCGTTGAGATAGGGATAAAACACAGATACTAGTGCCTGGTGTCATCTTTGTTCTTAGGATTTTATATAGGACAGGCACAATCCAGGAATCGGCAGATCAGACCACACACGATCCCATCACATTATATTGCCGCTGCAGCTTTCTGCACCTGGAAGGTGATGCGATGGGGCTTGTCACGTTGTGCTTGCCGTCGCTCCAGACCAGGACCCGAACGAGTACATCGTCTTGGTAAAGCTAACTGGCTCCTTGGTGAATTGCAGCATTTGTGGGTTGACCTCGTCCTCGCCGGGCTTGAACACCATGGAGATGGCGGGGTAGTTGAGGTCACCGACGGAGCTTTTGTACTTGGAACAACCAGTCACCGAGCTATCATAACAGGGCGATCTTGTCGACAGTGTACCCCATGGCACGAAGGAAGGAGATGTAGTCCTCGGTGCCCACATCGTACACCAGGCCAGGGTCCATGGCGCCGTTGTTGGGGTCCACATGACCGGCCCCACAAGCAAAGGGTGTGGAAGCCTTGCCGGTGGCCATGTCCTTGATGATTTCGCCGAAGTAGTCGAGGTTGTACACGGTGGTCATCAGGGCGGACTTGATGGCGGCGGGGCTCCAATGTGGACGAACCTGCCGTAGCAATGCGGGGATGCCGCTCACCGGCGCGATGCTCTTGATGGTGGACTTCTTGGGACCATGGTTTCCGGCCACGGATGAGAGTAGGATGCCTTGCCGTACGGCTCTGAACGAGGCCAATGCAACCGTGTCATTGTGAAACACGGGAGCTCTTGTTCCATTCTCGGCACCAAATGGGACGGAGATAACCTGAATGCCGTCGGCGATCGCTCGCCGAAAGCGGCGAGAACGCCTTCCAGCCAGCACGCTTTGTACACGGCAATGCACGTCGACGGAACCGAACCAATGGCCGTGCCTTTCCCGTAGTTGACGAAGGAATTCCTGGGACCGGGTGATGTAGAGCACTTTGTTCCCCGCCTGGTAGGACAGCGAGCACGGAAGGAAGGGATTCTAGGTGTGCAGCCTACCGCCGTGTCAGGTGCACCGCGAAGCCCGTAGAAGCGTGCTGCTAGGAGTAGTGCACCCTCGGCTTGGGACGCTCCATGTGCAAGGGGAGGTTGCCACGGAGGATGGAAGCGTACACCTTTGTTCCTCCCAGAATGCCATGTGCTCGGGGAGCTTTTGCTTCAACATGTCAGCAGAGATCCATAATGTAATGTGTCAACGTTTGTTTGCATGTTGGGAAATATTATAGATCGACACAACTACTTTGCTGGTTTAAAGATCAAATAATTGGGGGCACACATATGATTTATCTGGCAAGCCTCCTGAAGGATAATAGCCAATATCCAGTGTCTTCTATTCTTCTATTGCCATGTTGGCGAGGTGTACCATGTATGAGGCATTGTTTGGCTTGTAATATATTATTGTTCCTTCCATCTCGTGGGGTGGAGTGTATTCATTCAGTCGATTGCTATTTTTCAGTCGACTCTTTGGATCGTTGGATCAAAATCCAATGCTTCCTAGAGGTTGTGGTTGAATTATGTACTAAGTCCTCCTACCGGGCCCTTGAAACTACCCCGCTAAGGAATTCACACTAAAGCGGGTGCACAAACTAACACAAAAACAGACCCGGTAAGACGCGTAGGCCTTATTAACAGGCCCACTATTGGGTGTGTAGGAATTTATGGGCCTTACAAATTTGTGAATCTTGCTTACAATGTGTTTGTCCAAGTTGTCGAGGTTGTTCGTCCATTGACATATATGTGGATCTTTTAATGTAGGCTTTTGTGTCCAATTAAAATAAAGAAAAAGACCCCAACAAAGGGCTCCCCTTAGATGCACAAGTCTACATGATTGTCCCCCGAGTGCTTGTAATGTTACACCTCCTTCAAATTAGATAAAGAATGGAGTAAATAATTCACTTGTACAAAAGCACATAGGAGTATAACTTGTTCATGAACATGACTGTTTCCAATTTTAGATTCATATACCTATAGTATTGGCATTATATAAACAAAGTTTGACTCATTACATCCTTTATAAATGTTAAAAAACATATTACCATATTTTACCAATTTCTAATACCTGTTTAGGTGATGGATTGAAATCTTATCCTCATGGATAGAAATTTTATGTTATTTGCTTAACTTAGAATACAAATATGTGCTAATGCTAACTGCTAAGGGATGGGGGACAACAAGATCTAAACGCTCACCATGGGACGACACTAGCCTGATCCATGGATGTGGCTAGTGATGACCCAAAGACACCCACAGAGTTAGACCTCACTAGTGACATTAGCATGAGCCGCTGCAGCATAGATACCTAGAGATAGATGGATGTCAGCTGCGGCATGCTCAAAGGCGATGCCGGTGATCGACCTTGACTGATGACGGTGCCTTGCTCTACTTGAGTAGGGTGTTAGAGAGAAGAGGCTAAGGTTGGGTAGCCACTGCACTTACGGGCCTTGAGCCTTCTCATGTGCTTTGAAATAAGACTTTTTCCATCCAATGGGTTTGACTTATAAAATAGAAATGTCGAGTAAAAGAAAGTGGCTAGTTCAAGACATGTTGCAGGTCAATGATTGGTTGGTGGATAAAGAATTACCGACCAAGGATTGGTGCAGTTTATCAGATGATATTTATGTACCATGGTAGAGTGTTTGTATATTTCACTTTCAAAACTTTACTATATATCTTGTAGGGATCCAACCCGATAGTTACATAAAAAAACATTTGCGATAGATTGTTCCAGGGATGTATTACTATCCTATTTCTGGGCTATTGGTTTTTTATATACTTTCTCATTTTATACAATTAGCACACAAATTGGAAAGGTGTCTAGCTGAAAACATATTACACATGGTATATTCTCGAATTGTCACTCGCTCGCTAACGCCTACATGCATCATTCAATACTTCCCCATTTGCGTACAAACCGAAAACGAAGCAGGCCCATACGTTACAATGGCGATAACTGCTCTCAGGGATTACAACAAAGATTCCTAGAAATTCTTTTGACTCGCTCGCAGATGAGTTTATTTGCAAATTGTCACTCACTCGCTAACGCCTGCATGCATCATTCAATAATTCCTCGTTTTGCGTACAAAACAAAAACGAAGCAAACCCATACGTTACATTGGCGATAACTGCTAAGGGATTACAATTGATATTCCTGGAAAAAATTCCACTCACACGCTAACGAGTATCTTCTCGAATTGTCACTCGCTCGCTAACGCCTACATGCATCATTCGGTACTTCCCTCACTTGTGTCCATACAAAAAACGAAGTAACCCATATGTTACAATGGTAATAACCGTTCTAAGTGATTACAACGGAGATTCCTAGAAATTCTTATTTCAACCATGTGACTGAAACAGATCAATGGATGGAGTAATATGGAAAAGGAATGAACATGGTCTGGACCAGTTCAGTTATATTCATATTCATGACTGCAATGGAAGGAAGCACATTCATGATACGACATCTACACCAGGGTTACAAAATGGCGTAGTAAATATAATCAGCAAATTAATTCTATACAAATGTAAAGATATACTGCTAAAAGATTGAGGGAGGTAATTTATTACATATCTATGTAGATATGATAAAATATAATATTTTTTAATATCAAATGTACAGGGAAGTCACCAAAACGAGATCTAGCATGATTCTTGATCACAAATTAATGAATACGATTGAGCCCGTATCTTTCTGATATCAAAATTACAAAAATAATGCATGTGGAAAAATTGGAAAATGATTTGAAAATCCCTATAAAAAGCCGCTGAGCCTTAAGCAATTGCACCAAGCTTTCGATAATTATCCAAATAGTTCATAGAGCAAAATCTCCATATGGATCCTAACATTTCACCACTCCATGAAGCACTTAGGGGCACAACAGCAGTGCCAGCAGCGAATATGTTAGCGCAAGGCAATGTTCATGTTCCACAGAATCCAGACATGATGCCAGCCTATGATCATACCTTGCCCCAGCACAACATGGATATAGCGCCGCCGCCACCGCCACCACCACCACAAGCACCAAATTTCCCTTTTGTTCTCGCTCCACCATCCACCAATACCTTTGAATCAACAAACTTCATGGATAACCATATGAACCAGCAAGCCATGTTGTCATCCCAACAAAGGTTCATGACATCCCTTGTGAGTGAGTACACAAGTGACTCATCAGATCAGTTGCAGAGCTTGTCAATGAAGCCCCCGTTGATTGCACCTTTTCTCGAGGGAGAATCATCAGGTGCTGTAAATACTCATCTAAGCATAAATGTTGGTTCCGATCCAGATCCCATGTTCCATGTATCTCCATGGATGACAGCTGAGGTTGGCTCACAACCTCTAAGCTCTCATTTCCCACTTGGATCTCAGAATTATGCAACCAACTACATGCAAAAAGGAAATCAACTACTCGAGCCATCATCCTATAGAGATCCTTGTGACCCCAGTTTTGTTCAGTTCCCTATTTACCCTTATACCCAGTGGCAACAACAGATGCCGATTAGTGACCCAGGTGTTACTTCTAACAGTATGATCCAAGGTGCTATGGGCTTTGCTACTCCTCCTAAAAGAGTCAAACGTGAATACACATGCATGAGTTGCGGTGCATGTTTCCCCACCCCACAAGCATATGGAGGTCACATGAGCTCCCATAGCAAAGCTGCAAAGAAGAGCAATCTGATTATGAATAATTCATCTACCCGAGCAAGTCAACCAGGACAGCTGAGCCGTAGGTCTGAGTAGTAGGTAGAACTGGTTGTGGTTTCCATCGTGGAATGAAAGAGAGAGTCAATGTTAGTGTGAGGAATAATCCTTTGTTTGGGAGTAGGCATGAATTTCCATATAGTCATCAATGCATAGATCATTTACATGTGGAACTTCTGTAAGTCGTGATATGATTTTAAATTTGTAATTTTCAATTTATTTTAATATATTATGATTTTCAATGATTATACTACTAGAACCAAAAAGAAGTACGCATAATCATGATTTCAAATCTATTGATATTCCATTTCTACAGATAGAAACTTTTCAGAAAATAAACTCCATAATTCTGTAACATAATTCCATTGAACAAATATTTATATGGTGCTATCACATGAAAAGTTTCCCTTCGAGTACTCGAGTACCCCTCTCTCACCACCTCCGCAATGTCGTTATTGATCAATTTTGGTATGAGGTGTACAGAGGCATGCATTGACCTCACAAGTTTCGCTCTTGGGCCTAAGAACATCTTAACTAGTAATGTAAAAATATACTCCAAGAAAACAGTTTTAGAGAATTTTTAAACTATCTATATCTATACCAAAATAATAATTTTGTGAGGTCATCTACACCCAAAACCCATCCTTCCATCGTAACCCATCAATCGCTCTAAATCCGTCGTCCTCGCCGCTGCCACCGCCACTGCTGCCGCCATGCCCCCTCCGCATCCGTCTCCTCCCCCTCTCGATTTGGTCGGAGCTTCATGCTCCCGTCCCCGTCCCCCGTCGATTTTGTCGCCGCCACCACTGCAACCATGCACCCCTCCGCCTCCATCTGCTCCCCTCTCGATTCGGTTGGAGCTTCATGCTCCCGTCCCCGTCCCCGTCCCCATTTGCCCGTCGCCACCATCGACCTCCTCCTTTGCTTCTGCCCACGCCAGCGTCCATCTCCACCTCTTCTTGTGCTAGGTCTACCTGGAGGCAGAGGTCATGGAGGCCAAGCTTCGTCTCGTTGACGGCACCAACATGGTCGACTGTGCCATGGACATCCACAAGTCGCTCCACGGCCCCGCTCGTCACATTCCTGCAGGACCCGCAGCTCGTGCAAGAGCTCAGGCTACTTTTGTGAAATTGAATTGCACTTATGGTGCAAAAAATCTTTGTTACTAGGCTGGCTTTGAGTATCTAATTGATAAGTAATAAGGGTAGAATTTCAATCTTTGTTACTCTTTGAGATGGTCAGATGGACATGGTAACTAATAGGACTCTGCTTGTGGAACACACAGAGATTGGCCCTGAACAGATTGAAGCTTTGTACGACCTTGCTACCTTCTTGTTCGAATGTGACAAATACCCAATTGCTGTTGAGTACCTATACCACTACCATTGTTTTCTGCACAAACAGTGAGAGGAACATGAGTGCTACATAGGAGACACTGGCATCAGAGATTCTGAATCGAAATTAGGATGTTGCACTTGAAGATTTCGATCGCTTAAAACAGATTATTGATTCAAAGGTCTTCTTCTGATATGTTGATATTGTATTTTGGGGTTTTAGCTTAACTTTATATCTTACTAGATTTTATTTTAGTTAGCAGAACTTCTTGTCACCTCTCAATAATCAACTCCAGAACAGGATATGGCTGATGCATTGGAGCCTCTTCATCTTCTTCAACCATGAAAATGGCAGAAATGGGATCATTGATCTGTTCTCCCAGGACAGGTTTGTTTGTTAAAAACACAAAATGATTCAAGGTTTGGTATTTTGGTCTCATAATCAGTAGCATTCAAGCCCGATACTTGAATAAGCAAAGGCAGATCAAATATCAGTATAAATGTTATTTTGGTATCAGTAGTAAGATAACGATAAGTTCATCCATGTTCTGAATTTGATGATGGAAGTAAACGACCATTGTATGTTATTTTTCATACACATATAACCTGCTCATTCTCATATGCATCGTATAATACATATAGAAAGATAAAAATACCATAAGTCAGTGAACTTTTAAAACTTTTCGGTCAAAATTTTAATTTGCTTCTAAGTTCATTTTTTTACCTGCACTATTATCAAATTCATTGCTATCAACATTATATCGGCCCATTTGTCAACTCATGTGTTATTATTAGTTTTCTTTCTCCAGGTACTTGAATGCCATATACAGACAAATGCACACCATCTTTTGAGATACCTAGCTGCTGCAGTTGTTGTGAACAAAAGGAGAAGGAATATGCTCAAAGAGCTGATTAAAATCATTCAGCAGGAGCCGCATTGCTACAAGCATCCCATAATTTAATTCCTCGAATGCTTGCATGTGAATTACGATTTTGATGGTGCACAAAAGAAACTATTGGAGTGCGGGAAGGTAATTTTGAGCTCTTTTTATCATCTTCTTGGCCATTCCATATATGTATGTGCTTATTAAAATACTGAAGAGCTTGAGAGGCAGATATGTCATTTTTTTTGGCCGAGCATCCATTGTTACGCGAGTCATCACCTTCTAATAATTTTATATCATAGTTGGTTAAAATATTTTCTCTTGTGCGCAAATGCTTTATTTTTTCTCTTGCATGTAGATATGAAGAACATATGAAAGAGGAGGTTGTTCCTTACAAGTATGTATAATATTGATTTGCTTCTGTTGCTAAACTCTTTACATATATACCGTATATTTGCTTTTGTTGCGAATTTTTTCATCTTCTTTAGTTGTCTCTTCTCATAGAAAGAGAGGGAGGCCACTTGGTTCGCAGGCCTCTGAGAAAAAGGCATTGGACAAGCAGAAGATGGTGTTATTAGAAAACTACAACAGTGAGAGTGACAAGGATGAAAGTTTCATGCCGGCAGTAAGATCTTGAATTTCACAATTTATTATATGTGTGGATCCTTAATAACTGTTTTTATAAAATGCTGTAGAGGATGGAACTACAATAACAAGTGTTTAATATCATTATAGACTATTGAAATGTAATATAAAAAAGACTATTGAAATGGTGCCATTGTTTTATTGATGCTTGTTTTAGTTGCACTGCAGCTTCAAGAAGTACAAGGGTTTATGTCAACCACTTATTTTTTTTGCACTGTAACTGTAAAGTAACTATTTTTATCTTTATTTTAGATCTCCCCAAAGCAGCAGAAAGAAAAAAATATTTATGGTGCAACTGAATCATTTTGGATCTCTAGCACAGGTTCATTCTATGATTCCTTCCCAGCAGATGGCCGGGACCTTCCATGACTGTTGTCACCCGTGAGTCCTAAGATCCGTTTAAGACCATCTGCTTTATTGTTTTTTGTCTCAGTTCATTTAACTTTGATTCCACAGTCCATCACTGTAGTTGAATTTCGGTATATATTTTGTAGACTATCCTACATGCCCAAGCCAGCAAGTAGGGCATAATGAGAAGTTGAATGTGATGGTGAAGGATGCACAAGAAACTTTTCACTGCAAGTGACACCAATGGCAGTTAGTGTGTGGTTCATCGATGTAAGGGTTAACTCCTATCCTTTGGGTATGTTTAGCAATACCATGTTGCGCTAACATAGATTCTGTGGAATATATGTTTTTTTTTGACACATTGTTTACATGGATAGTATATTTTATTGATATTGATGCCTTCATAGCTATATTGTTCAGAGGTGTCAAATATTTCGTGCTTAATATTGGTATCTGTAAACCTGCACTCTGTTTCTCGATTGTTAATATTTATGGTAAAATAATGCATATGTTAAATTGATTCATAATCTCATTTTAGGATAGCAAAAACTATGTTAGTAGAAAGCCAAGACAATAACTTCTTTGTATTTCCAGCACGGCTAAATAGAAATAGTCAGCAGTTTATCTTAGCCGGATTATTATGGCATCTCCATAAAGCAGGTGACAACATCTCCTTCCACCCTATCTCTAGATCGTATTTGGCAAGATATGTATCTTTTGTGGTGACTACGGAGGTCTGAGTTAACAAAAAAATTGATTCAGACATTGTACAGCCGGTATACAATTTCACACTGGAAGATATTAAAGTAGTATGTACCAAAAATAATGTAGAAAGTCGGAAGGATTTGTCACGGCAATGTCAGGTCCTATACATTTTGAAATTCACACGGATGAATGTGTTAATAAGTACGACATTAGTGAGAGAATTAATCCATTTTATATTTCTGTTCTCAAATTTATGAGTTATGCGGTTTGGATACACTAGTATGATCATTGAATAGTCAATTTATTTCCTTTTTTTTGCACGAATAAGGTTCAATACCGTTCATACTGCTTGATCAACAATGCTCAATCTATATCCTTATAGGAGTTCCTGTAGAAATAATGTTACAATGTGCACCATAATACATCGAACACAGGTGTAATTTACTTTTATTTCTGAACATTCTTGAAGAATGGACGAGTTCTGTTGATAGATTGGTAGAGCATCAAACAAACCTAATGATATTCTGTGATTATTCTATGTCTGCAAGGTGTTTGATTTAGGTCCCAAAAGGTCTTGTGCCAATTTGTTGGGAAAAAAGGGGAAAGGCAAGAAAAGGAGCATTGTGTGAGAATATAAAAGGAGTGGTGAGTTTTTGTTCCTGCGCATAATATTCTCTCATTGCTTGTACATTTGTGTTGTTGCTATAGGAAGCTTGCTGGTTCGATTGGTCTTTCGATGTCAGGTGACCTCAACCAAGCATTTTGCGAGTAACATAAGCCAGCAGGACATAATCTGATCAGAATGAGATGCATGAATAATAATCTAAGGTGAGAGTTGCATTGTTCCTTCAGTTACTTAGCAGTGACTACATTGTCTTGCTATGGAGAGGGACACAAAGTTACTGTGCTAAATTGATAAAAAAAGAATGTAGATACTTGGCAATAACTGCATTATATTACTTAGGATAGAGACTCATAGTTATTCATTACTCATTTACTGAAAATTGCAAATTGATTTTTGTGTGCTAAAGTGATTGGAAAAAGAATGTACATGTAAGAAAATTCGCGTGTAAGAAAAAAAGAATGTACCTCTTATTTGCGTGGATTGTCACCTGCTTGGCAAAAGATTTTCGAAATCAGACCAGTGACCACCCTCCTATCAAAGCCATTGTAAGACTACTAAGTACTATTTGCCACTCACCTGTTATCAATGTTCAGAATGTTTGAGGAAGTATATTTGAAGCATATCTGTTTGTTTATTATGATTATAGAAATCTATTATGTATCCTATGGAAATAGTCTATTAAGTTATTGGTATTTTTTCACTGACTATTGAAAGGTTTCTTAGGTTAGCATATGGGTTGCTTACCTTACGTTAAATTAAGTCCCTGTTGTTTGTGATGAAACATTCAAACCGTTATGCAAAACATAGGGCCTGAGCCCAATATATGTAGGATCATCCTTTATGCTGGCTCTCATTGATGATGCTCACATCTCTTGTAGCTTGAATTTTTTATCGGTAAACCTGCGTTACCAGTGACTATGTCAAGCAAATGGTCCTTCAAATTGGGGTACATCTTGTGGCATGGAGGCGCATGAATTTTTACAAGAGGAAATTACCGATATAGCATCAACGAAACTTCCTCTTCTGTTTGTAGCATTCAAACTTAAAAACTTCCCTATGTATGCAGCAACGAAACTTTTCTTCCCTCCCTACCACTTCCGTTACTCTTGCACCAGCTACCGTCAAGAGCAAAGAGGGCCTATCAGAGAAAAGACAAAAACATCCTTCGGTTTTTCTGCATCGGACTCAAACCGGTCCAAACTGATCGAATCGAAAAAAATGCAATCGGCGGTGCTGGATGCTGCACAACACGGACGTGGGTGCGGCTGGCCAGGCCGCAGGCGTCGCGGGCACTGGCGGCCAAGGCCCAGGCGTCGTAGGCACTGGCGGCCAAGGCCTAGGCGTTGCGGGTGGTCTGCCCCTGGGCGGCCAGCCCCTGGACGCGGATATTGTCGATGGCCAGCACCAGACTACTGTCGCCCGTGCGGATCAACGCCCAGGCCAGCAGCACCAGATCAGCGTCACCTGTGCGAATCCCTGCCAAGGCTAGCACCAGGAAGCCGCCGGCTCAAATCCCCTCGGTAGCCAACCCCAGGGCGGCGCTGCCGCGGATGGAGACCCACTGGCGGGTCATGCAGTGTCCATCCTCCATGGGTGTTGTTTTTTATTTTCAAATACTCCATGCAAAAAAATTGGCTCCAAAGATCAATGAAAAATTGTCACTACTGCATAATGGCGGATCTGATAAAATGACACCCCAAATAGCAGCCTACAGTAGCATAGTTTATGTAAACCATAGAGGAAAAAATGTCTTTTCCTCTTCTAGTTAACACTGTTAAGTGCTGATAATAACGGAAGTGCTAGAGAGGGAAAAAATTCGTTGCTGCATACATAGGGAAGTTTTCAAGTTTGGGTGCTACAAATGGGCAAATAAGTTGACACAAGCTTGGTTCCTGCTACACTAGTCCTGGTTGACCAATCGTCATAGTCTCAAAGAGATATGATTCAAGTACTTGGAAGTCCCAGGCAATCTGACAATGACCATGGTGGACAATAGATTCCGGCATCTCATGAGTACTTGCCCCCTCTTCCCAAGGAGTTGCTAGCTAAGATTGGTCTACTAGCAATTTAGGTAATATTGATTTTACTAGGATATTATTGGACAAAATAAAGTGTTAGAGCTGAACATGGAAAGAAAATGATGATGGCTTGATGCGGGATGGCAGTGGCAGTGGCCGCGTCGAGCTGGAGTGTGGAGGCAGGGGCCGTACGATGAGGAAGGGGGAGGGTGGCGGCGGCGATGGCTTCATGCTGGAGGACATGATTTAGGGTGTGTTCGTTTCCTGCCCTCTAAAAATTATACCCATCACATCAAAGAGAATCTTACTATTTAGTAGTACTTTTATTAATTTAATGACAAAACCTATGTCACGACCCCCTCTAATTTGCGAGACGAATCTAATGATCCTAATTAATCTATGTTTTGCTACAGTGATGCTACAGTAAACATCTTCTAATAACACCATAATTACCCTCGTTGGATTCGTCTCGTGAATTAGATAGGGGGTCTGCAATTAGTTTCGGGATTAGACTTTATTTAGTACTCCAAAATGATAAATTTCTCTTTGATTTGACCCCTCTAAAAATTATATACCTGAAAACGAACACACCCTTAGTAACTTTGCAATTGCAATATTGCCTGGCCTGAAGCGTACCATCAGTAATTTAATGGTGGTAATATATTTCACAAAACTGCAATGTAATTGTTTTTTACTCTCCCTCGTAATTACCGTGAACATGGTTCGAACTTGCCTCTTGGGAGCTTTTTCTGCTACTAGTTTCCAGGCTCTTGTGTCCTGCGTTGCTCTCCATTCTGCTGACGCGTTGCAGTCCCTAGAATCAGTACACGCCACGTCCTCGGAAGAAATACGCTCCAGTTTTCTCTACTACAAGCAGCCTCGTGATAACTATCGGCTACGAATACAAGCAGCGTTCCGTGTTCTACTCAGTCTCCGATATTTATGAACTCGAGTTCCAGTCTTTCCCCAAGTCATACATGACTAATACACGACCTCTTTTCACAAAGAAGTTCTAGATCAACAACGGCATACGGTTGCACGCAGCTGTTTTCCTGATTTCGGTGAAAAATCACCACTGTTACACATGGGCAACAAATCGTCCTCGGCCACTTCCGGCGGCACTGCGTCGACCGTCGTCGCCGACGCTGTGACCAACTCACACGTGCTCCGGATCGATGGCTACTCGACAACCAAGGGAAGAGGCGTTGGCAAGGGCATGGACTCCCGCATCTTCCGCGTGGGAGGATTCGCGTGGAGCGTCCGATACTACCCCGACGGCCGATCAGACACCTGTGCCGACTGGATATCACTCTCTCTCTGTCTCAGAACCCCTGTGCTTCCGGACAACCCAATCGTTGTCCTAGCACGGTTCAAGTTCAGCTTGCTTGACCGGAACGAAGAGCCCGTCTCCATGTACCAGCTCACCACTAGGGATTTCGTAGGCTTCTCGGCTTCCAACAGGCTGTGGGGATTTGATCGGTTCATCGAAAGGATTGGCGGTTTGGAAGGGTCCGATTACCTCATAGATGATAGCTTCAGGATCAGGTGTGAGGTCACCGTCTACAAGGGTTCCCGCAATGGGAAATCCTCTAAAAAGAAGGAGTTCATCAGGGTGCCGCCATCCAAAGTGCAAAGCGCAGGTGTCGTCCGGGCGGGGGACTGCCGGACGTCACCTTCGAGATTGGCACGGAGGTGTGCACGGCGCACCGGAACGTGCTCGCGGCGCGGTCACCGGTGTTCAAGGCGGAGCTGTTCGGTCCCATGAAGGAGAACACGGCGGGGTCGTGTCGCGTGCAGATCCATGACATGGAATCCGACGTGTTCCGAGCTATGCTAGAGTTCATATACACCGACGCGATGCCCTACGTGGAGAAGAAAAAGGAAGGGATAATGATGGCTCAGCACCTTCTCGTCGCGGCGGACCGGTACGACATCAACATGCTGAAGCTGATGTGCGAGGATAAGCTCCGCCGCCATATCAACTGCTGCAACGTGGCTGACACACTGGTGTTGGCCGAGCAACATGGGTGCAGTGGACTCAAGAAGGCCTGCATTGCATTTCTCATGTGTCCCGGCAATCTTAAGGCTGCCATGCCGACCGAAGGTTATGATCATTTGAAGAAGAGTTGCCCATCTCTTCTCGATGAGCTGATTTACATGCTTGCTCCATGACAAGCTATATTTTGAGTACAGAGAACTAGGATTTCATATTTATTTTCATGTTTTTAATGAAGATAGTATTCATGCCTGGTAACTTCCCTAATGATGATATTTGCACTGACAAGCACAGACAGTGGCTCAATTTTGTTATCTGCCAACATATATGTGTTTACCTAGCATATTTCATACTTAGTACATGTTTAGATTCCCCCAGTTTTTGAGAAATTACCTTTTAGAAACTGAAGGTTCTCCAAATAGCCTAGCTAGTTTATCGCCCAGTTTCTCAAAACCACTTTATGAGTTTTTAAGAAATTCATATGTCCTTTCTCTGGCTGTGCCTATGCATATCCACACAATATTTTGATTAGCATATATCATTGTACGTAGTGGTACATTGCTAACATACCATAGATAATTTTCCTGTTTATGTAAGCTCAAGATAATTTTTTTGAGATCTTTAGCTTTTTTAGACACTTTTGAGATCTTTAGCTGAAGATAATTGTCTGGGTGATCAACATCATCCAGGTTGTGGACTTGCTTTATTCAATGGTGCCGCTCGCATGTCAAGAGCCTATCCCAAAATTTATTTTGGGCTTCTCTGACGGGCTAAATTTATGTGACCCTACAAAGAAGATCCCATTTTCCCCACATGCATAAGAAACTGAAGAGCCCACGAGATGTGCATAGCTATGCTAGAGTTCATATACACCGACACACTGCCCTACATGGAGTAGAAAGAAGGAATACTAGTGGCTCAACATCTTCTCTCGATGGGGCATGAAGTCGCAAGAAGGAATACTAGTAGCTCAACATCTTCTCTCGATGGGGTGGACCGGCACGACATGGATATATAGGCTGAAGCTGATGTGTGAAATAAGATCTGCCACCATATCAGCCGTTGCAAAGTGCCTGATACACTATTGTTGGCTGAGCAACATGGTTGCAGTGGACTTAAGAAGGCCAGATTTGCATTTCTCTTTTCTCATGTCAGATGACAATCTTAGGGCTTCCATGTCGACCGAAGGTTATGATCATTGGAAGAATATTTTCTGGACGAGCTGATTTTCTCGACAAGCTGTTTTTCATGCTTACTCGACGACACGGTATGTTTTGAGTACGAAGTCCTAGGATTACAATTTATTTTCATGTTTGTAATGAAGATAGCATTCTTGCATGGTGGTGTGGCACCCCAAATTTTTAAACCAAATAAAAAAGATCTCTACAAAAATTAAATTTCGGAAAATACCAAAGTAATTTTCTTTAATACGAGAAAATTGAATAAAAGGGACTCTATGATTACTTACTTCAATGTTGCTCTTGGCTTTTTCTTGAGTGTGATATGTTCCCTTTTCTGAGAAATTTATTTGGAGTTTTGAATCGCATTTAAAATTTAAATCGATTTGAATTTCAATTTCCTAGAATCCCTAAACCCAGAAAATAGTAAAGCATTTTTTTCCTCTCCTTTCCCTCTTGGGCCAAAACCTCCCTTCTCCTCTTCCTGGCCCAACCTCCTCCCTCCTCCTCAGCAGGCCGGCCCGCACCCCTTCCCCTTCCGCTCCCCAGCCCGGCCCCCTTGGCCCAGACACAGGCCGACGTGGCCCGGTAGGGTGCAGCCCAGCACAGGACGCGGCCTGGCCAGCCAGCTAGGACGGCGCCGTCTTCCTCCTGCAGACGCCACCGCACCTTGTCTTCCCCGTCGAGCATGTCGACGCCAACTCCTCCCCTCCGGTGTTATCAAAAATGGAAGAAAAAAACGCCTCCCTTCCGCATAAGAAATGCGCGTCCGCCTCCTGCTCGGCACAACGAGCTGCATGATGCGCATCGCGGCTTTACCCGTTCCGCGACGGACGCTAGTCCCGAGCTCCCTGCCATGGCAGGTGAGCTCCTCACCCCCGGTGAACGCACCGCCCTGGCCGCAAACCACCTCCCCGCATATTACAATGGACGCGCGCGGAACGCCTCTACCTCCACCCTTCCTGCTTGGTCCACCACGCGCCTCATGGCCAAAGTATTTCGAGTTTTCCCTATCGCTCTCGAGCTCCCGGCCATGGCCGCTTCTCCACCAAAATCCGCCACCTCCTGGCAGCCTCCCATCCGACCTCCACCACCGATGGATGCGAAAGAGCATGAGGCACCGTTTCCACAACTTCCCAGCCTCCTTCCCCCTCTTCCCCGCAGCGGGATCAAGATACATCTCGTGCATGGCGTGCGAGGAAGAGGAAGAAGAAGGCCACGTGTAAAATTCACTTTGCAATTTAGCCCCTTCACTTTATGTGAATCCGGCCACCCAACCACCCCTGGTGCACCGTGGATCATGGACTAGGTCCACCGTCATGGTCCCCACACCACCCATGCGCTCAGTCTATAAATGTTCTATACAAAAATAATTCAGAAAGAAAATCTCATGCTCTACCCTTTTACACTTCAATCCCTGACTGTTATTCCTATTTTGTTTAGGTCCTAGACTTATAGAAACATCCTCATAGTTTTAGATAATTATCTTTCAGTTTCATAAATTTTTGCACAAGCCCCTAACCAAGTTTATGTACGTACAAATAGGTCATTGAGACCTTTTCATTTTTTTCATATAAGCCCTTAGGACATCTAAATAACGTATCTTTTCACTCGTAATCTGTTTCGTGCAATTCTCGCACTTATTACACGATTATCCCGACGTGTAGAACCCAATGCTAGACATGTTATACCTATTACCAATCGGATTCCTCAATTATTCCCCTTAGCCCCTAAACTCCACTGTTCGAATCCCGTTTCTAACTATGATTCCTTCACCATTAACCCCCCAATGTCTAATACATCCAAACCAAGCCTCATACATTAGATCTTATCCACTAAACCTCCAATACCCTAAATCCTTCCACCAAGTATACACCAGATCTTCGAATCTTCTATAGTTCTATTTAGTCATATTTTAAAGTACTCGATTCTTATCCAGTTTTATTTGGATTTATTCGATTTTGGTGTATTTTATTTTATTTATTTTACGTTAGTACTACGTAGCGTAGCAAGTGAAGGTAGCACTAGAGACGAGCCCAAAGGCCCAAGTCTCGGAAATGACTCGGACGTCGGATACGCGAAGAGGAGAATCTCGACTTTTACGGAATATAGTGATACCAAGCAAGCGCTAACTTCCTTGACCATATTTATCCTACATGCTTAAGTTACAACCTGCTTATGGCATATTCTATACTACATACTCTCTTGAGTGACTTTGCCACTAGTGCTTGCATTATTATTACCCAATTTGTTAAATGGTAATTCCGTTGTAAATACCATAACACCTACTTGCTTGCATATCCGAATACATCGTAACCCCGAATATTTTAACATTAGATGCCTAATGTTCGTGAAATGCTGCCTCACATAGTGCACATAGGAACTCCGCGATAATGCTCACCGTCGAGACTTCTAACAATTAAATTTATTTATAAAATTAGCTGGTATGTGTGGATTTAGTGGCGTGAGTAGATGGACGAGTACTAGAAATAGTGTTTAATAGGAGATGTGGGACGGTAAAAGTGGATGGGGGTGAGACTCCGGATGTGATTGGTAGAATCATGGAATGAGATAAATTTGAATCCACCTGTCATGGATGAGCTCTCGCCCCGCCATATAAGGACCGGTTCTTTAGACCTAAACTTGGTGATCTTAGTGCCACCTTGGAACCTGTTATTGGCAGGACCTACCTTCTCCCAGTATGGTCATGGAGAGGAAGTCCTCCCAGGTGTAGGTAGTTGTCGGAGGACAAGAGTAGGTCCCCAGATCACATGGCCTGCTAATTCCATGGCGCAGGGTGCTCGTGATTACTCGAGGCAAGTTTGTACATAGCGTGCTGGGAGACGGGAGACGTTATGTTGCTCCCTCGTGAGGAGAGCATAGCTCATAGGTAAAGTGTACAACCTCTCGTAGAGTGCTAAATCTATCTCGATGGTCTCGTGGTCACCTGGTATGACCCTTCAAGATTTGGGCTCACTTTATTAGTGTTCCTATACTCCTTCATGACAGGTTGGTTGATAGTTGAGAGGTAGATGTTGATGATGATACTAGCTAGTGAGCTAAGAGTCGTTTTGACCGCTAGTCAAAAGGCTCAAATTAAAAGATGGGAACTAGCAGTATTGAAGAATATCTCCCCTTGGGCTAAACCGCTAAAATATTGATTAGTTATTTCCCCTTCTTGATACCTATGCTTATACTATTAGAATAATGCTCTTTAGTGGCAGATGTCATTTATATCACAGTGGCAGACATTTTAACCGTCATTATTTTGGGTCAAACAATAAAGTCTGCTACTACGCATAAAAAATAGTGACGAACTACTCTGGCCCGTAACTATGGTGGCCCATGTCCGCTACTAGGTGTAAAGCATAGTGGCGAACATCTAGGTCCACAACTGTCATGTGTCCGCTGCCGTTTTCTTTATTTTTATTTTTTTTGGGAGGGGGGGGGGCGTTCTAAGTGGGAAACAGTGGCGTGCAAAAGTCCACCACAAAATTTTGTTCGATACAGTGAAAGAGGCTTAACTGCGGAAATCATTTCCACCACTAAGCCTCTTTTTAGTCCGTTGCTGCACAGCTTTTTTGTAGTACTGTTAGTGAACCCGCATGCTTACCCGCTTTCGCAATCACTGAACCTTTATCATATCCTTACTACAGCCTTAACTGCATGATTATATCTCTTGTGTAGTGTTAGGGCTTGCCGAGTACCTTCCGTACTCACGGTTTGCTTATTTGATTTTTAGTTGAGAGGTTCCCAAGATGACCGTTGTTAGGTTTTGTCATATGCTCGAGTATTGCCTGTGGATTTGATTAAGATTTCTGATTGAATTTCCACTCTGCATTGTAACTAGTAATGTGTTGGTAAGTCTTCCGTTGTTACCATATTTTAGTATTTGTATGGATTTTTATAACTCCGGAGTGCGTACCAACTACTAATCCAGGGATTGGTGCAGGATGCACAGTACACCCAAGAAACGGGGTGTGATAGGTAGTTAGTCTAATGATAGAAAAATACTTCGGAGAACATAGTGACATGTGCCCATCCTAGCTTTTTTTATTAATTAAGGTAAATTTAAATATTGAATCTCTGTTTATATTATTAAATATGTCGGACTAGTTGTAGATATGTTATAAAACCATAAATTGAAGTACACAAATATCAAATTCATGAAATTCTGTTAAATTTGGCGAATTTGTCGAATTTGATATTTTCGTACTTCAATTTATGATTTGATAACATATCTACGTCTAGTCCGACATGTTTGATAATATAAACAGATTCAATATTTAAATTTAATCATAATTAATAAAAAAACTAGGGTGGACACATGTCACTATGCCCAAAAAATCATTCTTCTTATGATATTGGCACTCGGATAGCATAGTAAGTGGCTCAAGTATCTCTCCATCTATGTGGCTACCTAGCATTTTACATACGTAGGATCTATTTGGATACGTCGGTTTTTGAGGAGTTAGCTTTTAGATAGAGGGTCTCCAAACAACCTATTTTATCACCCAGTTCCTTTTTCTTTTTATCACCTAGTTTATCACCCCGTAGAGGGTTTCCAAGGCTGACCTGAAATTTATTCATGAACAAAGGAGGTTATCTGTGGTGATTGAGGACAGAGGACTAGCCAGTGGGGCATCAACATTTGGTTTGGCTCCCCAAGCTCAAAGCTATGCCTTACGAGAGGGGTTTTCTGGTCCTATGGACCGAAAGAAAGACATCGTCTGCTGCTTCGTCGGATACAAAGGAGGGGGGGGGGAGAGTCCTCTCGGAAGACTTTGCTATTTCTGCTCTTCCAAACGTTCTAGAGGACAGAAGCAAGCACCATGGGTGGGCGCTGGTTGGCGGTGAGCCCCACAGGAGGGGGCTTCCTAGAGATCAGTTGCCGACGTACAACCAGAAACGCCGGCTCCCCTGTACAGCATCCTAGACCTGACGTGCATGGGGGTAGTGGAAGAGGAGATGGTCATGTGTTTCTTCTTTTGGACAACACGGGCAGGCATTAGAGTCGGAAGCGGAAACTCTGCCCTCAAGGGCATATGTAATGTTACATGCAGCCGTCAGATTTTGTTGTTTGAGATTCGTGCGTTGGAAGTGGAGTTGTATTTGCTGGCTGTAGTTGTTTTGTTCTGATTTTCAGCGCGAGCGTATTCCGCTACGGGCTACGTGATTGGGCCCACGGCACGTGGTTGGGAATCCTTCGTCGTGTCTCCATGAGACCGTACTCAATCATTGAGCCTATCCTTCGGCAGAACCCGGTCTCCGCCCAGCTCCTGTCTCGCCGCCGACGACGACTACGGCAACAAATCAGCTGGGAGGTCTGTGGAGGAAACGGTACAAAATCTGAGATCATTCGTTTAGCCTTGTTTCTGCTCCTATTCCCTCCAAGATTCGAGTTGTTTCCTTCCAAAATCCGAGTTGTTTAAGTCTAAATCTGAAGCAATCGTTTTCTCTTGTGTTCTTGGTGCTTTTTGGCTGCGGGTTTGGATTCTTCGTAGATGAGCGCCCATGGGATTTCTAGGTACGAAGTTGTTGAAGATAACGACTATGACTTCGTTAGTCCTTTGAAGGTGCCGTTGCAGGATATCTATGGCCATAATCGCTGGAGGACAAGCCATGAGCCCACCGTTCTTCTTCGTTTCTGCTTGTTTCTGCAACTCCAAGGATAAAAGGTAGGGGAGCTGAATTCCTTCGCTGAGCTTCATTTCTACTTGTTGAATCTTTTTCCCCCAAGATTTTATCATGTTATGTCCCAAATCTAAAATAGATCAGAAGTTGTTAGCGTCCCTTCTTTTCTTGAGCTTCTTTCAACCGCATCTAATTTTGTTTTATCTTGTTGTTTCCATTACTGAACACATCGGGAATGTTTCAGATAAGCGTCTATGGAGTGACGAGGTCGAAAAGTGTTGAAGACAGTGATGTGGGTCATCGCCCCTAGCAAAGGTATGAAGCTGAATTCTTTCTTTTCTCTAAACAAGATGTACCATGTTAACTCATTTGCTGGGGGAAGAAGGAAGTGGCGGAGTCAATTGAGTTTGGTGGGTTAATGTTAATGCAGAAGCAAGAATCATTGGACTGCTGCTTGATCTTTTTTACAGGTAACAATTATACGGGTCTCTACTTACTGTTGCATCTATCTTGCCAACAACACATCTGTATTACAAATAGAGTGTAGATTTTGAAACAGTCTTATATATGTATGCAGGTCATCTACATCTCTGGAAGCATTCACAAATGTGACACCAAAGGAATCGAGCTACCGCGGAATGCATATTCATTTGAATATTTATATACCAAAAGATGTTGAGTAGTATGCTTGGCAGTTCAGCATGAAAATTTTATCTATAGCCATGAGTGTATTGCAAATCAAATGACCAATACTTTTTCTTGCAAACTTTGGTTTGGTTTCAAGTCAATCAGACTCGTATCTTCACACTGCAATAGTAAATGTGTTTTTGAAATAACCAGATAAATTGAAGTAACAATACAAATATATTGCTTATTGAAGAAAATCAAGTGGATCTTGAAATCTTACTCCAATCTACATATATAGTAGATAGTCTATAAAGTTTGCGACCTAACACATAAGTTCCCAACACCTTTGCCGTGATGACCTTGTTAAACTATGCAGCACCGAAGGCCCTAGTGGCCGATGCAGCATCCACAAACCCTCCATAAAGATTATCTTGTTGCTCGCTAGGTATGACTCCTTGATTGCCATGTAGTTTGAAATATGATAAGGGTGTGTTCGTTTCCTGAGGTCTAAATTTTAGAGCTGTCACGTCAAAAAGAATCTTATTATTAAAGAGTATTAAATAAAGTTTAATTATAAAACAAATTACAGGTCCCTAGACTAATTTACGAGACGAATCTAATGAGGTTAATTAAGTCGTGATTAGAAGACAGTTACTGTAGCATCACTTTAGCAAAATATAGATTAATTAAGCTTATTAGATTCATCTCGAAAATTAGCACCAATCTGTCAATAGGGTTTTGTCATTAAGTTAATCGAAATATTCATAAATAATAAGATTCTCTTTGATGTGACAGTGCTAAATTTTAGTGGGGAGGAAACGAACACACCCTAAGTAAATGTGATGAACTAAGTATTTAAGCTGTACAAAAAAGTAAAAAGCAGATGAGATAGTTAAAGAGGTAATGCAAATAAAACCAGCAATTCACTAGAGCTCAACTTTGAGGATAAAGTCAATGGTCATCTAGGGAGTACATTGTGTCTTAATCTTTTTGAACTAAACAGGGAAAACACTTTTCACCTTCACGAATTCTATTTTTGAAATAAACAGGAAAATGAATTTGAAATTTCCTTCTTCTGAGTAGAAATTTTAAAACATATGGTATAAACTTTTTGATGACAAATGTTATGGAAATTATATTAAGTCATGCCATATCACATCAAAAGGGTGGTAGCTGATCATGTTAACTATATTTGCTTTATGTGATGTCAACACACGACAATGTTGCCACAAAGATGACGTTGGTTTTGAAATCCTCCTATAATATTGCGAAAGGTCCAAATATTTAGTTCACTCACATTGTCTGTGCATTTTATTTTATACAGCAGAAACAAGAAGACTCACAACCAGCATTGCTTCTCACACGTGTAGAAGAAGGTTTTAGATAAGAGTTTAATAAAGACAGAAAATTGTAACAGTTACAGATTTTTCAAACTCAACCAAAATCACTAAACTAAATGCCAACAACAAGTACTTTGCTATCTTATCTTCAATATTTAGTGCACAGACCAGCCGTATCAGACCTGCAAAATTATGTATAGGGCACTATTAGAACTCCAAATAATAATTAGATTCAAATCTATTTATTACTCAATGTGATGGAGCAAACAACTAGTTGTGTTGGACTACTATCTTTTCAAGACAAACAAAATGTGATGGAGCAAACAACAGTTTGCTTGTTAGTCCTATCCATCAATAATCAATCGATAATGAAAAAAAAACTTAAAAGCCTTGTGCAGATCTGACCTTTTTAGCTCTTGCATAATGTTTCTTTCTAAATTCAGATTTCTATGCTTTACTAATTAATAGTTAAGCATTAACCAAATAAAGCATTCAAGATTCAACATATGATGCAGATTGTTATCCGACATTCAGTTCATATTAAACATTCATTTTGGTCAACAACACTTTATCACTACATGTTCTCGTTTTGTTCTGAAGCACTTAATCACTACAGGATGCCCACAAAATTCTTGGAACGTTAACCTGGATATCGTTTTGTTCTGCAGTACTATTCTTGAAATGTTAAGTGATCTGGAAACATACATGCCCACAAAATTCTTGAAATGCTAGCCTGGTAAGAACATGGCATAGTACTGAGGCTGTGTTTGGAACAAAGGATTTTCAAAGGAAATACACGGGAATTCATTCCAGAGGAAAGGAACCGTATAGCAACGTTTGGAACAAAGGAATGTTCGTTCCCTTTCCGGAGGAAAGGAATCAAAGGTTGTGCAAATCACAGGAATCAAAACATCCAGTGAAACCTAAGGGAAAGTTTGGCTCGCTGACGTGTTCCCTGGCTACTCTCATTATTCTCTCTCTCCATGCCGCATGCACTAATTTGAGGGAGGTTCAAATCTCACAAGAAATCTTCACTTCTTCGAACTTGGCACCAGATCCTGTTGCCTCTCACGTTCCTCCACCCATTTTTCAATTTCCGAATGGCTATTGATGATGTATGCGATGGGGGCTAGAGCTTCAAAGAGCAACAATGGCCTTTCAGATCTGTTTTTTTCTTCACCGGGAAGGAGTGAATGGAGATTGGAGAAGAAGGTGGTAGTGTTCCATTGACAGGTGGGCCTTACAAGACATTTACATCAAATTGCTAGACGCACATATTGACACTACGCAAGAGTGCATTTACAAATTCCGAATTTAGCTCTAATGGTTTTTCTAATTTCGAACTCCTATGTTAGAAATTCCTGTAATCCAAACATCAAAAGCTCTCAGTTCCTATGTTTTCCGTTCCTACGGTTTTCTTATTTTTTTCCATTCCTGTGTTTTCTCCGTTCCTGCGTTTTTTTCCTATTCCTACGTTTTTCATTCCTTTATTCCAAACGGACCCTGATGCAAGTTTTTCCTTAAACACTTAGGAAAATGTTTGTGTGTGTGGAACTGTAGAGGGAGTACAAAATATCTATGTTCAAGTGAACAAGTGACACAATGGTCTACTTTTTTACCACTATTGCACACATCAATTGAGCACATGTTCATGTTCATGATGCATAAAATTATTTTCAACTATGCACATGATCGATCAACTACCCAATTTTGTACTATACACTACAACCTCATTCCCTACTAAATTCAATATCAAGTTGTTTCATTACAATATCAAAACGTTGTCAGATGTTGCTAGTTTGAGAATCTGTCTCACGAACAGGGGGACTCTATGGTATTACAGGAACATTGGTTGACAAGAAAAGAGTGAATAATAAGAAACTACTTGTGGTGCCTGAGGATATCATTTGTGGAGCATTATTTGGCAGTTACACATCGGCATGTAGTGAGCTACTGCACCATAACCTGTAATACAATCATTCTTAATACTTAATACCTCCTTGACACATTAGTAGCTCATGAACCATTAATCTATACGACAAATTCAGATTGCATACAGGACCACACCTTGCAATAAACTTAAATGACATAGCTTACTTGGTGTTTGACACTTTATAAAATTGGCATGCCTTGTTCACATGTCAGTCCAAACAGTACAACAAACAATGAAACAACTGCTATCTTATAGTTTTCCCAAATGGATATATAGAATGTGGTTTCATGAGTTTATTGGGATTAAGAGCACCTTAAACAATTCAACTAATAAAATAAATCTAGAACTGTGTATATGCACTAGTATAAATAGAATAAATGTTATTACTAGTACAACTTGTGTTCCATATAACCTACCAACAAGTCTATTCCATGGGACTTAATAAAAGAGGATCATGCCTAGTTTCATGGGACCAAGCTTGCAGACCAAAAGATCAGGGTGGTCTGGGAATTGTGAATCTGAGAATACATAATACTGCTTTGCTTCTGAAATTCTTACATAAATTTTACAATCAGCTGGACATACCTTGGGTTCTTTTAACTTGGCATCAATTGTACAGAAGGAATATCCCACCCCACTTACAGAAGCCCAAAGGATCATTTTGGTGGAAATCTATTATCAGATTGGCAAATCAATTCTTCATGATAGCTTCATGTACAATTAGAAGTGGTACTACAGTCAGCTTTTGGCATGACACATGGGATCTTGGAGTGATGAAGCACAATTACCCTGATCTTTTTGAATTTGCACTTCAAAATAATCTGACTGTGCATTCATTTCTACAAGGGAATGTGAATACTCAGTTCTGGCTACCCCTCTCCATGACTGCATCAACACAACTGACTCGGCTACAAGGATCTCTGAATAATTTAACCTTCAACCTGGAAGAGAAAGATTGCTGGGGATATATTTGGGGTAATCATGATTTCACAGTGCAAAAAGCCTATCACAAACTCCTTGGCTCGGCTCCAGCTTCGCCATGGTTTAAATGGCTGTGGAAATCCTGCTGCCGGAATAGATTGAAGTTCTTTTTTTGGCTTCTCTTAAGAGATCGCATCAACACAAGGAATTTACTACGAAGGAAAAACAGAGTACTGGACAACTACGATTGCGTCCTTTGTAATAACAATACTGAAGAGACCATTTTGCACCTTTTCTTCCAATGTCCATTCAGCTCTGCTTGCTGGAGTCAACTAGGCATTTCTTGGAATACAAGCCTTCAACCAGACAGGATGCTTTCTCAAGCGAAACGAAGATTTCGATCCATAATATTCAGAGAGGTCCTAATCATTGGATGTTGGGCAATTTGGTGTCACAAAAATAGCATCATTTTTGATAATTCAAGTATCAACATGGAGAGAGCTAAATTACATTTCAAAGAGGAGATCAACCTGGCAGCTTTGAGAGCTAAAGCTAGTGTCAAGCTTTTGTTATACAGATTCTTATGTAATTTAAGATTATGAAATGAGTCTAGTTTAGGTTTCTTTTTGTGGCCTGGGGCTCACTCTGTAAATTTGTAACTTTAACTTTGAAATTATTTATAAAAAAAAAAAAATAGGTAGGGGGCTTCCCTACTGACTTCGGTCAAAAAAAAAACAAGTCTATTCCATGAATAAAAATAAATAAAATGGAAGTGATCACTTTTCCAAGAACCCTTGCTAACTACATGTATAAGAGCCTTCAGTACAAGCAATCATCACTAACAACAAGACCATATTTATTCCCTCAAAAAAAAACAAGACCATATTTACATTTTATATATGGGAAATGCTATGCATCCGACTGGCTTGTCCAACTGATGTCCGATTTGTGTTAATCTACGACTGCTAATGGCTAACAAATAAAAGTGATGTTTGCTGGTTCGTGTGATGGTGCCAGTCGGACGTGAGTCATACATCTTGGTCGGATGTATAGAAGTGTTCTTTATATATTTTATAGACGTGAGTCTATGTCATATTCGTCCATTCTTGCAACTGGCTCTTTATCCATAGACCTCATAGATCTTTTCCCTCTTGTTTCCCATGTTGCACAAGAAAATCCATCTTCAACAAAAACGAAAGAGAACAGATCAGGAAACGTAGCAAATAGGGGATCAATGCATGTAATAAATCCATCAGTGCGGTAGGGGCGTGATTTTATCTTACCTTTTGAGACGATCCTCCTGATTCAGATTGAAATGTTTTCATGAGTTGGGTGGGTGCTAGGGTTCTAGATGAATGAGGAAGGAGGATGAATTATTGGCCTGTGGCCTCCCGTTGTGAAGACGATGTAGGAGTTATAGTGGGAAAGACAGGGTTGGACAGCGACGAACGGCGGCGGAGGAGCTGGGAAGTGGACTGACGGAAGCGGAGGAACACAAAAACAGGGAGCTGGTTGGGGGGCGGGGGACCTTGGTTGCAACTGTTGGATGCTTGGCCGGCAGCGGCGGCGGCTGCAGCGACGACGGGAACAGCAGGTGGGGGATCTCCCATAGCAGCGACGGTAGAAGCTCCAGGTCCTGTATCTCCAAGAGGCTGTCGCGGGTTCTCAAATCAAGGGCGGGCACGGGGTCTTCACGCGGAGGCGGCAGCAGGGCGCCGGCGCCAGCGGGATCTGCGAGCGGCAATGGCGGCACCTGGCTACTGGATGCGGCGGGGAGAAACTCTCGGAGAGAAAGATTGGAACATCTGAAAAGGGCGTCGGGACCATCACGTGCAACTGGGGACCACAGGTCTACTGTATGGATACGAGAGTGCCCCTGTATTTCGAGCTAAAACGATGGTATTGGATCTGTCACCCGTCGTACGAATCTCCGGCACACAACGATCTGACGGCTGCATGTCTAATTGTATGTGCCCTTAAGGGGAGAGTTTTCTTTCCGCATTAGAGTCAATCATGTGCCGTCAGTGCAGGAGCCCTCTGGTGGGCAGCCTTGCGCGGTGGATTAGCTTGCATTTGGAGGGAGGGCACTGCGCCCGATTATGCCTGTTGAGCTGTCATGGGTGTGAATGTTCATGTGCAGATTGTAGGCTCCAAGGGTGTGATAGGATGAGTTTCCAAAAACCGCTTGATGTGTTTTTAAAATAATTGTCCTTTCTGGTTGTGCCATCTGCATATATGTAGACAATATTTTGATTAACATGCAGCGTTGTAGTGGTACACTGGTAACATACCAAAATTGTCCCTTTTTCTCTTAGTTGTAGGCCTGCTTTATTCAGTGTTACTACTCGCATGTTAAGAGCCCATTAGAAAGTTAATCTTGGGCTTCTGTGACGGGCTAAATCTATGTGGCCCTACACAGAACATTTCCTTTTCAGCACGTCCATGACTTGACGGCTGACTGGAACCGTCGATCGGTATCCAGCATTCACCAACATCCATTGCAATTCTCTAGATTTTCCTTGGCCGCCGCCGACGGTTGGTGTAGTCGTGTGAACATACGACCGCCGTGTGACGAATGTGGCATCGAGATCACGGTAAATACCTGCCCCAGCTTATCCATTGCAATCCTCTAGATGACTTGTCCGTTTGCCTCCGCCGCCGGTGGCGGCACGTCGTCGTCGATAGTCTCTGCCAGGACGGAAACCGGATGGCACGTGCTCAAGGTCGAGGGGTACTCCAGGATCAAGGGAGTACTTGGCGTTGGCAAGCGCATCAAATCCGGCACCTTCAATGTCGGAGGGCACACTTGGCGCATCACATGTTTCCCTGACGGTTTCGACCAGACGACTGCCGATTGGATATGTGTGGATCTTTATCTAGAGAATCATGTTGCCTGCGCCGGTGACATAAAGGCACGTTTCAGGATCAGCCTGCTGGACCAGGTAGGAGAACCGGTATCGGCGTACACCAAAGGCAGCAAGATGTGCACCTTCTCGAGCAACAGCGGCAGTATTGGATTCTTTGATTTCATCGAAAGCACGGTTTTCTGGAGTCATCTCACCTCAGTGGTGACAGCTTTCAGGTCAGATGTGATGTCACCGTCATTAAGGAAATCTGCACTGAAACTACCGGCACGGAGTCGCTGGCAGTGCCTCCGCCAGACTTGCACTTCCACCTTGGTGCCATCTTGGATACAAAGGTGGGAGCGGATGTAACCTTCGTGGTTGGTGGTGAGGAGATCACGGCACACAAGATCGTTCTCGCTGCTCGTTCGCCGGTTTTCATGGCAGAACTCTTTGGTCCGATGAAAGAGAAGGATGGTGCTCTGGTACGGATTGATGACATGGAAGCCAGGGTGTTCAAGCTTCTTCTCCACTTCATCTACACCGACTCGCTGCCAGAGATCGACGAGGGAGACAAAGTTGTGATGGCTCAGCATCTACTTGTTGCGGCAGATAAGTACAACTTGGAGAGGCTAAAGTGGATCTGTGCTGACATCTTAAGCAAATACCTTGACACAAGCTTGGTGGCAACTACACTAGTCCTGGCCGAGCAGCATGGTTGTCACGGTCTCAAGGAGAGATGCTTCAAGTTCCTGGAAGCCCCAAGCAATCTGACAGCGGCTATGGCGGGCGATGGATTCAGGCATGTCACAAGGAGTTGCCCCTCTCTGCTTGAGGAATTGCTAGCCAGAATTGCTCCATAATTACATGAAGTTATTTAAACAATGCTTGCTGAGCGTATATTAGTATCCAGAGGGTAAAAATATTCAGGGTTGATGCAGATATGCTCATTTAATCGTTAATGATGAAACAGTGATGCCAACTAATATGAATTTTTTTGTAGTGAGGTTTGTGTCAAGCTATATATTCATAATCTAATATGTTATTATAATCTTTTGTTATATTTCCTTTTTGTCTCTTTTATTTTAAAAAACACATAGCACCATGCATGTCTAAAGAGAACTGGCGAGAGCCCCAGGACTATCGTAGACAATGCTTGGAACTAGGCGTCCCGGTGCCCTGCAATTATTCATGCACTGCGCAGCTGGCTAAATCTAGTGCTGGTCCTTACACGCTGGCGGGATAAATTTGCTGCCCTTGTTGATGCTTAGTCGAGGCTTAAGCTGATTCCTTGTGGTATAGTTTTGCTTTTCCGGTGTCTGTTTTTCTCTTTCTATTCCTGCCTAAGCCTGACGGCTGCTCGGGGCGGGCAAGCAGAAGCAAGGGAGTCAGGCGGCGGCACAGACAGGGTCAGCCCGCGGCGGAAGGCTGCGTGGCCCCTAGCGGCGGGGCGTGGAGGCGGCCGGCGCCGGCGTCAGCGCGGTCGTGGCGCGGTCCTCTGCATCGCATGGCCTGGGCCGTGCACGCCACTAGGCCCCACGCCGCGCTAAGACTCCGGTGGCAGAACTACAGTTTTGGTTCCTTATTTTTCTTCCAATTGCTAGGTAGATCCTAAAGATAGTGGCGAAATTAAATCCCAGTCGCATCTTGCCATCTCACACATCGCAGTTTTTTAATCAGTTTTGGTGTAAATCAACAGAAAGATGATTGGGGGTGATACGTCATGAGTAGTGTTCTAGTCCAAAATAATGACCGTTATTTCCAACAACAAATGATCAATAGTTTGATTCAACTGTATAGACCTGGTCTCAGTATTCAACAACGAATCACCATCATTTTTACATATAAAGATTATATCATATTTATAATATATTAGAACAGTTATTTGTTCAACTGTATAGATCTGGACAGCAATCAAAGTGATGTATCTGTAATAATTATTTTTATAATGTAAATGAACATTAGTAATATAATATTTTCATAAATAATTCTTCATTTTTATTCAGTACCATTAGGTTGTGGTTCATTATCATTTTGCGCCTTAATCTTGGCCCAAAACTGAATTTCGTGGAAATAATGTGGGCATTTACTCCCTTGGTTCATAAATAGAAGCATTTGTTGAGTTTTAGATTTTAAGTTTGACTGTTCATCCAGAAATAAACATTTGATTGTTTTTTGTTCTATATATTTTTAATAAGATGAAGGACATGGAATCTAAATTCGACGAATATTTGAATATAGATAGTAATTATTAGTGCAATTATCAAACTGGCCATCAAACTGATGAACACTACTTATGAAAAATGGTAACCATTATCTTGGACAAGAAAAGTGGTCTTTCTCAAACTCTCCCTCTTAGAACTTCATGATTATCCCTACATTTTCGATAAAAAGAAATATATTTGATCCAACAAATGGAAAGTTCCTAGCCTCTACATACGAGGAGGTATCTGACCGTAATTAAATACAATTGTTCACTACGAGGTAGACTCCAATCAGTTTCACAAAAGTGATATTATCCCTACATAAGTGAATTGAAAAGGACTAGATAATGTCCGGAGCCGATTGTAGACCTGACTATCTTAGGATAGATGTCGGGTATGGAGCAAGACTAGGACTTGGCATTGTTTCCTATATATTTTACCGATACGGATGTACCGTGAATTTTCTGAGTCTCGAACAAACATGACACAATCCGAAGTCTAAACGTTTCCTGCATATATACACCAACGGAATAAATTCCCTTCCTGTAATCCAAATTTTGTCCCTTGCCTTACGTTCGCAAAGTAAACCTAAAAACCAGACCATATGGCTGCCTGTTCTAATAACTCTCACGGCGTCTCCAATAATGGCGCTGGCAGCACGTCAACCATCTCCGCGGTGACCGGGTGGCACGTGCTGAAGATCGAGGGGTACTCCAAAACAAAGGGACTCCTCGGCATCGGCAACAATGCCAGGTCCGGCACGTTCACCGTTGGTGGCCATAGCTGGTGCATCAGATACTACCCTGATGGCGTCTACGACGAGGACGCCGATTGGATATGCTTGGATCTCTTTCTCAAGGACGACCATCCTGATGAGGATGATGAGGTGATAAAGGGGAAATATTCCTTCAGCTTGCTCGACCAGGCCGGCGATCCTGTGCCATCGTTCACCTGTGCAAGCCACATCTGCAGTTTCTCAAGGTCGGATCGGTCTTGCTGCTTCATCGAGTTCATCGAGAAGGCACAGCTCGAGTCCTCCCAGTATCTCAGAGACGACACATTCAGCATCAGGTGCGATCTCACCGTCATCAAGGAGATCCAGCAGGCAGCAGGCCACCGCGACGACCGTAACCGCGCCGGAGTTACACGAGGCGGCGGCGAAGAACACGCACGGACACGGACACCATCCTGCGCGATTTGGTACGGACGTGACGATCCATGTCGGCAGCAAGCAGTTCAGTGCGCACAGAGTTATGCTTGCCGCTCGGTCGTCGGTGCTCAGGGACAAGCTCTTCGGCCCAACGACGATGGACTATGACGCCGTTGTTCATCTGCGGATCGATGACGTGGATGATAAGGTGTTTGCGGCCTTGCTCCAGTTCATCTACACCAACGAGGTGCCGGAGATTGACGAGGACGACAAAGAGAGGATGGCTGAGCTTCTTCTCGCGGCGGCGGACAAGTACGACTTGCAAGGGCTGAAGGTGATTTGTGAGGGCATCTTGCGGGACTACATCGACGGAAAGACGGTGGCCGGTACGCTGGCACTGGCTGAGCAACACGGTTGCCATGGGCTTAAAGAAGCGTGCTTCAAATTCCTCAGGAGTAACGACGTCAAAGCGATGGCAGCTTTAGCCGAAAGCGAAGGCTTCCGTAGATTGATGATGAATCACCCCGAGCTTGTAAAGGAAGTTATACTCAATCTTCATGCTCTGTGAGTTCTTGAATTTTGAGTAGAAGAGGTGACAAACTTTTATTTTTGTCTCTATGAGTTTTCTGGTCCAAAATAATGGCTATTATTTTTTACAAGTAATTATTATTTTTGTTGAAACTAAAAATATAGATTTAGTTTCAAAAATTTACAACTAATAGCTATTACAAAGGGTAATATAGTCAAAATAATAGATTTATGAAGATAACTTTTTTAGTAAAAATTAGAGATCTACTTTATTTTCATAATGTAGTTCCTCATTATTATTAAGTTAGTTAATTTTGAGGTTAACTAACTATAATTTGTATAAATAAAAAAAATCATTTGGTGTAATTTCTAAACTACCCTATACAACTAGCGGCTAGTCTTTTAGACCGGAAAAGTCAAAACTTAATTGGTCATATTAGAAACAGCAATCAAATCTGTCTCCGTAACAGGAGAAAGGACCTTTTTTTGCACTAAGTTCTTTGAAACAAAACTGCACAAGTCGCCATCGGATTAGTACAGGCCGAGTCCAAGAACGATTTGATTTCTCCATCCTACACACAGCCGTGTCCGAATTACTACAGGACTCGTGTGGATGTATAGTAGGCAATTCAAATAGATACATATGTCCGAATCAGAAGAGGATCGGAATTCCCTTCGGCACGGATATATTATAGACAGATCCACACACGAGTCTACGTTTTGGTCAGCAGTAGTAACCAGAGTCATCGACAAAATGTCCAGGCCCAAGATGTCTCCTGACCGTCTCTCCCGAAAGCGCAGACATGAACGCAGTTCGTCCCCATGCTCCAGCGACTCCTCCCAAGAGCCAAGACCACGACGGCGTAGTCCCAGTCCCAGGTCCTCTATGCTGCCCCCTCCGCCGGCTCCTCGAAGCAGTGCGTCAACCATCGTGACGGACAAGGAAACCGGGTCGCACGAGCTCACCGTCACTGGCTACTCCGGGACCAAGGGCCTCGGTGTGGGCGAGTCCATCTCCTCCGCCGTGTTTACCGTCGGAGGGCACAAATGGCGCATCAATTACTACCCAGACGGTTACAGCCAGGAGCACGCCGACTGCATATCCGTCGGCCTGCATCGTGCAGATAACGCTGCTGGTATGGATGACATCAAGGTACAATTCGAATTCGCTTTGCTGGACAAGGTTGGAGTTGCATCGTTTACTAAAGACTTGAAAATGCCAAGAAAATTTGGACCAAATAGCATAGGATGGACCTTCTACAGTTTCATCCAACGGGCTGAATTGGAGTCGTCACCTTACCTGGAAGACGATTGCATCCGGATCAATTGCAAAGTCACCGTATTCAAAATCCGGACGGAAACTACCCCGGTGCAGTTCCCGGCGGCGCCGCCGATGGACCTACACCACCATCTTGGTGACCTCCTATCAAGCCAAATTGGAGCGGACATTAAGTTCAAGGTCGGCAGGGAGACAATCACAGCGCACAAGGTTGTGCTCGCGGCTCGGTCATCGGTCTTCAAAGCGGAGCTGTTCGGCTCATTGAAGGAGTCGGCACGATGCATCGGCATCCAAGACATGGAAGCGAGGGTTTTTAAGGCCATGTTACACTTCATTTATACAGACTCGTTGCCTGAAATCGACGAGCATGACAGGGCAGTGATGGCTCAGCATCTTCTTGTGGCAGCAGACAGGTTTGACTTGAAGAGGCTAAGGTTCATTTGTGAGGACATGCTCTGCACCTTCATCGATAAACGCATTGTCATGAGTACATTGGTATTGGCGGAGCAGCATTGTTGCCATCGGCTAAAGGAACGATGCTTCAAGTTCTTGACATCTCCAGGGAACATGAACGCACTCATGGAAACTGATGAATTTGAACAGCTGATGCACCGTTACCCGTCCCTTCTTAGAGAGCTACTTGTCAAGCTTGCTCCCTAGCTGACTTGTTTCATCCAAAGCGGCAGAATTGCAATTTTTTCTTCTTCATTTTTACATGGTGATACCGTGTTCTCCCAGTTCAACTTATTGGTTCAAGTCACAAATATAAAAAAATTAATTCAAATAATTTTTTTATGTCTATCTTTTCCATACTACATGAAAACACATTTTGTAGGCCATAAAACCTTTAGAGGTGCAAGAAAGTAACTGGCTCATCACAACATTCACATTTACTCCCAAGAATGTCAATATTGTTTTCACGCCAGTCGTCGTGATTTGTCCCTTATATGGACATGTACAAAATGGACAAAAAATAGGCCGATGGGTTGCCTCTATTATCTGTATATTTGACCAAAGAAACAGAGTCATCACATTCACTCTCAAGGCCTAGAAATTTCCACGTTAATCGAAGAAAAAAAGAAAAGGAAAACTTATCCACCACTACCATTATGAAATTATTATCTATATATTTGACCAAGAGGCGACAAACTTTTATTTTGTCTCCATTATTATTATTTTTACATCTAATCATTATTTTTGTGGAATCTTAAAATATAGATTTAGTTTCAAAAATTTACAAGTAATAGCTATTACAAAGTGTAATATAGTCAAAATAATAGATTTACAACATACGTTAAAATTAGCAATCTACTTTATTTTCATAACGTTGTTCTTCATTATTATTAAGCTAGTTAATTTTGTGGGTAATTAACTATAATTTGTATAATAAAAAATTATTATTTGGTGTAAGTACTACGCTACCCTACAGCTAGTGGCTATTATTTTGGACCGGAAAAGTCAAAACTTAATTATATGGTCATATGACAAACATCAATCAAATCTGTCTCCGTATCAGGGTAGAAGGACCTTTTTTTTGCAGTCAAGTTCTTTGAATTTTTCTATTTTCGGTGTTTGTTTGGGTCTATCCGTAATAATAATCGTATAAGAACGCAAATAGAAAAGGCCGATGTCCTAATCAGAATAGTAAACGCAACAGCTATCGGACGATACATACATAGATCAACCTGGGGCATGAGCTGTTTCGGCCCCAACAACCCAGATGCAAGGCCTAGTCGTCGCAGCTCCAGCGCATCCAGCCGCCACAGGGCATCGACCATCGCCGCAGCCATGGAGACCGGGTCGCACGAGCTGACCATCAGCAGCTACTCCCGCACCAAAGGCCTCGGTGTAATAAAATGAACTTCAAATGTGATTCATTATACCATAAAACAGATACTGAGTATTTCAGTGAATATATTAACATCAAATAATATATTCACTATTTCATTATACCATAAAACAGATACTGATTCATTATATATATGACAACATTTTGATTTTCCTGTTTGATAAATGCTAGTAATCAGAATCACAACATCCTAAATAACTAAATCCCAAACGGATAGGATGAGCTAATAACAAAGTGCAATGCCTATGGGTCATGGAAATCAAAATTGACGATTTAAACATCCATGTCTTAAAGAGTGAACAAAATTGAGCAGATGTATTTGGCTAATAACAAATTGAACATCCATGTCTCAACATAGTGTAAGTAGCAAGTGCAACATATAGAAACTCAAATGTAGCACAACATCAACAATTTTATTTCCTCTTTCCTTTATTTTCTTAACAAATGTCTACTTTAAGTAGCAATTGGCACATACAGAAACTCAACTTCCTTCTGTAAGTAGCAATCGACACATACAGAAACTCAGCAATCGGCACCTAGCAGAATGACTTGCATTGCAAATGTAGCAAAACGTCCTAAATAACATGTCGAGGCCGTCAACAACTACTAGCATTGACAGATTATCACAGCTCATATAGAAACTCAGCAATTCAGCACATACAGAGAGATTGAGCAACTCAGCAATTCGCAATCCAACACATACAGAAATTCATGACACATACAAAAATTCCCTAGCATTGCTGAGTTGCTGTATAGATTATCACAACAGTAAGCGAGCACCACGGACGGCTCGCCGTCGGGGAGGGCGAAGGGAAAAGCAGGAGTACCAGGGAGCGGAAGAGGGGGACGGGGCATACCAGGTACGCAGAGAGGGGGAGCTCGTTGAAGGGGAGGGGGCGACGAGGGAGGCGTCGTCGGCGAGGAGGAGCTCGCGAGCGGAGAGGAGCTCGGGCGGCGCAGAGGAGGAGCTCGGGTAGGCGTAGAGGAGGTCTAGCGGGCGCGCATTGAGGACGTCGCAGGCGGAGAGGAGCTCGGGCGGCGCAGAGGAGAAGTTAGGGCAGGCTCGTCGAAGAGCTCGGGCCGGTGCTGAAGAGGTCCGGCGAGCGCACATGGAGGAGCTCGCGGACGGAGAAGAGCTCGGGCAGCGCGAGAGGAGGAGATCCGACGGGCGCGCGGGGAGGAGCTCACGGGTGGAGTGGAGGTGTCGGGCGGCGTAGAGGAGAAGCTCCGACGAGCGCGCAAGGAGGAGCTCGCGGCGGAGAGGAGTAGCTCGGGCGGCACGAGAGGTGGACCTCCGACAGGCGAGCGAGGAGGCTCGCGGCCGGAGAGGAGGAGCTGGGGGTGCATAGCAGAGCTCCGACGGGCGCGGCGAGGAGCTCGCTGTGGACCCCTTTTATATAGCCTCCATTAGCCACGGTTGGCGATGGTGGAGCGGGTCGCACATGTTAGTGGGAGAGCTAACAATAGCCACGGTTCACCTCAAAGCCAACCGTGGCTATTGTTACACACTGACATGTGGGCCCCACTGTTAGTGGCAGAAATAATAGCCACGATTCATTTCAAAACGAACCATGGCTATTGTTTCCTGCTGGCCCCACTTGTCATTGAGTGAGTTTCTTTTTTGTTGTGTAATTTTTCTTTTACTTCTTCAATCTTTATTCTAAAAACTATAATGCCTTTGTATCTAATTTTTGGCATGTCATTTTTCTACTCCATAACTTTTTAATATAATATTTCATCTAAAAAATAGTTTTTCTTGACTTTTACGACACAAATATTTTAAAAATTTCCAACAAAATTATAGTAGATTTTAATTTTGTAGTACAGATGTGTGTGCCAATTGTCAATTCAAAAATAACACAAATTCTTCTAATACAAAAAAACAAACGATACCATACTTTTTCTATTAATTTACACATTTATCATTTGCAAACTATAAGCCTGTTTGACCTACATTTTGGCACAACACTTGTTTCCGAGGATTCCAACTCACTTATATTTTTTATAATTTTTTGAAGATTTTTTTACAAAAATATTAGTTAAAATAGGACTATGTGTCTTAAGTGAGTTGAGTTTTATACTCAAACTGATGTTGTTTGATAGCATACACATTTATATGTTTTAAAAAATTGAACCAGAAAATCAACGTGTGTGTTTCTAAATGGCATGCGTACTGACCGATTGTTGAGGTCAAAATTGGTACGGTTTATGAAATAAAAATGATTAAATAAATGTCAAAACGAACAATAAGTATGTTTATAGATATTTCAAGAAAATAAGTTTGAAAATCTTACAAAATAAAGTGAAAATTGATAGATTGGAATTTTACAAAAATTCAGAAACAAGAATCACTGAATTTTGACAATATTTGAGCAATAAATACAAGTTTTAAAATTTGAATAGAAATCAAAAGAATAAAACATTCAATATTAATGAACTAGTGGATGAACTACTAGTGGACGTAATATTAAAATCTAGGCCCAAATCACTATTTTCATTTAAAAAATATTATTCAATTAATTTACATTGTTCAGAAATAGTTCATTTATTCTTAAATTGTCTTCTGTTGTTAAAAAATAATTACTTTAATGTGTCTGCTTTTTTCCCAAGTAATTATTAATTAAATACATTAAATAAAAAATGGCATATGCCTTTTATTTTTTAAAATAAAAAAATAAGTGACTAGTGGTCCCGAGCATTGTTAATTAAATACATTAAATAAAATATGTGTTTTGCCTTCTTATTTTTTAGAAAATTCAAAAAATTGACCTAGTGGGCCCAAAGCATTATTAATTAACCACTTTGAATAAAAAATGGTGTGTGCCTTTTTATTTTTTAAAATTTTAGAAAAAGTGTCCTAGTGGGCCCAAGCATTATTAATTACATACTTTAATAAAAAATGGCGTCTACCTTCTTATTTCTTATTTCTTGATATTTCAAATAAAAAATGGCCTCTACCTTCTATATTCCTTTTTTATAAAAAATTCAAAAGAGTGGGCCAGTGGACCTAAACATTATTGATTAAATATTTTTGATGATTTTATAAAAAGTATGTATTGATTAATCAATAAAACATATTTAATCAATAATGCTTAGACCTACTGGCCCACTCTTTTGAATTATTGATTATACTTTGAATTATTTAATCAATGTTGATTATTTTATAAAATTCAAAAAGGTTGACCAGTGGGCCCAAGCCCCTGGTCATGGCCTCTATTACCAGGGCCCACCATGAAGGCGAGCCAGGATTCTGCCGGCCCATAACCATGTGGCCTGCAGGCCAATGTCGAACGAAAGGAGTTAAGCAGTACAATCAAAACGGCCAGTAGCGACTAGGCTTATAAACTGGGGTGGACAATGTTGGGATAGCGATATGGTACTAAATACGTGCCCGTCGCGCGTCCCTCAACTATAGCCACAGTTGGCTTCTTCAACCGTGGCTATAGTGGCTACTATAGCCACGGTCGTTAGCCACGATAGCCCGCAACCAACTGTAGCCACGGTCAATTTTTTTTGCCATGGCTACTTGATTTTAGGTGGCCTGGCTATAGTTTAGTTTTGTTATAGTGTTTCACTCAAAAGTTTCAGCTTCTAGCAATCTGTTTTTTTTTCAGAACCTTCTCTATGCAGCCAACATAATTCAAACATAACCTGACATGGCTGATGGTAATAATCCATTGTGGGAAGCGATTGTTGCAACAGAAGACGGAGGAACTAGAAGCAAGAAGGGACGTTGGTGTCATCTCTCTGTCTAACGCCATGGGGTATATCATAATCCTTTGATCTGACCATTGTGATATGTCGAGGAATGTTGCTCTTCTTGTTCCATTGATTCAGCTACCTTACGTTACGTGTTAGCAACGTGGTTTTGATTTGGCCAGGGAATATGGTGGCACTAAAATGTCAGATCCTCTCCGTGTTTTCTTTCCAGTCCCCATTTTTCTCTATGTTTCCACCAAGACTACTCTTTTGTTTAATGGAAACCAAGACTGGGTCCCGGTTTCAAATCTGCACAACTAATCACCAGCCACGAGCCAAAGTCTTTTAGTCATCATTTATCATATCATCAAGTTGGAGTCGAGTATATCACTACCATGTCTTGTTCGTAGACTCTGTGACAAGATCCACATCAGGCTGTATTAACTACACACGGAAATATACAGGCATGCATTTGTATAAGAGCATGGAAATGGACAGAAAAGAAATAATAATAAGGATGAACGACGAGATGACATTATTCATGCTAGAATGTACGACTTGTATTTGACGAGAGCAATCTTGGCGTGCAAGCTTTGGCACATCTCTGACTAATTCAACTCCGCCACACGTTGTTGGTGCATATTCCCCGTCACTGCAGTAGGGACAGATCAACAACCTAGGACTAGAAAAACCAATGGTGTGTTCACTACTCTCCCTTTGACGTACGTCCGTACATGGGGCCATATTTCAGACCAATTCCACTTGTGTTTATATCTTCTATTTAATGTGTGTAATCTTGTCGTTGTACTGTATCCTAGTTATCTCCTTCCATACATCATCAGTTTTATTTACCTGCCGCCTCATCCCCAAAGCACTCTTGAGTCCGTTTCAAGCCAAATGAGATAGATGCAGGATTTCGTGGGAATAGAACAAGGGTTGCAGTTCATCGAAGCGGCTGCTCATCAATCCAGCAAAGTCTGAAGGACAATCCGACAACTAGCAGCTACCAGTCAGGTCCATGGAGGTTGTGATAGGGGTACTGCCGAAACTCCTGCACAAGCTTGGCGAGTTGCTTGCTGGCGAGTATAATTTGCAAAAAGAGGTGAAGGCGGGAATCATGTTCCTTCAAATTGAGCTCGAGCACATGAAGGCAGCCCTTGAGAAGATATCGGAGATCCCAACAGACCAACTGGACAACCAGGACAAGCTCTGGTCTCGGGATGTGAGAGAATTGACCTACAATATAGAGGATAAGATAGACGAATTCATGATGCAGTGCAACGGCGGTAAACAAGTGAAACCGCAGGAGTTTAAGAAGGTCATTGATACGATCCTCGATCTGTTCATGCAGCCAAAGATCCGCCGCAAGATTGCTACAGAGATCAGACATATAAAGTGTCACGTCAATGAAGTAAGCAGTCGACGTTCTAGGTACAAGGTTGACAGTGCCAACACTAATCCTGTATCGACTACTGTTGATCCTCGTTTACTGGGTCAATACACGCTGGGAACACAGCTTGTTGGTATTGATGATGCAAGAAATGAGTTGATCAAAATTCTTATTCAAGAGGATGAAATGTGTACGAAAAAGCCAGGAAAGATAGTGTCTATTGTTGGATTTGGGGGTTGGGAAAGACAACCCTCGCTAATGCAGTGTATGAAAAGTTGAGTTCGCAATTCGAGTGCCGATCTTTTGTTTCAGTGTCTAAAACACCTGATCTGAAGAAAATATTCATGGGCATACTTTATGATCTTGACAAGAACATCAATCGTGAAATATTGAATGAGATACAGCTCATCAATGAACTTAGACAATTCCTTCAAGATAAGAGGTACGCAAGCCTTACTTTGTTTATACTAAGACTATAAGAATCACGCACTACAGCTGCGCCAGCCAAAACGGGTCGTGGCTATAGATCTAAATGATTTTTAGTCACAATGTGATCCGCGCCTAAAAATCAATTTTTAGTGCGGGGCCCAACATGATGTATACCACCCCCTAGAAATTGATTTCTAGGCACAATTCGTAACATGGGTCACCGCCAAAAGAATTAAGACCGACAAATTTAGCCCAGCTGACCTCATAGGTATAAAAACATTCACTGCCCCCCCCCCCCGAACCTAGCCTCATTACCTCTTCAATCTTTCTCTGTCAACCCTGGTTACCGCCTCCTACAATCTCTCCTCCGGCAGCCTCCTCCGACATGCCCACGTCGAGCAGCTCTGCTCCGGCGGCCTCATCCAGCGGCCTCTCCTCTCCGCCCACTCCCTTTGTCTCTCTCTCCGCCGGCCCCTCCCTCCCCGGCCTCCCCTCTCCGTCCCCCTCCGCTCGCCACGCACCTCCTAAGGTGCGCGACAAGATCTGGCTCCCTCTCCGGTGGAAGCGGGCACGAACGGCGATGGGCGACCGGATCGAGGGCCACCCCCTCACCGACGGGCCCGAGCGGCGGCAGGGCGGCCAGGGCTGCCCCGTCTCCGGTGGGAGCAAACCACAGCAGGGTGGCCAGATCCTGGGCCACTCCGTCTCCGGCAGGTGTGAGTGTCGCCGAGGCAACCGGATGCTGATCCACCCCCGCTTTTGCCGGCATGAGCAGCGTGAGCAGGGGCCCCAGGCATGCAATGGCGGCAATCGGTGGCATGTGGGCCTGCATAGGTCCACATTTTTATTTTTTAAAGAGGACTATAGCGACGGGGTGACTTGGTTCACGCCGCTACAGTCTTTTTTTTTAGCCTCAAGGCTGTAGAGGTGGGTGGCCTCACTCGCCACTACAGTGACTTTTGGCCCACAGCTATAGTAGGTTATTGTTGTAGTGTAAGTATTACTCTCATCGTTAGTTCATAAGGAACAGGTTCTGAATTGTTAATGAGACATGATCTTCCACGGCCCTAATAAATGAGTGGAAATATTGCAATAAGAATACACTAATTATTCCTCAAGCACGGTATGATGCATGAGGGCACAGTTATAACACTCCTGAAGTATGACTTTTGTGTTTTCGGATTGCAGATACTTCATTGTCATTGATGATATATGGGATATGTCAGTCTGGAAAACTCTTCAACGTGCATTGCCTGATAACAACAGTGAATACAGAATTATTGCAACAACTCGTAGTTTGACCGTCGCTGAACAAGTTGGTGGTGCATACAACATGAAACCACTTTCTACTTACAACTCTAGAATATTATTCTATAGAAAAATATTTGGCAATGATGACCTAGAACAATGTCCTTATGAGGAGCTTGCTGAAGCATCTGAGAAAATATTAAATAAATGTGCTGGTGTACCTTTAGCAATAATTACCATAGCTAGCTTGTTGGCAAGTAAAGGTAAAAATACATTCGACTGGTGTGAGGTTTACAACTCTATGGGTACTGGTATGGAGAACAGTCAGGACATTGAGACTATGAGAAAAATTTTATCTTTTAGCTATTACGACTTGCCAGCCCAACTAAGAATATGCTTATTATATTTAAGTATTTTCCCAGAAGATTATTTAATTGAAAAGGACCGTTTGATACGGTTGTGGAGAGCTGAAGGTTTTCTGAAATGTGAAAAACAAGGGAAGCGTGCATTTGAAATCGGAGACTGCTATTTCAATGAGCTTGTAAATAGAAGTATGATCCAACCAGTGGATTTATACAATACTGGGGAAATATATTACTGTCGTGTACATGATATGATGCTTGACCTTATCCGCACCTTATCAATTCAAGAAAGTTTTGTTACTGTACTGGGTAATCTGGATAGCATATCTCTATTGACAACAGTTCGAAGGTTGTCACTTCAAAATGGCAGGGCTGATCATGTTATGACTTGGGCCAACAGAAGCACACCAAAAGTACGGTCAGTTATTGTGTTTTTATCTGCAATTGATGGAGCATTTGTCCTTCGAAGCTTCAAAGTGTTACGTGTACTTGATTTACAAGATTGTAATCTCTCACAAGTTTACATAAAGCATTTGGAGAATTTATTTCACTTGAGATATCTAAACCTACGAGGTGCACGAATTGATCACCTCCCTGAAGAATAGGAAACATCAAATTTCTAGAAACACTGGATGTAGTGAACACCAAAATTTCTCACTTACCACTGACTGTTGTTAAGCTAAAACATTTGTTGTGCCTGTCAGTTAATGAGGGTACAGGAGTACCAAGAGGGATTGGAAACATCAGATCTCTGGAGGAGCTGTCATGGTTCCGTATCGACGAAGAATCGATGGACACTATTGAAGAGCTAGGCCTACTAACCGAGCTTAGGGTGCTGCATGTTGCCTTATTCACTGACAAATGGAGTGATAAGCTGGTGGAATCTCTACTTAACCTTCAGAAACTCCAGAGTCTATATGTCCTACAAGTACCTGGTCATAGACGCAATGTGGGTGGATTAGACACCTGGGTCGCTCCCCCACATCTCCGAAGAATGGAAACGAAATTGGGCTGTTGGTTCACAATTCTGCCAGCATGGATGAATGAGCTCTCGCATGTTTCGAACCTCTCCAACGTATCCATTGCTGTGAGGGAGCTTCTGCAAGAGGATTTAATAATCCTCGGGAGGCTGCCAGCTCTCAGAGATCTGGACCTCCAAGTGAGCCATGAGAATCTCGGTAGTATTGGGAGATTTATTGTTGGTGCTGGTTCATTCCCAAGCTTGGTACGCTGCAAACTGTGGAAATTTGTGGCACCTGTGGTGTTTCAACAAGGTGCTATGCCGAGGCTTAAAGGACTTGGGTTTGAGTTCCATGTGCCTGCGGTTATGGAGATTGCAGACAACAATGGTGGCTTCGACCTGGGACTGAAGAACCTGCCATCCCTCCAGAAACTTGTCGTTTGGTTCTGGTCTGGAGGTGCGACAAAGGATGAGGTGGTGAAAGCGATGAATTCAGTAAGGTGCGCGGCTGAAATCCATCCCAATCATCCCACCCATGAGTTATATTGAAGAAGATAAATGTGAGATAGCTCCATAATAGAAAAAAAAGATATTTTTTAGAAGGAGAATTTGATGTATGCGCTAGAAATAAACTCTGGTGGTAAGGCAGAAGCACATGGATGTGTACATAAATAAAAGAGGAATGGCGTGCAGTACTAGTGAAATACGACTGTCCATAATCATGTTGGCGAGCAAAGTGAAGTTAACTCAATTGTTTATGTTTACGGTGAAGGAACTATTACTAGTTTGGTTCGAGTTTCAAACTCAAGAAAGGAAGTATGGTCTTCCAATAGTACATGACATCTTTATAGTACTATGGTGAATTTGATCGTTGACTCTCTTATAGGCAAGCATAGGGATACAGTGTGCTTTATGTATTTATATGGATGAGTACTGGTGACTTGCATACGTGTTTAGCATACTCGGGAGAATAATTATTTGAGTAAAGTATGTAATAGTGGGATGTACCGATTTTCCTGCACAATAATAAAACCTTCTGTTCGGAAAAAAGCGGATTGATTTGACTAATTCTAAAGTGACACCAATTTTCTGACAATTGAAGAAGTAGAGAAAGTAATAAGTAACTATTGGAGACACTAGCCACGTAAACGCGCATGCGGACAAACTTGTTATGTGAAAAGATAATTCGAGTCCACATGATAAATAGTACATCTTCACATAAAATTTATTGTACATTTTTAACCAAATACTAAAAACACTTGGTCCCTTATCGGAAAATGGCTGAGACACCATAATACTATTAGTCTATAGTAGTGGCTCTTTGTAAAGCAATGTCCCAGTCAGAGTTGGTACATATATAGCATGCCTCCCGAGCCCCAACTAGATCAAAATTTGTCTATGCTGATTAGACAATCGGAGCTAACACAAAAGAGAGGGCTGATGACGCAAAAGAAACGATATTTAAGTCAAAGCCTACTTCTCTATGAACTGTATATGATTTAACAAGTTATTAACAAATAGGGTCAGGGCAGAAACTGATTGTGAGAAAATGCTTCACGTACAACCCATTTGTACGACTGCATGTTACAACCAAAGAACTGATAATTCAGAATTTAGAAGTATCACAATCAAAGTCAATTAAACTATTGGATCTCCGGTTGTAACTTGGGCCTCTCCCTGTGAGCCTTGTGATTATGGGTGTTCCTACCAGAATATTGCTGCGCCCACCATCTGGCCAAAACTCTGAGCCCAGTGCTGTGTCACATATGTGCAGGATATACAAGATATCAACGAGATCGAGTGCAATATAACAATTCTGATTTACAATCGTAATAGAGAATTTTTCGGTCCACAATACTAAACTACTTGCAAGTAGTTTATGGTTATTTTTGTAATTTTACTAATAATTAAAGAATTTATATTTTTTCATAAAATATAATCTAGATATATGAACCACAAATTTATTCTAAGAATAATATTGAACACATTATTAACATCAAAGATTACATTACTATTTTTCATTTTTATTATCATAAAAAAATTAATCATGATAAATCTGTCGTTTTGATGATAATACCCTCAACATGCTAAAATACTTGCTAGTAGTTGTGTATTTCCGATATCAAATCTCTACCGTTGGATCAAACTACTACCAAGTATTTTTAGAAGACTATTGGCAAGTATTGTGGACCGAAAAATTCCTCTCGTAATGCACCTGGATTTTGGCACCGGGAAAATCATATCCGATCCTGGGTTAAAAAAAAGTCTATTTTACTCCCTTGAACAATTCAGTATGTCCAAATTACACCCTGATCCTGGGTCACATCCAAGCCGGCAGAGTCGTCATCCACAGGCTGCACGGGACGGAGAGCTATATGCACTAGCAATCCTTTTTAGATCTCTTTCTAAAAAAGATATCGTGATAATTACTCAACACGATCTTGCACGAGCTTCCCCGCCGCGCACACAACCAAATCTGATGGCGCTTCTTCAATGCTTCGGCTTTCCCCAAAAGAGAATTGCCCGTCGTCCTCCTGAGCCCACCATCAACGGCAGCAGCGCATCTACGATCTCAGTCGATGTGGCCGCCGCCGGCTTGCACGTGCTGACCGTCAGCGGCTACTCCGGCATCAAGGGGCTCGGCGTCGGCAAGGCTATCCACTCCGCCCCGTTCAAAGTCGGAGGTCACAGCTGGGTGATTCAGTACTACCCAGATGGCTTCGACGAGAAGAGCAAAGATTCGATATCCATCTTTCTAATGGTGGAAGATTCTAATGCTAGCAAGGGCGACGCCAGGGCTCGCTTCAAATTCGCTCTACTCGATCAGGATGGAAAATCGTGGTTTACTAGAAACAGTAGGATGATGCGCATCTTTTCCAAGGATCGTTATTGGTCATGGGGTTTTGCAGATTTCATCCCCAGGAAGACATTGGAATCTTCTGCTCATCTGCTTAAAGACGACAGCTTTAAGATCAGTTGCCACGTCACTGTTGTCAAGATCCGCCCAGAGGCCACCCCGGTGCAGTTGGTGGCGGCTCCGTCCGGAGACCTGGCCCGCGATCTTGGCGGCCTCCTGGACAGCAAAGTGGGTGCAGATGTCAAGTTCAAGGTTGCCGGAGAGACGTTCCCGGCGCATAGGTACGTTCTCGCTGCCCGTTCGGCCGTGTTCGAAGCGAAGCTCTTTGGCCAGATGAGGGAGAAGAAGGATTCGCATATTCGGATCGACGACATGGAACCCAAGGTGTTCGAGGCCATGCTCCACTTCGTGTACACCGACTCTCTGCCTAAGATTGATGAGGGTGAGGAGAGGGTGATGGCTCAGCACCTGCTCGTTGCGGGGGACAGATACGGCTTGCAGAGGCTCAAGTTGGTGTCTGAAGAAACGTTGTGCAGATTCGTCGACACAAGCACCACGGCTACTACTCTGGCACTGGCTGAGCAGCATGGTTGCCCTCGGCTCAAGGAGGCATGCTACAAGTTCCTGAAGTTGCCCGGTAACATGAAGGCAGTCATGGCAACCGATGGATATGAGCATTTGATGACTAGCTGCCCCACTCTTCGCGATGAGCTACTCGAGAAGGTTGCTCCCTGACACCTTCAGTTAGAAGTAAAGACGCTTTTCCTTTTTTATGTTTTTGTGCCATAGTAAAATGGTACCAAATTTTAAGCATGCATGTGGTGTTATGAAGAAGGTCTCTTCATTTTTCTATGCTTTTTAATCATTGTCATGAGCAATAATAAAATTATTATCACTAGGTCGTACCATTTTTTTTAATACTACTATCTAGAGTCATGCATGTTTGCAAAAGTTTTTGGCCATAGCACGGGTTGCAGTCGAGTGCCACTAATCCTTCAAGGGTGGTACTGTTTTTCTGTCTTTGGGGTTTCTCCCATGCCAGTGATGTCTCTTATGGCGGTGGTGATGAATTCAGTTGTAGCTTATGTCACTCGTTCCTCTTAATTGTTTCCAGACAAAAGGCACTTGGCCCTTTACATTTGACTATGAAGCTCATCCTGTTATTGATTTTCTTTTAAGGGTCACAGTTCATCCAATGTTGAGTTCTTTCCCTGGTTCTGATGCACTTCTACATAATTTTCTTTCTTGTAGAACCTGCTGCAAAACCGCAAGGAATCAAGTTTTTGTGGACTTCAACGTGGCTTTCTTGAAAGAAGTAGGAAGTTAACATTTTAACATTCACAGGGTGTGATATTCATATATACCGTACCCTAGCGATTATTGTAATAATAAAAAGAAGAAAAAACAGTTTTTCCATTCTGCAGTCTTGAATATGTGTAGGGGACTCAAAATATCCAATCTCTGGTTCTTCTGTTAAAGTACCATGCTCTCAGATGCTGCACAAACAAAAGAAGACCTCAATGACCAAAAACACAATCCACGGGATTGGTGAAACGCCCTTTGGTACAGCTTCATCTTTGAAAAACATACCAGATTTCGAATAGTTTAAAATAAGAATAAAATCCCTTCACTTTGATAAATCTACAGGAATTTCGATAGGACCGGTTCAATAGAATGATATAGATTGAACTATCAAGCTAGAACGATTCAAATAGGACCCACTAACGACGAATCTGCATGGTAAACTTTAGATCAAACAGTACATGGTACAGCTGGTGCGTCGTGTTCTATCCAAAGGGTGTCTGAGAGGGGCGCAAGAGGACTCCGTAATCGGGTGTCTGCATTCTACACGTTCAGTTTGCTGCAAGAGGTCCTCGACAGTAATCCTGAGATTGTCTATGCTGGGTAGCCCAAAAATGGCTCAACTGATTACGGATAGTTACAAAGCAAACCCTGAGTGTCCTCCGACTCAAAATGATACTGATTAGAAGTAACATGCCTGATCCTGAGTCTTTACGGATCAAGAAAGATATATGGAAGTATGGAACACATTCTATAGTTCTTCTATGCTCCTTAATAATTTTGCGGATGTCATCATTGTACTGAGATCTTTATTGTTGCCATTTTGATAATAAGCATTTGTACGATGGTGGATTTAGGATTCTGAAAAATCACAATGGCTTGTAGAAAGAAAAATAGCCTCAATTTGTTATATAATATCGGGCACTTTACTTGTCCTTTTTATATGATCTGTGTGAATCTTAGTGTATAAAACTTAGTAAATACTACTAGTAGTGTATAAAACTTCTCGAAGAAGAAATATCGCACGGGGAGGGGACGATATCTCTCTCTGTCGTGTTTGAATTTCTTTGCTGGTTCTTTTTTTTCAGTCAACAAACCGTCGTTGAACAGGACTCAAATTCACAGAGACGGTGCAAGGAAAAATATTCTCTCCAAGCTAGTCAATCGTAACCTGACAAGGCTTACTACTAGTTCTATCCAAGTATCTCTCCTGTTATATATATACACAATACATACAGGCTTACGTTTTATTCCGTCTGTTACACGTTGGCTAGCTAGGTTAACCATGGCTGTCCGTTCTAGTTCCACCGACGCCAACGGCAGCTCGTCGACAATCTCCGCCGAGACGGCCACCGGCTGGCACGTGCTCAACGTCGAGGGCTACTCCCAAACCAAGGGAGTCCTCGGCGTGGGCAGCTTCGTCAAGTCCGGCGCGTTCACCGTCGGCGGCCACACCTGGTGCGTCAGGTACTACCCTGACGGCTACGACGACGAAACCGCCGGGTGGACGATCTGCTTCGACCTCTTCCTGGAGGATGCCGATCCGGCTGATAACGACCTTGTCAAGGTGAAGCACTCGTTCAGCTTGCTCGACAAGGCCGGCGATCCCGTGCCGCGGTACAAGAGCACCTGCGACGTGTGCACGATGTCCAGCGCCACCCCGTCGTGGGGGTACCACTGGATCGCCGTCACCGAGGAGCTCGAGTCGTCGCCGCACCTCGGCGACGACAGCTTCACGATCCGGTGTGACGTCACCGTGATCAAGGCGATCCGTGCCAGGACGACGACCACCACCGCGAAGCCGCTGCCGCACGAAAGGGAACTAGATGACGTGGTGGTCGAGGTGGGCGGCGAGCTGTACACGGCGCACAGGTGCGTGCTCGCCGCGCACTCCCCGGTCTTCAAGGCGATGCTGTTCGGCCCGGCGGTGGACACCGCCGGAATGGCTCGCCTGCGGATCCACAACATGGAGGCCGAGGTGTTTGAGGATGTGCTCTACTTCGTCTACACCGGAGCGCTGCCCGAGAAAGACGAGGATGACAAGACGCACATGGCTAACCTTCTTCTTGCGGCGGCGGAGAGGTTCGACTTGCAAGGGCTGAAGCAGGCTTGTGAGGACATGCTCATGGAACACGTCGACGAAAGCTCGGTGACGTATCTGCTGGAATTGGCGAAGCAGTATGGTTGCCATGGACTCCAAGAAGCATGCTACAAATTCCTCGATACTCCTATCCAAGTCTACGAGGATTATTATACTGTAAAGTAAAGGCATCGAGCCTCTCTTATCAAGGATTGTCATAAATATTATGATTGGGTTTGCAATATATCAAGCGTGTGAATTGTTACAAGAAAAATAATGTTACAACTGAACGTCTGCTATTTCGATTAATAGTATTGTCAATATTATCACAAAAAAAATAGTATTGTCAATTTCACCTTTCTTAATAAAGTTAACGTAGGAACTAAAATGTTATCCAAATCATGATATTTTTAGCTTCGGCAATGTTGCCACAAGTTGACACCACTAGTCTTACTGTTAGACAAGCCTTTTTTGTATCTTGGTGTCAGAATTATTGTAATGCCAAGTCCAAACCAAAAAGACATTTGTCTTTTTTAAGTAACATCCTTTCACTACAACATGCTACATACACGCTAACTAATCCCCGTGCGATATTTCTTCGAAAAGTTTTACTATATAGTAGTAGTCCTAGTAGTGTGTACTGTAAAACTACTCATTTCTTTAGGGCCATGGAATGCAATTGGATTCGTACAAATATCGCACGGGGACTAGTTATCATGTATCTAGCTAGTGGTCAGATAAAGGATGTGTCGATAGGCACAAGGAGTGCGCCGATCAGCACTGAAGCAGCATTCATTATCATCTTAATCCCAGCCTACTTCGCACATTAAACAAGCTGTACCCTAGCCTCCGTCCTCCTTGCGCTTTCCTTCTCAAGATCCAGATGGAGGAAGGTGGCGGCAGCGCCCCGTTCTCCAGAACCGTGCCTGGCCGGGCGCGGCGGCACCATAGCCAGCTGGTGCAGCTGCGACGTGCTGTGGGGGCGACTGGAATCCACCGGAGAAGCAGAGGCGGCGGCCAGAGACAGGAGCATGACGTGTCTGCCTTGCGCCCGCGTGATTCACGGAGCCTCGCCTACTACTCAGGCCGCCAACGATGCGCACTAGGAAAGGCCGTGTCCGCCTTTGCGCCCGGCGGCAAACTGGCACGGAGGAGGAAGCAGAGCGGCCAAAGCAGAGCAGGGGACCGAGAAGCAGAACCGGTGCAAAGCAAGCAGAGAGGACCAGTTAAAGCAGAGGGTACTGGGTAACGTCCGTTTCAAGCCGTGAAGGGATTTTGAAATTAGATGGGCATGGGGACCGGTCACCCAGGGCATAAAATATATGTTTTCCAAAGGCTGAACTTGGTTTGTGTGGAATGCTTTTGAAGCTCATTGATATAACGACCGTCACGAGTACAAATTAGTATATAGTAATTTCTAGGATTTCTTTTTCAGTATTATTATATGTAGAATTTCCATCCTCTGCATTTGCTGAATTTTCTATATATGTGCAAAGATAAAAAAAGAATAGAGGGATTATGTAACTAGTAGAGGAATTTTCTAGTAGGGACTTCATTGAAACGTAGAATTTTATTTCATGTATAGTTCAGTATTACACATCGTGTTCGACTTGTATAGCTAGACTAGAAAGACAACATATAGGCGTAAAAGACATGTAGCATACACCCTAGACAATAACTCGAGATACATAGCGATAGATAAGCGACAGATAGACCGACAACAAATACTGGTGCGGACCGAGCGGCGCAACAGCCCCTACCCAAACAAACTCCATGTCCGGGTAAAACTCCTGCCGTGCCTTCTCCCACGCACAGTCGATCTTGTCCTGCAACAATCCGGCCTGGGAACTGGCGCCGCCGGGAACCACCACGCGGCCGTCCTTGTGGACGACGTCGCGGACCCAGGCCGTGAACTCGGCGAACTCGTCGTACGCAACCTGCAGCGCGGCGTTCACCCGGCAGATGGTCTCCATTTCCTCTGCGACGTCCTCCGCCGAGTAGTCCTCCAGCGTTGGGACGCAGTAGTTCTCCTTCTTCTGCGCCAGAACCCACTCCAGGAATTCCACCGGCAGCTGCACCACCGGAGCCTCGCCGCCGGTGATGTTGCCGTCCTCTTTCGGACGATGGGTCAACGCCGCCTCCACCGCCGCCGCGTGCTTGCCAATGCACATCATCGTCGTCGTGATGGCCTCGCTGTTCTCGTCAGAAATTAATTAAGGAACGGCTGCTACAACTTTTCTGGCAGGGGAACTTGTTGTGAGATTACAAAGGTAGGCGTCGCTGCTATATATAGCTTGGGGCTCCAGCTCGTGCGACCCCTAGTCGGACGAGTAATCCATTGTTCGTGTTTCCTGTCCTCGGATCGGGGACCGATTGGCATCTAAGGCTCCTCCGATTAGGACTTGGGCGTGTACGTCAGTACATGAGCCTGGAACCGTATCCATACCTTGATCACTGCAGAGAGAGCAAATGGATTTAAGCTAATGGAACAAAAACTTTCCGGGCATGAATACTGATATTAAAAATAGCTAGAATGCTGATATAAGGATTTATAAGCTGCCTAACTGTGACAGATCCACCTCACGATGAGGTGTTTCCGTCTCCAGGATCATCTTGGATGGCACCATACGCTATGATGTCCGATTATTATAACATACAAACATAAGCATGATACAATGAAGATAAGATACAAGTCTTTTACATCTACCTAGGTTTAAAGATTACATCAGAGTCTCAACAAAGCAGAAGCAAATCAGTTCGAAAATAGACTAACACAGCGGAAGCAAATAAGATACGATCGCTCTCACGGCGATACACAACGGGCCATCCGACACAGACAGTTGTTTTGCCCTAAACACCTTGCTGGCACATCAGCGGTCTACTCCTCAGGTCCACACAACTCCCGGATGTAGTGTCCTCCATCGGCGGCCTGGTCCTACCAGTTCTTTGATCTACCTACGTCATCCAGCTCATCCCGGTTCTCTCGAAAACCACAAAGAGCAAAGCCCTGAGCAACTAAAGCTCAGCAAGACTGACCCGTCGAGGTGGTCAACTACAGCCGACTCCTAAACATGCAAAGGCTATGGGGTAGGATAATTAAGCACTAAGCCGGCCTACAAGTGGATCCTTACTTTCAAGTTTTAGCAATTCATTAAGTTGCATAAACAAATAAATTTAATTTGCACTATGATATAGCATCACATGTTTCCAAACAATGAAATAAGAAATATAGCAATTTAGTCATCATCAACACTTATGTTCCTCTTCTTACTACGTTCCGGTCGACGGGACAAGCGGTACTCGCTACCGTGAGGGGCAGCGATTCGAATCGATTTACATCCTGCAAAAGAAACTTGTTTGCACGTCACATACGCGCTTCCCGTAAGCCGCATGAGACAACCTTTCGCTTCGATCACCACTCGGCCGACTCAAATCCACCTCCTACGAGCAAGGTTCCCTCAACGCGAAGCCTCCCGGACGTCAACCGTGAGCGGATGACTCCCTTCCCGCACTCTCCCGACATCCACCCGGAGATGGGTATTGTCCGACCTCGCAGCTCTCGTTGCTACATTAGTTTACGGGGCCCATAAACACCAGCATGCAAGCAGTACATTCAAACTTATCCACATGGGCCGGACACGACGCGATCCTTGTGTGCACAGTACGGGGCTACCACCTTGAAGACGATTTCAGTCCTTCACTTTCCACCTAAGTTTCCCGTCCGGCCTTCAATTTTCATTCTCATCTCAAAACTTAGCATCGTGTCCAAAAAGATGATTGTCCTATCTACGAGTGGTCTCCGCACCACTCGATGGATCATCGCCCTAATTAGCAAGCAACTAACGTAGGCCATCGATCAAGGATAAACAGGATCCTACTGCATGCTAGGATTTTCATCACAACTCCCGTAAACCTAATGCACAGTACAAACCTACAAACAGAGTGATGAAAATAAAAGACTTAAATAAATCGGTTGTGCAGCGGGGCTTGCCTTGCACTTGACCCCGAACAACTGGGTCAATAACGGCAGCAGCTTCTCGGAACCTCCTCCCGGTCACCGCGTTCACCACCACAACTACATGATGCAAAGGTGATGTGTGAATTTGATGAAAACATGATTTGAACATTTTATGGAATATGTGTGAATTTCATCAAAAACAAGTAGCTATTGTGTATAAAAGAACCTAGGACGCAGCGAGGATTGATTGGTTTAATTGCAATTAACAAACTAATTTAATTCATTGATTCCCATGAAGGATTTTAATCATCATCGCATATGCACAAAAATAAATCAATAATCTTGCAAAGCTACTTAAATTAACCAACTAATGGCCTCCGATTACTATGTACATGCTCTGGACAATAATTAAATTAAGCTTCAAGATTAGAGACAAATTAATAATTAATTAAGCATTTAAATTGAATCTCCTAAAATGAAATTAACTCAATTAATTTTTCTCCGATCAAGCCAATCTAAATGCACCATTAAATAGTACATGAGACAAGGAATCCAACAAATTTAGTTTGCAATTTCGATGTTCGGATCAAAAGATACGAACTTTTGAAGTTTAAACTAAGTTCGGTTTATTTATGAAAATGCCATTTACGACATTTAAAATAAAATCCCGCGCTAGGGGCCACACAGGGGACCACGAGTTCCGGATCGGGAGTGGTTGTGGCCACTCGCGGATCCTGGCCCGTGTGGCCCGGCTCGTGGCCTCGCCGGCTCCCGACCGGAGGCGGGCGGCGCGGTGGCCGGAGCTGCGCCGGCGAGCGAAGTGGGGCCAGGGGCGCGGCACGGCACGATGAAGCCGGTGGGGGTGGGGCTTGGCAAGGGGCTCACCGGAGAGGGCCCGGTGGCGGGCGGTGGAGCTCCGACGAGGTGGCTCGTGCTCGGGGATGGATGGAAACGACGTCGGCTTGGTCCGAAAGCTTCACCGTGGAGCGGGTTTCAACAGCATGGCCTCGGTCGAGGATGAGCAGCACGGGAAGGAGGTGCTCGACGGTGAAGCGGGGCGGTTGACGGTGGTCGGCGGGGAAAACTGAAATCCGGCGACCTCATGAGACAAACAGGAGGGGTTAGGGTTTGGGAAGGTGCCCTATCGAGGTGCGCACGCACCGGAACAAAACATAGGGGAAGAGGCTCACCGGCGACGGTTGAATTGGGTTGCGATGGCCGGCGGCGACGAGCGAACTCCTCGAGACAAAATCAAGAAATGCACGCCGCTCGGTGGATGGCCCGGACTACCGAGTGTTCTATGGAGCAAGAGGGGTGTGGTGCGCGGCTCCGAGCGAACGGGCTCGGTCGGAGGCAGCCGGAGTCGACGGGGCGGCGAGCTTGAACGAGCGGCGGCAATGGCGGGTGGCCTCCAATTTCCATTCTCATACTCAACTTAGCATCGTGTCCAAAAGATGATTGTCCTATCTACGAGTGGTCTCCACACCACTCGACGGATTGTTGCCCCAATTAGCAAGGAACTAATGTAGGCCATCGATCAAGGATAAACAGGATCCTATCGCATGCTAGGATTTTCATCACAACTCCTATAAACCTAGTGCACAAGTACAAACCTGCAAGCACGATGATGAAAATAAAAGACTAAAATAAATGGGTTGTGCATGCCTTGCACTTGACCTTGAACAGCTGGGTCACCAAAAGCAGTAGCTTCTGGAACATCCTCGCTGGTCATCGCGTTCACGACCGCAACTACATGGTGCAAAGGTGATGTGTAAATTGGTGAAAACATGATTTGAATATTTTATGGAATATGTGCGAATTTCATCAACAACATGTAACTATTGAGTATATAATAACCTAGTGTCCAGCGAGGTGAAAAATGATTTGATTGCAATTAACAATTTAATTTAATTCATTGATTCCCATGAAGCATGTTAATCATCGTCGCATGTGCCCGAAATAAATCCTTAAACCTTGCAAAAGCTAATTAAGTCAACCAACTAATGGCCTCTGATTACTAAGCACATGCTCTAGACAGTAATTAAGCTAAGCTCCAAGATTAGAGACAATTCAATAATTAATTAAGCAATAACTTGAATTTTTTAAAAGAAATTAACTCAATTAATTTGCCTCTGATCATTCCAATATAAATGCACCATAAAATAGTACATGTCTCAAGGATTCCAACAAAATTTAGTTTGCAATTGTTCGAGATCTAGAACTCTAGATATGAATTTTTGAAGTTTACACTGAAGTTCTGTTTAATTACAAGAATGCCATCGCGCGATTTAAAATTAAATCTTACTGCTGGCCACACGGGAGACCATACGGTCTGCAGCACAGCGGATCTGGCACCTGCTCTACAGATCGATCTGGAGCTCCCGTCCATGGTGACTGTGCTCGTCGGAGCCGCGGCGGTTCGCCGGAAGTCAGTCCACAACGCACTAAAAATCTCAAAAAAAATACTAATGCGTTGAGGAGCTCGATGCACAACCGCTACCAGTGCTTAGGATCGACGGGGACCACTAGAAACCGGTCAGCGACGAAGCACGTATAGACTCCAACTTTGGCAGTGTCGTGCGGCAGCTACAACCGACGGGGTCGAGGGGTTCTTCGAAGAGAAGCTTCAGCGGCTCGAGGTGAGCAGCGTCCCCCCCCGCCCCCCCCCCTCCATTTCCTCTGGAGAGCCCTCGGCAAAGCTGTCGGTCGAGGGTAGCGACGGCCGGAAGGAGGCGGTGGGGAAAAATGGGGTAGCGGCCGGATCCTTCGACGAAGCAAACAGAAGAAAGGTCAAAGTGGTGCGCTCATGAAGTTGTGCTCACCATGGAAGAGGAACAAGACGATGGCGCACGACGGCGAGCTTCAGGGGTGGCGACAATGGTGGGCTGCTCTGGTCCCTGACAGAGGAGAAAAATGGAAGAGGGAGGTGGAGAACTGGCCGTTCCGACCGGGCAAAGCGGTGGGCGACCTCCCAACCGAATGGGACACCGGCCAGGAGGCGGGCACCACGCGGCGCCGGCGTACGAACGCGCTGGCACGCGGTCGCGCCCATGCTGCACCGTGTGCGGCTGACCAGTGGGCTCCACGGGGAATATGCCCGGGAATCTTTCCCGTTTTCCCCAATTTCGATATGTGGCTTTTCTCCCAATTGAAAAATCGAAAGCAAGGCCTTCCCGAGCTCAAAAATTAAGATGGGGAATTTTCCTGGATAGAATAAATCTATAAAGTGACATGAACATCGAGTTCATGTCAAAATTCCTTCTAGATAAATTCTGATAATTCCTAGAAAATGCTTAACAGATAAGCTTCCCTGATTTATTTGAAGTATCCAACCTTGATGAAATCTAGTGGGATTTTGTCCTAGAATTTTCTTTTGGCACGCACTACAACATTTATTTTTGGTAGGCCCCACTTATGTTGTAGAAATTTGAGTTGTAGTTCAATTCAAATTGAATTTGAATTTATTTGCAGCCCAATTCATATTGCATGTCAGTGAAAATTCTTGGGAAGGTGCTACTAGACCAGGGAATAGTTTTAAAAATGCTAACTCGAAGTGTTCGTGACACAGGGTGTCACACTAATACCACACAAATAATCATCCACAAATATAGATAATATAAAAAATGTGGATCGGTCATATTTATTGATAGTGGTGTGCAAGATACAAACCTTGCAAAATTGGATATCGTCACATTTATTTTATAGTGGTGCAAGATATCAAATTTTAGAAAGAAGATTCCCCAACATTAACGTAAAGGGGCCCAGCATGGATTCAGTTGTTTACACTTGAGACGTTTTTCTGCATCTATAAAACCATGAGTAGCCGGCAGGAAACACATAAGCGGAAAATACCTGGCTTACCGATTCAGAGTGTTTAACATGGCATCCAACACAAAAAAAGCCCTGCTGTGTACTGCCATTTGCATTGTTCTTCTGGTTTCATGTGATGCGGAAGGTATGTTATAGTTAATTGCACGGGTAGGATTTTGTACATACCACGATTATGGTCGTTGTTTACTAATTAAGTGTTGCAAGCGCGTGCAGGTCTTCAAACGCAGTGCGATGGGATGCCCGGATGCACTGACGACGAGTGCTCCCGAGAATGTCACGAGAAGTTCAAGCGAATGCAAAAAAGGATAGAGGAGAGCCAATGCTTGGGTAGGCCGCCTAACGAGTGCTGCTGCACATTCTTAGAAAATGCCCTCGTTAAGGCAACGATGGATCATCAGTAGTTGTGGTAAAGTTGAACCGTATTGAAATGGGGCAGCTACGGTTGGATAGATTTATCTTAAATGCAGTTCGTGCATGTCATGTATAAGATAATAAGAATAAAGGTGTCCCGTTACATCTAAACATAGCGTACCCCTTCATTTACATGCAACGTCTCGGGACGCATGCATATGTTGCGGAGTGGAGATGAGCACAATCATCATCCGGAGCATTGCATTGTACTACAGCTGATGACCAAATAGTCTTTCAGGCTGGGCCAACCCCTCCAAATCTTGCGGAATAGCATATCAGGCCGGGCGGGGGCAGCAGCTCTAGCAGGTCACCAGATTGACACGGTCGCTGGCAGGCTTAGCTCCCCGCACCACGGTATGTCATTTCCCGACTGCCCATTGGTTAGGTCTGGCGGAACGCATGCCGGCAGCCTCGAACACGGCTACATCTGCGGCCGTTTAGCAGAGACTTGCACGTTCCACTAAACACGACTCTCACGACGCTTACCAAGTCACCGTATGACATGTGAAGCACCACAACATGGACCGATGATAGATGCCTCCGTGGCAATGCCAATCTAGATATTTACTAATTAGAGGCTCTTTTTGACACCTCCACTTCGGGTGTGTTCGTTTATCTGGGGTCTAAACTTTATACCTGTCATATCAAAAAGAATCTTCCTATTTATGAGTACTAAATAAAGTTTAATTATAGAATAAATTAAGACCCTAGACTAATTCACAAGACGAATCTAATAAGGTTAATCAAGTCATGATTAGAAGACAGTTACTGTAGCATCGCTTTAGTAAAACATAGATTAATTAAGCTCATTAGATTCATCTACAAAATTAGCATCAATCTGTCAAAAGGATTTTATCATTAAATTGATCGAAATATTCATAAATAGTAAGATTGTCTTTGATGTGACGGTGCTATATTTTAGAGGGCAGAAAACGATTCTCCCCTGAAGGAGTAGTCCACATCTTATACCATTAATCCTTTCTTCCAGAAATAGTCTCCACAAAAACTTTTAAAGAATAGTTCTTTTTACCTGCGAATTCTCCTCACCCACCTCCGCCTTCCTGTCCCATTCACCCAGCCGACTATATTCACCCAGTGGTCTCCTTCCCCGATTTTTATCAAACTAATGTATCCTCCCCTTGCCTGCATATCTTATCTCTATCGGAAGCCTGAAAGTATTCTCACATTTAAGCTTGATCAGCAGAGGAGAATCAGTGGCTTATGGGTGGCTCCAACATCCAACATCAAGAGATGTGTCCACCGTTCGTAGCTGGATCCATTAGGTCTAAATAGAGTGCACACAGTTGGCTACAATCCAGTTCCTAATTTGCTCTATTAATCCTTGGGCAATGGCATAACAACCAACGTTTTATCACTCCAATTGCATTTACCATCGTTTTTTAGACTCGTAAATTTACTAGCAGTTTTTGAATCTGAACAAACTTAATTATATGCCACAAGTGCGTTAAATGCCACTACAAGAAAAATGGCTTCTAGATACGTTTATGTTGCTACGTTTTTGTAAACGTGTCTACATCAGTAGCTAGAGACACGTTTTGACACAATTTTGATAATGTGTCAACATGACATGGTCTTAGAGAAGTTTTAACGTTACATGCTCTGTAAAACATCACAAAGTCAGTCCACAACGCACTAAAAATCTCAAAAAAATTACCAATGTGTTGAGGAGCTCGATGCACAGCCGCTACTAGTGCTTAGGATCGACGGGGACCACTGGAAACCGGTCAGCGACGAAGCACTATAGACTCCAACTTCGGCGGTGTCGTGCGGCAGCTACAACCGACGGGCTCGAGGGGTTCTTCGAAGAGAAGCTTCAGCGGCTCGAGGGGAGCAGCATCCCCCTCCACACTATAACAACAACTAACTATAGCCACGGTTGGGAGGCTCTACAGTCACGATCAGCCCCAACCGTGGCTATGTTTCCGAGACTACGTAAAAATATCTCGTAGCCTCGAAAAATAGATCAACCGTGGCTATAGTCACCGATAATAGCCACAGTTGACATAGTGAACCGTGGCTATAGTAGTTTACTATAGCCACGGTTCACTATGTCAACCGTGGCTATAATAGTTTACTATAGCCACGGTTCACTATGTCAACCGTGGCTATTGCAACCACTATAGCCACGGTTGACAAAGTGAACCGTGACTATTTACTTTTTTAACAATAAAAAAATAAATACACATTACAAATAATAAAATACAAATACATAACATTAACCACAATTACATCGCATTAACATTAAAGTATTACATCACATTAATAATTTATATTTACAAATGATCACAAAAATATTCACAAAATCCATCAAAGTTTTAATAACGTGCACATGAGACAGTTTTTTCAAACTAAGTCTACACTGTACGAATCTTCAACAACATCGGGCTCATACGGGCGTTTCGAATCGCACCACTCAAAAAATATCCGATGCTCCTTCGTCACTTCACTTTGCTCGTCAAAGAACTGACCGCGAGGACTGATGACCTTCCTAAGCAAGAAACGGCACATCCTAGCGACAATGGAGTACAGGTCGTTTGTACTCGGATGTTTTGACACCGCCGTGAATCCTTTCTTGGAGACTTCATTCAATATCTTTATGTCCGTTATCAATGCTTTTTCTAGACTTTTTGTTCTCTGTCAATAAATTCAAAAAAGTTGGTAGATGATAGACAAAAAAAAAAAGAAAAAGAAGGCAAATTAAATAGATGCAATCTTAGTGTACCTCCTCGGTGGTCTCGTGGATGATGGCATTCAAGTAGGATGCAGCAGAGCTGGAATACGCACATGCGTAGTATCCACAGTGCACACTACCTTTTGCTTGTTTAATGCACTATTAAAAAGATAAAATAAATAACATCACTTCCAATTTCAATGATAGGAGGATAAAAAAATTAGATGTGACTCCTGTCTTACCGGAAATTTGTGACGAAAGTATATTTGTTTTTGAATCCTGTAACGCGCCACCATCGGGTTCTTTACGTAGTTCAAATAAGCACTACAGTATTGAGAAAAGGGTTTTATCGCATGAAATTACCGCTATTTAATGGTACTTCTATACTTACCAATTTATGACACTCACGATATCTACGTAGTGGTTGGAGTCGTAGTCAAGGCTATCCAAGACTAATAGACATCTAATTTTTGGCATGATCAGGAAACAAATCCAATAACCGAGTGCAACAAAAGATCGTATTAGTTAGTATGTCATCTATCTTTACAACCGACGAGATGAAGGTAGTGGTCGAACTTACTCGAAGTGGTAAGGCACGTAAGTGGCGTGACAATCATGCCATTCCCTAAAGCACCTGTAATATAACCTGCAACTCGACCCCTAACTTTTGTCCTCATGGTGTCCTTTAATTCTTGTAACTCTTGTGGTGTCTTGTCCTTATATATCTTGTCTTTCTCATTTATTCGGGGTTGATCGCGCTTGGAGCTCGGATTGAGGTACCCAACCTTCCGAAGGACGTGTTCAACTATACCGATGACTCAACCCTTGGACTATATTTCAATCGTTCGGCCGATAACCAAGCGGCCCGTAGGCCGATGTCGAACCGGAGGAGTTAAGTAGTACAATTGAAATAGTAAAGCGCGAGTAGGCTTATAAACCGAGGTGGGCGAGGTTGGGAGAGCGATGTGGTACTAAAATACATGCCTGTCGTGGTCTCGCAACTATAGCCACGGTTGGAGTGTCCAATGGTTGAAAACTCCAACCGTGGCTATTGTTAAAGGCTACAATAGCCACGGTTGGAGAAGCCAACCGTGGCTATAGCAAGTAGCCCGTCACCTACCGTAGCCACGGTCAAATTTTCTTACGGTTGCTATTTGATTTTAGGTAGCGTGGCTATAGTTTAATTTTGTTATAGTGCCATTTCCTCCGGGAGCCCCCGGCAAGCTGTCGACGTCGAAGGCAGCGACACTCGTAGGGAGGCGGTGGAGAAAATGGGGTAGCGGCTAGATCCTTCGACGAAACAAACAGAGGAAAGGTCAAAGTGGTGTGCTCATGAAGTTGTGCTCGCCATAGAAGAGGAACAAGACGATGGCGCACGACGGCGAGCTTCAGGTGTGGCAACAATGGTGGGTTGCTCTGGTCCCGGAGGAGAAAAATGGAAGAGGGAGGTGGAGAACCGGCCGTTCCGACCGGCAAAACGATGGGCGACCTCCCGACCGGGTGGGACACCGGCCAGGAGGCGGGTGCCACACGGCGCCGGCATACAAACGCGCTGGCGCGCGGCCGCGCCCATGCTGCACCGTGTGCGGCTGACCAATGGGCCCCACGGGGAATATGCCCGGGAATCTTTCCCTTTTTCCCCAATTTCGATATGTGGCTTTTCTCCCAATTGAAAAATCGAAAGCAAGGCCTTCCCGAGTTCAAAAATTAAGATGGGGAATTTTCCTGGATAGAATAAATCTAGAAAGTGACAGGAACATCGAGTTCATGTTAAAATTCCTTCGAGATAAATTCTGATAATTCCTGGAAAATGTTTAACAGTTAAGCTTTCCTGATTTATTTGAGGTATCCAACCTTGATGAAATCCAGTGGGGTTTTGTCCTAGAATTTTCTTTTGGCACGCACTACAACATATATTTTTGGTAGGCCCCACTTATGTTGTAGAAATTTGAGTTGTAGTTCAATTCAAATTGAATTTGAATTTATTTGCAGTCCAATTCATATTGCATGTCAGTAAAAATTCTTGGGAGGGTGCTACTAGACCAGGGAATAGTTTTAAAAATACTAACTCGAAGTGTTCGCGACACGGGGTGTCACACTAATACCACACAAATAATCATCCACAAATATAGATAATAACAAAAATGCGGATTGGTCATATTTATTGATAGTGGTGTGCAAGATACAAACCTTGCAAAATTGGATATCGTCACATTTATTTTATAGTGGTGCAAGATATCAAATTTTAGAAAGAAGATTCCCCAACATTAACGTAGAGTAAAAGGGCCCAGCATGGATTCAGTTGTTTACACTTGAGACGTTTTTCTGCATCTATAAAACCATGAGTAGCCGGCAGGAAACACATAAGCGGAAAATACCTGGCTTACCGATTCAGAGTGTTTAACATGGCATCCAACACAAAAAAAGCCCTGCTGTGTACTGCCATTTGCATTGTTCTTCTGGTTTCATGTGATGCGGAAGGTATGTTATAGTTAATTGCACGGGTAGGATTTTGTACATACCACGATTATGGTCGTTGTTTACTAATTAAGTGTTGCAAGCGCGTGCAGGTCTTCAAACGCAGTGCGATAGGATGCCCGGATGCACTCACGACGAGTGCTCCAACCAATGTCACAAGAAGTTCGAGCGAATGAAAAAAAGGATAAAGGAGAGCCAATGCTTGGGTAGGCCGCCTAAATTGTGCTGCTGCACATTCTTAGAAAATGCCCTTGTTAAGGCAACGTTGGATCATCAGTAGTTGTGGTAAAGTTGAACCGTATTGAAACTGGGCAGCTACGGTTGGATAGATTTATCTTAAATGCAGTTCGTGCATGTCATGTATAAGATAATAAGAATAAAGGTGTCCCGTTACATCTAAACATATCGTACCCCTTCATTTACTTGCAACGTCTCGGGACGCATGCATATGTTGCGGCATGGAGATGGGCACCGTCATCCGGAGCATTCCATTGTACTGCAGCTGAGGACCAAATAGTCTTTCAGGCTGGGCCAACCTCCAAATCGCAGGAGAATTAAAGAAATAGCACCACTAAAGGTGGTCATCTAAGGAAAGCTATTAGTAAACGCAGCATCCAAACAACGTCACCCTTTGCTTCTCTCCTCTCCAATTCATAGCACTATCGTCTCAAATACACTTTCGTGGACGTTTTTACCCCTGACACATATTCAACTCCTACAGCAAGACAGCAACAAGGCATTTGACTGAAAAAATTCGTAGTTTTTTATTTAATTATTTAAATAACAGAATTGATATTATTAATGATTCAGTAAGATAATATTCGTTTAAAAATTAACAAATAATAGAAAAAAATTGTCATGCACTAAATTTCTGGCCTTTGTTTCCATGGCTGATTTGGTGCATGACAAATTTTTTCTATTATTTATTAATTTTCGAACCAATATTATCTTACTGAATCATTAATAATATCAGTTCTGTTATTTAAATAATTAAATAAATAATTACGAATTTTTCCAGCCAAATGCCTTGTTGCTGCCTTGTTGTAGGAGTTGAACATATGTCGAGGTAAAAACGTCCACGAAAGTCTGTTTGAGAGGATAGTGCTATGAATTGGAGAGGAGAGAAGCAAAAGGTGGCGTTGTTTGGATGCTGCGTTTACTAATGGCTTTCCTTGGATGACCATCTTTAGCGGTGCTATTTCTTCAATTCTCCCCAAATCTTGCGGAATGGCATACCTCCTCTGTTTTTAAGTTGTTGACGCCGTTGACTTTTTTGTTACGTTTGACCGTTCATCCTATTCAATAAAATTTAAGAACTATCCAATATTTTATTATGATTTATTTTATCATCAAAAGAAGTTGAAACATAACTTATAATTTTACATATTTAAAAAAACATTTTGAATAAAACGAATGATCAAACGTAATCGAAAAAGTCAACTGCGTTAACAATTTAACAATTTAAGAATGGAGGGAGTATCAGGCCGGACGGAGGCAGCAGCTCCTAGCAGGTCACCAGATTGACACGGTCGCTGGCAGGCTTAGCTCCCCGCACCAGGGTTTTCATTTCCCGACTGCCCATTGGGTAGCTCTGGCGGAATGCATTCCGGCAGCCTCAAACACGGCTACATCTGCCGTCGTTTAGCAGAGACTTGCACGTTCCACTAATCACGACTCTCACGACACTTACGAAGTCACCGTATGACATGTGAAGCACCACAACATGGACCGATGATAGATGCCTCCGTGGCAATGCCAATCTAGAGTATTTACTAATTAGAGGCTCTTTTTCAGACATCCACTTCATATTTCACAAATGAAGATTTGCTCCATATATTCATCTTATACCATTAATCCTTTCTTCCAGATATAGTCTCCACAAAAACTTTTAAAGAACAGTTCTTTTTACCAGCGAATTCTCCTCACCCACCTCCGCCTTTCCTGTCCCGTTCACCCAGCCGACTATACTCACCCAGTGCCCCGATTTTTTTCAAACTATATAATCTATCCTCCCCTTGCCTGCATAGCTTATCTCTATCGGAAGCGTGAAAGTATTCTCACAGTTAAGCTTGATCAGCAGAGGAGAATCAGTGGCTTATGGGTGGCTCCAACATCCAACATCAAGAGATGTGTCCACCGTTCGTAGCTGGATCCATTAGGTCTAAATCGAGTCCACACTGTTGGCTACAATCCAGTTCCTAATTTGCTCTGTTAATCCTTGGGCAATGGCATAACAACCAACGTTTTATCACTCTAATTGCATTTACCATCGTTTTTTAACTCGTAAATTTACTAGCAGTTTTTGAATCTGAACAAACTTATATGCCACAAGTGCGTTAAATGCCACTACAAGAAAAATGGCTTCTAGACATGTTTATGTTGCTATGATTTTGTAAGCTTGTCTATATCAATAGCTAGAGACATGTTTTTGACACAATTTTGAGAATGTGTCAACATGACATGATCTTAGAGAAGTTTTAACGTTAATAATACGATAAACATGTTTTTTTAACATGCTCTACAAAACATCACAAAGTATTACGATTTTAAACACGCTTTGAACCATCGGTATCCCACGTAAAGGCGCTTGTTGACATGTTTTTAAGAGCATCTCAAAATGATATGGTATTTAGAGATGCTTCGTATCCCACGACATCTGACACATTATTGAAACCGTATAAAAAGTGAGATGATATTAGACACATTTTTATTGGATCTACCCTTGTTTAAACATATTTTTTACACAATACTGATTGAGATGAAATATGTTAAACCTTAAATAAAATGTATCTGTTTTCTAGTAGTGTGCTCTAACGATGTTAACTTACTTTTTACAAAGATGAAAATGCCCCTTAACGCCATGCCTCCAATCTTTTGCTCACCGGTGTACGCGCTCCTGGTCGTCAGCTTTGCATGCGCACGCACTCCTGGTTGTCGCGCTGGCCCCACCTACCACGGCAGTACCCGCCTGCCGGGCACTGGTCACACCCACTGCGCTGCTGCTCGCCACGTGCACCCAAGCCCTTCCCCTCGTGTTGGCCTTGCTCAGGCCGTGCGTGCCCAGACCTCTGCTCACCGCACTCGTGCTTGCGCCGCCGCATCGGTAGGATAGAACTAGTAGAGAGAGAGGAGTGGTAGGGACGACCACTACTTTCTTTCGCTGTTTTTTTTAATTCGTTTATCCGGGTCATGCTGACGTTGGCAAAAACCTATGTCACGCCGATTGAGATACGTGTATCGGTATCGGATACGGATACGTCGATACGATACTGTATTTTTAAATTAATCTGATACGGCGATATGTTTATAATTTAAATTTATTATATAAAATAAGTCTCAAATAAATCATAAACCGTATCTGAATCGACGTATCAGCAACCGTAATAAATCTCAGATGCACTTCCAGTTGTAGATGCACTACAGTACTGGTTGCAGACATCTAATTAGAGGAAAAAAAGATGGATCTAAGAAAGTAAGGACTAAAGAGCAAGAATAGAAGGGTTAATTATAGTCTGGAGTCTGGACAAGTACGTGAGAAGTAGGACCTTGGAAGTTAGAACCACTCACGTTGCACGGAGAAAGCTAGCTCGCGGGAGTTCCGTTGCTGTCAGCGTCGCCCACCGCCGGAGTTCATCGTTGCAGATCGAGATGGAAAGGAGGCAAAGCGTCGGAGGAGGCGAAGCGATCGGGCGAATACGAATGGAAAGCGACGTTAAGTTCACGACTTCACGTATATAATTCTGGAGGTGGGTCTCTTGGGCTGTGTTGGGCCGTATCGACGCCGTCTCCATACGTATTGGTAAGTATCGGTGTTTCTTTTTCTGCGTTTAATGTCTCGATACGCCACGTCCGTACGTCGTTCCGGTGCCGTTTCACGTATCGGACGTCTGTAACGACCCGATTTTCACCGGCTAGTGAAAACCGTGCCTTGTACCTCTATGTCACTCCCAGGAGTATGACACGTACATCCCATACAGTTAACATCATAAAAACCATAAGAAGGAATAAATGTAAGGCAAGATAATAGAATCTCCAAAGTACATCATCTTAATTCAGTGCTCAAATCTCATGGATACAAACACGCGGCACGCAGGCCACGAGAGAACATGAAGGAAACTAGCGGAAGCGTCTCACATGTAGATCGGCGGTGAAGATCCAAAGCCCACAAGCACTCGTGTGTAGGCGAGAACGTCACTCCTCTCCGGCGGCTCCGTCGGTAGGTACGGCGGGATCCTCCGAGTCGGCGTCTCGAAAAACATAGTGGGGAAAGCCGTGAGTACTACGCGTACTCAACAAGCCGCAACTACCTAGCAACAATGTATGCATGTTGGGATATTTCAAGGAAAGGCAAGGGCTAGCACCTAAAGCAATTAATCCTCAAGTCTATGTGATTCACATTTTTATTATTAGTCAAATTTTATAAGTAGCCTTGCAGAAACAACACAATCCTGCAAGGGTCAAATTTTATGTCCAAGCACACCTCCACTGGACCACAGCTCGAAGCCGCAAGTAAAACCTATCGAGGGGAGAAGTAGTAAATGCTAATCAAGCGTGTCGCTCAATGGTGTTGCCCCTTACCCGAGGGCTAGGCTATACGTATAGATTATATATCTCTGCAGAGAGTAAGCAACCGTACCCACGTGAAGAGGTATTATAACTACAACCACCGTCGTGGCTAAAGCACAGCAACACTCACAAGATCAATAAACAAAGCATCGACCGGCAGGCGCCCGTCCCTCGTGTCCGGGATCCCCAACCACAACGTATAAAAGGGTCCTGAAGGTGTGAAAGGTCTACCACGGGCCAGGTGGGATATCCTCTACTCATGGGTCGAGACACAAGCTCCAAAAACCCACTAACACTAACTCTACTCCACGGCGGGCCCACCAGTCCTCCGCTAAGCGTCTCAATCCAGCTCGCCCATACGGGTCACGTGGTAAGCTAGTATACCAAAGAGCGAGCAACCAAGAACCGGTCCTTATGCTGCCGGGGTGAGTCACCATCCCTCTCCTCAACAACAGTCTCAACAACAAGTGCCACCACAACGGGGGCCCCATAACCCAAGGCCCCTACACAATCTGCGCCCGCAACAGGCGCTCTCCAAACAGAGACTCCCCAAAAGTCTCCCAGACACCTAATCACCTACACTCGCCCCCGCAAAGTCCTACAGGGTATCTAGTACAGAAACTCGACACCTAAGAAACACCTATAATTTATTTTACACAAAAACATGTATAATCATCGTGTGGGGTTCAATTAAGCAACTAAGCAATTGCTAAGCATGCGAGCAGTAACAGTAGAACAACCTATGGCAAACAGTGGCAAGGGTAACATAGTATGGCATAGGTAATCTACAAGTGCAAGTAACCATTAATCATGCATGGATCAATTTAATGCAAATTGCTAAATAGGAGCAAGAGTGGTCAAGGATTGCGGCTTGCTCGCGAAACGCCGGTCCCACGCCGGTCGGGGTACTCATACGGCTGCTCCGGCGGAAACTCCTCAAACTGCGGCTCGGCGGAAACTCCTCGTAGCTCTCTTGCGGACGGAACGTACGAAACGGGTTAGGCACGCAAAACGAGAAAAGTACGAGAGCAACGAAACGGACGACGGAATTTACGACACTAGAACATCGCTAATAACTATACTAACGCGTAGATCTCGTCGCTACGAATCCAACGCAACCAACCGCGTATTTTTCCGACGCTCCAAGTAAAAGATATGAATTTCCAAAGATTAACGAATTATGGAAATTCAGGAAAATCCAATTAAAAGGAAAAGGAATATTCCCTGGAATATCCTTCGCCACATAAGCGCCACGTCAACTCCATGTAGACGCCACGTTGGTGCCACGCCAGCGCCACGTAGGTCATAACCTCAACAGGTCAGCACCACGTGGCCGTTCTTCCGCCACGTGGTTGCCACGCGGCTGCCACGTAGGCTAACACATCGGCGCCACGTTGGTAGAAATTCCGCCACGGTGGCGCCACGTCAGCAGAAATCTGCCACGTCAGCGACCACGCCAACACCACCGGAGTGGGCGGCGCCGCCACAACAGCTGGCTCGCGCTTGCCGAAATCGGAGCGTAGCGGCGCTACGGCTCGCCGCGGAGGAGGCTCGCGACCACCCCCGGACTCGTCACGGCGGCGCTCACCGGCCGGTGCCCCCCATGAGCATTAGCTCGCCCTCGGGCGGCGGCGCGGCCTCGCCGGAGTGACCGCGGCGGCGCTCGCGCGGGGAAAGAACCCCAGGACTCAGCCAGGAGGCCAACTAACCGCACCAAAGGGAAGCTCGTGCCCCACCGAACCTACTAGCACTACACGCGACCCTAGGCGACCGCCGGAGCATCACCGACGGCGAGGAAACACGGCGGCGGAAATCCGAGCTCGACGCCTCGCAGAGAAACGTGGCCCACTCGCCTAGCTCAGCGCGCACCAGCACCGGCCGTGGCCGGGCGAAGCTAGGCACGCCGCCCGTGGAGCATGAGCTAGCTCCTAGCTCAAGGTTCACCGGCGGCCATGGCTTGCGGCGGCCGGGCTCCGACGGGGACTACCAACTCGGGGCTAATTCGAGGGGGAAAGGAGGGGAACCGGGCGGTGACTCACCGGGAAGCTCAAGGGAGCATCAGCTCGACGGGAGGAGGACGGAGGCGACGAGCCGGCGATGAGGGCGGTCGGCGGTTGAAGGACGACGGGCGGTGCGGGACGGTGACCACGCGATACCGCGTTCCCGTGCGACCCCGGAGCAACAGAGGCGGCGTGAGCACCCGACGATCAAGCAAACGAAGGAGAGGGAGAACGGCTCATGGGCTCACCAGGGGGCGTTGCCGGCGACGAGCGGTGGCGGAGAAGACGGCGGCTCTAACGTTTCCTCGCCTTGCTCGTCTTCTATCCTCGCGCGAAACTCGCCACGGTGAGCACCAACGGGACGGGCGAGGCACGCCGAGTACTCCGGCGAACGGGCGGAGCTCGGGGGAGAAGTTTACCTCGGGGCGGAGTAATGGCGGGGGGGCTAGGGTTTCGGACGCCGGCGGGGTTTAAATGGAGCGGAGCGAGCACGGGCGGCAGGCGGCTCGCTAAAATCCATGCGGACTCGCCGGGTGCGGGGCCGGCCGACGACGAGGCGGTCGGGCGGCGCAAAACGACGCGCGAACGACGTGGCGTCGGTCACGGCGCGCGCCGCGCGGTACGGGCGAGGGAGGAAGAAAAACAGGAACGGGCCCGGTCGGGCTTGCTGGGCTGCTGGGCCGCGCGAAGGGGAAGGAAGAAGAGAGAAAAAGAGAGATTGGGCCGCGCCAGAAAGAGAGGAAGCTGGGCCGCGGCGAAGGAATCGGCCCACGCGCAAGAATTTTTGTTTTCGAATTGATTTCAATTTCGAATTTGCACAAACTTCGCCCAAACTTAATTTTATTCGAAATTTTGAATGGTTACAAGTACCAGGGCTGTTACAGACGCGTCCGCGATACGCGAAACGGCACTTGACTGCCGTATCGACGTGGCGTAGGCAAAAACTCATGCTAAAATAGAAAAGGTGATGGTAATTTTGCAAAATCTCAAAACTGACGGTGATTCTGATATTAACCTTCAGAGTTATAGCTGAAACGCCATTGTCCCTTAATCCTTAGTTGTTGGTGATGACTAGGCATATGTAGACAACAAGACCATGAAAAGAATTATGCGGCCGACGATTTAGAGAGGAAAAAACAGAGAGAATGGAGAGGATCGAACTTGGAATGTCGCCCAAGATAAGCACACATTAAAATTTGTTAATTCTTAACTGGATAAAATCAAATATTTCTGATTTTTTGTTATTTTTTACTAATTGGTGCTGCCCAGCTATATAGTACTGCAGACGTGACAGGTTTTCCCTGCACAAAGCCCGCAGACGTCTGCTCCCTCCATTTTTAAATGTTGCTGGGAAAGCTAATAGGTTCAATTGTTTTTTCACAGCCAGTTTTACCATTTAATCTGAAATAGTCAAATGGATTTGTCATCAGTAATGAAGATATGCCAGAAGCTTCATATATATTAGTCTGCATGAAGAATTTTGAAGCAAGATCATGCCATACATTCAGGTGCAAAAATATGAGTAATTTTAGCAAATAATTTAATTTGTAGGGAACATGTGCTGTTAAGATTATATAACCGGGGAGAAGAAAGAGAATAGTCAAAATTGAGAGCCACCTAGATAACGACATGCAAAATAAGTATTCTCAGTTAAGCTCACAAGGATTACTTTGTACGTATTTGAAATCACTGGATCCACGACTTGCACAACCGAGGTCTCAATTACTCCCCCGCCGCTCCCCTTGATCCACGACTCACCATGCGTCGCCGCCTCACCACCACATCTATAAAACAAAATCCCTCCCCCATTTCATTAATTTCACTGTTCACCTATCCAATAACTCAGGAAATTGCTCCTTGGTTCCTAACTTCGCTTGGTCCTCATGGTCGTCACCTCCAGCCGGTATGCAGGCGCCGGCAGCCGCGCGCACGCGGTCGGATACGACACGGTGGCCGTGGGGTCGCACGTGCTCGTAGAGATGGAGGGCCCTTCAACAAGCTCCAGGGCTGTGTTCCGCACGGGAGACTGCATCCGTTCCAGCAGCTTCCTTATCGGAGGCCACAGCTGGCACTTCGGCTGCTACCCTCGTGGAGCAGATGATGATAGCTGTGAGCATGTCCAAGTCATACTCTGTCTCGAGAACCCTGGTGCTACCGACCAAGTCGAGGCACGATTCAGCTTCGCCCTGCTCGGACCTGTTGGCCGGGAGCCTGTATATTGCTGTCAAGATCTGGAACACACACCTTCTCGAGCACAGATGACTACTTCTACAGCGACTTTTTCAACAACGCCGACCGGTATCAGCCTATCAGGAGGTGTCGTATGTCGGAAACCAGTCTTTCAGTTTGAGGTGCGATGTCATCATAGTCAAGGAATTCAAGCCACGGGGCTTGGACATTAATTTATGATTTCTTTCGTGAACGACTAGTGTCGTCGCATATATGGAGGAGAATCTCAGCGACCTCCTCGACGCCGGCGAAGAAATGGCAGGGGACGTGACGTTCCATGTCAGCGGCGAGCTGACCGCCGCGCACAAGTACATCCTCGCCGCCCGTTTTCACCCATCTTCATGGCTGAGTTCTTCGGCACCGACAAGGACACCACCACCGTGGCTCAAGCACGGGTGATCGACGACATGGACCCAAATGTGTTCGAGGCCTTGCTACACTTCATCTACACTGACACGTTGCCCGAGATTGAAGACGCTGACGAAAAGATCAAGACGCTTCAAGGCCTGATTGTGGCGGCGGACAGGTACGGCATGCGGAGGCTGAAGCTGGTCTGCGATGACGTGCTGTGTCACCGCATCGACGCGAGCACGGCCGGGACTATGCTGCAGCTGGCGGACAACCATGGCTGTCTCAAGCTCAAGGATGCCTGCTGCACAAAGTTTCTCACGGACCTGCTCGACAGCGTTGCTCGTTGACGCCCTGAAGAAGAGGCGAAAGAGCTTCCTATATTGATGCGCACTTAGCAACGACTTCTGTTTGATATAACTAAATTGAAATGCAAATCAACTTGAGACAGTTTGAAATTAAATCTCGGATGATCAGCAGTGTTCTGTTCGTTCAATTATTTGTCTCACCGGTTTTACATATATCGCTGTGGTAGCAACTAATGAACGAATGTTCAGTTTCAAAGAACAAGAAAATGTGTACGGTTACATATTGAAGAATTACGACTGCAACAAGTTCATTGTTATTGGTTGTGTTATGTTGCCTATGACATGTTCAGATTTCTTTCCTTTGTGAAATTTACTCTCAAGATTACTCATGACAGAGTAGTGGTCATATTAGTGATTCAAACAACCGCTTGGTGACACATTGTTGGTGACACATTGTTGGGTGTTACTTCAATCATTCCAGTTACCAATGGCAGAGCTTGAGACAAGATCCAAGGGGGCAGGCTTCACTAATTTTCCTTGAAAGTTGGATGAACAGTGTCAAAATACTGTTGATTTAGTGCAAATTTTAGTTTGCCAGGGGTCATGGCCAGCTTTGGCCACAATGAAGCTCCGCCATTGCTTGTTTACGTTCATTTAGACTTACATCTTGGATTAAAGAGCTGATTGGTTTCTGTCTTATTTTTATGTTGACTGTGATGTTCTTCATGTAGGACTAATATCTCCCTCCTAGTCTTGTTTTTCAGGTATTCACCAGGCAGAAGATGGAGCGACAATTTGAGTCTGCTTCGTGCACAATGATGGTTCTAGTGTTACGGAGGATGGTTATATCTGTACTATCTAGCATCTTGTGGTATCTATCCTTGAGTCAATATGGATAGTGAGCTAATTTCGGTAAGTAAACTAACACCTCCACCATATTCAAAATAGATACATGTTTGCGTTAACACATATTTCTCTTAACCGTTTGTACTTAGCAACCCACACCCTTGTGTGAAGATGCATGCTTTCTAGTTCGGGTCTAGAAACATTATGAACAGTCATTATTGAATATATATCATCTATATGCAAAGCTAAATTTTCTCCTAAGAAATGTGTAGTTATTAAGAAAGTAAAGAATGTTAGCTAACTGAATTCTGGGTAGTTCGAGTACTGTGCACCCTGAAACTGGTTTTCTGGAAGCGATTCATGCTTCCAAGTTGACGTACTAAAAAAATATGGACGCCGTGACAAGCAAATGAGCAGCAGCCAAAACTGATACGAGTATCTCAGCAAATGTTTGTCAACCCTTCAGCTTCATTAATTTGAACAACATTCTCATGAACAAATTAAGCTATGTTTCCAAGCAAGCACAACTGTGCATTACTTCAATCGAAGCTCCTTACACCTCGCTTGCATAAATCAACAAGGCACTCTCAGTTACTACTCTACAAAGAAACAAACTTCAATTAAGTGACGCAGCATATCAAGCTACAAGTGTCAATTCAGGTTTCAGGTGAGTGAGAACAAAAATTGCTGTAGACAAAATCGAATGATGAGCGTCAAGATACACTCTGCTTTGCTGTAAAAATGCGCCATGACAAGTAAAATGCAGCCAGATCGCAGGAGCCTGTCATCATTGAGTATAAATCTCTTGGTATTTGCAATAATGAGTGCATCTCTCATTTTAATCAGTGCTGGACTGAACGGCAAAAAAAGTTCAAGAACAAGTGGAAAGGTACCTCGATTAACATAACTCTTGTGCACCAGAATCAATAGGACCAATACGCTCTGGTGGCCAAACCTATAACATTGAAGAATGATGGTCATTATTTTTGTATTCACATAAAGGGCATAACAAGCAGTGATGAAGTTCTAGGTCAATGGCCATCACCAACATGATGTTTTGGTAGCAATTTGGCTGATGAGTTGAATAGTCTTTCTAAGTCAAGACGACTGAATGTTAAACTTTTGCCCATCATGCAGGTAAATCTCCAAGAACGTATATAATAAAAGACGTTCAGTTTCCACATCATCCAAACCAATTTTGTTATTCGCCAGGCTTGATGAAAAAATCATATTATGTGTATCTCTAAGCACAAATAATTTGTATTCATAAGGAAGGAAGCTAATAGACCAGTCAACATCAGCCAAATGAATAATTTTTTCAGTTCCAAAATACACCATTTGTCTCCATTTTCACCCTGGACAGTTTATTAAAGTTTGAAATTCGAACATGTTTTGCAAATACACATGATCCCCCTATTATTTAGTTAAGCTCAACCACTCCAACGAACTTCTATCTATAAAATAAGGCAGCTAATAGGCCAGTTAGCATCAGCCAAATGTTTTTTCCAGTTCCAAAATACACCACTTCATCTCTATTTTCAACCTAGACAGTGTGTTACTGCTTGAAAATCGAATAAGTTTTGCAAATACACATGATCTCCTGTTATTCACATAAGCTCAACGCTTCATAGAACCTACATTATGTTATGGTGCCTAGGCCTACGCAGTGTGCGGAGTGGAGAGTGCAGGAGAGGCGAGCTTGAGAGCTGGACCAGAGGAATCTCCTCGGCCAGTGACCAAGGTACAGTCCCATACGGGAGATGTATTATTTCCTTGATAAAGTTTACATGACGAGCACAGCTGCCTTTATAGAACAGGCGCCTGCTAACCTAACCAACAATGCAATCAATCTGCTAACAACAAAATCATAATAGAATCTCCCTTATTATTCGTATCATTACTTGCCTAACTAGCCACGCTCTGTTCCCTTTGGGTGCCTGTGGTAGATGCGGTGCGGCCCACAAAAGAGTCCACAACACATTAATACTTCCTACAGCTCGCTTTCTTATCACGCTAGGCTGCTAGCATTAGTTTTCCTAATAACAATAAAAGACCAGATGGAGAATACTTTTTAGCAACCATATTGAACCTAGAGCAAGTATATCAAATATTATATTCTGATGTATCGATAAGTAATGATCAGTAGTCAACAGTACTATCACAATCCACAACTGGCAAATTATCGGATTTTGAGAAGATAATATAGGACTGTGCTTAGAACTAAATGCTTTTCAAAAAAAATATTACTACAATCCATGTATTCGCAGCATACTCCAAAATGTAAATTTTCTGTTTTCTCGAAATGTAAGGTGGTTGCTAATGAATGATATAAAAACTCATGTCCTAAATATAAAAAAAAAGGCAAATGCGCCTCCTACTTTTTATCAACCTCTTATATTAAACAGACAATTGGCTTACCCGAAAAAACAGCTTCCCAGTAATGAGACCATAAGGCACAGGTCCAAAATGCCTTGAATCCCTCGATGCATAGGGATTATCACCTTGCACCCAAACGTGACCTTGTGGTACCTACAATTATACATTGCCCAGAAGATTATGAACTGAAGGTACCATTAGTAAGGGAATTGGACACAAGTTCTAACAAAAGCAACACAAAACCAAACAAAGCATGGATTCATGTGTCAAGTTCATCTTGAGTGCCATTAAAGCTATGTATGAACAAGAATGGAACATGCACAACTCTTCTCAGGAGTCTTATTAGGCAGTCCATTTGAAGACCAAAACATGCTATGTATAATTTCTGCTATTATGATAGTTCATTAGAACTTGCTGTGCTTACTGCTATTTTGATAGTTTAAAAGACCCTGCTGTGCCAAAATTTCTGCTGTTGATAGTCCATTTGAACAATAACTAGTAATTGCACCTTCTAATGATACTTCCTGAGCTAGTTAAGCTTTAGTGCTCTCTATATCAGCACTGAACCTTCTTAAGATCTAGAACCCTCTGTGCCACCAGTTTCTCACTATCCCATTCCCAGGAGCATTACCAATTGATGACTACCACGGAAATAACTGGATACTACGACAGTATGATAAAGAACTTAGACCTGATGGCCTCCATCCTAAGGGTCAATGCGGTACAGCATATACAGTAAAAAATGTGACCTTCATAAAACCAAGAGCATCGATTCAGACCCAATCGAAACAAGGAAGCATAACTTAGTAGTTAACTATTAGCGCCAAACCCATCCTGTCAAAATCACAACTCACCACGACGGTCTTGGACGCGCTGCTGTTCCCGGGGTCGACGAAGTAGGAGACGGTTTCGCCCTCCAATCCGTGGACGCGCTTGGCCACCAGCTTGAGCGGGTCCTCGGGCGAGATCAGCAGCACGACGTCGCCAGGACCCACCTTCCCGAGCCTGACGCTCACCTTGTCCACGGCCACCACGTCGCCGGCCAGGTTCATCGCCGGCAGCATGCTCGGGCCCCGCACGAAGGACAATTCGCAGACGTGGTGGTTGAATACGTGGACGACGCAGAAGGCCTTCGCCACCAGGATGGCGCGCGATGCGGCTTCCCCGGCAAAGCTCCGCCACGGGATGCCGGCGAGGCGCCGGAAGAAGCCGGACATGGCGGCGGCGGCGGCGGCGGCGAGGGGAGAAGAAGAGCTCAGCTTGGGAGAAAAGAAGAGCTTTCCGGACAGCAAGTCCGTGTCTCTCTATTGGGCCTCTATTTCTTGCGGGCCCACCACACATATTGTCGCCTGTTACACGTTACATGGGCTGAAACATATACGGGACGGAGACGGACGTATGCAACTACTTGTACAGTATTACTAGTATGTATACACTCTAATAAAGACAGTCAACAAACGGTTAATACGTTGATAACTTTCTGGCTCCGAGTACACGTTCACGTCACTTAGAACACGAGTAAAATAACTATGAAACATAGCACAACATATATGATTCCAAGATTTTACTACTTGAAACCAATGGTCACCCAAGCCTGTTTCAACTCTCTAGAAATACATATATGTTCCAAGGTGTTATATAGCCGGTAAAAAGAGGGAGTTACATAGATCGAGTGCTGAAATTTAAGAAAGAAAAAGGTCCTGGTAAGGATTTCATCTACTATATGTATATAATAATACGGGGGTTGGGGGCATCATCCTTTCCTCAGAAGGAAGCGATCTGTAGCTGGTGCCTCATGGAGTCATCACTCTAGTAGTACATGAGCTGCTGCTGGGTCGCAGCGTTAGCACCCTGGAAGCCACCGTCGTAGATAGCCTGGCTAGCCCCGGCATCCATGCCGAGGCTCCCAGGATTCAGAGCATGCTGCCCCATCAGGGCTGGGTTAGTGGCGGCAGCCATCTGGTTCAGAGCCAGGGTGCGCTGGTAGACACGGAGGTCAGCCGCTGACATGCCGGTGGGGAATGGAGCTGGAGCCGGAGGAGGCAGAGGTGAGGATGCTGTCCCTGGTGGAGTTGGCTTGCTTCCCCAGGAGCACTGCAACAATTTGAGACACATGACAATTGAGTAAATCAACAACAAAGCTTTTGTCCCAAGCAAGGAGTTGGGGTGGGCAAAAAAATGAGGTGTGACAATTCAGAAACTAGCAGAAAACCGATTCATCTAATAAATTCATAACAAGGCAGTATCCGATATAATCTATTCGATCTGATGACAATAAAAGGCAAGCAAATCGAGCTGTGTTACTACATTCTGTCGGCATAATTCACCAAGTACCTACAACATACTTATTGCGAACAAGTGTTTAAAAGTGACCATAGCAATGGAAATCTGAACGATGTACCTTTATCTGCCTCCCACCAATAAGTTGGCCATTACCCATCTGGATTGCTAGGGCAGCTTCATCATGGGTGCTGTACCTCACAAAGCCAAAACCTTTATCACGTGTTACACGGACCTCCTCAATTGAGCCAGCGCCAAGTGAATGGAAGAACCGGTGTACATCGGTGCTGTTAGCCTGGTAGCCAAAAAATATTGAAGATACTGACAAAGCAAAGACAGAATGCATAATCAACATAAACAGACATTTCACAGCAAGGGATTTACCTCATGAGGAAGATTGCCAACATAAACTGTGGTAAACTGCGGGTTATTTTCTGGACCATCTTCACTTGCATTCTCTTTACCAGCTTCTATGTAACCAAAACGAAAAAAGATGAGACATTGCTGGTCAGTAGTTTCTCCAGCCATAGCATTAGCCACTATCTGCATATTAATTCTCAAAGAAAGCAAAGCATCATGCCCTCAACTCCTTTATTGTTCATATAGTAGAAGTAGATGAATCCTTACCAAAACTTATTCTAAACTATAAATATTAGTACAAACTTACGAGCTCTACTGAGTTGGTTTTTACACATATGGCATCATAATGAACTGGAAACCAAGTTCAAGACGAAGTGCATATATTCACCTGATGATCCATTCGTCAGGTCAACCTTGGAGTCAATACTTTGTTTCTCTTCACCAGCATTGGCACCTTTGGTTGCCCAATTGCAACGAATTTGGCGGTTACCAAGCCACTTTCCTGCAATCAGAAAAATAGACAAACACTTAATGAAAGCCAGATCTCACAACTGAGACATAATAAAAACAAGGAAAGAAATAACATACCATTCAAGTCATTTATGGCATTTTGGGCATCCTGTAAATGAATAATGATGAGGTGAGATAAGACAGAAGTTCAAAACGTTCAAACAATGTTACAGGATTAAAAAGCCATTTGTGACTCTACCTGCTGATTCCTGAAATAAACAAAACCAAACCCTCTAGATCGTCCTGTTTTCTGGTCCCACATAACCCTAGCATCTCTGCAAAAGTTGGCCAATAAACTAGTAAGGAAGAAATTTATGTTCTGCACAACTGGCACACTACTCCACAAACAATTTCATGACTGACCAAGAAAAGGATGGTGAGAAAATTAAGGAAAGGAAATGCTTACGAGCAGGTGGAGTATCCAGAGAAAAAAGCAAACAGAGTAGCATCAGTGACCTCTGGACAGAGATCTCCAACAAAAATGTTAAAATGACCTGCAAGGACAAAGATCATCATCAATGCTTAATGCCTTATAACCCCAGAGTTAAGAAATTTCAGTCAAATCTACGATGCTCAATATTTAAACCATCTTTCAGTTCCAACCTGATGTGTCGTCCCTCTGAGTACTTGTATATGCCCAATTGACTTTTATTGGCTGACCAAACCTGTTTGTTAAAGGGTCATTACATATTAGTTTGGCTGACAAAACAGAATAGCAGTCATACAAATTAGTCTGAACAAAACAAAAACACTTACAGTTGTCTACCGTTGAGAGATACTATTGCAAGTGCAGCGGACCTACGGTCATAGTAGTCCACAAAACCAAAGGATGACTGTGATATTAGAAGGGAATTAGAAGGGAAAGTGTAAGTGATCCATTGCAAATAATTATCATTGACAAATTGAACAGATGAAATGAAAATCATGGTCTGTCACAAGTCAGCATAGTTAACCACATTAAGTCTCAATGCCTTTCAAGAGCATAAAGCGCCCACACGGGCATATGAATAATTTTCCCTTACCAAAAAAAAATAAAGGCAACACAAACCTATCACTGGGGCTAAGGTAATGCAAAAAAAACATCCAATATCCAAAACACTTCCTCAACAGTACTATAATTTTTTCAGAACACACCCTCAAATGAAAATTAAACAGGGCTAAAGTAATGCAAAAAACAAAACATTCAATATCCATAACACCACTTCAACAGTACTATATTTTATTTCAGAACACACCCCATGCCTCCTACATGCTTTCTTCACTAATACAAGTCAAGTTATCTCATAATTATACTCACCTTAATTTCTGTATAAGTGAGTAATAAAACATCTATCCAGATCATTGCAGTTATTTTAATTCCTAAAGTTACTTGGTAATTAATTCGTCGAAACAAGTGTCCATGACAAAAACTATGGCAAATAGTACTATCACGAGTTTTTTAATTTTTACATATATATTTTTGCGTGTGAGTGTGTTTGGTGGTGAGATACTTTATCTCAAGGAGTTTATTTTGAGATAGAAAAGGATACCTTCTCCTTTCTGATGAGCTTGCACCCTTCTACTGGACCAATACTTTGGAAGACCTCATGCAGTAGTGTGTCTGTTACTTGAAGATGGATATTGCCAACATACCTATTTAGAACATGATCAGTGAGCACAGAAAGAATGTAGGATAGGTAGTAAACAATGGCTTGCATGTTTCATTGATATTATAAAGAGAACACTTGATCTGCACCATAAGCACTACATTTCAACCATTTGAAAAGCATTATCAAACAGGGCAATATTATTAGGACTAAGTTCTTAGACTAAGACAATTTTTAGCATGACAAATTTTATAAGTCCGTAAAACAGAAAATAAGGGATCCATTATCCCCAGCACTTACACACTGCGGCATGTACTTGAATCAAAGCCAGGAGGAAGGTTTCCACTAACAATGGGCTCTATCTGCAAAACATATGTGTAAGCAAAAGGTGTGCATTATCAACACAAATAATGATCTGACTTCAGAAAACAATGATGGCACGCTGACATGTAATGGTCTGCACAGTTGAACTTAGTTATGACTGGTGACTGAATATAGAGCACAAGACGTGAAACATAATATCAATACTGACTACGCAACAAAATTACAGCCAATCTGTAGAAGAACTAATTTACGCTTGCCTATAACTGTCCACATCAATGTCGATATAGAAAACAAGAAAGGAATTTTACAACACTAGAACCCATTTCTGTAGCATATATACAAATGCACTAAAACCACCCAATGTGTGCAACTCAATAAAACTTTTTGAGGGGGCCTTCGCAGCACCCAAAAGCTGCCTCCATTGCTAAGTCTCATCATGGCATGTAATTGCAATCTAATTAATAAACCCTAACCTCATGTAGTGCAAGCAAGCATGAACTGATGTCCACACAAAACACTCGACCCAAATCTCCAAAGCTGATCAAGTGGTGCAGTTGCGTCCAATAAGAAAAGGCAATTCAATAAAAAGATCACTAGACATCACAATAGTCATTTCATCACAAACATAAGGATCTCAAATTTAACAAAAATCTAATCTTATAAAAATCCCTGCCTAGCGACACGCACTGAAGACAGGAGCAGTAAAAAATCATAAATATGACAGCGAAATTGAGAAATTACAGCCGCATAAACCCCGAATTCCCATAATTCCACCGGGAAACCCCAACCGAACGAGCTAATCACGAACCACCACCTCTCTACCACCCCGAGGGAAGCCGCAATTTTCCAAATCCCACCCCCGAATCAACTACTAAACCCACCAACCCATCGCCAACCGCATCAATCGAATCGGAGGAAATAATAAAAAAAAACAAGTACGGGTAAGGGAGGGGAAGGGGTGGGGCGCTGACCTGCGGCGCGGCGAGGAGGCCGGGGTGCGGGTGCCCGGGGAACATGGGCGGCTGCTGCGCCGCCTGCTGCATGAGCAGCGCTTGCTGCATCAACTGCTGCTGTTGCTGCTGCTGCTGCGCCGCGGCCGCCGCCGCCGCCGCCTGCTTCATCCTCTGCTGCGGCTGCATGCCGGCGCCGATCGCCCGCCCCGCCCCGCGCCGATTATTAGGGTTTGGTCGGGGAACGAGCGCCCCCAACGGCGGAAGAGGAAAACCGAAACAAAAAAAGAAAATAAAAGAAAAAAAGAAAATAAAAATTCCTCGAAGCCGAGGGGAGAAGAAAAGGGAGCGCTGCGGGGCGGGCGAGACGGAGACGACGGATATTTTCGTGGGCGCGCGTTATTTACGCTTTAGCCCTTAGGTTTCTAGAAGTTTGATACAGATACTGTGTCAGTGTGAAGTTAAGTGGCGCAAGAGATATGGGTGTGATTTGAGGGCAAAATGAGGGGTGAGGCGTGAAGCTGGAGTTCTGCGGAGCACGGGCGCCGCATTCGCTCTCGGAAAGGAGGGCGGCTAGGCGCGGTGTTCGTGCGCCGGCGTTGAGTTTTTGTTGGCGGTGGTTACGGTGTACGTGGGCGGGGTGTTGCGAGCGTGATTTCCCGAACGGATAGGTCAGAGGACAGCGAGACAGGAGGATCTGGTGCTTGTCAGAGTCTGTGTGGCCCCATCTGCGGTCTCGTGCAGTTCGGATATGTCGCGCAAGTGCACAACACATCGCGGAATGATTTTCTTTTTTCTTTTTGGTTGGTCGCTGGTGAACCGAATACAATACTCGAATAAAGATTCTACAACACATGTAGTACAGTACTAGTGATGCAGGGCGAGCTTTCGCGCGCCACTCGTTAGTCTATGCTGGGAGTTATTCGGACTATTTTTGTTCTATGTTTTTACTCTGTTGTTATGACGTTTCTTTTTTTTTTGGATATCAACTCTTTCTGTGTTGCTACTGTTCTAAATTTTACTATACATTTAAGCAACAGCAGTGGGTCCCATATATTGGTTTTTTTTTCCTTTCTCCTGGATTTCTTTCTCCCCGCGTGGGCTTCCTCATTGCATCCGCGGTTCACTGGCTTTGTTCCCCACGCGAGCGCCGCCGAGTCTTGGTTCTCCTCCTGGGATCTCTGCGGTACTGGTCCGTTCTCCTCCACCTGTGGCCATGCCGCCTCCCCTTCTTCCTCTGTGCATGTGCGGCTGGTCCTTCTCCTCTGGCCCTCGGGTCGTCTCTTTTTTCTCTCTTGGTGCGCACATTGATAGCAACAATAAAACATTTAAGTAACCAACACACATTCACAGCAAGGCACATATAGATAAGAACAACGTATTGAAGAACACAAATAAAAATACAGTACATAAAATGACGATAAAGAAGAAGGAAACAAACTGAAAAGAAATATACACAAGCATACCTTAACAATGTACACAAGAACGACAACAACCAGCAGCGCTACCCAAAAAAACAAATGAACCTACAAAAACAAAAACACCAGTCAGGAGACAGAACAAAAGAGAAACGGAGAAAAATATAAGGCAACGACATCTAGCCTTCACCTAGTGGCCTCTATTATTTTCATATTGGCCATATCATGAACATGCAGCGGAGAACTATAGTCACCCATGTAAGAACAAAAGTTTTTTATTATTCTTGCTGTAGAACAACAACAGTGAAACGTTCCTTTAATCCTACTATATTAGATGAAAACATAAATTGTACAATTATTCTCACATTGGTGATACCATAAACACAAAGTGGGAAATTATAATCGACCATGGCACGAGTAAAACATTTTTATTTTTGTAATGTAGAAGAAGACAAACGAAACATTTGTTTAAGGCCACTATATTACACGGAAACACAAATTAGTAGTAACAGTTCTTACAACTACATTAGAAAATAAATGAACAGAAAGCAGAAACAGTTAATAAGTTTAGTTTGTAAAATGAAAGGTCATAATAAAGGCTCACTGAAAAATGGTGAGAAATAAATAATAGAATTGTAAGAACGAAAGAACCTATCAGTTCACTCCTTTTTTACTACACCACAAATTCCAATATGAGATGGGCATGGAAAGCTAAAATCTTTCTTTCTTCTTTAGTACAGGAACTCTGTTTAAAAAGCAGAGTCCACAGAACAAGAGTACAAGAGAAAAAGAGAAAGAAATATAGATGGGCATACCTCAACAACAGGCAGAAGAAGGAGAAGAAGCACCAGAGTGACCCAAGAACAGATTGGCCTACAAAAACAAAACGACCTAAATCCATTAAAGTGTGTAAATAAACTTAAGTCCAAACAAGATAACCTTCCCTAGTCGGCACAATTATTCTCACATTGGTTATACGATGAACACAAAGTGGAAAACTGTACTCATCCATGCATAGGGGTAAAAATCATAGTAAGCATAATGCACAACCCAAATATAGGTAATAGGTTACTCTCTAACATCAACTGCGGAACAGGAGCAAGAGGAAAATAACAACCTTAAAAAATTATGACCATACATGTTAAATAAAAAACACATTGAAGTATAAATTCTCATGGACATCACCATTCGTCAATTATTCTCACATTGGTTATACGATGAACACAGAGTGGAAAACTGTACTCATCCATGTATAGGGAACCGAAGTAAAAACCATAGTAAACATAATGCACAACCCAAATATAGGTAATAGGTTACTTCTAATATCAACTGCGAAACAGGAGCAAGAGGAAAATAACAACCTTCAGAAATTATGACCATACACGTTAAATAAAAACACATTGAAGTATAAATTCTCATGGACATCACCATTCATCAGGAGAAAATAAACCAGAAAAAATTGGTTTTTAAATTTCTATTCAGACTGAACAAAGCCTGCAGTTTTTCGCAAGACAATCTCTCGGTAGACTAATCTTAGGAAACACTACACCCTATGCAATCAGGTTTTTCAATGTCATATAAAGGAAACCACATGTATAATAGAAGAAGTACAAGAAAAGTTTGAATAAATACATATCCATATATGCGTATGGTCAGAACAGCTGCACATAACCATTGATCCAATAAGAAAATTTTAAATTTCTATTTAGACTGAACAAAGCCTGCAGTTTTTGATAAGACAATGTCGGGTAGACTAATCTTAGAAAACAGTACACCCTATGCAATCAGGGCTTTCAATGTCATATAAAGGAAACCACATGTATAATAGAAGAAGTACAAGAAAAGTTTCAATAAATACATATCCATATATGCATATGGTCGGAACAGATGCACATAACCATTGGTCCAATCAGAAAATTGTACCCAAAAAAATATGCAGAGCATTAATTAGAAGACTCAAGAAAGCATCAATTCTTAGTTATACCATCAGAGCTTGACAATAAACACAAATGACAAATAAAGTTCAATGGAAACTATCCTGGGGTTCAAGAAATATTGGAGGCAACAGATAGGTAGTAGTCATGGAAAGAACTGAACTGAAACTGTCATGGTGACAGTAATTTCAGGTTTTTGCCTTAATAAGATTCGATAGTCATGTAATGGCCACTTGAACAAATACCTGACAAAAACAATGAATAAACCCCACAGGCTCGGCTCTTTTTGTTCTCAACTCTAGGGAACCATTAGGATCTATATATTTATCAATTTTCTAGGGACACTGGAATATCCTTTTTTTCTTATGACCCCGATGAGTAATGTAACGCATTATGAAAATCCATTTGTTCACCTTTAGTGAAATCAGTTTCCTCTCACCTCTAATGATTCCATAATATAGTTGATTTAAATATGACCACCCTTAATAAATATGAGATACGAGTAAATAGCTTTGAGTTACTTACCTCTGTAAGACAGCACACTACAGGACCGTCAATAGAGAGGAAACCCAGGAAACCTAAGAAGAAGCAAGAATAAAACAAAATATCAGAAACCAGAAGAAAAATAATAAATAGAACAAACATCTAGAAAAGGGAGAAAGGGCATACGTCACCCATATCCATCCATGGCAGGACAACCCCTCAAGTCACAAAACAAATCTAGAGCCTGCAAAGACAGAAAAAACATCAGTCTAGAAAAACACAAAACCCACATAGATAGGTAAAAAGATTAAAAGAATTAAGGTCCTGTTTGGGTGTTGTAGTTTTAAAAAACTACAGTATTGAGAAACTATGTCTTTAGAAACAGAACCCAGGGAATACCAGAGTACTTTGAAACCAGAGTTTTTTTGTGGTACTGAGAGGAACTATAACATGTTTCTGCAAATCCGATTGAAAAGGAAAAATTTCCTGTTGATCTATAGTCGGGAAGACTTGAGACAACAAAACCAAATGAAACATGTACAGAACTGAACTCGTAACCTGTATATACATGAATGGTAGAATAGGGCAGAAGATGGCAGATTGTGCGCACCAAGATTTTAGTTGCATTCGTTGGGGAAATCAGAATTTGTTCTATCTAATTGGGGAAAAGGAAATACACTCAACACACGATTCCTCCTCTGTAATTTGGGGGAAAAGGAAGTAGATTTGAAGCAGAATTTCTCACCTCTAATTCGGGGAAAACAAAGTGATTGAACACCAAAACGTAGCACTGCATCGAATAGTATTAGCTGCAAAAGTAATGGAGAAAAGGGAGCTGAAAGAAGAAGAAGAACAAGGGAAGCAAGATCCAGACCTGATGTAACAGAAGGCGGAGAAAACAACAAAAGGAAGGAAAAAAAGAGAGAGAGGAAGAAAGGAAAGAGAGGCAGGAGCAGCGGAAGGGGAGAACCGGGAAAAGAAAAGGAAAGAAACAGAGGCCGCGCCCAGGCCGCGTGGCACGGAATAGAACTGGAGAGACGCCACGCCCGCAGCGCAGAGGAACGCAGAGACGCCACGCGGACATGACACCGTTCACCAGAGAAAAAATGAAGGAACGCACGTACCCACCGTACATTCCGGATCGCACGCGCGTACAGAACCGGGACGACGTGGAGCAATGGGTCACGCGAGTACTCAGCCCAGAATGGTGGTTCTAATTACTATTCGATACTAATACTAACAACTCTTGTTGGTTTCTGAAGGCTATTGTTGCGTTTATGTTTCCACAATAAAGATGTTGGTTTCTGAAGGCCATCCAAAAAATTGACAACGGATCTTGTACACTTGCATGTGCACAAAACGTTACCAATGGTCAGACAAAATGCTTCACAATAAAGAAAGAAGGTTGGCGGATCCATTTATTGTATTTTTTTTCCCACTAATACTAGAATTAACACATTGCTGTTTAGCACCATCCGAGAAAAAAAAACGCCACGATTTTTGTCGCATCAACAACAACGATGGTTCTTGGAATTTGGAGAGTAAGCCAAAATAATGATGTCTCAATCACGGGACCATAGTTCTGGTTCAGGACCGTCAAGGAAGTCGGTGTTCCTCCCTTTCAAAAAAAAACACTGTGAACAGCGGAGGGTTAAAGAGAATTACCATGCTTGAAAGCACCTAATAATCTCGACGAGATGACAAACACAAAAGGGCAGGTTTCTTGGTCGTGTGCAGTTTGCAGAATTCACGGCGGCACTTGTTTGCATCCGTCCGAGTGAATGATGCGACCTGGCCAAACGGAAGAGCAGCACTAGGGAGAGCAGGGGGATTCATGATTTCAATGACTGGAGACCAAGCTGGTAGAGGATGGAAACAATACTTGCTTGATTTCGCAAAAAAAAACAATACTTAGCTTGACTAGTTGACTTTGACTTTGACTTTGACTCTGACTTTGGTACAGTTGCAGCGTCTGATGCAAAGGGGGAAATATGGAACTGACCACGTCCATCTATAATCTATCAAGGTAGGGGCTGTACTGAACTCTAGACCGTCTGCATTCAACTTTTTTTTTCCGATTGAGACCCTGTGTACCTAACTTCAACTCATTGCAAATCAAGATAGACTCTACCATTCAAAAGGTTATATTGGGAGGCATGGGATAGTAAGGAAAGAAGTAGTATTGAGGTTGGGACAGCTGAACCAAGAATAAAGAAGAGTGACAAGACGTGGGCTCAACTTTGCCACTAGCCGTGACTCCATATCATTCCCGTTCTGCAGAACAAATCGGGCCGAGGTGGCACCATGTAGAATTGTAGATAGGTGGAGTACACACATGGGCCCTGTTCGTTTCTCGCTCTCTAAAATTTAAGATCTGTCACATCAAAGAGAATCTTACTATTTATCAATATTTTGATTAATTTAATGACAAAACCCTTTTACAGATTGGTGCTAATTTTTAAGATAAATCTAATGAGCTTAATTAATCTATATTTTGCTAAAATGATGCTACAGTAACCATCTTCTAATCACGACTTAATTAACCTCATAGATTCGTCTCGTAAATTAGTCTAGGGGCTCGTAATTTGTTTTATAATTAAATTTTATTTAATACTCTTAAATAATAAGATTCTTTTTGATGTGACAGCTCTAAAATTTAGACTCCATGAAACCAACACACCCATGGTGGAGGTACTCATGTTTACTCGATGGAGATGTCACCAACTTGTACCTTGGGACTTCTGTAACTACTATTCATCTGACATACATTGCAATGTTGGGATTCACATCCTCTGCATTGTAGCTTTCAATGCAGAGAAGTTACGAGTACCTGGCATTAGGAGCTATTACGAGTCATCGGATCAAGATTCGAGGTGTGTTCGTTTCCTCCCTCTAAAATTTAGCACTGTCACATCAAAGAGAATCTTATTATTTATGAATATTTCGATCAACTTAATGACAAAACCCTATTGACAGATTGGTGCTAATTTTCGAGATGAATCAAATGAGCTTAATTAATCTATATTTTGCTAAAGTGATGCTACGAGTAACCGTCTTCTAATCACGACTTAATTAACCTCATTAGATTCGTCTCGTAAATTAGTTTAAGGGTCTGTAATTTGTTTTATAATTAAACTTTATTTAATACTCTTAAATAATAAAATTCTTTTGACGTGACGACTCTAAAATTTAGACCCCAGAAAACGAACACACCCTCAATAGATGACTTTAATCACTACAGTATTCACAAAACAATGATGAATTGGATAAAAAGTACACCGTACACTATTCCTACAGTACTTACTGCATGCTACGGGAGAGAACTCCTCACGAGTTACTGTAGCAACCTCCCGAGCTAATCCCATCTTCAACGCCTCTGTAATACCGAATATAAGTCCGTTCAAATTCAGTTGTAAGTATCCCCGCGTCATCAATTTGTGTACCTCAAATGAAAAAAAATATGATAAAGCATATATACATGTTGCTCTGCTGTATTTGTTGTGCCATTTCTCTCCAGACGATCGAGTTTATGTGTGCCGAAACTAGATTCAGGAGGTAACAAACTAATTAATTACTAGGTAATAGTGTCGAGGAGTGTATCAAGAAGTGCGTGCTAAATAAAACTGCGTCAGTGCCCGCCCGTGAGGAAGTAAAACTGGATCGCGTTCGTCAACCAAAGAAGTAAAATTAGAAGCTGTGGCAGTCAGTGAGTGGCAGCACACGCGCGTCTGTGCCACAGCTGGACGAGACCGGCCGCCACCACGATTGAATTCACTCCCAACGCGCACCAAACAATGGATACGGATACACCCCGCCGCCCGCCCTGTTGGGGCTCGCGAGCTCATCGTCATCATCCCCAAATAAAAGGCCAAAGGCGTCGTCGTCGTCATCCTCTCGGCGCGGACGCACGCGTGCATGGCTGCCCCCTGCCTGCTGCGTGCCGTGCTATAGCTCACTCGACTAGTCGACCAGCTCGCGCATGGCGGCGTGTCGCGCGCGTGGCGCCTTCGTCCACTACAAATAACGTGACACAGCACCCTCACCCCCTCCCGCACAAACTATACACGAGCGACGTGCCCGCCAGCTCCCGGAACAGAACTCACTTCAACGACGATGAAGCCGTCTTCCCCGGCCGCTGCGGCGGCGGCGGCGGCCGTGCTCCTCCTCCTGGTCCTGGCCGCGACCACGACTCCGGCAGCGGCAGAGGCGGCGGCGTGCAACCCGACGGAGCTGACGCCGTGCGCGGGGCCGGCGCTGTTCGGCGGGCCCGTCTCGCGGGCGTGCTGCGGCGCGCTGCGCGCGCAGGAGGCGTGCCTGTGCGGGTACGCGCGCAGCCCCAACTACGGCAGCTACGTGCGCAGCCCCAACGCGGCGCGCCTCTTCGCCGTCTGCCGCATGCCGCTCCCGCGGTGCCGCTAGCGCGCGCTAGCTACACACATAGTACTAGTAGTGCTTGATGAGATGATCGAGCGCGCGTAACAAGAATCGATGGATGCCGTTTGTAATAACATCTGAATAAAGTCGTCCTCATGATGGAAACATGAACAGATTATTAAGTCGATGATGATGCTCATTTTTTGTTTACGTACGTACGACAAAGTAGTATGCTTGTAATACCTACGTATCTTTTAAAACTGTACTCCTACTTCACTAAGACGTTTACTAAATGTTACTGTATTTCTCTACTCACTAAAATAGCCATTTCATCGGTATATATCTTTTTAAAGTACAGTCCACTGAGAATCACTAAATGTTCTCTGCTCTCACAAGCTAGGAACCACTATATATCATCACTGAAATCGCATCCATTCGATCAGTCAATTCTTATAATCTACACCATCCATTCCATACCGCAATACTACCAACTAGAGTGATCGGTGAAGCCTCTCCGCACACAATTGATAGTCTCCATCACTACCATTACTCTTCAGATTATTTGGCAATCAAATTGGGTCATTGATTAGCAAGAAAAAAGAAAATTGTGTCTTGGCGAGCATCCATCCTGACCATCAATTTCTGTTTCTGTTTCTACACCCCTCGGTGTGAGCGGGCTTCAAAGCCGACAATCAGACTGTTCTTAAATTGCTCAAACAACGCCCGAAGGATGAAATATTAAATTGCTCAAACAGCGCCCGAAGGATGAAATACTACACATCAAGGGTGTTCCCTCAAGAATGAAATAATAAAAAGAAAAAAGGATGCCTACTACTCCAAGTTTTTATTTTATTCTTTTGAGTGTACGGATGCATATCACATTTTTTTGTTAAGGTTGAAAAACTCACAAAATCTCCAAGAAAATCCAAGCCTCCACAGTCCAAATTTACAACCAGTCGGAAGTTCCGGTAAACACTCGACAGAAGCATAGGAGTTTACTGGGGCACATGACCCTATCAGAAGTTCCGTCGAGTACCGAAAGTTTCGAGTACAGGCCACGAGAGATTCTGGTTTCGGAGTGGCTCTACTAGAAGTTCCGATACCAGTCAGAACTTTCGACTAAACGGTTACTCATGGGCATTGCGGGTCACCTAGATGAACTTGGTCCTTGGAAAGTGAGCCTCTCGGAAGTTTCGATCAGCCACCAAAAGTTCCGGTGCGGATAAGTTCCTCCGACCTAACCTATGAACTTGAAGTTCCGAGTGCAAGTGAAAACCTTGACATAAGCTAAGAACCGAAGCTACGGTGCTATACCGAAGGTTCCGTTACGGGCGTTCGGACATCCAACGGCTCTATTTTGAGCCCGAGTATATAAGCCCCAACACCCCTCTCTCTAAAGGAACTCCTGCAACCAGTGAAGAACAAACCCCTTGAGCTACACTCCTCTCATACACTCTCCCTTTAAGGCCAAAAATCCTATCTTTGAGATAGGGCTTGAGTGAGAGCAATTTTGTAAGGGATTTAGAGCATCCATTCTACTCTCGACTTCATCAAGCTTGTGCTTTGCATTTGTTACTCTTGCAGCTTTGTGCTCCTAAACAACTAGGTGTTGTTCGGGAGCTCCCAAGCTTGTGGTTGAGATTTCATAAGTTTGTATTGCCCCTCCTTTGTGGAGATTGCTAGTGGAAAACCGAGTTAACCTTGGTGTCACTTGGAGAAGTTAGGGTTGAAATAGGCCTGATCCTTGGTGGATACCTCAACGGAAACGTAGGTTTTTTGGTGCTTTTGAACTTTGGTGAAAAATCCTTGTCTCCGTGTGCTTTGTTTACTTACTTGTCTTATGCCTTTACTTGTTATAGGTTCTTGCTAGTTGCGCTTTAAATATTGCCGATCTAAGTCCTAGCTTATTTCCTCTTGTTTTCAATAGTTGTTACTTGATGTCTTTCCTTTCAAGTAAAAGTGCTTAGAATTGCTTAGGTTTAAATTTCCGTAATCGTTTTAAACCTATTCATCCCCCCCTCTTGTAGGCATTTTTCGTTTTACATGGTGAGAGTTTCGTGATAGATGTTGTAAATTGTAATGAACAATTTAATGTATATTTTCCATTGAAGCAAGGAAGTTGTTTGACATAGTTTAAGTATCACATTATAATGACAGTTGTATGAAATAAATTGCCAAAATTACCAATTAGTAAAATATGTTATCTTTTAGTTTATAAAAATGAGTCTATGATATACAAAGTTGGAGATAACTGAAATGACTCATTAGTCACAAATGTGCACGAAGTCGAGAGGGGCATATGTACCCTCATGCTCACAAAATCCTTTTATTACATATTGAAATTGCATCATTTCTCAAACATGAAATATTAGTCATAATAAAATAAATGAAATATTAGCAAAATAGCTTAACTTAATTTCATATTGTCAAAAACTATTATGAAATTCACTATTCTAGTGATTATCGTTAAGTGTAACCATTATCGGTTTTCTCTTCTACATCCCCTCTCCTCCATGTAAGCATAAATACAACATAGATATACTAACGAGTGAGTGTGCTTGTCGATCATGCTATACTCCAAGCTCTGTCATTTCTTCTATGTCGATGCACTTGTCGGGATTGGAACTTGAGAGTCCTCAAAATATTAGGACGTGTTTGACATGTCTCTACTCTATGGTACTTTATGGTTGAGCAGCTATGTTCCCAATCTAACTCCATATTAGAATATGCGTGTTTGGCTAGGAGTTTGCTTCAACCGTGAAAAAGAGGTTTTCAAGATGAATTGACATTATTACCCCCTACCTCGTGACCACCCACATGTCATTCTCAATACTTGTTCTTTTTATCTTTCTTTCAACAATATCTTTCTTCCTTCCAATGGAGTGGAGAGGCTACGGAGTGTTAGGCCTCATCATCGATCAAGGTCCAGCGCCGCCCACATCATCCGTGCTCCTCCCTGTCGAGATCCCGGAGTCGTGTGCAACATCGCCCTTCCCGACCCCGCCCTCTTGGTCCCGGTGATTGGTGGTCACCACAACCTCTAGCACCCCCGCCCCCTTGCCACCCCCTAAGCCTTTCTTTAGCCCCGACTCCTCCTCACGCAAGCTCCTCCACCGGTGTGGGTGAGTGCGGACCGCCGCCTCGGGGGCGGTTGCGAGGAGTGTGAGGCTCGTTGTTGCGTGACCATCACATCTAGCACTCCTCAACACATCTCGAGCTCGTGTCGCTCCCTCGCTCCCCCACGAGCTCGCGAATGCATAGGCCATGGCGGGCGTGCGCCAATGTTGAGTTCGCCAAGGCACAACAGACCTAGGCGCCGGGGCTGACCACGTGGGCCTCATCGTCGCCCTTCGACGGAGGGAGGAGGACGGGGCAGCCCCGCGGTGCAAGCGGGATGGCCGGGGAATGAGATGAGAGGCACACGGGAGGGGAAGGAAGTAAAAGAATCGAACCATTTTTTGTGTAACAAGTGGCGTAATTTGTTCGGAACTCCAAGTCTACTTTCGTTTCACTTGTTTTTGAAATGAGTTGAGAGGTACTCCGAAAAAATGAACCGGAGCTCCTAAAACTCCTCGAGTTGACCGCTTCGAAGATTTTATGGAGTTGAGGTGTTTGACTAAGGGCGTGTTTGGCATGGCTCGCTCCATAGGAGAGCGGCTCCACTCCCAAACTCGCTCCGGAGCGGCTACGTGGTGGAGCTGGAGCTGTCTCGTGAAGGTGTTTGGCTAGAGCACGGGGAGTTGCTCCGGAAAATAGAGTTTTGAGAGTTCTATGACCTTCATGCCCTTGGTTGGGCTGCATGTATTTTACACCTTATATTACCAAATAAAATTGAATTTTCGAAAGAAATATATGTTTGGACCAATCAAATGAAATAGAAGGACAGTTTTAAAGTCTTTTACAATGAAAATGAGTTCAACATAACTAATTATTACAATAGTTAACTATTACAAGAATGTTTTCTCCACTACCTTCTCTCGCTTGGTACGGTGAGCAACGCGGGGAGCCGCCACTTGGGGAGCGGCACCGGACGGCGATGGGAGCCGCGAGCGAGGAAAGGGCGGCGCCGGGAGCCGTGAGTTGGGAGAAGGGCGACGCCGGGACCCGCAACCTCGGGAGGTGGTCGCGTCCCGGACGGCGTTGGGAGCACGTGCCCGGGAGCCGCGAGGAGGGGACGCGCGCCGGGAGCCGCGAGCGAGGGAAGGGCGGCGCCGGAGGCGGAGCCCGCGCCCGGGAGCCCGCACCCGGGCCGGAGGACGGGGCGTACGGGAGTCCGGGGAGGCTCGCGTTACGGCTTCGGGAGGCGCGAGCAGTGAGTCGGCGCTCGCGGCGTCGGGAGGCGGAGCTCGCGCCCTGGGTAGCCTCCCCGGGCGGCGCAGGAGGGCTGCGTCGGCCGGCGGCCGCTAGGGTTGCGAGCGGATGCGAGCGGAGACAAGGCAAGGCGCGAGGGGACGGGGGCGTACGGGAGTCCGGGGAGAGGAGAAAAATTAGATCGAAACGTTTTTCGTGTGTAACGAGTGGCAATTGCGGGTAAATACTCCCCAACTCCGCGACTATGTTGATTTTCTCCATTCCGGGAGCGAGCAAAAGAGGTGCTCCACGAAAATGAACCGGGGCTCCTCCAACTCTTAGGAGCTCACCTGCTCCGAGGAGTTTAGGAGTTGAGTTGTTTGGCTAGTTTAGATCGGCTCCGGATCGGAGTTTTGCTCCGGAGCCATGCCAAACACGTCCTAACTCCGAACAACTCCTAAGCTGGATTTTGGCTCTGGAGCCATGCCAATTTAGCATTAAGAGCACACACATGGACCACAAACGCTAATTCCGGGAAGGGTCCCACGTTGACCATGATGGATTTGTCCTTTTACTTTGCGGGAATCAATCAACCAAAACTACCGCCCTTATGTTACGTGTCAATCATGGGTGTGTTCGTTTCCGAGTCTAAACTTTATAGTCGTCACATCAAAAGAATCTTACTATTTAGAAGTACTAAATAAAATTTAATTATAAAATAAATTATAGGTCCCTAGACTAATTTACGAGACGAATCTAATGAGGTTAATTAAGTCATGATTAGAAGACGGTTACTCGTAACATCACTTTAGCAAAACATAAATTAATTAAGCTCATTAGATTCATCTCAAAAATTAGTACCAATCTATCAATAGAGGTTTGTCATTAAATTGATCAAAATATTCATAAATAGTAAGATTTTCTTTGATGTGACAATGCTAAATTTTAGACGATAGGAAACGAACGGGCCATCCGATCCGATAATCGGCTGCTAAGGTACACCGGCAGCATTATCGTCCTTTCGTGCGTACTAGATTGTACTGTACCCCTTTCGCAAAAAAAAAAAAGATTGTACTGTACCCCCGGTTGTTGCAATCGAAATCAAAGACCCATGGACCATGGTACCACTCATTTTAGTCTGGCTCGTGGTGAGTTTTTGGAATAATTTCGGACTTATGGTATCTAATTTTGCAGCCACGTTCAACACTGCGACGAAAGTTTACAGAAACAGAATCAATGTGAACGATGCAGACGCAGGCCACTAGCCCACTACACTACGCATCTCCTTTGGGACCAAACCAGCCCGTTGAAACAGCAACGGACGGCCCAGATGCAGTCCAACAGATCTGACCGCCACGCCGTGCATTTTCGTCCCCCTACGCTAATGAATGCCATCTCAGCTAATAATCTAATCAACGTCATCGTCATTCCCCGCTGCTGCTCCGCCGTCGCGGGCCGAGTCCTCTCTCGTCCCCCCGGGGACTGCCGCCGGTCACCGCTGCCGTCCACTCTGCTCGCTTGCTCCGGCCAAGCTCGCTTCTGCCGCTGGCATCGCTGCCTCCGTCCCCTCTCCGTCAACGAGCCCGCGCACCTCACCGGTGAGGATTTCTCCTCTGCTTCCTCGCGTCATTTTGGTGGGGATTAGTACAGAACCCCGGGGCGCTGTTCCTTGGTCAGTTCGCGGCGGTGGACTGTGGGCGCCTGACGGAGGCGATTGTCTCGCTCAGGCTTGGGAGCCAGCGGGGGTGCTTGTTATTCCTACTAGTCCACGGGATGCTGCGTAATGTGCTTGGGCAGATAGATAATCTATCCACCGGTTCAAAATTCGATTGTTTTTTCCTTGCATAATAATCTTATCGACTACACCTATGAGAGGATGGATCGGTATTGTACTAGGCTTGGGAAATGGAGGAGCATCAAATGTACATTGAGCTTGAAGGCTGGCTGTCCGTACTGATGGTGGAGCTAGTTGGTCCTTTTTTCTTCTTCTTCTTTTGGACGGACTTCTATTACATGGTCGACGAGTGGGTAGCTACTTTGGATAAGTAAGAGCCCCGATTGGTATTATCAGATTTGGACATCGAAGAAGGCTCAATTATGAGTTGGTTGTTTTGTTTGTTAGGGTGTCTGTCCATTCTGGTGACACTGTTTGCATTTTGAGGGTTGATGGATGCCCGTTTGGTGGTCTTTGGTCTCGTACCCGCATTCCATACTGTACATTTGCTACTTTCTCTATGTTGAGCTGTATGAAAATGGGGTGAAACTACATAAGCTCCCTTGGATAGATGAGTTATCTGGCCAGATGGCTGAGATTAGGAATAAAAGCTATGATTTATAATCAGGAGTTCACATGGAATGAGCCAAGCAGCTGATTGTAGCTATATTGCTTGGATTGGGGTTCACATGTTTGGTTGCCAGTTTCATTTTTGCTACGTTTTTGGCAGGACACTTTGTATTGCAGTGGTGGGTAGTTACTGTTTGGAAACAGAATCATCTGTTAGCTTGATTGGCCATTTATAGTCACTGAGAGATGGAGCTAGTTTGGAGCTTTTCTTGTGGGTAACACTGATGTGACCTATATTTATTTTTTATGGAAAACTGAGGGAAGCTACTCAAAATAGAACTAGCAATATAAGATTTTGTCTGCGGAGATTGACCACAATATAAATGGAAAACTACTTATGCAGTGGTTTACGTCTATTATTGGAAAGTTGTTTTTCCTCACAAGTTCATTTTCTACTGTTTTGACTGTTGTAGAAGGTGCTCCATACCTCCATAAATAGAAACGGTTGACCGATTCCAAAAACTCTTTACGATTATTGTCTTTTGCTGGACAGCAAAAAAAAAAAACGGATCTCATACTGTTAGAAGCAAACTGCTTTCCTTTTTTTTTTCTTTTTTGAGATTGTATACCTCTAGGTACTCTCCGATAGTTATCCTTTTACGTGAAGTTTTCCATTGCATGGCATCCAGAGTGGTTCAGTAGTAAAATGTTACTGATTATTGGTGACATGGTAACTACCGTGAACTTTGTGCTTTGTGATTTTAATATTCGAGAAGGGATAAACAGAAAATTGGAGAAAGAATTTTCATGTGAACGTTCTTTTGAATTTGTTAATTTCCTTGCCATCCTTGTTACACTCACTGAATCCTTCAAGCTAATGTGCTAATATAAACAAAATATAATGTTCGCATGCAGTTCTCAGTACTTGCATCCCGCTAATGGGTCTTGTAGATAGAAACCAAAACTATGATGTTGAGGGTATTTTTTTTGGTGTTTGAGAATACTTGAATTTCTAATCTTTAGATCTGGTTTGGCTGTTTGAGGTTTGTCTTCTGCCTCTGATGATGTTGATGATTTGAAGGTCTATCCAGTAGAACTGTGACAGAGTTAGATGATACCAGGGGAGACGGTTGGCACCGTGAGGTGGGCTGCAGATTAAGATGTAGCAAAATGGCAGTTGATGTTACCGGTGAGGTGTGAGAAGATTTTTCTGTAGATGGATGTGGAGGACCCTATAGACCTTGATACACAATTATGATCACAACAGCTTCTTTAGTTAGTTGTAGTAACAATCAGAGTGAAACCCTAATCATCACTAAGATTAATATCAGCTCATTATTGTAGCAGGTTATGCCAGCAAGCCAATTTTGATTACTTGTGTCTTTCAATAGCGTCATCTAGCCATGTGTGACGTGCAGCATGTTCGGTCTATGAATTAATTAACACCTATGTAAATACTTCCTGCACATAGCAAATGAAGCATGAGAAGGCACATGATTTTAGGACATAACTAATGCATTAATTAACGCCTATAATTTTGCAACAACTAAGAGATTTATTTATTGCAACGTTACTTGGTAAACAGTGGGATAATATGATAGACATTGAGATTTAACATGTAACTACAAGTATAGTTCTGGAAGATGATTGATTGTTTTTTCCCAAAAGGAAATTTGATTAGATTCTATTTATTTAGCAAGTGATCCTCACAAGTATTCATATTTTTCAGGTATACAAATTATTTGCTGAAGGGCTATAGTATTTTTTTTAGATGAAGTCAACAGTGTTCTCTGCAGTTGTTGTTTCTATTGGTTATACATTACTTGGATGGGATTTTGCAACATTGTTAGGTACTTTGTTTTGTGGTATTGGTTTGTCATTTTAGATTACATACGTCCAACAGAAAACTCGACTAACAATTAATAGTATTAACTGTGATTTTTTATTATCTGACAGAGGCTAATCTTCATATGAAGAAGGAATTTGAACTGGCGAATGTACCTTCTATTGACAGTATAACTATTGCAGTTTCAGTTTGTGGGGCTATTGTGATAACAATATTCTCTGGATCACTCTTGGATTGGCTCGGCAGACGTGTTATACTGATTCACTCGTCTCTGCTATTATTTTTCGGTGGCGTTCTGATGTTATGGTCTCCTAACATCTATATTCTACTACTAGCTAGGCTAATTATGGGGTTAGGAAGCGGTTTAGTTTTCACCTGTGTCCCAATTTACATATCTGAAACATCTCCTCCAAATATGAGGGGATCATTGGGAACTATGCCACAGTTCATGTTCTTCATTGGAATTATCTTCTCATATTGCCTTATATTTTGGTTGACACTAACGCCTTCACCCAATTGGAGAGTAATGATTGGTTCCGTCTTTGCTCCTTCCATTGTCTACTTTGCATTATCAGCATTCTACTTGCCAGAATCACCTAGGTGGCTTGTAAGTGATGGAAAGATCAGCGAGGCCAGAGTTTGTCTGCAGTGGCTTAGAGGAAAGCATGATATCACAGGTGAGGATGTTGCCAGTTGCTTCCAGATTTATTCACATGTTACAATTTCCTGGCATGGGCAGTTATAATAGTTGTTTAATTTGGTAATATTATTTTTAAGGGTCAAATTGTGGGATGTGGGAAGGGAAGCCTTGGTGCAGCGGTAAAGCTGTTGCCTTGTGACCATGAGGTCACGGGTTCGAGTCCTTGGAAACAGCGTCTTGCAGAAATGCAGGGAAAGGCTGCGTACAATAGACCCAAAGTGGTTGGAGAGTCGGACCATCGGACCCTGTGCAAGCAGGAGCTACGTGCACTGGGCTACCCTTTCTTAATAATAATTGTGGGATGTGGGAGATTCAAGTGTTACCCAATGGTTATGGACCTTTTTGCTATTTCATCCACCTTTTCTTTGCTTGGTGTTCATGTAGCCTAGGCAATGGAAGGAACATCACATATTCATTTTCTATTTTTCAGCCTGTCTTTAGAAATGCCATTTTATCTCTTACATTGCAATAAAACCTCCTTTCATAGGAAGTAACAAAAATATGAGTACATAGTATTATATAAACAACTTAACTGTTTGCTCGATAATGATATTATTAACGATTAACCGTTGAGTGAGAATTCAACATAGTGCTGACTGCTGACCTCAATTTACAAAAAGGGGGCTGAAGGCAGTCTATTTACACATAATGGATTTACAGATGGTCCTTGTTTTAGTAAATAACCGATAATTATTTATAACTTTCGAATTTTGTCACAATCTAAAGAAGCATAAATGTATCATGACATTGCATAGACCTGCAGGAGAATTATCTCTTATTGTGGAAGGTATCGACATTGTATCCGACACAACCATTGGTGCTCGTGGTCAAAGTTTCTCCGTAACCAGCACCAGCCAGATTTTACCCCATAGCACATTTTATTGGCATCTTTCCGATCCACTTGTTGATCTTCTTGGAAGCATTCACGAGAGTATGTCAGAAGCAGGAAGCAGGCGGAATAGTTTCTTCCCAGTTTTGAACAGTTTTTCTTTTGCGGAACATGAACAAGTGAATGGGCACCAGGATGAGGACAGTGAACAACAGACAAGGGATCCTAATTCTGTCAGTGAGGTTAATAACGGAGATGGTTTGCGGACTTCGCTGCTCTCCCAGGCACCAATTGTGGAAGTGAATGATATAAATACATCTTTTACTTCTGAAGGCAGCTCTTCATATTTAAGGAGGCATGGTACGTCAGCACTTGCTCAGGAGTTTATGGCTTCTTTACATGATTATGATATCGAAGAAGAAGAAGAAATCCATGCAACAACATTGCCTCGCCAGCCCGCACACATTGATATGGTAAACACAGGGCAGCATCCATTCAGACAGCAACTTGTGAGGCTATCTGAGACAGCTGATATGAGGTTTAAATTGCGGTTGCTTCTTCTACCAGGAGTGAGGCATGCCTTGTGTTATGGCATGCTAATTCAAGCTCTTCAGCAGGTATGATTATATGTCACTTGTAGTTCTTTCTGTGGTTCAGCATTGAGTTCAGTTGAATGGTTACCCTATTCTCTTTTTATGACGTAGATTATCTCAACCTGCAACTTGTTCTGCTGACAGTTTCTATTTTCTTTTTTATTAAAAAAAAAACAGTCTGCAGGAATCAGTGTCCTTTTCCGTTACACTCCTGAAATACTTGAACAGGTTGGAGTGGTTAGTTTGTTTACGGACATTGGACTATCTCATCATTCAATATCCATCCTCATAACCATCCTTAATGCTTTGCTGATGCTTCCTTGCATAACTGCTGCAATGCTGCTGATGGATGTCTGTGGAAGAAGGTAAACTCTATGATGTCATCAACTTCAAAATATTATTTACAGTTCAGAAGTAGAAGAAATGCATCCAAAAGACCAATAAGAAAGGGTCTATTCCATGACTTTAGTTTTGTATTGTCTGAATACAATTACTTATCTAAATTTTGGGACTCATGATTCTCCGTTTTGATTTTGAGATTCATTTTGTGCTAGGCATCTTACGTATCTTTTGTAGTGATCACGAGCTAAGACATCTCTACATTTATGCAGGGCTCTTCTGCTGTTCACCACTCCATTCCTGATACTAGCATTCGGCATTATGTCTTTATCCAACATGGTGGAGATGGGATCATTGGAGCATGCCATCCTGTTCCACCTCACACTAACTATTTGCTTCTGTTCATATGTCATTGGTTTGGGGCCAATACCCAACATCCTCTGTTCTGAGATGTTTCCAACTAGGGCCCGTGCAACCTGTGCAAGCATTTGTTCGCTGGCCTTCTGGTTTGGTGGGCTGCTTTCAGCATATTGCTTCCCGGTGATGCTGAGTACGATTGGGCTTGGCGGAGCATGCGGGCTTTATGCTCTTATCTGCTGCGTTGTTCTTCCTTTTGTGTACTTGCGGATACCAGAGACGAAGGGGCTTCCCTTGGAGCTCATTGCCGAGCTCTTCAAGTTTTCTAGGCATGATTATGTACAGTAGAACGTTCAGCCCATGCTGAGTGGTGATATGTACATATGACAAACGTAGCGTGGTGGATGTAAATTGTGTGCTGAGGTTGGTGATAGTAGCTGTTGTGTTTAGATTGACCATAGTGTTTGGTAGTGATTCCAAATCTAGTTGTGTTTGCTGCAGAAGTTAATTTCCCGTTGCTTCCGATTCCTAAACAGAAGCGCTTGTTGTAGCCGCATCATTTAAACCCATGTGAAGTGGCAAATATATACTCTTGTTTTATATTGAATACGAATGTCATGCTAAGTGTTGCATATTTAACCCGTTGCCTATTTTTACACCGCGACTATTTTTAGTCCCGAGTCTGCTGAGCCGATTACCTGCCTCACTTTTTTCAGGGTGAAGAAGAAAAAAAGGGGAAACAGAGTTGAAAGAGGAGCTGGCTCAAAACTGCCGTGTTCCATTCCATCGAGTCCCTTTTGACGCCTGTTGAGGAACCGAAGCTGGCTGAACTGCTGCATTGCATCGTCTCCACCGATCTGCTGCTGTAGCCCGTGCACCCTATTTTTGCCTGGGGAGCCAGTGGAGCGCAGGAAGAAAAGGCCAAGGGATCCCCGTGGACATAGGGAAAGCTGGAAGAACGCTCGAGGAAAAGGCTGTGACCACCGCCCGACCGGTCATGGCCACGCTCCTCCGTGCCTTCCGGCTCTCCCCTCTCCTCCTGCTCCTCCTCCTGACAGCCGTCTCCGGCGCGGCGGACGATGAAGAAGGCGGCGCGCCGCCGGGCCGCGGCAAGGACGACGCGGCGGCGCTGGTGCGGCTGAAGGCGTCGCTGACGGACCCGAGCGGCGCGCTGGAGGCGTGGTCGGCGTCGACGCTGCCGTGCGACGAGGCGGACCCCTGGCCCGGCGTGCAGTGCTACAAGGGCGCGCTCGCCGGCCTCCGCCTGACGCGCATGAACCTGTCCGGCGCCTTCGACTTCGCCGCCATCTCCAAGCTCCAGGGCCTGCACTCCGTGAACCTCATGCACAACGCGTTCGCCGGCCCGCTGCCGGCGAGCCTCGCCGAGATGCGCAGCCTCCGCGCGCTGTACCTCTCCTACAACGCCTTCACCGGGCCGCTGCCCGGCGAGGTGTTCGGCACCATGCGGTGGCTCAAGAAGCTCTACCTGGACCACAACGACCTGAGCGGCCCGCTGCCCGCCGACGCCATCGCCGACGCGCCGCGCCTGCAGGAGCTGCACCTGCAGTTCAACAAGATCGAGGGCCCCGTCCCGGTGTACCTCCCGGCGTCGCTCCACATGTTCAACGTGTCCCACAACCTCCTCTCCGGCGAGATCCCGCGCGGCGTGGCCACGCGGTACGAGGCGTCGGCGTTCGCCGGGAACGCCGGGCTGTGCGGCGCGCCGGGGAGCGACCCCAGGGCGTGCGCGGCGATCATGCCGGCGCCGTCGCCGATGCCGCCGCCCACGCCGGCGGACAACCTCGCCGTGCAGGAGGAGACCAGCGCGTTCGTGGTGATGGGCATCATCCTGCTGGTGATCATACTGGTCACCGGCGCCATGGTGCTCATGCTGCGGCAGGACGAGATGAACCACACCAGGGCGCCGGCGGCGTGGGACTACCCGACCGGCGTCGGCGCCGGCGCCTCCAAGTCCCCCTCCCCGGGGTGTCGCCGACGAGGCGCGCCGCGGAGATGGTGGCCGTGGACGTGGCCGGCGGATCCAGCCACGGGGGTGGGTCGCCGGGCGGGCGGCGGCGGATGGGGAGTTCGTGCTGATGCGCAAGGACATCCCCCGTTCGGGCTGCCGGAGCTGATGAAGGCGTCCGCCGAGGTGCTCGGCAACGGCACGCTCGGGTCGGCGTACAAGGCGGCCATGCGCAACGGCGTGACGGTGGCCGTGAAGCGCATGCGCGACATGAACCGTGTCGGGCGCGTCGAGTTCGAGCAGCACATCCTGATGCTCAGCGAGCTGCGCCACCCCAACGTGCTGCCGCCCGTCGGCTACCACTATCGCAAGGAGGAGAAGCTCATCGTCTCCGAGTACATGACGAGCGGCAGCCTCCTCTACGTCCTGCACGGTAACATCATTTCTCACTTGAGTCATTTGTTAGTCACGTGACTGGCTGACTGACTGATCAAATGATGTGCACACGTGGCAGGGGACCAGAGCCCCAACAGGCTGGTCCTGGACTGGCCGGCGCGGTTGAGGATCGCCGTGGGCGTGGCGCGCGGGCTGGCGTTCCTCCACGAGAAGCTCGGCATCGCGGCGGGGCGGCTGGTGAGCATGGACGGCGCCGACTTCGACGCGCCGCCGCCGCCGCCGCCGCACGGGAACCTCAAGTCGGGCAACATCCTGCTGGACGCCAGCTTGGAGCCGCGCCTGGTGGACTACGGCTTCTTCCCGCTGGTGAACACCGCGCAGGCGCCGCAGGCCATGTTCGCGTTCCGCTCGCCCGAGGGCGCCACGCGCGGCGTCGTCTCCGCGCGCTCCGACGTGTACTGCCTCGGCGTCGTGCTCCTCGAGCTCATCACGGGCAGGTTCCCGTCGCAGTACCTCACCACCGCGCGCGGCGGCACCGACGTCGTCCACTGGTCGGCGGCGGCCGTGTCCGAGGGCAACGAGCGGGACCTCGTCGACCCGGCCGCCGTGGCCGGGGGAGACGGCGCGGTAAGGCTCCTCCGGGTCGGCGTCCACTGTGCCAGCTCCGAGCCGGAGTGCCGACCCAGTATGGCGGAGGCGGCGAGAATGGTGGAGGAGATCGCCGCCGGTGCCGCCTCATGATCCATCACTCAGTTAGTCGTCCATGCATAGGTTGAACAACATGCGCAGATAGGGGAGCGGGACCGTCGTCAGATACTCAACGTGGATGCCGTGAATTTGACAACTTGCGCTACGTGTACATTGAAGGCCATAATCTGTACAAAGGGGAAGATGGGAGGTAGAAAAAGACCAGGGCATGAGGATGCAAACATGGGATGATTTAAAAAACCGTGGGACCTTTTAGCGAGTATTTCTTCTAGTTTGGGTTTGGGGCATCGAAGTTCATCTTTCCCAATCATGTGCATGTCCACAGCAAACTCTTTACATTAGGCTGCTGTATACAGATTTGTTTGTAAGATGGATATTAGTTTTGAGTTGGTATATTAGTAATTTTTAACAGTGCCATCCTATATCTGGTGAACTTTTTTTAAAACAATTTAGTGACCTTTTAAACAACACATTTTCAAAGAACAATGACATCATCTATTTTCCATACTAGATATCAAAGTATGCTCTGTGAAAGATTATCAAAACGAAAACAAAAAGTGAAGTTGATTTGGACAAATAATCAATAGAAATGTTATTTTAAGTAGATATACTCTCTCTGTTTCAAATTATAAGAATCCTTTGATTTTAGATATTACGTTTGACCTCTTGTAATTTTAAAAAATTCGTGCAAATATAAATATAAATAAATTATTTCAAGATAAATTTGATGATGAAATAAGCCATAATAAAGTATTCGTACAAATTTTTTGAATAAACGGTCAAACGTGATGTCGAACTTAAAATAAGTCTTATAATTTGAAGCAGAGAGAGTATTTTTTTTTGTCTATGTTGTTTGAAGTAGATATATATGGGCGTACTCCTCGTGAAAAATTTTATTGGTTCTTTTATAAATTCTTTCGCGAAACGTGTGTTTTGGTGCCAATTATCTGACAAAAGTGATACACGGCAGGGGAACTAATGACGTATAAGGATTGCAATATTACCAAACCTGTTAAGAACTGTACAACAAGCGACGCTTTGGCCGAGTGGTTAAGGCGTGTGCCTGCTAAGTACATGGGGTTTCCCCGCGAGAGTTCGAATCTCTCAGGCGTCGTTTATTTTTTAATGAAGGTTTTTCTAGCTCCCATAGTCAGGTCCAGAAAGTTTTTTCTGTTCCTTCGTTAGCCTTTTTTATTTCACCTCCAGCACATTCAAATCTCTCAGGTGTCATTATTTTTATCTTTTTTTCGAAATAAATGGATATAAGGTCTGTCCGCTGCCCTGTACAATGATCCATCCGCTGCAAACTTGGATGCTTGTAGCATCAACTCCAAGTCATGGACTCAACATTTTGATCCAAAGTTCTATTAAAAAAATATTAGTAGTATACAGTTCCAGGGTCAAGCAAGCCTTCTGCAGCTGTTCATCAGCAACAAAAGGTATGCCTGACCTGCAGCTGTGCTCTTCGAATGGCGTGAGGTGGCTTTGCCTTCTGCATCTCGCTTGCCCTGCGCCACGATCGCTCTCCCTATCATGTGCGTGTGGATTGTCCGTGCCACTGTTTGCAAGAACAGAACACTGCTCCGTTCTGCCCTGCTCCGCTAGGAGTCCATCCGCTCGCCTGTCTCATCGCCGTCCCCCTTAGTTTGTAGCTCCTCTGACGCTATGTGCAACAAGGCAAACAAATAAATTTTGATACCAATTAATCATGTGTCTAATATAATCACTCGAGTGATCAAATATATGCAGGGATCACAGTCCAAACAGGACGACGATCTTGACGGTGTTCAGGGTTGCCGCTGGCATGGCAGTCCTCCTGAGAAACGCGGCGTACCTGTGGGGCGCAGTGCTGTAGATGTCGGAGGGGAGGAGGCGACGATGGTGACCAAGAGCCGCGGGATGCCGTGCTTGCCCTCCACATACGCCTTGCCCAAGCAAGTGGACGCCTGGTTCGTTCCTTCTGCATCTCGCCTGCCCTCCGCGTGCAGGACGTTGTCGTGCCTAAGACTGTCACCGAACACGCGGACCATGCCACCCACAGTAGTAGTACACCTTTTCCGGCGGAGAAGAACTCGGGAGCTCACTGCTGAGCCAGATCTGTTAATGCTCAATCTCAGACCCTTCACTCAAATGGGATCCACGACGTACCTAAGAAAAAAAAAAGAGAGGGAATTACCAAGGTTTAATAGAAAAAGGGGAACACATATAGTGAGAAATGACAAATGGCTAGAATTAATGCTCCTTCATCTTTACCGATCTCAATGATAGGGTGAAACTCAGGACGATTAGGATGCATTTCAGTCGCTTGCTTCAGCGCAGCCTCTGCTTCCACGAAATCCTCCTTGCTTCTAGAACCTTGGAAATAAGTACGGACGTACTGGAGCGAAGGCAGGTTACCTAGGCCCAAATCAAAGCCACCACCACTGCTTACGATGTTCCTCACCGCCCACACATGGAACTCGAAGCCAAGAAATCTGAGCCTTCGCATAGCCCCTTGATGATACACCAGAGGACTTGCAAAGCCGTACAAATAGCAGGTTTCCAGGCATGGGAACAAATCGGGACCAACTGCAAATTTTTCATGGATTCCGAGATCCTCATGGTCCACCCTCAGATCTAAATCTTGGAGACTTGGCAGTCTACCCAGGATATCGAGATCCTTCTGCTTGATCTCCTTCACGGCAATACGTAGCTCATAGAGGTCCAGAAAATGCCAGGGATTATTCAGCCACACCGGGAGCCTTGAGAACCAGCAGATCCTTTCTGTTTGCAATACACGCAAACGTTGAGGGGCGACCCAATCATCCAACCCACCAATGTTGCGTTGATCACCAGATCTACCAAAAATCTCTAAACATTCAATTTTTTGTAGCTTCAATAGCGACCCCACTAAATTTTCATTCCATTTGTCACTTAACAAATTTATACGCAACACCCTGAGCTCGGTCAGAAGGCCCAAACTTTCAATATGGTCTGTTGACTTGTCATCAATGCGTAACCAGTACAGGTGTTCAAGGGACCTAAGGTTCCCAATCCCATTTGGTATACTTATCGATGCATTAATGGATATAAACATTAGCTTTCTTAGTTGAACTATAGTCGATGGCAAGCAACACATATTGAATTCACATATCATCAATGTTTCTAGAAATTGCAGGTTTACTATTTCTTCAGGGAGCTCCTCAATTACTGTGCCACTCAGTTCCAAGTACCTCAAGTGAAATAAATTTCTCAAGTACTTGAGATCGTGATCTTGTCCAAGCATACAATCTTTTAAAACAAGTACACGCAAAACATTAAAACTTTTAGCGTCAAGAACAGATCCAAAGAAAATAGCTGACCTTAATTTTGGAAAGGAGAAATGGGTGCCATGAATTTGAATGGATAGCCTACGCGTTGTAGTTGGTGCAGATGTATGGTTCCCACCATTCAATACACTAACAAAGTTTTCTTGACAAGCCAAGGAGCAAAGAAGATCAAACACCATATCATGTACCCGACAATAATTTATAACACCATAGATACCTATTACAGGCTGGATCAAACTTCTATTTATTAGCTCGTTGAAGTAACTCTCCCCAATTTCAAATTGGCTCTTTCCATGTTCTTTATGCTGGATAAAACCTTCAGCTCTCCATAAACATATCAGACTCTCCTTATGAATTTTAAAATCCTCAGGAAACATACTAAGATATAGTAAGCAAGTCTTTAAATGGGATGGCAGATCATAATAGCTGTATAATAGAATCTTTCTCATATTCTTTGAATCCAGACTGTTTTCCATACCTGAACCGATAGATTTATACACCTCATTGAACAACTGCAATTGGTTTCTCCCTTTACTAGTTAGCAGACTAGCTATTGTTATGATAGCCAAGGGTACACCAGCGCATTTCTTTAATATTTTGTCTGATATTTTGGTAAGGTCTTCCTCGAGCCATTTTTCTGGGCCTTCATTACCGAATATTCTTCGGTACAACAATAGTTTTGAGCTATCTAAAGAAAGGGGCTTCATCTCACAAGCCCCACCAATATGTTTAGCAACCATCAAATTACGAGTCGTGGTGATAATTCTACATCCGGTGTTGTCATCTGGCAAAGCAAGTTTAATTATATTTTCCCAATTAGAAATATCCCATATGTCATCAATAATAACTAAATACCTGCAGATATTTTACCACAAAATAAAGCATCAGATTCTGCACAACGTAAACACTCGCACTATTTAAGATAACTAAACCTTATTAAGTACGTACCATACATCTTGAGATCAGTGGGTACCAATCAATGATCCTATGGATCAAATAATCAGAACCTGCTTATTGATTTCACAGGTTTCGTCTCGGTTTCATCCACCCGTATGGTCCATTAGGATAAAAAAATTATCTAGCTTATAAAAATATCTACACGAGCCGTTTCATCCATCCACTCATCACCTCCAGCTGGTCAGGAGGATTGACGTTGTGTCTATGGGCTGACATGAAAATTTTGTAAGATATGTATTGTCAAGAGAGTTTTGCTCGTTCTGTTTTATGTTGCGGAATTTCAAACTTCTTTTATATCTAATAAAAATCGGAATTTGCAATAACTTAATTTGTTATGCTCTTGTGTGTACTATTTTGACTCCTGGTTCATCAAGTGTCACCCAATATCGATCGTTTATCTTACTAGCCCCTCATTTCAGGTGTTTATATCACATGTAATACATTGACTGAAATATTGGTTAATCAGTATGTCCACCTATTTACAGTATGATCTCATATTTGTTTCTATACATACCCAAATTATGAATATATACTCTATATATTTTAAGTTTCATATGTTTGTATTTTCTGAAGAAAAACAAAGTGTTCAAAGTTAAGGAAAAATGAATAAACAGATAAGTAGGCAATACATTACACAATACTAAGCTAATTTTGTGTCAAAGCCACCTTTCTAATACATATATAAATTCCATTATATGATATGATTACATAGGTAGAGGTCTACAATATTTGGATTCGAGATTTAAAATAATATTACAAATTATTATTGTGTAGAGTAAATTGATCACTTGCATATAATTGAAAACATAATATTTGAGTTTTGTAGATAATGCATACCTCTTATTGGTTATGATCTCGCGGACTAGGTGGATGAGGTGATTTACATCGAGTGATGTGGTATGAATGTTTCGATATTGTCCTTTGTCAAGTTCATACAACATGTCTTTGAGAAACTTTTCCATGTTTGGATTTCGAGATACCGTGACAAAAGCTGTGCAATCAAACTGCAATTTAATCTCATCATATACTGCTTTGGCAAGTGTTGTTTTGCCGAGTCCGCCAAATCCAACAATAGAGACTGTCTTCTGTAGTAGCATACACTCGTCATCTCCCTTTGTGAGCTTTGTGATTATTTCATTCCTTGCCTCATCAATGCCGACTAGTTCAGTCGTCTTGGTGTATAGAGCTTTTATGCGAGGATCCACAGCTGCCACATAATTACGAGTATCAAAATTGTACCTGCTCAAGAGAAAAATTGAACAATTGATGCTGGAAGAAAATAAAGTGCAGTATGGAGTTGTTAATTTTTTGAGATCAGTATGGAGTTGTTAATTACCCAGACCTGTCACGGCGTGCGGCCAGCTCCACAACACGTTCTTTGATGTCTTTGATCTGTTCACCAATCTCATGGCGCTTGCCTACAGCGAGCATACTTTTTATCTTCCGAACGAACCTTTTCGAGCTCCTTTTGCTTGGAGGGTCGGGACCTTGGACACGCACCAGGAAGGAGTCGATGACATCCTCCATGTCGTAGGACACCTCTCTAGCCTCCCGTGCCCAGATCCTGACCAGCTCCGTTCGCTCCTCCGTTGGCACCTCGCCCACACAGCGTAGGGCGGCCTGTGGTCTCGAGCTCCTTCTCGAGGAACTCGATGTTCTTCCTCACGTTCTTCTGCAGCTGGTACTCGCCCTGCAGCAGCTGGCCAAGCTTGGGGAGAAGGGTCCCCAACGCTCCGGTGGCGAACTCCATGGCCGCTGAGATCACGCACGCGCAGAATTGCTTGATATGTGGAGATTTTGCGCAGCAGCTATGGTAAGGTGGTGTGGTGATAGAGACGAAGCTAGCTCCACGGCCTGTTGTAGATATGGAGGAAGGAGGTGGGCTCCATGGTGTATTCACGTGCTGGTCACGCTTGCATAGATCTCAAGGTTACCAGGAATTTTAATTATGTTAACGCAACAGTCAAGGAATTTCTTTATGTCTGCAGGGGAGGCCCCTACTTTTATGTGTTATATATATGTAAAAAAAGTGACATAATATTTACAGTTTACAAAGTAGTAGGCTTGAAAAATACCCTAAAGAAGTTATCTAGCTTAAATTACACAAACAACTGTTCATCAAAAGCTTCACTTCTAGTCTGGCCTTTAAAGCCACCAGCTAGATCACTTGCTCTTTGGCAGGCACAAATAAAATAAAGATGGTCGCAAGTCCCCTAACAATGTACTGAAGAATGGATGCACGGGTTCTCGGCTCGTTGAGGTGCTCAGGTTCGCGTACTGCCATACACAACGTCTACTACACTGCTGATGCTCGGCCACCTCTGCCATCCGAACATATGCCCCCACCAATCGGCTCACTGCAAGTAGAAGTCTATCATCCTGAGATCACACACGCGCAGTGGTTGTTTGATATATGGAGATTGTACGTGCAGTGGTATTGTGATAGATGGCGTGGAGTATTCACGTGCTTGGCACGCTTGCATTGCAAGGATCTCAAGGCTAACAGGAATTTTTAAGCTCACGTAGCAGTCGAGGAATTTTTATGTCGGCTGGTGTGTGTTGCGAGGCTATGGTCGGTATTTGAAGACAATAGAAATCAAAATAATATTTGAATTAATAAATGTTAGAGTGCGGTCCGGCTCATCACAGCCATGAGCCTCTGCCGCCAGCCAGTTCATATTGGGCTTACCGGACCATAGGCCTAACCGGAGCCCTAATCAAGGTCCTGTGCCACTTCAACCTAAAGGACTAGTCTGATAGGTGAGGAACCCTCCATCTTATTAGTTGGGCCCCCATCATCAATATCTAATGTAAAACTAAAGCCAACAATAAATCTGGACCAAACCACGATGATTCTTGATGATGTGATAGTACTTGTCTAAACTACGTGGACGCATCTCGCCTGAAAAGCAGCAGCATGCACATTTGTCATGTAATCAGATAATGTGAGTGTTCTTACTTCGTATGGCGACATCACTTGCTCTTTGGCGGTCACAAATACAATAAATATGATCCCACTGTGGATGTACACGATACTCAACCTCGAAAGCAGAGTTTGTCGAGGACTCGAGGTGCTCGAGTCCGCGTACAAGGCACCGCCGCAGCGTCGAGTTGGAGAAGAACCACTTGCTGATGTTAGGCCACCTCCGCCATCTGCCTCAATCAACATGAGAGCGAACACACAAATGCTCGATAAGGCACCTATGGTCCACATGTGAATTACTAAGATTAGATGCATCAACCAGGATGAGGCCTGGAAATGCCATTTGCATGGTCTAGGCCTCATGATGCACCCATTTTTGATACTCAATATTGGTCTGGTCATGTGCACACACATAAGAAAAGGTGTTTAGAACAAAGGCAATATTATGATTTGATGATGTCAACTGGTTAGATGCATATCATTGAGCAGTTCACCATAGAAAAAGCCAGACCAAGCAACTAAGAAAAGACAAATAGGACATACAAAACTACTTTTCAACTTATTAGATTTTCTTAGGGACATCGTGGATTCAAGGTGCGAGTTGTAGCGCGCAACATGAAAAATGATAACAAACATGCATGCTCCTAAACCATGGTTGTTAGTTATCACTTGCTCCAAAACCATTGGCAGGCGAATGGCCAATGTCTAAAAGCGTTCAATAGTTAATTTTGATAAGCAGAATAACCGGTGGTTTGCTTACTAGAAGCAATCGGTTTCTTTAGAAGCATGAGTGACCGTCCTTTTGCCGTCTCAATTTTATCTTCATTATAGAATATTATTCTATATAGTCATGAGTAAGTTTATAGCAATTGCAGTGTGTAATAGACCATTGTTAGCAATTGCATTATGTAATAGACCATTGTTGTTTCCTAATAATTACATCACAATAGGCTAAATTGGAGGCTATCATGGCTGAACCAGTAGAAGAGGGAGAAGAAGCAGTGTCGCCTACTGCTGCACTTGCTGAAGTTCTACCGACTTCAACATTTCTTGAGAACATTGGCATTTCGATTTCTTCAAAGAGAAGAAGAGACCGAGCCGGTGAACGTGCATTGGAACTTGAAGCTGAACTTGAGATGGAGAGGCAAAGGTCACCGATACTTGAAGAGAACGTTGATGGTCAGGAAGATGCGCTAGAAGACTTAAGGAAGCAGGTTGAGAAAGAAAACAACTGTAGGATCAAGCAAGTAGAAGAGATTAAATACCTTAAGAAGGCACAAGAAGAAATGGATCGTTTCCTTCGTCGTGTATTTGAAAAGCAGTTTAAAATAATACGTAATTTAAGTTAGGAGGCAATTGCAAGACAGGTCATGTTTCCTGTTATATTTCTTAAAATCGGTACTGATTCATTGCAGAACTGGTACTGTTCTGCTGAAAAGCTGACCAGTTTTGCAACAAAACATGACCGAATTTGCAACAAAACCAAATTCAAAACCATTTTCAGAATTAGTCTCAAACAGGACTTGCTATGCAATTGTTCCTTTAGGTTATTGTTTATCAGATTCATAATGTTGGCTGGCCTTGTACGGTAAGATTCTTGGGCGTACTTGTGGAATAAACGTATTAGATGTTGACAATATGATATTTAGTAATTTTCTTTGTGTGATGTAAATTTCTATTTGTTGGGTATTAATTATTTTTTATGTTAATTAAAAGAGTAAAGTGCATGAACGGTCCTCAAACTTGCCTCACTGTGTCATCTAGGTCCCTATACTCTCAAACTGCATTTCTAACTCCTCAAACTTAGCTTCGTGTGTCATTTAAGTCCTTTTACTTTCAAAATGAAAATCTAGCTCTCCAAACATGGCTTCGGGTGTCATTAAGGTCCCATACTTTCAAAATATATCGTTATTTCACATAAGTTGATTATATTTTATTCTTCATAGATACAAATTATAGTTAAATGAACGGAAATGCCAATTTTCAACCGACATTCAATCTTGCCGGAGAATTTTGTGGCCTTATTGCCGCATGGTTTGTACCCTCACGATCCAACATCTCATGCTCCGGCCATGGAAATCAGTGGCTCACCGGATAATTTATAAAGATAGAGTTAGGGAACTAAAATATAGTTTGTAATTCCCTAAGGATGGGCACTGAGTGTGACGAGTTAAGTGGTTATAAATGTAGTAGCAGTAAACTATATTCTGGGCAAGGTTTGTGTGATTGACTAATCCATTACGATAACACTACATTGTATAACATAAATGATACCCAAAGTCATGTTCACGGACCTATATTTGCATTTCGAGAGTATAGGGACTAAAATGACACCCGAGCTAAGTTTAAGGAGGTAGAAATACAATTTGAGAGTATAGGGACCTAGATGACACAGCGAGACAAGTTTAAGGACCGGTCATGAACTTTACTCTAATGAAAATATAGTGGTAAATGTTAGAAATGGGCTATCACAAAGAAACATTAGGCTAGTTGACATGGGCTACATTGTTGCAAGTAAAATTAAAAATCAATGTTTTTTTGTGTTTACGGGCTCAAAATGTTCGGAGAACACTATTATTTTGAGTTTTAGCCTGTTTATGTAGGTAGGTCAAAACGCGGAAATGAGTAATGGGCCTTAGTCCATAACATTGCTAGAAAAAACACGGGCTCAAACTTAAGAAGGCCGAGCTATTGTAGTAGTGAAGGAAATGAACCAGATTTATTAAGCTTGTCAACGTGGCCCATGTTACTATAAAGGCTTGGATGATAAAAAGGCCTTGAGAGACGTTTATGATGTTCTACATTGTTTAGTGACACTACCGGGTCTTCACGATTCCGTGACATCTTGGCATTCACCATTATTGGTGTTATGATGGCCAGGTTAAGGAATGTCACCGAGGTTCAGTAGTGACGCACTTTCTTAGTGACAAATATATTGTGGTGAGTGACACTAGTCTTGTGTCACAGAAGACCGTTTTTCTTGTAGTACATCGTTGAGATGCACAAACAACTTGAAAAGACAATTCACATGTGACAGAGGACGTGACAAGGTATTTCGTATGTGACAGCTGGGTGTGAATCAAGTCCTGTGTTGATGCTTCAGTTGACCGGAAGATGTGACCGACCGTATTTGAAATAATATTAAGAAACATTTCTTTAATAAGATCTTGATGCTACGTGGACCGGGTTTTTAAAGAACATGAAATAAGAGGAACTATTTTGCATGATGGTTGTTGCACCGTTACTCATAGCAATATTAGTCTGGGATCAATGACAATACAAAGAATATGATATAGATACTACTATCTAACTGGAGAAAAAAATCAATAGTGTATATAAATTTTATACTTATATATTAAAAATTAGATTTCTAGCCGTGCAAAATGCACAGCTCACCTTCTAGTTGATAGCAAATTCATGAACATGTGTTTCGAAAGAAAACAATGTTAACTTCGGTCAATCTGTATCACGATTTCAACATTTAAGATGTGTCTCAGGACTACAGTAACGAGGAATGCAGGTCACTTGAAGATTCATATGAACAGATGTTAAAACTAAACGACACTATCTAATTGTAGCGAATAAATGAGATCAACATATTGTCATCCATCTTATATTTACTAATTGGAGGCTCCTTTTGAGGCCTCTACGTTAATCGGAAGAAAATCCTAGAAATTACCACAAAAAAGCAAAGCATCTGGCCGTTGAATTAGATGATCAACAAACTGTATCTAATGGATTATAACATCACAAAAATTACGCACCTGTGCCATGACGAATTTTCAATCTTACATTTACTAATTGGAGGCTCCTTTTGAGGCCTCTACGTTAATCGGAAGAAAATCCTAGAAATTACCACAAAAAAGCAAAGCATCTGGCCGTTGAATTAGATGATCAACAAACTGTATCCAATGGATTATAACATCACAAAAATTACGCACCTGTGCCATGACGAATTTTCAATCAATTCCATAAATAATCCCACCAGAAATTAGGCAACATACCTGCCCACGCTGTTGCCGAAGAGAAAATTCACGAAAGGCTAAAGGATTAATTATAGGAAACATGAAGTCTGAATCTCCCTATATATGTTAATGTTTCCCTGTTTTTGAAAATATATATGGTTGCGGCCTGACATCACCATGTAGATTTTGTAGCCTTCCATCTCTCATGTATTGTTTCCTCTCCTCTTCCTTCCTACAAATATCTCTTTTCTCGATCGGAGGCATGAAAGCGGCGCTAGACCTGGGCGCACAGCAAGGCCAGGAGATACTACACGAATGTGGAGATGCAAGACATGTGCTGGCTCCATGACCTAGAAGCTTAGGAGCACGATGCAAGGGGAACCGGTGCTCATGGGATGATCTAATGGATTCAAGAGATGCCAGAACCCATGCCCTCGGCTTTACCATGGACGAATTCTGTTGCCTGATGCCCTCCTATCCTCGATATATATTAATATGTGCTGCCGGATCCTCATGTGCTTAGGCTAATAATTTTTTATGTTCAACAGCAGGGCAAGGCGGACATGTGTACTGGCTCCCTGACCCAGAGGCTTGGCGAGATCAACCATGGATTCAAGTCAGCTGCATGAATACATGCCCTTGGCTAACATCCACGAACTGCTTGCTGTCTGATGTCGTCCTGTCTCTGATATACATACACTTACGCTAATAATCTTTTGCTGTTCGTGAGAAGGCCAAGCCGGAGGCAAGCCATACGAAGACAAGTCCCACAGAGATAAATACCGAGAAAGATTTCCATCAGATCTCATACTCTAACCGAGAGGGTATCATATGTTTTGGAGCATTGGATTTGTTAATTTTTCAGTGCATATAATTGAATATTTTTCTTTTCCTTCCTTACAATCCATTCATGCATGCAGCCGATACACACTTGAAAATATGTTTCTGCTTTTTGCACAACCTATATAGAAATAGTTACCTTCAATTTAGATAAATAAAAAGTCAGAGAGTATAAGCTTGGAGTAACATCAATCAATAATTGTTCATTTGCCACAGTTACCTTGACCAAGCGACCTGCAGGTACAATCAACCTGATTATTTATGTTGCAAAGGTAAAGTACGAAAGAGCAGCCTCAAGACTTATGGTCATTATTCTCTAGAATCAGTACACTTCCTGCTAATAACCCCGAATAATAATTATGGTAACTAGAATAGTGGAAGAACATGCAGTCAAGAAAGTTGAATATATATTATAAGATGATCAAATTATAAGCATCCATGGAAGAGATCACTTGATGAGCATGCATAAAAATTGGAAAAAGACTATGTCTATGTTCAAACATGGTGATGAAGTCCATTGGAGGATGACTGTTTTGGTTAGAAAGGTAACTCTTTGTTTTATTAAATACTTACTTAAGCCTACGTTTTGATATGATCAATTCAATGGCACATTACTCTGATTTCTTCAAGTGCACAAATAAAAGTATCTGTGTAAAACATTCAATCTTCTAAAAAAATGTGAAACATTTAGCGCATATGGAATATATTATAGTTAGAAATTCTGTAGAAATTCATTTATTTATAGGGAATTTTCTATAGATATATTTAGTGTAATATTATATATGTGGATCATGAGGTTAATTAACTTGATATGCATAAATATAGGTGCTTGACACGTCTGTCCGTGCATATATGAAGTTCTCCCGGCAAATTTTAGCTGCAAAGTTCAAATAAAGCTATGTTCAGAGATATTTTTTGAGAAAGTAATGTCACCACAGTCAGATAACTAAATTGGAAAAGGAAATGAAATATTGTTGATCATGCAATCATTGCATCGATTGAACGTTAATCCTATAAAAGTCAAGTTCTAATGAAGAAGAAAAAATATAATGCAAAGATTAACATATTTAATTGATGGATTTTGCCACCTATTTTTCTCCTCATTCTCTTTAATATAATAAGTAATAAACATGGTTACAGATAGTTATCTGTAATCTAAAAAAACACAATAAGCTTAGGGTCACAAGTATGTTGTCCTTATTAATCCTATGCATAGAGTCAAATTAGATAGAAACATCATTAATTTCCTAGCCCCGTGCATCTGCACGGGTTGATAGGCTAGTTTCTCAAATCAAAATCTGCTCATGGATTTGGCCAGCAGAACACCTCTGCTCTGAGGAAGACCTCCCCTTTTCTTGTTCTACGATGATTCTGTACGTTATGTAATAAGCTCGAAAACCTTGTAGTAACCATACAAGCTAAGAAACTATAACAAATTCCAGGAAAAAAAACTGTGGTAAATTTTGTAACATGAACTCCAATGTACAGTCCCTACCCTCGTTCCGAGGCAAGCAAGTAAATCTACTCCTATACCAATTCAAAGAAGAACGATGCACCAAGTTGCCCACTATATCGCACACTCTTCCCGGGCGCCATTAGCGTCGCCGCGGCACTCCAGTGCGGCGACGTGCTTCTCGCGCATCGTCATCAAGTCCGGGTTCCAGTTTAAAAAAAGTAATAATCCAGAAACAAGTATGAGGAGCTATGGTACACGACGAGGAGGCTGCATCGCCATGGCAGCATCTGATCTGCTGCTGCGGCTGCCAAAATGTGGCAGGCCAGTTTCTTAGTAGTATCTTTTCTACAGTCTGAAACTGAAGTAAATAGAGGAGATTAAGGTTAGAAAAGGGCAAAGCAGAGAGAAGCGCGGAAGGGCTAGCTAGACCCAGCGCACCTTGATCTTCCTCAGTCCACGATTGGTAGATCAGGTTCCTGAGAAATAAACAAAAGAAATCAAAGTTGAAAAGGGGAATACAAAAGAGAGAATGAAGCAAGAAAGAACCGAATCAAGCACCACCTTAAGAGTCCAGTGTTCTACAACAATTCTTGGCTGATTGGGATGGATTTCGGCCGCGTGCCTCGTCGCAGCTTCCGCTTCGTCCACCTTCTTGCTGTCGCCCTTTTTACATACGATGGTAACAGTTACTTCTCTGAGCAACGGCAGGTTCCCCAGGCCAACATCGAAGCTACCATCGTTGTCTCCATTTTCCCGCTCTTCCGACACATGGAACTCGAAATCAAGGCTTGTCAGCCTTGGCATTGCTCCCTGCTGAAACACCACCGGCCCTACAATGTCCCCCTCCAAAATGCAACATACCAAAAGTGGGAATAAACCCGAACCAACGTTGAATCTACCAAGGATTCTATGATTATTATGATCATAAATCTCCAGACGTAGAGACTGGAGAGACTGAAGCCTCCCAAGGATATCCAAATACTCCTGCTGCAGCCCCCTCACGCGGATCCATAGGATGGAGAGTTTCAAAAGATTATTCATCCAACCCGGCAGAGTTGAGAATGGGTAGGGAGTATTGATTCGCAAACTACGAATATGTCGAGGGGGGTTCAAGGCATCCAATCCTCCCATGTTCCTTTCATTTTTCCTATCCCACCCTAGTTTTTCGATATATAAACTCTGGATCTTCTGCAGCTTACAAAGGGACTCTAGCAGCTTATCATCCTTGTCAGTCCATTCACCAGTGGATGAGAAAGTACGCAGCACCTTCAGTTCCGTTAAATATCCCAGCTCTTCAATAGTGTCTTTGGATTGAGCATCAACATCTAACTCGGACAGCTCTTCAAGGGATGTGAGGTTCTTAATCCCGTTTGGTAATCTTGTCCGAAGGGAAATTTTTAGGCACACCAAATGTTTTAGTTGAGAAACTGTTGACGGCAACGTAGAAATATGATTGGATGATACGTTCAAAAATTTTAGAAATCTTAGGTCCCCAACAACTTCAGGCAGCTCATGAATCTTTGTGTTACTCAGTTCCAGGTACCTTAAATGCCATAAATTCCCCAAGTACTTCCGGGTGTCACCTTCCGAAAGATCACAACCTTCTAAATCCAATATGCGTAATACTTTGAACCTTCGAAGTATCCGCATTTGAGCAATTGCAGACGGAATTACGAGCAGTGACCTTACTTGTGGCATGCTCCAAGTACCACTAGTGGTAGCATGATCTGCATTGTCATTTTGAAGGGACATCCTTCGAACTCTGGTTGATGTAGATGTGTGGTCCATATCACTTAGTAAAGTAATAAAGTTTTCTTCACGTGATAAGGAATGAAGAAAATCAAGCACCACATCATGTACATGGCAATCATATAGCTCATTAGTAAAAGCCCAAGACAACCCTGGTTTGATCATACTTCTATTTATAAGCTCATTCAAGTAGCTCTCTCCTACTTCGAATTGACTCCTCCCTTTTATGCATTCAATAATAAAACCTTCAGCTATCCATAACCATATCAAACGGTCCTTTTTAATCTTAAAATCTTCAGGAAACATAGTTATATACAATAAACAGGTTTTTAGATGGGACGGCAAATCATAATAGCTGTATGACAAAATCTTTCGCATATTCTCCGCATCTTCACTGTTCTCCATACCACTACCAATAGAGTTGCACACGTCATCCCACTCTGTTTTATTTCTTCCCTTGATAGCCAGCAAACTAGATATTGTAATGATTGCTAGTGGCACACCAGCACATTTCTTCAGTATTCTATTGGATACTTCAGCTAGCTCCTCGCTAAGGCATTGTTCCGGGTTTTCATTACCAAATATTCTTCTATACAACAATACTTCGCAGCTTTCTGATGAAAGTGGTTTCATCGCATAAGCACCGCCAATATGTTCTGCGACTGTGAAATTACGAGTAGTGGTAATAATTTTGCATCCCTTCTTATCATCTGGCAAGGCATATTTAATAATATTCCAATTTGAAATATCCCATATGTCATCAATAATGATAAGGTACCTGCAGATTTGGTTACATTAAATCTACATTCTAATAAGCTTATAAACATCTTGATGGCGTGCATGTTTGTGCTCGTTAAGCTAGATGATTGTTAGTATAGTACTCCCTATCCTTAAATATGAATGAGTGTCCAACCTCTATATTTGCATGCTTCTATTGTACTCAATTACTAGTCCCACTGGAAACAAGTACTGAATCAGTGCACGTGCTTGTGAGTGTGCCTCTCTGGTCATTCGCCGCCGCTCGTGGCCGCACGCGCGCAGCTCGAAGCCGTGGCCACATCCGGGTGAGAGAAGAAGAGATAAGGATGAGATGAGAGAAGAGAAGAGATAAGGGAGAGATGAGAACAGAGGCGGGTGGGGAGGGATCCGGGTGAAACGTTTTCGACCAATGGGAAGGCAGGAATTTGGAAGAATGGATGCATGACTTGGCTTGTTTGCCGAGTGCTGGATGTGGGCACTGACACTCGGCAAATATTAAATCTGTAATCTAAAAACAATTATAAAATTAGCAAATAAGTTTTAAAAATAAACAAATTTTGGCATGATACTATTTATTTGATTTGATACAAAATAATTTGAAGTCAAAATAAATTTTGTCCATCAATTCGACTCCAAATTTTAATCAGCCATTATGAACTATAAGGTTCTTCTCTCGGAGGTTCTCTGTTTTGTATGCAATGTATGCGATAATTTTTGCAAAACATTCTCTACTTTTTATTGTAGCTTCCACATGTGAAACCATCACATCATAACAAATCTCATGATTTTTCGACTTTATTTGATTTTTTTAGAATTTAAAAATCATTTGGACACATATTATCTGTCATATTTCATACAAAAGACATGGTAAATTTCCTTTTTTTCATGTGTATGGTCCTAAGTTGGGTTATATAACATGAATATAAATTTTATACTCATTGTATTTTATTATTTGAATCACTTGTAGTTCAAATTTGGCTTGATTGAAAAAGATTCTTGAAATGTAATTAATTAACTAAATATAGTAAATGAATACAAAAAAAACTTCAAGTTTTAACATGGAGTTACACATGTTGTATGTGATGAGTAGAAAAAGTTTTGAAAGAAGAAAAGAAAAAAAATATATTTCTTTGCCGAGAGCAAAATAATACACTCGGTATACTCGGTTGTTTGCCGAGTGCCGCCGGCACTCGGCAAACAACCGAGTATACCGAGTGTATTTGTTTGCCGAATGTTTTTTATTTTACACTCGGTATAGACCATGTTTGCCGAGTGTCCGGATAATTACACTCGGCAAAGTTTAGGACACTCGGCAAACAACGATTTTCCCGTAGTGATGGTTACCTATGTGCTTCATTAGCAGCGTAAACCGTGGCATTGGCCTTCATGGTGTTGATCGTATTCTAACATGGGATGATATATAGAGTTTGCAGTTACATGTTTCCTTTAGTTTAAGAAAATCAAAGTGTTCACAACTGAGGAACAAGGAGTGAAAAGGTGATTTTTTTCAAAAGTATGCACTCCCTTTGTAATAGAATAAGTATGCTCAGACCTGACTTTGATCTATAAATCAGAACAACTATAATTTTGAAAAAAAACTACATATTATGAAGATATATCTCACAATGAATTTAAAAGTACAAGTCTCGTATTCTTAAAGTGAATCAAATATATAGAAATCATTGTTCAAAGGTGATTTTTGACCAAACCCATACGTAAAATTCAATAGTTGAGGTTTGAAGGTGATGCATACCTTTTATTGCTGATGAACTCCCGGACCAGATCAATGAGTTGAGTTACATCTCGCGATGTATTATGGATGTTTTCATAGTTTTGTTTGTCAAAATCGTAGAGCATATCTTTGAGAATTTTCGTCATGTCAGGATTTCGAGATACTGTGACAAAAGCTGAGCAATCAGACTGCAATTTCATTTCATCGTACACTACTTTGGCGAGTGTCGTCTTGCCGAGTCCACCAAATCCAACAATAGAAACAATGTTTTGATGTAGCATTGAATTTTCATCTCCTTCTCTGAGCTTCGAGATTATTTCATCCCTTGCCTCTTCAATTCCGACTAGTTCATCCATCTTGGTGTATAAAGCTCTTATGCGAGGATCCATATCCACGGATGCCACATGATTAACTATATCAACCTTGTACCTGGTCAAGGGAAAAAGAAAAATCAGGAACTACACGGTAAGTGAATAAATAATTCTAGAAAAAAACCGAATGCAATATGAAGGCGGTCGTTGCCCGGACCTGTCACGGCGTGCGGCCAGCTCCACGGCACGTTCCTTGATGTTTTTGATCTCTTCACCGATCTGATGGCGCTCGCCAACTGCAAGCATTCTTTTCATCTTCCCAATAAACCTTCTCGAGCTCCTTCTGGTTGGAGGGTCGGGGCCCTGGACGCGAACCAGGAAGGTGTCGATGACATCCTCCATGTCGTAGGACAGCTCCCTAGCCTCCCTCGCCCAGATCCTGACCTGCTCGTTTACCTCCTCCGTTGGCACCTCACCAACACTGCGGAGGGAGGCCTGCATGGCCTCGAGCTCCTTCTTGACGAACTCGATGTTCTTCCTCACGTTATTCTGCAGCTGATACTCGCCCTGCAGCAGCTCGCCAAGCTTGGGGAGGAGGGTTCCCAGTGCTCCCGTGGCGAACTCCATGGCTCTCGGATGATGTGCAGGGCTGTGTGGTTCTGATTAGGATCGTGCGCAGATATGGCCTCAGGTGGTGCGTGATGTCGGAGATCGAAAAAGGTTCATCGCCTCTGGTATGCCTTCATATGTAGAGCATGAAAATACAGTGTGAAAACAATACGGAACTGTTGCACGGAGCAAGGTGCCTGCGTGACTGCAGTGCGCGCTGTGGATTGCAAAGTGAACTTGAAAGCTGGCCCAGCACTTCGGAAGAGGAAGACAGTAAAGAACGAGAGGGTGCGAGAGCGAGGCCTGAATGCTCGTCGCTGCTTGGCGGACACAGTAGCTAGCTAGTTTGGTTGCCGCGAATCGCGCTGCCTTGTTTGTCAACGGATGGAGCTCTCTTGAACCGAAGTTGCAGCCGGTGGCCGACGAAGACAACGGTAATATATAGTAGTTATATACACAGATTTGAACAAGTTGTTGGCTTCCAACTTGCTGCTCATTGGGCGCCACCGCTGACTTGACTTGGAACAAGACAAAGACACGGCAAGCATGATGGGATGACGACATTTATGGGGGTAAGATTACGACGATGATATCAAAGACAGAAGACTTTTATTTGGAAAACTATTGTTTATAGTACTCTCTACCAGTCCTCTCTCCCGGTTCTCTCTCCGCGTCCCCAATTTCCCTAATCTCCACATCCCCAATCCCCGATAGGATCTTTGTCGTGCGGTGTTTGCCGAGAGTTACTTTCAGCAAAATCTTTACCGAGTCTTTATGGGTGTTCGGTGAAGATTCATGAACAGGACCTTCATAATTCTGTGCTTTGTTTGAGACAGTGCAATGTAAATACCAATCAATAAAACCCATTTCTCCAGACACAATGAAGTTGTCAATTAATAATCTGCTCGTGTACATCGTATTTGGCCAGCAGAAGCAGAACACGCTGGAACAAGACCCTTCCTTCCCCTGTTCTATGCATGATGATTCTGTCCCCTATGTAAAACTTAAAACTAGTTCTCCCTCCGTTATAAGACACTTTAGACTCTTCTAGTTTTCTCAAATTATAAGACAATTTGGCTTCCCAATACATCTTTCTTGTTAGAGTGCGGCCCGACTCGTCGTACCAACGAACCCTTGCCGCCAGCCCAGGTCATATTAGGCCTATCCATAGACCCAACTAGAGCCCCAACCAAGGTCCCGGCCACCTCAACCCAAAAGACTAGCCCGATAGGTGAGGATCCCTCCACCTTATTAGTTAGCTCCCCCATCATCAATATGCGATGTGGGTCTAAACCCAACAATCTCCCCCATCACACATCGTGTGGCCCCCATCTCCACTTCACATCCAGGTGGACACCCCTCCGATAGCCCGACAACCATATGGCCTAGGAGATCCATCCGACGGTCCGATATCCGTGTGAGGTCCCCGAGACGTTTCGGGTTTCTTACCATGGCTCGATACCACTTGTTAGAGTGCAGTCCGACTCGTCATACCCACGAGCCCTTGCCACCAGCCCAGGTCACATTGGGCCTATCCAAGCATAGGCCCAACTAGAGCCCCAACCAAGGTCCCGGGCCACCTCAACCGAAAAGACTAGCTCGATAGGTAAGGATCCCTCCACCTTATTAGTTGGCTCCCCCATCATCAATAACCGATGTGGGACTAAACCCAACAATCTCCCCCATCACACATCGGCTGGTCCCATCTCCCCTTCACATCCGGGTGGACACCCCTCCGACGACTCGATAACCATGTGGCGCAGGAGATCTAATCCGATGGCTCGATATCCGTGTGAGGTCCTCGAGATGTTTCGGTGTTTCGACCATGGCTCGATACCACTTGTAAGAGTGCGGCCCGGCTCGTCGTACCCACGAGCCCCTACCGCCAACCCAGGTCACATTGGGCCTACCCAAACATAGACCCAACTAGAGACCAACCAAGGTCCCGAAACACCTCAACCTAAAAGACTAGTCCGGTAGATGAGGATCCCTCCACCTTATTAGTTGGACTCCCCATCATCAATATCCGATGTGGGACTAAACCTAACAATCTCCCACATCACACATTGGGTGGCCCTATCTCCCTTTCAAATTCAGGTGGACACTCCTCCGACAGCCCGATAACCATGTGGCCTAGGAGATCTAATCCGACGGTCCAATATTCGTGTGAGGTCTCCGAGATTGTTTCGGGTTTTCCGACCATGGCTCGATACCACTTGTCGAGTGCGGCCGGCTCGTTGTACCCATGAGCCCCTACCGCCAGCCTAGGTCACATTGGGCCAACCGAACCATAGGCCCAACCGGAGTCCAACTAAGGTCCTAGACCACCTCATTCCAAAAGACTAGCCCGATAGGTGAGGATCTCTCCACCTTATTAGTTGGCTCCCCCATCATCAATAACCGATGTGGGACTAAACCCAACAATTTCCCCCATCACACATCGGGTGGCCCCATCTCCCCTTCACATCCGGGTGGACACCCCTCCGACAGACCCGACAACCATGTGGCCCAGGAGATCTAATCCGATGGCTCGATATCCGTGTGAGGTCCTCGAGATGTTTCAGGTTTTTGACCATGGCTCGATATCACTTGTAAGAGTGCGCCTCGGCTTGTCGTACCCACGAGCCCCTACCGCCAAGCACAGGTCACATTGGGCCTACCCAAACATAGGCCCAACCGGAGCCCCAACCAAGGTCCTAGGCTACCTCAACCCAAAAGACCGGCTCGGTAGGTGAGGATCCCTCCACCTTATTAGTTGGACTCTCCTATCATCAATATTCGATGTGGGACTAAACCTAACAATCTTATTAGAGTGCGGCCCGGCTCGTCGTACCCACGAGCCCTCGTCGCCAGCCCAGGTCACATTGGGCCTACTAAACCATAGGCTCAACCGGAGCCCCAACCAAGGTCCCGAGCCACCTCAACCCAAAAGACTAGTCCGATAGGTGAGGATCCCTCCACCTTATTAGTTGGTTCCCCCATCATCAATAACCGATGTGGGACTAAACACAACAATCTCCCCCACCACACATCGTGTGGCCCCATCTCTCCTTCACATCCGGTGCACACCCCTCCGACAGACCCGTTAACCATGTGTCCCAGGAGATCTAATCCGACGGCCCGATATCCGTGTGAGGTCCCCGAAATGTTTTAGGATTACCGACCATGGCTCGATACCACTTGTTTGAGTGCGGCCCGACTCGTCGTACCCACGAGCCCCCGTCGCCGATCCAGGTCACATGGGGCCTACCCAACCATAGGCCCAACCGGAGCCCCAACCAAGGTCCCGGGCCACCTCAACCCAAAAGACTAGCCTTATAGGTGAGGATCCCTCCACCTTATTAGTTAGCTCCCCCATCATCAATATCCGATGTGGAACTAAACCCAACAATCTCCCCTATCACACATCGTGTGGCCCCCATCTCCCCTTCACATTCGGGTGGACACCCCCTCCGACGACCCGATAACCATGTGGCCCAGGAGATCCATCCGACGACCCGATATCCGTGTGAGGTCCCCGAGACGTTTCGGGTTTCTTACCATGGCTCGATACCACTTGTTAGAGTGCGGCCCGACTCGTCGTACCCACGAGCCCTTGCCGCTAGCCCAGGTGACATTGGGCCTATCCAACCATAGGCCCAACTAGAGCCCCAACTAAGGTCCCGGGCCACCTCAACCTAAAAGATTAGCCCGATAGGTAAGGATCCCTCCACCTTATTAGTTTGCTCTCCCATCATCAATAACCGATGTGAGACTAAACCCAACATTTCTCTCTTCCCAATACATTTCTATGTCTATATCTCTCCTTCTCGTTTCTTGTATAGAATAACTTTTCACATCTCCTCAATTTATGTATCCAAACCTAAAACGTCATATAATTTGAAAGGGATGAAGTATCAAACTATAAAGGAATATGCTAGTTTCGAGGGAATTATAGGTATTAGTGTTTGTCGCTCACACATGTGGCTCAACTGCCAACCCAGGTCCTGCTAAACGACATACCCAACTAGAACCTGAAACCAAGGTCCTGAGTCATCTTTGCCCACAAAGATTAGCCTTATATATGACCTCTACCTTATTAGTTGGAATCCCTGTCATAAATATTCGATATGAGACAAAATCTAATAGCCTCGTACCGATCGTGCTCGTGACAAGGACTGGCACATTGATCGAGTGCCACATGCCCACAACTACGCCTCGGAGGACGCTCCGAGCAACTGATAAACTTCCAGCTCTTCGCTATGTGCTCGGGTGTTACGCTGTGGCCGAGGCCAAGATGCGCGACAAGCATGTCACCACACTGTAGTCCCGTGGTGACTGGTCCATTGTACGAGGGAGGATTGTGCCATTTAATGCCAATTGCTGCATTTTTTCAACTTCTTTAAATTGGTATAGACTATATTTACATACATGGTTAGGAAATGGCTTGGCCGTTAAAGAGTTTATGACTTGCCTCTGCGGAAGGGTAGGGAACTGTACATTGGAGCTCCATAATACAAAATTTGCCACAGTTTTTTTTCTCGGATTTGTTACAGCTTTGATCATATTCTTAGCTTGTGCTATAATTCTGACGGTTACTAAATCCGTTCCAAATTATATGACGTTTGAGCTCCGGGCACAAGATTTGATCATATTTTTGGCTTGCGCTATAATTCTAACGGTTACTAAATCCGTTCCAAATTATATGACGTTTGAGCCCTGGGCACAAGAATTAAGAGGTAAAACAGTGTGCTACACAAAAAAAGAAGGAGAGAGATATAGATAGTGATGCATTGGGAAGTGAAAAAGGTGCATTGGAAAACGACCGTGTCTTAGGCCGGTCTCGGTGGAGAGAGTCATCACACGAGTTACTAAAAAGAATTTTTTAAGAACCGTGCTGGTGGAGGGTCATGGTGATGACACTTATCTCTCATCCCATGACACTCCCCCTGTTCTCTCTCATGCCATGTCAGCAAATTTAATGCTCGTGACACTACCATGACACTCCCATTGAGACTGGCCTTATAATTTGAGAAAACTGGATGTGTCTAGAGTGTCATGTAGGAGTAATTTGGAATGGATGGAGTATTTTAAAATGATATGTTCTATTCATATTGGATCCCCCACGATGTCATAAGTGTTAGACTATGCATTTATTATATTATTATCCAAAATAATAAATTAATTTTGAAATGAGAATCATAAGTGTTAGACTATGCTTCGGCCATTCTCAGTGGCTTCTTTCATTTCACGTTTTTCAAATATGACATGTCAATTTTCTAGTTTTCTATGGTGAAATGAAAATGCATCTCTCGAGTGCATCATTTCATTGCACAATTTCATAGGCAGAATAAGGCATTAAATGGTTGCGTAGGTGTACCAACAAGGATTCATTTTTTTGTGCATATGAAAGGAATAGAGTCTCAATGCATCTTTCATTCTCCTTTCATCAACATGGAAAGAGTGTCACTACCCTTTCATCCTAAGTTCATTCTCAATGGCATCTTTCATTTCATGTTTTCCAAGCGTGACACGTCGGCTTCTTACTCTTGTTCTCGTGAAATGAAAGTGCATCTCTCGATGCACTATTTCATTTCACAGTTTCATAGGCTGAACGGGACATTAAATGGTTGCATAGATGTACCAATGAGGATCCATTTTATTTTGCATATGAAAGGAAAAGAGTCTCAATGCATCTTTCATTTTCCTTTCATCAACTTGAAAAGAGTGTCACTACCCTTTCATCCTAAGGCCATTCTCGGTGGCCCTTTCATTTCACATTTTCCAAGTAAGACACATCAACTTTCTAATCTTATTCTGTGAAATGAAAGTGCATCTCTCAGTGCCCTCTTTCATTTCACAGTTTCATAGGCTAAATGAAACATTAAATTGTTGCATAGGTGTACCATAGAAATTCGTGTTCTTTTACACATGAAAGGAAAAGAGTCTCAATGGATCTTTCATTCTCCTTTCATCGACTTGAAAAGAGTGTCACCATCCTTTCATCCTAATGAAATGCTTCTCCCCTCTTTCATATTAAATAACATGTCATGTCATATTATTTGCTGATATGTCACCTAATAAATGCCAAATGAAAGACCCATTGAGAATGGCCTCGATGAAAGGCTTTCCTCCTCTTTCATATTAAATATGATGTCATGTCATCCTTTTTGCTGATGTGTCACCTAATAAATGCCAAATGAAAGGTCCACTAAAAATGGCCTAATGAAAATCTTCTCTCCTCTTTCATATTAAATATGATGCCATGTCATCTTTTTTGCGTATATGTCACCTAATAAATGTCAAATGAAAGACCCACTGAGAATGACCTTACAGAACCATGTAGAGCGTTCAGTGTTTACATGCACTAAATTGTCCCAAATTTCCAGTTCCATCTCTAACATCTAGTTTTTTTTTCTACTTTATTTCAGCTTATTACTTTCTCATTTTTTATGAGCTCTGGTGTGTTTGTCTCTAGCTTCTACTTCATTTGGGACTAAAAAACATTGCTACATATCTAGTGCCTTTTACTCAGTGGATCACGTTTGACCTACAGGTCATTTTCCTATTAGATTTTCACATATGACCCATATAGCCTATGAAATCCAATCACACATTTCTCTGCAAAATTGTGCTTTGGTCCAGGGCCGCCCCAGGCTTGTGCGGTTCCCTGAAATACGAGGGGCCCCATTTTCTGCTGAGCATCCCTAGTAGCAGCTGCCTGTTCTAGTCTTCGACAGTTAAATTCTTGAGCTCAACAAGGTAATCTAATAATTTGGATGAGTCTAGAGTGTCATATAATTTGAAACAGATGGAGTATTTTAAAATGACATGTTCTACTCATATTAGATCCCCCACCATGTCTAGTTGGTTAGTGTTTGCCTTCTAGATGCCATTTGCGCTTAGTTGTGTTGTTAATGGTGGTTCCGGAACCTATTGCAAATTTGACAAAAAGAAGCTTAAGAAATCTAAGCAAGTTGATTTTTGTGTCTCTATCTACTCAATATTCTTCTATTGTTTAGTGGCACAACGAAGATGATTCTTTACTAGATGTAAAATGGATTCTGTCGAACTTCATTTTTCTTTGGAATCCATGCTTCTTGGATCGGTAGTTGGTATGCACAAACAAATGATTTTGAGAACATACAATGCATAAATATTTTATAAGCCTGGGTCTGACCATTTTTACACTACAAGCCAAGATGCGAACAGCGAGGCAAGACTTCCATGCTACAAGCAAACTTGAGCGCACGGTAAAGCCTAATATTTCGTATCATCTTGTATCCTTTTATGTTAGAATCTTCTTTCAAAGTCAGAAAACCCTAACACTACTGAAGAGACTGTTCATATAACCATATGTTTGGTTGGTAGGCGATGCATTTGATATGATTGATGTTCATGCGAGATGGCATGGAGGCTTCTATGTCCATGGTCCAAAGCTTGCATGCATTTGTAACAAACACTGGATTTTGAATATAAGATTGAAAGAGCAACATCTCGAAACAGTCCAAATACGGCGAGAAAACGATTTTAGCATACGCATGCATCTGTGCCATATGCTATGAAAGCAAGTTAGCTTTTGGCTTCCAGATTATTCTAAACGCTTCATCAGTAAATAATATGACAGATGTCCAGCATGATTAACAATAGATATGAAAGGCAACATTTAATTTTTGCTATCCGTCAAACAAAGAAAATGATGAAGTGCCTACTCCGCAACATGGTCGATCAAGGAGAGAAGCACAGTAAAAATACAACTGTCCTTCCTTTTCCTTTTCTCTGTTAGTAAATTAGGTTGATATCTCTTCTGGGTCAAAAGATTTCAAAATATAATTAATGTCTCTCTGTATGGATGTTTAAATACTCTAGGGAAAGAGGTAGAGCCACGTAGTCTAGAGCTATGAAATCAAATAATGGTAACATGCTAAACTGAGGTAAAACCTAAAACTTTTATTATTTTTGTTAATGGATAAATTATTATAGAAACTTACTAATATGCACGATGTAGAATTCTGGAGAAAAATATTAAAATCTTCTTGAAGTTTAGATAAAGGATCATATATTGAGTGGTAATACACGCATTAGAAAAATGTAAAAGAAAAACAGAGACATTTATAAAACTCTTATACTTTTCCACATTAGTCAAGATAGAAGGAAAGAATTTTCCTTTTTGTGATGAATTGAGCTTTTAATTGAAATGGTTTAATATATAATTTAATTAACATTGTATAGTACAAATTTTGAAGGAGTATATTCTTAATGTTTACAACAAATCAAGGCAAGCAACACGAGTTTTTACCAGACTGATTCGCTTGAGCATTCACATCGCCACTCGAAATAACTCTTGCCAAATGATGTGGGAATGACTAGTCAAAAATGTCGACATTTGTGTCCACCTCTTCATCATATTATATTACTAATACTAACGTGTACGGAACATTGTCCAGTGCATATAATTTTAGTGCATGACTTCGTCATTAGCCCCGTCTTTATGCTACCTAACCTCTCAATTTGATTGTTCTTATTTTCAATTGTACATGCTGATCGATCAACATATTTTGTATTAGTTGTTACCTGTGAAGGCATGAACAAGGCTTCAACTTGGTCTTATCAAATGATGATTAAGGACAATTTTATTTTAGTTGCTTTCGATACGGGCTGACTCTGTGTACAATTGGTGGCGATCTTGATGGAAAAAATGGTAGTAGTTGATAGAAAATTAGGCATTTTCATGTTGAATTTAATCCATATTATTAGCTGCATATATGTGACAACAAAGTTAAAAATTATCAGTTCACCAGTTAATATCGCAAGAAACTGGTAAACAGAAACAAGATGAGGGTGTACCCCATGGTGGGACCAGTGCCGGAGGCACCGGCGGCTCCATTCGCACACGTCATGTACGTTGCTTGAAGTAGTCCTTCAAAGTCGTTGCAGGATGAGGTACGGAGTGCAGTCCCTCGAATAGGCAGCCGGGAGGTCATCAATAGGAGTTGTGCCGTGCCAGGAAGAGGATCGGGATCGCCGGGACGGGAAAACTCAGAAGGCCACTCAAGAGGAAGATGGAAAGGGTGTTCTCTCTACCGCGCATTAGGCGAGTCTTTGGAGGGCATTATATAGTGAGTCATGAATTAATGAAAATATCAATTTCGAAAACGAAAGGAATAACCACAATTAATTCACTTGTGTAACGGAAATATTAATTTCAGTTGTTTCCAAAACATTCAAAGCAATAGCCAACCTGCCCAACCTGCGGGTGAGATCGACTCGTTCGACCTCTACGGGTGAGGTCGGGTGGCTTCCGCCTCACTCGACCCGAGCAGATGGTTCCGCCTTGCTCGACCCCGAGCGAGTAGGGTCGATTGTGTTCCGTCTTGCTCGGCTCTGAGCAGATGGTTCCACCTCGTTCGACCTCGAATCCATTGGACGCCATAGCATTAAATATGAGTCTAGACTATTTAGAATTAATGGAAATAATTATGGGCTTAAAGGCTCATAATATTCAACAGTAGTGAATAAGTATGAACAAGGTGGATCTAGCGTAACAGCTCTCGAATGGGAGTAGCGAACTTGCATGGAAACGAAACGATGACATCCTGTCAATGACTGCTGCGTCAGGGCACTTTAGACCAAATTAAACCGAAGCCACTAATGCTATCAGTAAGGCAGCTGCATCAATGGAGGTGGAGCAACAAACAGAGGAACAACCTTTTTCATCGACAATTGCCGGATTACTGGAGTAGTGGCGGAAGACGCCACAAAAGAAACTGGTCCTCTTTTCTGCAAATCTCGACAAGATGGCCCTTCTCCCCCACAATGATCCTTTCGGTGTGTTCAGAAAGCACACGTCTTGATGTATGCCGAAGCACAAGCAGTTAGTGAAGAAAGTTGGGTGGACGACGAGGTAGCATAAGGCTCGATATGGTAAGAAAAATTTAGGTGCTTTACTCGAGCTTCTATAAAGATATAAGGTATTTTTAACTTTTCAAGGTCCCTCGCTAGACTGACTTCTCGAGTTTGTTTTCGAGACTAAAAGCCCCTAAACATTGAAAGTTAAAGACTTAAAGTTTCTCCATCTATTTCCACATTATACTGACAAACAAAAGCTATTTTTTAAGAAGCCGGAAAGAAACCGAAGTCGAAGCATTGAAAAACCTACCAAACAGGTTTTTTCTTAGACAGTACAATGTAAAAACTAAAGAAGGCCTTTGTAACTGTGCAAGAACTCTCGAAGATTCATGTTCTACTCGACATTGTACTGTCTCATGAATCTATAAGGCACTATATAGTTCATGTATCTATTTCCACATTATGAAAGAATTCTCAAAGATTCATGAACGTAAAGAAGGCCTTTCTAACTGTGTTTATTTCTGAGACAGTACAGGGGCGGACCCAGCGCCCGGCTACCCTGGGCGTCTGCCCGGGCTCCAGTGCCGGAGTCAGCGCCGCTGGACAATTTTTTTAAGGCTAAGTACACTGATTAAGGCCTGCTAGATTCTAATTAGTGTCAAAATTATTAAACAATCAGTTTTCTTTTGGCTACACTAATGTTATTGATTCGTATATTTGTGTGAACTTTTTATGCCTTGCAATATTTGCCCAGGCTTTACAAAATTTCTGGATCCGCCACTGAGACAGTACAATGTAAAAACGAATCAAGCAAAATTATTTCCCTGGCACCATAAGTTGTCAAATCAAGTGCTTATACGCTATCCTTTTTAACTAGAAGGATAGCGCGGCACATTTCCGCGCCTAATGATCCTCATCAGAAACTATCTTGTATACTTGATTTATAGCTAACTGAAGTTTTCCAAATAGGTGCAGATGGGGTACTGAAACACTTTTGTTTAATGAATTCTTAAAATATAGGTATTTGCAACCTAAGGAAGATGCCCTTTCAAAAAAATTGATTTGACTTCTACATTTAATTTGTAAATATAAATAAGCCTTTAAAGCATTCAGTCAAACACATTGTGAGCATAACTATGCATATGCTAGCATCATAGAGGTCAGATATATCAAAGATGGTTTAGTGGATTCCACACCAATTCTGGTACACCAGCTACAGGTCCGTGTAGATTCACATGGCCATGGGCAAGGGAAATTACGAAAATTGTCAACGTGTTTCACGGTAGTACCTTGCAAGCATCAAACATGTATTGCTGGCTGCAGTGTGGGCTGGTCGAAGACGGAGGAAGGCACAAAACGGCAGAAGTGGGAGATATGAGGTGTGCTCGACTCCCAACATCTGCGACTTGTCGTAGTGTCTGGTCCCGTCTTCACCCGTACAAATGTAGCCCTCTCAACTATTGGATTATACCTTCAAGGGCTGATGTGTGACGATAACATGATTAGCGCATGACGCACCCATCTTGAGGGTGAAGACAAGAGGGACGCGCGAGCTTAAGTCTTGGGAGGTGGATCACTGATTTACGAGCAGGCCTTGATGGAGAGACGAGGGACGATCATGGAGAGAGTTGCCTTGCTCGGGATCTGGGAGAGGAAAACTCGAGAGAAGCCAAGAAGTACGTCACCTGGGCTCCCCAACTTCAGATCTGTCGATGAATATCATCCTAGAAGTGAATCTGACGGTAGAGCTATTTGTTGCTAATGTGGCATGATGTAGGAGAGAGAAATCACGTAGATTTTGAATATAAAAGATTAGCAAAAGGTCTTGGTGAGAGCAAAGGTATTGGTAATCAAAAGGAAAAATACAGAAATAATAATTTTGCTAATCAGAGGGTCTTGTTGACAGCAAAGGTTTGGTTAATCAAAAGGAAACATACAGAAACAATAATTTTGCTAATCAAAAGGTCTTGTTAACAGCAAAGGTTTGGTTAATCAAAAGGAAAAAATATGATTCTATCCTTTTCGGTCCAATAATTATTTTTCCTACCACCATAATTTTGACTAGGAAATCCTAAACATTTTTTTCAGACAGTACAACGTATAATCGTACATCGTAAATTGGTTAGCAAAACACCTTTGCTCTCAACAAGACCTCCCTCTTGTTCTACGATTCTATCCCTCAAGTAATAATCCAGAAACAAGTAACTGTCACGATTTCAGCACAAACTAAGAAAGTGATCAAAGCTTTAGTAAATTCGAGGAAAAAGCTGTGGCGAAAACTGTACTCCTATACCAATTCAAAGAAGAAGAACGATGCAGCAAGTTGCCCACTATATCGCACACTCTTCCCGGGCGCCGGTGGCAGCGTCGCCGCGGCACTCCAGTGCGGCGACGTGCTTCTCGTGCATCGTCATCAAGTCCGGGTTCCCGTACTTGGCCGCGGCCACAGCGTAGCACACCAGAACATAGAGAAATGCCAGGAACACGAGCCCAAACAGCTGGAAGATGGCCAGCTGCTCGGAGCGCTCCTGCGAGGCGTGGTTGTGGCACTCAATGCCGCCGTCGGCGTCGCGGCTGCACCCTGCCGGAAGCATCGGTCCGTACAGCGTGAACGCGGTCTGGTAGAACCAGAGGCCCTGGAGCGTGATGAGCACGCCGCTGGCGAGGTCCACCGGGAAGCTCTCCGGCAGGAGCGAGCCGAGGATGGTGGCGGCGATGCAGAGGCCGACGAGGACCACGAGGAGGTAATGGTAGTAGCCTTCCAGGCCCATGTGGGTGGTCGAGTGGAAGTAGAAGAGCACGAACTCCGCTGTGAACGCCGTCGCGGCGATGAGGCACAACACGCCCTCTGACAATGGAAGGTACCTGCAGAGATGTTATGTTAGTATATTTGCGAGCTCAGTATGAAGCAATGATCAACTAAGCAACTAGTAAGGGAAAATCTTGAGCTGAGATGTTGGTAGTAAGCTGTAAAACATTGCTTAAGATGTTACTAGTAACTGACAAAGGGAGAGAAATGTAAAACATTGTAACAAAAAAAAATCAGTATGTCCCGCTGTCTGCTTGAAAGAATTCCACATGTATTTTACAGATACAGTTCCCTAGTTCAGAACATTTTGTGAGGCCAAATGTCTTGCACTGAATATCGACCTCTGAAAATGTTGCTTGCGCCTAACACTACTACACTAGTGATGATTGCCTTAGTGTTCATACATAATGATATCATGATCATTATATGGAAGTACAACACAATGTCTACAATCATCACTCCACAATTGGTCAATATTGGTTGCAGGGACAAAAGGGCAATATGATTGCTGGGGAAAAGGTAAAGCTGGGACTTATTCTACATATCAAAATGGGCCCATATCTACAATCAAATGCAAAACAGAGTCATCCTGCACTTGACACTAGTGACTGCTTGCCCCCACCTCCCAAATTCAAACGTACAACAAATAATCTCCATGAGGTTTCCCTTTTTGTCCAGCTCAAGCAAGTAAGAGAGTTAAGTTCAATGGCAGGCATGTGCTTCTTTCATGTCATTTTTTGGAGCATGAACTGGGAAGCGAAGATCACCAAAAGATTTTTTGGCTGGTTCGAATCCACACCAATTTTACAAATGTTTGACTCTGTAAAATCCCTTTGCTCGGAACATATGGTGCGGCCAAAGCTATATCTGATGTTGTGAACTGCTGAAAAAAGTATGCACTGCACGGCTACTACCTTAATGTCCATGCATAATGATGTCATGATCACTATGTTGTATAATCACTCCATAATTAGTGAACACTGGTTGAAGGGACAAGATCACAAAGGTAGTACAAAAGGGTGATAAGATATTAGGGGCAAAAGTTTGAGCAGGGAACCACTCAGCTGACAGTATGATTGCAGGGGAAATGGGAAACAGGGGACTCATCGCACTGGAATAAAACTGGGTCCCCAGCAACAACAGCAAGCAAAACAGAGTAACCCCGCACTTGAGAGTAGTAACTGCGTGACATCCTGGTCCCACCTCGCAACTTGAAAAGTACAGAAAATAATCTCCGTAAGGTTCCCCTTTTGTCCAGCTCAAGCATGGAAGATATCGCTGGTAACGCTTGCCCAAAAATAATCCTGGCAGGCCAGTGTTTTTTCAAATTCAGAACATATCGCTGGCAAAGCCCTTAGACCGACTCCAAAAGGGAGAGCCAAATCCATTTATGCCTCTTTCATGACACTGTGCCTCTCTCCCGGAGCCTCCAACAGACAAGGCAAAAGGAAAGTCATTTTTGGCTTCGAGGAGAGAGAAGATGTAAAATTACATCTCCTCTCTCCTCCAATGCATATCTGCCGGAGAAGGCAACACGTGGACCGGCGGGATGGACGGCGGCGAGCGCAGGCGCGGGAGAGCTCGGGAGCGGCACCTGCGAGCAAGCTCGGGGCTCGGGAGCGGCCGCGGCGGAGGACCGGTCGGAGTCTACGCCCGTGATGCCATGGCGACTGGAGCTGCCCAGCCCCGGGTGGCCGGCTCCACGCCTCGCACGCCGTGATGCCGCGACAGGGCCGCGCAGCGAGCAAAGGCAGTAGCCGAGCAGGGCCAGCAGCGGTGGCGGCATGCAGAGCAGGGCTCCTCCTCTATGGCGAGCAGCGGGCGGGGCAAGCCGCGGCGGCAGGCAAGCGGAGTGGCGCGCGGGGAGCGACGGCGGCAGGTGGGGCACGCGGGCGAGCGACACGAGCAGCAGCGGGCCGGAGCAGCTCGTGCGGCCCTGGTCAGCTGCTCTCCGACTTCCGTCGCGGCAAGCAAAGAATTTCTCCCGAATGCCTCTCATTGTTGGAGATCCCCTTTTTACCTTTCCTTTAGTGTACTGTGCGGTAGATGCAAACCGTGTTTTGCATCTCCAATTTGCAAAACATTGTTGGAGTCAGCCTTACTGAACCTGAACTACTTAAAAATGTTTTGCCTGCACTGAGCACGTTAGCATCTTATTGTCTATTGAGGCCATCAGCATTGTGCGGTACTACATTGTACAGTAATTGGTATCATCACTCCACAATTAGTACAGTAGTGAACAATGTTTGTAGGGACAGGATCGCAAGGTAAAACAAAAGAGCAATATGATAGCAGTAGGAAAAGGTTGTGCCACTTGAGAGGCAGTATGATTGCAGAGGAAAAAGGTAAGGCAGGGACTCGTTCGAGTGAGACCAACCCGGGGCCCCAGCAACAATCCAACGGAAAATAGAGTCAGCCTGCACTTGTTACTGCAGTCGAGACTTTAGTGACTGTTTGACACCCTGGTCCCACTCCCACCTCCCAACTTGAAAAGTACAGAAAAGAAAGGCCAAAGAGGACAGATCTCCATGGGGCTCTCCTTTTTGTCCAGCTCAAGCATGAGGTGATTGGCAGGATAGTGCTTCGTTTATGTCAGGGTTTGGGCCATGGCCTGGAAAGCTATGATCAGTGATCTACTCCTCCCTCTATCTAAAAATATAAGTATTTATCGACTTTCGGATATCATGTTTGATCATTCAGTCTTATTCAAAAATTTGTTAAAATTTTATTTATTTTATTACAGTATATTTTATTGTTATGTATATTTTAAGTACGTTTTCTTTAGTTTTGTATTTGCATAAATATTTTAAATAAGACGAATTAGTCAAACGAGAAATCGAGAAAGTCAACGAATCCTTATATTTTTGGACGAGGGAGTACTAGCTAGGAATGTGTTCACTGCCACGAAGTTAATGGCTTCTTGTTATCACTAAACCGTGCTGAAACGAGGTCCAACATACCGTGGGGTCCGGGACAGAGAATTTCCAAGCGGACTTGCTTGGTTGCTAGCATAAATCCTGGATACTGACATTGCACACACTCAAAAAGGCCAAGGAAATTTCCACATTCCAAAAAGGCACCGGGAAATTTCTTTCCAGAAAGAAGAAAGAAAGGAAAGGTTACTGCTTTGGGAACCGGAAGGGAGGCATACTCGTGCAGTACTAACTCCAAGCCGTATTTGCCCAGTTGGACCAGATGGCGCAGGCTGGACCAGCCAATCGTTTCTTGTTCGGAGATGCGACGCCCCAATAGTCAAAGAAGCATCTGGTAGAAGCAAGCAAGGAATCCCGCACCGGACAACCAATCCGCCCCACCTTTTCCATCCCATCAATCGATTTCAATTCGCGCGTAAGGGTACGACGGCCGTGGCAGTTAGCCGATCACCACGGTCCTCCCAACCAACCCATTTACAGAAAAGAAGAGAGGGAAAAAACGGATTTTTGCTGCGAAGAAAAATCGAATCTTTTTCATGGACGATCAATTGAGCATGCATGTCAGGATCGCGTTGATCGGATCCATTGGGGCGGTGAAGGAAGGGAACAGACTGACCTTGTCTTCTGCGAGAGGAGGGCGAGCGCACCGAAGAGGAAGAACATGAGCAGCATGCCGCCGTGCTCGAGGTCGTTGAGGTGGGCCGGGTTGACCTCGCCGCCGGCGAAGATGCGGAGGTGCGTGGAGTAGAGCACCTCCACGCACATGTCTGCGAACGCGCCGCCGGCAACCACGTACAGCTCCAGGTGGCGCAGCGCGGCGGGGCCCGCGGTGACCGGGTTCCACGCGCGCACGCGGAACGCCGAGGGCGCGGCGGCGAAGCGCGCCGCCGAGGACCACACGCGCCACGCGCCCACCAGCAGGAACAGCGTGCCGGGGAGCACGTGGCCCTTGAACGACCCCATCGGCGGAGCAACGCCGGTGAGGGCGGGGGTGGGGAGGGGATCGGGCGCGCCGCCGGCGTTGGCTCTGGCGGCAGGAGGCGCGTGCTCTGATCCGCGCGGGGTGGTGGGTCGATCGGGCGGCGCTGACTTTTCGGGCTCGGTTGCGCGGCGCGGCGCCTCCTTGGGTCCGTCCGTCTGAGAAAGATTAAAAAAAGGTAAATTTGTCACGGGGTCTGGACTTGAGGAAGAGGCGGCCTCGGTGATGGCGTCAAGAATGACGCCGAGTGCCTCTGAAAACGAGGAGATCTGACCTGAGATGATTCGATCGCGGGTAAGATCACGAAGAAGAGAAGAGGATGCTGCCGGCGAGGTAGAGTGATCTAGCAGGAGTGGTTGTTCGATTCGGACAGGATCATTGGTTTATCATGGGATGCGCGAGAGAAAAGAGAAGGGGGAATGGAATCTGGAAGCGTAAAGCTGGCGGGGGATCTTGCTCGGTTCCCACGTTCTTCACCTGCTCTGCTCTGCCTTTCCAGGGTCATGATGATGCCGCCCCGCTACCCTCTCTCTCTCTTGAACTACTATTTTTTCCCCTTCTCGGTACCGGATCGCAGAGAAAACGTCGCGTCAGTCAGTAGCTCCTGCTGGCATGTGGAGATGGAGCTGAGGATGGGATGGGCCTCTCGAGATCTGCTGCTGCTCTGCTCTGCTCCGAGATGATGGAGATCTCCTGCCCTGCTACCGGATCGGGCGTTCCCGTACTGCGCCGAAGCAGTGGACTTGAATGCGCGGCAGGCCAGGTGTGGGCACGGGCGCGCCTTCGAGTCCGCGCCGCACCGCTGCTCGGGAAACGGGCCCCTGCCCCGGCCCGAAACGTGTCCTGCTCTGGCCTCAGATCAGCCATCACTGCTGATGCTGGCCCATCTTCCCATCTGCCAGCCTCGTCTGGTTCATCAATAACGCCACACCTAGCACTTTTGCAGTACACTGGACTCCACCGATCGGTCACCAGGGATGAGTGGCACGCCAAGAGCTAGCTCAAGTGACCGTCGAAAATGGCTTGCACGCATCACATATCATGGATAAGGAATCCCACGCAATGTACTTAGTTCATACTAGCTGAAAATATATTCAATAGTATTTGAAATAAATATTAAAGTGGTAACATCTATCTCAATTTTTAGATCAAAAGAAATGAATGGCTCATATTCATTTGACTACCGTAAGGGTTCCCATTACTGAAATATCAATAGAAGAATTGACTGACACAATAAAGGAAGAGATAATTCCTTTCTATGCCCTAAAATGGCGATGCTTCCTTTGGAAAGTTGCCTAGAGTGGGGAGAGGGAATAGGTAATTTGAATTAATTCTCGAAAAACACAACACTAAACAAACAATCAGTCCAGACAGGACGAAACTTCCGTCCTGTCACCGAACTTCCGTGATAGAATGTGAGCAAATAAGAGGAGTGAGATCAAAGTCTCACTAATCCAATTGAAGGCAATCCTCCTTGATGCTAGGAGTGTTCCACCTGCAGGAAAACTCAATCCAAACACCACACACGTAGATCGCCCACAATCTTTCACAACCACAACAAGAACAAGAACAACGTAACACAAGAGAGACACGAGATTTGTTGATCGAAGTTCGGATCCCTCACAAAGAGGTTCCTATGTCTCCGTTGAGGAACTCACAAAGAGCCGGGTCTCTCTCAACCCTAATCCTCTCAAGTCACCACAAAGGTCAACTTGATTTTCTTCTTCTTCTTGCTTGATTCTTTTCCTTCCGGAGGCGAATCATAACCTTCACAAACTTTCCAAGGCTCACCACAATCTTGGGAGCTCTAGGGTGAGACCTAGCCAATCTAGGAGAATAAATCTCCAAGAGTAACAAGTGAATTAGGGTTTGCTTGCTAAGGGAATATGTGCTCAAGGTTGAGGTGATGCTTCTTAAGCTTGGATTTGATTTGAGGCTCTTACAAATGGACTAGATTTACAAGGGGAGTGAGGGAGAGGTGAGAGCAAGTGATCGAGGAAGATGAGAGCGTTCAAAAAGCACCAGTAACCTCTCAATCGTGATGGAGAGGTCCTTTTAAAGTGGTGGGGTTCAAAAAGAGCCATTGGGAGGTAAGTATGTAGAAATGACGGAACTTCCATGAGGACTTATGCTCGAAGAAAGGGAGAGGGCGGAACATGCAAGTTTCGCCTACTTCCTCCTCCTGTTTTGTGATGGAAGTTTTGTGGGCTTCACGGAACTTCCGTGGAGACTTGGTGTGGAGAGGAAAGTTCCCATGACGAAACTTGGAAGTTCCGTCCGAACTCTCGTTACGGGGCACGGAACTTCCGTGAGATCCGAGTTTGGTAGATTGGAGAGCTTTGAACGTTTTGGACTTTTGATGGTTTTTGTTTTGATCCAAACTTGAGTATGTAACTTGAGCACACATTTCCTGCATGGAAGACTAATTCATCCCTCTTTATAGTTTTGACAATCCTAGACTAAAAGACCTATAAATCTATTTTGTAGCTCCACTTTGAGTCCATCTCTTTGCATATGTATGAGGGGCTATCAATCTCACTTTGTGGGCTAGTAGACTTTGATATCTTGCACATTAGCTCAATAAACCATTAGATATTTTAATTTTTTTTATCATTTATCACCAAAACCCACTAGGAGGCCTAGTTGCATCTTCAACTTTCTTGACCCCTTTTTATAAGAACTTCCCCATTTAACCCGAAATTCATTTTTAGTTCCCTATGTGGCCTTCTGTTACCTTTTGCCATAGCCTTTTGTTCATTTCTAATTCTTGCTGTGATAATAAACTAGTTTCTGTTTTTTATCCAAACTATCAAGAGTGTCCAGAAGCTTTTTTTCTCTTTTTATAAGCACCGCTGGTATTTTTGGCCCAACCTCTAAGGTGTTGTCGCAACCTTTGGATTTTGGATTGCTATCGCTCCATTGATGTTTGTCCCCCTCATTCCTTCATCCACACATCCTTTACCATATCAACAAAACCATCCTGCAACAGCCAACCCAACTCAAACTTGAATAACAGTTGGTTATTGGTCATCGATGAGTCTTTAGTGTTGACAAGTAAGGGGGTGTGATAGGATATTTCTCTGTTTAGTGCTACGACTGGATAGTGGATACTATTGTTCCCATTCTGCACTGCACAAAATTCTATCAAGCCTCTGATAGGTCGGATTTTGTAAATTATTAGTCTATGTGTATTGCCGTCCAGACATCTCTAATTCACGTAAGTTAAGACCATTGATTATGGAATTAAATAAAAAAAGACATCGATGATCAAACTTATCATTATTGTTTTCTTTTGGAGATCGTGTGATATTAAAATCACCGTCTATTAAAATAGGTAAGGTTTCATGGCTACACAAATGAACTAGTTCAGCAAGAAAATTCTCTTTATGTTCTTGTTGTGCTGGACCGTAAACCACTACAAGAACCCATTTAAATCCATCAGCCTTATTACACAATTTAAATTTGATAGAGAAGTCCCCTTCATCTATTGAACCAATATCAAAGATATCAAGGTCAATACCCAAAAGGATACCTCCCGATCGTTCTTTAGGCTCTTTGCAGTGCCAATATAATTTTTACCCCCACATAAATTCTTTAAGAAAGGGTCTGTAAAGGATTTCCTAACAGTTTCAGAAATTGCAATAAAACCTAAATTCTGCTCCTTTGATAATTCAGAAATAAAACGATGTTTCTTTGGGTCCTTTAACCCATCACTATTCCAAAAAATGCCTTTCATTTTGATACTTCTTATTTTTTGTGGAGCCTAGATTTTTCTTGTTCTTATTATCCAGAACAGTAGAAGCTAAGATATGCTCACTGTCCGAGACAAGAACCTCCGTAATCTCCCCGCATAATTGATTCAAAATCAACAAATCAACTGTTTCTGTGTCCTCTATTTCTTTGTCCTCTAAATCAATCGCCTTCAACCTTAAATCCGAGTAACTCTAGTTCCGAGTCTAGCTTTTTCAACTGTTTTTAATATACTGATAATTGATGGAAACCTTCAAAACCCTATAGTCTAACATAGGTTCGACAAGAAAACCATCAAATGTGGGCCGTGTTGTTTATCGTTTCACGTGCACTAGGCGAGGAAAGGATGCGCACATCCGATGGCTGGGTACATGAAACGGTGCAGACTGAAGACTTGTCATCGTCATACAATGATTTCTGGGTACTGTTTGAAATTAAGTCTATTGGCGATAAACCAATCAACGCCACCAGCCGATGCCGTTCTGCCCTAATATGAGTGTTGTAATTAGCAGTCCATTCCCTTCTGTATTGTAATTAGCCGGGCGGGAAGCGGAGGCGGCAGGGAGTCAAACGGCGACGATTTAGCAGCGGCGGAGGCGCCGCCGGAGAGACGGAGGTGGCGGGGACGAACGGCGGAAGAAGAAGAACAGTAGGGAGGGAGGGGGTCGACCCCCAATCGGGTCCACTTGACAACCACTGAACTCTGCTCTAACACATGACTGTCCATGGTTATTCATTCATTTGACTCCCTAAGAGAAGACATGCTAAATTGCAAGCAGAAGTTTGCATTGCAGTTTTTTTTATATTAGTTCAGTTCACTTTGGATAAGCAAAAATGTAACAGTACATCGCCGTTCACCAGATACCGTAACATTGAGGGCACAACTCAGGTAACAGTAATACACCATCACAATGGCAGGCACCAAACACATGGCAACAGTGAGCACACAACTCACTCATTGTAGTACACACGTACCATCACGACGGCAGGCACCAAATTACCCATCACTTGCCCATTGTTTGTTTGGTCTCTTACTACAAGCCCATTAAGACGCCACCGCAATTACATTTATAAACACACGCCAGACGCCACGCTACAAGTGCACGTGGCAGTTGCCAGTTCTATTTACTCTTGGGAACATCGGAGTTCGCTTGAGATCGATCACTCATGCTATACACCCACCGCCGCACCCTGACCCACAGCCCGCGGCAGCATTGGTACTAGCGTTGAACAGGGTACCACACCCACCGCCACCACGGCACCCGCCACCGCAGCTGGAGCCGCAGCCACCAGACATGGCGTGGCTGGCCTTCTTGGTGCTTTCTACGACCATGGCACCACCGCCACAACCTGTGCCGCACCCCCGGACATGGCCTGACCAGCCATGGTGCTCTCCTTGAACATGGTACCACAGCCGCCGCCACCACCACATCCTCCACCGCACCCTGATCCACAGCCTCCAGACTTGACAATGCTGCCCTTGGACCCTTCCATGGCCATGCCGGTACCACAGCCACCGCCACAGCCTGAACCACACCCGCCGGACCTTAGTCACCGGGAACGCGGGACGATACGGCGATCCTCGTTCCCGGGAACGTCGACCCAAATCGCGGAACGGGAACACGCCGGTACGACTCAAGGAACGCCGACGGAACACGACCCTGCCGCCCGCCCGTGACGCCCGCGGAACTCGACCGCGTCGCCGCAGGTACTCGACCGCGCAGCCGCAGGACCTCGACCGTGCCGCACCAGGAACGGAAGGCCAAGCGATGTGCCGCATCGGGAAGAGGTGGCACCATTAATCATCATCGAGAAGACAAAAGGCCAATCTCCGGTGCTTTATTAGGTGAGTCCGTTGATCTGTCTATGCAGATTCTACCCACTCGTCCCTCTCTCTCCCTCGTCTCTCTTCTCTGCTCTGCAGCTCTGCTCCTTCTGCAATGGCGTTCGGGTCGGGGACGGGCGGGTCTAGGAAGCGCAGGCGGTCCGAGGATGATGAAGATGGTGAAGACATAGACACCGGTGCCGGTGAGGAAGAGGTCATTGAACTCGAGGATGAAGAGGAAGAACAGCCCTGTCAAGCTCAAGCAGGTGGTAAGATCAATCCTTTTACCGCTGAAATTACTATGCTTGGAGGAGAAAAAGGAAAGAATGACGGTGGATCAAAGCACTGGAGATGCAACCATTGCAAGAAGGCATTCAAAAGTAGCTTGACCAGGGTTCGTGTTCATCTTCTTGGTGCTCAACCGGGCAAGAAACCACAAATTCAGCGTTGTCCTGTTCTTTTAAATGATGTGGCCAAAACCAGGGAATTGAGGGATAAGGTAGATACTGTATAGTCTTTAAATCTTTTTCTGTACATAATAGATAGCACCTGTTGTTAGACTTTTTCTGTACATAAGGTTAGATTCAGAGTTTCAGAATTCAGAGTTCAGAGATGCATTCTTTTGTTGGTGTTAACAGGTTAAAGAAGCTGAACAATCTTCAAAATCATGGCAGCAGAAAGGGATGGTGTTGAACAATCCAATAGCACAATCCTTTGGTGCAGCAGAAAGGGATGCTGCTGATATGAAAATAATTAAATTCATTGCAGCTAACGGTATTTCTTTCAATGTCTTAAGAAGCCCTTATTATTCTGAGATGGTTAGTGCTATAAATAATGCTCCAAAGGGATATAGAGGAATGTAGAAAATGATTTATCACCAGTGAGAGATACTTGGTAAGTTTCAAGTTTTTAATTCTTGTACAAGTCCTACTATCAATCTCTTATCTTTTTTTTATATAAAAATAGGTTAACACAAGGAGTCTCTGTTGTGTCTGATGGATGGACTAATATTAAAGGCCAGCCACTGATAAATGTGCTTGCCTCAAATAGCGTCGGTTCATGCTTCTTATATGCAGAAGATTACTCTGGAATTGAAAAAACTGGTGATGCAATTGCTGAGTTTTTACTGAAAGCCATTGAAGAAATTGGACCCAAAAATGTCATTCAGGTGGTGACCGACAATGCATCAAACTGTAAAGCCGCAGGCAGGGAAATTCAGAAAGTAAGATCATTGGATTTGTTGTTTTGTTTCTTACTTTCATAAGCACATCTTTTGGAGCATATCTTTGTCAGCAAGTAAGAGTTTTCAAACATCTTTTTCAGGTTCATAAGCACATCTTTTGGAGTCCATGTGTAGTGCACACCTTGAATCTCATGTTCAAGGATTTTGCGGGCAAATTCACATGGATGGAAGATACCTACAAGGCGGGTAAAGCTATTGTCAATTTTTTTCGGAGCCATTGTCATTGTCTAGCCATGTTCAGAAATAATTCTCATTTGGACCTACTGAAGGTGGCAAAAACTCGATTTGCCAGCCATTACATTTTATTGGAAAGGCTCCGTACGGTGAGAGATGGGATTACCACCACTGTAGTAACGAGACAATGGAAAGAATGGGTGAAAAGCTGCAGTAGTGATCAGCAGGAACAAGCAAAGGCCATTGTTGATGCAATCAATGATGAGCACTTTTGGAATGAGGTTGACAACATCCTTGCCATCACAAAGCCTTTATACTTAGTATTGAGGTTCAGCGATGGAGAAGGTCCAAAAATGGGAGAAATATATGAGAGAATGGACAACATGGTTGGAGAGATCAAAGACATCATGACCCAGGATGACAACCCTCACAAGCTGGACTATCCAGAGGTGGAAGAAATAATTATGGACCGCTGGGAGAAGATGAATATTCCTCTTCACAGTCTAGCATTTGCTCTCAATCCAAAGTATTATGATCAGAGGTATATTGAAAAGCCAGCTCCTGGGGGTTTTGTAAGAAAGGCACCAAACAAAGATCCAGATGTCATGAAAGGAGTGTTAGAAGCTATTAAAAAAATAGGAGATGATGCAAGTGAGCAGAAGTTCCTCCGTGAGCAATTCACTCATTTCATTTCCAAGAAGGGGATATATGCACTGCCCTCCGTGAAACAAGATGCATACAGCATGGATGCAATTGATTGGTGGGAAACTTATGGCTCTGAAACTCCAGATTTAGCAGCAATAGCAATAAAGATTTTGTCTCAACCAATCAGTAGCTCATCAGCAGAGAGGATTTGGAGCACTTATGAATATATCCATAGTGCAAAGAGGAACAAACTGAATGCTAAGAATGCAGATAAGCTTGTCTATATTCACTCTAATTTGCGCCTTCTGTCAAGAGTCACTGAAAGTTACAAAAAAGGACCGCATTCTAAGTGGGACATGGATCCCAGCGATTCAACCATCTAAGAACTGAAGAACTCCATTTGTGTCATTGTGTCACACTCTGTTGCCAAGAAAGTTATGTTATGTCTGCCAATTTTTTTTATGTTATGTATGAACTGAGTCTAAAGGTATGTCGTTGTTATGTTATGTCAGCCAAGATATTTTGTTAATTATCATTTGAAATATCGTTTTAAATAGTATTGATCCATATACCATTGGTTCGCGTTCCTCGTTCCTTCTTGTCGTTCCGGGAACGTCGTTCCTAATTAGCTTGGATCACGATTCAAATGGATTTGGGACGTGCTGAAGCTGTGTACTCGTCGTTCCACTAAGTGTTGAGAATCAGCGTACCACGTTCCTCGTCCCCGTTCCTCGCACCGTTCGACCCGGGAACGCGGTGACTAAGCGCCGGACTTGGCCTGACCGGCTATGGTGCTCTCCTTCAACAATGTGCCACAGCCGCCACCACCACCGCATCCTCCACCGCACCCTGAACCACAGCCTCCAGACTTGACAATGCTGCCCTTGGACCCTTCCATGACCGTGCCACTGCCACAGCCTGAACCACACCCGCTGGACTTGGCCAGTCCGGCCATGGTGCTCTCCTTGAACAATGTGCCACAGCTGCCACCACCACCGCATCCTCCACCGCACCCTGAACCACAGCCTCCAGACTTGGCAATGCTGCCCTTGGACATTTCAATGACCATGCCACCGCCACAGCCACCTCCACAGCCTGAACCACAACCACTGGACTTGACATTGCCACCCTTGGATCCTTCCATGACCATGCCACCACAGCTACCGCCCCCACATCCGGAGCCACAACCAGAACCGCAGCCGCCACACTTGACAGTCTTACCCTTGGATCCCTCAATGATCACGGCATTACAGCCACCACCGCAGCCTGAACCACAGCCTGCAGACTCAACATTGCCACCCTTGGAGCCTTCAACTACCATGGCACCACCACATTTGCCACCGCAACTACTACCACAGCCACCGGACTTGACATGGCCAGCCTTGCTGCTCAAGTTAACCACGTTGCTACAGCCACCATGCTTGGCATGCCCAACATTGGTGCTTGCATCGACAACGGGACCGCAGTTGCCACCGCATCCACCGCCACACCCAGCAGACTCTCTCTGGCCATTCCCACCACTGCTTACAGCCACAGTGCTGCAAGTGCCACAGCTAGTGTGGATAGTCTTGTCGCTTGCCATGTTTGTGCCAGCTTCTACAACAGTTGCTGCATCTGTCACCATGGTAGTGGCAGTCCCATGCACTACATCCTTCTGAATCATCGTTCCTGAGATAAGACCCGCACCGTCTTTGCCATCAGCTTCCATGAGCAGGAACGATATAATGATCCAAGGACGCAGGAACCAATCATCAATGCCATTTACCTGACAAAGGAAGAACATGAGTAAGCTAGGATATAAAGGGAATATTGAGGCCGTCCTAAAGACATTAGAACTAGGTGTGTACCATGATCAACTGGGACTTCGTGTCGAGCAATGCAATTGCTTTTCCATATGGCGTGTGAGAAGAGAATCTCACGGCTGTGACTGCTGACGTATCTTCTGAGTGATGGTTACAGCATCTACGTTCATATTCCAGCATCCTTCCTCGGTAGAGTTTGACCTGGCTCAAACAAAAAAGTGCCCGAACTTGAGTTTGGTGTATGATTACACATTAGTGGCATTGTTGATGTATGTTTGTGGTAAAGCTCTGATTTGAGCTGAAATCACACTTACCAGTTTGTTGTCACCTGCGAGCTTGAGTATACAGTCATCATCACCATTGCTTGGTTGGATATCATTTGAGATTGATAGTTTGGAGTCCGTCAGGTTCCACTTGTTTTCCTTGAATACTGCTAACTGAAATTCCTTTTTCAATGATTTTGGAAATCCGACTAATTCCTGGATGAAAGCCATCCCATTTTTTGCCTTGTGAGTTCTGAGGTAGAGGGGAGACATTAGTCACTATCCATTTGCAGGATAGCCTCAGGTTACAATTTGAACACAGGGTAAGCACCTAAAAAGTAAATATTCCCTAATCCGTAAGACCAGAAACACATCCTCATAGTTGATATAATGTGGTATTGACAAAAAATATTGCAATAAGCTAGTGAAGTTCTTCCTGATCTGACATCGATGAAGGGTTGAATGAAACTTTGCATACATAATGTCATCTGAAAATGCAACTTTGCAACTTTGCATGCATGACATCATGTACAAGTTTCAGATCAAGTACTATAAAAAATCAAACAGGGATAATTGACACTACACTGTGATAGTACTAATCAGCAAAAATGGAGTTTCTGATTGCTCTATATATTGATACAGACTGATAAAGAACAAGTTTATTTCATGAGGGAAGAGAAGTACCTTAACTGAAGACGGATAAGCTCAGTGCCGAAATCATACACGAAACCAGTCCAGATACTCATCTTTTGATCCTTGATTGAAGGTGGAAATAGACAAGTCTTCAGAGAAAAGGGCTCCATCCTGACCATTCTAAGCACCTGCTGAGCGCAGGATGGGACAGTAGACGAGGCGGCAACTCGAAGACTAGGAGGAAAAGTGGCATGCCCACCATGAGCTTTCAGTTCAAACCACGTCTCAAAGGATAACGCTGAAGAAGGATCCGCCAACTCCTCCAAAGAGATAGAAACCTTCCCTAGTTGTTCTGATTTCTTGGAGCCATGATCAACCATTAATGTCAGAACTAGTTCACCATAAGGTTCGCACTGGAAACCAACTCCGATGCTCTTCCCTGTAACTGCTGCGATATCTAACCTGCCGCCATCACTGATGAACTTATCAGGTTGATTCTTGGTGAACCATACATATACACTTTCCTTTGGAATTGCAGGTGGCAAATTCTTGATGTCCACAATTTGTAAAAATATCTGTGTCATAGGAGCAACATGTTCAAGTCAAAAAATAAAATTGGTAGAAGCATCTGAGAGGAAAAAAAGTGCTTACATACTATGCCAATTATATTTTCAGAAACAGCTGTAACTAATAGTATTTAAAAATGAAACAGAACATGCCATATTTTGAATCATACTGTTATGGAACCTATATATTTACAGTTATTTTACTTATGTAACTGTTTCCTAAAGAAGAAAATAGTGGCATACCTCGATAAATACTGATTTGATAACATTAAGATGTCTCTCGTCTTTGCATATTGTATCATAACCATTACCACCCTCACCACTGAGTATCTGAGGAGTAGAGGTCACAGGTGATGGCAAGTTGCCACGGTACATAGCACCAGCCTTCCAGTATCTGACACCAAAAGTACTCTCAAACTGTTCGGTTGTCCCAGTAAACCCAACATCAAGCTTCTTCCCTTCAGATCGATCTGCATCAGTGTCATCATGCTCCAGAACTCTCCCAAGAAGCTTCAACATGTCGATGCAGTAGGTAACAGGATGCAGCTGGTGAGTGTGCCACATGAGATCCACATCATAGGTTGGTACACGGAAGAGCTTCTCTCCTTTTTCTTGATTCATCTTTATCAGATACAAAAACCCTTTGTATCGAGCTACAGCTTCTCCAAGAAAATACGGATTAACCATGGTTTCTGTTCCAACCTATCATGAAAGGTAAAGTACCAGACTTTCAGTAACTTATGTGCAATATTAAATTTGAAGAGCAGTCTCTACTATGTTGTAAGTAAAGTATTGGCCGTTTTGTAACTTAGTACGTCAATTAAACTAGAAGAACAATCTCTAGCGTTTTGTCCAGCAATCTAGAAAGGTTCATGACTTTCTTTAACCTAGTGCAGCAATCTAACTAGGAGAACAATTTCTAGCGTGTGGTTCAAAAAAGAACTGATCACAGAGATACATCATATACCAGTGTTGGAGAAAGATTGTGTGATACCTGATAATGGAAAGAGATTTGCCTCTTAACCGCCGCAACCAAATCGTATGAAATGCCCTCTGCAGATTCAGGGTTAACATCAATGGCCATGTCAGAAGAGCTGTTGTATTCCAACTCAAAGGGCTCCTCAGGATACAACTCTGTCCAAACTTCCTCTGACTGAAGCTTTGATACTACTTGAGTCAACGACTTAACTTTGTCGTTGTTAAGAATTCTGCCATATACTTTCTTGCAGTCCCTTATGTATTGTACCTGAACATGTACAGTAGATAATTATTTCTTTTAGTTATGTTAATGCATCTTCAAACATGGTGTTCCATCCAGAAGATACTTGCATCTAAACAGGCAACTTCTTGTATATCAGAATATGCAGGTGGGTGTCTAATGTAGTGTTCAGTTCAGTCAATCTAATATGTAAAAGATACGTACCGGATTAAGCCGATGGCAGTGCCAAATCCACTCACAATCAAGAGGGACAACCAATGGCCCTTCCACAACAGCAGCCTCACTGTGCTTGGCAAGAAGGGGAAGCCAGCAAGCCTTGTACCTAGCAAATACCAACAGAATCAAAAAGAAAAATGTAGATGATAAGCATATCATCAAAGCATAAATGTGATAATCGGATTGGCTATCGGTAATTAGTTAATTAGTTAAGTACAAAAATCAATTCCTACGCATACAGGCAGCAAAAGAAACATGCATGCCACTGAGTTATCCGAATCAAATCATTTCATTTTGTGCCAAAAAATTATCCAGAGGAAGCCAAAACTAGGTCATCTATATCTTTTATGGTCGTGTTGGCTTCATCTGAAATCTAACCCCATACTCAAAATCTTCATCCGCTAACTAGTGTTTCCACAAACAATTCGGCATGAACTGGTATGATTTAAGTTGCAGAATTATGCATCAATAAGGAGTTACAGAATTAATCTACTCAAAGCAACGATGAAGCAGGCAAGGCATGAAACATCTCTGTTTGAAGAATGCTTGTCGTCTCTTGGAGACTGTGGTCATGGAAGTGTTTGCTAAGTTTGGATGGAAGTTTTCGAATAGGATTGCAGTCTAGTTCTGTTTCTGTTGCGAAGAACTTTCTTTTGTTTGCCTACATTGATACTCTATTGAGTGTTATGTGAGCCTAAGCGCTCTCCACGTTGTAACGAACCGCTGTGTACACCTTTCTTGAAGGTGTAGAGGCTGGGACCCTGTTCCATTATCTAAAAAAAAATCTCTGAATTCTTTGAGAGCCATAACGAAATCGAAAGGGGGAAGTGTCCAAGAAGAGCGTCCGTACCTGCGTATGGCTCGGTCGAGGAGGGGGCCCTCGTACAGCCACCGGCGGCGGTCCACCTCCGCGAGGAACGTCAGCTGACGCCGCGCCGCCGCGACGAGGTCGTCGACGCCGACCTGAACCTCCCGCTGCGCGGCCGCCCACCGCGCCGCCTGCATTTCGTCCATCTCCTCCTTCCTCCGGGACGGCCACCTGCAGATGCTTATCAGGTCAACGCCACCAGGAGAAGCTGTAGCGAGGCCGCGATCGACGTGTCGGGGTGTCTCGCCGGCGAGCGCGTTGTGCGAGAGCACGAGGGTGCGGACCGGGAGGAGGGACCGGAGGGTCGTGCGGAGGTGGCCGGAGGGCGCGAGGAAGAGGAGGGCGGGGAGCGCGGCGACGGCGGGCGTGAGGCGGCCCGGGGCGAGGGAGAGGAGCGTGGAGAAGGGGGTGGAGGCGGAGCAGGGGACGCCGGAGAAGGTGGAGCAGGGGTCCGCGGTGGAGAAGAAGCGGAAATCGGGGAGGTCGGTGAGGGAGCGGCGGATGGATTGCAGCGGCGGCGATTATCGCTGACGAGATTGCTGCCGCCTCCGCCGGCGACGAACGTTTCTTTGGTTGTTTGGCCGTTTGACTAGACTAAAGATCATTGTCGACTAGAAAAAAGATTTGGACTTTCATTCGAAAAAACTCTCCTTTCTCTCGTTACCGAATTCAGCTTCTGGAAAAGTCAAAAAGAGTCTTATCTACACCGCAAAAATGCTGACCGGGGAGTAAAATTTTTATTCTTTCTTGAGCAAAAACAGAGTTGCACTAACATGCTTTTAATCTTCTTTTTTTTTTCTGTGGGGGCAAAACGCAGTTGTAGGATTATAATTCCTTACATTCAAGAGAAAAGTTCATAGATGCAGAAGCACTGCTAGTAGCACAGGATATAAGAGAAATGTCATCAGAGCAAGAACACGAGTACCTGAGATATTGTAGAGCTGGGAGTAGAAGAGAGAAACGGGCAGTTGTGCCTCTGTTGCTGCTATGATCAATCCCTATTTATACACAAGCAGAGGCAGCAGTTGGTGCAGGGGAGACGCAACGACGTCCAGATATCAGCGGCGACGCAATATAAATAATCAACTGAAACCCCAATCGCTTTCTTATCCACCTCATATCATCATCGGTAAGGCATTAATTGCAGGTTTACTAATTAAAGGTAAGCGCAGAGAATAATAACAGTGTTATGTCAGCTAATGCTTAAGGCCCTGTTTGTTTCCCAAGCAGATTATATAATCTGGATTATTGGTACTAGATTATATAAGTTAGATTAAATAATTTAGATTATATAATCTAAACAGAGTGTTTGTTTACTCAGATTATTTTACCTGGATTATTGCTTATACGTCGTGAGAAGACAATAATACCCTTTTGCTATCTGTAGTTGCCGGTGGTGGCATGCGTGAGGTAGGTGGGGTCCATTTAATGGCGAGGTGGGTAATTTCTTTCAATTATATAAGGATAGTGGGTCTTTTGTCAAATAAATTGAAAATAAGCACGCTCAAGAGGTGCTTATTGGATTATGATAATCTAGCCTCTAGATTATTTAATCTCATCAAATAAGCTGGCCTGTTTGTTTACCCACCTAGATTATTTGATCTAGATTAAATAATCTGACCTCAAATAAGCTAAAACAAACAGGGCCTAAGCTAGTCTCAATGCATAAGTTTCATTTCACACTTACCAAGAATGTCATATCAGATTTTAAGATTTAATTTGGTAAATCCATGGTTTCATATTTGGCGTTTTAGTTACCAACCATTCACCCATTTTAGTTACTTCTTCACGGCCAAAAGAAAAAGGAACTACTCGTTAGTACTGACGAAACCTCAACGGAGAGCCGTGCTGCTGTTGCGATCAGGGGACAGGCTTTTGCTTGCGCCCGGAAGCAAGCGGAATGGCCGTTTCGATCTGTTTGTTCTCTGACGACTTTCAGATTATTTTTTCTGCTGTTCAGCCGGATTGTGTGATGCCATCAAACTAGCAAGAATTCCATTGTGCTAGTGCCGCACACTTATCTGGGAAAAAAGGAGTGTGATTGCAGATCTCAAAGTATCTGGATCGGCTCTTTCCTTGATCTGATTTCACCGTTCAGCCAAAACTGGCACTGCATCGTCGTTAGCTTGTGCACGACATGCGTGCCGGTGAGGAAGCTTGTGCGCATAGAATTCCTCCTTCCGGTTGCAGGTGGTTGTGCGGTTGCATTGCAGGTGTGTCGGCTAGCGTACTGGAAGAACACTGTACTGCGCCACAGCCATCCGGGCAGTACAAGAACCAAAGGATGGGTAGGACCACGGATGTTGCTACATTTGTGGGAAGCGGATCCCTACCGTACTGCCTGGTGCAGTACCGCCACTGACGCATAGGCCCGGGCCTCATGTGTGAGTGACAGGCAGTACGGTAGGCGACCTCCACCCCATTTGTGCCCCTGTTGCTGTCTCGTCATTGCCTTTTTTAGAAAAAAAAGTTTATGATGAGTCATTGCCTTTCTAAAAAAGTGAACCAAATAAACTAATTTTTTTCGCGGGACAAGTAAACTATAATCAAAGGGAGTAATAACACAGGAACCAGGAAGCAACTAGTGATGTGGAATCTCTGGCACGAGAGTAAATCAACACACGTAAATGTAGCTATTTTCCCCCATTTTGTTGTTGTTGTTGTTTGGATGGAATATGCGACTCATACAGTTCGTGTGACATGATCAAGTGCACTCAACTCTATAATTGTTAAATTAGGTCTCTACATGCAGTACGGCAGTACAGGTACTGGAGCTGCACTCATTCGTGTAGTACAGAGCTGAAAAACTTGGATCGTACAACGGACAGTGCAACGTGGCTATCTAAAAATGTTAAATTAGGCATCAGCAAAACGGGTCATGATTTTCGTCCTTATTAGCGTGTGACGACTGGAAGATGGGGAAAGTTCTCAGTTCAAACAACTGTTAGAGGATCACTGCCTGTTGCTTTTGTTCCGGTGGATGAAGGTAAAAATTCAGATAACAGATAGCATCTCTCTTCTCTCTCTCTCTCTCTCTCTCTCTCTAAACTGGCATGACTGTTATGAAAAAAAAAGAATTATGATCTTGAAGCACATGTTCTTCTGCTTTATAATGAAAAAGAAGTAAAGTGAAATGGAGAATGGTGCTATGGTTCAATTATATTGTTCAGTGTTCAACTTGTCCTAGCACAACTGCACAATACGATTCAGTAATATTCTACGGTTGTTGAGGAAGAAAGACACTGATTTGAAGCCAGCAAAGTTATGTTGGTCATATATGGACTTGGAGGGAACTTTCACCACAATGTCCTTTGCAGCATCTACTTATATATTAAAAGTGCATCCCACTAGAAGTCATTAACTCCTAATTCTCTGCAACCACATGAAGTCACATCACCCAAATCATCCCAACCATCCCATTATTAGTTTTCAATGATCCTGAGCGTCCAACACATTCATTAGCAACATACTATTAGTAGCCTCCCGCTACCTCATCCCCATGCTTCATGCCTCCTTTACTTCTTTCTTTCTAAAAAAAGCTATAGTAGAAACTGAAACTGACATCTGCAGTAAGAAGGGGATGGCTGCCGAAACACCCCCACCACTAAGGGTGTGTTCGTTTCCTTCCTCTGAAATTTAACATCTGTCACATCAAAGAGAATCTTACTATTTATGAATATTTCGATCAATTTAATGATAAATCCTTTTGACAGATTGGTGCTAATTTTCGAGATGAATCTAATGAGCTTAATTAATCTATGTTTTGATAAAGTGATGCTACAGTAACCATCTTCTAATCACGACTTAATTAACCTCATTAGATTATTAAACTTTATTTAATACTCCTAAATAGTAAGATTTTTTTGATGTGACAGCTATAAAGTTTAGACCCCAGGAAACAAACACACCTTAAGCAATAAACAAAATAACACCATGCAGCTATTCCTCTTCAAAACCTTTAATCCGTCCCCTCAAATACTGCTCCTGAGCGTGCCCAAACACAGCCGGTGCAGGTTGATTCTACTAGCGCTCCCACTTCTACCAAATGTGCTTGATAATCTCTTCAAAATTCCTCTGCATAAACCACTTCTCTAGCATTGTTTAACAGTTCATACGTATAAACTTCTTGACATTTTTCTACTTTTTCAATATTTGTTTGCCTTAGGAACTTAGCAGCATGAATGAGGGAAACAATTCTACATTATTTGATCCCTCAGCCATTATCCCACCCATGGATCACGAGATTAAGATGCATATGTATGGATAACCATGGTAGAAGGGGTCGAGGTTCATTATATTTGCGGTAATCTTTCTCAACCTTTATGTCATATCATTGTATATATAATTTTTCACTCTACTCATCACTTCCACTCACATAGTATCAGTCTTGCGAAACATTCACACATGGATGACCATGCAACCGTTCTTTAAATTCTTCTTAGCATTTGATCAACTTTGGTTTCAGTTGTGCTTTCACGGTAGATGAATAGTTTGACTATTGCGAAGCATCCACTCACATGATATCACCACTCTAGGCTATTATACCTCGTTCTTTCTTCTAATCACATTCATCTCTAACCACTCACATGATATTAGTTTATTCATTCTTTGGTATTTGATGCAGTACATGAAGGGCACAACCCCTTGATTTCAAACAAGGAAAGTTTGTATTTCAACTATATATCATATACATTGTCATGTTCAATTAGTAAGTGTACAAATGAAAGGTAAATGTCATTACTATTTCTACTGACTTATACTACCAATATACTTTATTTTCCCATATTGTTTTGTTACCCAGGATTTACTTTGGACAATTACACTATTTGGTCTTGAGTTTTTCTTTACTGTTAAGTTGAAGTCCTGAAATAGGAATATGTAAGCATGCAGGACCTATGCCATCCTTAACATATCAACTACACTTATGCCCAGTTTTCTTTTGCAAGTTGAGTGACATCATTATACATCTCAGATGTTAGGAGCATCTCTCAAAATAAGTTGAATGAAATCTCTAACGTTATGTCAGTTTTATTCTCTATTCTTCTCTAAACTTCCACAGCAACGCACCGGGTAATCAGCCAGTGGAACTTTCATTGTGATGACACAGAGCTGCAGATGAGCGTTAGTTCCTACTTGCTACACGGCATGGGGTGTCACGAGAGTAAAACCTAGATGAGAACGTCGTATATCCGCACTCTCTTAGAGCATCTCAGAAAACAAGGACCCAATTTTCTCTATTTAGGGATGGGCGTAAAAACTTGGGCATGAAAAAAAAATGCTACCAACTCCAGTAGGGCATGGAAAAATAAGGTCTCATACATCTACACTGACATGTGAGATCCACAATGCAACGAGACAAAAATATCAGTCAAAGCCTATGGTGTACAGAAGGAGAAAAGAAGGAGAAGGGAGGAGGTGCAGCTGAAGGGCTAGGTGTACGTTTTTATACCTTATTGCTGGGTTGGTGACTGCTGTGACCCATTTACAAGTAAAGAGCGGCAGGATGTAACGTAAAGCGAAAAAAATCATTTGTATGGGCCTCCCATAATTTGAGCTAAAAACAGCTTTACCACTATAGCAGCAGATTTCTGTACTATAGTGCGCGATTCTGATAGTATATACATCGTTATGTACATAGGGTTCATTATGTACGTAGGGTTTACATATGAAACATGTGATATTTGATATCTGTAAAATGGAGAGAAAGTAAATGAACTCATCTATTTGTAAAAATCACTGTCCTAAAATGTTTACCCATCTCTCAAACATGAAATGCAGAGTAATGTCACACCCTTATATTTGCTTGTAGTTTTTCATCGACAGATTATGTGACAGAGTGATATCTTGCATGTCATACCAAAAGTCCAATGTGGATCTGTATTCATTTTATTATTATGCATTTGCTTCATACGTCAATGCTTGGATTAAATAATGTCCTAACAAAAGGTGGAAAGTCACAAAATAATGGTTCACATGGTTGATATTTTACATTCCAACAGTCAATACAAGGAGAATTACTTTAGACAACACATTTCTAACAATACATTAGACATGTGTTGTTAAGAAACCATGTTTGCAACACATACCATATGTTGTTGAGACTCATTGCAACACATATTCATATATACTATATAGGATGTATTGTTGAAAGCATTTCCCGTTTTTCTTATTACTTTTAAATCAATGGGAAAAGTCTGTTTTACTACCCAAAACAATTCACTTTGTTCAACTTCGTACCCGAACAAAATCTTGGCTCAGTTTACTACCTCAAACAATTTAAGTTGGTGCAATTTACTACCTTGTGCATTTGTATTTTTTTATTTCTCTTTGTACGAATTGGATTTGAAGCTGAAATTTTACGCATGATAAATACCATGTCGTCCCGCACTAAAAAAATATAAGACATTTTAAGAATATGTATTATAGTTTTAATAGCATCAAATATTATAAGAATTATACAGTTCTAGACTTGTATGAACAATATTTATAAAAGATACAAGATATTTTATTTTACATAGAGATTGGTTGCATATTCATCACACAAAATTTGAGTTTCAAATTTAAAGCGTACAAAGAGAAATAAAAAGGACAAAATGCATAAGAGAGTAAATTGCACCGAATGAGCCAAGATTTTGTTTAGGTACTAAGTTGGACAAAGTGAATTGTTCGGAATAGTAAAATGGACTTTTCCCTTAATCAATCAGGTGTTACATTACTTTCCAATTAAACCATGACTTCAGAGGTTGTTCATGCATAAGGATACAACTACAACACTAAGATGGCATGCTGATGGGGCCTGTATAAAGACAAAGCTCTTCGTCATCCTGCTGAATCCGAGGTATGGCAGTCTGTCGATTCGAACTATCCCGAAATTGCATCAGACTCACCAAACATTAGACTCGGAATAGCTAGTGATGGGTTCAATCCTTTTGGTATGTTGAGTTCAAAATACAGTTGCTGGCCTGTTGCTCTGGTACTCTACAATCTTCCTCCTTGGTTATGCATGAAGGCCTCATCTCTTATACTTTCTCTAATAATCCTGGGCCATCTTATCATGGATTGAATTTTCATGTATTTATGGAGAAAAATTATGAAGAACTACAAGAACTATTTGAGGTTGGCATGCTGACATATGATGCTTCTCGTGATGAGATGTTTCAACTTCATGCATATGTGTTATGGACTATAAGTGACTGTTCCGGGTTGGGGATATTTTCTGGGCACAGTGTTAATGGTGAGAGTGGGGGTGTGGTTTGTGGTGAAGAAACATGTTCCGTACACTTGAAACATGGGCGCAAATTCTGTTTTATGGGCGCAAATTCCGTCGATTTCTGCATGAGGATCATGAGTTTCGATATGATGCTGCTTCTTTTGACGGCAAAGAACATAGATCTAAACCAATTGCCTGAAGTATCAATTTTGCATAAGTTAGAAGCAATTGATGATTTTGACAAATAAAAAATTTGGAATTGCATTAGTGGCCTCTTTTCACTATCTTATTGGGACACCAATTTTCTTCGGTATAATCTTGATTATATGCATATAGGAAAGAATGTTTGTGAAAATTTAACTGGCACATTTCTAGGAATAGAGGGAAAATCAAAGGATAACTTCGGGTTTTGGTACATAAGGAACCAACTAAATTTTTTATGGCATTGGATTCAATTTGTAAAAGACATTTGTTATCCAGCCACTCCACATGGCCCGATCAACCATCCAAGTCAAGATCAGGCCATCATGTGAAGTGAACTCCACAATAATGGAACCGCGTGTTTACCCTACATAGTTAATGCCCAAAAAGTCAACTCTTGCTGCAGTCAAGAGACCTCGGTTTCGGTGAAACTATTTGATTATTTTGATATGGCTTCGAGCAAGACGTGAGATCGGCACCTCAACAGCTGCATCAACGACGAACGCGAACCTGGCCCTTCTCCACTACAAGACAGCAGCTACAAACCTGTGCACAGACTATAATCTTCAAGGTTAGTAATGTTGCTTTTCTTCTTGTACCAATATAATCTGTTCGGTGTTTGCTCCTACAATGTCTGCTCTTTCCTATCAGTCTTGCAAATTGAAAGCAATAGATCCTGGATGGATAGTTGCGCAATACTTGGGGCAATGCACTGCAGTGGCAGGTGTCCAATACAGAGGCGGCCATTAGGGAGCCTCTCTCTTTTCTTCTCCTCCACGGTCACGTCATTTTCTTCTTCTCCCTCCCTCCTCCTCTATCTCTTGCTCTAATGGAGTTTTCAGCTTATTGGGATCTGTCCCTTAGCAAATCGATGTTGAAGGATGATTTGGAATGAAAAAGAGATCGAACAAGATTCCGGGATCTAGAATTCTTGATGCAGATCTCTTTTATCGACTTCTTTAACTACAAGATGCTTTGTTAAGGGGTTCTAATAATGTAACGAAATCATCTTTTTCTTCCATTTGCTTTAGTTAACTGCTTCGACGTCAATTGTCTACAATCTACATCCATATTTTGGAGCTTTGCTTGTTTGGATAATGGCCCTTAGTAGTATTCAGATCCGTTGAAGACTTGAAGTAATTCAATTTTAATTAGGAAAAGGTTTGATCCTAATAAAATAAATCCAGAGAAATACAATCCTATGAATTGGATCACAACTAAATGCTGCAATTGAGTGGTTAGATTTAATTTACAAGCTAAAAGTAACCATATGTATCCAACAAATGTGGGCATAAGAGTCGTTTTACGTTGTCACTGTCGTGAAAAAAAATTAAAATTGCACTCTTCTTGAGATGGAAGGAGTATATAGCCTACCTCACTTTTTCTAGGACAACGTAATGGAAGGGTCATCTTCTTTGTTAGGACACCATCTTGGGAGACATTGTGAGGACAAAAACTCCCGAAAGAATCCAAATAAAGCTAGATAATTAAATTTTAATGTTCAAATAATACATAATACTTCGGAAATTTTGAATTCAACCATGTCATCACTTTGCTTTTACTACTCCTTTTAAATACATTGTGCTTTTGTTACTCATCTTAATTTCATGTTTGAACTTCTGCTATCATCTTACAGAATATTGTTTTCCTCTATGTTGCACACAGTTACAGTGCTGAAGGCACATGCCATGTCATGCAGCGGGGAGAAGTTACACCATTCTATGGATGCACCAAAAATCATGTCGCTGCACTTACTGAAAGAAATCACATAAGATTTCTCTCATGACCTAGAATTAGGTAGTGGGAAGTACGGAACAGTATACAAGGCAAGGATTTCTAGTTCACAGCTACTACAAAAATATATACTGTTTCATCGTTTTTTTTATTTTGACATTAACTTGTAGCTGCGCAGGCAGATTATATAGCTATAGGCAAGGCAAGGATTCTTTTATATCATATAGTCATAGTGCTCGGACGTAATTAAGCGGGAGCTACGTGCACCGGGCTTCCCTTTTTTTTGTTAACTTGTAGCTAGATGGGCTATTTTCACAACTGCACGCCGGACCCATTCCATAACACGTCTAAAAGTAAGAAGCCATTCAGCTCTGGCCATAAATAGCTTCCTGTAGTTCACTTGGTTATAATACCGAGTTACTTCAGAAATTAGTGTGTATAATTAACATACATTTTTTTTGTTTGACCACCTGTTGTAAAAACATGTTATTTTTCTAGTTTTCCAAACGACCTTGATAAATTCAAACTTTGGAAAATATAGTTGTATTTTATAAACAACTCCCTCCATGAAGTAAGTTAGGAGATGCGATCATTTTTCTAGATTTATTTCAGGATTTAACCAGCACACTATTCTTTTGGTGGTATGCGATGTGCCCATCTTTAGCGAGGTGCTAGTGCTCACTTCCTGAATTTTGAGAATCTAATGGCTCAATCTCTAGAAGGTGCTCATAGGGGTAGGATTGAGTATAGGCACATGTGTGAGCGCATCTATGTTATATACTGTGATTGAAAAAAAAATGGCTAAGTCAATTGACCATACGCATAGTGAGGATGAAGGTCAAACTCAAAGAGCCAATTGGAAGGCATTTTCAAGAAATTCGCTTATAGCTGAAAATGCAATTTCTAAGTGAAATATGACACAACTAGGTCCCTGATGTTTTTTAGAGTCATTTATATGTAGTTGACAAGGCTTATTTTTTTAATCATTTTTTACATTAAGACACCTGGAGTTTCTTAGGGTGTGTTCGGTAGATCTTATTCTTAGGCAACTTATTGCCTATGATTCAGCTTATCTATAAAAAATTCTTATGCAGCTTATCCAAGGCTTATTGTTGCATAAGCAGTCAAGCCATTTGACAAAACAGCTTAAGAGTTGAAATGAATGCATAAACTGGAAAAACAAGTTTTTGGTTGCTTTGCCTCTTTAGTATAAAAGGAAAAGTTACTTATGGTATGATTGGTAATAAGCTGCTTATGACTTCAACCTGTTTCGTACAACCTATGGCTTATGGTAGCATAATCTGCCTCATGAGCCAGTCCATAAGCTGTACCATACACACCCTTAGATCAACTACAACAATGCACTCTAAAAAATCACCCTCTAAAAGAATATTTGGAGGGTCCTTGAAAAATAACCCCCTAATAAATTTTATTATGCTCCAATAAATTCGCCCTCAAAGGTTTCATCCTCTGTCCTCTACTCTTGCGCTGGTCGTCCTCGCTGTGTCACCGCCCAACACATGCGCTGCCTGTACTGCAGCGGCTACGAGGAAACCACCGCCGCCACCGTTGTGCTGAGGAGTGCGGCGAGCGGGGCGCCGGGGCCAAGGCATCTCATCAAGGTGCACGGATAGGCAGATCTAAGATTCCCCATGCTTTCCGTGTCTCCCCACGTCGAGGGCGAGGAGGGCAAACAGAGCTCCCGTAGCGGAGGCAGCTGGATAGGAGTAGCCGGGGAGCCTCGAGTGGCAGAACACCGGAGGCTGTGACCCATCCTTGGCATAATCTGTAAATGAAATCTAGTGGTGGATGGTAGTGGTGGCAGATATCAGCAGCCACTCGGTGCCGCATGACTCCGCAGTCAACGTGCTCATGATCCTCCTCCATGTTCTTTCTGTTCTGGATATTCTAGTCTAGGAAAGAGGGGCCATTCAACTCACACTGGTGATGACAAGGATGATGACAAGACGACGACCTTGGTGTTATTCCTCTCCCATGATCGACGAGCTTCTAAGAAGAGATAATTTTGCAGGTGCCATTGTAAAATACGATACTTCCAATGCAAAATGGCTCATCCCATATACACCATCTTGTTACAATTTTTATCCCATAAATGCCATTGGTGAACAATAAATCATGTGAAAAGACAAAAACACCCTTCTCTTTCTTCCTCCTCCTGCCTCTTTCTTTTTCTCTTAGCTCCGACACGGCTGCCGGTGCGGGGCGGGCAAGCTCCACATCAGCCCGCAGCCATGCCTGGCATGGGGGAGCTCTGCCCGGCCGCCGACGCAGGGGACCTCTGCCCTGGCCCATCACCATCGCCGGCACAGGGGAGCTTCACCCCGGTCATCGGTGCTTAGGTTGGCGACGTCCACCCGGACAAGCTCCGCCTCGGCAAGCCTGCATGGAGTGTCTTTTTTTTAGATTACGGACAAGTGGAGGTTGAAGATGATTCTAGGGGTATTCAGATCATTTTGAAAAAAAGACGGATGCTGAAAATGACGTGGATGGCAAATATGAGATTGAATTTACAAAATAATGGCATCTAAGAGATAAGTGGTTTTGTGATGATGGATTAGGGATTAATTAAATACGTAATGGCATCTATAGGTTTAGCCCTATCCTCTCCTCCTGCAGCGAGCCATGACATCGTGTTGGATGACTTTGACCACATGTCTTCGTAGCGACGGCGCCATGAGCGTGGAGTCGATCCGCCACTGCTACACCGGACATGCATGATATGCGAGAAGATGACGAAGGTTCTCAAGTTGGATCGTACATGTCCCACAGGATGTTGGATGTCGCATGCAGCGCCGGCGACTGCAGCGAGGCCAACCCCACCTCCTTCTCCTTGACGCCTCCTACGGGTCCTGTTACCCCTCCGCCTGCTCCCCACCAACCCCCTACCATCTCCTTCTTCCTCAACGTCGGTTGTTGCCACCGCCCGAGCCCCTGGATCGTTCCCCTTGCAACATTGGCGCACCACTTAAACCACCACACACCTCCACCATTGGCAGCTGGCGGCGTCACGTTGCCTCGTTGTGCCACCTACGCCCGTCACATTGTCACCATTCCCTCCCGCCGCTATTTGGTCGGGTCCAACCTCCCATGCCGGTGACACTGTTGAACACCCTCCTGCCGCCCCGCGGGTACGACAGTGCCATCGTTGCTGCATCGCCACGTCAGACCACGGCCAACACCGGTCGGTTGCCTGTCCCGGAGCCTCCTCTATGTCCAGAGGTCACATATTGGCATCCCGGCAAACCCTAACTCAAAGGCATGGCCATGGTCATCGACAGGGTCACGGCGCAGAATCTAGAGGAGCAAAGATGAAGGGGGAAGGGTTGTGCAGATGCTAGAGGAAGAACGGGGGTGGGCGGTTGGGGTGTGGGGGGGGGGGGTTGTGTCTGCTCCTGTCGCCATGCATGTGCCTATGGCGTAGTAACACGTTTGGAGAAGGAGCTAACCCCCCCCCACTCCCTCCCATAGATTTACAGGTTGCGCAGGGGCTCCCGGAGGATAGCGATGGAGATAGAGGGCTGCTGGATGTGAATTTTTTTTAGAAAAGTCGGTATATTAAACGTTCCAAACCTTTTACATGCAACTGCTGCACGCGACTGTCTTACCCTATCTTCAACGCTGAAGACCTATATTTAAGATCCAAAACACTAAATAGGTCTTGTAAATTAAATATAAAAATAGGACAAATAAAAATGTGTGTCTCCCACGGAGATCCCAAATTGGGCCCCGAGCAGCTGTAGCCACGACCCCCTTGTGCAGCCCCTCGCACAGTAGCGTAATATGGACACCGTAAGCATCTCCCAGAGATCATTTATCTGACCTTCTGTCTCTATATTTGAAGATTTTGACTAAAAAATACCATTCAACAGATCTATTTACCTCTCTATTTTTTTCAAATAGGCAAAACAATCCCTCTGCGTAGATATTTGTACCAAATCATTCTAACTCGCAATCTGTCCAGAAATTGCGCATTATAGGAGCAGTCACGCCAAAAACGCATGCATACCTTGAAGAAAAACAAAGTTACTGATGTCATGGCATACAAATTTGATTTCAAACATAAAAAATATGATAACTATCAAATCAAAAGTCAGAGTTGAAAACCGATTTCAACTATTGTATTCGCAATGATGAAAGCTTCGAAATTTGACCCCACTTGATTATATTTCAATGATTTTTTCTCGAAGTACTTAAGCGCATGATGCCTTTTCCGTTGAGAGATGGAGGTTTCACCACCTTTTTGTGGGTCGTATGAAAAAAAAAGGGATCAAGTGTTTCTGTGATAGCTTTGAGTATGGAGATTAAAAAGTGTTAAACAGTCTGTTGGATTACACCTATTTTTTAGAGCATCTTTTATTTTAGAGAACTAGATTGAATGGCCCGCGCAGTTGCACGGGCTAGACACTAAACACTTCTATAATATTTTATAATGACTTTAATTTTGTTCGTGTCGTGTTGTAATAATTTGACAGAATTCTTTCCGACGGACTTATCAACCACTAAAAATATGTTCTCTCTTTGTGTGTCCTGCCTTGAATTTCTCCTTTCCGTTGTGCCACTCCTTGCTTTTCAAAGAAAGGTTAACACTTTAATGTTATACCATACTTTAAAAATCACGAAAAGATTAGAGTTCACAAATAACAAAAGTTGTTCCTCACATTTCCTACCAACACAAAACTTTATAAGTTTAGAGTTTGGCAAATAAATGTTTCAGCCAAGAGACGAACAGAACAATGAGAACTACACACAAGCTTAAATACTTCCCCTCCTCGAGGGCAAATTAACTTTTCAAGCACTTAAGTTTGTTGTGTTGGCTGAGAATCAGGTGAAAAACAATTTTTTTTGAAAAATAGTAAATTCACTACGTTTCCATGAAAAGGTACAGAAGGGACAATTTTATTTCAGTGTTTCATAAGGGATTGGGTGTTTTTTCAGTAGCTCACAATGGATTCCTTCCATTATTTTATTGTCAAACTATGGTGTTTGATAATATATTTATTTATCGGATATTCTAGAAAAATGTGTTTTAAATGATCTCATTCACTTCCTCATGTAAAATAGTTAAACATTGAGAACAGGTAGGACAATATAATGTACATTTCTTTACATTGTTTTTTTTTGTGTGAACTTATTTAGGAAACATAATTTCAATTATATAAAAATTGGTTGGCTAAATATATGGTATAATAATCACTCTACATAAACAAATAGGTAACAATCAACTTGCAGTACAGTAGGTTATTAGAAGTAAACAAAAGAATACTAGCTGCTAGCAACAAAAGAGAAGATCATATTATTATCTGCTTATTTTAATTTCATTCCGCCATATTGCTTTTTGTTCAGAGGAAGATTTGCTATTTTAGCATCTTGGGTGTTGGGATGGAGTCTGAGAACAATTTTTAGACGCTAGATATGCTCAGACAGTACAGATGACTCCGTGCAAAATATATGATGTGAAGTGGGTGCTCAAACATCTAGCTAGTTTAAGTACCTGCAGACGTTGCTGACGGCAAGCTCTAGGTTCATCGGATTCTTTTTGCATACAATGTGGGCAATACTTCCTGATGGTTATCCTCCACACGGATAGTCTCCTGGCCGTGTACGTCATGGAACCAATCCACCCTGGCTATGAATGTTACATGAGAGACAAAAAGGCAGGGAATAGCAAGTCAATTATGCGATAATGAACTAAAACAATGCGAGCAAGCAAGAGGCGGGATGACATCTTTGCACAACTTGAGATCAGCTGCATATCAAGATCAGGCCATTAATGATTTATAGAGTTACCATGGCTGCACACTGGCGTCACAGATGGAGAAAGGCTCCTGCTAATTGTGGCATCCCAATTATCAATCTCTTCTCGTCGGCGGGACTGCTAGGGCCAACAACGGGTTGTCGTCATGATATTCTCAGAAATCAGGATGGCAAGAATGCCGTAATTGTATCATGGTCATCAGATCGACGATCTACCCTGATCTCCGTGGCCTTGCAGATGGAGGAGAAGGGCGTCGTCACGTCGCAGCAGCCGGCACGAGCCCTGATCTCAGTGAAGAAGGTTGTCGTTGCGCCAAAGCGTTGGACTTCTATTCGATCTATCAAAGAAGGATGGAGCCATCGTGTCATGGTCTCCAGGGACGACTTCTCGCTCCTCCCTCGTCCTTGGTCGTTTCCCGATCTCATACGCCGTCGTGTTGGCAGTCTACGTGACCTAGATATAGTTATATACTCATACGAATTAAATCAAGGGCCAGATCTTTTTCTTATATCTCACAAGTTGATATCAATGGCTAGATGTTTTGCTTTTTTCTCAGAATTTCTAGGCTATTTCCCCTTTTTCTAGGCGTCATGGTGAAAAGTTCATCTCCTTTTATTATTAAATAGATAGCTAAAAGCATGATTTGGCCAGACTGTTTTTGCTATTCTCTTGGAGATGCTAATATGGACCAAGAAATTCTAATATAAGTTTTTATATATGCCAAATGAGCAAAATGGTCCGCGGTGCAATAATGAAACTCAAAGGAAAACGTTGCATCATTTTGTATTTTGTTATGCTTTTCGAAATATTAATAGTAATGCAAAATGACAGATCAATGTTAGAGCGTTAATATTAAGATGTGTTGGCAGGGAGTGCAAAATGGGGTAGAGATTGCTGTGAAAATGCTTCACTTCACACCAGGAGTTGACGATTGCGAGCAATTCAAGAGAGAGTTTGAAAACTTAAGAAAACTCAGGCATATGAATATTGTACAGTTACTTGGCTATTGCTATGAAATAAAGCGTGAATATGTGGATTCCGGTAATGGAAGATATGTTTTTGCTGATCGCATCTATAGAGCTCTCTCCTTTGAGTATATGCACAATGGAAATCTCCGAGAATATATTTATGGTAAGATAGTCCTATGCATTGGCTAAATTGTTGAAAGCTTGACTGTTTCATTGGATAAAAAATAGTATTTGCTATGTTGTTTAGCAGCTAAAACTGATTAACTTCCATTCGATTTTTTTATCCCACAGAGGAATTCAACGGAGACTGGCAGACACGCTACAAGATTATTAAGGGAATATGTGAGGGTTTGAATTACCTTCACGAGGTAGTGGAAACTCCGATTTACCATTTGGATCTAAAGCCTGAAAATATATTGCTCGATAATAATATGACACCAAAGCTTGCCGATTTTGGCTTATCGAGGCTGGTTGGCAATGAGCAGACCCGAGATACAGAGAGTCCTGTAGGAACAATGTAACTGTCATTGCCTATTTAATTTGAACTCGTTTTTATGTTCAACCAAATTGTATTATAATTACTCCTGTATCTACCATTTATGATGTCATGCAGTGGATACTTGCCTCCGGAATATATCGAGGACAAATTAATTTCCAAAAAGTTTGACATTTTCAGCTTGGGTGTAGTGATTATAAAGATAATGGCTGGACATGAAGGCTACAACAAGAAAGCTGAACTGTCTTCGCAAGAATTCATTGGCCTTGTAAGAAAGTTTGTTACATCAGGAATTATTTCCATACATTTATTTCAAAAAGAAGAATTGTTTCCATACCGACACTTGGGTATCAATTACATTCGTAGGTCCATGAAAACTGGAGAAACTGGCTAGAACTACAAGGCACACCAGGGTATACATCACTGGAAGATGCATGCAGTCAAGTGAAGAGATGCATTGAAATAGCGTCAGATTGTGTCAGAAGTGATCGGAAGGAGAGGCCAGAAATAAAGACTATCATACATTGGCTGAATGAAACAGAACGCAACTTACCTCAGGAATCAAGAAATGACCAAAGGCGACATATGGAAAAGGTAATAAGACTTTATGAACACAAGTATACTACCACTTCTTGAAGTTAGACTGGGGCATTTTACTAAACGTCGATTACTTACTACTTCTTGAAGTTGAAAGAAAAATCAGTTACCACTTTACCCCTATCATCTTAAAAGAAATACTTAGGATCAATATGTACTTCTGGGCTAGGCTTGAAAATATAGTTCAAAATAAGTTCCAAATATATGATATTAGTACAGATGGGTAACTTAGGATCACTACTACAATAAACCTCTACAGTGATGGACTAAAATTGGGCATAGTGGTGGAATGGGGAAATTGGATTTTTACCACACTTAAAGGATGGCATCCCAAAAATGCTACACCTAATCAGCCCATCCCAAAAATGCCACCCATAAGCTGTCGTCTCTCATTCTCCACACCATTATCTTTATTTGATCACTTATTTCTTTTTATAAAATTGAAAATCAATTGTGAATTGATGTTTCTGCCCTTCACTACAATTTTTCGTTTCCAAGTCGTCGTCGTCAGCCCCAACGCCGGTCACACAACGCTCATTGCCGCCCGGCCACCCGCTCGCAGCGCGCACAGGCCATAGCCAGCCCCACCGTCGGCAATGCGGGCAGGTAGGAGCCACGTGTCGCTGCCCGCCGCTAACCCGACCGCCGGCCGCGCGCGCAGATGCAGCTCGCTTGTCGCTGCCGAGCTGCCTGCCGAGCGCTCGCCACCTCCCACCGCAGCCCACTCGTCTCCGCCCAACCGCCTGCCCGCCGCAGCCAGCCCTGACGTGCGCTCGCTGCCACCCACCGCAGCCAGTCCGGTCGCTAGTCGCAGCTAGCCATGTATACGAATGCCTTGTTGCTGCCCACCGCAGGGATTCCGGTCACCACATCCAGGCTTAAGGTTCTAGGTTGAAGAAGGGCAGAAGCGTCCATCCATGATCCGTTTGCAATTGAAAAAAAGGAAATAAGTTATGATACGGATGGTGTGAAGAGTGAGAGAAGTCAGCTTAGGTGTGGCATTTTTGGGATGTGTTGATTAGGTGTAGCATTTTTTGGATGCCATTCCTTAAGTGTGGCAAAAAATCCAATCCCCCGTGGTAGAATCAATTTATGTCATTACATTATTATTGTCATTATGAGTCAAAAATCATAGTGGCGGAAATAAAATCGTCGCTAATTGATAAAGTAGTAGCAAACAAATGACCGTCGCTACCGGGCCAAAAGCCCGCTACTACATTCCCAACAGAAAAAAATAAAAAAAGGAATCATCGCCGAATCCATGCACCAGCGGCTGGATCCACGCGCCACCAGCCAGATCTGACCGCCTACTCATCGTATCTAGATGCCGAGGCCGCAGCAACCGACCGGGGAAGGCTGTCGTGCCGCCACGGAAGGCCGAACTAGGGCTAGATCTGGCCCCCTCCTCAAGGTAGCGCGGAGGAAGAGGGGTTGGCGGGGAGGGGCATTGATGAGGAGCACCTGTAGGAGGACAGTCTCTCTCTCTCTCTCTCTCTCTCTCTCTCTCTCTCTCTCTCTCTCTCTCTCTCTCTCTCTTGCCATTGCTCGCCGCTCCACAACCGCGCTACTCTTTGTGGTTGAAGCTAGATGTAGCTGTTGCTCGCCGTTGCACTCCCGCAATACAGCACAAGGCTGCCTCCCCCTCCGCCTAACCCAACCTCTCTGCTTCTAGATCCCTCCACCACCTTGCTTCACCCCGCTCGAGATTCCGATTTGATCCACCCGACACCCCAACCGTGGCCATGGCGGCTGGTCCCCTTCTCCTCACGGCCGCGTTGCTGGTAGCCACTTCTTGGCCGATGTTGACGGGGATAGGCACGACCGTGTCGATTCCGGTTGGACACAAATAGATCCCGCAGTCGCTGATGACCCCTTGGCCACCGCTAGTTCTTACTGATATGGATGTGGAAACGGTGCTACCAGCTTGCCGTCAAGCAGCCACCGGTCGCTGCTGCGGACCCTGCGCCCTTGCTCGTTGCAGTAGTTGTCACGTTCAACTGCTACTCGTCGGGAAGCTTTGTCGGAGGCCTTGCAGCTCCTCCTCATCGAGGTGCTTCTTATGAGCTCCTCCTCCTTGAGCTGCTGTTCGCCATGAAGCTTGTTAGGGCCATCGCGCACACAGACCCCATCATTGTTATGTGAATGGATCCCGCCACCACCGTCAAGTGAGCCCACACCACTTCGCAGGTGACCTTGGGTGCTCAGATCTCGCCGCCCCTGTGCCAGTGGATTCCACCGTCTCCATGGATTTCGAGGATTGCGTCGGTGGTAGGCGATGGGGATGGGAGATGCCACCGTGTTTTAGCTTAGTGGAGCAGAGGACGAGATGCGAGTTTGTTTTTTCTTGGGAGTGGATGAGGATGCTCGGATGTGGTGGTAGGCCGTACAACCTACGAGACTAAAGTGACACATTCAGTGGGACTCTTTTCTCTACCGAGAATGACACATTCACTAGGACAGCACTAGTTTGTAAACAGCAAAAGACCAAACTGCACACGGACGTTACACAAAGCCAAAGTGCCAAACAAAGGAATTGTAGTGCCACTCGATCTGAGATCCTACACATACTTTGTTTCGAAAGAAAATTCTACACATAGAAGTTTACATACTGATTTATGTACCAATATTGGAACTGCAAAGCTTACAAGTGTGATTATTTTGGTGGAGGAGGTGCAGGCGATGGATTTGTCTACAGCACCATTCCCGATTCATCCAATACAACGTGTATCCGAAGAGACAAGAAGCGCTGAGGTGAGTTATACGCGTAATTATATGCTAGATCGGGCCCAGTTGTCGGGTTCGAACCCCGGCGTACAGCCAGTTCGGCCTCTGGGTTCGAACCCCGACGTGGTGAGCCAGCTTCAGAAGCCCCAACACTGCGGCGATGGCAGCTGCAGCAAGGGCCAGCTTAAGAGTGGAGCGGGTGGAGGCGGCGAAGGCGCGAAATATGCAAAGCCGCCTGATGCGACTCCGCAGCTGCAACGGCAGATGTTGCAATTGCAACTGCCGAGATTGAAGCTTCCTCCCTTGCCACCGGCGCCGCCTGCGCCTACCTTACCGCCGTTTCCACCGGCGCCTCCCTTACCGCCCTTTCCACCGCGGCCTCCATTGCCGCCCCCTTGCTGCCCTTGCCACCGGCGAACGACTCCGCCGCTGCCAGGTTCAACATTCTGCAAGATGACGACGAAGATATTGATGAATTTGATGAACACAGCGATGACGAGGTTTCCGAGTACGATGGCTTCGATGACGAGCTTTTCGATGGCTTCCTCTCCAGCGACGAGGCTTACGATGACAATTGTGGCGTGGAAGGTTTCAGCCGCAGTGAGATCCCGCCACAGACCAACAAGAATGTAGGCAGTGTGGTCCCACCGATCGCCAAGGATGGCCCACGCGGCGGCGGCGCTGGTAGCCACCAGATGGGTGGCATGCCGCTGCCGCCACAGCAATTGGGCATGGTGATGAGGCCCCACACAATGGGTGGTGCCGGTTCCCCGAGTACGGGGCAGATGGCCGGTATACGTATGCCGCCACAGCATGTAGGCATAGTGAGGCCCAACATAACAATGGGCGGTGCCGGTTTCCCTGGTGTTCCTGGTACGGGGCAGATTCCTGATATAGGGAAGATGCAGATGGACTGCATTCCCATGAACAACCTCCAAATGAGCAACATGCAACCGGCCGGGTTCTACCACGGAGGTCCCTACGGGCTTGAGATGCTGCAGGCTGCTGCGGCGACCGGAAACCCGATGGCGCAGCAGCAGTACATGGCCCTGCTGGTACAGACGCGGCAGCAGCAACAACAACAGACGATGATGAATAGTGGTGAGGCACACGGCCACGATGGCGGACGGGGTGGCGCACGGCGCCGTCCCTGCAGTTGTGCCTTTTCATTTTTCTGCTGCGCTTAGCCTCATGGAACTATCTATTGCTTGTAATTTCACTTTGTTCAATAAAATCAGCATTTCATTTTTTAATTAAATTTATCTGTTTCGAAATAGCTTTATCTTTTACAATAAATATTTTCTGCAACGGAATAGCTTTATCTATTTTGTATAAAGAATATAAAAAGATCTTCAACTAAATTTAATATTTATGTAAGGGATCTAGAAAGTTATTCACAGAATCCACTTGTGATACCAGATTTACCTATTGAAAACTTGAGATATATGTATGCTTTCATTTTGTGCCACTTGTGAGATATATATAAACTCGAGAGGGGGAGGAGGGGGAGGGGGGGGGGGGGCAACCGAGGACCACATGAGGCGGCCTTCTAGCTCTGAGGCCCAGGGTTGCAAGCACCCTGGGGATGTGGGGGCCTCCCATGTCGGCGCCGTAGTCGTTAGCCCCGAGGCTCACACCCGCGACGGGGATCTCGCCCGAGCACGGTCTAGACGGCCGACCAGGGCGAGCAGGGACGGTGGTGGGAGTACCGGAGCTACAAAGGGGGCCATGAGGATCTAGGCTTGAGAAGCCCAAATCTTGTTAGGGTGGTGAAGAACGGAGGAGGGGCGACACGGCGAGGTGGAGACGGAGGGGAAAGGGGGTAGCCGGGCGAGGAGTGTGGCAGGGGAGCGAGGTGGAGCCTGTTGTGGGTCACGCGCAGGCCTAGGGAGCGTCGCGGAGCGGCTTATCGCCGGTTGTGGGAGGAAGCGAGGAAGTGGGAGGAATCGCATGTGGGATCGGCTCCGGGCTCACCACCACCGGATCCAGCACACGGGGGTGTGGATTCGGTGACCGGCAGCCAAAAGTCCAGAACCCGGTGTCCTTGACAGCGATGGTGGCGTATGGTGGCAAGGGAAGGGAGTGCATATCCTCTGCATTTGTGCATTAGCATTAACAGAGACCGACATGTGGGTCCCACTCCCGGTGGGACCCACATGTCGGTCTCTGTTAATGCTAATGCACAAATGCAGAGGATCCCTACTCAAGGGAAGGGGGGGGGGCAGGTGAGGGACTGTATTTTTTTCATGGTCACCTGCTGCATGTGGTTCTACATGTGCTTCCATTTATGATGATTGCAATGAGCTCAGGAAGAAATTTGTATCTATTTCTATCAATCGTTGTAATAGGGAAGCTACTCAGTTGTCTCACGAACTAGCTAAATTAGGTTTTAGTAGTTAGGAAGATTGTAAATTGGGTCGATGAACCTCCTAGCCAGATTCATGAGCATTTGATCAACGATGTAACCACGTTCTATAATCAATAAAGTGTGTTGAATGGCTTCCCTAAAAGATGATGTAATGGTATTATAACTTAGTATACTTTATGGTCAAATTCAATTTTCATTTTATCCCTCATTACTTATTTGATTATAAAAAATACATCATGTTTTGATTGACACTTAGTACAATCAGACATACTCACATACAACAGTTAACCTCTACCTTTTGTAATTTCATTAAAGATGTCGTGGTAGTAGTAATGGCAAGTGCGATACATAATGACCTGGCACACATGCACAATGTACTTTCTGAAACGTTTAGTCTCGTCGGAATTTGCCATTCATTATCGACATCTCTAGTGTGTATTATAATGAGTATCTCATTACCAGGTAATTGCCAATTTGCATAATAATGTAAATAGGGTAAATTCCTTATCCACCATCCAAAAAACTTCCAATTCCTTTTTGCCCACTCAAATATTTGGATTACCTTATCAACTATCAATCTTACTTTTCTTTCCTTTTTCACCACTACCGTTACTTTCTTTGCTCCCTTACAAATGGCACCGTATTTTTCCCCCTGCCCGGCTGCCCCTCAGCCTGCTACTGTGGTTGATATACCAGAAAAAAAATTCAATTGTGCCGCAGCTGCACTTCGCACCGTCGACGTTAACTTTCTCATGGCTGTGTGCTACGCAAGGGGGTGTCCGTCACCGAGATTCTGTCTTTGCATTGTTCATCTCCTTCCTCCGTTCGCTGTTGAGTGAGAGCGAGCAGTTGTTCCTGAGCGAAGCCAACATGGCACACTGGTGGCCTGTTTTGATGGTCACTGCAGGCTGCCTCGTACAAGGACCAAAAGGGCTTCCTTTGCTGCCTTGAGAAGCGATCAATCTCGACGCCCTTCTGAACGACTGGTTCACTTGGGAAGGTAGATATTTGCATATGTGCATGCTTCACAGAAAGAAGGTGCTTGTTGCTCATCAGCTCATGCATATACAGGGGCATCGTTACCACTTCTTCCGCCTCCACGACATCTCTTGCAGGTGGCACGCAGCTGCATAATCCAACTCCTTCCGCACATGACATTTATGTTTTACAATGAATTGCAGCGTGTAAGAAAGAAATGCCACAAACACTATGTTCACCAACACACAAAAAACAACAGTAAAACAAAAACTGTAAAGCCAACTTTATTAAAAAAATATTAACGTGCAAAGGAATAAATATTTCAAAAATTCAATACGGACATTTCTAACATATCAATTTACCCAAATTTCACTATGACATGAAAATTGGTGAAAGGCCACATGGAAGCCTTTAAATGGCACTAAAGTTGAATGGTTCTATTGCAATATGCACTGATAAAAAAAGCTCTATAGTGGCAAGCAAAAAAGGGCTTAGTGGTGGAAACGAATTCTAAAACTCAGCATCTATCACTGCAAAGTCCAAAATCTAGTGACGGTCTTTTGCCCGCCACTATTTGCCACTAAAAAACAAAAAAAAAATGCTGCCACTACTGTCAGATCTGCGCGGGGAGGGAGGAGCCGCCGCCGGCGGCGGCGTGGAGGCGAGGCGGTGCCGCACGGGAGGACGGGCAGACGCTGCCACGAGTGGTGGCCAGCACGCGAGGCAGATGGCCGGCCGCCAGCGAGGAGGGCGCGTGGGGGCATTGGGGCGGTACGCGTGAGAGAGAGAGAGAGAGAGAGAGAGAGAGAGAGAGAGAGAGAGAGAAATGACTGAGAGGTTTTACGTTTATGGTTTCATTTTATATGTGCGCCACTATTTAGTAGCAAGCTGGGTCACCATAGTTGCAGGTCTCGAGTGCCCGCCACTATTGTTTACGCGTAGTAGAGGACCATGTCATTCGATCCAAAATAGTGACAGTTTTTAAAATTCCCGTCATTGACATCAAAATTGCGTCCGCCGCTACAGAGCCAAATTATAGTAGTGATGCATAATTATTTTAATAATACCATAAAGAATATGCAATCTTTCATTATCTTTTTTTCTACTTTGCAGCTTTTAGTAAGTTCCTATTTTTTTCAATTTTTTATTATGCCGTGGTTGAATATAGTCGCGTGAGCTATCTAATCAGGTTGTGTCGCCGCTGCATATGGCTCCTCCTGTGACTTAGTGTAAGCGCCTGTTGGTATGGCTCCCAAAGCAGCTCCTGGACCGGATTCTGCTCATAGGGTCAAGAATCTATCCAAACACTTTCTTTCAAAACAGATTCTGCTCCTAGAGTTAAGAAGCACTTCTCCAAAATGAACTAGGAGTCAAAAGCTTCAAAAATATAGCTCCTTCAGCTTCTCGATCATTTTCAGAATCTGTGTTGGTAGCCAAAAGCATAAGAATCCATTTTGCTAAAACACCTCAAAAATCTGTTTTACTGGAGAATCCATTTTGATGATGAATCCATTTTGTGGAGAATCCGGTTTTTAGGAGCCATGCCAAAAGGGCCCTTAGCCAACGACCTCATCTGCCTCCTCGGCGCCGACATCATATCCGGAGCCTCCTCGTCCTCCGCCACATATGGATCAGAGCCGACAGCGCCATTCAAGTATAGAGTGCTTGTTCCTAGAGAGTTTGGTACTAGAGAGAATAAGAAAAACAAATGTTAGAAAACCAGCCGCGGAAGCAATTCCCAGGATCATCAAGCCAAGAACACAAGATCACGAAAAGAGAGAGACACCGAAACACGATGTTTTTGTACGAGGTTCAGCGATGTGCCTACATCCTCGGGACATGACTACGGGCGCTCCTCCCCATATTAACTGTAGCAATACGACATCCGGGAGTATACCGACACACGACACTGCCGCCCCTAGGGCACGCCTCTCCCAGTCGCCGTCACCCCTTGTCTACTACATATGTCGTCTCTTGCGGTTACAACGGTGGTGCCCCCACGTATATATGAGCCGGGAATACAAGTCCGACACAAACTCTATCCCTATCCACCTAATACGACTCAAGTCTAATTTGTAACCGACTCTAGTACACATATTTGACACAAATCCAACAAAATACAAATTCATCTCATAGAATAGAGCCAGATAATAGCTCCGTGAATCTGGTAACATGTTAAAGTTAAAAAAAAACCATTTATGATGTACTAGTACATATATTGCTGAAAAAAATATTCTTGTTGTCCTCAACACATGCTGGTAGAATGAGAGGCTACGAGCCTACGATCAATATCCTCTTCTGTTGTATTAGTTTCATTGGATAGATTTCAGTCTTGTCTGCTATCCACTTTTTTTATGTATAATCAGCGGGTATGAAACGTGGCTTATTCATTCATTGGATTTCACGCCACCAATGAACGATGAAGACAAAGACAAAGGGTAGATATGTAATGAAAATTGGTAATGCAACTCTATCAGCTTTTCCAACACTTAGGTCGATATCAGGGAATTTTCACAATCTTTTCTTTACAGGGAATTTTCATTGTGATGATGCGAAGTCGCGAATGTAAGTTGCAGCACAGCGCCAGTTACTACACTGCACGGTATGTCGCACGGGAAAACACACATATCTGCAGTCGATCGCTAGCAACTCTGCACTTGAGTTCAGTGTGGCGAGTGGCGTGGTCGATCAGTCAGTCTTGCGAGCCGGACTGGAGCAGGAAGAGGACGGCCAGGCCGACGACGAGCCCCGACACCACCAGCGCCAGGGTCGGCGCCGGCGTCGCCACGCCGAAGTTCTGCAACACCAGGGAGCACTTAATTAGTTACTCTCTCTCTGCGTCACGTCCTCTAGACTGAACTGATGGCCAGTGCTTGTAACAATAACGTACCTCGAGGAAGCCTTTGCCGGTGGACACCTCGACGGCGATGGCCGAGGCGAAGCCGACCATGGCCGCGCGGCCGAGCCGCACGCCGGCGCCGCCGCCGCCGCCCTGCTTCGCGCTCTGCTCGCACCTGACGGAGAGCGACGTGGCGGCCCTGGAGGACACTCGCCTCTTGCTCGACGTCACGCGGAGCACGGGTGCTGCATTTTTTGTTTTCAGAATTGTGAGAACTCAGTGCTTCTTACGCCGATTCACAGTTACAGATTTTTTTTGCCCCTCACACGAAACGGACAACTAATTGGTGACTCACTAGAAAATATTACGCGGCGTTTGCCGCGCGTAACGTGTTATTTTGTTTTTGCAATTTCGGTTATGGCCCATCACTATTTAGTATATATTTATCAATGAGTCAAATATAAACAATGCATATAAAATGATCCATATCATCATGTATATATAGATAAATTAAAAGCTTACCATGTGGTCCGTTATAATTATCCTTCATAATTGTACATAGACCATATCTAAAAAATGTTAGTATCATTTTTTCTGATAAAAAAATATATATTTATTAACAACTCTATTCCTAATTGGAGTTACCATAGTGTCTAACATAGATTTAGTGTTATTTTGTCGATAGCAAAATTTTACAGTTGATAAAATCTTAGAAAATAAGGAATATTTTATCATTTTTTACAAAGAGACATGCATCAAAATGTTACATGCTTCATTCTTTATTCAAGATAGAGGAGTTGTAATAAACATACAAAATTAAGATATATTTCATGACTTGTAAAATAAAAAAGAGAGACTTGTAAAAGAATGAGTTGGTTTGGATAGGTTTTTTGAATAGGACCTATTGCGGTACAGAATGGAATGTAAATTTAGCACTGAAAATAAATCACCTTAAATCGACCATATTACAGAAACTTCTCTGTTAACACTTGTGATTGCATGGGAAGATAAGGGACTATGTTCATTCACCCGGAGGAGAAAAGGATTCAATGCAAAAAAAAGATTTGAAATAGGTCCCACCATGGGGATCAAAATTATTAGAAAAAAATTAAACTCAAGATTTGGATTCACACAGAAAAAAAACTCAAGATAAGTACCGATGATTAGATTTTCAAAATCTGATATGTTAACCATTCACAATGGTGTCGTCATTTATTTATTTATTTTTTTTATAAAAGTGCTGGTGGGTAGTAGCTTAGCTCTTACAAATAACTAAAGAATTTTCATAGTTGTGTCTCTTTTTATTTGTGAGAAAAACCAGAGTGTTTTAAATGTGATCATTTTTATTTGTGGCTTGGAGATGTTGATATATGGAGGAAAGATTAGGATAGATTTGTTGTGAAAAAATAAATTATTTATTTTATTTTTAAAATGATCACATTTATCCCTATCGCTAGCAATGTTAAGTAGCTAGGAAATGTTACGGCAAATCAGCATTGTATACATATCAAGGTTCTGAAGCTAACTCTGGACAGTGGAGTAGAAAAAGATATAAGAGTTTTAGTATATGCATATGAGCAGTTATCATTTGGGATGTGTTTTAGAAATAACTTTTCAGAACTTTGATGGTTTTCCAAACTTGTTATTTCTGTAGAATGGTACTGTACATTTTTGATATCCTTATATGCCACTGTAAAGTTTAGCACTTTGATGTCCTTATTTCCAGAATTGTTACAGCAAATCAGCACATTTGTGAGCACTTATGCCACTGCAAAGTTCACCATTTTTTATTTCCAGCTTTATGCTTATACTCTGTCACTAAGATAAATACTATTGGAAGTGTTCTTTTAGAACTACAAAATAAACTCGATAACACATCTCAACTAATTGCTAACAAATGTATGAGATAACATTTTCAAATTGAGTGTTTTCACCTGACATTTCTTACTGAAAATTGAAGTATAGAATGTAGGCTCACCAGTATGTCAGTTGCTAAATGTTATAGAATATGGACAGTGGCCAGACCTAAACTATAGAAGGGGTCCATTAGGCGAACTTGCAAAGACCAGTGAGAACTTGTAAATCTGTAAGAAAAAAAATCTTTCTTAAAAAAAATTGTTTGTCCAAGGCCTATGATTTCTGTGTATTAAATACAACTTTTGAAAATATGAAATCCATGTACCATAAATATATGTCCCGAGTATAATTTGATACAAGGACAGACGATCCAGTCATTATTTTTTTACGCAGGTGCCCCATTAATCTTTATATAGCTAAACACCACAATTAAGCAAGGTCCACTGGTAAGAGGAGATATCAAGTGTGAACTAACTGATTGAAGATTGTTCTCTTAGAGGCAAAGCATCAAGCACTTGGTGGGTCTGTGTTCCTTTCAAAGGACAAACGTTAGAGACGGGATTTCAGTGCAACGGGATGATGAGATTTAAAAACAAGCTCGGTACCCAATCAAAGCCCCGGTGGCAAGCATAGCATTGCAGCTGGTCTGAAGATTCAATTAATTGCAAAGTCCCAAAAGGAGAAAAATGTTACCTGCGGGAGGACAGAGGAGGTTCTGGTGTGGGTAAATGAAAGGAGTATCTTGGTTTCTCATCTCCTGCCATGGCGTGATGTGCCATCAAGCCTAACTAAAATCAATGGTGAGGTATTATGTGCAAAAAGAGGAGTTGTGCTGTGGCCGGTGAGGGAAGATGTGCCCATCGAGCAGCATGAATGCATGATATGGAATGTGGAGTAAAGCTGCCGCTCGAGCTCGGCCTCACCCTCACTGCAGCCAGCCATGGAGCGGACGGAGCTTACCGGGTTGAGATGCGAGTTCACCCCGCCATCCATAGCAGAGAAGCAAGGCAAAAAAGCATGGACGTTATGCCAGGCTGCTGCAGAGGAAGAAGAAGTGCCCGTGGGAAGTGATTTCGCCAAGCATGGGCTTGCGCGTCGACACGGTATTGACCGAGTGCGCGAGTATCGTCCCGTGTCCTGTACGTGGCGCCCTCGTCGCTCCGGGCAGCCGTAGCGGACCAGCGGTAGTAAGCACGACGGCGAGAGAGGTTGTTCCACACGACGCACCCATTGACGCTCCGACTCTATTGGATCGTCGTGCTAACGGGGAAGGAATAGTGCCTGTCGTGTGCCTTCCGCTTGTAGTAGGCCGCTTCGAGATCGCCGTCAGCCCGCGCTGAGCCGCCGCCACCGCCGCCGCCGGGATGTTGGAATGGAGCAGGAGGAAGACGATGGGCGGACGGAGAGGATCTCAATTTTTTAATCAAAATGAATCTAAGAGAAGGTGGGAGGACCAGTTTGTAAGATGTAGTTTAGACATTTCTAGAAGGGCCTCAATAAAAAATCCTAGAGAATGGATCTAGCGGCTGGTTTTTGTTCCTTCATCGATCTAACGGCTGTAACCCTGCGTGATGACGTGACGTGGCTCTTTTACGTGTAAACGCACGCGTTTTAGATATATTAAGATGAGCTGCAATCACTAGTTCAGTTTTGTACTTCTGCAACTATTTTCAGGAAACAAACAGAACTATCCGAACGTACGCAAAATTTTATTTGGCTTTGCTCTTACACTCGAGATTTATATTTGAATTAAAATGGAAGCAGCCCCAGTAATCGGTTCGGAAAATTAAAACAGAACCAAAAAAAACAGAGCTAAATCAGCAAGCTCTAGATTTGAGAGCAGAACACGTACCATGGCTGGACAGGCGGCTGAAGGAAGACGCCGCCACCGGCGAGGCGCCGAGAACGGAGAAGAGCGCCATGAATCTGCCCCGCTTGCTCCCTTATTCCTCCTACTCTGCTTCTGGTTCCTCGCCGTTCAGCTGGAGCTCCCGTTTTTGTTTGCAAGGGTAGCGGCGCTGTGGCCAGCCGAAGCGAGTGGCCGGTGACCGGCCCACGTGGCCGCTTGCAGGTGGAACGCACCCTATCCACCCACGAACAGCTGGGCCGTGGTTTGCAACTAGCTTACGAGGGCCCATCTGCCACTAGTAGGCCGGGCTTCCAGCAAGGCCAGCAAAACGGACCGCCAGTGTGAAAATGTAAGCCCAGCCCAAGGCGCGGTCAAGATAACAATCAATAGATCAGAACACGCAGAACATGAGTGTCTGGGGGTAAATCTGGCAACCCCAGAGTCTGCATTTCAAGTGTGTGGAGCAATTTGCTCTAGACAGAGAGACAGTAGGCGCTGGTCCGTTTAGACTTCAGACCTCGATCTCGCAGCTTAGCAACAAGCTATTGGCTTCAGTGTTACTTGTGGCCTTCTTGCTTAGAAAGACATCATATGCATACGACAAAAGGTCCCAATGTGCTCGTAGGCACTATGACAAGTTACATCGTTTGCATTTGCTCTTTGTTTCTCTGTCTGGTTGTCCTTTCGTTGTATGTTCTCTTTCTTGTCTATACTGCACGAGCCTCAATTGATCAACTATACGATATTATTAAGAGTGCCTCTGTTGCCACGCATAGACACTTCCAATTATATGATTATGATATTATCTTCCATTATGTGGACATCAAAGGCAAGCGAGCAGATGCCCCCCTTGATGATATATTGACTTTGAAGCTTTGAATGCATGATGTGCATCCATGAGGATGCCGTCAATGAAAGACTGGGAATATCAAATAAACCTTTACAATCATGTCCATTGAAAGATAAAGATCAAAGCCAAATAATTTTACACACAACTTGTTCCTTAATTGCACAATATATGTACTCCACTAGAATTTTTATATACACAACACAAGTTATTCGGGTATTGATTAGCAAATTAATGTACAATACTCTAATGCTAGATGTACAATGAGTGAACCTTGTCCTAAGCTACATGGACACGTCCGGGTGAAATGCATGTTAAATTACAATCTTGTCATCTCGAGGATTATCCCATGCTATTCACAATCTTCAACGGTCGGAAGATTATTCCGAGTGATTATTATGGTCGTTGCTACCACATCACATTTTTATCAATCCCGGTCTCTGTTTTGACCTACATTGTTTTTCAGGAATGCTCTCGTTCTTGCGTTTTGCTAGTTTCTATATATATGATCACCACACAAGTGGATTGAGCATGGATCATGGGGGCTCAAGCCCCCCCCCCCACCCCTCGCCCCCATAAAAACCATAAAAAAAAAGAAAACACATAAAAAAGTTTTCTGATATCCATCGTCGTTCACGTATCGATATAGGAGTTTGGTAGACCGGAGAGAATAAGAAAGATAATTATATATTTATTGTTTAACACAAAGTCTGATAATAGCTCCGTGAATCTAGTGGCATGTTAAAAAAAACCATTTACCATGTACAAATATTTTGTTGAAAAAATTTCATGATCACATTTCACATGTGTCGGTGTTTTTGGATACGATTATGTCGCTAGTGGCATTGATAGTGCCTTTTGCAACAAGTGTGCTGCATCTTGATAGTTAGCAATAATGATAGAGCTTGGACACAAAACTAGAGGGCACAATAATTAAAATTTGAGAAATTAGATGAATGGTCTGGTTCAAGCATACCAAAATTTTTGTTTTGAATCCTACTTCGGGCTCGTTTGGAACTACTTCGGACACATTACTTGAGGGCACAAGGCAGCACTTAAAATGCATGTAGGCAGAGGTTACCAAATCTTACAACGTTTCTATCCACCAGACCCGTCTCTTTTGATGCTAATGAAACCATACTTTCAAATAGGATGAAAAGTAAACGATCAGTTATAAGATATAGAGCCAATGGGAACGAGAGAGAGGGAGATCTATGTAAGGTGCAATTTGAAAATTCCATTCGTCAGATTTATTCATAATATAATTATTTGCTAAACATGTTAACATTACAATTAATCAGTTCAATTGGAGTTTAACCAAATGGATTTACTTTAGTGGGTCATGAACTATATCCTAACTGGACATTAAGAATACTATTATATAGCTCGGAAGAAGGTAAGTTCATACTCTGTTCGAGTGGATGTATTTAAGTAATGATGAATAACTAGAGCCCATCTCAAAAATACTGTTTTTGTTCATTTTTATGGAGAGGGGACTAGATCAATTAAAATTCCTAGATTAAGGTATATTTATCTCTTTACCAATCTAAATATTACTATACCAAATAAATGTAATTATGGCTGTTGTTGACTTCCATACAAGATAGAACCTAGCAAAGGATAGATATAGTAATCATAGATGCCCAAGTAAGTGGACAAAAATTGAATTGACAACAAAAAAATAAATTACTCATTACTGCCACTACAAAAAAAACTAAACTAATACTTTCGCCACATATTTTTAAAATGGCATAATTTTGTTGTGGTAATGTATCTCCAATATATAAATATATTTGTATACACTGGTCTGACTATCATGATGCAAGAAAAAAGTGATGATCCGGTAAAAAAATGTAGTCATTCGCTATAAGATTATAATAGTTTACTTTGATTGTTGATCATAGTAGTAAACCTTATTTTTGTTTAGTTCAAGCCGCACATTGGCGCGGGCCACTTTTCTAGTTACTCTAAAAAATCCAGGGATTTATTGGAAACACGTTAATCTGGTCCAATGTCGGAGCAAGTTTTTGGATGCAATTAATTGTTTCGGTCGTGTGACAACTGTAGAGCAGATTTTCGGAGCAGACAGTCGGACCCGTTTTGGGCTGACGGTTTGGCCCAGAGGCCAGAGCTATGCATACGAGTCAACCTGTCTAGTCTGGCTTCAGGGAGGCAATTTAAAATTTCAAAGTACGGATTGGGTACGTGTATATTCTCGATATGTTTTCCCCTTTTTCTTTTCTGATCGCAACATGTCAACACCTTTTCTTTTTTAGGACACAACACATCAACACCCGCTTACAACTTTGTGATAATTATGGCCCTGTTCGTTTCTCGCCTACTAAAATTTAAGCATTGTCACATCAAAGAGAATCTTATTATTTATGAATATTTCGATCAATTTAATGACAAAACCCTCTTGACAGATTGGTGCTAATTTTCGAGATGAATCTAATGAGCTTAATTAATCTATATTTTTTTAAGTGATGCTACAGTAACCGTCTTCTAACCGCGACTTAATTAACCTTATTAGATTCATCTCAGTAAATTATTCTATGTGCCTGTAATTTATTTTACAATTAAACTTTATTTAGTACTCATAAATAGTAAGATTCTTATTGATGTGACAGTTATAAAATTTAGACCCCAGGAAACGAACACACCCTATGTTTATTTAGCTTCTAACATGTTTCTTAGTGTGCTATATATAAGGGGTATTCGTTTCCTCTAGGGACTAAAGTTTAGCTTCTAAAATTTAGGCTAAACTTTAGCCTTTCTTGGAGGGCTAAAGTTTTGCCTTTTTTAGCCCTTCTTTCTCTCTAGAGCTAAAGACTAGTCCAAACTTTAACCCTTCCGTTCGTTTCCTAAGCTAAAGTTTAGCCTAAAGTTTAGTTTTAGCCCTTTAACCCATAGAAACGAACACCCCCATAGAGTCATCAGATCATTAGTCTACCCGAAATCACGAAAATGGGATTCGAAATCATGAAGCGCCGTCCCTAGTTGGGAAACTAGGAACGGCCTTGAATCAGGAGGAAAGAGACGGTGGCACGGATTGTGGTTTTTGTTCTCTAAAATTCTGGGTGAAATTACCATTGTACCCTCATGTACAGTTTAATCCCCAGCTCGTGACCGGAGTGTACCTCTTTGCTGCCGCGATGTAAAACAAGTTTGATCCATTAGATCAAAGAAAATGATCGATCCATATTAATTTGAGGGTACAATAGCTTTTTGTTTTTGCAAGGGAGAGGGAGGACCAGTTTCAAGTCAAATAGAAAAAAATTCTCTAAACCCTACTTTGTTTATAAACTAATTAATTTTGGGAAAAATCAATTTTATTCCCCGAACAATCCAATTTGTTTAAATCACACTCCGAATAAAATATTTGCTCAATTTTTACCCCCTCAAATAATTTAAGTTGGTGCAATATACTCCCTTATGTAATTTATCTATTTGTGTCTCTTTGTACGATTTAAGTTTAGTGCTCTAATTTTGCAAACTGATAATTTTCATTGAACCTTACACTAGAAAAGTATAATATATATTTTAAGTTGTTATAGTTTCATAAAATCAAATATCATCTTAATTATATAGTTTTAAAGTGTATACACATTATTTAAGAAAAAAACATGAAATATTTTATTTTATACAGAGATTGATATCATCTGTCATCATGCAAAAATTTGATATTCAAATTCAAATATACAAAGAGAAACAAAAAAAAAAGAAATTATATAAGAAGAGTAGATTGTCCCAACTCAAATTATATGAGGGAACAAAGTGGGCTAGTATTTTGTTCGGTTGCAATTTGGACAAAGTGAATTATTTGGGAAAGTAAAATGTGTCTTATCCTCCATTTATATAACCTGCACGACGTTGGTTCATGGGTGGCCCAAAGGCCACATGGAGCTCGGAAGTTTCCACGCACATTGGTAGACCAGAATCTGAATTCAGTCCGTGGAGATGAGTCCAAAATTAAGCGCGGATTTTTTCAACAAAATTTCTACACTGTTTGGCTTGCGATCTGGAGACTATTCTTTTGGAACGTGAGATGTACACGATAGGTTGAAAAGTCTTCTGATTATTTATTTATTTTTGTCGTGACGGGCCTTGCACTGGACACCGCCGCATACTATATCTCAGAAGAGGTAGCATGCGCTCAGAATCGATTGCAAGTGAAACGATGGGCAGGAACAAGTCAGTCGCCTACTTCGCTCACAACCCGGCACACGGGCTGCTCCTCGCGAGCGACGCCGCCGCCGACGAGCAGTTCACCTGCGACGGCTGCCTGGTCGCCGGCGCCGGGCGGCGCTACCGCTGCAGCCACCCCGGGTGCGCCTTCACGATCCACGAGGCGTGCGCGCGGGGCTCCCCGAGGAAGCTCAGATCCGCCGCCCACCCGCGCCACCAGCTGCAGCGGCGCGGCGCCGCCGCGGCGGGGCTCGACGTCAGCTGCGACGTGTGCGGCGAGCACGTGCGGGGCGCGTGCTACAGGTGCGCGCCGTGCGGGGTCGCCGTGCACCCGCTGTGCGCGCGGATGCCGGGGCTGGCCAGCGGGCCCGCGCACGCCGGCGGCGCGCACGAGGCGTGGCTCGTCCGCGCGGCGGACGGCGGCGAGCAGAGGAAGGCGGCGCCGGCGTGCGCGGCGTGCGGGAGGCCCGTCGGCGCGTGGCGGTACGGGTGCGTGACGTGCCGAGAGGTGCTGCACCCGCGGTGCCTCGTGCCGGCGGCGGACCAGAGGTTCCGCCGCGGCGGCGCCGGCGCCGGAGACGGGGAAGGAGAAGGCTCCATGGCGGGGAGGTGCTGCTACGGGTTCCTGCACGACGTGACGCGCTGCCTGGCCACGTCGGGCACCGCTATGGAGTATCGTGGGTACTACAATGGCTAACGAGCTTGATCACCGTGCGCCAAACAAAACATGCAACGGTGAACAAATCGAGATCACTTTGCGTCTATGTATACCGCGATCCACGCTACTTGCGTCCAGTTCGAAAATGTAACCCAGGAATTTGAAAATATGTGAAAGCTGTCGACTCTTTTTTAGAGAAAACTTGTCGAATCATGACGCAACGTTTTGGGGAAACTGTTTCGTGGGAGAGCTGTAGAGCAGAATTTGAAGAACAGAGCCATTTTCTGCATGGACCAATTAGTTTATGTGGGTCAGCGCTGATCAAATGGTCGTTGGGTCAGGCTTCAGGCCCAGCCAAAAAAGGGCCCAGTCTTGAAATCAAAACCGAATCTCTGGAGCCATTCATGGCCTGTATGTTATAGCCCATTATATATGGCTCCGACTCCGAGTACGAATTAGTTAGGCATATATTTCTTATTTTTGCTTTTTTCAGAGATCACAACAACTAGCTTGCAACTTTGTGATTGTTACCCCCACTCTCAATTCTAATTATGATTTACCACCTGTTTTTCAACTTTGTGATTTTACCCTCACTTTTCAACTTTGTGATTTTACCCTCACTTGCACTTTGAAGGAGAATTATATGATCCGATCCATATCCACAGAATTGAATGGAGTACGTTGATTTTGCTATGTACTGTGTCCACTGTCCGTCCATCTCCACACAACAATGTTTTGCTGTTATGTTAGAGTGAGTTATTGCTATATCCAAGGGCCAAAGTATCATTAACTCTATGAAATTTCCTCTACAGTTCACATCCTCACCTTTACGTTGCTCACCCACATCAACATTCAACAGAGCAAAATCAATGATGCAAAATACTGCAATTGCATTTCATATTGTGTGGGTTTCTGTTTAGATGGGAATTTTCCAGTGGTGTAAAAGGCTCATATATTTTCACGGTCAACTTACCTACGCGTAGCTCCCCGATGAAGCTCAAATCCGCCATCCACATCAGGCCCCGCCCTGCAGTACCGAGGAAGCTCAAATCCGCTATGGGCAAGCACACGACCGTTACAACCTACATGATTGTGTAATTGCACATGCTTGTGATGTCATTTTCTTCCTAACGTAGTAGCACCTCTCAATCATAACGCGAATGGGGATTTAAATGAAAGTTATCAAATACTAAAATTTGAGCAAAAATTAAACAAAATCAAGAGGAAAGGGGGAGGGGGCATGTTACCCCTTTGGAGTCAATAGTGGGAGTTCATTTGTACCACGTGAGTGAACCAAATCGTCTTGTCTTTAAACACATGCTAATTGGATGAAAGATAACATAATCATATGTTGTTTAAAGACACATAGTATTGTGCATATATGAACAGCGAGAGTGCGAGGGACATGAATGACACAGAAATCTCTAATGGCAACCCTCCCTCGAACAAAGTGGGCATAAATTTTAACATCCATTGACCTGGTGTTGTACCGAGTGGTTCTAGAAGTACCTAGTTCTTTTTTACCCTCTTTCATCAGTGGAAATAAAGATTTGCCCCAACAATCTATGCAATTCTCTGAAAAAGAGAAGCATGCTTGTCCACCTGGCATCAATACACAGGCACACAACAGTTGCCGTTTGTCCACTGGCGGTGGCTGGCCTGTTCCCCAGGCCAGGCGGAAATAAATATGATCCGGCCCATCCCTTCTTCTTCCTCCTCTGACCGGCGATGCGTCCTCTCCCCAGTTTCCTGCCTCTGCCCCCTTTCCCTCACCTGCACACGCCACGCTCCACACCGCTCTCTCTCCTCGACAGATCCTGGAACAGAATGCTGTCCAAGCTCTCTCCAAAGGTACGCATGTGCCTCCCCAATTTCCCTTTTTCTATTCACATTTCTTCTCTGCAGCGCCAACCCATGTGGTGTGGATGGCCAGGCAGAAGCAGAAGGAATAACACGGTGGCAAACCACGATCCTGATCAATCATCAGTGTGTTATGGTTCTAGTATAATTGTGTACAGCTATTTGTTTATTACTGTGGATCTCCTCTTCCATGTGTCTCTGTGAATATCTGTAAGCCGGCCTGGTATCATACTTGCACACCCAGCAACACACCTGCAATTTTCTACTAATATACTACTATTAGTAATTGTTTGAGGAGGCATGGCCACTTTTTTCTATTGTTTTGGATGGTGGCCTTTCGTCTTTTCAGTTCTGCAGTCTACTGGTAGGATCCGTCAGTTTCTGTTGGATGGATGGTAGGCCAAGTGCAGGATTGACCGACCGGACGGGATTCCTTTACACCTAATTCCCTACATCAAGTGGAGATTCTCCAGCTTAATCCCCTGTTTGGCGAGGCCGGAGCCCGAAGCTCCAAAGATCCAATCTTTGTTGTTCATGCGTTTGGCGGATTTGATTTGATTGTCGCCGTCCATGGGATGGGAGTGCAGGCGAGGGAGGCCTTCCTCTGGACCGTGTTTAATTCTTTATCTGTTGCCGCTTCAGTTCCCATTCTTGGCATCTTCTCCCCACAAAGGGTACTGGCCGGATTATGGGGTCATTAGTTAACATGTTGTTTTGGTGCGTGCAAATGTGGGCAGAAAGCAACATCGGGAGGCCCAGCTCTTTATGGAATTGGGGCCGGCTTTTGCCCATTACAAAAAGCCATGCTTGTCCTGCTGATCCCGCATCTCTGAATCTGTGTTTTAGCTGTCTGAACTTGTACTGCTAGTGTTTCAGAGAGAGAGAGAGAGGGAGAGGGAGAATAAAAGTTGGGTGGCCATTCCCTCAGAGGTTTCTCTCTCTAGCATAGAAAGAGTCCCCCCTCCTCTCCCTAGTCTGTGCCTCCCAAACAGTTCCCAATAGATTCTATCATCCTTGGTAGTCGCCCCTTTGCTCTTGTTAATTGCAAAGGCTTCTGCAGGGATAACATTTGCTGGGTGAGTCCTATAGAATCCTGCCCTCCTTTTTATGTTGCTTTTCCTCGCCTCTCCTATTTAACCTCTTCAACTGCTCGCTTGTCAGCATTGGAGACGAGGATACAAACTTCTTCTACCTGTTGAATCTTCCTGAAAGCTCGAGTTTCTGTCTGTTTCTTTGTGTTTGCATGCTGTTCCAGGTTCGATTCTTGAATTCCACTTTCTTCATGGTGTCCGGTACATGGAATTTCTAAAAATCTTTGCTTGGGTTGTACATTTGTACTGTTTGTAGCCATTGAATCCTCGCACTACATGTTCTTGATGAGGCTTTAATTGTTTCTAGTACACCCGATCCCCTCTTAAATGCAAATCTTAATTTAAAAGATTGCAAAAGTTCAAATCCTTATACCGGCCCCATCTGACACAGCAACTTGATTTGGTCTTCAATTCAATTCAGGACTAGCTAGAGAGCAGCACTACTGAGGATTGAGGAACAAGGATCAGAAGAAGAGAGGCAGAGAGGAGAAGGCTGAAAGGGGAGAAAGAGAGATGGACGGCGACAGCTTCCCCGGCATGGCGAACGGCGGCGCGCCGGCGGACGGGAAGCTGATCCAGACGTTCCACAAGAGCTTCGTGCAGGTGCAGAGCATCCTGGACCAGAACCGGCTGCTCATCAACGAGATCAACCAGAACCACGAGTCCCGGGCGCCGGACAACCTCACCCGCAACGTCGGCCTCATCCGGGAGCTCAACAACAACATCCGCCGCGTCGTCGGCCTCTACGCCGACCTCTCCGCCTCCTTCGCCCGCACCGTGGACGCCTCGTCGGAGGGCGACTCCTCCGGGACGCTCCGGTCCTCCGATGGCCGCGCCGGCCAGAAGCGCGTCCGGCCGGGCTAAGACGGAGCGCGCCAAGAACATATCTTTTTTCTCGGCAGTTCACCAAGCTCGAGTAGGATGGAGGAAGGGGAATTTCTCTAGTGTTTTTGTGTAGCAATTAGAGGTTCGGGTGTTTGTACTAGGCTATCCCTGTTCCTGCAGTTCTTCTCTTCATCATTGTCCTTGCTTCAAATGATTCTGCTGCGTGAGTGATTAGTGTATCATTAGGCCAGGCGAAAACTTTTATGTAGACTTTGGCATGGCGATGAGAAAGAAATGGCATTGCAGTAGTTCGTGACAACATCCATGTTTGGCATGGGAAAATTCGGGTCGATTTTCAGGTGAATTTCAAGTACCGGGAGGACATGATTTCAGTTTGTGTCACTGTAGGCGCGTCGTTTCAAAGGACGGATCTTGAGGCAGTTGCCATCTCTGACATTCCCACACCACTCTTTCCATCCCACCTTACCCAAGCTCCGAATCTGGCGAGTGCGTCACTTTAATGATCTCACAGTGCTCTTTTTGCACCCATGGGTGTACTACTGTACCAAGTTTCTGAATCTGGTGAGTGCAAAACGGTGCCTCCTCTGAGCGCGAAATTCTCTTTACAGCTTTCCCCCAAATCTGCAGCTCTGAGAGCTCGCTCGCCTTTGCCATGTTTCTTCCTCGTCCTGATGAGCTATCATGAAAAGCTTCATGCCCCAAAATTCTCCCTACTTTTTTCTTCCGTGCTGCTCAGTTGAATGGATTGGTATATTTCAGATAAGGCTATCCTTTTCCTGCATGAGAAAAAAGATGGTTGTCTGGTGTGTTCGTTTTCTAGAGTCTAAAACTTTATAATCGTCACATCGAAAAGAATCTTAATATTTATGAGTCTTAAATAAAATTTAATTATAAAATAAATTACAGATCTCTAGACTAATTCACGAGACGAATCTAATGAGGTTAATTAAGTCATGATTAGAAGACGGTTACTTGTAGCAACACTTTAGCAAAACATAGGTTAATTAAGCTCATTAGATTCATCTCGAAAATTAGCATCAATCTTTAAAAGGGTTTTGACATTAAATTGATCGAAATATTCATAAATAATAAGATTCTTTTTGATGTGACGGTCTTAAATTTTAGAGGAAACGAACAGGCCTGGACCAGGCATCTACTACGTGCAAGATGCTGGACAGCATCAGCTGGCTGCAGGAAGGACAGGGGAAACTTCAATAATTTTTCTTGCTGTCAATCATGTGTGCAAGCAACACTATGGCCAGAATCTTCACTCCTATTTGAGTGAGTGGCGAGTATGAAATCTGCCCCCATTTTCTTCTGCTCTCGGCGTGTGAAGAACCTTTTTGACCACAGATTTGGCCTGTTGAGCAGTGTCACTGGGTCCCCTTCGCTCTCTGGATTCTGCCTACAGTGCTAACACACTGTCAAGTGTAAGTAATTAAGCAAAAAACAAGGTGCAAGAGATTTTCTATGTTCAATAAGACAATCATTATGAAACCATCGTTAGAAATATACAATATAAACTCTTGTATTGTAAATTTTTTTCGTTGAGGTGGCCCTTCGAAGAAAGGGCAATGCTAGTGTTACTCTTATGTATTTTCAATACTTTCAGCCTTGATCTTTAACCGGTTTCCATGATCTGAACATCTCTAAGTTCTAGCCCTCACAATTTTCATTGCAAATATCTGACGGGCATTATAGTCATCAGACTCATCACATAGTGTCACACTGCTGCAGGATGTAGGTAATAAAATAAAACAACCAACATGGCATGAACGTAAAAAAAAAAGACACTCGAGAATGTCACAAGGACCATCCACAGTGCTGGTTTAGTAGTAGTAAGGAGGACAAGCTCAGTGGGACCCACATGGAAGCATTAGCAGGGAGGACAAGCTCAGTGGGACCCCCGTGGCAGGAGCTTGTGTTTCTTGTAGTGTGATGAAAGCCCTCTCCAAATGCTTATCTTCTCCCCGGTGTCTTTCTCTAGAACTTGAGGATCTTTTGTTTTCTCTCCCCATCAAACTGCTACATTTGAATGCAGGGAAAATGACACGCCACTTTTTGGATCAGAGGTTTGGGAACTGAATGAATTTGGGGCCCACAGAATAAGCCGACATGTATAGCCAACACTTTATTGATTATAAAAGGTATTATGCTTGCTTAGTTTTTACGAAAATACCCAGACACGGTACGTACTACATAAGCAAGATAAGTAAATTTTCCAAAGGGAGAATTAAGTTTCAGTAATAAGGTACTGCTTTTTGGGAAAAAGTTATTTTACTGGAATAGCAGAATCTAATTTCAGAAAAATACCATACTGATTTTTTATATGATTTTCTCAATCCAGATGAATAGTAGTATCTAATTTCAGACAAATACCATAATGTTTTTTTTATAATTTCTCAATTCAGATGAAGCCCAATACACAAGTATCATGTTGTATAGCAGGTTGTGGACAAAAAGATACAGTTTCATTTATTCTTGAACAAGAAACAATTTCATTTTTTTCTGATGTGGATTTTATTTGACAGTAGCAATCTTAGATAGGTCCCTAATCTGAAGGCAAAACATAAGAGTTTGACATATGGACTGGTCATATTCAGTGAAACAGTGCAATGATTAGAAAAATCAGCTGTTATTTGGTTCATGATTACAAAGTCTAATAAAAACTAACTGTACTTTCGATGGACTTCACCTGCAATCACATTGGTTAATTAGTTAGAAGTTGCTCAGAACCATTATAGTATTAGAGAAGTTTTTCGATCCACAATCTTTGGGCGTTTGCATCGATGAAATTTTAAATCCATTCTATGTTCGATTTAAAATTCAGCTCGTTTAACCTGCCTGTGACATTGTGACATCATTCATTTAGTTGAACAGTTTGCTTCGCGGCTGGTTATGCTCGAGTGCCTGTAATGATTGTCAGGTAAACAACTTGTACAAATTTTTGAACAGTACCCGTACTTTCACTTCGCCCTTACAAAAGTGATGAAAGAGTAACCAAAGTGATGAAATTCTATTCCTTTTCATACATGATAATTATATCTGAATAAATAGAATTTACTAGTATTTAAATCAGCAGAGCATCATATCATACAGAGCACCTCTGTATCATTTAACAATGTTCCAGGCAGCATTAAAAAAATTACATACTGCGGGGAACCATGAATACTTGTCACCTTTTATCACTGATGAGTGAAAAGAACATCATTAGGTCAAGCCTTACAAGTTACAACTTAAAGAAATAAACAGAGGAGTCTTAAAAAAATGTTCGGATAAGAAATGTTTATCAATGCACTAATTAATGCCACCAATGAAACCTCCAGAGGATTAGGTTCCAACAGATCAGATCTGATACTCTACCACCTGATTGACTCCACTACACTATCTGATACATCACCAGCAATTATGTTATTCTGTATAGTAGGTATATGGCGCTATTGGGTTTGGACTTTTTTTTTCTGGGAGAGGACCACGTCACTTGGGGCAAGTCTCTTGTTTGGCTGGACCACTGATTTTGAAATGGTAGCAGCGATAATTATGCTTATCTTCTACCATTAAAGCACTAACGTATGTGCTCTTGAACATTGGAAGTATCCATTTTCATCCAAAAATCTAGTGAAAAGGTCTCCCTTTTTCCTTTTCCCCTTGAAAGTAGACATCAAAGATGCTTGTCCCTAGCTATTCCCTAGGGGCTTGAAACTCCTTTTGCAGTTTTATACTCCAAGTAGTGTTTCTGAAAGAACAGTATTTAATACTGTCCTGATGTTAGACTGCACGAAATGGTTCTAATTTGCATTCAGTATACTTTAATGATGATACTAAAAGATAATTTGAGCTGACCTTGTTTCTGGCTGCTGGGTGCGGCATTTCTCTCAAATTTCTAGATAGTCCACATAAATCAGGTCTATTTCTATTTTCTAACATGTCTAATTTTCTTAAACAACAAAGGATTTGCATTGCGCAGTAATAACACAAACAATATTCCTCATTTATTTCAGGTGATGCGAAAAGAGAACTGCGTAGAAATCAGCAGCTTATCCTTTCAAGTTCACCTTCTAACGTGACTGCATTCTTTATTTCTTTTGCGTAGTCCATCTCACAAGTCCGAATCGGGGTAAGTGTTCTAGACTCTTCGGCTGGTCTCAAAATGATTTGTCTGACTAAATATCTTCAAGCCATGCAGTAACAGATAACATTTCCTGTTATTTATGTCCATCAAATTCAGCTTGTCTAACAGATATACTAAGTAATAAGTAAATGTGTGCCATATCAGTTGGAATATGCTGTAAAAAGTAAAATGATGTTAAGAGAATTAGTTGGGATGTACTACTTTCAAGAGTAACTAGGTTGTTGGCCTTTCAATCTTCTCTAAACTAATGACAAAGTGTGGACCGCGAGAAAAGGTACAGAAGAGATAAAACTTAATATCTACCACAGATGGGACACCCGGCAACCAAATGGCACAGAAAGAGGCAGATAATCTATGATCTCTCTTACCCTGGGGAACTCGGCTTAGCCAGAACGCAAGCCTGATGGCTCTGTTCCTTTTTAAAAGACTCCAACAAATGGGGCTGCTAGTTGTTGTTGCTGCTGCTTCCATCCAAAACTGGGCCAAAAATACCATGTCCTTTTCCTGAAAGCCACAGCTTTGAAACCTCCGACAAGTTGCTGTTTGTTTATGCTGTCAGTATAATAGTGCAGCATCAGTATGCACTGGAGCATCTTATTCAGAGATGCTGCTGTGCTTACCTTTTCTCTTCTGTTTAGTCGACCACGTCAAGCATAATATTCAACCGGTAAAATACTCCAGAAATCCATCCCCATTATCCTGAATGATATAGTAGAGCTCTCCAATCAAATAAACTGGCCGTAAAATCAAAATAAATTACGGGACGCAGCAAAGGGACCGCAGGGAGAGCAATGGTTGGGTGTCGAGTGAGTGGGTTATGATATTCCTGGCACAAATGACCTGTACCGGCAATTAACAATATCGGTAAATTCAGAATCAAATTCCCCTGTCCAGTGCAAGTACTAGCAGGTTTTGTTGCCTGTACTAAATACAGTACGCTGAAAAACCAGTACTAGCTGTTATCAGTGGTTCAGTCCGGCACAGGGACAAGGACAATCAGGGCATGATTCCAGTACAAAGTACAAACACGAGTGAATGGTACGCCTCACTGAATCAGTGGGTATCTGCAAGAAACACTATCACGTAGCTTCAGGTTCAATTACCTCAGTAAGAACTAAGAATCAGCACCAGCAATTCCGGCCTGCAGAAAGTTCAGTTTAGGGCTTCACTTAGCACTGGGCGAGAGTTGCCGGCAATTTTGAGTTTTGACAGTTCTTCGCCGGAAGAGAAGAGCCCTCCTGAAAAATTAGGAGGCGAAATTGATGCACCAGTCACCGTTGCAAAATGCATTGGATCGTGGAGACTCTTCGGCCACGCCAGCCATAGCTGGGAAAGGCGGCTGCTGCTGAGCGATGGCGTGAACCGTGAAGTAGTGTGCCCGGCTGCCCTGACCCGGAAGTGACCTGTGATCTCTTACAGCTGCAGGGTGCTGACTACTTTTTCATTATTCGATGCTTTGGATTCTGAATTCATCCCCATTGTTTTCTTCGAAGAAATCTCTGTTTTAATGCGCTTGTGATCCTGCAGCTGCCCCATCACAAAATTTAACTTCATTCACCAAGCTGCTGTATACTACTGGAACCCGAAGATCTTTTAGATCATACAAAAACTATTTGCGTACAAGTTGGCTGTTGCCCGGAAGAGACTAGGGATGATGACTGACATACATAATAACCACATATACATAGCAGGAACATAGGAGGCAGACTACTTTACATCTTAACAAGACCTACTTTACAAATACTCCTCTATTCTGAAAATCATGTCGTTCAGACATGGAAAACTAAGTTATGGGTAGCACAAACTTTCTGTCCTAAACGACATGAATATCAGATTGGAGGGAGTACATTTTAACACATCATGTCAGTATGTCACAGATGAAATATTAAACATCACTCATGCACACAAAAAAAGTATAAAACCAAGCGTGCCATAGCAACTCTAGAGAAGCAGCATAGAGCAATGGTAGCCTCATATGTAGGATTCGCAACGCTATTTTCTGCAACTCCACGGCACGCCCTGCAGTTTTGCATACTATCTTCCCATCTCTGGCCAATGCATGTATTACAAATAAACTCATGAGTGGATATGAAAAAGTCCGGTCCATAACAAGAAATGTAATCACAAAGAGCACGTAACTAAGAAACCTACATGCAGACTGCTATACGTAGTTGCCAAGGCATGTCAAGGGATAATGCGTTTCTCTTTGATATGTGCAATCTTCTGCCAGTTTGGATGTCCCTCTGTCAGACAGGTTTCCCAAAGAGATTGACCGCAGTCATAAATTTCCAATTTCTTGAGAGACAGAGGCAACTTTGTCAGCGAAAGGATTTTAGTGCAGCTCTGGAGAGTCAATTCCTCAAGGGATGTTAAGTACTCCAGGTCCTCTAGCAAACAGGAACCTATCCAAAGTCTGAGTTTCTTGAGGGACGGAGGCAATCTTGGTAGTGATAGCATATTATCACACATCTGGAGATTCAATACCTCAAGGGATGTTAGACATTCCATGGTTTTGAGCAAGCATGATCCACTCCAACGTCTAAATGTAAGTACCTTGAGGGATGACGGTAATATTGGTACTGATAGGATATTTTCGCACTCATCGACAATCAATTTCTCGAGCCTTGTTAGGTACTCCAAGTTCTCTGGCAAAGAGTACCATCTACAGCTGGAAATGACAAGTGTGCGAAGATATAGAAAGGATTGACCAATCATGGGCGGAGCATAACAATTAGAGAGCTCAAGGTATTGCAGGTTCTCTAGGGCGCCCTGTTCTCTCAGGAACCAGTTTGGGTATCTTGATCCGCAGTAATTCATAATTTTCAATGACCTGATCAGGATTGGTGGACGGAGGGCATCAAAGATCTCTAGAGAATCGGAACTAAGAGCAGTAGCATTTTCTTCTGCTAAATTGCTGCTGATCCTTGACTGTCCACCATCCTGGTTTTCTGACGTCATATAGAAGCTCTGATTATCATTACTCCATTGCAATACCAGATCTGAGAGATGTACTTTGTTAAATAGCTTGGCCTGAAAAGCTTCCTCCTTTCTTGTAACATTTTCAAGACTTTCAATCCTTAGAGTGCCATGAAGGTTGTCAAGGTGCTCCAGCTGCTGTATCTCATGACCTCTTGCCTTCCTCACCCTGAAGACAGACAGAGTTCGGAGCAATCTTAACCTCCCAATGTCAGGACAATTAAACACACCGCATATCATGTACCTCAAATTTACAAGGTTTGCTATTTCCTCACTGAAATGAAAATTCACAGTAGTGCTACGTCTGACTGCAAACTTCTGCAAATGGTAGAGCTCGGTAAATCTGCGTGGCAGGGTTAATATAGGAATTTTCCCCAAAAGACCAAGATAGCGAAGATGTTTCTGTTCACTGATACATGGTGATATTGTGGACAAACTATCCACTTCTAAATGTGCCACCCGCAATTTTGTAAGACTCTTGAGCATGCTTCTAAAATCTTCACTGTACATATTCTTTGCGCTAGATGAGGATATTATTAGAGTACGAAGGGACTTCAAATTTAAAATCTGCTCACGGAAAATTGTTTCATCGTAGGACACAATATATAGATGCTGACAGTCTTGAGGAATTTTTTCCACCATACCTTTCTCAATTCTGAAACAATCATTGCCAGCAATTCTTGTTGCAAAGTCATAAAACATATCATTAATTCTAAAATATTCATTGCCAAACTCTGTTGTGTGTGATTGAATGAATGAGGTTGATAGTAACACATGAAAGTAATCCTGACCGACATGTTCAATATCCTCTGTTTCATCGATAGCCCTAACAAAGCCTTCAGCCATCCAAAGGTGAACTAGCTCGTCACGCTGCAACTCATGTCTTCTGGGGAACATACTACAATATGCGAAACATTGCTTGACATGCTCCTCGAGTTGTTGGTAGCTCCACCATAGTGCAGCCCAAGTTCCATTGTTTAACAAGTCACTTTTCATGGTCCATCTCCAGAAATCTAAATCTAGTTTTCTTTTCAGTTGTCCTGCCACTATTCTTGCTGCTAGAGGCGATCTTCCCAGTTTTGCAGCAATTTTTCTCCCAATTAATTGATGAGCTCTGACTAAAACTTCGTCCCCAATTGCAGCACCATCATGTGCAAAATGCATAAACATTTGGAAGAATTCCTCCTCCTCCAAGTCAGAAATAGCAACAATGTTTTGAGCACCAAGAGCTCTAGCTGCGTCTATAGTTCGAGTGGTTATCAGGATTCTGCTTCCCACGTCCCCAGCCTTCAATGGATGAAGTAGTAGATTTAGCTGTTCATTGGCATCATTATCATACGGGACACCATCCAGTACCAGTAAAAACCTTTTGTCCCTCAGATTTTCCTTCAATTTCCTTTGTAGCATATCAATATTATTACTTCGCTGGTCCCTTTTGACACCTGAAGCTATCTCTAACATTTCAGTGAAAATAGTATCCACACTAAAATTCTGAGAAACATGGATCCACATGATAAGGTTGAAATAACCATCATCTCTTTCTTTCTCACAAACATATTCTGCAAGAGTTGTCTTCCCTGACCCAAGATTGCCATGGATACCCATCACAGAATAACAATTTGCTGTACTTGATCTAGCGTTATCATCAGTGGGTCTATCACGAAGAAACTTTCTTATTATTTCAAGATCTGCATCTCGACCAAATACAACTTGTGGAGATAAAGCAGTATTGGTTGATGGTCTCACAGTATTATTTGGCGTATTGTTGATATAGTCACAGCTGACTGGCCACTTGAGCAGTGAAAGAACTTTGTGCCCTTCATCAATTAGGTTTTCTATCTTACTTATGGCCTCATTCAGCTCTGTTTTTGATCCAATGGGAACATTGAAATCAGCCATGATTTCGACATCCTGTGAAAGCACGTATATGCTGAATTCATCAGCAACTATTTTACCCAAACGAAAATTATAGCTAAACAGTTAAAGTCTTCGGGTTGACATGCCAAATCAACATGAAAAATTCTGGACAAAAGAAGTGTACTACTGATGTGTAGTTGTAAGTAGTTTGAGCACATAATAATCAGAAATGCATTCCTGAGGTGTATATATTTATCAGAAAATATTTTGTGCTCGATCAGTGATTAGCGAGTCCAAGTCAACTATAATGTTCATGTCCACTGTTTGGTCAGAGTTATTGGTCTATTAAAATGTATACCATTGTGAGACAGCAAAAGTGTATCAACAGAACATATCAAGTGTGGCACGCAAGGATTTAATAGCAGTGATGAATTGTTGCAGTTATATAATATTATAATATACTTATGCGCAAGGTGCAAGTACACAATACAGTGACACTATACAGAACATTTTTTTTGCGACAAGACTACACAAAAATCATCCTCCTCCAGTGCATAAAACATAATTTTTAAATCATACTGTGTAAATATGTTTACATGAAGGCGAGGACATGAACTAACCTGCTCTTTTCTGTTCAAAGCTGGATAAGGAACATGACTTTTGAGACGGTGATAATCAATAGCATCAAGGATGTCTTCAGCTGCATAAAAGGAAGATTTGAGCTCCATCACCCATTGCTCCAGCCTTTCTTTCTGAGAAGTGTCCTCAGCTGCTTCAAGCATCAGCTTCAGTTGGAGTATTTTCCTTTCCAATTTCTCAGTCCTTTCGAACGAAGATAAACCGAGATAGGAGAAGCCTTTGGCGAGGAGCCGGGTCATGATTGGAGAGATCAGCCAACCTGCGATCGAGATGCCCCAGCCTACAGCAGCATTGCTCACTAGATCCATTGCAAGCTTGCAGAATGGAAGAGGGAGAACGATAGGCTACTGTTGTAGTTCTGGGTGCAGCTTTAAGTAATTTCAGGGCGCCAGCATTAGAGTCTCCTTGCAACTGCCAGACTAAGAAGTCATCGGTCTTCATCCTAGTGGCACAAATTGCGAGTATATTAGTGTAAGAGTAGTTCATAGGTTGTTAAACTAGCTGATAATAATCATAGGTCACATGTAAACACGGGGACCTGTTCCCATTAAACTAGCTGAGCCCTTGGCCCGCTACAATTAGGTTGACCAAGGAAGCAAGGTCATCCAAAATTCCAAATACCACTTGAAAAGAAATTTATACATATGTAAGCAACATTATTTGTCCACAGATCTAAAATATATGTGAACAAAAACGCAACTTTATCACTAGACAAATAGAAAAAGCAACGGGCCATTCCATTAGTGATTGCTTACGCCTAAATATTACTCTAATACTAATCCTAATTAGAAGCATATTGCGCCTGAAAGTTTACCAGATGGAGCTCTACTACATGCGGGAGCAGATGGTGCAGTGGGATGAGACTGAGTCACCTAGGAGGACGCATCTGTATAGGCAAAGCGGCGCGCGGAGGCAATATGCGGTGAGGGTAGTGTGGCCGCCGAGGCACGCCTCCGCCGCTGTCCGCCGACATCGCCGCCCTTGGAAGGGGTGGTGCCGCGGAGTGGAAGACGAGGTGGGACGAGGGCCTCGCTGCAAATACGTTATGCTCGGTGCTTGTTTTTTTTTTTTTTTTTTTTTTGATAACATGCTCGGTGCTTGTTGAGTGAGCAACTTACAATCCGGGGGTCTGAACGGGAATAGCAATAGTCACTACCTGGTCAACCTAATCTGAACTGCACATATATGATTGGACGGTAAGGATGAACCGCATATTTATGCAAGTGTTTATCTACCTTATGGACGGAAATCTTTGCCCGAATTTTTTTGTCTCCTAAGCCTATGCTGCAATATGTTGAGACGAAGGATAGTGGCTCAGCCAACTTGTCTGGCTTATTCCTTTCTAAAATAAGTCGACTTATGAGCTTGTACAACATATAAGGCTTATCAACCGGCTGAAAATTTGAGCAGCCGAACAAGACTAGTATTTTGGCTCTTCGAAGTGTCAGTCATCATTAGTATTTATAGCCAGATCTTCTCAATAGAAGTTGCTTCCCGATGCTTTTAATAAGCATATAGGAAGCCAATACCTTCGCTCTTAAGGTCTAAAAATTCTCATGCTAATCATAGAAAATAAGAAGGCAACATGACCCACCATTGTCATAACAAAAAATAAGACTTAAATAGCCTTTTATATTTTAAGAAATTACCCACCATAACCCCTCAACCTCTCTCTAAATCCTCACATCATATGACATGGATTTTTCTTAGAAAAATAGAAAATGATTAATTAAGAAAAGAAAATAGTTAATTCAAAAAATAAGAAGGAACAATTACCCACCACTATCAATACAAAAAATAAGACCTAAATACCATTCAAAATTTTAAGAAAAAAATTACCCACCATTGCCATTACAAAAACTAAGACCTAAATACCATTCTATATCTAAGGAAAAATTACCCACCATTGCCATTACAAAATATAAGACTTAAATACCCTTTTACATTTTAAGAAATTACCCACCATCACCCCTCCCCCGCCCTCTCTCTAAATCCTCATGCCATATGACATGGATTTTTTCTTAGAAAAAACAGAAAATGGTTAATTAAGAAAATAAAATAGTTAATTTAGAAAAAAAGGAGAAAAAATTACTCACCAATGCCGTTACAAAAATAATACTTAATATCCTTCTATATTTTAAGAAATTACCCACCATTACCGCTCCCCACTCTCTCTAAATCCTCACGTCATATGACATGAATTTTTTCGTTGAAAAACAGAAAATAGTTATTAATTAAGAAAAGAAAATAGTTCAGAAAACAAGAAGGAAAAATTGCACATTATTGTCATTGAAAAACAATATTAAAATAACCTTCTATATTTTAATCAATTATCCACCATTACCCTCCCCCTCTCTCTAAATCCTCACTCATATGACACTGAATTTTTTCTTACAAAAATAGAAAATGGATAATTAAGAAAATAAAATAGTTAATTCACAAAATAAGAAGGAAGAAATAATACTAAAGTTTTCATAAAATTACCCACCATTACCCCTCTTTTTTCCCAAATCTCCAGGTTGTAAGAAAAGACAATCAATTTTTTTATTACAACAAATGAAAATGATTTGGTGCCTTTGTTATGAAATAAACTATTACAATATAGCAAATTAACAACATGTAACACGTTAACTACAAGCATGATATAGCCATATTAACGAAAGATATAGGCACATTAATGCAATTAACTTAATTGCTAAATTCTAACAATGTAGTAAACTTTCAAGATAAGTAAAATGATATAAAAAATATGAATGATAGAAATAATTTGAATAGTATCCAAGGTTACAATTATATTGGATTCCATTATGGAGATTTAAACAATTACAAATGTATTCGGAACAATTTTAAAATTTCATAATTTTCACATAGTTTTTTATTAGGGTGGGGAATTTGTGACCTTGGGGACCGCTGCCCACTCCAAATGGCATCATTGGATTATCCATGTTGCTGAGATTCATGCAAACGGTGTCTTTCTCTGTTAACGTGTCGTTAAGTAGCAGCAGGTGCATGGCATATGGAGGGCAGTCAGTCGCAGGCGGTAGCATAAAGAGCAGGCAGTAACATGCGGTTGATTTTGTCAATGCGATTTGTTTTGTAGTGATTGTCCTTGTGTCGCAAAGCGGATGGGACTGAGAAGCGGAGGGAGGTAGGGTGCCGCGGTCTCCACCAAGCCCGATAGCACGGCGTGTGTGACGCGCATGAGCATCTCCACGTTGAGCCGCATCCTCTTGGCCATGTCGTTGCCACCGCCGGCGAAGGTGAGGACGAAGGTGCGGACAGGGGTCCCTTGGTGCTTGGTCTTGATCTTGACGGAAATAGCGGTGAGTTTGTCGAGGTTGCGCCCGATGAGGATGACGCCGAGGTCAAGCCTCACAACCTCCTCCGTGGCCAGGCATGGGAACTACTCCAGCACGACGTCGGCTTCTGCCATAGCCATGGCCGACTCACCTTGCTCAGGAAGAGAAAAGGTTGGGAAGGAAAATTAAGAGCAAGTTGCAGGATATTGAAGTCTGGTTGCATACCGGTAGCAGAGCAGTCATCAGCCTTGCATTTATGACCGTACTAATGTTCACGTGACCAGCATCAAGAGCAGATCATTTGATTTTCACTTAACGACGCGTAAACCACGTTTCCAACTTTGAATTATATTTGAGAGGGGGGGGGGCGGGGCTAGTCGCCGCGGGCATAAAATGTTTTCCGTTTTTATTATAATCTTAAGATCATTTTTGGAATTAAATATCAAGATAAGCCGCACAAAGACGCGGGTAGGTTGCCTAGTTATAAAAAAACTCGGCCTAGGGGGTGAGACAGCCCCGGGGCATTGCATTTAAGAAGAAGACTCTCATGCATGTCACTCCTCAAACCCCTGCCCCACCCTTAGCCCCTATGAGACGACCAATGACCTGGGTTGGGTCTTAGACCTGCGCTTTGGTTATGGGACAAATGAGAGGATTTTTTAACCTCAATGTCAAATTTTTTGAAACGGTATCACGTTTGTTTAACCGAGAATCAAACTCAGGACCAGAGGAGGTGCTACTGAGTGGAACTATGTACCTGGTCTTAATGGTGCTTTCACACAAACATTGTCGGCACGTGTCCCCAAAGCACAGCTGGTATTGGTGTCTATGCCGATGGGAAATACAAGGATGATCAGTGACATGAACAACTTTTCGCTGCAAAAGGACATGTGCTTGTGCCACTGCCACCGGTCATGGGTGCTCAGCAATGTCATGGATGACTAGTTGCGTGGGACAATGTCACATGGAACTCGAAGTTTGCATGTGGCCAGGAACTGCGTGAAGGCCCTTTGCAGCACCGGTGAAGCCGCTACGCAGCAACGATACCATATCTCTGCCGACGAGAGTCTGCGCGCCGGGCTAGCTTCCTGACCGGCTGTGAAGGTCACTCGACCCTTATCGTCCTGAGGCATTCGCCGCCAACCCGTACATTGGCGAGGCCGTGTTCGTGATAGAGTAGTGTGCCAGGCACAGAGACCACCACGTCCACTACAGCTAAGCATACCGCGGTGTACTATCTTGGAGGCGCGTCCACGGACTAGGCCGAGAGTATGTTGCCTTGTTTGAATGCCTATTGCAAACTTTCTTGATGTCTCCCTAGCGTAAAGTTGCCTTTGCTGCAATAAGTTAACATAAATAGGGTTCTATTCAGTGAAGAATTAGAACATATTTAGAAAAAGAAACGATGTATCCTTCAGTGCTATAGGCCCTCTAGTTTCAAGTGATTTTTATAGGCCAATTGATTTACAACTTTATCTACTAAACAAAGAGGAACATGTTAATGTCCTTGCACTCGGGTGTTGACTCACTGTATGGTTACTGAATTTGTACCGGTAGTCATTGATGTTAAAGAATAATAACATGTTTTAGAGAATTATTTTTATTAATCTGTGCAATTTGAGCTGGCATACTGATCGAAGGCGATATATTCCAGCCACCAGAAAAGTTGATTTATATCACGATGGTTCTCTGGTCATGTTATATTGTATATTGGCTCTTGCAAGGATGTAGTGAGTGAGGGCAGTAGGGCTTCATTTTTCCATGATCTATATCAGAGTAACTGAACTACAAATATTACATGCACTAAACTATGTTATAGTCTGCAGTGAAGCTCAAATTTCCCAAATAGTCATGTTGGCCTCAACTACGAATGGTGAAGCTTGGGCCTGGGCGACATCATGGAATGACTTACCACATGTCTCAGCACAAGGACCTGACCCGTGCTTGTGCTGATTCCAGGAAAAAAGTGAGCCAGCTTGATGTGGTAGCCATTGCACTGTGTGTACAGCTTTAACTCAACTTAGTTATCTTCTGTAGCCACATCGTCTCTGGTTGTGTCTACTAGCCCCTATCCTGTGCGGACCGGTGCCATGTCAGCTAGAGGTTGGTTATAGTAATTCGCTGCAAGGAAGAAAGATACAGATGAGGTTACAGTACTAGCTAATATATATGCTACTAAAAAAGGCGCGCCCAGCATACAGCTGAACACTTGCAACTTCTATGCGAGCTAGTGAATTGCTATAAAAAAGTTATATACCTATTTTTTGTTGAAGATATCAGCACCCAGTAATTCAACAACAACAGAGACAGAGCACGTCAACACACTAAAATAAATCTAAGAGACCAACTGTGATCCCTGTAGATAGTAAACATTCGGCACAATGATTTTCCATGGAGCAATCAAAATTACCATTTAAGACAGGGGTCAAGCAATGTATTCCATGTGCTGATCAGTAATAACTCCCATAACCGTTGATGGGGAAAGTGCCATGCTGAGGAGCTGCTGCGGCAGAATGCTGGTGATCGTTCCATCCAACAAATTGTACATTGACACCCAACCCAGATTGACACGAAATCTTCTTGGAGGAAGAGAAGATGAGGTCGCCACTTGATTCTAATTCACGAAGAATGCCTCCCCGCCTATATGGGTGACCTACTGTGTTGCTTTGCCATCTGCGTTAAGGACAGTGAACCCTTCTTGGGTGTAGGAGAGATTTTGGCACACTAAAGAACAAAGTCGTTGCCAAGGGGAACTAGGTACACCTGGTATTAATAGTGCTATCACACGGTCGCAGCACTGCCAGTGTTGGTGTCTAGGCCCATGGAAAATGCAAGGATCACCAGTGACGATGTACAGCTTTCTATTGCAAAAGACCATGTGTTCTTACCATCGCCAGAGGTCATGGGTGCTCAACAACACCGTAGTGCAGGGAAATACCACACACAAGTCGAAGTCGTGCATGTGGCTGAACGGCACCAAGTCTCTACGCAGGCCCGCGGTCACCAGTTCATCGCTGGTGAAGCTGCCACCAGAAGCCACGACACCGTACCTCTGCTGATAAGGATCTGTGCTGGTCCGGCTTCGTGGCCGGCTGCCACAGTCACCCGGCCCTTATCGTCCTGTAGGCGTTCGCCGTGAAGCTGTACACTGGCGAGGCCGCGTTCGTGATAAAGTGTGCCAGGCACAGTGTCCACCACGTCCACAACAGCTATGCGTACCGCGGGGTACTATCTTGGAGGCGCCTCCATGGGCCAGACCGTGTATGGTGCCATGTTTCAATGCCTATTGCAAACTTTCCTGACGCCTCCCTAGCCTAAAGTGGCCTTTGCTGCAATAGGTTAACATAAATAGGGTCCCATTCCATGGATCAATTCTACTACCATGCTGTATATATAGAAATATTTCAATATGCAGTAATGTTTATTTTATTTGTTGTGGGAAATTAAACAATTCAGAACTGAGATGTTTTTTGAGTAAATTTCATAAAACCCCAGGTTGGGGTTTTATGGTCCTTATATCACAAAACCCCGGGTATTATGGTCCGTGTCACAGAACCCCGGTTTTTGTGGTCATATTGTTTCACATACCCCACTCCCATCAAAATAGTATGAATATTAGAGATGTATTTAACTTTCATGTCTGAAGATAACTTAGTCATATATTCGACTTGACGATTTCATTGATTAAATCGACTGGAATAGATGTCTCACTCAAGCATAAACTTAGAACCTGGGGTTTTATGAAATTTACTCTATTCATTATTAATTCTTGATAGAGGTGGGGTTTTGTGAAACGATATGACCATAAAACCCGTGGTTATGTGACACGAGCCATAATATCTGGGGTTTTGTGACACAAGGACCACAAAACATGGGGTTTTATGAAATTTACTCTTTTTTTTGTTATTACTTGGCTCTTGGGTAACTTCTTTCAATTTCTTGTATTTAAAATCAAGTGCTCGCACGTACTTGTAGCATTAAACATGTATGGGTCCCTTTTCTTTCTGAATGATTCGCTTCATCTAATGGTCATCAACCAAAATTCTTGCGCATGCATAGCTCTTCTGTGTTTAATATAGAAAAAAACTTTCTTTTAACTGCAGGGACACCTCTCATCTTTTAACTGCAGGGACACCTCTCAGGCATTGGCTCGCTAATATCTTATCTGTGTTTCTCCTGAGAAATCAGCAGAGGTCATACTATAATAATGTTAACGTTGTGTACGAACTTGCTTGTGTGTTAACACTACTAGAATCATGCTGTAAAGCGGCGGCCAAAAGGGGCCTCGGTGACGGACGCCAAAATCGCCACCGAGACCCTATCACTATTTTGTTACAAAATTAACCGCGGTCATGCGACTGTAACCTCCCGCCTGGCACTTAGCCTAATATGGGCACCAGTGGCGGTCTACTAACAAAAGAAGGGCGGCCCTAGCACCGGCTATAGGCCCACAGCTAAATGGCCTTTAGACCTTAGCTATAGGCACTGACGGGGTCCGCTACTAGGCTTAAAAGCGCTGTGGTAGGCCAATGGCCTGTTAGCCGCGGCCCCCTGGTGTCCACGACTATTTTGCGCACGTAGTCGCGGACACCACGTTGTACCCTATCTTAGCGGCGGATGTAACAACCCCGACAAAATAAACATGCAGTCCATGTCATTCATAAGCATGTCATCATGTGCATTTGAGAAAATATTGAATATTGTGTTAAGAAATACACATGAAATGACAAATTAACTTAAGTTAAATTAAGAACTTAAAAAGATAAATTAAATACAAGTAAACTATGGAGTTTAACATTTTCTGTTGGTTAAACATAAAAATAAAATATTTATGAAATTGCTCTGCAATTATTTTGCTTTGTAAAATTTTCTACAAGAAATAATTAAGGCTTTCCTTTTGAATTTAAACCTGAATTTTTTTAATCCAAAAATCATTTGGAATTGAACTTGGACCTAAATAGAAAAGTGTTTGAAATGTTTTCAGTTACAACCCTGGAATTTTTGGGATTTTTCCGAGCTTGGGAAATAGGCTTTTCAATTAACTAAAAACAGGGGCCTATTTTTGTAAAATTTCCGGACCGGCCCGGTGGCCATTCTCTTCTTCCTCTCTCCCATCGAACCGACTCCGGCGCCGCCTCGCCACCGAGCTGCGCTGGCGAGGCTCGGCCGCGCGCCCTCCTCCTCCCGTGCCACGCGAAGCTCGACGGCCACGTCACCCCATGGCGTACCGGGATAAAAGCACCGGTCGTGCTTATCTCTGTCTCTCTCTCGTCCTGGTTCCCACCGAAACAGGCAGCGCCACCTACTGCCTCTCCACCTCACCGCCGGCAGGCCGCATCCGGCTGTCCCCGCTTGTGCCGCCACTCCCAAAAGCTCCGCAAGCTCGTGCCGCACCTCAGCATGGGCCTCAATCGATCCTTGCTGCTATGAAGCCGGAGTTCGTGGCCGTTTTCTTTCGAAGGTCACTGCCGGTGTGTCACCGCCCTACCTCCAAATTCTCTTGCATCGGTGAGCAGCTCCCTTTGTTTTTCAATCCTAGGCATGAGAATCTATTGTGCTTCCATCCGAATAGCTCACTCGTTGAGGATTATTGCACAGCACCACCGAATTTTGTTGTCTTCTTGAGCTTGGCCTTCTCCGAGCTCCTAGCAGAAAATCCACCCAGTTCCGGCTAGTTTCTCCGAGCCTGGCCTTCTCAATAACGAAGACGACATCTCACTGAAGCTTTTAGAAGAAACGGAGCTCGGTTTTGTCCAAGCACCGTGACATCGCGACCTCGCTGCACATCTGCCTCTTCTGCTCTCGCCGCTGGCCTTCTCGGGTGAGCACCACACATCCGCGATCCCACTCCCCGACTCAGCTCATCCCGCTTAGCGCTCTGGTCAAGTCTATGACCCGCCTTGCCCACTCGCACGCAACTCCGGCCACCGCGCCGCAGCTTCCGGCCGCCGGTCGCCATGGCCAAGCTTGAGCCGGAGCTGGGCCGCACATGTCGCTGGGCCGTTGCTTTGCCTTGGGCCGCAACTATTCTGGACCAATGGCTTGTTAAACATTTTCACGATTTTAATTATTTCCAGGATTAGTTCATTCTTCAAAAATTCGTAGAAAATTCCACAAAAATCAGAAAAATACCAAACAAAGTTCATTAGATTCATAAAATTATTTCCGATTTGATTATGTATTCAAATGCCTATTTTTAGAAATTATAATTTCATAGTTTAATTAATTACTTTCCTTTAATTAAGATAATCTATTATTTTATGCTAATTAGTATTTAATTTTGAGAAATAAATTTCTTTAAAAATTAGAGATACTGCAGACGAAAGTTTTTGTTAAGTTAGTTTTCCAAAATTAAACATAAACACCGTCATTTTACGTGATTCCAAATTAATAACTTAAGTGTTATCACATATCGTTAAGCATTTATAATTGTCGTTTAAAGGCATGATTAATTATTAATGGATGAACCTGATTAATCACTAATTAATGAACAAGATTAATGATTAATTTTTAAGTAATGACCTTGGTTAAGCAATAATTAATGAGCATGATCAATTGTTACTTATTGCTTAACGAACATGATTAATTATTAATTACTAATTGCAAAGTAACGAATTTAAGTAATGATTAATGGCTAATTAACGACCTTGGTTAGTTCCATCATTGCATATCATCTTCATTCATGCATGCATGGTGGTGATGCGCGGCATATTGTTGGTCGACCTAGGTTCCGAGGTGATCGAAGTTCCGTCCGAGGTCGAGAAAGGAGACGGAAGCTTCGAAGTCGACCAAGCACATCGAGGAAGCTAACCCCAACTCGAATCAAGGCAAGCCCCGGTGCATCCCACCTATGTTTTTAAAGTCTTTTCTTTTATCACGGTTATTGTGTCGTGATTGTGCATTAGGTTTCAGGAATTGCTTGACACCCTAGATGCATGAGTAAAATCCCTATGTTACCTGTTTATCCATGTTGGTGTTGTGTCTCGATAGATGCTACGCTTAATTCACGGGGCTACGGTAGAAGTCGAGTGGTGCTGCGCACACTCGCGAGTCGGTACTGGTCCGATCTTAAAGCATGGAGGCTTTAAGTTGATTGATGTCTTTTAAGTTAAAGTTAAAGATGAAGAGGAAGATGGAATTGAGACCGGACGGGCCCTCGTAGGAGAAAGGGCAAAGACGAGGTCTTGCAAGGTGGTAGCCCCGTCCGTGTCGGTCAAGGACCGTACCGTTGTTGGCCTCGCTGAGCAAGTATTTGAACGTACCGATTTACATACCGGTGTTTATGGGGCCGGGAAGCCGATGTAACCTAATTGCCACAGCGGTTGGATGTAGCCCATCCCCTAATTGGCTGGAGAATGAGGTGAGGCCTCATGTCTCAAAGGGAGAGGAATGGGTGGTCGCTCACGGATAACGTTGAGGACGGGTATCGCGTGGGGTCCCCGGTGTTCTCGGGCGGATGGGAGACTAACCCGGCCACTGCCAGGAATTAGCGTGAAAGGTTGTCGTATGCGACCATTGGGGTGCGTATACGCCGTGTAAACGGGTTTTCCCAGCTGGTGAAATCGATTCGAATCGCTGTCCCTCGCAGTAATGAGTACCGCTTGTTCACCGTGTCACATCGTAGTTAATCAAGTGGAAGAGGAAGGAAGAGGAATGAAAGAGTGGTTGTTTGAAATTAATCTTTTCCTGCAACTTGATTGCAATAGTGATAGTCTGCAAACCTAGAGGTTAATGAACTTAACGTGAGCTAAAATACTGAAAGTAAGGACTCAACCTTTAATGCTGTTTTCGCAAAGGAGTAAACCCCACAGCCGGAAAGCCTTTGCATACTAGGCGTCGGCCTTAGCGTGCCATGTTGACGGGTCGGTCTTGCTGAGTATTAGAATACTCAAGGTTTGTTCGTTATCTTTCGGGGAATGAGTCGTGCGATCACGACTTGTACGATAGTTCCTGGAAGTGGAGTGTCCCGGTGTGGTTCCCACCAATGGGGACGGTTTCCGACGTCGTGAAGAGGAAGGACCGTGATGTACGAAGGGCTCGAGTGCATCACGTTGATCGTTTAATAGTGTTTTGGTGTTCAAAGTATCGGTTTCGCTGCAATACTCGTAGGTTGTTAAACTTCAATAAGATTTATTATTCCGCTGCACCAATGTTTGTATTTCGAAAACCTGGTTGTATTATACCATGATGTATATATGTTGGCTTGTATGAGATGATACACTCGTTGTAACTCGCTTCATCGAGTGTTCCTCTGTTTCGATTCCTGGGTGTCCCGAGGGGATGTCACAGCTGGTATCGAGCCAGGTTCGGAGGCAACAGTTCATCATTACAAGCTTGTTTTCAAAACGTAACACGTTTAGCGCGTTTAGAATACGAGAGAGTACGGAGCCCTATAAGGATAGTTAGAATTTTTTACTAAGCTGTTCGACGTTCGGGTTTTGGGAGAGTGCTAACTATTCGTTGTAGTTTTATATGCTATAGTACGTGTAGTTAGTTTACCGAGCATGCATCATATCATATTGAGTGCTATAATAAAAAGCTGGGGTTATACTTTTTAGTATCGCAGTTGTAGAGTTAGTTCCCTATGGAGGGCATTAGAAAGGAGTTTATGCTAGTGAAATAGAAGGCCAAAGGAACTTCCACACACGGAGGCAATGGAATGGGGAATTCAAGATCTTCATCTACGAGATGATCAACGTTAATCGGAGAGAAGGACGATCATGTGTAGTAATCAAGGAGCCCCATATGAGAGCTACGGATTTAAAAGGATAGATTAAAGATAACAAGTATGAATGGGTGCTCTAGGTGAATCTTGGGATGAACAACTTACAGCTGCCAAAGCAATAGCTAAACGACTAGATGCTGATCCGAGAAAGACACATGATGGGCTACTGGATCTTGAACAAGCCCAATAATTTTCCAAGGAAGAGCAGAAGGATGGAATGTATGAGCTGAAGAATCCAGGAGCTAGCCACCGATGTCACTTCGACTGTTCTAGGCATTATCCAGACGGATGACCGGTCAACTACCACTTGTATCCACCAAAAGTTCTCGTTCCCTCTCCGGAAATAGCCCTTTTGATTTCTGTTCGGACTCTCTCTCTCGACGGAACTTTTTGGATGATAAAATTTCAGTATTATGAGCGAGACTATTCCTAGTTTGAAAGTCATTCTCCTTCTTCCACTCAATCACGTCATGAACTTATCTTTCCTTGAAGATTCTTGAGTGACTTCCATTTGAGAAAGAATAATTCCCTTTTCGACTAGACTAAGTTGTACCAAGAGCTAGTTTGGAAATGGGTGTTTTGCACTTCTAAATTGCCATTTTGCCTTCGAATTGTGCCGGTTCGCCTGTGCGCTTCTCAAAGTCAAACATGAGCGATATGGAAATGCATACTCTATTTTGAAACTAGCAGAGAATCCAAATATAATGTTCTTCCGAACGGATGGTGTATAACCTAGGGTACGCAACCGAAAAGAAGAATATTGTGTATTGGAAACTCATCGGTGCAATTATCCTTGTAAATGTCTTAAGCCTATATTTCCTTCAACACCAAGACAGACTGAAAGCACTCGTCACATCTCTTGGTAATCCATGTTGTTTCATAAGCTCAACCATTCCAGTTAAATCTTTTCCTTCATCATTGACTTTCACCAACCCCTTATAAAACCTCGCGACTCCTGCGTCCGACATGAAAGTGGTAGATATTGACAACAAACATCCCGACCGTCTAAATTTGGACCAAGGAGTTAGTTTCAAGAAGTTGTAAGTGATGTTGTACTCATGGAAGATGCTATTCGTGCTCATCAAGAAGAGAAGACTAAGAAGATAGCAGCCAGTGAACAAGGAAGTGAGGTACCTTCCAAAGTATCGTCTAGTCTATACTTCGCCGCAGATCGGAGGTTCGAGTCTATGCTATAACGGTCACCTCGAGTATCGGCAACGAGATGTTCTTCCGTTCGGTGGTTCAACAATCGGACTCATCGAGTATACGTCCTTATCCTCGACACCCAAGATCGAGTGGCTCAACATCAAACCATCGGGATCTACAAGATTAAATGGAGTGATCACTCGTAAGTCGGAAGCCGCATGGGAACAAGAAGAGTTTCTCCGATCCGAGTTACTGAGAGATCTTTAGTGCCATCGCCTAGTCGCTTCGATCGTGAATCTCGGGACGAGATTCCTGTAAGGGGAGGGCTGTAACAACCCCGACAAAATAAACATGCAGTCCATGTCATTCATAAGCATGTCATCATGTGCATTTGAGAAAATGTTGAATATTGTGTTAAGAAATACACATGAAATGACAAATTAACTTAAGTTAAATTAAGAACTTAAAAAGATAAATTAAATACAAGTAAACTATGGAGTTTAACATTTTCTGTTGGTTAAACATAAAAATAAAATATTTATGAAATTGCTCTGCAATTATTTTGCTTTGTAAAATTTTCTACAAGAAATAATTAAGGCTTTCCTTTTGAATTTAAACCTGAATTTTTTTAATCCAAAAATCATTTGGAATTGAACTTGGACCTAAATAGAAAAGTGTTTGAAATGTTTTCAGTTACAACCCTGGAATTTTTGGGATTTTTCCGAGCATGGGAAATAGGCTTTTCAATTAACTAAAAACAGGGGCCTATTTTTGTAAAATTTCCGGACCGGCCCGGTGGCCATTCTCTTCTTCCTCTCTCCCATCGAACCGACTCCGGCGCCGCCTCGCCACCGAGCTGCGCTGGCGGGCTCGGCCGCGCGCCCTCCTCCTCCCGTGCCACGCGAAGCTCGACGGCCACGTCACCCCATGGCGTACCGGGATAAAAGCACCGGTCGTGCTTATCTCTGTCTCTCTCTCGTCCCGGTTCCCACCGAAACAGGCAGCGCCACCTCATCGCCTCTCCACCTCACCGCCGGCAGGCCGCATCCGGCTGTCCCCGCTTGTGCCGCCACTCCCAAAAGCTCCGCAAGCTCGTGCCGCACCTCGAGCATGGGCCTCAATCGATCCTTGCTGCTATGAAGCCGGAGTTCGTGGCCGTTTTCTTTCGAAGGTCACTGCCGGTGTGTCACCGCCCTACCTCCAAATTCTCTTGCATCGGTGAGCAGCTCCCTTTGTTTTTCAATCCTAGGCATGAGAATCTATTGTGCTTCCATCCGAATAGCTCACTCGTTGAGGATTATTGCACAGCACCACCGAATTTTGTTGTCTTCTTGAGCTTGGCCTTCTCTCGAGCTCCTAGCAGAAAATCCACCCGGTTCCGGCTAGTTTCTCCGAGCCTGGCCTTCTCAATAACGAAGACGACATCTCACCGAAGCTTTTAGAAGAAACGGAGCTCGGTTTTGTCCAAGCACCGTGACATCGCGACCTCGCTGCACATCTGCCTCTTCTGCTCTCGCCGCTGGCCTTCTCGGGTGAGCACCACACATCCGCGATCCCACTCCCCGACTCAGCTCATCCCGCTTAGCGCTCTCGGTCAAGTCTATGACCCGCCTTGCCCACTCGCACGCAACTCCGGCCACCGCGCTGCAGCCTTCCGGCCGCCGGTCGCCATGGCCAAGCTTGAGCCGAGCTGGGCCGCACATGTCGCTGGGCCGTTGCTTTGCCTTGGGCCGCAACTATTCTGGACCAATGGCTTGTTAAACATTTTCACGATTTTAATTATTTCCAGGATTAGTTCATTCTTCAAAAATTCGTAGAAAATTCCACAAAAATCAGAAAAATACCAAACAAAGTTCATTAGATTCATAAAATTATTTCCGATTTGATTATGTATTCAAATGCCTATTTTTAGAAATTATAATTTCATAGTTTAATTAATTACTTTCCTTTAATTAAGATAATCTATTATTTTATGCTAATTAGTATTTAATTTTGAGAAATAAATTTCTTTAAAAATTAGAGATACTGCAGACGAAAGTTTTTGTTAAGTTAGTTTTCCAAAATTAAACATAAACACCGTCATTTTACGTGATTCCAAATTAATAACTTAAGTGTTATCACATATCGTTAAGCATTTATAATTGTCGTTTAAAGGCATGATTAATTATTAATGGATGAACCTGATTAATCACTAATTAATGAACAAGATTAATGATTAATTTTTAAGTAATGACCTTGGTTAAGCAATAATTAATGAGCATGATCAATTGTTACTTATTGCTTAACGAACATGATTAATTATTAATTACTAATTGCAAAGTAACGAATTTAAGTAATGATTAATGGCTAATTAACGACCTTGGTTAGTTCCATCATTGCATATCATCTTCATTCATGCATGCATGGTGGTGATGCGCGGCATATTGTTGGTCGACCTAGGTTCCGAGGTGATCGAAGTTCCGTCCGAGGTCGAGAAAGGAGACGGAAGCTTCGAAGTCGACCAAGCACATCGAGGAAGCTAACCCCAACTCGAATCAAGGCAAGCCCCGGTGCATCCCACCTATGTTTTTAAAGTCTTTTCTTTTATCACAGCTTATTGTGTCGTGATTGTGCATTAGGTTTCAGGAATTGCTTGACACCCTAGATGCATGAGTAAAATCCCTATGTTACCTGTTTATCCATGTTGGTGTTGTGTCTCGATAGATGCTACGCTTAATTCACGGGGCTACGGTAGAAGTCGAGTGGTGCTCGAGCACACTCGCGAGCTGGTACTGGTCCGATCTTAAAGCATGGAGGCTTTAAGTTGATTGATGTCTTTTAAGTTAAAGTTAAAGATGAAGAGGAAGATGGAATTGAGACCGGACGGGCCCTCGTAGGAGAAAGGGCAAAGACGAGGTCTTGCAAGGTGGTAGCCCCGTCCGTGTCGGTCAAGGACCGTACCGTTGTTGGCCTCGCTGAGCAAGTATTTGAACGTACCGATTTACATACCGGTGTTTATGGGGCCGGGAAGCCGATGTAACCTAATTGCCACAGCGGTTGGATGTAGCCCATCCCCTAATTGGCTGGAGAATGAGGTGAGGCCTCATGTCTCAAAGGGAGAGGAATGGGTGGTCGCTCACGGATAACGTCGAGGACGGGTATCGCGTGGGGTCCCCGGGTTCTCGGGCGGATGGGAGACTAACCCGGCCACTGCCAGGAATTAGCGTGAAAGGTTGTCGTATGCGACCATTGGGGTGCGTATACGCCGTGTAAACGGGTTTTCCCAGCTGGTGAAATCGATTCGAATCGCTGTCCCTCGCAGTAATGAGTACCGCTTGTTCACCGTGTCACATCGTAGTTAATCAAGTGGAAGAGGAAGGAAGAGGAATGAAAGAGTGGTTGTTTGAAATTAATCTTTTCTTGCAACTTGATTGCAATAGTGATAGTCTGCAAACCTAGAGGTTAATGAACTTAACGTGAGCTAAAATACTGAAAGTAAGGACTCAACCTTTAATGCTGTTTTCGCAAAGGAGTAAACCCCACAGCCGTAAAGCCTTTGCATACTAGGCGTCGGTCTTAGCGTGCCATGTTGACGGGTCGATCTTGCTGAGTATTAGAATACTCAAGGTTTGTTCGTTATCTTTCGGGGAATGAGTCGTGCGATCACGACTTGTACGGTAGTTCCTGGAAGTGGAGTGTCCCGGTGTGGTTCCCACCAATGGGGACGGTTTCCGACGTCGTGAAGAGGAAGGACCGTGATGTACGAAGGGCTCGGTGCATCACGTTGATCGTTTAATAGTGTTTTGGTGTTCAAAGTATCGGTTTCGCTGCAATACTCGTAGGTTGTTAAACTTCAATAAGATTTATTATTCCGCTGCACCAATGTTTGTATTTCGAAAACCTGGTTGTATTATACCATGATGTATATATGTTGGCTTGTATGAGATGATACACTCGTTGTAACTCGCTTCATCGAGTGTTCCTCCGTTCCGATTCCCGGGTGTCCCGGAGGGGATGTCACAGCTGGTATCGAGCCAGGTTCGGAGGCAACAGTTCATCATTACAAGCTTGTTTTCAAAACGTAACACGTTTAGCGCGTTTAGAATACGAGAGAGTACGGAGCCCTATAAGGATAGTTAGAATTTTTTACTAAGCTGTTCGACGTTCGGGTTTTGGGAGAGTGCTAACTATTCGTTGTAGTTTTATATGCTATAGTACGTGTAGTTAGTTTACCGAGCATGCATCATATCATATTGAGTGCTATAATAAAAAGCTGGGGTTATACTTTTTAGTATCGCAGTGTAGAGTTAGTTCCCTATGGAGGGCATTAGAAAGGAGTTTATGCTAGTGAAATAGAAGGCCAAAGGAACTTCCACACACAGAGGCAATGGAATGGGGAATTCAAGATCTTCATCTACGAGATGATCAACGTTAATCGGAGAGAAGGACGATCATGTGTAGTAATCAAGGAGCCCCATATGAGAGCTACGGATTTAAAAGGATAGATTAAAGATAACGAGTATGAATGGGTGCTCTAGGTGAATCTTGGGATGAACAACTTACAGCTGCCAAAGCAATAGCTAAACGACTAGATGCTGATCCGAGAAAGACACATGATGGGCTACTGGATCTTGAACAAGCCCAATAATTTTCCAAGGAAGAGCAGAAGGATGGAATGTATGAGCTGAAGAATCCAGGAGCTAGCCACCGATGTCACTTCGATCTGTTCTAGGCATTATCCAGCCGGATGACCGGTCAACTACCACTTGTATCCACCAAAAGTTCTCGTTCCCTCTCCGGAAATAGCCCTTTTGATTTCTGTTCGGACTCTCTCTCTCGACGAACTTTTTGGATGATAAAATTTCAGTATTATGAGCGAGACTATTCCTAGTTTGAAAGTCATTCTCCTTCTTCCACTCAATCACGTCATGAACTTATCTTTCCTTGAAGATTCTTGAGTGACTTCCATTTGAGAAAGAATAATTCCCTTTTCGACTAGACTAAGTTGTACCAAGAGCTAGTTTGGAAATGGGTGTTTTGCACTTCTAAATTGCCATTTTGCCTTCGAATTGTGCCGGTTCGCCTGTGCGCTTCTCAAAGTCAAACATGAGCGATATGGAAATGCATACTCTATTTTGAAACTAGCGAGAGAATCCAAATATAATGTTCTTCCGAACGGATGGTGTATAACCTAGGGTACGCAACCGAAAAGAAGAATATTGTGTATTGGAAACTCATCGGTGCAATTATCCTTGTAAATGTCTTAAGCCTATATTTCCTTCAACACCAAGACAGACGAAAGCACTTGTCACATCTCTTGGTAATCCATGTTGTTTCATAAGCTCAACCATTCCAGTTAAATCTTTTCCTTCATCATTGACTTTCACCAACCCCTTATAAAACCTCGCGACTCCTGCGTCCGACATGAAAGTGGTAGATATTGACAACAAACATCCCGACCGTCTAAATTTGGACCAAGGAGTTAGTTTCAAGAAGTTGTAAGTGATGTTGTACTCATGGAAGATGCTATTCGTGCTCATCAAGAAGAGAAGACTAAGAAGATAGCAGCCGGTGAACAAGGAAGTGAGGTACCTTCCAAAGTATCGTCTAGTCTATACTTACGCCGCAGATCGGAGGTTCGAGTCTATGCTATAACGGTCACCTCGGTATCGGCAACGGATGTTCTTCCGTTCGGTGGTTCAACAATCGGACTCATCGAGTATACGTCCTTATCCTCGACACCCAAGATCGAGTGGCTCAACATCAAACCATCGGGATCTACAAGATTAAATGGAGTGATCACTCGTAAGCTGGAAGCTGCATGGGAACAAGAAGAGTTTCTCCGATCCAGCTACTGAGAGATCTTTAGTGCCATCGCCTAGTCGCTTCGATCGTGAATCTCGGGACGAGATTCCTGTAAGGGGAGGGCTGTAACAACCTCGACAAAATAAACATGCAGTCCATGTCATTCATAAGCATGTCATCATGTGCATTTGAGAAAATGTTGAATATTGTGTTAAGAAATACACATGAAATGACAAATTAACTTAAGTTAAATTAAGAACTTAAAAAGATAAATTAAATACAAGTAAACTATGGAGTTTAACATTTTCTGTTGGTTAAACATAAAAATAAAATATTTATGAAATTGCTCTGCAATTATTTTGCTTTGTAAAATTTTCTACAAGAAATAATTAAGGCTTTCCTTTTGAATTTAAACCTGAATTTTTTTAATCCAAAAATCATTTGGAATTGAACTTGGACCTAAATAGAAAAGTGTTTGAAATGTTTTCAGTTACAACCCTGGAATTTTTGGGATTTTTCCGAGCATGGGAAATAGGCTTTTCAATTAACTAAAAACAGGGGCCTATTTTTGTAAAATTTCCGGACCGGCCCGGTGGCCATTCTCTTCTTCCTCTCTCCCATCGAACCGACTCCGGCGCCGCCTCGCCACCGAGCTGCGCTGGCGAGGCTCGGCCGCGCGCCCTCCTCCTCCCGTGCCACGCGAAGCTCGACGGCCACGTCACCCCATGGCGTACCGGGATAAAAGCACCGGTCGTGCTTATCTCTGTCTCTCTCTCGTCCCGGTTCCCACCGAAACAGGCGGCGCCACCTACTGCCTCTCCACCTCACCGCCGGCAGGCCGCATCCGGCTGTCCCCGCTTGTGCCGCCACTCCCAAAAGCTCCGCAAGCTCGTGCCGCACCTCAGCATGGGCCTCAATCGATCCTTGCTGCTATGAAGCCGGAGTTCGTGGCCGTTTTCTTTCGAAGGTCACTGCCGGTGTGTCACCGCCCTACCTCCAAATTCTCTTGCATCGGTGAGCAGCTCCCTTTGTTTTTCAATCCTAGGCATGAGAATCTATTGTGCTTCCATCCGAATAGCTCACTGTTGAGGATTATTGCACAGCACCACCGAATTTTGTTGTCTTCTTGAGCTTGGCCTTCTCTCGAGCTCCTAGCAGAAAATCCACCCAGTTCCGGCTAGTTTCTCCGAGCCTGGCCTTCTCAATAACGAAGACGACATCTCACTGAAGCTTTTAGAAGAAACGGAGCTCGGTTTTGTCCAGCACCGTGACATCGCGACCTCGCTGCACATCTGCCTCTTCTGCTCTCGCCGCTGGCCTTCTCGGGTGAGCACCACACATCCGCGATCCCACTCCCTGACTCAGCTCATCCCGCTTAGCGCTCTGGTCAAGTCTATGACCCGCCTTGCCCACTCGCACGCAACTCCGGCCACCGCGCTGCAGCTTCCGGCCGCCGGTCGCCATGGCCAAGCTTGAGCCGAGCTGGGCCGCACATGTCGCTGGGCCGTTGCTTTGCCTTGGGCCGCAACTATTCTGGACCAATGGCTTGTTAAACATTTTCACGATTTTAATTATTTCCAGGATTAGTTCATTCTTCAAAAATTCGTAGAAAATTCCACAAAAATCAGAAAAATACCAAACAAAGTTCATTAGATTCATAAAATTATTTCCGATTTGATTATGTATTCAAATGCCTATTTTTAGAAATTATAATTTCATAGTTTAATTAATTACTTTCCTTTAATTAAGATAATCTATTATTTTATGCTAATTAGTATTTAATTTTGAGAAATAAATTTCTTTAAAAATTAGAGATACTGCAGACGAAAGTTTTTGTTAAGTTAGTTTTCCAAAATTAAACATAAACACCGTCATTTTACGTGATTCCAAATTAATAACTTAAGTGTTATCACATATCGTTAAGCATTTATAATTGTCGTTTAAAGGCATGATTAATTATTAATGGATGAACCTGATTAATCACTAATTAATGAACAAGATTAATGATTAATTTTTAAGTAATGACCTTGGTTAAGCAATAATTAATGAGCATGATCAATTGTTACTTATTGCTTAACGAACATGATTAATTATTAATTACTAATTGCAAAGTAACGAATTTAAGTAATGATTAATGGCTAATTAACGACCTTGGTTAGTTCCATCATTGCATATCATCTTCATTCATGCATGCATGGTGGTGATGCGCGGCATATTGTTGGTCGACCTAGGTTCCGAGGTGATCGAAGTTCCGTCCGAGGTCGAGAAAGGAGACGGAAGCTTCGAAGTCGACCAGCACATCGAGGAAGCTAACCCCAACTCGAATCAAGGCAAGCCCGGTGCATCCCACCTATGTTTTTAAAGTCTTTTCTTTTATCACAGCTTATTGTGTCGTGATTGTGCATTAGGTTTCGAGAATTGCTTGACACCCTAGATGCATGAGTAAAATCCCTATGTTACCTGTTTATCCATGTTGGTGTTGTGTCTCGATAGATGCTACGCTTAATTCACGGGGCTACGGTAGAAGTCGAGTGGTGCTGAGCACACTCGCGAGCTGGTACGGTCCGATCTTAAAGCATGGAGGCTTTAAGTTGATTGATGTCTTTTAAGTTAAAGTTAAAGATGAAGAGGAAGATGGAATTGAGACCGGACGGGCCCTGTAGGAGAAAGGGCAAAGACGAGGTCTTGCAAGGTGGTAGCCCCGTCACGTGTCGGTCAAGGACCGTACCGTTGTTGGCCCTGCCGAGCAAGTATTTGAACGTACCGATTTACATACTGGTGTTTATGGGGCCAGGAAGCCGATGTAACCTAATTGCCACAGCGGTTGGATGTAGCCCATCCCCTAATTGGCTGGAGAATGAGGCGAGGCCTCATGTCTCAAAGGGAGAGGAATGGGTGGTCGCTCACGGATAACGTCGAGGACGGGTATCGCGTGGGGTCCCCGGGTTCTCGGGCGGATGGGAGACTAACCCGGCCACTGCCAGGAATTAGCGTGAAATGTTGTCGTATGCGACCATTGGGGTGCGTATACGCCGTGTAAACGGGTTTTCCCAGCTGGTGAAATCGATTCGAATCGCTGTCCCTCGCAGTAATGAGTACCGCTTGTTCACCGTGTCACATCGTAGTTAATCAAGTGGAAGAGGAAGGAAGAGGAATGAAAGAGTGGTTGTTTGAAATTAATCTTTTCCTGCAACTTGATTGCAATAGTGATAGTCTGCAAACCTAGAGGTTAATGAACTTAACGTGAGCTAAAATACTGAAAGTAAGGACTCAACCTTTAATGCTGTTTTCGCAAAGGAGTAAACCCCACAGCCGGAAAGCCTTTGCATACTAGGCGTCGGCCTTAGCGTGCCATGTTGACGGGTCGGTCTTGCTGAGTATTAGAATACTCAAGGTTTGTTCGTTATCTTTCGGGGAATGAGTCGTGCGATCACGACTTGTACAGTAGTTCCTGGAAGTGGAGTGTCCCGGTGTGGTTCCCACCAATGGGGACGGTTTCCGACGTCGTGAAGAGGAAGGACCGTGATGTACGAAGGGCTCGAGTGCATCACGTTGATCGTTTAATAGTGTTTTGGTGTTCAAAGTATCAGTTTCCGCTGCAATACTCGTAGGTTGTTAAACTTCAATAAGATTTATTATTCCGCTGCACCAATGTTTGTATTTCGAAAACCTGGTTGTATTATACCATGATGTATATATGTTGGCTTGTATGAGATGATACACTGTTGTAACTCGCTTCGTCGAGTGTTCCTCTGTTCCGATTCCTGGGTGTCCCGGAGGGGATGTCACAGCGGACGCCTCAAGAGACCACCTTAATAATCATATTGTCTTAATACATATGTTTTCATGTCCAATCCTTCAAATGAGAGGTTCAATTAATTGGTTGTTGATGCATTTCTTTGATTAATTAATGGATTTGTCTTCACCTTTTCCCCACCTTTAAGGCGCAATGCACAATAGCATAGAAGAGATGGCTAATTACTTCACTGAATTAACCACTGTCGTTGACACATATTTTTTCTGGGAGATACTTGCCCGGAAACAGACTGGAAACACTTATCTTCCGGAGGCAGAAACATATTCACGGAGACACACTGGCTAGCATTGATGACACATAAAGAAGAAACAAAATTCACGGAGACACACAGGCTGGCACTGATCACACCTATAGATACATTTTATAGAAAAGAATGTTTTTGCTTACCACTTCCCAATTCCCACAACGGGCGTTTATCCTGGTCCATCTGTAAGACTGTATCCATTGGATGTAAAAGCTGAATCTTATCATACAAATGTTGTACATTTTACAATCTCTTGTGCTTCCCAAACAATAGGACTGTAGGTGTCTTGTTTAGAGGAAAGCGTTGATACAGGCATACAGCACTATGTAGGCTGAGGAAGATGACTAGCATCATTGCTGTTCCAGTTTGATGAAGATACTTTGATTGCAAATGCTTTGGAACCCGGGGAAAATGTGCTGGAAAGTGAGAACCATGGGATGGATTTATACTTACATTATGGTGGTCCGATTTGAATTTCCCTGATGCATCAAGACCAGGTGTGGAGTTTGCAGTTTCACCCATAATGATGCTTTGTCTGCTTTTGAAATAGTTGGGAAAACTAGTCTGAGTACTGTAAGCTACTAAGCTCTATTAGCATGTGTGCTCTTTACCTTAATGAAAATGAAAAATCTCGTTGAGCCGTCAGTGGGACTGTGGGCCATGGTCTTGACGGCCAAGGCTTAAGTGGCCTTGTAACCCTTGATACTCTGGTTCCTATACCACAGTATTTGTCTCACATTTTCCCACTGTTCCACACTCCATCTCTTTTGCATGGAGATGGAAGTGGATTTGGACCTTTTTCTTTTGGCCTGGGTCTCAATACATTCTTCACATTACTCATACAGAGAATGCGGTAGCACATACCGAGAAGCTGAATTGAACAGTGCTAATGCCGAGCTAGGAACGTCATGATTGTTCATCTCCAACAACCCTTGAATACTGGTTGACGTCCTGAGTGAAAATGAGCACTGACAGTGGCGTAGCTCTTGCATTGGACCAAACGGTTAACAACTGTGGATCAGCGTGTCTATTTTCTTTCATTCTTCATTTAGTTCTTAGTCTGGGTCCTCAGGGTCGTTTCTTTTGATGGATCAAGCAAGTTCAAAGTTTGACGTATGGCATTGAATCTTTTTTCGAAACAAAAATCAAAACAAGCTGTCTACTCCAAATTTCTTGAGGTGTTCCGTACCTAAATCAGATGCCGATGATTCTTCTTGCCAGGCTGCGCCTATTTGTTCATTAGACACGCACTACAGACTAGGTGTTTGACTCAATACTGATGAATTCCCAATCCAGTACATGACGCCATACATTGCTTTATTCTGGAAAGTTCTAGATCATTGTCTGACTTATATTAATAAGAAAAAAGCAGAGTTTTGTGCGCAATGCAAGTTGCACAATTACATTAATTCTTGTTCTGCCAGACTGACCCTCGAGGCAAAAATACATAGCTGATTACTCATGTTACGTGAATACATCTAAAGCCGCTTAGGACGCCATACATTGCTTCAAATTATTGATTATATAAATGATCAATTCTTTACTTCTTCGGTATGCAGGTTAAAGAGACCTCTCTGTGACAAGTAATGTGTCTGCAAGGAATCTGTGTTTGCTATAGCTTGGTGCTGAACAACCATAGTGGCATCTTCGAGTTAGCTGCTTAAGTGAGTGCCTCTGATGTGACATTCGGTGGTCGCAATACCTAAAATTAACGAGCAGCAAAGGTAAACAATAGGTTGAGCTAAGTTTGGATGGTGAAGGTGTCAAGCAATGGCTACTGTTGCACTAATAGTAGAATTAATCTGTTCTCATTTTTACCTTTTAAGCAGAAATGTTGGTCGTGTATTCCTTGATGTCTCCCAGGCCTATGCTTGGAACAAGTTGAGATGAAGAATGACTTAATCAGGGAGTTCTTCTCCACAGAGTGCATCTTGCCACATTTATACTCGAATGTTCTCATGATGTGCAGCTCCGGAAAATAAAACTTTGCTTTAATTGAGAAATCAAATTAGAACTTCCTACTTTCTTAAGTTCTCTCACCTACTCTACTTCTTACTTTCTTCTTCCAAGCCCATTTAGAACAAGCATATTGTAACATTAATGCCTGTTTATATAAAGTCTCGACTTTCGCTTGGAAAAGTTATTTGTTTTCTGGAGCAAAATCACAAATTTTTCTGCAAATACAACGTGATTTTCTCCAACATGCCATCAAAAGTAACAAAAAACCAACCAGTAGATACGTACAAAATTAAACAAAAAAGGTGCGAGAACTGAAGAAAGGAAAATTTGTTCTACTTGTGATGAAATTTGACCTATGGCAAACTAAATAAAGGCATGTGGATGAAATTTTTTTCGTCATTAGTTACATAAAAATTACTACCCTCCATTCGATGAATTGGAATTTTAAATCATTGGTTTCGTTAATTTTATTATAAGACATCACTACTAGCTGTGTAATATGTGTGTATGTTGACAACATTATTTAGAGAATAGGATACAGAAAGAACATATATCAGGGGACTGAACTGCAAATGTATGCATGTTACGTTTTCTTTTTGTAAATTAAACACACTATAGACAAACATTCATTTATATGCATTATTGTTGGGGACATTTAGGTTATGCATGGTAACTTAATACAGTATTGAGCTAGAGGTCTTGAGTTCAAGTTCTATTGACCACATTCTCCACCGTGCCGCTCCTATTTCTACGTTTGCGCCCATCAAATTAGCACGTGAGGAGGAGTATTGAACCATAAGTGAACTGCACAGCTTTCCCCATATGCTTAGGTTTTGGGGTGCAACTGGTTAGAGCATAGTAACTTAGTATTGAGCAAGAGGTCATGAGTTCAAGGTTTGGCCACCACAATTTCTGCTACGCTGCTCCTATTTTCTTGTTTGCACCACATGAGGGGTAGTATTGAATCATAAGTGAATTACACACAATTCCTATCAAATTAGGGTTTTGGGTGCAACTAGTTGGCACTTGTAGGTTGTTCAATAGTTTGTTGTCCATGAGTCATGTTCAACCTCCGGCTTCAAAGCATCATGCTTTGTGACAAGAATCGAGGCCATCCAGGCCTAATTAATATAGAAAAATCGAGAGATTATGCAAAAGTAATGGTTTGTGATTTCTTTCTGGTATTTATATGCCAATGTTGGTCCGATAAATTTGTAACCTGTAAACATCAAATGAAACACAACAAAGCCTTATCGTCATCGCATTCAAGAGACGATGAAATGATTAGACATGTTTTGCGGTCTAAAATAATGGTCATTATTTTTTTACAACTAATGGTTGTAATCATAAAAAAATATATGTATAATAGTTATTTTTATTTTTGTTGGGACTCGATCCGATCCCAATTTTTTTTGATCTTTTGGAATTTTTGTCCGTCTTTTCTTTGTAGTAGCTAGTCGTGGTCTCGTACACGCCCCCAACTCTAACAAAATCCATCCTATCGTGTAGACATCGTCAGAACAAATCATGGCGCCGCCGCCGCCGCGATGGTCGAGACGGACCTCCCGTCGGAGATTGCGGAAGCCATCCTCCGCCACCTCCCTTCCCACGCTGATCGCGTCCGCTTCGCCGCCGTTTGCAATCTGTGGCGAGCCATGGCCAAGCGCCAGTACCCGCCGTCGCTGCCGTGGCTTGCGATGCCGGACGGCACCTTCTACAGCTTGCCGGGACCCGGCAGATTCCAATTCCCCAGCGCAGCGCACTACCACGGCTCCTGCGACGACTGGCTCGTCTTCGACCACGGCAGCATCGGTTACCGGCTCCTGAACCCGTTTTCGCAGGACACCGTGTGGCTTCCGGGCCTCAACTCTGTGCAGTACGCTTTCAGGGACAGCGTGGTGCTCACATGGTCAGGCTTTATTACCACGGAGGACGAACACTATGTCCCCTCCAAGATGACATTGCAAACCATGGTCATATGCGCGGGTCGTGCCGTTGCCGCCATCATTGGAGATGGCCGGCTCAGGAAGGTTGCCATGTGCCGCACCGGTGGAGACTTTTGGCTGATCAACACACACGACCAGTGGAGGGGGCTCAGGGACATTGCTTTCTATGACGGCAAGCTGTACGCCGTCGAGGACAATGGGGACTTATTTGAGATGGAGATCGGCCAAAACAAGGGCACCGGTGAACCAGAGGCGATCTCTACCGTGCGTGTCATTTGGGGCTCCCACAGAATGCCGGTGACCGATGGCAAGCAGGTGGTGATGCGGTATCTGCTTGTGTCCTGTGGCAGGCTGCTGATGGTCTGTAGGGAGCTCCGGAAGGATGCTGCCGCTGCACCAGAGTTCACAGTGTACAAGGCGGATTTTTCCTCGTTGTGGTGGTCGGAGGTCAGGAATGTTGGCAAAGACATGGCGCTATTCGTCGGTCGATGGAGCTCCTTCTCTCGACGTGTGTCCAGGTACAAGCTGCCCGGAAACCGGATTTACTTCTTGGATGATGATACCTTCAGTCTGGGTGGCTGTAACTACCACTTTGGCGCCTATGACATGTCAGACGGGATGATCTATCCTCTCCTGCCACCGGTGGATCTGACCAATGGCAGCAGCAATGCGCCAGCAACTTGGCTCATCCCTAGTTGGTATAGTAAAGCCGTTTGTTCATTATATTTATTATTACTTAATAGCTAATGTAAACATTATCTTCTAACAGTACATTTTCTTCTTCTTCTTTTTTCAGTGATGAGGAGGAGCACGCATTGAATTTGCGGGATCTGCCAGAAGATGTGCTTGGCCATGTCATGTGCCGCCTCCGTTCCCGCCAGGATCATGTCCATCTTAGCATGGTTTGTCGTGACTTGCGCACCTCAGTTCGTGAAAACTCTTGGAAGCAAGACTTTGTGCCGCCACCGACCATGGCGTACGTTGCGCTGCCTACTGGGAGGATCTTCAGGTACCCGGACCTCAAGTCCTGCCTCTTTGACGGTATAGCTGGCTTCATGGGCGCCATCTGTGATGACTGGCTCCTGTTCAAGGAAAACCACTTGCTCAAATTGATGAGCCCCTTCACCGGGAAGACGAGGCTGCTTCCAAGTTTGAACGGCATCAGAGAGGACCACAAGTTAATCCAAATCGTCGATGAGATTTGTCCCAGGTGTCAAATAATGTGGATTATGCAGGTGCGCAAGATTATCATGTGCTCTGACGACGGGATCATCGCGGCAATTGTCGGCTGCGAGCACTTCGCCCAGATTGCGCTATGCTCACCCGAGACCTTCTCATGGTCGCTCACAAATTATAACCAGTGGCTGTGGTACGCGGACCTTGCATTCTGTGATGGCAGGCTCTATGCTCTCACTGCAGGCGAAGACTTGGTAGCATTTGACATCGCTTTGGATGACAGCACCGGTGGGCCATTCGTTTACCATGCCGAGCAGGTCATTGTGGGAGGATATGCCACAGCATATGACAGCAGGTCCACCACAGTCCACTACCTCGTTCTGTCTAGCGACAGCACGCTGATCATGGTGCGGCGGATTTTGCCGCTTCGAGAGGAGGAGTTGGCAGCATTCACGGTGTTCCAAGCAGATGTCACATCATTGCAGTGGGTGGAGGTGAAACATCTGGGTCGGGGAAGGACAGTGTTTGTTGGTAGCATGTGCTCCAAGGTCGTCAGTGCTCGAGACACACTGCACAGTGACCAGATCTTCTTTTTCCCAGATGACTATGCGGGCATGTCATTCTGGAATGGCAAGCCAGAAGGGAAGATGAGATGCATCTCCGATTATCAAGCTGCCATGTACGACATGTTGGATGGGTCCACGACTGGCATCCTGCCACGGCAGCAGGGAATGTATGGAGAACCGGCGACTTGGCTCTTCCCCAATGCCGGCTTTAGATAAGCGAGACAAAATTTTACCCATGATCGTTAATTGGTTTTTGATCGAATGATTGCACCAAAATTCAATGGAGAAAATATACGCCATCAATTAATTTTGGATTGTGTGAACCAACTGCTGCTTGTATGCCTAGTCTCCAGTTTTGTTTCTTGCACAGAAATGCAAGCCTGCTGTATGAATTTTGTCCATTGAAACAAGTTTTGTGATTTAGATCAAATGCTGTTCTTTATATTAAAACATGACTGTTTCTTATTCCGATGAACAGAATCAATGTTCAACCAATACACAGCTTGGTGGGCAGTCATGCATCACCATCGATGAAAATCGAAATATAAACAGGAAGTAATGGTTACTGTCACATGACAATAGTTCTAATTCCCTGCCCAGACTGCTGTTTCTTTCTTGGCATGGACAGATTATAGTTCTCCAGTGCTTCCCAATCCTACATTCCAAAGTACTCCAGTTTTTTTGAAAGCATGCCTGAGCATGTTTTTCATTAAGAAGAAGAGAATACAAAAACTGATCATTTCTTGCGAAAGGATCACCCTACGGCCAACTTGGCACAGACGCCAAGAGGCTGCCGACCACAACAGACACGACCTACGAACACGACTCAAGAGAGCTTGAGCGGTGTACAAAACAGAAAAAACAACAAGATACAACACAGCAAACACAACACACAAAACGACAACTACCTATCACTCGGAAGCTACGACCAAAGGAGCTCGCCGAGAGGAGCACAAGCTTCAAGCGAGTCAAAGAACTGCAGAAGCACAAGTGAGGAGCACCCACAAGCATCTGAATGAAGAAGAGCAGCACCCTCACACGACGACAATGGCAACTAGTCCAACCTGTAAACAACCCCAGACATGTTCAAATGACCTCCAACCCCTACGTCTGACCGCCCAACTGGATAACCAGAATTGGGTTTACACCCAGAGGATCGTGGAGCTCAGATGCACCATGACAACGCCTTCAACAAGGTAAGTGACACCCTCTGGTGCCGCCGTTGCCGGAACTGGCAGGAGCTGCTAGGCAAGGTTTTCAACCGGCGCTTGAGAGCACCCAACATGCAAAAACACAATGGAGGGGCCACGAGGAGAAGCTCCATTGCAGCCACAACCGCTACCATCGGTGACACAACAACCACCGACACCACCCGACCATCCGTTCCCACACCGTTGCCACCATCGCTGAGAGTTGAAACGACCTCACCTCCATCGTGGAAGACGCTATCATTGCCATGCATCGAGCCACCTACTCTCCACATTGGAGATCGCTGTTGACGCATGACAAGCCCTAGGCGTGGTGACCTCCACCGCAACCAAGAAACGTGTGCGCCACCCTGAGGCGCTGCGGCTCCATCGAAGATCGCCCCGACCCTCCGGCGATCTTGGAAGCACACCGGCGACCTGGAACTTGCTGTGGTTGCAAGGGAAAAAATGGGGGAGTACGAAGGAAAAGCAAGAAGAGAACGGGATTCGGACGGAAGCCACTGGGCTCCGCCGCACCGTCGGTGCTCGGTAGACGGTAGGGTTTAGGGGTGGTGATCGTTCGCCCCGAGTCGCCTCAGCAGAGACAATGCCAAAGTACTCCAGTGTTGTAGGCTGTTTGTAGTGACTCTGAGCTTTTGGATGCTTCTTGCCCTGCGTTAGTTTATAACCCAGTATTCTCACGTACCCTTGCCTTTTAGAGCTTTTCCTTTTAAATATCTATTTCTATGTCTTTCTCGATATGATTCATTTATGCAACATATTGTTTAACGTGTTAAACATAAATGATTATATCCCATGAGTAGCAATAATATGTTCTTTAACCTGTTAAACCTAAATGATTATATCCCATCAGTAGCACCATATTAAACTAACGCAGGATAGTCCCAAGTTTTAAATTCCCTAGTGGCCATCAAAATTTTTTGTGTTTCCTTATTGGCCATTAAATTTTTTTCAATTTCCTTAGTGGCCATCACTTCAAAATTTTATGCCTTAATGGCCACTTTTATGAGAGAATGGTGATAATTTACAAGAAAAAAGACACATTTGCCGTTGAGCATTTTTGTTGCATATATCTGTATTAACCATTGATATTGGACGTATAAAGAAAACATTTGTCACGAAGGCTCACATACTGTAGCACTGTAATAACGGCCGGTCCTTGCCGATACTGAAAATGGAGTACTGTAATAACGCTCACATAGTGTTGAATCGTTTTGGCCATTATTACAGTGCAAAAACGTCTGTTACTGCAGGTTGTTATTTTAATAGTCAAGCCAATGATTCCTTGCATGGAAGGTATCAAACTTCTCTACGTCAGATCCATTATTGAATGGGAGTTCATCATAATTAATTACTTCTTTAGATGGCGTCATATGTTACCAAAAAAGGCTATCGGACGCACATTGGAGCAAGTGCGCCTATCGATCCCTCCCAGCAATGGAACAACCGAGCTCACATCTTTGGCGTCTCATTCCTGCTGTCTCTAAGGATGAGAGTGCAGGAATAACCCAGCTGATCAGTTTCATTCCCATCTCGTGACGATGCAGCATTTGCCAGCCACATATGGATGCAACTAAGGAGGCACCACAGCCGCTGGTGAGACCAGGTGGTCCTGGTCCTGTCAAGGGCGGCGGGATAATTAAGCTTGATATGTGACATCTCTGCAAGTGCCTGCTCACAGATGATGATTTACTGCTGAAGCCAACCTGGTATATCAATAGTGTCGAGGGAAGTTAATCCTGGCGGATGACCTGCTTGCAGCAGCTTAGTCCAAAGCTGTCTACCAAAAGGTCCCGATACCTCACACGCCTACGTATATCTGATATGAGGATGGAATCGGTTTATCTTGTAGAACACAAATTTCTGATACAGTATTATGTCTGATGGATTAACGCTCTCATGAAGAAGGTCTACTGGAGCGTCGTGATATATATGGGTGTGCCTGATCTGGTACGTAATTAATCAGCGTGCCCTTCCTAAAGGCCAGAGGTACAGCTAGTTAATTCAACCTGGCACATTTCACTAAAATGTTCACGTGTTTGATCTAGTCTATTTGAGTAAATGGTATATCTTATTTCATTTTGTCTGAAATGGGTGATAATGTTGCTCGAATCCCTGGTTGGTACTAAACAGCTGGCAGTGATATTTCTATTTGTTGGGTAAAATTCTGGAATATGTTCTGTTTTTCTTCAGACTGACTGGTTTGCAGGCCGGCGCTTGCGACATGATCGCACTCACTACCCGTTTCCATGCTTTCTCCATAATTGTTACAGATCGTGAGGCAAGAGTAATAATACTTCCCATAGGAATTCAATATACTATGGGGCATTCAGCTTACAGATACTTTTATAAAACTGTAAGGACAGAATGTTTCTTCTACAAATATAATTAATAACTTATTCTGATTGCGTTATATGGAAAAAGATAATCAGAGGCACGTTAAAGCACAGTGCGCCTGTTGATCGATCCCATATGAACAACCGGGCTGACTTCTTTTGTGGCTTGTTAGTGCTCTCTATATATATATCCTGTCCAAGGTGAATAACGCTGGCCCTCTTCTTTCGTTCCCAGCTTGCCAGCTTAATTAGATTTTCGAGTGTATATGTCGTCACCCTGAAGTCGCCCAGGAAATCAACTTGAGTCCTCTACTGGTACCACCAACTACCAAAATGCATGTCGTGCTAGACACTTGTGGAACATCATTCGGCCCACGAGACTGGCTCGGTAACACTGATTGTGTCAGACTTCATGACATATTATAGGAGACAGTAGTGAACCATGCAAGGACGGTACCGAGGAAGCAGGCATCACCGCCGCTGGCAAGACCTGTTGCTTCCGGACATATCGAGGGCTATGGGGTCTGCTAATAAAGCAACATCACTACTAGGGCTTGCGGGGTTTTGATGAATATTAGCTCAAGGGGACTGGGTACCTCGTTGGTGCCTATGGAAGTTAATCCTCGTAAAGATCTATCTTGCAGCAAAGAGGTTTGGTTGTGTCTACCTTAAAGTCCCGATGCCTCACAGGCCTATGTTTGTCTAATATGGAGGATGGAAACAAGGATGGAAACACTATATAATTCCATATACTAGATATATGAGTGAAATATGTCATGGAAAAGGTATATTATAGGCCTGGCTTTTCCCTGGTAGATTGTTAGTTAATGTGCCCTACCTATGGGGCAAGCGCACAGCTACTTAACTGAACGAGGCACTTCATTGACTTGCCAACAAAGTTTCTTTATATGTTTTCACTAGTCGATTCCTTTATGTTTCTCATCGACATTCAGTTTACATATGCCCTGATAAATAGGAGTTCTTCGGTCCAAAAAACTAATGAATGTCTCTTTTACAAATACATCAAAGCTGACCTGGGACACCAGACATAAAGCCTGCTTTAACATGGTGCCATATATTGAGAAAAAAAGATCCTATGATGCATGTCACTTAACAATTTGTTGATCGTAACTATGCACCCACTTATATACCGCAAGAGGATGGTGTATAATTGTAGCTCTTTTCCCCTTAGAGAGTTCCAAGGTTTAATCGAATCTGCAAAGAACAAGTAGAACCTTTACTAATGATTAATTAGTAACAGATTGCAATGGTTGTATGTGTGTCTGAATGACAAGGATGTGAAACGGTAATTGCTTATAAAGCTGTAACAAGATAATTAACGAGCCTCCTTAGGATTGGTTCACTACCATAAACAATAATTGCTAATAAAGGTGTAACAGTCTCAATTGTACCTAATATAGTTCGTAGAACTTTGGACTCAAAATTGAATCAATTCAAAAAAATATTCAAATCAATCATGTTCCTTGCTTAATGGGTTGATATATTGGAAACAAATATGGTCATAACAAAAGGTGAAAAAACAGTGAACATGATGAACATAATGAATCATGTTGATCGATCTTGGAAACAACTTTGAGTGTGATCAAAAGCCTATGGCATTGACCACGCAACACCGCCGCCACCCATCGACGGCCGCCACCGGCCGGTGGCGACGGCAGCGCCCCAAGGTGGCCGTTAGCGTGCCCCCTCGGCCCCCTTCCTCCTCCAGAACCGAGTGTCGACGTAGCCTCTCGAAGCCATGGCTGTAGCCCCGCTAGCTGGATCGATGCTCCTTTGCGCCGGATCTAGGGTTTACCCTTGGTTCCCAGCCGAAATCCATGCGGGCCCTGCAGCTCAAAGGTGTGGCGCTGAAGGCCAACAAGCAGGGACGGTTCGCTCAGTGATGGCGTCAAGTGGCTTCCCACACCTCGCGGGCTCACGGCAGCTGCCTTGAGCGGCGGCGACAGTGTGCGACATCAAGCCAGAGTAGGCTGGGTCAGCGGGCTTCTGTTCCTCGGCAGCAACCCTGCCTGGCCCTATGTCCATCAACCCCAACCGTTCCACGGGGATGCCGGACTCGCCGGTCAACTGGTCTCGGTGCAACGTTCATACGGTCAACCTGTGGTGAGTACTACGGTATGGGAAGGCTCCAACCGATTACCGGTGCCGACGATAACTATGCATGCGGGTGTCATTATCCCTCTTGGCCGTCATTTTTGGAGTATCTCTATTAGTAGAGTTGCACATTCTTCTCGACAAAACCTCGTGTGGAGAGACTCTGCTCTCCTCTTTGTATGGCTTGGAAGATTACATGACCATGGTGGTCGTACCACTGGTTGCACAAGGATGGAGGTAGAGTGTGACTGTGATTCAGCAAACCCAAGGTCTTGAGAGCGGACGATGTCCAACGAAAGTGTCGCACGTGAAGTGCGGAGGGTGTTTACACATTCGGACGGTTCGAAACTTGAGATGACCTTCATGTCTGCTCCTCCTCCTCAGGCATCGTATCAAGCTATTGAGGACGTTTGTGTTTTTGTGTTCGTTCTCCTCTCAATTTCCACGGAGCTGGCCTGTAATGTTAGCCTTGTTGTCGTCCGTTACTGAAGCTCGGTGAGTGTTTGCTACTGGCGCCTCGGCTTCATTGCCGGACTCCATGTTGATGGTGTTATCAATCATATGCCGTGTGCGTCTATGCTTGTTGGCCCTCTCTCCTTGTGTGTTTCTCCCCAAAAGGGCGTTGGATGGTGCCTCATGGAGACAGGATATTTCAAAGATGTCCCTGTCAGCTTCAAGGGAAGTCGGCATTGCTCGGCTCTCAGTGGTTGACGTGCCTCCCCTACCCTTAGTCCCCATCTTGTTGGGTGGCCCTTTCGTCCCTCAAGGATTCCTCCCCTTGTTGGAAGGTGGAGGGTGACAATAAGACGGCGTAGCTACGAGGGTGGTGTGGTGGTCCAATGGGTATTGTGGTGAATACAAGTATGTTGTTCGGTGGTGAAGCTTGTGTACCTTTTGGTGGTGGTCTTTGGTGCCTGATGTTCTTCTCTTTCCATCCCCATGTAATGTTTTATTTGCTGCTCTATGTAAAACAAAGTACTTGGCCTGTTCATGGCCTGTTTTAATGAAAATTTCAGGTGGAGATGCTCTCCCCCCTGTTGACCCTTCGAAAAAAAGCCTATGGCATTTTGCATTAAAATATATAGTCTACGTACCTAGAGAATTCATTGTGGGAATAAATAGATAAATTGTCAATCTACAAAACGAAGCCCATGTTCATAGATAGTTACTGCTACTCCACAAAATTCAGAGCTCTCTAATTCTGCATCGCAACATATTGGTCATCAGTTTCATATCATCATAACGGCAAAAGCAGTGTGTGTTGTTGTAGATATACGAGAAAAATATTTAGATAGGTATCTTCCTTCTTCTTTTTTGGCAGAAGATATTCTTCACAAATGGCAGATGACTAGGAACTTATGACAGATTGTAACATAAAAAAAAACAATTTCGTATCTGAAGCATGGGACATCATCAGCTTGATCCTAGCCGCGTAACCGAAGTCAGAAATGTTCAAACACCAAACCATAAGTCCCGCGTGGAAGAGGTAAAATGATCGAACCCTATGCGGATGTAGAACCAAAACTAATTAAAATGATCAACCACCTAACAATAGGAACACAAGCTAACCTGCATGGAAATGAAGGAATAAAATGTGAGGGAAAGAGCTTTGTTACTCTAGAGAAAGTAGGCGCTCCGTCTTGCAATGGTGGGGTCGTCGCGGGGTCACAGGTGGCTGACTCGTCGGGTTCGGGGGATTGTCGTGGGCTCGCGGGCGCTGAGTCGCCGGTGGAGGGCCTTCCATGGAGTAGCCCGTGCGATGTCATCAGCCACGGTGAATCATCGCTTCTCCGCCGGGTGCAGAGTAGCTGCAGGTGCTTTATGGGGTTGCCGGCCGGAGTGGGAAATCGCCGCAGGGTCACTGGAGTAGGGAATTGCCGCATGGTGCCCGGCGGCCCCGGCCAGAGCACGGATTCGATTTGCGATCCGTTTGAGGTGGCCGCCCGTCCTGTTTCGGTGTAGTTCCGTTCGGGAGAAGGCCTAACCATGATGGGTCGAAAACCTCGCGCGAGTACGTAGGAGACAGACCAGACCCTTGTCCGGTCCGAATTTTCCATGAAATTTTTAACTGTTGAATTGGCACCAACGACGACAGACTCTCAGACTCGTATGCGAATTAATCTCCAGATGCGCCAGATCGAGACTCAAACCCTGTTCCAAATATACCAAATACCGCACGCCTGCCTTGCTGTTTCCAAACATATGAACATAGAGATTGAAGGCAAGTACGAAACTGAAGTATGTTCAGATCGGATTTTGCGACACCATATAAGATCCTGCCCGAAGCAAAAACTCTACCTTGCCATCGTCAACTCGTCGGCGCTCCTTGTCTGCTTCATCCAACAACGAGTAAACACTGAACATAGACAAGGAACATACAAATACAATGGATCAGCTGTCTCGATGGTCGGGCCTCCCGTTCAGCGCCACGGCAGCTATCCTCCGCCACATCCCAGCACAGTCTGACAGCGTTCGCTTCGCTGCCGTGTGCCGGTCATGGCGGTCTGCGGCGGCGAAGCAGCGCCCGCCGCCGCTACCGTGGCTAGCCGTCCCCGACGGCACATTGTTCAGCTATCCATCCTCCACCGCTTTCCGATTCCCGGGCGCTGCGCACTACCACGGCTCCTGCGACAACTGGCTCATCTTCGACCGCAACAGCAGCGGCGACGGCCGTGGGCGGTACATGCTGCTCAACCCGTTCTCCGGCGAGACCGTGTGGCTGCCATGCCTCTCCAGGTTCCGGTACGTCGTGCACGAGAGCAGGAGAGCTGGGGGCCTTACAAGGCTCCCGTCTGGAAGCTTCACCGAGGACCACGCGCTGCGCAAGATCATCATGTGCCGGGGCCGTGTCGTCGTTGCCCTCGTCGGCGGCGACGGAAGGCGCAGCAAGGTGGCCGTGTGGCTTCCCGGCACGGACTGCTGGTTGGTCAGTGGCCATGACCCGTGGTGGCAGATCACGGACATCGCCTTCCACGACGGCAAGGTCTGCGCCGTCGACTCCTCCGGTGACCTCTACAGCGGAAGCCGTAGAGTGTGACACCTTCGATGGTGACGCGCAGATATGCTCGGCCAACCGCGTCGTCATCGCCGGAGCGGCGCGGCGGTGCACGGCCACGGCAATGCGGTACCTCATCACGCTCAGTGACCGGTTGCTCATGGTTCACAGGGTGCTCCGAGACAGCAACCCGTCGTCGAGCGAGTTCACCGTGTTTCTTGCCGATGAGGTGAACTCTACGTGGGTGAAGGTGGAGAAGATCGGCGGCGACACAGCGCTCTTCGTCGGCCGGTGGAGCTCCGTCTCGCGGCGCGTGTCCCGGTACGGGATGCCGGGGAACATGATTCACTTCTTGGATGACGATATGTTTTGGATTGACAAGGGCGAGCGGCGCCGTGGCACCTGTGGCGCCTACGACATGGTAGAAGGAAAGTCCGTGCCTCTCCAGTCTCTATCGTCGCAAGAGTTTTGCAGTGGCTCTGAAACGCCCATGACATGGCTCTTCCCAAGGTACAGAATTTGCTAATTTTCATTGGTATAGTCGCTCATATATATATATAACTTGTGTTTCATTTTTTTACTCGTTTACCTGTAGGCAGCTGGAGGCCGCCATCAGCTGGTTGGATCTCCCATTGGACGTGTTCCACAAATTCTTCAACAATCTTTCGTCAACTGAGGACAAACTGCACCTCAGCCAGGTCTGCCGGGACTGGCGCACCTCCGTCCGGCAGGAGTGGCGCCCAAGGCTCTCAGGTAGGGCATACCTCGTGCTCCCGAACGGTACCATCTTCGACTACCCAAACATGAGGTCTCGCCGCCTACATGACGTCTCCAAGTACCGAGGTGTTGCCTGCAACGGCTGGCTCCTCTTCTATGAGGATAAGGAGGGCCTCGGCCTACTCCGCTTGGTGTGCCCCTTCACAGGAAAGGTGAAGCTGCTACCCAGCTTACTAGGCATCCGTACAAGATATGAACCCATTGAGATCATCAACGACACGGAGATTTCACCAGAGGTTGACACGGCATGGGGAGACGGCACGGCTGTGATGGCCGTGCATAAGTTAGTGACCTGCCCTAACGGCGTCTTTGCAGCTCTGGTCGGCAGCGACAACTTGTCGAAAATCGCGGTATGCTCCCTGGAGACCTTCACATGGTCGTTCAGCGCGCACGACCAGTGCAGGAGGTACGAGGACCTGGCTCTCTGTGGTGGTAGGCTCTACGCCGTCACATGCTATGAGGACCTCTTCGCATTTGATGTCGGTTTCGACACAGTTACAGGAGAGGCTGTGGTCTCCCGCATTGAGCACGTAATCAAGGGCCACAGTGTTCTCGCTCACAGAAATATGCTTGCCGTCAGAGTCCACTACCTCGTAAAGTCACGCACCGGTGATGACCTTCTCATGGTGCGGCGGATTTTCCCGTCGGCCAGCTGTGAGAAGCAGAGGTTTGATTTGTTCCGTGCAGACCTCTCATCGCCAACTGCGCAGTGGGTGGCGCAAAACACCCTCGACGGCGACACACTCTTTGTTGGGCGCCTGTGCTCCCGGGCCGTGGCTCCCCAGCCATCTATGCGTGGCGACCAGATATTCTTTCTTCACGATGACTACTTGGGCATGTCGATATGGGCAGATCATGGAAAGTGCAGCCCTGTGCCATCTCCATACCACTCAGCTGTGTATGACATGCGGGACGGATGGGTTAGAGACATGCACGAGCAGGAGCGGAGCAGGAGGAGTCCGGCACCGCCGACATGGCTCTTCCCTGACGACACTGTAGGGGAGTGAGCTGAATAATAGGCAGGATCATTTGTTAGCTCTTGTTGTCATTAACTCTGTTACAGAAATATTTGCTATTTAACGTCAATGTCGTACTCTGCATCACAGATAATCAGATATATTGGTATGGATCACTGCAGTCATCTGGATGCAAACGAGTTCATCACTTGCTTCTTGTAAATCACTGAGAAATGATGACCAACCCCCTAACATCACAAATTTGCTATTGAATTGTTGTAAGCAGACCGTGTGCGCAATCCGAAGAAAGTAATGTCCTTGAGCGACCCATGAGGTTGTACGTACATATTTTTATTAAAATATTTAATTAATAATGCTTAGTTAGTGTTCAATTCTTTTGATTTCTATTTAAAATTTAAAACTTAAATATATATTTAACTAATAACGCTTAGGTTCACTTTTATTTGAAAATTAAAAAAAGGTAGAGTCCATTTGTTTTATTAAAGTATTTAATTAATAATAAGTATTTAAAATTTAAAACCTTTCTTCCATTTTAAAAAAAATAAGAATGTAGAGGTATATTTTTATTAAAATATTTAAGTAATATTGCTTAGTTCGATGGTTCCCTTTTATTTGAAATTTACAATAATAAAAAGGTTGAGACTATTTGTTTTGTTAAAATATTTCATTAATAATAAGTATTTCAATTTTAAAAACAAATAAGAAGACAGATGCCAAATTTTTTGAAGTAGTTATTTAATAATGCTTGGGCCCACTCGTCACTTGTTTTGAATTTTTAGAAAATAAGAAGCAACAAACAAATTTTTTAATTTTAAAAAACTAAGGAGGCAGAGGACATTTTCTATTTAAAGTGGTCAATTAATAATTTAATTATTTTTGAACAATTCAAATCGGTTGAACAATATTTTTAAAAATCACAATCGTGATTTGGGTCTGACTCTTAATATGAGGCCCACTAGTAGTTCTTTTGATTTCAATTTAAAATTTTAAAATTTGTATATAGTACTTACATATTGTCCAAATTTAGCGATTCTTGTTTCTAAATTTTTGTAAAGTTCCAATCTATCCATTTCCACTTTGTTTTGTAAGAATCTCAAACTTATTTTTTTTGAATTGTCTATAAATGTACTTATGGTATGTTTTAACATTTATTTAATCATTTTGATTTCATAAACCGTATCGATTTTGACCTCAACATCCAGTCGGGGTATGCATACCATTTATAACACACGTGGATTATCTAGTTCAATTTTTTCAAACATAAATATGTCTAGGATCAAACAACATGAATTTGAGTATAAAACTCAACCCACTCGAGACAGATAGTCCCATTTGAACTACTTTTTTGTAAAAATCTTTTAAAAAAAATATCAAAAATATAAATGAGTTGGAATGCTCGAGAAACGGTGCCATGCCAAAATGTAGGTCAAACAAGCTTATAGTTTGCAAATGATAAATGTACAAAATAATAGAAAAAACATGGTATTATTTGATTTATTTGTATCGAGAACAATTCGTATTATTTTAGAATTGACAATTGGCACACACATCTATCATACCAATTAAAATGTACTTGTAGTTTTCTTCGAATTTTTTAAAATTATTTGGGTCATGTAAAAGTCAAGAAAAACAATTCTGTAGATGAAATATTATATGAAAAAGATATGGAGTAGAAAAAACCAAAAATATATATGCGTTTGTAAACAACTAAAACAATGGCATGCAAAAAATTAGATGCACAAGCATTATAGTTTTTATAATAAAAATTTAAGAAGTACAATAAAAATTACATATAAATAATGAACATTGTCAACGACATGTGGGCTCAACAGAAAACAATAGCCACGATTCATTTCAAAAAGAACCGTGGCAATTGTCTGTGCCATCGACACGTAGGGCCCACTTGTCGGTGTGCTAACAATAGCCACGGTTGCTATCGAGATGAACCATGGCTATTGTTTGCTCTCTCATTGACATGTGGGACCCACTCCACTATCGCCAACCGTGGTTAATGGTTGCTATAAAGGTTGGCTCATCATAGCAACCAACCCTAACCGGCGTGTCGTGGACGAACACGCTCACAGAGCTGCCCGTTTGTCCCACCGCACCGTCTCTGCCGCTAGCTGCTCGTCACGCGCCAGCCCAAGCTCCTCCTCGTGCGCCCGTCAAAGCTCCTCCTCTATGCGGCCCGAGCTCCTCCTCTCCGTCCACCGAACCTCCTCCTCACATGTCGGCCTAAGTTCCTCCACGCGTGCCTGCCGGAGCTCCTCCTCCGCACCGACCCGAGCTCTACCTCTCTGCTCGCTCGAGCTCCTCCTCACGCGCGCACCGAGGCTCAGCCACGAGCTCCTCCTCTCTGCGCCCCAAGCCTTGGTCATGAGCTCCTGCTCCCCGAGCTCTCACGCGCGCGCGCCGCTTCCCTCCTCCTTCACCAACGACGCCTCCCTCCTTGCTGCCCTCCTTGGTATGCCTTCCTCCTCTCCCCCTACTCCCTCTGCCCCTTCCCCCTCCCCGACAGCAAGGCCTCACCGTCCTCGTTCTCCCTGGTATGCCTCCCGCCTTGCGTAATGGAATTTGGTTACGTTGATGCTTGTGACTTGGTAGCAATTTGGTTATGTTCATGCTTGTTCATGAGCCTAATGTGCATTGTTCATGCTTATCTCGATGGGTTATGTTCATGCTTGTGAATTGGTAGCAATTTGGTGTGAAAGTATTTGTGATACCGCAATGTGGCTAGTGTGTAGTGTTAATTCTTGCTCATGCTCTACTTGTGTTGATGGGTTGTGTTCATGCTTATGTACATTAACAATTTCCCCTTCTCTGTTCATGCTCTTCTATTCAGATCATTCTCCAAAAACATTGAGATCGATCAAAATATTTTTCTAATCAGTAGTAGCAAATAGCAAATATTCTATTTTCATACCCTCTCGTTGGTAATAAATGAAATCCAGCCACCAGTTGGATATGTTGACCATGAGTAAATCTGAATGTGACACTTTAAGTAAATTGGAATTATAGCTACTGAATTGTTAGGTGATTCTCAGTAGTAAATCTGAATGTGACGCTATAAGTAAATGGAAATATATTTGGTAGAATTTAAGAGCTGCCTGAATTGTTATGTGATTCTCTGTAGTACGTGCTAGAGAAAGTTCTTGTTCCTATAAGGTACCTAGTGTACCTAGTGTTGAAAATATATAAGTGCTCTACTTGTTGACTGATATACTATGGATATTGCCTTTACATGCAGGGTAGCCATATGAAATTTCCCCTATTTTCTCCTCTTTCCCATATTTTCTCATCTCTTCCCCTCTTTCCCCTACTTTGGCCCTCTATATTCTCTATTTCATGGCTAGATCACTATTTTCTCCACTCTTTCCTTTTTTCTTCTCCTTTTCTCTCTACTTCCCCCTTTCATGTATATCCTCCTCTCTTCCCCTCTTTTCTCCTCTCTTTCTTCTTTTTTCTCCTCTCCGTCTCACTAGTCTAGCCATGCTCGATGGTGAAAATGGGTTAAGTGAGATGAGTGTGGCAGCATGGACTATATCCTTGGATGTTGGAAACATATTGACATACGGGTCAATGACGTTAATGACAGCGTTGGATGGCCGATGATTCGGCAACCCGTACTGAGAGCAAAAAATATATCTTCAACTAAGTCTTGAAACATATCCTAACTTTTTGGTAGATGACGACTATTGAGTATATAGGAGAAGGGGTAGATGGGGGGATGAATATAGAATGTAGGGTGTCTTTCATTAGGAAGGTAGGTAGAATAATATGCAAGACATACTGCGACTTGTATGACGTTAGGTAGATATGGTCGGATGCTTGGCTATTTACCGGATCATCTTTGTGATGTGTATGACACATTATATTTGATTTTTTGTGGATACCCAAGTATCTTGACCTATTTATCTCAAGGTCATATAATTGTGGTATATATTGCATAATGTGCACCTTCCTTTCTTATGAAAGTGTTCTATATTGTATGTCAATCCTCCTCATCTACCTCCTCTATTATATGATTCCGATGCTATCAATGTTTTGATGTCATGCAAATTAATTCTCACTATTTTCCTCTATTTTTTCTGTCCGCCTTTCCTGTCACATTTCATCTATTTTTAATAGTTTCCTCTACTTATTTACTACTAAATATTTTCATTCTAGCCCTAAAGGTATCAAATCCTATAATGGCGGACATAATTCGAAGGGACAGGCCCACATAATTCGAAAGACAACCCCCGATCCAGTACACACAGGAGGATGTTGTGGATCCGAACCATGAAAGGTCCTCATCAAGTAGGGAATGGGAAGAACCGAGAGGATCCTCATCCTTCCCCTGCTTGCAAACCTCGAGGTATTGATCGGGACCCCGATTACGTGCCTGCAGAAGAGGTATCACATCAAATGTGATTCTTTTTTGGGAAATTTCTCTAGTCTCCCTTATTAGCAAATTACTGAACTTTAATGATTCTTTATATGCTAGGTTCCTCGTTGATGTGTCCGTCGTGCCTTGGCTACACAACTGAAAGTATCCATGGCTTGCCAAGACACATCTCATGAGGCACAAACAGAAAACATAGCTGCCCATGAGTCCCCAAAAGCGCAAGCGCGAGGGTAAACTCTTTGTGACAAGGGTCGGGGCACCTATGAAGTAACATCCCTGGACCCCGTCGACTGGGAACCTATTGCACCAAGTGGTGTCTATGCAAAATGGTGGAACCGTTACGGTGTAGTGGTTAAGGAGAAATGTAAAATAACTTGGTCCGAATGGAAGTGGTGCCTCGATAGCGCGAAGAGGAAATGTGGAATGTCATTGGATCACACATCCTCTTCCCACCAGCGGACCTTGGGAAAGCTAAGAAGACAACACCGATCACAATGTCGCATATTTTTTTAGAATGGAGGTGTAGGCTAAACTATCATTATGTCAAACGTGACATAACACCTTTTGAAGATTATGGAGAAATAAGTCCACAAAACTAGGAACTATTTGTTCTGCGAGAAGATGATTGGACCTGCCCAGGACCTTAACGAAAAAATGCTAAAGCTGAAAAAGAAGAATAAGTACAAGCCACACTTGGGTTCGGCGGATACAAGCAAAAGATTTCGGAGTGGATGGCGTTGGAAGAAAAGCTCCGTGCGGAAGGGAAGCCCGATCTATTGGAGGGCCTCGATCCACGTGCCAATAATTGGATTTTTGCACACTCTACAATGGATGAAAATGGGGAGATTATTCCAATGGACTCAGCCTCAACGCCGGTTACCCAGCAATTGACGAGTGAAATGAAGTCCAAGACGTAGTCCGGTGTTATTCAATCCGAATATCACGGGGACTAACTCTCTCTTGCTATGGGGACCAAAGAGCATGGTGGGCGAGCGCGAGCGATGTCCTCCAAGGCCACTTGGAAAGAGGTTTTCTCGTCTAGCTCTTCCGCCTCCTTGTACAAAAACATAAAATTCACAAGAAAGATAAGGAGGAGAGGGTGAAGGTCGATTGGAGGCGATAGATGGAGATGTACCAAGCTGACTTGCGAAGTGGTTGTATCCCCAGTACGATCGATGCAATCCCAACCACTTCGCCTAGCTTTACCTCCCGTTTAGAAGCGAAGTCATAACACAAGAATGTCCATGTGAGCTGCTGTGCCATTTGGTTACAAGGGAAAGACCTTGAAGGTTGCAACTGGTAGAGCACTTCCAAGACGAACAATCCACAACATGGATATTCCCCGGGTACGTATGTGTCATCGTCGAGGAGATTGATCAAGGATGTGAGGAGCAGGCGATTGAGTGCCCCCGACGCGGGGATTATAACTCTACATGATGCTATCAACAGTGCCCGTTCATGGTTGTGTTCTTTTCATATTCGTGCAAAGCCGATGAAGTCTTTTTATTCTATTGATTCATTGATTTGGCTGGTTTCCACATAGGCCAACTATCGGCCTCCTTGGCACCGCACTATAACAATAACTCACTCGTAGCCACGTAGCCCAAAACCCTATAGCCACGGCAAACCAAATTGACCGTGGCTATAGTTGGGTGCGGGCTATCGTGCCCTTGGACCGTGGCTATAGAGGCCACTATAGCCACGGTTGGCTTTGTGAACCGTGGCTATAGTGGCCTGCACCAATAGCCACGGTCCACGTCACCAACCGTGGCTATAGTTTCATCTATAGCCACGGTTGAAGAATTGGACAGTGGCTATTGTTTTGCACGAGTATAAAAGCCGCGTTCGGACAGAACAGGAGCTCAGTCCAAGTGTGGCGGCTCGAAAATTGAGCAAAAAAATGAAAACCGAGGGGGAAGGTTTTGATCTCGTTTTTTTTGCAGAAATTTGTTCTCCGTGGTAAGGAAAACTCATCCCATGTATTATTTGTTGCTATAGTGTTGTAATCATGGAGAATTTTGGATTACCATTTGACCTAGGTTTTGATTTCGATTTGTCAAATTCCTTCATCTTTGTAGGTTTGTTGTTGGTTTGAGTTGTGTATAATAAACTCATATATCATGTGCTTGTGTTGCATAAAAAAAATCATGTCTTACAAGCCTTTTTCATGTCAATCAATTCAAGATCTACTTTATGCTCTCTTGAGAGAGACCCCTAGAGCACGATTTAATTATTAAAAGATTCGAGTCAATTAATAATAATTTGTATAGTGGGTTTTTATATATGATAGTTACATTGTCTTATGCAATATATTAGTTCCCTTATATTTTCTATAAATATATAATATTCATAATGGTAAATAGATTATTTAGTAATTATTTAATAATTATTAATTCTAGCACATTATGTTATGCAATATATTAGTTTCCTTATATTTTCTATAAATACTTAATATTCATACTGGTAATTATTTGATTTAGTAATTATTTTATTATAATTAATATTCGCGTAATGCTTGTTTAGATGGACAAAACATGGATGTACGAAGAGTCAAGATTAAGTGCATATTTCCGAGGTCAAGTCGATGTATTTCTCAAGAGGGTCTGTCGAGCATGCTAAGCGTCTAGGAAGACAAGAACTATATTGTCCATGCGTGGACTGCAAGAATAAAAAATTGTGGGCCGATACACTTGTAATCAAATCTCACTTAGTGAGGAGGGGTTTCCTGGAGAATTATACGAGGTGGACAAAGCATGGAGAAGACGAGGCGGTCGAAGTTGAGTTGCGACCGATTGAAGTTGAAGAAGAACAGTTTGTCGAAGTTGACGAGACTTTTGATTTTCATGTCGAAGAAGAACAATGTACTGATTTTGATGTTGAGGAATTGTTATGTCATGTTGAGCCGCAAGTTTTACTCAATGCGGGGACAACAAGAGGGCTCGATAACTTTGCAACGATAGAGAAGGCATCAAATGATTTATTATTTGAGGAGTCCAAGGGATGTTCTAAAGAGAATACTGTGTTACGTACAGTTCTCGAACTCATGAAACGAAGGCCATCCATGGATGGTCGGATGCCGATTTCAATGAATTGTTGGATCTTCTTTCGGATACACTCGCCAAAGCCAAACTTGTTACCAAAAACACGTACTATGCTAAGAGACTGATATCTCCAATGTCACTGGGTGTGCAAAAAATCCACGCATGTCCAAATCATTGTATATTATACCGGGGAGGAGTTCAAGGACCTCGTGAGATGCCCAAGGTGCAAACGAAGTCGTTAGAAGACGAATGAGGAGTATGATGTAGACACAACTAATAAGAGGGGAAAGAATGACGGGAAGAGGAAGAAAAGCGATATCGTCAATGGTAGCGACGATGATATTAAGGTTCCAGCCTTGATCATGTGGTACCTACCGGTGGTCGATCGCATAAGACGGATATTTACCAACCCAAGAGATGCTTGAACCGATGACATGGCATACACGTAAGAGGGACCCTAATAAGCTGAGTCATCCATCGGATGGAACCCAGTGGAAAAACTTCGATCGTAACCACCGTGACGACTTCTCGCACGAGCCAAGAAATATACGGTTTGCATTGAGTACGGATGGAATGAACCCTTTTGATATGACGAGGAACGTTCGCAGCGTTTGGCTCTGTGCTGCTAACAATGTTCAACCTCCCCCATGGTTGTGCCACAAGAGGAAGTACATATTATTGTCCATTCTTATATCCGGACCGAAAGAACACTGGAAACGACATAGATGTCTTCCTGGAACCACTGTTTGAAGACATGCGAAAACTATGGTTGGAAGGTGTGCGTATGTGGGATGAGCACCGAAGAGACTACTTCACGTTGAAAGCGATCATTTTCGTGACCGTAATCGATTCCCCGGCGTTAAGGGCGCTTTCGGGCCAGGTGAAAGGAAAGGAGGCATGCTTTGTTTGTGTTGACGATACATCACACGTGTATCTTCCATCATCCAAGAAGACAGTGTACACTCGAAATCGTCGATTCTTACATCGGAGCCACCCGTATCGACGGATGGCCAAACAATTTGATGGTACGATTGAGACCGGCGAAGAACCTCGACGTTGGACCTCTAGGGATGTCTTTGATAAGACAAAAAACATTAAAGCTACATTTGGAAAGGCCGTGAAGGGAGTTGCAAAGTCAAAAGCTGCAACGCCGTATAAGAAGCTTTCTATATTCTACGAGATATCTCGAGTGCTGGGAAGAATTGGAAGTGACTCATGCATTTGATTGGATGCACATTAGGAAAGGTGTATTTGACGAGCACTACCGGCCTTATACTTGACCTACCTGGTAAGACAAAGGATGGACTGAACGCACGTAGAGACCTTGTAGAGATGAATATTAGGCCGGAGCTCCATCCGCAAGAAAGAGCGAACGGAAAGTACTACCTCCCGCCGACCTGCTACACCCTAACGCGTGAGGAGAAAATAGCGTTCTTGCAAGTGTCTACACGGGATTAAAGCACCGACCGGTTTCTCATCGAATGTCCAAAATCTCGTAGACATGAAAGACTTAAAGATAAGTGGTTACAACACTCATGACTGTCACACACTACTTTCGGTGTTTACGGCTATCGCTATCGGAGCTGTGAAATCCGAATGGTTGAAGTTGACTATCACTCGTCCGTGCTATTTCGGAACGCGGTCTCAAAGAAGGTGATCAATAAACATGAGTTGGATAACCTACGAACCCACATAAAGGAAACAATATGCATGCTCGAAATGTGCTTTCCGCCATCCTATTTTGATACTATCGAACACTTCATGCTTCATATTGTTGACCAGATATCTGCTTTGGGTCTCGTCTACATGCATCATATGTTCCCCTACGAGAGGTTCATGTATGTTATGAAACGCTATGTACGTACTCGTTGTCATCCGAGAGGGTTCAATGATTGAGGGCTACACCACCGAGGAGATTATTGAGTGTTGTGCAGATTATATTAAAGACGGTCGATCTATTGGTGTACCCGTGTCTCGTCATGAGGGAAGGTTAAGTGGAAAAGGTATACGAGGACGAAAATCATTCACCGACCGCGAATATAAACGAGTTGACAAAGCCCATTTCATTGTCACTGCAACAATCACGTATTGTTGCCCGTATTCGTAAAACACATTGAGGAGCTTGAACTAAACAATGTTCAGGGCAAAAGCGGTGCATGGTTAGTACAAGAGCACAAGAAAACCTTCACATCATGGTTCGAGAGTCAAGACCTTCCACGTGGAGACTCGATGGATGAGAAAATGTTGAGAATCTTAGTTGCCCGACCTTCAAAGACTGTGGTGACTTATCGGGCGTACGACATTAATGGTTTTACTTTTCACACTTCAAAGAAGGACACGAAAAGTAAGTGTCAAAACAGCGGAGTTCGAGTTGAAGCCCTTGATGACGATAACAATTACACCTCATATTATGGGTACATAGAGGAAATTTGGGAGCTGAACTATGGACCAGATTTACAAGTTCCTGTCTTCAAATGCAAATGGGTCAAACACCCAGGTGGGGTGGAGGTCGATGAATACGGGTTAACCGTCGTTGATCTGAAGAATGTAGGTTATAAAGATGACCCGTGAGTACTTGCTAAGGTAGCAGAACAAGTGTTCTATATACTCGATCCAAAGGATGAGAAGAAGCACATTGTTATTCCGGTAAACAAAGAATACTTGGAGTGGATGGGGTCGACGATCAAGATGCATACAATCGGTATGATGAAGTTCCATTATTCGTAGATCCGAAAAAATTTAAAGTCATTGAAGCAAAACTATCGTATCAAGGAATGCCATACCTACGCACTGATTGCGAAGGAAAAATCGTTCAAGGATAATGTACCTTTATTATTTCATTGCGATGTACCTATGATGTACTCAGATATATATGTTTCAACAAGCGTAATTAATTTAATAATATTTTAGTGAATTTTGAGCAAAATAAATGAATTTAATAACCATTCCATTTTTTCGTCACTTTTCACAATTTAACAAGTTTTACATAATTTTTCAACTACTTTAATTAATTTAATAATATTCTATTTATTTTTAGCAACGTTAATGGATTTAATAAATTGTTAATTATTTTTCTGCCACTTAAATCAATTATCTAAGTCTACCTGTTAATAATTATATAAGTCTACCTGTTAATATTCTTTTAAATAACCCCATTTAACAATTATCTAAAACTTGCTAATAAATATTTAATAAGTCTACCTGTTAATAATTGTGACATCCCCTCCGGGACACCCGGGAATCGGAACAGAGGGACACTCGACGAAGCGAGTTACAACGAGTGTATCATCTCATACAAGCCAGAATATATACATCATGGTATAATACAACCAGGTTTTCGAAATACAAACATTGATGCAGCGGAATAATAAATCTTATTGAAGTTTAGCAACCTACGAGTATTGCAGCGGAAACTTGTACTTTGAACAACAAAACACTATTAGACGATCAACGTGATGCACCGAGCCCTTCGTACATCACGGTCCTTCCTCTTCACGACGTCGGGGTCCCTTCCCATTGGTGGGAACCACACTTGAGACACTCCACTTCCAGGAACTACCGTACAAGTCGTGATCGCACGACTCATTCCCCGAAAGATAACGAACAAACCTTGAGTATTCTAATACTCAGCAAGACCGACCCGTCAACATGGCACGCTAAGGCCGACGCCTAGTATGCAAAGACTTTCCGGCTGTGGGGTTTACTCCTTTGCGAAAACAGCATTAAAGGTTGAGTCCTTACTTTCAGTATTTTAGCTCACATTAAGTTCATTGATCTCTAGGTTTGCAGACTATCACTATTGCAATCAAGTTTGCAGGAAAAGATTAATTCCAACCAACCATACTTTCATTCCTCTTCCTTCATCTTCCACTTGATTAACTACGATATGACACGGTGAACAAGCGGTACTCATTACTCGCGAGAGACAGCGATTCGAATCGATTTCACCAGATTGGGAAAACCCGTTTACACGGCGTATACGCACCCCAATGGTCGCATACGACAACCTTTCACGCTAATTCCTGGCAGTGGCCGGGTTAGTCTCCCATCCGCCCGAGAACCCGGGGACCCCACGCGATACCCATCCTCGACGTTATCCGTGAGCGACCACCCATTCCTCTCCCTTTGAGACATGAGGCCTCACCTCATTCTCCAGCCAATTAGGGGATGGGCTACGTCCAACCGCCGTGGCAATTAGGTTACATCGGCTTCCCGGCCCCATAAACACCAGTATGTAAATCGGTACGTTCAAATACTTGCTCGAGCAGGGCCAACAACGGTACGGTCCTTGACCGACACGGACGGGGCTACCACCTTGCAAGACCTCGTCTTTGCCCTTTCTCCTACAGGGCCCGTCCGGTCTCAATTTCATCTTCATCTTCATCTTTAACTTTAACTTAAAAGACATCAATCAACTTAAAGCCTCCATGCTTTAAGATCGGACCATAACAGCTCGCGAGTGTGCGCAGCACCACTCGACTTCTACCGTAGCCCTGTGAATTAAGCGTAGCAACTATCGAAATATAAACCATCATGGGATAAACATATAACATAGGAATTCTACTCATGCATCTAGGGTGTCAAGCAATTCCCGAAACCTAATGCACAATCACGACACAATTATCGTAATAAAAGAAAAGACTTTAAAAACATAGGTGGGATGCACCGGGGCTTGCCTGGATTCGAGTCGGGGTTAGCTTCCTCGATGTGCTGGTCGACTTCGAAGCTTCCGTCTCTTTTCTCGACCTCGGACGGAACCTCGATCACGCCGGGACCTAGGTCGACCAACAATACGTTGCGAATCACAACCATGCATGCATGAATGAAGATGATATGATGTGCAAAGGTTTTGTTAATTATGTTCATTAACCAACAATTACTGATTCATTTTGTTCAGTAATTATCAACTAACAATTAACAATTAATCATGCTCGTTAATTACTGCTTAATCATGGTCATTAATTAATTAATAATTAAACATTAATCATGTTCATTACTTAATATTAACCAGGTTCATCCATTAATAATTAATCATGATTTTAAACGACAATTATAAATGTTTAACGATATGTGATAACACTTAAGTTATTAATTTGGAATCATGTAAAATGACGGTGTTTATGTTTAATTTTGGAAAACTAACTTAACAAAAACTTTCGTCTGCAGTATCTCTAATTTTTTAAAGAAATTTATTTCTCAAAATTAAATACTAATTAGCATAAAATAATAGATTATCTTAATTAAAGGAAAGTAATTAATTAAACTATGAAATTATAATTTCTAAAAATAGGCATTTGAATACATAATCAAATCGGAAATAATTTTATGAATCTAATGAACTTTGTTTGGTATTTTTCTGATTTTTGTGGAATTTTCTACGAATTTTTGAAGAATGAACTAATCCTGGAAATAATTAAAATCGTGAAAATGTTTAACAAGCCATTGGTCCAGAATAGTTGCGGCCCAAGGCAAAGCAACGGCCCAGCGACATGTGCGGCCCAGCTCGGCTCAAGCTTGGCCATGGCGACCGGCGGCCGGAAGCTGCGGCGCGGTGGCCGGAGTTGCGTGCGAGTGGGCAAGGCGGGTCATAGACTTGACCGGAGCGCTAAGCGGGATGAGCTGAGTCGGGGAGTGGGATCGCGGATGTGTGGTGCTCACCCGAGAAGGCCAGCGGCGAGAGCAGAAGAGGCAGATGTGCAGCGAGGTCGCGATGTCACGGTGCTTGGACAAAACCGAGCTCCGTTTCTTCTAAAAGCTTCGGTGAGATGTCGTCTTCGTTATTGAGAAGGCCGGGCTCGGAGAAACTAGCCGGAACTTGGTGGATTTTCTGCTAGGAGCTCGGAGAAGGCCAAGCTCAAGAAGACAACAAAATTCGGTGGTGCTGTGCAATAATCCTCAACGAGTGAGCTATTGGGATGGAAGCACAATAGATTCTCATGCCTAGGATTGAAAAACAAAGGGAGCTGCTCACCGATGCAAGAGAATTTGGAGGTAGGGCGGTGACACACCGGCAGTGACCTTCGAAAGAAAACGGCCACGAACTCCGGCTTCATAGCAGCAAGGATCGATTGAGGCCCATGCTGAGGTGCGGCACGAGCTTGCGGAGCTTTTGGGAGTGGCGGCACAAGCGGGGACAGCCGGATGCGGCCTGCCGGCGGTGAGGTGGAGAGGCGGTAGGTGGCGCTGCTGTTTCGGTGGGAACCGGGACGAGAGAGAGACAGAGATAAGCACGACCGGTGCTTTTATCCTGGTACGCCATGGGGTGACGTGGCCGTCAAGCTTCGCGTGGCACGGGAGGAGGAGGGCGCGCGGCCGAGCCTCGCCGGCGCAGCTCGGTGCGAGGCGGCGCCGGAGTCGGTTCGATGGGAGAGAGGAAGAAGAGAATGGGCACTGGCCAGTCCGGAAATTTTACAAAAATAGGCCCCTGTTTTTAGTTAATTGAAAAGCCTATTTCCCAAGCTCGGAAAAAACCCAAAAATTCCAGGGTTGTAAATGAAAACATTTCAAACACTTTTCTATTTAGGTCCAAGTTCAATTCCAAATGATTTTTTGGATTAAAAAAATTCAGGTTTAAATTCAAAAGGAAGGCCTTAATTATTTCTTGTAGAAAATTTTATAAAGCAAAATAATTGCAGAGCAATTTCATAAATATTTTATTTTTATGTTTAACCAACGAGAAAATGTTAAACACCATAATTTGCTTTTATTTAAATTCTTATTTTAAGATCTTAGTTTAACTTAGGTTAAATTGATATTTTATGGGCATTTTTAACACCAAATTAAATAGTTTAAAAAAATACAACATGATGATATGATCATGAATGACATGAGATGCATGTTTATTCTTTAGGGTTGTTACAGCCCTCCCCCTTACAGGAATCTCGTCCCGAGATTCACGATTGGAGCGACTAGACGATAGTGCTAAAGAACTCGGGGTAGTTGGATCGGAGAAATTCTTCTTGCTCCCAAGTAGCTTCAGCTTCCGAGTGATTACTCCACCTGATCATCCTTCTCTCTGATCGCCTTTAATCATCTCGTATATGAAGATCTTGAAATTACTCATTCCATTGCCTCGGTGGAAGAGTTACGCTTGCCTTCCATTTTACTCGCATAAACTTCTTCTAGAACCGTCCATAGGAAACTAACTCTACACTACGATACTAACTAAGTATAACCCCAGCTTTTTATTATAGCACTCAATATGACATGATGCATGCTCGATAAACTAACTATACGTACTATAGTATATAAAACTACAACGAATAGTTAGCACTTTCCCAAAACCCAAACATCGAACACTTAGTAAAAATCTAACTATTCTACATCTTTATAGGGCTCCGTACTCTCTCGTACTCTAAACGTGCTAAATGGGTTAAGTTTTGAAAACGAGCTTGTAATGATGTACTTGTTGCCTCCGAACCGCTCCGATACCAGCTGTGACATCCCCTCCGGGACACCCAGGAATCGGAACAGAGGGACACTCGACGAAGCGAGTTACAACGAGTGTATCATCTCATACAAGCCGAATATATACATCATGGTATAATACAACCAGGTTTTCGAAATACAAACATTGATGCAGCGGAATAATAAATCTTATTGAAGTTTAGCAACCTACGAGTATTGCAGCGGAAACTTGTACTTTGAACAACAAAACACTATTAGACGATCAACGTGATGCACTCGAGCCCTTCGTACATCACGGTCCTTCCTCTTCACGACGTCGGGGTCCCTTCCCATTGGTGGGAACCACACTTGAGACACTCCACTTCCAGGAACTACCGTACAAGTCGTGATCGCACGACTCATTCCCCGAAAGATAACGAACAAACCTTGAGTATTCTAATACTCAGCAAGACCGACCCGTCAACATGGCACGCTAAGGCCGACGCCTAGTATGCAAAGGCTTTCCGGCTGTGGGGTTTACTCCTTTGCGAAAACAGCATTAAAGGTTGAGTCCTTACTTTCAGTATTTTAGCTCACATTAAGTTCATTGATCTCTAGGTTTGCAGACTATCACTATTGCAATCAAGTTTGCAGGAAAAGATTAATTCCAACCAACCATACTTTCATTCCTCTTCCTTCATCTTCCACTTGATTAACTACGATGTGACACGGTGAACAAGCGGTACTCATTACTACGAGGGACAGCGATTCGAATCGATTTCACCAGCTGGGAAAACCCGTTTACTCGGCGTATACGCACCCCAATGGTCGCATACGACAACCTTTCACGCTAATTCCCGGCAGTGGCCGGGTTAGTCTCCCATCCGCCCGAGAACATGGGGACCCCACGCGATACCCGTCCTCGACGTTATCCGTGAGCGACCACCCATTCCTCTCCCTTTGAGACATGAGGCCTCACCTCATTCTCCAGCCAATTAGGGGATGGGCTACGTCCAACCGCTGTGGCAATTAGGTTACATCGGCTTCCTGGCCCCATAAACACCGGTATGTAAATCGGTACGTTCAAATACTTGCTCAGCGAGGCCAACAACGGTACGGTCCTTGACCGACACAGACAGGGCTACCACCTTGCAAGACCTCGTCTTTGCCCTTTCTCCTACAGGGCCCGTCCGGTCTCAATTTCATCTTCATCTTCATCTTTAACTTTAACTTAAAAGACATCAATCAACTTAAAGCCTCCATGCTTTAAGATCGGACCGTAACAGCTCGCGAGTGTGCGCAGCACCACTCGACTTCTACCGTAGCCCCGTGAATTAAGCGTAGCAACTATCGAAATATAAACCATCATGGGATAAACATATAACATAGGAATTCTACTCATGCATCTAGGGTGTCAAGCAATTCCCGAAACCTAATGCACAATCACGACACAATTATCGTAATAAAACAAAAGACTTTAAAAACATAGGTGGGATGCACCGGGGCTTGCCTGGATTCGAGTCGGGGTTAGCTTCCTCGATGTGCTGGTCGACTTCGAAGCTTCCGTCTCTTTTCTCGACCTCGGACGGAACCTCGATCACGCCGGGACCTAGGTCGACCAACAATACGTTGCGAATCACAACCATGCATGCATGAATGAAGATGATATGATGTGCAAAGGTTTTGTTAATTATGTTCATTAACCAACAATTACTGATTCATTTTGTTCAGTAATTATCAACTAACAATTAACAATTAATCATGCTCGTTAATTATTGCTTAATCATGGTCATTAATTAATTAATAATTAAACATTAATCATGTTCATTACTTAATAATTAACCAGGTTCATCCATTAATAATTAATCATGATTTTAAACGACAATTATAAATGTTTAACGATATGTGATAACACTTAAGTTATTAATTTGGAATCATGTAAAATGACGGTGTTTATGTTTAATTTTGGAAAACTAACTTAACAAAAACTTTCGTCTGCAGTATCTCTAATTTTTTAAAGAAATTTATTTCTCAAAATTAAATACTAATTAGCATAAAATAATAGATTATCTTAATTAAAGGAAAGTAATTAATTAAACTATGAAATTATAATTTCTAAACATAGGCATTTGAATACATAATCAAATCGGAAATAATTTTATGAATCTAATGAACTTTGTTTGGTATTTTTCTGATTTTTGTGGAATTTTCTACGAATTTTTGAAGAATGAACTAATCCTGGAAATAATTAAAATCGTGAAAATGTTTAACAAGCCATTGGTCCAGAATAGTTGCGGCCCAAGGCAAAGCAACGGCCCAGCGACATGTGCGGCCCAGCTCGGCTCAAGCTTGGCCATGGCGACCGGCGGCCGGAAGCTGCGGCGCGGTGGCCGGAGTTGCGTGCGAGTGGGCAAGGCGGGTCATAGACTTGACCGGAGCGCTAAGCGGGATGAGCTGAGTCGGGGAGTGGGATCGCGGATGTGTGGTGCTCACCCGAGAAGGCCAGCGGCGAGAGCAGAAGAGGCAGATGTGCAGCAAGGTCGCGATGTCACGGTGCTGGACAAAACCGAGCTCCGTTTCTTCTAAAAGCTTCGGTGAGATGTCGTCTTCGTTATTGAGAAGGCCGGGCTCGGAGAAACTAGCCAGAACTTGGTGGATTTTCTGCTAGGAGCTCGGAGAAGGCCAAGCTCAAGAAGACAACAAAATTCGGTGGTGCTTGTGCAATAATCCTCAACGAGTGAGCTATTCGGATGGAAGCACAATAGATTCTCATGCCTAGGATTGAAAAACAAAGGGAGCTGCTCACCGATGCAAGAGAATTTGGAGGTAGGGCGGTGACACACCGGCAGTGACCTTCGAAAGAAAACGGCCACGAACTCCGGCTTCATAGCAGCAAGGATCGATTGAGGCCCATGCTCGAGGTGCGGCACGAGCTTGCGGAGCTTTTGGGAGTGGCGGCACAAGCGGGGACAGCCGGATGCGGCCTGCCGGCGGTGAGGTGGAGAGGCGATGAGGTGGCGCTGCCTGTTTCGGTGGGAACCAGGACGAGAGAGAGACAGAGATAAGCACGACCGGTGCTTTTATCCCGGTACGCCATGGGGTGACGTGGCCGTCGAGCTTCGCGTGGCACGGGAGGAGGAGGGCGCGCGGCCGAGCCTCGCCAGCGCAGCTCGGTGGCGAGGCGGCGCCGGAGTCGGTTCGATGGGAGAGAGGAAGAAGAGAATGGGCACCGGGCCGATCCGGAAATTTTACAAAAATAGGCCCTCGTTTTTAGTTAATTGAAAAGCCTATTTCCCAAGCTCGGAAAAAACCCAAAAATTCCAGGGTTGTAAATGAAAACATTTCAAACACTTTTCTATTTAGGTCCAAGTTCAATTCCAAATGATTTTTTGGATTAAAAAAATTCAGGTTTAAATTCAAAAGGAAGGCCTTAATTATTTCTTGTAGAAAATTTTACAAAGCAAAATAATTGCAGAGCAATTTCATAAATATTTTATTTTTATGTTTAACCAACAGAAAATGTTAAACACCATAATTTGCTTTTATTTAAATTCTTATTTTAAGATCTTAGTTTAACTTAGGTTAAATTGATATTTTATGGGCATTTTTAACACCAAATTAAATAGTTTAAAAAAATACAACATGATGATATGATCATGAATGACATGAGATGCATGTTTATTCTTTAGGGTTGTTACAATAATTTTCAGCCACATAAATTAAATTATTAACAATTAAATAATTTCACAATTTAATAAGTTTTAAATAATTTTTCAACTACTTTAATTAATTTAATAATATTCTATTTATTTTCAGCAACGTTAATGGATTTAATAAATTGTTAATTATTTTTCTCGCCACTTAAATCAATTATCTAAGTTACCTGTTAATATTCTTTTAAATAACCCCATTCAACAATTATCTAAAACTTGCTAATAAATACTTAATAAGTCTACCTGTTAATAATTTTCAGCCACATAAATTAAATTATCAACAATTAAATAATTTCACAATTGTAAACGGTAACAATAGTCACGGTTGACTTCTTCAACCGTGGCTATTGTAAACCGTAACAATAGCCACGGTTGAAGAAGTCAACCGTGGCTATAGCTGGCTGGTTCGCGGCGGGCGGGGTTTAGTACCACCTCGCCCGCCCAATGTCGCCCATGCCGACTTATAAGCGCCACTCCGCACAAGGCTTCGACGTTATCGATATTACGGGCCTGCTTGTGCTATTGGGCTATCTGTTTGTGCTTGGGCCTTGATCTCTGCCCCGTGGGCCTTGGGCCTTGATTGTGTTCTAATGCGTTGGTCAATGTGGTCGGGCCCGTGGGCCAAAATTTTTTAAATTTATTTATACATTTAGTTATACATTTATTTATACATTTATTTAAATCCTAAAACTAGCAAGGTATAATTTAAAATTTTAAAAAACATTTACTCTTTAGATTTAAATTTTAAAATTTATTTATACATTTAGATTTTAATTTCAAAATTTGTATATATATATTTAGTTAAAATATTGAATAAATAAAGTTTAGATTCAATTTTTATTTGAAATCAAAAAAATAACAAGGTATAATTTAAAATTTTAAAAAACATTTACTCTTTAGATATAAATTTTAAAATTTATTTATACATTTATGTTTAAATTTTAAAATTTGTATATATACATTTTTAAGTGCAAGATAGTAATTTAATTATTTTTAGACAATATAAATCAATTAAATAATATATTTTAAAATAACAATAGTGATTTGGGCCTCACTCTTAATACGAGGCCCATTAGTAGTTCATCCACTAGTTCATTTAGGTTGTATTTTTTTTTAATTTCTATTTAAATTTTAAAACACGTATATAGAATTCAAATATTGTTCAAATTTACTGATTCTTGTTTCTAAATTTGTATAAAATTCCAATCTATCCATTTCCACTTTGTTTTGTTAGAATCTCCAAACTATTTTATTGAATTTTCTTCAAATTTACTTAGGGTACGTTTTGACATTTATTTAATCATTTTTATTTCATAAACCGTATCGATTTTGACCTCAACATTCGGTCGGTATGCATGCCATTAATAAACACAAACGTGGAATTTTTGGTTCAATTTTTCAAAATATATAAATATGTTTGGTACCAAACAACATGAGTTTCAAGTACAAAACTCCACTCACTCGAGACGCATAGTCCCATTTGAACTACTTTTTTTTTGTAAAAATCTTTTAAAAAAATTATAAAAAATATAACTGAGTTCGAATGCTCGGGAAACAGTGGCATGCCAAAATGTAGGTCAAACGGGCTTATAGTTTGCAAATGATAAATGTGAAAAATAATAGAAAAAATATGGTGTCATTTGATTTTTTTATCCGCACAATTTTTATTATTTTTGAATTGAAAATTGGCACACACATCTGTGATACAAATTAAAATCTACTGTAATCTTGTTGGAAATTTTTGACATATTTGGGTCATGTAAAAGTGAAGAAAAACAATTGTATAGACGAGATATTACATTAAAAAGTAATGGAGTAGAAAAAACAAAAAATACATATGTGTTTGTAGACAACTAAACAAGTGACATGCCAAAAGTTAGGTGCAAAGTCATTATAGTTTTTAGAATAAAAATTGAAGAAGTAAAAGAAAAATTACATAAGAAAAAAATAAACACTCAATGATAAGTGGGGCCGGATGAAACAATAGCCACGGTTGGTTTCGAAACCAACCGTGGCTATTGAATGTTTCACCGACATGCGGGCCCCACATGTCGATGGGAGCTCAATAGCCACGGTTGGAATTGACATCAATCGTGGCTATTGTTATTTGTCCCACCGACATGTGGGACCCTCCCAAGTATCTCCAACCGTGGCTAATGTTTGGTATATAAAGGCCAACTATCCAATCTCCTAACCCTAACTCCCGACGCGCCGCAACGAAGACGTCGGGAGGCTGCCCGTTTGTGCCGCCGCGCCGTCTCCGCCTCTGCCCCGCTCCCTCCTCCTCCTCCTCTGCGCCGCCCGAGATCCTCGCGGCGCCCGTCGGGATCCTCCCTCCTCGCCGGCTTCCTCCTCGACGCGGCTCCCTCCTCACCGGCCCTCCTCGCCGGCTTCCTCCTCGACGCGGCTCCCTCCTCACCGGCCCTCCTCGCCGGCTTCCTCCTCGACGCGGCTCCCTCCTCACCGGCCCTCGAGCTCCGTGCTCGAAGGGAAGCCCGATCCACTAGAGGGCCTCGAGCCGCGTGCCAAAAATTAGGTCCGTGCGCACTCTAAAATGGATGAAAATGGGGAGATTATTCCGATGGACGCGGAATCGGCGCAAGTTATCCAGCAATTGACGGGTGACATCAAGTCGTAGACGTAGTCCGGTGTTATTCAATCCGAATATCACGGAGACCAACTCTCTCTTGCTTGTGGGGACCAAAGAGCATGGCGGGCGGGTGCGAGCGAGTGTCCTCCAAGGCAACTTGGAAAGAGGGTTTCTCCTCTAGCTCTTCCACCTCGTTGTACAAAAAACATAAATTTCACAAGAAAGATAAAGAGGAGAGGGACAAGGAAGAGTGGAGGAGACAGATGGAGATGTACCAAGCCGACTGCGAAGTGGAAGTATCCCCAGTACGACTCCTACTGTCCCCACCACTTCGCCTAGCTTTACCTCCCCGTTAGAAGGGGAAGTGATAACGCAAGAATGTCCTTGTGAGCTGCATGTGCCGTTTGGTTACAAGGGAAAGACCATGAAGGTTGCAACCGGTAGAGCACTTCCGGGACGAACACTCCACAACATGGATATTCCACCCGGTACGTCCGTGTTACCGTCGAGGAGGTCAACCAAGGATGTGAGGAGCACGAGATTGAGTGCCCCATACCCGACGCGGGGATTATAACTCTACATGATGCTATCGGTTCGTTCATCATGTGGAAACGTTGTGAGGTTGTGCTCTCGGAACCACGAGTTTCCCTCCCCCTTGTCCGGACACGGATCGGTTCATGAGAGTCAACAATTCACGGGGGATGAAGCCGGAGCAGGAGAACCGTCTCCTTTGTCGGGTGCTGCTTCAGCCGCTAAGGAACAAGATGAACAAGGACATGAAGCGGTTATGTACCAACTTTTATGTATTTATTGACAGCGAACAAAAAGTCTAGAAAAGGCAATGATAACGGACAAAAAGATATTGAATGAAATATCCAAGAATGGATTCCCGACGGCGCGAAAGCATCTAAGTACAAATGACATGTACTACATTGTCGCTAGGATGTGCCGTTTCTTGCTTAGGGAGGTCATTAGTCCTCGTGGTCGGTTCTTTGACGAGCAAAGTGAAGTGACGAAGGAGCATCGGGCACTTTTCGAGTGGTGCGGCTCGAAACGACCGTACGAGCCCGATGTTGTTGAAGATTCGTATATCTGTAGACTTAGTTTGAAAAAACATTGTGATGTTCACATTATTAAACTTTTGATGGATTTTGTTAATATCTGTAAATATTTTGTTAATGTGATGTAATACTTTAATATTAATGTGATGTAATTATGGTTAATGTTATGTAATTGTAATTTATTATTTCTAATGTGTATTTATTTTTTTTATTGTTAAAAAGTAAATAGCCACGGTTCACTATGCCAACCGTGGCTATAGTGAACACCTATGATGGCTATAGTGAGTTTTTGCCACGGTTGGCTATGTTAACCGTGGCTATAGTACGCCACTATAGCCACGGTTGACATAGTGAACCGTGGCTATAGTTGCGTACTATAGCCACGGTTGTTCTGTTTTCCAAGGCTACGAGATGATTTTCTGTAGTCTCGGAAACATAGCCACGGTTGGGGCTGACCGTGGCTGTAGAGCCCCCCAACCGTGGCTATAGTGAGTTTTTGCTATAGTGCCGGTTATCCAAGAAATTATTAGATAGTGCACCCTTTGTCATTTTGTAGGGCAAGGCGACTAGTATACCTAGGTGACTCATCATCTGAATTGATCTTGCACTAGTGTTGCAAACGGAGTAATCCACTTGACTGTGTACGACCTGAGATCTTCATTCTATGCCCATGAGAAGCCATTGCGTTACAAAGGATACCGTACGTGTCATTGACAGATGCTGAGCTAGTCCACTTTTTAGGAGTAACGAACGTTTTGTGCAGTGAGTATTTATTGCGCCGAGATAAAGAGTTATTAATCACCTTCAACACACGCACCAATGAGAGCATCGGTGATCTTCCAGGTTGAGGTTCGCGCCATGCACTATGTAAAAAAAGGCTTTTAGTGACGCTTCCAGAGAGTCATTAGTGACGTATTTTTCACGCGTCACCAAATTTCCATCACTAATGAAAAGTCAATAGTGACACATTTTTTACGCGTCACTAATGATGCCCAAGTTAGTGACGCGTCATAACCAAAAGCGTCACCAATCTACAACGTAAATAGTGACGCTTTTTATTAGGACGCGTCACCGATCTGTTATTGGAATAGTGACGCTTTCTATTAGGACGCGTCATCTATCTGTGACCGGAATAGTGACGCTTTTTGTTATGACGCGTCACTATTGTGTTTTTATCTTGGCGACGCGTTTTATTCCGAAGTGTCACTAATTAGTAGCTTCAGGTCATTGAAGATACCTCCAATAGTTTGGTTTTTGACAATATACACAGATACACATCACAGAAAGGAATAACAGATTAACAATAATCAAAACTTATGACAATAACACACATCTCATGCATGAATATGATTCATTGCATAGAATCCATAGATAAAAACAGAAATTCAAAGCATCCAGTTGCAACACATTCACCACAATAGCACTTCTTGTGAAACACATGTTTCAGTTGCTCTTAACTGCACACACCACACTAGACATCGACACTAATGCAACTAACGCCTTGGAAGCCCTCTTGGAAGCCCTGCGCTTTTATAGTGGAATTCTCCCTTATTGTCGATCACCTGTGACATCAGGAAGGAAGCGAGTTTTTCTCGAATGTCGTCCAACACTTCTTCTCCAAGTGGATTCAACATCACTTCAAAGTCCTGTATATTTTTTAAAAAATAAGTGAGTACTATATTGAAGTTGAGGTAGTATGGAGAAACACAAAATTATGCACTAATATTAGATGCCAAGTGCATCCATGTCCAAGCTTAACTATCATCCACGCAACCAGGAAATAAGTATTTGCAACATATATGAACCGATTCCAAATCAATCAGCACAAGAAGTTAGCTTAACTATCACCTACGCAAGACTAAGCTACTGTTGAATGGATTTGATTGGAAGGAAATAAGTATCTAATAAAGCAGTTTCCCTAACTAGAATTGATTTTTCATGCATGTAAAGAAGATTACAGAAATAGGTACATAATTGGAAATCCATAGTCAAGCATTACACATTTCAAATATCTCTACTAGCAGAACAGAAGTACCTTATGCTATGCTCAGTACATAAGAATGGAGCAGCACAATTTTCACTTCTGCAGACCCAACCAACCAACCAAGTATTAACAAAACACTTACTAGTACTAGTAGTAAGTCAGAATACTATTATTGATTGCTAAAATATTACACAAATTTCAAATGTTGAATTGGCATGACAAGGCTGTAGAGTGACAAAGGGATAGAAGCAGTTACATGCAGTAATATTTTATTACCGGCTAGTATGATACTTATTGAATTTCATGTTGGTAAAAACCATACGAATAATCAATGATGATATAGTTATCAATGATGAAGCAACAATCTTTTGCCTTCTATCCCAAAACTCTAATGGTGAACACAGCCATCACTGTCACTCTGCCCTTGTCCATGCAGCATTGCACTATATGCAGTAACCTAGCAACGGAGATGCCTAGCTGACGAAACATCCAAATCCAATGTTTAAATCCCAATAGCAACCAGCTGAAATGAAAACATTGAGTGTTGCCAATGCACCATCCTAAGGTGCAGTGATAGAACTCTATATCATTAAGCTCAACCTAGTCTGAACTCCTTTAGCATCAGTTATTAAGAAAAAGAGAACAATTGTACAAGACAAAGGCCCGAGAGCCAGAAATTAAACTAAAGTAAATATAACCAAGCTAAAAGGTTATCTATAGTTACCAGGCAGAGGTCAATATCAATCAACTGGTAACTATTTGTACTCACAGAGCAGCAAAAATCCATACAAGTTTGAAAATCAGAAATGACCTCAAGTCGTTGGGCATTTAATAATCCAAGAGCTATCGTCATATGGTGTGCTGTGTAGAAACCATATTCGTTACCAGGACGTTGTTGATGGCACTGCAGAAGCATAGGAAAAAAAGAAGCATGCTTAACTTGCAGTTTTATTTTTGTGACATGGAGGTGGATACACTGCAAATAGAGATTATTATTACCAGATTATAAAATCTAAATTGAAAGCATTAGAAAAGCACTACCAGGCAGAGCTCACTATCAGTCAACTGGTAACTATTTGTACTCAAATATCAGCAAAAATCCATAAAAGTTTGAAGAAAATCAGAAATTACCTCAAAGTCCTGTGTATTTTTGAGAAAATAAGTGTGCTATATTGGAGTTGAGGTAGTATGCAGAAACACAGAAGTATGCACTAATATTACACATAACTTGGTACCAATGCATGAAACAGCATGAATGATCTATCCGTGAATGAGTAGGTGCCTTCCCTGTCCTGGCTTCTGAAAGAAAGAAAGACAGAAATTACAAGTATATCCATAAATGTTGGCTTGCATGTTGTTGAAGAGAGGGAGTAAATTGTATACTATTTCAAATTAAGATAATTACCTCTAGAACCTCCACTAAGCAATTCACATCTGGTCCAAAGCTTCTCTCTCCCTCTGGCTTTTCTCTTCCTTTGGCCCATTGTCAGAAGGGGTAATGTCACCAACAATTGCTAGTTCACCAAAAAAGACAATGAAACACGTCAAAAACGAGCCAGGCAATTAGTAGCTACAACACTTTTCCGCACAACGCAAAGTGCCCTCTGCCATATATACTGCTTTTTCCATGTATTCAAGGGAAATAGGTACCAAAAATTCAAATAGTAGTTGCAAGGAACTCTTAACGTTTTCCAACATGTTATGGGGACTCAAGACAACAATGTCATCTACAAAAACCCATATTTTCAAGTTCAGATTAACAATACACAGCCCTTATTTTATAATCAAAAGTCAAAACCCATATGGTACTCAAAAACAGCCCCAAAGTTCAATACATTTATTTTGTGTACTGAGAAGAAACATATGTATTATGAAGAAACAGTACAATGTATAAGAGTGAAAATTGTAAAATATATATTTGCACTTCTAGTAGATTTAATTTCACGACGTTTATTTACATATCAGTGTCAGATAGTATGTTACCTATTCCTAGTTCACAGTGTGTCCTGTCTATGTATCAAATAACTTTAAACTATGACTACCGATTGCCCTGTATAGTCAACTGGTCCACTCCTTCCCCTCAAGTGAAACATATGATTTACACTAGCAAAGTGATCGAGCTTCGCTATGAAAAATTCTGAGTTCAGTTCAACAGAAATTTCTGAGTATGAGTTTAAACAAATAAGTTCAGTTCCACATTAGATAACAAATAAGTTTAAACAGAGATTGAGTTGCTACAGTAGGAGTATAACAGAAGTGCTAGCAGATGCAGCTGAAACAATGACTATTCACTTGTTGTAGAGTCAAAGATAAAGCTCAAAGGAAGCACTAGGCATACTCACATGAACAAACATTTGCAGCCGTAACAAGGCCAGGATGCAGAGGACAGTTAGCTAAAAAAATGCATTCAAACATGCTAATAACAACCATTATAAGGATCAGCTACGGAGTTACAAGAACCAGCTCACTGGGTATCGATCAGGCCTATTGATTTCATCCGGAGAATCATGCGCTTCCCCAAATCATTTGCTACCCCAAACCATGCAGGTAATCCCAAAGTACAGGTGCAGAGTGACAGATAAAAAAGGGAGAGGAGAGCGACTCAAATTAATTCGTCAGGGAATAGCGCTGCACAAGAAATCCAGATTTTTTTCCAACTAGTTAACTTGACATTCAGACTTCGGTGATCATTTACTACAACAAATTAGTGAAAAAAATGATATCAGACAAAATAGCATCCAAAAAAATTACCACCCAACAACATCAGGTTTACCCCAACAACTAGATTAGCACAAATACCTCCTAGAACAACTCTGCAACAATGGATCTCAGATATGTATTGTTGAGGACGTGGTAGGGGAAAGGGATTGAGGTAGCACATCACAGCAGGGCGCACATCAATGGATTCAACAGCCATACATCTAGCTGCCATGGAAGTAAAATTCGTGAATCCGGCCACTATAGTTCTAGTCTGTATAGTGGAGCACTGATTTGTAGTGGGTTGACCAAATCTGCCCTATGAGATGAAATATTTGATGTGAAGCATGAGGAGAAGGGCAGCAGTGTAGAGGTGTCGAACCTTCATGAACCTGGGAACCAAAGGAACGGGTGGTCACCGCCTTGTTGTAAGCCTCCTCGCCGCCGTTCCGCGTGGGGACTTCCACGCAGTGCGTGGCCAGCATCAGGCCCGCTTGAGCGCGACCTTCCGCTCCGCGAATGACGTGGTGGCGCGGACGGCATCCGCGAGCTCCTGCTAGGGGGAATAATGTAGAAGACCTCGCCAGCCACCGGCTTCGTAATCCATGGCGGCTAGGTGGATAGGGTTAGGGTTGCAAAGGCAGATGCCAGGTAACTGGGGAGGCGCATACTCACAGAGCAACGGCGAGCAGATCCACTCCATTACCGGGACCAAAGGTAGGGAAGGACAGGAGCTACCTTCCTCCATTGCTACGGGATCCTGCTGGAGAGAGAGAGAGAGAAAGAGGCTGCGGGGAAGGAGACGACAGAGCAAGTATTTTTTTCCGGTCGGCACTCGGGTTCCAGTGCAGCTGCGGGCGGACGTCAGCCTCGCTCGATGAACTGTGATACATAATTTTTCGGGTCCGTTCGTAACTGACAGGTGACGCGTTTTGTTGTGCAGAGTCACCCATGACTTGCCACGGTTATCGGTGACGCGTTTCGTTGATACGCGTCACCGTTATAAAGATATTAGTGACCCGTTTTGATAGGGTCATTGAAATTGGTGACGTGTGATAAAAAAATGTGTCACTGATAAGTTAATAGTGACACGTCTATTAAGACGCGTCATTGATTATAGTATCATATTTGTAACCTTTTTACATAGTGATGGTCCGCTACAGCACATCACATGCCAGCACTACAGCCCTGCCATCGCCACTACACTGGATGCCATGCCACGTCCTATGTTGGTCAACTGTAAAGCTGCAGCGGCCTCTCAAGCTTGGTGAGGTCGTATGACACACCATAGAACACATTGTTCCATGAGGCTATCTTGTCACACAGCAAGGTATCGTGCATAACTCGTGGACTGCAGTGGGATTGTAGCTTCATTGGCTTATCTGACCTCCATGAGCAGGCTTTGCTGCACAGCATGGCAATTCTCACTCTACGTATGAAGTAGTTCTAGTGACACTGAACTTCCTGACGTATCCCAAGCCTACACTGATAAATCATGACCTTAATAATACCATATCCTAATAACAAACGAGAAGCTGTTGGCTCCTGCCCACCGTATTGTTGTTTATATATATGGGCATCCAATATGTGGCATTTATTGAGGAGCATGGTTATAAACACGTCGGGAAGGAGACTTCAAAAATGATATAAAAAAATACTATTGTGCTCCCACCTACTCTGCTTCCTTAGTCCTGTCTTGCTCGCCACTGCCTCCTTTGTTTGCTCGTCGTCCTTGCTTGCTTGCCGCTGCCTCCTTTGCTTGCGCATCGTCTGCTGCTGTGCTTGCTCGCCAAGCTCGTCCTTGGAGACAATAGGAAAATTGGACCTTGGAAACGGGGGAAAATTGGATCTTGGAGTTGGAGCCAGCAATGCTCCAATTCAATGGATGGGAGGAGAATGGCCGCAATCGAACCTTTGGCTGGGTTTGAGGAAGAGGACGAGCTCGCCATATATAGCGGCCCGGGAGGGCCTCGTCGATCAAGCAGGTGCCAATAGGGCGAGCACCTTTTCCATGTTACACTGAATCTGAGGAAGAGAACTTGGTGCAGGTGGCCATAGGGCGGCAAGGTTGGAGATGTCGGGAGGGGGCGAGCCATCATCATTCCTGTCGCGCGGGTTGCTTTGCTCTGCCCTCCATGTTCCACAACTCTCCATACTCCTTGGCCAGGCACAGGGCCCGCCATGGCTGTGTCCTGTGCGGGGGCTTCACTTAGCGCCGCCGTCAGGAGGGCCATCGGCGCAGCACCGAGCTCCGCAGGCGGAGATGGGTGAGCTCTCCCGGACTCTCCATCGCCACCTCCACAAAGATTCACCCATGATTTGTAAGCTGTCGGTGGAGATCAGAGGGGGAATGGAGGAGCGAAGAGAGAAAAAAGGTCGAATCGGTAGAATGGGCCCCACACCTCCGAATGCTTACATTTCTCGACAAATGCAAACTCCTCCGATTCCATACATTCTTGGACGAAGAAAGTATGTGGCATTTCTCAATGCATGTTTTGTAAAAATTTATCAGTTAATTGTTTTGCATCTGAGACCACAAAGCCACGCGAGAACCAGGCCGAGGAAAGAATGCATATTAAAAATAAAGGTGTGTGTGTCCATTTTCTGCCTTGACTGCTTAATGTTTGGTGTGCCAGACTAAAATTGGATGTACAAACAGCTTCATTCTTGAGGCGTTACAATCAAATGCACAACACGACAGAAATTAATAGCAGTTACTTTAGTAGGTCGTAGTAATTAGCAGCTTCTTTCGTAACACTTATTTGAGAGGTTGGATTGCTAGCACTTGTCCGTGAATATTTAACTGGGGGAGTCCTCAGTATATAGGAAATAATACATCTGAAAAACACAAAGCAATGGAACGCGAGGCTGGTTCAACGTGTCATGCAACAGTATGACACCAAAGGTATATTGCAGTGGCTCTGACAAGTACACAAAGGCACCGTTCTATTTATATCCACTATGTTTTCTAAATGACTACAAGATCGTAACAATGAAAGTGTGTGGATGCAGCATGCAACAAAATTATATTACTCCGAAGATGTCAACAAACATGTACGGCAAATCAGGGACAAGTATAATGTAGTATATTGCTCATAGGACCATTAGGATCTCAATGCACAATAATGTGCTTATGTATTGTACGTATTTATTTGTAGACCACTCCACCTCATGTACTATATATTGAAACAATCTAGACAACTGTGCTCCTGTGGAGCTTTTCTAAAAATTGGCAGGAACCATAAACACTACAAGAATCGCGCACTATAGCTGCATGAACCAAACACATATAGCGACGACACGACAGGCAAAATGGGCCAGAGCTATAGATCTAAATGATTTTTAGTAGCGGGTCAAAATGTAGTTGGCGCCTAATGTCGATTTTTAGATACGGGTCACAACATAGACCACCCATATAAATAGTATCCATTTATAGGGGCAGCCCACGCACTGACCAGTACCTAAAAATCAATTTATAGGAGAGGACTACAACTTGGTCCGCAGCTAGAAATAGAGGCCTAGTTATTTTTTTGTTTCCCAACATGTCCGGCCCATTAACCCCTACTCTCCTTAACACTGGCTATAAAATATAGGCAGCTAAGGTTTCCCAACTCTCCACTATCGCTACACTTCTCTCTCTCACCTCAAATTTCCTCTTTCCCTCTCTGTCAAAAGCATGCCGTCCCTCCCCGAGCCTACCTTACCGCCGAGCACTGCCGGTCCCTTCCCATGCCATCGCTTGCCACCGAGTGTCGTCGGCCCCTTCCGACCTCCCATCACCATCGCTTCCCCTCCCCACCGAATGACGGTGGCGGCAGATCTGGCGCCGCCCATACCTTTTGGCCACGGTCGACGGTGAATCTGGCCAAGAGGAGGCCGTCCCTTCTCTAGGAGATGGTGGTTTGCGCGCCGGTGCTGCATCCACAAGCGACGGCAACTCCGATGGCAGATTCGGCGGTGTGGGGCCATGTCTTCTCCTCTGGCCTCTTGCACTGCCTCGTGCTCTGGCTCGCAGGAGTGGGCTCCTCCGGCGGGTCGATTCGGCTGGATTCGGTGGTGTGGAGCCCATCCTCCTCCTTCTCCACGACTTCTTGCTCTGCTTCACGGCAGTGTGCTCCTTCGGCAGGCAGATCCAACCGGATCCGTGGTGTCAAGCCTGCCCTCGTCCTCTCCCACCGCCTCTTGCTCTAACTCACAGTGGCGGGCTCTTTCGGTGGGCGGGCCGGTGGTGTGGTCGTGTACGGATAACAGCGTATTATTGGTGGCCGGGGCTGCCTTTTTTTATTTTGGACGACTCAGTTGTACCGGCTGGCGACATTGTCACCCGCTGCTATAGCTACTGCCGATTGTTTTTAGCTTCAGAACGCTCTACCCACAGCTACAGTGGTGTATTGCCCACAGCTATAGTGCTCTATTCTTGTAGTGAAAGCTGCTGGCCTGATCAACGATTTATTTATTTAATTAATCTGAGGAGCCTGCCCAGCCCTGTTGGCCTGCTCGGTCCAGCCCATCCAAATTGGCCGTGAAAATGGGATCCGGTAAAACAGGCCTTCATCCTCATCAAAACAACACCACCTCCATCGCTCATAAGAAAATGAAAAACAAACGAACAGTCACTACAATAAAGTGGCGCGGTTAAAAAACACGTAACGGCGGTTTTGCTGCGAACTGCCGCTATAAATAGTATTTTAGTTTTCACGACATTCTGAGTAGCTAACCGTAGCTAAAAAATTTATTTTTAACGGCGGTTGAAGAAGTCAACCGCACCTATAAATAAATGTCAATTTTTAGCGGTGGTCAACAAAGTCAACCGCCCCTAAAAAGAAGTTCTTTTCAAATAGCAGCTACATATCTGATGCGCCATGTCATCGATCCTCCACCTCATGTCTCAACCAATCAGCTTACAGCACACGGATTTGTGTTTTCTCCCCCCCCCCTCTCTCCCAACCACTCATTTTTTTACCCAAATCTTCTCCTCCCACGCACGGTATCTTTCCTTCTCTCACACAAGCACGCATTGGCTTCTCTCTCTCTCTCTCTCTCTCTCTCTCTCGCATTCCTCCTGGTCAGTCTCTTCTCAGGCGAAGATTGGCTGGTGGTGGCCACCTCCTCGGTCATTCTCTTCTCTAGCGAAGGCCTCCTGGTCGGCCACTTCTTTGGTGGTGACATCCTCTTCTCCGGCGGTAGCCATGGCCGGTACAGCCTGGCGACAACGAGTCACAGATGGTGGTTCGGCTACGGCCATGGCCAGCGTTGCCTCCTACCCTGGCGGCGAGCCACCGAGGGTGGTCCGTCCGCGACCATGGACAGCGTGGCCTCCTACCTGATGGCGGCGAACCGCGACGGGCGGATCTGTCGTGTCCATGGCTGGCATGACTTCCTCCCCGGCAACGGTTGCCGAGTCACGACTATGACCCACGGCGACGGCGCGATCCCCACGCAAGCGACCCAACGGTGGGTGGCCAAGACGGCAACGCAACCCCCATGGCCCGCCCCTCCTCCGGCACAACCCTTCCCACACTACACCGGCGAGCTCCTCGTGGCGGCTGCTAGAGCATTTTTTTTTATTTTTTGCGGTAGATTTGTAGTGGCAGGTGACATTATGGTCCGCCGTTATAGTGTCAATTTGTTGCAGCGGCCGGCATTTCTCCGCCGCTTTTGTGATTTATTTTAGCTGCGAGGCATAACGGCGTGTTGCCATACCCACCGTTATAGTGATTTTCTGACCGCAGCTACATTACTGCTTTGTAGTAGTGAGCATTGACGGACCCAACATGTTGCTTGGGTAGGAATACCCAACAATATGACAAAAGCCTTTACAACTACAATTTTTTAGCTGGGAAAATCACAAAATAGCCAAATTTATCATTAGTTTTTTACTTTGCTATTGATTTGGGAATACCCAAGCTTGAACTTCTGCGTCCGTCACTGGTAGTGAGTTGCATCCAATCTATACCGTTATCTAATATTAGATCATTCACATAAGGAGCTGTCCAGTCTTGCTGATTCAAGGTCCTATTTTATGCATTCTAATTTTGTTCTATAATTCTGTAAATGAGGGGTGCATTGCAGCTCAGACGGAGATCAAGATAAATTTCCATAAAAAGGTCAATGATACTATATGTTCATGTTTCTCATACATACTACAAAGTCGTTCTGCGCTTGCAAGACATTCGAATAGTAGATGTTGATCTCCTTTCTTCGGCAGTATATATGCCTTATCTTTTTTCGTTTTCTAGTGGCTCGACGGGAAGGAAAGGAAGAAGAAGCACTCAACTCAACCATATTTTCATGGCTTTGGTAGGGCTCGGTCAGACCAGGTATTCATAGGGTCAGGCCCAGGACTAGGTATTAAAGATATGAATTAAACGCTAAATTAATTTGGATCGTTTGAGATACGTGCAGATTTTTAGAAAACCTCCACCATATAGCACTTCACTACAATCTAATGGGTTGGCATGTGTGCCAAATGCAATTTCTGTCTGAGGATGTCAATATGAATTAGGGACCTTCCTGATCGCTTGCTAATCCTACATGTGGAAATATGATAAGTTGGGACTGGCCGTCAACATCACGCTGGTGTGGTAACTACATTATTGTCCAATGACATGGGAATATTTCACTATATACTTTATAGTGATCTGGAAAGAAGATGGGTATTAATTATATCCTTTAATGCAGAGATATAGATTGGGCATAATTGTTTTCTGGAATAAGTGAATAGTTCTATTTAAAAAGTCTTCCAGTAGTCACTGATGACATCCTTGCACCCAGCATTGCCTCTGACGCATTATTACTCAGTCTAGCTAAATCAACGAGTGCTCCCACAAGGCTTCCCAATTCAAACCATATTTGGCAGTTTCCGGGAACACGGCTTCGATAAAAAACAAGCTTTAGGAGCAGATCCATTTCGGAGCACATGTGTAAACGGAACTGTCGTTTCTCGTATGTGCTTAGGAATGGAAAAACTCATATGTCCAAAAGATGCACAATTCTGATGCTGCATCAGGCAGGTGGTTGTATCGCTGCGAAAGGAGCACCTCCCTGCTTTGAATGCAGGAACGAATGAGATGACCCTAAAGCCCAAGTGCTTCCGGATGGGTGGATTAATTAACAACACAGTAGCCGGCACACTACAGCCCTAGTAGCGCGCTGACCTGCGACCTTGGCACCTGGCACCAGCACATTGCTCGTGCTGTGGCAGCTTCTGAAGCATTAAATGGGATTTAGAGACGCTGCCACGTGTAATGTTAGGTTCACTTTCCCTCTTTACTGAAACACCAGCTTGGGGTGTTGCGCGAATCGTGCAGGACGGCATAATTGTGGCTTCTACTTCGCCAGTAGCTGTTCTGCATGGCGAAGTTGTGCGGCAGGGGAGTTCTGTCGCTCAGCATGGAATACTTCGTATGAGGTGAAATTTCCCGAAGCCTCTCCTGCCTACTGATAGTTGATGCCACGAAGAATACCGTGTTTTAGTATGGAACTAGGGTCTGCTAGCTGTTGGACAACACTGAGAGTCACTACAACAAAGAGAACTAGTTCTGATGTGAGGCACTGAACAATGAATCTTATAGTTGGAAAATATGGCAACAATGTATATATGGCACCTTCCTACTGATCTTGTCTACACTTTCTATTGGTTTCTGTCAATCAGTTGTATTAAATGACCCAGTGACCTTGTGATGCCAGGTAACATGTGTGCATCAATCAAGAAAACTATACTTCCCACCTTCAGTGACGACGTCAATTTTTGAACGTAGTACAATAGAAAATATAAATAATAACTGAAATGTTATATGAGTCGAGTTTCAAACATAACAAATTGTGCATCTTTTGGACACTTGCAGTACTACTCAGTTTACTGCTAGTCGATCTTATCGAGTAATCTCCAGTCCTAGTTGGGGTTGTAAGGAGATACCTGAGTGATTCTATTTTCTATCTTATCCAAACACAACCAATTTCCATGTGTAAAACTTCCTCACATCCCTCATTATTATAAAAAATAAATGCATCCTGCTGATGACCTATTATCCCATCGGGGTAGCAAGGGAACCATGGCATGATGTTGGATTGGGAGCGCTGGTTGGATCCGGAAGACGGGAAAACGAGGGTTGGCTCCATGCATCGGTGGCGGCTTACCCAGATCTTCGCGCTGCTGTCGTGCGCCCCATCAGTTCCTGTCCGTAGTGGTATGGGAATGTAGCATTAATCTCAAATCAATCTGGCTCTTTTGAAGCACCTCAAGCTAAAGTGGCTGAAGTTTCTCGCCACCTGCAGCAACATGAACGTGTTAGGAAAACCTGGCACCTCGCATACCCACAACATTCGACTCTCTATTTCTTTTTTAGATAATGGAACGAAACGTCCCAGCCTCTACACCTTTTGGGTATACGCAGCTGATGTCTTAATACAACGCAACGAGCACTAGGCTCCCATACTCAATACAAGTCTCTAAATAAAACGGACAAGCAAGTTCGATACAAAAGCTAATCGCCTAAGCCTTGAACACTAGGCCTCAATTCTGTTCGCAAAGCGCCATCCAAACTTGGCGAAGATATGCATAATGACGGACTCCACACTTATGCATCCATCTTTGATCATGTCTTGAGCAGCATCATCTCTAAGCAGCAATGACCATGTGCGGGTCCAATAAGTCATCCTGAAGATCACCTGCAAGAAAGTGTTAGGCTTAGCCTTGTGAAATATCATGTCATTCCTATTCAACCATATTGCCCACAAAAGTGCTGCTGCCCCAATTAAAATTTGACTCCGGAATTTTGGTGGAAAGTCATAAATCCAAGAATCAAACATATCTGGGATACTAGCAGGGGGTTGAATTTGGAAAGTGATGTAGATAGTATTCCACACAAATCGAGCAAAGTGGCAGTCAAAAAATAAATGTTGAATAGTCTCTATGTGACTACAATAACAACAGTTAAGAGACCCATTCCAATTTCTCTTTGCTAAGTTGTCTTTAGTAAGCGTAACACCTCGGATGAGATACCACAAGAAAATTTTAATTTTGAGTGGAATTTTGATGGTCCATATTGGACATTTTAGTGGAATAATTCCACTCTGCATAATCATCTTATACATAGACCTTACTGAGAAGGTTCCACTACTGTGTAGATCCCAAACAAATACATCCTTTTCCTCTGTAAGGGTGGTTTCTAAAATCCTAGACACCAATGCATGCCAAGAATTGAGATTGTTCCCAACTAGAGCTCTCCGAAAGGAAATATTAAGAGGTGTTGCACTCAAGACTTGATTTACTGTTGTGTCTTTGCGCCTGGCAATATGATAGAGGTTAGGGTACTGTACTCTCAACGGTTTGTCTCCAACCCAAGTGTCTTCCCAGAATCTAGTCTCGGAGCCACTTTGGACCTGGAAATGGCCGCATTCAAAGAACTGGTCCTTGACTTCCATAAGCCCGGACCAAAAGTGAGAGTCCCCGGGCTTTCTTTTGACTTGAGAAAGAGTCTTATTTGTTAAATATTTCCTCCGTAGGAGGTCCTGCCAAGTTCCCTCTTCGTTTATGAGTTTGAAAAGCCATTTACTAAGTAAACACCTATTCTGAATTTCAAGGTTCTGTATCCCAAGTCCCCCAAAATCTTTGGGTCGACAAAGAATGCTCCATCTAGTGAGCCTGTATTTTTTCTTGTGTTCGTCGCTTTGCCAGAAGAATCTCGACCGGTAATAATCCAGTTTTTTGAGTACCCCTTTCGGCACTTCAAAAAACGATAACATATACATTGCCGGACTGGAAAGGACCGAATTAATCAAGACTAATCGACCTCCGACTGAAAGGAGCTTTCCTTTCCAGCTAGCCAATTTCTTCTGAAATTTTTCCTCTATCATATTCCAGTCACTATTGGATAATCTACGGTGATGCATAGGGATACCGAGATATTTAAAAGGAGCGGACCCAGTCGCACAACCGAAAAATCGTGCGTACTCGTCTTCACACTCCCTTGCTTTGCCGTAGCAGTACAGTTCACTCTTATGGAAATTTATCTTAAGTCCTGATAATTGCTCAAAAGCGCTCAACACTAGTTTGAGATTTTTGGCCTGAGCTATATCATGCTCCATGAACAGAATAGTGTCATCCGCGTATTGTAGGATCGATAAACCATCATCCACTAAATGCGGGACTAGCCCGCGGAAATCACCGTTCGATTTAGCCCTCTCAATTAAGGTGGCTAACATGTCCGCCACTAGATTGAAAAGTAAAGGTGACAGCGGGTCGCCTTGCCCGAGGCCTTTCTTAGTCCGGAAGTAATGACCAACGTCATCATTTACCTTAATCCCAACACTGCCCCCTCTCACGATTTGGTCAATCCATTTGCACCGAGATAGGTGCAAATCCCTTCATTCGCAATGTTTGTTGAAGGAAGGACCAATTGACCTTATCATAAGCTTTTTCAAAGTCTAGTTTGAGAATAATGCCATCTAGTTTTTTCCTATGAATCTCATGGATTGTTTCATGCAAGATCAGAACCCCTTCCATTATATTCCTCCCCGTCATGAAAGCTGTTTGGGATGGTCGTATGACCTTATGGGCCACATTGGCCACTCTATTCGTCATGACTTTGGTAAAAATCTTAAAACCGACGTTGAGCAGGCAGATCGGTCGGAATTGTTGGATCTGTTTTGCCTCTTTTTGTTTGGGTAGTAGTGTGATAATGCCAAAATTGAGGCTAAAAAGTGGAAGGTCACCTTTGTGGAACTCTATAAAGAGTGCCATAAGATCTTCTTTAATCACATCCCGGAACGCCCGATAGAATTCCGCAGGGAATCCATCGGGGCCCGGAGCCTTGTTATGCTCCATTTGGAAGATGGCTTTCTTGACCTCCTCCTCGGTGAAAACGGATGTGAGGGCCTCGTTTTCCTCACTAGAGACCTGGGGGATATCCTCAATTACCGACTCCACCGGAGCAAAGTTGCTTCTATCCGGAGGGCCAAATAGGCCTTTATAGTAATTTGTGATATATCGTTTGAGATTTTCGTCTCCCTCAATAATCCCCTCATCTTGTTCTAGCTGGAAAATTCTAGTTCTCCGATGTTTACCATTGGCTACAAGGTGGAAGTACTTGGTGTTACAGTCGCCATATAACAACTTAGTTGTCTTGGCTCGTTGATACCATTTGACTTCCTCTTCCCGAAGCAGTTGAGCTAATCTTTGTTTTAGGCAATTCTTAAGATCCAACTCCGAAGCGCTTAGGCTTTGTTTTTCAGCTTTCTTATCTAATTCATCCGCTCTCCTAATTAGTTCTGCTTTCTCTTTCTTATACGTACCACTAACGTTTTTGGCCCAGCTTCGAGGAACTGGCGAAGACGTTGTATTTTCCGCTGCCAAATTTGCAGTGGAGTACCAATTCGTCTTTCGCTTTGCCAGGTTCGAGATACCAACTCATGAAAACCATCCCGTAACAGCCAACCTAGCTCAAATTTGAACAGCGGTTGGTTGTTGGAATGGGTACCATTCCCGGTGTCTAAGAGTAGTGGGGTGTGGTCCGAGATATCTCGGTTAAGAGCACGTACTGTTGACAACGGAAATTTGGCCTCCCATTCCGTGCTCACCAACACCCGATCTAAGGTTTCGTAAGTCGGTTGTTCCCGGGAGTTTGCCCAAGTGAATTTCCTGTTAGATAGCTCCAATTCTCTCAAATCTAAACTGTCAATAACAGCGTTAAATAAGAATGGCCATCTATTATTATAATTCTCGTTGTTTTTCTCCTGTGGGTTCCGTATGATATTAAAATCACCGCCCACTATCATTGGTAAATTTTCTTTAACACAAGTTTGTACTAGTTCCGTCAAGAATGCTTCTTTGAATTCCGGCTGGGCAGCTCCATAAACTGCCACCAGAATCCATCGGAATCCATCTGATTTATTGCGAAGGTGGAACTTAACATAAAAGTCCCCCTCGTCAATTCCGCCAATGTCAAAAACATCCAAATTAATGCCTAGCAAAATGCCACCCGACCGACCATGAGGTTCGGTCCAATGCCATATAAAGTTTTGTCCTGCACAAATGTTATTCAATGTTGTTTGGGCATAGTCTTTCTTGCCGGTCTCCAGTAGAGCAACAAAGTCTAGCTTCTGCTCTCTACAGTGTATCTGAAAGAAATCTGTGTTTAGCCAAGTCACTAAGACCTCTGCTATTCCAAAAAATGCCCTTCATTTTGAAACCTTCTTATTTTTCTTCCTAATTATCCTAATCTTCTCGTTATTTTTCTTACGAGATTTATTCTTCTTGTAGACAGTTTCGAATTCACAACTTAGGTGATCACTGTCGTCATCCATTACCTCCTCCATAAGGTCACCACATAGATGCCCGAGGGTAATGTTTTCTAACTCATCATTCTCTTCTTCCGAAGCTAACCCAATATCGAGCACACTGTCCTGAACCTCCTTAGGAGGAGTGTGGCTCTCTCTATTGACTTCTATTTCTTTTAAAGTTGCTACAGATTCAGAAATTTGCTGAGACGTTGAACCCATACTAATTCCCAAGTTATTAAATTTAGCGCAAACAACAGAATCTGAAAACGATGAAAAAAACAAATCGTTACCTTTCTGCGCTTCCAAATTCTTCCAGGCCGCTCTCTTTTTAGCCCGGTCTAGCACAGGAGAGTCAGTGACCCCTGCCAGACGGGGGCTAGCGCGGGACGTGCCTGAAGTCGCCTCCTTGATCGCCGCCGCGGCCTGCAGCGCGGCCTCCTTGGTCACCCCATCATGAGGTGGCGGAACATCAGTGGTCGCCTGGCACCGAGGGGCAGCCGGCAGCTTGGGCGGTGCTGAACGCGACCCAGCTAGCTTTGCAATCGCAGCAAAACGAGCCTGCCGTGCCCCGGCGTCTTCTGCATCTCCTTTCATTACCGCCGGTTTCCTCTGCGCTTTATTGCCGACACCCACAGCTTGCACCAGCTGCTGCTGGCTTTGCGCCAATGCCTGCGCTGGAGGGGCATGCACCACCGAAGGCTGCTGTATGCCCTGCACCTGCACTCGCCTAGGAGCGCGCATACCGGCAGCTGCAGTCTCCCCTCCTGCTGTTCCTTCCCGTCCAGCTTACTCCCCTGTTGCACGTGCTTCTGACTCCCCTCGTCCACATCCATGTCCCAGCCCAGATCAATTTCCTCATCCACCGCTTCCGATTCCTCGCTCAGGAGGTCATCCTCGGAGTCAATATTTCCTGATGGCACCTCATCATCCTCTGCCATAACCTTGTCACAACATTCATTGATGAGTTTATCACAAGTTCGATCAAGGACCTGTTCAGCCAATTGCCGCATCATTGCCTCCATATCAGCTTGCTTCCCACCTTGTTGCTCACTGGCCGTTCCTGAATTCAGCATAGGTGAGTTGACTTGCGGCTGCTCGCTGTTTTTAGCACGTTTGGGCTCTCTTTCCTTTTCCTTCCTGTTGCTAGCACCGTCCACATCCATATCCTCATTGCCTTTGTCTTCCCCATCCTCAAACTGTATCTCCGCCTCATCACCATTCCCATCAAAGCCTATTTTTTCATACTCGAAAGCTAGCTCGAAGTATCGGTCCCCGATTACCACATCCAACTCCGGAGGTAGCAATTTTGGGACAAGCACAGACACAAGAATTCTGCCACAGTCGTTCTTACGAGTAAATTTCATGTCCACCATTTGAGTGGAACCCAACATGGAGCCGACGGCCCAGAGGTTGAGGTATTCTCGCAACCTTTTGCTAATTCCTTTCACCCGCACCCAAACCTTGTGCAGCAGAAATCCTTCTTCCTTATCAGTCCATTCTTCAAATTCAATCCGCACACCTGTTGCCACACCATTCTCCCGGACTGCCATTCCCCCGTAAGCGATTGACCTTTGTAGTTCCACTTTAGATGGGAAAGTGACCACATAGTTACCATCAGCTTGTTTGACCGGCTCCCACTGAAATTTTCCGGACACAATCCTTTGCAATTGGTTGACCACCTGCTCTAAATCCAGTGCCCCTCCTACAATCTTGACTAGCGCAGATCGGCCATCCTTCTTCTTGGAGAGAGGTGCATGAGGAATGTGGTAAAAACCAAGCCCATGTGCTGCGTAGCCGACGGCATGAGCCACAGGTTTGGGGAGCTTCAAGATCGGACATTTGTGGTTGGGATGCTCAGTCCCATCACATATGTCACAGTAAAATTCAGTCATGCACTCAGCTGCCCCGTGGCCCTTCTGTGAGCACCTGCCACACACCTTCTTGCCTGCTTGCTTAGTCTCGGCATCCATGGTTGCAGCAGCCGCCCCCATAGCCTGCATATCTTTCTCCACCTCCTGAATCTCCTGCTGCTGTCCCACAATCGCTGCATGACGGACATTAGGAGCCGCAGCCTCCGGTACCTGCATGCCTCTAGCTAGCACACCCCCGGACGCTGCTGGTCCGGCAACGTTGCCAGCCACCCGCGGTCCAGGGACCACAGGGACACGCGCCCCCGCCGCGGCATACGACCCCGCACTGCGGTCGGGCGTCCTTGCAATCCCCCACGACCTCTTCCACCGAAGCCCCTGCCGCCCCTCGGGCGGCCGCCGCGGCGTTGCCGGCGTTGTCCCCGCACCGGCGCGACGTCACCGTATCCCGGGTCGAAGCCATAGGCTTCCCCAAGAAACGCGTCGGTGTTGTAAAACTCTTCTTCCTCCGAGTAGCCCCCGTACCTTCCAAAGCTCGCCCCGCGTCCGCGGAAGCCTCCGGCCCCGTCGGCGCCATGGCGGCCGCCAAAACCGCCGCGCTCCATCTCGGCTACCTCACCACCGGCGGGGTCCGACGTGGTTTGGTCTGCCGCCGGCGACGACGATTGCGAGGTGTCGTCGGACTGGGAGGTAGGCGAAGCGGTACAGTCAAGCGCCGAGCGATCGAAGCACCGAGGAGAAACCCTAGTGAACAGTCACCCCGTCCGACCGAACAGCTCCCCAGTGCCGGACGAAAACGTGAAGTGGGCCGCCTTTCCTCCTGGTTTGAGCAAAATGGGCCATCGCGGCCCAACAGACAGCTTGACTCCTGGTTGCCCCGACGGACCCGCCAGGATCCCGCGAATCCCGCGCCTGCTGTCGACCTTGTTTGAAATTTGAAAGCCCTGACTGTTGGCCTGCCGTAGACAAGGCCGGTGGCAACTCCGAGGCCACCGGCAACAATGCCGAGGCCCCGGCGTCCGGCCCCGAGGAGCCGCAGGACGTCGGCGAAGCCGACTCGGCACCACCGTAGCTCGTGCCATGACATCCCCCAAGGTCTTCGTTGGGGATATCCGCCGTGGTGGAAGAGGGCCTCTCCACGGCTTAGCCGTCGTCTTCTTCCGCTCCGGTCTAGTTCCACCTCCAGCGAAACGCTTTGGCACTCGTTCGACCTGCATCACCAACAGAACAACGTACCTTGTTTGCCACGATCCAAACGTCGCTTTCGCGCACTCGGTTTTCCCCGGAGAAGCCGTCCAACTGTGGTTTAGCCACCGCCGTCGGGCTCCGTGGAGACGAAGAACCCCTCGCCGTGCCCGGAGCTTCGTCGTCGTCCGAGCTTATCTCATCGGACAAAGCCCAGAAACGCGACCCAAAAAAACTCTTCCCAGTCCCTTCCCGCCGGCCAGTTGCGTGCGTAGCACCATAGTCAGCCGCCGGGAGCACTGCATGCTCGGCGTCGGACGTAGTCTCGCCGTCGACCACGCCTTGCTTCCATGGCTCCGGCGCCAGCGTGAGTCGGCGAGCCCGTGGACGCTTCTCACTCTCTTCCATCCCTCGTGCAGCCCTATTCGACTCTCTATTTCTTAGACAGATAAAACACATTATAAGAATACTTGCCATTTTTTTCTCTATTTATATATAAAAAAGGATGTATTACCGTATATATGACTCCTCAAACCATATGCATCTACTCAAATCAAGAAATGATTGTCAAACCATATGCAGATGTACTGCTTTATTGTCGGCAATGGAGATACAAATTTAACTGGGAAACGACCATGCTGGCTAATCTTTTAATTTGCAGACATGTTGTAGGAGATGCTTATATTACTAATGGAAGTCAGAGCTAGATACATATGAACTCTTGCTTTGACAATTTGGTGTTTATATTTATTTATTAATTTGGTAATTCTTTGCATTGAGGGAACACAAAGGGCCTTCTGACTTTTATATAGGTTCCCGTTAGGTGGATGCATGGCTTATAGTCCTATAAGTAGAAAGTTGGTAAGGAAAATGAGCAGGAGCTAATAGACGTCATTCACTTATTTTCAGCATTGCATGTTGAAATACTTTGTTATATATAGCTCATGGTACATGAACCATTCATTGAATAGAAATTTCCACACTCATTCTCCTATCATTATCTAGCCGTACTACAATGAAGGCTACTATAGGATTAGTAGGCATCACGGAAGTTTGCAATAGACTTTGAAACATGGAATGGCCTAGCGTATCAAAATGTGGTGCCTCCCTGCTGCACAAGGCTAATGCCTTGTAATTGAACGTCCCACAACAGCTAATTGGACATCCAACAACTTAGTCGCTAGGGACTTGCAAGAGCCAATATTGCTTGAATCCTCCACCACCGTTGGCCCCCTCCCTATCTGAAAGCCAGCGGTGGGAGGGACTCTTGACCACTCCGCTCTAGTTTTTTTTCTGCAAAATAATTTTTAGGTTAAATTTTCCCATGCCAAGTTCTTTGATATTGGAGACTTGGTTCCTCTTTATCTTCTTTGGTAACGGTGAAAAGGTCAGGTGGATTTGGTGTCTCCATGCTGGTATTAGTGAAGGTAATGGCGGTTGCGACCCAATGTCAGCTACATCATTGGCTTGACAACATGGAGAATTAGGTTTCGAGATGGCGATGTCGAGTCGCAGAAGATGTCGCGGTTGTGGAATAATTTTCTCCAGTTCCTACTCCATTTTTATCGTACTTAGATATAGCCACGACGAAGGACTGGATAGAACAAATCTACCCCTTGAGCTAATTCTGGTTGGTTTCGAGTTGGGGCAGAAATTATCTTCTTCATTTGTAGCAAAAGGAAACAGAATGAAGATGCAAGAAAGAGGATCGTTCTCAATTCTACCTACAGAAATGTTAGGCGCTGTTCTTTCAGCACTTGTGCTTAGTCTGTTTGTGGAGTATTAGTCTTTGCAGCCAGCCATATGAATCATCATACAGGTTTAGGATTGGAATTTTTCATATTGTTTGTAATGTGATGTACTCGGTTACGTATTGATATAAATATGATTTCCGAAGAAAAGGATGTTGCCATGTCGTTGTTGGGATCGGGACATCCGAGGGCCATGCAGAATAGCATGTCGGGGTGGAAAATTTTCCAATCATGTCCAAGACTCTGCCGTTTAGGCCCAACAGACAGCAATGAGATTGGGACTACATCGATGCTGGAATGGATTGTGTGGAGATGTGCTGGTAGAGACCACGTCCACAAACGCTATAGAAAGCGATTTTAGGACATTAATGGTTAACTTCTGGGAATACTCGGATCACCTACTGTACGGTGTTGGGCCTCAACAAAAATCACCTAAGGTGCCACCTCCGAGCGAGGTCTTCCACAAGTAGTCCATTGTGCTCTAGAGGCACTACCTCTTGTAGTGGCCCCTGTTGCAATGTCCGGCATCGCAGGCTGAATATAGAGGTGCTGCATTTCAGGATCACCTCAACTAATGTGTAGCTGATTGCCGTGGACTGATGAGAGGAACTACTACAAGAAAAAACGGGTATTGCCATGAGCCATATTCGAACAAATCATTTGTTGTTGCAATAGGTAGGTGCTATTACTTCTTCCCCGCCTGCAGTCACTAGTTGAATGACGTCCTATAGCGGTGATCCAAAAAGAACTGTAGCGGTAGGTATGACCACCCGTCGCTACACGTGCGCAGCGAAAAAGAATAGCTGTAGCGGTGGGTATCCAAGATTCCAATCCACCCGCTGCTACAGCCGAAACATAAAAAGGAAAAAGTTGTAGGCCCACCTTGTCAAACCACCGCTATGAAGAACCACTGCTATGAAGAACCACTGCTATGAAGGACTATAAAAAATAATAATTCAAAAAACAAAAAAATGCACAACAACTGATACCACGAGTCTGTCGCCCAGGCGTGCGCGAGGAGAGGACATCGCCAACAGGTGATCCCCCACCGCCTCCTTCTCCACCAACCACGTTAGGCGACTCCCGCTGCCGCGCCTCCACCGCCCGTCCGTGACGACACCGCTACCGATGACCAGCACCACGATCAGCGGCGACCTCGCTGCCTGCCTGGCCAACCGCTGCCAGGTTAACTCATCCAAAACACATCAACCCTGCCCAGCTCTTCCTACCGCCAGCAACCAGCAGTGCAGCCGGCGACGCCCTCTGCCGCATCGCTGCCCCGCCCATGCACCGCCGCCCACCGCCGGGCCAGCCTCCTCCCTGCCTCCATGGCCTAGGGGAGATGAAGCCCCCAGTGAACCTGAACCCTTAACTCGATTCTATGGCTTGTGCCGGCGACGGAGCAACAGCGACGGCAGCGGCAGAACGCGAGGTGGCGTAAGGAGGAAGATGAACAGTTTTGCGATGGCGAGGTGCGCGTGACGGATCGTTTCCAGAAAAATATGGTACACCTTTCCCAAGCGTGCAATTTAAATATGGTACACATTCCCCGAGCGTCCAATTTAAATATGTGGCTTGTGTGAATGCACAGCTTTTCTTTTAAAACTACCTGTGTGAATGCTTCTACCGATCAATTTCAGGCGGGAGCAGAGGAGAAAAAAAGCTCACTTTCATCTCATTGTCAATGTTCATCGGCTTAGTTGTCTGTGGTAGTTTGGAGCTCGAGCCTTCCATCGATGTCAATGTGCAACTCCTCATACTCAGTCTTGGTAGATGACGCAGTTGCATGGATGCACGTGTCGACGGTAGAAATCGGCAAATGAGTCTGTTGCAAGACCTTCCACCTCAAGTATCACGACTACAATTGTAGTGGCGGACGCCACTTTTATCTCCGCAGCTAGGACTGGGCAAAAAATCCGAAACCCGAACACCGAAACCGAAACCAAACCGATATAACCGATATTTTACTTTATTCGGTTAACCGAAATATATTTTGGTTACTAAAATTGAGTAATTAGGTTAACCGAAATTATTTAGGTTTTTAATATTGCAAACCCGAATTAACCAAAATAACCGAACTTCTTTTATATCATACTTTAGAAACTATTTGTTTATTTTGCTACGTGTGTAATTGCCAATTATCTAGAAGAAAGATTGGTCTACAAAGATTTCATTACCACTCAACATCACATATATTAGTATTTATGACTTATTTGATTTGTTACTACCATATCTGTATTTTTTAATTAATATCTTAAAAGTTTTATATGAACTAGTGTTATTTTTCAAATTTAGGTTAAAACCAAAAACCGAACCGAAATATTTCGGTTAATTAGGTTCGGTTTTGAATTTTCTATAAAGAATTTCGGTTTTCAATTTTGTTAAAACCGAATTTTCATGAGACCGAAAAACCGAACCGTAATAACCGCATAAACCGAACGCCCAGCCCTATCCGCAGCTGGCAGTTCAAGAGACCTCCATTATGTTTCGGTATAGATCCTAGAAACTGTCAACTCTCAACTCAAACAAGGAAAGTGTCGATCAGATATAATAATTTACAAAAAAACATAATTGGGCTTTGCAATTTTCTATAAAAGTTAATAATATAATATATTTGTAGCGTGCTAGACTTTTTGCATCCAGTTCTTAGAACCGCAAGCCACGTCTTTTGCATGCAGCTCACCAGGTGTGCTTTTGCAGCTGTCCTCGTCCTGTTCCCCGCTGTATCAACCTGCCCCCACACAGTCATGAATGGCCACTGCCGACATGCGCATTTTATGGGACGCCTCCTCCACTTTCGTGTACCATAAATCGACCCAGTCTTGCATGGGCCTATTTCCGTTGTCCTCTGTTGTGTGAAGGAGTCACCGTGAGCAGACTCAATACAGGTACTGCTCATGCTCATAGGTGGTGATGATGCCACACGGGGTTTTCAGGTTGGATGCCGCAAAATTCATCTAAAATGCAGTTGGACTATTGCAGGCCACTGGCACTGCATTTCACCAAACAGAACTCAGCTTCCATCTGTCAGTTTCCTGTGGTCTCCCATGCCAACACGAGACATCACGATACGAAAAAAGGTATAGGGAACTAGCAACACTCAGTGCTGTTTTTTATATATTAGCATGCAATATGTGGGCTTTTATGGACCAAGCTTCACATGTCCAGAGGTGGATAAATAACATAATTTTTTGTTAGCTCGCTTCAACAACAACAATTGGTATTACTGCCACACGCCTGCTGTCTCACAGAGTACTTGGCAAGATTGCAAATTATTATCTACTAGCCACCTGTAGTATTATTAGATTATTTAGATCCGCATCTCAAGTCTCCACAAGTTTAATGCCTGCCTTTGATTACTACAAACTGCATGCCTATATAAACTATAGACCGTCATTCCTTAGTGCTACATGGTATCTTCGTATCATGCTACCTGAGCCAGGGCATTGGAGACATCAGGAAGTTTAGTCGCGCGCCATATCCTTCTCGCAGACTCTGTGTGTTGCATCAGAGTCTGGCTTTGGATTTGATATACAATGTGCAATATAAGGTGCTATTTTTAGTAATAGTGGGTTGCAATGCCACCTAGCTGACCTCATCGGGGGGGGTAGCGCTATTGTAGGGGTCACTACAATAGCGGCACCACTGATGTCAGTGAGCGTAGCACTATTAAAAATAGAGGTGACCCAGTAATAGTGAGTGTCGATGACATCATCAGCATTTGCTATTATAATGAATCACAACAATATCGGGCAGTGATGACATCATTAGCATCTGCAATTGTAGTGAACCACAACAATATCAGGCAATGATGACATCATCAATGTGCGATATTCAAGTGTAAGTGGGTCCTAGTTGTCAGCGCTTCTTTTCACACCAGTTCTTTTGCTACATGGATTTCTACCTTTTGATTCATAATTAAAATTTCAAACATATACTATTCACTCATATATTGTATAAATCTATCGATTGTTTTCCTATATTCCTAGAAAAATACTTTATATCATATGGACATATTTGTTACAATTTTTTCATCTGTTAATATGTTACCACTTATGAGCATTTTCTTGACCATTTTTTAATTCACAAACATAATGAATTTCACAACACATTTTTGTGTGTATGCATAACTTACAATTTTTGGTTAATTTTTTGTAAACATTTATATTCAAATGAAAACATTTTATTAATTTTTAAAACTTAAGAGATTATCTAAAAAAACTGGCGGGCGCACCTAGTTATTAGGCCACCCACTGCATATTCAACCCTCTAGCGGCAATGGCCTAATTGACCCAAACTCCACACGCACCGAGCCAATGACAAGTGAGCCCCACTTGTTGGTGCTAGTTCATGCACTAGTTGATGAGGGGAATCTATTTTCTTCTTTTGATTCATATTTATATTTTCAAACGTTTATAGATTACTCAAATATTGTCTGAATTCATGGATTATAGTTTCTAATTTTTTCCAAAAATCTTTTCTATACTCAAAATGCTTTTAGTACAGGGTAGCAAAAAAAGGACAGTGTTAATTTTATAAGAAAACTGGATTTTGGGGTAATGCAATTGGACTGTTTGATACACGTGTTTTAAGAATTCAATGAAGAATTGTACACGCTGATGCATTTCTCATCGACCAGCTTCTTCTTTGCTATCAGTGACGGGCCGTGATTGCATTGATTTTGTGATGACGCCGGTGAAAGAAGGTACCTGATGCGCTCCTCTGCATGAAGTAAGGTATTCCGGCAGCGGCGAGCTTGGACTACAGTCGTTTTCCGTTTGTCAGGATGCTGAACACATGCACAACATCCCTGATCTACTGTTGAGCGCACCCCGAGCGGACGCATCCAGTGGTTGCTCAGCAAACAGGATGCAGCAGCCGGCACTTTGGCTGCAACAACGACACTATGTCCCTTTTCTTCATGACGTCCCTTTCATGTTGGTTATGATAAGTAAGGTAGTGATGTGCCACATGTAGTGTACTGGCGGAGCAGACTCACACCGTTCCACCAAGTGTATGCCATGTCGAGTTCTTCAGCTTCGGCCGCTACGCCACACCACTTTCCAGCACAATAGCCCTGCCATCGCAACAGAAAAATAATTTGCCACGTCGTTGGCACACTCTAATGCTGCAGCGGCCACTCAAGCTGGGCGAGGGAGTTCAAGATGCCGTAGTGTCCGGTGTTCCTCGGGGAAATCTTCTTACTGCAAGGTATCGTGCATGACTCATGGGAGGTAGTGAGATTATTGCTTCCTTACTGTATCCGACCTCCACTAGCGGACTATGTTGCACGTCACAGGACTTCTCTGTATCTGTGACGGGAACTATCAGTGACGCTGAATTTCCAGATGTATCCCAGGCCTACATAGACACATGATGACATCAATAATACCTTGTCCTAATAACAAGTGAGGGCTTCTTGGCTGCTACGCATTGTGTTGTAGTTTATATGGGTATGCAGGCAGTCTGTGGCACATATTTAATAAGGTTTGGAAATTACGAGATATTCCCCTCCCGAATATGGTGACGCAGTTAAACCTTATTCATGAATCAAAGACACTGCCACCTGCTGTATTAACTACCTTGTGTGACGTAAAAAACATACTCATGTATATGACCTTTATTAATCCAAGCCTTCTAACTTTTTCGACGAATGACGCTTCTGTGTGTGGACATCCTTACATTCTCACGTTGGCATACCAGAGTCTCAAATACGTTTGCTGGGTCCTCTTCCACGACTACTTCAATGACCTCGGCATGGTCTAACTGACGAGCCTGTCAACAAATACGCTGCTGCTTTTACCTGCTTCCTATCCTACTTAGTTCTAGTTCTAGCTGACGAGCCCGTAAACAAAGATACCACTGCTTACCTGCTTGCTATCCTGCTCGATCTTGGTGTCAGCACTACGGGAGGATCCATCTATGCCGTGTGCCAGAAACACACGGCAAAGACACAAATACACACGGCAAAGTCTCCGTGCATAGCACACGGCATAGATGAGACGGCAAAATAGCCATCGGCAAACTGCTCTTTGCCGTGTACTTTTTGTCGCACACACGGTAATGGATATGTCGTGTGCCATATCACGCGCACGTCAACATAAAACTGCCGTCACCATGCCGGTATGGTAATGGCCATCTTTGTCGTGTGCCAGTCACCGGGCATACGGCAAAGGGAGTACCCATTTACCGTGTGCCACCATGCAGGCACACGGCATAGGTTCCATGTTTGCCGTGTGCTGGCCACCTAGCACACGGCCAAGAGCACATACTTTGTCGTGTGCGATGTACAGGGCACACGGCAATGAGGAATCATTTGTCGTGTGCCGTGGTCGAAATGTCCAATGCACACGGCAAACGTGCAGCCCCGGGTTGCCAGGAACCCATCCTTTGCCGTGTGCCATTGTCCAATGCGCGATGTACAGGGCACACGGCAATGAGGAATCATTTGTCGTGTGCCGTGGTCGAAATGTCCAATGCACACGGCAAACGTGCAGCCCCGGGTTGCCAGGAATCCATCCTTTGCCGTGTGCCATTGTCCAATGCACATAGCAAAGAGGGTACCCTGCACCTAAAAATCTGTATTTAGGCGACCCGGACAAAAAAAAACACCGATAATCATCATATCACATATTTCATCACAGGCAATCACATATTTCATCAAATGCATCGACAACACAAATATACCACGATATTGCATACTGGTTAACAAATATCACAGGCAATAGTTCGCAAGCACAAGTTAATGTTCAGAAGCATAGTTGTCATCCACGGTAGACCCCAGGAATTCGATAAACACAAGGAAGACAATAGTAAGATAGAAAGTTCACTAACACACGAATTCCCCTCATCCGAGACGACGACAAATTGTCCGGCCATCTTGCCGATCCCCCGTAGCAGGCCATTGACCCCAGGCAGTCCTGTGCTGGCACACAGTGAATGTTATCTTTGCCGTGTGTCATGTTTACGGCACACTGCGAAATTTATTTTTACCGTGTGCCAGTGCACGGGCACACGGTAATGTTGCTACTGTGCCGTGTGTTCTTTGTGTGCCGTGTGATATGGGCTTCGCACATGGCGAAATAAGATGTTCGCCGTGTGCCCGACAAATGACACACGGCGATTTTGGATTTTGGTCTTTTCCGTAGTGCAGCGACAAGGACTGAATGTTGCTCGTGCACAAGTTGGTAATGTCTGGAGGCAACGGCTGGCTGGGTACCAGCAGCCCTTTCAATTCTAAGGCAACTGACCAGGAGTCCTTGAGGAATAACGCAAATTCAATGGCAACAGTCTTTGCCTATCTTCATTTGCTACTTGACTGCTTAAAGTTTGATCAATGTAGCGTTCCAGCCACAAATTTGTTCTACAAACAGCTTGATTCCTAAAGGGGTTACAACTTACAATGAACACCACAAGACAATTTTTTTTTTGTTTTGGTTAGCCAGAGGAACGGAGGGGTATAAAAAATCCGCTGTCACAGCATGGATTAGTAGCAGTTCTTTGTACATGTTTTGGTTTTTGGGCAGCATACTGCTGGAGTCACAAAGTCCTGAAGAGACTCCATAAGAATGAAATCAGAAAGTGAACGAAAATGCAGCTGCACCAGACTTATGTAATGCATCAACCAGTCTGACAGGTTACACTGAAACTATTTCTATTTGTAATGGCTAATACTATCAACTTTAAGTGACTACCAGATCCTAACGACGAAGTGTATGGATGCCACAGACAGCACATAGTTTTGTTACCCTGAGGATATCTACAAGCATGTCCGACAGATCTGCCATGTGTATCAAGTAGTATACCGCTCAAAGGATAGTAATTTGGTTCACGAGAGATACTGTTGTGCTTATCCGTCATACATTTTTTCTTGTATGCTACTCCACATCATGTACTGTATATTGAAACAGTCTGTTGGAACTGTATTTCTACAGGAGATCTTATGATAGGTGACGATTCATTTTTGTCACAAAATCAAAAAGTCAAAATTATGTCACAGTTCATGATTAATGATGCTCGGGTGACGAAAATCAAATCGTCACCTATCATGCGTAATAAAACATGTTTTATGACGAAAACTGATACGATCGTCAGAATCATTTTATGATGTATTTTGCTTCGTCATTATTTTACGACGCAATGTTTTTGTCACAATTTAGTACTACCAAACGTCAAAAAATTGTGAGATCCCATATGACATGGCGATGATGTGGCCATATCAATTATGACGATTTTATTCATCATAAGCAATAACAGACCTAAAAGCCCATTTTAAATTTTGGGCCTGGCATATTCATTCACAGGCATTTTGGTAAGCCCATAATTATAATTGGGTCTGGCGTAATTCTTATATGGGCTTTATCTTTTACAGAATGCAATTTAAAATATGCAACAATGAAATTTCAAATTTAAAATTTTCTTATATTAATAATATTATGGATCGTAATTTTTGTTCAGCTTTATTTACAGCCCACTCCATACACAATCCATTATCACAGAAAAAAGAATTAAATCAACTAAGCAGATAACAAGATTTATATTCACAGTTCTAGGTTAAATTCGTCATAAAACAGAAAATACATGTCAGCCACAACTTAAGTTGGCATGTACCATACAGCAGCAACAATTTCGGAGCTTCTCTTCAGGGCCGCTGATACAGATTTGACATCTTTTGTACTTGCTTCTTGTGCATGTTTATCTACAATGGCTTCCATTTCAGCCTATAATAGCAAGATTAACATGATCACACAAAAAATGCATGTAATAGTGAACTTAATTATGTTGAAAGCTTGCAGATAATCATTTTGGAGTGCATTAACTAAACTAAACATTTATTGGTTCAAAAAGTCAGTATACTCAGATACAAGGAGACTCAACAGTTTATTATATGGTAAAGTTGTTCAGGACAAAGTTTTTTTTTGGTTCTATTAATAAGGTAGCTTGCGCTATCCAGCCAAGCCAGATAGAACAATCAAAATATTCAAATATGTATTCGAATCATATGATAATATATCATGTAAAATTTATTTGAATTTGTAAAACATTCAAATAAATACCATTTCTTTTGTCATTCGGTGAATTCCTTTTGTTTCTGCTTTTCTATAATGTTGTTAGTGATATTTCGAGCTGCTTCCATAGATATGATTTTTTGATCGATGTGTTCACAATGTGTCCCTTGTTCCATTTTGTACCATTGGAAGTATTTGTCTGAAATCTCCTCCTAGCCAACTTTCATTCCCCCAAACATTTTAATTTCACTATGTTTTGTATTATACTTGAATAAATATATCTCTGAGGCATCAATCTAGTGCTTCGAAGCACAATTTATCTATCATTTGAGCTTCATCCCATATAATTGCTGATGCCTTTTTTATTATTTTTTCCATAATATAGTCTTGCTTTATTTCACATTTGGATCCCTCGGTAATATTTAATGGGATGCAGAATTGTGAGTGTGCTGGTGTCTCTTCTTGTAGCAGAAAAGCAGCTATTCCATTGGAAGCCACTGCTGCTACTATCTTTCCTTTTGAATCTAGCTTAACCGTGATCCAATTCCACAGGTCTACAAGTTGGCACAATGTTACTCTTTGCGAGTATACAAGATGGCACAATGTTGCTCTCATTTTTTTCCCGCCCATTCCCATGTACAAAACCAAGGTGCGCATGAATCGTGGACCATTGTCGTGTGCTCCCATATTTACAACAGTGTTATAGTTACCATGGCGTGTCATGTTTTTTTTAATGAAATGCTTCAGAAAATCCATCAATATTGTGAAAAACATAAGTAACAGCAGAAGAGCTGCACTGCTGCCGCGAGTAACGTCTATGTCATTTATTTTATTTTATTTTCTAAAGAAACATGGACATTCAATTCATTTACGAACAAATAAGTTAGTCAATTGTTTGTAAAAACTCGGGTCCAAAAACAACCAGATCCATTGTTTATTTATAAATCAATATATATACATATATATAATTCTTGTAACTAACTTAGAGATTTGTTCTGGTGCTTGGAATTATTAAAAAATGTTCATTAGTTTAGATCTAAACGTTAAAAATAGAGAGGTACCTACTAAAAGGTAATTTAAGTGATGGACCGGTACCAAATTTGTGGGCCAGGTACCTAATTGTTTTCTTTTTTTCTAATAATTAGACAGAGGGTAGAATAGTAACTTCCAGATCAGTACCAGCCTACGTATACATGAATTATACGCATCCAACGACCCTGCCGCTCCCCGTGCAGCTCTGATGGTTTTGCCAGCAAGCCCCAGCGACCGGGGCAGTATCTCGCACGATCGAGGACCATGTCTTCACAGGTTTCACCTTTCTCTGCACTATCAAGACCGTGGCTGCTCGCCTTGGTGGCCAATGCCAAGGCACCATGCAGCTGCTCATCAAATCCTCATGTGTGATAGAAACCAGCAAAAGAAGTGTCCCCAAGTATCCCCATGCCATGACGGATGAAGAAGCGGAGGGCTCTCAAGAATTTCATTTTAGCCATCAGCACTTATTTCTGCGCAATTAGTGTTTCTTCATTTTTCTGCTGTGTCCCGCAGCCACCACCCACCATGGAACGAAGCAAGGAGCTTTCATCAAGAAAAAGGAGGCTGAAGCGCTATTTAAGTTGTCAGGGCATAGCTTAGGTTGATGCAAGGACAGGCAGCCATGGCGCGGCGGCAGGAGGGTCCAGGACGAGAGTTTCAGATCGTGGGGAAAAGATAGAGCGGAAAGGCTCGTGAATGCTAGAGGTAATTACTGGAGTACCCTTAATTATAATTAATCGGCGCTATGGGAAAGAGAGTGTATGCCGTGTGTCAGAAACTGTGCCGTGTGTAATTTGTCGGGCACACGGCACAAAGGCCTCTGTGCCGTGTGCTAGGACAAATACACACGGCACAAATCTGGCACACGACACAAAGGTTCTATAATTAACTTTTTAATATATAAACGGTTGAGATCAATGAGGGGAGAGCAACCGTAAGTAACTCCCAATCACCATAACAATCTCAACTAATTAACATGACAAAATAAAAATGTTGAATGGTACAGTAAAAATACGAAAATAGTCTAATAAAAAAGTTCGTATTCATGGTATAGAAAACATGTATGGTGTCAGAATCTCATGTTATTGCAATAATTCTTGGTTATGGCTGTTGAAAAATTACTTGAGACTTTAATTCATTTCATGCGTGCGTATCTACTCGTTAGTTAATTATTTACACGCTTCCACATACCAGAGGCAACGTTTGCTAGGATGCTTTGCTAAAGATAATAAAAGCTCCATTACATAGTCCGTGTGGTGCATGGTCCCTCTGGATGAAAGAATACGATACCACGAGTTTACTTTCCAACTATCACCCCAAAAAGGAGAGAATCATGAACTAGCTGGACAGCTTTTGAACCTATTAGAAATCTGTCCAATTTCTCCTTTCAGTTCACGCTTTGTTAAAGTAAAGGAGAGATACATTAGCATGTTTTCTATGTAAATGTAAAGTTAATAAATGTCAAACTAGCTATGGTAACTTTGTTGATGTATTTTGATCAGACTTTTCACAAAAAATTGGTTAGATGAGATTTATATTATATTATTCATAAAAGATTTATGAAATAGTAAAACTCCGTTGACCGAATTTTAAGATGCAGTGTATTTCTGAACTATGTTAAGTTAAGTAAGGACACTAGTGGTGGTTCATGCAATTATCCCTTCTAATAGATGAGGATTGAGTTTTCTTGGTTTCAACTCTAGTACATGATCATGACTGGTTTTTCCTACGAATCTGGGGGAGGAAATTAATATATTCGAAACTGTTGTTGGTTTATTGATCGTAAAAGGTTTTGGTGTCTTAACATAAAATAATTTCGGTGGCAACAAATAAAATGAAGATTGACGTTTCTACCTGCCAATCGCACGCAGGGTTTTGGTCTGGAACTAGAACGTGTAAATCCTTCGGCTAGGTGGCAGCTGAGTAATCAAAAAAGATATGCCTTCTCCCTTTAAAGATGGATGTGACACGTTGCACACTTTTAGTACTACATATATATGGCAACCTGTTTCACACAATAGTTTTAGAAAGGGATCATGATTTGTGACAACTTTATTGATGCACTTCGAGCTTATTTCTATGCCTTTTATTTTGTAAAAGAATATTGGCACCAGCATTAACCCATATTATGAATGTAGGCACCAATCATGTAGAAAACCTAGCTAATGTAATATTTATAAGGCATTCACGGACCATTGCAAATATGTTTCATTAATATATACGGTAAATATTACAAAAATAAAACCATAATCTTATTTCTGCTTTCTTTGTATAGCCTAGTTTAATTTTCACTGTCAATTTACATATATGTTCCTGATGCTTTTCCATATGACATCATGACCCATCTACGGATCGGTAAAAATATCGAGAACTATTGTTTAGGACAGGTAGCATGACATAATAGAATAGTTTGTCACGTTAACAATTTCATTCATGCACCCTCTCACTTACTCACATAATCAAACTGTAATAATGGAGATTCCCAAATCAGTTTCTAGAATGAATTCCGTAATGATAAATGAGTAAATCTGGTAACGCCAAGACGTAAAACAACATTTACAGCAGTTTTCGTGATGCAGGAACTGTTGTGGAAAATTTCCTGATTCGATCGTCGGTGTCTCTTATTACTTTATTAACCGATGAATCATTTGTGTAGGTATATATTTCGTTGGCTGTCTCAAATTCTCAAGCTGGAAGGATGATTCCTTTATCTGAGCCTGGCATGTGGCAACATCTTGATATACTATATCAAGATTGTGAACATATGTAAATCTGGGTACTCCACTATACGTCGGTGCCGTCAGGTGTAGATATGCAATATTTTGAATTTAAAACAACTTCTTGAAGAAGCACGTGGACGCCGCCTATGCGTGTACACGTGTCACTGGTACGTCGTTTGTCAAAGAGTCCAGCCGCGTGTGTCAAAGTGATGAGGTCATGCTGGAATGAAAGGCTGAAACGTGGGGCCATGTGATCTAAGGCAGACAATAGGTCTGAGTGTGTGGGCGGCCGGCTCTTATTTATACGCCCTCCACTCTCATCTCTTCACACTGCACGCCTCTCCGTTCTCAGTTCTCCGCCATTCACACTCGTCTCTCCCTCTTCCATCCTCCTCTCACATGTAGAAAACAGAGGACCTGAACAATGGCGGAGAAGGTGCTCTCTCTCTCTCTCTCTCTCTCTCTCTCTCTCTCTCTCTCTCTCTCTCTCTCTCTCTCTGGTTCCCAAAATTGGCGTTCGGCGTGCCGTCTTCGTTCGAGAATTGTCTGGTTTCTAATTTCGCCTATGCATGATTCATAATTTGTGGTCGATTTGCAAAGCATATATGCTGTTCTAAATAAAAGCAAGCAGTGGAGGAATATATTCCAAAAGTTGCCCAACTACACGCTTCTCTGTAGGAATATGTCCACCTATTCTTGTACTGCATACATTGAATTCCTTTTCTATATGACTATATCAAGATATGGTTTTGATGATCAAGGGCGAAGCGTGGTATGCTTATAATTGATGGAGTTGTATATATCCTACTAAATATATGAATATACATACCTGTTACTACTGCCGACGTTTTCTCTCTGTCTCTCTCTGAGTTATTCTATTCTACTGTTTTGTTTTAATTCTTAATTATTCTGCTGTTACTACAGCAGCATTAGTTTCACGCTTGAATGGTGTCTAAATACAACGTTGCCATTGTTGTCTGTGATAACTCCAGTAAATTTGTATTGATGCCCGTTTACTCAGTGCTGTCACCGTTATAATATTTGCTCCACACTAATTCTGCTCTAAACACAGATCTCGATGCTAATCGTGAAGGTTGACCTTGATTGCCACAAGTGCTACGATAAGATGCGAAAGATTCTATGCAAGCTACAAGGTAAAAAAAACAAGTACTTCTTCACCTGAAACTAATGCTGGCGTACGATTTGCATACAATTTAATCGGAATTTTCATGTGTGTGTGTGTGTGCATGCAGACCAGGAGAGGATCAGGACCATCTCCTACGACGACAAGAGCAAGACGATCGCCCTCGCCGGCCCATTCGATCCCCAGAGGCTCGCCTGCAAGATCCGATGCAGGGGCGGCAAGACGGTCAAGGGCATAGAGATCCTCGAGGTCAGCGGCGGCGCCTCCACAGGCAACAACAATGGCGGTAAAAGTAAGAAGCAGAAAGAGAAGCCGCCGCCCCCTGCCGAAGAGCAACCACCGCCTCCACAGGCGTCGTCACCACCGCCGGAGCCGGCACCGGGGCCGCCACCCGGGCCGCCACCGCCGGAGATGAGGCCACCCTCGCCGCCGCCTCCGGGGCCGCCGCAGCCGGCGATGGCATCGGCCATGCCGCCATTCCACGAGGAGGACCGGCCGATGCCGCCACAAGCGCAGATCGAGCCGCCGCCGCCGGCATCGCCCAAGGGGAGCCCGCACCCGCCGCCCGTGGAGTACTACATGCCGCCGCCGCAGGGCGCGCTGCCGCCGCCGATGATGATGAAGCCGCGGCCGCCGCCAATGCCGTGCCCGGCGAAGCCGGAGCCGTACCCGTCGGAGTGCGTGATCCCGACGGTGGAAATCCCATCGTGGCCGGCGGCGCCCGTGTGCCCTGCGGCTGCCCCTGCTGCGGGCCCAGCTACCAGGGCTACTACGAAGGCTGCCGGTGCGGCTGCAGCGGCGGCGGCGGCGCAAGGGCGTACGGCTGCGCCGCCGCGGGCCCCTGCCGCCGGCGTGGTGCGGGTACGGACCGTACGGCTACCGTGGCTGCCGGATCATCAACGAGGAGGACCCCAACGCGGCGTGCAGCATCATGTGATAGTTGTTTGTGCCATGTTCTTCTAAACTTGGAGGAGAGTGAGAGTGTCTAACAGTCAACAGTGGATGGTTTTTCACTGATCTTTTGTTGGAGTTTTTTTGTTCAGTGATTTGGCGCGGATTGAATTTGGTTCCGTTGATTTGTGCACATAATGAGTGAATAATGCATTGTTCATAGTTCTCTACTTGATTATATGCATGCTGTCGTTTAGAGAGGTTTTCAGGTCCAAAATAATGGCCATTATTTTTCCTCAACTAATGGCCATTAGTTCAAGGATAGTTTAGTAATTGTACTAAAAATTAATATTTTTATCATACAAACTTGTGTTAAATATACTAAAATTTGACTAAAATAATGATGATGATGATTAATCAAATTTAAAATAAATATTTTATAACAAATTCATGTAAAAATTGACTAACTTATGAATTTTTGTATTATAATCATATTATTTTGACAATATTACCCTTACTAATAACCATTAGTTATTAACTTCTAAAATTTAATCTACACCGTTAGATCCAACTAATGGCCATTAGTTGAGAAAAATAATGGTCATTATTTTGGACCTGAAAACACCCCGTCGTTTACTGTTATGCAGGTTGTCAAGCACTCGTAATCTCAGTGTGCGTATCAAAACTTTGGACATTGTCAATTTTGCAGTACTATATTATGGGTCGGCGAGCGAGACAGACCGGATCAGATTCTGCAGCAAAGCCTGCAATCATGTAAAAGGGGGTAAAGTGAAGATGCTAACTAGTAGTGGTTTGTATTCTCTGGTCCACTAGCGCTAATTAGCCTGAAGAATAGCTTGACTGAAAATACCATGGAACAGAACACGTTGCAGGAAGCGTGCAACTGAAACCTTGGACATCCCCTAAAAATGTTTTCATTTCCTTATAAAGGGTCAGGCTTTCGTGACCGACCGAACTACCGTGTATCTCAGCACAATATATGCTCACTGTATCTAAGCTTAATTTGTTAGGCAGCACTACTGCTAGCAGCCCGTCTACACTCCACATATAACAGCCCTTCAGTGATCTTTTTCTTTTTTGATTATAGGACTGTAAAGTCATGTGCGGACGTGGCAAAAGGAGAGACGAATCGTGTTCTGTTCTTGGAGGTGCAGAGGAAAGACACGTGCCTCAATATATCATTTTAATGTTGCGATTATTGGAGACTTGCGGTGGCATGCAGTGAGAAACTTCGTTGGTCCTCTGTTCGAATCTTAGATGACTCGAGGATGCTGAAACAGGGGAAAAGGCTACCGGCCTCCACACAACGCACATTCAAAGCATCAATGAAAGGTAGTCGGAAAGTCCAACACGACAACAGCTAGAATTTATTATAAAAAATCGTTTTTCACCTAAAAACAAACAGCACAACTATATTTCCAGGGGAAGTCATTAGCGTGTTAAAATCATCTAGATTACAGGAATATAGTTGCGTGTGGTTATTTTATTTTAGATTAGAATTTATTATTTTAAAAAACCGCTGGTGTTTAACCCTTTGAGCTTCCATTTCTGCGAAATTCAAATTTTCCAACTCGTGGATTGTCTATCATGGGTAAATCGGTGCTGAGTCCGTAGAACCCTTTGATAGTTCCTATAATTGCATAAAGTGCACATAGATGTTCTACTCTTAGTAACATCTGGCAAGCATGACTTCCAAATGGAGCATAATAAGGCCCCTGGACGTAATGGTTTCCCTATTGATTTCTATTAGTCCTTTTGGGATACAGTTAAATCTGACATGATGGCTATGTTTGCTGATTTCCATGAAGGCACATTACCTCTTTAATTATAGTCTGAACTTTGCTGCAAGAATTCCACTACCAAAGTGTACCGTAGCAATTAAAATGAAACAACCTTGCAAAATGTGAGTTTCAGAATATTCACAAAGGCAGCTATTAATAGAATCTCAATGGTAGCTAAATTAGTTATTATCCCTACCCAAACAGCCGACTTGCCATGAAGAAATATTAGGGAGAGTGTGGCGTAATTTTTAGAAGACTTTGAGAAAACTTAGGATAAAGTAAAATGATCCTTGTTTTTCCAACAAACGCTTAGAATTAAAGCCTTTCCCAATAAAAAGGTGCTAGTGGGTGGACGAATTTAGCCAAAAATGTAAGGTTGGGATTACAAAAAATGATCAAATTGGGTGGAATTTCCAAACATGGAAATGGCTTAGACAAGGGGACCTACAATCATCAATTTGTTGAACATAGTTGTCAACATGTTAGCTGTACTAATTAATAGAGCAATGATACAGGGTCAGATTGCAAGAATAGTGCCACACTTAGTGCATGGGGGGCTACCCATACTCCAATATGCCCATGACATCATCCTTTTGATGGACCATAATATTAAAAAAAACAACAAATATGAATCTATCGTTATGTGCTATTCAGCAATTTTTAGGTCTGGAAATAAATTTCTAAAAGAGCGAATTATTTTGCTTTGGTTAGGCAAAAGAATGTGAGCAACAATACTCAAAATTATTTGGATGCCAATCTGGGGTATATCCTTTTAGATATTTGGGCAGTCCAATGCACTATGAGAAATGAAGCAACGGATTGGATGGTGATAGAAACAAAATTGAGAAAAAAATAAGTAGTTGGAAAGGTAAACATATGTCGGTAGCAAGTCAACTAATCCTAATAAACTTTGTGCTCACAAGTTTGGTAATGTTTATATAACACCCCAGCTTGTTAGAAGCATGTATTAGTAGTGGATTGCGCCCATGTAGCCCATAAAATGAAGTAGAGGAGGGATTAATCCCACATTAGAAGTTTAGGTGGGTGATAGTCAGCATATAACCTTCGTTGTTTTAACCATAGCACCACCGGATTAATCCATTTACATGGAGCAATGACAGAAGTGTAAAAGTGGTCCTATGCATGAATATGTGTGCCCGCACCTACGGGAGGGCTAGGTGGTAAGCGGACTTTGAACGCAAGGTGTTACTCTGGTATCGGAGCATAGCCACCGGCTGCATGTGCGCATGCATGTCGTCCCCGTGGAGGCAACCTGTCATGGCCTTGCATGGATAGGAGATCTTGGGTATCTGCTTGCCGGTTGTATCTACGGTATATTGTCGAGGGCATTATACCCTAGGGGGCATAGGGGGTGGAGGGATTGTAACACCCCGACCCGTTAGAAGCTTGTATAAGTTGTGGATTGAGCTCAAGTGGCTCATGTGGCCCATGAAGTGAAGTAGAGGTGGGACTAATCCGACATTGGAAGTTAGGTGGATGATTGTCAGCATATAACCTTCATTGTTCTAATCATAACACCACTGGGTTAACCATTTTATACGAAGCGAGGATGAAAGCATAAGAGTGGTGCTACGCATGAATATACGTGCTCGCTCCTACGGTAGGGTTAGACGGTAAACGGACTTTGAATGCGGGGCATTGCATTTTAGGTTATCGCCTTTTTTAGATCCCTAAAGGGGTTCTTGAAAAGGTTGATTACTATAGATCTCGATTATTTTGGCAACCGGATGGTCCTCAAAAGAAATATCGTTTACCCAAATGGAACATCTGGTGTCAACCTAAAGAAATATCGCTTACCCAAATGGAACATCTGGTGCCAACCTAAAGAAATTGGAAGGTTAGGAATACAAAAAAAAGACATACAAATCCAATGCTTACTAAGTAAGTGGTTGTTCAAACAAGTATGTGAAGAATCAAACAATAGCACAGGTAGTGGAAAAACCTGCAAAGATTCTCATTTTTTATGTGGCGAGGCATGAAGCGGAACCGGTCGTCGAGCAAATGACATTCCACAGTATTGTGCCCGCACGTGGGAACCTTTTTTGTATGGAGAAGCATGAAACTATTGTTTCCTAACAATAGTGAATGCACATGAGAAATCCAACGCAGCCATTGTTTATTTTCTTCCATCGTGCAGCACCTATTTTAAATGTTTTATTGAAAAAAATTGTAAACAAGTCGTCTCAAAGAATAAATTTTCTTACATGGATTGATGCCAACACTTGAAGGCTTTGAAAGAAAACATGGTAGTGTGGCTATCGGGCTAGTATTAACCGGTGTTGTGAGCATGAGGATATACGTAAATATTTAGATTGTAATTTTAGTTTGTACTGTTGGGATCAAGGTCTGCGGAAGCAGCGCTGGACTGTAATAGTTAAAAAGTATTTCATAGCATTTTTTTTGTGTAATGGAATAACATCCGGTCTTTTCAAGTTTTTGCATACGTGACAAAGTACAAATTTATTATTACAACAGCAACAAAGCTGTGAACAAATCGATCCTCAACGGAGAAAAATCAATTAACACTAGAAACAAAGTTTACATTGCAAAGGCCATCCATGTTTGGCTAACAAACACATGGCCACAACATCCAGTGATTGTCATTCTTTAGGACGATGTCTAGGTGCTTCCCCTTTTGCAGAAGTCGCCAATATCGGAGTCAAGAAGTAGGTCGGAGGACAACCTGTATCAAAGAAACAATAGCTTTGTTATGAAAAATAATATCATTGCGGCATAACCATATTGACCAAAAGATGGCTGCAACAAAAACAATAATGAATTTCTTGATTTGTACGCCCCAGCTATGGAATCATTATTCGAAGATAGGGTTCATGTTAGTTGGTATTGGAATACCGGTGGCTATGTCAACAATAAGCCACATATTTTTGGCTATATGCAAGGAACAAGTGCTGTCTAGTCTCCTTATGACCACTAAAGGAACAATTTAACAACCCCTTCCATTTGTTTTTGGCTAGGTTATCATTAGTAAGAATAATTCCCTTAGCTAAATTCCTTAGGAAAATCTTAATTTTCAGGGGTAATTTTATTTTTCAGGCGTTATGCATTGGGCGTACTGACAAAAGACCGCTTTCACATAGACTCCATTTTAAATTTAGAGGATTTCTTGTACCGTGGATATGGCCGTTGAATAGGTTGTTTCTTTATAGTCACCAAGGATGATGTGATAGTATCTTCCCCATCAATGCTGACAAAAACAGTTTAAACTACAGCGAAACTGGCTGACGTCATTCCAGAGGAGCCCAAATCTTTGGCAATCACATTTCCAATTGATTTGGGTGGCAAAACTCTATGTAGCGCTAATGGACCTCTCTCCGGAAGCCACGACCGTGGCTTCTTGTTCCCCTATGCATCAAGATTTTACCTCCTTACCAACATCAGGGCCCAACAACATGGAGGGGATCGGGTACTTCCAGTTGTGATAGAGAAACAAGATCACCATGTTTCATGCACGGGTGCACACATAGCGGATGGATCTCCTGGAGCCATCAGGCTCATGTCATATGAGAACCACAAAGCACAGGGACAGTCACTGTTTGGGATGGACTGATGTACTGCAGTATGTTGCATCCGCCGGTGCCATCAGGCCCATGGCACCGCGCCTTGCGACCCAACGCAGTGACCACGTGGCGGATAGGAAAGCAGACTATGTGTTTCCCATTGCGCTGACACAGACATACTGACAGCAACTCCAATCTGCACACAGTAGAAAGTAGGATTCCCAATGCTTCACATACCTAGGAGCTGTGTGTTGTCTTCTTCAGGCATAAACGATACTCACAGTGAAGAACATGGACAAGAAATGCCTTGCAGTGTCATGACATGGCCTCAACTGTGACGAGACTTTTGGTCTATATATATATACATATATACACACACACACACACACATATATAAAGGGAGCAAAAAATTGGCAGTCTCGTATTGTGGGTTGTAAGTGTTTGGGGTATCATAAAAGCTATTGTTTGTTATGGCCAGATTGTCATTCATTCATTACCCACAGGAATATCATACAATAGCCTTGCTATAATTCTTTTGATTATAAGACTATGAAATACTGCAATAAACTGGCAAAAAGTACGTAGGAGCCTGTTCTAGGGTGTGCAGCGCAAATATAGTTAGTCTTGCTTAGTGTTAGGACTATATAAGAAATAACTTGCAGTGCAGTTACTGAATTGTTTGGTGCTCTGCTCGATTCGGATATTTTAGATGAAAGGCCTTTGCAGCCCTGCTTTAATTGAAAGCAATATTGTCATGCCGGGGATACCAGCTTACAGAGTAGCACCAGGGGGCAAGCACCCACACCCAACTGTGCACGCAGGCACCACTATTAGTTTGTGTTCGCCCACGAAAAGCAAAAAAGACGACTATAGAGAGCAACTACAGGCGAGACTTCCTTGTGAACCTATTCCTTGTCTTGGGGCCACCTCCAGGTTGATTCTTTTCGCCAGGTCGGAGGCACAATCCAAAATCTTCTCCCTCGTTGCTCCATTGCTGAGGATGCTCCACTTCTGCAATAGAACGATCAGCTTTCTCATTAGAGCCTCAGGGTTAGTTATAATAATCTCTCTAAACACATATTCATTTCTAGTAAGCCAAGTTGCCCAGCAAGCAGCAGCCATAATCATGGCCACTAGCCACTGATTCTTACTACCCTTCCAGAATGCTTCGATATTGGCATCTGAAATGTTTTGTGGTGTTACTTGCCATCCTAGGTACTCTCTAAGTTCGCACCACAGCCATCTTGCAACTGGGCATTCAAACATGACGTGTGATGGTGATTCCACCTGGCCACACATCTTACACTTATCTGATCCTTTCCACTTTTAATTTTTAAGTTGCTCTGCTGCCTGGATTCTATCTTTGTTAATCAGCCACATGAAAATTTTTACTTTTAAGGGTATCTTGGCTTTCCAAATTTCCGTCATCGGTGTAAGAGTAGCTCCTGGGTTAAGCATGTGCATATACAGTGACTTTGTTGTAAATTCCCCTGATTTTTCTAGTGCCCATCTAATGCTATCAGGTTCTGTGTTTAGCTGCACATCACTTATCCAAAGCTGCATCTCATCCCATTCCATTTTCTCTCTTGGGCCAAAATTTCTTCTAAAAGTTAGAGCCCAAGAGTTGCCATCAAAGATCTCAGCAACTGTCGCCTCTTTTTGGTTACAGATTTTGAAGATATTTTCAAAGGTCACACTTAGAGGGCATTCCCCCTTCCATACATCTCTCCAAAACCTTACTTTCTTTCCATTGCCCAGGATGTACTTTAGTCCTCTGCTTAGATGTTCTCCTACCTCATGCAACCCCTTCCAAAATTGTGATCCTCCTTGTGCTGTACTGCTGTAGAAACCTTTCTCTCCCAGGTATTTTCTTCTCGAAGCTCTGTGCATGGGTCCTTGTCACCTCTTTCTAGTTTTATAATCCATTTACTCAGCAGGCACTTGTTCATTGTTCTGGTTTCCACAAAACCAAGTCCTCCATATTCTTTTGGTGTGCTCATAGCCTCCCATTTTACCATATGATACCTCTTTTTCTGTTCTATACCATGCCAGAAGAAGTTAGCTCTCTCGGTATCCATATCTTCATGTAGGTTTTCAGGGAGGAGATAGAAACCCATTGTGTACATCGGTATAGCACTAAGACAGCTATTCTCTAACACTGACTTTCCTCCATAAGACAGATATCTACATTGCCAAGTTGATAATCTCTTTCTAATCTTGACTTTGATATGTGCTAGGTCAGCAGCTCTAATGACACTATTACTAATAGGGATCCCTAGATATATCATAGGGAAGGATCCCGTTTTGCAGTTAAACATCTTAGCCACCTCTAGCTACTATATCATAGGAAAGCAGACTATGTGTTTTGCTCGATTCGGATATTACTTGACAATGCTGAAGAAACGGACGATGCTACAGGTCTCTACACAATGTTCCACTTTTGAAACTTATGGTTTAAAGATAATTAGCCCACTTATTTATCGATCAAATTGAACAGCATATCTGAAATATATAGTAGACAATAAATACTGAGTGCATATCAACGCTTAATGTTTTTTTGTTTCTCATTACCCATGTCTAAATAAATAAAAAATCTCATACACACATAAGGTTCATATTTCTTTGTTCTTTATTCACATGACAGTTTCTATGGAACAGCAAGAAACAGCAGCTCAAAGTAATTGATGCATAACGTGATGTAGCTGTTCGCATAAGAAATTCAGTACTGTGATAAACCTACAAGACAGATTAATCACCTTTTTGAGACCAAGTTAGACGGATAACTACACATCAGAACACAACTGCGTCGACGAACTGCCTGGGGACGAAGGGATCATTTACTCCCACGGTGTGGAGGGAAGCAACATCACGATGTGCCAAGGGGCCCACCACTTTACGCTAGGAGAATGAGGATTGTCGTGTGCAATGAACTGCGTTCATCTACGCCATTGGATCTGCCAATGCCATAAAACTTACCATGCCATGCCATGCATCTCAATAAAGTTTAGATCTGCGGGTTATAGACGTCCAGAAAGTGCTTGACATGCAGCTCAACATGGATGCAGAGGTACATTTCATAAGTCTCATCTGCACACGCTAGCAACTTGGATTCCCAATGCTTCCCATTCCTAGACCTATGTTTGCTCTGGTTCGGACCTACATGATAATGCCAGTGAACAACATAGTTCTGAAGTGCATTGCATTGTGATGACATGGTCTAGGATATAAGGAACAGCAACGGACAGAAGCAGACCGGTCAATATATGAAAGGGATCAAAAAACACATGACAGTCATTTAGTGGGAAAAAAATTGAGAAGTTTTTCGGTCCACAATACTTGCAAGTAGTTTTGTAAAACTACTTGGCAGTAGTTTAATCCAACGATAGAGATTTGAGATCGAAAATATACAACTACTTGCAAGTATTTTACCATGTTGATGGTATTATCGTCAAAGTGATAGATTTATCATGAATAATTTTAATTTTTGTTATAATATAAATAAAAATCACTAATGTAACTAATCTTTGATGTTAATAGTGTGTTCAATATTATTCTTACAATAAAGTTCTAGTTCATATATCTAAATTATATTTTATAAAAAATATAAATCCGTTAATTATTAGTAAAATTACAAAAATACCCTTAAACTACTTGCAAGTATTTTTTTCAAAACTACTTGCAAGTATAAAATATAATTGACGATGACGCAGCCATTCCTAAGCCGAGCTGACCGAGAGCCACGATGCAACATGTCAAGTTTTGGAGCCGAAACGATGTTTCTATACTTCCGTTCGATCTTCCAATAAAGTCCAAACGGCAGTCATCCGAGATAGGGTCGCACAGCGCCACTTTGCGGACGGTGTGCACGGAATTTTTTTCCCATTTAGTGTGGGTTGTGCGCTCCCACAACATAAAACCTTTAGTTTGCTCTTCCCAAAACGTCAGTCATCATTCATCAACAACTGCCATGTAGCTTAGCACAAAGCCCAGTATCAGCTTTGTTAGGGAGTACTGTAAAGTCATGCAAATTGGCTAATGCCAGGTGCCTTGATCATGGTTAGTGTTGCAATTATTTAAGATCAACTTGCAGCACAATCAACAGTGACTGACTTTGTTGGCGCTCGATTTGCTCAATATGGAGATGACTCGCCATGCTGAAGCATGAGATGAGGCTAAAAGACTCCATGTTGTTGCACTTTTGAAGCCTTATTTATATGAAATGAAAGGCAATTAGAAAGTCCTTCCCTGACACGGAGTTCGCACACAACATACTAAAGACAGTACAAAGGTATTGTTTAAATCTCTCTTTGATCTACCTTTTCAGATCACTTCAAAGCACCAAGCTTACAAATTAATATAATAATCGGACATCATGGCATAAAGTGGTTGTTGTGCTTCAGCTGGTAACTTCCAAAAAGCTAAACTACTTGTTTAATATTATAATTTAATCATCTTCCTGTCATGGCTTCATGATCCATTCTAGTATGTGCAGAGTTAATGGTCCTCTCTCCACGGTTTGATGCAAGAGTCACATTCGCAGCTTCTTGTCTAAATCAGCTATGCATCCGGACTGAAACGCCCTCCATAGTTTGTATAGCGTATTTATCTCCTTACCTCAGGGCCTAGCAACATGGACCAGCCATGACGAGGGGATCATTTACTCCAGTTATAACTGAGAAACAAGATCATCATGTGCCATGGATATGTGCACACAACGCCGGTGGAACTCACAGAGGAACCGGGACAACGAATTATATGATTAACTGGTATCCGCCACCCTGTTGGCTACGCTGTAGCCATCAGGTCCATGCTACCGCGTCCGTAGAAGTGGATTTAGTCCTCGCCATGGTGCTCAAGAGTCAAGATGGATCAAGTGATATAGGTTGTTTGTTTATCGTCACCATGGACAATGTGACAGTATGTCCCTCATCATCGCTCACCAAAGGAAGCTTAATGTACTACGACACGACCTTGATGCAAGAGCCGCGTTCGCAACTTCTTGTTCAGCTACTCATCCACACTAAGGCACACGTCAGAGTTCGAATAAAATCTTCTAGTCCTTACCTCCATCAGGGGATGAAGGGATAATTTATTCCCAGTCGGGAGTGAGAAGCAAGATCACCATGTTCCATTGACTGGTCCACACAACACCAATGGATCTCATTATCTCAAGAAGTGGTCAGGGTCGTACTGATTTGGATGCATATGGACAGTCTCTGTATGCGATGGATTGATGTCCGCCACTTAGGTGGATCCACCGGAACTATTAGACTCATGGTGCCGCGTCTTGCGACCCAATGCAGTGTCCACATGGCGGCAACAAAAGTGGCTTAAGTGCAGGCCTTCGCTCTCAAGGTGCACGCAGTGGTACTGACGGCAACTCCAATTGGGACACAGTAGCGAATAGAATTCCCAATGCTTCACATGCCTAGAACTTTATGTTTTCTCTTGTTCAGACCAAGACGAAAATGCCAGTCAAGTACATGGAGCAAAAATGCTTTGCAGTGTGATGATCTGGCCTAAGCTGTAAGGAATAGAACCAGCATCCACCTATACGTAATGAATGATGAGACTAGTCTATATATAAAGGGCCAACAAAATAGCAATTTTTTATTGTTGGCTATGTGTTTTACTATCATAAAAGCTACAGTTTTCTCTGCCCAAATTGTCATTCATTCATCACCAACTGGCATTAGTTCAGCACAAAATGTTTGGTGGCATAAACTTTGTTAGACAGTACTATGGCCCCGTTTGGAACAGATTATGTCCCGCTTTTGTTGGATTTAATCCGTGTCGGGAGCCAAACGGGGCGATTCTGAAACGGCTTCCAGCGAACGCGATTGATTTCGACGCCCTCCTACAACTACGACGCGGAATCGACCCTCCACCTGGATTGTTCATAACGCGGAACTGATTCTCGCCTTTGCCCGCCCCTTGCCACCACGGCGTCCTCCCGCCAGCGGAAGAGGCGCTCCCTGCTCGTACCCAAGCTGCCCCCTTGCGCACGCCCCCATCATCTCGAGCTCTTCGACCCCGACGTCGGCGGCGGAGCTCGCGATTCCTTCCTCTCGCCCTGCTATCTTCCTCATGCGGAGGAAGTAACAGGCGCAGCTTCACAGTCGTCGTGGCCGCCGTGCACTGGAGGCCTCCCTGTCCCGTCCCCATCTGCGAGTACATATGCACTTGGCGGCGAGCACGCGTGGCTGCGACGGGCGTAGACCTGGGTAGCCTGCGCGCGTGAGGGACGGGAGGTGGGGATCCGTCTCTGCTCGCTGTCGTGGACAAGGAGCCCGTCCTCCTCCTGCAGTTCTTTAACTTTGCAGCGATTGTTTTGAGGGAGCCAAACGGGGTGCTCCTTCTCGCAGCGATTCCGTCCTCAGTGGCTACTCACCAAAACTGGTTTTCCATGGAAGCGCTGCTCAACGAAGCTGTCCCAAACGGGGCCTATATATAGTTTGTACTAGCAATAGGTAGTCACCAACTCACCACTGTCCCTGGAGTAATCCATTTGATTATCAGAATATAAAGTCATGTAAACATACAAAAGCAGAATCCTTGATATCAAGGATTCATATTCTTTTTAGGATGTGCAGAGTAACGATAGCGAGCCACATCATGTTTTGGCAGCTTTCCACATCAACCTAGCTGACTCTATTCTGATCTCAAACCACTGGGATGTACCTCGGCCGCATCACCTCCACGAACTCCACTACGATAGCTTCACTTGACAATGCAGATGTTGGGGAATCGCTTCACATGCGGCTCCACATGGACATTGTGGTAACACTTAGTAAGTTGCGTATAGATGCACCCGCTAGCAACTAGGGTTCCAAATGCATCACATACCTACACCAGTATTTTCTCTTTTTCAAACAATCATACAGCAGAAATGCTTCGCACTGTGATGACATGGTCTAAGCTGTAAGCAACAGGAATGGTTCTACCCGTAGCACAAGACTAAAAAGTCCTGTTATAAAGGGGAACTAAAACACTTGCAGTCACTTAAAGTGTCTTAAGCATTTTCCATAAGAGCTATAGCTGGCTCTGCCCAACATGTCGCACATTAATCACCAAATGTCGTGTAGCTATGCACAAAGCTCCGTATCTGCTTTATTTGGCTGTACATGCAAGATATGCCATCAAATAGAATATCCCAGAAGTAATCCTTTTGATTATTAGACTATAAACTCATGCAAAATGGTTAAAGTTTAAAGGAATCAAATTCAGTTCTACAAGATGCAGAGTAAGGACAGGTGCCATAATCATGGTTAGTGTAACAATTATCGAAGAATAATTTTCAGTACAGTGACTCATGATATGCTGAAGCAGGGGACGGTTGAAGCAGGACGAGGCCACAAGCCTCCATGATGTTACACTTTGGAACCCTCATCTACGAGAGGCAATTAATTCCGAAGAATAGCATTTTCAGTAAAAAAACAGTTCATAGCAATGCTTGTACCGTGGAATTGACCATTGAATAGGCTATTTGTTTATCGTCAACATGGACATTTTCTGATTTTAATTTTAGTTTATACTGTTTGAATCGTGGTCTACTTAAGTAGATATTGATCTGTAGTAGTTAAAAATGACATTTCATAGCATTTTCAGTAAAAAACATTTTGGAGCATTTTTTTTATAACAAATTTCGTAGCATTATGTGCACCGTGGATGACCAATGAATAGGCTGTTTGGTTATCGTCACTATGGACTGGCGCACACAGAGCTGATTAAGTGCTTGCCACGTTTAAGATGCACCCACAGATACTAATGGCAACTCCAATCTGCACTGGTAGGTAATAGGGTTCTCAATGCTTCACATGTCTAGAGCTTGGCGTTTCCTCTTGTTCAGACGAACACAATAATGCTAGTCAGCTAGTGGATGACAATAACGAGAAATGCTTACCTATGGCACGAGACTAGTTCATATATAAAAGGGGCAAGAAATGGCAATAACTTATTTTCTGGTTAAGTGTTTTTCAGTATAAAAAATGCTAAATTTTGCTCTGCCCAAAATTTTCAGTCATTCATTACTAACTACCGTATGCCTACCAGAAAGCTCGGTATCAACTTTGTTGGACAGTGCTATATACAAGAAACACTAGTCGGCACTGACCTGAGAGTAATCCATTTGATTTTAAGAATATTAAGTCATGTCACAAACTAGCAACAGAACGGGGGACTCATGCTCTGTTCTACGAGGTGCAGAGCAATGACAACGAACCACATCATGTTTCAATGCTCCTTCGGCAGGTCGTTCTGGGCAGCTTTCCTCATCAACCTCGCTGACTCTATTCAGATCTATGTACTTCATTCACAGCACCTCCCTGAAATCCACTACGATAGCTTCACTTCATACTGCTTCGTGGGATAGACTGGTGTCCACCCTTCCATCACCCACGCTTGCAGACCTGTTGGGGAAGTACTCAACATGCAGCTCAAGGATGCATTACATGTACCGTTAATTAGTCACATCTGCACCCACTAGCAACTAGGATTCGTAATGCCTCACACAAGACCAGCATTTGCTCTTTTTCAGAGCTACACGGAACACCGGTGAAAACATAGAGCAGAAATGCATGGCACTGTGATGGCATGATCTAAGCTGTAAGAACAGGCAAACGCATCTACCTGCGGCACAAGACTAAAAAGTCTATAAATAACTGGGAATTAAAACACTTGTCATCACTTAATGAGTGTTAAATAACAGGGAATTAAAACACAGTTGCATCATAGAATAACCCTGCAATAAATCCTTTTGGTCGATCCCTTTCTCCACATCTTCATCTTATTTTATTTGTTTGTGTTGCGTTGAGATATTTATGGGTATGAGAATTACTATATCAAAAGTGTGTAGTGTTTTATAAATCACTTGAGAAAATTGTAGCGCGTGCGTGTCATACATGCACACTACTAGTAATACCATATCGAGCTTCAGTACATATTGCCACAAGTAAATTACTGGTGACAGGAAAATCATTAGAATTAACAGATTTAATAATTAACGTTTTCTACAAGTCGTACTGCCAGTAACTATTTATTGTAGTTCTAGTAATTACTGCTCAAACTCTGCTCACGGTTCAATTAAGTGTCAGTGAATGAATGGAAACATTCTGTTCATTTTAAATGATCCATGTCGAAATCTAAAACACGTAACGGGTATATTGCTTTCATCTCTCACGCCGTCCCTGGCCGAATCCCACTGCCCAAGGAACCGAGGAACGCCTCACACTCCGCATATAACAGCCCCACACTAGATCCAACGACCAGGCAGTGGACGAGTATGTTGGAGTCGAAGATATGGCGGCACTGTCGCGTACTTCGACGCATCTCTCCTCCACATCTTCGCCGCTGTACTCTGCCACCTTCGCTACCCCGTAGCCCCACGGAGTCGGAGGGCGACGCGGAGCTGAAGGTGTCGGCGCTGCGGAAGAAACTTGCTGCACTAGCAGAGAGAGGGAGAGAGACATGTTAGAAACAAGGAAGAGAGAGAGAGAGAGAGAGAGAGAGAGAGAGAGAGAGAGAGAGAGAGATGGGAGAGAGACAGCAGTGGCGGCGGTTGCTGGGGAAAGATAAGAGTGGAAGGTATGGTTTCCTATTTATACGTGGAGTTGACTTGGGACATAACAGTTGGGTCAGAAATATGTGAGCTGGAAGAGTTGGGTCAAATTTTAACCCACACATGTTTATAGTTTTAAAAAATTCAGTCAAAAATACATGTTCGTATTTCTATAAGTTATGCGTACAGACCAAAAATTGGGGTCAAATTCATTACGGTTTTGAAACTAAATAAGTAAATAAATATTAAAAATGGACCATATTTGATGCATAGATACTGACAGAAATAGTTTGAATTTCTAATAAAAATATGCCTAAGTGATGGAGAAGATTTTTATAAAAATTTAGAAACAAGACTCGTTGAATTTGAACAATATTTGGGTTATCTATACATAAAAAATATAAATATGGATCAAAAGAAGAAAACATACTCCTCTCATGAAATGGTGCATAAACTGGCATCGAGAGCTAGGACCCACATGTCATTGGGTATTGATGTGCTTCACTGTAATAGCGGACACCGATGACGTCATCATTGCCTGCTATTGCCGTTGTTCACTACAATAACAGACACTAATGATGTCATCATTGCCAGCTATTGCTAGGTCACTCCTATTTGCATTGCACTCGCTAATGTTATCAGTGTCCGCTATTGTAGTGACCCCTGCAATAGTGCTATCCCCTGATGACGTTAGCAACGTCGCCCACCAATAGCGTTTTCTTGGGTGCCCACTATTGCTGAAAAATGACCCCTCATATTGCTAGCTTCTTGTGCGGTAGGGATCTGTTTTAAGTGTTCTCTTGAAATAAGATTGTAAACAAATCATATCGAAGAATACATTTTCTTATAGTTGGATTGATGCCAACTCTCCACAACTATGAAAGCAATCATGATGAGTCTTGTGACGGAGCTGTGCCTACCGCCCTGTATTAACTGTTGTTGTGGGGATGAGGAACTCAATAATTGTATAAACAAGTTGTATCTCACTTTTTCACTGTGGATGCAGATATATGAAAATTGTCAGATTGTAATTTTAAATTATACTGATTGAATCAAAGTCTGCTTAACAAGATCTTAACAGTAATAGTTAAAGAACAATTAATTCCACGGATGATGTTGACAGTATTACCCCTATCATAGCCAACAAAAAACCAGCTAAAACTATAGTGAAACTGGTCAGCATCTTATTTCAGTAGAGGGCAGATCTTTCGCAGTCACATCCGCAATATTTTGTGGTGGAGAACCTCTTGGGACTGAAAAGCAAGATCACATGCCATGTACTGGGGCACACAACGCCGATGGATCTTCCGTACGCCATTTCCAATGGACTGCGACAGTCATTGTGTGCGATGCAATGTTGTCTGCCACCCTTTTGGATCAGCTGTTGCCTTCAGACCCACTCTGCCGTGCCTTGCTGCCCAAAATGAATTGTGTATATGGCAGCTACTGAAGTCGATAAAGTGCTCGCCATGCTGATCAAGGTGGACCCACATGTAGTGATGGAAACTACAATCTGCAGACTGCAAGAAATAGGATTCCCAATGCTTCACATTCCTAGAGTTGTGTCTTTTCGATTGTACAGACCTACACACGGTAATGCTAGTAAAGTACCTGGACCAATAAGGCTTTGCAGTGTGAAAACATGGCCTAAAATGTAAGCAACAGCACCGGCATCTACCCAGCAACGGCACGAGTGACGAGACCAGTCTATATATAAAGCCGTTTGCAATCACTTATTGTTGGTTAGGAGTTTCCTTATCATCAAAGCAAAAGTTTGCGCTTCCCAAATTGTCAAAATTGTCAGGCATTCCTCACGAATTGGCTTAGTATGAACTTTGTTAGACAATACTATATAGTACATACAAGCAAAAGTAGTGACCATAGACATAGAGTAATCCTTTTCATATAAAGTTATAAGTCGTGTAGAGTAACAACAGTGAACCACATAATGTTGCAAATCGATATCACCATGGCGATCCGGGTAGCTCTCTGCATAAACCTAGCCATCTCCAATCAGGTCACAATCTTCTAGGATGTACCTCAGCCACAACATCTCCCCGAGATCCACTACAATAGCTTCACATGACACTACTTTGTGTGATGGACCGGAGTCAATCACTCCATCACCCATGCTGCAGCGCCTAGCGAATGAGAGGCATAACAACAAAACGGTGGCAGATGTTGCGGAGGTGCTCAACATGCAGCTGGAGAAGAACCTATAGATATTGTACTAACATGGACCAACTACCAACTAGGATTCTCGATGCATCACATACTTAGACCACTATTTGTTCTTTTTCGCACTGTTGTAGGATGGAGTGGTGTCCATAACTCTATCCATGACGATGTCGTGTCTCACGAACATAACAACAAAATGGATGCAGAAGCTGGGGTGGTTCTCAACATGCAGCTCAAGATGCCCAGTAGGAACAAAGATTCCCAATGCATCACTTACTAAAGATTCCCAATGCATCACTTACTGGCCAGTATTTGCTCGTTTTCAGGTCTACATGAGAATTCCAGTAAAAAACATAGAGCAGAAATGCTTTGCAATATGATGATATGGTCCAAGCTGTAAGAACCATCAAAGGCATCTCTACCTGCGTCACATGGATAAAAAGTCTATATATAAATGGGAACTAAAATGCTTGCGATCACTTATTGTCGGTTAAGGTAACATAAAGGCGATAGCTTGCTCTACCCATCTAGTCTCTCAATAATCACGAAATGCCATGTAGCTATGCACAAAGCTCAGTAATCTTGTCTGTGTACTACAAGCAACTCATGATCATATCATTGAAAAAACCTTGCAATAATCCTTTTTATTATAAGATTATGAACTATAATAAACTGGAAAGTACCGTGGAATCATGTTCCATTCTAGGATGTGCAGAGTAACCATCGGTTCCTTAATCCTTCTCTGTGTTACGACTAGACAAGCAAAACTTGCAGCCCAGTGATGATGCTTTGGTGCTGCTCTCCATTCATATATTACTCGATCATGCTCAAGAAGGACACGATCAGTGGTGAAGCTAGGATGAAATGTACCTATGGATAACACTACTACAATTAGAGCCTGTAGCGGCGGGCCAAAGGCCATGCAGCTGCGGATATGCCGGCCCGCTGCTACACCTCCGCAGCTACAAATGAACATATGTAGCGGCGTTAAAATGGCCCACCGCCATAAAAAATCGACATAGTAGCGACGGATGACTTCTTCACCCGCCACTACCGTTCTACCCCAAAAAAAGGGCCCGTCCCGCAACAAGGCCCGAGCCCACGTTGTCGCCCGGTCAGATCTGGACCTCCCCGTATGCCATGCCGCCGCCGCAGCCGAGAGGGAGTCACATGATGGGGGTGGGGGGGGGGTCCGACCTCCCTATACACTCGTGCCACCTCCACCGCCGGGTGGAGGAGCGGTGGATCCGTCGTCCGCGCCGTACGCCGGGGGAGGTGGCGGATCCATCCCCGCACCGCACGTTGATCCGCCCCTACACCACGCATGCCGTCCGCCGCGACCGAAGGAGAGGGGCCCGTCGCCCACACGCCATCTGCCGCGACCGGAGGAGAGAGGCCCGTCGCCCGCACGCCGTCCACCACGATCGGAGGAGAGCCACTCGTCCCCTGCGCGCCATTTGCCGCGACCGGAGGAGAGCCGCCCATCCCCTGCTCGTCGTTCACCACGACCAGTGGAGTGTCCCCCATCCCTTGTGCGCCGTTCACCACGATTTCAGAGGAACCGCCCGTACCTCGTGTGCCGTGGAGGAGGAAGGGGGCGGCGGCAGGCGGGAGGCGGGGCAGCGGGTGGGGCGGACGGCGGTGGGGCGACCGGCCAATAGTGGAGACTTGGAGAAGAGAGAGAGAGAGAGAGAGAGAGAGAGAGAGAGAGAGAGAGAGAGAGAGAGAGAGAGAGAGAGAGAGGGCTGTGGGTGGGAGGCGGCTGAGTGGGTGGGGTGGGCGGCGGGTGGAGGAAGTGGAGAGAGGTCTAGGGTTTCTTTACTTATAGATTTAATGAGCTTTTGTTTGTTGTGCTGAAATTGTAGCTGCGGCTCATATTGCGGGCCTATTTAAAACGGCGGCCCATGGTGTAAACCGCCATTGAAAAGGATCTTATTTTTAAAGACGGCCCGTATCCTCACCCGCCGCTACGAATCAGTTTTTTGGGGCGGTTAATAACATGATCCACCTCTAAAAATCATCCGAACACTGTTGCAGAGGGTCTCTTTTTGTGACGCTGTTAAGCGAATCCGTACAACGCTGCTATAGACCCTCTTTCTGGTATTGGAATATACCACTACTAATTTATATACGAATATGAAATCATTTAAATACATAATTATTTAATGAAATAATTGATTTTGTGTCCTAAATCCATAATTTAGTTTTTCTGACCTTTCAATTTTTTTCTAATCCTTTTGCCATCTGAAATTGGTTGTTGATGAGGAGGATTAGGAGTAGAGCAGGCTCCGTTTCAACGTGGAGGACCTGCTGGCTTTGCTGCTCCATGTTATCGCCGTTGATCACCATATCTAGTATGCCATGCGCGTCCCAAGTTTGAGGCGCAACGTTTTTCTCGCATCTCTTTTCTGTTTTATTTTTTTTGGACGGGCCTCTTTTGACTTTTCTGTTAGGGAGCTACGCTCTGGATGACGTGAATCGATCTGAGTGCATAACCAACACAGCCCAACTGCCTAAGTGATAGAGAATAGCCCAATAGTAATGGGCCCATAACGATTTAACTATTCGGCTAATCATCTTCTTCCTCTTCATACGCACGTTCGGCCTCAATTCGATCGGGTACCTCGCCCATGGTCTCGCATGCCACAAGGAAGGGCTCTGATTGTCGTGAAGTATGGAGGCCGCCATGGTTCACCATAGTGATAGCTTCGCCACTGGGCACGATGCTATGGGCTACTACATGATGCTGCACTTTTGAAACGTTATCTATGAAAGACTGACATGTTCAACCTCAAACCAGCTTCTTTTATTGATAAAATGGAGCAGCAAATGATAATGATTTACTAGAGAGATATATTAGAGAAGAAATACTATGAGTGCATATTAAGGCTCAATGTTCAATGGTGAGTGAAACAAGAAAATAATTATACTCCTTTATTTCTTTGTGAGGAATTCTGGTCCTTGATTATTTCCCAGGTCCAAAAAAGAAAACTCAGACACACATAAGGGTTATATTTCTTTTTCTTTGTTCAGGTGACACCACGCCTTGTCCACTCTGCGGATGGATCGGAAGCAACATCACCTGGTGCGATGAACTGGTGTCCTCATGATCGATGCATCTGCTAGAACCAACAGGCCGACCCCTTTACGGAGCCAGAAGAAGGATCGCCATGTGCAATGGACTGCTATCCACTACTCCCCTGGATCAGCTGGAGCCATCATACTTACGATGGCGTGACTTGCGACCACATACAGTACAGCTAAGTTGGCTCGAGAGGCTGGGAACGTGCTTGAGATGCTGCTCATTCTGGACGCTATGGTAGATTCCATATGTCACATCTCCAAACAATAGCAACTCCGATTCCCGTTGCTTCGCATGCCTAGTCATGTGTTTGTTCTTGTTCAGACCTACATAATAATGCCAGGGAACAACATCGATGTGAAATGCTCAATTCGCATTACATGGTGAGAGATCTCTAAGGAACAGGAGTGGAGACAAGCAGGCCAGGCCATATATAAAGGGTGGAAAAACACATGCCAATGATTTAGGCTGGGTTGGACGTTTTGACAACAAAAAACATTATTTAGTTTGCTCCGCCCGAACGTCAGTAATTCATCATCATGCACAAAAGTCAGTATCAGCTTTGTTAGGTAGTAGTACTTTGTGCATACAAGACGTAGGCACCAAATAGAATAACCGTACAGTAATCCTTTTGATTATCTATACCCAATATAATAAATCTGATGAGGTCGTCTACGCTCTAAACCCGTCGTCCTTTTACCGCACCGACGGGTGAGACCTGCCAGCCCTCGTACGCGCCCGCTCGCGAGGGACCCTCGCTAGGGTTGCCCGTTCGCCGCCGACGCACCACCGTCCTCCTCTTCTCAGAACAGGAGCCGCCGCATCTCTCCTCCTCCTCCTTCCTTAGAATCAGCTCTCGCGCCCTCATGCCCGACTGCCTCCACCTGCCTGACTCCTCTCGTCGACCCAAACAAGCCGGCGCTATCGTCGCGGCATCGAGTCCTCCAAACCACCGCCAGGCTGCCTCTCCTCTCTAATCCGGCGAGAGGAGGAGCGCCGACGAGAACTCCCGCGAGATTTCAATTCGTTTAACACTAGCCCCGTGCCACGGGCAGAGGCTGTGCGGTCCGCGCGAGCCAGGAGAGGCGGGCGACGCCTCCCACCGACGAGGGATGCGTCTTCCTGCAGGGTTGCTGCCGTGGCGCCTGCAGTGTGACTCAAGTCCGTCCAACCCTAGCTACTCCTGCCAAAGTTGGAATCGACCTCAACGAGACCCAGATCAAAGACATGGCAGTCTGATCCAATCCGAGAACTACCTCCACGAGATTGAGATCGAAGCCATGGACCTATGGTGCTTCTCTCCCCTCCGTTTTCCCACTCTTGTCATCCCATTCGATTCCTCTGCAATTAGAATCTGATAGGCTCTATCTTCCCGCGGGGTTGATGCAGGGGCACGCGCTGTGGTGCTCGAGATCCAAAAGCACGGGTGCGGCAGTTGGAGGCGACTTCATCGAGATCCAGATCAAAGGCACGGTTCTGATTGGAATCTGATAGGACCTCCACGAAAACGGTTGTGACTGCAGGCAATTGAATCCAGCTATCTCCATTCAAGTAGTCGCTGTCTGCTGCTCGTTACTGTGCTAATTTGATCTAATACTTTGTTCCGTTGTTTGATTAAGTTCTTCTTCTTCGGCAAGAGAAGAAAAGCTAATTACCACAGGTGTGGCTGCAGTTTGCTTTTCCAAGATTTAGCCGTGTCAATTTCGGTACGGCTTGATATGAGGCTCAACAAGGTGGAAGTGAACTTGAGAAGGCTGCTGGAGTCGGCTCCACGACAGCAAAATCAGGCTAAGCTTCTCCATGTACGCCCCTGATACCAATTCCTCACGTAGCTATCTACCATCATTTGTTGGATGTCTGATGGTGGTTAATTCAGTATCAACGTGTCGTATGAACCGTGTACCAAGAACTAACAGCCTCCATTCCATTTCAGTATGTTACCACAGCCCGGGAGCTGTTGGAGCAGCTAGGAGCAAAAACTGCATCAGAAGGGGCATCGAGGTGCGCTTTCTGTGACAGCATGATGCTGAAAGCTTTTTGGGTATATGGAGATTTGCTTATAGAGGAAAAAAAAAGGAAAACCTGCTGTCACATGATAGCACCAAATATAAAAATTAAATTGTTAGTCCATTGTAAAAAACTGCAGAAATTATGTTAATCTTGCAAATGAATATGACTAGAGGAAGACTAGATATTTTGTTAAGCCTTTCAAACACCGTCAAAGGGATTATCAGTCTATGTGAATATCTTTTGCATTTTTGCATTCTGCTAATGCAAGGTCGCCTGAGAAGAAAATACATGAATAGGGTTGAGGAACTTTTGATCATTGTCTGAGTAGCCTTTCCGTTAGGTGGAAGTGGTACAGAAAATTCTTCTCCTTCACAAGAAAACATCTGAAGGTTTCCTCTTGGAAATTCATGCTTTTCTCATTCATATTTCCTAGGAATCTCTTTCTGAAATTTTATAAAGACTATATTCTGTTAGGATGTACTTCATACTGCATCTCAAAACCGTTAAGGCCTTAAACAAAGGTTCATAATTTTGACTTTTAAGTTCCTGCAATCTTTTGTTTCATTGTGGGTATTTGATGATAAGAATCTATCAACCCTCTGCTTGGCATTCATTAGTCTTCATATACCGCATCAGTGGTCTTAACAAGCGGTGTAGCGAAGCAGAAATTCACTTACATTGTAACTTTCTTCTTTTTGCCGCTTCAGTGGTATGTTTTCATTGTCTTGATTCATTATTTCTGTTGTCATGCTAATCATTTGCTGATGCTTCATACATTTCAAAGAAACCCCAATGGTGTTGTTAATTTCTTATCTATACCTTTCTCTCATACGTCTTTCAGATATATTTCTTATTAGCTTATTCTGGGTCCAACCAGAAGATGAAGGACCAATTGTTGAAAGCAGAGAAATAGAAAGCTCTCGTGAAAAGGAAAAGGCAGATAATTTTGTATCCTTATCATTAGGATTGCGAAGGCGATCAATGTAAATTATGTTTGATCGCATAGTGAGAGGCTATCAAATTGGATGCCGAAGCAAAGGCTCACATTGAGAAGCATAGGTATGCTATATTTTGCCATTAAGTTAAATATTTGCAAATACTTCCTATCATGGCTCTAGCTTAGCTCTATCATTAGCACAATGGATCAAAGAAAATGTGTGTTGGAAGGTGTCCCATTTTGCACCTTGTTTTGTAACTTATTGTCTGTCTGTCTGTATTATTCTTATCTGCATTTTCACTATTGCATGCAAGCTACCGCCAATCAGATCCATCATGGATGTTTCCACCGAAATTGACTGTCATGTTAAGCATTTGCTTACAACTGTTTTAGACTATCTGAGCATGGTAACTATAGGTTTACAAGATCACTAATTGAATATTGTGAGTTTATGATGATGTTCTTACTGATATGGATCTTCGAACTGGATAGGAAATTGCAAGATGATTTAACTGATGATATGGTTGAATTAGCACGCCAGCTGAAGGAAAGAAGCCTTATGATTAACCATTCAGTCCAACGGACGGAGAAGGTGTGGTTCGTTTCATTTGTTCCTTTACTGCTTTCTGTTGTGTTGACATTGGTTTCTCATTTGTTCCTTTACTGCTTTCTGTTGTGTTGACATTGGTTTCTGGGGACAACGGTGCTCTGTTGATACTGCAAAGAAGATTACTTACTTGATGGTTATATGTTTTGTGTTGCAGATCCTTGACTCTACTGAGACAGCCGTGGAGCGTAGCCTGGCAAGCACTAGCCACGCAACCTCACGAGCGGCGGAGATTCACTCGCTGACCTCCAAGACGACGTGCTTCCAGTGGCTGCTCATCTTTATGATGACTTGCATGTTTTTTATGGTAGTTCTTCTCATATGTATCACCTAAATCCACCGTGGGCATTTCCATTTCGACGTTATCTTTCACTTGTTGTGAAGTATAAAGAATTCGATGGGTAAACTCTTTATTGTCATAGAGTTTTCTTGGCAAGTGGTTGCGTTGGCTATCTTCTGAAGAATTGCAGCAGCTTTGTATGAGTAGTTTATAACTACTGGTGAACGGCCAGCACTGATGAGTGATGTTCTCTGGTACTCGAGCTTAAATGGACTAAATATGCCATTTTCAAATTTACAGGAAGTAACCACATTAGCTAAATCGACTGAGTATGTTGCCTATGTACATAACACATGATTACATACATCACAACTGCAATACAGTAGTGTCAAAATGAACATGACCCATAAAGCTTAGCCATGACCCACAACCACAATCAGGTTCAACTCACCATGTTTCCAACTCGATCGCCTCCATGACTTGTGCGAACTCACCGGGATCACGATCAGATTCTTCCATATTAAGTTGAGTTCTTTGTAGAGTAAGCTTTTTGTATTTTACTAATTATGTTCGTATGAATAATTGATGCCTATTTACGCGTAATTTGTTTTCCTTAGATATAGTAATGTGAACAATAACATAATTTGCGTAAACAATGAGAGGCTAAAAATGAATTATTTATGCTACCGGTTTAGTATTTAGAGTAAAATATTTGCTTCTACATTCATGTCCAAATGAAAAAAAATGAAGTTGTGCAGGCAACTACTTGCGTTGCCGCTAGAATTTAAGGATTGTAACTACTTGTGTTTAGAAAAACTGATTTTTTTTCCATTTTTTGTTTCTACCCATCAGCCTTTTTAAACAGTCTGGTTTGGACCTTAAAAAACAGTACGATATTGTATTGCTTTAAAATATCCAGAAATGATTGGTAGCATGGGCTGGTAACCTCCACCAGTACTACACTCCAAGGTAAAAAAATTGATGGACTGCCAAAACTGGATACAAATTCATGCCTAATATTCATTAAAAATATTTCTGACCTTACATTTCTAACAACAATTTCATATATTTGCATGAATAATATGAATTGAAAATTAATTACGCCCGTAGCAACGCACGGGCACACTGCTAGTTAGACTATAAATTCATGTAAACTAGCTAATGTATGGAGGAATGAAGTTCTGTTCTAGGACATGCACAGTAACGATAGATCCCTTAATCATGGTTAGTGTTACTATTATAGAAGAATAATTTACAGCACGGTGACTGACTTCGTTGGTGCTCTGCTCGATTCAGAGTTACTCCTGATTCTGAAGACTCGATGGTGTGCACTTTTGAAGCCTTAACTATGAAAGGCAATGAGAAAGTCCTTCTATGACAATGATTTTGCTAATAACGTAAAGACTGTACAAAGGTATAATTTAGCTCGTTCTCTCACGGGCCGTTTCAGATAACCTCAAAGCATGAAACTCGCTGATTATTATAATAATCAAACATAACGGGTAAAGTCGGTGCGTTGTTGTTCAGCCAGTGACAAATTTGTTGTCTTGCAAACCCTGGCTTCTTGATGCGCGATGATACTTCCCACTTAGGTATAGGGTTCTTATTTCGTAAAGCAAATGAAACTTTATTTAGTATTAGCAATCAAAACTCTTATCAAGGTATATTGAGACAATGACATGTTTCTCGGATTTAATGGTCAAGTTCACGCTTTCCAGTCTTAAAATTTGTGTCTCGTGGAGCTTTATATTTTGAACACATGAAAATAACACGAATAAACCTCAATTTAAGTATTTTAAATTAGATAACACAATTTATTTCAATTTATATTGGTAAAAACATATCAAGTTGAAAAATTATGTGCACACTGGAATAATTTTTACAACAAAAAAAATACTAGTTGGGTGAAGGTTATGCAATGAAGCTATAAAGTGCCCGGGCCATGGCTGCACTTTTTTAATATGAATGGCGTGTCGTTGTTGTACCGCACCCAAAAATGTTCATATAGTTATCTAGATACGAGCACATCATAACTTTCTCTCATTATTGTCGCAAGGTACCATCATGTAATATATTATTATTCCATCCATTTCTTTTTCTCAAATGTGGTTAGGGGGTGGCATCGAATTTATAAGCCAAACCTTTTGTTTTTAGTTTATGGATATATATACTATCTTATATATACTATTTAGAGGCTCATTTTGATGCTTCCACGTTAATCGGATGAAAATCCAAGAAATTCCCACAAAAAAGCAAAACATTCTAGCCAGTAGGCACTATTTGATGTAGTGTTTCTTATTTTGTTATGTGTTTATTTTCCGGTGTGCCGTAATTAGATGAGGAGCAGTTCGAGAGCCTCCAAGATCAAGACTTTGATCAGTAGCAGACAAGGGAACCAGGCAAGTGGCCTTGAAGCATTCTGAACCCATCCCTTACTCTCTGTAATTTCATTTCACGCATTGCTATTTAATATTGAATCCCATGTGTCATTATTACCCTGTTGAATTTACTTTTCCTTGTCGCTCGAGTGTGGTTTGTTCTTGGGTAGCTTGTGCTTAGCTGCTGTCACACATGAGTCGGTGTTCTTTACTCTTGACTAATGGCTTACTTGAATCATATGTAAAATGGTTACTCAGTTTAGCAACATGGAACCTAGTGTTTGAGCAAGGGGTTGTATGGTAGGTACTCGTGTAAGGCTGGGTAGTGTGGTAGTTCTTGCTTGAACAGTTAAGGACCGGTTCTTGGAGCGGCAACCCAGGACTACGAGTGCCAACCACAAGGCTGCTATGGAACAACTTGCCAAATAACTAGTGTTGCTCTAGTATTGTACTCACGAGGAGGTGTGGTACGAGTTCATCCGTTGGGGCGTACCATGTGGCACAAGAGGGGGCCTCTAGGTGATGCCTTTGATAAGGGATAGCCATTCATTGGCTATAGTCCTCCGTGGACCGTCACTTTGTACGGCGGTGAAACCTTAGCGTGCGAACAACAATGCTAGAGTGAACCTAGTTAAAGGCTCGTAGTGATCTCCTGGCCTCGCACCTAAGGCAGTCCGACGTGGCAAAATGGAGGTTTTAGTCCACCCGGCAACAGGGGATGAAATCACGACTTGTGGGTACAGTGGTGCAACCTCTGCAGACTTATAACCGTCATGATAGTCGTGCTCCCGGTTGCGAGTGGCCCGGATCCTCACTCGATTAGAGGATTGATGGATGGGATTAGTTCTAGTTCACTTTATACCTTCGTGGAATTATCCTACGTGGATTTGTGGACCTTCGTGGACCAAGTTCCTTCGTGAATTAATTACTTAAAATTAATTAGGTTTGGTAGTTTCACGCACTTAGTAATATAGGTTGCTTTTGTCGAGATACAAGTTCACCGGTGCTTGCTGCTTTAACCTTATGATTGGCCTTCCTTTTTAAACTTGCATGTCATGTATTTCCCACACTTGCTCAGCACGACATGTACTCACCCTTGCCATTTTCCTGTTGCTGTAAATCAATTGCTGCTCGAAGGGGAGATGGATTACATCGACGAGGATTACTACTAGGCGTGTTGTTCCCCGGTTGACTTCCTGTGGTGTTATGGTGTTTTCCGTTGCTTATCTAGTCTCGCTAAGACATTTACCCGAAACTCGTAATAATGATACTATGTGACGATGTAATACCGGCATATTTCACTATTGTCCCTATATGTGTGATGATTGATCTTGGCACACATACAGTTTATGCATTCAGTTTTGTTCCTTCAAAACGGATGTGACAGAAACTAAAAAAATACACCAATCAATACTAAAGTACTATAAAAAAAGTACTCGATAAATAGTACACGTCACTACGATTCCTAAAAAAATACACCAATCAATACTAAAGTACTATAAAAAAAGTACTGATAAATAGTACACGTCACTACGATTCCGTAGGCGCAACAATCGTCTAAATCGGAGCTTCGAGCGAAAAGTTATAAAGGTTTGAGCTTTTAGGTGCTAAAACTTAAAAACAATTAGGTAAGGACATATTTGCAAATATGAAAAGTTTTGGAAGCAGAGTGTAAAAGATTAAGTAGTACATTGTAATTTTGTAAACATATGGTTTATTTTGTAAAACCAAAAGTCCTAAAGTTCTTTGAACAACAAGGCTAAAACAGAATATCAAAAGTCTAGGGGTGTTTATGTAAAAGGGCCACGATTAAAACATTAGCATTAAAATAGCCCTAGGCATCTAAAAATAATTTATTAATTAAATAAAATGCTTAATGAAAAATATTAGGTTGAAACTAGAACCAAAATGAAGGTTAGGGTTGCTTTTTAAAAATAGATGGGCCTAAACACTAGTTAACAAAACTATAGGGGTCTATATGTAAAACAGCAACATCTATGAACCTATCTCGTAATAACCAAAAAGTATAGGTACTAAATCGTAAAAGTCCAGGTCTATAACCTAATTTATAGAAAAATCTAGGGTCGTATCTATAAAATTGCCGAACCTAAACATAAATAAGTAAAACTATAGGGGCTAAACTGCAAAACTATCGAGAACTCAAAAGTAAACGAATAAATAAATTGGAAAAGGTGTAGACTGGGTCCGCGACTCTATGGACCATGGGCGGGGCGCTGGTTCATGGGTCTACCGTGGATCAAGGCAAAAGGGGTAAGGCACGGGCTAATCTCGGTCATCCAATCCGTGATGGGCGTCCGGGGTAAAACCGGCAGGGCGGGATGGTGATCGATGACGATGCACGACGGCGCATGGCTGGACTTTGTCGATCTGCTGCTACGGTGCTCCATCTTCTTCGCCGTGGTTGGTCATGCGGAAGGACATGTAAGCTCACCTAGCACGATGCACTCGCTATAGGACGGCGAGACGATGACGTGCGGCGACGATTGGCAACGGCGGTTGAGCAGCGGCGTCGTTGGGGAGGCGGGCCGGGCGTCAAAATTGGGTCCCGGTGGGTCTTGCGGAGGCGGCATGAAGTCTCGGTTCCCGTCACGGTGTGTTCTAGCTTCGGAGCGGCGCCTCCGTGGAGTCAAGGTCGGGGAGGCGGCCACAATGGTGATGGGCGGCTCGCGAACGAAAAACGGCACATGAGTGCAAGGCTCGTCCTTTTATAGGGCGCGGTGCCCTAGGAGGCGACGTGGCGCGCACGCTACGGAGCAGCGTACGGGTGGCGGCTAGGGTTACGATGCCGCGTGGGTTGGGTTTGCGGGCTGAGCCGAGGCTGCGTGCTGGTCTTGCTGCTGGGCCGCGGCGCTATTAGGCCAGGGCAGGCTGGGGCTGAAAAGGCAGAGTGACGGGCTGCGTGCTGCTGCTAGGCCGGGAAGAGAAAGGGAAGAGAGAGAAAACTGGGCTGGTGGGGGACTTGGCTCAGCAGCCCGGGAAGGATTCCTCCCTTTTGCTTGTTTTTTCTACTTCTGTTTCCAACAACAAACAAAAATCCAAATCGATTTCTACTCGCATTTTAAATACCATTTTCACACAATAAAAATCCTAATGCATCTATTCAGCATGAAAGCAACAATCAATAATTATAACCCTAATTAATTTCATAAAATTAGAAGAAAAAACTATAATTGGTCATAAAATAAAATTCAGCAAAATAAGAAAAACACATTTTCTTTGTTGAAAATATTTTGGATTGAAAAATCCTTTTCACAAAGTAAATACATAAAACAAATTCATCCTTTCTAAAATAAATTATTTTTCGATAAATCATTTTCACAATCAAATCAAATCTTCGGTACATACGTAAAAATTCAACAAATAATATTTTTAAAAAACATATATTAATTCATTTATTTATAAAATACTCTATCGCTTAAAGAAAAAAGCATTCTATGTAACTTTTAGATAATCTACAAATATACTTCAAAAAGTTTTAAAATTCAGAGAAATTTAGGCATAATATAAAATTGAAATTTCAGGGTGTTACAGTACGGTGTGAGTGTTGTGAAGGAGGTGTGGTAATTGACTTGTATGTACTGGCTCTGTAAGGATGAGGAGCTACCTAGTGCGCTTTATAAAGATGTTGTATCTGTTTTTTGTAGTGTTAATGCAGAAATATATGCAATTTTTTTTACTGTACTTTCGCTTTATACTGATGAGAATCGAGGTCTGCTTAAGCTGACCTTGACTTTAATATGTGAAAGTATTTCCGTTGTCATGGATGAGAGAAGTGGCTTAAACGACTGGTAGACAGCTTACTGTTCCGTTGGGGCAAAGAACCACAGTCACATTGCCAATTGTTTCTGGTTTTGAATATTTTTTGGGGCGCTAACATCTTTCATGCAACAGCAGAGTTCACGAGCTCTTGTTCAGCTGTGCGGGTCCAGATGGAAGCGCATATTTGAGGAACTCTCAGTACATCAGAGTTCGAATACAGCCTTCTTTGCTTTGTCTTCCACCTTCGTCGGGCCGGAGCTAGCAACATGAACCGGTCATGTCGAGGAACAGCCAAGGGACGAGGGGGTCATTTACTCCTAGTAGAGTCCAAGAAGCAAGATCACCATTTGTGATGGACTGGTGCACACAACGCTCATGGATCTTGCGGAGCTGTCCGGCCCTCGCCATCTCAGAGGCAGATGGAAGCTTGCAATATGCAATGATCTTCTGACACTATGTGACCCACTCTGGAACCCTCAGGCATGTGAGGAGTACAGTTCTGTCGCCGGGAGTAATGGACTGATCATGTCCACGGCTCCATGGGCTCCACCGGAACTATCAGGCCCATGCTGCGCACGGTGGCTTCAGGAGTTGCACTAGTGCCCGCCATGAAGCTCAAGATGAACGCAGAGGTATCGCTAACAAGTCACGTCTGCAGACCCTAGCAAGTACGATTCCCAATGCTTCCCATGCCTAGACATATGTTTGCTCTTGTTCAGACCAACACAACGATGACAGTGTAGAACATCAGACAACAAATGCTTTGCAGTGTGATGACATGGTCTCAAATGTAAGGAACAGCAACGGACACAAGACTAGTCCATATATAAGGGATGCAAAAACGGATGCCAATCATTTAGTGCGGGTTGTTCGTTTCCGCAATATAAAAACTTTAGTTTGCTCCTCCCAAAACGTCTGCAATTCATCACCAACTCCCGTGTAAGCTTAGCACAAAATTCAGTATCAGTTTTGTTAGGCAGATAAATATACATGTTAGAGGTAGTCACCAAATAAAATAACCCTACTGTAATCCTTTTGATTTTCGGACTATAAACTCATGAAAACTGGCTAAAGTATGGAGGAATCAAGTTTTGTTTTAAGAAATACCGAGTAACGAGAGGTGCCTTAATCATGGTTAGCGTTGGTCTGCTAAGCGCCGAGATAAGAAGGTGCTTAGCCCACCAAACACAATGAACTCAATATTGGAGGAGTAGAAGAATAAGCAGCGAGGCAACAACTCTTGATAGCGAAGTTAACTCAGTAATTAATTGTGTGTTTACAGGTAACCTTTGATCTCCTTTTATAGTCATAGGGAATCACAACTTTATATGACCGTTCTGTTCTTGATGAACTGTCCTTGGCACAACTAGAAGGCAGCAACCCTAGGGGCAAACTGGGCTCTACGCATATCGCGCGCGCAATCCACGGCCTGCCTGGCACCTGGCTGGAGCACACTTTGCACTGCGCTCCGGCTGCGGCGCTTCACGCTATCACGTCGCTACTTCGCCTGATTCCCGTGCTCGGTGCTCCCAGGTGGCGCATCACTCCGCGCCACGCTATGCCAACGACACTTCGTGCCGTTACTCTGTTGGATTCTTCGCTGGGTCCCCGCTCGACGGCCCGGTTGCGTCGTAAAACTAGGACAATTGCCATGTCCACCACTTGCACTACTGCAAACCGAAATAGTCCTGCTACAGAGCCATCAAGCACACACCATATCGTAAAACTGGGACCTTTGCTGTTTTCCATGCACTGGTGTCCGCCACGCAGATGGATCTGCTAGAGCCATCAGGCCCGGTGCCGCGTCTTACGACCCAGTGCGTTGTGCGCATTGTCGCTACAGAAGTTGATTCAGTGCTCGTCATGGTGCTCAAGATGGACCCAGTGGTAGTGACGGTAACTCCAATCTGCACACGGTTATAACTAGGATTCCCAATGCTTCACATGCCTAGAGTTCTATGTTTTCTCTGGTTTAACTGCACGATAATGCCAGTGATGTCCATGGACGAGAAATGCTTTCCAGTGTGATGACCTGGCCTAACCTCTAAGGAACAGCACCGACATCAATCTATGGCACGAGATACGACTGGCGATAGCTTCACCTCACACTGCATTGTGGGATGGACTGGTGTCCACCACTCCGTTGCTGATGTTGTAGCACCTCTGGGAAAGACAAATTTATAACAACAAAGCAGCTGCAGATCTTGAGGATGTTCTCCACATGTGGCTCAAACTGGATGCAGACGTACTATTAATAACTCACATCTGAACCCACGAGCAATTAGGACTCCCAATGCTTCACATGGCTTCACACTACTAGAATAACGGCCTGCAATAACGGGCATTTTGTCACTGTAATAACGGCCATAGCGACTGTCACTACGTAAACGTCATTACAGTTGTGCATTTTCAGTATCGGTAGGGCCGGGCTGTTATTGTAGTAAACCACTGCAATATCAGGCGTGCTAACGCCGTGCCGCCCGATATTACAGTGGTATACTGCAATAACGACCAGTTGACATCACAACGGTCATTATTGTAGTGGGGTCGTTATTGTAGTGGTGCACTGTAATAACTGTCAGCTGACATCCACTGTGGCCGATATTGCAGTGGGCAGAGGTTATGTCAGCTTGCCGTTTTTGTAATGCACCACTGTAATAACACCCAATGTGATGTGAGCTTGCTCGATATTACAGTGTTGTTTGTAATAAATATATTAATTTTGTTTTATTTTAAATCCCAGGTCACAAATTCAAATTTAATTCAAAAACAATAAATTTATATACATAATCTATTCATTGACGTACACAAGTCACTATTGAACCACATCACCATTCACATTTATGAACCAAATAATCATTCATATTTATACATAAGTCAAAACGGTCTCAAATAATCATTTATAACAGAAGTCACATATATATATACAACAAAAAGTAACAAGTTTGATACACATCATCATTGTTTATTCGGCCATTTCGGCTCAAGTTGCTTCAGTCTTTCCTCCTTGGCCTTGGTGTTTTCTCTTACTTGAGGACTGACCCTTCTTTCCCCTAAGTAGTCCATAGGGGAAAGAAGCGTTTTCCGTCATATTGAGTCTAAGTAATTCATCCCTTCCGATGTCACTAGTGGGATCATGATAAGCACCTTCAAAATACACGAACGCCGGAAACATAAAGCAAAGCAACTTAGCTGCAATCACTTCAAGAACACTACTTTCGAGGTGGCAATTATTCTTCGGTGGATACTTCAATGGCTGGACATAGAATCGTTAAATTATTACAACTTTTGTAGGCAAACAAATAAATATAGCAATATTTAAAAAAAGTCTTGTATAATACATTTCTCCGGACAGGAGGCTCTTCCGTAGGGAAAGTGGTGTAGATCCCCTTGTTAGCGGTATGACTGGGCAAAAAATCCGAAACCCGAACACCGAAACCGAAACCGAACCGATATAACCGATATTTTACTTTATTCGGTTAACCGAAATATATTTCGGTTACTAAAATCGTGTAATTAGGTTAACCGAAATTATTTAGGTTTTTAATATTACAAACCCGAAATAACCAAAATAACCGAACTTCTTTTATATCATACTTTAGAGACTATTGTTTATTTTGCTAGGTGCGTAATTGCCAATTATCTAGAAGAAAGATTGGTCTAGAAAGATTTAATTACCACTCAACATCACATATATTAGTATTTAGGACTTATTTGATTTCTTACTATCATATTTGTATTTTTTTCTAATTAATATCTGAAAAGTTTTATATGAAATAGTGCTATTTTTCAAATGTAGGTTAAAACCGAAAACCGAACAAAAATATTTTGGTTAATTAGGTTCGGTTTTAAATTTTTTATAAAGAATTTCGGTTTTCAATTTTGGTAAAACCGAATTTTTATGAGACCGAACCGTAATAACCGTATAAACCGAATACCCAGCCCTAGTTAGTGGATATGTAACTGCACACATAGTAGCCACAATACACGCTGCCAGAAGGCTGTTTTGCACTGTTTCAAACAAAGTGGAGTCCTAAGATACATCACAAGGAGAAATACGCGCCACGCAGGAAGGATGGAGGACACGCGGACGGTAAATCAACAAGCCACCGCTCACGGAAGCTGAAATAAACCGGAAGCAGTACTCGCAAGCGATGCGTATCGAATGGCGGTAGAAAAAAGGACGACATACAGCGATGGATCACGTGGGTACTGGCTCCAGGGTAGTTTTTCTGATTCCCTATTCTCTGAGGAAACATACTTATTAAATCGACATAAGTATCTGTTATCTTTCAAATTGTCTTCTCCATTATTAGGACTATTATAAATAGTAAAACAGAAGCAAACAATTGAATGGACCTACTGAGATGTAGTCAAAATAAAGTGGAGAGGCTTCTTTGTTTTTCATCCCTTCAGATTGTTTCGCTGGGCTAGTGACAGCTTGTTGAATAAACCATGCTAACATGATTTCCCAGTAGTCAGGAAGAAATAAACATCAAATTTTGTTTTTGTCAAAAACAAAATCAGAAAATGATAATGGTAATTGATGAACACTTCCTAAGACTATTTTTCATAACTGAACTGAACCAATAATCTGCAAAGACTAAGCATCATGATTGATCAGCTACTTAATTTGCACTGACATATCATTTTTCTAAAAAACAACAACCGAGGTGCATCTTGATTGATCAGCTACTTCTCAAGAATAAAGTTTTGAGCAGGAGCTTGTTATCACTACTAGAATAAAAGCCTATAGTATTGGGCAAAAAAGGATTCTAGAATCGGTCAATATGACCGATACTACATCCATGTTATTACGAGAGACGACTTTACAGTAGCACTCAAAATGCCCAATACTACAGGTGTGTAAAAAAATAAAAAGTACACCTAGCGCCAGGCCTGAGCAAAGCCCAGCCTACCACTAGCCCGTGCGTCGCCGGAACACATCCGCCAGCCAGCAACCCGCCATCGCGCCAGATTAGCTGCCTCGTCGGGGGAAGGGGATGGCACTGGTACGCGTGGAGGAGTCGGGTCAAGCTGCCTTGTGTCCACCGTAGGGGACAGACCAGCCGTGGGCGCCGGGGAGGGAAGAGGCACGACGTTGAGAAGCCGGATCCGGCCACTTCCTCACCGGATCCAGTGCTAGGGAGGGGCGCGGAGTGGCCGAGAGCCAGATCTAGCCGCCTCTTCACCGGATCCACCATCGGGGAGGGGCATGCCGTGGCACCATGGATTTACTGTAATCTTCAAATGCATATACTAAACAACAGTAGCATCTGGAATTTCCTTTTTGTATTTTTGTAGGGAATATAATTAGGCACATTGCGGACATGTTTTCTAGCCACAACTCCTGAGCTCTGTTTCCTGGTCCATGACCCTTGGCGATGAACATTGTGGACTGCATCAGCTTTGAGACAAACTTATTATTGAACATGTCTTTTCTTCTTTTCGTACATTCTTGTTGTTCGAGTCGGAGCTGCATACACTACGGAAAAATAATCATTTCCCTAGTGTTTGTTTGTTTGACGAGTGTTTTTATTTGGGCCCTCGACAAACAAGGTCTTTGTCGAGGGCCAAACAAAAAGCACTCGTCAAAAAATACACTCGACTAACACTCTTCTTTGCCGAGTGCAAAAAAAACACTCGGTGAAGAAGAGTGTTCGTCGAGCGTATTTTTGGACTTTTGGCAAAAATAAATAAAATTATTCAACTTCTCCCACAAAACTTTTTCTACTCACCATGTACAACATGTGTTACTCCATGTTAAAATTTGGGATCTTTTATATTTATTTTCTATTTTAGTTAATTAAGTACATTTCAAGCAATTTTTTTGAATCAAGTCAAATTTGAACTACAGCTCATGTTATTTAACCCAATATCGGACCTTACACATGAAATGGAAAGAAATTCAGTATATCTTGTTTAAAAAATGTGACCAGTAACGTTTGTGTGAATGATTCTCTTCAGTTAGGGACCAAACCTTATATAGACTCATGTCAGTGAACTAGATGGACTGAAGAAAACAACTTGAACGGATCCAACAGAGCAGTCATACCCACGCTGTAGCTCCTTGCGAACACGCGCTTAGGACAAGGCCGACACCGCCATCCGCGATTTACTCTCGATTTGGTTCACCGTGGAATCTGACGTTTCGCTAGGAACCCCAAACTCAGCACCCTAACAAATAAGATTCCCTATATCTCACATGCCCAACTGGATCTACCCTGTGTTTCCTCTTGTTTGTTCAGACCGACACAGTAGTGTGTGCCCATGGATTGGATGGAGTGAACATGAAGTGTAACTGAGATGAACTTTTCTGTCACTGAAGCTGCTGATGGGATTTTATAGTTGCCACGAACTTATTAAGTTTCATGTTGTTGCAAGGAAGAATGATTGTGTCCAGCTACCCATGGCAGATATATAGCCAATAAAGTCCAGGAATAATACATGCCGGTTGGGTCCACAAAACGACTATGGCCATCACGCTAGGGATGTTTGTAAAACAGCCACATCACTGCGCGGTCGGCTAAGGCCTGTTGGGCTGTGCTTAAATGGGTTATGCATGTCGGGCTGCTTAACAGGACATGCTATTAGCGGGCATAATTGTGCATTTGTGCTCATGAATCAGGCCGTGCCTTTTTGCGGTTGTCCCGCCCACAGGGACGCGGCTGGTCCGGGCACGTATCATAATGGGCCGTGCGTTATGGTTTCGCCAAGCCGAAATTTCCATATTTCGGGCCTGCACGCTGAGCCTAGCCCATTTGGACGCCTCTACCTACAGCGGCACAGCCCCTGACATTTGTCGAGGCCCACTAGATCAGCGGCCGTTCACAAGGCCCAGCACACTAGTGGAACGCATCTGCGATTCTGAGTCAGCAACCACCAAATTGATCCCCGCCTCCCCGGTGGACTGAGCCCCGCGAAGACGACGGCGATCTCCTCCTCCGGCGCCGGCGAACCAGCTCGGCCTCCTCATCCGTCGACGCCCGACTCGGAGCAGCCATGGTAACCGGCGCACTCTATTCTAACCTTCGCTGCGTGCCAGTTCTCGAGTTGTTCCCCTCCAAGATTGCATCTTTAGCGCTGGTAGAGTGAGCGTAGTGTCTGATGGCTAGATCCCGCTCTGATTTCCACTTTTCTGGTCCAGAACTACATTATCGGCGCCTTCAAGCCGCCCTGCGACATCTTCATCACCTTCGCCGATGAGAGAACCCGGAAGCAGGTACTCCGTCCTTCCGCCGGATTCTCAAATATCGGTAGCCCATGGCATTGTTGGAGTGACTGCTGGATTGATTCGTCGATTCCATGGTGTTGTGTTCCGTGCAGGTGCAGATTAAGAAGGACAACGGGAAGACAGCCATGGTACCGGCCTTCCAGAGCCTGGACACCATAGCAGGCGAGGTGCTGCCGATGACTGTTGCTTCCTTTGTGCTTGTTCTTGGTAGCATTGACGCTTAGTGTGGATGTGTGGACTAAGTTTCTGTGGAATTGGTATTTCCAGGTGTCGATTGCGCCAATCCCTGGTAAAAGGCTTGAGCACACTGGTGTTAAGGTCGAGCTGCTGGGTCAGATAGGTAATCCCAGAATTATTTTTATGGCAACTACGGACAATCTTGAACATTTTATTACAGCCAGAACTACACGTACAAACTTACTAAATCAGTCTCACAATTTCTAAACTCATTCTGAACATTTTAGACCAAATGGCTGCCATAGTGTTAAAGGATGTTTCAGTGGTTATCTGTTCTTGCATTATGAGATATTGGCTAGAGTTATCCTGTATTTTCATTACTGTGTGATATTAAAGACCTTGTTCCAGGGATGGATGAAACAAATGAGTTTCCTTTGAACTGCTCTGTGGATAGGTCCTAATATATTTGTTTGTGATATACTACAGAGCTCTATTTCGACAGAGGCAACTTCTACGACTTCACTTCATTAGGTAATTTGTTGGAGGGTGAATTTTCATGCATATAGTTGTAGAAAAAGCCAATATTTTTTTTATATATCCATGCTGTTTCCTGAAACTCTGTTGTCCAATTGGCCTTTCTTTCGTTTTCCATGTTCTTGTTAAATCTGACGAAATATTGGTTTATATTGTTGACTAATCCTTCAAATGCAATTCTGAAAAGGTAGAATGCTAAGTGCTGTATTGTGACTATTTTATTTGTGTCTTTTTCATACTATTAAAATTATCTGCATCTGTTACTGAACTACATCCCATGAAGTCCATGTCTTCTTCATGCAGTGCGTGAATTAGAAGTTCCTGGTGAACTTTATGAACGAAAGACTTATCCATTTGAGTTTTCTACTGTTGAAATGCCATATGAGACATATAATGGGACAAATGTCAGACTGAGGTAAGAAGACATCTTAAAATGCTTGGTTTGCACAATCAAAAGAGCTTACATGATGTAGAGCATCGGCAATGAAAACTCAACTTTGTTTTGCAGATACATCCTAAAAGTTACAATTGGCAGAAACTACATTGGCAATATTACTGAATCCCGGGATTTCTGTGTAAGTGTCGGCTCCATATCTTTAATCTTGTATCCATGTTGGTCAGACAGTAACTTTGGTATCCCCAGCTGGGAACATATTAATGGAGTTGATCACTGGCTGTTAGAGTCACATTATGTCTCTGTTATATTAATTAGGCTTTCCTCAAATGTTCATGAATGGTTCAAGATGAAAAAGGATTTCTTCAGATTTCATCATTGATGTTCCTTCTATAGTATGTACTCATAGGTCTGATATCTACCGTTTTTTCTTTCAGGTACGAAACTACTCTCCTCTTCCCTCAATTAACAACAGCATTAAGGTGTGTACCCATAACTGTACCGTTTAGCTTAGCATATTCTTGCTATCTGGGCCAGGTAATTCTTATCAATTGTAGTAGTAAAGGGGTTTACTATTGTTCAGTTTACAGATTCTTGTATTGCTATGTTGCATAACATAATTATAATTCAGTAAAGCTCGAAAAATTATATGAAAAAGATAATAATACCTTAAAGAGAAGTGGAGGGTACAACCTAGCAGCACCAGTTTGCCTGATGTTTGATATACATACTTTGCTTAAGTACTTGGATCTAAATTTTAATGTACTGAGTACAATTGATCATTGCCTTTTCAGATGGAAGTTGGCATTGAAGACTGCTTGCATATTGAATTCGAGTACAGCAAGAGCAAGTAAGGCCTATATACTGTTTTGATGACCTGTTTTTGTAATTACTCTGGTTTGCATATTTAGATGTTTGAACATCATTCCTGTGGATCACACAATTCAGGTACCATCTCAAGGATGTTATTGTTGGGAAGATCTATTTTCTTCTAGTCAGAATAAAGATAAAGAACATGGAGCTTGAGATTCGTCGCCGAGAATCTACAGGATCAGGCACTAACACATATGTTGAGACTGAGACGCTGGCTAAATTTGAGCTGATGGATGGCGCCCGGTTAGAGGTACTAATGAGATCCTTTTTCTCGTCTATCCTTTTTCGAGAGGGACACTTAAATGTCAAACTGGAAGTGTTGTTTTGTGTTCATTGTAACGTCTACAAGAAGATATAGATTCAGTAAGTAACAATACTTTACTGATGTTATAAAAAATGTTTATGCAGGAGAATCTATTCCAGTCAGACTATTCTTGACTCCTTATGAAATGACCCCTACCTACCGCAACATAAACAACAAGTTCAGTGTGAAGTACTACCTAAACCTGGTCCTTGTTGATGAGGAGGACCGGAGGTACTTTAAGCAGCAAGAGATCACCATGTACCGGCTTCTGGAAGCTCCTCAAACTTCCTAAGTTCTCATTGAGATGAGTTTGGACTGGCTGGAGGCAATTGTCGTTCTGGCTTGCGTAAGAGAGTACCAGAGTTAGGATTCATGTACATAGCACTCTAGAACAACAATTTGATTTCTATGTGCGACATGTGTTGTTAAAATTGTTTTGTTCCACCTTTCGAGCCGTTAAATCTTCAGAGGATAAAGCCATGAAAGTGATTGTGCCTATGTGCTTACTGTGTCTATATGCCTCAGGACAATGACATTAGCTCATTGGTAGAAAGCAGTGAGCCCATGATTATGTAATGTTTTACAAAACCCCTTTTCATTGGGTAGAAAGTTTGAATAAAGCCCATTTATTGATTTACTTATATGTGGGAGCACTTATATATGTAAGTGCTAAACAGCCTGCTAAAATCAAATTTGAATGCTCTGATTTGTCCTGGTTATATTTTGTTGCATAAGAATTTTCGGTTAAATCTCATTGTTGTTGAAGAAGCAACAAATCAGAGCCCTGGGGAGTTCTATCTGACTGTTCCCTGAACGGACGTCCAGAGTTATATATGGGATTGTGGGCAGATGGCGTTTCTCATGGAAACCATTGGCATTCCTCTGAACGACTGTAACAGCCTGAAAGTAACTCAATTCGACCAGCTTCTGGTTGAATTCAAATTAAACTCGTTTTAAATTAAAACCAAACCATTTCCTTGGTTCCCTGCGTCTTGGACCGTATTTACAGTATAAGCCCACCTCTCTCTCACCCTTCGCGGCCCAGCAACCCGCCAAGTCCGGCTCAGCCAGCTCACCGAGTGCGCCGCGTGCCTGTCGTCTCCCTTCGGCAGCTCCTGACCGCACGGACGTCGAAAAGACGCGTGGCGCCATCTCCTGTTGCCACCGCTCCAACCCTCGCTTTGCTCTGCCCGCCGCCGTCGAGGTCGAGTTCAACGCCGATGATCTCCTAACTCACCCCGGCGATCTCCTTCCTTCGCTGAAGCCTTAGGTGCAGATCCCGTCGCCGTCAACCAGCGGGCTCACCGTGGTGCCCCTATAGCGCTAGATTGAGGCGGGTTGCTCGATGCGCCGCCGCGTCGGGCAGGGGCAGTGCCGCCCATTGCCGGCTACCGTCACACCTCGTGACATGGCAGAAAATCTACCGCATGTCGTTGATGTGGCAACTGCGTGGTGCACGCGTGGCATCTTGGTCGATGGCCTTTGGTTATGTTTTGGGTGGACCCGGTTCACGGTGGACGATGACTGCTGCCTTTGAAGGAGCTGGTCCCCAGAACAGTGTAGACCCGTCGGAGAATATTTTCCAGATTCCCTGTTTTATCTTTACGCGTTAGCAATCTTAGTGATCATGTTCTATCATCAATTAAATCTGTACTTGCGATTTGTTTTCCAATTTTTCTCGTAATTTATGTTGTTTTCTCGATTTGCGCATGACTTTCCCGTTCGACTGAATTTTGGATGACAGTGGGATTAGATGGTCAGAATCTCATGGATTATCTATCGAAGCCATATGAGGACACCGATCTATTCTTAGAAATTGTTTTCTATGGTGTATCATTCTCCAATAATTATTGTTGAGTTGTGTATGGTGCATCAGGATACCCAAGTAACAAAATGGGTATTCTCCCATCTTGCAGCCGAAAGCTCAATATACTGATCTTCAAATTCTTTTGCCTCTCCATAACGAACAGTTCACTCTTGTGGAAGTTTATCTTAGACCAGCACAATTGTTCGAAGGCACATAACAACAATTTCATATTTTTCGCCTTCTCAATGTCATGGTCAATAAACAAAATGGTGTAATCCGCATATTGCAAAATGGATAGTCCATCTTTCACTATAAGTGAGGTGTTATGCCGTGAATATGTTCATCATCCTTTGCCCTTTTAATAAGCACGGCTAGCATATCAGCCACATGATGTTGAGCAGGATGGGAGACATAGGATCCCCTTGGTGCAATCCTTTCTTTCTCTCGGAAGTAGTGTCATATGTCATCATTTACTTTGATGCCAATACTACCACCGAGAGACGAACCTTTCTACCCAACGATACCACTTAGGGGAAATCTCTTCATACGTAATGTCCGTTGTAAAAACGGATCACTTAACTTTTCATATGCCTTTTCAAAATCAATTCTGAATATGACTCCGTTAAGCTTCTTTGTGTGGAGTTCATGAATTGTCTCATGTAAAATGAAAACTCCCTCCATAACGTTACGCCCATGCATGAAAGCCATTTGAGAAGGCGAAACTATGGACCCAACTACTGCATTGATTATGTTAGTGCCAACCTTTATAAAGATTTTAAAGCTGACATTCAACATGCAAATAGGTTGGTATCGTTGTACATTTTAGCATCCGTGGCCTTTGGTAACAACGTAATGATACCAATGTTGAGGCCAAAAAGAGATAGGTTCTCCTCGTCGAAATCTGAAAAGAGACCCATCATGTCACTTTTCAGGACTTCCCGAAGACCTAGTAGAACTCAAAAGGGAAACCATCGAGCCCAGGATATTTATCGTGCTCCATCCGGAACATGGCCTTCTTTATTTCCTTTTCGGTGAAGGATGCCGTCGATATCTCATTTTCCATATGAGTCACTCGTGGGATATCCTCGGTCTGGGATACAACCATAGTGAAAGAGTTCACCACCGGAGAGGCAAACAAGTCTTTATAATAGCTTGTTATATAGGCCTTGAGCTATTCATCACCAAGAACAACTCCACCCTCTTGTTCTAGTTTGAAGATGCGTTGTTATCCCGTTCCAACAAGGTTTTGACTTTAGCTCGTTCATACCATTTGATCTCCTCCTCTCGTAGTAAAGTCACGAGTCTGTCCTTGAGACAATGCTTCCAATTAATCTCAACATCGAGAGCAGGGATGACTTAGCTTTTTTATCAAGCGAGTCAATTAAGGAGATTAACTTTTTTTCTCCGTTTTGTAATGACCGGCTGTATGTTTTGCCCACCCGTGGAGGTGTTTACGTACAACTCTGATATTATTTTTCCTGTGTTCCAAATTGGAACGTCCATGATTAGTTGATTGCCAAATATTTGCAACCATATCGTAAAACCCCTCCCTAAGGAACTACCCTCTCTCAAATCAAAGGGGGGGGGGTTGTGCTATCACTATGTGTGGATGATCCTGTATTAAGAACAATTGGGTTATGATCTGACCGGCTTCTGTCCCTAGCCTCCACGGTATCACTATGTGTGGATGATCCTGTATTAAGAACAATTGGGTTATGATCCGATCGGCTTCGTCCCTAGCCTCCACGGTAAAAAGTGGGAATTTTTCCTCCGACTCCCTGCTCACGAGGATACGGTCTAGTTTCTCATACGTAGGGTCATCCCCATGTTTGGCCCAAGTGAATTGACGTCCTGACATTTTGATCTCTCTCAAATTGAGAACATCAATGATCTTGTTGAAAACATCTGGCCATGATCGAAATTATCAGTGCTCTTATCCTGTGATACTCTCATAATATTGAAATTTCGATGTGTGAGTTTGACGAGAAATTCCATTATTCTCGAGAAACCAAGGTTATGCATGTCTGCAAAAAAGAAATGCAATTCAATGGTTTAATTTTGATTCTATTTTTGGCTACTTTAATTCGTTATAGTGCCCTTTACCATTTTTTCCTCCTCAATACACCATGTGCTCGGTTGTACTCCCATACCAGTCAAAAATACCACAATCCATCTAAACCATGTATTGGTATAATGAAAGATACCTAATTGTGTAATGTTAAATTATCATCACACAACATTACAAAATCATATATAGACAGATAGGAACATTCAGTATCTCTCTCCCTCGCTCTCTCTCTCTCAAGAGATATGTCTGATACTCATATATAATATTATAAAAGTATCGATGGACTTCTAAAAATTGTTTACCTAGGAGTAGAAGGCATCAGGAATTATCATTCCACCATATCGTTGTGAATGGCACATAGAGAACATGGGCAGAAAAGCACACTACCGCAGCCGGTGAGCTCGGTTGTGATCAATTTCCCGTCCCATGATATGGGAGAGCTTTGGCGCACTCTTTTGGATGCCTCGATGTGTGCCATCAAGTTGCCTCCCCTCGTGAACAAGCTTGGCATGCTCAACGCTATCCAACATGCCTGACTGGGCAAGCCACGGCTGTGTACTTGCTTTGGCAACACGAGTTCATCCTGGCTCATCCTGTACAGCCATGGTGAGCTTTTCTGCCCATGTTCTCAGATTACAACACCAGATCGTCATCAGATTGCAGACACATGATTCAGTAAGTCTCTTTGTGTAGAGAACAGCTGGCCTAGGGATATTAGCCCATTTGTTTTTTTATAAAAAAGACAAAATTAGTTGCCTGCGTAGTCTATTTGAGATGGCAGCATGGTTGCCGGTTACCTTTTGTGCACCAAGGTTACCCACGTTTCCGTATCGTCCATATTGCTCTTCATGACCTTCATGGGTAAAATCTCTCTTTGTTGTTGGAGCGACTTTTTTGTAGCAATTTGCTATGAATCTGCTACACTAACGGATGATACTAACTTAAAGGATTCTGGTATCTTACCTTTTCACTCGAAACAATGAATGAAGAAACTTCTAAGAATTTAGCTGAGGTATCTCTATTCAGAAATATTCGACAACTGCTTCAATATAACCAAATCCGTCGGATAGTACCCTACTGATTATGAATGGATTACAAGTCAAAATATCTTAAGCCGATGCCGGATTCGGCCAGATTATGAACTTTGCTGCCGAATTCGTCCCGAGTGTGGTTGGCCTACCAGTAAGGATCAAGATCCTTTTAACCCCTACTTGTGAGACATACAAGCCATTGGACTTACTGAAGCCAACTCCATTAAGTAGGCTTGTAACACATCTATCCAAAGCTGTTGGCAGAAAAAAACATGTGAATATTTAATTCCCAACATTGCCTTTCAATCCTACCATGTGTACTGTGTTTACCATGTACCCCTTCATGCATACGTCTTTGTCAGGAGAAGAATTGGTAGTGAGCGACAGACTTGTAGTGGAAAGCTCCAGCATACGGCGGGTATTCTGCCACACGGTGTTAGCTTGCCCATTTTATATCTGCGTGAGTGGTTGGATACATGGTCTCCACCTACCCAAAGATAAAGCTCCACCTCGTATGTTAATCCTTCTCAAGTCAATGTTGTCTGATAAACTCCATTCCGTGCCTGGTTTAATTTCCTCTTTCCCATCACTTTTTGAGACTAACCAAGCAAATTGTTCTGACAACTTCACAGATGTTCAACATGTCACTTCAAAAATCAGCTGAAAATATATTTAACAATAAACACACATACGAACTGCAATAATCTAAGAAAAATCTATAAATTCTCACAAAAAGTGCAACTAGCGAAAATTTCCTAAAATATTATATATATTTCTAATAAGTTACCCAGTCAGTTCTGTCAACCACCAATCGAGTAAAAACTCCCCCGGTTATTTAATTGACATTTAGCACTTGTGTACCCCACCAACCCACGCTGATACAAGTCAACTGCAGTGGTGGTCTACAAGACTCGTCTCTTGCACTCACTCTACACTATGAGGCTCTTGCTTTATCAGTGTCAGCAATCCTTCTCGAGACAAACAAAGAAAAATGGATATACATTAGAGGGATGGATAGTTCATTTGAACGCAATTGTTTTTTTTTCAGACTAGGAGGCATTGGGAAATTAAACATATGCAATTTGTTTTAGTCATGATCATCTTATACATGACACACCGGCTGCTTAAAGGTCCGATGTAGAACTGCAGCATGACGTGGTGGAAGGAGTGTCATGCACTGTAATATTTAGCCACGGCAGTTTGCGAGTGTGAACCATTGATCTGGGAGCAGAAACACATTTAGGCTTTGCCGGTCTTATACTCTTCGAGGAAAATAAAGGCAATGCGTTTTCATACTGTATAAACCAGAAATTTCTTCGTTTTCTTTAGTTTTTGACAGTAAGCAGTAGTTGTAGTTTTCATTTAGTTTGGTAGGGCAGGCACACAAGGCAGTGATGATTAGCCGGACCAGTGACGAAGCTGAGCCTCACGTGCCGGAGCTAAGCCAGCCATCGACCTCACCAAATTGTCTCGCCCTGCAGCACCTGCCGGCCACTCACATGGATGGGAAAATGACACATCGCCTTGGTGGAGTCAACACGTCGTCGTTGGCTCCTGCTCATGGTGACTCCCGTCGTGGATTCCTCTACCTTCAAAGGCACGCGCCTTTGTCACTGACATGTGGGACATACCATGCTACAAGGGGTTTTCCCTTACGTATGATGTCAAACATTTCCATCAATCCATGGGCCTCCCTGCCTACACTAGCGGACACCTAAATTTGTAGGTGCTGAAATTATCTCCACTCACAGAAGCCAATAAAGTCAAAACGACAGACAGGTGAATTCAGCGCATCTCACCGACTTAAAGGTCGAGACCAAACCTACATATGCAAATTCCTCGGACGCAAGGATATGCTTGACACAGGTTTCAGGCAGTAGTCATATGGACGCCAGAATGTTATTTCTCCTTGGGATTAGAAGGCACTGGGAATTATCCTTCTGCCACATAATAGAGGAAGATATTTGGAAAGAAAGGGCAAAGAAGTACATAGATCAACATATCCACATTTAGATCATGCATCGTATTCATTCAGTTTGCTTCATGCAAAGATCCTCAAAAGACGATGGATGATTGGGTACCTAAGGCCAGCAAGAATCTTCGACACATTTGGTGGCAGTCTGAGATGAGACATGCCAATCGTACAAAATGGCTGCGCACCATCCATCTGGCACAAAAGGGCAGCCTACCAGCCATCTCGCCACTTGCTTACCTTTAATGTATACGGTACTTGCAGACAACGGGGAGAACGGTGCATAGAACAGTATCAATAACTATAAAAACTCTTTAGTGAATTGGCATCTTGGTGTGTAACTGACAAAAAGCAATGGTGACAAGCGCTAAAACTTCATCTAGTCATGTCCGATAAACTGCATTGTACTGGAGTGCTTGATTTTTTTTCTCCTTCGAGATAAGGACTAAACAAGACATTTGAATCCCAATCTTCTTATGTGGATCCCAACATTGACCTGATACCAAAGTCATCGATAAAAGAAATCATTTTTACACCTTTTATTGCTATTTGAATCCAAATCTTCTTCTGTATCTTCTTATGTGGATTGAAGTTAAGCAGGGACTGCTCACTCGACCTCACACCTAGATTGTATGATGTGACAAAGTAATCAATGGGTCATATAACCCATGTTTCTAGAGACTTGTTTTGTACGCAAACCATTTTCTCCATTCACACACACAATAGCATGAGGAGAGATACCGATGGGCAATAGTTATTGGTAGTTGATGGTGGGCAAGGTCAATGACATCGCAGTGATCAAGATCCATCGAGAGCAATGCGGATGCCATTGGTGAGTGTAAGCTCCTGATGGCTAAGCATTTTTAAACATCTATGGGAAGGGAGAAGGTGAGAGAGCACACCCTATGTTAAGTCATAGATGATATTATATGTCCCATTGATTTCCTCATCACATCTGACAATACATGTGTGAGTTTGAGACAATAATTTTAGCTTAATCCCAGTCTACATTAGTAAATTAGGATTAGAATACCAATAAAAGGTGTAAAATGAACTCTTTTATTAAAAAGTAAGGATAAAACAAACCAAACAATAGTTTAGGGGTTATCTGGACTTTGGTGATACTTGGAGGGAGTAAAAAGGACTTTATCCCTTTCCAAATGATAAAAATATGAAAAATGAATTAGTTTTGATGAAATGTATGCCACTAAGATATTCTGGGACAGGGGAGAAGATTTCTCATCAATTGGTCTTGGCAGTTTTGTGTTTGATATTATCGAGCTAGGAATGTTAAGCAAGAGAGACAACGTGAAGAAACAAATAAATATTTAATGAAATATGTGAATCATAGAAACAGTTGTTCACAAAAAAGGTATCATATTCCACGTCCAGTTACTACAAAGAGTTTGATGTTAAGCGAGAAATGAAGCACAACCAAGAAAAGAACCATTAGATGCATGCAAATTATGGAGAATACAAATTGCGACACCATGATATGATGAGATATACAGCGACAGAATCTGAGTAACTAGAAGATATGCAAATGAGATATTGATCATACTCATTTCCGCGTGATAAGGCATGAAAATTCTGTGAGGACAATATCATAGTCTAGATGTTTGCTATGGTACTTATAAATAGATGTAAAACAGTATAGTAACACAACTGTGTTAGGTTGCTTTGCAAATTCTTGGATAATAGCTTGTAACCTGGAGACACACAAATGCACAGGTAACATTACTCGTTTGGATATCATTCAATAGCTTATATGCGACCGGTCCCTATTAGTTTCAAAACATGTCCTCCTCCTCCTCATCTCTCTCTCTCTCTCTCTCTCTCTCTCTCTCTCTCTCTCTCTCTCTCTCTCTCTCTCTCTCTCTCTCTCTCTCTCTCTCTCGTGCGCGCGCACAGCACGACCAGAAACACTTTCAATGTATTAATTACTTACCGCGTTGATATAAGCCAGCCAAGAAACCGATGGTGTGCCAAAATGCACACCATATATATATAGCACAGAAGAATGGAGACACATACTGAAGGGACATAGGGTATCAAGATCATTTGAATAAATTTGTGAATGCTACAGAATTGGAAGGCACTGGGAATTAAACTTTGCCGAATTTTTATGAACCACGAGCTTTTGTGGTAAATTCATGTAATGATCGTACTGCCTACATGTGAAAGTGTCGTAGCACAACATGGTGGTCCGGTGGTTGGATTACGGTCCCCTGACATGATGCTACAGTATTTCGTGGCAAGTAGTCTTTATTAGCAAGAGAAACTTTGTAACAATAAATTTTTGGTGGAGATAGATTTCAAAGGAAACGTGTTACATACCCCCACTGTAGAATGAGACAAGGTGGAAAACAAAAACTGTCAAAATTAAAAATGACCTATTTATCAGTTTGCTAGTTAAGGATTATCAGCATCATAGTTTGATTAATTAACTACGAGCACACGCACGCACAGGGTGCAATAATCAGCTGGACCACCCTGCTCCCAGACTCGACACGCGTCGCCGCGACGTGCCATGCCGGTTGGTCCACGCCACACTGCATCCGCCTGACAAAGCTGGCTTTCTCTCTTGCCTTCCGCACAGGATGTAGTCAGCGTGTCGTCGGCTAGCGAGTGACTCGTTCGCCTTGGTGACACTGTAGCAGTACTTAGCACTTAACAGGTCTTCCACATTGGGACCAGATAAGGCTAGCTAACTGTAGTCTCGGTCCGTCCATTCTATTAGAAGGAGAAGGGAGAGATAAGAGGGATGGAGACGGAGCCCATCACCTCCAGGAACAGAAGAAAATCCTAGGATCTTATTCCGACCACAGCCGTCTATCTGCCATTGAGTGGGCCGCTGCTCCATTTTCTCTCGTTTTTTTTTTTTTTTGCCAAAAGAGAACTTTGTTATATTAAAGCATATTATGTCCTTTGACTACAACAATAATTCAAAGTACTTCAACTCCGTTGATAGGAGTCAAGATATCTTGAAAAAAATCATAAGATCAACATCCTAAACAGATATGCCACAGACAAAACTCTCTCTCTCTCTCACTCTCTCATGCCTACTCTCTCTCTCTCTCTCTCACTCTCTCATGCCTCCTCACTCCCCATTGTGTACTTGATTCAGGCCTAGTAGTCTGGCTTGAATGCATGGTTCAGTACGGTCTTTGCCCGGCGTGAGTGCCTACCATCAGAGCGTCCCCAACAATGAACTCTTAGCTAACTCTTAGAATTATTTATTAGAAAAAAATATATAAGAGACAGCTAACTCTTCAATGGTTGTTTCTAAGCTACTTCTTAGCTATCCCTTAGAATTGTTTAAGAATTAATGTGATAGAGCTAGCTCTTGCTAACTCTTCTTCAAGAGTCAGATCTTGTCGCATCTTTTCTCTTTTTCTAATAAACAATTCTAAGAGATAGCTAAGAGGTAGTCTAGAAGCAACCACTAAAGACCTAGCTGTCTCTTATATATTCTTTTTCCCTATAAACAATTCTAAGAGTTAGCTAAGAGGCCACCATTGGCCATGCCCTCATCCATGGTGCAGTAGCATGGGGAGGAAAACGGCCTGCCAAGCACATGTACCATTAGGCGCTGGCCAGGAGGGCGCCTAGCTGTGCTGCAGCAGCGATGCAGAAGGGCATTGACTGGATATTCGAGCTAAGTAGCTGAGCTCAAAAGGTACTGCCGACTAGCCAAGGTCTACTTGAAAACGACATCGATGTATCCGGTCAGATTATGAACTTTACCGCTCAAATCAAACTGAGGGTAGCCGGACTGTTGGTCAGTCGGTAATGATCTAAACTGATTTCACCTCTACCCCTGCTACTTGTGAGACATTGAAGCCAACTCTGTCTCCCGTAGGCTTATTGTTAGGCATCCATGGGAAGCTCTCCGGAGAAAAACACTCGTCAAAGTTCAATCCCCTGAAATGTTCCAGTTCTAACGTATGTCGTGTCTACCATGTATCCCTTAATGTGTTTGTCAGGAGAAGAATAGGTACCGAGTCAAAAACTTGTGTTGGAAAACTCGTACATATGGCAGGTATTGTGCTCGACTGTGCTTGTTTGCCCGGTTTATATAGGCGTCATTGATTGGGTATGTGCATGGTATTTATCTAGCAAAAGTTAAAGCTCCACTTTTTATGTGAAAGCTTCTCTAGCCAATTTTGTCTTATAAACTGCACTTCATACTCGGTTTAATTTTCTCTTCCTCATGAAACTTTAAGTCTGACCAAGCAAGTTTATTGGACAAGTTAGTCGATGTTGAACAAGCCTCCAATATAGTTAAAAATCCAGGTAAATTAATTAATGCCTAACACTATTTACACAACAACCCATGCTGACAAGCCAACTCCAGTGTAATACTAACCATTTGCACTATGCCTCCACTACGAGGCTCTCTACCTTTATTGGTACCATGCAATTCTTCTCCAGGCAAACATAGATCAATGGTTAATTCACTTGAACAAAAATAATTTATCAGGTTAGTAGGCTTTCAGATATAAACTATCTATGGAATTTTTTTTATCATGATCTTCTCGTGGATGACACATCAGCTGCTTGTACAAGGATTGTCACGTACCATCTTATTTAACCACGAGAGTCCAAGTATGTAGTATATATTCATCTGAGAGCAATGAACTGGATTGTTACGTCAGTCCTAATATTCAGACTACGCCTGAGAAAATTGAGTTCAAAGGTTAATGAAAACTGAAACTTTAATTATTGCCCTACATCATTCTAAAAGTGAAAGCGGGAAATAATATGTTTCAGTATACTATTTCAATACTTTAAGATGTTTTTACAACGTTCAATACGGGAAATGGCATGTATGTCATGTGTCCCTGTGTTTGCCGTGTGCCATTTATCGGGCACACGACAATGACAGATGTTTGTCGTGTGTCGGGGCTCAGGCACACGGCACAACCGGCTTTGCCTATGGCTTTTTTGCTATGCGGGCTAATGTCGTGTGCTACCCACGGCAAAGACTACGGACTTGCCATGTGCACTGGGCACACGACTCTTGTTTTCCTTAGTGATTTATGTATTAAAATTGAATTACTTTTTGTAACAATGTTAAAATTGTATTTTAAAAGTTGTTCAAGCATAGTTATATTTAAAGTTCTTGAACCCATATAGTGATATTTAAATGTTAATATTTCTTAGCACAAATTTAGTTCTTGCAGTCCATTTGATAGACTCTAGTGTACTAAGAGCAAGTATTATGAGGCTGATTCAGCCAGCGATTTAATCAGCCAGGTCAGACTATTCTTACGTGGAGGAGGGAGAAAGTATGAGAGAGAGTAGAACGGGCGACTAGTGAGTCGTGCGGAAGCAGCAACTCCAAGAAAAGTTTTGCTCTTCAACCAATAACGTGTGTGCATGCGAAAATTACTGAATTAAATATTCAAATGAATGGCTGGCTTTACTCTTCAACCATTATACTAGCCGGTACAATTGATAGCGACATATGATGTGATCTTCTTGAATCGCCGGCAGCCGGCGATATTATAAGCCATGCTCTAAATACTAGATGTGGCCGGTGGGGGGTCAGAACGGACAATTCGGAAGCTATATGGGTGTGGTCCCTTATTAGTTGCACATCAGCTATATGACACGTTCCTCTTTTTAAAAAATATTCCACGTAATCAGGGAAAAGCAATTACTGCTGAGCATCCCAACTCAATAAAAGGTTCGATCTGAAAATGAAGCAATACATACAAACTGCTAGTTATATTTCAGCTTCCACGAAGCTTAATTTCAGATTATGCTTTTTCCTCACCAGAGAGACATCCTCATCAATGACATGAAACAACAAAATGAGCGTACCCAGCCACCCGTGCGTTAATATAAGTCAAGACGTATTATTAATTTCAAAGCATATGCTCCCGTCCTTCAGAGATAGTTTCAATGAATTAATTTTTTAACGATCGAAATCTGCTACCCAGCCATCCATGCGTTAATATAAGCCAAGCAAAGCAACCGATGGCAAGCAAAAATGTGCACCATATATATGTACAACCTTTCCAGTACACATATTCGGCTTTTGTAAGCGCTAATTCTACTTGTGGCAACAGAACAATGAAGTCACATATATAGTGGAGGGAGAACAAGGGATCAAGTTCAGTGGAATAAAACGGTTTACTGTATAGAATTGGAAGGCACCGGGAAATAAACTTTGCCGAAAATTTCTCCATCGGGAGCTTCTCATAGAGCTTCTCAGAGAGTATTTCTCACCAAATGTTAACTTAAAGGTTATAATATTTGACAAATAACAGGTGAGAAATACTCGATGGAAATTAATTCTCAAGCATGTGTTCATCTATCAAATAAAATTTTAACGAATTAGTTATTTAATGATTGAAACTATGTACCCATCTATGGCCTATCCAAGCGGTATAGTAAATGGCTGAAAGTGTGTGATTACAGCCCCCTCATCAATCTGACCATGCTGGCCTCTTCGGAGCGCGACACACCATTTTTTCTTTTAGTCGTGGCTTCCTACAAGAACAGACGCGCCGTCATTGTGAGAGTGCTGCAACAAGTCTTATTCTGCATCAACATAAGATTTGTTGCAATGAAATACTGCACGTGATAACAAAGTCTAAGGCAACTAAACTATGAATGTGGCAATACAACCTGATGCTACGGTATACTTCACATGGCAACAATTTTTCTGCAACCAAACCATAAGCGTGGGAATACGACATAATGCAACGAAGTCCCATATCCATTGCCACCACACAATATCTATTGCAATAGTGAGGTATTGCGACCATTGTTATTGGTAGCAAATACTCCCTCCGTTTTTAAATTATTGAGCCGTTGACTTTTTTCGTTATATTTGACTGTTCATCTTATTCAAAATATTTTTTCAAATATGTGAAACTATAAGTCATGTTTCAACTTCCTTTAGCGATAAAATGAATTATAATAAAATATTTGATAATTCTTAAACTTTTTGAATAAGACGAATGGTCAAACGTAATGAAAAAGTCAACGACATGATCAATTTAAGAACGGAGGAAGTATTTGCTATGGTGGACCAGCAGCACGCGACACCAAGTACCAAGCAGGCGCACCACAATGCGCTTCACCTATCTATGCTCTACCATTCTCCTCATCCTCCACATCACATCGTCCTCTAAAACATGCGGTAGCGGTGGGGGCTCGCAGGCGTGCGGCGGAGGCGCATAGGGGTGAGCGGGTCGTTAACGACCGGTCGGTGTGAAGCGTGCGCATGTAGTGGAGGCTCGTGCGTGTACAACGGTAGATCTCCATCGACGGCACAGTGTTTTGGCGGCACATGATAGTGATGGTAACGTTTCGGTAGCATAGGGTAGAGGCAGGTCGGTTGGTGGTTGTTGGCCGTGAGTCGTGCAACTAGCTAGTGACGATCACTTCCTCCTCTATGTTCCGATACTTAGATAGGGAGGAGATTTGGGGGTTGGGGGAGGTGGGGGTGGGTATTTGGAGCCAAGATGCCATGTGCACAAGCATTTGCGGTGCGTCGGTGGGTTGAAGCTTGTGGAAGAAGATGTGCACGCTGGCGGGTGCGAAGATGCAACAGGAAAAAATTCGCAGGGTTAAAAGAGGGGACGATAGTATATCCATCCATAGAGGGGATGAAGCCACGATTTTACTCGCTGCAGTAAAACATGAGATGTTGAAGAGGATCTGTTGAAGGAGTTTTTGGAGTTGCTCTAAGGATCATTAGTTGATCATCCTCCGGATATGAGGCTACTCTCAGAACATGTGTTAATGTTAATTATGCCAACTCAGAATTAAAGGTTACAACTTATAATATTTGAGAAATTAGCACATGGGAAGTACTAGAAGCATGTTAATTTACAAGGATGTGCTCCTCCTTTACCGAAGACAATTTTTGTGAATCATTATGTAATGACAAAAACTGTGTACACAACCACCATGTGCCCCACGGGGTAATATAAACCGAGCAAGCAAGTGACCATGTATCACAACACGCGACATATGTGGTACATATCCGCTATAGACCTCGGATTTTATAAGTGCTAAGGGTGTGTTTGCTTGTTGCCCTCACCTAAAGCACCGTTCCTCAGACACACATCAGCCTCAGTCGTCCAGAATCGAACGTCTGAGATTCACGCCTCACTAAAGAAGATATTAGAGGGCACAAAGCTAACAGACCCTAAATCTTGCAGCAACAGAAAATGGAGTCACATAGTGCGGAGGAGAATAAGGGATGAAGTTCACTCAAATAAAATGGTTTATCGTATAAAATTGGAAGGCACTGGGAATTAAACTTTGTCGATCTCTTCACCTCTGGGACCTTCTCGTAAAGATCATACCACCTACTTGCGCAGCCGCTGCAGAACAACATACCGCACCAGTGCAACAATTAATTGGTTATCTGAGCTGACCTGAAGCTACTGACCGGTGCAGTGATTAGACCTTCTCGTAAAGATCATACCACCTACTTGCGCAGCTGCTGCAGAACAACATACCGCACCGGTGCAACAATTAATTGGTTATCTGAGCTGACCTGAAGCTACTGACCGGTGCAGTGATTAGTTTGTAGCGATATTGTGCGTTGCTTGGATAAACAAGCATCGCGATGTGCACAGATCAATAGTAAGGGGGACAGATTTATGAGGCCACGTGTTGCCTTGCACCTTCCTATGTTAAGTGAGACAAGGTGGCAAACAAAATATTATTGAAATAGAGAAAAAAATCCTTTTTCAGTTTGCTAGTGCAAGATTATCATGTGTTTGCAATCACAGTTTCCTTTTTTCCTCTCTCCTTTTCAGTTTGCTAGTTCAGCATCATTTGATTAACAATGGACACGCGCGGACAAGGTACAATGATCAGCCGGATCACACGGCCCATTAGCTAGATGCACTGTGCTGGCCTAGCACGCCCGTTGGCCAGGTTTGTGCTCAACTATGAGCACTCACGCTCTCCCAAGCTGCTCACCCTCCGCATCACAACGTCCTCTAGAACATGCAATAGCGGTGGGGGCTCGCAGGCGTGCGGCAGAGGCGCGCACAGGGGTGAGCGGGGCCGTTAACGACCGGCGGGTGTGAAGCGTGCACGTGCGGTGGAGGCTCCTGCGTGTACGGCGGTAGATCTCCGTCAACGACACAGTGTTCTGGCGGCACATGATAGTGACGGTAACGTTCCGGTAGCATAGGGTAGAGGCGGGGGCGGTTGGTGGTTGTTGGTCACGACCACTTCGTCCTCTACGTTCCCATACTATTATGTAGGGAGGAGATTTGGGGGTTGGGGGAGCTGGGGGTGGGTATTTGGAACGACGAAGCCATGTGCACAAGCATTTGTGTTGTGTCGGTGGATGGGAGCTTGTGGGAGATGATGTGCACGCTGGCAAGAGCGGAGATGCACCAGGAAAAAATTCGCATGGTGAAAAAAGGGGACGATGGTATATGATTCCATAGAGAGGGGACAAAGCCACGATTTTACTCGCTGGAGTAAAACATGAGATGTTGAAAACGATCTATTGAAGGAGTTTTTTGTTGTAGGGGATGAGAAAGGAGAGTTTTTGGAGTTGCTCTAAGGATCATCAGTCGATCATAAGCCAGATGAGTCTACTCTCAGAACACATGTTAATGTTAATTTTGTCAACTCAGAATTCAAGGTTACAGCTTATAATATTTGACAATTAGCACATGGGAAGTACACCAAACAGTTTAATTTACAAGGATGTGCTCCTCCTGTTCTGAAGACAATTTCTGTGAATTATTAAGTAACGACTAAAACTATGTACACAACCACCATCTGCCCCCACGGGGCAATATAAACCGGGCAAGCAAGTGACCATGTACCACAACACGTGACATATGTGGTACATTTCCACTATAGACCTCGGATTTTATAAGTGCTAAGGATGTGTTTGCTTGTTGCCCTCACCTAGAGCACCGTTCCTCAGGCACACATCAGAGCCTCAGTTGTCCAGAATCGAACGTCTGAGATTCACGCCTCACTCAGGAAGATATTAGATGGCACAAAGCTAACAGACCCTAATTCTTACAGCAATAGAAAATGGAGTCACATAGTGTGGAGGAGAATAGGGATGAAGTTCACTCTAATAAAATGGCTAGAATTGGAAGGCACTGGGAATTAAACTTTGTTGATCTTTTTACCTCCGAGAGCTTCTCGTAAACATCATACCACCTAGTTGCGCAGCCGCTGCAGAGTAACATACCATACCGGTGCAACAATTTTTTGATCATCTGACCTGACCTGAAGCTACTGACCTGTGCAATGATTAGTTTGTAGCGTTGTGCGTTGCTTGGACAAAGAACCATCGCGATATGCACAGATCAATTGTAAGGGGGACAGATTTAAGTGGCTGCGTGTTGCATTGCACCTTCTTGTGTAAATTAAGTGAGACAAGGTGGCAAACAAAATATTATTGAAACAGAGAAAAATCTTTTTTTTTCAGTTTGCTAGTGCAAGATCATCATGTATTTGCAATCACAGTTTCCTTTTTTTCCTCTCCTTCTCAGTTTGCTAGTTCAGCATCATCATTTGATTAACAATGGGCACGCGCGGACAAGGTACAATGATCAACCGGAACACGCGCCCATTAGCTAGATACACCGTGCTGGCCTAGCATGTCCGTTGGCCAGGTTTATGCTCAACTATGAGCACACACGCTCTCAAAACGCCACTTTATTATTAATCGTATCAGCTGAGAACTAAACCTTATAATATTTGACAATTAGAACTCGAGAATACTTCATGCAAGTTAATTCACAAGCATGTGCCTCTATCAAATAAAATTTTAATGAATTGATTATCTGATGACCAAACTAAATACCCAGCTAATGTCTATCCACGCGGTATATAAACCAGGCAAGCAATTGATGGTGTGCCACATCGCGCAAGGTATATATGGGGTACTTTTCAACTACAAACCTCAGCCTTTACAAGTGCTAATTTTTGCGGCAACAGAAAAAAGAAGTCACATAAGGTGGATGGAATCGGGGATCAAGTTCACTTGATAATATGGTTTATCGTATAGAATTGGACTGTACTGGGAACTAATTTTTGTCACATTTTTCTCCACTGTGAGCTTCTCATAATGGTCGTACCACTTACTTTCGTAGCGCAGCTACCACAGATGAACACACCATTCCGGTGCTTTGACTATCTGATCGCCTAATCTTGTTTGAAGGAACTGTAATTTGCAGCAAATCTTTGTCTTGCTTAGACCAAAAACCATCCCAATGTGCACCGATCAATTGTCAGCAAGATTTGTTCCTCGATGCTTTGATTATTTTCAGACTTGAAGTTACTGTTGCTTAGCAAGAGAACTGTCGCAATTTATAGCGATCTAATTTTGAAGGAGACAGATTTTAGTGGTGATGTGTTACACCTTACACCCTACTATGTAGAATGATATAAGGTGGCAAACAGAAACTATGAGAACAAAACAGGAACACTTTTCAATTTGTTGGTGCAGGATTATGATGTCCTCTCAGTGCAGTTTGCCCTCCCCTGTTTCAATTTGGTTCAGCATCATTTCTTTAACTATGATCATGCGCGCATAGGGTACAATGTCAAGTGGGAACTCTGCTGTCAGAACACCACGTTAATGTCAGTCGTGTTAGCAGAAAATTAAAGCTTATAATACAAATGGCACATGGGAAATAAATCACGAAAAATTGTTTGCAAGCATGTGCTCCTATATCAAACACAATTTCAATGAATTAATTATTGAATAGCCAAAACTGTGCACCCAACTACCGTCTACCCACACGGTAATATACACCGGCCAAGCAAGTGACATTGTGCCACAACATGTGGCACGTGAGGTAGCGTTCCACTACAGGACTTGGGCTTTACAAGTTCTAATTTTTGCGACAACAGAAAATGCAGTTCACTCCAATAAAATGGTTTATAGTATAGAAATGGAAGGTACCGGGAATTAATATTTGCCATACTTTTCACCGCCGTGAGCTTCTAGAGAAGGTCGTGCTAGCCACCGCAGCTACCACAGAAAAAACAAACTGTCCCAGTGGTCTGATTATTTGATCACCTTACCAGAAGTGAAGCTTCTGTAGTTTGTGGCGAAATTCTGTCTTGCTTAGACCAAGAACCATCCCAATGTGGTGTAAAGTGAGACAAGCGGACAAACAAAATACTATCCGAGTATAAAAAGTAGTTTTTCTCAGTTTGGTAGTGCAGGGTCATCGTGTACACTGCTCCCAGCCCGCCATGTCACCGCGACACGCCAAGCAGGCCACTTCACGTTGCGCCTCGTGACAAAGCTGAGCATATTAAATGCCGGAACGTGGGCTGCAATCGACCTCACCAAATCCCCTCCTCAGTTGCCGTCCACCACCAGCGGGCCACTACCAGCGATGTGCATCTCACACGAGAGAGTCAATGAGTCGTCGGCTAACTCGTTCGCGTCGGCGCCACTTAGGCAGCCCATCTCTGGCATCCACAAGTCCGTATTTCGCACGGTGCCTCTCCCGCCTCCGCATCCCAATTGACGTCGTCGCCCTCTCTACATTCCACTACCGCCGCCACCTCTCTCTCCTCTGCCACCCTTCCTTCATTGTGGAGGAACCGGCGTTGCCATGCTTCTTGCCGGCATGGCACAGTCCGGTCTGGGTAAATGTGGTTGTGCCGTGCTTGGGGATGACCACAGACCGCCGTGCCTCCCAACGCGTCCCGTTGGCCAGGTATATGCTCAACTATGAGGACTCATGCATAGGGTATAAGGATCAGCAAGACCACTCTGCTTTCAAAATGCCGTTTTGTTGTTAATCATATCAGCTGAAAGCTAAAGGTTATAATATTTCACAAAATAGGACGTGAGAATACTCCATGCAAGTTAATTCACAGTCATGTGCTTATCTATCAAGGAAGAATTTAATGACCAACATTACAGAAAAGAATTCTCTGCAGTCATCCTGTAGATGGACAGGTTGACAGCACCATCTAGATTTCGTCCACGTGTCCTCATTATCGAATCTGAAAGCAGCTCTAATTAGTCTCTGCCCCCCACGTTTCAGTCCAGCCAACTAACCTACATCTACGCTCATCGGCTTGGCTTCTTCCAAGTCGCTCGGCAGGAACAAAATAAAAGACTAAAAAATAAACGCAACGACCCTTAATGACAACCGTGGAGAATTGACGATTGTTGATTGGTGGTAGAAGTAAAACTTTCCCGTGTACTCGAATTGCTGGAGCACAAGGGAGCTGAAATTGCTGGCACAACCGCGTCCAGTGCCCGTCTTGCCATGGCGGTAATCGTGTTCCTTCTCCTCTAGTGCACACACGTGTGTGGGGCAGGTCGCTGATCCTAGCAGTGCCGACGCATTAGACGCGATCGAGAACCGTGGGGCCGGGAGGAGGGCAGGAGCAGGGATGGCTGAACTAGGCCGGAGTGATATTGTAGACTGCCGCTCGCTATCGAGGACTGCAACGAAGCAGGCATGACTGCTTGGTTGCATAGGATTTCGCCATGGCTCGATGAAGCCGAGCTTTTCAGCTTGCGTTGGGCTCGACGCGGTAGCCACTGTCCAGGGCTCCATAGTTGATTTGTGGAGCCCGTGAGCTGCTTTCAGATTTGGTAAAGAGGACACATGGAAGAAATCAGGATGGTGCTGTAAACCCATCCATCTATAGGATGACTGCATATTATTTTTTTCCCCAAAATTATGTACCTAACTGCTGTCTATTCACGGGGTATATAAACCGGGCAAGCAAGTGATGTTGCACCACAACGCGCAACATATATATGGGGTACATTTCTCCTACAAACCTTGACCTTTACAAGTGCTAATTCTTTCTGCAACAGAAAAATGGAATCACATAGGGTGGATGGAACAGGGGATCAAGTTCACTCAATAAAATGATTTATCGTATAGAATTGGCAGGCATTGGGAATTAAATTTTGCAGAACTTTTCTCCGCTGTGAGCTTCTCATTAAGATGATACCACTTTCTGGAACAGCTACCGCAGAAGAATACACTATCCTAGTGCTTCGATTATCTGATCGCCTAATCTTGCTTGAAGCTACAGTAGTTTGCGGCCAAATAGTCTTGCTTCAATAAAGTACCATCCCAATGTGCACCGACCAATTTTCGGCAGGCACAGTTTTAGAGGCCATGTGTTCACCTTATTATTGGCAAACAAATTTATTTTTTGAAGCAACAGGAGGAGCAAGGCTCCTACTGAAGTTTTATTAAAAGATTATCAAAAGTCTTACAACTGTACAAGAAAGAAAGAGAAAAATAAGAAAACAAGAATTAAATTGAGCTGATCCATTCTTCAATTTTTGGGAAATATTTCTTCTTTGCTCTGTGTAACAGTAGCTTGAATTCTTTCTTGAAATTCTCTTTGCATCTGATCACTGTTGGATCTACATTATCAGAAATCCATTTATTGTGAGTTACCCAAATTGACCAAGTCATCAGGACAATGATTTCCATTGCAAAAGGCAATTTGAATTATCTTTTTATGGCCTTTATAATATTCAGAGGATGTAGATTTGCTCTTGGTATGTGGATTCCAATTGCAGCCCAACATTGCTTTGCAAAGTTTTTTTTTTTTTGAGGATCATTGCTTTGCAAAGTTGCATCTTATGAAAAGATGCTCCAGAGTTTCTTCTCTCTCCAAGATGCATAAGTTACATGCATATCATTCCAGGACCATATTCCTTCTTCTGAGCATGCATCTAGTATTTACTCTACCTTTAATTATGAGCCAAAAGAACACTTTATGCTTCATTTGACAGGAAGACTTCCAAAGCCATTTGTTAGCTGGGTCAATATCTACATGTCCCATTAGACAATGATATACCTTTGAGGATGAAAAATTTCTAGCTCCCCAAATATACTGCCATTTATCTGATTCTGTAGTCAACTGTTGGTTCTGCAAGATTACTAAGAACCAGTGATATTGTTCATACGCTACCACTGACAAGGGTAAATGAAATAGGTCTTGTGGTGCTAGATGAGTGGCAGATTGTAGAGAAATATTTTTGTACCTGACAAATGAAAATAGCTCTGGAAAATCATACTGAAGAACTGATCCCTACCATTAATCAGACCAAAGGTAAATTGTTCTTCCATCTCCTGGCTATGGAATTGCAAAACCTTTATATTGATCATAGATCTTAAGTACATCTTTCCACCGAAAAGATCATTTCTTATTTCCACCAGGCAATTTTCCTGAACTGTAGTAGGCTTCCCTCACCCAAGGCAGATTTTCTCTAATTAAGAACTTGTGCAAGTTCTTCATAAGCAGTGCATGATTTTGGGTCCTAAGCCTTTTTACTCCTAGTCCCCCATCCTTTTTTGGCCGAGTTACCACTTTCCATGCCACTTGAGGAGGTTTTTTGCATTCATGTCTGCTCCACACCATAAGTAGAGCTTAAGGTATTTCTCAACCTGTTCAAAACTGTAGGTGGTAGCAAAAGGGTACACATATAAAAAGTGGGGAGTGAGGAGAGTACTGAAGTAGATAAAAGCCTTCTTTCCACTCTTAGCATCATTTTCTCAAAATCTGCAATTACTGGTTTTGTTAGTTCCAATGGCAACCACAAGCCTGGTTCACAGAACCGTTTAAAACCGGCCGGTTATCCCGGTTAACCGGGAAACCGGTCCCGGCCGGTCGGGCGGTTCGACCGGTTAGCCGGGATAAACCGAAGCTACATACTGTAGCAGTTCGGTTAACCGTCGGTTTTCTCGGTTAACCGGACCGGTTTTCGGTTCAAAAACCGACCGGCCGGTTCGGTTTTGTGAACCTTGCACAAGTAAGTAAAAGGCAGAGTCCCTTGGACACAACCAAAGTATTTGCTAGAATTTTCAGTTTCTGTGGGGTAACATTGATTGGTACCATCATAAATTTTGCATAATTCATTTTAAGTCCAGTAGAATTTGCAAATGTATTTAACAGAGCCTTTAACACAAAAAGTTGTCTTGGGCAAGCTTCCATAATAAGCAAGGTATCATCTACATATTGCAAGATTGGGAAGTCTGATGAGCAGACCATATTCAACGGTAGATTTAGTAAACCTTGATTTTTAGCCTTATTGACAATTGTCTGCAAAAGGTCAGCTGCTAGAATAAAAAGCAAAGGAGACAGAGGATCTCCCTGCCTAACCCCTCTTCTACAATGAAAAGTCCTTCCTGGTACTCCATTTAAAAGAACAGATGAAGTCCCAGAGGTAAGGATGTTTGAGATCCAACTTACCCATTTGTCACCAAACCCCTTATATTTGAGTATTTGAATAATGGCTTCATGCTCCACTTTATCAAAGGCTTTCAAAAAGTCCAATTTTAACACTATGATGTCCTCTTTACTTTTATGACACAAATGCAAATATTCAAAGGCCCAAGCTAGATGATCCTGGATTGATCTAGATTTAATAAAACCATACTGGTTAGTATGGATTAGCTGCATAATCTTGGTTTGGAGCCTGTTTGCAGACAAAATATTATTGGAAGTACAAAAATTCCTTCTTTCACAGTTTGGTAGTGCAGGATCATCACGTCGTTGCAATCACAGTTTCAATTTTCTTGTTCCCCTTTTCAGTTTGTTACTAGTTCAGCACCATCATTTCATTAACAGTAGTTCCGCGCGAACAGCACACAAGGATCAGGCCGATGACATTGCTCTCAGCCTGCCATGTCGTTGAAACGCGCCACGCAGGCTGCTCGACGCCTAGCCGCGTGAGGAAACTCAACCTCTCACACGCCGGAATGCGGGCTGCAATCGACCTCACCTAATCCTCTTCCCCTCCTCGGTCGCCGTCCACCACCCGCCGGCCGCTCCCAGTGAAGCGAATCTCACATGACGGAGTCAACGCGTCGTCGGCTGACTTGTTCACACCAATACCACTGTAGCAGCTTGTAGTGGGTCGACCACGTCGGGACCCGATAAGGCAGGCTGCTCCACGCCACCCTCAGGGTACAATGTCCAGTAGGAACTCTGCTCTCATCAGAATGCCACATTAATGTTAACCGTGTTAGCACATTAAAGGTTATAATACAAATGGCACATGGGAAATACTCCATGCAAATTAGTTTGCAAGCACGTGCTCCTCTATCAAAAACAATTCCAATGAATGAATTCTTTAATGACCCAAATTGTGTACCCAACTACCATCTATCTACCCACGCGGTAATATAAATTGGGCAAGCAAGTGACAGTGTGCCACAATGCATAACACATGAGGTACCGTTCCACTACAGGACTTGGGCTTTTATAAGTGCTAATTCTTGCGGCAATAGAAAATGCAGTTACATAGTGTTGAGGGGAGGAGAGGATCAAGTTCAGTCGAATAAAATGGTTTATATATTATAGAATTGGAAGGCATTGGGAATTAAACTTTGCCAAATTTTTCACCACCTTGAAATTCTACGAGTAGAATGTAAGGTCTAACACACGTCACTTCCAAACCTGTCCCCGTAAAAACTTAGTCGCTACAACCATCTATCTACACGCGCGCTAATAGAAACCGGGCAAGCAAGTGACAGTGTACCACAATGTGTAACACATGAGCTACCGTTCCACTACAGGACTTGGGCTTTATAAGTGCTAATTCTTGCGGCAATAGAAAATGCAGTTACATAGTGTCAAGGGGAGGAGAGGATCAAATTCCCTCGAATAAAATGGTTCATATTATACAATTGGAAGGCATTGGGAATTATTGCCGAATTTTTCACCTCCCTCAGCTTCTCCAGAAGGTCGTACCGCCTGCTAGAGGTGAGGGATCCGACTGATCATCTGGACTCCAATAAATGCCACGTTGCGCCACGCAGGTCGGTCCACGCCACGCTGCGTGACGAAGTTGAGCCTCTCACATGTTGGAACGCAGGCTGCAATCGACCTCACCAAATCCTCCTCAGTCGCCGTTCAGCACCCGTTGCCCGTTCCCAGTGAAGCGAATCTCACATGACAGACTCAACGTGTCATAGGCTGACTCATTCGCGTTGGCACCACTGTAGCAGCTCGTGGTGGGTCTCCCACGTCAGGACCCAATCTAATAAGACCGGCTGCCTACCTCTGGTCCGGGTGGCTCCGTCCATTCCGTCACCAGGAGAAGTGATAGAGAGGGAAGAAGATGGCAAGAGCCCAGTAGCCCACCGCCACTAAGAACAGCGAAGAATCATGGGATCTTTGCTTTCCTTAGCGGATCGGTCAATGCTCCTAAATGCTTGCCTATTCAAATCTATATTAGAAGAAAAATAATTGCTATCTGTTCTGAATGAAGAGGAGGTGGTTCGAACACAATAGTTAATAACTTCTGCTAGGACTATTTAACTTTTTTTTTGGGAGGAGACTATTTAACTATTGCATATATATGCATTACGTTTGCCTTAATTTCAATGGTAATACTTAACAACTTATATGAAAAAAGGATAGAACTTCTATATATAATATTTATGTATTTTGAACACTAAAATAAGTGATAACTTACTCTAAGTAAGGGCATCTCAGACATTATACACATAGGACAAATAATTTATACAAAAATAATCTAGGTTTCCAAACACTCTGCTTATTTTGGAAGCAGATTCTCCTCACGGCTATGTCCTAGAGAATTCGGATTTCTACAAAATCGCTTCAGAAATAAGCTGTCCTAAACGGGGCCTCGAGGAGGATTCCCATCCCTTCCCTTCCCTTCCTTGCGGCGCCACGTAAACCCGATCTCCTCCTTCCTTATCTCGTCGCTAGTGTGAATCTATGTTATCTTCTTCTTCGACCTCACCCCATTCCCGTCTCGTTCTTCTTATACACTGAATCTTTAGTTACGTTTTAATAAAGCCAAAATGTTCCGACTGATGATCCAATAGAGATGTGATGACGCCATGAAATTAAAATAAGCACAGAAAATGTATTATTATGTGCTTATTTTAATTCTCGGAACCGACTCTACAGCTAGTATTCTTTTGTATAGTTGTGAGAACCTACTGAACTGCTACCTATTTGTTTATGTAGAGTGACTATTGTACCATATATTTAGCCAAACAATTTTTTAAAAGTTTGAAATGATTTTGGAAATTATTTTGCCTAAATAAGTTCCACACAATAAATGAGGTGCAATTATTTTTCAAAATGTAGATTATATTTTCCTACCTAATCTCTATCCTTAACTATTTTTATCTAGGTAAGTGAATGGCATCATTTAAAATACTTTATTTTCTAGAACGCTTGATAATAAATTTATTGTCAAACACATATTACCTTATTAAACCTTGGAAGAAGTTAAACAGACTATAATGTGAGACACCGACAATAAAATAATAGAACGAATTCGTTGTGAGTTACCGAAAAAAACACTATGAACCACTGAAATAATATTGTCCCTTCTGTACCTTTTCAAGAAAACTTAATGTTTTGTTGTGTATCCAAATTTTGATAAAACATATGAAAAGGAATTTGCAATTTTGCAACAAAAAAAACTTGTTTTTAACCGATTTCTCTACCAACACAACAAACTTAAGTGCTTGAAAAGTTGCTTTGCCTCGAGAAAGGGAAGTTTTTAAGCTTGTGTAACTGTCTAAATGCAATCCATTCCTGTAGAAAAAAAAGGAATCAAGACTTAACATGGTTTTCTTCCTCTCTTGGCTGAAACAATTATTTGCCGAGCTCTAAAACTTATAAAGTTTTTTTGTTGGTAGACGTGAGGAACAACATTTATTATTTGCGAAGTCTAAATTTCTTTTTATTTTTTGTTTTTAAAGCCTTTGAATAGCAAGGAGTGGCACAACGCAAAGGAGAAAATTTAAGACAGGGCACACAAAGAGAGAACATATTTTCAACTGTTGATAATTCCATCAGATAGAATTCCATCAAATATTACAATAAAGTTAAAGTTAATATAGAATATTGTAGAGGCGTTTAATGTCTAGCCTATGCAACTGTGCGTTACCATTCAATATAGTTTGACAAATAGCGCGTTAGAAATACCTCATGCAAGTTAATTCGCAAGCATGTGCTTCTCTATTTATGTAGACATTAAATTATATAATTAATGGCCAAAATTATGTATCCACTCTACTGTCTACCCACGCGATATATAAACCGGGCAAGCAAGTGATGGTGTGCCACAACGCGCTACATATATGTGAGGTACATTTCCACTACAAACCTTGACCTTTACAAGTGTTAATTCTCCGGGCAACAGAAAAATGGGATCACATAGGGTGGATGGAGCAGGAGATCAAGTTTACTCAATAAAATGATTTATCGGACAGAATTGGCAGGCATTGGGAGTTAAATTTTACAGACTTCTTCCCCGCTGTGAGCTTCTCATAAAGGTCGTACCACTTTCTTGAGAACAGCTACTGGAGATGAACACACCATTCCAGTGCTTTGATCATGTGATCGACTAATCTAGCTTGAAGCTACATTAGTTTGCGGTCAAATAGTCTTGCTGTGATGAAGTACCATCCCAAAGTGCACCAACCAATTTTGGGCGAGCTCGAGGCCAGGTGTTACATTATTATTGGCAATCAAAATATTATTGGAAGTATGAAAATTCCTTTTTTAAAGTTTGTAGTGCAGGATCATCACGTGGTTGCAATCACACTTTCCATTTTCTTGTTCGTTTTCTGATAAAATTTTTTAATAATATGACTGTTTGTGAATATATCGATTACTCGAGTGATAAAACATTGCTAATGTACTGGATGAATCTAATGAGTAAGATTAATTTATATTTTATTACAAAAAATAATGCTATAGTGGGCCCGCACGCACAGGGCACAATGTTCAGGCGGATGACACTGCTCCCAGCCCGCCACGTCGCCGAAACGCGTCACGCAGGCCGCTCCACGCCACGCCGCGTGACGAAGCTGAGCCTCTCACATGCCGGAACGCGGGCTGCAATCCATCGACCTCGTCACCAAATCCCCTCCTCGGTCGCCGTCCACCACCCGCCGGCCGCTCCCAGCGAAGCGAATCTCACACGACGGAGTCAACGCGTCGTCGGCTGACTCGTTCGCGTCGGCGCCACTGTAGCAGCTCGTAGCGGGTCGCCCACGTCGGGACCCGATAAGGCCTCTCCTCTGGTCTGGGTGCGGGTGGCTCCGTTCATTCCGTCGCCAGGAGAAGCGATAGAGAGGGAGGGAGGGAGACGGCAAGAGCCCACCACCGCCAGGAACAGCAGAGAATCCTGGGATCTTTGCTTTCCTTAGCGGATCGGTCAACGCCGCCACGCAACGGGGGATTCCCTTCCGCGCGGCGCCAGAAGCTTCCGTAAACCCGAGCTCCTCCTTCCTTATCTCGTCGCAGGTGTGAATCCGTGGGCGCTGTCTTCTTCTTCCCCTTACCCGGATTTTCTCGCCCTCCCTGTGAATCGGGGTTCTTGATTTTGGTGAGTGGCAGCGGGTCGTGTGGTGGTCGGATAATCGGATTCGTGTAGTGCGAGCGCATGGTGGCAGGGAGAGGGATTGGGGAAAGGTGGGATTTTGATCTCGTTTCAGGGGATTTCGTCTGACTCCGCTGCATAAAGGTTGGAATTTTGGAGGGGTTCGTGGAGCTGGTTTGAAGGGGAGGCGAAATTTTGTCTTTGCTGTTTGGTTTGGGCTGGGGAATTATCCTTTGTGCCTCAGGTAGGCGATGATCTGCTTGAATTCTATGCGGGTGACAGAAGCTGGATAATCTGAGATTGGAGTCGATTGGTGTGCCGTTCTTATCAGTAGTGGCTTAGAATTTAGGTGGATTGCGCACTCAAGCTATCCGTTTCATACTGTAATTCTCGTTAATACGAAATGTACTTTAGTGGGATGGATTTCTTGGTATGGTCTGGTCTCTTATTTCCACCAGATTAAAATGGTTTGAGTGTTGATTATGATGATTGCTTATCAGAAATATACTTCACATACACAAGTCTCCATTTGGGCTAAAGGTAACCTTGTTGTCAGTTTGAGCTCCGGCATGACCATATCTTTTACCATTGCAGCTACTGAAGGCACTTGCTTCATTAATCATCTTGGCATCGAAGAATTCAGCATTCAGGAAGGGTCTGTTCGCGGACTATCTGGTACCCGGTCATACTTGCTGATAACAGAGTTCTGGTGAAGGAACTCTGTTCTGAGCTTTCCTTGGATTATGGGAGCTTTCTGTTCATGCCTGCAAGTTGATTACTCCGATCACCATGGGAACAATTCTTCTTCAGCATTTAGGAACTGTGTCTGCCTCAGGTGTTTCACCCAGCAGTTGATCAATGCGGTATGCTCTTATCTTCCAGATGCCTTGATTATGTCCCATGTTGAATGTTATTCTTGCAACAGGTATACCGCTGTCAAATGATCGGTTGATTCTCACAACTTCAGTTTTATCAGTCCCACAACAATCAAGATTAGCCATTATTTACAGTGCAGATATTGAACTTTATACTTTATCCATTTCTGTTACCCTGTGCTATCCGGTTAAAAGGAAATTGACTGCATTAATCATTTTTCATTTGTCACATACTATGAATAGTTGAATCTTGATTCGTGGAACAAATAGTTGAGTTAGACTACCTGAGCTGCTCCCTTTTGTGGCAATGTGTTATCCGGTTTCGCAAAAGACTGATCGGTGGTACCAAAGCAAGTACTGATGTTTAGTTTTGATTGTTGCTCAGTTTCAATAATTTATTTCGTAGGATGATATGAAGCATGAAACGAGACTTTTTTCATAAGTAGATATTGCACTTAATTAAACTGATTTAACCTGTAATGGAATCGTATATATTTATTAATAATAAGCTGGGCTGATACAGGGTAGGCAACCATTACATTTTCATCTTTTTGGTTTCAGTACACTGTTTTGTTCCGTGTTGGAGCGGTGCATCCTGTGTCTCAGGCTATAGAAGCCACTCCTGTTGATACAAGCGAAAGTTCCTTTGATACGTATCGAGCACCCCCAAGACCACTGCCCTATGATGATCCACGATTTTCCCCTCCTTCTCGTGACTGGTTTGCATTGAGGCGTGCGGCCTCAAGCCATTCCCCGAGGAATCAGAACCGCTTAGGGCTGATGATGATGAGGAGGAAATGGAGACAGCCGTCACTGTAGACAAGACAAGTAAAACAAACTATGATACTAAAATGAAAAGATGCAGTTCTGCTTACGGAGAGAAGCTGCCACCAAAGGAACATGGAAATTACTTCACCTACTTTTCCCCATCCGCTGAAGACGAAGACGTCTGCCCGACATGCCTTGAAGGTATTATTATTTCTTTAGTGTACTGAAAGGATGTCTTATGCATTTTACAATGTGCAGTTTTTTTCCTCTATTAAACATGGTGGATACACATGTTCCTTTTAGATTCTTCATATAGTTAGTCTTAGGATTCATGTCAGTTGACTATTGACTTGCCGCTGTTATGAAATAACCTGATATGATAATTTCTGCACTTCTCATTTGAAAATTATTTTTCTTCTGTTCTCATTGCGCTATATTGTTTCCTAACTACGATGCAGATTACACATCTGAGAATCCTAGGATAATAATGCAGTGTTCACACCATTTCCACCTTGGCTGTATATATGAGTGGATGGAAAGAAGTGAGGCATGCCCCGTCTGTGGAAAGGTAATTGTGATAGTCCTTTACCATTATGATTCAACAGTACTACTGTGAACTCGGTAGCCTGAATTTACTCGAGGCTCAAGCAAGCATTGAAATCATGTCTCCATATTAACCTACTCCTTTACACGCCACCACTGTAAAAATATTCATATGCTGAAGGCGTAAGGCTTGCGCCATCCCTCAGTAAAACTACTACCGTGGAGCAGGGTGGAGATGACACGGTAGTTTTTGTCTACGTGTAGCTCAACGAAGCCAGCCGCGTTAGCTCGCTGTTGGTTCTGGTTTTCCTGCGTTTACCTTCGACCGGAAGAAAAGCGAGGAGCGAAAACGGAGAGGCTGTCGCTCTGCCCACCCATCGCGCCGGCTTACCTTTTGCTTTACACATAGTTTAACTCTGTAGTCTGTCAGGATAGCACTGAACAGCTTCTAAGTACTGTAATATAAACTACATCTTCCAGTTGCCACTAATCTATGCAGTGACTAGACAAGCATAAGTTGTTCTATGATCCATGCCATCCTATATCACGTATATACAGCACCAAAAAAAAAACCAGCCATTATCACTTAAATTTAACTGATATTGTTTTACAAAACAACAGAAGATCCACTTTACATCAGGAAAATAAAGCTAAGACCCGCTCTTTTTTACTAACACGGGCGCGGCGGAGCGCGCCTACTGCACTAGTATGTTATACAATCTGTGGATTATTACTATGTGCATTAAAGTTCTGATGCTGATATGAAGGGTAATCCCACTTTTGCAGAAACGGTTTCACCGAATTCACCTTATTATTCAGTTAGAAGTATTACATTTACTAAACATAGTGAATCATATACAGGCTGCATTGCCATATCTTAGTCTTTTGAATTTTGTTTCCTTAGGTTTTAAACAGTAGTAACAAGTTACCTTGAATCAGATACAAGCTGCATTTTCATATCTATTTTGGTGGATTTTGTTGCCTCAGGTTTTCAATAGTAGTAACAAGTCACCTCAAATCAGATACAAGCTACATTGTCATATCTTAGTTTTGTGAATCTGAGCCTCAGGCTGTAAACAGTAATAACGAGTTTAATCCTCACAATCTGTTTTCACTATTCTTTTCCATTCTGTTCTCTGAGGAGCAATCCTTAATCAATATATTGCCTTTTTTTCGTTGATCCTTTGCAGAAAATGGAGTTTGACGAAACAGCTTAATCCTCTAGCATGCCTTCATACATTGGATTGACAACCTCACGGTGATCTAAAAAATGGAAGCTACTTATGGTCTAGTCCAAATCTCTGTCAATACGCCCTGTACATAATGAATCAATAGTGCTTTTCTCTTTTGCCATGACTGCATTCTCAGAATGCTGGAGCGGTGCACATAAACATTCTTTTCTTTTTCACTCTCTTTCTTCCAATAGACGGCTGGGGAAACTGTTCCCCTTGTCTGTCTGCGCCCCTGCGTTGCTGAGACTCGGAGGTGCCTAAATCGTCCGGTCATAGTTTGACTGGAAAGCTGTAAATTAACGACATGTCCATATAATATATGAAAATCCCATGGTTCTGGGATTTACCTCTTATTGTTGTTGCAATGTTCTGCATGGGATTGGATATCTGAAAAATTCAGTGGCACTAAAGTCTTTGGGTGGGATTGGATGTCTGAGAATTTAGTGTTGTGGTGTTGCTGGTTGTGATGCGGGGTGACACCTGAAAAAAGTGACTGTAAACAGTCTTCAGATGAATTTTATCTGCGCTGTTAGTTATATCATGGCTTGTTCGTGTGCCTGCCGTAAATTGTTCACATCACAGTATTAGTTCAGTCCGGCAAAATCAGAAGTGACTTGTGTCGTTCTGGTCTGTTGCATTTTGGTGGCGTATGACTTTCTGCTGCTTGTCCAATGGTACCACGAACAATTGTGTAGGATTTAGAACTGTTGCAGGTAGACGCAGGGTGCACCTTATTTCAGAAGACAAGCTTTCAGTACACAGTTCGGAAAAAAAAAGGGAAACATATGCACGGATACTTCGCCAGAGGGAAAGGATCTGGAGCGTTGAAACGTGACAGCTTTAGTTCAGATACAAATTACACGATAGCAGCACAATCAATCCTTCCGGAAACATGTGTGGTACAAAGCACGAGTAAAAGCAATCATGTTATGAGCAAACTAAGGTTGCCAAGTAGTAGAACACTCGCTGTCTTCGGCGAAGTACGGTTCTGAATCGGAGAGATGGCCTTCACACTTCACTTGCCGCCGCCGAAGAGGTAGTCCAGGGACGAGCCGCCGCCGGGAGCGGCGTGCACCTTGGTCGACGGCCGATCCTGCCAACCGGAAATTCAGTAAAAAAAACAAGCATGACTGAAATTCACGGGAGAAGATGAGATGGCAGAGAGACTGACAGTGAGGAAGTTGCCGCAGTTCTGGCCCTGCGCCCGGAAGTAGTTGTTGTTACTCTGGCTGCCGCGGACGCCGGCGGCGACATCCTTGGTCATCTTGTTGTTAGTTTCTGTTGCCTGCTTCGCCACCGCCGGCGTCGGTGGCGCGATGACCGTGTCCCGCGGCCTCTGCTCCGACGCCGGCTTGGCGTCGCCGCCGCCGAACAGGTAGTCCAGCGAGCTCTGCCCGCCGCCGTAGCTCACGCCGCGCCCACGACCCATCGTTCCTCTATTCCTCTCACCGAACAACAAGCTCAGACGATCACCGACGGTAATGTAGGCACCGTTCGCCCGACGGTGCGTTGCTATTAATAGAAGCCGAGCCGATCCGATCAGTGGCAGTTGTGACGGCGTGTCGTTGCATCGTGGCCGTCGGTTGCTGCCTTTGGTTTGGCGTCGCTGCGGATCGGACGGCCGGCCGACGCGTCGGCCGTGCTGGGTCCGGTTGGCGGCGCGTCGCGATGATTGGGAAATGATGGGGTTCGGTTTGGGCTTAACTTGGGTCACCCTGCTGGCTGGCGCCAACCCGCCGGTTCCGGTGCACGGCGCGTGAACAGCGGTGGACCGTGGCCGGTGGTCACCGGATTGAGACTACTCTTTTTGTTTCAACAGAAGTTTGATCTGCTCGGGTCTCAGTTTCGAGAGAAAGATGGGTTCTCAAGAATTCTATTTAAATTGTACGAACCGTCAAAATAATTTCAATTCGGTGTCCATACAACCCACCAGACTGAATCGACGATGTTCCTATGCTGAGCTACGTACCCATTTCCACGCTACACATGAAACCATATCAACTACTACTCCCTCTGTCTCAATTTAGTTGTCATCCTGGCTCTAGGCAAGAATTTAGGAGTGAAAAAAATATATGCGTAGAAAACATGGAGGAAAGACCCAAGAGACTGAAAAAATTATATGTGTTGGATGCGAGGATGATAAGTAAATTGAGAAAACTAGATGAGTGTAGAATAACAACTAATATCGGACGGAGGGAGTAGCATTTATTTGTATTTGAGTCTAGGAATAAAAAAGAAGATGAGACTCCGTGATCATAAGCCATGGAAGCTGCTACGACATATCAACGTACAATATAATAAGGCGACATCTCTATGATCCTGTAGCACTGTGGTGGAGCACAGAATAATTCGATACGGCAGGTACAAAGTCAGGCCTTCAAACCGCAACATTTGGTCAGTGGCTTGTGGTTCGAGGAAAGCACAAAGGCCACGCTTTCAAAAAAAAAAAAAAAAAAAGCACAAAGGCCACGACACAAGTGGGAGAAAGTGATGTCGCATCTGCTGCTGTTGCCTGTAAATCTATTGCAATCACAAGGTTCTGGAGCGGTTAGATACGTTGCGGGGGTAAAGAAGAGATAAAATACTTAATGATCAAAAAGGAAAGAAATAAAGTAATGCATTATTAGGTAAGATGGAGGCATCCGTGTCTTTATGATCGGGACTAACTAATGTAGAGGTTTGGTTCTGGTGCATTAAGACCAGTCTCGATAGGGGTTTTATGGACAATAAATAAAGTGTCATGTAGACATTTTTGATGATGTGCCAAGTATATTAATGAGGAGAAAGGTGAAATGAGTTTCATGAGGATGAAACTCTGCATACACAGTTAACTAAACAGCTTGTGTCTTGTATGTAACCTAGAAAACAACAATAGATGAAACTATGCATTGAGAGAGGGTGTTTCATCGTAATTTCAAACAGTTTTAGATGATGTGTCACTCTAAGGTAACTGTGTCCATGAAACTTCCATTGAGACTGACCTAAGTATGATTTATTTTCTGACATATATATGCAATTTGTTTGCAAGACATTCACTATCTGACACCAATCCAGGATCCTTGAAGAACAAATGATATTCGGACCCACTTTTTGCTCCGATATTTCTTCTTAACCATATGTTAAAGAGACCGTTTATTGAATACAAAAATTATAACCATACAATATTTTATGGAAGAAGGGTAAAAAAGAAGAGAGAATAGGAGTGATGGAAAAAACAAAAATTGCAACCAGATAATCAGCTAAAATACAATCAAGCATCCAAAATCTACAGTTTAAAAAGCGACTGTGATTATTCGGTCACTTTGTACCAATAATGCAAGAATCAGAATTGCCCGGGGATCAAGTTATGGTAATTCCCTGATCAGCTCTTGAAAGTCAAACACAACCCAGTCCGCCTTGGCAGCGACTGCTTCTCTCATCTGGACACCAGCATAGCAGATGAACAACTCTGCTCCACCAGGTTGCCGAGCCTAAAAAGACAAAGAGAGACTGCAGCTCTAAGCATTTTATCATTTTTACAAAGATTAGTTCCCGAAACAATATTAAAATTTCAATTGCTAGATACTAATGTGTCAATCAGTATCAATAAGCAGCTTAGGCACCATTGTTGTTTTCACTGAATAATTTACAAAAGAATAGCTGTTAGATGCAAATAGTTTGGCAAAAAAGGCAAGAGTTTGGAGAGTCCACAGGAAAACTACTATCATGCAACTCTTTGACACATTTATTGTTACATCATGAAAATTTATTTTGTATACTAAAATCCATTCTTCTCTGTTTTTACCTCAAACCACACTATGAGGAGAAACAACATTATGAGAAATCACTAAAAAATACAGAGTGAAAGAAGTCAGCAAGTTGCATGTCCCATGAATAAAATCAACCATGATATATGTTCAACAATATAATCAGAAAAGGAAACTCGGTGCTAATACTTAAGTGCTCCCCTACACCCAAATGAAATAGTACTATCTGTATATGTATTGTCAAAAGAGATGTTTGATGGACGTCATTCAGTGGTATACCTCAAGATCAGTTGCACCATCTCCAATCATAATGACAGTGTTATAACTATGTTCCTGATGGCAAAGAAACAAGGTAAGTAATGCATACATAAGTGAAGAGCGTAATACAGAAAACAACAAAGTTGCACTAGACCTGTCTTATTTGTTGTACTGCTTGTGCTTTACCCCCACTCCTTGACGTGGGCTCTGTGGGGTCAAATCCAGCATACTCCCCAGAAGATCCAAAGAGTAGTTGGTTTGCAATGATGTTTTCAGGAGGAATGCCAAGCTCAAAGGCCACAGGCTGGAAACAGGGAACAAAGAAAACAGATGAGTGCTTTATGGAACCTTTAACGATAAACTGCCATATGCTCGAGTTTCTGTAGCAAATCATATTTAACAAATTATGTGTTGAACGTAAAAGGAAGACTAGTTATTATTTTGCATAACAGAAGAATCAAATCCTAGTTTATAGTTACAAAAAAACAACATAGGTTGATATGGAAAAAGTAAACTCTGTTGCAACATCACAATCTAACAAGGATAAAAATTTGAATACTAGTGAAAATGGCGATGTAATAGCTGTGCCACAACATTCCATACTAGCTACTGAAATGTAGCTGTAGAGTAGAATGAGATGACATACTAACCTTGATCATTTGTCGGAAGCCACCTGACACAAGAAACACATCAATGTTATTACCTTTTAGCTTCTTAATCAAATCATGCATTCCAGGTGAAATCCTGCAGATTAAAAGAACATAGATTTCCATAATCCCATTGATGGACAAAGAAAGTGAACAATGGTTGTATGCAAACTGCAACATGAAAGTTACTTCCAATGTCCAGCTGAGTTCTATCTTTGTTTTATAATAATAACCAGAAAAATGTAAGGCTTCATCATATGAGAAAAGGCAAATTAACTACATGTGCATACCGCAGTTGCGTCTGTAAATTTGAGGAGGTTCAGTGCAGTTTTTTATTTTTCTGTTTTTTTTTTGGTTTTATAAAGTGGATAAGATCACCTCATACATAAATATATATGATGTTTTCTTGAGTAACATACAGGGCTGAAATAGAAAAGGCAAAACACGTAGTACATAACTACTATTTGCAAATGGCAAATTGTCGAAGTGCCAGAATTCCAGAAATCAAGACTTTTTACGAACTCACAAGATACAAAATTAAACGTAAAAGATACTACATTGAAATGCTAGCCACCATTTCAACTAGCATGATTTCACATTTAAGTGAACCTTACCTTGGTGGCCTCTTCTCTAAACATTCCTCAACCTGGGACATAGATGGCTTGATTAAAGACAGCCTGGCTGCTAATGCCTCCTCAAATGGAACAGTCCCTGTCATAGCCCTGAGAGCAGCATTATAACAGGTTAGCCCCGGTGACGAAAATAAAATTTAAATGAATGAATTTACAAACTGAATCATTTACTTTGCTGTCCACTCGGCAACAGCTTGCCCTGCCCCACAGAAATCGGCAAGCTCGTCGATGCCTTCATCCAGGCAGACTGTGCTATCAACATCGAAACATACCGCATTGGCCTTGCGCAAGGTCTCAGTAACATCTGGAAATAAGCAAGAAAGCAATGAGTCTCGAAACATCACAACAATCTGAGATCGTAAAGAACCAGCTGCGTAGCATGTAGTATCAGCAAGAACCTTTGGAAGGCTGGCGATTTGCCAAACCGGCTGATGCACCATCCTTGGAGAGATCCAGCGCTGCAACTATCAATGAACGGGTCTGACAGACCCTAGCAGAACGAAATACCGGATCTCCAAACTGCACTGCCACTTTTGGTGAAGTTTGCTGTCGGACTGAAGATAACGAGTGAAAGTACAGAGAATGTCCTGGGCTGGCGCGCAGGTTAATCAGACCAGCCATACCATACAAACCTGCAAACATGACGAAGGAAACAAAATAATGATTACCAGCAGAGAATTACTCAATTGAGCATTAGCAACAGCATTTGACCCCTCCAACAATCCAAACAACGGATCATCAACCCATGCAAACGCCAATAGCAGAAAATGTGGAACATGGAGCCAGTCACTGCTATAAGAACAGAGTCCAGGCTGTGTGGCGCAAATCGTCGAACAGGTGGTGCCCACGAGCTGCTGCTCACTGGAACTAAAAACTTTCCTAACTTCGCCCATTGAAATTACAGCAGGGAGCCACGATTCGTGGGGAGGGAACGAAGAACGAGCGGATGAGTGGATCGGTAACTCACTCTTGCTGAAGATTCGGCGATGGTGGAGGAACGTGCAGCGCCGCCGCTCCTGTCCTCGTGAGAATCTACGAAGTGAACGAGCGGTTGGTGGCGGCAACGATGTGGCGAGCTGTTGTTTTCACTCACCTACCCACCCGCTATGTACAGTCACCATCACTGACATGTGGGGCCGGATACAGATGCTGGTCCCATACGCAGTGTTGTTGAGTCTGTAACACACGAGTGGCCAGGCTCGCGCCTCTCCGCGCGCTGCGAAGCGACGCCGGGGGCTCGCCGGAGGCCCCGCGGGTTGTGGAGGAGCTAGTCAACTCCTTCCAAGTCCAACCAAACTCAAGTAGGATTTTTCATCCTCGCATTGACTCCGTCACGGGAAAGACCAGGTTGGATTTGTTCTTCCCATCTTATGCTCCGAAGCAAGCTCACCCAACCTGTCTGTTGGAGTCTTGGTCCCCCTCGGCTGTTGGGTTCTTGCGCGCCACCATAGATCTGTAGGCTGGAACAGCGCCGGCAGGAGGTGCGTGCTCGGGCACATGTTTCCCTTTCCCTTGGTCCGTGATTTGTTTATGTTCGATTTGGGGATTTTGGGTGTTTCAGGTGTTCCAATTTCTGGAATTGCAGGACGTATGCCAAGAAAATTGGATAAAGACAGTTAATTTATAACTGTTTGATTGAGGTTTTTCATTGGTTCGGTGCTAGAACGGAGCAAGGCAATGAATGAATCATGGAGAATGCTGATATGGTTTGGATGTGTGAGGTGTTCAAATTTCTGAAATTGCAGGAAGTTTGGCAAGCAAATTGAACAACGACAGTTGATTTTGCTCTGTTTCTGGGTGTTCGTTGGTTCGGTCAGGGTGCTACAACGGAGCTAAAGGCATGGAAGGGATAATGGAGAGTGCTGCCACAGGGGTGATGAACTCTGTCCTCCTCAAGCTCGCCGAGCTGCTGAATGAGGACTTCCAGATACAGAAGGGCATGAGGCGTGAGATTGCCTTTCTCAAGGATGAGCTGAGCAGCATGAACGCTCTCCTCGAGAGGCTGGCCGATGCTGAGTCGCTTGACCCGCAGACCAGGGAGTGGAGGAACCAGGTGAGGGAGATGACGTATGACATCGAGGACTGTATTGACAACTACATGCTCCAGCTGCGCAACGAGCCACAAAGGCCTGGTGGTTCTGGAGTCATGGGGTTCTTCCTTGGATATGTGCAAAAAGTGAAGGAGCTTGTTACACGTCACGAGATTGCTGATCAGATTCAAGAGCTCCGGGTTCGCATTGTCGAGGCTGGACACAGAAGGAAGAGGTACAAGATTGATGCTGCGACGATTTCTCGTGATTCTAACATGGTTCTTGTGGACCGTCGGTTGCCAGCACTCTATGCAGAGTTGGATGGTCTTGTCGGTATCAATGGTCCAAGAGATGAGCTCATCAAACTATTAGTCGATGATGAGGAGCAAGGGATGAAGGTGGTGTCAATTGTGGGGTGTGGAGGATTGGGAAAGACTACAATTGCTAATCAGGTTTACCAGAAAATTGCGAAGCAATTTGATTGCCATGCTTTTGTGTCATTGTCCCATAACCCTGATATGGGGAAGATCTTTCGGTCCATACTTGTTCAAGCCAAGAAGGATGAGCCCAGTAGCACCAGACCTTGTGATAACGAACAACTCATCAATGAATTGAGAGATTTCTTTCAGAGCAAGAGGTACATTGTTATGACAAGTTAGTCTATAGCTCGATTAAACTGTTTTATGCAAAATAAAATTCTTTCACTTTGTAGTAACTCTACTTTAAGCATTACTAGTTTGAGCTGCGTCTCTTGGAATTACTTTTCTGGTATCTTTAAGAGCATGATAATAATAAATTCTATCCTAAAATAAGTGCTATGCGAAAGGGCCTTTACCTCACTAGTAAGGTGCCTGAGTAGCACCTCCTAGGTCCCAGGTTCGACTCCCAGGGGGAGCGAATTTGTGATCTGGGTTAAAAGAATCCCTTCGCCTCTCCCGCACCAAAGCATTTGGTTAAGGCCCTGCCTCTGGAAGCTACGGTGCCCATGGTGGTCCCGGCCCAGGTTCTCACAAGGCTAGTGGCCCCAATGTAAGGGTGGGGAGGGGGGTTTGGGGGTTTTCTTGATCTGCGTGAGAGGATCTTCTCTTTAAATGCAATGCCCGGGGGCCGTCATACCCCCGCAGGTCAAGTTTTTTTTTAAATAAGTGCTATAATATATTATAATAAACACTAGAAATCAGGTGCTGCAAAATATACCAGATCAGAATTAAAAAACTATGAGATAAGACAATAATTTAAATTTTTCGCATTTTATCATGCATGTTTAATACTAGAGGTAAGCCCTGGTAGCCAAATCGCTGAAAGGGCATATTCCATTGCACTTTCACTATGTAGTGTGATATATGAGTATCAGTGGGTTTATTTCATTCTGTAGGTATTTTATTGTACTAGATGATATATGGAGCAACAAAGCTTGGAAGATAGTCAAATATGCTTTGCCTGATAATGCTAATGGCAGTAGAATGATAGTGACAACAAGAATTGGTACTGTTGCCAAGTTATGTTCCTCCCCGCATCATGGTCTTGTCTATGAATTAAAAATGCTAAGTGAAGATGACTCTACAAGACTCTTCTTTAGAAGAATTTTTGGCTCTGAGTACAATTGTCCTCATCAACTAAAAGAGGTTTCAAATGAAATAGTTAGAAAGTGTGGTGGTTTACCATTGGCAGTCATTACTATGGCTAGTTTGCTGAGTACTAAATCACATACTAAAGTTGAGTGGATAAATGTTTGCAATTCAGTTGGTTCAGGACTCCAGAAAAGTTGTGATGTGGAGGAAATGAATATGATATTATCTCTGAGTTATAACCATCTTCCTTTTAATTTAAGGACTTGTTTATTGTATCTAAGTATGTTTCCAGAGGATTATGTGATCAAGAGGGATTATTTGGTAAGAAGGTGGGTAGCTGAAGGATTTATAAACACACATGGTGTAAGATATGTAGAGGATGAAGGAGACTGCTACTTCAATGAACTTATAAATAGAAGCTTGATCCAACCAGTAGATTTCCAGTATGATGGTAGAATATATACATTCCGGGTGCATGATATGATTCTTGATTTCATTGTTCGCAAGGCAGTTGAAGAAAATTTTGTTACTGTCCTGACTGACAGAAAACCAATGTTGAACTCACAGGACAAGGTTCATCGGCTCTCTCTTAACTTCTACGGTGAAGATAATCGAACAGCATATCCCGTGGTTACTACTCGTGTTCGATCTCTGAATGTATTCATGTACTCTGAACAAATGCCTCCGCTTTCACGCTTTGGGGCCTTGCGTGTTCTTGATCTAGACAGTAATGATGACCTTGAAAACTGCTGTCTTAAAGATATTGGGAAGCTGTTTCACTTGAGGTACCTACGGATTAGAGCAAAAAATATTGCACTTCCAGAACAGATCGGGGAGCTGCAGTTTTTGGTAATAGTTGATCTTCTGAGCTGTCTTGGTCTAAGTGAATTGCCTGGAAGTATTGTTAGACTTCAGCACTTGAAATGGTTAATTACTCCTCCTGTGAACTTGCCACATGGAATCGGAAACATGCAAGCTCTAGAGTTTCTTTCACTTATAATTCTGGACTACACGACCTCAATATCTTCTATACAAGAGCTAGGTAGATTGAGTAAATTGAGAACTCTCAGACTGGAATGGCGCATCAGTACTGCGCACAATGATAGGAACACCTTTGTAGATAGTTTTATTTCGTCTCTTCAAAAATTAGGAAGTTCCAGTCTTCAGTATTTAACAATCTTCAGTCCCTGGTCAATGGACTTCTTATTTGATCGCTGGTCCTCCCCACTGCCTCATCTCCTTCAGGAATTAGAGGTGAAGGGATGGCATCTCAGTAAAATTCCTATGTGGATGACCTTACTGAGCAACCTTACCTACCTCGATATCGAGATTAAAGTGAGACAGGAAACTCTCAATGTACTTGGTGATTTTCCTGCCTTGATGTATGTCAAGTTATACTCGAATGGTGCAGGCCCTGAGGAAAGGTGCCTTGTCATAAGCAGCAATGGATTCCGATGCCTGAAGAAGTTTAGCTTTGTTGGTTGGCTAAATATGATGTTCCAAGAAGGAGCCATGCCAGTACTAGAGACTCTTGAATTCCAAATCATAGTGCAGGAGGTAAAAACTACATGTGGATTTAATACTCCTGATCTTGGCATTCGATACCTGTTCGCCCTTAAGAACCTTGTCGTCAATGTTCACTGTGAAGGAGCAAGTATTGAAGAGGTCGAGGCAGTAGAAGCTGCGATCCGGATGGCAGCTGGCATGCTTCCTAACCAACCTACACTGGTTTTGCATAGATTTCTTGAGTCAGAGATGGTGAAAAGATAATTCAGGAGTAGAAAGGAACGTAAGGGGGACTAGTGCCAACTTATGAGCCACCTGTGGAATATATGGTGTTGAGTACTATGTTCTTTTTAAGAAAAGGGAAAATGTTTCCAGCCTCTGTGTTGTCAATGGAGTACGATGCTTTATTATTCAGTTCCATTATTCTTGCATATTGAATTACGAATAATGTACTGATGGATTCCTATATTATTCTCTCTTGCATTGAAAAATATTCAGCCAATTTGGATTGCTTGCATGACGAGTGCCCTCGTGTTCAGTTGTCGTGCACCATAGGATCGCAGCGGCCATTGGAGTCGTCTCCATTGACTAATGGAATTATTGCTTAACACCCATCAAAAGATCAGGTTCGCGTCAGTTGGTATCAGTTTTATTCAAGAAAACCTAATGGGTGGCTATATTGTTCCATGTTGACGAATATTATTTATCTCCCTGGATTATTTTATTCTATCAATGCAGCGTTCTGAATTGGAAGAAATTATGGGAATCGTTAATGAACTCCTTACTGCATAGTCTCCATAACAGTACTATTCACTTCTTAGATCTTTCAGTATACAGCTCACAAAGGCTTGCCCATTTTGTTTTCATATTTGTATCACACAAAGCTCACATATTACTAAAAGCATGATATATATGCTCAGGGATGATGTATGGATCTTATATAGTTTTTCCATCATAGATAATTAGGTAGAACATTTTGAGAACGGGAGGATAGATTTAACTATGACACTCTTAATTAGTATCTAGAGATCGATTATACAAAACTCTAAGGCATCAGCTCTATAATAAGGTATCAACTCTTGCCGTATCTTTACATGCAACGTGACAAGATGCCTGTTTATAATAACGTTTTGTCATGCACAATGTATCTGACTTCGTATTCGTTTTTCCTAACATATATTTTTGGTTCAATACTTGATGGTTCACTGCCCCGTCGCTGAACTTGTGACTCATTGCCTAGAACAAATTGATAGTTTAAACTGTTGTATTCTCTAATACCAAGATACCTTTGGGACATACATCGTCGGATATGCACGCGGCTCGCTCGTGAAGTACTCGCGTGAGGAAGCGGATGAAGGATGGTTTAGGATGGGCTCTCATGGCATTTACCGGTCTGGTGCCGCACCGTATGCGATTTGCATCACCTCTGCATAAAATGTATTTTTCCTACCTAACTTGACACTCCTGTGAGTGTTGCAGGATTCCTGAACCAATTGCCGGTTTGGATTTTACCATTAGCAGATACATACTGTGCAGCACATAGTAATGCGCTTGGTGATGAGGTCTCGAGTCGATGTCCTTAAGATGGATGACCATCTCCCTGCCCGGCCCGTACACGTGGGCAAAGTGCACTCTGTTGAACCAAATTAGCCTAGCTAATATTTGTAACCATACTGATCTAATAAGAAATGTACTATTTTGGGGCTGCTGCTGGGTTAGCATCTCTGTTTTTACTGGAAACAGAGTGCTCATTCTTAGTCTGTTCTGTGTATTTTAGAAGTTTCATTCACATATAAGGACTACTTCTATAAGAACACGTTATGAAAAATATGGTCTATTTTAGGGTATCTGTTTTCCTTGTAAGACCCACGTCAGGAGCTTGTAGCTCATGATCTGTCCCAAAGTTCCTTGATTAGTTGCATTTTATGGGACTTCTTCTACACGTGAGATTTTGTTTGTCCATAGTCTTATATTTAAATAACAAGATACGATTCATGTTAATACATGCTTCCAATTCGGCGGTAAGACCAATAAACAATATGTTATAAATAAATTTAATGAAGTAGGGCTAACACAGTCAGTAATTGCCATGAATATTTGCATTAATCCCGCTTTTTTAATGGTAGAATAATTGATAATTGCACTTCAAATAGAGGGGGAAATTTTAGTGCAAAAGGAATTTTCAGTGCAAAGATGCAAACGGACATCCTTGGCCATCCGATCGTGATTCAAGCGTCCAAGGCAGGCACAGGCTCTCCCGCAATCCACCTGCGTATATTTGCGAAAATCCAGCTTCAAGAGGCATAACGTCTCAGGAAAAAAAAAACCTCTGCTCCATGACCTCTTCCTTCCTCAATCAGTCGATCTCATTCAGAGAAAACATTCCTAGGTGCTGACGATGGTGGGTTGGTGGCTAACCGCTCGACGGCAGTGGCTACTGTATCTCCTTCGTGTGCTATTCTCCTCCAACATTTCTCTTTGCTCCATTTTCGTCTTCATCAATCAGAATCCCAAGTTATCTACCGCCGCCACCACTCGACCCTGGGACCGGCCCCAACTCCGGCCGTCCGGCGAGCGGTGAGGCAGCGACCATTCTGCAGCACCTCCGAAGATGGATCCTGCAACTCTTCTTTCCCGTTTATATACATTGATTTTTCCTGTCCTGCTGTTGGCCAAACTTAACAGGAAAGGGCTCCAAATTCAGTCTGTAATTTTCATTGTGGTAGCTCAGCATATAATCAGAAATCAGTGTGAATAGCTATTGTTTTTTGAGTGGGGATTGAAAATTTTGGTTTGTAACTTTTGATTCCGATCAAATTTCCAATTCTGGATTATTCAGTTCTGAAACTGTCAGCGTCTGTTTAGCTTTCTGAATTGTATCTAGTATTGATTGCTCATGTAGCTAGAATAAGTGAAATAGCACATTGTAGTGTTTATGTCAAAATATGTTAAACAGCTACTTGGCATTTCACTGTCATGACTCACAAATAAGATGTCTGAGCCACTCTGAGACGGAGAATGGGAGAAGCTATTTTCAGAAAGCTCAATCACATTCTGAGGACAGCTCTCTACAATCTACGTAGAGCATTCAAGTTTTCACTGAAATAAAATGTTCATAATAGATTGCCATTATGATTCACATCGGTACAAGTAAACATGTATCTGAAAGTTGGAGAAAATAATTAAGACACATCCAAATGGAAATTTTTGGTGCAAATAGGGTGTCAGGAGCGTTGGTGTCCTGATGACATTTGCAGGAATTAATACGAAGAGCAAAATGACAAGGGTATTGTTGGTGGTTGACAAACGACTAAGGGCATGGTCGATAGGATTGCCTGACTCAGGGACAACTCTCAGGCATGCGATCACCATTTTGCTCTATGGCACAATAATTTAGTCTCTGGAGATTTTATTTTGAATTGCCTATGTCACAATAATTTAGAATTTCCTGACTCAGGGACAATGCAGTGGTTGATACACTATGGTACAATAATTCAGAATTGCCATTTTGATCACCATTTTGCTCTATGGCACAATAACAGAGTCTCAGCTACAACAAGAAGATCAAATATCAGTATTAGAACATGATTGTACACAAATTGATGATGCTACTACAATTACTAGCTATAATCACATTTCACATCGTCTGTCAGATGTCACATGGTCACAATATGTTACATGGACATAAACGACACTAATAGCTCATTGTGAGTCCTTAAATCAACATTTTCATGAAGTTCTTAAAACGTCTTTCTCTCGTTCTCATAGATAAACTTATACATCTACTTAGTCTCCCACAGAAGCTCTGCAATCAACCAAATCAGAGATAAACAATGTCAGAATATGTCAAAACATGTCCAAAGTGGATAGCAAACATGGAAAAGTTGCAATGAGATGTAAGCTGAGCTGATTGGTAGGTTAAAATCTAGCTAGAATGATCAAGAATGAACCATATATATATATATATATATATATATATATATATGTATAGGAGAGACCCTGGGAGCAGATGAAATTCTAACAGCTGGGACTCGGAGGGTGTAACAGCCCAAAACATATGTAATAAATAACCATGCATTTTATTTCGCGAAGTTTGGAATAGATCCGCTCTTATTTGGATGAAGTTTGAATTTGAATCAACTGTGAATCGAACCAAAGAAATTCGTGAAGGAAATAATTTCAAACCCCGCGTCATGGGCCGAATCCCCGCAGCAGCCCAACTTCCGTCTCCTTCCCTGGCGCGGCCCACCTCCCTTTCCTTCTCTCCCGCGCGGCCCAGCCAGCCAGCCCAGCCCGACCGACCCAGCAGCCGTCCCTGTTTCTCTTCAACCTTCGCCCGTACGCGCGTGCGACCTCCCGTGAGCTCGCCACGATGGACGAGCGTCGTTTAGCGCCGCCCACTGCGTCACCCGGACCCAGCTAACCGACCCCTTCCGCCCTTTTGGTCTTCAAAACCCCAAGCCGCCGTCCTGGTTCTCCCCTTCCACCCAAACCCTAGCCGCAACCCAGCTGCCGTCGCCATGGAGGTCGTGGGGAAGGTCGCCGGCGTGGAGCGCCCGTGTTGTCCCTGTGTTCTTCGTGCAACGCTGAAGCTTTTGGTGCTGATATCGTCGAGAATCGTGGAGAAGGGAGGTCAAGCAAGCAGTTTGAAGTTTCCGGCCGCCAGCTTCTTCATCGTCGTTCGCCCTCGTCGGTGAGGTCCCTTCGAGCTCATCTTCTGTTCGCAGCTCCGTTTCGCTTGCCCTCCCCGTTTGAGCTGAGTTCGCCTGGTTTGCTCCCTGGTAGCGCCGGAACGGAGGAGCGTGGTCACCGTCGTCCTCTGCCGCGTGGTCGCCGTCCGGCCGCCACTGCCCCTCTTCGTCGTCCGCCCTCACCAAGGCCTCCCCGTCTGCACCAACCGCCTCTGGAGAACCCTGGTGAGCCGCCAAATCTTTTCCCTCGCTTTCCTCTCGGAATCTCGAGCGAATTTCTGCTTCCCGTCGAGAACCGGCCGCCGCGCGCCATGGTCGCCGGCGTGCTGTCGCCTTGGGGCTCGCTCATGCTCCCCTAGGTATCCCTTTAGCCTTGCGGAGCCTTCCTGGAGCTCGTGCGCGCGTCCGATAGGAGAAAGGAGGTAGATTGAGGCCTTGGCGTTGTTCTTCCCCTTCCGCCATAGGTTTCACGGTAGCCTAAGCGTTCGTTTGGTGGGTTTAGTTGGCGTTCGTTTCTTCTAGCGGAGCTCTTCCCCTTTTGCCGCCGTGGAGCAAGGCTCCGGCGAGCTCGCACCACCGCCGCCTTGGGTGCTGGTGTGGGGAAAGGGGACCGGTAGGTTCGCTGTGCTGTGCGGGCCCCCTGGCTCCGTTAGCCTGGCCGGCGGTGAGCCCCACCGCCGGGAGCCGGCGATTCCGGTGAGGTCGGCTGAGTCGGAGCGGCGGCGCCGCCTGCCTTCGGTGGCGTCCCGGTCGTGCTGACGTGGCGTAGATCCGGGCCTACGTGGCAGAACTTCCGTCTAAGTGGCAGTGAGGCGTGGTGACGTGGCACGTGACGTGGACTAGGTCCATGGTATCCCTTGGATCTGTCCTCCATGGACTTGGTCTACTGTGGTCCGCCCTCTGTCCAGCCAATGACAGTTGGGTCCCGCGTGTCAGCCACCAAATTTATCTGTCAGCTTATTCCTGAGAATATTCCTTCGAATATCTTCTTCCATTTCAGAAAAATCCCTTTAATCCTTTTAGCCTTCGAAAAATCATAGGAATTTCCCTGGACCTCAGAAAATTACGCGGTCAGTTCCGTTAGATTCATCTCGTCGAGCTCTTCGCGTTAGCGTCGATAGTTTTTATGTTCTAGCAACGACCGAATAGGTTCTTGCGATTCGTTTTCCGACCCATCTCTTTTCTCGTGCCGTTGAGGTGTCCTGTGTCGTGGCTTTTGGTCCATGAGGCTCTTGTTGGTTTTTGGATGAACCCAATCCACGATACAGTGGTGCACCGACAGAGAATATTCTCTAGAATATTCTTCTGTTTAATTCCTTCTTTCTTTCTCGGATTTTCCGATAATTCCTTTAATCTTCGGAAAATCATATCCTTCTCTCTCGGACCTCGGGAATTTGTGCGGTCCATTGCGTTAGCTTTGTCGTGTTACGTTAGTGTTCTCCATGATCCCATCTTCGCATCGTTAAATTCTGCGGTATCTCAAAATTCGTAGTATCTTGCTCGATCGTTGTTTAATTCCACCCCTCCTTTTTTCCGTAAGCTCTTTTATTCATTCCTTAGCCTTCGTAAAATTCGTAGGAGATCCTATAGACGTCGGTGTTAGTTGAGACCAGTTGCGTTAGAATCGTGACGACGCTACCCGCGCGTTAGTGACGTTATCGTCCTTGTTCTCTCGTCGATTAAGCCTAGTCGTGCGCCTCGTTTTTCCTAAGTGTTCATCGTAATTCGTGCGAGTATTCTCGTTATGCGTGTCACTTACCCGTTCTGCCTCGATTTTGGATGACGAGTGGGACCAGTCGGTCGAAGCTGGAGGAATACCAATGGAAGCCTTGCGAGGACACCGATCTATTCTTGGACCGTATTTAAGGCAAGCCGCAATCCTTGACCACTCTTGCTCCTATTTAGTAATTGCATTAAATTGAACCATGCATGATTAATGGTTACTTGCACTTGTAGTTTACCTATGCTATACTATGCCATCCTTGCCACTCGTTTGCCATAGGTTGTTCTACTCGTTACTCGCATGCTTAGTATTTGCTTAGTTGCTTAATTGAACCCTATGATGACTATACATGTTTTTGTATAAAATAAATTGTAGGTATTTCTTAGGTGTCGAGTTTCGTATTAGATACCCTGTAGGGCTTTTGCGGGGCGAGTGTAGGTGGTTAGGTGCTCGGGAGACTTTTGGGGAGCCTCTATTTAGAGAGTGCCTCGTTGCGGGCACAGCTTGTGTAGGAACCTTGGGCTATGGGGTTCTCGTTGTGGTGACACTCGTTGTTGAGACCGTTGTTTTGAGGAGAGGGATTGGTGACTCGCCCCGGCAGCATGAGGACCGGTTCTTGGTTGCTCGCTCTTTGGTCTACTAGCTTACCACGTGACCCGTATGGGCGAGCTGGATCAGGACGCTTAGCGGAGGACCGGTGGGCCCGCCGTGGTGTAGAGTTAGTGTTAGTGGGTTTTTGGAGCCGTGTCTCGACCCATGAGTAGAGGATACCCCACCCGACCCGTGGTAGACCTTTCACACCTTCAGGACCCTTTTCCGCGTTGTGGTTGGGGATCCCGACCCGGAGGACGGGCGCCCGCCGCCGATGCTTTGTTGAATGATCTTGTGAGTGTTGCTGTGCATGGGCTACTGCAGTAGTCCTATGTTATGGTACCTCTTCACGTGGGTACGATTGCTTACTCTCTGCAGAGATATATAATCTATACGTATAGCCTAGCCCTCGGGTAAGGGGGCAATACCATTGAGCGACACGCTTGATTAGCATTTACTACTTCTCCTCTCGATAGGTGTTTTACTTCCGGCTTCGAGCTGTGGTTCCAGTGGAGGTGTGCTGGACATAAAATTTGACCCTTACAGGATTGTGTTGTTTCCTGCAAGGACACTTATAAAATTTGACTAATAATAAATTTGCTTCACATAGACTTGAGGAATAATTGCTTTAGGTGCTAGCCCTTGCCTATCCTTGAAATATCCAAGCATGCATACATTGTTGCTAGGTAGTTGCGGCTTGCTGAGTACTCTATGTACTCACGGTTTTACCACTTTGTTTTTCAGCCACCTAGTAGATCAAGCTTCAACGTCAAGACTTCGTCAACCCAACTAGATTAAGATTGAAGATGATTAAGAAGGGTTTCGCCTACACTCAAGTTGCCTGTGGATTTTGATTCACTACGAAGACTTCCGCTACGCTCAAGTTGAAGATTTGCTTTTGTCGTCATCGACGCTTGGTGTTTCGCTTCCGCTAGTAGTCTTGTGTTGTTTCCTTGGCCTGCGTGCCAAGTCCATGTACTCAATTGTTGTAGATGTTATTCTTCTTAGAATAATATCTTATCTTGATCCTTGTCATATTTTGTAATCTTTTATGGTTTTATGATATTCAACTGTATTGGTTGTACGAGTCATCCTCCTGGGAGTGACTATAAGGTACAAAGCACGGTTTTCACCCTCCGGTGAAAATCGGGCCGTCACAGAGGGAAGTGTGGTTCGTAGAACATCCTCACAATAATTGTTTTGATCTATTTTCATAAGGGTGAAATGAGCTACAGTGTTTATCCTAGTCCTAAGTGAGTGATGCTGCATGGATGCGGTTCTGTTTTGGCCAGTATATAGCAACACCAGAAATCTGGTGCATAAACAGTCTCATGGTGTTGTTCTCAATCTGTTGTCATGAGAGTCACCACAGCTGGAGTGGCTTGAGATAGGTCTGGGAGGCATCAGGATCACTCGAATTGTGTGAGGGTACCATAGTTTTCACATTAAAAATTCACAACTGGAGAAAAGAGAAAAATAGAGCAAACAAATGCTCTGCTATCAGCTAAAGAAGATACTTCCTGCATAAATTTTTTACACCACCCCGGATGGAAGTTGCAACACCAGTTGGCCCCTGAAAACGCTCTTCACATGATAGTAACAGAAATCTGCAAGGATGATTGTCTGAACAACTTCGGAGAGAAGCACCATTGAAGGCCACATACCTAGCCCAAGGCAGTCAACAAACGGCCGTGAGCATCCAAAAGCTGAACGACCCAGTGTGCACAACTCAGAAACCTTGCAACACCCAGTGCAAACACATAATCTACAGTGAACGGCTCAACAATCTTGATATTTTGCATCAAGCCGTCGGGATTACCTACAAAACGGGACCCTGTTCCTGTGTACAGGTTGCTGGTGTGGATTTATCTAGTAGGTACACGCTGAGAAACACTGGCACCACAGCACGCACTCTTGGCTTCTGAGCACAGTGAACTTTGTTGAACCAAACTAGCACACATGATTTCTTTGCAACCAACAGAACAGATATTATCAGACAAGTACGATCCTGGAGCTTGGGGCTAATTCAGAATCTTTATGGTTTGAGTGCCGGTCTAATTATAATTATAATCTTTGAATAATTATCTGTTTTCGTTTTATGAACACATCATAAATTCTATTGACATCAAAGTCCTGTTTTATAAGTAGCATTATCTTTGTTTTGCTAAAACGATACAAAACATACAGGGAAAACCTCTTCGCTCTTCCTCCACATGGTTTTTACTGTATCTATCGTTTAAGACCGATTGGTCAGTTGGTCACCCAAGGGTGGGCACTTCTGTACTGCATATATAATTGCTTCATTTCCTTACAAGTTGCATCGGCTGAGACTGTGCATGTTAGGTATGCTGTCTTCCTTTGGCCTGTCTCTAGGAAATGGAGAAAAACAAAAAGAAGAGCTGTGATAATCAGCTAATTAAGACTAAAGTGAATCAAGGGAAAACGAATAAAGGGCTGTGATATCAGCTTAGACTAAAGTGAATCAAGGGATTCTACTAGAAGACCTAAATGGAAATAAATTCCTCTGGTAAATCACTTTCCATTTCCTTTTTGTATTAACTAATTAACTAGTACATGTCATTGATGTAGAATTTTTCTATCCATAAATTGCAGAGATGCGGAGAGCCGTTGACGAGCTTTGAGCTCCGACTAGGAGAGATTTTGTGTGGATTGTCTTAATAGTCTCTGTTATGTCCGTTGGAACATTATCTATTTTCCATTTATGGACACATCAGAAATTCTATTAATAATAGTAAGCGCTGTTTCATAAGCAACATTATCTTTTATTCATCTTAGAGGATATGAATGAAGCAGTGAAAACCTTCCTGCACTCGGTTCCTTTGTACTGATTGTGTTTAACACCGACAGGTCAACCAAGAGTAGACACTTTCTGAACTGCGTTGTTACATTTCCTGAATCATTATATCGAGTGAAGCCGTACATGTTGGGTATATTTTCTTCCTTTCGACCTGTATGGTAAACGGAGAAAACCAAAAGAAAAAAAAACAGCTGTAATGTCAGTTTAGAGACTAGTAAATAAAGGGATCCACCAAAATCCAATGTTCTCATAGTTTCTCAATCAAACGAGAGGGCCATCAGGTTGAAGTTGTTCGTAGTCATGTGATACACTGGCTTGTAGGTTGCCATCAGAAACAGCAACTGCCATTGTCAGCGACAGTATTTGGAATAGTAAAATTACCCTATTCTGACTTCCATTTTAAGATTCTCCCAAATACCACCACTATTTTCATGTACCATAAATACATTAACAACTTGAATAAGAACTATTTTTGTTTTCTCCACTTGTATTGAGTTAGGCAGTATATGCAGTAGGTGGATGTTTCCTTGCATTTTGTCCTTCTGGTAGTCCAATATAGATTTAAATGATAATATGTACAAAATAATGTCAAGTGACCTTCAATTCTGCTGGAAGACCTAAATAGAAATAAATGACTACGGTTCATAGTATTTGGTACAGATTACAACTGGATATAAAAGAAAAATGGAGCAAACAATGCTCTCCTCTCTGCCAGAAAAGATGCTTCCTGCAGCAAGTTTTTACACCACCCCGGATGGAAGTCGCAGCACCAGTTGGCCACCGAAAACGCTCTTCACATAATAGTAGCAGAAATCTGCAAGGATGAATGTTTGAACGATTTCGGAGAGAAGCACCATTGGCGGCCACATGCCATATCCCAAGGCAGTCAGCAAACTGCCGCGAGTATCCAAAAGCTGAAGGATCCAGTGTGCACAAGTAAGAAACCGTGCTACACCGAGGGCAAACACGTAAAGAGCGGTGAACGGCTCAACGATCATGGTATTCTGCATCAACCGTAACTGGGGTAGCACTGAAACCGCTTCCAAATAAAGGGAAAAGGCCCAGCAGATTCTGCTCACAATGTGATGTGCTGTTGTAGGGTGGATGAATAGGGCCAGTAGAGCACACGGAACGACCACGTAGCACGATGCAAAGTTGTCCTTGTGCAGCATATATGTTGACCTCAGCTTGAACCACATCATGTAAAGAACAAAGAGAGTGGCTGCCAGTGTAGCCGTGTCCAGAATTGTATGGATGTCGTACTCCATCGCAAAACTGCAGCACAACCGAACAACCAGAAATAATGCTGTCAGAACCTGAGTCTTCAGTGACAATTCGGAGCAGGTCTTCTCCTCGGTGAGCTTATAGGTGAGCACGCCGATGCCGACCGCGTGCACGGCCTCGGCGGCGACGAAGAGGTTGTCATGGTTGTGCACGATGAGGCGGATGAAGACGAGCGTGGTCGTGCCGGCGACGACGGCGAGAAAAGCCTTAACTTTGGGCTGCTGCCTGCGCACCCACCTCATCGCCATGGACAGCAGCCTCCGCGAACCCCTCATCTCGTAGTAGGTGGAGGCGAGCTAGGGCTTTGTTGGTTCCGTGGGCAGCTATGGATTTCGCGGCAGCTAGCTTGTATGTGCTCGGGTGATGGTGGACTGGAAGAGACGGAGGGGTCTCGTGGAGTTATATGTGGACGGGCTGCACGAGTCATTGGTCCGGGTCGGATTCGCGTACTTGTTCCGTTTCGCATCGTGGCAGCGATCGCGTGCAACTCGGATTAATTATCATCACCTGATTAACTGACCTGCCTATGGGCCCCGAGCAGGCTATCTCCTCCTCCTCCACCGCCGGATTATCCGCGGCTTCTCGCTCCTGCACCTCATAGGCCTCTACTGCTACCCGACGGCATCCCGAACAAGTGAGCTCTACTGCTACTGTTTCCTAGGAGAAAAAAGAAGTAAGATGGACCCTCCGTATAGCTGAAAGTCTGTCTAGAAGCGACATGAGGTCGGGCTGACCTCTCTCCAATCCGGACTCAGCATGGTACCGTAACTCGGAACTTCTTCCTGAACAATCATTGCCCTTAATTACCAATACACAATTCCGGTGTCAGTGATCATTAACTCTGAAATATTTCGGGGCTTGGGGACTCATCTTGTTCCCAAGTCTTGCTGATTTACTACCTCCGTCCAGAAATATAAGCATTCGTTGACTTTCACGAGATCACGTTTGACCACTCGTCTTATTCAAAAAATTTGTATAAATATACAAATAAAGAAGTTATGCTTAAAATATATCTAAGAATAAATTAAATTATCATAAAATAAATAAATATTTTACAAATATTTTGAATAAGACGAGTGATTAAATAGGAATTCTGAATTACGAAAGTCAACGAATGCTTATATTTCTAGACGGAGGGAGTACTTATAACTGGACTGGATTTGATATGAGTTTATATATATCAATGTTCAGTACCTGGCTGCTTCTATGGTCTGTCTGCTCAATTTATTTTATCTTCCCTGACCAATACTTTTTGTTATATATACGAATACGAGGACAAACTCACCTGCTACTTTGAACTACAAATTAAAAACAAACTGTGGGCCACACTTTGCGCTTCTTCAGGAAGTTTTGCATTCTTACTCTCTTATGTTTGCTGGAAACATTGGAGACTATGACCTGCCGCTGAAAGGTTTTCTTTATTTTTTCTGTTAGTTAATTAAATATTTTTAGAGTCATATACTGAACTAAATATTTTCTGAAAATTCATATATTATTATATATTTATCTATTGTATTTTGAAATAATAGAAGGGATGTTTAATTGCAGGACATAAAGTAAATATTGGGAAACATTAAATTATATGTTCTATTTTGTATTTTGGAAAATAAAAGGGGTTCAGGTACATGATGATTCAGAAAAAGATAAAGTCCACTCTACTCTCTCCAACTGTCACCGAAGTCCACTTAACCCCCTCAACTATAAAACCATTGGTTTTACTCCCTCCAACTTTACAAGATCATTCTAACCCCTTGGCCGGTTTTTCTAGGTGGTTTGGCCCCCGTTGTGACTACGACAGGCCCGAGAGCCCAATTGTCATGCACTCGTGAGTTGACAGTGGTGAGCGTGGAGGCCCGTCTTCGTCTTATCTCAACACACAACCCATGGTGCCCATGTTTGAGCACTTCTAATGCATCAATCCCGATAAAAGTGGTGACTACGGATGGTACTGGTTCTTGCCCGATTCCAGCCCTCTCTTCACAGGAGAGGATTCATTCCTTTCCCACATAGAAGGGTGGAAGACAAAGTTCTTCCTGCTCTAAAAACTTATGTGTGGCATGTGTTGAATAATTCTTGTGCCCTGTTAATTAGTTGCTAATTTATTAGATTTCCCTAACGGTTAGACAGGTGGATTGCTTGGTCAGCAAGTTGTGCGCCGCTCTGAGGTCTGACGTGCGCTAGAGTTCGCACATTGCTTGGACATTTTTGAATTTTTTTTTATGACAAAGACATTGGAGTTATCAACACCTTAGCAAGATATGTCATCCTTGGTAACCAGTTTGGCATCAGCAACTTACCACACAAAAGCTTCAACAAATTCGTGAAACTAGCATCTCACCAACTGTGATTGCCGATCGAAATGCATGATGTATTATACCATTAACTTCAACCACCAACAATTCAACCTCCACAAATCAAGCAAATTTGGAAATTTTTTGATGACAATCGTACTAGCTGACTTTTTCGCAAGAATGGCCAAATGATCCTAACGAAAATAGATTTGATGACCTTGATGAGTTGAAAGACAAAAAAGGTTCAAACAAATCGCATCCCAGAGGGCACCACAAACGCCCTACCGTGCAACTGGAGAAAATCGCCACTAGTCCGTATACGCAACCCTGAAGCGTAATTTCTATTGTGATCCAAGAGAAATGCACTTCCATTTAGTCAGGATATTAATTAACAGGTGCATGCACGAAATTAATTTGGACCAGTTGGTGCATGGACGGCCGAGTCTTGCGTATGAGGAGAGGTCGGTTCATGTGTAAGACTCGGCAGCAAGATGTAGCTTCACGGTGCGCGTTGTTCTGAGATTGTTTGGATCTTTCGCCCAACCTAGCTTCACTTTTTTAGGCGCAGCAACTAACGTGTGCCTCAATTATAGTTTGTAGGATAAAAAACATGGTGATATAATCCTTTATGCTATCGACTAAAAATATATTTGCACATGGGTCCTCTTCCATCTAAAATGACCAAGAAGTACAAATTGTAAAACATCATTGCCTTCATAAGCACAAGATATGGCTATAAATGATCAAATGTTCAGTCAGCACAGAGGAGTACTGGTAAGCATAATCGCTGTGACAGCCACCAAAGATGTCGCTGCATGTTAGCTTGAACCGACGCTTGACCGATGCTACAGAGTTCAACCAACGATGATCCAATGATGATAAATAACAAAGTCTTCCTGTGATTTAATTCTCTAACAATCATTTTCAAAACTAGATCGATTTTCATGTAAAAAGTGCAACCAGTCCATGAATCATCATGAGTATCAGTCAGAAATGAACCGCACCGACTCGGGTGCCACTTGCTGTGATGATGAAGTGATTGCTGGCAGGTCCTCGTCGAGGCGCTTGTGCTGTTTCACTTATTTCATCCCCCTCCCTTCACAATGTTTTGGTTCTGGACATGACCTCACAGGGTCAGCATAGCCTACGTAGTTCTTTCATGATATCAAGGGGGTTGGCCTCACGATTGGCCCGATGCTTACACCATGCTGGTTCCACTGAGGGACCCACGTTTTGTTTGTGTAATCCTGATGCCTCACAGATCTACCTAAAGCCACTCCAGCCACGGTGAGTTTCTTTGAACAGACCAACAACAACTACATCAGATTGATCTGTGTACTAGAGTTATTCTCCTGTTCTATTCTGGCAAAAGGGAGCCTCATATTTATAATCATGGCATATAGCTTCACTTCAGACTAAGCCTCAGTACTACAGTTCTCCATTTGCTATATAAGAGCACCTCCAAGAGAGCTTTAAAAAATAGATACCAAAAATCTCTTTTTGGGAGCAGCCAATAAAATAACGGGTTCAATTTTTCTCTCCTCCTCCAACAGTTTTCCCTAAAAATAAATTAAAGATACATCTTATTGGACCACGTCAGCATTTAGGACAACAATAGTATTCATTTCCTTGTAAATAGAAGGATTGGGGCCCCCAACTTTCTCCCTAATTCTAGCTATAAATGGGGCGAAATTAGGGGAGAATAAATATGTGAATTGTTTGGGGGAGCTGTTGGTGAACATTGTTTGGATTAAACCCCATTAACTTAGTTCAGAGGGAGTTTATGGGGCTCTCTTGGAGATGCTCTAACTAGTCAACCTTCCCGCAGGTTTACGCGTGTTATCCTGATATTTATTTATACAAATTAAATTTTTATAAAACAATGTGTGAAATTATAGAAAATTATATTTATTTTAACTAATAGTTTTATAATTTTCTTAAGCATGCACATTAGAATTGTACGATCACAAAGTTGTTATCTAGTTATATTTTTTAACAAGCCATTACATTTTATTGTCACAAAACAAAAGAAAAAAGAAATGACCATTTGTTTTCTCATGTGACAATAACATTTAAGATGCCGAGTAATTTTATAAAGTACAAAGATAAAAATGAACAGATCATATACCACAAAAATTAATCAGATGACTGGAAAATGCCATGCTAGCCAATACTGTGGATTGCTGTTCTGTCGAACAAGCTCATAAGATCTAGCAGCATGTCATTTTTAGTTTTTTTAAAAAGTCGTACCACTGCATTTTATAGAAAGGTTTTTACAAAGCATTATCCAGTTAGCTAGTTGAAAAACTAATGCCCACATAAGGTTTCTAATTTATGTTACATGAGTTGACACGTTGTGAAAAGTATTAGAGCAGACATGCACTTTAGCCATTTTTCATATGTCATTTCAGGTGGTCAAATACAGAGCACAAAGCTCATTTTTGCACTGTGTACATCCATACCCTAACAGACTAAATAAGTTAATCATCCAAAATTCATATTTGTCACATTACCAACACAATTTGCTAGAGTAATTAAACTGCCTAAATGGACAAACAACAAATAATCCCCAATTGAATCCATAAGCCAAGCAAAGGGGAAATGAAAACTATGGGGAATGGAAACTTAGAATTCAAGTGTTACAGCAGATCGGAACATATGTGGAGGAAAAGAGATCAACCGCTGATGTGCAACATCAATCACATACAGGCGGAGAGGTGGAAGAAGCAGAATGGAGGCGGTGGTCGGAGTCGTAGCCTGCGCCCCTGCCAATCTGCCATGGCGTCGGCGACCTGCACCTCTAACGCCCTCCCGTAGTCCCGTGCTACAGATTCCGAGAGACAATTTCAGTTTGGGTTCCGAGAGAAAAATAATACGAGTCACAGTCGGTCAAAGCCACGATCCGACCCGGACCTGATCGAGCTCGCATCGCTGCCACGATCCGAAACGGAACAAGTACGCGAACCCGACCCGGATCATGATCTGTCCGGCCCGTCTACAAAACTCCACGACCACGAGAGCCCTCCGTCTCTTCCAGTCCACCAACACCCGAGCACATACAAGCTGCCGCGAAATCCATATCTGCCCACGGAACCAAAGCCCTAGCTCGCCTCCGCCTACGACGAGATGAGGGGTTCGCGGAGCCTGCTGTCCGTGGCGATGAGGTGGGTGCGCAGGCAGCAGCCCAAAGTTAAGGCCTTTCTCGCCGGCGTCGCCGGCACGACCGCGCTTGTCTTGATCCGCTTCGTCGTCAATGAGCATGAAAACCTCTTTGTTGCCGCCGAGGCCGTGCACGCCATCGGCATCGGCGTGCTCACCTATAAGCTCACAAAGGAGAGGACCTGCTCCGAGTTGTCGCTGAAGACTCAGGTTCTGACAGCATTATTTCTGGTTGCCAGGCTGTACTGCAGTTTTGTTATGGAGTATGACATCCATACAATTCTGGACACGGCGACGCTAGCAGCCACTCTCTTTGTTCTTTACATGATGCGGTTCAAGCTGAGGGCAACGTATATGCAGGACAAGGACAACTTCGCATCGTGCTATGTGGTTGCTCCGTGTGCTCTACTGGCGCTATTCATCCATCCTACAACATCACATAACATTGTGAGCAGAATCGGCTGGGCATTTTCTCTTTACTTGGAAGCTGTTTCAGTGGTTCCCCAGTTGCGCTTGATGCAGAATACCCAGATTGTTGAGCCGTTCACCGCTCAGTATGTGTTTGCCCTGGGTGTTGCAAGGTTTCTTAGTTGTGCACACTGGGTGCTTCAGCTTTTGGATACTCGAGGCCGTGTGTTGACTGCCTTGGGCTATGGCATGTGGCCTTCAATGTTGCTTTTCTCCGAAATTGTGCAGACATTCATACTTGCAGATTTCTGCTACTACTATGTGAAGAGCGTATTCGGCGGCCAACTGGTGCTCCGACTTCCATCCAGTGTGGTGTAAAGATAGCTGCAGCTAGGAAGCATCTTCTCGAGCGGATGCATGGCGGAGCTTTGTTTCCTCTATTTTTCTTTTTTATCCAATTGTAAATGACTATTAGTGACAACTGTATCAAATACTATGAAATGATACCGTGGCTCTATTTTTCTTTTTTATCCAATTGTAAATGACTGTTAGTGACAACTGTATCAAATACTATGAAATGATGCCGTGTGCTTTGTGCCGTGTGCCTAAGGCACACGGCATACTACTGTTTTTCTGTAGTGTTGTCATCCACAGTTTAGTTGCGTCGATCAGCTGCTGGTCTGTGGGCTTTTTGAAGACATAAGTTTGTTAAAGGAGTATTAATTTCGTACCGTGCAGTGATATACTGTTGCAAATATTTTTCTATTTGTGAAAAGCCAATGATTGGGCACAGCGGTCAAAATAGTACCTCAAAAATAAAATTTAGAAGCAATCATTGAAAATAAAAATATTGCTGCAACGAGGAGTTTAATGGCTACACACAGAAAATGCATATAGGGGACATAGACGACGACAGCCTCAATGTCCCTTGTGATGTGTCTGCTCATTGTCTAAACTTCACTACTACAAAAGTGCCCTATAGTGTCACCTCATATTTTACAGTAATAACATGCATAATTAAACCCATTATTACAGTGTACGTCATCAAAGGTAACGTTATTACAGTGGTCACTATAATAACGGACAATGTAAGTTGCTTGAAAATAATTAACTACTTTAAGTGACCCAGTGGGCCCAAGCATTTTTAATTAACTACTTTAATGAAAAATGGCCTTTTTCGTATTAATTTTTAAAACTTCAAAATAAGTGACTAGTGGGCCCAAGCATTATTAATTAACTACTTAATATGAAACTGGCCTTTTCCTTTTTATTTTTTAAAAATTCAAAATAAGTGACTAGTGAGCCATAGCAGTATTAATTAACCACTTAAAATAAAAAAATGTCCTCTGCCTTCTTATTTTAAAAAAATCAAAGAAATTGACCTGGTGGGCCTAGGCATTATTAATGAAGTACATTAATAAAAAAAATAGTCTCTGCCTTCTTATTTTCCTTGTCATGGCTACATGATTTTGGGGTACAACGCGGGATTATTATAGTGCAAGCGGCAAGGTGCCATACGCCATTTTCCGTGTAGCATAAGTATCGATTGAGCAACTGTTTGTTCTCCATTGACTGTGCATAAATGAATCGACAAAGTTTTAAGGGAACATGGCAGGTGCTCTGCCTTTTCACCGTAGCATTAAAATCCACAAAGATATAGTACAGCATGTTACTACTCTCGATGCGGGTAAGAAACAACCGTATCCCGAAGGGCCAAGAGGGAGTCAGATGTTTTATTCTTTTGTAAACTCGGACTGGATAAAATTTATTTTATTTTGCAGCCTAACGGGAGTCCTATAGTTTTCTCTTCGATCGGACGCACCTGGGCACAAAGGTTGGACTCTTGGAGCCCAGGGCAATAATGTCTTCGATCTCTTTGCGTAACTAGAATCGAATCGGAGTCCTTGATGCTTTGACGACTTGTGGTGCCCAGCGCCCTATACCAATGTGCCCTTTGTATCCAGGTACGCACAAGGCAATTGACACCGGCGCCACGCCCTTCTCGACAACTCCGGCCATGTCGGCGTACGCTGAACTCATGGCACCGGCCCTCCGCGCTGCACTGCACACCGTCCGCCGCGCTCTCAACTCGTCGTCCACATCAATCCGTCCACGGCAAGTGTTTGGAAGGCACCAGGTCCGTATCAACGGCTTCTCCCTCATCGAGCGAAACTACCCGGTCGGCAAGTCTATCTTATCCCACGAGTTCCGCGTGGGCCGGCACAACTGGAGCCTCAACGTCTACCCCAACGGTAACACCGTCAGCGGCAGCGGCATCTCCACTGCCCTCAGTCATTGGAGCGGCCCATCGAACCCTGTCATCGAGTACACGGTAAGCGTCCTCGACCGCGACATGAAGCCGGCTTTCAGCCAATCCAAGGGGCCAATTGCTTTTGGCTTTCACTCTAGGAGCGATGGCTACGACAATATCGTAACGGCGGAGGAGATGAAAAGGTTGAAGGCAGGTCTCGTGGATGGCAACGACTGCCTCACTGTCCGATGTGATATCACGGTGCTGCAGGTTGACAGAGAGTTTCCCGTCTGGAGGTGGGTTCGGAAGTTGTTTGGTTAGATAGATCATCAGCTGCTTTGTTTTTCTTTATCAATTACTATGTGGCGTACAAATAATGGGTAGCAATGTTTGCCATTATATAGCGTGTTTCTCATTGTGTTATGTGTAACGTAAATGTAGATCGACAGTATAAAGTGGCTGCTACTATATTTTTGTCCTGGTTGTTTCGACTCTGAAATTTTGCAAAATTTCAACTCGATATTTTAATTACGCCTTGCTGTGACAAAATTACCCATGACCCTGTAAGGTCAAAATGTGATCAGTCATTTAAGTGCCCACTCATTGCAGCGGCATCACAAGGAATTAAACGCACCAACAAAAACATTTCATTTTAGTTTGGGGATAGCCTCTAGTAGTAGGTTGCCGCACATTAACTTCTGCCAAATGTAGACCTTACATACGATATTTGGAAAATTAGAGTCCTCCACATCACAGTATAAGTAGCAGTGTTGAGAGTCAAGCTAAGTAGAAATTTTCTCCACATGACGAATAAGTCTCTCAAGCGACATGCATAGTGCATCGATTATAGGCTTATGAGACATCGGGATTTCAGGAGATACATAATGGTGCCCAAAGTCAGCAGGGCGGTGTCAAATAGGAATGTCAGCAGTCCCGTGTGACACTCCGTGTCACGTTTTTGCAAAGTTAGCAATTTTAAAACTCACCTGAGGTCTGGATGAACCTCTCCAAGAGTTTTCATTGACATGCATTATGGTTTGTGTGTGAAATAAATTCAAATACACTTTGAATTGAACTACAACTCAAATTTCTACAACCGAAGTATGGCCAACCAAAAATATATGTTGTAGGGCATGTCAAAAGAAAAATCTAGGACAAAACCCCACTGGAATTCATCAATGATTGATACCTCAAATAAATCAGAGAAACTTAACTTTTAAGCATTTTCTCTAAATTTTCAGAATTTATCTAGAAAGGATTTTGGGACAGGCTCAACGTGCATGTCACTTTCTAGAGTTGCACTATCCAGGAACATTCTCCATTTTAATTTTTGAGCTTGGGAAGGCCTTGAATTTGAATTTTTAAATTCGGATCAGTCCACGTTTGGAAAATGGGGGAAAAAGAAAAGATGCTGGGAGAATATTCTCGTGGGGCCCGCCTGTCAGCCACCCGCGGCGACCCACGGGCGGTTGTCAGATTCGGTACTGGGCGGTGAGCGGCGACCAGATCCGGCCACACCTAGTCTTGGTTAGCAACAGGCAGGTGGTAGTGAGTATCAGAGACGGTGAGCGGCGGCGAGTAGCCACTGCTGAAATGTTTAATTTTTTTTGTTAGTAGGGGCGGGTGGTGCTTGCCAGGTGGCGTCCAGACGCTATTGATGCTATAGTGGTTTTTCATCTGCCGTTGAGTGTGTTTTCTTGTTGTGTTCAAGGGCAATTGGCAGTTACACCACAACCCCAAGGCACTTTTAGTCTTATTACATGTGGAGGGGCCATCCCGGTGAAGGTTTGGGCTCTTGCATAGAGATCACGCCGCGCTGTGATGATACCGGCAACGATAGTGCCTAAGAGACGGTTTCTGTGTAGTAGGCGGTACGAGGGCACACAGATCCGTACGATTGAAGAATGGTATATCCATCTTTTAACTCTATGTTCTCCTGTCTTATTTGAGCATGAGATATTCATCTTTTGACATTATGTGTTGTGATCGCACATATGGCTAATATACTCTGATGATTCATGGAAGTGAAACCTTTCTTAATGAAATTTTGGATTCACCTTATGTAGCGTTCACAAAACAAAACCCTTTCTTAAAATATTTTTGCAGTCAAAGAAAAAAAAGAGGCATAAAAAATCATCGTCATTTGATTGTCACAAAATAGAAACATAACATATGTCCACTGGAAACAATCCAAAATCTACAACAGAACCTCTCGTTTTTGTATGGCACATACATATTAATGTTAAAATTTATTTCCGAGAAGTAATTAACATTTTTTAAATAGAAGGAAATAAAAAAACAACATGAATAAAATAAAGCTCCAAGGAGAACAGAATTTGAGGATAATTTACACACATCATGTGCTTGTGGTGTTCTTCTTCCAACATGTGCTGGACATGTTGGAAGAAGAACACCACAAGCACATGATGTGTGTAAATTATCCTCAAATTCTGTTCTCCTTGGTGTTTTATTTTATTCATATCGTTTAGTATGTTGGCTGGGTAAATGAAAGAACCTCTTTGTTTCCAAAAAGAGTAGGTGCACAAATAATATCTATTCATACTGCCTATTTGTAAAATTAAAAAAATCTCCAACCTGACCCTATAAATAACAGAGGTGAGCCCCCAGAGCTAAACAAACAGAGGTTGCCCTGCTAGAAAATAGTTTGCTGCAATGTCGTAGTATACTCAGCACAGTAATAAGCTTGTGAGACATCGGGATCGCTGCTACTGTCCAATTACTATGGAGGGTGCAGAAATGTATCAGTAGTTGACCTTTTTGTTGCATTCGCTTGGGCTCTGGTTAATGCCATTCATAGGCTTTTGTTAGATATGGTACGCTCCAACAATGGAAACCGTTGTCAGCTGCTCCAGAATCCTCACTAGCAGAACGCGATGTGCCGTATCCCTTCATAGTGGCTGCTTGACTTTAGAGTATCCTTTAGCGGAGGGGATGCAAAATCGTGTTTCAATTTGCCAATACATGGACATTTGCTTCCATCCTTTTTGGCGCCGCATGGAAGTGGTTAGAATGTGATAGTGTCTTAACAGAATCGTTCCTGACACAGCTCCCGTATATTCATGTGCAAAACATAAGGCGCGGTACCATTTCCACCCGGAACATGACGTTGACGACCGTGGTGATGCCTGCCGTCCACTCTGCTTCCCCTGTTTTTGCATGTAATTAAGACAGCCTGCGTGACTCGGGCAGGACAACGACTCGTCCTTGCGACATTGAATCAAAGAAACTTGGTAACCCGCAAAAAAAAAAATAAGAAGCATTATGAATCTGAACGACATTGAGTCCAAACGAACGAAAAGAAAAAAAAAGACAGGAAGGCTCTCGGGAATTTTTTTTTTAACAAGGGCACTCCTTAATCCAACAAGTTGATAACCCGACGCGTTGCAGCAGGACAAAAAGATATGAACTTTAAAATTATAATCTTGGACTAATTGTGTTAATCTCTAACATCCATTCTTTATCTAATGGTTGAAATTAATTATTATGTGCCCTCCAAAAGAAATTAATTATAATGACGTGGCGTAACGTGGATTGAAAGAAATAGTCATTAAGACGTGCTAGTGGATTGCATCTTTTATATATAAGTAGATGCCCAAAATCCAGGAGCAATAGTTACCAAGCAATAATTAAGGAAAGCATTGGCCAATGGCGCAGCGTTAATGGATTACGCGGGTTTAACGTTGGGGGGACTAGATATCGCTTGGAAAGAAAAAGTTGTGAGAATATCCACACAAGTGTTGCGGAGGCTTTGACCTTGATCCAAGAGCACATGAGACGGGTGGGTAGGCTGAGTGCTGGTAACACTTAAATTATTGTATAATGTTTATTATAAATAATAATCCATGACTAACACGCAGTAGTACGGTAGTCACACAAATATAGAAAGCTAATTGGTGATCACCCGTCCGTGGCCGATCCCTGGACTGTTGCCTGGAGTCGTAGGCCGGGTGTCCGTAGTTGCTATCAGCTGCATCGTCACTTCGCTGCCATGACCGGAGCTTGTTGCCAGTTCAGCATCGCTGCGTGCACGTCCGATGCCATAGCTCGCGGCACCCATCACGGACCTGGCCGCAGTCTGGTTGGACACAACCATAAACATAAACAAAATGCAAGTGCACAAAACCTTGGAATCAGCCATTCAGTTATGTGGATGTTGGTCTGGAATGAGAGACCAACGGCGCAAGCTATAAGCTAAACGGAACCAGATGCCTGATCGACTCTGCTCGTTAGTACTCTTCTCTGATGTTTCTCTGGGCGAATGCAAGGAGAGGCCTGCGCCTATATATAGAGGGTGAGAGCAAACAATGACTCCACGGTTGCACGTCAACCCAAAAATTTTTAAGTTACGGTTAGGGAGGTGATTATTGTCCTTATTCGTTGACATCATAGGATTGTTTCTGTGGTACAGTTCTATTTTTGTGCAGAGTATAAACCGCTTAAATGCTCATGTAAGAATCTTGCAGGACTAAAATTTCTATTTTAGGGAGCTATTTCTATTTCAGGAATACATAGCATAACTGCTGACTTGATAGAAAATTCCCGTTCAATTTCCCTAATAACAATAACAGCTGTAAGATACCAACAGGACTAATATATTAATTACGGGTATAATTTAAGAACTATGAATTTCTAAGAATGGACAGATTTTAAATTCTAGAAATAATTGTAAGGATATGGACAATCTTTTCCTACTGTTTATTGGGATTTCCATAGAAATTTTGAATCTATAGGGGTCTCATACATTCCAGTAATGTTGTTTTCTTCTGGGACAGAGATTTTCGTTACTGGCTGTGATAGACAATATTTCCGTTTGATATCTTACAGATAAATCGTGTGTGGTTTGAAAACACCCCAAAAGTCAGGTGTAGTTTGAGATCCCACCCCATAACATCTTACGCATATAAACTACAAATAGAGTTTAAAACCAAATAATTATGGTTTCAAAAATGTCCCCGAAAATTATTTCCGATGCACCTTTCTTTAGAAAGTAATTCTTTGTTTGGATACCCAACAGCACAAGGTTGATGACTAACACAAGGCTGCTGCGCTCGCTCATAGCAACAGTATTGTACCGAAAATTATTAATGATGCCCGCAAGATATGGAATATTGGGGATAGCTATATTTTCTTTCTACAGCTCTACAGTCCACTTATGGAAAACTCAAGCTTTTTTTTTTTTTTTTTGCGTGGGGAACTTCAGGTGTAGCATGTGTGATAGTCGAAGTAAGCACTAGTGACATGCAGCTAGTGATTTGTGTACTGTAACTCCCGAATTAATACATGCTTAAGGTACATGTCAAAATATCATTCTCCATTCATCCTATATCAATCCCAAAGGCCATGCTGCACTGAACTCATATGTCAATATTTGGTATTTGCGTTTATAGGAAGTGCCACGACCGGCATCAGGATTATTTGAAATGGCATGTGAAGAGTTATTCTATATAGATATATCATGTATGAAGTGGTGATTTCTAGTTATAAATGTCTGCAATTTCCGAGCTACCTGAGAGTCATCTGATAAAAGAGAAGACAAGTAGCTAGCCCCACACAAGCAAAGAGTGAAGTGCAACAGATATCCTGGGGGTGGCCATCTCTATCGACATGAGTCCTCGAGTATTGAGGGTCCTTTTGGTAGAGCTTCAGCTCATGGAAAAAACAACTTCAGCTCTAGATTATGGGTCAAAACAGCTTATCCGGCTTATTTCAGCTTATGTAGCTTATGCAGTCAAATCGTTTGGCAAAATAACTTATCCTGTCTGTTCAGAAACAAAGTTGTGAGTGTGAGCTGTGAAAAGCTGATATTTCCAGCTTCACCATCCTAGTACAAAAATGAAAACAGCTCATGGCAGCTTCTACCCATAATCACTTATCCAAACCAGCTCTTTGGTACAGCTTGGGCCATAATCCAAAGCTAAAGCTGTTGCATAAGCTGTGCCAAAGGGACCCTGATTGGAGAGTCAAAGGCACATACATGGAAGTAGGGTTGGGAGGCATAGGAAAGAGGTGATAAACTTCTTGTTTTGCAATTGTCGCTTTGCAATCACTCTTGTGTTGCGTCTGAAAAACTGAGGAAACTACCATCTGTTTTCAGGTCTACTGCATGGTAATTCTCACTAGCATCCTTGACAAAACTAGGAAGCAGCTGTACAGATGAAGCCAGGGGCCACACACGTACGACTACCGCTTCGGGCCAGCGTTCAAGTCAGTACCCCGTCCCCTGGACAAGGACCACGTGCTTAACTACAAGTGGGAGGTCAGCTCAAGATGCACAGTTGGAGAATAGTGCCACAGATTTGCCTTCCCTATTGTTGATATTGGGTAGTAATCATTTTTTTCTTAAAATATCTTGTGAGAAAATTTTGTGTTGACCTGTTGTAGATGCTTTTCATCGAGATGCAATTTGAAGAAAATTTTGCATCCGTGTATACATTCCTTGTTGTTGGCACTTGAAAATCAAGCACAAGGGCTCCTCTTTTGGGAAAAGTTTACCTAAGTGAACCTGAACCAAAAGTAGAAAGCTTAGACTATCAAGTGATCCACGCCCTTTCAGTAGCTTCCTTGTGCAATATTTTTTTATTGGCCGTTAACCATTAACAGTTTTTCCTACCTCCTGCACTTCAAATCTGAAATGCAGTTAGAATATAATATGCATATTTGTTTTACCAAAACTACGGTGCAGTTCTTCATTTTTCTGATACTTAGGTTCGAAGGTGGACAAGAAACCCATCCATTGGTCAACCTTGTCGTCATAGGATCTAGGTATAACTTGACCCATGCAACCTGACGAACCGATGGCATCCACAACTGCTCGAACAAACACCTGTGACAAATGATTTCACACAACCACATGCTTTGGTCGATCCCTAACCTGAATCAGGCAAGGTAGAGTCAATTCTCTTACAAATCACAAGGATAAACAAGAACAAATGTTAGAGGAAGACTCCCAATCCTCAAGAAGGAAGAAATGACACAACCCTAATGATAAGAGCAGTTCACTTTTCTCTATTTTCTAAGTTTCTACCAGGAGTACAAAGGTTATTTATACTAAGAATATCCCTTCTAGTGTGGCTGCGGGCCTTTCAAACAAGCCCAGTCCGAAAACTCGTGGGTCTGGAGTAGTCTTTAGTTAAATGGTCATAACTCTCTCCACAGAGCTCCAGTGGACATGCCGTTTGTTGCATTTGAAAGTAGAATTCAGTATCTTTCAATCCATATATAATTCATGGGGTGATCTCTTCTTGAATGATACGGAATTGGTCCGACATTTGGAGGACAGAATCTGTGCATTAGCCCATCGACTTCAACTTGCTCTTCTTTGGTGTCAAACGGCCGCCACGCCTTAAACACGTGCTTCAAACCTATGAACAAGTAATATACCTGAAAGTGCATCTAGGCCTCCTAGTGGGTTTTGGTGTTTTGATGACAACACGATTAAAGAGCTAATGTAATTTGCTGAGTTGTAACAGGAATATGTCTTGTGAAATTATTGTAAACGTTGTTGTATCAAGACATGGATGTATATTGATATTTCACATGTATATTCTTGTATTCCATATGACAAAGAATATGATGAAGATGAAGCCACATGGATGATCAACCATGAAAATATTATACCATGTGTCACATGAAGAGAAATGAAGCTTGGATGATATGTCTCGTATTGGTCATTGAAAATATCACCATATTCCATATTGGCGATTTAATTCTTAGTATCATATCAATCAAGCAACACATATTACAACGAAAATCAATACAACATGAAGATGAATATCAAGCGTGTGCTAATGGATGATGCAAAGAAATGTGTCAATCTTGATGGTAACTTTGATGAAGGAATAGCAGGACTTGGCTTCGATGGACCATACATTGGAGAAGGGCAAGCAAGAGGCTTGGCGCCGAAGAACCTTTGTGGTGGAGAAGAGCAAGTGGATGTTGAATCCGACGAATCAAAAAGGCCATGGAAGATTGCATATTTCCTAGTGTCAATTATTTATGAATCAAGAAAGAAGAGGTGACATGGATAAAATATGGAGTTTTGTCTATTTGATGATAAAGTCCATGGTCATCAGCTTAAGGTGGATATGCTCAAGTAAAAAATTGTTGTCAACCCTCAAGAAGCAAAATATGAAGAATTTCGGCATATGTCTCTATCACAAGCTCAAGTGGAAGAAAAAATAGCTTTTATCTATTTCTTGAGTATAGGAATGCCGTACTATTAAGAGGGATGCAACATGTGTTGAATGACGATGTCAAAATGCTCAAAATCCCAGAGAGAAACCAATCCGAGTGACCTAAACCCTAAACGAGTGTGTTCCGCCAGGTCAAGGAGGTCGGACCGCCCTGTCAAGGAGGTCGGACCGCCTTGAACCGAGTTTTTGGGTTAGTAGGTCAAGGATGTCGACCGCCCTGTCAAGGAGGTCGGACCGCCTTGAACCGAGTTTTTGGGTTAGTAGGTCAAGGAGGTCGGACCGCCTCGTCAAGAAGGTCGACCGCCTTGAACTAAGTTTTCCGGGGTCAACTTCGGATTAGTGAGTTTTTGGCCTTAGAACTGAAGCATAGTTAGTATGAGTGGGTTGAGCAATCAAGTTTGTGGTTTGTGGAGGTTTTCGCGTCAAGTGGTTGGTTGCTCGCGGTGTAAGGCGGTCAGGCCGCCTCGTCAAGGCGGTCGGACCGCCCGAGCTCGACAGGTCTAACGGCTAGTTTTTGAAACGAGCCTTTAAATAGCCCTCCACTTCTCCCTTTGGTTGCTGCTGGTTCTTGCCCGACTCTATAGCATTCCAACGGCCATTTGAGCTCTCCCCAACCTCTCTTTGTGAGATCCAAGTGATTTGAGCTAAATCTTTTAGTTGGGTTGAGAGATTTGAGTGTGTGAGCAAAAGTGAGCAAATCTAAGCCTTGAGCACTTTGGGCTACGTCAAGCAACTCGTGATTCATTTGTTACTCTTGGAGGTGAAGCCTCCTAGACGGCTAGGCGTCGCCCTAGAGCTCCCAAGCTTGTGGTGAGCCTTAGGAAAGTTTGTGAAGGTTGTGATCTTGCCTCCGGTGTGGAAAAGATCAAGATAGTGGATTGAGGGAAGTGGTTGAAAGAGACCCGGCTTGAAGCGTGCTAGTGAGCGGCTCAAGCTTCCTCAAACGGAGACGTAGGGATCACGTTGAGGTGATTCCGAACTTCGGTAAACAAACTCGTGTGTCTCCGTCTCCCTTGCTTTTCTTGTTTTCTAGCTTATACTTGTGCTTCCGCTTCGATCTACTTTGGTGCGCTCATTTGTGTGCAGATACTTCGTGTATGTGCTAAGGAAAACCTTTGGAGCATCACCTCAAGTTTTGGTTTGAGCTAGAATTCATTTTGGAGAGCTGACCTGTTTCTCGCCTCGTGTAAGGCGGTCCGACCGCCCTGATAAGGAGGTCGACCGGGTTGAACTAGGGTGCACCCAGCTCTGTCCGTGCAAGGAGGTCCGACCGGGTTGACAAGAAGGTCGACCGGGTTGAACTAACCTCGTGCGAAAAAGTTGTGTTAATTTCAGGTTTCGCCTATTCACCCCCCCTCTAGGCGACATCAAGGTCCTTTCAATACCCCCATTAGGTAGTACACAATTCTTATGAGAGACATGTTCACAATCATTAAGGAAAAGATTCACCTCATGTTGTAGGTGTTTTGCATCGGCTCGAGTTATTGGTTTCTCATAGGAGCATCTTATTCCATATTTGTCAATGGAGTGTCATGAGATATGTTCTCATCATAACAATTTAGATAGAGTTGGGCTGCCCTACGCCCCGCATGAGGTATTGTACTATTATGGTGTAACATGTTTTTTGAGTGTGTGCCCGTGCCCGCTATATATATATCTAGGGGTGCAGGGTTACATAGAAAATTCTAAGTCGGTGTTTTGCCTAAATAAAATGATTTTATATCAAATTCAAATTTGACCGTCAATTTGACTCCAAAACTTAACAACTCAATCTAAATCTAAGGTTGTTCTTCGAAGAATCTCTATTTTGTAAGCGACGTACGTGACGACTTGTGTGAAATCTTTTCAACTTTTAATTGTAGCTTACACATGTGATAAGATCACATCATGACAAATCTCATGATCTTTAGACTTTACTTGATATTTTTAGAATTTAAAAATTATTCGGACACATATATGTGGTCATAATTTCGTGAACAGGATATGTTGAATTTCTTTTTATTTCATGGGTACGGTCCCAAGTTAGGCTAAAGAACATGAATATAATTTTTATACTCGTTGATTTTATTAGGTGAATCATTTGTAGTTCAATTTTGACTTGATTAAAAAGATGCTAGAAATGTAATAAAATAACTAAATATAGAAAAGACAGACAAAACAATTCTAAATTTTAACATGGAGTGACACATGTTATATGTGGTGAGTAGGAAAAGTTTGTTTTTTTGCACTCGGTAAAATCGCTTCTTGCCGTGCGCAAGAAAAAAACACTCGGCAAAGAGCCCTTTACCGAGTGTTTCTTTTGCCGATCGACAAAGAAGCGATTTTGCCGAGTGTTTTTTATTTTGCACTCGGTAAAAGAGTTGTGGGGCACTCAACAAACAACGATTTTCCCATAGTGAGCGTTGTTGACTATCCTCTTTGGATATATGCGACCGGTAATCAACACAACATCAGAAGGATGGTGGTACTAGAGAGCTGATGTTGGTGCAATGGACAAGCATACAAAGCTACGCAAGAACGAGATTCTAGCAACTCAATATGGTATTGAGAGGCACCAAGAAATCATAACATAGTTGTATATCGAAGCTATGAAGGAGAGAAACAGACTGTCTTGATCGTGGATGCACATAGACATTCTTCGACAAGCATGTAATTATAGCAACTTTGTTTCCTGTTGTAAAAAAGCGAAGGCCATGAGAAGAGCAAATGGAGCCGTGTTGGCCAGGGCATGATACACGTCAATAGTTTTCTATAGATCCATGCGGTATTGAGAAGCACCAAGAAATCGTAACGGTGTTGTATATCGGAAGCTACGAAGGAGAGAAACAGACTGTCCTTGATAGAGGACGCACATATACAACAAGAAAGAAGATCTGCAGCAGCGTGGGCCACATTTGAGTTGTGGAAGCCCAAAAATGGCCCACCGATAAAAAATACAATCCTATTTCTACTTGCAGTCCACTTAATCGTCATCACTTATAAAATATCCAGTTAGCAAATCCTAAATATCACCTCTCTCTCTCTCTCTCTCTCTCTCTCTCCAGCAAGCTGCAAGGAGCGCCCATGCGCGCTGCTCCGGCCGGGAGGAAACAAACCTGGCCAGCCGGAGCACGGTTCCGGCAAGGCGCCCCTTCTCCTCCTCACTCCTCCGCTCCTCTCCACCGGCATCCTTTCTCCTCCCCACCGGTGGCCCCGGACAGGAGCGTTCGGGCCCTAGTCCTAGCAAGCGGGACCTGCGCCTGCCTTCTACCGGAAGGGCCCGGACCCATCCAGGCGCCCCTTCTACTCGCCCCTGCGTCTCTCCATTGGTGATGGCCATGGCGGGTTGAGGAGGATCCGGTTATATAGGCAGCCCCCACTGTTGCCCCGGGCGGCGTCGGTGACATGGTGACGAACGGATCGGCCTTGGGGAGGTACCTGCTGTGAGTGGATCCACCTCCCCTGGTCTCGGTCGCCGACGGACCATCCTCGGATTCGACATTGGGCGGCGACTAGTGACCTGATCCGGCTGCACCTGGTCTTGATTGGCATCAGGCAGTTGGTGGTGAGTATCGGTGTCGGTGAGCGGCAGCGAGTAGCCATAGGTGAATTTTTTTTGTTAGTAGCGGCGGATGGTTCCTGCTTGGTAGTGTCCCGCTGCTATTGATGTTACAGTGGTTTTTCAACTGCTGTTTAGTGTTTTTTTGTTGCTGTGTGTTCGACATGATAATGGCCAAGTTTCAGGTATGAACAAAATTAAATGCGTCCAAGGGCAATTGGCAGTTACACCATTACTCCCGGCCGCTTTTGGCATTACTACACGGAGACGGAGATCCACTCTGCTTCTACTGTTTTTGCATGTAGTTAAGACAGCCTGCGTGATCGCGTACTCAGGCATGACAACCACTCGTTCCAAATTTCTTGCGACATTGAAGCAAAGAAACTTGGCACCCCAAAAAAATAGTAAAAAAATTGAAGGAAGTATGAATAAAAGTGTATACAACTGCTCATAAAGTGACGGCAACTGAACGACCTGGAGTCCAAACGAATGAGAGGAAAAAAAGACAGGAAGGCGCTCAGGAAAGAAATTTTAAGAGCATTTTCAATGGCTACTTCTTAGCTAACTCTTAGAATTACTTATTAGAGAAAAAGAAGAGAGAGGGGATTACTAGCTCTTGTTCAAGAGACGGCCTCTAACATTTATTGAGGCACCGACATGTGGACCCAATGATTACTTTAGAGTTATATTACTTCTTGAGGTCGGTCTCAGTGGAGAGTGTCATCACACGATTACCAAGAAGAAATTCTTAAGAACCGTGCCAGTGGAGGGTCATGGTGATGACACTCATCTCTCATCCCATGACACTCCCTCTCTTCTCTCTCATGCCATGTCAGCAAATTTAATGCTCATGACACTCCTATTGAGACTGGTCTAAGATGATTCTTATAGATGATGTGTTGTCTCTACCTTTGAGGACGCTCTGACAAGGCATGCCTTAACCCAATGCCCGAAATCCAGGAGCAATAACCAAGTAATAATTAAGGAAAGCATTGGCCAATGGCGCAGCGTTAATGGAACGGATTACGCTGGTTTACCGTGGTGGGCCTAGATATCGCTAGGAAAGAAAAACTTGTGAGAACATCCACACTTGTGCTTTGGCTCAAAAAAAAAACCGCACTTGTGCTGCGGAGGCTTTGACGGGTGGGTAGACTGAGTGCTGGTAACACTTAAATTTTATGATGTTTATTATTAAGAATAATCCATGACTAAAAAGCAGTAGTACTGTAGTCACGCAAATATAGAAAGCTAGTTGGTGATCTCCTGTTTGTGGCCGATCCCGGGACTGTTGCCTGGAGCCGTAGGCCGGGTGTCCGTAGTTGATATCATCTGCATCGTCACTTCGCTGTCATAACCAGCGCTTGTTGGTAGTGCAGCGTCGCTGCTTGCACCTCCGATGCCATAGCTCTCCGCACCCATCGGGGACCTTGCCGCAGTCTGGCTTGACACAATCAGAAACATAAACATAATGCAAGTGCACAAAACCTTGGAACCAGCCATTCAGTTATTTGGGTGTTGGCCTGGAATGAGAGATCAAATGGAGCAAGCTATATGCTAACTGGGACTAGATGCCAGATCGACTTGGTTACTACTCTTCTGATGTTTCTCCTGGTGAGAGAAAACAAGGACTAGGGAGGTGATTATTATATATCATTATTTTTGTGCACAGTATAGGCCGCATAAATGCTCCTGTCAGAATCTTGCACATTTATTATATTAGCTAACGCTGGCAGTAATTGAAGAACTACAATTCACGAAAATTGGCAGGTTTTTAATTAGCCTTAGGAATGACAGTATACTGAGCAACATATTATTTGACACTGGTGCTACTGCTATGTTTCAGGCGTCTATTTCTATTTTAGGAAAACATAGCACAACTGCCAACTTTGACTGAAAATTCTCGTTCAATTTCCCCTACAGGACTATTATCTTAATTAAGGAAATAATTTAAGAACTATAAATTAATAAGAATCGACATGTTTTCAATTCTAGAAATAAATGTAACATTAGGGATAATCTTTTCCTACTATTTATTGGGACATCCTTATAATTTTTGAATTTAGGGGTCTCATACATTCCAATAATATTTAACACCACAAATCAGGCAGAAGGTGTTGTTTGAGATCCGATCCCATAACATCTTACATATAAACTACAAATCGAGTTTGACAAAAAAATAATTATGTTTTCAAAAATATTATGGAAAACCATTTCCGGTGCACCTTCCTTTAGAAAGGAATTATTTGTTTGGATACTCAACAACAGACGTTGATGATTAACGTGATTAGAGCATGTCCAGAAGAGTGCCATAAATCCTCCCTAAATTTAATTACTGGGGTATTATCCCAAAAATGATCTCCAATAGCTCCCCAAAATTCACCTCATTTATAGCTAGAAACCGGGATAAAGTTGCGGCCCCAGTCCTCTTGTTTAGCAGGGAAATAATGTTGTTATAGTCCCAAATGCTGACATGGCCAAATCGAAAGTATTCTTGATCTATTTTTGGGGGAAACTATTGGAGGACATAAGGGAAATTACCCCTAAAATTTTTTGGGTTGCTCTTAAACATAGTCTTTTGGTATTAATTCATTGGGGACCTTTTGGAGACAACAACAACCCCCCCCCCCCCCGTCACTATATGTGCTCTATCACAGTGAAGAGTGAAGGGTCCGGTAGAGGTCAGCTGGTTTTGGGAAGGAGGCAGACACGCTGCTAGAGTGTAGATTTCGATAAAAGTAAGGCTCAAGACGATACTTGCCGTAACTCTGCATTCATGTGGGCAGTGGGCTTGGAAGGCATCAGGACGATCCTTAATGTCGCTGCCTAGTGAAATCCATGTTCAAGTCTTACAGAGGACAACTGAACACATATATATGCTCGCAGTAGGGAGTGGGTTTCCTTCAGAAACAGCTGGTTGTGGGAAGGGAGCAGACAGGCTGCCAGTGTTGAGCGGTTCTAGAAAAAAATGGGCACAGACAGCCAGTGCTTAGCTGCGCTTCTAGAGTCTAGATTACAGCTTGAGCCGAATCCCCTGCTACTACGACCAGATGCTAGAGACTCAGTTAAGGCTTCATTTATTATCTGGACCAAGGATCCTCCTCACCGAAAAAAAACTGAAGAGATTTATTGCTGATAGTTGTTTAGTATTGCATCACGTTGTGCAGGATGACAAGTTGCAGTTTCGTCTCGTCGTTCATGATCTTACAGACATTGTCCCATCCCATAAGGCCTTAATGCATCTTCTGCATCAGCTATTTCTTAACATCCTATATAATGTGAAACTGAACCTTATTTGATAAAAATATAGAGAGCTATGAGAAACTTTGGAACCTGAAAATGAGTATGATTCTGAATTTTATGGGAACTGGCAACAACAAATGAAATATTGAGAGGAGTCCTAGTCATTTTCTTAATGTGAGGGGCAGTATATTGCTTGTTGGCTGAAAATTCGTCCTGGTTTCGGGACATATTCATTTGTGCATCACATGAGATCTATATACTGCTGTCATCTTTTCGCTGTATGATAATTTGACTTGTGGTAGAAGGTGCACAGATTTTGGGTGCAACTAGTCACATGAACACCTGAATGCTTCAGTGAGTACTTGTAGTTAGTATTGCAAGGGTCTTGATGGAGATGCATATCCTTGGAAGCTATCTGGATCCCTCCCTTAACCAGAGTGCAAAGTGCCAGCTACAAGAACATAGTTATGCAGTGGTCACTCGCGGTTATTAGCACCATTGAAACTGCTGGCACACCTTTTGGTTGCCAGTGCCTTGAGCTGCGTTAATTTCTTCATCATCCTAAACTTTTAATAGTTTCGTGAGGTAGTCCGTTTGGCACCATACGCTTGTAGTATATAACTGTAACATTTTGAGTTCAACATATTTATATTTTAATTGAATCTAGGATAAGCATGTTCATAGATGATTCTTGGTTTACGGAAAGTTTAAGAGATATGTCTAACAGTTAAGTTACTATGAAATGACTAACTAGTTGCACCCAAAATCTTAGGGTTACAAGAAAATTTATGCATTTTACTTATGGTTGAACACTCCTCCTCACATGAAGACTTTTAGAATTGTAATCTACCTACTATGCATCGACCAGCTGCACCCAAAAGCTTAGTTCACAGAAAGGCTGTTTTCAAAGGTTTGACATGCTTGCAATCAAGTGAAGTATCAACATAGGCTTCCGAGCAATTGAAATCACAAAGGCCGCCCACTGCCGTCGGATTAGGCAGCCCCGCTCCGCCGGCCGCAGCGTGGGGGGAGGCTATCGGGGAGGTCTCGGAAGGGAGGGAGAGGAACGGGGTTGGTAGTGCCCGGGATGAGTCCGGTGAAAGGCGTCTAGGGTTAGTGGGTGTGGGGGCTTTATCTACATTGGTTGGTTGTTGTCGGCTACCAGTACAATGGCTCAATTTTAGTAGTAGTCCTATTATTTTTAGTGTGTGTTTGTGTAGGGGGTGGTGGGGTCGGGGGGGGGGGTGGGGATGGGGCAGTGTTGTCCCACTATTACAGATTTTAGTAGCGTGTCAAAGTAGGTCTTAGTGGTAGATGCCAAATTTTCCACTAAGGCAATTCCGCTTAAAACAACAGCTAGAACCCTGCCACTAAGAAAGTAAAAATATATTAAAAAATAAAAATAACAAAAACCCAACTAGCCCACTCCCGCTGAATCCAGTAATCGATGGCAGGTCGCTAATAGGCAATAGTGTTTTACTAAATGTAGTGTTTAGAAGGTCGCCAATAGGAGCACACCTTCATATTTGGAACCGAATAGTAGCAATACAACCTTATCGGATCAAAGAGGTTACATTTGTGGACTCTGCTACATAATGGATCCTTGTTAGAGAAATCCATGTACAGAGCTCAATGTATGGAAATATATGGAAATATAAAATACAATGTAGGATCAAAGTCTTCATGTGGTATTTTTACAAAGCCATCATTTTAACAAAGGACAATCTTGCAAATTGAAATTGGCATGGAAATGATAAATGCTATTTTTGTATTCTAAGTGTCAATATTCAACATTTATTTTTTGATTCTCTGTTAGCGATTTTATTTCGTGCATACCTTTTTGCTTCATTTGGTATAGCTCACCTAGATTTCACCATATGTTCAATGATTGGCTAGGAGGAATAAAAAATAAACCACTGAAGCAATTGATATGAAGTGGTCTTTAATTTGTGCCATGTGTTGAGCAATGTGGCGGCAACACCAGGGGTGGCACCGTCATCCTTACAAATGCCAATGCGATAGCAAAGAGGAAGAGGGTTTGGCGGCTCTCCCTGCAATAGAAGAGGGATGATTGCTGGGTCCCACACTACTAGTAATCAATAAGTTATTCATTTTGAGTGTCTTAGTGGTGATTTGAACCTAGATGAGACTACTTAGCAAGTTTTGGGGACCTAAAACTCAAGATTTAGAAATACTAGGACCTGAATAAGACTACTTAGCAAGTTTTGGGGACCTAAAACTCAAGATTTAGAAATACTAGGACCTGAATAAGACTACTAAGCAAGTCCAATGATCTAAAACTCAAGATTTAGAAGTACAAAGGCCTAAATGAGACTACTTAGCAAGTTCCCGCCAGAAATCATGATTTGAGAGTACCGGGACCTAGATGAGAACTCAGGATAAGTTTGAGTGCTGCTGTTGCAATTCACTTGTTAACGTTTCACTTGTGACATGTAAAAAACGTTTTTCATTTGTGTCAAAAAATTATTATGGTTTCATTAAAAAATTACTATTAAGGTTATTCTCTAAAAAAAATTTCTACAGTGGCTGGAAGAAATCATCAAAGCTATCTTCACCACCGACCGCCACAAATTGCCTCTATGATGTATACAGTATGTACCGAACTGAAAGTGAAATCTACATTACCAGAGACACCAATCCTACCTAATAATAAACAGTAATTAGCGAAGCCAGCGGCATCAATCATGGTGTCTTCAGACTCTCCCCATGTTTGCAAAACTGCAATGGTGCAGAGGGCTTTTTATGTTTTTAGGGAAACTGCAGGATGCATTGGGCTTGTGCCCTGCGGTCCTGCCTTCGTTAAGACTTAAGAGCATTGGGCTTTTGTCCTGCCTGGTTAAGAGGGGCTTCTATGGTGGAAGCATGGGCTGCTGCTCGGAATACCACGAAATGTAAGCCTTCATCCTAAGTTGCTAACGGCCTAGGCCTCTTGAGTAGGCTCTTTCTTGGGCTTCACACTGAAATGCAGCTAATGGGCTAGATAGGCTTCAGACAAGCGCAGAGAAAGGAAAGAGATAAAGAATTGAGTGTTTTTACGGTACACTACTTTAATATAGGCCGTTTATTCCTTCTGATCCAACGGTCCAAATTGATTGTTACCACCTTAACTCCCACCATGATAACAAGTGGTAATTCAAGGTGGTAATAAGTGGTAACAGATTTAGTAATGGCAGTCTGTAATCCAACGGTCCAGATAGGTGGTAAAATATACCGTAAAAGGGACCTAAAGAATTAGTACTATTTAGGGAAAATATGCATACAAGTTTAAACTAAAATTAGCATATGAGGTATTAGATGTTTTAGGTGCCATTCAAGGGATTTGCCACTAGTTTAAGCTGGAACCACCGGCCGCCACCTACTATTTAAGTTTCATTAAAAAAAATTACTATAATCTAAAAAATACTAAGCTGATTGAAAGATTATCAAAGCTATCATTACCCCCGATTGCCACAAATTTCCTCTATGATGTACAAATTCTGCATGTACCGAACTGACTGTCTCTCTGAAATCTAAATACCGGTCCTTCCTAATAACAGTAAATAGCGAAGTCATCACATCATCATGCAGTCTTCAGGCTTAGGCACTGGTACATCCAACCCTGCCCTATCTCATCCATCCTCCTGGCCTCACTCTGAAACCTCACCGTCGTCTTGGTCACATCGACTTCTCCGAACAGCACAAGCTCAGACTCCGTAGATGTCGAGGACGCCACCGTTGTTCCGGAGTCGGAGTTGGACGACGACTTGAGTCGCTTCGCCTGCTGCCTTCCGGCGTTACCACTGCTGCTACTGCTGCTAGGCCCAGTTGCTAGCGTCAACTCAAGGCTGCAGTCTTGAGCTGGTGCAGGGACAGGGGCCTTGCTGCTCGAGAAACTGAAAAATTGCTGATGATTTGTCGGCTTCTCGCAGTTAATGATTTCAAATTTTGGTTTTGGCTTGACATCGATGATCGCCGGGAGGCAGCTTGATGGGGTGGGCTGCATCTGCTGCATCAGATGCTTTTGAACACGGTACAACCGGTGCAACTCATGTACCTGGTTCAGCAGAGGAGATGCAGAGGATAAGAATTCTGTAAAGAATAACGACCATACGCGTTGTGTGATCAAAAGGAAGTGGTGGGTTCAAATGATTGATTACCTGTTGTCTGAATGTTTGCTCTTGGTTCAGGATAGCCAGTTTCATTTGCTCTCTGTCCATGTCTGGTGAAGCTTCCTCAAGGTTCCTTTGCTTCTTTGTCTGTCTTTTTGCCTGTATCAAGAGAATACATATGACAGTGAGAAATTCAGTCTGTATTTAAAATGGAAATCGGATATTTTCCGCATGCTATCTGTTTCGTTAATCAATCTAAAAAAAAATGGTTCTATAGATCACTGAACAATTGCAGGATACGTGTTTTCAGCTGAGCTGTTTCACGAAATCCCCATGTCATGATCACTGAACTTTTTCAGGTGAAGTGCCCGATTTTTTTCTAGAGATATTTTCTGAAGTAGAGCATCTCAGAAAAAATATCATTGCAGAAACATTTTTATTTGTTAATTAGCATCCATATAAACTTTTCAAGGGAATCAAACGAACAAACACTCCATTTTGATTGCTGAATTTCATTATGCGATTGACTGAAAACACCATCTAGCAGGGGACTGCGAATTTACACTTGCATAACACTACCGATCAAATCTATCTTTTGTCTATATAAATATATAACGAAATCGCAAATTATTTCTTGTCATTGGGCACCGACACTAGCTTACTGACCAAAATAGTAGAACCTGTACCAAAAGAAAAAGAAACAGAACGATCGGTAATTCTCTTTCTACACTGAACCATGCTACTATGCCTTCCCTGAAACATCGTTTTGTCGAAAGAACTACAGGTATGGCATGAAGACCAGAAGATCTGCAGTCTGAACTGGGAACTCTGAACTCTGGAACAAACAAGAGGAAGACGAAGAGAGGAACCCGATGCTCACCTCTATCTAGAAACTCCAACAAACTCCGTCTGATCAACCCAGGAAGCAGAAACAGAGGACTCTTCTTCTACTCTTTGTACCTCCGTGGAACGGGGAAACAAGGTAACCCAGGAAGCTTTGTTTCTGCTGCTGGGAAGCAAGCAGGTTGGCATGTCATCTATATCTAGTGAGGCAGGGGAGGAGAAGGATATTGAGATATAAGATTCTCTCGTCCTGCTGTCATGAGCTTCACAGCCCATGTGTGGGGTCCTTGCTGGCATGCCAAACAAATCCAAGTTCCTCTGGCCAATGAGCTCGTGTATCTTAGTGTGTGAAAGATGCTTCCATGTAGTGCCAAGAAAAGGATAGGCCTATGATAATTAGCAGGCCCAGCTATTCTATTTTCAAAAGCCTATGCACCCCCTGGACTTTCTACACAGGCACGGCGTGCCTTTTATGAATTATGATCGGTTGACCTAACCTATTGCTTATATTGATATTCTTAACCCGTTCAGTCACAGCCCCTCAAGAATAATAGTATAAACATCCTCAATACTTCTTATATTGTAAAAGTGTTTATGCAGGTGTCTTTTATGAAATTATTGTCAAATTTAGAGATATTATATGGCTGGGTATCATCTATGATACTGTTCGTTGGCATCAGAACGGATCCTCATGTGCAGTGGTGTACATGCGGGGGATGTATAGCAGATTCCAGTTTTCTGAATGTTTTGGGGATCACTACTTCGAAGGAATCATTGAGGAGACAACTCGACAAGCTATGTGTTTAGATCTCTAGTATTCACATGCATAGCGGATTAGCACTGTCATTACTAGTTGTCCAACCCCTATATATATTGCTTGTATTACTTATAGTATCCTTCTAAGTCAAACATATCTGCTTCACATGAAAAATAAAGCTACAGAACGATTGAGACAGCTCGTAGATATTAATTTAGCATAGTCATGCTTCTGGAAGGATATGTTAATTTTAATTTCTCCAGCAAATCAACTATTCGCTGGAAAAATTTCTAAGGTTTGGAGGTCCAGTTTCCACACCGGCAAGTGCTCAATCAACGCACAATCTGTGTAACAAATTTTATTTATCACTATTACGTACATGGCAAAAATCTATAAATTGCAATGTGAGTCCAACATCTGAACTTGTTGTGTTACAAAGCAATAACTGACGAACATGATCGGATCTGTAAAATGAAGAGTTGATTTTACTCTAATTTTAATACTCCAGCCATTTTTTTACTATTATCTTTCGGATATTATTGTAAAAAAGTTACTTTGGACTTGATCTCGCCAATATTCACAATTGAACCTCATCAACATACATCTTGTCTCTGTTGTGTGTGTGGCTTATATATTGTTTATTAATATTTCAATTATATACACCTTAGATCAGTGGAAATCACCAAGTCTTCTGCTTGTTTGGATCCAACATTTGAAGATTATTCTGATCAGATTCATGATATAAATTGTGCCATTATTGGTCTATATAAAATTAGAGATTCGGGTGACTGCAATTAGATTGTCATGACTCGTTATCTCTGAAGTAGTTGGTGACATGTTCTGATGCCCCGTGCTCTTTTGGATTTATGAGTTTAATGAATAAGTCTATCGATTTTATTCCGTAGAATATGAAATGGCCACTACACGGCATGATAAGTTTCAAGCATGCTTCGCGTGATGTCAGCCACGTCCTTGTCTATAAATCTCATTGATTGGTTAGCTCTATCATTTCTATATATTTTTATGATAGATTGTACTTATTTAGTTAAGATTAACTGAAGATTTGGTTTGGTGTGTTGGATGCATCCATTGGCATTCCATAGCCACAAGTTGCCGCCTGCCCAATGTTACTAGAATGCTGGACGGTTTGAAAAAAAATCTTAATTTTGTCCTTAAAGCAATAGAGGATCTCTATATCGGTCAATATGTGCAAGCTAGTGACCGAAACACAACTTGACATAGGTATCCAAAGAATTCGTAACTTCTAGAACTAAATGACATTTTTATTACACAACCATACTTTCTCTAATACTTCTGTTACAAGAAATAGACTCCAGCGTTGAATTTTTATATCTACTATAATCATGTATGGAAGAAACTGAAGGCTGCCAAATTTAGTTGTCCCTGTCAGAAATTTGACACTTGGCATCTTGAAAAATACTTTATATAGGCAAACATTCATCCACATAAAACGACAACGGTTCCAATCTCTCCTAATCAGCATGCCCTAATCTTTGTATCAAAGATTGATTGTTTTGACGAGTCAAATTTTTGTTTATTCCAGGGCCAGTAAATAAATTGTATTGATTAGGCATTGAAAGTGATTGTGAATGAAGAACAGTAGAATGTAACAACGGTCACTTGTGAGTTAAGTTTCTCTTGTTAATTCTGAAAGATTTGTTTGTTATATTTACACCCTTATGAATTGGATTCCAGATGATTTACCACGTATGTTTTTTTAGATAACGATTTACCATATATGTGATTAGAATGTCTCAACGCATGATTGATGAGAAGAATTCCCAGAGCACCTCAAGAATATTTTTGAAAAGTGTGGTCAACTTGTTTAGGCACAGGAGATCTCCAACAGGATTCCAACTAGATATAGCATATATAGTACCTAATAACTACACATTTCAATCAAGAAAGAGTTGAGAAATGATGGTGGGATTTTCTGAACTAATGTCAAATAATTTTATGAACTAGATACCTAGAGTATCTACCGTAGTGTATATCAAGCATGTACTACATATTATTGAGAAACGATGATGGGATTTTCTGAACAAATGTCAAAATTACCATTCCTCTGTTTTGTGTGTCACAGAAGGAAAAAAACCGTTAACAGTGAAATCTACCTACCTCTCCTATTACTGTTCTGATGACCGCACATGTGTAGATACCTAATGCATGTGCTCAAATCTCTTGGCCATTTTATGTACTCCTTAAGGTCAGCTCAAAGAATAATTAATTGATTGTACTATTATATGAAGCTCAAACGTGCACTCAAAGCTAGTTTAGTACATATATATCAGATGTCTACATGTAACATGTTTTGGAAAGTTTGTAGTGAAAAGGTCAGCCTTAACAATTACTCCCTCCGTCCCATTTTATTTGACGTCCTACCACTACCCAAATTTTCCAAATTACTTGACGTTCTCGTTTCCCGATGGAACTCTGCCTCACTCGCGACACGGGAAATGGGATCTTCTGTGGCTCCAACTCGCCCTCCCCGATCTACACCATTCTCCTCTCCTCTCCCCATCTCCTCCCATTCGGAATCAATGGTCGAGGGAAGGACGTTGATGCAGACTCGCGGAACAAGGCCGCCATCACCATTGCCGCGAGATCTGCTTTGGGCTTGCCAGGTAAGGAAAGAGGCTAGACATTGCGACCTCGAGAAAGGAGGTTGCTCGCAGGACCCCATCGAGGACGAGGATTTGGGGAAGCTGAACGCCATCGAGGACAAGGATTTGGGGCAGGATGTCGTGGCCGTCAACGTGGACTCCGCTATCGTCGTTGGCGCGAGGTCCACCAAGCACAAGGCCGCCACTGAATCGAGGATTCACAGAAGTAGGAGGCCTTCCTGCTCCTCGCTGTCGCCTTGAGATTCACCTATCACCACAGCTAGCCGGAGATTGGAGAGAGAAGAGCGGTGCTAGCCTGCGATGGAGAGAGAAGGAATGGAGGGGATGGAGCAGAGAGAATGGATAGCGACGAATAAGTGGTGCTAGGAGCCTGGGAGCACCGCATCCTGAGGCCCATGTTCTCTGGCAGCTATAATAATTGAGTGCATCCTTGCATTGGTATTCGTGCCGAGATGTAAAACGTCAACTATTTCGGGACAGAGGGAGTACATTTGTGTAGGGCAAAATGGGTGGCATGAAAGAAGTTATGCAACATATTGGACGGAAATGCCAGGTGGGCATCAGATCATACACTAGTTACAAGGTAACAAATGTCGTATTCTATGGTTTTTATCAATTATCAATTTTGAGTAAACAAAACAGAAGCATCAGTGTTTCCGGACTGAAAACCTGTAACTAGAAAGAGTTGTGTGCTTGCACTAGTTTTTGCATATTTATTGATATATCCCAACTAATTAATTGTTGATATTTCTTCATTAAGGGGGCATGCCTGTGCAGTTTGCACCATAGTACGTACATCTCCTTCTCCCTGTCACACACATGGGGACCGACGAAGAGAGGCATTGAGACAGTACAGCGCACATTGCCGGGTTAAAAAGGCACAGGCTCATTCATTGTGGGCCCCAATGATTATTGTTGCCTACATACATGATCACCTCGTCCAATGTATCTAGTTCAAAGTAATTCCCGAAAAAATCCTAATCAAACAAATCATTGCATCGACATATAAAGAATCAGATAGATGAGAACTGAATAAACTGCAAGGATAGGATAAGTAGACATCTTTAAGCTATTTCACAAAGGTTGTTTAGCCACACAAGTAAAGAACTCCATAAGTACAACAATGTCTAGTCAAAAGCTGGCCATGATTTAAGTTGAAGTTGCCCTACATGTTAGAAAGAAAAGTAAAGTTCTTTCCATTTGTTGAGATGTTACCTTTTACACCATGACGTACATCCTAGTTTCTTTCGCTTTAAGGCAAACCTTTGCTATGACTTTTGAGTTTCTATGGAATTGACCATATCAACTGAGCAAAATAGGCTACAGTTTGTTTTCAAATATCAAAATTTGATTTTTTTTTTTGTTTCGAAATAAAGTGCTTCAATTTAATGGTGTCAAAGAGTAACCAATACTCTTAATTCAGTGATGGTTATAATCCTCCAAATCAAAGAAACAAAGATCTCAATAAATGAGTCAAACGTATACATCATTATTTTTCTTCATACAACCTACCAACCAGAGCCTCCCATTCGTGCAATATCGACTTTTAATGTCTATGATCCATAATATTTTGAGTTCATTACACACCCATTAATTAACTGATTTGATGACATTTCGTTATGACAATGTGTCATCATAACCACTAAACCTCAATTTCAAGGGTACTTGTTGTTATTACAGCTGGGAATCTTTTTCTTATAGTTGTGAGAGTTACTGTTATGGTTATAAATGTTGTTGTTCAAGATCTTTCCTTATAGTTGTGGGGTCGATTTTAGAGTTTTTGGAAACCTTTCTTATGGTTTGGAGTATTACGTAGCTGAGTCTTTATTATGATTATGGGTATTTATACTGTGGTTGGATATCTACCCAACATTGTAGCAAATCAACACTCGCCAATTCTATAGTAACTTGGTGACTAATCAAACAAATTTTATATGTTATATAGGATAAAATCTTGTTTATTCTCTCCAAGTATGGTTGAAGTCTTGATAACCTCGTTATAGATTGATTAGCTTGTGTTACCCCTTTTTTTTGCTAAATCAGATTATTTTACACTTTTAACTGATTTGTTGACATGTATTGGGATTAAGTTGTGACTGCCTTCCAACCTCCCACACATGTGTTGTGGGGATGACTCCTTGTATATACCTCTTAGGGTGTGGTCATATTCCACTACTTCCCGTACAATGGCACGGGGAGAGGTATAGTTGGTCCAGAGCCATGGGGGTCGATTATGGACAAGATTGACCAGCATGAGCTCCTGGCAGACAAGCATCACGAGAGATGAACAAAAAGGGAAGGAAAGTGAGAGCGCACAGGAGCAAACGTACGTACACATGCCATGATAGGATCAGAGATAATCTTATATATCCTATTCATTTCTTTGTTGTGTTGGACAACACAAGTGTGAATGTCAGTTTAATCGTAGTCCATGTTAGCAAGTTGGGATTAACAGATTAAAGGTGTAAAATGAACCCGGATTCAGCGAGCAAGAGGGATACAACAAACAGAACTATAGCCGAGGAGTTATCTAGACTTTGTTCATATTTGAAGAGAGTAAAATGGACTATATCTTATTATGAGGGGTTTTACGGTGCACTACATTTAAAGTGGGTAGTTCATTCCCTCTAATCCAACGCGCGGTAGCGGAGCTAGCCACAATATGTGATGGTGGCGACATATGATGCCAATGGGTGGGTGCGCAGTGGCGGCGGAGGGGCGCGTCGATAGGGCGGGGCCATGGTGCGTGGGTTCAGTTAGGTTAGAAAAAATTAAATCCAAATGACTAAATTACCTATTTATCCATAACAATCAACGGTGTGATTGATTTGTTACCACTTTGCAGCTTGCTGTTGTTGTTATTTTTGTTGTTGTTGTTGTTGTTGTTGTTGTTGTTATCATTATTATTATTGTTATTATCATTATTATTATGTATATAGATATTTATATTTGATAAAAAAACAAGTCACCACATTTGCTTTCAATGACGATCAATTCTCGCATTAATCTCAATTATAAATGTCACCCTTTTTATAATGGATGAAAATTTTAATAGAATAGAATAAGTTATTACTTTAATTTTTCCAACGCATAAGTACAGAATTCAAGTGAGATTATCTTAGTTAACTTTTGAAACAAGATATTAAAAGTAGACTTGTAAATACACGAGTATGTTGTTGGACTTGTCATGTAGCTAACCAATTGAGTGAGGGACATCTATGAATAATATTTTTTTTATAGGAATAATTTTGTATATGCCAGTCCAAAAGCAATTTTGATCCCTTATAGGTCTGTTATTGACACAGGTGAATCATCTCGGAACTATAGTTAAACAACGATTCAGTGACAAATGCAGGAGTACAAATTTCTTCAGTAGCAAATACAAATTATCGTCCCTTAATAGTTTATTCCTATTTAATATCTTGGTTTAACTGTATTTCAGCAGTCTCGACCCGCTTGGACACCTCTTTACAAGTTGCTGCAAAACTTGAACCTCTGAAGTGTCGACACGTTAGCTTGAGGTCAGTTGCACTTGTAGTAGAAAGAATATGCTTTGAAGTAATAATGCTTTGTGTCGATCAGATGCGTCTCGAAATCAACACTTGCCTGGGGCATCCAGTCATGGAATCATCTTTTGCATAGTATTTCTAGCAAAGGTTTTTGTTTTATTCTGCTGTTGAGGTGGATTTTTCATGCTCCGACAAACAACCCCTCTTTATAAACGGCCATGTGTTCCACGGAGGGAAAGACGGTTGACGTCAGGACTGAAGCTTCTTATAGCAGCAATGGAACTATCCAGTACGTTAGACAACGTAATCTGGTTCCAGGATTACACAATACGTATGTGTTTTTTACATCCAATGATTTACCATTTTAAGTTAACACACTTGTGTATTAAAAACGAGCAAGTAAAGGCAACACCAATGATTAAACCGAGAGTAAGATCAAGACGTGGGCTGACATTAACCTTCAAAAAGAAAGACCTGTCACACTTTGGTTCGCACACTTGGCAGATCGCCATCTACGTCTACACAAGAGAAGTCCAAGACAAACAACACTCAAGTGAACGGGGAGAGATAGCTGATTGTGACATTCGGCAGACAAAGGTTAGGCAACTGGCAAATCTTTAGCCATCAGGCCATCCCCATCGCCAAAGAGAACAAAAGGTGCGCATGCAGACACATCTCTGAATCGCATTGCAACGAAGGCATCTCGGTCAGGGGGGACAACATCCATATCGGCATTTATCCTCTCTGCATCCACCACACCACTTCGATTGATTGCTTCATGCCAACTAAGAGCAGGTATAATGAGGGTGAGTCAGCTGGCGAAGAGCATTGCCACATCAGAATAATACTACGTGGAGGGGTGAGAAATGAAGAGAGAGAAGAACGCTGGCGCTTCACCAGTCGCCGACGTGAAGCGGGCTAAACACTTTGTCCAAGAAAACTTAACTGTCGCGACCAATAGTAGTGAATGCATACAGCTATCAAATATTAAACAATTGATCTATCAGCTCGCTTTAGCAGCCAACCCAGTATATGAGTCAGCTGTGTGGAAGGCTCCAACTGACATGGAGTTGTGTATTTCGCCAGCAGCTGGCTCAACATAAGCCATGCTCTAACCCTTTGCAGGTGCAGAGAATTTATCCCCTCCAGTTTGTCGCTCTCGACGTGCTCGACTTGGCCTTGGGATCATATCTCCAGGTTCAGAGGAACGAAATAACTTTGGAGAGAAACATCGGCAAAGATCAAAATACGCAAGGATCAGGTTGTGTTGGCGGCCTAACAAATGTAAACACTACCTTTCGATGAACATATATTCAACGCATTTGCTGCAGTATGCTACAGAATTGTGGCCTGCTGTTACTTGGAAGATCGTTCTCATAATCGTGGTACAACTACCCACGCAACATCAATACATGATTACAACACTCACGGTTGGTTGTTGGGTGGCTACACCTAGTAGAGTGAAAGCAAAGGGATAAGCCCTTCAGTTCTTTCTGCAATAAAAAAATCCTTGAATTTGTTCTTCCTTGGAGTGGTGGGCATGGCAAGGTGGATGGGGACTGCAGCTAAAGACACTACAGTACAAAGTCCCAAATGTTCATAACTGGAAGACGGAGACTTTTCTCGGTGTCCATTGCACAATTGTCTGCATTTTTACATGCACCTGAAAAAGTTGGGGAATCATGAGATAGGTGCGTACACTTGTCGACTGCTTCTTCGCGCGCCTAACAAGACAACGGAATATGGCTTTAGTTGACTACCAAAAGGCAGCTACAAGTTATAATCAACTCAGTTTATGGATTCCTTCCCTTTTCACTGAAGAACCCACTAACAAATTCAGAACTAGTTGCAAAGTCACGAGCACCGGGTTATTCGATTCAACTGGGTTGCGGCGTTTCGTCTTTTACCGTCAATCATGGAACGCGTATTTGTGAGACGGAACCCGCTTTTGGGAATGACAAGATAGATTGGTTGCGTCTTGCAAGTCAGAATTCGGAGGGCTGGTTTCTGACATCCAGATTGGTGGTGTCTGTCTATTTAGAATAAAGAGCAGAGGCGTGATAGCGAGGTGCACATCTAAAAGGGTTATTCTCCGTGCACCCAGATGCTCTGGCTAGTTAATGCTGGATTCTTCAGTTGGTACATGGGAAGAGATTCTGAAGCACGATAATATCCTGTTGGCTCTGTTATACAGGGATGCTTGTGTTCAAGAGAAGTTCCAACGAACTCGGTTGAAACAATAAACCAGTGACGGAATTACTTTTTTTATATAAAAAAAGTCACTTGTTAACTCAACGCACAGCTAGATGAAGATCTTTTCTTTATATATTAAAAAAAGATATATTCGTTGAAAAAAAATAGAAGAAATATCATGGTATGTCTTTGGGCTGTGTTTTTTTTTTTTTTGAGAACTCCCTTTGGGCCGGTAAATTTCGTAGAAACTTACAATCGGGTCCTCAAGAGCCCAAATTGATCTGATCAATCCGGTCAGTTCGGCCCATACAAATAGTAATCGTTTTCGCAGCACTACCGGGCTGGGCCTGCAAAATTCAACGGAGCGAAAATTCTGTCAGCCCATCGAAGCCCAGCCCGAAGCGCAAGTGACCGCGCTAGGGTTCCGCAGCTCCCACCCTGCCTTATAAGGCTTCGCACCACCGCCGCCGCCCCCTTCTCCCATCTTTCTCTGCCTCGACCTCACGCGCCGCTGCTGCCGGGAAGGAAGGAGGAGGAGAAGGAAGCCGGCAACGATGGGCCACTCCAACGTGTGGAACTCTCACCCCAAGAACTACGGGCCTGGCTCTCGCGTCTGGTAACCTGCCAACTGCTCTCATCTCTGCCTCTGAGGTCGCGCGGCTCCCCCATTCTACCGTTTCTTGACGTCGATGGTACCTAGTTGTGATTAGCGTAGACGATGGATCTGGATGTTTGACGTCCAAACCTGATGGTTCGTTTAGGTCCCTGTCGTGTTTTGCTGTTTGTGATTTGGATTGTAGGTTGATGAAGTCTTTTTTTTATTACCAATAATCTGTGATGTCTGTCGGTTCACATCATTCGTTCTAGTTTTGCTAGGATGCCAGGTGTTCTAGATTTCAAGGATGTGCAATTCTCATAAAGGCTTGTTTATATTACCCTGAAAATGAAAAATATTCCTTACATGCTCACCAAATCTGATATAGATGTCTCGTAATATCAACTCGTGCTGTTAATTATGTTACTATACTACTAGTTAATATGGTCCAATCTGCATCAAGTGCTCCTTTTTTGTAGAATATGTTTCCTGTTCTGGTTAATGGCTGATAACTTCTATTGAAAAAATGATCCCTTTGGATATCATGAATAGTTCTGTATCATATCGACTGGATCATTTTTAAGTTATTTTCCGACCTGTGATGTATAGTATACATGTTCATTATACTAAATAGTGTTTTGACAACCTGTTGGTGTTTTTGCAGCCGGGTCTGTGCCAACCCTCATGGACTGATCAGGAAGTATGGTCTCATGTGCTGCAGGCAGTGCTTCCGCAGCAATGCCAAGGACATTGGCTTCATCAAGGTATACTCATCTTGTGCAGTAATCTTTGTAGAGTGATTAGCTTGGTATCGATCGCTCAGAGTGATCATATTCAACATTGGCTTCATCAAGTTTGTTGAAGCAAAATCTGTCCATCTAGTATTTTCAACATTTCAGATAAATGTCTTTTGAAAATTGTGAAGGACTCATCTAATATCTTGATTTTGCACTTGCAGTACCGCTGAAAACCGACTGCCTTGCTGCTGATGCAGAGAGCTTCATCTGCATCAAAGAAGCTATGGGTCCTAAAATAGAAGGCTTATTTTATGTTCTGTAGACTTTTGTTCAGCCTAAAGACTGATGTGCACTCTACTTGTTATTGGTTTGATGTAAACCATGTATCCCTTGAACTAGCTATAATCAAAGATTGTCTTTTTTGGTTTGGCGTACTCCACTGTATTATTTCCTAAGAGCATCTTCAAAAGCTCCCTGAAAAATTAACCCCTAAAACATGTTTTTGTTAGCACTCCAAAAATTGTTAGGTGTAGCATCTAAGGGGTTAGCACATGTTTATGTGTGTCAGTTAATACTAGGCGTGAGATGGTGGTATCATGTTGCCTTTTACAATTTGTAAGATTTTGCTCTGTGTGCGACCAGTTTAATTTGTTTTAACACTAAGGTCAAAGTTATCTGAAAACTTTACAGTTTCATTTATTCATATGTACAGATTTGAAAGATGTTTAAATAAGGATTTGGGTAGTCAAGTCTGTTCTTTTGTTGAATGAGCCAGTATGGGATGCTGTGACCAGTTTTCTAAAGACTGATTTTCTTGATGCTGTTGCCCTTTGCCGATTCTGCAGCTGTGCTCAAAATGTATTCTATTAAGTTCTGTGGATCATATTCTGTGGATGTGGACTGAGGGCACACATTGTTTTTCTGTGCACTGCTCTGCTGTTAAATGGAAAAGTCTTTTTATTGAGACTGAATATGTGAAATTTGAGCAGATTAGGGATGCATGTTATGACGTTAGGTGATTAATGCAGTCATTCATTGGTGAAATGCTGCTGAATTTTACCAAATTCTCTTATTTGCACTGCTGAATTATTATTTATTGTACATTTTTTTATTCACTAAAAAATAGGCATTATGTTTCCTTGGAATGCTTACATTTTTCATTTCCTTTTGATTGCTACTTTATGATTGAGAGATGAGTTCTGCTTTCTTATTGTGAATGGGCAAGGTGTGATGCAGCGCCCTGTTTGACAAAGGCCATAAAATACTATCTAAAGTTGCGTGTTCAATTTGAATCATATTTTTGCAGGATACTGTTGGTGCAGTTTGAAATATGAATAGTTACTTATTTGTATGAGTAAAGTGTTTGTACTGCAGCTAGATTTTCATATATATTTGTCTTATTATTTCAACACAATACATGTGTTGTCGTGCAATTATATCCCTTGTGTTTCGATGCAATGTTGACATGAGTTTTAATTTGGCCCTGAATAGGGCTGGACGTCTGGCTTGCAGCTCGTAAGCTAGCTCGACTTGCTTGCGGCTCAGCTTGACTCGGCTCGGCTCGGTGGACTTTCAAGCCGAGCCAAGCTCATGTTTGAGCTCGGTAGATTAATGAGCTAGCTCGAGCTGGCTTGCAATGCCAGCTCGCAAGCCATACGAGCTTTATAAAGTCAAAGATTTAAAAATAAGTCGAGCAAGAGTCATAATCTAGCCTACAAAAAATTGAATGAACAGTCTAGAGGAAGTCAAACGACGATAGATCATATTCGTATCATATGTATTCATAAGTTACGATGATTTAGATGATGAGTCGTAGCGTCGAGCTTATTGTTTCATCTATTTAATCTTTTTAAATTACTGTTAACATACCATTGATGACCTTTGTGGTTCATTACGTATTGTATCTTTCATTATCAATTTAAATGTATCTCTTGATGTTAAATATGCTATATTTTTAATTATTTCTATAAACAACAATATTATCTTCTTATATTATGTTAATTCCTGATTGTGCTCTCGCGAGCTTAAACGAGCTGGCTCGAGCTCATATCAAACCGAGCCGAGCCAGCCTTTGAGCTCGTTCTAAATTCAAGCCGAGCTGAGCCAGCTCGGTCTCTTCACGAGCTCGCTCGAGCCGAGCCGAGCCAAGCCAAGCTGGCTCGACATCCAGGCCTAGCCCTGAATACTGTCACTTACGATTTTCTAATAACAGTCTTGATAATGAAGCTGTACATATCTTGTAAACAAACCGACTATTATAATAGCAATTTATTTGAACATCCTAGATCTCCACACTTCGTGATTACATATAATGTTCTTCGTTGGGTACCATAAATAATATAATGCCGTTTGGCAAAAAATTTTTTGACTCTTCACTTTGTTTCTTGCCCATTGCATAATTGTCGTTGATTGCGCAAACTAACATCTTGAATGTTGGAATTCTGTTATTGCAGTCTTAAGTTACACCTATCTCCCGATGTTCTTCCCCTGGCAAACAAATAGTTCTTCAGTAATGTTGCTTTTGGTATTTCACATTTAAATGACACAGCTAAAGTCTTACTCTTGAATTGTTCTCCCACTTCTCTTCCCCCGAGAAGCTGAAAATCAAGTTATCTGTATTCTAGAACTGTCTGACAAATTATTGTGCCTCTTCCACCATAATCCTGTTCTTATTAAATGATTGCCCGTGGGTCATTAGTTCCCTGGTGATCATTTCAGGGTAGTACCTAACTATAGTCTGAAGGACAGCTAGCTGCCTAGTTTTGTATCTCGTGAAGGGCTGAAGGAAATGAAGAACTTTTATTTTTTTGATAACAGGAAATGAAGAACTTGGCTCAATTAGAGGTACACATTCAAAGCTCTGTTCTGATTTGTAGGTCTGATTCCTAATCTGTTTCCTCTCCATAATTAATACCAGCTAGACTGCTGACGCTTCCACTAACCGTGTTTGTCATGCTTAATACAAAATGAAGCACGTCTTGAGCTGTTTAGATACCCCTTGGCATTCGTCATGTGAATTATTTATTCTCAGCACTTTGTCCGGGTAGAAGTTGCATGTAAATAGTGAAGTGTAGTTTGAATTTTGCAAGGTACTGATATGAGTCGAAAACTTCAGGTGTAGGCGTGGAATGAAGATTGCAAATTACTGAATTGTACGGTTAAGGGTTTGATGATTCATACTCGGAATGGTGTAGTATGGCACGTCACATGTTTCATCGCAAAATCTCTTCATAAGGGTAGCCCTTCAAAACCAGTTGATTGCTAGCTTCTATTTTTATTTGTTACTTACAGGCACTTCTCCTCCATGATCACCAACTCTTTTCTTATTTCATGCCACCTCTTATTCTTTTATTATATAACTGACAGATTTGAATTTGGAACGGTGTTGTCTATTTTCATTCTTGTGATTGGATAACTAATCATTTGAATCATTTAATGTAAGTTTATATAATTTATAGCCTTGATTATTGGTCCTCACTTCTTTTAGACCATGAGGCTATAACACTACATTCTCCTGTAACCATTGAGACCTTAGTAAGATAATGCTGCCTCTTAATATTGCTCAATGGGCAAACAATTCCGTGTACGATCTTTCTGGTATATGGACAGGAAGATCTTGAAGGATGGGGGCATTGCTCTTGATGTATAAACTACTACCTGCTTAGTTGTCATTCTATTGTAATTAAGATTAGGTTGAAACTTGAGTCAAAATTTTATACGAAAAGATTCTCTGAAAATGAAATATAAATGCGTGCGGTCACCTGCATTGTGCTCACAGAAACATTGTCAAGTCTCCTCACAATAGAGCTTAGAGTTTAGGAAATAGATTAGAAGCTTCAAATCGAATGGAGGCAAAATTTTCATCGGTTTGGAGCGAGGAATCAGAGATGATTGCTCATCTGCAGTCGATGTTCTGGAGCAACACTGATGCTGATGTCAACCTTCCTTCTCCTAACAATAGTTCTGATTCTTGTATCATCACGAGCACAATGCCTAGTAGTAATTTTCACACTGAAAGTGAGTTCTACAGTGCAATTCCTTTAATGGACACTGTTGAAGATTGGGATCTTGTTCATCAATGTCAAACCATCACTGCAACTAAAAATGCTGCTTCCGGTGACAAGAGAACGTTTTCTATGGATGAACAAAGGGATAGGAGCAAGACCAACAAGAAACACCATACTGTTGCCCAGGTAAGTTAAGGTAACTCACCGAGGAAAAAGTTTGATTCTGTTCTTGAACTGTTCTGACATTATCGCTCGTGCAACTTACTTCAGGTGTCGAGGTCTTCGAGTTCAATTGCTCTGGAGAAGGATAATACTCGTGTCAATCAAAACAGTTCCTGGTGCAGCAGTTCTGAAGATGATGCAAGTGGGGTGTGTTTTGACGAACCAGTTGTAAAAGAAAGTGGCTATTTAAGAGGTCGTAGCCGGTCCTCAATGAATTCACAGAGCCTTTATGCAAAGGTCTGCACTAGTAAATTTATAATTTCTCTGCGACTATTGAAGCATAAGCTATTTGCTTCTCATGGTTTTTGTCATTCTTTGAAGCAGAAGAGAAGACAGCGGATAAATGAGAAACTAAAAATACTGCAGCAGCTGATTCCAAATGGAACAAAGGTAAGCAATTAATTGGTGATTCTAAAACATGATAACTTTTTTGAACTGTCCATAAAACAAAACTGATTGCATTGACTTGCAATGTCCAGGTTGATATCAGCACTATGCTGGAGGAGGCAGTTCAGTACGTCAACTTTCTGCAGCTGCAAATAAAGGTAAGTGTCATGTTTCAGTTTAGATGACTAGATGAATAAATAATAGTCAAACTTCAAAATGTCCACAAAACTTTCAAAATGCTTAACGTAATGGTTTCCAGTGATTTTTCAGAATGTCCAGTTGATGATCTCGAAATCAAAGTTTTAATCACCAATTTTAAATTTTGAAAATGAGAAAAATTTACATGGCCTTTCGTGCTAGCAATTCATTTTGGAAATATATATGTGATCATTGCTCTCATTTTTCCTTTCCGTTGAACAGCTGTTGAGCTCTGACGAGACATGGATGTATGCGCCTCTTGCCTACAATGGTGTGGCCATCGAGCTCGGTGCTAGTGCAAACAAATATTGACCAGATTCGCTGAACTGGTCGTAATTAACCCTGACCTGACATGCTTTAGTTGCTTCATCTAATGGCAAGAGTGAGACAAGAAGCTGGCTTGAAAATAGCTTTAGCACAGTGCTGGCTTGAAAATAAATTTAGAGCTCGGATTTCCGTTGCTCTGTGATGGAATAGATGTATAAAAGATGTCATGTCACCAATTTATTTAGGATGGTGAGAATCTTGTGGCCCCTACTTGAGCCTTGAAACACTGACAGTAATTGTTGGAAATTTATTAAGGTCCTAACTTCACATCGAGCTGGCAACCATGTTCTATGCTGGTCACCGAAATTGAGATTTCCTGATTTCTTGTCGATTCAGAACCAGTCTTTCTTCTCGGTCTGAGCATTGGAGACACACATCTCACCGCGGTGCTCTGCTCAATTCAACGTCTGGTTCTCTGATCTTGAATCGCTTTAACACATACACAACAGAGCAGCAGCTTGAGCAACTGATAAAGCCCGAGCTCAGCAACCAACGTCCACATCAGAACGAGCAAACAGTAGAGAAAACCGATTTTGAGCTGTCTCGGAACTTTGATGTTCGTTTAAGGCAAGACAATTGCTGCCCTAAGAGCATCTCCAGCAAGGACATGAAAACATAGATCCTACTTTTTAATTTAGGGGCTGGGTCCTACATTTGAGGTCCCTCCATTATACCTCCAACTCCGGCAAAAGCCCCTACTTCTCAGCCCCTACACCACGTGGGTCCCGCTTTTCAGCATGTTCACTTTCCAATCTTCTTCCTCTCTCCACCCAAGCAGCCATGGCCAACGTCTCTAGCAATAGCACATCCATTCCTACCCGCGGCCGCAGCCCGCGATGGACGGGTCGGAGGAGGAGGTCGACCGGATCCGCGCATGCCACGCGAGCAGGCGTCGGGCCGACGGGTCCCGCTGGATCGGTGGTCGGTGGCGACGGCGCGCGGCTGGCCACCGTGCCCCGCGCCGGCTCGTGCTCCCAAGCGCCTCCCGCCCCCGCCATGGTAGCCGTCGATGGCGAGCTCGCTGGTGCGCATCGAGGCGGTGGACGGCAGCGACAGCGTCCGCCGTGCGTTGGCAGCCCTCGTTCGCCCGGCCTCGCGGCCGCGCCGCGGCTTCGCCTTCCGTCCGCCGGCGAGGACCCTATTTGAGCCCCTACTCTAAGATCTAGGGTCTTGAGCAAAAAAACCACTCCAAGCAAGGACCTTACTTGGAACCCTACTTTGCATGTCCTCTCGAACTCCATCTCCAAGACCTCATTCCTAGGGGCTTCCATCCCGACTCCTATTCGTGGGTCCCACCTATTTTTTATTTTTCCTTTTTCTCCTTCTCTCCTTTTTCTCTTCCTCTCTCTCCATGAATCTCACGGCGCCACCGCCTCCCGGCCGGCCGGCCACGCCGGGCCGCGCCACGGGCCCGTCGCGCAACGCCGCGCCGCAAGCACACCGCCCCGGCCGCGCGCGGGCCCTCGCTGGCTCTCCCTCTCTTGCTCCTCCTCCCGACAGCCCTCGCCGGTGCGGCGGACGAGATGAAGAAGGCGGCACGTCGGTGGCCCGCGGCAAGGACGACGCGGCGAGGGAGAGGCTGGTGGGCTGCGGATGGCCTTCATCGGGTGCGGACGGTAGGCGACGCCGCGGCGCTGCCGCGAGGCCGGGCGGACGAGGGCTGCCAACGCACGGCGGACGCTGTCGCTGCCGTCCACCGCCTCGATGCGCACCAGCGAGCTCGCCATCGACAGCTGCCGCGGCGGGGCGGGAGGCGCTCGGGAGCACGAGCCGGTGCGGGGGTGGCAAGAGCGCGCCGTCGCCACCGACCACCGATCCGGCGGGACTCGTCGGCCCGGCGCCTGCTCGCGCGGCATGCGCGGATCCGGTCGACCTCCTCCTCCGACCCGTCCATCACGGGCTGCGGCCACGGGTAGGAATAACTGTGCTATTGCTAGAGACATTGGCCATGGCTGCTTGGGTGGAGAGAGGAAGAAGATTGGAAAGGGAACATGCTGAAAAGCGGGACCCACGTGGTGTAGGGGCTGAGAAGTAGGGGTTTTTGCTGGAGTTGGAGGTAGAATGGAGGGACCTCAAATATAGGACCCAGCCCCTAAATTAAAAAGTAGGATCTATGTTTTCATGTCATTGCTGGAGATGCTCTAAGGATCCTAATAGCTTCCAAGCCCCAATACGAGTTCAACAATACAGCTAGAATCATCTCTCATGCGGTTACTTTCATCTTCTCTGTATACCTTTGTTATTATCATTATTTTGGATAGTGACCCCCTTCTGTACATGGAAGGAGCCACGTGCATATATAGAAATTTCCATATACTCCATCTATCCCGAAATTTCTATATATGCACGTCGACTATCCGGCAGCGCAGGCCAGAGGTGGGCGCTACACATTGATGGCATGTACCGTTTCTTCATTGGCATTAATATATAAAACTGGACATATCCTACCTGACAAAAACTTGCATCATTGTGACATTATGGGTATCAACACGAACAAACTAGGAAGCATTAAAAATGATACATGATTTCAATGCACGGGGAGCTTATATTGTCTTGAAAGATGGAGCCTCGATGTAGCAGTGCCATCTTGGAACCTGAAGGTGAACTAAATCATGAGCTAAGAATTGCTGCAGGCCAGACCAGAATATAACATCTAAAATCAGAAGAGCACCTTTACCGTGCTCCATGATACCGGTGACTATAAAGTATCATGGAGACAATCTAACCATTCATTATCAAGGGTAACAAGGTAATCAGTCTCTTAACAAATAATCGTAATGTGATCCACGAGTTGTCCTCTCTCTCCAGCCGTCATACTCCACCCGCCCTTTCTCCAGCCATTATCGATCCATCAAGGTCTCGAGGACATTAATCCCTTTGCCCTTCCCGGTTGGATACCCACAAGCATTCTCCGTCGAATCGGTGCGCCCTCCCTTCCGTCGAGGATACCAATCCGTGCGCCCTCCCTTTGCATGTCCTGATCGGATCGCCGCTGGTATTCTCCATGGAGGCCGCGAATCGGTGTGCCCTCCATTAGGCGGTCTCGATCCAACAATTCAAGCATTCTCTCAGGCCGTGAACCATTGGGTCCTCTATTCGGCCTTGCCCCCTTGAATTTTTCGGCGTCATCTGCATTAATCAGCCGCAATTCAGATACAAGCTCGTTCTCATTCGTGGTTGTCTCAGATCTGACATGACAGTTTCAATATTTGGAGAATTTGGGTAGTCTAATAATGTCTGATCAAACGCCAAATTTTGAACAAATATAATTCAAGTATTTATATTTTCATGTTTGTATAGGAATGAATGTTATGTCTGTATGGGTGCATGTCATTTGTCCCATGTGCTTGGCTGGCTTAATGAGATATTGTGAAATGAATAATTGATTCCTTTACCGTAGTTGCTTAGGTAATTTTTGACAATTGCTTGGCAGGCTCGTTTATTTCTTGTTGATCTAGTAGCACAACAGTTCACTAGTGCCTTAGTAGACAGGAGCATGTAATTTCTTTATGTGCATACAAGATATGTTCTTTTTTGCCTTATCTCTGTAGGTGCTTGGCGACAAAAAATATTTCCTAATCTTATTGAAATCATGATAGCAGTTATGTTTGTTAAGTTATATTTCAGTAATTACTGATTGACTAGCATTTCAGTTGTTTAATCTTGTTTTACGAAATGATTTCTTGCTACACTGCTACAATGTTAGCTATTTGTTTTATATATATATATATTGTTGTGATTAAAGACATGGTTATGGATGTTTCATTTTGCTTGAAAATTCAGCATGAAGAAGAGGAAGAAATATGTTAACGGGAGGAATACAACACTGTAGTGGACCAGTCATTTAAAACGAAGAATGAATTTTATCGTTTCTACAATTCATATGCTGAGTAGGAAGGGTTCAGCATGTGGAAAAATAAGCCAAGATGGAAAGAAGGATTCATGAGATGATGATATGGAGGAACTTTTTTTTTTATGTTTTGTGGATTGGGTCTTGAGTTCCGAACTTCTCCTGTAACTTTTGTATCTCTGTATTTGCAGATTTATATGTATATAAGGCTCCCTTATAATTTGTACAAATATTTCTGATAATAACTTAAATATATAACTTCTTTCCGGTGACATATTTATTTGGTATTATAACTTATGTAAAGAAATAGAATGCACTCCTGGACCATCACATGCAGGCTTGGTTGTCCATAAGTTTTCAAATACGTGGAGATAAGAATGTAAGTCAAACACACATACATAAACATGTCTTGATCGATTCAGTCATAAGAACACAGGTCTGTGAGATCCTAACGTACATAAGTCAAACACAGGTAGGTGTTGATATGTTGAATATATAGTAACATCAAAAGTCTATGAGATATAACAGATGTATATCTCTTTTGGTTGCACCCTATATAAGTGCAATAGTCTTTTACGTATGTATCTCTTTCATGCACCATATGTCACAATTCCATCCATCTCGTCGCTGGTGTCATCAGTTAGACTCCCCATGGGTTCTCCTCCGCTTGAAACAACAGCTGTTTCGGCGTCCGTTGTTGTTGTTCCAACGTCCCCTCCTGAGCCAGCACCTCAAACACCTGCAACAGGAAACCATGTTGAAAGTATTTATCAAAATATATTATGCATGACGACGACTTCACAAAAGCAGTAGTTACTCATAGCAAATTATATATTTTTTCAGATTTTAGACGACCCAATTGTTCCAACACCTAAAGAGATTGGTTCCCTTATTGAGTACAATAGAACAAAGGCATCTGAAGCCTTCATGGCTGATAAGTATGATAATATAATAGTAAGGTCAGCATTAATTAAAAGCATTGATAGATAAGGTAGATAAAAATCTCTTTTTGGATTAATAGAGTAGGAAGGAATATCTGATCGCTGCACCCACAATTAAAAAATAACAACTGTTTCATCAGCCCATCATCGCCGCCAACAAGTGGTCCGTCAGCCCGATACAACGACAATTTCAACATGCCATCATCGCAGCCATCGATGAGTTGTTGACAAGAATTGATGCAATGACTATTCCACAACGCAACGATTTTCACAGGCCCTGTATCATCGATAATGAACAGTCCAACGAGATGTTCTAATGTTTTGCTCCAATAAGGAATGCTGATGGTATTGCTCTAATAAGAAACTCACATCAAGAGATGTTGAAGAATGCATCTACATGTTAGAGCATGATGGGCATGATCTAATAGAAATGTGGGCATGAGGCATGAATCATTGACCTATATATATGCCTTAATGCTTTAAATCAACAGCTAGCAAAGAAGAGGCAATCCCATATGTAGATGTTGAACCACAATGAATTAGAAGGCTCTCCAACTTGACTTAAGTGCCTTTGCTAATCATAGTGGACTAATTAAATAAAGGTATTTTACATTGATCCTTTTAGTAATTAGTATTCTTTCACATGAAAGAATTAATCAACATATATGATCCTGATTGAGTTTGTTATTGTGCCACACAACTCGCCACATCAACTAATATTTTAACAATGCAGGGCACTACAGAAAATGAATGGAAACTCAGAGTCAAATGGTCATGATGTATAAACAAGATCAGGTGATCGTTCACACAAGGAACCATATGTCAAAATACTAATCTGAAGAAAGAATTATTTCCTGAACAAAATAAAAAAGCAAATTTTATCCATGGCATGTTATTGCCGAATAAGTTACACATGCATATCTATCACCATTAGAACAGAAATATGATAGTTTTATATGCTAGCCGCGCTATTTAGCGCGGGCCACCTTTCTAGTTAATTAACATTAGTGAGTTGAAATGAAGTTAGCAAACACCTAGCAAAAGATTCGGAAACCCAAATTTTTAGAACTACAGCATATAGAAATTTTCCACATCAATGAGTTCTGTTTTAGGATTTGCCACACCATATTACCACTGACAGGTAGTGCTGATTACAACCTCTGCACTTAGGCAGTCATGTCCTGTGAAGGAGTTGAATTCCAATTACCTCTGGATTTTAATTGTTTAATATTCAAATACTAACATACAAATAAAGCACAGGGCCTTAATATGAGCAGCAGAGTAGGACACGGTAGGCACTATTGAATTGAACCCTGCAAATAGAGGAAGCAGAAATTCGTCAGCAAATCCATTATCTCAGTTTTTGTTTAATATTTTTCAAAAAATATTAACTTATGTGGCTGCAAGAATCGAGGCATTTGACTATGCCTTCATCCACTAGTCCTTCGATGCTACAGCGGGGCGTTTGACATCAGAATCAATCAATTTCCAAACGAATTGTTCATTGGAATGATATGATTACAAGCATACGGTAATTGGAAGTTAACCTCGATTGGGCGTATCCGGGTCTCTAATCGGGAGCGGGACAGAGGAGAATGGAGCAGATATTACCCGGTTGACCCCCGTCTCCCGTCGCTCGAGCACTGATGGTAGGTGGCCGGAAAACCGGCGGTGGCATCAGGGTGCGTATCATTGCAAGAGCCGCTGGTTTCTCAACAGATCCAAGTGTACATCGCGAGGGGTCAACGGATGGAACGCGCCAGAGAAGGATCGCACGCACTCCATTCAGTGTCGCCGCCGCCGTCGCCGCAGGTGCCATGAAACCTAGGCGTCGCCGGCCAAATGAAACTGAAAGAGCAGAATACGTGAAATTTTCATTTGCCCCCTTAGGAAACAGGAGATATTACCAAATAATCACGCTCACTGATTACTAAAATACCCTTTGATACTAATGATACCCTTTTATGATACTTATGATACTAGTGGAAATTGAAAGTATCATGGTCATGATCTAAACCATTGGATCATGACCGTAAAAGTGCATCCTATCTGGAGTACCGTAAAAGTGCTCAAATCAGAAAGGGGGCAAATGAATGCCACAAACATTACATTTAGAGCACAGTTAAGCATGTTTAACACCAGTAATTCACCTAGTGCCTTGTAGTTGTAGGCCCCTTTTCTTCTGTGTTACCTCTGATCGTCAGTCTGCATGGACCCTATGCACAGCCGATCAGGTTTGCAAATGTTCCCTATTTATGCCGGGTGTGGCCGGAAGCAGCGCGAGGGTTTGGGGATGGGCTTGGGGCGCTGGGACGGGCCGGTGTCATGACGGTTGGTTGGAGCTCGCCGTCACCAATGGCCACCATGGGGAAGAGAGGGTGATCGATGCCTGTCTAGCCATCTACCTGGTCGACATATAAAATTAGTGCCTTATCCTGGAAAAACAGGAGGTAGGATTTTTTTCATAATTCAATTATTAAAAACCAACGTCCTCACTCTAGTGGCTGCAGCTTCCCTGTGTGCCTACGGTATGTGTCGATCGGTGTGTGGACAGCATCCCCCATTCCCCACACAACGGACCAAGGCTATTTCAATTTTCCTGAAACAAACTAAAGCTAGAGAAAACGGCTCTGTTTAGTAGTACCCTTGTTCGGCTGGTCAAGAAGCCAGCTTATGCTGGCTGCTCAGCATAAGCTGGCTTTTTGATCAGCAGAACAGGGTTACTCTTCTATTCACATTCTTTTTTCTGTTCGTGACTTCACACAACTACTTTACTATATGGTGATGGGGAAATGGTGCTAAATACACGAAAATAGTGACGATCACATAAACGAAGTATTAATGAATAGATAAGTTAGTTCGTCAGAGTAAAAATCACATCAAACACATCTACAATAATCTCTGTTTTAGTGAAAGTAATAGCGTCCCTAAATCTGGCTCACAGATGCTCGAGCTTGTTGCTGCAGAAACGAGAAACTAACTCAAGAAACAGACTAGCTGCTACATTTGGATATTGAAAAAATACTAAAAGGCTGGCAAGAACCTAAATTCAGTGCTTGGTCTATGCACAAATCGATGCCTCCCAGCTCCACGATCCACGGTGCTAACCACAGATTTGCATGACAGTAAAAAGCCGGAATCGAAATCTTGACACCAAAAGAAAATTTCTCAATGGCCGCCAAGCTCGACCTTGCGGCTGGCCAAGCTCCTGGGAGAGCGATCGGCAGGCACAGGCAAGCTGCAGCCCACTAGAGCGAGCGAACCGTAAGGAAAAACAATTTTGGGTTGTCAAAACTTTTGTGTTCGGTTCAGCATAACATAAGGATCCTGATCCCTTCCAAGCCCCAACATGAGTTCAACGGTACAGTTAGATTCATCTCGAGCGGTGCTTTCATCTTCCTCTTATAACTCTTTTTATTATTTTGGATAATGATCCTCCTTTTCTACACATGGAAGGAGAGAGAGTACATATGAAAATTTCTATGCACGTCCAATTGATCTGGCAATGCCACAACAAGAGGTAGGCGCTATATAATGATGGCATATACCGCTTCTTCATTTGCAAAATTTGGTATATAAAACTGGACGTAACTCACCTAACAAAATTGCTTCATTGTAGATTTCAGCACGACCAGACTAGAATCGCTGCAGGCCAGACCGGACTATAATATCTAAAGTCAGAAAGGGGGCAAATGAACGCCGCAAACAATACATTTATACAGCACAATTAAGCATATTTAGCATCCAATAATAATTCATCCAGTATCTAGGCCCCTTTCCGTCTGTTTTGCTGTATTAAGAAACGTCACCTTCATCTAGACCCGTTACAACTTACACATGATTTCTGTGTTAATTAACTCTGATCGTCAGTTTTGCATGGGCCCTATGTCCGGCCCATCAGTTTTTTATCAAACCGGCCCACTAGGTTGGCAAAAGTTCCCAATGTTGGCCTGTGAAAGTGGACGATTTGGGATTGAGTCAGGCCGAATCCTTGCTATGCAAAGAATAGTTTACAGAGGATCTGTTTTTGGCTAGAAATTAACAGAGGATTTACGATTGCTAGCTTTGTTCTGTAGTAAAGAATCAACCCCCAACCAATATAAAAAGTTAAATAAATGTTTAATCTCTTTATTAAGCTACAATGCATTCATCAGTAGCTGTTACGACGAAGCAATATGATTCATGATGCATCCATTTCCTCTGCCATTGTACGGTTCCTCAAAGTAGCAGCACCATCTTATCAGTGATATTAAAACAATAGGCTGTATTAGATAAGAAGAATAACCAACACGAGAAAGTGTTAGGCCGTGACAAGTGCTAGCGGCACTATGCTAGTGGAACATGAGTTGTGCTCTGTTTGCAGCCAATGGATCGCCAAAGCTCCACCAATCATTTTCTTTGTTGATGTTGCATGCATGGATTGGTGCTAAACCAAACCTTAAGGTATAGTTACTTAAATAATTTTAGTTTACCCCAATAATCTAGATCTGAAGTTTCCTGTTTAACAACACAAGGTTCAGACATATCTTTCACCACAATAGTAGGTTTACTATGTGTCAAATAAATAGTTGATGCAAATAAATCAATCACTATGGTGCCGTCTACCTGCTGCTTTCACGAAGATAGCTGGGTAGTTAATGTGCCCTGTGCTTTGAGGCTTTTATCTAATCGGCGATGAGCTATCCATGCTGTCGTCACTACAATGTTCGCTTTTCTCAAGTTGATCAACACTTGGCCTGCACTACGTGCGTAGATGCAGAGCTATGTGGTTGCCGAGTGTTAGCTCACAAAGGAGGCATCTGATTGCCGCACGCGTCATCTTCCTCGTCTTTTTGTTACCCTTTATTTTGGGGAATCTCAGGAATATAATTAGCATTATAACGTGCATATTACCCCAAGTTTGTGTTTCCTCATCTTGCAAATTCAACTGAACACGCCCCACCGTCTAGACAGAGAAACCCCTCTGAATGCATCAGGGATTAACGTTGAATTTTATTTATTTATAATAAGTATACGAAAGAACTGCCAGTAGAGGGGCTCATTGAAACCAGAGAAAGTTTGGTGCCTGTCAGCACACCCTACCCAGTACAGTACCATGTATGTACGAACCGAGCAGTACACGACTCGTCATTAATTGATTACATTTCCAAGAAAATGCGTCATCTTTCTTGACAAAAAAATAGACAATTTCAAAAGAGTCTCGTACTGATAAGATTCCAGGAATTGAATGCTTTTTTCACAAAGAGCGCAACTTATCTCAACTGGAATTCAGGTTCATTGAACCTGGCCGCGATAGTTAAACCATGAAGGTGGCTGGAATAAGCTCAAAACGTCATGAGTCTCGTCCACTGAAATGGCGTTTTTCCGTTTTTAGACCTTCCTGAAAAACGCTCGCTACTTATCCTTTCTTAGAAGCTGAGTCACAGTCACCGGTGAGGTTTGTCTCACTCTATGCAATTCGAACGAACCTTGCTACAAAAAGTGTAGCATCATATTATTCTATTTTTTGAAGTTCTAATCTTTGTATCAGATTTTTTTGAAGGAAAAGTGACAGGTGTTCTGCCATTTCATTATAGAAGGAAATCTTTGTATCAGATTCAGAGACCAAATATTTAATTATATATGAAGTTTCTAAAAACTCGTTTGTTAGAACAATTTTTTTACTGGAAACTTACACTGTTCCATATAGAATCTGCGTTTGAGATTCTCTTTGAAGTTTGAATCCTTTTCTTCTGAATATGTTTGCTCCTAGTGATTATTTTTGATCTCCCAGTCACACGGAACAACACAGATTCCATTTTAATTTATTTGAATATGACGATTCAACTTCCAACAAATTTCTATCCGATGACTCCGCCATCTGACACGCCTGACGTTTCTTGGTCAGTACGTTTATTTCTTGGTCATCACGTTGATTTCTTGGTCACAGAACAAAGTATTCCAATCTCTCTGAAACAGAGAGCTGACACGTTGGCAGACGCAAGAACACTGCTACCACCAATGCCATGTGTCTGTGTGTATATATAGCAACTCGTCGACCACCAAACGCAGTCATCTGCCACGCAAACAGCGCCATGCTCGCGAAGGCTTCTCTCCGGCCGTGCTCCGGCGCCGGCTGCCAGCAGCAGGCACCGCGCACGAGGCAGAGGCACGGTGGGCTCGCCCAAAGAAGGTGCCATGGAGCTGGCTTTGTTAAGTTCGTGGCCACGAGGCCAGCGACGATGGTGGCAGCGGCTGCCGGTGAGAGGCGTGTGGTGCCGGAGCCGGTGACGGACGGCGAGCGGGTCGTCAATGGATCGTCTGCTGCAGGTGTTGTTGGAATCAATTCTCCTGTCGCTTATTTTCTTGATGTGCTTGATTACTTTTTGGTCAAAGAATTTAGTATAGTAATTACTGAATGTATTTTAGTATATTTAAGTTTCTTGATTGAAATGGGATTACAGACAGGCATGACGTAAGTACAGCGAGATTATTCTTTTGGAAACTTTACCCCAGTTTGATAATTAACTCACAATTACTCTGTGAAAACAATTAAGGGAAGAAATCTGAAATAGTTAATTACAGGTTTTCTTAAAGGTTTTTTTATCTGACTTGATTTCCTCTCCTCTGAGAGAGAGAGATTGTTCTCTGAAACTTCCAATTCTGGGAAAACATAATAATATTTGTTACATAAAGTAAGCATATATATTCTTGTTTTACCCACTACTACTAAATTAATATTTCAAATAGTACAAAAAGGCCGGAACTTGTTTTTCCATTATCTGAAAAAAAACTACCACTAAATACTTCTCCGACCATCAATAGAAACTGGAATATTGCCTATTATGCGAATATAAAACTCCACATTCTCTTTTGGTTTCCACGAGTTATTCAAAGCTGGAGCGTACAATTGTACTGCTATATGAACAACAATTCCAACCGTCTTTGGTGATACGGACAGACTTATTATTTCTTTTTCTGACCACGTGCTATACACGACCATCAGTTTCTATATAAAAATATTTGCTCACAATTGTGGTACCTAACCGCTTCTAGTTTCATCAAAATAAACTAAATCGGTCAAGCTTCATTCGTACAACATGAAAACGATCTCAGCGAGTCGTAGTGTTGCTGTTGCCTGAACCAACGCTATCTTCATCCTCGTTGCTGGTGGATCATTTTCGGTGTGCTCGTCAGCTGATAAGAACTGGATGATTGAGCTGGCTGGCATTTACGTCCTGAAAATGACTGTTGCAGGTCGATGGAGTTAGCTTTCAGTGCCTTTCCTGGTGACCAACTTTGGGGACCTGAATGTGATGTAGCACGGAGAAAGGATTCTATGACTGCGGGCTCCTCATTTCGCATTTCTGGTCAACTGCTCGGTTAACTGTTAATAGCATTGTCATGACTCATAAACTGGAATACACCTTAACTTACTAAGAAACCCCTTTTCCATCCCGAATTGAGCCACCATAATACTCTGTTATTAAGCTCAGTCCTTGCCTGAATCATGAATTTAGCATCCCAAATTAAGGGTCGATCTCTCTTTCTTGACCACTGGAGCTCTAGCACGGAAGTGGTGGTGCGCTCTGCGCTGGTGCTCGCGCTGGCCACTACCTTCTCCTTAGTGAAATTTGTTGGCTGCTTGCTCGGCTTTCGGCTCCGTTCGTCATCGGCGGGCGCTAATTCCAGATGAGTCCAAAGCCTGCAACTTGTTGCCAATGCCATAATGCAGGTTGTAGAACGGAACAGAGGGGCCTGAAATTTTGTTTTCGGTGATGCTCGGAGAAAGGATTCAGAGTTGATTCTCATGTTCATTTTACAATTCTGGCCAACTGTTCAGTAAATTGTTACCCAGAATATGCCTTCTCTGATTAGTGTGATTATGCAAATGGAGCAATTCCATTCTTTCATTCTTTGCAAATGAGAGAAAATAGCTTGATTCATACGCTTCTTTATTGGGCGCGCTTGTTGGTACTGACAAAGCAATAGGTTGGTGATACCGAGATGTCAGTCAACGGTAGTGGCCACATATCAGTAATGTGGACCAACTAAATCTCAGATTAACGCTCCGCAATTACACAGTTTCTTTTCTTTTTGCGCTACAGCCTTCAGTAATTATTATGTCTTTGATAGGCAACGGCAAGCTTGTGACCTCGACCATCGGGAAATCAACCAACATCCGGTGGCATGACTGCCCAATAGGGCAGCATGAGAGGCAGAATCTACTGAACCAGAAGGGCTGTGTTGTGTGGATCACCGGCCTAAGTGGTTCAGGTAGGTATGGGCAGAGGAAAAAAATGCATGGTGACATTCTGAATAATTCTGAACTTCTGATATGTAATGGGATTGTAACATCTCTATAGGAAAGAGCACTCTCGCTTGCGCACTTAGTCATGGATTGCACTCGAGAGGACATCTCACATATGTTCTCGACGGCGATAATCTCAGGCACGGATTAAACCGGGACCTCAGCTTCAAAGCAGAGGATCGTGCAGAAAATATACGCAGAGTAGGTATGTTCAGTTCAGAATCTCCATTATGTTTTGGCTTCCCCTTGTACTTTCTAAATCATGCACTTTGATACGTTTTCAGGAGAAGTTGCAAAGCTATTTGCAGATGCTGGACTGATCTGCATTGCTTGCTTGATATCACCATTCAGAAGTGATCGAGCCGCGTGTCGAAGTTTACTGCCAAATTCAACATTCATAGAGGTATGTTTGCATGAAGTTTGAAGTTGGGTGTAAACAAGTGAGATATTGTTCTGTGTTTTCCTATTTTGCTTCAAATTGAAATTTTCAGTATGATATCTGAACCAATAAGATACAAACATTCTGCAGGTGTTTCTGAACATCCCTCTTCATGTTTGTGAAGCGAGGGATCCGAAAGGTCTGTACAAGCTTGCCCGTGCAGGCAAAATCAAAGGTAAACAAACCAAATGGCCTGTATCACTATCTGCAGATTATAAGCACTTGCAAGTTTACTGAGGAAACTACATTCAGGGTTTACTGGAATAGATGATCCTTATGAACCACCTACAGATTGTGAGGTTAGCAAAAATCTTTTGAGCACCCGACTAGCATCAGGATTTGCGTTCGAATGGAAACATATGAGTTTTGTCCATCAGTTATTCGAATATTTTTATGAGCCTTGAATTAGTGGCTTTTTGCAGATAGTGATCCAGTGCAATGCGGGGGACTGCCCTTCACCAAAATTAATGTCCGATCAAGTAATATCGTATCTTGAAGGGAATGGTTTCTTACAGGACTAGAGATGGATGTTCCAAGCTGATGATGCATCAGAATTCAGAGTCTAATGACCGAAGGTTGTGGCAAGCTGGCAACTTGTCTGTGAGGACAAAAGTTTTTCCTCTGGTCACTTTGAGACTCATCGCGTTCAATAGAAAAATGTGCTGTTTGTGATGTAAAAAGCTATTGATGTATGTTTATGCTAGACGTTGCAGTGCAAAATCTGAAATAGTTATTGCATCCCATTGGGAAAGAAGGTGTATATTATTGTTAAAAAAATGATTAATACTATTAAGTTACAAGTGTACGCTGAAGTAAAGTTCCAAGATCTTTACTGTACATCAAGCTACTTAGTGAGAATGACAGTGTTTCAATTAGTTCACAGTAACTACTAGCTCGTGGGTTGATGGGCTAGTGGTGCACACGCACATGTTAAAACCAGTTCTCTGAGCCATGTCAGCAGGTACGCATTTATCCTACCGACCTCCACAACCCACATATAATACAGGAGCGCATCACGTATTCCAATCTGATATATGAAAATCTTGATTTATTAGTAATACCATTTATCTACCCCATGACACATTGATCAGTGCCATCCCACATATACGAATAGGAAGCTATTGGAGTGCCACTGGGTTACTTCTCCATTTCATTTTGCACTTCCATCACGCTGTCACGTGACCATGAGGATATACTAGCTATACTTTGTTATTTGTAAAGTCACTAGAAATAATCACATAAGGCTGTCCGATGCAAGTCTGGAGTGGACTGCATAGTTTGAGAATGGGTGGCCTCTGGAAAAGAATGCATAGGAGAAATGCTTCTCCTGGTTACTCTAATCTACTGAATGGTTTGTTCCGACGAACCAGTTGTGAACAGATAGCTTGAAAAGGGGGCAGTAGGTTTCAGAACAGCTGAATTAGCTGCATCTTCTTCCGATCCAAGAGAAATAATAGTTGCCTTGCCTCGAGCAACAAATCATGGACCATTGCTGGCCATCGTCAAGAACCAAAAGGCTGCCGCTTTGTGCCTTCGCACCAAGATCAGAATGCTGAGCATACCAATTCTGATGCCTAGGTGGTTAAGCTTATTTATTTTCGATCATCAGCATCAAGCTGTGATACCTTGATTGTCATGCAAGGGAGGCTAACCAGCTGGTAGTGCTTAAGAGCCTCCTAAGGACCTTTGCAGATTCAACTGGTTTACATGTCAATTATGAAAAGTCCTTTCTGGTGCCAATCAATATGGATAATGAGAGCACATCATATTGTCAACACTTTGGGTTGTAAACTAGGCACCATGCCATTCACATATTTAGGACTCCCTCTGGGTACCACTAAGCCAACAATAACTAACTTCTTGCCAATGTTAACCAGAGTTGAGAAAAGATTAATTGGACTCAATAAGCTGCTCACCTACTCAGGGAGACTACTGATGGTGAATTCTGTTTTAACTGCCCTGCCAACCTTCTACATGTGCACCCTGAAAGTGCCAGCCACCATTCTTAAACAAATTGACAAATACAGAATGCATCAGCTCTGGAATGGGGGTGACATTAACAGGAAAGGAGGTTGCCTGGTCTCTTGGAAGAAAGCTTGTATTCCAAAAGATCAAGGGGGTATGGGCATTATCAATTTAAGGGCTCATAATAATGCTCTCCTGCTGAAATTCTTAGATAAATTATACAGCAGACAGGATGCACCTCATTCCATGAAACCCAAAGGATCTTTCTGGTGGAAATCAGTCATTAGGCTAGCTGATCAATTCTTTATGATTTCAGCCTGCTCAATTAAGAATGACATCTCTGCAAGCTTTTGGACTGACACATGGGACTTTGGAGTTTTAAGATGGAAATACCCTGACCTATATTCATTTGCCCACAACAAACAAATAACAGTCCGAGCCTTCTTACAAGGAGACATTGAAAATCTGCTTTGGTTACCCCTTTCTATGGAAGCCTCGAATCAGTTAAATGATCTCAGGAATGATTTGGAAGCTTTTCACTTAGATCCGGAAGAAAATGATGTGTGGAGCTACATTTAGGGTAACAGTACTTTCTCCATTCGTTGTTGATAAGGGAATAGGGCGATAGTGGAGATAGTTGCAGTTGCAGAGTGTGGTATCGGGTAGACGGATGCACGACAGATGGGCGATGGGGGAGGCGCTTGCAGGCAAGTAAAGGAACGTAGGGATCATGGACTAGGGGTGACACCGCCTTTGAGATCAGTTTCCCGATTTGGTGCAGATTAGAATTGCGCAGGGGAGAGGAAGGGGAGTGTGACAGACCCGCCCCTCGAAGAAGCGATTCCATCACCGGGATCATCTTGGGTGGCATCACGCGCTGCGATGCATGATTATTACAACAGACGAACATAAGCATAATACAATGAAGATAAAGATACAAGTCTTTTACACCCATCCTGATTCAAATATTACATCGAGTCTCATCAACGCGGAAGCCAATAAGTTCAAAAACATACTTAGTACAGTGAAAGCAAATACAGATACAATCGCTCTCACGACGATACACAACAGGTCATCCGACAGAGACAGGTGTTTTGCCTAAACACCTTGCCGACACATCAGCGATCTACTCATCCGGACCGCACCACTCCCAAGTGTAGTGGCCTCCATCCGCGGATTGGTCGTGCCGGTCGTCGTCTCGACCTACATCCTCGTGCTCATCCTGGTTCTCTCGAAAATCACATAGAGCAAAGATCTGAGCAACTAAAGCTCAGCAGAACTGACCCGTCAAAGTGGCCATCTACAACCGACTCCTAGACATGCAAAGGCCAAGGGGTTGGATAATTGTGCACAAAGCCAGCCTATAAATGGATCCTTAGCAGTTCATTTAGCTGTAACAAAGATTAAATTTAGTTTGCACTAAGCTAAAGCATTACATGTTTTCAAACAATGTAATAAGCAATACAACAAATTAATCATCATGATCATCATCGTGTTTCTCTTCTTACTACGTTCGGTGTCGGGACAAGCAGTACTCGTTATCTGTGAGGGGCAGCAATTCGAATCGATTTACATCCTGCTGAAGAAACCTGTATACACGTCACATATGCTCTTCCCGGAAGCCACATGAGACAACCTTTCGCTCGGGCCTCATAAGGTCATCCAGGTCCTACCACCACCGAGAAGGGTCCCCCAACGCGATGCCGTCCCGGACGACACCCTGGGTGGAGTGTTCCCTTCTCTCCTCCCAAAATCCGCCTAGTAACCAAGGGGTAGGAAAATCTTCCAACCTTACAGTAATCCGTTGCTCCCATTTTGAACACTTTGTTGACAGTTGGTTCGTCCAAAGTTACCCTTCTACTCACGATGGGCGTGGTTCGGGTCGATCCGCTGGGTCATCGAACCGTCCCGTGAAACGAGTCTAATGGATAACCGTGGATATGGCTCCAAGGTGGGCTGGTTCGATCCAACTGAACCGAGAATCACATGGATCGACCCACGTCCAGCACCAACCTACATCGATATCCGCCTAATCGACGCCGCACAATCATCTGTTGGTTATTTTGCTACTAGCAGCACTGTTAGTGACCTCCTGCCATCCTCTCCCTCACCATGATCGTACAAAGCAGACGACAAGATGATCGTATCCGTTGCCGGTAGTTCGACATTGATATTCTTCATTGCGAGTCGCCTCCAGTCATTAGCATCCCCGTCCTCGAAGCTATCATGAAACAGAATTTAGAAAAGCAATCTGCTGCATTTGTTGTGGTACTGCTGTTGTTCGTCACCGTTCTTCTACCGCCATGAACTAGTAGAGCAAGAGCCATAGTAGCTGAAATAGATGGGTCGACCCATAGGGTCTTGTGGGGCACATCGAATACAAAATGGGTAAACCGTGGTGACCCTCTGTCGCTGCTTGGATCAATGGATCAGCGGAGGATCGATCCATGGACCAACCACGCCCATCGTGACCTTCTACTAAGTATAAGTAGCAGAAAAAACATATTCTCGACGCATTCCTGTCCTGGTACCACCCATTCCCAAACTGCAGTCACCAGTCTATACTACACATTAGCATCAGACAGCTTGTGTGATTGTTCCTAGTAATGGTACAAATACCAAAGCAACTAGTAACCGCACTATCTTGTGAGAGGTAGATGGAAGTGCAAAGTGAAATGAACAAGTAACATACTGGCAACAATGGACCTATTCATATTTATATAGGATGACAGTGATGCTCGTGGTTGCTTTAACTCCTATCTGACATCTCGAGCTACATAGATTACTAGTTATTTGGTTTATATAACCCAATACATGCCCCCATCCAGATAATATATATCATAACTCTCGGCATCACTTCCAGCCCCAAAAATCCGGGAACCTGCAAGGAGTTACATCCCACTACCATTCTATTGTGAGGTCACTTCCTACTTCATTGTACAAACTAATACGGAAAAAAATGCACAGCAGTCCAATGAGAAGATTGTAGTTTCGGCATGGGTGGCATTGGGAAAATAAGCTGTCAATTGAGCACGCATTCCAAGTAGTTTGCTCATTTCCAAGGTTGCCCCTGATGATTTGAAAGGGAAGACAAGGCTAAAATGGACATGGTTCAACTTACAACCTCCCGTGTTCGTCCAACAATCGCTACAGGAAGGAAGTCGTTGTATCACAAGTTACAGAAAAGGTAACATAAATGCTAGATAAATGGCAACGAAACTTCTTTAACTTTCCATAAGTGTCAGTGGTATAATTCCTTTTATCAGAGACTTTGGTATCCATCACAGCAAAACCAAGAGTATTTGCTTGCACATAAGTCTAGTGAAATGATTGTGGCATCACGAAAGGCAGTAACTATATGGGGACATCCCGATCTATTTGCTACTACATGATTGTGGTAACTAAAACGATAGCTAGGTTGGGAATGAGAGGTGTAAGGAAGAGATTTGTGCCCTTTGCACGGTGATGGACTGCCACCTGCTCCACTCCCTGCCCTGTAAAGCTTCCTCCCAACCGCTGACGAGCAATGTATACAGCGTATGTATGCATGAGACCGGCTGGCGATGGAGGCAGCCATCACTCTGGGCACGAACACCTTTGTGCAGCGCCTCCGGCAAGCATCTCATACAACGCCGAGACACTTGGAATGCGAGTAGCGAGGCCACTGCTAGCTGACACGCCTCTGAACGGTAGTGATTCTGCGTCACTAGCTGACCCTCCCTGGTCGGACTGCCCACTTCGCGGCTCTCTTCTGTGCCAAGTGCTTCGTCGTTGCGCCTTATTCTGCAATTGTGACAGCCCTTGGACCTATGACAGCCATATTATCTTGCATGTGTTGTCGTGATTAACAACACCAAATAGGAGACTGGCCGTCTCACACTACATAGTGGGAGCTGTGTACAGTATGTGGCCAGGAAGCATTCTATATATCTGCTTGTTACGGGCTTGCCACTGCACTAAAGCAAAAACTCACTATAACCACGGTTGGGGGTGGGGGGGGGGGTTGCTACAGCCGTGGTTATCCCCAACCGTGGCTATGTTTTCGAGGCTACAGAAAATCATCCGTAGCCTTGGAAAGATAGCCACGGTTGGTCTGTAGCCTCAGAAACATAGCCACGATTAGGGCTAACCGCGGCTGTAGCTCCATCCGTAGCCTCGGAAAACAGGTCAACCGTGGCTATAATACCCAACTATAGTCACGGTTGACATAGTGAACCGTGACTATAGTACACAACAATAGCCATGGTTCACTATGTCAACTGTGGCTATAGTTGGGTACTATAGCTACGGTGGATTAACCCAAACGTGCCTATAGTACTGTACTATAGCCACGGTTCACATTATCAATCGTGGCTGTTGTTTTTCTTAATAATAATAATAATAATAAATACGCATTACAAATAATAAGTTACAATTATATCACATTAACCACAATTATATCACATTAACATTTCAGAGTTATATCACATTAATATTTACAAATCCATCAAATTTTAACAGGATTTGCAAAGGAGGGATGGAACTTGCAGTTTTTGTCAAGATTTATACTGAAAGTAAATGATGTAAAAACAAAATATTCATAAGCGTAGGCAACTTATGTGGTTTCTTCATAAAACTCATGGCAATGCATCATATATCTTAGAGGCCTCTATTTCTTGGTACATATCTACCACTCTTTGTAGACACAATCATCCTATACCAGCTATTTGATACAAGCCTCTCGTGCTCGCATGTGTTGCAGTTGTCATACAGATTGGAAATGGGTGGCATATGGGAACATTACTAAAAGCATGATGCAGAGTCTAAGCGTATGCAGGGTGGCCACCAAAACGGGTTGCGTCTACGCCTCTCTGTGGTACAGCTGCCATGCCCGAGCCATTGAGACAAGAAACCTTCTCATCTCCACATCTGGCATTGTGTCTAGCCTGCAATTTCACAGCCACTTGCAGCACCATAGCCTGCAATTCCATTATCACTCTTGATAATCTTCATCATAGCTCAGAATTTAAACTGTTGTTGTTGACACCTGGACTAGTAATTGCTTGTCCGTTTCAAGCATCTGCCAATATCAGTAGATATTGGAAAGACAACATGCCGCCTCGTTAGAGTACATTTGATATGTTAGATATTATGTATCTAGGACTTGCATTTGAATCCTGAGAAGTGTACTCTGATATATACCGGCCGAGAAGCACAATGCAATATAATCGACCACATTATTCCCAAACTATTGCCTCTTACATGACATTCAAAGAGGTAACAATCCTATGACCTAACCCTAGCCACCGCTAGCGTTCTAATTTAAAAACTACAAGTTACTAAAGAAAATCAGTGCTAGTCAAGTCTACTATATTAAAAAAACAACGTGATAATATATTTTACATATTACACTAAAAGTTTTGTAATATTTCTTTATGCAAAGTCAGTAACATGGCATCAACGTCATCAAAAATTATTCCACCATTCTTGTGATATTTTGGACCTCACAAAATTCTTCAATAAGATCAGTTTTAAAATCTTTTCTCAACAGGTACTTCAACCATAGGCAGAGCTAATATGATCCCATATGCAATAGAAATATTGGAAAAATCTCCATAGTAGATATTAGTGTGGGAACTAAAAAATCTACAGTAAATTAATCTATTTTATTTATTAAAACATGAAAACTAAGAGAATAATTAATATCTAATTCCCACCACCGAAAAACTAACTCTCACAAGCCCACCGTCATGATTGCGATGAACCAAAATGAAACGAAGAGGGCTGGAGTACCTTATTCTCCATGATGACAGCGGCTTCGTCTTGCCATCATCGCCAAGAAATGACTATCTCCATTGCTCCATATCAATGATCTTGACGTTTTCTTACACTACTGTGAACCTCTTCGATTGGATCTTTGGAGAAAGCTTTGACCTAACAAAATCTAATTAATCTACTACTAAGAATAGGAAGGTGGTGGACCCCACTCCTCCTCACCACCGGTGAGATCGCTAGAGGACCGCACTCAGTTTTTAAAGCAACTCAAATCATTCATCAGACACTTTATCCCGCTTCCTAGAAATGTGCATGTGCACACGTTATTCTCTTTTATGATAAACCATCTGGAAGTCCTAATCTTTCTATTACTCATTTAATCCTTTGCAGACTGCAGGAGTGCTCAACACACCGAGGTTTATCATAATTACGGTGCTTCAATTTCTCTTTAACAATTGGATTGATGTCCCTCAGAATTATTTTCCGGTGGGCTGCTTCAATTTTTAAATCAAGTCAAATCATTCATCTAACACTTCTTCACAATTAGCATGTTACAAGTTATTCTATTTTATGATCAACCATCTGGAAGTCCTAATCTTTCTATTAGACATTTAATCATTTGCAGGCTGCAGGAGTGCTCAACACCGAGGTCTTAGCCAGCTGGAATTTCATTTCAGATTGCCTTGCTTCAATTTCTCTAGAACATGTGGATCGATACCTCTCCGAATCTTTTGTCCATTTTGCTGCTTCAATTTTAAAAGAAAGTCAAATAATTCATCTGATACTTTTTCCCTATTCTTAGAAATCTGCATGTGTACAAGTTATTCTCTTTTATGGTCAACTATTTGGAAGTCCTAATCTTTCTATTACTCATTTAGTCATTTGCAGACTGCAGGAGTGCTCAACAACATTGGGTCTCAGCCAGCTGGAATTTCATTTCAGATTACCCTGCTTCAATTTCTGTAGAACGTGTGGATAGATACCTCCCATAATCTTTTTCCGTTGGGCTGCTTCAATTTTTTAAGCAAGTCATCCGGAAGTCCTAATCTTTTTCCGTGCTTCAATTTTTAAATCAAGTCAAATAATTCATCTGGCACACCTTCGCATATCCGTAGCAATGAGCATATGTACAAGTTAGTCTCTTTTAAGATCAATCATCTGGAAGTCTTAATCTTTCTATTACTCATTTGATAATTTGCAGACTGCAGGAGTGCTCAACACTGAGGTCTCTGCCAGCTGGAATTTTTCTACAACATGTGGATAGATCCTTTCGGAATCTTTTTTTGTTTGGCTGCTTTTATTTTTAAAGCAAGTCAAATCATTCAGCTGACATTTTTCCCCTATTCTTAGAAATCGGCATGTCCACAAGTTATTCTCTTTTATGATCAACCGTCTGGATGTACTAATCTTTATACTACTCATTTAATCATTTTCAGACTGCAGGAGTGCTCAATGACACCGGGGTCTCAGCCAGCTGAAATTTCATTTCAGATTACCTTCACTACTATAGATTAAGCCTACAATAATGGGCAAAAAAGGCCTGTAATATCGAGCGGTTTCTCCGATTCTAACTAAGCGTTATTACAAGAATGGTCTCTCCAATATCGGCCAAAACGCCCGTTATTACAATGATTCACAAAAAATGAAGGAGCAGTGGCAGGGCGCGTCGGGGCTGGCTAGGGAGGGAGTGGTCGCGGAGGAGGGGCGCCGGTGAGGGAGCAGTGGCTGGGGGAGGAGCGCCAGTGAGGGAGCGGCCATGGGAGGAGCCACGGCTAGAAGCAGCCGTGGAAGGGCTCGCCGGTCCGGGAGGTGGAGCGACGAGGAGGAGCTAGCGAGGGGCTCACTGGCCAGGTAGGCGCCGGCCGGGAAAGGCCCGCAGGACAGGGATTGTGGTGGCGCGCGTAGGAGAAGGGCGGCTGGAGAGAGAGAGAGAGAGAGAGAGAGAGATTTTTAAAGCAAGTCAAAATCATTCATCTGACACTTCTTCCCATATTCTTAGAAATGCATGTGCACAAGTTATTCTCTTTTATGATCAACCATCTTGAGGTCCTAATATTTCAGTTACTCATTTAATCATTTGCAGACTGCAGTAGTAATGAACACGGAGGTCTCAGCCTGCTAGGATTTTATTTCTATAGGACATGTGGACAGATACCTCTCAGAATCTTTTTTTTTTTTCGTTTGGCTGCTGATCCCAATAATGGCATGGCCCTATTATAAGTAGAAGCAGGCCAGATTTCCAATATCACACAGATAACTTTAGGGTCAAATATTAATAGCTTTTCTTTAATAACACCTAGTGATGATGTCAGCAATGCCCGTCATTGTAGTGGTCACCACAATTTTCAATAGCACTGGTCTCTCTAACGTCAACGAGGCTGTTATTGCAGTGACCACTATAATAACTGGCATAGCTGATGTCAGCGATGTCTGTTAGTGTAGTGGTCACTGCAATAACATTGCCTGTGATGACATCATCTTTGGCGCACTGCAATAATATTGCCTTTGACCTCTTGTTACTGCAAAATGTAAAGTGATAGCAAAGGACGTTTTTTAGTAGTGTAAATCGGTAAACAAAATCATCCGGTGCCGCCGGTTAACTGTTTCGGGTGCCAATTCGTCATTAAAAACCTGGTTGCGAGTATGACGACCAACGAGAGGATAGGGTTTCAGGGTGGGGGAGGGAGGCTTGGAGGGATTTGGGTGAGATAGCGTTTCAGGGTGTTTTATATCCAATCTGTTGTATGGATTAGCCAAGATGCTAAATGGACCAACAATGGGCTGTAGAAGATTTGTAATATCGCATTGGATGCTGATGTAATGAGGCCCGATATTGTAGTGGGTATTTTTAATATCAAGCGCATAATGACGTCACCCGCCCGTTATTATTGTGCCTTTTTAATATCGGACATCGTTGACATCACTGATAGCCGTTATTATAGTGTGCATGTCAATAACGGACCGTACAATGACGTCGGTGATCACACACTGCAATAACAGGTTTTCTGGTGCCCGTTATTACTAGAAAAGCCAAGGTGATAGCAAAGACCGTTTTTGTAGTAATGCATGCTTGCTTCAATTTCCCTAGAACATGGGGATAGATTCCTCTCATAATATTTTTTCCGTTGGGCTGCTTTAATTTTTAAAGCAAGTCAAAATCATTCATCTGACACTTCTTCCCATGTTCTTAGAAATGCATGTGCACAAGTTATTCTCTTTTATGATCAACCATCTTGAGGTCCTAATATTTCAGTTACTCATTTAATCATTTGCAGACTGCAGTAGTGATGAACACGGAGGTCTCAGCCTGCTAGGATTTTATTTCTATAGGACATGTGGACAGATACCTCTCAGAATCTTTTTTTTTTTCGTTTGGCTGCTGATCCCAATAATGGCATGGCCCTATTATAAGTAGAAGCACCTGCTCCACATTCCAGGCATAGCCAAGCAGCAAAGCTATAGCTAACAATACAAGGCTTCTTCTTCCGCCTTCAGCTCGATTACACCGCCATTCTCAGCTCCTCGTAACATTAAGAGATGGCTTCTGGTGCCACGCTCAACATGGCCACTGCTTTCATGCTAGTCCTGCTCCTTGGGCAGGTGCTGATCATGGCCAATGCGGAAAACCTGTTCGACGAGGTGGCATTCTGGAACAACGTACGGTTGATACAGCAGGCAAATGATATGGCAGCGGTCACTGAAGCCAGAATAGCTTGCGTCAAGAAATGCGATGATGATGCCAAGAATAAAGTAGCTCAGTCTGATTTTCAGAATAGACTTGCTGCTGCTGAGGCTGCTTACCAGGAGAATGTTAGCTGTGCGAGCCGATGCTAAGGAGCATGTGCGAAAATGCATTCTCAAGTCCCTCTATCCGATGTGTGTATAAGTATGCCTCCTCGTCCTTGCCTATATATCCGTACTTAACTTTTCATCGATTTTCATGTGTGCTTCTTGTTGTACTTTGATTCCTGTAAGTGCTGTTGAATAAGTGTCGGTCGACAACCTGCTTGTGTGTGGCTGGACCGTATGTTGTGATGCCTAGCGAGGATCGATGGGGGCCATGAACATGTTCTGTTGTTGTTGTATGAGTGTTTGCATTTTCCCTTGTATTTTGATGCCAACAAATGACATGCAAATGAATAAATAAAGTGTGCATATTTATCTGTGTCACCTCTCCTGCGTCAGGGCCGATGCTCGCTAGACCACACCCAAAGGCCGGGGTTCCGCATCCTTCCATAGCTATAAACTTATTTATGCTGCCTCTGCTTTTTACACCGTTGATGTTTTTAATCTCTAATATTCAATTTTGATCACCATTTATTTACTAAAAAAAAGTAATATATATATATATAAAATAAAAACATGACCGTATGTAAGTAATTATATATAGCTAGATTTAGACTGTTTTTAAGGTTTAGGAGTAATTTCGCTACATTAATCAAAGTCTCAAGTCTCAAGACTAGAATTATGAAGGAATTTCTTGGATTGAAAGCAGCCGACCAAACAAGTTACCACTCAACTTTTTCAAATATTCTCATAATTTATAAGCCCCGTGCTAGCCCGGATCCTACTGCTTTTAAAAAGGATACAATGAATATCTATTCTAACTCAATTTGCTGGATTGAGATCAAATGAAAGACAAAATTAAGATAATACTATTGACTAAATAAAAACACGAGGATCAAAGACATATGGAGCGTAACATGTGGGTTCTTACAAAATTGAGCCATGCAAAATGCACTCCCTTGTAGTCTAGTGACAAAAAGAGGTATGGTCAGCAATTAGCAACTGTGTGGGCTTTAGATTATACTTCACTATAGCATATTTTTCATCAAATACATCAATCTTAAAATAGGTTACTACCAAAAGTACACATAAGTTATTTTTCATTTATGAACTTGAACCTAAGCTGAAACTAGCTTTTACCAGGTTCTCGTCAAAATCTTTGTACTTGAACCTATTCCGCACTTGGCATTCTTGCTTGTACGATATGGCCGACATGCAAAATGCCGCTGCTGCCATGAGAGCAGCCATGAGAGCAGCCATGGAGCCCCCCATCACCGGATAGAACTAGATCTAGTTCTAGTCCAGAGATGAGGGTACCACCAGTGGGCTTTTTCATATATGGGCCTCGAAATTAAACATGCCAGTCTGAGATATATAGCGTGAATGACACCTATCTTCCACGTGGAGGGTCTTTCTCTGCCGAGACCTCCTATCTACAATCCGTAGACTAGCCCATTAGGCTTATAACCGTGTGTCTTTGTACCTACGAGGGTATGTTCCGTAGCGCAGGTCGCGCATGGATTACAATTACGTTTCGAATTTGAAATCAGAGAATCACTTTCGATAATGAAATATTTATTTTATTTTATTCAAATATCTTTCAATACTGGCCAACATTTTACTCAACGAGTGAGCACATAATTTTTTTTCTTGCTTTTTTTAGCAAAGAGACAAATACATATATATCTGCATATAATAGCCTCACCACATGTTCACATAGGGGTTAGAGGCGCCCCATGTCAACATGCCGCATGTCCCCTTGACGCGGTCCCGGCTGCGTAGCAGCAGCATGTATATATCCTCTGCCCCCCCCCCTAGTATGGGCCGTACGAGTTCTTCAGGATGTACTGGTCGTTGTCGTAGCCAACGAGCAGCATCTCGTGATCATTTTGAGTTCTACACGGCCCACTATAGAGTCCGTCGGCGTAGTCGAAGAACTTGGTGTTGTTCCCGACAGTAATGGAGACCACCACGGGCCCGTCCCCAACTGCTGCAAGTAGTTGGTATTCGTCACTGGATGGACCCGCTCGAAGCCCTCCATGGCCAAGTGGTAGGGATTTGTCTCACTGGCACGACATGTGCCATCCCTTCCCGTGTGTGGGTAGTCGGCCGATCTTGCCAGGTCGTACTCCGTGGCGTAGTCGAAGGCATTGATGGTGAGGCCACCATCGCAGCCCATGGTCTTGGTGTTGCAATCCACAAGCTCCTGCTTGGACAGCAGCTCTGGGGTGTACCTTCGGATGGCGATGTGGCTCTCTATGGCACCCGTTGCCGCAAACGCCCAGCAGGAGGCCCAGCTAGCGAGCTCGTTCTTAACTGGAGAGAGGGATGGCTTGCCTTTGCAAGATTCGATACGCCAGTCCATGAGCGGGGGGGAGGGGTAGAGTCCTGTCGCCACCTCGCCTTCTCGTGACATTCCCACCATCATTGACGGCACTCATCTTCCGACACTTGTAGTCGTGATAGACCTCCTGATCACTTAGGTCGGCGAAGATGTTCAATTGCGGTGGCATCTCGAGGCCTTCAACCTGAGCACCATAGATGCGGCGCGCCTTGTCCTTGAAGATGGTGAACCGATGAATCTTATTGCTGATCATTTACTGAATATTATTCATGAGTAAAAACGTACCACAATTCTTGTCTCAGATCATTTGATCCATGCTATTTGCACTATTGCAGGATCGTGCATGGTCTCAAGCTAGAGCCATGTATGGTGCGAATTCATTTAATTATACGAGAAAACTAGATTAAGACCATGCCCTCTCATGCTATTAATAACATACCTATTCCAGTTGAAAAAATGTTAATAACTTATGAGTTGAAAAATCTTAATTGGGATGTTATTATGATAAGTAAAATATTAACAAGATCTAAATATATGCATTAGGCTCCCATATGAATATTAATTATTTTTTCCCAACATAATAATTTTATCTCTTGACTTTGCTATACAGATGCTTATGGTCATTTACTTTAATTAGAAAAATTATGACTCCTGGGAAAATGCTTATGGTGCATTTAAGTAATTTCCAAGTGAATAATTTTTATTGTGAACTATTTCAAATAAGCATGCAGTATATAAATATATAGGTCAATTAAATTTTTATAATGTCTTAATAGTGCACAATCATACCACGTCTATCTCTTTTTCTATTTAAAATTTATTATTGACACGTCGAGACATTCTTATTTGAGGAAAAAAGACGGAATCATTTTCACTTAAATGCCAGGATATTTATTCATCGGTTCTAAAGATAGACAATCTTAACTTATATTTACTAATTGGAGGCTCCTTTGGATGCCTCCATATTAATAGGATGAAAATCCTAGAAACTTTCATAAAAAAAAACATCCGGCTGTCGAATCAGATGTTAGACAAATAATAAAAGTGGGATCTAATGTGATGTGGATTACCCGGCTCTGCCACTACAAAAAAATATGACATACATGCCCTTTATATCTATTGCTAAATTACCCTCCGTGCCAATTTTTCCTTATTAATTTATTTCATCATTAATGGATAATATATTTTTATTAAAGTATCAGATCCGTCCCTGCTATAAGGCTAAATGGAAAGAGAAAACAAAATGTGCGTACATGGACTTCAGCAGCAGCTATCAAATTTTCCTTATTAATTTATTTTGTTATTAATGGATAATATATTTTTCTTTAAGTATCAGATCAGACCCTCCTACGGGGCTACATGGAAAGAGAAAATAAAAAGTATGTACATATACTTGAGGAGCAGCTATCAATGGGTGATAAAAACAGACCGGTACACAAACTTCAGCTAGCTTTTTTACACAGAAAAAATTTGCAATTGCATTTATCTGTGATGGAGAGAGAGACAAAATCTGTTATGAGCTTTTTGAAGTCTGAATTCCTATAACAAACTTTTCCAAATACAAAGTAACAAAAATAAAATAAGTTACTTTTTTTTACAACTCAGAATTAGATTCACTCGATCCCATGACAGTATACATTTGTTTTAAAATACGCATTTTGTCTCAGTAATCTACCCTGCGGCTGAAAAAATAAATAATAATACTCTACACCCCCAAACCATGTGTTTGTAGTCCAACTTCTATAAACAAATGATCTAACGACATTATTATTGTAATAAGGAATTTAGTAAATTGTGGATAGCTACAAAATGTGGTATTTGGTGTGGCACTTATTAACCTAAAAACAAGAGATAAAATAAGTTAGAAAATTAGTAATATATTAAAGGTTTATATGAAAATATGGAATGGAAACTCGATAGAAATTACCGTGGTGGTTCATATTCACTACATATATTTAGTACCATAAAACAGTAACTAAAATGGAGAAAGTAGTTTTTCCAACATAAGGAAGAACAATTCTCTCTGCAAAATATTATGAGTTAATTGCAATGCTGAAATACAACATACATACCATGCTAAAAATATATATATTCACCAAATTATAAGCCCGTTCGAATGCTCGGGTTGATGAACTAGTATACATAATTTGATTTGATTTCAGTTGACGAAGTATATCAGTAATGACTCGAAGAAAAGGTGATATTCTTCTCACAAATTAGTTTTTTTCTGTAATAAAGGATATAACCTTCGTACATAAAACCATTATGTATCTTGTATTAGAATGTTGGAAATAAAAATCGTGTATAAAGGCCAGCTTGCTAGTTGCGATAATCATAATTACGTACACTATTCAAATGTTGGCAATGAAAATCGTATATAAATCAATAAATGATCATTAGTACATACTACTCCTTTACTTAAATTGTTGTCGCCGTTGACTTTTTTGTTAAGTTTGACCATTTGTCTTATTCAAATAAAGTTTAACAAATGTCATATATTTTGTTGGAATATGTTTTATCACTAAAGAAACTTGAAATGTAGCATATTACTTTTTGTATTTGAAGAATTTTTTTGAATAAAACGAATGGTCAAACGTCACTAAAAAAGTCAAGAGCGACAACAATTTAGTAAAGGAGGGAGTATCGTTTATGAATGTTAAGAGAGGGATTGGGGCCAATCCATGGTCCAATTATTTCGTGCATGGAGAGTATGGTCCGTAGGATGTGTGGATTTCTTAGCGACTATGAACCCCTGAGTGAGATTACTAAATAAAAATCTATAAATTAAAGGTGGTGGGAAGGTGGATACGATTCTATTAGGGACAGCAAACAGGATCGACCGAGCAAGAGAAGAGTAGTGCAAGGTAGATCCACCGAGTTATTAATTAGAGACCAATATACCATGACAATGGTGAAGCTCGTCGCCGTAGCTGCGGCGCTTGCGATGCTGTCGTCGGCGGCAACCGGCAGTGTGGAGTTCTCCAAGGACGACCTGGAGTCCGATGACTCCCTGTGGGAGCTCTCTACGAGCTGTGGCTCGCACACTACAATAAGGTAGCACGCGACAGCGGCGACAAGTTCCCAAGATCCTGGAGACGACACCGAGCCTGGAGACTCTGTCTCTCTTCTTCCTGCCGGACCCTTTAAAGCTGCAGAATGCACTGAACAAAAATGACAAGGCGGATAAGGTGGTCAAATACAACAACGAGACAGTCCTCAGTTTGTACCAATTCAGCTCAGATCACCACGTGGACATAGCGTCGACATCCCCTGCCTCTGCCTGATCTACCGGTTGCACTACAAGGGGTGTGCGCAGATGACGCTTGCCAAGTTCTTGCATCACCACGCCCAAGTCCTTGATGAGCTATATATGCTTTGCAGTTGCTCGTGGGCTGCTTTGGATGCAATACAAGCTAGTGGAGGAGATCAGGAGCTGGGCTAACCGACAAGACTGCCAAGGTGATGTTCGTCTAGTACGTACGAAAACAAATGACAATAGGAAAGGATAACGAAGTTCAGTGGGGAAAATTTATCTGTTTCATCAACGGAGCTGTGCAAATTCTTCTTTTTTTCACCATTAGTCTATGTTTTTTGCCGTTTTTATGCCTAAGTCACATGTGGCAATGATTCAGCGTATAGGCTTGCTAAATCAATAACCAATTCTTGAACTGATTTCTTTATGCAATGAAATATTCCAAATATATTGGCGTCTACCATTGAAAGACGTGCGTGCAGCCTCTCACTTGAAAAACAACTGGACGGTGACGTAATTAATAGACTAGTTATTACAAAAATGTTGGTGAAATTAATTTTAAATGTTCATCATGAGTTGTCCATGAGAACTGGCATCACCCATCTGTAAAGTCCATGCCACAAAAATGTCTAGCACATTCAACATGCCTTCAAAGTAGTGCTCAAAACATGGACGTAAATATCGCCTTATATATATTATACCACAAAAATGTCAAATATATTCTACCTGCTTTAAATGTTGTGCGGCAACACTTCAAATGATTAGTGTTCTAAAATGGTACCAACTACATAACTTTATGGGAATATTAATACTAGAGTGAGGATATAAATTTTAGGTAATATAAATATTTCTCAAAATAAATTTTGTAAAATCACCACCACGTTAATCATACTTTTGCAAATCCCCTCCCACCTCTCCCTATACGCTGCCCGTAGATCAAGATCATGTGGCCTAGATTTGAGTTCTCATAGTTCGCACACAAACCTGACTCATAGCATACATTGCTAGATAAAGATAAGATTGATTAAGGGGGTGGTGATTTTGCAAATCACCCTCCCACCTTTCCCTACGCGCTGCCCGTGGATCAAGATCATGTGGTCCAGATTTGAGTTCTCATAGTTCGCACATGAACCTGATTCTCATAGCATACGTTGCAAGATAAAGATAAGATTCTAGTGAAAACTACCAAAATCACGAAAGCTGAATAAAGTTTCCAGACAAACATATAAAACTTCCACCGAACCTCAAGGTAAAATATTTCCAGACACGAACGTTTTGTGAAAGGTTTTAGGAAGCATTGAACCACGCTTACGCTTAGGAGTTGCGTCCCTCATTTGTAGGGCCAGGAATAGCCCCTGGCGTGGCGTGCAATCCAAGGTTAATACTTGCTATTATGAGTAATAATAAACATGAAGGGAGTACAATAGAAATACGTATATTTACATGAGACATAATCTAGTCAATCTCAAACACATTTATTTATACTAGACTAGAGGACACACATACATCGCTCAGAAACGTCAAGCCTGATCTGCCCCAGCAACTGGAGTAGTAGTAGTAGTAGTACTAGGTTTGAGCAGATCCCTTTTGAGGTATTCAATTAGAATGGCAGCGACTGTGATGAGCTCGCCACCGTCACTGATCTGCTTGACATGGGAATACGAAGTGCATCGGCTGGCCACAAAGCACAACATTTCCACCCAAACCTTGCTGATCAGGTCCAGCGCGTCAGCAAACGATGACTCCTCGCTGGTGAGTATTGCAGAAAGCTTAATTCCACTAGTTGTAATCATGGAACATCTTGTCGAACGTTCAGGGTCACACACAGCAAGATCGTGCCCTTCATCGGACGGAGGGTCTGCTGCTGAACCTTGAGCAAACCCAGACCGACCCAAGGTCGTCGTGGCTCGATGAGTGCCTGCGGCTCTGTACAGAATGTGGCAGTATCCCGTCCCCCTTAAGAATCTGACGAAAACACATATCGACGTAGGCAATGCGGCTTGTCGAGGGAGGCAGCATGTTGGGACGCGCAGCAAGGAGGAAAAGCATGTAATTTGAAAGGGCCTCAACGGCTTTCACAAGATCATCCTGTTGACAGCTGCTGGAGGCCCTTTGGTCCTTGTACCACTGTAGGTAGAGGTCGGTGGCGATATGCCATACGAGGATGCTCTCTTCCAAGCTCAGCTGCTCCAGGCTGTCGCACAGCTTGTGGCTCTTTATCTTGAGCACCGACCGGCCCCGTGAGTTGAGGATGTGGTCGGGGCTGCCACAGCTCTCCTCCACTTGCTTCGCTATGAGCTGCTCGATGAGCGATGGGACGGGGATGAACCTCGAGCAAACCAATGTGTTCCACCAGTCCGCGCCTCCTAGCAGCCTTGCCATTTTGCTGACCCGGCTGCTCCTGCTGTAAGCGACCACCTCAGACAAGCTGTGCTGTCCCATGGAGCGGCACCAGCTGTGCCTTATTGTCAGCTCCGATGCATGGATCAGCCGGCGAACCCACGAACGCAAACCCCTTCTCCCTTGTACCTCAGAGCGGAACCAATTCAAACTTGAGAAGATGTACCTCAGGAGAGATATAGTCTCTAGGATACCAGCCCCGATTGACAGGACACAAGTGATAGCTACATCAGCTTTGTCGTAACCAACGTTATTACTACTATGACGACCATCACTGCCTAGCAGCAGAAGCAGCAGCAATAGCAGTGCTCCTGCGGTGGCCAGTGATGAAACTACACGGATGACACGAAGCTGTGACTCAGCCTTTGTGTAGAAGACATCGTGCATCAGGGAGATCTGCCCCTCGGCCACCTTGTATGCATGCTCACTATCCATAACAAAATTACCAACAGTGTTGTACTGTCCATGGCAATTTTTGAAAACGAACCCATATGGTACCGGCCCCTTTAAAAGATTCTTGGGCACGTCCAACAAGTGGTGACCTAGGAATAATATATCTTCTGTGTGCGAGCGACTTGCTCTACTAGCAGTGTCAATGTGGTGTTCTACTTGTGCCCAATATGATGTCGACGTTGTTGCAATATCCATCCCATAATTTTTACCCAGCGCGCTACTGCTGGCGCAGCGGAGAGCACACACCCTCTCCCCATACTTGACAGCACCAACAATGAACATGAGGATGGTGGCCCACTGGAGCAGCCAGAAATGATGGTTCTTGTTGAAGACAGAAGACGCGTAGAGGATGTAAGCTGCGGCAGCAACCTGCACGACAAGCGTCTGCAGGTGGCGCAGCCACAGATTAACGTCCTCGATGGCGTAGGCGGTGATGTTGTCCTGCCCGCCCAGGTGCATCAGCAGGAACGGGGCCCACAACACCACTAGCTCATGCTCTGGCAAACTTGCCGTCACGACCATGTGGCCAAGAACATACTCCTATATTGCTACTGAATCGGCCATCTGGTACGCCGACCAAGTGAAAAATCTTAAGACACCAGAGTCTACGCGCTGCCGGAACTCTGACAATATGAGGAGCGTGACCTGTAAGGTGAAGCTCAGCAGCACCATCGCCTGGATGCCCCATTCTTTCCATAAATGTGCGGCCTCCGCTGCTCCTGCCATCGTGCGACTTCTCTTCAATCTGAAACTATACAACATCTGAGTTGCAGAGATAATTAACTAACTGTCCAACAGAGAACTAAACTACAGAAGACTCATGCGCACAAATGAAGGGATCCAGATTTTTCTCTGTCCCACTTATTTATAGGTTATTGCGGCTCGCTTATATATTGAGTTTGTAGTATACAAAAGGAAGTATTTTGGAGTAAAGTCATTTTTTTTAATTTTAACTTGAAACAACAAACCACTATTTCATAGGTCACATTAACTAGAATAAAAAATAAGCCGTCTCAAAACATATAATAACTCATAATATTTGTTGCCAAACAACCTCACCACATTTTGGCACTCCAACTTATATAACTTAGCTTACATAATTAAAGACTAAAGGTAAACTCCCCTCCATTGTACGTTTACTTTGATTAAACTGCATAGTCTAAAGTGACCGATAAAAATGAACAGGGGAAATAATTATATAATCTAGGGGGTAAACAGATAGACCTTACGCCAAACTCTAATACCGACCATGTTGTGGATAAAAAAAAGATCTGCGGGGTACATATTTTTTAATCGCTGGCCCAAATTAAAGAAGAATTGGTTTGATTGTTGCATCTTACAATAATCTGTAAATTGCAACAAACAGAGCCTGAACTCTGGGACATATCTTGGGGCACTCATGGGAACTCGTATTCTCAAACCCCAAGATAGGGTAGCAGGAGATCCAAATTCCAAAGTACTACCTATCAGGTGACATAATAATTCAAAAAAAGTAAACTTTTCCTTACAAACATCCTTCAATATGGGTCATTGCTCAAGATAATTTGGAAGGTAAAATTTACTCTAGGACATCCTTCAATGTTGGCATTTGCTATAGATAATGTAGGCGTGTTGAACAAGATGAATTAAGGTGGTGTAAAAAAAGTACTATGTGAGGGAGCTGGCTAGACATATAAATAAGGCACCTCTAAATGGGAGTTTTATTTTTTATTAAACAAGAAGACATCCTAGAAAATTAATGAAAGAAAAAGATGAAAGAGTTTTTATTTATATCAAACAATGTCTACATCATATCCAAGACAATTTATCTCCAGCATGTGCTCCTATAAATCTCACAAATAATGAAATATTTTGTCCCTTGCAAGTTCCATAAAATGACAAAAATGAAATAAATTAAATGCATTGTGTGAACTATTTTAACTTTCAAATTTATCCTTTGTTTATTGTGTGGAAAAAACGTTGAAATAAAAAAACGCAACAATTACGGCCAGTACTTACATTGATGGATCCACCGAAAAACTCGGGCCAGAGCGAAGAAAGACAAAAATCTGAAGAGGGGCTTGAGCGGAGTAAGTGTTATGGTGTATGTAGCTGATATGTTGATGGCTGCAACTACATTGGGAGAGAGGTGCGTATATATATAAAACGACCTAGAGCACCAATCTTTTCCCGCCTTTTCTTTTGCCCCCATGTTAAACTCAGAACCTTATCCTTTCCTTCTTTGTCGACAGAATAAATTGGACTTTTCTATACTTGGGACTTGGGTTATCCAAAGGACTATTCCTCAGTCCTAAGACAACCGCCCGTCTCATCTCAAAGTATCTTGTACTATGCACGGGTCACAAGCAAATGGAACCAACCTAGCTATTAGTATTACGTGCTAATCAGGATCTGCTTATGACCACGACGGCCAGACGAAATAGCAGACGGTGCATCTCGCTGTTACAAATTAGTATCTTCTTCAGTACGAGAAATTGTGTCTCAGTGTAGTGACCAATTTCATGCACCATATATAGCTCTTCCGTTCTTGCCTCCAAACAAATTATTTTTGTGATTATATTTTGTCACACGTGAAGAACATATATGTATTATAACAAATTATATCAACGTGTGTAACCTTGAACCAAATATTGATTTCTCACCACACATTACCAGATATATATAACCCCGCGCTAATGGGCACCTTGGGTACTGAATAGTTATTCAGTACCCTAGCGTAACTAGTGCACCAGACCGTGCCTGGTTGTAACCAGTCCCACCAGGCTAAACTTAAAGCTCTGCATTAATGAGAAAAAAAGGAGATATGATTCCACCTTTAAAGTCACGCATGCATGCAAATTAATTCCCATATCCAACCTGAATACTCGGGCATGCATGAGTTAACTTTTGTCCCCCACGGTCCCTACAGGCTTTAGGAAACTAATATCATGTCCTTTCTTCATCTATATACGAAATACGGTTCATATAGGCATATATTCAGGATACGTTGACTCATAGTATTTTTACTGTATAATGATGACTCATAGTATTACTATTTGTCATTTATGTATTTTTAGAATAAAAGAGCCTTATTAAGTTAATATCACTAATTTTTTAATATGGGATGTATAGAGTTGTAAATTTCACTAATGGGAAATGATAAGGATAAATTTGGCTGGAGCATAAAAACTAATATTATAAACGCGAGAGGAAATATTTTTTTCAATTCTCATGCTTCAAAGTCATAATTTTCTATATGAATTATAGGCACATCTGTTAAAGTATAAAATCATAGTCTGTCCAATCGTCCAGTTAAGACGATAGACAACCAAGCTAAGCAATAACGACTGTATTTAAATCATAATATCACATATTTGTGTCATGAAAATGTTTATTATTTTGGCATTCAACTTACACACAAAAATAGTATTTGGGCGTCCATAATTAGATCTGAGCAACAATAGACAAAACAACATATTACTGTTAAGAACTGATAACCTATTAACAATCCCTCTTAATCTGGGGCGCGATATACATGAGAACATAAATATCATTGCCATAAAAACCATAATTATTCTTAGTCACATCATGGTGATATAAAGTAATGGGATGTTTGATCACAAAATACCTTTCTTATACGATTTTCCTATACTATATAGATAGTTATCTATTGGTAGAATCAAAACTTATGAGTGTAAAAGTCCCATTCCACAGCGGAGTCCATGTTCTTGTTTGTACATCGTTACCAAACATAACCGTAAATTCCACAGCGGAGTACATGGGACAATAATTTCTGTTCGTAAATACTATGAAACATAGGTGTAACTTCTACCCGGAGTTTATAAATAATTTAAATATTGAGCATCTCTCACACACCTATTCATGGTAAGGACCTAGTCGAGCAACCATAGAAAGCTTATAGCATTTTATCTTTATGTACTTGTCTGTCAACCCATATTTTTTCCAACCATGTGATCATAAAATTAGCTATAGTTTATGATCACAAGGAAAGGTGTTTATGCACCTCTTGATAATGATCTAGAAAGATGTCTCCATTGGCTGTAAAAATATTATCATCGGTAACTCATAAAGATCAAAACTTATAGGATGTATTGATGATTTGGCATTCCATGTTTTATTTTCCAAATTATGACTTTATAAATTTATAATAGCATTTTAACCGTAAAAACCTGTTTAGCCGACCATCATAAATCTAATGTTGTTTTACAACTATGCAGCAGCCTTCGTGATTATAAAATCTTTACGTTTTAAGGAAAATGATTTTCCAAACTATGACTTTTACAAATTTATAATAGCATTTTAACCGTTAAAACTTGATTAGCCGACCATCGATCATAAATCTAATGTTGTTTTACAAACTATGCAGTGGCCTTCGTGATTGTAAAATCTTTACGCTTTAAGGATAATGTTTTTACCGTCTAGGTTCTGACATAAAACTAATAATAATTTATGATCATATGAAAATGGTTTTATTGAACTATTAACACAACGGTGTGAAACTTGATAGTTGTCATAGAGAAACAATAACCAGATTTTCTTTAACCAACATGTTAAGTAATAAAAAATATTAGCATGGTTTTAGCTCACTAGCGCACCAAGCGAACTAGGTTGTCAACACGCCCACCGCACGTGCATGCATGCCTAACCATGTACTGTGCAAAATCCTGGATCCACACTGAACAATGATTGTCAAATAATTCATTAGCTTATACTAGTACTCTTTTGCAAGAGAATGCTACTCAACAAAGGTCTGTGGTTGTAAAAAAGTACAGTGTCAAAATATAAAAACTCACTATCGCAAGTGTAAAAGGTGCTATGATTGTAACTGGTACTATACATGAATATAAATTCTCAGCATTGTGAGTGTAATAATAATTTATATTTACACGCAATTGTTTTAGCCCTTTATTTGATAGCTTAGCTAACCAGGTCACAGCCTTTAGGTAATAATTTGAGTAAGATATGGACTATTCATGTGAAACCATAAACTCTTGGAGATGGTATCATGTAAAAATATATTCTGAAAAAATGTTTAAATCATAAAAAAGTTACTCCTCAGTGTGTAAAAACTACTAATAATACCAAACAATAATTTCCCTTATTATTTATTACTCCCCGTCATACTTATTTCTATTAATGTCATAATAAATGTGAAACTTGACCATGTTACAGGAAAAGTTTTAAGAAAAAATGTGCTTCTAGCAAGAGTTAGCAATTCGTATACAAAATCCAAGCTCTTTATAAATGTTCACTAACCTTTTTTCACACTTCGGTCTTTGAAGGTTTTACCTGTGTAATTGTAAACTTTTTACATGAGAAGTCATAAAAACATCATTTAGATGGCAGAATTTTTAGATTATCAGAGTCATAAAATGTTACAGCTTCAAGGATAAATTAAACCAAACTATAAGATCTAGTTGGTACAACATATGATTAATTCTTTTTGCTTGAGCTTGTGACTTTTTATTATTAAAAATAAGATTTAAATCATAAAAACTTGCAGTTTGGAATATAATGACTAGTGATGCTAGACTATAAAATCAAGTTGTTACGCATTAAGATATAGCAGTTTTCACCATACATGATTATTTTTTACTGAGCTTGTCATATTTTATGGTTACAATCATGATTGCGAAAATATGTAAATCACAAAAAAAATGAAACCAGTAATATGGCAGTTATTTATCAAATTTCTCCCTTGTGACACATACGATTCTTTCTGCTTGAGACTTATCACTTTTTATGATTGTAGATTTGGAGCATGATTGTTTTATGGTTACAAGTAAAAAGGAATGTGCAAAATTGTACAAATGCTATAAAATTTATAGCTGCATAAGTGTAAAACATGTGTGTATAAACATTTTATTTCAACAAACAATCTTTACACTCCGGAACTAGAATTACAATGTGCATAAAATGGCCATGGCATCATGCTCGTGGAACTAGAGTGCTCCAGCTTTTTTTAAAAAAGAACTAGAGTGCTCCAGCTTGCCGTCTTGGAGATCCTGCACATGATGATTTTGAGGTCTCTGCCATGAAACAATGTTTTTGCCATCGGACTGTTCTCCAATGAGACAACGCTTGCACGACTCAACAGGCTTTGCGGGACAAAAAAAAAGAACATAGTAAAAAGAACAAGAAGATGCACCATTCCATGGAATTGGATATTGATCTCTTTATCTGCCTTCATTGGGTTGTATCAAAATCAAATCACAATCTCCAGTATTAGCCATAAAAAGTCGTAAATCACGGATGTTGGAAAAGGCTTGCGTTGAGGGCCACGATGTTGATCTCCATCACAATCATGTATCCCTATATTGCTGCGGCGTCGTCTCCGGCTCCGGCTTTGGGCTTGGACCGCAGTCAAGGTCCATGTACGCCAAACTGGCGCAGCTTCCTCGACGGCAGCCATCCGGAGCCCCTGCTTTTGGTCTCGATCGTCTTCTTTCCTACGATCTCCAGAAAAAAATGGTGTAATAAGCGGCCGCAAAAATCTGCAAGAATAAATTATTGTGCGGTGCTTTGAACTTTCAGAATTGGACTGAATGAGTACGCACCTGATTTGTGGCATGCCGCTGTGCTAAGAGCTGCTGGAGCTGGTCAGGTATGACGACCCCCGACGTGCTGTAGCACATGACGCTCTAGGGCTGCTACTGATCACGACCATTCACTGCGGGGCCGGGGCATGTTGTCGCCGCGCTGCTGGTACCCGACGAACACGCGATCACCGACGTCCGCCTGCGTCGCACACACGCTCGAACCGCACGACGTTGCTGGCGTCAAGGTCCTTCGGTTTGTTGGATATATAGGAGACGGAAGCAGGAAATAAGGAGCAGTTAAGGGAAGAAATAATGATGCCGAAAATTAATTACCATTTATTAGGGAGTGAATTTTGGAAAATAGAAATAGTGGTGCTTGGTCTAGTCTGCTGGGTTGATTGGCCGGATACTACTGGTTCATTCGGAACATTAATTAGGTAATAAAATGCATGCATGCATGTTATAGGGTCCGATGTGGTGGGTTGGGTTGAACCAGGTTGCTTGGCGCATATGGCTGGCTGGGATGGATGGCTTGGGTACTGAATAGCTTATTCAGTACCCAAGGTATTATATAGGGGTTATATATAGAGTAAGGCTAATCTGTAGCTGGCTACAGAATTCAGAATTCTGTAGCCAGGTCGGAATGCGTGCCCCTTGGGCCCGGGCCTAGTCTAGCGGTGCGCCTGTAACCGATTCCATCCCATGCAGACCGTCGTGGCCGTTTCCACTTCCCACCAAGCCGGATATTGTGGATGGCCGTTGGTACTTTTCTGATGGATTACAAGTTATCAAAGTAATATTTTTTAATACGGCTGCCGTTATTGCAGCGCACACTTTAATATGTCTTATTTCTCCGACCAATTTTGAACAATTTGACCTACTTCTTTTACGTTTAAGTTGACCTGTCTTCCAAAGTGGCTCAATTTTAATTAACACTTACATGTAACCACGTAAAAGAGCAGTGCACAACTCCATTATAACATCTTAACCACTGCCTCAAATCCCAAACGCGACATAAGGATAATAAAAATTATAGAATCAAATTGTGTTTCCAACATGTTCTCTCGTGCTCCAAAAAGCACATGCATCATCCTGTTTTATGTGTACATTATGCAACTGCATGAAATTGTGCCATACACCATTGCTTGCTTGCCATAACTCTAGAAGGATCATATCCGAAGCATCATCAGATAAGTCACGTAGGCCTTCATATTAGAATGCAGGGTTGTAATGGTTGAACACAACGCTCGTGAAATCTGAAGGAGGCTAGGCACAACTGAACGTGTTGCTGCACTAGTGACAATGGATGTTGAGCATATATCCCCAGAATGCTAATAGCCTGAAATATAAGAAAGTGAGAACCATAACATTACCATAATTTTGTAGCAAGCCAAAAATATTAGAACACTTTTTTCAAAAATAAAAACAATCATGCAAAACTTACGAATGTCTTTGACTGCAGACATTTAACTGGATGCAAGCAATACAGTATGTCATCGGGCTGCAGACATTGTCTGCTTATGTCACATGAAGAATTGGGAGCAAGAGTTGAAATTGATTTTTGTGGGGACATGGTTTTATTCAACTGAAGGTAAAAATGAATGAAACAAGGACCACTTAATTCTACATAAGATTGAATTCATCAGCAGCACAAAGATTTATCGATAAGATTTAGGACCCAAATTCAGGTACAATTGATTAATCATAGGATACAAAGCTGTTGAGAAAATTTGGTAGCTTTCTGGTAGATGCACATTTTCTTACATGTACTGTCAGTTCAAAACTTTTAGTGCATAGTACTGTTGACGAAATTTAGATCACTAGCTTTCTGATAGATGCATATTTTCTTATATCTTAGGAAGGAGTACATGACATAGCTGCTCTAAACTATCATGTACATCTACGAAGGAGGTACTTTTTGCAAGAACAGAAAAATGGCTGAAACTGTATGTCAGACATTCTCACATTTAAATTCATTGGAGGTACTATAGCAGGTATAAGCAGCTTCATATGTCTCAATACAGTCTCAATGCACAACTCAACATGTCTCTGTAAAGTAAATAAAGGTATGTCGGTCCATATTTGCCCCGAGTAACCTCATCATCTAAGTGGTTGTAATGAGAATTTTACTAAAAATATGACCTTTCAAGAATATGAACTGGAAAAAGCCTAGAGAACATGTTTACATTTTAGAAAAAATTAATTATTTGTCTAAAAAGGTTAGCAATGCTCAGTGGAGCTTAGTAAATTCCTTGACCTTCGACTCCACGTAGCAAGCTCTATTAGACTGTAAGAACTTAACTGACTTCAGAGGTAAATAAAAAAAATGTAAACACTGTCAACAAATCAATGGTGACAAAATCTGTAGAATCATAAAATATATTTTTGAGCCTTAATATCTCAGTTATAGAAATTGCTGGATTTCCATATCTCTTTGATATATATACAACATTATGATGATATAACTTTTCAAGGAATATTTTAAGTACATGCTTAAGAAAGAGGAAATTCTAGGATAACTGCTTAAGAAACATTACTATAAATGTCCACAAATCCTAGTGGAGTATCATTTTCTTATAGAGGTTTTCATTTTGGCAGCATGTAGCCAGACTGGTATGCTTCCAGAATTCACTTGCATCCTGCAGTAGTTTTTTCATATAAATCTAAAGTTTCGAAGAACTGGAGTTAGTAGAAGACTATAAAGTTTACCTTTACTAAAGGAGACCACTGAGATGTTTCTACAAGAAGACTCGTAGATCAATCAAAATAGATATCAAGTAGACCGGGCTATCCATCTTCCACCTAATTAAAAAAACAAAGCAAAAGGCCTTGAATCCTCATCAACCTATGATTGGTGTTGTTGGACTGCTGCAACAGACCAGTGATCATTTCACAAATCTATACAAGTCCACAAAAATAAATAATAAGATGGTAAAATATGATCAATGATTTCTGTACTTAAATATTACGTAACTTTGTACTCATCCACAAAAATAATACTCAATGGTTAATAAGAATTTTACTAAATAAGCTGGTCTTTTAACGACACAACCTGGGCAGAGCTAAGCAAATATAGACAGATTGGTAGAATATGCAGACTGACTAGCTTGTTGGGATGTAATGTCTGCTGTTGATATGGGAACTCGAATTGGCGGGGCTTGACATTGACCATGTACACCTCGGTCTGTTGGAACAGAGGTCCAGCAAGATCAAGTTGCCATGCCTTTTCATTGGTTTTCACAGTTATCAATTTCCACCTTCCTTGCACATAAGAGGCCTTTTAGCCTGGCAACATTATGAGGAAAAAGAAAATGTAATGATGCATATTGTTTGGTCAAAATTAGGTCAGCAAAAAAGGATTGTGAAATCAGTCAATTTAGAAGAGGCTAGTAATCCTTAGAAAATGAAACCCTTCTAATATTTTGATTGAATGACATAAACAACAGACCTCCTGAAATATCTAATTATCCATTCACACGCTGTGATGTCAATTGATGCGGAACTATGCATTCTGAACATTAAAATAAGTAAATATATGGAGCAGATGATGAATCAATACCTAGAAAAGATGATGCATTTCACATTTGGGAACACAAATTGGAGCACATATGAAGTATTTAAATGCTAAAATTAAAAATAATTTGGGGAGCAAATTGTGGAGCACAGATACTAATCAAAACTGAAATCGATCTGGGGAGAGCTCAGACGCACCTGCTACTCGTACGTGAGTACAGGGCTTGGCTGCATTTACTTAGCTAATTAAAGATAATTTAGGTAGCATATTTTGTAGCAACAACCTCCAATTAAACCAATAGATGGGTAAAAGTAAAAGCAATTTGGGGAATCAACTTGAGAGCAGTTACGCACTTGCAGATAGGTGTGTGGGATGCAAATGAGTAGTCATTGTCGATTCATGGAGGGCAGTGGCCCCTTCGTCGGGACTTCGTAGCAACTGCAAAAAAAAACAAACAAAAAAAATCCAATTCACCTTGGGAGAAACACGGATATGTAGCAAATCAGAAATTAAGAGGCAGTTCAAAGGCAGGCAGGCGAGTGGAGGATCCTGGATTGAGAACTTCACCGACGGGAACACGGCGAGGCTTTTCTTCTCCGGTGCGGCAAGAGGCGGAAGGAAAATGGACAGGTGCGCAAGCATGAAAGAAGCTCTGAATTACTACATACTTTTTTTCAGATCACCTGACTGAAACTCCCAATCAAATAAGAGCAAACAAATCGTCAAACCCATAAGTAACTCATCCACATGCCGCATGCGAAATTATATGGACGGAAAATGCAAAAATCCTGCATCATAATTTGATTGCACAGCACATCCATAAACGAACTTCAATCTCAATCAATTAGCACCTAAGCTAAGGCTTGCCAAGCGCAGATCACGAATCAAATGAAAGGGGACAGAGGGGCATGACAAAACTGTGAATCATCCAAGGTGGAGGAGAATCGGGAATCAGACAAACCTAACCTAACATCATGCAAAACCAATAAAATAAGGAATCGGAGAACAATGGTATAGAAGAAATCCTTGGGATCCAGTTGGGATGGTGCCATCCCACTCCACGAATCTTGCAACTGCCGTCGATTTGTCGAGGAACACCGGGCGCCATGGATCCATCCCGTTCGACCAAGCAAACACCGTCATTGGAGCGCATCCATCCGACCTCGGCGTGAAGAGGTGAGGGAAGGAGGCGCAACCTAGCAAGAACTGGCGCGTACTGCAGGGTCGCCCGTCGCCAGCGCGCCAGGCCACCAGCACGCACGACCTCCTGCCCACCGCCACGCCGCCGCTGCAGGGCCACTCGTAGCCGTCGCAGGGGATCGGAAGTTTTATTTTCTCCTGAGCTGAGACGAAGCACGAATACAAAATGGGAGCAGTTCCGGCTCCACTCCGCTCTCCACCTATTGCACGTCATGCAAGGAGTCGGTTGACCGGTGCGCGTCGGTGAGCCCGAGCCGGGTCCAGGGAAAGTCGCCTGGCTCGGTTGGATGTTTCTTTGGGTCTGGCTACGGAATAATTATTCTATAGCCAGCTATATAATATATATTCACTATATATATATATATATATATATATATATATATATTATTCTTCACCCAGGGTGTAATTGTAGAATTTAGTGTTTATTGCCACATGGTTTGGGCCCTTAGAATCCAATATATTCTCCTATGGTGATAGAAATATTTGTGTAGTCGATGCCCGGGGAGGATATGTGACTGCTTGTGATGACATATAACTATTGCATGTGATGATATCTATAATATGATGATTATTGGTGTTTTTTTTTTGTCCGGGGACAGCTATATATAGCTTTTTAATTGCAGGGATACATTCTTTGTCGTGTGTCTTGGTCATGGCACTAGCTCTGACAATGGTTTGGGTTGAAACCGGTGTCAATGGGCCGGTTTTTGCTTTGGGCCCATTTGGTTTGGTCGAAACGGGCTGAATCTTGTACTGGTTTTGGGTTGGTTTGGTGGCACTATAAACCGGCTTGGGTTCAGTTTGGTTTAGTTGGAAAAAGTTTGGGTTCAAACGGTTGCAGCCCATTGTTTCGGACCGGTTCGCATGACCACGGCAGCCCACGACGCGTCGACGCCACGCACCACACCCACGCACCACGAGCGGCACAGGATAGGTTAGGTCACGCACCACCGGCAGTCAGTTTTTTATTCAAGTTAATTTAGTAGTTTAGCTGGTTGTGTTAATTCAAAATTGGTGTATATGACACTGAGTAAGTGAGCATGTTGTATCCTGAATGTTTGTCTTACCGTTAAGCTTAGCACCTCTGTATATCTAAGCATCTATTTCTTGATCTGAGATTTTTGATATAATCTTCTGTATGAATTGGTGAAAAAGAAACTGTGGGTTGGAACCTACGTATTAGAGAAAAACATACGTTCTCTTTTAGAATAGGAAAAAAGCTTACGTATAAGGGAAAACGACGGAGAGTGAACAGGTGACTACTGTGGGCTGGAACTGTTTGCTAGTAATGGGTTCAAACCGGTTCCTTCTAGTGGGTTTGGTGTGGGTTGGGTTCATTTTCTGTACAATTTGGTTTGGTCCGGTTTACCCATATGGGCTGGTGGGTTGGGGTGGTTTGGGCTGATAATACTAGGAAGTGGTGGTTTGGTTTAAGTTTCAGTTCGGTTTCCGGCCCATTGTCAGTGCTACATGGCACACGGTAAAGGAGGGATCCTGGCAACATGGGAACTCTCCCTATGTCGTGTGCCATGAACAAGGCACACGACAAAGGATGGCTTGTATGCCGTGTGCCGCGCGTATGGCACACGGCAAAGAGAGTGCAGTATGTCGTGTGCCTTGCGTATGGCACACGACAAAGGGTGACCATCTTTGTGGTTTGCCGCCTCGCAGGCACACGGCAAAGCGCGCCGTCACCATCCCGACAGATGACTGTGCTTTTTTGCCGTAGGCTTGCTTTGGCACACGACATAGGCTTTGCCGTGTGCACGATATAAAACGCACGTCAAAGTTGTATTTGCCGACGACAAATTTGTCATTCAAGCTATGTCATGTGTTGCACACAGTAAAGCCTATGTCGTGTGCATTATGGGCTTTGCCGTGTTCTTCGGCACACGGCATTGATGGCTTCTTTCATAGTGATGTGTCTCGTATCATTGATTAAGAGCCAGACCCGTCTCTGGGTTGTACATACCCTTACAAGAGCTCTTTGTTTCTATATAAATACCATGCATCCCATATATTCATCCAACCAACCAATTAATACTTACTCTCCTTGCACTCCAAATAAGTTGGTTTCGTTTTTCCCTGCCGTTCAAGGCTTTCACCTAATAAGCTGCCGTTGCACACGTAGTCTGAACGGTGTGTGATGGTGATACTCGTCAGTAATGATGCACAGTTTGGGAATGAGTGGCATACCGGGATCTCCACCTCAATGACATTGGGGAGTAAGCTGCGGCGCCACAATCTTCAGAACGACAGGTCGTGAGCGTTTTTCAGCTAGGCAGCGTAGACCACTGAGCAACGTGTGCACTTCGCCTCTCTTACCGCTTAACATCTGTTGAAGTAGGAAGGTGGCGACTGCCTCTTTTCTTTGTTCTTCCTATCTGTACCGAAGGTGTCTCAGCCTATCCCTCAGGACGACGGGACTGAGTGAGTGACGACACCAACACACCATTTTTAACCAGCAGGTGGGTGGAGTTTTGTTGTAACGCTTCAAGAACGTCACACATATTCCAATTTTTCCTTGCTCTTCCGTATATACTGCTACGGGACCGGGGATGGATTTGAGTCCAATAGATCAGAATAATCAGCTGGTGCCTTGGTGCTGTGTCGCTACTTGTGGTTGTTCCCCATTGTTCCCCAATGTTCCATCGAGCAGAATGACTAGTCACCCACACACCCATCAACAACACGATTATGCTGTTCTGTCTTGTCACTGGCTGCACCGATTGGTCCGTTCCACCGAGACCATGCAAGCAGAAGTAGCACGCCAGGTCATGGAGCGGAGACTTGAGAGATGCCCACACCGCTTTTGTTCAGCTAGCTATTCACAATTCTCACTGCTAGGCGGCGCCTCTCCTGGTGCGTCCTCCGGTTGAAATCAGTTCCGGCGCCTCTCACTCTAGCTAGCTAAATTTCCAACAATAATGCCGCACAACGCAAATCTATTAGATGCGTAGCACGTATCCTCTATTTACTTTCATTTGCTCATTAGAAATTAATTAACGGTTTGTTTTGTCTTAGTTGTATTTTTGGGACAATAAAATTGTACTACTGGAATAGTAAAAATATATTTCTCGAATAAAGAAAAGAATTAGTTCTTAGGTGAAACAATTTCGTTTTCTTATTAAGAACATGTTTTGTGCACCAGTGAATGAACAATATAGGCGGTAGGTCAGTATAGAATGCGTGAAAGGGTAACTTAGACATTAGTCAACTCACAAAGCGATAAGCCCTTATTCACATGAGACATCCCAAGTAAAACGTTCTAGAAGTCTTCTCAAATCACTATTTCTTACACAAGCATCTCGATCGCGTAGCTTAATTTTTAGCTGATCAACTTTCTAATGTACCACTTAATGCGCGATTCCTCCTCCATGGTCAGCACGTTAACCTTGCACATGACCTGCAGACTACCATCCTCCATGCCACGAACCACCGCCTTTTCCTGCTCCGCCGTGGCCAGCTCCAGAAACTTACTCGGCGCCTTACCGGAATAGTATTTTTCCCGCTGGGCGGCGCAGCTGTACACCGAGTTCCCGTCTCCATCAAGGATGGATACTGTGTAGGCGGCCTTGACCTTGCACGGTGACCCCGAATTCTCCATGAGCATCAGGCCGACGCAGACCTGTCCGGGCTTGGCATCTCCTCCGACGCCGTTGGGGTAGTAGAGGAGCTTCCACTTGTGGCCACCTGCCTCGATCTCGTCGGAGTTGATGCAGTAGCCATGGCGCAGATGGCCGTCGAGGCGCAAGTAATGGCCCACACGTAGGGCGTGCGCTGTTGTCTCGTCGCGCACCCGGACCGAGCAGAACTGGAGAGCATCGCGCACGCGACGCCACGCCGCCATGGGCGAAGGCATGGTCGTCTTTTGTTGATCGAAGGAAGAGGATGGCATGTTCTCACGTGCACGGCAAGGTGAATTTAATTTCTTGGAGCGATCGTACTTACGTACGCATCGTAGCCGGGGATATATATAGTCCATGACAATCGAGATGACCAATAGTTAAGAGTCTGCTACACGTAAGAGGCGTGTATGATGTCTCGTGCTATCCGGAGATTAATTAGAAAACAAGGTGCCGAGATATGTACAGTCCGGACAATTTAAAACCTTGCATATAAATGCTGGACGACTTCTTTGACTTGCAATGGCAAATAAAAAGAGCTGTGACCTTCGACCCTGGAGTCAGGTTATGCTGATAAGACGAATGCTAAGATGTATCTGAAAACGTCAATGACGACGACAATTTTGTAATAGAGAGAGTATTAAAATTAGTAGACAGTATCACCTCTAACGCCGGACAACTCTTCATCGTGCCTTACCTCCTTGATACTTTTTTCCCTAACCTCTATTAGGCGCCCCTGAAGATCTACCAAATGGCAGCCACCCGCATGAACATGATTTTTTTTTTTGCTCGAATTCCTCCAGCCATTTGCAATCGCCTTTGATTATTTGTTTGCGAAATAACTCTACATTTATCACACTATGCATTTTCAAGTAAGTTCAGGGGTAAGCCCCTGAAGCAATTAATTTAATAAAAAAGTTCATGGTATGTACATGAATTCTGTCGTTATATGTTTTTGCTTGAATCCTGGAGCATTGTGTCTCTGGATGTATAGATAATCATGCCAAACTCTGAAAATTTTATTCTGCAATAATAAACCGCCAAACAAAAAATAGCCATTACAAAAGCTTCAAATCTAAAATTGATCCGAAGAACACTAGGTAATATAATGGGACTGTGTAAAATTAAGCGATTGGATGGATGACCATGCAACAATAAATATAAATTTCGGAAAAATAGTGTTACTTCACGTTTCAGGAGGAAGGGCGATCCTTATTCCTTAATTAATCACCACTTTAAGTACTCCATATACTTAAATTGTGTCAATAGGAACATATGAATTAACTTGTATATAGCCTATATGTAGTACATATATATATCGTGCAATAAATCTACAGATAACATCGGCAAGGCACTGCAGTAGGAGCTAATTTATTAGTCTAGTAGTTTCCTGAGGAACGATATGATTCGTGGCTCCCGTTCTATCCTTGTCACTCTGATCTCGCACCGGATGGCAATACTATCATCCTTGGCGAGCCGCCGCAGCGCCTCCTTCTCCTCCGGCGTGGTGAGGATATCGACATCGTCGAACCAGAGAGACTCCGCGGTGTAGGTCTGGGGCCCCATAATGTAGCTGCAGGCCTCGTTCCTGCCCCGATCAAGGACGCTGACGCGGCAGGCTGCCGTGACCTCGCCCTTGGATTCGCCGTCCATGAGTCGGAGCCTGACGCAGTCTGGCCAGTACAAGGACAAGGGGCCGTTGGGGAAGTATGAGAGCATCCACTCGCGGCCGCACGCGGTGAACGTCGGCGTCTTGATAGACTTGCCCGGGCCGTACAGCCGGTGCGCCGCGGAGAAGCCGTCCACGTGGAGCTCGTACGTGCCTGTCACGTGGCGTGCGCTGAGCAAGGTCGAGCTGAAGCGTTGCAGCAACGACGACGACGATGGCTCCGACGGCGTTGACATGGTCTAGGCAAAGGAGCCCGCACTGCAGGAGATAGGATCGGATCTGATGTGTCCTGGTTCCGTCAATGACGATGGAGCTGGGTTGCTCGATCGGGCACAAGTTTATATCGAAACCTCGTCTTCGGAATGCTAATGTCTTGACAGACAACGACTCCCCAGGTGCCATGCCCTGAGGAGAAAGGGCCGGACCAGGGCTGGGCCGAAAAAAATATCCTAATTAATTACGGCCATTTCCTTCCACCGCAAGATGGCCTAATAATTATAAAATGCAGAAGCTTCTTCTCTGAGTTCACCACAGCCAACATACCAATTGCCGTCATGATCCTTGACTATGGTAACTGCCGCAAGCTCCATCCTTCAAATTAACCTCACTTGCTGCAGAATTACTGCAACACGATGTATACATTTGTCGAGATCTGGTGACATCATTTGCCCGATATTACAGGGACCCACTGCAATATCGAGTAGCGTGATGTCAGTTGCCCAATATTGCTGGATAACCCTGCAATAGCGGGCAGAATCACATCAACCGGTCGCTATTGCTGGGTTTCCTGCAATAGCGAGGCGGTCCTAGGCGCTATTGTTGGTCAGACCCTGTATGTCGTAATAGCGCCCAAAATGCTCAATTTTGCATGCCCAAAACGCCCGTTGTTGCAGGGGGTCGAATCCTAGTAGTGAATGGTGCACGCCACTGCTTCACGGGTCAGACAACTGCGTGTTTGCGGCTCCAGACGGGACATCCTCCTACAACGGTGGTGGCTCGTCCTACACACGACGAATGGCATAGCAGAGACAGTACTCCCGGCTGAACGATGCCTGCATCAAGCTTTGACAACAGCACCCTGGTGGTCAGGCTTGACCAACGGAGCTTCAAGCGCGGCAGTGCCCAAGTGGCAGCAGCCTATCCAGATTGGACGCACCGATCGCAGCCATCCAAATTGGGCGCACCTCGCCGACGCATGGCTGAGCAGTTGCGCGTCCATATTGGTTAATTGATGGAGCAAGAATCATTATCATCGACGCTGCGACGAGCTCTGACCAGTGAACACTGTCATTATAACAATACACCACTATAGCCACAGTTGGGAGAGCTCTATAGCCGCGGGCTGACCCAACTATAGCTACGTTTGTGAGGCTACAAATAAAAATTTGTAGCATCGCACACGGGATCAGCCGTGGCTATAGAGCACGCCAATAGTCATGTTTGACATTACCAACCGCCGCTATTGTGTGACTCAATAGAGATGTTCATGTTTGACATTACCAACCGCCGCTATTGTGTGACTCAATAGAGATGTTCATGTTTGACATTACCAACCGCCGCTATTGTGTGACTCAATAGAGATGTTCATGTTTGACATTACCAACCGCCGCTATTGTGTGACTCAATAGAGATGTTCATGTTTGACATTACCAACCGCCGCTATTGTGTGACTCAATAGAGATGTTCATGTTTGACATTACCAACCGCCGCTATTGTGTGACTCAATAGAGATGGTTGGCTATGTCAACTGTGGCTACAGCTCAAATAGACAACCAAAAAAAGGCGGGGGACGAGGGCTTGCACCACTGTGCCCGGAAGAGAGGAGAAGGGCTCCGGCTGGATCCGGATCTGACCACCCGGTCCTTGCTACGCTAGCGCCGCCAACAACCCCCCCCGAGCTCGAGGGAGGAGGCTGTCACCCCGGCTCCGCCTCGTGCCACCTTGCCCGTGTGGAGGAGGGAGCCCGCGTGCCACCAGCTCGATAGCGTGGAGGAGGGAGACCGTGTGCCACCGGCTCGACAGCGTGGAAGAGGGGGCCTGCATGCCACCAGCCACCGTGCATCGCCCGTATGGAGGAGGGGTCTGCACGGATCCGGTCGTCGCTGGGGGCCGGAGAGGAGGCGGCGCCATGCGGACCGAGAGAGGAGGAGGCGCCGCGTGGCCCAAAGAGGAGGAGGCGGCGCGTGGCCTGGAGAGGAAGATACATTGTGTGAGCCGCCCGCGACGGGGGGGGAGGAGGAGGAGGCGACAGTGTGCGGGGCCGCCCATGATGCACCGGCGGCCGTGATGCGCAAGCCGCCTACGGCGCGCCGGCCACCGAGGGCTTGTGAGGAGGAGGCGGCGTGGAGGGGCTAATCGGCGGCGGTGAGAGGAGCTCCCATGGGCCTGGAGGAGGTCGGCAGCGGCAGCGTGGAGGAGCTCCCGTGGGCGGCGCTCCATTGAGAGAGAGAGGGGGAGCTAGTAACGCAGTGGAGAGAGAGGGGGGATGAGGGTTAGGGTTTGGCAAGTGGTTGGTTTTATATTGGGAGGGAAACTGGGCCAAAAGAGAAAAAAAAAGAAATGGACCTATGTTTCTAGCGGCAGGCCACATTCTTAGCCGTGGCTATAGGGTGCTCATTAGCCACGGTTGATGTTGTCAAACGTGGCTATTGATGTCTAGCTCAATAGCGACGGTTCACAACATCAGTCGTTGCTATTGAGCTCTCTATAGCACAGTTGATGCGCTCCGTAGCCCCGCTTCTTCTGTAGCTGCGGCTCGTTTTGCCTGTCGCAACTACAAGTTTTTTAGAAGGCGTGACTATAATATGTGATTGTTATAGTGCACCGGCAGCAACATGTCATTGGACATGATGCGAGAAAGCCATAATGTTTAGGATTGTGTATAGAAGTATGACTGCCGCTGCCAAACATGCATCGCGGCAGTTGTGTCTAGATGTCTACATGCATGTCACCACCCCGCGTAAGCATAATTTTAAGACACTTCAACTTGTTGCGACAGCACTACTACTTTATAGCTCCTCCTCGCTGTGCATAAATAACTGTTCCATCCTAAGTTGCATAAAAGGAAGCATGGATGCTTTTCCAAACAAATTTGTGTAACTGAACTGAAATCATATCTTTTTATCAGCACCTTTGATATCTAGCAGCTGAACTGTGTTGTTACGCGCACTCTAGACAAGTGATTCAGTAGCAGTGACAACAACTAAAAGGATAGCAAGACTGGGAATGAGAGGCTGACAGGAAAAATGGGTGCCTTTTTTGTGACCTAGTTCTTAGGCAGAACACATAATTCGCAATGCAGTTCTCTGGTACCGTGGTGCAGTGGGCACACTTCTTTCAAGATAAGTACCAGACTGGAAACCACATGTTTGCATAACGCAGAAGCAGGTGCATCAAAGGACAAAGCAGCAGCAAGGCAAGCTTCGGCTTCAATCAATATGTGTGCACTGATGACATATTGAACTACTGAACATTCAGTGTCGGGATTTTATTCACCACCCAGCTGGCCTGATGACGCAGCCGTCTACCTGATATGGACAAGCACCGTCTCATACACCAACGTGTTGGGCACCCTAGTGGTCGCGCTCAAGCTGGTCGGATGCGCTTGCCCATCGTCGCCCGCGAGGTCCAAATGTCCGATGATCAAGCGACAGCGACAGGCACGCCACCAGGGCATCAATGCCTACTTACCATGACTTAAAATTTCAGTCTAGGATGTAAGATTTACTAATATCAAAAGATATGCCACTTCCAAATCGTCATTGCTGCAGTCGAGACTGTAGATGCCTGTAAGCATGTGAACCCATGTAAAAGCATGGGTTTAAGAACATGCCAACTTGTCTGTGACAACTGACAGCATTTCTTTACTGCTCCTATTCTCACTGCATAAATAAGTTGGTCCAAAGGGAACATTGAAGGTAGGTAAGTGAAAGAAATTTCTTTTCCACTATACTATGTGAATCTGAGGTGAAAGTTAATCATTTTATCAGCATCGACTATGTGCTTATATACAAGTCTGTAGGATTTTGTAGCGGGGTGACACGACTAAATGGATGGCAACGCTAGGAATGAGAGACTTGCGGGAAAAATGGGCGTCTTTTCTGAAGAATCTTGGTTAGGTGTAGCACACATGTTTCGTTGTGATACTAAATAACTGAACGGAATGTTTGTATCTTACTATCTCAACCTGCAACATGGCCGAAACAGAACGTCATGAAGCTGCAGTTCACGGCGGGCTACAACCCAATGAAGTCGAAGCTCCGGGGCTACAACTTCATGAAGCTGCAGTTCATAAAGTTCCATAAGGTCATCAGCCATCCTGGCTGTCAGATAAGCAAATGGTTATAAAACTGAATACTGAGTAAGCCAGTTGCACAGAATGGCATCAAAGACAAGCACCATAGTACCTGATAAAAGTTATTTGCATCTCAGACTACAGTGCCATCGAATCAAGACCCAAAATCGGCGTCTCATTCTTGTTCTAAACCTTCCACGATGCTCCAAAATCGAGAATGGCATCAAAGACAAATAACCCCCGCACAGTGCCTGTGCCTCTCCTGCTCCAAGATAGAGAAGTTTTACGGTACATGTCCTCCATTCATTGGCGATGGACTCCGTAAAATCTACACGCAGTTAACATCAACCCGGCCGTTCACTTCAGGTTTGCTGGCACTATGCACGTAGCGACTAGAAGCAGAGGATCAGAGGCCCTGTTTATGTCCCTCTGCTCCGTGGGGAGCCTTCGACCGGATCCAACGACCTCCGTGGAACCTCGCCATGCGGGAACGTGAGGTTGGGTCCATATTGCAGGGATGGAAACGACGAGTCCCCAATCGTGGGTAATGTTTGGTTTGACTCTGTAATCGCAAACACAATGGGAATGAGAAAACAGCTGTAACGTAAACGGTTTGAGAATTTGTTTGTTTTGCCTCTGTAATCATAATAACCGGCTTAGGATGAACATGAGAAAGAAAAAATGATAATTCTTGTTGATTTGGCACAAAGGTTCAAATCCACATCCATGAGCAAAGGAAATCAACCGGAAAATCGGTGGCAGCGGCCAATTGCTGTTCGTGAGAGGAATCGGTGGCTACCAGTTGGACGGGCTGGTCCGCGATGGCAGCTGCAGTGGCGCTGTTTCTGTTCATGAGAAGAAGCGATGGGGAACGGGACAGCGAGGTTGTATATCGATCTGATACCGGTTGGGGAGGGAGGGAGTCGGGTTTGTATATGCCTTTATCCGATTACTTGGTATGCGAATACGTAGCACTTTTAAAAATGCCCGTGCACAATGAGGGCAGTCCGATGACAAAGTCTTGAACAAAACATGTCACGGTAGCACAATGAGGGCAGTCCGATGACTATCCACCTCCCTCGGTCTTCACTATGCCATGATGATTTACGGTGGGGCGGTTGGGTTCGGCAGCATGGGGGGGGGGGGATGTTGGGTTCGGCCACCGGCGTACTCTCGTCAGATGCCATGCCATGGGAGGGAGTGGCTGACTTGCTACTTGTGGTTGCTGGTGTTGGTCAGAGGTTAAGGATCACTAGGCGTGTCTACCATCATTACCTGGCATATGGACTTAAGGAGTTCTAAATTGTGGCAGTTTTAGGGAGGTATTGACGGTTGCTCAGTGGGGATAAGTACCGACTCGTCAATCCTAATATCAGACCATCATCGATCAAGATTTCTCTTTGTTGCAGCCATGGATTCTGAAGCTTAGTTCTGTGCATGTGTTTTGTAGTTGTACTTTGTAAAATTTGGTTGTGTACATCTTCCAAGGGTGTAAAGGCTAGGTAACCAATATTAAAAAAGAATATCACCTCACCAGCACTGATTACGGGCTCTCACATCATTTTCAAACATTTATTTTGTTACATTATTTGGTTAAATCATTAATTTTATGTTAATGCTACTAACATATAATTTAGCTAGGGAAAATTGTAAATAGCTAGCACTTGCAAGCTATGAGGGGAGGGGAGGGGGTTATTTACCCACTGCAAGACTTGACTAGGACACATCATCTCCCTATGGCCATCATCTGCCCCTCTCACGGCTCGGTTCCGGCAGTCCGCTCTCCTTCCCTCGTAGCTCAGGACCCAACGCACGTACCTGGCGCTCCTCCGACCACCGTACTCAGCCTCAGACCGCCTCCAAGACATTCTTCCCCACTTCTCAATACGCCCATTTGTCATACGAATCCCCTTAGTATTCGAATACGTGGATTTGAATGAGATGATGGGCAGATCTTGATTGTGTGGCTGTTGGAGCCTGCGCAAATTAGATCCACCACAACTCTGTGATGGGTTGAAGCCATGAATCATCTTGAGGGAAGGTAATCATTGCGCATGATTTGGCTAGATCCTGTGCAATATTGTTCAATTGTTTATTCTCCATGGCTAGTTCGTAATTTAGTAATGAAGTTTGACACTATTTTGTTTAAACATGGTGACTGACAGAACCTGAAAATGTTGGTGGTTCAGGTTCAGAGTGAAGCAATGGAAGAGCCATGGATTCGTGGCTACTTGCCGTTATGGGTCATGCGTTTCAGCACAATGTTTCAAACTAAAACTTCGATTTGTCTTGTGGAGCCAATCTTTAGAACAAGCATAGAGCAATGCAACCAGAGCTTCTGCAGTAGAAGAGACTACAGCAATGCATATATGTACATGATGTACCCATTGTTTTAAATAGCCCGCTATAGCTTCGCTATAGCCTCGCTTTAGCTTTTTGAGGGAGATGACGCTACGATATTGCTAATATTGCCGCTAACTCCCTATATGGTTAATTTTACTACTAACTTCATCCGCTAACTCCGCTATAACTCAAAAGTCAAACCGTGGTGATTAGTTTTGTTGTTCATAGTCTATATGATGGTTGTCTTTTTATTATGTGAACTTTCCAATCGCTAGGAAATATGATAAATACATGCTTAGATGTTGGAGTGATGTAATGATGGATGCATATATATGAAATGAGGGTCGTAATTGATGGAATTACTAATGTTTTGGTAAAAATATTCTCTTTTTTTGCAAAACGCTATAGTCAATAGCTTCCGCTATAGCCGCGCTATAGCTCCTATAGCTTTTCTAGGAGCACTCCGCTATATTCTATAGCCCGCTATTTAAAACATTGCATGTACCAGTAGCAATGTAACTATTGTAGTGCATTGAATGCGCTTACTGGTCTAAAAATAAATAAATAATGTATGGGTCAAAGCAGGATCCAATATCTTAGAGCAAGGCTTACGGTTTCGCTAGCTGCGGGCGAAATAAACGCCAGCGTGGAGAGCCAACGCATGCAATGGCTGCTGGTCCCAGCTGAAAATTAATGTTGTCCGTGTTTGTAGGAAGGAGTGGAACGAATGGCAGCAGCCCAAGAGTCTTTTCGCCAGCTCCGGCCGGCGTTTCATCAGTCGCCCGCTCCACTCTCTCTCTCCTTTTCTCTTTCTACCAGCGCTGAATTTTGTTGATGTGGCAACTCATTTCGCCAGCTGACTGTACCTATAATACTTGCTCTTAGATCATCGGCAACCACCCATGCACTGCCGTCTCACACTCGTTTTTGCACGAAGAAAAGCGATCGTGATTTTGGGTGTACTCCTATAGGAAAGCGATCGTGATTTTGGGTGTAAATAGGGGATGTACTGAAATTAGGGGATGAGCCGATTGATTAGCAGACAACGATTGATTTGAAGCCACGTTGGATGTTTTGATGACCTGTGATTGCCATGTGTGATGATCAAAGAGACATGGACTCAAGTGGGAATTTGAAAAAACTTAAAACTCAGAAAGTACCGAGCCAATAGTTTTTGTAAGTGGGTAAATGAAAACCCCTATGGGTATTTGCAATTTTCCCAATAATTTACCACATATTCGTTTAAATCTAGTAATACATGGTTAGGCAGTTCATGAGATACATCATTCATATGCTACACAACTGTAAACCGCATATAATAAATTCTTTAATCTAGCTCTCAAACCAGTACATTAACTGCTGGTTCTGCACACAATTAACTGACAACTACAATAAGGTTCCAATTCAAGCAGAAATATAATCAATTATAACTAAGATACATCATTATTTTGAGTCAGGTTCTGATTTATCCATCGTACTCCCCATCAGCAAACTTGTTCTCGGGGTAGAACACGGCAATCACCTGGTTCCCACCAAACTTCCTCCCATGCATCCCTGTCTTCGCCCTGGTTGAGCCATCCACATCTGCATATTCCAAAAACACCTGCATAGACTCAATGGATCAGAATAGATCTTTCTGCATAACGAATGAAGTGCCACATTGTGAAAACAAAAGCTCACCTTCCCAACTCCAGCCACTGGAGCACCGCTGGGATCAGGACGTGGGATTACGACTTTCTCCAAATTACCTGTCCATGTGTTAGTGAGTATGTACACGAGAGAAATAATATAATAGACATTATAATTAAAAAACTGAAGTATAATGTCTTCTGTAGATTAAGGCCCGATTGCCAATATTGCATAAGGTCGGACTATAAAACACTCTGCAATGGCATTATGTCGGACTACAAAAAAGACACACAAACAGACAAACACACAAAAGGAAACCAGTTCAGTAACTGAGGGAAGGCAGTTGAAATGATAAAGCAGAATGGGTAAAGATTTGAAACGGGGAGATAATGACATGAGACTTGTTTACCATATTTGCGGCCTTCTTCTCTCATGTCCTCCACAATGTCCTCATATTCCTCGTCATCTCTCAGTTCATCTGCTGTTACAACCTGGGTCAAGCATACAACCTTTGTCGGCAGGGCACCTCCAACTTGGAGCACAAGTTTCTGGACAAGATAAAGAGTTAGAATGTGACCGGTGCCACGAAAAAAGCATGTCAATTTTTCAATAAGTGTGCCTAGGAGCTATACCTGCATTTGCACCTGTTGCTGTGCCTGCAACAGGATGCTTTCTTGTTCTGGCCTAGGTTGAGACGCTCCTTGGTTTGCACGCCTAACAGTGAGTGTCTTGTCTCCCATCTTGATACCATTAAGAGCAGCACAGGCAATGTCGGTAACAGTAAGATCCTGGTACACACAAAAGGCATAGCCCTTGGAGTTGCCAGTTTCCCTATCCTTCACTAGATCAAACCCTCGTAGGGGTCCAAAGGACTCTAGCAACTCTCGCACTTGAGCCTCAGTGAAATAGTAGGGGAGCCCACCCACAAAGATGCGGTCAGGGCCTTCTAACCCACCAGCAGATCCAGGTGTCAAGCCAACAGCAGCAAGGTTGAGATTTGGGTTTGGCTGGCTTGGGCCAAGGGCAGCAGCCAGGGAAGGATTGTAGTCTGTTGGTCTTCTAACCTTTACTGGTGCTCCCTCAAACATAATGCCATCCAAGGCCATTGCATTGCTTGCTTCCTCCACAGATCTCATTTCCACAAAAGCAAATTTCTTGTCATGATTTATGTAGACATTAAGCACAGCATCACCTGGACCAGCAGTGTTTCCTCCAATAGCAGCCATAACTTGATTGAAAAATATGGCAACAGTCTGCAAGAACTGAATTCCTCAGGAGAAGATACAAAAAGACAAGTGAAAAGGAAATCAGGACATGTATAGGAAATTACCTGTTCATTAGCAGAAGGAGGAAGCCCACCGACATACACACGTCTAGCGTGTCTTGTAGCCTGTAGAAAGGGAGTTAATAATCAATACATATATAACAAAGCTGAAATGCTGAAATTCAACACATCCGGGGAAGTCAATTACCTGTTGTGTCATAGCTTGTGGCTGAATTACAAGAGGGTTAAACTGATGCAAGAGAAAAATGAAAAACATCAATAGGTGAAAATAGAGTTATTTATATCTCAAAAATTTCAGATTGAATTTCATTGCCTAAATATGAATGAATTCATATAGTAGCTCCAAACTACACAATCCTAAATGTAAGACGGTACTCACTTGTCCAAAATTTATCATGTTTGGAAGCATTCCAGGAATAGCAGGAGGGACACCCGTCAGCTGACCTGCAATTCATCAACAAGAAACACTTAGGAGAAAGAACATGAAATTCAAAGGAAACTAAACAAGTCAATACATTAAAATGTGACCCCACACCAACTACCCTTGATGAATCAAGTTTGGCAAAACTCAACTTACAAGAATGGGCAGTATGTTTCAGGCTCCATAAAATAACAAAAAGTAACTAAACTACAAAATTGTAATAGTTACTAGTATGAGTCGAACAGGATATCAAACCAGAGTTTCCTCGTGCATTAAAGCTATAGTAGTCATCTCATTCCATTGGCAGCAGTTGGACATAAGTGGCCAAAGATTGCCTTCTTACCCATATGCATACACAACAAAAAACAAACAACAAAAGAACAAACAAAAAAAGAACTTGCTTAGTTACAGTTACCAAGCATAATGAAATGAATACATGTCTTGTATAAGAAAAACAAATCTTAAGTTCTAACAACTTGTGTACTATATACACTAAATAGGAATTAGAGCCCCAATTGTTAAACTGTTACAAAAAGACTGATGAATTAATGACTTATTCGAGAGTGAAAAACAAACAAACAGGTCCATGAAAACTAATTACTGTTAGCAAACCCTGCACTAGTTTACTACATTTATCATAAAGTCCATTAAACAGCAACCATGGTTATTATAGACATTATGTATAAATGCAAAATCAAACAACAGGACAATTATTCATCACATACCTGGGGTCACACCAGGAGCAACTATAGGCATTCCCTGCTGTGGCGGTGCTTGGTCAAATCCACTCACACGCTTACTGTTTCAGCATAGCAGCTATTAGCATTGATAAAATAAAAGAAGTAGCATAGCCTTGAAGATAGAAACTATAATTAAACAATGTCTACAAGCACAGAAAAAACTTGTCCAGAAAGAATCAATGCAATTAAAGACGACATCAATTTGATTTCAAAGTAAAAAAATCAACATATTTTTCCAAACTATCTCAGTGCATGACTTTGTTTCAATAATACAAAGCGCAGGGCACAAGAAAATAATTATGAAACGGGTAGTTGATGTAAGGTATCAACAGGGCATGCTAATTTTATCTTAAAAAGTTTGCAAAAGAAAACTCTGCAAACACTACATGCAGAGAATAATACGAGCATTCAATTCATATTCGTACCTTTTCGAACGAGAGCGTGAACGAGATCTGGACCTGCGGCTCTTAGAAGGGGAGCGGGAGCGAGACCGATGCCTACGATGACTGTCCCTATCACGTTCCCTTCTCCTGTAGCATTAAACCACATGTCATATTTCCAGTGCAATACTACAGTAATATGCAACATAAGTTTGTTATCAAGCAAGTACAGAACAAAATGCACATACATCATTACTAGAATTATAGTAACTGCTTTCCAATATTATATGACTCAAGATAATATTATATTATATGAGCAGATTATATGACTCAAGATAACAAAATGCAGATTATATTATAGTATCTTATATTATATGAGCAGGTTACAAGGATCAGATTATAGATTCCAAAAATCATTAACTATAATCCTAGAAATTGACCTCCTTAACTAGAATCATAATTACTGGTTAAGGCAGGCAAATAATATACTATGCACAATCCCAGGAGTGGTGAATCGTGTTTAGAGGCTACTTTTTCAAGTAACCTGACTAAGTGCACAAACTTTGACTGCAAGTGCTATAAAAATTTTGAACAAACCTTTCGGAATCACGGCTTCGGTGGCGGTCACGGTCACGATCACGGTCATCAGAACGGTCACGGTGTTCCCTTCTCTCACTTCGCTCGCGGCGCTCCCTGTGGTGATGATCACGATCCCTATCACGGTCACCCCTGTCACGGTGCCTCTCCTTGTCCTTGTCCCTGTCCCTTTCTCTGTCCCTACCTCCGTCTCTATCACGCTCCCTGTCTTTGCCCTTCTCGCGTTCCCTGTCCTTCTCTCTGGACTTTGAAGAACCACTATCATGCGACAGTGTCTCCTGCTTGGAAAATAAAGAGAGAAACCTTCAGTAGTTCATTCATAGAAATAATTAACAATGTTAACCATTAACATTCAAAACAATGCCTAACAAGAAGATGACTGATTCAAGCTATTGCCAATAAATCCACTAACTGAAGCAAATCATCCAAGTCCAGCAAAAATCCTACACGTAGCTGGTCAAAGAAACAGGTAATTTACTCGTAACCTCCTTAACAAGACCCAGAAGCATATTAAAAACTCTAACATCTACATGTAAAAATCAACTTAAGCCTGTACACCAAATTCTGGCTCCAAAGTTTTAAATAACGCTTATCTCACATGATAGAGTGAACAGAGCTTCTCACGAGCAATCTCACTGTTTCCAAATGAAATAGAACAACACGCAATTACCATGATTCGCCCCCCAAACTAGCGTTAATTCCTACATGACACGCCGAAATAACCCACAGAGGCAACGAATCGGACAACACACGAATCCCTAGCACCCACAATTTTTAACCCCAAATCACTACATCTGCGCCCAAAACAGAGCACCACTCGCCCCTTCAGATTTCATGAGCCCCCGTCCAATAACCATCTCAAGTTGCTAAATCCGCACTACAATCAGGGATCTAGAATGCGCATGCGAATGAAATAACCTGGGGCTGGGCGGAGCGGCCGTCGGCGTGGTCGGAGAACCCGGAGGGCTTGGCGCCAGCAGGCGGCGAACCCCGGCGGGCGCATCGCCATAGTCAGCTGCGGCGGCAGCGTCGGCGTGGCTGCCGTTGCCCTCATAGCGCTCGTCGTACTCGGCCATGGCGCGGCGGCGGATTCGGCTTGGGGAATTTCTTTCCTAATTCTAGGGTTTGGGTGGTTCTGTGAAACCGGAGGCGGAGGAAGAAGAGCACGCGGGGTGGGGTGCGCAATTTTATATAGCGCGTGCGAGTTCGTTTCGAGATCGGGTCTATGACTTGTGGGACCCATGGCTCGTGAGAATTCGTGGCGGTTTCGAGCCTCGAGATGGGCTTGGGCCCTTCGCTTGCCGGTTGCGAGGATAAGCTGAGGCGGTTCTGTACTTCGGCTTAGCCCATAATAACGAACCGTTTGAACGGCCCACGGGCTGCTTTGTGATATACAAATTTAAATTGACCGTTACCGCGCCAGTGCGAACCAATTGATGACCTTGGTCTGTCCTGCGTGTTGAGTTCCATGGTCCCAGGTGCGAATCTCAAGTGGGTTTCCAAAATTCTCGCGGATCTTTTTGCGACCAAGTGTGTGAGTGTAAACTTATTTAGTGATCATTTTGATATTCATACGGTGTGTCATTTTGATTCCGACTCTACAACAATGCAACATAAAACCATGAATTTCCATAGTGCACTATGTGATTAATGGAAATTCATGGTTCCATAGGGCACGAACGTCCCAATAGGGCATGGTAGGGCAGCCACCATACTTAACCACGAAGAGGAAGACCCACGGACCCTTCTTCTTTTGGAGCTCGGACGTTGCGTTGTTGTCCCAACATAAGCGATGGCATCCGTGTGCGGCTGTGCAGCTCGTTGTATCTTGAAAGGAAGAAGAAGCAAGCAAATGACGGGGTACGTTTATTGGCCTGTTGAATATTGTTGGGCCAGTTAGCTAAAAAAGATAATGGGCTAGGCCTGGTTGGTTTATTGGTTCATTCGTCCGACTGTTTCATTATTTTCCCCTCAAAGCACGGTTGGAATCCAAATGAAATAATGGCTCGAATCAAAATTAAAAAAAAATGAAAAGCTTACTAGAACAAACTTAAATAAATAATAGAGAGAACAGTTCAACACATGTTTGTGTATTCTGGTAGTAATATTCTATGGTTTTTATGGAATCTACAATCATTTAAATATAATCACAAACTAATAATATTTTGAAATTTGGTTTATTATTTATATGTGCAATATAAACGATTAAAAATATCATTATATGTTTCATATTTTTCTCTTGGAAAAAATCTAGGTGAGATATACTGACTCGTTGTATCTGCACATCATATATAGGTGCTTGCATGGTACAATTTAGTTGCTCACTAATTTTGTGTTGCAGGTTCGCCCTACCTAAGTTTTCTTGCGAGATCCGCCACTGGTGGGTGTTATGGCGAAAGAAACACTTGCAAGTAGTAGTATCTTTTGCAATGAAAAATACAAGAAGGCTAGAGCTTTCCAAGACTGTAACTTTAGTACTACTATATATGAGCCCCTGCCCTGGTAATATTTTACAGACTCTAGAAAATTCATGCCAAGTCACGCTAGAGACGTATTTGCCGATCAAAATTGTCCTCACATGCATGACTTTTTTTATATGAAAACAAACTGACAAGAGGGAGCGCATAAAAAAAATAGATACAACTCAATTCACTGTATCTGCCGCAGCACATCCATGGGGGACGGACGGACCTCACTTGGCAAACAAAATGTCCATGTCCTCCAAGCTCCGCCCCTTGGTCTCCGGGAAGCGCTTGTAGACGAACACAAACGCGGTCGCCGCCACCCCGGCGTAGAGGAAGAAGCACCCGGGCATGGTGATCCAGTTGGCGAGCGAGATGAACGTCATGCTGACTAATCCACACGTCAGCCGGTTCACGGCGTTCCCCAGGCTGGCGCCCTGCGCGCGCAGCCGCAGCGGCATGATCTCGGCGCTGTAGGTGCCGGCCATGGGCCCGAACCCGACGGAGAAGGCGGCCATGAACGCCAGCACCGATGCGACGCACGCCGCGACGCTGAGCGCGGACCTGGTGCCCGCGGAGAGCGCGACGCCCAGCGACGCCATGGCCGCGGCCACGCCGGCCGTGCTGGCGAGGAGCAGCGGGCGGCGGCCGAGGCGGTCGGAGAGGAGCGTGGCGACGAGGACGAAGCACGTCTTGACGACCCCGACGGCCACGGTGGCGGCGAGGACGGCGGAGGTGGACGCCATCCCGGCCTGCCGGAACACCAGCGGGCTGTAGAGCACCACGGAGTCGATGCCGGAGGCCTGCTGGAAGAAGTGGACCCCCACGACGCAGACGAGCATGCGCCGCACGCTCGCGGACGGGCGCAGCAGCAGGTCCGTCCACGCGCCGCCGCCGCCCTCCTCGGCGGCGGAAGCCTTGACGGCCCGCGTGATCTCGTGGAGGCGGAGGTCGGCCTCCGCCGGGGTGTCGGAGGTGCGCACGAGCACGGCGCGCGCGTCGGCCTCGCGCCCGCGCATCGCCAGCCACCGCGGCGACTCCGGCATCGCGAGCACGCCGCCGGCGAGGAGCAGCGGCGGGAGCACGCCCGCGGCGTACATCGCGCGCCAGCTGAGGTGGGCCGGCAGGCCCGAGAAGGCGTAGTTGGACACGTAGCTCAGCAGTAACCCGACGCTGATGAACATCTGCACGGCCGGGCGTTTTAATTACCACGCCAACAACCAGATTAAGATTAACGAAAGACGAGGAAAAAAATTAATCTCGGATGCAAAAATATGTACGTACGTCGAGGAAGGAGGAGAGGAAGCCGCGCATGGACGCCGGCGAGATCTCGGCGTTGTACACGGAGGTGACGACGACGGAGAAGCCGGCGCCGACGCCGGTGACGAAGCGCGCGGCCACGAGCGCGGCGTAGCTGCCGCCGAGCGACATGGCGAGCGCGCCGGCGGTGAGGAACGCGTTGGCGAGCACCAGCGTGCCGCGGCGGCCCAGGCTGTCGGCGGCCCAGCCGGCGGCGAGGATGGACGCGAGCATGAACACGTTGATGGAGCCCGCGAGCACCTCCGCCTGCGCGTCCGACAGGCCCAGGTCCTCCCGGATGAACAGCTGCGCGCCGCTCATCAGCGCCAGATCTGCAGTTCCATCACCCGTCATTGTTGCACACACGGTGGCTAGTTCATCGTGTTATGACAGTGCTGAGAGCCTTATTGGCGTCTTACTGTAGCCCATGAAGATGGTTGTCATGGAGGCGAGCGTGGCGTAGTAGAACGCGTACATGTTCCGCTGCTTCGGCTTGCCGGCCTTGCTCGATTCGTCAAGCAGCGGCACGGCGGCGCCGCCCTGCGCCATGGCGTGACCACCGTACCTTCGGCCTGGCGCGCTTCTCCGTGGCAACAAACGTACGGGCTCCAAGAGCTACTGCTGAAGAAGGAAAAAAAATTGATCCTTTCAAAATGGCATGATCAGTCCATGCGTGCGTGTGTGATGGGAAGCTGTGGAGTGTCCGTTCGCTTTTATAGGCATCCAGAGCCAAAGTTAAAAATCATGTGTCTTGTGGCGAGATCTTTCTCTTTGCTGATTGTATTGTAGAGTATCTATGTGTAACAAAGCTCATGACGGGATCTTGAGAAAGTGAGATCTGTTGTGGCCGTAGAAAAAGAGAAGACGACGAGCAGGTCAGCCTGTCAGTACGTGGCAGGATGCGGGATATTTTGTTTGCGTATGCATGTTACATCAAGAAAACGACGAATGGTTGATACCTAACATGGGAGCTACTGTGGCAGATGCCCTGCTTCTCGTAGATTCCCAGGTACGTAGATCAGAGGACCATATACTGCCGATTAAGCTTTTGTCATACGTCTACTGCAGGAGAGAAATTGCCGTAATAATCTGAGTGAAAAAAGAGTTAAAAACACAAACTCTACTTCAACCAGGAATGTTCTTGTTATAAGATGTGGAGCGAAGAAAAAAATCTATGTAAGCACATCATTGCTATGTCATCAGGTTCTGGGTTGCTGCAGTGACAAATTAATAGGGAAGGCATGCATCATATGCACAGGTGAAAAAAATGAGTGGATTTGCTGAGGAGATGCGGCAATCTGGAATCGTTCATGAGTCATGCCGACGTGGGACGGCCACCTGAAACTATCCCCGAAACTTGGCATGATGTCCTGTGTTTGTGGTTGCGCCGGTGCACATGCCGCTTGCATCGTTGCTGAGTGGGTAAGGGTAAGGCCGCCCGCCGAGCTGAAGCTCCTCACATGCTGCAAACAGCCTGTGGCACATGCCGCGCGCACCCGCACAACGCTTCTGCCCCATGGCCGCGTCTCGTCCGGCGTACGCTGCGCGCCCCAGGAGAGTCGGCCACGACATAGCATGTGACTATATATGAGCCTTGATTTTTCTAACTTCTATGAGCCTTCATTTGGTGTGGGATAAGATATGAGGTTGTACAAGAGAGTATGGCACAATGCGCAGCTTCGTCTCTTTTCGAGGCAAATGAAGCAAGGAGTCATCAGGTTTTACCGGCCATCACTCATCATCAATCCCAGCCGTAGAGGAAGAAGCAACCGATGAGTGAGAGATGAACGGTCAAGCTCACCCCCGCACACATACGTAAGCCGGTTCACCGCCATGCCTGGGCTCATCACCTGCGTGTGCAGCCACAATAGTAATATCCCTCCGCACTCTACATGGGTGCCATTATCCTTACAGCCCTTTTACGCTACATACAACTACCAGTACCGTACTAGTGGTACTATAGTTAGCATTGGTGCTACCTAAAATCGGTGGCTCAGATTCATTTGGATCACATCACTAGTACTCTTAGGTGGTACTAATTGTACTGGGATATTACTTAAAAGAGATTGAAGGAGTCCAACTTTTGTGAATTGAAAATTTCACAAAATTCAAATTTCAATTAAAATCTTGCAAATTTGAAATTTCACAAATTTCAAATTTGATTTTTCTCGAATTCAATTCAAATTTGATGAATTTTGAATTTTGATTTCACGATTTCAAATTTGAATTTGAATCTGTGTGAATTTCAAATTTCCCAAGTTTAAAATTTGATTTTCACGAATTCCAAATTTGCCTTGAAGTCCAAATTTCAATTTCACTAATTTCAAAATTAATGTTTCTCAGATTTCAAATTTGAATTCAAAATTAATGAATTTGAAAAATTGCAAATTCAACAAGTTTCTTTCAGACTTTGGGGAATAAAGTGCCTCATTTATGTTTATTTTCGTCCCTCGAAGGTAATGTTATTAAGGCTTTTCCTGAGCCCTCTATCAATTTGGCACTCCCGATATTGTGTTGACATATGCATCTCGCAACACAAGATGTGAAAAGTGTAATTTGCTTCTCAATATGGTATGTGTTGTACCACTGTCAACAATACAGATGTCACCTTCATGACCATGATCTTCAGCCAATTATTTATCCATTAACTTCAAAATTAAAACATATGCATAAATACTATTGTGATGATAAAAAGAACTTATTAAGAAACAAGAATGTTACAGACATAAAAACTGAAACCATAAATTAGATTTATTATTCATAAGGGGAAAAGCGAGTGCACTTTATTCATATAAGTGGATACACCACATTTATTCATAGATGAAGATTAACTAATAAAACTATTCTTGGGTGAAGAAATCAGAAACATCTAAATGAGTTGCATCATGGTTGCCATGTCCATCATAATTTGCCGCTTCAAAATTAGCACCATCAAAAATACCTTCATGGTTATTGCTTGCAAAGTTTGTCTCTATCTTTTTCTTTTTCTTCTCAAGAGATTCTTGATAGAGATCAACAAGATATTTTGGTGTGCGGCAATTGCGTGCCCAACGATTTCTTCCTCCACAACGATGGCATGCATTTTCAGTCATTTCACCTTTTTCTTTTTCTCCCTTTTCTTGTCCCTTATGAGAACCAGTTGTGTTCTTGAATTGAACACTATAATTTCCTATACCACGGCCACGTTCATATCCACGACCACGACCATGACCACGACCACGACCGCGACCGCGACCGCGTCCTCTAGTTTGATTATCATATTGTGTTGTATTTGACTCCGGGAATGGACTTGAACCCGATGGACGAGATTCATGGTTCTTCATCAAAAGCTCATTATTTTGTTCAGCCACTAGTAAGCAAGAAATAAGTTCAGAATATTTCTTGAAACCTTTCTCACGATATTGCTGCTGAAGCAGCACATTTGAAGCATGAAATGTGGAGTATGTTTTTCCAACATTTCCTCATCGGTAACCTTTTCTCCACATAGTAATAATCGTGTTGTAATGCTGAACATGGCTAAATTATATTCAGAAACAGATTTGAAGTCTTGCAACCTCAAATTCAGCCAGTCATGACGAGTCTTAGGGAGTATTACTGTTTTCTGGTGATCATACCGATCTTTCAACTTGTTCCAAAGAACAAGTGGATCTTCGATCAATAAGGTATTCAACCTTAAGACCTTCATGGAGGTGACGGCGTATAAAAATCATCGTTTTGGCTTTCTCTTGATCAGATGCTTTATTTCCATCTTTGATGGTCTCACCAAGCCCGCTGGCATTCAAATGAATTTTAGTATCGAGCACCCAAGACAAGTATTTCTTGCCAGTGATATCCAAAGCCGTGATATAAGGCTTGGTGAGATTCGACATAGCAAACTACAATATGTAAAGATAAAAATATAAATCATATCATGAGAGTAGTAAGCATATGAAATAAATCAGAATAATATACCTCACCTTGAAAAGGATACTATGATCAACAAAAGTGATCTTAATAAACAGGGTCTAATTCACGATACTCCTTAAAGAGACGATCGTGCTGATAACGTGTTAAATATAAATTACTTGTTGGCTATCGTAAATCAGACTATAAATGTGGAGAACAAAATGAGAGAGGGAATAATATATTGTTTTTCTCTTGTGTATCTGATGCGTACAATTCTCTCCAAATATATAGCTATCAAGAGAGTAAGAGAGTTACAAGAGTTACAACTGATAGTTACAAGACTTGATATAGGAAGGTTACAACAGTAATGTTTCTCAACTTGATGACATGAGGGTTATGAACATCCACATAAATGAGTATTTTATAACACTAATAAAGCTTAACCAACCGGTCTCATTAATTGCAATTAGTCGGATGACTTGAAAACATCGTTGAGAACCATCTTATGGCAAAAATAAGTCAGAAATAAGAGAAAGAATAAGAATCAGATAGAATGGTCAAAGAGATCGACGACGTGGCAGATCTGAATATAGCTATCAATAATATTTAGTCTATTAAATTCCACTAGTTGCGATTAGTATTAAAAATATGTAAAGAAGAAGTGGCATAATTGAATTAATATATCTAATGTTTTATTTTGAGAATATATCTAAAATCAGAAAATTTGGTACATTTTTACCCACTAGTCTTTTGGAGTTACGGTAGCATTCTGATCGTCAGCGAAGAGCACGTCCATGTTTTCCAAGCTCCGGCCCTTGGTCTCCGGCACCAGAGCATAGACAAAGGCGCACCCGACCGCCTCGGCGCCGGCGTAGAGGAGGAAGCACCCGGGCATGGTGATCCAGTTGGCGAGAGAGATGAAGGTCATGCTGACCAGAGAGCAAGTCACCCGATTCACCACCATTCCAAGGCTGGCACCCTGCGCGCGCAGCCGCAGAGGCATGACCTCGGCGTTGTACGTCGACACCAGCGGGCCCAGCCCCACCGAGAACGCCGCCACGAACGCGAGCACGGAGACGACGCACGCCACCGAGGTCACGGCGCTGCGGCGGACGCAGAGAGCCATGGCGACGGAGGCCTGCGCGACGGCGGCGCCGGCCGTGCTGAGGAGGAGGAGCGGCCGCCGGCCGGCGCGGTCGGAGAGGAGCGCGGCGACGAGGATGAAGCACGTCTTGACGGCCCCGACGGCCACGGTGGCGCCGAGGACGGCGGAGTTGGACGCCATGCCGGCCTGCCTGAACACCAGCGGGCTGTAGAGGATGACGGCCTCGGTGCCCGACGCGTGGTGGAAGAACTGCAGCCCGAGGACGACGGTGAGGGCCCGCCGCACGCTCGCGGACGGGCGGAAGAGCAGCTCGCTCCACACGCCGGTGTCTTCCGGCGCCGCCGCCGCCGCGCGCTTGATCTCCTCGAGGCGGAGGTCGGCGGCGCCCTCCGAGGTGCGCGCGAGCACGGCGCGCGCCTCGGCGTGGCGCCCGCGCAGGACGAGCCAGCGCGGCGACTCCGGCAGCACGGCGAGCAGCGCGGCGGCCAGGAGCACCGGCGGGCCCACGCCGGCGGCGAACATCACGCGCCAGCCGAGTCGCGCCGGCATGCCGGCGAACGCGTAGTTGGACACGTACGCGAGGAGGATGCCAACGTTGGTAAAAATCTGGCAATTTTTACTTACATTACATCAATATATACTAACCCGATCAAATTACGAGCTGCTGTATATGTAATTTACTTATTACATCAAGCAAGCACGTCAGCACGCCGCGCATCGAGTCCGGCGAGATCTCGGCGTTGTAGACCGGCGTGACCACGCGCGAGAACCCGCACCCGACGCTGGCGACGAACCGCGCGGCCAGGAGCTGGTACAAGTCTCCGCCCAGCGACATGGCCAGCGCGCCGGCCACGAAGAACACGTTGGCCAGCACCAGCGTGCCGCGGCGGCCCAGCGCGTCGGCGGCCCAGCCGGCGGCGAGGATCGACAGGAGCATGAACACGTTGACGGATCCCGAGAGGACCTCGACCTGCGTGTCTGACAGTCCTAAATCCTCCCGGATGAACAGCTCCGCGCCGCTCATCACCGCAAGATCTGCAATTAAGCCAAACTCAGTTAAATATAAGACAAACGGTAACTGATGCGTTGACTTGATTATTAGAAGAGACTACTTACTGTAACCCAGGAGGATCGTGGTCGTGGAGGCGAGCGAGGCACTGACGAATGCAAACGTGTTCCATCGCGGCGCCGGCCTGGCGGCAGTGGAGAGCAGTGGCGCCGTCGTCGCGGCCATGACTGCTTTGATCTTGGCTTCTTCCTGCTGAGGGAGTCGTAGTGATTCTGCTTACGGATACGGTAGTGATCGTATTAATTGCTGTGCGTGGTGAGTGATAATGGGCACAGCATGTGTTCGTGGACGCCTCTACCTAATAAAATCAATACATACTGCATCTTGTGCAAATCATTTCAGCTAGCTACTAGTTAAATTGCCGGCATGACAAGCTTCGGAATGAAGGAAGGAGAGGGCCACATCGTTGACTGAAGAAGAGTACAGCCCATCTCCATTGGTGCAGCAAGAATGCATGCATGTCGGGGACTCCGTTTAGGTACAGATTTGCGGTGTGCCATCAGTGTGCCAAGCTGAAAGCTTTAATCTGACACGTGTGTGTTTCGAATTTCAGTCACCTCTTACTGCGAGCGCTCACATTACTACGTACTGCGTTGTACTCTGAAAATTAAACCATATTTTCACAGTGCAGTTTGAGAGGACAGTTCGTTTTAGTGGAATAGTTCAAATGAGTTGAAGATTCGACTGCTAACCTAGTTATCAAACCAACCAAAGCCACGTGGAACACGTGAGCGCAATATATATAATCTCTGAAAATGGCCCAACAACTAACCTGTCCTTTCCTGTTCATGCATATATTGAAGTTCCATCACTAAACTAGAAGGATTGCATTTTTCACGGCTAGTTTTTTTTAACTATTAACATCTTTGTCCAGGTATTAATTAATTTTTTTTGCTCCTAGTTCAAGAGAGCGACGAAATGAGAGTGACATGCACACGCGAGGTGGTCGGCGACCAGCTACCAACTACCAGTGTTAACTTCACTGCCATCGTTTAAGTCACGATTATAGAACTATAATTATTTGGAAGAGGCAAGCCGGTTACGAAATATTTGAGATCATAGGCTTTGGAGGTGTATTTATAATTACGAAAAAGTCCACTTTACTCTCCCAACATGTTTGCCCAAAGTCCAGATATATCCCCCTATATTAACCTTTGGTTCATTTTATCCCCACATTTTGTTACACCCTTAATTAGGTTACTGATCACACACTTTGCTGAGTTGGGCAGGATATTGACCCGGTTTGGCTTCCTAGTGAGACATGACGACGTGGTGAAATGGAGCACACAACACATACCCCGTCCATTAGAGCGTCTCCAAGAGAGTCCCATAAACTCTTTCAAAACTAAAGTAATGGGTTTAATCCAAAAAAATGTTCTCCAACAGCTCTCGACAACAATTCACAGCTTTATTCGATCTCCCCCTAAATTCATCTCATTTGTAGCTAGAATCAGGGACAAAGTTCGGCTCCAAATCCTTCTATTTACACGAGAGTTAATATTGTTGCAGCCCCAAATACTGACGTGGCCTAATCAGATACATGCTTGATCCATGTTTAGGGAGAACAATTGGAGGAGGAGAGAAAATTTGACCCCGTTATTTTTTTTGGCTGCTCCCAAAAAGAGATTTTTGTGATCTATATTTTGGGGAGCTTTTGGAGATGCTCTTAGCTGCACCTGTTCGTGCATTCCTTTGTCCAGTGCGGCTTATTCCCCTGCTGTCGCTCTCTCTCTATCTCTCCGGTGGTTCTGACTCTAGATGATCTGTGCGTGGCATACCGAATATTTTTTGTCCGGGTGTTGATCACATATTGTTTTTGCGAATGAAGGGATTTCATTAAAATATAAATAGGTACATACCCCTTACATCAAGACTCTTAATGATGAACAAAAAAAGGAGAACAAATCTAAGTCTTTTCCTCATCTTGAATATCACTTCTCCGATCGATGAAGCGAAAAAGCAATAACCGAATCGAAGCCGAATCATCTTCCACCACCAATAAGAGACACCAAACTTTGTTGAAACCGCAAGATCGACCGTCTTCAAACTTATTATGAAGACGGATTTAATTCGATGAACGAGAATAGGCAAAATCTCTATTGGTAGGATGAAAGGAAGATCCCATCTCACTAACCCTTCATCGTGGCCGGATCGAACCACGCTAAAAAGGGGATGGGGTCCGGGAAGTTTATTCCACAACAACAACATCGTCTTCGCCTCGTTGTTGCCGTCAAGACACACAAGTCTACATGTCGTATTGGTACGAAGGTTACTGACGTCGTCGTTGTTATGACCCTCGCTAGAGCCACCATGAAACCAAAGATGCCCAAGCTCCTCAAGGAGGAGAAGGAAACACACAAATTCCAACACCAAAGAATTTGGCATGGGTAGACCTAAATCCTAAACAAAGACTCAAACTAATACTACTACTAGAGTGAGGGGACCCCGCTCTCTCTAGCCACCGGCGAGATCACCAGAGGCGAGGAGGGAGAGGGGCCCAATCTGTAGCACCGACGGCGGTGTGCCCTAGGTCTAGGAGGTCTTGGCATGACCTGGTAAGGCGGTTGATGGTGGATTATGTTCTGTCCATGGGTGTTACATATGTAGTATGTGATCAACACATCTTTTTATTTGTGACTTTAATATGAGATGTACAACTTCCAAAACTGATTGTTTTTTTTTCAAGACAAAAGTTGTTTTTGCCTCCAGGCTTTTAAATTATTTTTGTTCTCCATGGTGCAAATCTAATTTGTGTGATGGGTCCTGATGACGCGACGAGAACTCATATGCAACCATATTGTTTTTAGTTTGCATGGGTGAAGGATGCCAACAGGCAACAGAGATCTTGCCACGCTGAGAAACCTGTCATCAGCATCATCTCCATGATTCGGGATGCCATTGCAACTCATAGTGCAACAAGCGTACAGGAGGGACAACAAAAACAACTTTGTGTTAAGGTCTAGATGGTGTACAATGTGAAAAATCAGCTGTGAAGGTATGTAACACTAAATTATGGTGTACGTGTACATTGTTATTTTCTTTTCTTTTTGTGTTTACATGAGTTAAGAGTATTTATTTTGTTATGCCAAAATAGTTTTCACTTAGAATCTTTGGGGGTACATTAAACTTCTTTTGTTCCAAACTAGAACTGAATATTGTTTACTCCCCATCTCATCTGAGCCAATTTTAGCTACTTATATACAATAATATATATCGCATGTGTGTACTAACATACTCCCATGAATCTTTTTTTTTCTCAAATACACAGGCTGTGTGTGTTCAATATTGTAGGGAAAAGAATGACGCATAGGATCACCCTCGGATACAAGGACCAATAAATGTATCTCACTCTTCATATAACATGAGTACGTAGGTACAAATCACACCATTACACAACTTCGTTTATCTTCACATAACATGTCAGATGATTGCAGTGAATGTGACACTGACACCATGACGTGGATACTGAAGACTGTAATCTGCAGGTAGCAGAGATGCATCCTTCTAAAAAATTGGTCAGGTCACAACTCTTTTTTTTTCGCCTCATGTTTTCTTTTCATACATTAGTACTTGATGAGCTTTGCATAAGAGAGTTTTTAACTTTTCTGAACCTATAATAGATAAAAAAAGAATAAAACCATTAGTAGAGGCGTAGGAGATAACATCAGACTCATGGAATTAGTCAAACAAAGAATACAAAGTGTTTCCGCGATGAAGTTCTGAAAAATCAAGCTATAATTAGATTTTATGAGATTTATGAATATTCATAAAAAAAATCTACAAACCAGGCAACATTGGATTGGAATAACATATATGACGTCACACATCAGCATGGTGTAACAAAGACCTGTTTTTCCTCCACTCTATTATTGAAAGATAAATCAACATATAAAAAACCATGACATTTATTCTCACAATTGAGTTGATTTAAAGCTGAGTCAACTAATAATAAGCGATAGTACCACAAATGCAGTGAATTCTGTCTGACTCAATTATTAGGCATTTTACATCGTACTAGGAAATACACGCAGCTAAATATATTCTTAACGGAGGAGGCGATGACATTAATCAATTCCATATATAATATTTTTCGTTTCGGAGAGTAATAGGCCACCAAGGAATGACAAACAGTTTTAGTTACTCCATTGCACCTAGGCTTGACATACATGCTGTACAGGGAGTGGGTGACCATGTCACAAAAACAAAACGTATCAAGTTGAAATATAACATGGACATTATATACCAATAACTAACTATTGATAAGTATAAATTCCTGGCTGTCCTTGAATTAACGAAGAAAACAAAGTAGGACTCAGGAAAAATAATATACAATGTATTAATTATTGCATATAGGACCCAGGAGTGGCATATACTCTAATTAATTACAAACCCTAGGCGTTGCCCACTGCATGTCCCCTTGGCAGAAGCAACGCCGCGCTCATTGCGGCGCGTTTCGTCACCGGCGTCGGCGTCGGGTTCTGGCTCGTCGTCACGCCGGTGTACAACGCCGCGAGATCTCCCCGGCCGACGCCGACGCGCGTCGTCTCATGTCCTCGTTGCTTTGATGTGTGTATGTTTCCACCCTTCACGCCCAGGTTTCAGTGAAATTCTGCTTTCGGTTTATCTAGCGATTTGATTCTGTGGTCGTACAGATTTGTATCAACATCGGAATGCTCCTCGGCTACCTGTAAAATGACTGCCATTGCACTCTGGCTGGCGCGTCATCCATCGGCGTGCTCGCCATGCGACGACGCGCAAGCGCATATCCTCCAAGTCGTGTCGTCGACCAAGGTCGCCCTGCTCGGCACCGTCCGCGTTGGCGTCGTGAAAACTGTACCAATCCTCGTGGCGACATTCGTCGGCCGGCTCCCGCTCCACCTCGCGGTGAGCATTGCATCGTGTAGTGAGGGCACTGGAGACGAGGGGCCGAGGCTTCCAAGACATGGATGTGCTCTTCGCCAAGTGAGGAAAAGGATAGTTTGTTTGTTTACACTTTTATTACACTTAGCTCAAGGAAAAACTATTTTTTACATAAAGGAAGTAACATGACAAGAAGCTTCTGTTACAATAAACATGAAATGTACCGTCTACCGGTAAAATGCCCACGTTTTTTTTTCTAGACAACATTGCCCTTCCCCTTCTCCTCCCACAGCCAATAGTCATGCCAACCTCCTCCCCCGTCCCGTTCCTCCTCGCGCACAGCACCGGGAAGTTGGAACGCTCTGCTCCCTCCTCGTGTGAGCAGTCGACCCCCTCCTTCCTTCCTCAGCAGGGGCGGAGATCTAAAAGGGGTGCATGGGGGTACAACTTCTCCCCCGCCCCTCCCCCAAAAGTTATTCAAAACTTTTAGGCTCAAATAGTCTATACCATATTGCATATCTAGAAAGATTTTTCAAATACCAATGTTTTAGGCTCAAATGCATGCTAGAGAGCAAAACAAAGGAAAAGATGATGTTCAAATTTTGTTCCGACACAAATTTAAATTTTGGTGAACCTCTCTAATTAATTTGTACCCCTATGATGTAAATCCAACATCTGCCACTGTTCCCTAGAGTGCCTCCTCACCCCCCCCTCCTCGTTGACATCAGTCACGATGTGTAGCGTGCTTGCAGGAGCAAATCGATGGTGGCATCGAGATTTGGCCATGAGAGAACCGAGGACCTCTGGATCGAGGCCATTGTCAAGGTATCCATTCCTAATCTAGAGTGCTGCCTTGTTCTCCCACTCCCTCCTCGTCACCCTCGCTCATGCTACGGAGCACTGTTGCAGGAGTAGAGACATGATGATGTTAAGATTGGACCCGAGGGAAGTGAGGAGCTCTATATTGAGGCCATTGTCCGATTTGATGGCGTCGAGAGGAGGGCTTCGCCGATTGAGGCCGCTATCGCCGAGAGGAGATCGCAATTATTTTTTTTGTTTTTTATTCTACAAACATAAAAATGAAACTAGTGCCTAAAACAAAAAGAAAAAGGAAAAAAGGGTGAAATAGTGCCACAAATTTAATTGTGTTCATGCAGTGGCAAGATCCTCTTTCCAGTTTCCTCAACATGCGGGTTGCGGCCACAAATGTTCCCCGAGGCATCAAAGGACTGCACCATACGACTAAGCGAGTGAACAATCAAATTCTTCAGGCTTCGTGCACTACCAAAAATAGAAGTTTTACAATAGTACTATATTGCTGAATTATCATGAATTTTACTTACTTTTGTCGTGTAAATTAAGTATAAAATACAGTGAGATATTAAGTCCTCTTCATTAAATTATATTTTAATTTTTATATCCAACTTTTGCACTACACTAGCACAACCTTAGCGGATATTATGTCTTCTACATAGTCTGTCACATGATGGTAACCCATGAATTGCTATGTTAATAAACTCTAGTTTAATACGTTACTTGATGTGATTATGTGCATTGAGTTGATTATTTGCTTTAATTTATATGTGTAAAATGCTTAAAGTGTAGTATGGATCATGGACCTATTGAACCTGCTTATCATCATGCTTATATAAATTTTTACTAGTTGAATCAAACTCCATTACAATGTAGTGTTATAGCTAGCGAGTGCATAGCTTCAATCCATTTGAGTAATCTAGTTCCATAAGTCTCGACTTTTTTCCTTTTTCTTTTTGAGGAAATGCAAAATTACAGTGTAGTGTTATATGTAGAACAGGCTGTGGCACACTTATGTGATCGTGGATGTTTAGGATTTTTTTTTGCATGCATGAGTTATTAGCAAACAATTATCTAAGCATAATATTTAATAAGTTATTAGCATGCAAAAATTTTGGATGTCATGTATGCTTGAATTTATTAAACACTGGATGCAAAATGATCTTTAGGTATATTATGTACTAAATTTTTATCATACTCTTCTTTTATTTTTTTAGTGTAAAAAATTAGGATGTGTGCATGTAGGATCATGCGGACATACATTAGAATATATTTATTTTGTAGAAAAAATTGATTACATGATTTAAGACTTGAAACCAATAAGTTACTACAGGGATGAATGCTAAATCCATGGCTAAAAAGGCAGTCTAAGTTTTGCTGGTTAATTCAACTATCATATGATGAAACTAGTGCCCTAATTAGAAGAAACATAAAGAGAGTGAAACTAGTGGCACATATATAGCGGTGGCAAGATTTTTGCCTTATGCTCTGTTCTCTTTCCACCACACAGTCTGCCACATGGCCACAAATGCTCCCCGGCAATCGAAGCGCTGCACGACACGACCAGTGAAGAATCGAATTCTCCTAGCCCCGTGCCGGTACCAACAAAATGCTTGCAATTTGTCGCAAAAAAAAAAAAAACATGCTTGTAAATGGAACACTCAGCATGTGACACTGAGAATCCAATAGCCACTCTACAGGGCGCCATGGCGAACGACGGTGCTGCCACTCCGCTGCTGGCGTCGACCACTACGGAGTCCGGCAAGCCGCGGCGGAATCTGTATCCGTTCACCTGTGCCATGCTTGCGTCCATGAGCACCGTCCTCACGGGATACAGTGAGTCATTGGACGTTCTGCCACGGGTGGAGTGGATGTGTGTCGTCTGTAGCTGAGAAATGCTCTGTTCTTGGCAGATCTCGCGGTGATGAGCGGCGCGGAGATCTTCATCCGGGCGGACCTGGGCCTCTCCGACACCCAGGTCGAGCTCCTGGCCGGATCCATGAACGTCTACATGTTGCTCTCCATCCTCGCCGCCGGACGGGTCGGCGACGCGCTGGGTCGCCGCGGCGCGCTCGTGCTGGCCCACGCCTTCTTCCTCGCCGGCGCGCTCGGCATGTGCCTTGGCGCAAGCTACGCCGCGCTCATGGCCGCGCGCTTCGTCACCGGCGCCGGCGTCGGGCTCGCGCTCGTCGTCGCTCCGGTGTACAACGCGGAGATCTCGCCGGCGTCCACGCGCGGCGTCTTGTCGTCGCTGCTCGATGTACGTGTCCGAACTCTGCTTTTGGTTTACGTCGCGATTTGATTCGTGTGATCGTCGTGCAGATTTGTATCAACGTCGGGATCCTCCTCGGCTATTTCTCTAATTACATCTTCGCCGACCTGCCAGTGCGCTCTGGCTGGCGCGCCATGTACGCCGTCGGCGTGCTCCCTCCGCTGCTCCTCGCCGCCGGCGTGCTCGCCATGCCAGAGTCACCGCGGTGGCTCGCCGTGCGCGGGCGCGACGCCGACGCTCTCGCGGTTCTCGTGCGCACATCGGGTACCCGGGCAGACGCCGAACTCCGTCTCCACGAGATCAAGCGCGCCGTCGTCAATGCGCCGCCGCAGCCCGCCGGCGGCGGCGCGTGGACGGAGCTGCTATTCCGGCCGTCAGTAACGCTGCGCCGCATCCTCGTCTGCGTGATCGGGCTCCAGTTCTTCCAGGAAGCCTCCGGCATCGAGGCCATCGTGCTCTACAGCCCGCTCGTGTTCGAGCGCGCCGGCATGTCGTCGACCAAGGCCGCGCTGCTCGCCACCGTCGGCGTCGGCGCCGTCAAGACAGTTTCAATCCTCGTGGCCACGCTCCTCGCCGACCGCCTGGGCCGGCGCCCGCTCCTGCTCGCCAGCGCCGGCGGCGTCGCGGTGGCGATGGCCTCGCTGGCGGCGGCGCTCCGGTTCGAGGCGGTGCCGGGCTGCGTCGCGTCCGTGCTGGCGTTCGTGGTGGCGTTCTCGGTCGGGTTCGGCCCGCTCGTGCCGGCGTACGGCGCGGAGGTCTTGCCGCTGCGGCTGCGCGCTCAGGGATCGAGCCTCGGCATGGCGGTGGGGAGGCTGACCTGCGGGTTGGTGAGCATGACGTTCATCTCACTCGCCGGCGCGGTGACCATGCCCGGGTGCTTCATCGTTTACGCTTGCGTGGCCGCGGTGGCGTGCGTGTTCGTGTACATGAGGGTACCGGAGACGAAAGACCGGGGGTTGGAAGACATGGAGGTGCTCTTCGCCAAGTGAGGACATGGATTCTTTGTTCCTATGCTTCTGGACAATAAAAGCGACAAGTGGTTTGTGCCTAACCTGGGTGTCTTTATTGCAAAGATCAGGATTAGTTTGATGTAGGATCTGAAAGATGCAAAGTTGGATCAGACCGTCTTTGTTTAATTAGGACCAGCTTGAAATCTGTTACTTACGGGAACGGGGCTAGCTTTTGCACGCTCGAACCACTCACAAAAGTTATGGTTCTCACTCATGTTCAAGGAACAAAAAAGAAAGCATACCCACGCTTTCAAAGCATGACTGATGCCACTCGCTCAGGTCAAGAAACCTCAGGTTACACATCATTGTAGTGATCTACCATATCAGAGTGATGGGCACATCAGTGCTTTCAGAGACTTTCTTTCTTAACTATTTCAGAGACTTTTTAGTTTGCTGTTACATGTTCCCAACAATTGACATCATGCTGTGTGTGTTTCCAAGGCAATGGAGGAGTAGCAGCCTCTGATTGTAACTTTACTAGTCCTTCAACCCGTGCATTTGCACGGGCTAGCTATTACTCCCTCTATCCAAGAGTCTCCATCATATTATAGAAACGTAGATTTCCAAGAGTCTCCATGGTATTTCCCATGGGCAGTTAAATCTACTGTAAGTAGTGCCAGTTGTTTTGTTTTTCTATGTATCATTAATACATGCGTGACGGGTCACCTGCCCATGGATATAAAAGTGACTCCCAAGCCCATCATATGACTCCATGCTGCAACAACAGCACTTCGCCGCCTTCCATGGTGTCGCCACAGTCACTCTAGCTTTGCCACTTCACTTGCTTGCCCACCAGCAATGACGCCTGAACCATTGCAAGTGATAGATACGGTGGTGCCTGATTCTTTGGCCGGGGAGATACGGAGGTGCCCGATTCCTTGGCCGGGGATACGTGGGGTGCCTGATTCCTTGGTCGAGGATGGTGAGGGCCTCGCTGATGATGGAAAGGTTGCCGAGAATGGTGAGGGCGTCGCCGAGGATGATATGACCTACACTACACACAGTATAACTTAGTGAAAGTATGAGATAATTTGTTCTATGTAAGGCTTCATGAATAAAATGCTTTTCTAGGCAAAACTTGTGGTATGAAAAGGAAGTTTATACTTTTAATGATTTGGAAGAAAACAGAAAATACTATTCCATATTAACACTTTCTAGTAAAAAAAATCTTTGATCCAAATTGATTTTGTTTTCCAAGCATTACTTCCAATTTTTTTGGTGCTTTTGAACCTACATTGGTGTAGGTAACATTTTGCATTTATATCTTGAGCATTCATATTGTCTCGGTTTATTACTTCACAGACAGACATTCAGTTCTTTTAGAATTCTCAATCTACTCCATTTGAAGCATATAGATAGATCAAAGCAAAGAGTACCTTTTACTTCTCTATCACCTTTCATAGGAATTCTTTTAGTTGATGGTTAGGTTATTGATCATGAATATCACAAGTTTTTTGGGGAAGTTCCATTTATCTTATCAATTTTTCTCTTACTACTTATAATTTACTAATATTTTTCATTCAAGGGATGTTTACGTGCTTCTAAAACCACATTGATGGGACTGAAATTATAGTTTTGAGGGGTTAAATTATATTCTCAATATGCCTAAAATATACTCCATCATTTGATATTGTGTACGACAATATATTTGGCTCATACATATCCAGCGTTAATTAGCTATGTACACATGTTATTTAGGTATTAGTTAACATTGCACGTCACACTTTTCATATATGTGATGCATATGCTAATACATGCCATGTATGAACTGCAAAGAGTCCGCCTTGCGTTCTATGACATGTTTTGAAAGTATTATTTTTTAATCTACATATGATATAATTCATAGGGGTGAGATGCTCATCATCCATGTTAGGGGATCACAGCTTCTACTTCACAATCGGGAATGGCGAACAACAGCAAAATCCTTTATTAAAATGGCCTCCATACATGTGAAAATGTACCGAAAAATAGGTATATATCTTGAATATATATGTCAGATCATATAGTACAAGTTTAGACATTTTAATGACATTTGTGCTTATTGTTTTGATTACATAGATGTCCTTGCAACATACCCCCACAATGTCTTTGTTTTTTCACCTGAGAGTTCTATTTCTATGGAGTTACAAGGTACCTACCCCCTCATTTATAGCTATATACTACTTTAAACTGTATAAGTTGTTTGATTTATGAGTTGACACTGAATTTTGGGTCTTCAACAAAGCCTGCTTAGAGAACCAGAATGAGCAAGACAATTTGCGCGTGACTGCATGAAAAGGATGAACATTATGCCTAATAATTGTTGAAGTATCAATATCAATAGTTTTAAACATAGAATGTAATTGTTGGAACATTTATAAGTATGATATTACTTTATTTCAAACTTGTATTTTTTTATGTATAATAAATGGAGTAAATATAACACGTGCGTATCGCACGTGCACTATACTAGTAATAGAAGGAGATGAACTTTCCACCATGATGCCTAAAAAAGAGAGAAATAGCTTCTAAATTCTCACAAAAAAGAAAAACATCCACCCCTTAATCACCTCATAAGCAAAATTAGAAGCAAATCCATCCGTTAGTACCCACGGGTGGCCTTGTAGTCAGATCTTAGTTAGCCCCTCCGTTAAACACACGCAACCTCCACCTCCTTGATCCCATCTACACGTGAAACCTACACAGACCCAGACGCCATCAGGCCATGCTCGCTGCAATCACACATGGCGTACATTGAGGCTAAGATCTATCGCCAACAGGACCAACATGGCCTCTGCAGGTAGCACCAACGATCCTCTGTTACCAGTCTGAAGGGGGTCATCGTCGTTTTGCATCAAGCTGCATCTGGTCGTCGTTCGTAGGGGCCAGAGAATGACCAATTGCAAATCAATGTTTCGGTTGATCCAGTGCAGGCAGGGAGGCAGGTAGCACGGGCACGGCATCACCAAGCCAAAACCGCGTCTTCATGATGGATGTCAACTGGCCGTTGTAGGGATCAGAGAAAGACCAATTGCAAATCAAAGTTTTGGTTGATCCAGTGCAGCCTGCAGGCAGGCACCACGAGCACGGCAGCACACCAAGCCAAAACCGCATCTTCTAGATGGATGTCACCATGTCTAAGGATCTCGAGGACGCCTGCAAATCAAACATGGCCGAAGTCGCGAGGCTAGGAACTCCAGCTCCAAGGCACAGCTTGACACACCCTCAGACCTCCAGTAGAATCCGCCTGCAGGCCATCAGGATGATTGTGAGACACAAACCAGACGTATGTACATTCATGGATGATTAGCCTACAAAATCTGCTTGGTCTTATTGTGATTTAATGAATATGAATATACTCAGGTCGACCCTCATGGATATACTCTCTGGTTATCGACAGGTATTTCACAGATTCTGTCTTGCTCAATTGAATTTATGCAAAAATGCTATTTTTAGTATGAAGTAAAAGTGTTTTCTATATTGAAGCTATTAAGTTTTCCTTCTCCACATTTTTTTTATATGTTGCATTAACAATAATTGTACAAGGTCATAGGAAGTAATCTGCATTATAAGATGACTGTTGAATATTGTAATACCGTATATATAAAGATCAGCCAGTAATAGCACTTTTTAACTATTGACCAAATATATCTGTAAGCACTACATGTTAAAAAAAATTACTAAGAAGAGAGACACCCCTTACACTTTATTAAGATGCTGCGCTCAAGCCTATCTGGGCTAGCATTGTGTTTAACTCATATTGACCCATATTACGAAGAATTACTATGAACCACATGTTTAACTCAACTCTTCTCAATAGCAAAACAACGTACATAATTAAGGTATTTGAGGCATCCTGGTTCATGATTGCTTAGTACGAAATACATAAAACAGAACTGTGCTCATAAAACTATTTTGCTAATTATAGTTTTTCATTAACAAAAGATAATGGGCAAAGAAAAATATTGAAAACCATGAGATGTTCTAGGAGAAGATGGCGCCCAGTTTGTATGCCCGTGTATATAATAAATACAATTGTATTATCAATCAAAGTAGAAAAATGATGATAAAAACTATTGGAGACTGATTTAATAGAAAATATTTTCTTGTATTGATATTTCTCTGTGCCCGTTCCCTTATAATCTAAAAATTATATACCTTTTGGTCCTAGGACCAATACCAATTTCTTTTTCAGTATCAAATTTTGAATAACTTAGACCTAATAAAAAATTATATGATATCAACCACTTTGTTATCATTAGTATGCCGTCACAATTTAACTCTAACAAGCAATACTAAATTCTGATTTTCTGTTTTGCTTTGTTAGGAATATTATGAAGTGAAGTGCACAAGTATATATCTCATGAGATGGACACATACAAAGGAAACTACCATCTATTGTGAGGTAAATGTAGTTCTTGAGAACTGAGACAACATTTTCTTAAACTTTTCCTAACTGGTGATTACTATGCTGCTATGTATTTAAAATACTCCCATGAAATGGCTATAGATAAGGCTAATACCTTGTATGAAATAATTTGGCATGGTATTCCAATATTGAAATAGTAATGCAATTTCAAATGCTTGAAAAATAATGTTTATTAGTATTATTTAGACATAAAATATGATTTCAGAACCTCATGGACAGACAGAAATCATCACATTTTTTTTATATGTGAATGAACTGTTATTTCAGTTCAATACAGACTGATGCCAAGTATACATTTCAGTTACATCGATTTGTATTTCCTTACAACAATTTTGGTAATAATATGGAACTCATTATGAAAAAAGTCCATTTTACTCCTCCGAACAATCCACTTTGTCCAAATTACATCCCGAATAAAATTTTGGCTCACTTTACTCCCCGAACAATCCACTTTGTCCAAATTACACCCGAATAAAATTTTGGCTCACTTTACTCCCTCAAACAATTTAAGTTGGCTCAATTTACCCCTTTATGCAATGTCTCTTTTTTTTATTTCACTTTGTACAATTTGAATTTGAAGCTCAAATTTTACACAACAATAGTTTTCATTAAACCTTACGTTAAAAAAACTAATATATATTTTAAACATAGTTTTTATAGTTTAATAGCATCAAATATCATCTGAATCATATAGTTCTAGAACTGTATACAAAATATTTAAGAAAAAATATATAATATTTTTCTTTTATATAGAAAATGATACTATCTATCATCACGCAAAATTTGAGTTTTAAATTCAAATCGTACAAAGAGAAATAAAAAAGGGAAATTACATAAGGGAGTAAATTGAGTCAACTTAAATTGTTTGAGGGAGTAAAATGAGCCAAAATTTTGTTCAGGATGTAATTTAGACATAGTGAATTGTTCGAGAGAGTATAATGGACTTTGATGGACCCAATTGCAATGTTTTATGAAAATAATAAATTGCAACAGAAACTCTTGTGATCTGTGTTTATTAATAAGATGGAATAAGTTCAACTGCAAACTATAAGTTTGATGTGGAAATAAGATATAGAAGGATAGGGGTTGAAAGAGACGGTTTCCTTCTTTATAGGGCAGTGCTACCCTTATACACAATTTTGCATGACCCGATAAATCTAATATTGAAGGATAGCCCTTTTTTTTGTAAAAGAGGCTTGAAAAACTAAGTTTTTTATTGCAAATTTTGATTATGCACTGGACCGTACTGAATACCAAATAGTACACAAGATAAATTTCACTTCCCATGGGTAGCTCCGCGCAATCGCGCAGGCAAACATGCTAGTTATATGAATTGTTGTTGCCTAATAAGGTCATTTCAGTTTAAATATGTATTTTGAAATGGCTAAACCGGCCAGAGGTGTAAGATTGCCCGTAAGGGTGATGGATCGGCGATCCGCATTTTCTGCCGACAATGCATACAATATGCAAGCTTAAACAATTATACTACCGACGAGGAGGTGCTCTTCAGCCAGTCAGGACATGGACTGTTTATTTCATTCCGGAAAGGAATCTAATACTTGACTAAAATTTGCAAGCGCGTGGTGCATGCTTCACGCAGGGGACGCATAAATTAACTCATGCATACTCTGGTAGTCTAGCCTGGCTTTCACACGGCGCCACATGCTTGATTTGAATATGTGTGTCATATGTGTTGCGTCCTGCGTCCATGTTTGCCATATGCGTGTGTTTCAGTCCCACGGATCTTCCATTCCTAGCTTGTTGACGATCGCCAGTTTCCGTTGCTAACTCCTCCATGGCAGCTAGCCTTTGCAACCACGGGTGACTTGGGATTCAGAAGAAGCGAGTGCTTGAGATCGATCAGGAACAGGAAGCTAGCTAGATGGCGGACATGGTCATGGGTTCTGCCCGGGGCGCCGTTGACTCTCTGCTCGGCCGGCTGACGTCGACCCTCAGCGACGAGGTGCAGCTGCTGGGCGGAGTCCGGCGCGATGTGCAGTTCATCAAAGACGAGATGGAGAGCATGAACGGCTTGCTCATGCACGTCACCTCCAGCGACGGCCAGGTGGACCACCAGGTCCGCGCCTGGATGAAGCAGGTCGGGGAGGTGGCTTACTGCTCCCAGAACTGCGTCGACCTCTACATCCGGAGCTTCGGCCAAAGAGAAGGAGGATTTCTAGGCCTCGTGCGCCGGCTTCCCCGTCTGGTGTGGACGCTACCGACCCGCCACCGCATCGCGGCGCAGATCCGGGAGCTAAAGATCCGTGCCCACGAGGTCGGCGAGAGGCGGATGAGGTATGGCGTACAAGCTCCCCCACCTAGATCCAAGGTCGACCAGGAACAAGAGCTATGGCAAGTTGTCAAAGAAGATTTGTCCGGTGATAAGTTTTCTGTTGATTTTGAAGATTTAAGGCGGTACACTTTGGCCAAATCTAGACCAGATCCATTCGGGAGTCTACTTCTTTATGAATGGATGACAGACGATGAGGATCCAGTACCCCAGCCCCACCAGCGCCTGGCCGATGCAGGTGAAAAGGCAGAGGCCACTAGACCTCTGATTGAATTTATGCCAGATGAAGTTGAAGATCCTCTCCCGCATCATCCTACATCGCCTTCGGCAGCACATGAAGATCCTCTAGCACACGAGACAGCTCAACCTGTGTCTGCGGCACCTGAAGATCCTCTCCCACCCGAGGTTGCATCGGACAGTGAAGATGACTGGGGACACAACAAGCATGCTACAATCAGAATCAGACACATTGCAGTTCTGCAATCGGAAACAAGGAGTGAACCTCCGTCTATTATAGAGGAAGGATTTCGAGATCCACATTTTGCGAGGTCATTCTTGTTGGACTACAAGGCATGGATTGTACTACCACAACCAGATGAAAATCCCAGCTTGAGTATGTTACTCAGAGAAATCCTAGCGAAGCTAGCTGCCCCAGCGGGCCAGTTGGATGATGCCACGGACGAGCAGCTCTCGAAGAAGCTTCAGCTGCATCTCAAGGGTAAAAAGTTCTTGATTGTGCTTCAAGGCATCAGTGACATATCTCTCTTGGATGGCATCAAATCTGCCTTCCCTGACGGGAGTGGTTCTCCTGGAAGTGCACTACTAGTTATCACAAGGTCCCAACAAGTGGCCAACTCCTTTGCTCCCCACAAAGTCTATAAAATGTCCCATTTGCGTATTGAAGAAGATGACCATATTCGCAACGCTTACGTGGTGAAAGCACTTGCCCTAGTCAACAACCCCGAAACTGATCACCGGCAGCTAGAGACAGTTTTGATAGGGATCATCTGGAAATTAATGAGATTGGAAGAAATTGTCAAGTTCTTTCTTACTGCTCTCTATGTCAATCCCAGACAGACCATAGAGAACTATCAGAGCTTGCTGTACAACCTACGTAATTTTCCAGAGGCTTCTTTCATGTACCAGGTACTAATCTTTGCCTACAATGGCTTATCTAGCAATTGCAAGAAATGCCTACTATATCTGAGTATTTTCCCTGAGCTTACCACCTTTCGACGGACAAGATTGGTTACAAGATTGGTTGCTGAAAGCATGATACTAAAAACTGGTAGAATGAGTGCACTGGAGGAAGCTGACCGCTGTCTCAATGTGCTTCTTGTCCACGAATTTGTAATGCCCATTGATACCGACGTTAGGAGCAAGGTCAAAAAGTTTAGAATGGACCCCACGGTCCATCGGTTTGTTACCAAGATTGCAAGGAACGAAAACTTTTTCGAGACCAACATTCTTCCTGTCTGGGCTCATCGCCTTCCGATTCACAATACAGTTGAACTGCAACAAGCTGCTCAGCGACTAGATGCAGCTCGCTCCAAGGCCTGCTGTAGGATATCAAATAATTCCAACCCAAGTTACCAAGTAGAAACGGATCAGAATAATTCCTCTAAATTCTTCTTGGAATCACTTACCATGTCAACTCAGTTGGGACAGATGGCAGTGCTTGATCTGGAGAACTGCCGGGAATTGAAGAATCACCATCTGAAGAAGATATGCAAACATTTGTATAACCTAAAGTACTTGAGCCTACGAAACACCACCATTACAAAACTTCCCAAGCAGGTCCACAAGCTTCTGTACCTAGAGACTCTGGATATTCGACAGACAATGGTTCGTGCTTTCCCTAGGAATTCCCTCATACTTCCAAAGCTCAAGCATCTACTTGCCGGTAATAAGGTTCACCACACATGGGACTATTTTGGTGTGGAAATGCCCAAACATTTTTCAACCATGCTAGAATTGCAGGTCCTATCCCAGGTTTCCATTTCTGGCAGAGGTGATGACCTGATTCAAATTGGTAACCTACTCCAGTTAAGGAAGTTGGGTATTGTTCTTAGTGAATGCCAGGAACCAGTCTTCAGGCATTTGTACCATGCCATTGAAAAGCTCAATAAATGCCTTCACTCGTTATCAATCCAGTGCACGTCTGGAAATAGAAATGCACTAATGGATAATGGTTACACGTCACAGGATCTATACTTAGCTCCGGAGTATCTTCAGGTACTAAAAATCAGTGGACTAGAAGGATTGCCCAGATGGATTACAAAACTAGACAACCTTTCTCAAGTAACATTGCACGGGACTCTGTTGTCAGCTTCTGATATTCAGATTCTGGGAGAACTCAAAGAACTGAGCCACCTTAGGCTTGGGCAAAAGTCATGCAGTGAAAGCACACTCACCTTCAGCAGTGGCAGTTTCAGATCTCTCAAGTTCCTTAGAATAGTCTGCTCCGACAGTCGGTCGTCGGACATCACCAACATCACTTTTGCATCTGACAGCTGTAACTGTCTTGAGAAGATAGTTTGGTGGTCTGCCGGGTCTCAGCCTCTTTCAGTTTCTGGGATCGAGAACCTTGAACTTCTTAGGGAGCTTGATCTGAGGGGCAACTTCAACCTTGAAGAGGTGAACAAAGCAATTGCAGCAAACGAAAACAATCCTAAGTTGTCCATACAATCCAGCTATCATTTCGATGACTAATTTTTCTCTATGCGTTGACCGTGCTTAAATCATCCCACAGAAGCAGTTCAAGGGAAGACGACTATCCTTTTACTATTGGATATTTGATTTCCATTTCTACATATTTGTTTGTATCTGATGGAATACATCTTGTGTGCCGTGTTTGTTGGTCGTTTTCAGTATGCATTGTTTGTTAGTAGCTCTTGTTAGTTTTGTTCGGTTTCTGCATGTGCTTTGGATAGCTGGCTGTGCTGATTTGGAGCTCGATAGATGCTGTTTCACACAATCAGATTTGGCTCGTGTTATCATGTTTCCTTCCATCATTTTTTCGTTTGAGTTTGCGTATTATCATGTTGAGCTTGGACCTGTGCCACCAAGCACGTCTTGTGCAGGTCCGACGCGTGCTATGTCCACGCGGGGGCTTTTTGATTCGTCGATAGGGCGTGGTATTACCTTGTGTTGTGGTCGTGAGTTATCACAACCACTTGAAGAGTCTGCCCTCTTGCGTCGCGGCAATGACTGCCTCGACTTATTTTTCACATGTAAGTTTCAATAAAATCATATAAAAGAAAATGCTGCAAATTTAGCGGCACCAAATCACCTTGTGAGCTAGGGTTGGATGCGTCAGTTCTTGGTCATCTCTAAGGCGACGCCACCAGGCCCACCACGGCATCAGCTCCACACATTGCATCATCGCTATCGTTCATCGTCTATTATACTCTACACTAACAGGAAGAGGGTGCCAGGTTATCCATTAATAAGTTAATTTAGTGTGACACCCCGTGTCACATGTTTTCTGCGTATTAGCATTTTTGAAATGTTTCCCAGGTCTGGTTAAAGGTCCCCAAGAAATTCCAGCCACATGCATAATGTTTTGTGGGGTGAATTAAATCAAATTCAGCTTAGTTTGAACAACAACCCAATTTTTCACCATAGAACAGGGGCCTACCAGAATTATATGTTGTGGGTCATGTCAAGAGAAAAATCCAGGCCAAACCCCATCCCTTTTCTCAAATGTTTAAGGCCCCAAATAAATCGGATAAACCCAGAAAACAGGGTGTTTGCAAATTTTTATTCCTGGGAAGTTTTTGAGGAGCTTGACATCTCAAAAAATAGTTCCAATCATGAGGATCAGGAAATTAATTTTGGTTGGATTTGTTGAGCTTGGGAAATATTTATTTTCGATTTTATGAAACCATCAATATGGAAAACCAACGGAAAAAGAAAAAGCCACGGGACCTACCTGTCATCCGCTCCCTTGCACAGGAGCGTGCGATCGCGTTGCCAGCGCCATTTCGCCGCGTGGAGGCCGTACATCGCCAGCGCCCCCACGCTGGCCGGCCACGACCACCCCGGCTGACCGAGCCCCACGCCTCTCTCTCCCACCCCACCCCCCTCCTAGCCACGGAATCCTAACCCTAGCTCCACCGGACTCCATTTCCGCCGGCCCTATCCACTCGCCGTGCCGGCCTTCTCACTGCTCCTCCGCTTGAGCGCGACCACCGGAAGCAGCGCTGGGAGGAGATCTAGCCGCTGGAGCTATCACCCTCGCAAGCTTCGGCCAGGTTTGCGTGGATTTGGCGTTTTTCCAAATGGCCTAACCGTCGAGCTCGCTGCCGATTGGACACCGCCGGTGAGCCATTTCCCTTTCTTCCTCTGCCAACCGGTGTGTATGAGTTTCCCGTTTTTTCCTGACCCATTCTCTTTACCTAATGTACGAGGACCTCACCGGCGTTACCACTTTTCCCCGACCCGATTTCGCCGCCGTTGTGAGCCACTGTCGTTGGCCGGCTTCCAGCTCTTCCTCGGGACAACAACCTCAAGGACAGTCATATTCGCACGCTTGTGAAGCTACCAGGACAAGCCCCTAATCCCGTCGCCGCTCCGTTTGCCCCACGATACCGCCGAAGTGCCACCACCATCACCCCTCGCCGCCGTCCGAAGTCCGGTGAGGAACCCCCTCCGTGACCCCACGGTTAGACTCCTCGGTTCGTGCCACTCCTCCGGGTCCCCTTGCTGACCAGCAGCACCCAGCCTAGCGCCGCTCCGTCGAGGTGCCCCGCCCGCATCCGGCCAGCCGCCCTCGGGGGCACACGCTAGCCCATAGGGATCGGATCCGAGTGGCACAGCCACACCGAGTCGGAACTCCATGGCCCTCCCTGTGGCACAGCACGCGCGGGGATTATTTTAAATATCCCGATGACATTTTTGTAAATAGGGCAGAACATCAGTTAAATTTAGAAAATTTATATCTTTTGATCTAGAGCTTGAAAATTTGCGAACCAAAATTTGTTGGAATCCTTGAATCATGCACTATTTAATGGTGCAATTATATTGGAATGATCAAAGGCATATTAAATAACTTAATTTTCTTATAGAGATCCAAGTTTATTACTTAATTAATTATGGAATTGCCTTTAATCTTGGAGCTTTGATCATTTATCATCCTTAATATGTGCATAGTGACCAGAAGCAATTAGTTACTAATTGATCTAGCTTTTTCACGGTTTAAGGATTTATTTTCATGCACATACAATGATAATTTAAATGCTTCAAGGGAGTTGATGATTTAAAATTGGTTGGTTAGTTTCAAATAAATCTTCCAACCCTCCCTGAACCATAATTTCTTTTATACTCAGTAGCTAAGTATTTTTCATGAAATTCGCACTTATTCAATAAGTTCTGTAATTCTTGTTTTCACCAAAATTGAATATCACTATTGCATCATATAGCCGCGGTGGTGAACACGGTGACGGGCGAGGAGGAACGAGAAGACACTCGTTGTTGTTGGTGACCTCGCTGTTCGGGGCCAGGAGCAAGGCAAGCCTCGGTGCACAACTTAATTGTTTTAAGTCGTTTATTTTGATCACTATGATTGTAGGCTTGTATTGTGCATTAGATTTGATAGGAGTTGTGATGAAAACCCTAGCATGCAGTAGGACACTTGTTTATCCATGTTCGATAGCCCTACGTTAGATGATAGTTTAATTAGGGTGATGATCCGTCGAGTGGTTTGAGTGGTACGGAGACCACTCATAATATAGGAATATCACCTTTGGACACGATGCTAAGTATTTGAGATAAGACTGGAAATTGGATGCCGGACGGGCAATTTAGCTGGAATGTGAAGGAGTGTAAGAATCTTCAAGGTGGTAGCCCGTCCGTGCACACAAGGACCGCGTCATGTCCGACATATGTGGATTAAGTTTGAACGTACTGTTTGCATGCTGGTGTTAATGGCCCGAGTAAACCGATGTACCGAATGTTGCTATATGTTAGAGAGATACCCTACTCACTTGGTTTCTAGGCAGGAATTTGGGAGGAGAGGAGAGGAGGGAGTACTCTACTCACGGATGACGTCCGGAGGAGAGGAGGGAGCACTCTACTAACGGATGACGTCCGGGATGGCTTCGCGTGAGGGACCCTTATTGGGAGAGCTAGGCTCGACTAACACTACGATGCCGGTTGGGAAAGGTTGTCACATGTGGCTTTTGGGAAGCGCGTATGTGACGTGTAAACAGGTTTCTCCTGCGGGATATAAATCGATTCGAATCGCTGCCCCTCTTAGTAACGAGTACCGCTCTGTCCCTACGCCGAACGTGGTAAGAAGAGGAACATAATTGTTGATGATGATTAATTTGTTGTATTGCTTATTATATTGTTTGAAAACATGTAATGCTTTAGCTTAGTGCAAATTAAATTTAATTTTTGCTTCAACTAAATGAACTGCTAAAAGATGAAAGTAAGCACCCATTGATAGGCTGGCTTAGTGCTTATTTATCCTACCCCTCGCCTTTGCATGTCTAGGAGTCAACTGTTGATGACCACTTTGACGGGTCGATCTTGCTCGAGCTTTAGTTGCTCGAGCTTTTCTCTATGTGGTTTTCGAGAGGAACCAGTTAAGCAGCATGACATAGGTGGAGACGGCGACCGGCAGGACCAGTCCGCGGTCGGAGGCCACTACACTTGGGATTGGAGTGGTCCGGATGAGTAGATGATGTTGTGCTGGCAAGTTTAGGGAAAAACATATGTCTCTCGTCGGATCGCCCGATGCGTATCGTTGTCGAGTGATTGTATCTTTATTTGCTTCTGCTGTACTAGTGTTTTCGAACTTATTTGCTTCCGCGCTAATGAGACTACGAGATACTATTTATTCAGGATGGATATAAAAGACTCTTTATGTTTATATGTTATAAATATCGGGCATCGTAGTGCCCGATGCCACCCAAGATGATCCTAGCGATGGAACCGCTTCTTCGTGAGGCGGGTCTGTCACATTTAGGCAAAATTAGTTTGACGGCATCAAAAGAACATTGGTTCTGTAAAAATACCATCACGTTATTCTTAGCATTCCTAGAAGTTTTTTCAACCGAGAGGGTGTAGGTGCTGGCGAGGAGGGACGAGATGGCATGAGGGGGATCGTCCGGCAATGCAGGTGTAGGTGCAGGCGTTCAAGTGCAGGCGCGTGCGAATTGTCCAGCTGTAGTTGGCGGAGGCTCGGTCGTCAGGAGGCTGTGCGGTCGTGATCGCGACCGCAACACACGGAGCGGGGCGGAGTAGGGCGTAAGGGGCTAGGTCGGTGGGCGGGCGGGGCACGACCGCTCGGTGCCGTCCCCAGGCCCGGTACAGCTGTCATCGGAGGCAGGGGTCCGCATTCGTGGCTTCTAATGATTATGCTCAGCGCGGGCTTGCCGGTGACTGCAGGCTGGCCACCTTATCGGACGGTGCAGTCACGAGCTGAGCCTCTCTCCTTTGCGAGTTTTCTGGTCTAAAATAATGGTCATTATGTTTTCGTAACTAATAGCCATTAGTTGAAGGTTAGTTTAGTAATTGCAGAAACAATAACTATCGTTTATTCATATAAATTTGTGTTAAATACACTAAAAGTTGACTACAATAATTATAATAATGATTAATTAGTTTTATAATAAATAGGTTTATAATAAATTCGTATAAAAATGGTGTAACTTATTAGTTATGATGAGTTTTTGTATTATAAACATATTGTTTGACAATATTACCTTTAGTATGATCATTAATTGTTAATCTCTAAAATTAAATCTACACCGTTGGATCCAACTAATGACCATTAATTTGAACCAAAAAACTCCTTTTCTCCTTCCCTTTTTGACCTCCACCAACAGATCTGCCGCCGAGCCCTTCCCCTTCCCATCTATAAGATCCCGTTGAGCTCTTCTTCGTGCCGTCACCCTTGCACCCTCATCCGCGTTGTGGCCTTGTGGGCCGGATCTGTGCCATGCCATGCGCCTCCATGCCTCCTTGAGAGAGGCCAACGCCAGCAGGGTTTGCGCCTCCTCCGTGACAGCACTAACGCCATCATCCCTTCCGTGTCGACTGCAACCGCTCCACCTCTATGCCCACCGTGGCCTAGCCTGCTTGACCCGGCCGCTGGCAGGGCGAGCTCACCTGCTACCTCCAAGTTTACTAAGACAGTTCATCACCAATGTCTACTTTCTTCACCAACCTCCAAGTTTACAAATAGCAGCAATGGATGCCCTTCTATCCTTAGCGGTAGCATGCGCTTAGGCGAAACCGTCAACATCAAATGATCAAATCTACATACACATGCCCTCTAGTGCTCTGCTCTGCCACGAATCATGTTTACTAATGTGTTGAATTCATGTATGGTGTGGCTTCTAACTGTGTGTTGTTCTTCTGATCCTCATAGAGGAATTTTCTTTTGCAGTAGTACTGTTTGTTTTACTTTTATTGTCCACATGATGGATGAGTCATCCAGCAACATAGAACAAGTGTTGCTTGTGTGCCAGTGTCATGGTTGAACTTCATCGGCATGAAGAAGACGTTGCCGGAGTTGAGATCGAAGGTGAAGTGCATGTCCAGCTGTAGATTGACGCCTATGATGGTGGCGTCACGGGGCAGCACGGCCAAGCAGAAGTTGCCTCGATGTTGATCACTGTGTCGGGCTCTGGGAAAAGAAATCTCTTCTCCACCGAAGCGAATGTACACCCCCGGATGGAAAAGAGACTGGCACGGCCGCCGCAGGCATCACTGTGAAAGTTGTTTAATTTCAAAATGAAACTTAAATCCATATCACAAATGGCGATAACCATTTTCTAAAGAACGAGCCGGAAAATTTGAAATTTGTCACATTCGTCTTCCATATATCTGAAGCAAAAAAAGACATATCCATGATTTTAAAGCAGAGTGGTGCCTCCTGCTCAGATCATTAACCTGACAATGTGAATATGGAAAGAGCTAGTACTAGTAACAAATGTAGCATTAGTAATACTATCATCAATCACTTTGCAAACAGCACCTCCATGCCCTCCAAGGTCCGGCCCTTAGTCTCCGGCAACCTCACATACACGAACACAAACGCCGCCACCGCGGTGCTGGCGTACAAAAAGAAGCACCCCGCCATGGAAATGCTATTGGCGAGCGAGATGAATGTCATGCTCAGAATCCCACACGTGAGCCGGTTCGCCGCGATGCCGAGGCTGGTGCCCTGCGCGCGCAGCCGCAGCGGCAGGATCTCCGCGCCGTACGCCGGCGCCAGCGGCCCCAGCCCAACGGAGAAGGACGTGACGAACGCCATCACCGCGGCGACGCACACGGCGGCGCTCACGGTCGTGGTCGGCTTGACCAACAGCGCGACGCCGAGCGTCGTGAGCGACGCGGCGATGCCGGCCGCGCTGGCGAGGAGCAGCGGGCGGCGGCCGAGGCGGTCGGAGAGGCACGTGGCGACGAAGATGGCCAGCGTCTTGACCACGCCCATGGCGACGGTGGCGGCCAGCGCGGCGGAGGTGGACTCGATCCCCGCCGCCTTGAACACCAGCGGGCTGTACAGCACGATCGCGTCGATGCCGGAGGCCTGCTGGAACGCGAACAGCGCGAGCACGTTGACCAGAATGCGGCGCACCATCGGGGACGGCCCGGCGAGCAGCTCGCTCCACAGCCCGCCGGCGCCGCCGCCGTGCGTGGCGGCGGCGGCGGCGCGGCGGATGTCCTCGAGCCGGTCCTCCGCCTCGGACGGCGTGTCCGAGGTGCGGACGAGGACGGCGCGCGCCTCGTCGTCGCGGCCGCGCATCGCGAGCCACCGCGGCGACTCCGGCATCGCGAGCACGCCGGCGGCGAGGACGGCCGGCGGCGCGATGCCGATGGCGAACATGACGCGCCACCCGAGGTGCGTAGGTAACCCGGCGAGCGCGTAGTTGGAGACGTTGCTGAGGAGGATGCCGCCGGTGATGAAGACGTCGACCATGGAGGTGAGGAACCCGCGCGCGGAGGCCGGCGCGATCTCGGCGGCGTAGACGGGGGCCACGACGAGGGAGAACCCGACGCCGACGCTGGTGACGAAGCGCGCGGCCATGAGCTGCGCGAAGTCGCCGCCCAGCGACATGGCCAGCGCGCCCACCATGAGGAAGGCGTTGGCGAGCACCAGCGTGGCGCGGCGGCCGGCCAGGTCCGCCGTCCAGCCGGCGGCGAGGATGGATACGAGCATGAACACGTTCATGGAGCCCGACAGCACCTCCACCTGCTCGTCGGTCAGCCCCAAATCCTCCCGCATGAAGAGCTGCGCGCCGCTCATCAGTGCAAGATCTGCAGATCGAGCAAGTAAAAACCAAAAACAAAGAAAATTTAAGTGACACGAGGACCTTGACACGAGCACACTACGAGAACAGCAACGAATCGAGTGATACGTACTGTAGCCCATGAGAATTGTTGTCATGGAGGCTAGAGTGGAGCAGAAGAAGGCGAACAAGTTCCGGCGCGGCGCGGTGGCAGCCGACGTGGGGAGCAGCGGCGCTTCTGCCGCATCGGCGGCACTTCCGGCCGCCATGCTTGGCTTGTCCGCTCTCCGGTCGGGTGAGCACCGAGAGGCAACCTAAGCTAATTAACAAGTGCAACTACAAATATCTGCCTTTGCTAGTGCGTCGCTGAATATATATATTCCAAAAAAATGATGTGTGTATAGGGAAAGCGGATCGGCCCGTTTCAATATTATTGCAAAGGACAAATATGAGAGCGATCCTGCGAAACAGGACGACGACAAACACGCGAGGCCAATGGGATTTGGTGCCTGCGTGATTAGCACTTAGCAGTGATCAGCATTAGTGCTGTTTGCTTGCGCCTGTGTGCCTGCATGGCTACCTTTTTTCCTGTCGCTCACTCGTTGTTTATTAATATAAACATTGGTTAGCTTTAGTATTTCCTTGGTCATTAATTAATTAGCATCTGTTTAGCCATATGAGACATGATAATGGCAGTGCTTTTCACCAAACACGATCGACATATCGTCCCAGGCCATCATGCTGAGTTGCTGACATGGATGGTGCTCAGCTGCGGAAACTTTTGAAAAGAGAATCACAAATGGACGACGGCACCACAACTAGTGGCATGTGCTTCTAGTCACTTTTGTTGTGGAAAATCCTCCTCATGAGATGGGAAACGGCATACACAAGTGCAACGCCTGACAACAAACTGAGTGTTGATCAGCTCGTTAGATTACTCCGCAAGGGTGGCACGTAACTATCTTTGTTTTATTAATGAAAGGCATTCTTATCAAAATAAGCCAGTGTATGTGACTTCATATATCTCAAGTTAAATTAGTTCAGTCTCACGTAGACATTCATAAGGATAGGATGTGTGTACTCATGAATATCTATGTGTGTCAGGACGTACATAGTATAACCAGTAAATGCAAGGAGTCAAGCTCACTAATTTGTAAGGCTCCAGGGAGAGAGAGAGAGGCACAATAATACTCATCAGAGATCCTATACCTTGAGGTAGGGTACTTATCATTTGTAAAAGCGACCACTCTTTTGGTACCAAGAAACCGTCCAAATAGTCGAGATGGCGCTTATGGATCTGTCGTCCTCTCATCGATCGTGAGCTTGCAACTTGCCATGGCACGTAGCTCGGTAGCTATAACGCTCATGGATCTGCCGTCAATCACGTCCTTGTTGGATGATGTCCCATGCCACACAAATGATAATATCCTCTCGACAAATTCTAATCCTCTCTCTATAATTTTGAAAACTAGTTCAACTTTAAATCCTTGAAACCTATCAGCAATTCTCTCTAAAATAAGCATTTTTGGAAGCCTATTGTCGGAAGCCGTTTTAACAATTTTCTAAAGCTACATCAACAGTTTCAGGAACATGTCAACATATGTGGCTAGAAAAAAATATAAGTCATACAAACCATAGAAGTAATGTGTTATGGAAAAACACAGAAGTAACTGATGTGGACACTAGTGCTAGAAGGGTAACCACTCTTAATAGGAGGAAAAAAAATGTAGAGATATTGCTGAACTGGTTGTGTGGATATGTGACAGGAATTTCACAATAGAATATTCTATCTTCCGAGTGATTCTTGCACTCGTTCAAGTAGTAACCTCGTAACCATATGGACGGGTACAAATATATGTCAGTAACAGAAAAAGGTCAGTGACCAGGAGAGAATTTTGTGTTTTCGTCTGGGCAGGAGAGAATTGGTTCTATCATGACCACACAATCAGTGGAACGGAGGTTCATACTAGCTATGCTTCAAATCGACGTATTATTGGTGGATCCAGACCAAGTAGGCAGACCTTGATGGAACGCTGGTGAGTGTGGTCCTGCCAGTTTTGGAGTACTAGTAATTGTAGCCACAAGCCAGTGATCATCAGCGCCTCCTGGCATTACATCTATCATTTTCTCTCGTCTAAATTGAGTTCCTTTTCATTGCATCAGCTCTTTCGGCCTCTTCGAAGCAACAGCAACCGCGCACGTCTCTCCCGTGTGAGTCTGTGACTGCTGATGGGCCGGTTACTCTATATCTCTCTTTGGCCCATTAGTAGATAGTATTTAGTACAGTACAATGCAAGCTATTAACTTTGCTCGTTTTTTTTTGTGAAAAAAAGCTATTAACTTTCCTATTTCTATTTTAAAGTTAAATAGTGAGTGTTTGTTCGAGTGATAGTGGGTATTTAAAAAAAACATTTTCACTGAACCTTCTAAAAACACATTTTAATTTTTTATTACTCCATAGGGCTAAAGGGCTGCCCAAGAGCAAAATTCTAAAGGTTGGACAAATGCTAAATTCTATTTTTACAACACATATAAATGATGAGATATCTGCAAAAAATGAATGATAAATGTTACTCTGACACAGGAACTCAATCTTGTATCTTTTTTTTTCAATGAAAGAGATTTTATTATTCCCTGACTTATAAAAAGGCTAATGACCAGGTGCAGTTAAAGACAATAAAGAATGCAAAGAAAGAGAATAATGAAACCAACCAGGCAATCAGCCACAGGTTGTACATCGGACACTCGTTTCCCAGTAGTACCACAATACAAGGTAAGAAAGAAAAGGCATTTTGAAAATTAGTTCAACAATTTTCTGAATGTACCTCATTAAACTTCAGCAACAGAAAAAAATCATAAAAGAAATCATACAAGTAAAAAGGAAATCACGAAATGAGCACTAACTGTGTAGGAATTTGGCCCATTGTTGTGAAATTCCAAAGCAAAAATGCCTCATTTAATGCATTCGTGATTACAATTTTTTTTCACTTTCTAAAAGTAAAAATTTCATGTAAGAGAAAATAGCTACAATAACCCGATGATAACTTAGATAGTTAAATTCTAAGATAATAATATTAAATAGTTCAATTGTCAATGGTAGGGCAGATGAGTGGGTTAACCTACTAGTTGTACCTAATTTATGCAAATCAAGTGTTCCATTTCCCAAGACACATGTGGCAGCATTAGATAACTTATTCATGCTAGAAAAATAATTAATTTTCAATATAATTAAATATTTTAAATATCTTAGCCTCCACTTTAAATTTCGAAGGTATGACACCTCAAAGTCATATTATGAAACCATAGCATTTAGTATGTATAATACTCAAATGGTATGAAGTAGAATAGAACACCAACACAAGTTCACATAAAACTGAACTATTATTGCAAGGAATATTTACTAGATAAAATTACCCTTGTGTGTAATTTATGGAACATACAAAATGCATGTCCTTATGTTCTTCCTTCTTTCCTTGTTGAATTATAAGTCGAAGCTAAGTATGTCCCATGTATTGTACTTGCATTAAAGTTTTGATTGTATCTTTATTAAAAATCATATCATTTTTTGTAAGCCACACAACCGAATATAATGTGGCTATGTTATATACCATAACGTCAAAAAATATTAATGTTTCTCTAAATAAATTTTGTAAAAACAATAGAACAAATGGAACTAGCCTGATTGTTGAATACTAGTTTTCAAACACATCCAAGAAGGAAGATCTCTCCAGTTAGTATTAAACAAATTTTCTCTGTTGTGGGTTACAGGTCCGTTCTAACTTGATTAAATGTGTTAGTTCATGCGTGGCAATGAGAACTCATATTTTATATTTCACAAGAAAATCGGTTTTTAATCAAGTCAAATAGACCTATAGTCCAAACAAATAAATCAAACGTTTTTACAGTCATAGACAAACCCGTTTATGTAGATAAAGTGCAATAGTACTTTATAATCAAAGCATAAAGAAGAAGAGGTGATACAAAAGACCATACAATCCTAAAAAAAGACCATACCAGCTCTAAAAACAAAATAAAATTGTGAGCATAAATCAAATGCAGACTGTTACAAGTAGAAATGATTGAAAATTGTGTTTACATTTATAGAGACAAATCAACATAAAAAAGCTTACGAAACGTATTCTATGCATCTAATTATAAATTGAATTTTTTTGTAAATGAAAGAACAATTAGTATTATTTGTAGCAAAGATGTAACAAAATCCATATGTTTTTTTTGTAATGTGCTTGAAGCCACCGTTGATGCTCGTTCGAATCATTTTTTGTATATGCATTATGTGTTCTAAAAGATAGTGTATCATTGCTCCAGTTTTAAATGTGTTCAGAAGGCCATGTCCAAGACGACCATGTCCACAAAATTACTGCAGATATCCAGAAGGCCATGTCCAAGCCGACCAGCGACGTGAAGAATGTGTTCACCGCTGATCTGCAATCATCGCGCTTGGCGTGATTTAATATAATCATCATGATTGGTCGTCGGCAAAGAGCACGTCCATGTTTTCCAGGCTCCGGCCCTTGGTCTCCGGCACAAACGCATACACGAACACCCACGCGACCACCGCCGCACCGGCGTAGAGGAAGAAGCACCCGGGCATGGTGATCCAGTTGGCGAGCGAGATGAAGGTCATGCTCACCACGCCACAAGTCACCCGGTTCACCACCATTCCAAGGCTGGCACCCTGCGCGCGCAGCCGCAGCGGCATGACCTCCGCGTTGTACGTGGACACCAGCGGCCCCAGCCCCACCGAGAACGCCGCCACGAACGCGAGCACCGAGGCGACGCACGCCACCGCTGTCGCGGCTGATGACGTGGCGCGGAAGGAGAGAGTTACGGCGATGGAGATCAGCGTGACGGCGACGCCGGCCGTGCTGAAGAGGAGGAGCGGGCGCCGGCCGGCGCGGTCGGAGAGGAGCGCGGCGACGAGGATGAAGCACGTCTTGACCACGCCGACGGCCACGGTGGCGCCGAGGACGGCGGAGTTGGAGGACATGCCGGCGTGCTTGAACACTAATGGGGAGTAGAGCACGACGGCCTCGATGCCCGACGCGTGGTGGAAGAACTGCAGCCCGACGACGACGGCGAGAGCCCGCCGCACGCTCGCCGACGGCCGGAGCAGCATCTCCCTCCACACGCCGCCGCCAGCTGCCTCCGGCGAAGAATCCGCCGCAGCCTGCTTGATCTCCTCGAGGCGGAGGTCCGCGGCGTCCTGTGATGATGATGAGGCACCATCCGCGGTGCGCGCGAGCACGGCGCGTGCCTCGGCGTGGCGCCCGCGCAGCACGAGCCAGCGCGGCGACTCCGGCATGGCGAGCGCCGCGGCGGCGAGGAGCACCGGCGGGACCGCGCCGGCGGCGTACATCACGCGCCAGCCGAGGTGCGCGGGCAAGCCGGCGAACGCGTAGTTGGACACGTACGCGAGGAGGATGCCGGCGTTGACAAAAATCTGCACATCAACCAATTAACGCCACACCTTCCAGTCAACGCAGAGATGCATAAGGAATCACCGTGCACGTGTGCAAGAATCGCATCAAGCGAAAAACAAAAAAAATTACGTCGAGCAAGGAAGTCAGCACGCCGCGCATCGACTCCGGCGAGATCTCGGCGTTGTACACGGGCGCGACGACGCGGGCGAACCCGCACCCGACGCTGGTGACGAAGCGCGCCGCCATGAGCTGGGCGAAGTCGCCGCCCAGCGACATGGCGAGCGCGCCGGCGAGGAGGAACGCGTTGGCGAGCACGAGGGTGCCGCGGCGGCCCAGCGCGTCGGCGGCCCAGCCGGCGGCGAGGATCGACAGGAGCATGAACACGTTGATGGAGCCCGTGAGGACCTCGACCTGCGTGTCTGACAGTCCTAAATCCTCCCGGATGAACAGCTCCGCGCCGCTCATCACCGCAAGATCTGCAAGCATAAACCAAGAACAATTAACCAAAATATAAACATACTGTTGCCTTGATTGCAAACAGATCGCACATACTGTAACCCATGAGGATCGTGGTCATGGACGCGAGCGTGGCGCAGACGAACGCGAACGTGTTCCAACGCGGCGTGGGCGTCGAGAGCAGTGGCGCCGTCGCTCCATCGGCGGCGACGACGATATCATGCGCCATGACCAGTTTCTCCTTGGTCCTTGCCGGCGAGGACCGGTTGTATTAGGCGCGGGACTAGCGAGATGTGTAGTGTGGCCAATGAGGCGTCGTTATGGCATTGGTGCGTGTGTTAATGATCATGGTCACAGCATTTGTTCCTCTGAGCACCTTTCTCAGAACGACCGTGATTCTGCTTACTGATGCCGCGACATGATGGTCCTCGGTAACGTGGACGCCTCTACCTCAAATCAATACTTGCATTGCTACTAGAGCTTTTTCTCAAGGATCCAATCTCCATCAGCTTGTGCAAATTATTGGAGCATGTTGAATGCACCGGAATGGCCGGAATGAGAGAGGGCTGTAATGTAATGTAAGAGCACGCGGCCACGTTGCTGGCTCGTGGGTAGCTCATCTCTCTGGCCACAAATCTGTTGGTGAAGATGCAAGAATGGGGGAATGAAATGCATGCCCGGGGTAGGTACAGACTGATGTGCCAACAAGCAGTGGCTCAACAATGGTGGAGATGCCGTTAGTTATCATCACTTACCAGGATTGCAACAGTCACCGAATTTAAACCCCATGTTACCACCCTGGATCGGAATTGGCTGCCGTCCGATCAGAAATGTCCAGCCCAGATTGGTCAAGGTTCAGTTCTGACTCGTGCGTGGACGTTTGGGTGGAAGCGGAAGACAAGGACGTCAAAGCCGCGCGCGCACGGACGATGGCAGCGACTAGTCTTGTCCAGAACCAAGGCAAGATCTTGTCGTCCGAAATTTGCACCAAAGGAAGAGCTCCTTGCTCACTTTGGGCACGCACCAGCGCCGGCGCCTCCATCCATTCACTCATCGCTGTGCAAGCCGGTCCGCCTCGAGCCGTGTCGCTTCGTGGTCAGCAAGACAACGCGCATGCCATCGACGTCACCGTGCTCGTGCTCGTGCTCGAGTCGGTGCAGAAGATGTGCGGCATACCGGTGCGCGTGAGGTGGCTCAACATATGGCGCTTGCGCTCCACTAGAAGGCGACCGGTGGGGAGCGTACAAGCAGATCACCGTCGATCTCGTCCCCGTTTTCCACTTTAACACGCACGTACACAGAGGATGGCATAGGCAGCGTTCCGAGATTTCCACTTGAGACACGGGCGTTAATTAACCTCTGCCACAAGAGGCAGCAGAGGATGGGGATCAAGGAACGGGGACGAAATCGACAAGAAATCTCACTGGAAAGTAAAAATCGTTGAGACAACCAGATTTCATGATGCCTGTTCACGAACAGCATCCACCAGTGCTGCGGTGACTTTGTAGTGGACGACATCGAGTAGAAATCGACAGGGGATTCCATCTTATGGCAACGGTGATCAACTGCAAAGACGACAAAACATGTGAAGAATTCAATCCCTTTTAATTAATTTATTTTAATACGGTACACACAAAAGTGTTGGAAATATAAGCACTTTCAGTTTTAATTTAATCCAGAAATAAATCATGAACATGATATACAGATTGCTAAATAAATTAGACAAGTCTACGCAAGATCTAGACATATCTAATAAGCAAGGGAAGATGAACACATCTACCATACTATCCATAACTATCATGCAGAGATAGAACGTAAAGGCTAGTATGGAAGACATAATGCAAGTAGAAGGTACGTACGTTTCCAGCCTGACGGGATAGAGGAGTTGACGACGACGTTCAGCAGCGTCACGGCGAAAACAGCGACGTGCTTGGCTCACGCGGCGGGAAGACGCGCCGTGGTGGAAGCGATCGAGCAGTCGCGAAGAGCGCTTCCCAAAAACCTTATTCGCCTTCTCCCGGTGCAGGATCGCTGAAGGCGTTGGTTCCGGAGACCTGCTCTCCCGTTCGACGGTGCACGCCGACGATCGGGATGGAGTAGTCTTGGCGGCGCAGCAGCAAGAGAGGCTAAACCCTATGTGAGTTCGAGATATCGTTTCTACGGCGGCGCCCGTACGTTGATATAGGAGAGACCGCTAGGGTTAGGGAACCTAAAGCCGAGTCGGTTTCCAAAACAGAAAAACGTAACGTATTAGACTCGCAGCAAAAATAAAGTGCAAAAGAAAGCCGCGCCCTGCAAGGCAAGGGGCCGGATTTTGGCGGACCATTCCTACGCCCCGCCCGGCCCGACAAGCAAGCGCGCGCGTGTGGTTTTCCTTCTCTCTTTCTCACACTTGCAAGGAAGGCAAGAGCATCCAAGTTTATAAGTTAGTCTCCCTCCACCTTCACTAGCAATGTGGTACTAAATATTGCACTCCCACCATCCCTCATGGGCCTTTGAGATTTTCTAGGAATTATAGAAATCATTAATGGGCTTTGGCCCAATAATTCCATCAAAAAGTACTTAGAAATTGACCTCTATCTCACTCACGTAACTACAAAGGTACTGTAGTCATTTCACAGTCATAAGCAATTTGATAAGCTATTTTGCCAAACGGCTTGACTTCTTAGCTGGATACTGAATAAGCATTTTTGGTAGATAAGATGAACCATAAGTCATAAGCTGCATAAGCATAAACTCTACCAAACACATCATAAACTATATATGTAAAAGTCACTTAGTTAAAAATTGGCCCCTTCTGAGGAGGTCTTACATGCCTTCAATGGTGAAGATTCCTTGTGGTCAAAAGGCCCGTGCCCCTCCCCCGATCAGGGGAGTCAAATTAAGTTGATCAAAGTTATCTAATATAACTATAACTAGAAGAGAATTGGCACCAAGCCTAAAAGTAAGCCGAGGTTTAGTTCAATGTACGGATAGCCAGCCGAGTTTGTTAGCAACTACGGATTCACCTAAGCTAAACACAAATGTTCCCTCTTTCAATATGAAATACAAAATGAACAACTGTTGGCATCATTTCTATTCATTTGATAGAAAAAAAAAGAATTTTGGCTATGTATATACATGCTCAATGCTATTAGCCGGAATTTGCTGTACAATGGTCATAAAGCCATAGGCTCTCATGCACCTCAATGATCATCGTAGAGGTCGTGCCAATGCTGCAGAAGCATCCTTATTTAGTCCCCATACCAAATTTCATTTCGCTATTTCCAAGATGCACGATATCGATTGCGGCAAAGATGACATGAAACTCATCGCTACAAGGCTAGTGTCGAACTATTTCTCTTTTTTTAGTCAAGTGTCGAACTATTTCACTGCGTTGGAAACAGTGTCACACCGGTTTCATCCAGATGAAACCGCTCGAGTTCCTCTCTCATAAATCAAATGCAATGTCATCAGCTTGGCTGAGTTAGCACTTCATTTATGGAAAGTGAAACCAGAGTAGCAACCATAATGTTGCAACAAACCAGTCTCACGAGTTGGTGCACAGTGTTCACAAGTTTGGGGAACCTGGGGTCATTATCAAACTGGACTATGAGAAGGCCTATGATAGGGTAAACTGGGATTTCTTGTTCGAAATTTTAGAAACTCGTGGTTTTGGCAGTAGATGGATAGGTTGGATTAAGAAAATCGTTATGGGAGGTTCTGTTGGTGTCAACCTCAATGGAGAAGAAAGCAATTTTTTCAAAACTGGTAAAGGGTTAAGGCAAGGTGACCCTATGTCCCCACTTTTGTTTAATTTGGTGGGTGATGTCTTAACTAGAATGTTGATTAAAGCAAGTGAAAGAGGTAGGATTGAGGGTCTGCTACCTGAGTTTAGAGCAGGAGGGATAGTGTCATTGCAATATGCAGATGACACTTTGATTTTCTCTTCTCAGGAAGAGGACAAACTTAGAAATCTAAAAGAAATACTCAGTCTTTTTGAAAGGATTTCAGGAATGAGAATTAATTTCCATAAGAGCAACATCTATCCTATGAACATAGATGAGGATAGGGCTCATGAATTATCTCACATTGTTGGATGCCCAATTGGTAGCTTGCCTATGCAGTATTTAGGTGTACCTTTACATTTCAGTAAATTGAGAAGGGAAGACATTCAACCTGTGGTTGATAAAATCATTAAAAGAATTGCTGGTTGGAGAGGCAAGCTCCTCTCCTATGCTGGTAGACTAGTCTTAATTAGGACTTGCTTAGCAAGTATCCCTGTGTATTTACTGTCTTTTATCAAATTTCCTAAATGGGCAATTGACTTGATTAACTCTCAAATGGCTCACTGCTTATGGAACAACATGGATGGGAATAGAAATTTTCACTTGGCTAATTGGCAGAGTGTTTGTATGAGGAAAGAGTATGGTGGTATGGGAGTGCCTGACCTAAGGGACCTTAACATTTGCCTCTTAGGTTCTTGGGTTAGAAGGTACAATGAGGGCAGGGATAAACTGTGGAGACAACTTATAGATTATAAGTACAAAACGAGTGATCCTAACATCCTAAGTTGTAAAGATAGTAGATGTTCTCAGTTTTGGAAGGGCTTCATGTGGGCTGCTGCTGCTGCCAAGATTGGCTTCAGGTGGCAGGTAGGTAATGGTAGGAAAGTCAAATTCTGGGAGGATAATTGGCTAGGTTCTTCAAGCCTAGCAGTTCAGTTTTGGGAGGTCTATGTCCTAATTAACGAACAGGATGCAACAATAGCTGAATGTTGGGATGGTGTAAACCTGATGTGTACTTTTAGACGAACGGTAAATGAAAGGATAATGGGTCTTTGGCTAGAGATTCAGCAGATAGCCTCGACGATTATCTTAAATGGTGATGAGGACCATCTCATTTGGCAGTACAATTCGTCAGGTGTCTACTCGTCTCAATCTCTATACAAGATAGTAAATTTTAGAGGAATAAAACAAGTGTATACTCCTGCAGTCTGGAAGTTGAATATTCCTCCCAGGGTACACATTTTCCTCTGGTTGGTCTCAAAAAATAAAGTTCTAACAAGAGATAATGTAGCTAAACGAAAACACATAGAGGACAAGTCCTGCCTCTTTTGTAGCGAATTAGAGTCGATAAATCACTTGTTTTTTGAATGTGTTGTAGCCAGAAGAATTTGGAGTGAACTGAATGAGGTGATTGGTATGAATCTAGGTAACAATTTTGAATCTGTAGCACAGTGGTGGATTTGCAATAAGATGCACAAAGTGACTAATATTTTTTCAGCAGCCATAATGTGGAGTTTATGGAAGTTAAGAAACTCTATGTGTTTTCAGTGTTTACCCTGGAGAGATGCTCCTTCAGTATGGTTGAAGATAATAATACTTCTGAAGAGCTGGCAAATACTGTGCCCGACAAGAGACATGGAGCGATACAATACATGGGTGGAAGCACTGGAAGAAAGAAGTCGAAGACCAGAGAGACTCTCATGAAGGAGCACGGGTGTAAGTGCCTGGAAGTTGAAGCAGAGACCCAAATGAAGGGAGTCCTTGGCAACTGAAGGAATGGCGCCCAGTTTTGTTGGGTTTACATGCCCAGGAGAAGCACGGTTGAGTGCGTGTAATAGCTGAACAGTCTTAGGTACTTGTTTCTTTTCTGTTCATCACCAGTCTGGGTGCGGCGCTGTAATGACAATGAAACCTTGTCCTGCTTGATCTATTCAATATGGACAGGGGGAAGGTTTTTGCCTGACCCCTTAAACTCTAAAAAATAATATATATTTCAAGCCGTCAATATGCATTATGAAAATGGTTATAGAAACGTTGCACTAAAAGCTATCCATAAGCTTACGGACCACCTCAAAGGTATAAAAACATTATTTCTATACTGAACTTCGTGCATGCACAAGCAATAACAAGTACAATTTCATAATTATAGAAACAAACCAGCATAAAAAGTCTTAGAAAACTATTATACGTTTCTAAATTTACAAAATATTTGCATAGCAAAAATCCATGACATGGGGTCAATTATGTTACTTTGCAATGTTTTACAAAAATTATTTAGAGAAATATTTTCATCCATCTTGTGGGGTCAATGACAGGTTTTGATATATTGGTTCAATAGATTTGGTCATCAAGATATTAACAATTAGCTTCCAAACATAATTGCAACTGCAATACAAATGACACATTTAGTTTTTATTTCTAGTTTAACATTAAAAGCCTATAGAGGGTAAAGGGATCCAATATTTCTGTGCCATAAGCTTTAAGCAATGGTGATTCTAGTTTTTATTAGGATGTGCACATTTACTAACAGACTTTTCTTGTAACAATATATTTTTATCTGAAATGGTGTTGGTGTTCTTTTTTATGTCATTGTAAAATTGGTTCGCTACATGTGTTTCAAGGGTGGAGACCGAGATATTTAAACAACTACATTAACAAAGAAACAAACTCGTTCTGAAAATAAATGATTGCTACGGGGTGCCTACACTATCTAATATTGCCACTTGTTTCGTAGGCTAATGAACATAGATAATATCCTTAAGTTCTGAACAAGATTTATCATACTAATTTCATGATACAAATTTATTTATTTTTGTCTTATATTGTTCTTTAAAATAAGTATGCTACAAAAGTACTCCCTTCGTTCTTAAATTATTGGCGTCGTTGACTTTTTTCATTACGTTTGACCATTCGTCTTATTAAAAAAATTTAAGAATTATTAAATATTTTATTATCATTTGGTTAATCATAAAAAAGTTGAAACACAGTTTATAATTTTAAATATTTGTAAAAATATTTTAAATAAGACGAACGGTCAAACATAAAGAAAAAAGTCAACGGTGAAACAATTTAAAAACGGAAGGAGTAGTACCATTATGTCTTTGAATCGGACCAAATAATTACGCACATCAACCTTGGCATAAACTCCGCACAACCGACAAGGGGTTACTCCACAACATACGGGCCAAAGAAGAAGAAGACAACCCCGTGCCGCCGTCCATTGAGCGACTCTGTCACAGTGCCAATATGAACCCAAGGCTGCTACCTGTCGTTCAACCCATGGCTCTTGGGCCACGTGCCGTTTGTGCCTGCCCGGGTCTTCTAGACTACTTCCTCTTGTTGACTCTTTTTGTTACGTTTGATCATTCAGTCGTATTTAGAATATTTTTTCAAATATATAACATTATAAGTTGTGGTACAGACTATTTTGATAACAAAGCATCTATAATAAAATATTTGATAATTATTAAAATTTTTCAAATAAGACGAATGGTCAAACATAACGAAAAAAAGTTAACGGTGTCAAACAATTTAAGAATGGAGGGAGTAGAAGATAGTGCATTTTGTACAGTTTAATTTTGTAGCATATGATCTCTTTGTCTAACTTGTTCATCAAGCCTTTCACAAGTTTTGAATGACAATCGTGTTAGCTGTTCTGGATCTTTATCTATTTATTTTATTGGGGGAAGCCTAAGCCCTCTCAAACAATTTCCATCATCCACGGTGTGCAGTTGCCGGACAAGTGAAACGCTTAAACTATCTTTTATTTTTTGAATGAAAGAAAAAATGGACATAGTACGAACATAAACACTCACTATACACATATCTCTCATATGAATATACTCATGTATACTATCCCTATGAGAGTTTCAGAAAGATTGAATTGACTTTGTTATTGAAATTCATGAAGTTCGATGGAAACATCATCTTCGAGAGAAAAATAATTAATCGTAAATACAACCTCTCACCAGAGCCATCGAATGTCGACACTACCGTGCAAATATTGTACTCTGAATAATCATCAATTTCATAAACAAAAAGAGAAATAATCACCATTTGTATTCCATTGTTGAATGTTTTGCAGCCCATAGTGCTAGACCGCTAGCTGTAATAAACTACACTTTAGTTGACGTGCATTTTTCTAAATTATTACAGAAAAAACTGATATATTGTTAAGTATGACTTCTGCTGCCCCATGACAGGTTTGACCAAGATTTAAAATCTCCCACAGCGGTCGCACAGGGGTACAACATGTTCGGGCCGGTAGCTCAGCAGCTTGTTTCCCAGGTTCGCCGTCACCTGTGCTCATGGATTTATGTCCGGGAATCCCTATACGCGGGCGTGCGCTTGCAGTATACCGTGCAACCGTTCAGGTACGAAGCTTGGCTTATGTTTTGATTTAAATTTTTTTTCACAAAACTTTGACTTGAAACTTTTTCTCGACAAAACTTTGATTCCAAACTTTGGTTTAAAACTTTTCTTCAAACTTTATTTTCAAAGTTGTCTCAATCTTCGGTTTGATACATTTTGTTCATACTTCAAAACTTTTTTGCGAAAAATTTTATTTTAAAGTTTTCTTAGAAGTTTTGACCTAAAGTTTCTGCTTACAAGTTTCGGTGAGTTTTGAACCGAAGTTTGTTTAAAAGTTTTCACTAGCAATTTTGTTTTAAAAGTTTTGTAAAAAAACTTTTCTAAAATAGAAACTTTCAGGAGACAAAAGATATTTAAAATGGAAAGTTAGAGTGAAGCGTGAGCAGGCTCCCTCGCGAACGTGCGTGGATTAGCCACGAAATCTTTCTTACGCGCGTTTGCGCGTTACGTCGCGAGCAAACCAACGCATTTTACGGCAGGCAGTTTCCAAAAGCTTTGTGGTGAATCCCATCAGTCAACCCATCTGACCGTTCGAATAAAACTTTTGGTTCTGAACATCGGTTTGAAACTTTTTTTTATTAAAGATTCAACAAACTTTTTGATTCAAAAATTTGGTTGAAAATTTAGATTTAACTTTGACGAAACTTTTTTTATGAAACTTTTCAGTTGAGTTTGTGATTCAAAGTTTGGATCGAAGTTTCGTTCGCAAAGTTTTGATGAAACTTTTTCGATCGAACTTTCAACAAAACTTTCTATGAAACTTTATCCGATTTTAGTTTTCTAAAAAGTTTGGAGAAAACTTTCTATTTTTAGAAAGTTTGTGGGGTGTAAAACTTTCAAAAAAAAAAGTTTCATCTCTGTCCGGATGTTTGCTACGAGCCCTAATATGGTGACGCCATCACTGTCCCCTTCTCTGCGCCATGTTGGAGCACGTTTGCCTTCATCGGTACGATGCACGCCTCCATAGGCTGCATCTTCCATTTGAGTGATGATAAGCACTGTCATTTTCATGGCAGTTACGCACCCCCATTGTGTTTCAAATTCCGCTCACGGAGCGCAACGACGTTACGCACTGGTGCAGGCTAGAAGTAAATGCAGTATGTAGCCGGTCCCCAACCTCTGCTCCAGGGTGCCCCTCCCTGCTTCTCCCTCCGTAACAGGGGGACGCCGCTGAGCTGCTTCTTCCTCTGCTCGCTAGGCGGCCGAAACTCGCACTCCTCCACCACCGTCTCCTCCGGTGGATCCCAGCCGCTCGGTGCACGACGCCATCCCCTCCGGTGGAAGCTCCGGCCGCCCTGAATCGGTTTCTTCGTTGCTACCGACTGCCGTGTCCACGAGATCCGCCGCCACCGCAGCAGGCCCACGTGAGACCCACCGTCACCACAGCAGGCAAGAGGCAAGGATCGCTCGACCGATCACGGTCCTTCGATGGAAGCAGCGGCGCGGCCGAGGTGAGGATTCGTGTGGCCGATTCGTGCCCCTCCGGTGAAAGCAGCAGCGCGGCCGGAGGTGAGGATTCACGCGTGGAGCCGCGGCGGGGATCCGGCCTTGAAGGATGCTCGAAGATTCGACGGCGGCGGAGCATGGCGGCGGCGGGTCGGGCGAAGAGAGCAGAGATCCGGCTTGCATATGGTCCCAAGGGCAGCTCGTGACGATCCGTGCAGCAGAGGACCATGACTTTAACACTGTGGTCCCAACGGGGCTCAACGGCGCAAGGACGGAGGAAAACGGCCGATTTGCACGAATCTTGTATGAACCGTAATCTAACCGATTGATTGAGGGGCGCACGGGTCGCCGTGGTCACAAATTTCACTCTCGAGTGAAGCGTGAGCAGGCTCCCTCGCGAACGTGCGTGGATTAGCCACGAAATCTTTCTTATGCGCGTTCACGCGTTACGTCGCGAGCAAACCAAGGCATTTTACGGCAGGCAGTTTCCAAAAGCTTTGTGGTGAATCCCATCAGTCAACCCATCTGACCGTTCGAATAAAACTTTTGATTCTGAACATCGGTTTGAAACTTTTTTTTATTAAAGATTCAACAAACTTTTTGATTCAAAAATTTGGTTGAAAATTTAGATTTAACTTTAACTCAAAGTTTTGACAAAACTTTTTTATGAAACTTTTCAGTTGAGTTTGTGATTCAAAGTTTGGATCGAAGTTTGGTTCGCAAAGTTTTGATGAAACTTTTTTCGATCGAACTTTCAACAAAACTTTCTATGAAACTTTACCCGATTTTAGTTTTCTAAAAAGTTTAGAGAAAACTTTCTATTTTTGGAAAGTTTGTGGGATGTAAAACTTTCCAAGAAAAAGTTTCATCCCTGTCCGGATGTTTGCTACGAGCCCTGCTCGCGAGATGGTGACGCCATCACTGTCCCCCTTCTCTGCGCCATGTTGGAGCACGTTTGCCTTCATCGGTACGATGCACGCCTCCATAGGCTGCATCTTCCATTTGAGTGATGATAAGCACTGTCATTTTCATGGCTACCAGATGCTAATACACAAGGAAAAGTTAGCCATGACCGAACTGAATTCAAGAGTGAGAATGAAACAGAGAAGAAAAAGTTAGGCATGCACTAACCAGGCGCAAATATCACTACTGCTCACTGCTTCTAATAATCACCAGTCACCTAACCCATTGGCCTTGCATGTTTGCCATCGTCCTCTTTCCTAGGAAAGGATCATTCTCTTATTCATCCTTCAAATTATTGAAAAGGACCGATTCGCTTTTCCTATGTTTATTTCACAAAACAATTAGAATATATATCCACTTACTCATCGGCCGGCAGGCAGCTATCTCTAGTTGCAATTGTGCTGCACACCGGAGAAGTTAATAAGCCATGGCGCACGGCAGCGCCGCCGATGCTGCAGAAGCGCCGTTGCTCTCCTCGTCTTCCGCCACCATGCCAGACGCACCACGCCGCAACACGTTTGCCTTCGTCTGCGCCACGCTGGCGTCCATGACCACAATCCTCATGGGTTACAGTAAGTAATTCTTGGTCACCATTGCTGCTCCGGCTCGGATGCTAGCATGTCACTAGACGATGCTGATGGTGTTGTGTGCAGATCTCGCACTGATGAGCGGCGCGGAGCTCTTCATGCGCGAGGACCTGGGCCTCACCGACGAGCAGGTGGAGGTGCTGTCCGGGTCCATGAACGTGTTCATGCTGGCCTCCATCCTCGCCGCCGGCTGGGCCGCGGACCACGCCGGCCGCCGCGCCACGCTGGTGCTCGCCAATGCGTTCCTCATGGCCGGCGCGCTGGCCATGTCGCTCGGCGGCACCTTCGCCTCCCTCACGGCCGCGCGCTTCGTCACCAGCGCCGGCGCCGGGCTCGCCGTCGTCGTGGCGCCCGTCTACACCGCCGAGATCGCGCCGGCGTCCGCGCGCGGCGTGCTCTCCTCCCTCCCGGAGATCTTCGTCAACGCCGGGATCCTCCTCAGCTACGTCTCCAACTACGGCCTCGCCGGGTTACCTCTCCGCCTCGGCTGGCGCGCCATGTTCGCCGCCGGCGTGATCCCTCCCGCGCTGCTCGCCGCCGGCGTGCTCGCCATGCCCGAGTCGCCGCGGTGGCTCGCCATGCGCGGGCGCGACGCCGAGGCATTCGCCGTTCTCGCGCGCACCTCCGACACGCCCGGCGAGGCCGGTGACCGGCTCAACGAGATCAAACACGCCGTTGACTCGCAGGTCAACGGCGCCGTGAACCGGCAGAAGAATCTCCTGGCGTTGCGCTCACCGTCGCCGGTCACGCGACGGATCTTCACCAACGTGCTCGCGCTGCAGTTCTTCCACCAAGCTTCCGGCATCGACGCCATCGTGCTCTACAGCCCGCTGGTGTTCAAGAAATCTGGCATGTCATCCAACACGCTCGTGCTGGGCGCCACCGTGGCAGTCGGCGTCGTCAAGACATGCTCCATCTTCGTGGCGACTCTCCTCTCCGACCGCGTCGGCCGGCGCCCGCTCCTCCTCGCCAGCACGGCCGGGGTCGCCATGACGCTGGCCTCGCTGGCGGCCACGCTGGCCATCGGTGACACGACGACCTTGACCACGGCGGCGAGCTTCGCGTCCGTGCTGGCGTACGTGGCAGCGTTCTCGGTGGGGCTGGGCCCGTTGACGCAGGCGTACAGCGCCGAGATCCTACCGTTGCGGCTGCGCGCGCGGGGCGCCGGAATCGGGACGGCGGTGAACCGGCTGACGTGTGGGGTACTGAGCATGACGTTCATCTCTCTCGCCGGTAGTACCGGCATGGCCGGGTGCTTCTTCTTGTACGCAGGCATGATGGTGGCCGCGTGTGCGTTCGTGTACGTGCGGCTGCCGGAGACGAAAGGGCGGAGCTTGGAGGACATGGGTGTCCTCTTCGCCAAGTGATCGTGTAGTTGTACTACTATAAGCTTTGATGTTACGGTGAGAATGTAATTTGGTTTTCCTAGAAAAAGTGTGTTCCGATTGTTCAGAATATTTTTGCTGCTTAATTAAGGTACAGGATTCAGGCTTCACGCATATGCGTGAACCGTGTTCTTCTCCCAGCACGGCGCGTCGGTTGCACCGGCATCTCCTGTCCAAAAACCTGCAGTGTGCCACCTTGTCGTGGCCGCTGAGAATTTGATTCGCCAGTAGCTGCTATATTGGCACTGCGATCTGCACCTAAACTAAACAATTAATGTTTGCAGTGCACGGTTGAGTGGACAATTGATCAGAGAGGGACGAGATCAGAAACAACTGACACGTACTAGATGATTTGAAACATACCCCAACTGTATGTAATGAGGGGCAGCGTTTTTCACTCTCTTTAGTAATTCGTTCAAGTGCCAGTGTATTTTAGTCTGATCCGACATTTCCCAATAGGGAAGTCAAATTATCAATGAAAAAATCACCAACAAAAAATTTCCAACAAATACAAACTCCTATATTAAAAAAAACGGAGTGATTAACAAATGAACCGAGCCATCGATCAGTCAGCTAAAATTGAAACAAGTGGCTATGTATACTTATGGTGAAAGAAACAGATAAAAGCTCATCTTAAATCATCAAACAAATTACAACATCTTTGCATCCTGTGTAATATGTCAACTGCTGCAAGCATCTTTGCCTGAACTCTTGCTAGTGCCATTTATAGAATGTTATTATTAGCATATAATTGGCTGTGTACGTCTTCCGGGACGTAGAGGCTGGAACCTAGTTCCATTATCCAAAAAAATTATTAGCATATAATACGCGTATAATTCTTTCTAAATACTCTAATATTTATTTATTCATAAAAGAGGACCGCTATAGGTCCAACCCGATTGTCCTACTCATGTACAACTCAAGCTATTATAGAAACTATATGTTATCATTTGGAAATTTAAAATACTTCATTACCATATATTCATTCAGTTGGAACAAAGTTGGACATTCGGGTTGACTCTACAGCAATTCCCTTCATAAAAACATATAAACAAAATAATTAAACCCCAGGTTATGGTACTATATCATTTTTTTCTTGATGGAACACGCTAGAGAGACATGCCAAAAATACTTTCTACAGATAGAAGATATTTATACATAAAAGTGATTATTGTTATTGTAATACAAAATGATTCGATGGCTAGGCTACAAATTTAGATAAGAGAATTGGTTACTTTGCATGTTGGTTTGTTAGAGCAAAACTTTTATTTTATTTTTATTATGGACATAGATCTATTACCTACAAAAGACCATGTTGCCACTAGTAAATATTTTTCCTTTATTACATGAACTAGAGAAGCTTGACCCTAACAATACATTATATTATTATTAATTGATTTGACGTGCATTTATTTTATAAAGGGGGCACAAAAGTAAAAGGGATTTAGATAACAAACATCCTAGCCATATTATGTGATTTTTGGAAATTATCCCTATGGGCTACCATAGTGGATTCATGACAGATTTGATGTTTATAAGGTCGATCCTTTATATGTATCGGTTATCTTTAGGAACAAAATATGAAAGTTATTGCATGTCTTGGAATTTTCATTATTATGAACTAACATTATCATGAATATGTCACCATGGATATGTCATGTTGCAAGCAAGCGGCATTGTGAACTCAAGGAAGCAGCTTGTCGTAGATTACCTAATTTATCTTCACAAAGATGTGCTCTCTATGGTTCTTCCACTAACCATGTGGCATCGACACTATTCTTTTCTCTAGTATGCTGATGTTCAAGAAATTCGGATCTTGTCTTGGGCAGCACAATCTCTATAGGCATGTTAAAATGCGCTATAATGTCATAGTGTTACTCCTCACTAATTGTGGCGGTCAAAAGCGCTCCTCCTCGCTAGCATGGTGGGCATGAACATTGTGCTAACCTCATATGTAATGTTTATCTCTCTTGCTCGCAATGTCCATCTCTCTAGATATCAACATCTTTATGCTAGGAGCTTCTATTGTATGATGGCATGATGGTGATGATGTGTGTGTTACGTATGGTTGTCAAAGATAAGAGAGCCAAGATTTGAGGGCAGATGTCCTATCGTTCAAGCGATATGTATTGTGTTGCTTTTATATATAGATTATTATTATATCATGTTTTATGTGCATCTCTATTAATTTTATGCTTACGTCATCTTGATGGAACATCATTTTATTTTATTATGTTGGTTTTTGAAAGAGTGCTCCTACTACAGTTCAATTTGTCTGGAATCATTTCCCATCATTTAATTTTAATACTTTTTGTTTTGAATTGTTCACATGCACCATTCCGTAGACAAGATAAGAGTAAAAGTAGACAATAGAATGGAGATTAGCGTAAGAGACTTGTACGCGTTGGTCTTTGTTATGATGTTTATTACAAAATCGCTTTTGTGCACCAGGTGTGTTTCTGTCTCCCGTCTTAACATTCACATTCACACTCGATTTCTGAATATTCAGCAAGTTTTCATCCTGATTGTTCTCACCAAAGGTATCTACTAGTTTACATGCTTGGGCAAGCTCATGAAAAACTACTCCAACGAATGCCAAAGAGCAACAGCTCGGAGATGTCTCCTCCCGCTCCACCCCGCTCCTCGCACCGCTGCCTCGGGCGGCCGGTCAGCTCATGCTAGCCAACTCCATTGCGCCCACCCTCCTCGCCTCTCTCTTCCCCGCCACCCGACCTCTAGACCAACCGGTTTCCGGGGATCCCTCGCTCCCTGCCGGCAGGCTCCCACGGCGGATCCGTCATAACTCTCGTCGTTCATCGGCTCCGTGTGCCCGTTAGTTGCCCTCACCTTCCTCACCCTCCTCCACTTCCACTCACTGCCATTCACCCCGCTCTCTCCGACCACCGCTTCCTGCCGCCTTTGGGTCACCACCCTCACCCGCCGACCCACCCCCAACGACGCCAAACTCGTGCGGGTAGCGCCGGGCTTCCGGATTGGCGACCTTCGCGACCCATCTCCGGTGATCCCTGTCTCCCCGGAATCTTCCGCACCATGGTGGCCTCCCAATCCATTGCACACTTCATTGTCATGTTGGGTGAGCTCCACCATGGATCTAAGCGTTTCTCCTTCCACCCCTCCGAGTGCAAGGCCTCCGCCACGGTTGTTGCCCGTGATGCGTTCTCCTCTCTAGAGCGACGACCATCTAGGCTGTTGCGCGCCAGGGGCCCCCGAGCGAGGAGCGTCTACGTAGGCCCCGGGCTCATGGTCGGCCGTGGACCGAGTCAATGTGGCGCCGCCAACGGCTCCATCGCCGGCAGCAACCCCACGAGCCGGCCCAACCCACCTCCCCCTTACGGCCTGGTCTAGCCCACCCGCTACCTACCATGCCCCACGCTCCTGGGTGGGAAGGCGGTTCCTTCCTAGAGAAGCCTCCCGACCTAGCTCCGGAGGCTCCACCGCACGCCTCCCCCTCCACTTGTGTCTCCGGCTCTCGGTCCACACCTATAGCCTACACGTCCGGACGGATGAACGGCCCGGAGCACCCCCCCCTCCCCGGAGCATGTGGCGAGCGATGTTGCCTCGACCTTCATGAGCCATAGACGAGAAAATCCATGGCCCCTCCCGAGCATGGCGCCGGCCCCAATATCCTCCGCCGACATTCAACCATCCCCCACGACACACGCCTACACAACCCAACACTCCTCGCCTCGCACCTACGCCCGAGCCGCAACTCTCCTTCCTCGACTCTCCATCTTACCCATCCTCCGCCAACTCCCGAGCAACCGCAAGCCCCCACCGCCGCTGCTTTCGCTGCCTTGGCAACAACCACGGGGTGCGGCAATGTCGTGACCCGATCTGCTATCGGATGTGCGGGGACGTTGGGCACACCGAGCACGTCCGCCCGACGCGCCACCGAGGGCAGCCCACTGGACTCTGCCTCACCAAGATAGACTACGGCTTCGCCGCCCGACCGTCAAATGGTCGAGGCCTTCCGGCCATCTTTCGGTTTCACCGACCCCATGCCGCCCCTCGTACCTTACAATGGGGACTTCGACAACGGCAGGGGCTCCAACTCCAAGGCCACACCTCATGGGAGCCCCCGTGCTGCACCCTCCTCGGAGAGGCACGCAATGCCGGCCTTTGCTACTCGGGCCAATCCAGTCACACCCGAGCCGTCCTAGCCGCCCAAAGATAATGACACCTCCAAGGGCACGAGCACGAGCTCTTATCCGGGCTCGGACTCCGACGGAACACGTCGGATGCCGAGGACCTGGAAGAACCCGTCCACCCGGTCCGGATCGTCGTCTACATGTCGTCGGTGCATGTCGCCCGCTACGACCACCTCTCCTTTGCCTACGTTTACTCGTCGACGATCAACCTTGTCGTCACGATAGGCATTGCTCTACTCCGTGAACAACGACGGCTCCACGTCGGCATGGCGCCTTCATCTCGCACCTCGTAGGCTGCTGGTCTTCGACTCGGCCAACGACCTCGATGACGCCCTCCGGGGTGGGGGGGGCGGGGGGCTGCATGAACAAGAATACACCATCGTGGCGAGCGCCACACCAACACCGATAATCACTTCCACTTCAACCATGAGGCTCGTCATGCTGCTTGGAGAACCGGGCTTCCCCACATTGTGCACTCCGTCGAACCGATGGCCAACCCCCACTTCCTTGACCTAGTCTACATCATCGGTATGAACTACTCGGCGGTCATCATCACACTCTAGGACGAAGACGTGATGCACGTGCCCATGACTATGAACTACAAGAATCATGAAGGGTCCGGGTCCGTGGGAATAGTGTCCATCATGCACATTGGCCTACTCCACGGTGACGACTCTAGCTCTAGCTCCTCGGATGTTAACGACGACAACGACGGGGATGGCCCTCCGGGTTCTCCCATCCAGGGTAGCCCTACTGCGCCCGAGCCCCCACCTACAAGCGACACCACCATGACGGACATAGGCGGGTCGGAGGCATGCGCGGGAGCGTCCTCCGCCACAAAGCGCACGCGGGGCACACACCGTTCTACCTGCGAGGCTGCCTCTCGGGACTTGCGGTGGCATGTGTGTCCTACTGTTCACCAACGCATGCCACAAGCTAGACGAACCTCCGGCCGTGGACGTGAATGTCGGCTCGAGCCACTACATGATATGCGCCCGCTATGAGGATGGCTACACCAACACGTTCTAGGTGCCCCTCTAGCCGTTTAAGGCGGACCTCTCATTGGATCGAGGCTTCTTTGTCATGAACCTCTGCACCGGCTCCATCGAGCTCCTCCACGGCCTCGGTCACGTTGGTACGGCAAACCGCGTCGCCCTCACGGTCAACACTCATGTCCGCAGGGCGCCGCCGAACAACAACAACTTGGCTTTGGTGGACACGGCGGCCATCTACGATGGCAAGGAACCGATGGCATTGCTCTTCGACATGGCCTTGTCACCATCGCACCGGTTCAACTCGACACCACCCAACTTCATGCCGCACTCGGAGCTTCACTCGGTGGAGCCGGACACCGCTACTCCACGCCGATCCCCAAACCTCGTCTACTACTACATCGAGCATGATCGCCCTAATCTAGGTCGATCTAGGGGGCACTTTTACCGATGATGCAGGGTAGGGGAGGTGCATCCGGATGGAGTGCAACAAGTTGGCGGCCAAAGAAACGGTTGTGCGGAAGGGTACCCGCCGTCGTGTGCACCAAGATTCACCTGAAGCTGCTCCGGGGGCCAGCCCCTGTTGCGTGCAGCACCGGCCATGATAGCAAGGGTACGCCGACCACCATGCCGCGTGAGCCTACTCGAAGCGTGCTCTCCCGAACCCTCGGCGACCTCAAGATGCTTGCACGCAGCTGCGGCCTCTCCGAAGATGACATGAAGGCCATGGATGACCCCCGATCGCCACCCCACGGTGGAATCGGTGGACTGATGGTGCTCCCTTGGTGTAATCCGAGCGCTGCCATGATTCTCATGTAGCGCCCCCAACGAGCGTCAACGTCACCGAGTCGCCTCCCATCCCCCCCCCCTCCGCCTCCCTGGGCTTGCTTCCAAGGCCTAAATGATGCTGCAAAATGAGATGAACTCAAGCTAGCTTGGCCAGTTCCTATGCCCTTGATTATCCGCTTGCAGAAACCAAGCTCCAAAACATCCGCCACCTTTGACATCCCGGCTGTTGCCCTCTTCAACCATGCCATCCGCCACCTTGCCCTTCAAGATCTCCACCCCACAGTTCACCGATACACCGGGTCCAATCGGCAACGAGTGCCGGTCCTCACCCGCTGGACCGATTCCCGATTAACAACTCCTGGGGCTCTGCTCTCCCCAACTCCATAGCCACGAGGGACTCATCCCTCTCCAACCACTCCCCCTACTCTTATTTTAGCCCGATCCGCGACAAGTGATATTCTCTTGTGGCTCCATAGGACAAGAAATCCCCTCCGTAAGTCGAGCTATGTGCGTGGGGCAGCCACCTAGTGCAACGGAACCCCATGACAAGTATCCCGCAACCTCTCAACACTGATGTAACCAACTTTGTGCATCAATAAAGTTCAGGTCAGCCTTGATCTACCATAGTTTAAATAAAAAAAAAGTTTGCATGCTTCGATCGTGGAATTGCGCTCCTCAGCGAGATAGTCTTACTATGTTGTTTTTGAAAGAGTGCTCCTACTATGGTTCAATTTGTCTCGAATCATTTCCCATCATTTTATTTAAATATGTCTTGTTTCAATTGTTCACATGCCCCATTCAATAGGACTAGAGAAAAGTGAAAGTAGACAATATAATGTATCCTAGAAAATGAACTAGAAATGGAGATGATCGGGTTGGAATTGGATCGAGCCCAAATTCTATTCATTTTTTTAAAAAAAATGATCTATTTACTACCTCCATTCCTATATGTAAGCATTCTAAGGATTTAAATCTTGTTCCACAATGTAAGCATTTCTAGGAATAGGACAAAAACTGATGAGTTAGTGGGTGCGTGAAGAATTAATGATATAGTGTAAAATGAGGGGTATGTGTGTCATTTTCTCTGTTGACTATTTGTACCTCGGGATTCTAGGAATGCTTACAAATAGGAATGGAGGTAGTAGTTTGTGAAAGGATTCATGGGTAGGACCCTTTTACCCGCATGATCGATGGTGCACCGGCGGGGTGCTTCTCAACGTCTCTAGTCGCGCACTGGAATGCCTGCGGGCATATTCTGGAGCAGACTGGACACAGTGCATGCCTCGGCGTTTGTTTTGCAGAGAAAGAAGACAAGAGCACGAGAGCTGCTGCATGATCCGTGGCCGGATCTATGGCAATGCTGCAGCGGGAACGAACTGCAGCAATAATCGGGTGGGCATTCTTGTGAGGACTGAGGACTCAATAATGTGGTCCCCGAGTCCCTGCACGGCCGTCCATCCGTCCCCCGCGGTCCACGCTGTGGTGGCTCCGGTGGCGCGGCTCCTCGCCGCCGCCCACACACACCGTCTCTACCTACATCTTGGAGCCCGTGGAGCTCTCGCCGCCGCTAGATAGCATCGTCACCGCCGTGCTCCTCCTCTGCCACGGCGTCCCGTTCTGCGGTTTCCGCGTCGCGTTCCACGTTCTGTACACAACAGGTTTCATCACGCCTGCTAGACGGCTTGCAGGCGACGTGCGGCGGCGAGGAGGACCTCAACGACAACACGTACCGTTCCTGTGCCGAGAAGCCTCTTCTCCATGCGCGGCCGTCGGGCGAGATCCCCTGCCTGCGGGACCGCATAAGGATGATCAACTTCAACTTGGTGGCACTACCAAGGGGGCCACGCGCAGAGGACGCTTGCCAAGTTGTTGCTTCGCCACGCCCTTGTCCTTGACCAGGTGTGTTGTGCGGCTGCGCGCGGCCCGCTCTGGATGCAGTGCGCACTGGTACAGGAGATCACAACCTGGACCACCAGCAAATCCACCAAGATCACCGTTGTCTAGTGTTCGTGCCAAGACTTGCAGGAGCCGTCGGGGTGCTGGGCGTCGGATGCACGGCGGTGTCCAGCGGCAACAATCCAGACCGGGTCCGCACGGTGCTAGTATGCGCCCTGCCACATCAATTTTTTTCCTGGCTAAATGGACGGAAAAATACCATTCCATTTTCGAGTACATTTTCACTTTTTACCATCCCGTTTCCATCCGTTTTTTGTGTCCCATTTTTATTCCGAAAATACAAAAACAATACTGGTTATACGGGATACGATAGCGGGACGGCATGGGATTTTCCCATTCCATTTTTAGGCCTAGGCATCGAGGGGATAACGGGCTACATCAACACGTACTAAGGGTGTATTCGTTTCCTGTGGTCTAAATTTTAGAAGCTGTCACATTAAAAAGAATCTTATTATTTAAGTGTATTAAATAAAATTTAATTATAAAACAAATTATAGGCCCCTAGACTATTTTACGAGACGAATCTAATGAGGTTAATTAAGTCGTGATTAGAAGACGGTTACTGTAGCATCACTTTAGTAAAATATAGATTAATTAAGCTCATTAGATTCATCTCAAAAATTAGCACCAATCTGTCAATAGGGTTTTGTCATTAAATTGATCGAAATATTCATAAATAATAAGATTCTCTTTGATGTGACAGTGCTAAATTTTAGAGGGAGGAAACGAACACACCCTAAGGTAAGCATGTTCTCTAGGTATGAGGTGTACTGCCGTGAAAGTTTTCTAGTTCGCTATAGAAGAAGAAATGGTGGATCATGTTTGGCAGACACGTGGCAAGCAGCTAGCCTCATAAACAGCAATACAAAGTAACCAAGGATTACCTAAAAGTTGATTTCCTTTATGATGCTTCTAGTTCTAGATTAAAAAGCGTATACATGGCAAAGCTTATAGTTTTATATAGTTACAAGTTTTGAAGTAGCATAACTAAAGGTCCATTGTTTCTACATATTGATTTAGAAATCCATGATATTGTTTTGTGTTTTATTTCCGTATTTTCTTCATGCAATGGAATATTTTGTGTTAGAATAATTTCACAAATTGGAAATATGAAAAAAAAATATTATGTACACCCTTCTTATAATGATAGATCCATTCATACAAATGATTTAGCCAACACATGCTCCTTGTCATATCATCCAAATCTTGTCAAATCCCAGCAACATGTATGAACAATTTCAAAGAAGAGAAATAGAAACATTCTATACAGCTCAATATATGACACTTTTTAAAATTTTTCTACCATCTAAAACTGAAATTTATGCAGACATATACCTTATCTAAATCCTATGAGCCACGCAGTCCCAAACAGCATCCTATGAAGAACTAGGAAGAAAAATCATACATATATCTCCTACTACATTATAACAAATCAATCATGATCCATCAAACAAGCAAATTCATGAACGCAACATAACAAATATGTATAGCTTTCCACATGGATCCATTCATGAATAATACAGTCATGCGAGCAATTTTAACATGCCAGGTCTTGTTTGTGGGGTTAATAACTGACAGCATAGAACATAAGAGAAAATAAATCTAAGCACCACGGGGGAGAACTCCATCCTGACGGGATCTTACACCGATGAAAACCTAGCAAAATGGATCTAACATATCTGAACAGATCTAAATGCACCAAGATGAAACAAACTGGCAAACCGACGTAATCAACGAGTAACGGCTCACGAACTTACCGCGGGAAGGCGCCCGGCAGGAAACGCGTGGGGGTTCTACCTGCGGAAGCGACTTGGGCGAGGAGCATCGGCGTAGAAAGCATACGATTCTTTTAGCGCGATGGCCATGACATCGGCGAGGCCCACCGTCGAGTTGCGGTGGCGGCGACAAGAAGCGACGACTATGTCGGCTCGGAAGCGATCATCAAGGATGGAGGGCGGTGGCGGTGGCTTTGGCGACATTATAGCTGGCCAACGGGCCGGGCCGGGCCGTTTTCTTAACGGGCCAGCACGGCCCTTCTAATAAACGGGCCGTGCCGGCCGGCACGACGGGCTCGCGCCGAAGCCCAAGCACGGCACGACTCATGTTAAACGGGCCAAACGGACCGGGCCGTGCCGGGCCAATCCAAGATTAAAAAAATAGTTTTCTGCTTATTTTAATTATTTTTAAATGTAAACGGGCCAAACGGACCGTGCCGGCCCGTGAAGCACGGCCCGAATAACGGGCTAAATGGGCCAATAGCTAAATGGGCCGTGCCGTGCCAGCCCGACGGGCCTACGCCTAGGCCCGGGCACGGCCCTCAACGGGCTGCGGGCCGGCACGGCCCGTTACCAACGGGCCGGGCCGTGCTCGGGCCGGGCTAAACGGACCGGGCCTAGAGAGGCCCTTTTAGCCCGGCCCACTTGGTCAGCTATAGGCGACATCGGTGCATTCAACGGCAGAGGAAGTGCTTAGGGTTTGAAAAAGAAAAGGAGAGCAAAATATATACTCCCTCACTGTAGCTGGCTCATTGTAGGTGGCATTGGGACAGGCTTAATTTATCGAAATAGGCTTCATTTGGGCCAACGCTTGGATAAGCTGGAAAAGCAATGAAGAAATATCTTAGTAATAAGAACAATACTAGTTTCCTTGAAATTATCTCGTCAAATATGTATTGTTGTAGAAATATCTTACCATGATGCATATGTCATCTCCTATCCTACTCCAGTCAGCTCTATATAAAGTAACATTAAAATCATCCGGTCTAGGTGCTACATCCCACGCCCTAACCTTTTCCGATTCAACAACCATTGGACACATTACCCGAGCTTCTAGGATGTCACACAAAGCACATGGTCCGACATGCATCTCTCGAAGCCGCACCTCCCTTGTGCCCAAAGGCTAACTCTCGGCCTCAAAAGGTCTAAGACAGACCTCAAGCAATGGTCCAAAGGCTTATGACCGCCGGATAAAGTCTTGTTGAACTGCAACCTCATCGCTGGCATGATGAACAAGATTGAGGAACACCGCCTCTATCCCATCCGGAATTCAAACTCCGAGAGCTGGTGAAAGAATCAGCGCAGAGGCGATCAATCATGACCGTGGAATACTGAAGGCAACAGGGAAAGTACGGTGTTGTCTTCTTGAGGATAAAAACACGAAATACCACCACATGTGCGCCTCCATCCACATGCGATCGGCTCCAATCAAGCAGCTGGTAGACGAGCAAGGGGGCCTAGTGTTTGACTACCTCACCAAAGAAGGGATCCTACTTCGATACTACTAGGAGCTGCTTGGCACGGTGAGACCCACAACCGGCCTTGGTGATATGTGCTCCCTAACGACGAATTTCGCCCTCGATGCACATCAAGCCATGGCACCGATCGCCCCTTTCACTATAGAAGAGATCGGATATGCTCTGTTTAGCATTAAAACGGACAGCGCGCCGGGCCCGATGGGTTCGGTGCCAAGTACTTCCACGCCAACGGCCGCTCCTCAAATAGGACATCGTTGGTTACTTAAACGACTTCCACAATGAGTGCGCGGACCTGCATGGCATCAATCGAGCATACATGGTGCTGCTGCCCAAGAAGGAGCTTGCCAATAACCCTAAGGACTTCCGGCCCATCCATCCGCAAAACAACCTATCCAAGCTAGTCACCAAGTGCATGACAAACCGGCTCCAACCCCGGCTCCCCGGCTTGTGCACTCCGACCAAACGGGTTTCCTAAAAGGGAGATGCATTGCAGAAAACTTCATCTATGCCACGGAACTTGTCCAATGCTGCCATAAAAGGAAGTCCGCAGCCTTAGTTCGCAAGTTGGACTTCAAAAAAGCCTTCAACTCCATCATTGGGCAGCTCTAGAGGAAATTCCGGAAGACAAAGGCTTTCCAGCCAAATGGAGGCGCTAGGTAACCAAGCTGAACCAATCAAGCCAAATAGACGTGCTCCTTAAAGGGAAACTAGGCAAGTGGTTCCAATGCAAAAAAAGGGCTACGACAAGGGGCCCCGTTGTCACCCTACCTGTTCATTCTCGCCGCTGACTACCTGCAACTCATGGTACAAACTGCTTCTAGTGAGGGGCTCATCAAGCATCCCATCGCCGGTGACCTGCCTTATCCGATCCTGCAATATGCTGACGACACCCCGATCATTCTACAAGTTGACGCAGCCCAACTAGCTAATCTAAAGAATGTGCTTCAATACTTCTCAGCCTGTCCATTAACTTCGACAAAAGTACTTTGGTTCCGATCCACATCAACGAGAGGCCAAGCGAAAAGCATGGCGTCAATCCTCGGGTGTCCAATCACGGGGTTCCCACAAACTTACCTTAGTCCGCCTCTTTCCTCCAGCAAGCTCCACCTCCCGGACATGCAACCACTCATCTGCAAACACGACAAATATCCGTGGCTGGGCCAGGAACCTCTTAAACCCATCCGGTTAGACTGCTCTAATAAAATCCACCTCCAACGCCCTTCCAGTCTACGCGATGTGCTCCATCGTTGTCCCGAAGGGTACGCTTGACACTCGACTCGAAAAGATAGGGCCTTCCTATGGACGGTGCAGGACAAATGCACGGGTGGGCAATGCAAGGTTGTGTGGGACATTGTCACTCTACCCAAAGACAAAGGGGGCTCGGAATTAAAGATCCACGCCGCCGAACCAATGCCGGTTGTAGAAATTTTGGGCAAAACTCTTAGCTACACCGACGCCTCCTGGCAAAATGGTTCCACCGCCAATACGGAGCCGGGTCGAGACGTGACCTTGGAACATCACATAGGATCGACACGCCGGTCTAGACAGCTCTGCTTGCCTTGCTACCGAACTTCCGAGGCTGCCACGGAGGTCAAGATTGGCAATGGTGAACACACCAAATTCTGTCATGATAAATGGATAGGTCCAGCACCCCTCTCCCAGCTCTTCCCGGCCCTGTTCTCCCACACCGAACGTGGCCACTTAAGTGTCGCCGAGGCTCCGGGATCCGGATCCTGGCTCGCTAATTTTGGTCCCGGGCTTTCAGTCATTGCCGAGCAAGAACGGCAACTCCTAACTGCCGCCTTGGACGGCATAGAGCTACTCGCAAACCCGGACATAAGGTGCTTACGTGGCACGACCAAGGCATTTACTGCGAAAGGGGCATACAACCTCTCGATGTCAAGGTACCCCATGGACCCCATGAATCAGAAGAGTGGTTCTAAAAAATTGAAACATTATGAATTTATAGACGATGTAGCAGTATTTTAGAAGAAACATACTTTGCGGAGGCTACCCGAGAGATCCCCATGGATGAAGACACCAACCATCCCCGGTAAATACCAACGACTCAATCAAATCCTTCTCTCGTATCTGCATAAAAAGAATATCCGGGATTAGGAACGAATTGGGGAACAGATAAATTGGGTTCGATAAATAAATGAGCAAAAATACTCATGATTTGGGGTAAGAAATTAGAACCTTGCTGAGGGGACACAGGTCCTAGACACCCTGGAATCAAAACCACACATGGACTCGATCACACAAGGAAATAAAAGTGCAGAACAATGAATGAAACAAAATCTTGCAGTTCATAGTCAAGGGGATCTGGTTCTCACCATATTCTTGGAATCTTGGACCCTAAACCCTAAACGCCGGGCTGCTTGGCATGTTCCGAGTCTCAGTCACGCCAGAGAGGATGGCGTGTTCCAGCTAGGGCGCAACGCGGGCTGCAATGACGTGGCACTTAAGGCTAACGTGTCCGGGAAACACGCAACATGGACCGGCGTGTTTTAAGCAACAAACACGCCATGTATCTTGGAGTGTTAAAACTGTCTAGAATCTGGAAATTTAGTTTTGCGCGGTTTTTTTATAAATTTAGATTAAAAATGATTATTTTTAAAAAACAAAAAATTCTTAGCAGGCCCCTTATGGCCCGCTCACCTTCCCAACCAGGGCCCGCACATGTGGCGTGGAGTACCGCTGCCTGCCAAGTCTGAAAGAGCCGGCAACCGGCCTGGTGTTGAGCAGCACAAGACAGCGCATTGAAAATTGTTGGGGCGCGTCTCTCTGCCTCTCGTTCATCGATGGACGTCTGCTAGCAGTAGCAAGTGGGTACCGTGACACACAGAGTGGTGGCATGCATGTGCCTCTGTGCCCTATGCTCCTTTGCATGTGTTATGAGATGACGCCCAGTAATAAGTAGGCTTTAGCCGGGCCCTCGTCAAGACTTGACTTTGCTACAGTACTCCATTCGGACTAGTATGTGGACGCTGTTGAGAAACTAGTGAGCAGTGATAGCTTGCTTCCTTCAGCGCATCTCCAGCAAGAGTGACCCGAGAGCAGAGCAGTGATAGCTTCCTTCCTTCAGCAATGCCGCCTCCCACCTGACACCTACCGCCGCGCTCTCAGCCTCTGCCGCTGGAGCCGGCGCCCTTCGCCGCGCAAGACGCATTGGGGAGGCAGGGCAGTGGATCGCCTTTATGCTTTGGTGAGTTCAAGCATATATCGTTCTTATTGTTATTCGTTCATTACGGAACAAGATTACGTCAGCGCTATTAAATATTCTAAGCTTTAAATTGGTAAGAAATCGTTCTATACAAAGACCGGCTGGATCCTATATATAGTTTGATCCGTCCTCCTTTCTCTGTAGTCTCATTTACAAGGAAAATAGAAGTGAGGGGAAGGGACCACGGACAAGTTCCATCGAGCAGAAAGCAAAGCAAATAGCTAGCTAGAGAATTTTCATCTTGTAAGTATGGCTCTCGTGACGGGGGTGCTGGGCAGCGTCATCCCCAAGCTCGCCCTGCTGCTCAAGGATGAGTACAAGCTACAGACGGGCGTGAGGAAGAAGATGGAATCTCTCTCACGGGATCTGGAGAGCATGCACGCCGCCCTCCGAAAGGTGGCCGATGTACCGCCGGAGCAGCTCGACGATGAGGTCAAGCTATGGGCGCGTGACGTCCGGGAGCTCTCCTACGACGTGGAGGACGTCCTAGATACCTTCCTGGTCCGTGTCGATGGTCGCAAGGCCCACGACCCCAACAGGTTCAAGCGTGCAGCCAAGAAGATCGGGAAACTGTTCAGCAAGACCAAGGCTTGTCATCAGATTTGTGGCATGATCAATACCATCAACGAGAAAGCCAACGTGGTGGCCGAACGCCATCGCAGATACCGAGCCGAGGATATTGTGTCCAAGCCTGCTGCACCAAGGACTGTTGACCCTCGCCTTGAGGCTATGTACAAAGAAGTAACAGAGCTCGTTGGCATTGAAAAGCCAAGCAATGAGCTCATATCCATGCTATCCCCTCAAGGGCACGATGAGATGAAGATGGTGTCCGTTGTTGGAACTGGAGGATTGGGCAAGACCACTCTTGCAAAAGCAGTATATGACAAGCTTAAGGTGGACTTTGAGTGTACGGCTTTTGTTCCAGTTGGCCGGGATCCTGACTTGAACAAAGTCTTCAGAGACCTTCTTATTGACCTTGACAAGCATGAATATATGGATCCCAAATATAGGTTACTGGATCCAAGTCATCTCATCAAGGAGCTCAGAGAATTACTCAAAGGCAAGAGGTATACATCACTACTTAAACTCTTTACACTGACGAGTACAGTTTCAATTAACTTGTGTTCGTTGTTCTGTGTAGTGCAGCTGACATAAGGTGTCAAGCAGCTAGTTAATATTTTTCGTTCTTGCATCTACTTCACACAACTTCATGTTATATGATGCATGCCTTTACAATCATACAAATATGAGCTTATATTTTTTTTTAAAATTTATCAACCTCTCTATTGATCAAAATAGTTATCATATATTACTCCGTTCTAAAATTTATTGTCACCGTTGACTTTTCTCGTTGTGTTTGATCATTCTTCTTATTCAATAAGATTTTGAAATATCATATATTTTGTTAGAATGTGTTTTATCACTAAAGAAACTTAAAATATAATATTTTTTATATTACAATAAATTTTTTGAATAAGACAAATGGTCAAACGTAACAAAAAAAAATCAGTGGTGACGATAGTTTTGGAACAGAGGGATAATGTCCACCTGAGATAAAAAAAAATTGTTTTAATTCTAAAGTGACAACATAAATTTTACTGTGATGTGGCTCAGTAATATTTTTTTTTATTGGTACACCTTATTTCACCCTACTTCTTGTCATATGCAAATGCTTCCTACTGAAAACAGATACTACATGATACATCTCTTTCATTATGAATTGAGCTAAACATGTATGACTACTTAAAATTGGCGCGGCAGATGCTATGATCCCTTAACCAGTAATTATAAACATTGGCCACTGATTGCCATCTGATAAGAAAAACATTTAGTATATCTTATTATCATAGATAGTTTTAAGGATAGTTCTACTATCTCGAAACCGTATAAGATTTTCATTAGTTTTTTTAAGATGCTCTGGCTTTACAATCTCTTTTACCGTGATCTTGTTAGGTACTTGATCGTTATTGATGACATATGGACCATTGAGACATGGAAAGTAATCAAATACGCTCTGGTGCAGAATAACAATGGAAGTAGACTCATTACAACTACCCGTCATTCCAATGTTGCTGATCAAGCTGATGCAATTTATAGGCTTGAACCACTTCCACGTGATCAATCAGAAAAGTTATTTTACACAAGGGTATTCGGTTCTAATGGAATGTGTACAAATAATCAGCTGAAAGAGGTATCTGACAAAATTATAAATAAATGCCAAGATGTACCATTAGCTATCATCACAATGGCTAGTCTTTTGGTGCGTAAAACAAAAAGGGAATGGATTGAGGTCTGCAACTCTGTTATATTTTGTGACAAAAAGACGAACCAACAAGTAAGTGAGGCTGAGTGGATTTTGTCTCTTAGCTACTACGACCTGCCTCCTCATTTGAAGACATGCTTATTGTACGTAACTGCATTCCCAGAAGATGACATTATTGATAAGGATAGTTTGATATGGAAGTGGGTGGCCGAAGGGTTTGTACAGAAGGAACCAGGAGAAGCAGGCATTAGTTTGTTTGAGGTTGGAGAGGGATACTTCAATGAACTCATAAACAGGAGCATGATTCAAGCGGTGGAATCAGAAAAGATTGGCATCGTATATGGTTGTCGTGTTCATGATATGGTTCTTGATCTCCTCCGTGCCAAATCACAAGAAGAGAACTTTTTCACTATCTCAAGTACTAATGTTGAGGACACATCATCATCCCTCTGCAGAATACGCAGATTATCCTTGCCAGATGGAGGAATACTGGTGAAATCCCATCAGGATACTACTCACGTGAGGACGTTTATTGGCTTTATTGATGAGAGGCTCTCATTTCAGAGCTTTAAACTCTTGCGTGTACTAGATCTACACCGTGTGAGTCAGTCTGAAGTTCAGGTTAAAAATTTACTTCATCTGAGGTACCTCAAAGTATCAGGATATAGGGTTGAACTCTCAAGCGTAGGAGCCCTGAAGTTTCTGCAGATACTGGATTTGCTTGATTGTAGCTTAGTAGAGTTTCCATCAAGCGTTGGTCTGCTAACACAGTTGACCAGCTTATGTGCTAAGGTCCCGAATGGGATAGTCGGGGAGCTCACGTCCCTAGAAGAACTGAAGACACGTGTTGGGAAACACAGGGTGGGACAGTTTGTGAAAGACCTAGGTAACCTGCATGAACTCAGGGTGCTCGAGGCTAGTTTAAAAATGGTAAAAATGAATACGCCCCAAGCGACCATGCTGCAATCAGATTTGGTGGAGAGTCTAGGCAAGCTTCACAAGCTCCAGCATCTGTTAATTTATTTTTGTCCCTCCCAAGATGCAAATGGTCATTATTATCCTAAAAAATGGATGCAGATGATGCCATCTGGAGCGCAGTGGTGCTCCCACGGCTTCTCAGACTTTGGATTATTTCGATTCGCTTCTCAGCACTTCCTTCATTTATCAATCCCTGGGATCTTCCCAACATTACCAGCTTGAACCTAAATGTGCTTCATATGGATGAGAAGAGTCTGAGACTCCTGGGCGGGTTGCCAGAGCTCCGTATCCTCAAGCTGGAGCTGCAGTCCACGGTGACAATAAATATTAACGCCGCTGAGGATGACTTCTTCCAGAAGTTGACTGTGATGTCAGTGCCCTGTTCTACTGTCAACTTTGTGGTCAACCAGGACTCGACTATTTCGTTTATCATGTCGAAGAGTGATGGGGATGACGTGGCCTTTGGTTCTGAAAAGGACAACGAGCACATGCTACGAGCACCAGTTGTCATGCCAAATCTTCAAAAACTTCACTTCGGTCTCAATGTGCAGGCCTTAACACGTAACAACTGTAACGGTGACCACCTTGGCCTGCAGTGCCTTCCTTCTCTTCGGAAACTCAAAGTATATTACTTGTGTTTCTGTGACTTCGTTGACGACCCGCATAAATACGTGGTTGCACTGAGGCATGGAATTGAAGCTCATCCCAACCGGCCGACGCTCAAACTGAGTAAATCCTGCTTTTCCTATTTACTTCCTCTTTCATGTTACCTAAACATTTGCGCGCCTGACAAGTCGAACTCTTCCATGGGCTGCTCAAGTGGTTTAAAGTAATTTGAATTATTAAACAATTCCAATCTACTACATGCGGGCAACGGATCGTTTTTTTTTTTTGGTAGCGTTTCCATATGAACTATGTTTTCTTGGAAGCATTAAGATCTCAAGTTAATTAATTCCCACATTTGGTTTGTACTACCTCTATTCCAAAATATAAGCATTTCTTGACTTCTAGACGTTGCGTTTGATCGTCCATCTTATTCAATTTTTATGAAATTGAAATGAATTTATTTAAAGTATATCTAATGAATAATCAATTTATAACAAAAATAAATAATATATTCTCTTACATTTTTTGAATTGGACAAATGATTAATGTGATGTCTGAAAGTCAAAAAAATCCTTATATTTTCGAATAGAGGTAGCACTACATCTCATCTGTTACAATAATGACCCACCTATGATCTTTATACATTTATTTGCTTGATCTGGGAAACAGACCATTCGCAACTACTCTTACGTCACATGTGCGGTTCGTGAGTAGAAGGCCACACTAAATTTTTTTGCTCATCAGTTCCTAGCGTGGAGTTCCTTTTAGAGCTTCTGACGATGATCTGTACAATTCCTTTGTGCGGTTCGTGAGTAGAAGGCCAGACTAATTTGTTTTTGCTCATCAGTTCCTAGCGTGGAGTTCCTTTTAGAGTTTCTGACGATGATCTGTACAATTCCTTTCTCTTGCAGATTATTCCTCCTCGATCAAAGATTCTGACGATGATTATTCCTCCTCGGAATATTCTGACGATGAAATTAATTTGTACTAGCTATACCTTCTTTGCAGGGGACGGCTTCCGTCTCGGTCGTCGGGGTCGACTTGGCTTTCAACACCATCGGCCCGACCGTCTACTGCTGCTTTCTACCAAGCTCTCTGCGTGCACTTTGCTGTTAATTTATTGCACTTGATGATCAGAGTCTCCTGCAGTTCGGGGGTGCTTTTGATCTGAAATAATGATCATCGTTTCTTGCCGAACTGCTGGCTTGTTATCAGTTCCTTCGTTTGCCTGTGTAGGACGTCTATATACACATGCAAGTTTGGGACACAGTATATGACTTAGCTTACCCTGTGCTTCTTACCTTATGTAACTCTTATTTTGAGGAAAGCCTCTTGACTCGTTTTTTACCTCACCGTTTCCAGTACATGCATATATATTATTCGATGTTTGGAACAATGCGTCAGAATTTTGAAAAATCTCTGCTCCTCACTGCATTGTAGTTCAAAACAATACATGAGACTGAGTACTATATATGTGTGCACCCTCAATTAGTATCGAATTGCAGCAGGAGGTCTCCAATGGTGCATGGTCCTGATGTGTGCTTGCAGAGAAACTTTGTTCCTCACTATAATAGTATCTCAAGACAACACATCAGACTGTGAAGTACTTATGGAGTAAAGACTGGTGACATTCGCCAGAGGGGTTTATGAAATAGCCATTGCATATGGTGGTTTTGTGACTATTAGACCAAAGTATTGGTGGGTTTACCAAATTAATTCAGGAGGAAATAGTTCTGTACAGTAAGACTAAGATTTGCATAATACTGTTTTGACAGTACACCAAATTACCGTGACACATTTGTTCAACCATTCATTCATATTTTTCATATTATACCTATATGCATCTGAGACCATTGCTTTGGATCGGATGGTGAAAAAATAAAACTAATGTCAGCTACTAATATCCCTAAAGAAATTCACAGGACCTCGATCCAGCTCACACTTGTCTTGGCCGATGAGTATTTGATTCACCTGTCGTTGCTATATTGCTATTCCGATCTACATAAAAAGACAACTAAACACCATTCGCAGTGCAGGGTTGGGTGGACAATTGATAAATGGTTGTGGGCGTCCAACGGCAGAAAATACCGCATGATGGTATGCAAATTTGATTCATGACGGAGCCCCGCAGCTCCTCTATCAATGGGGACCTCAGCCATCTTTCCTAGTGTGAGTGCCATCGTGGGACGAGGACGACAATACCGGATGACAATGAATAAAGCGTTGTAATTTTCATGCAAAAATAATGCTAAATAATTATATGTAAATCCAATAAGTATGCATCACGGTTTCAACTTTTGTGCTTTTCAAATATGATTTTTACCTATTCGTGTTGAATTAACCAATTTCCAGATTTTTAAAAAATAAATAGTTTGTTTATGTCAGGGGTAAAAAGGTCTTTTTACAACTCATTTAACACCGTTAAGTGCCAAATCTAACGGAAGAGCCATGTAGGGGACCGAAAATTGATTTTGGTCCAAATAGGGAACTTTGATTTAAAAGGGGCCATAGGAGGCATGGGCATCATTATGGAGGCCATACAAGGAATTTTCTTCGTAGACTAACACTCGAAGATCTCAAACATACTGTGAATATGGAATTGAGTTTGAATTCTAAACTTCAAATACATTTTTCTCCCAAACTGTGAATCCTTTGGAACCTACATGTTCTCTAGAATTAATTCTACAAAATGAAATCCAATATGAATATTTTTAAAAAGTTTTAAAAATTAATATTTTCATCAACATTTTAGATATACTGTTTCAATATTTTATATGTACTAGTCAATATTTATAAGAAAATGTTGACACAATTTTCCAAAAATGTTGACATAGGTTTTTGAAAATGTTGATATATCGAATTTAAAATGTTGAATCTGAATGTAAATTAAAACTAAATATTACTAGAATTTAACCGTGAATCAACACTATGGTTAGAATGTAAAAGAAAAAATAAAGAAAAACATTAAAATTATACCCCAAGAGTCCAACATCTCCTCCTCCAACCATAGAAATCTACGATAAGCTAGAGAATTTAGTGTGCAAGGGAATTGAAGAATTTAGGATGACAGCTACCAAGTAGAATTTAGTGGCGTAACTCGTCAAAGAATTTAGTCGTGTAACTAGTCAAAGAATTTAGAGGCACAACTCGTCGGAGAATTTAGTGGTGCAACTCTTCGGAGAATTTAGTGGCGTAACTCATCGGAGAATTTAGGGATGTAACTCACCGTAGAATTTAGTGGTGCAACTCATCCGAGAATTTAGTAGCCTTACTCATCGGAGAATTTAGTGGCACAAATCATCGAAGAATCTTTTATTACCACATGGTTTGTACCCCAAGAGTCCAACATCTCCTCCTCCAACCACAGAAATGGACAGCAAGCCGAAGAATTTTGTGTGCTAAGGAGTTGGAGAATTTAGAATGACAGTTAGTTGTCGAATTTTGTGGCGCGCCTCGTCGGAGAATTTAGTGGTGCAACTTGTCAAAGAATTTAGTGGTGCACTCATCAAAGAATTTAGTGGCACAACTCATCAGAGAATTTAGTGGTGCAATTCGTCGGAGAATTTAGTGGTGAAACTCATCAGAGAATTTAGTGGCGTAACTCATCGAAGAATTTAGTGGTGCAACTCGACGGAGAATCCTTTATTGCCACATGGTTTGTACCCAAAGAGTACAACATCTCCTCCTCCAACCATAGCAATCGACATGTATTTGAATTAAAATTGGACATGAACGGAGCATTCAAATTCATCTTGGTAGGATGGTCCTAATAAGCTAAGTTTAAGACATACTTTCCACATCATAAGCTAAATATTAGAACTTTGACGCTGTTTACCATCTTTTGAAATAAAAGCAATAGGCAACATGTGGAAATGGCGTGTGAACTGTAAAGACTATATTACACAACAAGTAACAAAAGTTACAGTTCATAATCACTAGACATCCAAAAAAATGAAATATTACACCACAGCCCGGAATTCTGTAAGCTCCATCAAGATGCATGGCAACGAAGTTCCAGTTGTTGCTTCTCTTTCGTGCTGGCGCATAGTATACTCCTACCTACCTACTTTAGTTCGACAGCAGCAGTGGCAGTATCTTGCTTTCAGATTCTTACTGATGTATTACTCGGTTCATGGCCTCGCGTAGAATTGGCACAAAAACACTACTGGTGTTCGTTACAAAGGGCTACCTCTTATGTTTGCAACCCGGCATGATTTTAGCGGTGACTCGGTCTCCTTCTCTTTGAAGAAACCAATATGACAATGTTCTCAAGAAATGTTCACGTCGGTAGAACTTTAGCAACCGTTGCAATAGCAGGCACTGGTTCTTCTTCCTCTTCTATTAGATCAGCCATGCATGACAGTCAACTAGTAGGTAGTGGTACTAGTTGCGTCCATGGTTCTAGATTCCTAGCATTTGATTGGGTTCCGAGCATCTTGCCAAGGAAGGGGGAGGGGCGACACGTCACAAGCGCCAAGCTCGAGGAAGCCAACCTAGCTCGCCGCGCATGCACTCACGCAAGCAAAAGAAAGATGCCCTCCCGTGGTAGACCATCGTGTTCGAAAGGCCTGTCCGGTTGCTACTGTTGAACGAGTGAGCGCGTCGGGAGAGAGGCCTGTCCGGCATGCATGGCCTGCAAGTAGCACCGGTGGCTCCCACTGATCACGAGTTACTGGTGAGAGGGGGCCCCGCAAATATTAGGTGCAGGAGGCAAGTACCTGTGCGACACGTGTCTTTTGATGGGCTTAATAAAAATAGAAATTTAGTAACCAACCAACACTATACGGACTGTATGCGCAACTGTCGTGCTAAATACAAGCGCCGGCGCCCACGAGAACAATGCTGCCACCGTCGGGATCGTCATATCTACTCATCTCCGTGGGCAAGCCCACTAGGTTCAGCCTTCGTCCTATTGCAGTTGTTTCAACAAGAGATAAGCTCAAGAATGAGCAGCTGCCGCACGAAGAATGCTTGGAGCATCACGAAGAATGGGCAGAAGCAAGGTGTTCTGTCAACACAGAAACATGGTTTTTGAATACACTAAAGCATACTAGCATCAAACATTAAAGCCACAAATACTGGGATTAACTATCAGGTAGTCACGGAATAGAACAACAAACCTGGTGAGGATGGGAGATTATTACACTAAGTAGAAAAAGGGCCTAAAGCGACGGGTCAAAAGGCCCTGTAGCGACGGGTATATCGGTCCGCCGCTACGTCTTCATAGCTACAAATAAAACGTTTGTAGGGGCGTCAAAATCGCGCACCGCCGTTAAATAGCATTAGTAGTGGCGGGTGGCATTTTTCACTATTGTTAATAATCTATTATTAACGGCAGAGAACAACATGAACTTCTGTTAGATGAGAAATCCGCCATGACCTATCCAGCTCTCTCCACTAAGTCTCATGAATCGACTTTCTGGGAGCAAGATAACATCAATTTTGCAAAATGTGTACCAATTGGACCAAGGGACCTGCTGGGCTTGCTTACGGAGAAACGATCTCAACTGCGGTGGCGTTGGTTGCGCACGTATTTGGCTCTGAGGCTACGTATACAGTTTCCTATTTTTTGTTTGGCCCACAAAGGACACATGTCTCATAGGTATTCGCCCTGCACGGGAGCGGAACTCAGCGGAGAGCATGTTATATGGGGGAAGAAATTCTATGCGGCACGTCTGCATACGAGATGCCGCGTGTCCCTGGCAACAACCGTCCGATCAGATCAGAGCCCTGCAATACTGGATCGGATTCGTTGACTTGGACCTGGTCGTGGTACGGTCACGACGAGGCGCGGGGGAGCTGGATCGTATGCGACAGCGAGAGTAGAGGTCCTGGTGAAGCCTGCATGCCAAGGTAAAGAACAACGGGCTCTGCATTCTTCTCACGAAAAACGTGGGGCTGGCCCTAAAAAAGCTTGCTCATTTGAGAACCTCTGTCGCTGTGTCGAATGACATGAGAAATTCAGAGGGATCTGCTGGGGTGGCATGTCAGTGTTTGGATCCAAGGCAAACTGCCTGCTCCGCGCCGCCTGGACGGAGCACGGAGTTATTTCTGGGCTGCTAGCATGGTGCTCAACTGCTCATGCATTGGCGTAGCGTACCTACGGCAGGGTGGGGCAACTGCCCCAGCCAGTGGACAGAAAACAAATTTTGACCCCCGACTCTCACGACGGAGAGCTATATATTGCTGCTGGCCTGTTGCTTTACCTCGTTACGTACTGGGCCTTTAGATTAGACTATTGGGCTAAGCAAACAAGAAACAAGTATGCTGACCTATGGGGATTTCCTATAGATAGATCGGTCGAAGGAGTCTTTGTATACATCAATGTTTGAGATTCGTGTAAACTAGATGAACGCTATAGATTCAGGCGGGTGGAGAAGGGAAGGGTGGCTGGTGCTGCCACGTGTCGCCACGGGATTGGAGTGGGTGGGAGGGAGAGATAAACCAATTGATTTCGAAACTTAAAACACGTTTTTCTTCCAAACCGTAACTCTGTTTTCGAATCCGTTTGCACCAACGTGTTATTTAGAATTAATTCTGAGAAACGAGATCCGACATGAATATTTTTAATGCTTTTTTAAAAATCAACTTTTCATCAATATATTCGATGCACTATATCAACATTTTGTTTATGCCGTGTCAACATTGTTGATATTTTATATCAACATTTTTCCTGAAAATGATGATTTCATCTCTCTGAAATGTTGATATGTATTCGTAGAAACATTGACACGGATTATCTAAAATGATGATCTAGGATTTATGCTATAGACTTCAATGATGAGAGGAGTCGTGGGCCGGATGGACCGCTCTACCGACGGACTCCTAGTGGTCCGGTCCAGCGAGATCTGTGCGGTCGTCCCTGGAACATCCCGTTTCCCTGGCAAGAACCGTCTGATCAGATCAGAGCCCTGCAATACTGGATCGGGCTCGTTGACTTGAACCTGGTTGTGGTACGGTCACGACGAGGCGTGGGAGAGCTGGATCGTGCACGAGTACAGGACCTGGTGAAGACTGCATGTGCCAAGGTAAAGACCAATGTGCTCTGCATTCTTCTCAAGAAAAACGTGGGGCTGCCTAATTACTTGAGCGCCAGTTGTGCACCGTATCGGGGGCCAAGCTTAAGCTTGCTCATTTTGAGAACCTCTGTCGCTGTCTGTCGAATGACAGGAGAAGTTCAGTCTGTTCAGAGGGATCTGCTGGGGTGGCATGTCAGTATTTGGATCCAAGGCGAACTGCCTGCTCCGCGCGCGACTGGACGGAGCACAGAGTGATCGATTTTTGAGCTGCTGGCATGGTGCTCATGCACAACCGGCTGCCAGGGTTTGGAACAAGGCGTCCTTCCTGCCGGCGTTTTCTAGTTCTCTATGGAAGAAATGGTGGATCATGATTGGCAGAAACGTGACAATAATAAGCAGCTTACCTTTGTGGTTATGGTACGGTGTAAACAGCAATACGGAGTAGCAAAAGGTTACCTAAAAGTGGATTTTCTTTATGATGCTTCTAGTTCTAGATTAAAAAGCATATATATACATCGCAAAGCTTATATTTTAATATAGTTATAAGTTTTGAAGTAGCATAACTGGAGTTTCATTTTTTCTACATACTAGTTTAGAAATCCATGATAATTTTTGTGTTTTTTTTCATATTTTCTTCGTGCAATGAAATATTTTGTATTAGAATATGTTTCTATAAAATTACATAAATTCAAGATATGAAATGTTATATATTATGTACACCCTTCTTATAATAGTAGATCCATTCATACAAATGATTCAGATCAGACATCCTCCTTGGCCTATCATCAAATTCTTATCGAATCACGCATTAGGGAACAAATAAATAATTTGTATAAATGAGCAGTCCAACATTCATCTACCTTCACATTACACATTTTACAAATAAAACATTGATGCCAACTAATTAACCGGAAACTTTAGCAGCATATTCGGCAACCCAAGAACCAGCACTAGTGGTCGCCATTTTTCGGGAAGATTGCAATATCTAGTTTTTCATCGTGAAAATCCTTGGGTCTAAAAAGAGTTTTGTCACCTCCACTGGGATCAGCTGAAGTGCCAGATGGTGTGGCGAAGGTATGGCAAAGACATCGAAAAGAGGCCTGGGTGGTAGCGCGGTGAGGTTTTGTTGAGGTTTTGGTGGCGGCGACGGTGAGGTTTGGTGGAGGCACGTGCAGGATATTTATAAGGGATAACCCTAATAACGGAGACAGGCCTAAGATTGAGTCGACCCAGTTCCCAAATTCTACCTTCACAATTTGTGACAGGCCTGTACTTAGTCAATCGGGAGAATGAGTTGGCCCAGTTCCCAGATCCGGCCTTCACAAACTGCGACGGGTTTGTACAGTCAATGGGGAGACAGGTCTTACAATAGGGCCAATTACATGGCAGAGGCACTAAAAAATATATGGTGAAGCACAGTCACACAGTTGGATACATGATTAACTAGAGGACTATTCTGCCAAGATAAGGTGACACAAAAACATGAGCAAACATTATTTGACCTGGTTTCATTGATATAAGAATCGGGTTAGAAACATTGTAAAGTTTGTTTCCATTATCTTTAAAAAAAAGGAATCAGGCCAGAGCTCACTCATCAAGTACTGATACAAGCAGCATCATTGTTTAGTTTTCAGAACTTCAACAGGATTAAGTTAAACTTTGGTTAACTTTTGACAATCTCTTATACGGGTGATTATTGGTCCTTCATCGCTCAATGTAATTAATTGTTACCACTCTATGATGGGTCAGAGTAATTGGTCATTAGTAGCTCCCTTGAATTCCGACCTAAAGTTTATTTGAGCTAAAGGGTAACAGCATAGCAAGATCGACATGACATGCCAATGACATGGAGATCAAGCTCAAGGTCAACGCAAGTCAACCACGAGTTGTGCAGAGATTGTGCCTAATCAAACTATAGTTCAAGTGCCTAATGCATGTGTGTATGTATGCTTGGTCAGTAGTAGGCCTGGGCATTCGGTCTACCCGAAATTTCGGTTCGGGTAATTCGGTCTTTTCTAAATTTCGGTCTTGAAGAATCAATACCCAAAATGTCATAAAAATTTTTGGTACCCAAATTATTTTGGGTACTTCAATTTCAGTTCGGTCTTTGGTCTTACCGAAATACACAAGCATACACACAAATATGTAAACTAGTTTCAAAAATTCGTGATAATTTCATATATATGTTACAATAAGGCATAACTTGTATCCTTTTGACATGGAATTAAACCAATTTAGGCATGTGTATAGTGTAGTTAATAATTAATTAATCATAATGGAACGATTTGTGTGTATCCACATTGTGCTAGGTGTTGTTTGGGTAGTTTGGGTAATTCGGGTATCCGAGGGTGGTACCCAAACTTTGAACGAAAATTTCGGTTATCCAATACACTTATCCGAAATATTATCCGATACCCGGAATTTCGGTTCTTTCGGTCCCGGTCTCGGTTTTTTCGGTTCCAGTTTTTCGGTCTTGGTTTTTTTGCCCACCCCTAGTCAGTAGCTGTTCCAGTTTGTATTTTTACCTCTTCAGTGGCCATAATGGTCTCAAGAATGCAGTACAGATGATACTAATATGGAGGTCTTTATGTGACACTAAATAGACTAGCCTCTTGAAGGGCACTAATACCAGCTTCGTCTTCCTCCTCGACTTCTCCGGCGCCGCGTGGCCATGGTTTCGGTCCTCGGAACTAGCTAGCTAGTAGATGGGATCGAGGAATCGTGGTGGCCTTCGAACTTTGGCTGCCCACGGTGTGATTATATAGATAAAGATTACAATGACCGTCGAATACATGTAGGACTCGGTATCTAGCTATATCCGTATCCGAGTCCTTAGCTGCCTGGCCATGAAGCGGGTCTGGTCCTTTCTGAGAGGACGCATGAGTGCATGAACGTTGATGACATCGAATTTTTTAAAAAATAATCCAATTTAATCTAGATTTTTTTTAAAAAAATTGTCTAAAACTAAATTTCCAACATCTAGACATTTTTGACACGCCAGACAGAATGGCGTGTAACCAGCAACAAACACGCCAGAGCGAATGGCGTGTTACGTGCCATGTCAGCGACGTCCGCCACGTAGGAGGGAGGGTGGACCGGGACGCTGACCGAAACACGCCAACCAACATCTGGCGTGCTTGCTGTACCAAACACGTCGAAGGATATGGCATGTTTGCTGCATCAAACACGCCAGACCTTTCCTATATGCAGGAACTTTCGAGTCGCCACTCGCTGCGGCACTAAGTGTAGAAACACGCCAACCGTTATGGCGTGTTTGGTGCCCAAAACACGCCAGATGGATTGGCGTGTTATCTGTGTTGCTTATGCTTTTTTCTAAATTCAAGCAGAGAATCCAAGCACAAGTTCACAATAATGCAGTAACACGCTAGACACGCCAAAATCAAGCACAATGTTACAATACCATTAAAGCACAACTTTAGTTCAATAATATTCCAACACATTCAACAATTTCAAAATAGGTTCACAAGTGCACACACATAATTCACTAGTGTTCGTAGTGGATAGCACTAAAGCTCCCGGGGTGAACTGAGTCGGGAGCTTTCGCTTGCGGTCAGGGTTGGTGGGTAGTACATTTCCACTTGAAACATCTATACGGCGGCGAGGCTGGTAGCGTCTAGGTGGAGTCTCCTGTGTTCTCTCTGCTTGAGGAGCATCTGGGATCAGGGAGACACCAATGATATCTTACAAGAAAGTAAATATAAGAATGTGATGTCATAGAACACTAGTGTGCAAAGATCACGATGTATGACTAATTCAGATTCAGAATCGTCGATCAAGCAAAGCTAGCGGACTAGGTGGCCAACAAGATGACGATGCAATTAAAACCTGGAAACCTTTCTCTTGCTATATTGTGATGAACCGGGAACGCCAGTGACAAAACATTTTTATTTGGACTAGTCATATTCTCTTATTGTAAATTGTCGATAATGCACCCACATTGCCAAACCCGTCGACTTGCTTACACAGAACACACCACGCTGTATACGCAAAACTAAAACACCAGCCTAGAAGTATAATTTTTTAAAAACACACACACACACACCAGCCTACAGCCTAGAAACTCCAACGAAGCCACCATCCTGCTTGCAGTCGTCCTCGACCTGGACCTCGACGTCGCCATCGTCGTCGTCGTCGACCTCGACCTCGACCTCGGCGTAGCCCTTGGCGCGGTACTGCTCGATGATCGCCTCGTCCTTGTTGCGGCGCTCCATGACAGAGGCCACGATTTCAGCCCTCGTGGCGACGAAGCGCTCGCGAACACCGTCGGGCATCTTCTGGATGATCCGCTCCGGCACCACCCAGAAGAGCTTCTTCTTCGGGTACTGCTTCAGCACCGCGTCGATGTACTCCTGGTGCACCCGCACCAGCTTCGTCTTCCTCCTCGGCTTCTCCGGCGCCGGCGTGGCCATGGTTTCGGTCCTCGGAACTAGCTAGTAGATGATGGGATCGGAGGAATCGTGGTGGCCTGCGTACTCTGGCTGCCCACGGTGCATGATTATATAGATGAGTTCCGTATTTAATCATGAGCATGGGCTCTAATTAGATGATCACGGAACGTAGGTAGGATCGGGGAGACGCTTACCGGAAGGGAGCTGGGCGGCGTCGAACGGTTTCCGCGGCGAACTTTGAACCTCCCGGACGGATCCTCTTCGACTCGGTTCTCCGCAAGAACAACGCAGTGTAACTCACGGAAGGGTGAAGCACGCCGGCAGAGGCAAGGTCTTCGTCCCGGCGGCGGTCGCTTGACTCGCTGTGCGCGCCGACGGCGAGGCCTGAGAAGATCTGGATTTGCGAAGACGCGCGCGGCAGTGTCCGGCAGCTTGCAGGGGTCTCCCGTTCCGAGTTCTCAAACGCGTGTTAGGGCTCCACCAATCGATCGAGACCTCACGCGGTGGCGACTTGGTTACGACAGCAACAGTGGAGGAACCTGGTTGAACCGAGAGACATTCTGTTATTTTTCCGACTTCACCCAGTGTCCGGCAGCAGGCAGGGTCCCTAGCTCGGTTCGAGAGACATTTTATTACTTTTCTGATCTGAAACAATTGAAAAACAAAATAAAACATTTTTCTGTGGTGATAGATTATCTGTCCGGCCGGAATTGTCAAGTACTACTGCAAATCTGCAATGAACCGATAACGGCAGCAGGCAGACGGCCACGGTTTCGGTCCTAGGTACTAGCGCTACGTCGAGGAATCACGTAGAGGAACGCGCCGTCGCTGTTTTTGTACAACGACGTTGAAACCAACTTGCGATTGGGCACGGGGCATATGCTCGCTGGCAGCAACAGAAACATGAGCGCGGTTCCAATGAAATTTGAAATACGATAAAGTAGCCTCTAGCAAGCGTACATTATTATGATTGCCAATCCACACAAAAGTTACACAACACAGTACCAGCATCTACAACTTGCAAACTCCTACGACGAAACTATCGTCCTCCTTGCCGTCCTAGACCTCGTCGTACGCGTACCCCATGGCGCGGTACTGCTCCAGGATCGCCTCATCCTTGCCGCGGATCTTCTTCAACGAGGCAACGGCTTTATCCATGAAGGCGCGGAAGCTGTCGCGTTTCTCACCGGGCTTGAGCATCTGGATCACCTCTTCCGGCACGCCGACCACGGGTTTCTTGGGGTAGTGCTTCAGGAGCTCGTCGATGTACTCCTGCTGCACCCGCACCACCTTCGTCTTCTTCTCCGGCGCCGGCGCGGTCGTGTTCACCTCCGTCGTCGCCATGGTTTCGGTACTAGTAGCGCTACTAGATTAGAAACAAAGCGCCTCTCAGGTTGCGTGGCCTACGTACTTTGGCTGCCCATATACATATCAATGACTGTCGAATACACGTAAGACTCGGACCTATTGCAAGCCGTACACAAGTCTGATACGAAATACATGTAGGACTCAATCGAGTGACGTTCCCTTTCGGATCGGATGCCGAAACCTTTTCGTGTCTTCCGCTAGATGGAGAGACGGGCACCTGGCCTTCTATCACGATTGAGTTCCTCCAAAACAGTTTTAAATTTTGCCTGATCCACTGAATAAATTCCTAAATATCACTAAGCCTATGGCGGTACATGTGAATAACTAAGCCAAGAAATAGAACTCTGATGAGGATATAATTTCCACTATTTCATCTCCACGTGAGCAAAGCCAAAGACAAACCTCTATTTCATTATCACACGGACACAAGCACATATCGTTAGCTACCAAGTATCCTATGTGAGGCTCTTTATCATTACAACAATAGAGCACATCGGACATCTTACATTTACTAAAATTGGAGACTCCTTTTGTGGCATCCGTCCCACCGCAGCCAGGCAGGCTGCGGCGCCTATGGAGCCGTCGGCGTCGGTAGGGTAGGAGGCCCGTACTGTAGAGGGGGCGTTAGGGCAACAAAGTGCTGCAGGTGGGGGCGGGTAGCATCCGTGGCGCCGGACCGTAGGGCGATGGCGACGAAGGAGTGTTGCGGCTATGGTGTACCGGGCCGAGGAGCACAGGCCCGTTGACCCCGGGACCAGGCCGGTCATAGACCGAGGGCCAGGAGGCCTGTCCGCCATTGCGACCGTCGACGGCGACCGTTGTTGCCGCTAGTCGAGCTAGCGGGAGGCTGCTGGTGGCTGCCGGGAGGTTGCTGGCCGCCCGCAGGTGACGACCGGGGAGAAGGGTCGGTCGGTGGGGTGGCCATCGAGCGTTTGGTGCAGGAGAGGGCCTCGGCATGTTGAGCTCAGCAAGGCGGAGGTCATCTCGAACATCGCGGAACAGCGGGAAGGGCTTCGTCGGGTGATGAGTTGTGCCATGAATTGGTACTGCTCACCGAGACCACGTAAAAGGTTAAGAACCAATGTACAGCTTGGGAACGGGCTCACCGAGGTCTCCGAGGGCATCAGCCATGCTCTTCATCTAGCGGCAATGCTCGTCAATGGAGAGGGCACCCTAGATGATGTTGTGAAATTCAGCGTCGAGGTGGAGGGCACGAGTCTCACGGTTGCCGAGGAACCGCTGCTCAATCTCGAGCCATGCAATGCAGTGCGAAGTGCCACCGTGTTCGTGAACTAGCTCATGGAGCTCGGAAGAGATGCGGTTGTAGATCCAAGACAGGACGACGCACTCCATGTGCATCCAAGCTGGGTCGTTGGGGGTAGGCGATGATGCCGAGGACATGGTCCGTCAAGGCGTATCGGCCGAGGGTGAGCAGGACGTAGTCGCGCCACTTGGTGTAGTTAGACAACATCTTGTGGAGGGTGATCGGGACAAGGGCCTTTCTTCCGGACACCGACCGCTTCGGCATGGAGATTAGCGACGAAGGGTTCCACATCGTACTCGGAGTAGGCATCCTCGACGTCGGCAGCGAGCGTGTTGTGAGCGTGGGCCTAGGCTGCTTCGCGTTCAAGATCCTCGGCAGCCTAGCGTTCCTCGCAGGAGGGCGTCGACAACGGCACGGACGCTCTCCACAGCGGCGGCGGCGGCGCGCATGGCCTCGGCGTCCTTTTGGGGCTAGGCAGTGCGGGCGTTGTTGGCATCTTTGGCTTTGGCAGTGGCATCTTCCAAGCACCTTGGCCTCGGCATCGGCGTCTTCGCGTCTCTTGGCGGTCGTAGCAACGGCAGACTCGGCATCAAGGACAATGGCGTCGAGAACAGCGGAGGTGGTCGGGCCGGTAGACCGGGCATCAAGGACAACGGCGTCGAGCACAGCGGAGGTGGTCGGGTCGCCGGTAGAGCCGACAGAGGTGGCGGCGTGGCCGGACATGGCAGGCGACGACACCTAGGGTTTTGGGTGGAGCGGAAGCTAGGCACAGGATCAAAAAGTCTCTCGTAAACCTTGTTACCGGAATAAATCACGCATAACTAAATGTGTATAGATTGTCTATCAAAGGTACACATATATAGGCGTGATGGGGCAAACCCTAGGGGTGCAGCCATGGGAGGCACGATCCCTAGGGGTGCCAGCGTGCGGGCCACGCAAGGCCAATCGCACAGTGCCCGGCACAACCCAATAAGCTAGATTAAAGCCTATGTTACAATAATTCTAACATACCCGAGCTCATCTCCACATGAACTTCATAGGAAAAACCTCCGTAACATAGGTCTATGGAGCATATATTTTCAGAAAGAAAACGATACATACATACAAAAGTCCTTTTTGAACCCGAGCACATGAACCAAGAGTGTAAAAAAGGATGATGAGCACATCAAATTTTTTTTTCTATTGAAAAACTTGCACATATAAGGGGTTTGTACTGCCCTCACATTTCAAAAGTTATCTGTCACGCCTATGCATTGTCACAGTAGTTCTATGTTCAAGAGTTGTAGACTATTGTATCATGTCCACCTTCAGGCTCACCCGAAAACAGTCGATCTGATCCAATGACTTACCATGACAACTTCTTGTCCTCCATTTTCATCTTCTATATTGTTATTGCAGGACCGAGTCACAAACTCTCAGTCCAGCTATACATGAATTTTAGGCGATCGTGCAGCATGGAGCTAATTTATGACAAGTATTTAGGGTGACTTCGCCCTATCATATAAAATGAATATTAGGATTTGTAAATTGTGCTTCATCTAGATATATTTTATGTCGTTATTAGGACAGAAGTCCTAGTCAGATTTGTACCAAGTTGTGTGTCCTAACAATATAAATGTAAACAAAAATCTATGATTACTAAAATAATAATCTAGCACTAAAAAGTAAGAGCCTGTTGTACCTGTGAGCTTGTGACTTAGGCAGGTACAACCATTCTGCTAGAGGTTCCATGCTGCAAGTTACTATCTGAAGATTTACCTACCAAGAACAAATAATAGAAAAATTAAGGTTCTAATTTGTACTTTTCTAATGCATAATTCAGAAAGAAACACTAAATTTGTAAAGTTTATAAAGTTGGACATGGCAATTGAAAGAAACATTGTAGCTATTTATTTCAAGCAATCTAAATATTAAATCCTAAACAAGTATATTCTTATTTCCTCAAAAAGTACACAATTTTCGAACTTACATTTATATGTATGTATGTTTTCATTGTTGAAAATGTATATTCAAATAAATTGCTTAGACTTTAGTCATGGGTATTTTTCTCACCTCGTTTATCTGGCCGCCTCCTACTACGCCACAACAACCGAATAGGGGTACCCGGATAACCAGCATCTGTCCGCAGCTTCTTCTCCATGTAACGGCGGTACGTCTCAGGGAAGAGCTTTGCGTCATTTACGAAGAACACAAAAGTTGGCGGACCAACAGCGGCCTATAATTGAACATCGAGTCTCCTTTAGATGAGGAAGAATGCAAAAAAGGCTCAAAATAAACCGCCAAATTTGAAAGCCATAAATAACCTGTAGACCACTAGAATTATGAGAAATATCTTACAGCTTTTCAGATGTTAACAGCAATTAGACATATTGCAGCAGCTGACGGTAATAGAAACTAGATATATGCATTTGAATCAGAGTGGTGTTACAGAGAGAATTTTGGTGACGATCCAATATGTTTATTGAAGACAATTCCTACATTTTGAAATACCCAGACGTGATTTTTTACTTGTTTTCTTTTTTTTAATCTGGACTACAACTGCAGAGAAACCAAGAGTGACCTTTACAGCATATATACTCATTAAAAAAGTTACCTGCGTAGTGTAATAAACACGACCTCTTTTGCCACCTCTTGTTCGTGGCGGTGGTTTGAATGCTATAGCTTCCCTAACTACTTGATTAAGAATAGACGTGCCTAGTCTTCTAGATCTTTCCTTCTCTACCAAAGCAGCAGCAGATATTATCCTGAGAGCAATTCGGTAAAGAAAGGTTAGCCATAACTAGGTTAGCAATTCAACAGAAGTGTCACAAGTTTACTAAGAAAGCAAGAAACGTTCAGTAGCAATTACAAGTTGCAAACAGTATTTGGTAAGAAAGGAGGGTTCATTAACACATGCATCTATTCTCTGTAACCCAGTATACCACTACTTCATTTTGTCTCCATGAAACCCTAGGAATTTATATGGAACTATAAGTAAGAAGCCATGGAAGTGAGCACAGAAGTTAGCTGTCTAGAGGTTAACCACATTCTGTTATCAACCCTTGCCTGTTGCATGGTGACACATTTGGTAAGGCAAGGAAGTTCATATTCGCACAAATGAATAAAAGAGGAGTGGCAAAATGTCACTAACTGAACATACTGAAACCTGCAGGTTTACAATTCACAACCAATACTAAATATGCACCGAAGGAAAAAAAAACGTTTCAGGAAAGCACAGCATAAAAAGCTCATTTTCGAGTCGACAAAACAAATTAGGAGCTTTACTTTTCAACACTGGTGCCATTTGTTGCAGAACAATAGACAATGGGTGCCCAATCAAGTATTCGGAGCTTCTCTCTTACATCTTGCTCATAAAAAGTTGTACTCTGATGGTTCTTGTTTGGGATTGTATCCCATTTATTCACAACAATAACACAAGCCTTTCCTTCTTTCTCAATCCTTTCTGCTATTTTGAAGTCCTAGATACAACAAATATTCACTGTGTCAGAGTCAACATACATGACAAGAATCAATATGATACCAGAAAGTATATTTGGCCAAATAACATTTGCATGAAACACGTATTTGTTCCTGGCTTAACATACCTGCTCTGTGACACAGGCCAATGCTTCGATGACTAGAGCAACTACATCAGAGCGGCGGATTGCTCGAAATGCCCTTTTCACTGAGAGAGATTCAGTTGTGCTGCCTGCAGCAGCAACTGCTGCTCTGCGACGAATTCCAGCAGTATCGATGAGTTTGTACTTCTGCAGCATATATTGCAACAGGAGCAAGTTAGCGTTTAATTGCTATGACATGCAATTCACCTTTCTTACAATAGAACTGTTATAGGGATGAAAGAAGTAAAAATTAGTGGACATAGTTAGATTGTGTGTATTATAAAGATGAAGATGCTCTACCATTAACATTGACAAAAGTATCAAGACAGACCTGCCCATCTGCGGTAGTAAACTCAGTATCAATCGCATCACGGGTCGTTCCACTAACTGGGCTCACAATAGTTCTATCTTCTCCAACCAGAGCATTTAGAATACTACTTTTCCCAACATTTGGTCTTCCCACTATGGAAATAGCAGGAACATCACTTTTTTCTTCTTCAACTTCATCCGATCCCTATGAAATAGATGAGTTACTTTATGGTTTATGCAACATAATGGACAGAGTATCTTCAGATATCAAACAAAAGGAAAGAAACATAAACTTCTAGGGATAAATAATAATTATACAGGTAGAACCACTAGAACTTTGAAACAAAGTTTGTAATTCTAGAGTCAGAAGATATGCTGGATAGAACAGCGGGGTATTCCCCGCTACAAAGTGTTTCTACTTTCTTCTACCAAATTCAAGCATCTAGGTCTGTGGGATAAAGTTACACATGAATGGACATAATACCTTCGCTTATTAAACCTTCCATATAAATTAGCCTAGTCCTTCAATTCGAAACTATATTGTTCTCCCCCAGTCATGTGATCTTTGTCATAGGCCACAACCCTCATTTCTAAACAATTTCATTACAGTTTTTGCAATAATCAAAGGAATAGAGCATCAACCATAAGAGTTAAAACAATTTTTTGTATAAATTTAGTACCTCAAACTTTTTCAGCTCTGAACACACCAGGTCAAGGAGCTCCCCAGTTCCTGTACCAGTAATAGCAGATATTGGAAGAGGAGCAAACCTAGCAGAAATCAATAGAAGGATAAAGGTTAGTAAAACACTTTAACTTATTGTCCAAAATGTAACATGGAAGGGGAAAATAGGGATTTTGATAATTTTTTAAATACAAACGAACAATAGTATTACACAAAATTGGAGAGACAGCAAGTTATAAGATTACCCGAGTGACCAAAAGTCTAACGCTTGCATTTGTCCTTTCCGTGGAGACTCACACTTGTTTACAGCAAGTAGGATACACTTATCAGCGTAGTTACGGCGTAACCAATCAGAAATTTCTATGTCAGCTGCTACAAGACCAGCCTGAAAGATGTTTTCATATCATCCTTGTTAGTAAGAATAAACATTGATGAAAGAACTTGACAAGAACAGTATGACTACTGTAAACAATGGTTGAAGACAATTCGTCAATTCCTAGAACTATGGGTACAATATGCACTCAAAGCCCCAAGGAGCTTATACAGGTCTTCAATCAACAAAGACACCACAGGGAAAATGTTGAGGCTCGTTCTATTTTATATCTTTATTAGGAAACATTCTACTAGATACAATTAGGTAGTTATTGAAAGGAATATGTCAAAGAAGGATAGATTATCAACATCAAGATAAAAGTATGCTTCAGTCAGAAAATAGATGTGAAGCAGACACATACGATTCGACTTTTAAGATGCTTTACATCCAAGCTAGGAAGCTATTTAATAAATTAGCATATCAGACACTCCTGCAACTCCCTTGAGTTTGGATGTGTTTATTTCAGTATCCAACCAATATGTGACACGACTCAATTAACATTATAATCCAGAAAACAAATTAAAATTTTAAAAGCAATTGCCTGAACCTGCCTGGCCATCCACAATGAACAGTATGACAGCTGCTTCCTCAACAGCAGCAACGGCTTGTTTTTCAATCATTGACGGCATTCTAGCAATAGCAGCTTCTCTGGTGGCAAGAGGAATCCCGTCCATACCAACAGTGGTAGTGACAGCAAGTTCTTCCATCACACCTGCTTGAGACTTTGATAGAGTAATCACCCCTCCAGTGTCAATAACCATGAACTCCTGGTCTCCCCAATAAGATCGCCCATACAAGCGATCTCTGGTGACACCAGGTTCATCAACAACGATAGCCCTGTTCCCCTGTGAAATAGGAAAATTAAGTAAATTTTCGGAAACAATGAAATTCAGATCAGAAAATATTGTCATGGTCAATGCTGCATATAGCGCACCAAAGTTTTCTGTGTCTGTAAATGACATACCCCAACAAGACGATTGAACAGGGCAGATTTACCAACGTTTGGCCTTCCTATAATTGCCACCTTAGGAAGAAGATTATCTGGGATCTGAATCAAGTACAAGGAAGCATATCAAATAACCTGTCTTGCACATTCAGACGTTTAATGTTTACTGAAATGTGATGGTATACTGACATGTTTAGATGCTGATATCTTATCCCTGCTGATCTTTCGTTTCTCCCTAACATCATCATCTGAAATGCAGTCGGTCTACGAATTACTGTGCAATAAAGAAGTGGGGAAAAAACCAGTGGCTTTAAAATGAAACAGACACAATGTTCCAACTGACTGGTGGGACTTGATTTCAGTACTTTACAGGCAAATAATGAGCATAAATAAAGGAGCACAGTCATTGCAAGTCTTGTGATTGGTTGGACCATGTATTCAATCCCCAATAGTGGTATTTTCAGCACCCAGATATGGGCAGGCTATAGATCAAAGGGGGCAGAAATCCATGGTGTAATAATACAGGTGAAACGCCAGACGTGTGCCCAAACTGACATTAGCAGGTCCATCAGGATTTTCGAACAAGAGGATACGAATTTGAGAGCGCCGTGCGCTGGAATCCACGGTGTAATAGAGCGGAATCAGCAGTCTGAACTTTGAGCGCGCTGTGCACTGAACTGAAGATACTGACGAACAGTTCAAGTGCTAACCGCAGGTAGTCCCTACCCTTTCATCAACTGAAAAAGGCTAGTTCAATGTAACAGGACAGTGCACCTGCACAAGCCTGAATGAACCAGTTCGTACGCCTGACCAGTGACCAGGCCGGAGCACACGGCAGCGGCACAGCACGGCTCGAATTGAAAACTTTCTAAATTAGTACTTGGCATTCGGATGGAAGGAACCAGAAAGGGCCACTCACCGATGAGGAGCTCGCGGGCGAGGCGCTTGGCGTGTTCGGCAGCGGCGCCGCGCGCTTCCTCCTCCATGGCCTCCACGTCCACGTCGCCGTCGTCCTCCTCCTCCTCCCACTCCTCGTCGCCATCTCCGTACTCGTACTCCCCTCCCTCCTCATCCTCGAACTCGAACTCCGCGAAGCTCTGCTGGGACGCGGCGGCGCGGAGCCCGGCGAGCGGGCGGCGGGCGGGCGCGCGCGGCGGGAGGGAGAGGACGAGCGGGCGCGGGGCCGGCGCGGACGCGGCCTTGCGGGAGAAAGGCAGGAGGCGGGCACTAGCGCCTGGGGATTTCGCGGGGACGGGGGCGGCAGCGCGATGGATGAGGAGGAGGAGGAGGGCGCCATGGCGGCCATGGCGCGGCGGTGGGGAGCAGAGTAGTGGCGAGATGCGCGGGGGGATAAGGAGGGAACGAAACACCTCGCTCAGTGCCGTTATCGACTGACTGGTGGGCCCGGGTGGACAGCGTGCTTGAACCTTGAAGTTCGGCCGGCATGTCAGTTGGAGATGGCCAGATGGGGAAAAAGGAAGAAGCTGTGGGCGGCCCGTGGGCCGGATGTCCTCAGTATTGGGTCTAGCCTTATGTCGTCCTATCTCATGGTTTCTTCCCTTTCTTTGAGAGAGAATGTGATGACTTGAGAAAATCCATGATTTCTCCCCGATGACAAAAGGGAAATTTCGTAAAGAAAAAATTAAATAAAAACTGCAACTGTCATATCTCTTACTCGTGTCACGTAAAAGCAACAGAAAACATGTCAATATATATTTGGAAACAAATATATTATGGACATAATTTAAGGACTCATTTTTTAAAGAAACGGCATATCCGAAAATTGCAGCGTCAGGATCGGAGGCGCAACCAACTCATGGTTACAGTCCCAGATCGCACAGCGCCATATACAAGGGGTGACCGGCATCACGTTGAGGCCAACGTTTTCACCATGACAAAATCACTCCCACATCACCGATCACTACGACGTCGGAATGATCTCAGGCCGCCGCCGTCTTCCTCCCTCTCCAGCATATCCGGCAACTCCAAGTGCACCAGTGGCAAAACAGTGCCACTGGCGTCCTGAGGGTTGTCGATATCCAGAATGACTACATCGAGCTACCGCTACCGCCGCCGCTCCTTCACCCTCTCCGATGGCTGATCCCAACCCAGATTAATAACGCTCAAACGCTTCTGCTTTGTGTGTTTATGTATCTAAACCAGTAGATAGATCCTAATCCTAATGCATGAATGATCTAACAACGTCTCGTTCATACCTCACACATTTATTAAGTACTTATTTGTGTCTCGTTTTGGTTCCAGCGTCACCAGGTTCGGGCTCGTGGTGGTGTGTGTCTTTTGACGTGGCCCCTGTTGGTGCCAGGAACAACGAAACAAGTTTGTAGTTGAACCACCGCGTCCGCTTGACAGCAACCGCCATACGGAACGTGCGACCCTAGTGAGCGAGAGGGTCAACGAGCACTGGGAGGTGTGTTTCAGCCTCAAAGCAGTTGCAGAATGTCAGCTTCGTCAACAAGTTCGCGACCACAGAGGTGCAACTTGGTTAAACCTAGCTACTCTCCACAGTTCAAGATTAGGTTACGTGTCATCACTCTGCAAAATTCAGATCAGATTTACGGTACTGTGTGCGCAAAAATCACTTCACCCTCGAGTTCATGCTTCTCTGGTTGCAGGATTACTGCTTCATCGACTAGCTGCGGCTCACCAACAAATACCTGCCCTGATTTATTGCGAGATAAACGCAGCATTCATTCACCTGTCTATACGGGTCACACTAACGCCCTATTCGTTTCCTGTCCTCTAAAAATTATACCCATTACATCAAAGAGAATCTTACTATTTAAGTAGATCTTTTATTAATTTAATGATAAAACCTATGTCACGACCCCTCTCTAATTTGCTAGACGAATCTAATGATCCTAATTAATCTATGTTTTGCTACAGTGATGCTACAGTAAACATCTTCTAATAACATCATAATTACCTTCGTTGGATTCGTCTCGTGAATTAGATAGGGAGGTCTGCAATTAGTTTCGAGATTAGACTTTATTTAGTACTCCAAAATAATAAAATTCTCTTTGATTTGACCCTCTAAAAATTATATACTGGAAACAAACACACCCTAAAGCACAAAAGTATCCCAGCCTGCTGCCTGTACCTCCTCGATCGCTGCCTCGACCTGTGCCTTTTGTCCTTTGGCTAATTGTTTTCTCACTCATCTCAGGCACCCTCCACGCATCAATAGATTCGTACTGTGCCCATTTTGCTATCAGTCGTTTTTCACATAAATACTAAAGAGTACACAGATCTTTTTTTCGTGTCGATAAAACACAACACTCGTGCAAAAGGTTTGCCTGTCCTTTGGTTTTACTGTTAATTAACGTCGTTTTCAGCGAGTGGACCAACGTACACGCTTCTAAGGGCGTCTCCAATGTGTGAAAAAAGTGATCTTCTCTATCTCTTCTCTATTCTTAATAAGTTTGTTCAAAACGTCCATGCTAAATTTTGTGTACGTCCAGATTTTGTTTGTACACCCACGTTGCCTATACGTACGTAAGTCAAACTTTTAAGCCCACGAAACAAAGCCTTACTCCAATACAACACACAACCCACGATCACATCACATCGGGACTCTTAATAAGTTTGTTCAAAACGTCCATGCTAGATTTTGTGTACGCTCAGATTTTGTGTGTACACCCGTAAGTCAAACTTGTAAGCCCACGAAACAAAGCCTTACTCCAATACAACACACAACCCACGATCACATCACATCGGGACTCGTAGTCCGAGTCATGCACAAGGAGTTGCGGCGGTAAAACAAAGCCCGGACCCCGTCAATTCCTCACCCCGAACCCGTGAGGTCGTCAACTTATGTGAACCAATTTCATTTACTGTCTGCCTGTCATCACTTACATCATCAAGGACAAGCTCAACTCTCCCCTTCAAACCGATGACTAAAACGGATGCGCAATAGCCAGGGATCCGATTTCCCACTTCGTGGCTGCCTTCTTCCCCTCTCCCTGTGCTGGTTCGAGCACAACCCTGGAGCTTTCTTCCGCTGTCCCATGGTCGGATGAGGCTGTGTTGAACGTGGAAGAAGCATATATGTACCTGACTACTTTTTTTAGGGATATGGGGCTGACGATCGTGCGAGTGTATTTGAACCTATCCATTAGTGGATCTACACTTTTTTTATAACGGTCGGATTATATTATATTATATTAAATAATGGAAAACGGGGATACATCACTTTGAGTAAGGTGTTGAAAGCACTGCACAAGTTGAAGACACGTGCTAAGCGGTCTTCCTATAAACTCCGTTGCAACGCACGGGCATCTTACTAGTTATATAATAAATGCAGTCTTTAGGCTAATCCTTATACATTGCACAGGTAGTCCATATAATATTAATGGCTAAAGTCACCCATATGCATATGGACTCGGTCATAAGAATAAAAAATTATTTTTCTTTCCTCCTTCCTCTACTTCTCTCTCATGACACTCACTCACATTCTCTCCAGAGCTAAATTTTATATTAATTGCAGAGCCCACTTTTTACTCTACAAATGTAAACCCGACCATAACTATTTCTACTCCTTTTATGAGTCCCAAGTATAAGGACTACCTAGTCCTTATACAGTGAGGTTGTCCTAAACCAAAATTAAATAATTAGCACTTCAAAACCCAACATTTGACTGGGACAGAGACCATCGTCATGGACACAGTTCTGCACGTCTCGCCTACGAATCGTCTCCCAAATCCACATGGGCATGTTTAAAACTCACAAGTCACTGCAACTGCATCGAATGGACGGACACGTTTGCGCTTATCTTTTAGCAAATGGAAACAACCTCATATAGGATTCCTCATTCCCTTTTTTTTTCTCCAGAACACATGAGAAAATGAGCTGGTTTGAGATAAAACAAAAATCGATAATTCGAGATGGATCATCATCCGACGTGGCTCGCAATCCTGATACGGTGAAACCGTGGGGCGGGGGCACACTCCAACTCCATTCCCCCTCACATCACAGCGCGACGCCCATACACTTTCCCGTCCAGCCCCCTATAAAACATCCAAATCCGCGTCGCGTGCCCGTCCTCCTCGTCGCCGGCGGAGCCGCCACCGAAGCTGCCGCTCGACAACTCGCCGAGGCACCGCCCGCCGGAGGGGAAGGACCGCCGCCGCGAGGCTCTCCACCGTCGCCTCCCGCCTGACCCCCGCGAGATTGGAAGCGCGGGCGGTGGCCGGCCATGGCGATCCCGCTCGTGCTCGTCGTGCTCCCCCTCGGGCTGCTCTTCCTCCTCTCCGGACTCACTATCAACGCCGTCCAGGTATCCCTTGCCACGGGGGCTCTGCTCGATTCGTTGCCTTTTTTTCTTTCTAGGCGGCCGGGGATGATCTGATGGTTCGGTTAGGAGATACCGCTCCGGACATTTCTGTTGAAATCTGAAGGATAGCTGCGCATTGTAGGTTAATTTCAGCCGATCTGGTTTTTACAGTCAGATTCGAGCTTTTGAACAGAGATTGGTACGGTTGCCCGCTGTGATTTGAGCGTTTTACTCATGCTACCCCCAGAGAGTATTTTACTGAAAGATGCGTCTTTTAGAGGAAAAGATTCGTGTACATTTGATGGCACTATGCGGTAGCTTTTTAAGTTGTGAAAATAACTTCTAATTTTCCTGGCTTGGAAATTGGAGTGGCACTACTACTCCCGACTGCAAACCGTACTCAAAATGTTCGAATTTTATCGTTTTTTGGTCCGTTAATGCACTAGTATCTCGCATTGTATCCCCTGTTTACCTTTTCTTGACCTCTTGTATGTGTGCGTAAATTTTCAGGCCATCATGTTTGTGACAATACGGCCATTCTCGAAGAGCTTATACCGGCGGATCAATAGATTCGTGGCTGAGCTGCTGTGGCTTCAGCTGGTCTGGCTTGTGGACTGGTGGGCAGGCGTGAAGGTTTGTAGATGTGCAGATGAAATTTCATTTCTACATTTACTTTTTATCTTTTTTTTGCTACACTGTTCAAAACACAGTTATGCTGGGAAATTGTATCGTTCTCTTGGTTCGCTATGATATACTTTCGGGTTAGCCTACATGTCATATGGTGCTGCTGGGAAATGCTGCACACTAGAAATAAATATCATTAGTGAACAAGCTAAGCTGAATGAGACGGCTATTTCAACTGCCACCACCTACCAGAATCTTCTACATGGATATGTCCAGTCAAACAAAGTAAGCAAAGCCGAATGGAGAACTTTATTTGGAAAAATCTCATTTGAAAATGCAGACTATTATCTTATGGCATTGATAGGGTTGGGTAACCTATGTTCTGGGCTAAAGTTGTTGATATGCGCTCACAGGTTCCAGTGGTCAGACTAGCATAGAGTTGAAACAATATGCAGTTACATAGTGGCGACATTCTTCATCTGTATCACTGATGTTTGTGCTGTGTTTGGATTTTAGAGCTGAAAAGGCAGATAGTTTACATTTTCTCCAACACCATTGTCCATTGATACAGTAAAATTAGGATAAACTTGAATGTTTCACGTTTTGAACTGATCTCATTAATATATCAGTGTTATTTCCTGTTTCTGCACTTAAACCCAAAATAACTTCAACTTGTGTTCTGTAGGTGCAACTGCACGCTGATGAGGAAACTTACCAATCAATGGGTAAGTATTCCTTTTTCAAGATTACCACACATATGCTTGTACTAAATGCAATGCCATCTTTAGAAGACAGAGAACTAAAAGCAGCATAGTTTGATTACATACTTACCTGAACAATTCTACAGGGAAAGAGCATGCACTGGTCGTATCAAATCATCGGAGCGATATTGATTGGCTGATTGGATGGATTTTGGCTCAGGTTGCTACCTCCCTTCTTGTTGATTGGATGTTAGAATTTTTGTCTTTTCAACAGTTCACTATGATCTGGTCTAACAAATCATCTGGTCTCTTTCCCTTTTTTGGGGGTGGGAAATATGCTCAGCGCTCGGGATGCCTTGGAAGTACACTAGCTGTCATGAAGAAGTCATCAAAGTTCCTTCCTGTAAGTTACCTTACTATTTTAAGTAAACTTTGCAGTATTAAGTTTTAGATTCTCTTTTGCCCGTACTGCTTATTTATTTGAGATAGTTATGCTATTCATGTTATAATATCTGGAGGAAATCTTTTTGAGAAAATAATATACATAACTAAAATTTTGATGTAGGAAACTAGTTCATATTGTACTAAAATGACCACATCACAATATTTTGCCATGTTCTCATCTCAGCAATCACGATACTAGCTATGAATTGCAATTGATATATTCCATTGATAAAAAACATATAAAAATTTTAGAAGATTCATTCCGTATCTGTGATATCTCACCACACAAGCTTTTAATTATTGGTGAACAATTAATTAAAAGGCTTCCTAAAGTTAGAACAATTGACTTTTGTGTTGACTTTAAAAGGCAGTGAATTGTTACAGGTTGCAAAATTGGTTAATTCTATTGAGATCCAAAGTCTGTATCAATTATTATGTGATAAAGCACTGTATAACCCCACAAGCACCGTTACATATTGTAATGGGAGTTGTGCAATTCGAAAAGCATGATATAAAATACTCCCTCCATCCACAAATATAGCGAGTATAGGGGACAACAAATTTTCCACAAATATAGTGCGTATTATGGTTGGGATCCTTGTTTTTTTGTGCAACCATAGACTTAATTAGAATTAAACAGGAATGCATGCAAAAAGAAGAGCATGCAGGAAGCGAGGCGGGGGAGGTGATTGGCTGCAAGATGGGACCACAATGTGAGATGTGCATGCGTAATTAATTAGCACGACTATTAAACCACTAAAATGAAGAGTTTAATTGGAATTGCGTGCACAATTAAGAGGAGCAGTTTTCTCCTTGGTCTTTGCACAAGGAGCTAATACACACTATTTGTGGACGGAGGGAGTATAAACCTTGAAGAAATTGGAGTCAATATAACGGGTAAAACCAGAGCAGCTGGAATATGTTTTTGATATAGTTTCTGAACAGAACACTTGTTTAGGTCTGGATTACTTGATATTTTAATGCACGAGACCTTCAACGCACTAAACAATAGTAGCTCAATGGAGATATGCAGCTTTGAAATTTCACCATAAACATTTGGTGAAACCTTATTTAACTTGATCACATCTGTGTACTATACATGCTTGACATACGAAATCATCTTGATCTCTTCTTGCAGGTTATTGGCTGGTCCATGTGGTTTGCAGAGTACCTCTTTTTGGAGAGGAGCTGGGCAAAGGATGAAAAGACATTAAAAGTAACATTGTACCTTACCTGTACATGTAATTTCAATTTTCCTTTTTTGCACTTTTGTAATTCTTCTGCTCCTGCTTGTAGTGGGGCCTCCAAAGGTTGAAAGACTTCCCCAGGCCATTTTGGCTAGCCCTATTTGTTGAGGGTACTCGCTTTACACCAGCAAAGCTTCTAGCAGCCCAGGAGTATGCTGCTTCACAGGGCTTGCCAGCCCCCAGAAATGTACTTATTCCGCGTACTAAGGTACCTTGCGAGTCCCTAGCTTAGATAATATATTTTCATGAATAGTAACCTTCAGATGTGACATGTGAGATTGTAAAAATGTTTGCATGCTCCCAAAAGTTACAGATTTGGTTCTTACAGTTTGAACTTGTTTGGTCTTGAAATTCATTCACACCCTCAACATGTTTTGCCTGTGCTTATGAATACATTATGTATTTTGGTTAGTACACAGAACACTTTCACCAAAGACCTGTGCATGCTGATTAGGTTGCAGTAACGTGTGGAAGTTTGCCGTATGTTCACTGTGCATGTAGAGGAAGTAACAACCTGTTGTTTAAAGTTTATCAAGGATCTTTATCTATACAAAAAGATATGTAACCTTACCTAAACTGGAATTTGTAGCATAACAATTTCGGATTAGTCTCAATGGTGAATGCACATTTTCTCGGCCTGTTCCTTATATAAATATAAATGTGTTGAAAGGTCTTTTGACAGAGCATTGTCAAATTAATTTTAAGGATGATAAGAGACAGACAAAGAAACATGCGCTGCCGATATTAGAGAAATGTGTATGTGGTGCAGTTGCTACAAAGATAGGCGTACCAAATGGCTGCTACCTATCTTATTTGCACTTTAAAGTTTGTACTGCATTATTTCGTAGTTGCATCAGTTTCATGGACAAGGGATCTCTCCCAAACATCTGCTAGTCTCTTCCATGTTGGATCCACTGATTCATGGTTCATTCCTAAAAAGTACTCTTATAATTTATGTTTTGCATTGATGTGCATGCACCTCTACATTTGTTTCTTGTTATAACTCTTATAATTTATGTTTTGCAATGTTGAATTTATGTGCTGGTACCTATTGTGAATACTCAGGGATTTGTGTCAGCCGTCAGCATCATGCGAGATTTTGTTCCAGCTATTTATGACACAACAGTGATAATTCCAAAAGATTCACCCCAACCAACAATGCTGCGGATTTTGAAAGGGCAATCATCAGTCGTAAGTATGCTAACTTTGTCAAATATGTTAAGACAGACCAGTCAGGAAATGCTGTAATTTCTTCAGCATTCAAACCCTGAAATGTTTTGTTTGTTTTCCCTTGCTGTACTGTGTTTTGGAAAAATTGGGCATCTCGTCACAACAGATATTCTCGTATATCCTCACCATCCCCATTTTGACATGGAATAACTTAATAACCATTTTCTCTCTAGGTACATGTTCGCATAAAACGCCGTGCCATGAGTGAACTGCCGAAGTCAGATGAGGACGTTTCAAAATGGTGTAAAGACATCTTCGTAGAAAAGGTATCAGACTATGTGCAGTTCTTTTTAGCAAGTTCTAATTGGATGCTCCAAACATTGATTGACCAATCAGTTCTCATGTATACATCATTTTTCTTTTTTTATTGGCTACAGGATGCATTACTGGATAAGCATTTGGCAACAGGCACTTTTGATGAGGAGATTAGACCAATTGGTCGCCCAGTGAAATCATTGCTGGTAAAACTCAGAGTCCAATTTGCTGATATATAAGTTGGTCTCACTGCAAATGTGTGGTTGGGCTTTCTTTTTACTGGTGACCAAGTTTCATGTGTCATGCAAGTACCATATAGTATCTTTAATTCATCATGGAAGCATCATATAATCCTGCAGTTATAGTGTAGGAATGATCTTCTCCCGGATTTTCATGATAATTTGATAACAATGGTTATGCAAAGTCAGAAAGCCGTTCTGAGTAAGTAGAGTCATAGGCGTCCTGAACTAGGCAGGACAGTATTAGCTTTTAACCTACTAGAACAACAAAGCCTTTTAGTCCCATGCCAGTTGGGGTAGGCTAGATATGAAGCCCACAAGAGCCAAAACACAAGGACAAACCACAAAATAAGGAAGAGAAGAAAGAAAAGCATGCAATAAAAGTAACCAAACTTCCAATTAGGTTGAGGGAGGGGGTAGTCATGTTTTGGGCTTAAGAACATAGGAGAGGTGGTGGCTCTGTTATACCATTGTTGTACATTAGAACACTTTTAGCGAGTGTTGCCGTGTGCAAACCCTCCAGCGGTTGTGTTGTTGTAGAGACTCTTCTTGGGTACCGTACTATTTAAATATTTTAGCCATGTCTTAGATCAATGCGTTTGTTTGCCAAATGGCAGTCTTAAGTGTCTGCATGACCCTGGCAACTGACTTTATTTACCTTCTGATGGAACAGGTGACCCTGTTCTGGTCGTGCCTCCTCATGTACGGTGCCATCGAGTTCTTCAAGTGGACACAACTCCTATCAACATGGAAAGGAGTTGGGTTCACTGCTGCTGGGATGGCCCTGGTTACAGGGGTGATGCACGTTTTTATCTTGTTCTCTCAGGCTGAGCGGTCAAGCTCAGCCAAGGCGGCCCGAAACCGGGTGAAGAAGGATTGATATGGGTGGTCGATTTTATTCATTGTGGATCGATATCCATAGACACCGGCAAACACCAAACTTATATTTTTGTCAACAGTAAGTTTAGGACATTTGGTGAAGCTTCTACTCCTAGCCATACTCGTCATGTACTCCATGTTCAGGAAAGGTGCATGTAGACTACTTTTCTTTCCATTTTTTTGTTGGCAGAGCAGGAACTGTTGTAGTATATGAATCTATTGTGACCTTTACCATTGTGAATCTATGGTTTATCAGTCTTTTTGTTCGCCGAATTAAGCGCCATTGTTCTGAATTAGAGCTGGGCTGCAAGAATGGTACGGCATATTTTCTGGCACCTGATATCCGCAGTTGGAGCTCCAGCTCTGCAGCTTCGGCTGAAGCACATCACGCAAGGCTCTCTCACTCTGTTGTTCCTGCAAACAGTTTCTCTGGCTCTGCCTCACAATTCACTCTGCGGCCATGACGGCAAAGTGCCATCACATAGAAGTTCAGATAAGGGCGTGTGATGAAGTTGCCATTGCAATCCAAGGATACGGAGCTTGGTGTTGCTGATCTTGTCGCAAAATATAATGCGATGTAGTAGTAACTTATCTAGCGTTGCAGAGAAGGCTCTGACCTGTGACTGAGACATCGGTGTTCAGAGTAACTCCGAGGCGACTGCTGGTTTACTTGGCTCTTCAATCCAACCAAAAAGGACGCGAGCCTGAACGAAGCATGCTTGCAATGCAGGATTTGAAAGGGGGCGTGGATCAAGGTGCGTCTGGTGGCCGCGCGAATGACAGAAAGTAATGCTGCCACGTTGGTAGTAATGCCGGCCGAGTGATGGCACCGTTGTCTCGAGCAGAAACCATTCCCAGTTTCGTCGAATACCTCGCCTTCGCCTTCGCCTTCCGGATCTTCCAATTTTCCAACTCTAGTAAGCCAAGCCCTCTTCCGCGGCCGCGACGAAAAGCGTAGTGGACCGCGTATCTGGGATCCAACGGCCCATCAAGGCCCGACGAATAATCGCGACTCGACCCATGGCGGGCTCCAACGGGCTTCCCGCCGCAAAACGCCCGCGGGCCACACAAAGCGGGCTCTTCCCCTCAAAAAAAAAACGTGAGGCGGTAGCAGGACGGCGGAGCTCGAGCATGGAGGACGCCTGCGAGCTCGTGGTCTCTTTCCTCTGGTTCAGATCGTACTCTCTTCCTTGTATCGTCCGTAAGCAAAGCATGCGGGGGAGATGGCCGGTCGATTGGTGATCTGGACGGCCATTGTCGCCCGCCTCGGCTTCTTTTACATTGCCTCTGCACCTTCAGTTTGGGCGTCTGCTTATTAGACCAAGCAATAGGAGTGTCATGGTAGTGTCATGAAGCATTAAATTTCATGACATGGCATGAGAGAAGAGAGAGAGAGTGTCATGAAATGAGATATGAGTGTCATCACCATGACCCTCCACCTGCACGGTTTTTAAAATTTTTTTTCAATGAACTATGTGACGACACTCTCCATCGAGATCGGCCTTATACTAGGACGGCTTGTTTCCTTCACTAGTAAAAAGGAGTCCCCCAAGTTTCTTTTACAACCTCTACCAGTACGTGGTGCCGTGGTGGGTGTTACGGTCAGAACGCAACACTAAATAAATAAAACATGGCAGATGGCAGGAGTTGTCTTTTGTTTTTTCTTTCCTTGGCCAACCAACCACAAGTTGTTACGTTGAAAAGTCCGTACTCGTCAATGCGTCCGGCCTCGACGTGCACCGACGACGCGTTTGATTTCGACATTTGCTTGTTCCGTCGTCGGGCAGCCAGCTCGGCGTCAGGGACCGTTCTGCAGTTGTTCTGGTCACCAGCTGCTGCAACATGTTTGAATCCTGAATTGAAGTGAAGCTCCACTTCCAACTGAAAACGTCCCAAGAGCTGTCAAAAAAAAAAACGTCACAAGATTCAGTTGGCGTTGCACCTGAAGTGGAGATGGAGCAACTCAAACTTTTGCTCATGTGTCATGTGAGCAACTCCTGCATGTCCCCAACGCGCCTCGATGTTTCGCCCGAGTCAGCCGCGGTTGACTCTTGACTGGAATCGAGCGTCTTTGTGCATAATATTGGATCGCGATTGTTATTCCCGATCCAGTTTAGGGGTTTATGTGTAAATAACGGGGCCACGATTCAAATAAATTTTAGGGGGCGTTTTGTAAAACAGTGCATTGACCAGGGTCTCCCACAGTACCACCCGTTTCAAAAAAGAAAGGTCAGACAAGTCAACGAGGCCCAGCTCCGGCGCGCGACGCCTGAGACAGTGAGACGATCGCCGGTGTGGTCCCAGGGACCATCAACGGCGACGAGCCACCTCAACACGAGGCCGCCGGAGACTAGCGTGGCGGCGGGCGGGAGGATGGCCTCGCCGGCAGCGGCGCGTTGGGCGTGGTCCGCCGCGACGGGAAACGCACACACGCACTCCGGCAGGAGCTTGTGGCACTCCGGGCGGGATGATCTGTCACAAGGTGGTATCATCTGCTCATGGACCCCTTAAGCCGAGCGACCGACCGCGGAGGAACATCTTCATAGTAATCCACGCATTGACTCCTTGAGGATCAGAGTTACCGCTTACAGTAATAATTTTTAAAACTGCAGGAACGCTCGCAAGTGTGGGTTCGGTTTGCTTGCGGTTCCATTCGATTGGATCGATAGATTTTACCCTGCACCCTCGAGGGTTAATTACCGTTTGTATACAGTAACAAAATGCAAGTGCGTGATCATAGAACCGCAGCACTACATATACAAGGTTAATTAAGCCGCAAAAAGGCGAGGTAGGAGAACCCGACACCATCCAGTGTCCACTAGACATGCCCAGAAGAACAGGTGACGCAAAAGCACCGGTCAAATTGCCGGGAGAATAAGAATGTCCAGGTGCTGGAACATGACTCAAGAACAGCCTCGGGGAAAGGCCTCAGAATGAATTAGAATATATTGTAGCATTATTATTCTTTGGGACCCAGAAAGGGGGCGTCCCTCAAAAAAGTTGCACTAGGAAAAACACAGACCAGACCTCTGGTACATACACTTCAGTAAGACAAGATTAATAAAAAAAAGAAAAAGAAAAAACAAGGGGGAAAAAAACTTATCCTGATGACAACAGCTACCACGCGGTTCCAACAAGGCTAGAGCAGTTTTCTACTATACCAACAAAAACCCAACGAGGGGGCTGGGGTCTATATGGGGGGCAGCGCCACCGTACAACTGAACACTCTTCAGATATATATATCCCGCAATCTTACTTCACATCTCAACCAAAAAAACAACCCCAGGTCGCCAAAACCTAAACTCGCTGTAGAAATCTGAAACCAACCACAATCTCAAACCTTACATAAATTGCAAAAACGCTTAAAAGGTCCTCCCAGGATATATATCTGATAAGCATCGACCAACTCCCCTGGTTAGCTCTATTAACTAACCCATGCTTGTGAATCATGCGAGGTTCAAAATTTGCACCCGATGCACCTCCACTCCGCTCCTCAACCTATTATGACAAATGCTGTATGCGAAAGAAAGATTCCTAGGCGGCGTCATTTCCTGCACAGGGACAAGTAGTGGATTCATTAGCAAACAATCCAAAACATCTAGGTAAAGACAAATTGTCATTTCCAACTCGGCAGTGGATAATCAAAATATGCATATGCAGCAAGCATATTGGGATAGTTGACCATTCTTACAAATGCAACAAGGACCCAATGCTTCCATGAAGTTTGGACACACTAGCAGTTACTTGATCTCATAATGGACTAACTTCCAAACTATTTGAACCTCTACTAGCATTTCAATCCAGAAAACAAAATGTACGTGAATAGAACATGAAGGGAATAATTAAACAGCCATTAGAGCAAATACAGTAGGCAAGAAGGAAATGCCTTTTCAAATTCAGAAAATATTTTAATTAATTTTAATAGCTGCATCTGGTCAGCACCATCTTGTTCCAAATGATAAGGAATATGACAGATGGCACATCAGCAAACTGTTCCTATGACAAATGAAAGATTGTCTACTAAAAAGTGTGGCTAAAATGGATTGTTAAAAAGCAAGGGAACTAGACCCAGAGCGTGTGCACACACACACAAAAAAGAGGTTGTGTGTTGCCCCATAAAAATTTAAAGACCATAACTTGGTTTGGTTTCATCCATCTACTAGTTAATCATCAATACTAGCCATCACACCAATATGCTTATAAACACAAACCAAAAGATGGAGAATCATTTATGATAGCTTTTCCAAGGTAGACAGAAGGGTCATGGCTAATGGTTTGCAGAAACATAGAGAAACGGAGGCACAACTTTGGACTGGCATTACGTGCACATTGAGGCTTTAACAGATGAATATTCATGTATAACCATAGGATAAACTTTCAAACAGTGTTCACATAACATGGATCAAAGTCATCTCAGCCCATACAGGTCATGGAGTCATCCAGATAGCACAGAAAGCATATTTCTGTGTGGGCAAGTAACTTTAAAAAGGAAAGTTTAGATTTATGACCATTAACAGGTGCTTTGGTGCGACACGAAAACAAAAAAACATGAGCTGGAAGTTGACGTGATGCCTGTCGAGCAGTCCCAAATGAAGCTAAAAAAGTACCTAAACTTATAAACAGCATCTTCAAGTTTACAGTAAAAGGGTGAACCTACATCTCACATAATTGTATTATTAGCAATAGCATGTTCGGTTTTATAATTGATTAATCATGGTCTAGGGTTTCATCGATATTCACCAGTTAAGGGCAATATGAATAGCAGCATAATAAATAAACAAATATTTGCTGTGAAAACGAGCATATAATGTTGATGTTTCCATCTAAGGTCTGTAAACTTTTATATTCAACATTTCTCTCTCATTGCTTTTCATTATGCCATAACCAGTAGGTGATAAGTTGTAGGGTCCTTACTTAATTCAACAGGTACTCAAAACTATTGGTTCAAACATTAATGTGATATGTCAAATCATAACATGAAAGAAAAAGAAAAGTAGCTAACCTCTATCAGTCAATGCCCCATGTAACCTGCTGAGCTCTTTGCTGTAACGTCTGAAGCTGAATTCCCAAGCCCATAACCAAATGGGCTAGTTCCATCAAGCTCCGATCCAGATCTCCAGGTTGTGTCTCCATAAATGGATCCACCACCTCCTGATGAATCTCCAAAGTTCCTTCCGTATCCATTGCTTGATTGGTTGAAAGTGTTTGCACCGCCTGATCCAACGTTCCTTCCATAAGCATTGGAACCCAGACCAAAGTTTGTTTCACTGGATCCATAACCAAAGTTTCCACTACCATAACCAGAGCCAGTGCTAGCACCTTGAGCAGGCACAGGAGGGGTTCCCCAGTTCACATTGTTGTTCCCAATTCCACCAAGGCCCCCATTTCCAGATGACACAAAGGAATTAGAGTTCGCGGAGTTGGATGAGTAATTGAGACCCGAATTACCCCAAAGGTTACGAGCCAGCGAGTTAAACACCGAACCAGTATTATCATTGACTCCGCCATAGCCAACGTTGCTGTTGTATCTACCAGAATTTCCACTGTAGTATGGATTAAGCTGTCGTCCATACTGGAGACTATTGTTGAAGCTAGAGCTTCCTCCAATACCTGGGCTCATCCCTGGGTCAAAATTCATACCAATTCCATAACCAGTACCGAAAGAAGGATAACTACTGCGACCGCCTGATAGGAGTCCGAACCTGGTGTCCATCCTCATTCCATAGCCACCTACAGGGCTGGGATTGTAACCTTGGGTGTATCCATTAAGGAAGCTATTGGTCCTACCCATGACATAGTTGAATCCACCAACAGGAGAGCGCATGCTAGGTCCAGGTGATAGTTCCTTAGGAACAGCCCGCTTGACCTCGACCATCTTACCATTCAGTTCATGGAATGTCTTGAACAATGCCTTGTCCACGGCATCTTCTGAATCGTAAGTGATGAACCCAAACCCTCTAGGACGCTGTGTGTTGTGATCATACATCACCACAACATCAGTGATTGTCCCAAACTGTTCAAAATACTTCCTGAAGTCCGCCTCTGTCACGGTGGATGCTAGGCCACCAACGAATATCTTCTTGGTGCGACTGGGTCCTGGTGATCCATGAACACTGCCACCACTCTTGCTAAGAGTGCTCTGATCATCTCTAGGAACAGCTTTCTTTGCCTCCACCTGACGAAATCAATCCAAGCATTCTGAATTATTCACAATGACAGCAAGCCAGAAACAACTGTAAGCTATGAACAAAAGTTACTAGCATGGATCTAGCGTATCATGAAGCTAACGTTCATAAGCAGCACCAATTGCTCACCATGCGCCCGTCGATCATATGCTTCTCCATGATGACCCGCTCCGCGACAGCAGGGTCTGCGAACACGATGAACCCGAAGCCCCGGGCGCGACCGGTGGCCCGGTCACGCATGATGACGGCCTCCACCACCTCCCCATACTTGTCAAAGTACTCCCGTAGGCGGTCCTCGTTGGTGTCCCACGAGATGCCGCCGATGAACAGCTTCCCGGCGTCCGCCTCCATCTCCCGCTGCTCCGCCGCCGCCGCCGCCAGCCCTGTACACACAAAGACAGCAACTTTGGCTTCAGATCTTAGCCAGGCCGATCGAATCAGCCGCAATCGGATCGGAGAACAAGCCCGGCAGCCACAAGATCCGATCTTTGGCGCACCCTAGCGACCGAGGCAGCAGATCTAAGCAAGAAGGACAACGCACCAGGAATGCCTGGCTCCAAGAACCGATCGAACAGCTGCAATTGGGCACCAAATGGGGCCGAATTTGGGACAGCAGGGCCGAGGAAGATCGGGGAATTCAGAGGCGCACCGATTGATCCGAGGACGAGTTGCGTGCAAGCTGGCGTCTAGGATCTTGGGGGAGGCATGGCAACCTCAAAGGCCACACCGCCACCTCCTCCTCTCCTCTGCCTCGCCTCCCTCTCTTTGTTGTTGTTGTGTGCCTCTCTCTATTCTATCTCTCTCTGTCCTTCCTTTTTATCATTTATTTTTCTGCTATTCCTCTGCTTTTTTAGATGTCATGTGAGTGTTATATATAGCTGGCTTGTAGTTTTTTATGCCCCATTTCCTGCCTCCGTTTGCTCCCTGTCTCTTTTCTGATTGTGTAACGCATCAAAATTTACTCCCGCAAAGGATCTTTATTTTGATCAGCCATATTACGTGTCATATTTTCAGTGCACTCTAGTAATGTTTTACTTATTCCCGTCATGGAAATGTTTGTGTAGTTCCTCTACAAGAAAAATTTTTGTGTATATCAAATGAATTTCAGTTGGATCCGATCGTGAGTTTGGACCTTGTGTAACATGGATATTTTAACACGAGAATCAATTTATTTTTTGCTGTGAATTCTTTTGTATTTGAAATAGGATATTGAAGATTTTCATATTTGTTTCGCAATCTATTCACTTTCCCTTATCAAATGTTACATTTAGGTCTTGTATATTTAGGATAATTAGGTAGATTATAATTTTCTTATTCCTATTGTACCATGCAGATCTTTTCTTCTTTATTCTCTTTAATTTTCTACTAAATCTATTTTTTGTAGCTTAGAAGAAAATGCACATCTATCTAGACTTTGATGTCACTTGCTCATCATGTGACTCAATGTATGCATTTCTCGTTATAAACAATTTGTTCCTCATTATAACGGATAAACGGTTTATATTGTCACCGTGACGTGCCATCTCATGCCCATCGCCTCTAATTAAGAGGATTTGTTGCGAATATATAAAGAACGATAATTTGTTACATGTGTTCTCCTTTCTCGAGCTCATTTGCCATGCAACATGCTGTGGAACTATGATTTTCCTTAAAAGCATTAAAAATACATATGTTTGCTCATTTTGATGTAACATCAAAACCATATCACTTTCCGTCACAGCGATGATGTTGCACTTTTTCTTCATATATAGTATATTTTGAATATTTGTAGTTACTTTCGAGCTTTCTAAAAAGTAATAAATATTTATGCTTAGCTCGAGTATGGTTCTCTTGCATCCTCCAATTCAACATTACAAAGGAATTAATTAACTCAGATTTAATCTAACACAAATCCTGCTTGAGTCCTTAACTATTAGATGTGAGGCCTCTAGTCCTCCTGGTTTAGCTTTCTCAGATACTACTCCCTTACTAAATTGTTGTCGCCGTTGACTTTTTCTTAAGTTTGACCATTTGTCTTATTCAAATAAAGTTTAAAAAATATGATATTTTTTCTTAGAATATGTTTTATCACTAAAGAAACTTGAAATATAGCATATAACTTTTTGTATTTAATAAATTTTTTTGAATAAGACGAATGGTCAAACGTCACGAAAAAAGTCAATGGCGACAACAATTTAGTAAAGGAGGGAGTATGTGTTTGTGTCAAACCCATCTTTAGAAAACAAAAATTGCTTATATTTGAAAGTAGTCTTCTCGAACAAATAGTAAACATTATGGAAAAGACATGAGATTGCCGACATCATGATTTAGTGAGTGTGTTCATCTGCTCACTACTTCATACTAGGGTGAATGTGATAATTGACACTATAAGTCCACAATAACATATTATAATGTGTTAATTATACAGCTGCACCTATTTTGCGCACAAATAAATTTCAACTATAATCGAAAAAATAAATGAGCTACTAGCATACAAACAAAGTACCGTTTTGGCAGTCTAAGCTATTTTTTATATAGCCCTGCATCTGCATTGCAGAGCATATTTGTTAATAGGAATGAAACAGAATTGCATGTGGTTACAATGTTTATAACCGCAAATGATGCCAATAAGTTGTAGAGGACATACATATACCAAATTCTTCGATGCTAACAATTAAAAAGCTTAGGCGCTTACCTATCTGATAGCATCTATTCTAGTATATATTAGGACTAGCTGAGCCACCTAATCTTGAGGATTGTGACTTATCTGATTTGTACACGAAAATCAATCAGAATCACTTCACGCACGGCCTAGCAGCCGGTAGCCTGCTATTTTTGTACTTTCAGGAGCCTCGGAATTTCCTGATTGGATGAGTGGAGGAAGAAACACCCATGCCACACTGCGTGTGTTGCCTTTTCCAGTGTCTTCTCGGAGAAGTTGATGGCTTTACTGCAGAGGAGTTGCTACAGCAGTGATCTTGAGTGTGCCCTGCAGAGTATATTTTAAAAGGCAAATGGCATAACATACATGGAACTGTTTTTTATATATATAAATTGTTATACTGATAGACTTGGAGATGATGTAATTATTAGCAAAAAATACGAGTACTTGTGTGATGAATATTGATGGCATTATTTTCTTGTAATTTGAAAAGAATGTGCTGAAATGGTGATGCAAGAATATGTCAAATCCAATTTTACTTCATGTGACCTCATATCGTCACATTGGCCCAACTGATCCTTATGTCTGTGCAGAAGTCAAAAAGCACCACATTCATCTCTCTATACAAAAAATTCTTATTTACTTGGTCTTCTTAAATGGTGGATTAATTCTGCAGCACATCTAGGAGCTGTCGTAAAGTGCATATACCCACATATATGTACCTTTTTTGTCTGCTTGACGTTTTCATATAGATTAGGAAAAGTAGCTGAAGTTGCCCTATATTTAGATGTTTCCACGCGTTGACCTCAGAGAAGCAGATTTGACTTTGCTCTCCTGGTTGTTAGTTCCTCATGCAAGAGGTGTGCTAACCTGGCTTACGTGTAGCCGGAAATTTAGTGGTTCACGTGCCCCAGCTAACAAACAGGCCGGTCTACTAATTGCTCGGAGCAATAGCGCCAACCTGCCCATTTTTTTCGTCACTTTTTGGGTTTTGGTCTACTATATTTTTGAGTATTTTGTTTCTAACATAATATTTCAAAAAGTACATACAAAACAGTGTCTCACACGTGCGAGATTCCAGTTGTTGATCCAATATTCCAGTTTCAAAGAAGTACCTGGATCATTTGGTGAACCAGTTATTAAATAGATACACCCACGTCTATTTGAGCCTATATACTGCTCTGACGGTCTTCACGAGAATAATTCAGTAAGAACAGATTAAAGTAAGAGTGACGTCTCAGTATTATACGGAGATGGAGAACATGCTTGTTGGTAAATAGTTTTTAAAAAAGCCTGAAGGCAATAATACTTGTCGTACCATCATGAGTGCAACCACATTTCAAACATTGTGTTGGGACTAATGAGTAATGACCGCCATATCTGATCCATGCATGTATATGACCTAACTAACCTCGCCTACAGCGCAGGCTCACCAATTATAGATAGGATTTCATATAAGGCAACGTATCATATGAGAATCGAACTATGAGAGCTCAAAATCTGGGTTACATGATCTTGATTCAAGGGACAGGTGGGAAGGTTGATTTGTAAAATCATCACCCCTTAATCATACTTTTACAAATCCCCTCTCCCACCTTGGATCAAGATCATGTGGCTTAGATTTGAGTAGTTCGCACACGAACCTGGTTCTTATATAATACATTGCCTTCATACAAAGATATAAATATAATCCCTCGTAAATAAAGGACATAAATATAAGGCTTAAAAGGTATAATATAAATATAAATAGGAGCAAGAAAACAAGAGATGTGTGTAAGAATGGGCCTTGTCGGGCCGATTTCAGTCTCTTATGGGCTTCATCACATTGTTGTTTCAATTTTTCCTTTCCCCGTCTGCAGTAACATCCTAGTGTATTCCTTTCATTCCCATGAACATAGTTAAAGAGAAGCTTAGAAGTTTTTTTAAAGAGGAGTGGAAATGATTACTTGCAGTCACTGAGGTGAAAGAGAATGCCTGAATGTTTTTTTATATATTTTAGGCACTGTTAAAGAGGAACGGTAATCCATCAATCCACGGATCAAGAGAATTAAGTTTACCCAATATGTAAAAAGAAACAAGCTCGAATCTTTTGTATACCTCATCGTAAAAAAAACATTTGTGCACATATGTGGTCATTTTTTGTACTAAATTGAGAGTTGCAACCTGACCTATTGTGTCGATTCATAATGGGTAGAGTGGCTAGAAAGATCCAAGCCAACAACACAAGCCTCTTGATTGGCTGGTGAGAGTATAATCCGGGTGGGTTCGGTTGTCCTAACACATGCTTGCATGAGAGTAAGCAAGCAGCGAGGTTGCAGGGTATAAAACTCATGAACCCCAGTGATTGAAATGTGTGCACTCTGGCGTCTATACAACTAAAGAAGTGTTTCTTATATTATTCTCTTTTTTGTAAGGCAGGTAAATTATGTTGTATAGTCTTGTCATGCACATAGTGGCCCAAAACAACTGAGAGAATACACGTCCTTTCCGAAGAAACATGTTTAGATTGAGGACGTAGAATTAAGGTGTGTTATTAACATTTAGAAAAAAATAATATTTACGTGCTGCTTGGTTATTTGAACGAAGATGACATTATCAGATAAGTAATACTGCACAATAAATAAACCTAGCTTCTTTTTTGCCTAAAAAATGCTATTGTAATACTATGTTATATTCTAGTTCAAGTAACACGATGTGGTATGGCTAAGATTAAACATAATAAGAAAAATGATTGTCGCAACTGATGATATATTTATGAACACTACATTACATATATATACTCACTGAATCCATGGTACAGTGGTTGTGAACACTACATATATCTTGATCAACACTGATCGGATGATCCATCAGATGGGGCCGTTTACACTCTTTTGTTGATAACTTAGGAACCATAAGGGGGCTGACAAACTCTAAATTAAAGGTCTGATGTTATGGTTACCACCAAAATTTCATGAGAGAAAACCTTATATACTGTGGGAGTGAATTTCTTCATCTCAGACATGAATAATTTTAATGCATTATAAAATATCATGAGGAAACTTGACGTTGTCCAGGTGTATATGCCGTCTTCATCATTGTAGCTGAAAGGAACTGGAACATACATGGGCTGATGGGCATACCTTTGCATGTGACATCAGTCATGTGTCTTGATAAAGAGGTGCATCACCTGGCCTACCTTGAATATTTCTTCTTGTCATCCAATTCTTAGTGAAATGGTGCATTAACATCAATCACTGATATTTTGAGCAAGTAAATAAAATTTTCATAAGCAAGAGTACATTTAGTTGGCAGCTTCAAGACCTAAAAAATATTTTAATAAAGGATGTATATGCCTAGTTGATGAGTATGGTGAACTTAGAAAAATATACTCAACTAGGCATATTTTTCTTCTCCTGTCTTAGAAAAAGCTTTACAAGCTCGAAACCCAACGGACTTCAAGGGATATTCTTAGGAAATACGGTGCGTTGTTCCAGAAAAAACAATCCCCATAAAACTCTCGTTCATCCCAAAGTGGAACCTGATCTTAACATTCTGGTTAGAACCTTACATTGTCAACTAATATAATTGATTGCAAGCACCCGCATAATCAATTGTAGTGCACATGACAAATCTAATGTACTGCATCGTTTGATGAGAGCTTTGCAATGCTGTCGACAAATGATTGGAGGGTGCTTCGTTAGTCACGGGCTGGTTCTTCCATCTCAGGTGCTACTTAAAATATTTATATGAATGAATTAAAATTTTGAACGTTCTCAGAAGAAAATAAATGTCAGATATTTGTATGCAAGATTAATTCATCTATTCATACATAACATGATCTATTTGCTTTGTGAGTTTTTTCATAAAAAATGGCATCATTAAACTTTTATTGAATAAAAATAGTGTTGTTAAAATTCTATGATATTATTTTATATATCTATAAATACACAAAGCATGTCTAAAATAGTACCAACTAAACAATTTGCTTCTCTCACCTGATGATAATTAATTGTATCTCATGTCGTAGCTCAAAGTTATCAAATAAGTTATTCGGTTCTTGGGTCAGATTCGGGGTACGTACTCATGATCATGGTCCCCCTTATGGAACGAATTTCATGATCGGTAGAATTAGAAAAGGAAAACCATGAAGAATCAATTCCAAAGCTCTGGTCCCATACCGCTCATCATCTTTTGCGTCCTATTCAATTTCTTTTCTTCAAAATGTCTCCCAATAAGGCAACCCTCCTTCAAGGTACCATACTCTTTTTATCCTCTTATTTAAAATGGATTTATCAACATTCTTTTACAAAATTGAGACAATTGTGTCTTCTCAACTCATGCAATTTGGGTCATACAGGTTGAAACAAAATCTCTTGTTTATATGCGGTGTTATATTAATATCCTTGAGTGCATTGTTGGAATCTATTTTTTAATACAATGAAACCTAAGAAATAAGACATGGTCGCAATGAACACAAATTTGATGATAATAATAATATAATATTCACAATACTCCAATAATATACACACAGGGGAAAAAAGAAAAATATATAGGTAAAGTGAAAAAAGAGTGAAAAGTCCACATGTCGGCTCAGTCCACCTTGCAGTTGCAGTCTTGATTTCTCTTTTAAAAAGTATAAAAATGAAAAAATGAAAAACAAGAGCAGCAGTCGGCCAGTGCTCGCCACCTCTCGCCGCTCAGTACGCGGATACGCCTCCCCTTCCTCTCAGGGCAGATGAGATCAAGCGGGCTGCGGTGAAAGTTTCCATCTTTCCCGATCCAGGAGCGGTATTCACTGACCTTCCCTTGGACTCTTGCTTTGGGGATTCTTTCATTTCGTTTTTGAGATATTTTTGGGGTGTTCTGGCCTTTCGGAGGAACAGTTTCTTGATCTGTGTGGGCGCAATCTTTTTGCAGGCGTAGGGCCTCGCCGGCGGCGGCGAGGGAGGCGGAGATGAGTAGGGGGCGGTCGCCGGAGCCGTTGGATTTCTTCATCTGGACTGTGGAGGTGCGGTCAATTCTATCCGCTCTCTTAATTTCAGAATCCCCTCTGACTGTCGCCACTGTTGAAGCTTCACCGCACTGCTTGCAGTTACGCTCTCAAATACATAATAGTTGGCATATTGCTCAGTTTGCTGAAGATTGAACACAACAGATCATTTCGTAATGATATTCTACTATAGAATGTTGTGCAATTTCGCTTCGGAGCTAAGTTATAGTTTGCTTTAAATTCCTGTGTTTAGAACTACTTTTCTGTTTTTTGGAGTGATAAGCAACACTTTTGAGCCAAGAGATTGAGATAGTTACTACACATGGGGTACTTGCTATACACATGGGGTACTTGCTACACCTTACCCTTATCTTTTACTCTCCTTAGTTATTATATTTTTCTTCAGTAAGCTGATCTTTCTTTGCTTAGGGCACTAGCAGCGTTCTGCCGAACCGAACACCAATGGTTCAATGAGGTGAATAGATGTTCAATACCTCCAGTGGTGGTTCGGTTGTTGGGCCCCAGTGAAACAGATTGAACAAATCAGCTGCTGTGTGTCCCTTCGTCTAGCTCTCTTTCACCAACAGAGTGATGAACAGATGAAGTAGTTTTTCACCACTGTTTGAACCAAGAGTTTAGTACGCTTTTTACCTCTGACAGTTTTTGTTCGAGCTCCGCAGCGTTGCTGGTTCAGTTTGCGAACTGCTTGGTTCGATTTTTCCACACACTGCGGGTGCTCTTATATCTCGCAACATTTGTGTCTACTATAGTAGCCTCTGGTTTCTTCTGGTTAATATGAACTCCTGCTTAATGGAATATTCAGTTTACTTTGTGCTGTGGAGTAACTTAATTAGGATGATAGCAATGGATATTCTGTTGTTATATTAAATGTTTCCCTGTCCATTTTTAGACATGCAAGGTGAGAATTGTTTGTGCAATAAGTTAAGCTAAATGGTCAGTACCACAATGCTTTAAGCATTCATAGTGGTTTATCGTTTTTATCTAAGAGTAGTAACATGCTAAGGATGCCTGAAATGGAGGCAGCCGCAGGAGATGGTGTGTGAAAGTGCATATGCTGCATGTGCTTTAGGCCATTCTATCTGAATATAACCAGACATGTAAGAAACCTTGTTCTTGTAGTGATGGGTTTGCTCATTTGATCTAGTAAAGATTAGTTCTTTGAAACTTGTTGTTTTGTTGATGATGCCTATTTACACTAACATTGGAATATCAATCTTGCTTGAATGTGCAATTAAAGTTTTCTTCGTACTTCCCCATTGTAGTAAGGGTTCTAACACAAATAGCCTGCATAGCCTGTCAAACAGATCAAAAAGATTTCTTTTAGGTTTCCTGAAAATTATTTATGCAAAATCATTCTTAATTGACACCTGGCATGTGAATTATTTGCATAACAGGAATACAAGATGCATAGTGTGAAAGGAGATTATAGGTTCAAAATCTGTGTGGAAGTGGGCTAAGATAGGGAAGTTAGGCCTTCTCTGACTTCTTCTGTGAAACGGTCTTTCGTAGGTTCTGTTCTGTTAGGGCCATCTGTCCTGAGGTTACTGAGCTAGTGATGCTTCTATTCCTTGATATAAATGGAAGTGACAGAGAAAATGCTTAAAAAATTTTCAATTCCCCTCGAATTTGTCCAATTAAATTTGCCGGTAGATTCTGCCATTCAACTTTATGCGCCTTATCATTTCATAGTCACGTGTGTAAGCATAATGCGAAATAATGTATATAGTGTTATAACTACTAAATGATCTAGAGTTATGCTTTGCTTATGACTGTTGGCTAGCTCACAGTATTCTTACTATTTGAGTTAAATGCAGTTGCATAGGAGGCCATATGTTTATTACAAATCCAATATATTTTGTATCCTGCCTTAAAATAATTATTCTCTGCAGGATGTGGGGTTGTGGTTGGAGCAAATAAATCTTGGAAGCTATCGCCAATCATTTGAAGAAAATGGTGTCAATGGAGAATATCTAGAAAGTCTATCGATGTTTACCACAGAGCAGATTCTGCGATTTATAAGGCGGTGTCATATGAAATGGGGAGATTTTATCACACTTTGCAAAGAATTGAGGCGCATCAAAGGTTCGAATCTGCTCCCCTTACTCTTGAGCTTTAAAAGAAAAAGTTCATATTGCACATTTCTGTTCTATGATAATCCTGGTCATCTTCATTATTTTTTTATCGCTGTAGCATGTGACATTTTTTAATTATAAGTTTATAACATAATGGAAAATTTCCATTACTTTATTTCGGTGGACAAAATAATAAAAATCTGAAATAGTGAAAATAATCACGTAAAGTTGTAACCAGCTCAAGTGTAATAGTTTAATTCCTGAAGCAAAGACACACCCTCTGATTGTGCAACAGAAATTCCTTCGGTCATTGTATTCCTTTGCCGGCAGATGATGACTTGGCATCCAAATATTTTTTGGCATTATAAAATATGAGGCAGACAATTATCTTTAGCTCATTATAATGGGATTGTGTCATGTTTGAATTTTTTACATGCTGATGCATAGCTTGACTTTATTTAGCGTAACACAATTACTTAAGAGTACCCTTGAAAAAAACACTTAGAGTCTATGGTGACCAACTGACTATTACATTTCGCTGATGTTGGATAATAAGATCCATAATTAGAGTACTAAATATGTATTTGAATTTCTAGAGCATTCATATTCAAAAGGGTTTGTGCATCGTACATTTGGCACAGTCCCACAGTAACTAAGAACAATATGGTAAATGGTAAAATTCATTCAACAAGATTGTTGGTGTGGTAAATAGAATTTATTGGTTGAAGAAGGAAGGGAAGCTGGCTACCAATTTCGTATGGATCATGCACAACATGATCAGTGCTCATTCAGATTTCATCTTCATTTTCCTTTTTTCAAATACTATTCTCCAGATCCTGGAAACAACTTGATATTGTGCAAGTTTTTTGTTCTCCTGGAATATGGAAACAATTTGATACAATTTTTCTATCCAGCACTTGTAGGTCTCAGAATTCTTATTATGTCTGATCTAACACTAAGTAATATTTTTCACCAGTTGCCTGCCTGAAAGGGGAGCAAGAAGTTCGCAGGCCTTGGTGGGCACCTTCATGCCTGTCAGTGGTGTTTGTGAGGGTGGCCAAGCGGAACAGGCAGTCCCGAGTCGTCTCCCTGAAGCTTGAAGCCTAACAGGCTCCCTGGCGTTAGTCTCGTTGTGCTAGTAGCTGCACCATCGCCACCTTGCGCTGGCTTTGCTGGGAGCCGAGCGTCGCTGTACCATATAGGATTAGCTCCCAATGGTTTGCAAAGTTGTTTTTGCTGCAGAATCGTCAAGTGTAACTTGTGTGTATTTCTTAATTTGTTCTTTAATATATAGAGTTAAGGATTCGAGATGGTATCTTGGTGGAGAAGAGAACATACATGCCTAGATGGTTGTTTCCGGTTCACTGATTCTTCTGGCCCACTTCTTTAGTGTCCTTTATCTAAGTGCATTGGCTGTCTTGAAATCTGAAAAATGGGCGATTTCTGAAAATATCTATTGTCTTAATATTTGAAAGTTTTTAAAGGAAGCTAGGGATGCTATGAAATTTATGTACAATGACAAAAAGTCTTCCCATCCAACTGAGATATCTACACCGCAACTAGAACTTCTGATCGTTCTCCCTTTGATTGCAATTTTGGTTGAGTTTGCAAAGTCATGTTTTCGATATGACAATCAAAGTAAGCATTGTCAGTTGTTACGCTAATATCAAATTTAATTAAGTTTGTGCTGTAGTATTTGGCTTTAGCAAGTTCTGAGGCAGGCATAAGAGCCAAGGAAGTGTTTGGTTTGGTTTTGGTAACGCAATGGGAATCGTAATGAGATGAGGGTGTATTCACAATCATTGTATCCCATTACGGCATTTGCTTGGTTCGCTTCCGTAATGAGTTCCATTACCAATACAGTGTTTGGTTGGAGCAAAAGTAAGGTATTCAACATCATTCACTAGCTAGTTTGGAGAGGCTACACGTGAGCTCAAGCAAGAATAATTTTTTTCCATCATATTCAAGACTGAACAATCAGATAATATTTCTTCCAAGTTAAATTAAATATAAATGCTGAATATTCAGTAGGAAAAATAGATGTGCAAGTAACAATAGCACTGGTACAAATACATAATTAGTTGTGGCCATCTAACCATCTTCCAGAGCTCAATTCAACAAAAAAACAAACTGACAGCATCACTCTTTCTTACAAGAATATCATTATTAGACCCACAAGGAAGAGTAATAACAGGCACTTCATGAGCTTCATTACAATTGAGGTGCAAAGAGAGTAATGAAAAGGTAGGAAGGACCATTGCAAGCACCACCGGAGAACAACCATCAGTCTGCAGGATAACATGACCTTCCCTAGAAAACTAACGACCACACCACACTCCTAACAATCAGCACCACACTCTTAGCAACCAGCACAGACTCATCTCGCCTCCTTATGTAGAACACATCTCGCTGCCATCAACTATGTGATTCTCCTGCAAACAAAACCAAACAACTGAACTTCATCCCCTATAAATTCTTGTATACGACAGGATTGGAGAACTAATGAGTGAACAAGAAAAAAAAATCTTGACCAGAATGCACCACAGTTCATGGGTCTGTGGATGGCAAAGTAAAGTCAAAGATAGGCTAATAGAAACTAGTCCTTGCCAACAATTTAAACATATGCCAGAGCAATTCTTTGGCAAGAACAGAAAGTCCTAGGAGCATTTGCACTAACCATCGTTTACTTATACTAGAGCAGGTTGATCCTCCACATGTGGGATCAAGAACGGGAAGCACTAGAGAGGATGTTACCGGTCATTATAAAGGGGGAGCATAACAAGTGCTCCAGTGAGCAGAAGTGAACCTGAGACTAGTAGTACGAACCTGAGATTGACATGATGTCCTATCTTCGTCTACCACCTTGCCTCTGCGCTTCATCTGCAACAAGCAAAATACTTAAGGAATGAAAAGTTCCATACCGACTAGTTCATATGCCAATGATAATGAACAAATAAACGCTACTTTTAATTACCTTGTAGCATGTTCACAATATATTCTCTCCTTAGTGGTTCTGGAAGTGCAAACAACATGCCCATTTGATCTGGCATCTTTGCAAACACAAGAGCTGCCCGAATAACTTCAGCACCAGTAAACTCAAGTTTACGAACCTCATTCATAGCCTTCTCTCTCATCTTTTGTTGGGGATCATCATTCATTGCCTTCTCCCGATTGGCTACATCAAGCTCCATAGCTCGTGCCATATGCCCAACCGACTTTGTCACAACCTTTAGTTCACCAGCCACTTCATTGAACATGTCCGAAGCGGGTCACTTGATACAACATCTTTCCCTTTCCACTCTTTCATGCGCTTCTTGGAGCTAGATGATGTGGAATCAACAGATCGTCTAGGTGCATCATCGGTGGCATCATCGGTGATGTCTTCACCATAGCGATTTCCAGCAGCTAACTCTTGCTCTATATTGATGATAGCATCGGTGATATCTTCTGCTCCTTCTCCAGTAGCTTTATCCTTGACATAAATTGCAGAAAGTACATCATAGTATGGAAAGGGAACTCCATACAAGCCTTTAGCATCAGGATGGTTCTGTCAACGCGAATTGATACAAATCAGTACACAACAAGCAACATGGACCAGGGATACAAAAACAAGCCTTGTCATTTAGACACATACCTTACAGTGGTCATCATATTGTTGCTTCTCACACTGAAGCATATTCTTGTTGGGATCCCATGTAAAGCCACTCTTGTTCAACAATTCTTCCAAGTGCAGCACACTTTGATTTGAAATACCTTAACCTTGACTCTGCATGGGGATTTGCTGATATCTTTGCATCTGGTAGTTTTTCTGCTAGACGAGCTTCAAGTACCGATGTGTACCCATTCTTGAAGCTACCGTCACTCCTCCACCTTGGATCTAGTGAAACATGATGCAAAGCTTTGATCAATACATCATCTTCAGCAGGAAGCCACTTTCTTTTGTTTTTTCCCCTTCCACGAACACTGGTTGAGCTACTGGAAGAGTCCATATCTGCATACAAAGGGTACCATATTTAAGAATTATATTATGAAATTTAAAACTATTAAATAGAACAAAGTCATCATCACAAGTGGTATGAAAACAAAAAATCACACCTCAATGAGCAGCCCTATAAGCATTATACATCCCCCGAGCAAGAGTATCTCGAAAATTAGTCCACTCATTTGATGCCGAAACACCCATGATAAACTCCGGTTCACCAACTTCTTCCTCGTTGATTTGCACTAAATCTTCTTCCGGTTGTTGCTCATCTTCCATAGGATCTCTAGCCATCTTTTGCAAAATTAGGTTGTGCAAAAGGGCACATGCCATTATTATGCGACATTGTGTCTTTATGGGAAAAAAGGAAGCAGATCTCAAGATCCCCCATCGACCCTTTAGCCTTGCAAAACACCTCTCTATAATATTTCTAGCTCGAGCATGACGCATGCTAAAATATTCCTTAGCACTACGTGGTGGATTTTGTGCTGTCCATCCACCCAAGTGGTACCGCTGACCTCGATAAGGTGCTAAAAACCCATTAGCATTTGTGTAACCAGCATCAGCAAGGTAGTAGAAACCTTAAAAAAGGAAAAGAAAAAATAAATAAATACTTGTAGTACACAAGGAACCAATAAACAATTTAAAATTTTTCTAGTTTCTAAGACAACTCTACCTTGAGGGACACGCAACCCATTTGGCCTCGAAATAGCATCTCGAAGGACACGGCCATCATGGGCCGAGCCCTCCCAACCAGGTAGCACATAGATGAATTGCATGTCCGGTGCGCAAACACCTAAAACATTTGTCACAATGTCTGCTTTTCTTGACCTATATCTTCTTTTTAGATTAGTTGGCACTGTCACTTTCATCTTCATTTTCCTTTTTCAAATACTATTCTCCAGATCCTGGAAACAACTTGATATTGTGCAAGTTTTTTGTTCTCCTGGAATATGGAAACAATTTGATACAATTTTTCTATCCAGCACTTGTAGGTCTCAGAATTCTTATTATGTCTGATCTAACACTAAGTAATATTTTTCACCAGTTGCCTGCCTGAAAGGGGAGCAAGAAGTCCGCAGGCCTTGGTGGGCACCATCATGCCTGTCAGTGGTGTTTGTGAGGGTGGCCAAGCGGAACAGGCAGTCCCGAGTCGTCTCCCTGAAGCTTGAAGCCTAACAGGCTCCCTGGCGTTAGTCTCGTTGTGCTAGTAGCCGTGCCATCGCCACCTTGCGCTGGCTTTGCTGGGAGCCGAGCGTCGCTGTACCATATAGTATTAGCTCCCAATGGTTTGCAAAGTTGTTTTTGCTGCAGAATCGTCAAGTGTAACTTGTGTGTATTTCTTGATTTGTTTTTTAATATATAGAATTCGAGATGGTATCTTGGTGGAGAAGAGAACATACATGCCTAGATGGTTGTTTCCGGTTCACTGATTCTTCTGGCCCACTTCTTTAGTGTCCTTTATCTAAGTGCATTGGCTGTCTTGAAATCTGAAAAATGGGCGATTTCTGAAAATATCTACTGTCTTAATATTTGAAAGTTTTTAAAGGAAGCTAGGGATGCTATGAAATTTATATACAATGACAAAAAGTCTTCCCATCCAACTGAGATATCTACACCGCAACTAGAACTTCTGATCGTTCTCCCTTTGATTGCAATTTTGGTTGAGTTTGCAAAGTCATGTTTTCGATATGACCATCAAAGTAAGCATTGTCAGTTGTTACGCTAATATCAAATTTAATTAAGTTCGTGCTGCAGTATTTGGCTTTAGCAAGTTCTGAGGCAGGCATAAGAGCCAAGTAGTACTGCTAGTCCAGAAAGAAGAAAAGAAAAGACAGGAGAGCTCACTCATCAATCAAACACAATTTAGGGGCACGAGCGATTGTGCACTCTATCGCTCTAAAAGCTATCTTGTCTCGCAGAGTTGCACAAATTTTATAACTATTATAATCCCATACTCGTACTATGTGGGGACTGTGTAAAGAGGGACGTGAAGCAAAGGGCATGAACGACATTTTCTTTTCTAGAGTGATTGGTGCTGCTACCGTATGATCCACTATCTTCATTTCTTATGTAAGTGCTCGTGCTCCTGGATTTCACTATCGTGATCCTGAAAAACATCTTTTATAACACGTTTGATTTGAAATGCATTATAAATTGCAGCACACATTAGGTGCTTGTTTTATTGGCATGTATTTTTTTAGATAATGGAACACTTGTTCCCGCCTCTACACCGTTGAAACGGTGTACACAGCGTACGTTTACAATGAAGACAGCAAAGTTACCCACACGCGAGTACAAAGACTCAGCTCCAAGCATGAAGCACCAGGTCGACCTCCAACATGAGGCAAACTGGACACACGAAACTGCTAAGGCCAGTGTACAAGGCACACTGGGCTAGCGACAACACCACGGAGGACTCACAGCATCAAAGTCTAAAAAACCACAACCGAACAGGAGATACACGGACCAAGCTAGTACACCAAGCACCTTTAAGCTTCAATCCTATTGGAAAACCTCCACCCGAACTTTGCAAAAATCTCCATGATTGTTGTCTCCAACATTCTGCAGCCGGTTTTGAGATTTTGTTGTACTCCATCATCTTTATGCAATGGCAACCATGTGCGAATCCAATAAGTTGTTCTGAAAATAACCTGCAAGAAGTTTTATTGGCATGTATAACCGGTGTTTACTTTGCAGAATAGTTTCAGTTTACTTGACAATCGACATGTTATAGACTGCATTTACATCTAGTTTGTACGAGTACGTATTTGATGCGAATAAGTATATGATTTTTTTTAAAAAGAAAACAATATACATGAGCGCTAGTAAGCTCTATTGCAGATTTGCTTTTTTTTTTTTTTTGAGAGAGAGATGTATTGCAGATTTGCTGGTAACCACTTGCGCTGAAAGTCAACCGCACTACCCACCTGTCCTCTCCTCTTCCACCCAACGGCTTGCGCTCCGTTCCCGTTACCATTCGCCCGTGACCCGCAAAAATTTATCTCACCTCAACTGGAGCGGCAGCCTCCTAGACCCTAGTCAAAGGCTGCGGCGGCGGAGGCGGCGCCTTTTCTTCCCCTGCGAGCCTGCTCGTCCTAGATGCGGTGAGTGTTCCCTGTTCCGTGCTCGGGCGCTGCCCTTGTCTCGTTAGATAGGGCAGGCGAGATCTAGAATTAGGGATAGAGTACTTGATTTGGCGGGAGCGAAGGATTTCTCAGTCGATTGGATTGGTGAGGGTTAGGTGCCAGCAATCGATGCTATTCCACGTTCATGCCTTGTTTGTGAGGGATTGGTGAGGATTGGTGAGGGTCAAGCTTTGCTACAGAAATGCGTCAAGCTAGTGCGTTTCATTCCCCCGCGAAAAAGGGGGAAATGAATTTGGGATTAATCATGTGTGATACGCTTTGTTATGGCTACTTTAGCAATTGACGAAATGGTCTCCGCAGTCTTATTGTGGCGATTGATGGCTTATGCTTGTTGCAGGTTTTGTTAGGTTCTGAATCCAGATGGGAACCTCGTCAGGCGCGAATTTCCACCAGCAGCCACCACAGGGGATGCCTCCCCCGCGCAACAATGGCCGCGCGCCGGCCGCCCTGCAGACGTCACTTTCCCTGGCCGCATCATCAGAGCAGGTTGGCTCGCCTCCTGACACGCAGGAGCCACTGTCCAACTCCGACCAGGGCCATGACTCTGCCACCGAGAGCGCCAGCTCCCAGGGAACGTGGCCCGGTGAGCCCACCAAAAGCGGTGGCGCTGGTCCTGTTATAGCTGCAGCTCCGATAACCGCAGTGAGGATGGTGGATAAGGAGAAGGAGGTGATCGGCAATGGTGTGTCTGAATTTCAGGTCGTGCGTAGGATCCCGAGTGCCGGGAGGGTGACTCTCAGGGAGGTCGCTCGTGACAGGGTTGACCTTGTCGCTGACAGGATGAAGGTTATGGGCGAGGAACTCTTGGATGAAATCAAGACTGAACTCCGCTCTATTCTTGAAGGGACTGGCGGTGCACACCATGTAGAGGAGTTCTTGTATCTGCAGAAGCTTGTCCAGGGAAGGGTTGACTTGACGCCGACCATGCTTTCGATGGCACACCATGTGCAGCTGGAGATCCTTGTTGCCATCAAAACTGGAATCCAGGCTTTTCTGCATCCAAGCGTCAACATACCGCAGAGCCGGCTCGCTGAGGTTTTCTTGTACAAGAGGTGCCGCAACATTGCCTGCCAGAGTGCTCTCCCTGCTGAGGAGTGTAGATGCAGCATATGTACCAACAGGAGTGGCTTTTGCAACCTCTGCATGTGCGTGATCTGCAACAAGTTCGATTTTGAAGTCAATACTTGCCGCTGGATTGGGTGCGATGTCTGCTCTCACTGGACTCATACAGATTGTGCAATTCGTGATGGACAGATTGGGACTGCACATACAATTAAGAATGGTGTTGGCCACACAGAGATGCTTTTTCGGTGTCAAGCATGCCAAAGGACTTCTGAACTGCTGGGTTGGGTCAGGGATGTCTTTCAACAATGTGCACCTGGTTGGGACAGAGATGCCTTGATACGCGAACTTGACTATGTCTGTAAGATTTTCCGTTTGAGTGAGGACTCAAAAGGGAGGAACTTGTTCAGGAAAAGTGCGGAGCTAGTAGAAAGATTGAGGAGCACTTCTGCTGAATCCATGAGTCCTAGGATGCTGCTACAAGCACTCCAAGGTACTACAGTTGTTTAACTAACCTAAAGTGGCTTACTTGTTGTCCAGCAATTTTATTTTACTGTTTCTTTGTTTTATTGAGTTGCATGGAGCTTACTGTGTGCTTATTTGCAGCTACATCTATGTAGCCTTGATAATTTGTACTTCTCTTGTTCTACTTCTAGATAGTGTAAATTAATTGCTTGTTGAATACTCTGCTGGGACATGTTAGTTATTGGTCGGTGCAAAATTATGTTTTCATTGATCATTTACTATACAACTAGTGTCATGTGTTAGATTAAGGCGGTTATTAATTCATATTCATTTTACTTCACTTTGTGCATGTCTGATGGGTTGAGTGGCTGTTATGTCAAGCTACAATATTTATCTGCACTGAGTAATAGTGAATTAATTTTTATCTTATCCGGTTATCCGACACGAACATTTTAGCTTTAGGTAGTTTAACTGAATTCTAGTATTTATCGTGGAGGTTTGAATTTATCCTGTTTCGAACTTATGGTTCCCCTACATTATTTCGGATCTGCTCAGTTATGTTAGTTTGTAAAATTTTGTATGCTTATGCAATTTAATTTCAAACGTCTTGTGATTTACAATGTTGAGTGGGAACATGTGTGGGTGGTTTGCATTCCATGTCTGATGTCAAAGAGAGTAACCGAGATGAAAAGTTCCATGCTTCCATATCAAAACACCATTTTTAACATTTGATCAGAATGTATCTGCAGTTTATCATTTATTTGTGTTTTCCATGCACAAATAACCTTAACTTTTCATGTTTTCCCCAGAGCTTGATGTGGACTCCCAAAAGAACTTTGAGAACGATGAACCAGGGCGCCTGATCACTCCCCAGGAGGCCTGCAACCGGATCGCTGAGGTCGTCCAGGAGGCCGTCCGAAAGATGGAGATGGTGGCCGAGGAGAAGATGCGGCTGTACAAGCGCGCCCGACACGCCGTGGAGTCCTGCGACCGGGAGCTGGAGGAGAAGGCCCGCGCGGTGCAGGAGCTGAAGGCGGAGCGGCTGCGGCAGAAGCAGCAGGTGGAGGAGCTGGAGAGCATCGTGCGGCTGAAGCAGGCGGAGGCGGAGATGTTCCAGCTCAAGGCGAGCGAGGCGCGGCAGGAGGCGGAGCGGCTGCGGAGCATCGCGCTGGCCAAGTCGGCGGAGAAGGCCGGGCAGGACTACGCGAGCCTGTACCTGAAGCGGCGCCTGGAGGAGGCGGAGGCCGAGAAGCAGTACATTTTCGAGAAGATCAAGCTGCAGGAGAACCAGCGGCCGGGGCCACCTGCACCCTCCGTGGCGGCGGCAGCGAGCAGCAGCGGCCTCGGCACGGGTGGCGACCCGTCCCAGATGATGATGCTGTCCAAGATCGAGGACCTGCTGAAGAACGTCCGCAGCATGCCGTCCTCCAAGTCGCAGCAGTCGAAATGATGGAAGGCGACAGCTGAAACCTTGTGGCTTTGCCACACGTGGTAGATTCCGCAATGTAAATTGACGGTAGAAGCGCACGTATATTTATCGTGTGAGTTGTCTGTTGTACGGAGTATTGTTATTGATCATCGTGGTGTGGTGTGTCCCTGAAACTGACAGCTTAGCTGTATTGCAACTGATCATTACCATTCACGACTGGTAGTGTACAATTGATATTGCAACTGATCATTTCCGTGCCAAGCTTAGCTGTATTGCGACCCATTGTCAACTGTATTGCAAATGATGTTCAGGACTGTTAGTGCTTGATGCTTTTTTTTTGTTTGGATAAAAATGTCGTGAAGTCATAATGGAGTGGAACTCGAATGAAACATGTCAGTGGTGAATCTACAGGCTGCAAGGGGTCAAAATACGTGAGCCGGTTTCGAGGGCAGAGCCAGCTAAGTCTGACCGTGGCGCGGCGGTGCCTCTGCGCTTGGTTCAATGTCCACGACGTTTGTCCGGCAGCAAAGGTGATCTTGGAAAAGAGAGGACCGATCATGCTTCCGGTGCGCTGCTTGATGGGACAAAGCTCATCGTGCACGACGCGACGCAAGGGCCGGGGCACGGCAACGCGCTGCAGTTGCCGCGACGCGGACGCATATGGCACGTTCAATCTCGTGCTTTTTGTTTTCGTGCCGTGCCGGTGGTTGTCGCGTGCCAGAACCGCCACGCAACGCAACTCTTATTGTATTGTATTGTAAACGGCGGACACCGCTGCGGGCAGATCTGCCCTCTTCCCGCTCCCGTGCACCAGGCGGCAGGAGCGTGGCGGCGACGCGAGGCACGAAGCAGCGGACAAAGCAGGCGTTCATGGAATGGAGCCCCTGCCCAGTAGACCGCGTGAGCATGCCAACACCGTGCGAGAACCGGCACGCAAAGGTGCCTGCCTCTGCGTCGCGTGGATGTGCACGGCCAGCTCCGGCATACGCCATCCTGTGGCTGTGCGTGCCATACAGTAGTTGAGAGGAACGCTCCGCCGCCCGCCGTGCATACCACGTGCGGGGGCGATATAAAAAAGAGAGAATCATCCAGCCGACCAAGTCACCAGGAACGAGTCAACGCCACGGCACGGCACCCCGTGCAACGGCGACGTCGTCGCCGAGCGAGCAGCGCCGTGTGCGCCTTTATTTTTACCTCGTCGGCGGCAGGCGCCGGATCAGGGGCGGCGGACCAGGTCAACTCCCAGCCAAGCGCCAGCCCGACCCCACCGACCCGCACGCCTCCTCGCTCCTGCACCCGTTTCACCCCACGCCAAAGACGATGATGCGCCGCACCCACGAGTCCGGTCCACGAACCGAGCCCACCCACAGCCACAGCACTAGTCTACGTTCCAAACCAGCCTGCGCACGCACGCACGGTCCACGCGGGAGAGAAGCGAAACGAAAATCCGCAAGACCCACGCACGCGCCCCACCCGCCACGCAAAGGCACGCAGGCTCGACCGACTCGGACGCGACCCATTGCATTGCCACTGCGACGATTTTTTTATATAAACCCCCTGCGCCGGTCCGAATTCTGCCCCACTCCGCCTGCCTACCCCCGTCGTGCCGCACCACCGCACCGCCCCGCCTCCGCCTCCGCCTCCGGCGAGCCCACCGCACCGGCGAGAACATGGTAAGCGACCGCGCACTTCCCGCCTCCGCCCCCTTCTCCCCTCGCGGAGTTTCGTTTCGTCGGAGGGAGAGTTCGGTCGGTCGGTCGGTTGGTCCGGCCGGCCGAGATCCATCTCCGCGCCCGCCCCCTTGTTGTGTTCAGATCGTTCGTGAGAAGCGAAACATGGAGCCGTGTTAGCTTCCGCGGCCGCGGATCCGTGTAGTCATGCGACGCGATCTGCCGCGCTCTGTCTCCGGATCTCGGGCCGCGGTTCAGCTGGCCCGGGTCTGATCGCGCTTAGCGACGCACCGAGGGGGTTGCCTGAAAGGGGCTCAATCAGGGGAACGGGATGGCTAGTTACCAATTTTGTTCGTCTCTACACTACTTGTTGGCGTTCCCGTGTCGCAATTCCTTTTGGATGTCGCCACCTGGGAGTCTTTGGCTATCCTGATATCTAGGCTCATGATGAGCATCGTTTCAGTACTAGGATCAAATACACAGCCACAAGCTCACAATTGTTGCCTTGTTGGGCGTCCAAAGTGGGGACAACGTATAGTGTCGTGGTAAATGCAGAATGGTTGAACCTGATAGTTGGTGCTTTCTGAGCTCCAAACATCTAGTTCTGGACGCAAGCGCGTCTTGTGATATGAGGAGAAATCACTTTGCATTTCGGACTGTCAATTTGTTTGGGGATAGGACCACACATCTGATGTCTTTACAAGTACTAGCTCTCTTTTTTATTTCTTCTGTTTATTATTGGGTTAGTGATCATCCAATTGTTTTACCCGTCTCAACCTTTGAGTGCTGTTGTGGTGCATGTACTATGCAAAGTCCCGGAGTTACTTCTTTTGTTACCTCACGTGGAAGCTGAATGGAACTTGCATAAGCCAGTAGTGAATTCTGTGTGATACATGACGGTCGGGGGGGGGGGTGGGGGGGGGATGGGGATAGCTACCGGATTGACTGAATATTTGCGAACGGTGCCTTTTGTGACAGACTACATCAAGGCGTCTAGCTGACAGGAAGACTGCAAAGTTCCAGAAGAACATCACCAGGAGGGGTTCGGTGCCTGAAACGACCGTAAAGAAGGGGAATGACTACCCTGTGGGACCTGTAGTGCTTGGGTTCTTCATCTTCGTTGTCATTGGATCATGTATGCCTTCCAACCTTCTCTTAATATATTTGTTCCCCCTGTTCTAATTTGCCCTGTTTGATGTAGAAAATGCATCACATTATCTGCCTTTCTTTTCCAAAATATAATGAATATGGTTAATCCTTCAGTTTAGTTTCTACCACCATCATAACCACGTAGTAATTGTTTCTTCAACTGTATTTGGTGTAAAATGCTGCTAAGAAAGTTTCCTCTGAATTCCTTATGCTAGCTGTTACGAGTTTGGACTCAACTTAGTGCTCTCTTTGACATTAGTCCAGCAATGTAGCTTATTATCAAAGTTCTGGTTCTTTATGTTCGTTTTACTTCCTCTGTATGAAACCAGATTGATTATTTCATTTCAGATGTTAGTCTCAACATCAATTCCGGCAAAACATTGAACTGAATAATGGTTTTAATAATATGGCATGAGTTTATTTGGTCAATCGATTCCGAGTCTAAGGTGTCTGTTAACGTCAATTGCTAACAGTAATTGATGACAAAGTAGCTACATTGCTAAAGGTACATAGAATGCAAAGTCGCCTGAAAATATAATGCTGCACATGCATTTGTGCAGATGCTGAATTGTCAACCATCAAAATTAATATGCATGACATAATTTCATCAAATTTCTATAGTAAATATGCCACCAATTCTTACGCATTAAACTCTGGTGCCTTTTCAGCTCTGTTCCAGATTATAAGGACAGCAACAAGCGGCGGGATGGCCTAAGCAATTACCTTAGTGCGGTTTCAGAGCCCAAAGATCAGTTTATTTCTTATACATGCATCCAATCCAGAAGAGGGTAGATGGTAAAGACAGATAGTATCGTGTTGTCACTGTTGTCGTGTGTGTTTGTGGAGTCCAAAACTTCTTAAGAGCTGTAAAGCAGGAATTTCTGTTGAGTTGATATTAATACTATATATGGTTCCTTCTATACTGCAGTGTCATTTGACTTTTGATGTTGAAAATACCTAATTTGTACGTCTCGTTTCAAGACCGTAGGATGCCTTATGCGGCTGCCAGTTAATGTTGTGTGGTACGAAGTTTCAGTATCCGGTGAGAAGATGTTGGTCCAGTATCTGCATGGATTGGGACTAGCAAATTCTTGCCGACCAATCTGTGGTCTGAATACGAATAGCGTGGCTGATGTTCGTCTCCATTTCATTAAAAAATCTCAGCAGGAGGCCATCCGCTTGACCAGGCCATCTGTAACGAACGCACTTCATTCGTGTGCAGCCTTCTGTCAATTGCCAAAGATATGCTTTGCCTTGTTCTGTGTTTGGGTGGAATTGAACCGTGGTATCGAATCGACTGACGGCGCTCTGGCAGCAGCAACACCTGCACTTCGATGTGTCAAGCTCTGAAATGGCTGCAGGAAGAGCAGCGCAGCAGGCATCATAAAATGGCCTTTGTCCTCGTCATCGCACTCGATCAGGACCGATCGGACGGTTGCCCTGGACACCAGCGCAGGACACGTCGCACCCGACGGCAAAAGAGCACCGGTTTGCACGGGCGCGGCATCGACAGTGCGGATACAGGATGCAGAGGCCGGAAGGAGGAGATCAACAGCTAGGGCAGCCATTGATGGGATTACAAAAGGAATATTCCGACAAAACCATTGACACCAATGCCCAAATGACGAGGACACTCTTTGCCACCGGCCACGACCAAGTTAGACCAATCTCAATGGGAGTGTCATGGTAGTGTTATGAGCATTAAATTTGCTTGACATGACATAAGAGAGAAGAGGAGGAGTGCCATGGGATGAGAGATAGATTGAGATTCTCTGGCATTAGTTACTAGCTAATGCAAAGAACACTGTAGTTGGCGTTAGACCTAACACCGAACCGTCCGATTGAAAATGGATGGACTAGATTGCATGCTACAGTAAAGTTAACAAAATTCAATATTGTACTACCGGATACTGCTACTACAATATTACTTGTTTGAGTACTCGTTTATCTTCTCACAGTACTACTATAGCGAACCGTGCTTGCCTAGAATTTATACCTATGTCTCGAGGCTACTGCAGAGGACCCTGATCTATGAGAGATGAGTGTCATCACTATAACCCTGCTGCTGGTATCGTTCTTAAAATTTCTTTTTGATAACTATACAATGACACTCTCTATCGAGACCGGTCTCAGTGAGACTGGCCTTAGAGCAACAACACTGGTTATTGTCGAGGTTGATGTTACGTTTATTTCGGGTCAGTCGACAATAGTTATTTTTATCCCCACAACGTAAAGGTTTGAAGATGGGTCCTTGTTTTGATTAAAATAAATTCTCCAACGCAGCCACCAGCTGTTTCACATCTCTGTTTGGTATGGTTGCTGTAGTAGTACTTTTACAATACTTACTGCTTGCAGTAGTGTTGTTAACTAATGTCTGCCTTCACAACGTTTACTACCGAGCAGTAAGAAGTATTTATGACGCCCTTGCCCTTAGGACTATGGGAGACTAGGACGAAAAGAAGAGTGAAACAGAGTGCGGTAACAGAGCAAGATCGAAAGCAGAGGACCCGGAACAGAGTGGATGATGCATTTTTCGCGGGGGGCGGAAAACATGCACCTCAGCCTCAGTCTATGCCATGTTAAGCTGCCACGACACTAGTTTAACTTATGTAGCAGATCACACAGTTGCCTTGTGAGCAGCCATGTACTCGGCGTACTCGTGCTCCTCGTCGCTGCCCTCCTCCTCGACCATCTCCGCGTACCCCTTGCGAGGTACTGCTCCTCGAGGTCGGCGCATAACTCCACGTACGCTATGCGCCGGCCACCACGTCATCGAGGAGCGCGCGGACAGGGTGCCGGCACTCGGGGTCCATCCGGTCGAGCACCGCGTCGGGGATCCCCGGGAACGTGCCCAGCGGCTTCTTATTCTTCCCCAGCAGGAGGTCCATGAACGCCTTGTCCAGCCGCACCACCCTTGTCTTCTTCTCCGCCGTGGCTGGAGCCGGAGCCTCCGCCCTCGCGACGTTGGGGCACGTGCCCGCGGTCGGCTCGGTGTTGCGGCAGTACAACGAGGAGGACGGGGTGCCGGCGGTCGGTCGGTGTTGTCCGTGAGCCTGGCAGCGAGACGGTCCTCCGCCGTGCCGGCCTCGGGCGGTTTCGGCTCCTGGCTCCCGATCGCCGCCTGCATCGCGGTCTCCTTGTTCGCCTTTTTTTTCTTGGCTCTGACCCTAGAGATTTGTGTGGCGGCGGCGGCTGTTGTGTTTGGTGATCCTCGGTCCGGAATCATATACTAGTCCCTAGCTAGACTGTGTCCGATCCATTTCTTCCCGCCTCCGACACCGATGCGGATTCGTTGTTCAACGCCACGCACCTCGATAGCGGCCCATACTTTTACTCGATCCGACACGGCGGCGACGGCGACGGCCGATGAGGGGCATGTACAAAGGAGAGCCCACTGTGGTCTATTGGCACATGTATCCAAGCAAAGAGATATGAAATAACTCTAGTCATACAAAGGAGAGACTCTACATGATGTCTTTTAATAAATGCATATTATTAATGATTGCATGACATAAGTCGTCTCTTCACATGTACAACGGTGCTCGGAGTTGTCTCTTACATCGGAACACGTGATAAAGACCGTCTCTTCGTTAAGAGACCACCCACCCGTCTCTTCAAAGGTTGGAGGGGCTATTTATAAAAATACATTGCCACATCAGCTCAAGAGCCCGCTCATTTATTAGCGTTGTACATGTCCTGATGGGTTGAGTTGAGGAGGCAAAAAGCGAGCCGGTTGAGAAGAATGGCAGGGGGCCATCTTCGCTACACGAAGGACCTTGGGCGGGGCGGCGGACCGGTAGGACGACCGCACCATGCCGTCGGACCGGTCGGAGCTCCGCTCCGACCATTGTCGTCGCGCGCGTTGGCGACGGGCTGGGCGGGGCCCGGGCGAGAGGAAGGAGAAGGGAGGGTGCGGGCCGAGGCCGGGTTAAGGAGTGGGCTGGAAGGGGAAACTGGGCCGTGAAAAGGGGAAGCCGGCCTTTAAATCCTTTCTCTTTTCTCTTTGGGTTTAAAAATAAAAAATTGCAAATAAAATCCAAACAAAGTAAATCCAGCTTCAAAAGAAGCAGGAAAATTCAAATAAAGCGATTAAAGTAAAATAACAATCATGGTGGGTGCGAGATATTATTTTAGGGCATTTATATTTTAAAAAGGAAGAACTCTTCCTTACTTGTAATTCTCTATATTTCCTAGGTTTTAAAGAAAATAAAAATATAGGAAAGTAAATGATTCATTTGGTGATTTTTAAATATTCTAAAATTAGGGTGTCACAACGGCTCCGAGCATCACAATCTCTAGTGTGGAGTTCGTGGAGGCAGTCGAAGGAACCGTGATAGGTCAAACGTAGGTCTTATTGTTTCCGATGAGCGCTCACTTCTCATCATAAAAGAAAAAAAGGGCATTGCTACACGTACAAAGAAAATCGACACAAAAATGGTACAGAGTTCTCCCGCATGAGCGTGGCTATGGCTGTCTGTTTGTCTCTTTGGTGGGCCTGTATTTCCCGGGCCTTATATTTTCCAAGAAAAAAAAAAGGATAACATTGACGCACAATGAACCTTTCCACCGGGAAACGCTGAGCTCAACTCGACTTGGGTGATCAAGGGCATTGATTTGTCTATCACTAGGTCTGATTGGCGTGACCTGGAAGGTGGGATTCTAATGGCTTCGAGGCACTGGAAGAACAACATCATCTAACATCACCTGGGGAAAGATTGTTATGTATAGATTGGACCATGAAGACAAAATATAAGACGGAATAGACAGGACGCCTTAGTCCCTAGATGGATTTGGTAAGAGAAGATAACAACCGAACTGAGCTAATTTATTGGTGGACGTGTTTGACATCTGAATACTTGATTAGGACAGGGGGAACAGTCATCCTAGTCACGTGCGGGAGGATTTCGTAACTCGAAATTTAGTACGTGTAGACTTTTCCAAGAAAAATGTACAATAGTTCGAAGACATATTACACATCAATCACAATATTAAGCTGCCACAGTAATACTCTCGTTTTGGCGAGAACAATGATAGCATCACTGCCAACAATTCGAAAACAGATTACGCATGACAATATTAAGCTTCCAAGATACTACTCCGATCGACTTAGTAGGTAGCTGCGCGCACACGCATAAGGTTATATTCATTCTTACACTAAACACAGAGCCTTGCCTTATGCCTTGTGCGCCGCCATGTACTCCTCCACCACGTCGTCGTCGCTGACGACCTCCTCGATGATCTCGGCGTAGCCCTTGGAGAGGTACTGCTCCTTGATGTCGTTGCAGTAGTCCAGATGATTCTGAAGGTGGACGGCGGCTGTTTCAAGGAGGGCGCGGACTCCCTCCCGTTTCTCCGGAAATCCGGCGAAATCGGGGATCGGTGGGACCGGAGGGAGAGGCTGGAACCCGAGGATGCAGTCGATGTACGCCTGCTCCAGCCTCACGACCCTCGTCTTCTTCTCGGCCTCCGCCGTGAACTTGACCTCCGCCGCTGCTGCAGTCTCCTCGACCTCCATCTGGTGCACGAGCAGCTCCTTGTTGCGGCCCGCCGGCATATCCAGCTCCGCTCGCTTGCCGGCGAGATGCTCCTCCACCATAGAGTCCTCGGGCGGTGTCGACTCCAGGACCGCCGCCTCCTGGATCCCGATCGCCGCCTCCATCGCCGTCGACAGTCTCCTTATTCGCTCAACCTTTAGGCGGCGGCGGCTGTTGTGTTTGGTGAAGGGGAAGGACCAGGGTCCGGAATCATATATCCCCGCGACCCTAGGCCGTGCTTTCCCGCGTCCAGCTCCGCCTCCGACACAACAACAACACCGATGCGGATTCGTTGGATTGTTTTGTGTTTGTATTTGGGTTGCATCTTTTATATATATAAGTAGATTCATTCAACATATGTTTGACATTAAATAATTCTTTAATAATCTTAGTTTTTAAAATCTTGTCTCATCTGGTGCTATAACCATAGGCACCATTACCAGGATCTGATATGCAATAGAAATAATAGGAAAATAATCCCTTTACGATGTCCTAAAAATCTCCATAGAAGGTATTAATGTGAGAACTAAAAAATCTACATAAAATTAATCCATTTTATTCATAACAATGTGAGATAATAATTAACAAAATATTTTTGTGATAATTAACATAACAATTAAGGTTACTGTAGACTATTAGTCACAGTTACACCCGTTGAGGTGTTCATTGTCGATGAACTTCATGGAATTGTCATGCTATGATGTCACGCGCTTAATCAATTTTGAGTTGCGATTGTGCTGACTCACGGGTAATATAATAAAATGAGCTTGAAAACTGATTACACATCACAATATTAAGCTGCCACAAGGAAAAATTTTCTATGGCACCGGTGCCATATATAAAACCTTTGTGGCAGCGTACCACAGATTAGGCCACCAAGCAAACGTGATTTTCCAACTGATCTTTCCGAAACCTTTGTTTCAGCCTTTTTTTACTTTCCCCCGTTACCCCTCTCCTAGGAGGACTACATGCTTCTGAGTGATACGCTAGACGTGAAAATTGGAGACCACATTGTTGGTATTGAAAAAAATATATCAAAATCTGTCGTGTTCTATGTTGTTTGTGGGTGAGATGGAACTAGCTAGTTTTCCATGTATTTATCTATTTGTCTCGATTTATTAACAGCAGCACCAACATTTTTTGTTAGTTAAGTTCCTACATTAAAAAAGGAGGTTGTTTATGCTCTATGTAACTCCAGGAGTAGATAATACTTTGGATTCTGAATTTTTAGGACATACGCAATGTTTGGAGGTTTGTTTACGTCAACATTTGTTAGTTCTCTTCTCGTGCCCGTTGAGGTGCACGAGCAGCTCCTTGTTGCGACCCGCCGGCATATCCACCTCTGCGTGCTTCGCGGCGAAATCCTCCTCCACTATAGAGTCCTCGGGCGGTGTCGACTCCAGGACCTCCAATGACTCCCGGCTCCCGATTGTTGCCGCCTCCATCGCCGTCGCCAGACTCCTTTCTCGCTCAACCTTTAGGCGGCGGCGGCTCTTGTGTTGGTCAAGGGAGGGACCAGGGTCCGGAATCATATCACACCACATACCTCGATAGCGTGCTCTCACTCTGTGACGATGTGGGTCTGACGCAGAGCGTGCGGCTATCGGTGGGCCCTTCTCTTCCTCCGTCCCAGCCCGGTGTCATTATGCTAGTGATAACCAGCCTTTTCCGGGCGCTAGCTCCCTTACTTTTTGTTTCAAGCTAAGACATGTCTAGGCTTGCTATTCTGCCGTCCTATCGCTGCAACAGTATTGGAAACCCATTTGTACACATTAGCGTGTTGCCATTCATTCAGTTTTACATTGCTCTCGTCTGGGTATTTTCATGCTCCGTGCGGATTATTTCATTCTGATATGTTTTAATTTTTAAATATACATTGAAATGTTTTATGCTGTATTCATCATATGTATTGGTTTCATAATTAGCATTGGACGTTTTGTTTCAAACAAATGATATTTCTAAGGATTGATGAGATAACAGTGAGCAACCTTTGGCTTTATCTATCCGCTGTGATTAATAAGCTTGTATAGAATGTAACCATTTAGCTAGCGCGCTACGACTTCATAAACAAAGGAAGTCAGCCACTGCATTTCAAGATGCACTTAGGGATGCTTTTGCTCAGATGGTTATCGAAGATGAACAACCCTTCTGTTTTGGTGAGAAGCAAGGCTTGGAAAAATTTATGTCCAAAGCTTGTCCCTGTTTCGAACTTCCATCTAGAAGAACCTCCACCAGGGATGTAGTGTGTTGTTTCTTCAAAGAGAAAGCAAAGCTGAAGAAATTCTTCCAAGCTTCTTGTGAGAGTTTCCATAACAACAGATTGTTGGACATCTCAACTTACAAGATGAATATGTGACTATGACCGCTCATTTTATGTCATTATAGTTAATTGAAGAATTTGGTCCAATGAGTGGCAACAGCGTACAAGAATCTACTTCAACCTCCACTTCAAAAACACGTCTGACGCAAACAGGAAGCAACTCCAACTGAGAATTGAGATGAAATATTTAAATGTGTTTGATGGATGTGAACTATAATATCATGTGTGCCTTGAGACAGTTTGTTACTAAAACAATATTGTTTTCCTAAGAGATGACACTGAATCCTGCTATTTTTTGTGTAAATATTACAGTTCTTCTCTGCCTTGTTCTCTCTGTACGGGTTACCCAAAACCTGAACCCGATTTTGCGGGTAACCCGAACGCCCAGTGCTTCCCTCGATAGAACTATCTTCTTCTGCAACAGCTTCTCGACCAGGATTGCCTCTCGCAAGAGGATCTTTCCTTTTCTCAGGTCAAGGAGAGTTATATCTCCCGCGATTTAGTGATCCGCTCACCATAGTCCATCAACAATGTATAGAATTATAATATAAAAATTACAATTTACTTAAGACTAGAGTAAAGTCTAGTATATTTAAAAATGTAACATTCATATAAACCATTTTACATTTGACATTAATGTTTTTTGCAGTATTTCTATTTGCGAAGTCAATAACAAGGCTATCAACATTATCAAAAATCCTTCAACCATTCTTGTAATATTATTGACATTAGATAATTCTTCAATAATTTCAGTTTTTAAAAGCTTCTCTCATCTGGTGCTACAACCATACATAGGCACGTTAATAGGATCCAATATGCAATATAAATATTAGGAAAATAATCCCTTTACGATGTGCTAAAAATCTCCATAGAAGATATTAGTGTGAGAACTAAAAAATCTACATAAAATCAATCTATTTTATTCATAACAATGTGAAAACATAGACAATTATTAACATAATAAATTTTGCGACAATTAACATAACAATTAAGGTTATGGTATCAGTCATAGTTACATCCGTTGAGGTGTTCATCATCGACCAACCTCATCGAATCGCCGTGCTATGATGTCATGCGCTTAATCGCCATCATGAAAGCCTAGACAACCAAGCATGACAAACACGTAGGAGTTCCTTGCGTGCATGCGGGGGTGAGAGGAGTTCCTTGCGGCATGCTGGGGTGAGAGAGCTTTGTGAGGCCGACGAGGACGAGCGGCAAGCCAGTTCAGAAGAAAGCAAGGCGAGGCCGCAGGCGGCTGTGTGGACACCGCGTGCAGCGTCAGGGCGACAGGCCGGGCGGCTGCTTTTGTCGCCTTTGTCCTCTCCATCGCACTCGACCCTGAGTTACATTGCCGCGTGCTTCACCCTTCCGTGAGTAACACTGCGTCGATCTTGCGGAGAACCGAGTCGAAGAGGATCCGTCCGGGAGGTTCAAAGTTCGCCGCGGAAACTGTTCAGGCTCCTCTCCGGTGAGCGTCTCCCCGATCCTACTTACGTTCCGTGATATTCAGGCTGGAACCCATGCTCATGATCAGGGGCGAAGCTACAGCTTGCCATTGGTGTCAGCTGACACCGATGGATTTTTGAAAATCTAGTATAATTTAAAGTTTAAGCACTATTTACAGCACTAGTGACACCAGTAGAAAATGCTGCTGCACCCGACGAGCTGCAGCGCTGGCTTCGCCTCTGCTCATGATTAAATACGGAACTTATCCTTTTGCTGAGACTCGGGAACGTCATTGATGCCACTGGACGTGTCATCGAGTTAGCGAACTGAACAACCACCGACGTACGTCATCGTCAACAAGGGCTGCCATCTCGTCGGTGAGGGACTTACTATCTGTCTCCTTGATGAGCACATGCGTCCTCTCAGATAGATAGGAGCAGACCCGCTTCATGGCCAGACACCTAGTCGGACTCGGATAGGGATATAGCTAGATACAGAGTCAGATTGTAACAGGTCACCGAGTCCTACATGTATTCGACCGTCATCGTAATCTTCATCTATATAATCGTGCACCGTGGGCAGCCAGATTACGCAAGCCACCACGATTCCTCAGTTTTACAGATCCATCTACTGGCTAGTTCCGAGGACCGAACGAAACCATGGAGGTGAACACGACCGCGCCGGCGCCGGAGAAGAAGACGAAGCTGGTGAGGGTGCATCAGGAGTACATCGACACGCTGCTGAAGCGGTACCCCGCGAAGCCTTTCTGGGTGGTGCCGGAAGAGATCATCCAGAAGATGCCCGAGGGGACTCGCGAGGACTTCATCGCTCGAAGGGCTGAAATCGTGGCCGGCGTGAAGAAACTTCGTGACAAGGAAGAGGCGATCCTCGAGCAGTACCGCGCCAAGGGCTACGCCGAGGTCGAGGTCGAGGTCAAGGAAGGCGACGACTAGGATGGCTTCCTAGGATTTTCTAGGCTGTAGGCTGGTATTTTATTTTATACTGCGAAGGTATTTTCTGTGTAAGCAGTCATATGTGCCGGCAATGGTTTAGTGGCCGGTTATTTCATATATAAACACATGTACTTATGTATTTTCAAAACTGAGCAAGCAAATCTCTTTTTTCCATCTCTAGGCACATGTCCCACTTGTCCACGTATGTGCAGCCCTATTAGCTTGATGTGAACAGAATTAATGGGCCGCTGATTGTGAGGCCTAACGTGTTCTTCACTGCAGAAATGAAAAAAATACTAAGAAAATTATGGCGTAATTTTTCTGAGACAAATTGTGGCACAATTTATGGATTTGATTAGAAATTCCTGCATTAGAATGTGCCTTGCGGTGAAATAACAATTTGTTGCGCCGAAGATGCAGCCCATAGACTGGCCCATTGTCTTGTTTTCGAGCCGATGCCTAGAAATGAAAATACCAGTACGGCATGCTCACTTCCAGAAATACGGCCATGCATGTGCTTAAATGCAAAAAACACGGGTTTAGTGGGCACTCGGTACTAGTATTTCAAATCTCACTCAATCGGGTCTGTTTGCTCTAATTACTAGGCTGCGGTTAGCAAGTCGACGGGTTGAGATTGTCGGTGGATTGATCCACTTACAATTTCAAAAATGTCCTCTTAATTTTTTAAAAAGTCCTCTTTGATCCTAGTTACATTTGTCCCACCCATGTGTGTTTTGGAACCCTAAAAGGAAAATATAATTCCCATATGATTTATAGTACATCTTACAAACAAACAAAAGGTTGTTCTTCACTCCATGAAATAATTCATGGCAATGTCTGATATGTAATTCAGGCCCAAGTAATCAGACAATAATTACATCAGGCATAGAAATAAGACAAGGTCTCTTAGTATCAGGATCAAATTTAGAACTATTCACATAATACAGACTCATAATGCGATTGGTGAACTCCACAACAGCATTATACATTCCAAGACATATGAGAAATTTATTTCAGAGGCATACTTGTTTAAGCAAAATTTGCATATTTATGCGTTCGAAAGAAAAATAACTGTGATCTCCCTTCAATGAAATCCCATGCTCCTTTGTAAGTATCAGGTGCCTTGAAAATTTAGCAACAGCAACGTAAGAAGAAAGAAAACAGTAGAATTGTAATCTGAAAGGTATTGTGTGAAACCCTCGATGGCAGTGGAGTCCTCAAGGTCTGTAGGAGAGCAAGCTTTCTGTGGCACTCAATAGAAGTATGCTAGAGAAGCCTACAATAGTTTTGCAAAAGACACATGAATAAGACAAACAGTGTTAATGTTGGGAAAATTGATTTTTTTAGAAATGACATTTCACTGTATTGTTAAAGCTCACTTTCAACACAGAGGTACAGATCTTATAAGCATTGTACTTCCGGACCATAGCAATCCTCACCGTGAATGATCACAATTCGTCACATGGAACTAAGGAATGAAATGCATTAGCAAGAATCTTACTGAAAACAAACTACTCCAAGGATGTTAAATGCTCTTGCAAGTTGCAACCCAAAGCTAGAAATGTTAAATAATTATTAGACATACTGAAAAGAAACTACTGCATAACAAAATGAGTATCTGGATCAAACCTTTCAAGGTTCAGAACTTTACGAAAAAACCCATGTGCCTTTTGGTCCTACAGAAAACATATGAGAATCAGAAGGCAACAAAAATTCAAGAGGGAAAGAAATGGCAGTTTGAGTGCAAAGAAAAAATACCCGTAGCAGGAAAAGAATACGTAAGATATTGGAAACAATGTTTGCAAAACAAGCTGCCTGAGAAAAAATTCTGGATCAGTTACCCGCACATGGCAAACTGAGATAGTTTTTCTTCACATTATCTTCCAGATCCTGTTAAATGTCGTTGCTGTTTGTGAAAATTGTGCTAGGAGACTCACAAAAATCACTACCAAAGTTGTGTAAAGGTATTTCAACAACAAACATTTGTACTGCAACAAGCTACAATGTTTGGAGTGGGCCCAAGTCCCCTTAAATTGTGCATACTAGGTTGGGTTGGCTTTGATTTCTTCAGGAGTAGAAAGAGGAGAAGAGATAACGAGTAGGTCAATGGGAAACAGAACTATCCAAATACTAACATGTAAATTATATGAACAATTGTAAAATTATATCCAGGGATACCTGTTCACCTAAAACATTCAGAACTGGAACAAGACTGACATGCACCATACAAAAGTTTTCGGGGCTGGAACTGGAACTAGACTGGCAGTGGCAGGCTTGATCCACTCTTGTATGGCATTTGTAATGTGAGGCAAAACATTATATAAATAAAAGTGAAAAAAATGATGATGTGCACTAACAAACATATACACGCAGATACAACCAAAAGAGAGGAACAAAAGAAAAAATTATGTCCATTAAAAGTGATCCACACCTGGACAGTCTTTCCCAACTATTCTTCTTTCCTGTCTTTTCAGGTACAGACTATTATCGACATTAAAATTTAGAAAAGCTGAATTAAGAAAAATCAGAGAAACCTTTTCCTTTTATGCAGGGAACCTCACATATAAAACCATATAAGACAACGAGGGCATCCTTATCCTATGTATGTCATTAGTACAAGGTGATCCATAGCATAGATGCATTTGTTGCAGAAACACTTGCAAGAAGTAAGAATTTCAAAAGGTTTTCCTAACACCTAGTCCCACCGCATGCTTGACGGGATGCCTAGGGAGCTGCGCTACGGAGATTCCTCCGACACGACGCCGGCGAGGAAGGGCGTCGTCGGCGTCAACCTCGTACTCGGCGTAGCCCTTGTGCTTGATCTGCTCGCGCACCCAATCCTTCTCCTTGAGGAGCGACGCCTGCGATGCTGCCATGGCGGCCGCGGCCTCTGCGAACGCGGCGTCGAGCATGGCTTGCAGGTCCGGCGGCATGTACGGGCATTGGGGCGCGTCGGGGAACGGCATCGGCTCGTAGGCGAGGATGTTGGCGACCTGCGCCCGGGTCATGCGCACCATCTTCTTCTTCTTCTCCTGGCCCTTGCTGCCCTGTTTTGGTGACCAGCAAGATCCTTCCATCACACGGCGAGAGGTTGGTCGAATCGCGCGTTAATTAGATGTCGGTGGCGTCGACTTATTGGGGCTGGTGCCCTAGACCCTCGTTCTCTTCTAGTATATATACTATGATATGATGAGAGCTGACCAGCCGAGGGAGACCTGGACTCAGATCCGTGTCGAACTAAATTCGCGATCTTTGTCCAAGTCATCTTCGGGTAAGGAAACATTTTACAACTCTTGGACGATTCAGATACGTGGACAAACGTGTCAGGGCCACAAGCAAAGCAAACTCACGTACATGCAGTTCATGGCGACGTCGCTCGCCTATGTTGCGCCAAATGCCATGGGTGTTGGACATGTGGGTACGGCCGGCAAAAGCAGGAAGAAATCCAAGATGTGGGAGCTGCAGCATGTACGAGCGGGAAAGTAAACTTCCACACTTGTGGAAAAAAATCATATTCCAATATTTCAAAAAATTATGAATTTCAGTATGTATATATATACTTCACGTGGTAGAAAAAATATACGCAAAGTTTCAACTTTACTTAAAGTATATAAGATTAATAAATCATGCATGAAGAGGTTATCCTTTTCTTTTCGCTTTATTCACAATTTGCCAATTTATATTTTTAAGTAAAGTTGAAATTTTGTGCATATGTTTATGTATTGTATCAATTACACATATACCAACTTCCATAATTTTTTTAGAGACGTGAGAACACGTACTTGTTTTTTCGTACCGTTCAATTTTTTTTGGTGCAACATGTCTAGAAAGAAAGAAAGTAATCGAGCGACTAGAATATTATCAGCATGAGAGTCCGCCCTTCCGTCAGAAAAAAGCATGCGGGCCTGTCCTAGGCCTGCGCCATACAGCCGGCTCCCCGAGGGACGACTAGACAAACCATGCAATCTAAATCGCATGAGCGATGACTAGTCAAACTACACAATCTGGACTGCACCTCGCTTAGGATTTACACGGCCTCGTAGCAGTCGGTGTTGGCAGCTGAAGGAGATCGTCGCATTGTCGTGTGAGGGGAGTGGAACCATGCGCCCTCCATTCAGTAGCCACCGCCGCCGGAGGCCTAGCCCTGGCCACCACCGCAGCCTAGACGTGTCGCGGCGGGCCGCACATCCGTTCGAGCAAGGTTACGGGAGAAGATGTGCGCCCTCGAGTGGTGCCATCGCCGCTGCGGCCACCATCGCCGCCGTCGAAAAACTCATAAGTCAACAGGGCCAAATGAAACCAAAAGTGTGGAATTTGGAATATAAAAATCTACAATATTATCAGACTGGTTGAGTACTAAACTGTCCTTATATGAGAACTTCTTGAGAGGCACATTAACAAGTGCGGTGCCAGTCATTGATGGAATTACAAGAGGAGGAGTGCCCAATGACAAGTACACTCTTGCCACCGCCATGACCAAGTTACTAGGACACTAGGAAGAAAATAAGAGCGAAACAGAGCAAGATCGAACGAATGAATATAGAGTTCCTTGACCTAGGACAAAGTGGTGGATGCCAGGCTCCAGATGCCCGAATATGGTCCACCATAACCGTACGATGCAATCGAACGGAATCGATTGCACCGCTGTGCATCCGCAGGAAAGGTTGCCTTATTAGTTCCAAATGGTGGCGGGCTGTTGTGTGCATGTGCCATGGGGCTCTGCTCTGTTCTCATCGAGCCATCATCTTTGTTCTCCGTCCATGTGAAGCAGCCACAGTAAGGAAGCAGATGTAATTACGACTAGGCGAGGCCAGTAATGAGTACAGTATTAAACTAAAAACACGATATGTACTACTGTCACAGCTGCTGTCAAAATAAATAGTACTACTATGCGCCGACACAGAAGAGGGTCTGGATCACTGGAGCATGCTGCATGCGGATCGAGATCTCCGGCAGTGGCGTTATCAGCAGTCAACTGAGCAGTCGGGCCATCCGCCGTCCAATCGAACTGACTCACATCCTACGGCTGGAAATAGAATCTCCAATTAAACAACCATATGCCTTGTTTCTTCTTCCCGAACAGCCAAAAGCACTATCGCCGGTAGTATGTACCTACAAAAACACAGACCGACCAACAAATCAAACACCCCACTTCCAAAGTGGATCCAAGCGACAAAGATTTCACGAGCCACTCCTCACAAAATCAAAGTTTCCCTATTTGTAACCAAAGCTCTCCTCCAATGCAAATCCCCACAGGTTTTTCCCCACCTCAGTATTCCCAGTATTTAGCACCTAATTTTCAGAACTTCAACCCTTTTGGCCGTTCTCCTCCAAGCTTTGGTGGGTGTTCAACCACCGGGGTTCTGGCAAGTCACTGCGAGCAGGGCACTGAATAGCATGTCAGCAACAATCGTAGCTAGTAGCTTGAATGAAAAAGAGTTGCCAAGAAAAAGTCGAATCCAACTGATTGCCGTAATATTTTCACCAACATCTTACAGTTTGGAAATTAAATACGATGATTACACGAAAAACTGATAATTTCTGCATATATGAAAAAGCTACCGATCAGAATGTTTTCCTAACTCCTAGTCCCACGGCGTGCTTCACGGGATGCCTGGGGAGCTGCGCCACGGCGACTCGATATCGGCGAGGGGCTTCGTCGACCTCGTACTCGGCGTAGCCCTTCTCCTCGATCTGCTTGCGGACGCACGCCTGCTCCTCGAGGTGCGACGCCTGCATCGCCGCCACGGAGGCGGCGCCCATGGCGAACGCCGTGTTCACCATGTCCTGCACCTCCTGCGAGACGTACGGGGACTGTGGTGCCTCCGGGAACGGCATCGGCTCGTAGGCCAGGATGCGCTCCACCTGCCACTGCGGCATACGAACCATCTTCTTCTTCTTCCTGTTATCGGGCGGTGCGTCTCTTGTGGCCGGAGCAGCAGACCTAGTCGCCGGCTGCTTCTTGCCCTTACAGTTGGGCTTGGGCAAACAATAAGATCCTTCCATTACGACGACAAGATTGTCTCTCTTTCGTGTTGCACGTTGCCGGCGTCAATCGACTTGGGTTGCATAGCCCTTCCCTTCTCTGGATATATAGCTGACCAGAACAACCAGGTATAGGCCTGGACTCGATCCGAGTCGAACTTCACCTATTCGTCCGTCCGATCCCTAGTCCAACTCATCTTCCTGCTAGGAAATATTTTTCTTTTCCCGGTATGTTGATCACAACTCAGATTCCTTGTAGATCGCCCTCAGCCGGGCGAGCAACAAGCAGAACTGGTAGGGGCCTGCCGCTAGCCTCGCGCACCACGGTAACGCGGCTTGCACATGCACATCTAGCCCTGAAGCGCCGCCGCGCCGCAGATCGGCGGCGACATCGGTGGTGTGTGGACCTCGGTAACCAGGCGGATGGCCCCGGCCTCCTCTTGGGCCCAAATGGTTTTTTTTGTTTTCTTGTGTGAATGTTAGCGGCGGGTGGAGATGTCACCCGCCGCTACTGCTCTTGTTTACTCAACGGGAGAAAACATCTGCCGTTGACATTGTGAGAGCCAGCATTGCACCACACCCTCCTGCAGCTTTTTGTCACAGGAGGTTCTTGACAGAGGAAGAGGAGGTCACTGTTGTGCTAGAGGTTGTCCTGCAGCCTAGTTCACTTACTCTGTCTCTCTGTCTAACTTCTAGTTCCTGGCAGGTTAAAGAACCTGATGAGAACGCAACTAATGATACCAGGGTGTCCGGAATCCATCGCCCTCGCGTACGCGAGGGAACGACGCGTCTCGCGCACCCGCAGCGGCTGGCGGGAGACACGCTGACCTGCTGGCCTTGGGCTGCTGGCCCACGTACTTATCATGGTTGCGATTAAGTTTTTTTAAACATGATTACGACCTTGCATCATCATCTAAGTTATTTGTTTCTAGTAGGTATTTGATCTGTTCTTGTCTGAAATAATATATTTCAGAAAAAATTGAATTCCTACATAGCAAAAAAATTACAGCACATCTTATTTCCAGTTTTTTCCACCTTATTCTTAAAAATATTAAATTCGTTCCGCAACAATACACCACTTGTTTCAAAACAAATTGATTTGTTCTGGAACAATAACATTTCGTTCCAGAATAAAAATAAATGTTCTAGATCAATGTTCCAGAATAAATGGTTTTTGTTTAGAGTTTTTTTCATTGCTATTCACGGACAAATAGATTTGTTTTTCAACAATGTTCTGGAACAAACATAGATTTTATTCTGAGTTACTTTTCATCTTGTTCTAAAAACTATTAAATTTGTTCTCTAGCAATATACCACTCGTTTCAGAATGAACAGATTTTGTTCTGAACAATAAGAATTGTTCCTGAACAAAAGTAAATGTTATAGAACAATTTTACGAAATAAATGGATTTTGTTCTGATTTTTTTCATTATTTTTAATTAAAAATTAAATTTATTCTGGAACACTGTCCGTTAACAAACGAATTTTGTTAGTAGTTATTTTTTCTTGTGTTCTAGAACAAAATAAATGTATTCTGAAAAAAAATTGGTCTGGAACAATACACCACCTGTTCCAGAATTCTAGAACTAAAAAATTTGTTTTGGAATATAAATAAATGTTCTAAAACAAATGTTTTTTCTTCGCTTTTCACGTAAAGCTAGATTTGTTCTGAAAAAAAGCAATTTGTTCTGAATAAAAATTACATTTGTTATTAAAAACATGTTCCATTAAAAATCCAGCGTTTTAATTTATTATTATCGATGAATGATTAGTGACGAATGGATATTTTATACTATAGCTCAGGCGTTTTTATTAACACATAGCGTTAAAAATATTCTAAGACTCATGTCTCCTCCAAACTGTATACTATGTAAAAGAGCAAAATACCTAAATGTTTTCTAGAACAAAAAGGTTTTGTTCTTTTTTTTTGTGTTACGTATTGTTCCGAACAATGCAAGGCTGGTTTCAAATAAAACTTCTCTGTTCTAGAACAAACTATTATACTTCTTGTATTTGTTCTAGAACTTTTTCTATTTTTTTCCAAAAACAATTCAATAATACAACCTGTGTTCCGGTACTAAGTAAATTTGTTCCGGAACAACGACCGCTCTGGAACAATTTTCTAGAACAAAAAGGTTTTCTTCCTTTTTATGCTATGTGTTGTTCCAGAACAATGCAAGCCTGGTTCCAAACAAAACTTCTCGGTCCTAGAACAAACTATTATACTACTTGTATTTGTTCTAGAACTTTTTCTATTTTTGTTCCAAAAACAATTCAATAATACAACTCTGTGTTCGAAACAAAATAAATTTGTTCCGGAACAACGACCGTTCTGGAACAATTTTCTAGAACAAAAAGGTTTTCTTCCTTTTTATGTTATGTGTTGTTCCAGTAACAATGCAAGCCTGTTCCAGAACTAAACTTCTATGTTCTAGAACAAACTATTATACTACTTGTATTTGTTCTAGAACCATTTCTATTTTTGTTCCAAAAGCAATTCAATAATACAAACTATGTTCCGGAACAAAATAATTTTGTTCCGGAACAACGACTGTTCTAGAACAATTTTTTAGAATAAAAAGGTTTTCTTCCTTTTTTTTTGTGTTACGTATTGTTCTAGAACAATGCATGTTCCAGAACAAAACTTCTCTATTCTAGAACAAACTATTATATGTGTTCTAGAACTTTTTTTATTTTTGTTCCAAAAATAATTCAATAATACAAACTGTGTTTCGGAACAAATTATTTTGTTCTGGAACAACGACTGTTCTAGAACAAAAAGGTTTTCTTCCTTTTTTTTTGTGTTAAGTATTGTTACAGGACAATGTAAGTCTGTTCCAGGACAAATACTTCTCTGTTCTAGAACAAACTATTATACTACTTGTATTTATTCTAGAGTATTTTCTATTTTAGCTCAAAAACAATTTAATAATATAACATGTCTTCCAGAACAAAAAAATCTTCTTTTTTACTCCCTTCTTTACTAAATTGTTGTACGCCATTGACTTTTTTCGTGACGTTTAACCATTCGTCTTATTCAAAAAATTTCTTCAAATACAAAAAGTAATATGATATATTTCAAGTTTCTTTAGTGATAAAACATATTCCAACAAAATATATGACATTTATTAAACTTTATTTGAATAAGACAAATAATCAAACTTAACAAAAAAAGTCAAGGGCGACAACAATTTAGTAAGGAAGCAGTATGTATTATGTATTGTTCCATAATAATACCTTTTGTTTAAATTATACAACGAACGCAAATAAAATCCACAGGCGTGCAAACAGTCTGCGTTGCTCGAACTCGGTTCAGCTCCAGAACAGTTCGCTTGTGCCGCGAACACACGTTGCGTTGAAAACAGCACAGGGCGCGAGGCTCCTCGCTAGGCCACAGAAACAGTATAGGGGCGTGGCTGCTGGATGGGCCAGGTGGGGTACGCGAGACCCGCTGCTTTCTCGCGCACGCGAGAGGGATCGAGCCCCCATGGTGTCTACTTACTCAACCCTACTCGTATGGGGAAAAAGTTAGGAATCGATCCGGTTTAGTTAACTATTAACTGATTGAGTGTTTTAGTTTTGGCCAAAAACTACTTAAATATCTTTGTGGTCCTTCATCATTTATAGTAGCTATATTATGTTCATTCATATTATTGTAGTCGGTAATTTTCTTATAGCTTTAAATGTTTTTTTGTGCTTATTGCTATTAGGAACATGTAAATGTTTCAGAATTATTTCGATATCCTTTCTTAGTCTTGGCTGTGTCGTCAGTGAACTTCACAGGTCAAGTTACCACATATTCTTTTTTTTTGAATGTCAACGGAGGGAGAGAATCCCCACCTGAGTGTTTCCATTAAAATGGCAGCCGAAGGCTTCTCAAGTGTTGTTACAGCATACGGAGACAGAGCTTGAAAAGGGAGCTACATAATTGAAAAAGAAGATTACACCAGGACCGGGAAATGTGAGCGTTGGATTTCGGCAAGCGGCAACGCCATAGCATGGCATCCTCCTTGTAGTTCTGGAGTAGGCGTGGCAGCGAACAGCCTTTCGAGCGAAACACAACTTCGTTGCGGTGTTTCCAGATATGCCAGCATCACAGATGAAGGAAGGTGTGATAGTGGCGCGCGGGGATGGCGCTTGGTCGCGGCAGCTCCCATAGGCGTTCAACTGTTGCCGTTTGTGTGTCGATGCCGATGGCATTCCAAAATGCGGCCGCCGTATCGTAACGGAAGATGAGGTGGTCGGAGTCCTCGGTGCCACGTTGGCACAGGTGGCAGGTTGCATCCGTGACAACCTTTTTGGTGACCAGGTTGGCACGGTTCTTGATGCGGTCTTGTGCAAGCAGCCAGATGAAGAATTGAACCTTCGGCGGGGTGCAATTGTTCCATACGAACTCAGCATAAGGGCATGGTGCTTCTGCCATTAGATGGTAGATGGGTGTTGTATGGAGTTTGTTGTCGATGGAGATGAGCGGGCTTCGACGGGCATCGGGCGAGCTAGACAACGACACATGATATAGTGCATCTTCGAGCTTCTCTAGTTCAGTTGCAGCAGCTTGTGTTAGCCGCGGCATAAGGTGCCTACACCGTCGGACAGAACTGTGCGCACAGCTGCATTTGGCTTGGTGCTGTGGCTGAATAAGGCGGGTAGGCTATCGGATAGCCGGCCCATCGGGAGCCATTCATCGCTCCAGAAGGATGTTGTAGCGCCGTCTCTAAGATCGACGGTGGTGAGCTCTTGGTACATGGGTAGCAGCCGGCGTAGGGTGTTCCAGTGGTCACCAGCCAGATCGCCATCCATCGATGGAACGTCAGCGTGCTCCTGCACCCAATTTTCCCACGACGAGTCGGCGGGTGAGTGAAGCCGGTGGATTAGCTTCAGGAGTAGGCATTGGTTCTGCGACCGGAGCTCGCGAACCCCAAGCCCGCCACACTGCTTCGGGGTGGTGACATTGTCCCAAGCCACCATGCACGCAGCGCCTGATGTCTTTTCTTCGCCCGACCAGATGGAAGCACGTCGACGGGATCTCGAGGGCCATCATTGCATATGTGGGCAGGGTGTCAAGCACTGCATTCACTAGGGCCGTTCTGGGGATAGGATTGAGCAGCGAGGCTTCCCACCCGGAAAGGTGTTTGTCGAACTTGCATATCACCGGGCTGAAGGCGGATAGCCGCAGCTTTTCGTTGGAGAGGGGAGCCCCAGGTATGTTTGTGGGAAGCCCTCTCGCCGGCATCCGAGTACAGAGATATAGCCTGTGACTTGATCCTCAGCGGCATTCATCGGTACCATGGTGCTCTTGCGGCATTCATCGGTACCATGGTGCTCTTGCTGTAATTGATTTTTAGTCCGGTTGCTGTAGAGAAGGAGTCCAGCTTACCACATATTCTTATTCCTGTTTTCTGTGGCTTTGAGGCTTTGACTTTTTGTATAGTGTTGTATGGATTATACTGAATGTTGAGTTATGCTTCATGTCGTTGTGGATGAAACTTGCTGCTATTTTGGATCTCCCTAATCATGTATGAGGCAAGGATCTAAGGCCCTCTTTAGAGGAAGGGATACGTACCAGGGATCTTTTAGGATTTAGTTCATGTTTTCACTGTATCCCAAATACCTTTAGTTCACTAACCTGCTTAACGGAGATGTGGATTCTTCATATATGTTAACGATAGTCATATCACAAATTTACATCCATTCAACTTATCCTTACAGACACAGAATCATGTTTGTTTTGTTGAGCTCAGAAACCCTCATTTATATTCCACTTTAAATAGTGGAGTTGGTACTTGATGAGTTAGTGTAGTATCTTCTATGAGCACGAAAGTGAAATTAGGCAGCAATATGTTCTTAACGCATGATTCTGATGCCCTTGTTTTAGTCTGTTGTCTTCATATTAACAAAATTATTTTGGTCTGTTGTACAGGATGTGTGGCAGGGTACTTTTAGTGTCCCTATGGTGGCTTTATCAGGGAATTATGAGGTCGATAAGAAAAATGCCACTATAGCTGAGGCGTACAACAATATATCAATGGTTCTCAGGATAAAGCATCTCTCTGCTTTGTTAGCAAGAGTGAAGGATGATCATATTGACGATGTAGCTGATGAAGCTGTCAAAGCTTGTGTAGGGGATATCAGGACCTTTTGCCGTCATCTGCGTCACGAGGTGCTGGCTCTGGGGGTACTCCCATCAATGAACCACTAGACTACTTGTGCCAAAAGTATCCAAAGGCTTCGTTCTAGTCCATTCATGGTTTCACATCAGCTAGGAATCTGACTAGTTTCCTGTACTGTCTTGCTAGTTTGGGTTGCCATGCCAAACAGTGAAAGTGTAGTTCTGCTAATGATTTGTGAATTTGATATATAGTTCCCTGAAAATCTATAGCATTGATATGTAAAAATCGTCAATATTGTTGATCTCTTGACTTGTCTGTTATGTTATGGTACGAGCCTTGTCTGTTTGTCTGTATCCCTGTTACGGCAAAAAATGGGACCATTAGTTGCAAATATTTTTATACCTCCGAAAGTGCACGTGTGTTTTTATGCTGTACCACAATATGCTATTATGCTATTCAAGCAATATAGGTAGTGGGTCTTGCATATGGGATATCATTGGTTTTGGTAATAGTATTCTGAATAATTTGAAGCCCCTTTGTAAAACTTTCATGGGTTTTTTTTTGAGACAAACTTTCATGGGTTTAGACGCATATGATTTTGATTCATTTCGTCAGTGATTTAGATGATGTTCCATGCTCTAGAAACAAATAGAATCCGGAGAGAGTGTTATTAATTTTGCTTTGGCTTTGATGGAGAATAATTTTTCTGAAAGAATGAAATGCTTATCTGAAGATTTGTGTTGCTTAAATCATAGAGCTTATTTTGGGGGATAGCATCATATATCTTCTTGATTGCTATGGTTGCATTCAGCATGATTGCTACGGTTGCATTCACTACAGGAAAACAGTAGTGTGCCGTGTGCCCAATATTGGAGCTGCATTATGCAGCGTATCTTTGACTGTAGCACCATAATCATGTCTTAAGGTAGCTAATGTGCTTTTGCTTTCAATAACCTTATCCAGCAACGAAAGGCCATTTACCCATATAGCACCATCAAAATTCGCACGTAGAGTAGGGATTATTTGGAGAACTCCAGATGAACTGAGAAAATCAATTATCATTTGATTTGATTGCAAATCACAGTAAGCAGAGTAGGGAACATATCTGGTAGCACTCCATATACTACATAAAGATAGAAAATATAATAAGCATTACATTGTTGGGATTGGGAGAAGCATTACATAGTTGAGCTTCTAGAGTCCTTCAGCAGGCTTATCGTCAGCGACCTCAACACCCTGCTGATCCTCTTCATCCTCATCGTCAGTGCCGGCATAGGTGGCGTAGCCTTTGGTCAGGAGCTCGTGCCTCACCTTCTCCTGGGCAGCGCGTATGCTGTCGTCGTAATCCAGCGCAAAGGCTTGTAGCATCGAGACCTTGGAACTCAGATCCTCGTACATGCCCTTTTTTTCCCTGGCAAGTTGGTCGATATTCGTAGTCTCTGGGAACTCCATCTCGTGCCCGAGGTTGAGGATCATCTCCACGTCCTCGGGACGCAGCCTGTACCGTTTCATTTTCTTCTTCTTCTTCTTATCATCCTTGTTGTTAACGGCTTCTTCATTGTCGCCGGCAAGCCTGAACTCGTCGGTGATGCTGCTTCGGGACAATTGTTCTCCCAAATCACCCAAAGGGGCCTCCCCGAACACTTGTTAGAAGAAGAATCTGCCATCGTCTCGTACGTCTACTTGTCGCGAAATTCGACTCTCGTCAATCGAATCACCTGTGATTCAGTTCAATGGTTAGCGAGCTGAGAATCAAGGGGCTACATATGCGTATTTATAGATCAGACCCAAACCGAACCCGAGCTGGTATTGATTTCACATAGCCGAGTCGAATGCGACATACACCCCGGCTCGGACTGGTGGAATCCGGCCGAGTCGAATGCGACATACACCCCGGCTCGGACTGGTGGAATCCGCCGCGAATCGGATGACACCGCTCGACCGACCGACCGACCGACCGCGAATGAGCACTAACCTCTAAAGAATCCACCATTGCCAGATATGGATACCAACAAGAAGAAACGGGAAGAAATGAGCAGCGAGCACGTACCTGGATTGCAGCTCCCCCTCGCCGCCGGTGCCCCCTGATGACCTCACACAGGCCGCCGGCTCGGAGCACAGGGCGACGACTGTTTATCACGGAGCTCGTCCATCAGTAAAGCTGGCCATTTGGGCCGTGCTTTTGGGCCGCCCGGAAGCCCGCAAAAAGCACGGCCCAAGCACGGCACGGTCCGAGGTGTCGTGCCGTGCTTGGGCCGACGGGGTGGTCCGACGGGCGGCACGGGCACGGCCCGTTTAGGCCTTGGCCCGGTAAAGCACGAAAATGACCCATTTAGACACGGTCCGAAAATAACTTATTTAAAATATATATGGTTTCTATACAAACATCAACCCATTAGTGGCTTGGTGGTAAGTCTCTTGTCTAGAAACTAGAAGACCCAGGTTCGAATCCCACTAAAACTTCATATTTCTCCACCATTTTTGCTCCATTTAAACATTAATGGGCCGACGTGCCTAACGGGCCTAACGGGCCCGGTCTGTGTAATTCGTGCCGTGCCGTGGGCCGACGGCCTGGCACGTGGGCCGGCACGGCACGGCCCGAAATGAATTCCGTGCCGTGCCGGCCCGAAAAGAAATGGGCCGTGCCTTGGCGTGCTCGGCCAGGCCGTGCCGGCGGCCCGTTTGGACAGGTATATCCATCAGACAGGCCGATGTGGCCCGCCCGCAATTGGCCTGGCAAAGAATCGACGTTGGCCCAACTGTAGTCAATATTTTGTTTCTCGGCCTTCATGCAAAAAAAAAAAAGACTTGTGGGCCTTATCTAGCTCGCTTCTGTTCCTAACAAAAAAAAAGAAAAAAAATGTTTGTGGCACACTATAAAATCATGGATTTGGGCATAACACACTGCAAAGATCGTATTTTGGTCGGGCACACTATAAAAACATGGCTCTTAGTTGCGGCACACCCCCTCGAATAAAATATTATTTTCAGACGTCAAATGGAGGTTGAATGACCTTTTTGCCCTTGGTTGACGACAACTGCAGCTTGTGCACCTTGTAGCGAGAGGCCGAGCCCGACCAACGTGTTAAACGTCGGCCGGTGTAGCAACCAGGCATGATTGTCTACACTACCGCACATTGCTTTGGTCACCAACCAAGGGCAAAAACGTCATTCCACCTCTCTCACTTCTGAAATGATATTTTAATCAAGACGGTGTGTTGTATCTAACAATTACGTTTTTTGAGTGTGCCCAACCCAAATTCATCTTTGTGGTTTATTGTGCTTGGATCCACAATTTTTTAGTGTGCCATAGATAATGTTACAAAAAGAAAAAACAAAATCTATCCTGCTCCTGCCCATTCAATTTGACAACCCTCACCCACTTCCCGGCTCAACCACGACGGAACCGTATACATAACTTATACGTAACACGCGCACGTGTCATTATGCTAGTGGGTCGAGGGGTTGAGGCGCGAGACGGCGGGAGGCAACGAGACATGTGTAATTCCAGTTAGATGCAAAACTTTAAAAAGATTTTTCTCTTGAATTATAAGCTCGATTTCAAATCCGTTTGAAGCGTTGTATTTTTTAAATTAATGCAACACAATGAGATCCAACATGACTATATTTGTATGACTTTTTAAAATTTTATATTTTGATTTTTTTGTTCTCTATTTATTACTTCAATGTTTCAACAATGTTGAGCAATTGTTCTAGTAGTGTATAGATCGATTGTTACGGATGTGGAAACCAATTGTTTTAGCAATAAAAAATATTTGTTCCAACAGTATACTAGTACATAAATTGTTCCATTACTGACAATTCCTTGTTCCAACCGTTAAAACTAATTGTTCCAAAATAAAAAAATTGACAAGAGCTAACAATTTTGATTCAGAAAACATTTTAATTTACTAAGCATAGGACTAGTTTAAAGTTGTTCCGTGAAAAATTCAAATATCACATTGCGACTTGCTTCTCAACATGCGAACCGAAAAAGTCAACATCTGCTCCCGCGTTGCTCCTCTCCGGCTGGGCTATGCCCACATGGGCCGGAGTGCCAGGCCATGGGCCGCGCTACGCAAGTGCTCCACATAGCACGTGGTCTGTATAGGGAGTAGTCATGGCCAAACAGGCCGCCCGGCACGGCACGGCCCGAGCCCGAAAAGGCCCGGCCCATTTAAATTTCGGGCCGGCACGACACGATATTAGTTTCGTGCCGTGCCGTGCCAGCCCACGGACTGACCCCTCGGCCCGCGGCACGCACGAAATGTTATTTTCGTGCCGTGCCGTGTCTGAAAAGGCCGGCCGGCCCAATAAGCCCGATGGCCCGAAGCACGGAATAAGCACGAAAATTGTAATACATCGAAAATTGTCAGAATTCAACATGTTTTTCACTCAAACAACACTTAAACATGAACCAGAAACCAAACAAAGCAAGAGAAACAACATATTTGGCCAAAAAGAGAAATTATATTACAGTTGAGCTGTTTGTCTGGTTGTCTCATTAAAAACCCTTTGGCCTAAGGGAAAAAGAGTACAGCCCAGCTCAATAAGGTGTTCATCGTCACAATTCACAAGTTTATGACACCTACATTACAAAATACAAATTCATCACATCAGCTCTCAAAATGGTATGACCACAACTTCACTACTTAGCAGCTACTCAGCCACACTACCACGACCATCCTCACCATCCAGGCTGAGGTTCATGTACGATTGTTCAAGTTCCAGGTGGGATTCCTCAACGTTCTCCTGCATTCGATCATCTCCAAGCTGCCAATCCTTGAGGCATGTGATGATCTCCACCATGTCACTCGGTCAAGCGACGCCTCCGCTCCTCAAGCACCCCGCCAGTAAGACCGAAAACAGACTCGAACTTATAGTTGAAACAGGGACAGTCATAATATCCTTGGCCATTATAGATAATATGGGATAAGTTTGTTTATGCTCATGCCACCAATTAATGATGTCAAGGTCCTCATCGGGTGCAACAGGATCACTATCTAAGTATAACAGCAGCTCGTAAACTTGACGAGTAAGCAGAAGACTGCATAGGAGGTGTCGCAGAAACCTCCACATCATCGAGAGAAGAGAAGATCTTACCCCAATTAGATTTTCTTTTTGTATTACTTACTGAAGTGGGCTGCCTCTGCAAGCGAACTGCACCAAATTTGTTCTCATATTTGGCAAAAAGCTTGGTTAGTTCAATACGCACGGTATTGAAATAAGAAGAGTAATCACAGGAAGTAGCATCGAAAGCAGTCTCAAAACATTACCAAAGCCTCTCATCTTGGCTCTAGGATCCAACACAAATGCAAAAGAATAAAGCGAGAGGGATGTCTTTCCAATATTTCATGTATTTATCTTTCATTGGCACAACAACCTTCCACAAAAACTTGTCATTCTCAAAGGTATGCAAATGATCAGCAATGTCAATCAGCTTATGCAACATCAACGGAGCAGTAGGGTAATAAATTCCAGAAAGAGCAACGAGTGCATTCATAAAATAGCTCCAGAAAATCAGAAACCTTTTCGACAACATACCAATCTTCCGGTTCAAGTAATGCTTTACCATGAACAGATTGGTACGGCCATTGATGAAAACAGAGAAAGTAGACTTATGAGGCATCAAATGCTTAAGCATAAGATAGGTGGCATTCCACCTCACATCCATATCCAAGCAAAATTTCCTAGGAGTAGCACCCATAGCAAGACAAGTATGACTTATATGCAGCAATTCTTTGATTAGAAGAATACAAAAAAGAGATGACAGTTCGAAGTTCTTCAACTGTTAGCTTCAAACGTTTCAAACCAGATTTAACAATTAAATTGATGATATGACATGCACATCTCTCGATGCAGTAACGAGAGGACCAACATAACCAGAAAAAATAGGAGTCAACTCATCCATAGCATTGACATTAGCTGATGCATTGTCCAGGGTTATAGAAAAAACTCTATCGGACAAGCCATACTCGGAAATAACTTGCTGAATTCTTTCAGCAATGTTAACACCAGAATGTGAACAATCAATAAGCCTCATAGCAAGAACCCTTTTCTCTAAACACCAATCAGCATTAACATAATGAGCAACAACACTAATGTAATCCTCCTTCGCTTTTCCGGACCATATGTCGGATGTCAATGCAACAGAGGAAACGATAGACTGCAAGGTTTGCATCAAAGCAACACGACGATCATTGAAAAACTTTACAAAGTCTCTAGTGGTGGTCTGTCTAGAAACATGAGCAAATCGAGGATTATGTGCGCGCTTAATGTAACGCTCAAATTGATCAGCTTCACCAAAGCAAATAGGAAGGTCTAATGCAACAATCATGCGACGGAGTTCTATACGAGCAACATCGGGATTGTACTCCCAAGAACGAACAGAGCCATCGAATTAAACCGAAGCATACTTTGCACCCTAGCAGCACGTTCGGACTTAGCAATGCAAGAACGAAGGTGTCGCAGCAAATGGCCGGTGCCACCCGATGACCCACCGCTCAACACATTATGGCAATGCTTGCATTTAGCATGAGATTTTACCTTTTTCCCATTTACCTCTATGAAAACAGGATCGAAGTCATTCCATGCTTTTGATGTGCACCTCCTGCCTCTCTTCTTGCTCGTCGTGCTCGCGGCACTAGCCGAGGCAGGAGTTGATGACCCAGCACCGGTCGCCGGAGTTGCGGTTGGAGCAGCCGAGGCAGGAGTTGACGACCCAGCACCGGTCGCCGGAGATTCGTCATTCGCTCGAGATGGCGTCGTCGGAGATGCCGGAGTCGCCGGAGATGCGCTCGTCCCAACCCGCGTCGGCCTCGGTGTCGTCGTCCCGACCCGCGTCGGCCTCGGTGCCGCCTGCCTCGATGACGACGCGTTGTCGAAGAGGAGGTTCTCCGCCGTACGCGAGCCTCCTCGCTCGGCTCCGGCAACAGCATCACCGCGACTCGGTCGCAGATCTAGCCGGCGAAGAAGCACCGGCTTAGATCCGGCCGGGTCGCAGAGCAATCACGGCGGAGAGGAGGCAACAGAGGCGTACGCCGGTGAGAGGAGGAGTGGGAAGACACCGGATCTAGGGTTTTGGCCGGAGACGGGAGCGACAGCCCGAGCGAGCGCGGAGACGGGAGCCGCCGGTGAGAGGAGGAGTGGGAGGCGACGGCGGAGAGACGAGCGAGACGGGAGCCGCCGGGGAGCGGAGAGGGGAGCGCAGTGAGGAGCGAAGAGGGGAGCGGAGAGACCGAGAGAGAGGGGAGCGGAGAGGAGCGGAGAGACCGAGAGAGAGGGGAGGAAAAATGATGCTAGGGTTTGCCCCGGGGTGAGGGAGTGGTACTTATATGGAGCCGGGGGTAGGTGGGGAAGGGGGTTGGGTCGGGTCGTGCCGTGTTGTATCGGGCCAGCGCCCGGCCCATCGGGCTTCATCGGGCCGCGTCCAATCCGTGCCGGGCCGGGCCGCCCGTCGTGCCCTACCCTCGGCCCGAGCACGGCCCGACGGTGCGTGCCGGGCCAGCCCGGCCCGAAACCAATCCGTGCCGTGCCGAGGTTCGGGTCGGGCAAAAAAATCGTGCTTCGGGCCTGCCCGTTTAGCCCGGCCCGTTTGGCCATCATTAATAGGGAGTCCCCAACCACGGAGCGTGCTAGAGTCATGGAGCGCTTGAGGTACGGATCACGGGGAGTATAGGCTGTTGAAAGGGCCATGCGGTTTTCTTGACGGGCTGGCACGGTTCGCCTCCCTCACCGAGGCCATGCCATGCCGACACGAGACCCGCTTGATGCGAGGCCCAAGCATGGCACAATCACTTTTACATGAACCGGGCCGATGAGTTGGCCCGAAGAACAACAATTGTGGCTCTTCGCTAGTTCGCCGATGACAACGCCTTGTTCTCGGCGACGGTGCCTCCTCGCCGCTAAGCAGCTCATCGGTGTATGGTTGGCGAGGGAAGGAATAGGGGAGCCTGTGGAGGAGGAACAGGGAAGTATGCGAGGACACCGGCGTGCGAAGAGAAGCATGGGGGGATGATGGTAGTGGTCACGCCTTCGTGCTGGCGATGAGACGAGGGGGAGGTAAGGGCGTCAATACCGGCGTGAAGCATAGAACGAGCAGTGTTGCTACGTGATGATGAGAGGAGGGGATGTTGGTGACCTTCACCGTGCGCAGAATGAAGGTGGTAGGCGGCGGCAACGACGATGGAGGAGAGAAGGGTGGTGATGGGAGCTAGAGGGAGGCGGCGAGTGGGAAACCCTTTAGAGCTGGGGATTGCGAGCATATTGTGTGCTCTTGTGTTTTGATGGAAGCGCATTGTGTGCTTTAGTCACTCTTGAGTAGGTTGCTGTTGGGCCATAGGAGGTCGTGTTGTGTTGGGCCAGACAGTGCAGGTCAAACGAACCATATGTCGTGCCTGGCTCGGACGCCTTAAACGGGTCATGCTCAGCTCGGCACGGCCTGTTGGCCTTCCGTGCTGTGTCGTGCCACGCTGGGCCAAAATGGTTGGGCCTTGTGCCGACCCTTTTAGCGCGACCCATCTAGTTAGCTATAGCATGAGGTGTTGAATTTAGCACTTAGCAAAGAAGTTGTTTGCCAAGTGTATTCCTAGACACTAGACAAAGAAGCTCTTTGCTAAGTGTACCTCGTAAGTGATCCGGGCCTTCAAAATGGTGGCATCCTATTGGTAAAAAAAGAATCACTTGAACTCTCTCTCTCTCTCTCTCTCTCTCTCCAGGGCCAGACCTGAGATTTTCGAGGCCCAGGGCACAGCTGAAAGCCGAGGCCCCTAATATATAAGGATACTAAAATTATACTTATACAAAGAGAAATATTATTGGTAGTAAAACAAATGATACATAAAACAATATTATATATTTGTACATGCTATCTTAAAAATTACTTCTAACATTTCTAGATGCAAAGTCAGTAACGATGGTGTAGATGTCAACCTCGTCCAACAGTCTCTTTTCAATGCATAAAATGGTCAAAGCGTTCAACCGTTCTTGAGACAAATTCGCAAATTTATATGATCACATAAATTTGCAAATTCATTTTGATTAGTAGGGTCCTGTTGACGTACCTCCCATAGTGGACTTCGATCTCAGCAGTTGCCGCCGAGTTGTGTCACTCTCGCTCGACGATTGCACGAGAAGTTGAGAAATTACGACGGCAGCCGCCAGAGGAAAACTGCGTTCTATGGGTCAACCTTATCGACTGATCGTGAACCTGAATACCAGATGGATACGTATTCACCTTTGGGCATTGGGCATTGGGGCTTAAACAGGGCCGACCAATTCAATTGGATGGCATATTGACCGGGCCTTACTAACGTGCAGGCCTGAGAGTGCTATGTACGTATAAGTTAATTGCTTAATTGCTTTCTTTTTGTTCAATAAAGCCGATATGTATACTAGAACATCTGTACATACATACTATCAGATGAGCGCCCGAAATTTCGAGGCCCAGGGCGGCTGTCCCGCCTGCCCTCCCCAGGGCCAACCCCCCCCCCTCTCTCTCTCTCTCTCTCTCTCTCTCTCTCTCTCTCTCTCTCTCTCTCGGAGGCAGGTGCGTAGGTAGGCGCGGAGGCGGTGAGACATGTCGGCCCCTGGCCGGCCTGGGCAGCGGCCAGCACGGCGGCAGCTGGCAAGGGGGCGGGGCGGGGGGGGGGTGGTGAGGGACCCCTAGGCCCGGCTGGGCGCTGGTTGGTACACGGTGGCCTGGGCGAGCAGTCAATGTGGCGTCCACGACACCCGCAGACCGGCGTGGTGGTAGCAGCCCCGACTTCAAGCGGCGGAGGTGTCCCCGGCGGCGGCAAAGGTGGCCTTAGGCAGCGGCCCCATCGGTGGGCTCGGATGGCGGAGCACCCACGAGCAGTGCAACCTCGGGTGACCTCAAGTGGCTGGCCTTAGGCGATCGCGAGCGGCGGCAGCCCTGGCGGGAGGCATGACAGTGGGAGGCATGGCGGTGGCTATCAAGACTAAGAGACACAACTCTTGTGTGATAGCAAAGCTAAGCATAATCTAACCATGACCAAACCACAACTAGGGCGACACGGAAATGATAAATAGACATGAAAATAAAGACATGTGGGATTCAATATTAAATAGCATTACAGAAAGTACGAAGAATAGGTTCAGAATGCTTCAAGGACACTTGCCCTGGTTCCCCTTGTTGCTGCTCATGTCTTCAACCCTTCCTCATTGAAGTCCTCGAAATGCTCGTTCTTCTTATTAGCGTCACACCAAACAGGCAAGCAACAAGCATACAAGCAAACTAAGAAACAATACATCAAACAATATCTGATGACTATGAAAATAGTACTAATAAATATTACTCGTCGCTACGATCGTGTAAGTGCAGGAACCACTAAAAACAGAGCTACGAGCAAAACGATATAAATTTTTCAAAATTAGGGTTCTTTTTGTGAAACACCTTTATTGAAAATAAATATCAAATTTATATTTCATAAAACATGAGCAAATTATATTCATAGAACATATAATTTATTTCATAAAACAAATAGAATACAATTTATTCTATCCATAAAACATTGATTTGAATTTAGTACATAAAATAATGAATGGTAGGGCTACTTTTGTTAAAACAAAGGGCTCTTAACTATTTCACAAAAATGTGAAGGGCCTTGCTGCAACTAGGCAGGGGCTGTCGGTTCTGGCTGAACGCCGGCGATGTCCACGACGGTGCATGGCCGGAGTTCACTCGATCTTGGCCCACGGATCTCAGATGGCGATCGCTCTAGGGTGAGGAGACATAGGGGAGAACTCGAGCACACCTAGGCTGACACAGGGCTCCGGGACGTCTCCCTGAAGACGAGCGACGAGGATCGGCGGTGGCGGTCCCTTAGCGACGGCGTTGAGGTGGTCCAGTGGGAGAGCTTTATCGGGGACAGGTCCTGAGGTGGCAGCACGGCGTCGTGGTACTCGTCGAGGCGTCGGCGGCAAGCAGGGCTGCTTCTGCTCCACGAGGCGACGAGCTTGCTGGCGCGACATCGATGGCGTGCCGGGGTGCTAGGGTTTGGGGATCCAACGAAACAGCAAATCGGGTGCAAAGGGTTTGCGGGCGGGGCACGCACGTAGTGTATATGTCAGGTCCCACATTCAGGCGCGCACGCCAAGGGGCACCGCGACATTGCTGCAAGCCTGCAACGGCTCGGCTGGTTGGGCTGTGCAGGCTTTTCCGGGCTGCGACTGAAAAAAAAGAAACGGGGAGAAAAAGAAGGGAAGTGGGTTGTGGAGAAGGAACTCAGCCCGCGAGCTTTAAAAGGTTTTCTCTTTTCTTTTCTATTTTTTTTCTAGTATCTAAATTCCAACAAAAATCCAAATTGATTTCTACTCGAATTTTAAATACATTTTTCTTACAGTAAACTCCTAATCCCTTTCTAGCAACATGAATGCAAGAAACAATAATTATACAATTTAAATTACATTTAATTTAATTTTAAAAAAATAGAAGAAAAGAACTATAATTGGTCTTAAAACCAAATTCATAAAAAATGCGACTCATTTTATTTTTATTTGTTCAAAATATTTTGGAATGAAAACTCCTTGTTACAAAGTAAAATACATTAAACAAAATTATCCTTTCTAGAATAAACTATTTTCATAAATCAAATGTAATTATTCAAGAACTTATTTTCAAAATCAAATCAAATTATTGGTACATTCGTAAAAAACCAAAAAACAATCTTTATAAAAAATAACATATATTTTTTATTTTGTTTATAATATAGCCCTTTCGCTTAAGGAAAATGATAACATCATAATTAGTTTTTTGATAAATATTTAAATATACTTCAAAATTTTTTAATATTTAGTGAAAGTTATGCACAAACCAAAATTTGAAATTTCGAGGTGTTACAGTGGTGCAGCCTCGTCGGTGCCCACGGGTAGTTGCTCTTTGTAGTCATCTGAATGAGTAAGCGAACAGGTCAAGCACGGCCCTAGAGATTTGGTCATTTTTTGTCTCACAAGACATGATCCACGGTTTAAATGTCCAGCCGATGTTTCCTGATCATCCATTTAGTGTCAGAGATAAATGACCATCCATTGCTCTTTTCTTATGATAGTCCACACGCACACACAAAAAAAAAACAGATTCTGTTCGTGAGATAGATGCCTCGGTACATGGATGGCGTTCGTTGCTCTGTATACTCTTCGAGCATAGGGGGCCCTTCTATTTGTCACATGACTAGTAGTCCACATGCACACTCCTCCGGCTGCTCCAGTCTTGGGGCACGTCCCAACCCTTGACGCGCACCATCTCCAAGTGATGGCAAGGACACACGGCAAAGCCCCACCAAATCGTCGGTGTCAAATCCCCACGATCACGCTCAATTAAGAGTCATTACGTACTTCCCCACCAACTCATCGGTGTCAAATCCCCGCGAACACGCTCAATTAAGAGTCACTAGGTACTTGCCCCACCAAGTCGTCGGTGTCAAATCCCCGCGAACACGCTCAATTAAGAGTCACTAGGTACTACTTCCCCATTGATTCTCGCCATCTTTTTCACATGACATATGTCGTGCAGGGAGCAAGTCTCGATCAACGTTCAATTCATGCCGGAAAAATCGCCTTTGTTTCTAGTTTAAAGAACCATAATCAGCTTCTGTCCGGGGCTGAAGCCAGGCTTTGTAACATAATAGTTGTGTTGTATAATCTGAATGATAAATTTGCCTTATAATGCAACGGCGACAATTGTACCAAAAACATTATTGTCTTCTGTTGGCTTGGGTCATGAAAATTTTTGCAGGCATAAGACAAGTTTGAGCATTTGGTCACTCACAAATATGTTGGTATCACACACCAATGTGATTTTTTTTTGGCGTATGCAGACCCAGTACTCTGCCTGAAATTGTTGGCCTCCACAGCTACTTATATCATCGTTAGCTGCTTGTCTTGTCTCCTACCTCTCAATATATATGTAGCGCACACGTCTGTCTGTATAGCATGATCTTAAAAAATATCTATATATATGTATATGTGTGTGTAGCCAGCCAGCCAGCAGGAGCGTGAGCCACTAAATCTCAATCAAATGTTTACGCTAGCAAAACTGGTGATCTTAACTAGTGGCGAATTCTACCATGGGAATGTGAGGCATCAGCAAAAAGGCTTACAGAACATCAACATCCCCTGGTCAGACTTTAGATACACCGTGTAGGCGCAGGTCCTTCGCTTGCTTTTGCATGCCAATAGAAAACCGTTTTTGGCTCTCGGGCGCTGTTGACGCTCTAGTCAGAGCAGGACCAGGATACATTTCCGGGTAGACCAACACTCAAGCACGTCCAAAAAGCAGTCACATTGATCGCAGGTAGCCGTATGGTGTCGGGGAGGCCAGCTTGATCCAGATATTTGGTGAACAGGGATTTTCCAAACACTATTGGTCCTTCGAGATCACGTCTTCAGAATTTAAAGCGTGTCACTTATATATCTCTAAAATGCATTCCAGCTCTCTTGTACTTTCTTTATTTTTTTTGCAAAAGTAGTGCTCTTGTAAATTGGACCACTCACGTCTCAATTATACCCTGTCGTTCCTAGATTTGTAGAATAAATGTTATGTCATCTTTTCCAAAGTGTATAGTTCGATACTTGATAATTTTTCAATTTATTTGTTGGGTTTCGGACGGAACATACATACAAGCAAGAATTCAATATGCAAGACGTCCTCGGCCGGCAGCAGCCAGCTGGTGAGCGTGTCCTCTGATCTGCTTCGGAGGTCACCGGGTTGATGTTCCAGCACGCACCAGTCACGACATTTGCACCGATACGTGTTCGGATGGGCGATGTCTCCCCGCCGGTGGCCGAATGCTCGCCCATTCAGAATGAGCACCTGGGAGGCGCGAGGCCACGGTATACTGCATCAGTGCATCCTAGTATGGAGCCAGATATGTGTGAACATGATGCCTGACTCATCAGAGTTTTGTTGATTCAATTATGATTGAGTTCATATCTGGCTGCAGTATGTGGTGTTTTTGAATCGTCCTCTTCCTACGGGTTCCCATTGTGGATCATTCTCTGAAAATTAAAATTGGCCAAACATTTGATTAAGCATTTCATCATGCTTCTAGCTCCATCCATCTGATTCTGGTGGGAATTTGTTTGGTATGTATGTATATATCATTCATATCTCAGATGTACAAGTTCCCTATCTTAACACCACACCAATTCATTAGATGCTAGTCCTTGACTCCTTCCGACCTCACTATATATTTGTTGCTAGTGTTGAGCCTTGGTTATCTCAAACAATCCAGCAATGCAATGGGAATGAGTGGTATCAGGGAAAGCACTCCTCGGGTCACAAGAATTCGTTGATGCGGTGATTAGAAGCCATGCATGGGGCCAACACTGAGGAGAGAACCGGCCTGGGTTTTGATATGCTGGCTGTAGTCCGTGACAGGCATCTTGCTTCCGGAATGGCGGCATACCTCATTATCATGAAACAACTCCAATTCTGACCCACGGTGCTTCAGAGCATGGGACCTGACCTTCATTGAGTTTGCACACTGTAGTGCAACCAGCTACCGACCGATCAATCTACCTGCATCCAAAATCAGCGAGGTAAACTGATTGCACTGAGACCATCCATAGAACTAGAGAACTACTTGCTCACATTCTCGTTCACGCATGCCGACTAGCAAGCTGGTGCAACAACAAGAATTGTTCTAATTTGTATACCTCTCGTCCTCAACTGAATTCCACCATCTAATATGAACTTTGCATGCATATTAAGGACCTAAAAAAATAAAGATCACAAAACTTGATTTTAGCTTATGGATACTACGGAGTTATGGTATGTCTACAACACACCCTAACAAAAAAAGGTAAACTATTTTTATGTTCACATTTCAATGACTGAATGAGATATAAAGTTTGGGCACAAAGATTACAGTGTTTATTTCCAAAGCACATGATTTTTTATGAATATTTATCTGATTTTTTTGCATCATTTGGTTTTTAAAACAAACATTACCTTTCGTATAAAAGATATAGTAAAGTAAGAAATCCATAAATATTTGCTTTAGTATAAAAAGAGAGACGACACAACAACGAGAGCACACAATATGTAACTCTCCTGCATTAGGCTCTGTACGGACGACTAATTGTTGATGATCCAGATCTAGACCGCGCGTACAGGGGGTTTGGAGTGTTGACACGGAACGGGGTCGTCGGTGTTGCAATTACTGTCCACACCGGTCGGTGCTCTAGATACCAATGACCCCAGTGTTCCGGAAGGATTCTTATTTTAGGAGTTTTCTGGTCCCAAATAATGACCATTATTTTTTCACAGCTAATGGTCACTAGTAGGATCCAACGGTGTAGATTAATTTTAGAAGTTAACAATTAATGGCCATTAGTAAGGGTAATTTGGTCAAAATAATATGTTTATAATATAAAAATTCATCATAACTAATAAGTTTGTCAATTTTTACATGAATTTGTTATAAAATATTTTATTTAAATTTGATTAATCATCATCATTGTTGTTATTGTAGTCAATTTTTAGTGTATTTAACATAATTTTGTATGAATAAAGAATATTAATTTTAAGTGCAATTACTAAACTACCCTTCAACTAATGGCTATTAGTTGAGAAAAAATAATGGCCATTATTTTGGTCCAGAAAACTACTCTCTTATTTATGTTATGTATGAAGAGAAATACTTCGAGTGAGCATAGGGGCATGTGCTCACCCTGGCTTTTCTCTTAATTGTGGCTAAATATAAATATTGAATCTCTGATTATACTATTAAACATGTCATACTAGTTGTAAATGTGTTGTCAAATCATAAATTGAAGTACAAAAACATTAAATTCTAGTAAATTCATGAAATTCTGTTAAATTTGATGAATTTGTCAGAATTTGATATTTTTGTACTTCAATTTATGAATTGACAACATGTCTACAACTAGTTTGACATATTTAATAGTATAATCAGAGATTTAATATTTATATTTAACCGTAACTAATAAAAAAGCTAGGGTGGGCACACGACACTATCCTCACAAAAGTCATTCTCATGAAGTATGAATATATCATAACTCGTTCACATGTATTAGTTTCCTGTCTTAACACCGCACCAATTCGTTGGATGCTACTCCTCACTCCTTTTTTTTTTGAATGAATACTCCTCACTCCTTCGGACCCCTATATACTTGTTGCCACTCATGAGCCTTGTTATCTCGACCAATCCAGTAATTCCTTTGGCTTCTTACACCGGTGATACAACTCAGCAAAATTTCCGTGGGAATGGGTGGTATCAGGGAAAGCACTCCTCGGATCACTAGAAGATATTGATTCAACGACTGGAAAACAAGCGGCCAACATTGAGGAGAGAACCAGCCAGAGTTTGCTGTTTGTCACTGCAATTTTGCTTGAGGTATGGCACCATAGGCTTGCGGAAGGGCGGCATGGGCAACCTCATTGTTGTGAAACAACTCCAAATCTAACACACAATGCGTCAGGAGTTCGGGAGCACCCACCCTCGTTGAGTTTGCGAACGGTAGTGCAACTAACTAATGACCGAGCAATCTACCTGCATCCAAAATGAGCGAGGTCACTTTTGGCACTAGCTGTGTAATCTGCATACAAAGAACAGTAACAAATGGACCACCATAAATACTGCCTTCTGTTGACGTGGGTCATGAACATTTTTGCCGTAATAACAGGGTTAATCATTGGGTCACACTGACAAATTAAATATTTTTGCGTTCATACTTAGTCATTGCTTTGTCAGAAGTAAGGAGGACCTACTGAGCTACACCGCTCATATTATCAAAGTTAGGTTTTGTCTTGTCTCCAACCTCTCAATATATGCATGTACCCACACAAACAAACATACTAATGTGAGTCCCAATAAAAAAAAGCATGAAATATATGCGTAGCTAAGATCATTCCCTATCTTTTGGTCAGTCAATGAATCTAATTCCAATGTTTTCCTAAAGCAATACTGGCGATCTTATCTAGCTAGTGATCAATTTTACAAGGGAATGTGTGGCATCAGGAAAAAGGATCCCAGAACATTGGCAGGGACATAGTACATGCAAAACCTGAGTCAGCACTTAAATGTGCTCTTCCATTCAAATTGGTCGCACCTGCTGCCCTGATAACGATATACTGTTGACGCTCGAGGGACGGTCAGTCTACCCTCTTCTAGACTGACCGCTGGATACACGGAAAAAGCACCAGTGATCTTGTGCCAGCACTCATGCCCTTCGTCAAGAAAAGAGGCTGGCGCAACATTACTGTGTGCGAGGCCCTGCATCAAAACAAATGGACGAAGTGCATTTTGGGATGTCTACCAGTGGTGGCATACTGGCAATATTTCCAGCATTGGGACGTCATCCACACTTTCACGCTCATGACCAACATCTTTGGATGCCGAGCGTGTCAGGACGCTTGTCTACCAAATCAGCGTATGAGCACTTGTTGGCGCTGGCCATTACCTTTGAACCACACCATAGATTATGGAAGTTATTGGCACCACTGAAAGTGAAGTTTTTCCTGTGGCTGGTCTCATTGAAACGATGTTGGACGGCCGACCGTTTGGCCAGGAGAGGAATGGGCCATCTAGAGAAGTGTGATCTAAAAAAGCCTTTGTGATCAACGGGATGAGGATATTCAACACATCCTGACCACCTGTGTCTTCTCTAGGGAAGTGTGATTTACCTGCTTAACCAAGGCCAGCCTCTTGTAATGCCGACCCCGAATGAGCGCACCTTCTAGGATTGGTGGCAGTGCGTGACACATCGAGTTCCTCACCCAAGTATAAAAGGGCTCCACACTCTAATCAAGCTGGTCGCATGGGAGCTCTAGAATCACGGAAACCATACGTTTTTCAACGGCCAATCACCTCGTGTTTCTACACTGGTGCAGCAGGTCCTAAATGAGGCCGGGGCTTGGAAGCTTGGTAGAGCCACACGAAGCTGGCACTGCTGATGTGATCGCAGTAGTGGAATGTGAATGGTAGTTGTAATTTGTAACAGGCGCGACCCATACATGTAATAACCTCGGCCGGAGCATAATTGGACCGGATTCTTCTTGTTAATATAATGACACACAGTTTTCCAGCGTGTTCGAGAAAAAAAATTGTTGATGCTCGAGCCAGAGAAGGAGCAGGGCACAGCCTTGTCCCTGAAGACGCAGGCTCAAGCACGTCTTGTTCCTTTGATATACACACTCTGGTAAATTAGGTAACCAACTCGTCATTACGGCAGGTTGTTCCTCTCTTCAATCATGTGAATGGGTTTGCACATATCTGCATCACTCTGCAGGTCGAGGGCGCAGTGCTAGAGGGGTACATATCGAGCATGGCCCAAAAGAACTGGTCATTTTTTTACTCCATCCGTCCCAAAATATAAGAATTTGTTGACTTTTTCTCACTACATTTGACTATTCATCTTATTCAAAAAATTGACAAAAATCTACAAAAAACAAATCATTTTCAAAGTATATGTAATGATAATCATATCATAAAAAACTAAATAATATTTTAATAGATTTTTTTGAATAAGATGAATGGTCAAACATGAAATTCAGATATCAATAAATGCTTATATTTTGGGACGGGGGAGTAGAGTTTTAGAACTATAGGCTCCTGCTTTACTTAACGCATCCGCATGCATGCAACAGACACACTCCATAAGTTGTCCCAGGCCTTTTTTCATTGCCCTTCAGCTTGCTTTCCTTCACTCCTTCGATTATAGTGTCATGTAATGCCACTAGAGAGGCAGAGCACCAAAGAAAGGAACAGCTGCTTTGGCGATATGGCGGCAAACACAGCTTCGTCTTATGGAGTCTTGAGCACGCCCCACGTTTCATTTCTGAGAACATGACCTGTCCGTCACCCACCGATTGCACCTGGGTTTCGAAAATAAAAATAGATCCAATAAATAAAAAAATTAGCTTTCCTTTAGTTTTTTTTTTTTGCAGCTGTAAATATTTAATGAATTTTGAACTGAGAATTGGTGGAGACGTTTATAGTAGGACTTTAAAATAACTGTCATTTTCGTAGAATTTGTCAAAAGTTTAAGTATTGGTGCATCTCTACAAATACCGTAAACAGATGATTAATTGAGTCACTTACATGTGGGCCCATTTCAACTGAGCCCATATATTTTTGGCCCACCTATTTTAAGTACAACTCAGCTCAACGTAAATAAGAAACCCTACAACACCACTCTTCTCCCTCTCACAAGCCGCCATCAATCATGCCCTGTCATTGCTTCATATGTAGAGTAAAGGTGAAGTCATTTCTTCCAAAGTGCATAGCGCGATACATGGATAACAAAAACATCAAGTGTTTTCACTTTTATTCGGTTTCGGCAGGAACAAAAACTAAATTTTCTTTTGATGGATGCCCCCTAAGTCTGAAGTATCCTGAGCTCTTCTCTTTTGGTAAAAGTCAAGTAGCCTTACTTTCACAAGTAAAGGCAGAGGAAAATTTTGCAGACCTATTTCACCAACCTCTCAGTGTGGAGGCCTATGCACAATGGGAACTACTCAATGATTTTGTCCTCAACCTGCAGCTTACAAATACAAAGGATGTGTGGAAACATATGAAGCAAAAGGGATTTTTTTTTCAGCTTCAACAGTCTACAAGCAGCTCTCTGGACACATACCTACACATCCCTCATTTAGATCATCCTGCCAACCAAAACATAAAGTCTTTTTCTGGCTTTTGTTGCAGTGCAGGCTCAACACTAGAGCTATGTTAAGAAGGAAAAATATGGTATTGGAGTCTTACACATGTGACCTATGCATACTGCAAAAAGAAGAGAGCCTGAAACATCTATTTTTCAGATGCAATTTTGCAAAAGGATGTTGGCAGTTACTGGGTATCTCTGTGCCTGCTCGATTACAAGCCACACAAGCGGTGAAGTGGATTACAGCCAAGCTCAAAGTACCTTCATGGAAATAATCATCCTGATGTGCTGGAGTATTTGGAAAGAACACAACAATTGGATTTTCAACAATGTAGATCCATCGGTGGAGCATTGCAAAATCAAGTTTCTCAAGGAAATGGCCATGGTTGTCCATAGGGCTAAAGCCAAGCATATAGATAAACTGAAAGAATGGATACAAACATTCACCTAGCTAGCTTAGTTTTTCTTTTGCTTTTTGTTTTTCTTGTTTCCTGGTTTGTACTTTTTATCTTTTATAATGCAATAAAAATGTTGTAGGGGCGGCAGCCCCTCCAGTTTCCTTAAAAAAAACATGTAAGCACATCGTTGCGAATGACACCTAAATGTGGAAAATGAAAGTCATGATGTCAATAACAATAAGATGGCGCTCTCTCCACTGCTTAGCCTTATTCTCGTCCCCATAGAACGGCTACACGGCAACTAGGCTGGCGATGTTGTCATTTGGCACCATTGTCTCTGCGTAGTTCATTGATAGCCAAGTCGGGAGACGGACCCCCTGCCTCTTCTACGTATGCCAAGCCTTACCAAGGTGCGGCCACGTTCCGGAACTGAATGTTCCATGCACTCCTCTCTCCTTCTCCAACGCTTCTGAAAAGTCCCGTGTTTATTCAATTCAAGGTACAGTGGTGATATTTCGTTGGCCTTTCTGATCGGCATCTGCGTGTTCGACAATAATAGAGTTCAAGATCCAAGACGTCTTCGGCTGGTAGCAGCCAGCAGGTGAGTGTGTCCTGATCTGCTTCGGCGTTTGCTCGGTATTCCAACATGCATCAGTCACTGCGCCCGGCAGTTGTGGTAATAACTGACATGCCTTGCCGGCCGGTATTCTGTCTGGTAACGGACATGCACCAATCACTGCTCCCAGAGAATTAGTCTTACGTCGATGCCAATATCCATGTCCGAGCCGACGTTCCATGATGGTCTCAGGTTGCCGTGAAATGGAATGGAGCAATATGAATAGTGTGCCTGTGGTCCTCACTCACCCCAATCAAAGAAATGTAAAGGCAACAACGAAAGATGCTATGCAACTGATTAGGAGGAACAAATTCAGCAGTTTCCTTTGTACATTCCACTTGCCTTTATACTCCACCGCATACAGCAACAACACATCGACTCATACTGCATCCTTGGTATACTCTGCCATGTGTCTGTGAAGTTGAGTTCATGTGCGAACTCATACAGCGTCCTGGTATATATTCCCGTTTCTCCAGCTCGTACGTGTCGGGTGAGAGGCCGGGTGGAGGAGCTCACCTGAACAATATGAGTTTATTTTTATTTTTATTAGGGAATCGTACGAGTTTTGTTGATTCTTCTGATTGAGTTCTTGTCTGGCTGCAGTACGGGTGTTTTTGAATCTTCCTTTTCCCAATGTACTACCAGGTTTTAGTGTGAGTTCATGTGTGAGCATTTCATCATGCTTCTAGTTCCATCCACCTCGTTCTGGTGGGAATATTTTTGTGACGGATGTATGTATCATTACTGTTTCTGACATACTAGTTCCATATCTTAACACCACATCAATGCATTAGATACTAGTCCTCACTCCTTAACTCCTTCTGACCTCAATATATATTTGTTGCCAGTCATGAGGCTGTGCTATCTCGTCCCATCCAGCAATTCCTTTGGCTATCAACACTGCAGATACAACTCAGCAAACATCCCATGGGCTTTGGCGGTATCAGGAAAAGGACTCCTCGTGTCACAAGAATTCAGTGGTGCAATGACTGGAAGATGAGGGGCCAACATTGAGGAGAGAACCGGCCAGGGTTTTGATATGCTGGCTATAATCCGTGACGGGCATCTTGTTTTGGAAACAGGGCAAGCTCATTATTGTGAAAGAAGTCAAATTATGACCCTTAGTGTGAGAGAGCTCCGGACCAGACCCTGGTTATGTTTGCGCACTGTAGTGCAATCAGCAATCTGCCTGCATCAAAATTCTGCGAGGCAATCTGATTGCTCACATTCTTGTTGATGCACACGAACCATGCACGCTAGCTGATGAAACAAGAAGAGTTGTCCTATTTGTATAGAATATACCACAGTAAATTTTAGCAACTAATAGTAGCAACAAACGGTTGATCGGTAAAATATATCAACAGACATTTGGTCGGTAAATCCATTAGTACCCGTCTGTCGGTAATTATCTCGACGTTTACCATCGGAGCAATGGTAGCAAAATGTGCTACATGATATCGAACTGTCGGTCAGAAAAACTATACGCGTAAAACCCTAATAATTTGCCTTCTCCCTGCCGCCTTCTTCCACCAGATTCAATCGCTAGTTGACCAGAAATTCTCCTCAGGTTCACTGCTGCCTTCTCATCCTACCTGGAGCCGATGCAGTGCCACTGCCACCGCCCACCTGCAACACGCCCACCCAACCCACCGCCGCTGCTCAGCCGCAGACCACCACGCCTGCCATGACGTGACGCCTGCCCGCCACACACCGGTGCCTCTTTATTCTTGGGACAAGGGAAAATCCGCCTCCTGCCTTTCCGACGTCCAAGAGCCAGAGGCAGCACGCTATGCCGCACCATCCTCCATCTCCCAGGAGCAGATGCCTGTGCCTCACCGTCACAATGATCTAGACTCTCACGTCTCCTTCTTCCAAGATTCAATATCTGCCTCCTTCCTTTTGGACAAGGTGAGCAGCTCAGGGCCTACCCGCAAGCACGAGCATATGTGTACTCCATCTTCGTTTTTTTTTCTGAATATAATAGACCTCTGTACTTGTGTGTCCACAAACCTAATGTTGTTTATTTGGTCATTTATTTTTCTGAAACGCATAACAGAACTAAAATGATATCAACTGCATAACCATAAGAAAAAGTAATAAGATTTTGGATTATAAATGTGATAGTTCTTTTGTAATACTCTCAATTCTTCAGCTCAAGATTTACAAGAAGGCATGAACACAACCTTCAGGTGTTCGACACTGAATTCAGGTATTCCAGCCTTCTAGTATCTGTGGCCTGAATGTTGTTTGTAGGAGCCATATCATTTCAGCTTGTAGATAATGAATTTTCATTTAGTAGTATATGAAAATATTAGTAATCCAAGATACAAAGCCAGATTAGCCACGAGCATGGCATTCTTCTTTGCTCCTGCGATCACTCATCCTAGTTTGAGTCCCCTACATCGATTTTTTTCCTGAATATATATACGAATAATTATGTCTCATTATGTATCCGCAGACATAAATAATGTTGTACTTTGGGTCATGATTTGCTTACCATAGGTGAACTTTTGTGGTTGTAATTTACATCTACATGTGTTCTATGCCAAGAGTTATATCAAGAGTATTAATAGTTAAAATGATCTTATTTATGTTTATGTGCTAGCTTAGGTGAAATATTGAAGGCTTTGGATGTTTATGTCAATTCCATTCATGATACTCCCTCTATCCCAAAATAAGTGTCGCTATGGGATCCGTGTCGAGTCAAACTTTCTTAACTTTGACTACATTTGTAGAAAATACGAGAAATAGTTATATCTCTAGATAAGTTTATTATGAAAATGTATTCAATGCTCTATCTAATGATACTAATTATGTATTATAAATATTAATATTTTTTGCAAATATTTGGTCAAAGTTGAAAGTAGTTGACTCCTCGGAAGCGAGAACGACACTTATTTGGGGATGGAGGGAGTAGTTTCTTACATGTGCAGGGCCCCTCCATCTGAGCTGAAATTATTATAAGTATACAAATTGAGTAGCGGATTACGTCAACATAGAAGTAGCTAAAAACGTATTCATCCTCACCTGTAAAACTGAAATAATAGCATCGTGGGTACGAAGGTACTCAACAAGACTTACACGGAGAGTCATATAGCTCTCAACCAAAGGATATGCATTTTTGGCATTGGACAAGGAATAAGCTAATAGTATGACAATTTGCGTAAAGCTGATAATAACATTTTTCAAAAATGTATTTTGCGACTAAAAACATAAGTGAAGCTAATGGGCAACCTATAACCAAAATCGAGTAACAAGTCATTGTAACAAGTAGTTCATATTTCATTCTCATCCAAACCACATCCTATGGGAAAATAATCATTATAAATGGAGACGCACCAAGGCGTGATCATGGTTCAAGAAATTTCTAAAAGGAATGACTGACATCTTTCTTGAACACACTAAAATGTCCAGATATTGCATTGTGGTCTTTTCTAGCACATGTTCCTTTTTTTCCCAAATTTACGAGAATGTTGTTTTCCAAAATAATGGTTTTTTTCACAGCAAGGTCCACGTACAACACGTATGATTTCAGCAAATGGTGCCTTGTGCACTGTGACACTTCATTAACCAGCAACCTCAGGTAGCATAGTGACATATAAGATACCTCCAGGAAAAATTTCCTAAGAACATGGACTGATGTTTTTTGCTTCACCGCTGGTTCACTCTCTGACATGTTTTGCTTGACTGCTGGTTCACTCTCTAAAATACTACTTTTTCCATGTACATATCTGATGAGATAGTTGATGTACTTTTTTTTGCTTATTCTCTTATTGCTTATTCATGCTTTTTGCACGAATTAATGGGCTCTGATTGGTACTGAACCATCCATAACCATATGATGGCTGAAGCTACTCCTTAGACTAGAAATAACTGTTATGTGGATATAGCACTGTGTAGTGACTGAATGTAATAGACCTAGATGCTACATTGTCATAAGCATCATGCCTACCATTTTATAATTACCTTGTGAAATCTTGAAAGCTTGTGAGAGACATGTTGTGAAAATGTGTATGAACACTCGGCAAATGGCTTGTGTGCCGAGTGTCTGAGATTTGGCTCTCAGCAAAGGCTCAGGTACTCGGCACACAGCCGTTTTCCTGTAGTGAATCTCATTATTAATTTCGATCAATGGTGTTGAATGTTGATGAATGTCCACAATTTTTTTTGTTTTTTTTCGTGAAGGTTGTGCAAACACATATTGATGGACATTTAATTTGTGATTTACCTTTGATGATCAGTTTAGTTTATGTCATGCTGTTTTGTCATTTGATTGTGCTACCTGTTGCAATAGACTGTTGGTTGGTAATTCTTCTTATACCGATGAATGGTTGGTCGGTAAAGATTTTTCAATGCGTTGGTCGCTAAAAACAAGTGGGTCGGTAATAGTTTTACTAACAACCCGCCAAAAAGAGGTGCCTGCGCACACGTGCCAGCCAATCACTATAATTTAGTGATAACAGTCTATATTGTAGCAATGATCCCAACATTTTGTTTTTCAATAAAATCAGATTCATAAGGATCTTTAAAATTGTGCAAATGCCCTGGTTTAAAGACTAGTTCGTTTCTAATGCAAAACTGAATTACAACAATTTTCTTGCAATATTGTACCTAATATACGTGCCATCTCTTGTGCTTATACATTTCATGTAGAACAACTTTTTATATCTACGACATCTGTCACCCGATGCTTATCTATTATGTTCTCATTAATTTTAACCATTTTCTCTATCCCCTACGTAGGTACACAAAACAGAATGCATAATCGGTGTGCATAACAGCTTCTGTGTGTGTGTATATATACAGCTCAAGACAAAAGTAATTAAAGTATGCACGACACATGAGGAGGAATCAAAACCTGGCGTGCACACAACGGCCAGTTGCATGAGACAGAATGTCGGCCCAGGTAGGTAGGGAACAAAGGGAATAAAGTTTAAAATAACATGACTAGATCAAGTCATGCCACTATTGAGGTACACGCACACAAGCGAATAAAATCTAAACTAAGATGACTCGATCGATCAGCTACTATATATATATAAAGACAGACATTACCTTGGTCCATGAATTTGAGTTTCACTTGGCCTAATACAAGCACCAATTAAGTATAGTGGAATGGCGGACACCGGCGGTGGAAGTGCAACTTCCGGCGGCAGTAAACCACTGTCGTCGATGGAGTACCAGCTGAAGAAGTACCTGCTGCTGCTGGCCACCCTGGTGGCTACGGTGACCTACGCAGCAGGACTTAATCCGCCGGGGGCTCCTGGATTGAGGACACGCCGGCGGAAGGGCAGCTCGCCGGCGACTCCATCCTCCGGGAGACCAACTACATCCGCTACATCGTCTTCTACTGCTTCAACGCCATCTCCTTTGCCGCGTCGGTCGTGGTCAGCCTCCTCCTCCTGCTGCTGCACAAGGGCGACCAGGGCTGGCTGCTGAAGCTCACGCGGGCGGTGATAGTGGTCGACCTGCTCGGCCTCATGGGGGCCTACGCTGTTGGCGGCAGCCATGACAAGTTCACCACTGTTTGCGCCTCCGTGCTGGTAGGCGGCACCTTCGCCGGCATCGTCTTCGCCGTCCCCAAACTGTTTATTCGACAGCAAAAAGAACTATTGGATGAGGACCTTGAGAAGCACGAGATTGTGATGGTGCTCGCTATCTTTGTGGTGACCATCGCCTATGTGGCCGGGCTGAATCCGCCCGGCGGCTTCTGGCGGGGGACTGACGAGGGCCACCATGCTGCCGGTGACCCGGTGCTGCAGGGTCTCCATCCCATCCGGTACAAGTTCTTCTTCTTCAGCAACACCGCCGCCTTCATCGCGTCCCTGCTGGCCATCACCGTCACCGTGCACTACGAGAAGTTCCACCTCAAGGATATCAAGGTCCCGCTGTATGGGCTCATCATCATAGCCATCTTGGGGCTAGGGGGCGCCTACGCTGCAGGGACAGCAGGCACACCACCTATGTTCTCGCTCTAATTGCCCCGGTTCTTGTTTGCATCTTTCTCCAGCGGATTCTTGACATCCAGCTCTGCGGCATTGTCATCTGGTATGCACAGTATTCTCCTTTCGGCAACCATAGTTTAGATTATATGTTTAAATTTTAATTGCATGCATGTGTTCCAATTATCCAACCTTTTTAATATATTTTGAAATATTTTGTGAATATACTTAAACATATCATAAATATTAACAAATGTAAGTTCTGGTCATCAGTATTTTGTGCTTTGACGTTCTCGCATTTAAGTGTGGTACTCATACTCCCTCCATCCAAAAATATATTCTCTGTGCCACGACGCGTCCCACGAACAACATGCTTGCCAGGTCACGATGATAAAATTCATTTTACTTGTAAATTACACCAAGACAAGAGTAGATTAATTTAATTGTAGAGAAACCTAAGAAAACTATAGTTTGCAACGGATATAACTTTACTATACATTGTATTGCATAAAAAAACTTTTACTATACATAACTGTTGACTTTTGAGTCTTGACTAGCAGTTTTTCAGGTGTGTATATGCAACAAGTCCTTTATAGAAACACTATTAAGTTTTATCACCAAAAAAGAAACGAATTATTCTATATACATATTGCAATAATTGAATAATCTATTTGTGCAACGTAGGACGCGCAAAAAAGGACACGACAATGATCTGCTCCACAGGACCCGGGAATTCATTCAGTTGCTTGCCACTCTGGCGGCGACCGTTGCCTACCAAGCCGGAGTAGATCCCCCGGGTGGCATCTGGGCGGACAGCAGGGACGGCCACACTGTTGGAGACCCAATCCTCCTGGAAACGCACCCTGGCCGTTACAAGGTCTTCTTCTACTTCAACTCGGCCGCCTTCGTGGCGTCCCTGGTCATCATGGTGATGCTGCAGAACGACCGCCTCCTCAAAGGCCACGCCCTTCAGGCCGCCATGATCCTGGACCTCTTCGGCCTCATCGGCGCGTACGCCGCCGGGAGCTGCCGCGACACGAGCACCTCCGTCTACACGCTCGCCTTGGCCGGCGGCGTCCTCATCTACGTGGTGATCCACATCGTCTTCTTCACGCTAGACCCCAGCAAGAAGCCCGGTAGGAGTGATCTGGAGAAGAAGCACGAGGAGGACAGGATGGAGAAGAAGCGTGAGGTGCTCCTGCTGCTCGCCATCTTGGCGGCGACGCTCACCTACCAGGCCGGCATGACGCCGCCGGGCGGCTTCTGGGAGGCAGACGACAAGTTCGGGCACCGCGCGGGCTTCCCGGTGCTCCAGGACAAGTACCCACGCCGCTACAAGGCCTTCTTCTACTGCAACGCGGCGAGCTTCATGGCCTCCGTGGCGCTCATCGTCCTCCTCCTGAACCCCAACCTGTACGGCCCGGGCATAAGGTGCTACGCACTCTTTGTCTGCATGGTAGCCGGCATGTTTGGCCTCATCGGCGCGTACGCTGCCGGGAGCTCCCTGCATCTGGGAACCTCCATCGTCGACCTGGCATTGGTCATCGCAGTTTTCTCGGTTGTCGTCTACGTGGCGATCATCCGCCATGGCCAACAAAACAAACCTACTGCTGCTGCTAGTGTTGAAGCGAAGAGTAACAATAATGCACTAGAAACGGCCAGTAACAATAATCATCAGCAACATGAGGCTTCAAAGAAGGAAGACACGATGATGGCCAAGTACCTGATGCTGGTAGGGATACTGGCAGCGAGTGTGACCTACCTGACCGGATTGAAACCGCCCGGTGGCCTGTGGAGGGAGGACGGCGACGGACACTCTGCCGGAAACCCCGTCCTCTACAACACCGACAAGCACCGGTACAATGCCTTCTTCTACAGCAACTCCACTTCCTTCATGGCCTCCATCACCGTCATTGCCCTGCTGCTCTCGCGGATGATACTGTTCGATAGTCGGAAGCCTCTCTGGCCGATGCACAGTGCGATGTTGCTGGACATGCTTGCGCTCCTTGGAGCCTACGTGGCAGGCAGCACCCGGGACTGGTGCACGTCCAAGGATGTCATCCTACTACTCTTCCCTATACTGGGCTTCGTCGCGCTTCTCTTCTTCTGGAAGAAAGGAGGCGACCACAAGACAGCAGCTGATGGAACAAAAGCTGACAGCTCAGCTGGTCCAGCTGACCCAGAATCCTAGCTAGCTAGTAGCCCCTATAACTACTTGAGATTATGGTATGGTGAAGGAATAGTCACCACTCTGCTGCATTATAATTAATAAAAGATGCAATGTGACATAATCATTTGCTTGATATTAAGGTTTTCAGAGTTGTCTGATCCCATATGTATTCTATGTTTCTGCAAACTACCATAATATCCCATCCAATGTGTCTATACTACAATAATTTCCAATCTTTTCAAGCAGTAGGTTTATGAGTGCCAAAAAAGTTTTAGCATCAGTCCTTGATTCCATGGTATTCTTCTCGAGCGAGTATATTTCATATCTTTTTGTTGGCTGGGAAATTTCGGTTGAGCAACACCAACATCCAAGCTCCATTTTGGCTACTTTAGAATTATAGTTTTGACTTAATAAATGGTTAAGTGACTAACAAAAACATGACTATATGCATCAGAATAAAAACTCACGTTTATGTCACTTTATTGTTGAATCCCCGCTTACAATTGTAAGATCAAAAGGCAGGGAACATCTTATATATAGTTGTGTTGTATACATAGAACGAAAGGATAGTGGAAACAATATAAAATGTACACAGAGTTTCAACTTTACCTAAAAGATATAAAATTAACATATTGTGAATAAAGCCAAAAGAAACGGTTAATTTGTCCACTTCCTCCATAATTTGTTAATTTTATCTTTTAAGTGGTTAAATTTAAAATTGAAACTTTGTGTATATATTTTCTACCATATGAACTATACATACCAGAATTCATAATTTTTAGAAAATTTAGAATATATATTTTTTTTCACTGGAGGGGGACATCCTACCTGTTTCATATTGAATATGTGCCCTTTTTCCTCACAGTTGAGGAACGGGGACTACCTAAGGAAACCATGGCACTAGCCAAGGGCAACAAGTGTGTTACGAGAAATCAGTTGACTATGGTTTTTCAGTCGTACCATGAAATAAACAAAATTATGCATACATACTATCATATATTAGGACTACTATAGTGTACTACCTCCGTCCAGAAATATAAGTATTTGTTGACTTTCGGATATCATGTTTGACCATTCGTCTTATTTAAAAAATTTGTTACAAATTTATTTATTTTGTTAGAATTTATTTTATTTCTAAATATGCTTTAAGTACGTCTTCTTTATTTTTTTCTTTTGTATAAATATTTTGAATAAGACAAATAGTCAAACAAAAAGAGAGAAGTCAATAAATCCTTATATTCTTGGACGGAGGACGTAATTTGTTTTGAACGTGTTATTATATTCAAAGTATATGTACTCAAACTCTTTTTGCTTTAGACAATGTGCTCAAACTATATGACTTTTTTTTGAGCAAAAATGGGTGTGTTCACAATGCAATAATATTGGGTTATTTAGGGAGTGGAATGTGCGCGGCCCACAGCTCCATCTGCTGAACAGAGGCCCAGCCCACGTGGAAAAAACCTACTACATCCCGTTCCATCCCGCCGCCGGTCAGAGAGAAAACCGTCACCGTCTCGCCGTCGAGGAAACGACCAAGGTCGTGGGAGGGGAGCTAGGGAAGGGTCGATGGGCCAGGCCGCGAGCTTGTCAGGTGAGGAGGACATCCCCGCCGCCGACGCCGCGATGGGGGAGGAGGCGTTGGCGGCCAGGAGCAGCGCCTCTGGGGCGGGGAACTGCTTGAAGGTCGGCGAGAAGGCGGCGGCCTCTGACGCGACCATGGAGCCGGAGGAAGCGGCCGGGAGCAGCGCCCGTGCGGCGGGGATCAGCGAGAAGGTTCTCCAGGAGTGGGTGGGCTTCTACGCCGCGAAGGGGAACGACGCTCCGGCGGCGGCGAACGGCGAGAAGAAGACGAGGACCGTCCGCATGCCGCAAGCCCAGGTGGACCACATCCTCGCCTACACGCCGACGCGCCTCCCGAGGGTCCCCGACCTGACGAACCTCCCCGAGGAGCTCCAGACCGTGATCACCGAATCGATGAGCAAGGCAGCGGAGCTCCTGCGAGAGTTCCAAGAGTCCCACCTCCGCGAGCAGGAATGGGTGAGGAAGCAGATGGAGGAGAAGGGCTATGTCGAGTACGAGGTGGAGGACGACGAGGCTGAGGAGACGGTGGTTCTTCCTCGCCGGGGACGGCATCGGTACCGTCCGGGCATCAAGATCACCGCCGCCGGAGGCAAAGTCAAGAGGGTGAACTGAGTATGGGGAGATTCACTGGATGTATGTGTTCTTGTGACTGTCAAGAGTTAACTTTTCAGGGTGTATGTGAACTTCGATCTCTGGGTCTGTTGTGTACATGTTCTTGCGACCGTCTTGAATTTGAAGGATCACATGGATTTGGCTGGCCAATTGCGCCTTTTGCTGCTCGTTGATCGTTGTGCGTATTGATCGCATTCAAAGCTTTTGGGCTGTGGAAGGTCTCAAAATTAACTTTGCAAATTGGTTGGTATGGAATTTTGCTGAGTGTGGGCTCAGGGACCTGATGCCTATGTAATGTGTTTGCTTTGTGAAAGATTGCTAATTCGGACCAAACATTTCCAGTGTTCAGGTTTCCTTTGCTGATAACTATATATGGATTGAAGCTCTATCGTTACTTCATGTCTTGATTTAGGTAGATGAGTAAAACTTCTCAGGAAGCACAGGTCGACTGGAGGAAACTTGCTGACAGAGGAGGAAACCAACACTTTCAGGTCCAGGATTGCAGCTGAACAAGATACCAGAGCAAGCGGAGCGTCAGTCAATTGGTAGTATCTTTTGTATGCGAGCTTCTCTGGGTGTATAGTGGATATGTTCCTGTGACCGTTGTGCATTTGAAGGGTCACATGGACCTTGTCAGCAACTGCACCTTTTAGTCCTCGTTGATCGTTGTGCATATTAATCAAATTCAGCGCTCTTTAAGGTCTGATACTTAAGTCTGCATATTAGTCAGTATTCAATTGCTTCGTCCGTGCTCAGGACCTGACCTGATGTCTTTGTAATGTTTCCTCTGTGAAAGATTGCTAATTTGAACCAAACAGTTTCCTTGTTCAGGCTCCTTTTTTGCTTAGCTATATATGGATTAAAGCCCCATTTATCCTCGATGTCTTGATTTACATGAGCAATAAACATCTCAGGAACATGTACACTGAAGTGGGAAACTTGCTGACAGAGGAGGAAATCAACACTTTCAGCAGGTTGGCGGCTAGAAGATGAACTCCTGGAGTGCAAGCTGAAGGAGATATCCGGACAAGCGGAGCATCCGTCAGTGGTAGCATCTTTTTTTTTTACATTCCAAATTCTGTTTGAAATGTTTCATATTGTGTCAGAGCCTCAGAGAATTGGTCAACCTCTAATTTATTAATTTATTCTCTGTTCCTACTAACAAGGCGGTAATGCCAGAGTGCATCTGAACATTTTCTGTACATATAAGAACCAAGTGTCTGCGCCAATTGCAGTCACAACTAATCCTTTATAATTCTGTAACACCAAATGCAACATGAACAAAGCCGGCAGTTCTGCAGACTACAGCATCTATTGGGTGTTGGGTCATTGAACCTGGTTCCTCTATTAACAAACGAGAAGCCTTAAGCTTATATGAAACCTGCATCTATTGGAGCCGGTTCCCTGAATGAGTTTATCAGTGAAATTTCTCTTCCTAATGCCATTCATTCCTATTTCTGTGTAATTGTTCCATTCATGCATATTTTCCTTGGTATGCAACAAATATGACTGAACAGAAAGTAAAATATGCATGCAGCACTACACAGCTCAGGCATGGGTATTTTTCTTCTCTCCCTCTATACGAGTGATTATATGAGAGCAGGTTGAATAATGGACAACAAGATCTAACTGCACCTCGAAAAGAGTGCCTTCTGTTGATAAAGAAAATACGTATATGGTCTGTAGGTTGGTGTGTGAGATATACCAGTACCTAGGTCTAGGTGGGTGTAAAAAATATGTAAGGAGCGGTAATACAGTTTTTCAGGCAACAAAAGCAGCCCCTGTCCTGTGCACTGACAGAACTGAGTTTTTTTTTGTTTTGAGGATAACAGAACAGATGAGTTGTATTTGTGTCTTGTGTACTCCGTTACCTTCCAAGTAACAATATCTCAGGCCTCCTTTGGAATGTAGGATAGAAAAAACATAGGAATAGGAAAAATGTAGGAATTGAGATGGTATGCTTTTTGAAATTCTATAAGAATTGAAAACATAGGAATTGAGATGAGGAGGTCTTTGGTAGTCTCATAGGAAAAACAAAGGAATCTATAGCTTGCTCTTGCTCTACATGAAAACAAAGGAAAGAAGCAAGAGGTCTAACCTCTTGCTTTGTTTCCTCCAAAATCAAGCATAGGAATCCATTCCTATGGAAAGTATCCTTTGCTTTTCCTATGAGCCAAAGAGTCAAATAGGAAAATTTCCTTTACAATTCCTATCCTTCAAATTTCCTTTGTTTTTTCTTCAATGCAAAGGGGGCCTCAACATTTATAAATGGACCGTGCGCCGGTGCGGAAGGGTCTTCCTTCTGCATGGACTAGTCGTTTGGACCGGATGGAATTTGGCCCAGACCACACCTCAATCTGCTAAATAGAGGCGTAGCCAAACTGGAGTAAACCTGTGTGCCGCCTTCAGAGGTATGCACTTGCCAGCTCGCCGCTGTTAGAGAGAGAAGACCATCACTGTCTCGCCGGCGAGGAGAAGACCGAGGTTCTGTCGGAGTGGGAGGGGCTAATGGGCCGTGTAGTGAGCTGGTCAGGGGACGAGGGCACCGGTCTAGGAAAAAATTCAGGTATGAAAAAAAAAGGAGGTCACCAATAAACACGATATTTCAGATATATCGGTAATTTCGGTGATTAAAATTAATTATATTTGAAACTTATTTACATGATTTAACTAGAAATAATCTTTAATCTACAAACTATGATAGATGCATGTATAACAAAAGCAAATTTTGATAAATAAATATTGTTAAGGATGAAATTCGGTGATTAAAATTATATCGGACCTCACCAATAAATGTGATATTTCAGATATATTGGTGAAATTTTGCCGAAATGTTTTTTGCTATGAACCGGTCTTGCCATCTAGGAGAGAAGACTGAGGTGCTGTACGTCGGAGTGGGACGGACCAATGGGCCAGCAGCGAAAGGCAAGGAGGACACATATTTTGCTGAAATGTTTGTAATGTTTCTTGGGTTACAGGATTAGCCAACCTCTAATTTATTAATTGGTTCTATGTTCCTACTGACAAGGCGGTAAAGCCAAAGTGCATCTGAACGTTTTCTGTACATGTTAAACATGGAATTGTAATTCAGCTCTGAATGTCTGCTTTAACCAAGCATCAACGCCAATTGCAGTCACAGGTACTATCCTTTAGGACCATATGCAACATGAACAGGGCCAGCAGTTCTGCAGAGTGCAGACTACAGCATCTAATGGGTGCTGGATCATTCGACCTGTTCCTCCACTATTAACAAATGAGAAGCCTTAAACTTTTATGAAACCTGCATCTATTGGAGCCGTTTCCCAAATGACTTTAACAGTGAAATTTCTCTTCCTAATGCCACTCATTCCTATTTCTGTGTAATTGCTCCACTCATGCATATTTTGCTTGGTATGCAACTGTTATGGGTGAACACAAAATAAAATATGCATGCAGCACTACACAGCTCACTAAGACATGGGTATTTTTCTTCTCTCCCACTATGTGAGTGATTATATGAGAGCCTGTTGAATAATGGACAACTAGATGTAACTGCACCTCGAAAAGATGTTGATAAAGAAAATATATGCTCTGTAGGTGAATGTGTGAGATATAGGAGTACCTAGGTGGGTGTAAAAAATATGTAACGAACGGTAATATAGTATTTAGGCAACAACCACACGACTCAAGAAGCAGCCTCCTATCCTGTGCACTGACAGAACAAAGATTGTTTTTTTTTTTTTGAGGGAGACAGAACAGAGATTTTTTATTTTGAGGATAGCAGAAGAGAAGAGTTGTATTATGTCTGAACATAATATCCAAGTAATAATATCTGAACATTTATAAATGAAAGAATTGGATTCTCGACACTGAAAGATCCCGGTTTTAGAAATAAACCATCAAAAGACTAAAGTTCACTTTAATAACAGTAAAAGAACATCCATTTAGAAATCTACCACTCCACTGTGTTACACTTTCCATCCACCTTTTCATGTCTCCGTTATTTCTTTCTGAATGGACTAGTCCTTTGGACCCGAAGGAATTTGGCCCAGATCACACCTCAATCTGCTAAATAGAGGCCTAGCCCAACTGGAGTAAACCTGTGCACCGCCTTCAGAGGTATGCACTGGCCGGCTCGCCGCCGTCAGAGAGAGAAGACTGTCAGCCTAAGGAAAATATTTTGGTGAAATTTGACCGATAGTTCCGAAATATCGTATTTATCGATGAGGTCCGATATAATTTTTATTGTCGAAATTTCATCATTGAGTATGTTTATTTATCAAAAATTATCTTTGTTATGCATACAACTATGATAAACGAGAGATTAAGGGTCACGATAGTCAAATCATGCAACTAATTTCAAAATGCAATTAATTTTAATCACTGAAATTATCGATATTTTTGAAATATCGTCTTTATCGGTGACCCCCGATATTTTTTTCCTACCGAAATTTTTTTCCGTCACTGTCTTGCCGTCGAGGAAAAGACAGAGGCGCTGTCGGAGCGGGATCTTCGACGCCGAAAGGCAAGGAGAAGGAGACGGCGGCTTCCGATGCGCCTACCGCGGGTAGCAACTCTCCCTCTCTGGCGGCGAATGGTGAAGAAGAGGACGGTGCGCATGTTGCAGGGTCAGGTCGACCGCATCCTCTCCTACACAGCGTGGCCCATCCCGACCGTCCCCGATCGACCTTGATCTCCCCGAGCACATCCAGAGCGTGCTCACAAGGGCCACGGACGAGGTGGCGCAGCTCGTGCATTTGTGCGATGAGACCCACCTACGCGAGCAGGAGTAGGTGAGGAAGAAGATGGAATATTGTGTCAGAGGATTGGCCAACCTCTAATTAACAAAGGCATCAAAATAGAGTGCATCTGAATGTTTTCTGTACATGGAAAACATCGGGTTGCAATTCATCTCTAATGGTCTGCTCTGCTTTAACCGAGCATCAGTACCAGTTGTCGTCAGAAGTGATCTTTTATAATTCTGAAAGTCCATATTCAACATGAATAGAGCAAGGTTGTCACCAGCTGGAACTTTATTTCAGAGTTGTACTGATTCTATGGTCATGTAATGCTGGCGTCCGAAGACTCCAGCATGTATCGGGTCATGGACTTCCTCAGTTCCTCCACTGTTAACAACTGAGAAGCCTAACTTCCCGCAAAAGTTTCCTCTACGTGAACAGAAAAAGGATGTAACAGTGAATTTTCTCTTCCTAATGCCAGCCATTCTATTTCTATGTTCAATGAACTGTGTAATTGTTCCAATCATGCTTATTTCCCCTAGTAGGCAACTGCACTACACAGGTCACTAAAACCTTGTGCCTTTTTCTCCTCTCTCTCCCACTATGAGAATGAAAATGATGAGCTCAGGTTGAATAATGGACGAATCCATCCAACTGCACCTGGAAACGAGTGTCTGTGGTTGATAAAGAAAAATATGGCATGTAGATGGCCAGATGGGTGTGAGATATATAGTAGACTAGTACTTTTTTGTGTTTTTTCTTTTTGCGATTGAGTACTGCTAGTACTTAGGTGGGTATGAAAAATATGCAATGTCCATATGTAAGCATCAACCACAAGGCTCGAGAAGCAGCCTCCTGTCATGTGCACTGACAGAACAGAAGAAAGTTTTATGTCTTATGTACTCTGCCAACTTCTAAGTAATAATACTGGAACATTTATAAAGAGTACTGTTGTAGGTCTAAACCAGACGTCCTAATCTTTCCTTTTCTTTTAAATTTTTTTTGAGAACCACCAAACGTCCTACTCGTGTAGTACAACTCAAGTCATCCTAGAAGACCAGTTTGCATTATCCCTTTAGAAATTTTAAGCACTTGCCAATCGTGTTGCAACAAAAGTTGAACAATATAGGTGGATCTACAGCAAATTCTATGGGCCAGTTTGCATGATCCCTTTAGACGTTCGGATTGAAGGGATTTGGCCCAGACCACACCTTCATCTGCTGAATAGAGGCCCAGCGCAACTGGACAAAACCTGTGCGTTTCCTTCCGAGGTGCGCAGTCGCCACCGTTAGAGGGAAAATATTCGGTGGAAACCACCTATTCAGTGAAATCGTGAAAACCCTGTCAAAAAATATATTTAAAAGTTTTCAAAATTTCTGAAACTTGGTATACATGTACACGATACCATAGGAAACATGCACACAAAATTTGAAGACAAGATTCAACATCATTTAAAAGATACAAAAATAACAAATCAATAATATATATGAAGAAAAGGACAAAAAATGTACATGGTGTAATTTTTGTCCTCTTCTACCTGATTTGTTAATTTTGTATCTTTTACATGATGTTGAATTTTGACTTCAAATTTTGTGTGCATGTTCCCTATGGTATCATGTATATGTATACCAAGTTTCAAAAATTTTGAAAACTTTTAAGTATGTTTTTTAATATGGTTTTCACGATTTCACTGAATAGGTGGTTTGCACCGAATATTTTCCCCGTTAGAGAGAGAAGACCGTCTCCATCGAGGAGACGACCGAGGCGCTATCGGAGTGGGAGAGGCCGATGGGCCAGGACGTGAGCTCGAGATGATGACATCCGCGCAAGGTTTTTTTTTTATCGGTAGGAAAAAATATCGGAGGTCATTGATAAATGGGATTAATAGACTTAGCGGAGAATTTATTATCTAAATTGAAATAATAATTTTCCAAATTTTCTAAAAATTACACATGTTGTCTTTGAATGGTTTAACATAGAAGAACTGCATAAAGTAATATAAAAAAGAGAGAATATCACACTTTTATGTGGGTGGGCTATTGAAATTTAGATCTCAGATGATAAAAATTTTTTATCGGACCTTATCGTAAACGGAGTTATCGAATTTCTCAAAAACAATTTGCCAATAAACTTTTCCCTAATCCGCGCCACCTATGCCGCGATGGGCGACGAGGCATTGGCGGCCAGGAGCAGTGCCTCTTCGACGGCGACGTCAAGGAGAAGGAGACCGCGGCTTCCGACGCGCCTGCGGCCGGAAGAAGCTCCTCGTCTCCGGTGAAGAATGGCCGCTGACCGGAAGAAGCTCCTCGTCTCCGGTGAGCATGTCGCTGGCCAGGAGCAGTGCCTCTTCGACGGCGGCGTCAAGAAGAAGAAGAGGATGGTGCGCATGTCGCTGGCTCAAGTCGACCACATCCTTGCCTACACGCCGTATGTGGCCCATCCCATTCTGATCCCGACCGAACCCGAGCACATCCAGAGCGTGTTCTTGACTACTGTGGAGGCATACCATATAAATCGTGAAGATGCACCACCAGGGATGTTTAGAGAGATCGGGTTACGGGAATTCCTGTCCACACCACCTCCATTGCACATCAGATTCTTTTCACATCTGACTACCCAAGATGATGAATGGAGTCCACGGGAATCGGGATGTGGGGCTGGTTGACATGGCAAAATCTGCGGCACCAATGGCGAGTAGCGAGGGAGGCATCAAGTTTCAGTGCCCCAAATGAAGTGTCGTTCCATGGGGAACAAATAGATCCAATCTGTAGCACGCGATGCCACGAGTGACGATGAATTTACGTGTCAGAGGTTGAAAGAGGCGTATCAGGCTGCCTTGCGCCCTTGCCTTGTATTATGTGAGCAGTGAACCTAGGTTGAATAACAAATTCTACTTCCAATCTTTCGTATTTGGCCAACCACTGTTTGAGCTTTCTCTGCGTTTATCTTGCTGTTGCCAATGCCATCATGTCAGACAGATATGAAGTTCTGAACTTTCTTTGGAAAATGTTGTAAAGATGCTTTGTCTGTTTTTTCTCAGTTCATGAGTGCAGATAAATGCAAAATTTCTGATTGTAATTTAAATCTGAATGTCTGTTTCAGAAGAGCACCACTCCTTGTAGTCACAAACAATTTAGACATTCATGATTTCACAAAAGAGGCTTCTTGAAAATCTATAGGTAGTATATAAAGCAAGAATTTTTACTTAGTTCCTAGTGATTAGGTAACCGAGGATGTAAGTAGCTGGAACTATATGGTACAATACATTATAGTTGGATTGACTCTGCACAGGAAATGGTGGCAATTTTGCTAGACTATAGCATGTGACATGTCATTGGGCTTCCTGATCCACCATTCACAAATGAGATGCCATATTCTATGAAAAGTCATAAGCATCACTTGGAGGATTGAACAATGTAACCTCAGTGACCTTTCCTTTTCATGTTACCTGTGATTCTCTTCCTAATGCCAATCATTCCTATGATGAAGTCAGCTTCAATAATGTAACCTCAACCTAACTATACACCTGGCTTTGTAGTGCGAAACACGAGAGTCTGCTGTTTTCTTTTTTGAATTGAAAGAGTCTGCAGTTGATGATATAGAAAACTATGGCTTCGTAGTGGGTAAGTGTGAGATAGACTATATAGTTAGTAAAGGGCTCTAATATGGGCATGTGGCACAGTAGTAACTCAGTATGCATCAACCATATATATATATATAGTCCATGAGGAACAACCTCACGTTGAGTGTAGTAAACAAACACACCTACTCCCTGACACAAACCTTCCGGAACAAAGCTTAACTCCAACTTTATATATAAACATATTTTCTGACGTGGTCAATCCATATCATCCAGTAATAAATATATATATAGCTAAGGAGATGATACTGAGGTACACCACCAGTACAATGCACGATTTCACAGCCTTTGTCTAAGTACAATGGTGATCGTACCTAACCACAGATTAATTAGTTTGGGAATGAGCGGCACTTGGGAAACGATGCCCATAACATGCAGATAGCACTTATGCCAGAAAAAATACTGTTGTCCAAGTGATCTAGAGCTAACGAGAAGCTGAGGTGTGAAATCCCCTGCTGAGAATGCACTTGGGAAACGATGGCCATAACATGCAGATAGTATTTATGCCAGAACAAATACTGTTGTCCAAGGGATCTAGAGCTAACGAGAAGCTGAGAGAATGTCTGATGAACATGGAAGGCCGTTCGCCGTTGTAAGAGTGACGTAACTGCCATCATTGCCGGTTGGCGGCAGTAACGCTGCTCATAGTGCTTATTTGCGTGAAGACCTCACCGTCGCACAAGGATCATCTCACCGTTGTGGATGCCCTCATCCCAGTCCTGTACAAACTGCTGAAATTTTCGAAATTAAAAATATAATTGTTACACATTTAGACTAACTAATACAAAGATGGAACAGAGAAAAATATATACCACTTCTACCCGAACAAGCAGTAGTATCAGACTTATATAGGTCAAGCCATCACGGTATTGTAGATCAGTATGGCCGGGAGCAGCACCTCTGCGCTGGCGAATGGGGCGACAAGAGGGCTGTTCAAAGTGTGAGATATAGTACTTAGTATAGGCCACTAATGTGGCACAACAACTCGGTGTGCATCAACCATACATTGTTCTTTACGATCGAGCAGCCTCACGTTCAATTAATGTAGTAAACAACCACACCTACTTAGGGATTTTGTAAACTGTACGTCCCGGAAGAAGTTGTTGCCTCCATCGTCATATAAACATATTTTTCCCTTATGATCAGTCCCTATCATTGAGTCTAGAGGCATTCAAAGTAACCAATATATAGTTAAGGAGATAATACTGATGAGGTACACCACCAGAAGAACAATGCACGATTTCACTCCCTTTTGTGCTACATACTATGGTGATCGCACCTGAGATCACATATTAGTATGGGAATGAGCGGCACTTGGAAAACAATGTGCACAACTTGCAGACAAGATTAATGCACCAGAAAATATTATCGTCCAACATATGCAGAGATGATGAGGATCTATGGTGTGAAATCCCCTGCTGAGGATGCATGATGCACGTGGAAGTCCCCTGTGTGAGTGGCATAGTTGCCATGCATCATTACCGGTTGGCACTTGCAGCGCTGCTCGTAGTGCTTTGTTTGTTCGCCTATGTGCTCCGTCAGTGATAACCATGCATGTACGTTGCCTATGTTCCCTCGGCAGGTTGTCCGACAACTAGCGCGAGGACGTTGCCAGTTGGACGCTATAGCGCTGCACCTAGTGCTTGGTGCCCACCATGGCCCTGTTTGGAGACTCTAGCTGTGCTAGAGGTTAGAGTTAGTTTCTAACCAACTCTAGCCCTTGAACTAGCTCTAGCCCTTGAGCTGTTTGGATGCCACAGTTAGTTTGATAAAAAAGGTGCTTTAGTACACATGTGACTCATTTACAACAGGATTTGGTGTGCATGTCTCTTGTGTGGCCTCCTTACAAATGAGGGAAACAAATAAGCTTTTCATCCAAGCATTTAAAACACAATAAACTTTTTTTATAACCAGAACATGATAAATGTAGTTTATGCCTAACACTCCATGTTGTTGTCCCTGCACCATTTTTTGAAGTAACCCAACCTAAGGTTAGGAGCCTCCAACCCACAAAAGAACTCCCTTTGGTACTCTGTTTGAAATAGCTTGGACATAGCATAGACAGATTCAACTGTTTTCTCAACTCCACACTCAAATGCCAAATCTTGACACCTCTTGAGACAAAATGTAGCCTTATCTCTTGCACGACTCTGGACTTGCTTAGTGTTGAATGCAACAGACTCTTTGTAGGTAGTAGCTATGTCCTTTACAATCTTCACCATTGGGCTCTTGCTCTTCTTCGCTGGACTAGTGCAAGTGCTTGTAGTGCTTGGAGTGCTCTTCCGAAACCTCTTCTTGAACTGGCTGTTTGAACTTGTAGGTGTCGGCATCTCCTCCTCCCGTTCTTCCTCCTCCTGGTTGTGACCATAATCATCTCCAGGCACAAAGGCTGTGCTTCCATCTACAGTGTACCCTGTGAAGAGTTTATCAAGCAATTCCTCATTTGCTGGAGGACCCCACTGTAGCTTCTTCAGATATGGTTTCTTCTGCAAGATAAGATGGATCACAACAAAAATTATTTTCAGTTTGCCAAACAAATCTTCGCCTCAAAATCAGTAAATAAATACTATGAACTGCAGCAGGCCTACTGATTTATATTACATGCTTTGAAACAATTTTGTTATTAAAAATTCTGCAGCAAGCCTACTACTAAGCACCAGATTTTTAAAAATTAAACAGCAAGCCTACTACTAATGCGTTAATTGAATGTATAACTGAACATCATGGAAAATCTATGATTAAGCCTACTACTAGGCAGCAATACTTATTTGCAGCAACACTTGTATTAAAATGCAAGTGTACCTCTGTGTGTGTGATCCAAAAATCGGAGTTGGCATCAACGGTCCCATCCGGTTTCCTTCCCAAGCCTGTGTGTACTTGCATGTATCTCCAGAAAGAGTGTGTGTTCTTTAGTACAAGTATTTGGTTCTTCACTTGTCCACGAGAATACACCAACCTCCTCCTAGCAAGTAAGCCATCGATAACGGCTTGGTACCCTTCACCGGTCATTTGTGAACCATTGTACATTCCTGCGTCACGTTGTTCTAGGCACAATTCTAACAAGCAAGCATTATTAGCATCATTCCACTGGGCTCGGTTTGATAGTCTCACCGGGGACCTCCGGAGCTTGCTAACTCCTCCACATCATCATCCTCTTGTTGGTCGGCATTGTCGAACGGAGCGCTGTAGCCAGATGATTGCCCACGAACGGCAATCCTTGGTGCCTTCGGTGGCCGGGGACGTGGAACATGCTGGCTGCTGCTGCCCCCACGGCTACGACGGCCGGTTGCCGGGGCAGCTGAGTTTGAGCGCTGCCGACCACCAGCACCTGCCCCTGCCCCTCCCGACGGCCCGCCAATGGACAGGCCACCATTGCCACCTCCACGAGCTGCCGCAGCCGAGGATGAGCCGCCGAAGTTCAGTTGCCGTGTTGGTGGCGGAGGGGGAGCCAATCCATCTCCTCCGGCACGCGGTGGGCGATAGGGAGGAAGCTGGAAGCCCCTGCCGCCGCGGGCACTTAGGAACTCCTCGTCCTCCCCATGGAGGAAGGAGCCATAGAGGCCAAGCCCGGGAATTCCTCCGACGCCGGTGCTTGTGAGTTGAGGTCGAGGTGGGCACCACCCGAAAGCTGCGAATCCCACGCATCCCTGCCGTCACCCTCCATCAGCGCAGGAACGGCGAGCAGAGAGCGGGCGGGCGCGGAGCGCTGCGGCGTCCAGCAGTCGGGCGCGGCGCACGCCGTCCAGCGAGCGGGCGGGGAGCGCGGCGGGCGGGCGGGCGCTCGCGCGGCGGCGTCCTGCGGGGCCAGGAGCGGGCGCGGCGCGTGGAGAGAGGAGCGGGCGCGGCGCGCGGCGAGGACCTGGCGCGGCGCCGTCCTGCGCGGCGGGCGGGCGGGCGCTCGCGCGGCGGCGTCCTGCGCGGCGAGGAGAAGGCGCGGCGCGCGGGACCGGCACGCGGCGAGGAGCGAGCGCGGCGCGCGGCGACGAGCGGGCGCGGCGTGCGGGCGCGGCGCACAGGACCGGCGGCGAGATCCAATCTCGAGTAGCAGCGAAGACGCCAGGGCCGGCGCATGCAGGATCGAGTGCGGAGGGTGCTTTCCTTTTCCAGTGGGACCCACACGAACTAGCCCTAATCAGCACATCCGGGAGGAGCTAGTTTTTGGGGTGGGCTAGTTCCAACTAGCCCAATCTAACCCACCCCGTTTGGACTTTTGAGGGTTAGAGTTGGCCAAACTAGCCCAAACTAACTCTAACCCATGGATCCAAACAGGACCCATGCAATGTTTGCTTGCCTATCATCTCCCGTTGGCAGCTTGTTCAACAGTGATTTGGTGACATTAATTGTTTGCTTGCCTATGAGGTTCTCATCCCAGTGACGCTGGCAGTGCTCCTTCACCAACCATAGTACCGCCCCGCTGAGGAAGTCCATAACAGGTGACTAGCACCGAGCTGGGGTGAAGCTAGGTAAGGGTGCATAATTCCTAGGAGTACTTATGTTACAAACAGATATTATATTACTTGGAAAATTAAGTGTATCAAAATTGTATTGCAAAAATCGCTTATCCCGTAGATGCCATTGTGTTGCAAGAACAATCTCATACATGCCATCCAGTTCATTTTCAGCACCTATTTTTTCAAAATGACCAAAATACCCCTAGTGTCATCTTCAACCTCCATCTCTCCCCTAATCTCAAAAAAAAAAATCAGCCATGGCGGACCTCGTCCGTGCCAGTACGTCACTGGCCGAGGTGAAGCTGGCTCGCACCAGCCATCGAGGCGGGCCGAGGTGAAGCTCTCCCATGCCTGCCCTAGGGCTGAGCTCGGCCTCGCCTGCCATGGCAGCAGGTCGAGGCGGAGCTCGCCCTCGCGTGCCATGGCGGAGCTCGTCGTCGTGCCTGCCCCGGCGGCCAGGGTAGAGACAGAGCTTGCTAGCCCGCGCTGGCTACCGAGGTGGAGCTCGCCCGCGCCCACGCCGGTGGCTGGGGCTGAGCTCGATCCCTCCTGCCGTTGCAGCCGGCCGAAGCTTGTATGCTAGTTTTTTATTTGTTGAAAAAATAAAAAAAGGTAATAGGAGGAAAAAAGAGAGGGTTTTTTTGTCTTTTCATGTGATTTACCGTTCGCTAATGACATACACAGGATAAAATTTGTAATATGATGGCATATACGAGATAAGTCATTTTGCATTGGTACATTTGGGCTTAGTGTGTTTTGCAATGGCACGGACGGAATTATTTCTTTGTTGCAAGTATAGATTCCATAAGTTCGGCCACCTCCTAGAAAACAAGTCTTTTAAAAGGTGTGGGACAAGTCAAACAAATATGGTACTAGGGGTAGGGTTTACTTTCTTTGAACGCGAGTATCAAAATGCAACAGAACATTCCATCTAACTTGCAACTAGTTATGCTACCTTACCCCGAGTCGTCAACAATGGCTAAGGCAAAGCGTGAAAAGCATGTCATAAAACTTTTGTGGCAAAGTACTTTAACGAAAAAATAATGGGAAAAAACTATGATATGGAAAGTGGAGACATGTCCATCCAGAAAACCTACGAGTTAGGATAAAAAAAACCACGGTAATAATGCTTGATGCGGGAGTCCATGGTTCTAGAAAAGAAAATCTTAAAAGCACTTCTGCTAATGGATCAGAAGGTTTTCATTTTCATTTTAGGAAGTTTGTTGTAGAACTTTCTATTTGTGAAAAGTCTTGCACCGGTAACTTTTCATTTTAGGAAGTTTGTTGTAGAACTTTGGAAGTAAAGTTTTTCTTTTGAAAATTTGAGTTTCTCTGAAAGTTTCGTAGCAAAACTTTGGAAACAAACTTTTAGAAAAGCTTTTCATTTTTGGGAAAGTTTGTTGCAAAACTTTGAAAAACAAAGTTTTAGACGAAAGTTTGGAATAAGTTTTGGATTTGTGAGGTATGCACGCACGACCGTGGAATAGGATTCTGGGTGTTTGCCAACTGATGTGTACATGCGCTTAGCAAGGAACTGGATTCCAACAATCTGATATTTCTTCTTCGGGTATGTAACAGTTTTATGCAATTAAGGTCCTGTTTGGATCCCCTCGAGGCTCCAGTCTAAGAATCTCGTTTATAAAGCTGTGTTTTGTCTTTTCTTTGCAAAGCATTCTTCTTGTTGATCCAACAACAAAAAGAAAAGCTGGGAAAGAGAAGAAAGCAAGTCTCAATACAAATCAAATTGAAAGCATGAAAAAATTTCAATTTAAATAGAAATCCAAAATAAACAATAAGTTTAAGTTTCATTGAAGTTTATCTGGAAACAAGGGATTTGGTGGGTTGGTCCTCTGAATGACTGCCATTTTAAAACACGATGCACACAATTTTCTCAAACACTTGTATGTTATATTTTTCACATACACGAATGCTACCTATTAAAGGCAAAGCCAATAAACAGCCATTCCATACTATTTATTTATTGGTTCATAACAAAAACGTGTAATTATATAAAATAATATTACAAAAATATATTCGTACAGGAGCATGTTTAATATATGTTGTGATATTCATCCAATTGTACCAGCCAGTTATCACTTTGACCTAGTCCCTCTGACCTCATTTTCATTCATGGGCAGAACTCTAATAAAGCATTGTGTAGCCGGTCCATTGTTCCTTTTGGCTGAATTCAGAGCCCATGTTCTTGCCTTCTCAGTCAAATGCTGGCACATTTTCCGATTGCCATCATATATCTGCATTTCTTCTAGAACCATTGCATTCTCGGCAAAAAATTTGACCAGCTGGATGCCAAAGAAATTTTCCTCGTCTTTGTTACGAAACAGCAAGCTCACTCTTTTAAGACAACTCTGCAGGCAATTGAAAGGATGCTCGCTCAAGCCATGGATATCAGAAACCTCATATTTGTCATAATCAATACCACCTATTCTGCCTCTGCGGTGCTTGAAGTTTTGGACGGACTTGAAAAAATCTAATCGAGTTTTGTGTGCTATATGTGAACTCAGATAAGAACATCCTCTTGGATCCTCTTTAATCCAGAGCCGAAGATCACGAACCATAGGGCAACAATGGAGCAGATTCGCTACGGCTATCCCTGCAACATCAATTTCTGGACGTCTGTACCATGCTTCTACCTCTAGACGCTCTAGATTGTGCAGTAATTTGTCGTCTATAAATTCACCCAAGCTTTTCACGTCGGTGACCGCAATTAGGTCAATATAGTAGTCCAGTGTCAGCTTCAAGACCTCAACGTTGTTGAAATTCCGAAGAAAATGCCAGAAGGATACTGCATTGATCCAGTTCTTGATGTGGAAATCTACCAGAGTCAAGTTATATAAACACGATGTCAAGGACACGTTACAACTATCCAACCATTGATATCTGAAGTACTGCAGTTTTGGCATGTCGAGCTCAATGCTCTCTATGTCCATGAAGCCACCACGGTCTCTCCAATCAGTGAGCACTAATGTAGTTACCTCTGGGCCACGCATCTGGCATCCTTGATTATTACTATTGGTGCTGTCATGATTCCTTGTATAAAGAATACTGATGGTCTCGAGGTGCACAGTGGTGAGTTGCAGCGCACCGTGGATCATGGCCAGGAGATTGTTGAGCGAAACATGACACCCCTGAAGCAGCAAGTGGTTCAATCGAGGGAAGGAGACACCTGAAGGATAATCCATCTCCAATCGTGCGTTAACAATGTGCAGAACACGCAGAGCCTCCATTGGTAGGACGTCTATGCTGAGGCTGTAATACCATATCAAGGCGTTGCTAAACGTTGCTACACCGGCGATGCGAAGCTCCTCGATGTTCCTTGTTGCAGGGTTGGACATCACCTCGCTAATCAAGTTGTGCTCTGGTTCCCACTCGTCCTCCGGCTCCGACTCTTCCGGTAGGTAAGTCACGAACTTGTCTATGTCCAGGTGATGGCTTGCTTCCATGTGCAAATTGAGCCTTTTGACAGGCTGTGACACTCTGTGTCCTAATTTTTTTTGAGTTAGCATTTTTAAAACTAATCTCGAGTCTGGATTAACATACCCAAGAAGTATCATTGACATGCAAAGTGTTTTGGGCATCAAATAAATTGAAAAACACTTTGGTTTGAACTACAACTCAAATTTCTACAACACAAGTATGGTCCACCAAAAATATATGTTGTAGGGCATGTCAAATGAAAAATCTAGGACAAAACCCCACTTGATTTCATGAAGGTTTGGTATCTCAAATAAATTAGAGAAACTTAACTTCTACCCTTTTTCTCTGAATTACCAGATTTTATCCAAAGGGAGTTTGGACCTAAACTCAACGTGCATGTCATTTTCTTGAGTTCTTCTACCCACAGGAAATTTCAGAACTCAGTTTGGAGCACGGTAACTATTTTATTTGGTATTTTCTATTAAGGGAAGAGCCACAGTTGGATAAATCAAGAAAAAGAGAAAACTATGGAATATTCCTAGCATCTACCGTGGGGCCCGCCAACCGGTCTCTTCTCTTTTCTCTGCGCTCGCGCGCCTGGACGCCGCCCCGGCTGCTCCGTGCGTCAGCTGCCGCGTGGAGGTCGCAACCCGACGCCCCCACGGCGGTCGGCCATGACCTCGCCCGGCCGCGTCCGCCCCCTCTCGCGCTCCCCACTTCCTTCCAAGCGAAGCAAGAGCCAGCCTGCTCATTCCTCTTCCTCTGCGTGTAGCACGTCGCTCCGCCATGGCCACCGCCCGACCCCTACCGCGCCGCCACCGCTCCCGAGCTTCCCTGCCCGAGCCACTCCGCGCACGGGAGCGCCTCGGCGTCCTCTACCTCCCCGTGCCACTGTCTCTCCCTCTCCCGTGACGCACTAGCCGAATCGAGCCTTTCTTCCTCGCGTTCGGGCGTCGTTCCGGACGTCGATTTGCCCACTCCGGTGAGCCATTCTTCAATTAAACGCAGATACATTATCCTCACATCCATGCGCAACTCCTTGACGAGCTTCGTCGCCGTTTGTGCAGCCTAGCCGCAGTTCGCCGTCGTCGAGCCGTCGCGGTTCGCCACTCCGTGGACACCCGTGAACCGGCGAGTTTCGCGAGCCGAGCCCTTGCCGAACGACCTCCTCACATCGCTTGCGGTGCCGCTGGTGTTTTTGCCCTGCCCCTTGCTCTTTCCCCCGTCCGCGGCGACGACCATGCCGCCCGGGCGAGTGCGCGTCCGCCATGGGCGAACTCCAGCCCGAGCTGGAATTGCTACTGGTCCGGATCTGCTGCGTAACAAGCCGTGTGGCCCTCTTTGTGGCTCGGATCTGATTGGTCTGCCCGTTTTAATCATTTTTTCGGAATTAGTTGTTTTAGCAGAAAATCCTTTAAAGTTAAATAATTCATATCTTTTGATCCACAAGTCAGAAAAATGCAAACCAAAATTTGTTAGACTCCAGGAGACATGTACTATTTTATAGTGCATTTAGGTTGGCATGATCAGAGGAAATTTATTTAGGTTAATTTCTTTTTTTAGGAAATTCAAGATTTGGGCTTAATTAATTATTTAATTGCCCCAAATTATGAAGCTTGGTTTAATTATTATCCATAGCATGTGCTTAAAGACCAGATGCAATTTAATTGCAATTTTACCTAGTTTTGCTAGGATTATTGAATTATTTTTCTTGCACATGTGATAATGATTTAAATGCTTCATGGGAATTGATGAAGGAGATTAAATTAGATAATCACCTTAAATCATTTTCACCTCGCTGGACACCAAATTAATTTATACTCATGAATTACATGTAATTGATGAAATTCGCACGTATTCCGTAAAATATTCAATATCATGTTTTCATCAATAATTTACACATCACCTTTGCATCATGTAGCTGCGGTGGTGAACGTGGTAACCGGCGAGGAGGACCGAAGCTGCTGCTGTTGTTGACCCAGCTGATCGGGGTCAAGCTCAAGGCAAGCCCCGGTGCACAACCTTCCAATTTAAGTATTTTATTTTCATCACTATGCTTGTAGGTCTCGTATCGTGCATTAGGTCTACAGGAGTTGTGATGAAAACCCTAGCATGCAGTAGGATCCTGTTTACCCTGATTCGATCACCCTACGCTAGATGCTTGCTTAAATAGGGCGATGATCCGTCGAGTGGTACGGAGACCACTCGTAGATAGGACAATCACATTTTTGGGACACGATGCTAAGTATCAAGTTGAGAATGGAAAATTGGAGGCCGGACGGGCAACTAGGTGGAAAGTGAAGGACTGAAAGAGTCTTCAAGGTTGCAGCCCCGTCTCGTGCACACAAGGACCGCGTCGTGTCCGGCCCATGTGGATAAGTTTGAACGTACTGTTTTGCATGCTGGAGTTTATGGGCCCGAGTAAACCGATGTAGCGATGGATTGCTGTAAGGTTGAAAGATTTCCCTACTCCCTTGGTTACTAGGCGGTTTTTGGGAGGAGAGGAGGGAGCACTCTACTCACGGATGACGTCCGGGACGGCATCGCGTGAGGGACCCTTCTCGGGGGCGGTAGGACCCGGACGACCTTATGGTGCCCGAGCGAAAGGTTGTCTCATGCGGCTTCCGGGAAGCGCGTATGTGACGTGCGGACAGGTTTCTCCTGCAGGATGTAAATCGATTCGAATCGCTGCCCCTCACGATGAACGAGTACCACTTGTCCCTGCGCCGGAACGTAGTAAGAAGAGGAACATTGATGATGATTATTATGATTAAATTGCTGTATTGCTTAATTACTTGTTTGGAAACATGTAATGCAGTAGCTTAGTGCAAATTAAATTTATTCTTTCTTGCAACTTAATTAAACTGCTAAAAGATGAAAGTAAGGATTCACTTGTAGGCCAGCTTAGTGCTTAAATGTACCCTATCCCCCTGGCCTTTGCATGTCTAGGAGTCGGCTGTAGATGGCCACTTTGACGGGTCGGTCTTGCTGAGCTCTAGTTGCTCAGGGCTTTGCTCTATGTGGTTTTCGAGAGGATACCGTCGTGCATGACTTCGACGCCGGAGATGACGTCCGGCAGGATCGGACTTCGGGTGACGGCCACTACACTTGGGAGTGGTGCGGTCCGGACGAGTAGAGGAGTTGATGTGCCGGTAAGATGTTCTAGGGCAGGAACATCCGTCTCTGCCGGATGCCCGTGATGTATCGCCGAGAGAGCGATTGTATCTTATTTGCTTCCGCTGTTTAGTTGTTTTCCAAACTTATTAGCTTCGATGCTTATGAGACTACGATGTACGTTGTACTTGGGATGAATGTAAGACTTGTACTTATATTCATTGTGTTATGCTTATGTTTGTATGTTGTAATATCGGGTATCACAGCGCGTGATGCCACCCATGATGATCCTGGTGACGGAAACGACTCTTCGTGAGACGGGTCCGTCACAGCGTGGTATCGAGCCGTCATGGGGATATTACAACACCTTAAGCAGTCTATTTTCGAAAACTAGGGCGTTATCGTGTGAGGACGTGCCCGTAAGGACTATATTAGTCGTAACAGTGGCAAAGCTAACCCTGGGTTATGATTGTTTAATTACTTGCATCTACGGCTGTAGCTCGGGTATGTCTGCATTTAAATTAGCGGTCCGTGCCCGCGGACGGAGAATACGGGACAATGTTGGCTCGTGGCATACCACGGGCGATCCTTTCTATGGATCGTTACTTGTAGAACTGTGCTTATTTTTGTAGTTTCTTTTGAATTTGATGTATTATTTCTGGAATGAATCTTCTGCAGGTACATAACAACGCTAGTAGGTGTGAGTCGATAATTTAGACTGACTTACGTGATTGAGTGCGGGTTGCCACCCCGAAATTCGTACACCGTTGAGACGGTATAGTTATTTGTTTCTTTCGTGGTAAGGACGTATATGATGAATAAGGTGCATTCATGATAAAAATGGCAACCCTAAAAGTTTGAATTTTTATAACCTCAGAAATTTCAGAAACTCGCTAAACAAAGAAAATACATAACTTTATGCTCGAATCTTGGATTTGAGCGATTTTAAATGTTCTGGAAACTTAAAGAAGTCAACTAATTTTTGGACGTGGTTTTGTGATGTTCGGATCCAGAGAGAGGGAGTTATGCTCTGCTTCGTTCAGAGGTGCTGTTTCTGTTTTTTCAGAACGACAGCCTGGTTGGTTTTCCCCATAACTCCCGGCTCTATTTTCGGAATAGGGCAAATGAGCACTTTCTGGAAAGCTTGAATCACGAGCTACAACTTTGGTAGTCTAAGGAAAGACTGGTTTTGAGGTTGCAGGGTCGAAAAACCCAGATTCCTCCCTCTGAACTGAAACTGCCTCAGCTTGGTTTTCAGAATCGTATGTCAATACCGTTTTGACCATATCTTTGTGCTCATAAACTGGGTATTGGTGATCTTGTACTTGATGGAAAGGGTGAAACATGATATACAACTTTGATATTCATTTGGAGGACCAGTTTTGAGTCTACCTGGTCCATTTTGTCAGTTTTGTGCACTGTCCAGGTTGCTGTTTTCAGAATTGGCAGTCTGTCAAGTTTTGGAGCATAGTTTTTAGCTCGTACGTCGGAATGGGCTAAATAAGTACTTGTCGGAACGATTGGAATACGAGCTGCAACTTTGTTATGCTTTTGGAGAATCAATTCGGGTGTTCTCTAGGGCGAACTATCAGTCTGTCCTAACGGAATAGGAAGACTCAGGTTGCAGTTTTCAGAGTTGACAGTCTGTCAAATTTTGTTCATAACTTTTAGCTCATTTATCAGATAGGAGTGAATGAGCACTTGTTGGAAACCTTAGAGGATGAGCTAAAACTTTTCTAGTCTTTGGAAGATCCAATTCTGTGGATTTCTAGGTCGAAATCTTCAGTTTTGTTGACTGTACCGAAAAGTCAGCACGGTGCAGATTTGAAAATTGGTGAAATCTTCAGTGTTCTTGCGTGTTCAGTGAGGACAACCTTGATTTGAGATTATCTTGCTGTCATGCGTTATAGATCTTCTCACCGGATGAAGCTTTGAACTTTCATATTAATTTCCATTTGGCATCTCTAAGATTGGGAGGTATCGATTGTTGCGTTTCAAACACCCTTTGTACTACCAGTTTTGATGATGTTTACCTCCCATATCGACCTCTCCGTTGACATATCCTGGCTACGTGACCCGAGCATACCTTTGATATTGTTATTACCGCCTCCTTGTGTAATGCGATGAACTTCTTCCTTGAGTTTGATGTGCTTCCGCAAAATATTGAAACTATGACATTCCTTTTCCATCGGCACATCAACTACTTATAATTGCCTTTCCTTGCCGACAAACCTTGCGAATCCAGTTTCGAGAAAGGATAGCCTTATACTACCTTGTATGACCCTATTCTTGCTCAATCAACTAAAATTTGACAGCACGAGTCATATCCACATCTACAACTTAAAATGGTATGCATTGCAATCTCATGTAATTGCATTGCATCAATTATCATGTGCATCATGAATATGCACGAAGCATCACGAATGCATCATAACATGTGCATATGACACGACATTCATGTGTGCACCATATAATCATATGCATCATGACATGAACATTATTGCATATGCACCATATGAACTCATCATATATGCATCATGGGAATTGCATCATTTCATGTGCATATACCGGTATATCATGACAAATGCACCATTATGCACCATGCCATAATGCACCATAAACATTATGCAAGTGCATCATTACACGAGCATCACCGTATGTGTGTGTTGCATCATCTGGCACTTGCAATCCATGATACTTATGCACCCTGTCACATCAAACCATCGGTGAAACTTAGGTGCATTAATAGGTAATCATGAGCGAGATTGCTAGTACTTCAACCCTTGATAACCTTGTGCTTATGCGATTGTGGTTGCTCAACAAAATCCTTGCTTTGAGCAACCTAGTACGGCAAAATCCTTGATCTATTTTTTCATCACCAAAAACTACTTGTAAAACCTATTGAGCAGGTTCAACAATTCCTTGATACCTAAGTGACTCAAAATATCATCATCCAGGTGTTATTCTCCGATTCCAAACTAGGACTTATAGCCTTTTCAGTTTGGAATTCGAGATCGATAGTTTTGTTGCTAAGGAGAAACACGCTTCAACCGGGACTAGAGATCAAGCTATTGACGAGAGGGACATAACGCATATCTCGTACATTCAGATTTTGCCAAGCTCGACGTACATGTAGCATGTCCTGTCGTGACTATGTCCTTATGACAATTGGATGGCACTGGCGAGTGAGGAATAAGAGTGGTGCTAATGGTCGTCAGCTCAAGTTGTACCTGATGTTGTATTGAGTTTTAGGCTTCACTTGTTGTTGTACGCTCCGGAGCAGGTCGACATAGACGTGAAGCGTAAGGAACGCTTCATGGAAGGATCTGAATGTAGAGTTACAGACACAGCCTCAACCTTAACATGACCGACAGCTTTGCGGAGTTTGTAAACAATGCCATCATTATCGAGGATGGTCTTCGCAAGGTCCGAGTTAGAGCGGAAGAGGTCCGCTAGTGAAATGGGGTCGGACAGACACACCGCCATAAAAGTACCGTATGGTAGACAGTGATCCCTGTGGTCAACGATGCTTGTTCGACACACATGACTGCATCAATTCCTCATCCTCACTGGAGACAACATCAACAGTTGGCACGTCATGCTCCCGCACCTTGTCCACCACAGAGCAGGATTGGGTGCCGGCCACCGCAGCAACAGGATCCCCAAACTAGACCTCCTTGTTGTCGTCGTGGTCGCCCTGTACACCTTCCTCGAGATTGCCCTAATCGGAAGAAGAATAAGGGCCCCGACTCCCAAAACAATGGTAACAACAGAGACAACAACTCGACCATGGTAAAAGTTGGTCATGTGAATTTCACTACGGTCCGGGAGATTCCCGAGGATGGCCCTGTCCTAGCGGGCATGTTTTCTCGTTTAGGATTACCCACACTGGTCCTATTTGATTCTGGGACATCACATAACTTTGTTAGTAGCCTCTTCTTTGCCAAGTTCCATCTACGTCGTAGTTTGATGGGATCAAGATACTTGATTGAATCAGTTGGTGGACAAACCCCTGCTCAATATGAGGTTAAGAAGATGCCATTATAGTTAAATGCAAAGGTCTATCCAATGAGTTGCATAGAGCTCGGGGAAACAACATCGACATAATTCTAGGCATGCCTTGGATGAAATACCACAAGCTATTGGACATAGATGCTGTCACCTGTCAGCTTGAATTCTCCATTGCATGGTCGGGAGGTACTTCGATTGACCTATCCCAAGAACTCTGCTCCCGCAGTACATCAGAGCTATTGTTGAGGGCCCGACCAATATCCCGATTGTCCGAGAGTTTCCTGATGTGTTTTCCGAGGATCTTCCGGGAATGCCTCCGGACAGGGATATTGAGTTCAAGATTGAGTTGCAGCCAGGCACGGCTCCTATCTCAAAAAGACCTTACAAAATGGCACCCAAGGAATTAGCAGAGTTGAAGGAGCAATTGAAGGAACTATTGGATAAAGGTTACATTAGACCTAGTTCCTCGCCTTGGGGCTGTCCAGCTCTCTTTGTCAAAAAGAAGGACAAATCATTGCGTTTATGTGTGGATTACCGACCTCTCAATGCAGTCACTATCAAGAACAAGTATCCACTGCCTCGCATTGATACCTTGTTTGATCAGTTGATGGGAGCCAAAGTATTCTCAAAGATTGATTTGCGCTCAGGTTACCACCGAGATCAAGATCAGGGCGGAAGATGTGCCTAAGACAGCCTTCTCTACACGGTATGGCCTCGTATGAGTATTTGGTGATGTCTTTTGGGTTGACAAATGCACCGGCACACTTCATGTATCTTATGAATTCGGTATTCATGCCCGAGCTTGACAAGTTTGTGGTGGTCTTTATTGATGACATCCTGGTGTACTCCAAGTCCGAGAAAGAGCATGCCGAGCATCTTCGCATTGTGCTCCGAGAGATTGAGAGATCACCAGCTGTACGCGAAATTTAGCAAGTGTGAATTCCGGCTTAAGAAAGTTCCATTCTTGGGTCACATCATTTCCGAGGAGGGCATATCCGTTGATCCAAGCAAAGTGCAGAACGTGCTTAATTGGAAAGCTCCGAAATCAGTACCACAGATTCGTAGCTTCCTAGGCTTGGCGAGGCTATTATCGGAGGTTCATTCCGAACTTCTCCAAGATTGCCAAACCTATGACCGAGCTTCGAAAAAGGAAAAGAAGTTTGAGTGGAGTCGGGCTTGTCGGGAAGCCTTTGAGAGTTTGAAGAAATTGTTGACATCCGCCCCGGTGCTAGCACAGCCGAACCTTGAGAAGCCCTTTAATGTTTTCTCGTGACGCATCGGGCGGAGGTTTGGGTGGAGTTCTCATGCAGGAGGGTCGAGTAGTTGCTTACACTTCCGGGCAGCTCGGGAAGCACGAGCAGAATTATCCTACTCATGATCTCGAGTTAGCGGCAGTTGTACTCGCTCCGAAGGTGTGGAGACATTATCTGTTGGGTAATCTCGTTCGTATCTACACCGATCACAAGAGCTTGAAGTACATTTTCACTCGGGATGATCTGAATATGAGGCAGCGCCGTTGGTTGGAACCGATTAAGGACTATGAGTTGGAAGTGCACTACCACCCGGGAAGGCAAATGTCGTGGCAGATGCACTCAGCAGGAAAGCACATTGTAACCTCCTTCGAGGCCACTCGATCGATCGCGGATGGGCATTACATCCAAGTTGTGCCCCATGGGTCGCTCTACAACTTGGCATTGATACCCACCTTGCGTGATGAAGTGGTAGAAGCGCAGAAAGCTGATACTTGCATTGCTCACCTTAAGAGGAGGATAAAAGAGGGAGATAAGCAGGTCGCATGTTTCCGTGAGGACGATGCGGGAGTCGTTTGGTTCAAAGACCGCATCATAGTGCCGAAAGTTCTCGAACTACGTAAGAAAATACTGGATGAGGCTCACCTAGCCAAATATGCTATGCATCCCGGCAGCAATAAGATGTACCATGATCTTAGGACGAGGTATTGGTGGACAAGGATGAAAAGAGAGATTGCTCGTTACGTCGCTGAGTGTGACACTTGTCGTCGGGTCAAGGCTGATCATTTGAGACCCGCCGGGCCGTTGCAGCCACTCAGCGTACCATCTTGGAAGTGGGATGACATCAGCATGGACTTTATTGTTGGCTTGCCTACCACAGTTCGGAAGTTTGATTCTATTTGGGTAATTGTTGATCGCTTGACAAAGGTGGCACACTTCATACCGGTGAGGACTTGTTATAGGATACCCAAATATGCTCGGTTATACATCGAGCGGATCCTCTGTTTGCATGGTGTGCCAAAGACAATCGTTTCCGATCGAGGGACCCAGTTTGTGGGACGTTTCGGGAGCAACTTCATGCGTCCCTAGGAACGAAATTAATCCGAAGCTCAGCTTACCACCCACGGACCGACGGTCAAACGGAAAGAGTAAAGCAAATATTGGAGGACATGTTGAGAGCATATGTGCTGGATCATGACAAGCGATGGGATGAATGCTTACCCTTGGCAGATTTTGCTTACAACAATAGTTACCAAGAGAGCATTAAGATGGCGCCATTTGAAGCTCTCTATGGTCGTCGATGCCGTACTCCACTCAGCTGGTCCGAGTCCGGAGAGAGAACCATCTTTGGGCCAGAACTTGTGCAACAAGCCGAGGAGCGAGTGCTGGAAATACAAGCGAACCTCAAGGCAGCGAAATCAAGACAAAAGAGCTATGCGGATAAAAGACGCCGACCGCTTGAGTTCCAAGTGGGTGACCTTGTATACCTTCGAGTCTCGCCGACTAAGGGTGTACAAAGGTTTGGCGTGCGAGGCAAGCTCTCACCCCGCTACATAGGCCCCTACCCCATTGTGGCCGGATGTGGTGCGGTTGCTTACAAGCTTGAGCTGCCCGACACGCTCGTCGGTGTGCACGACGTCTTCCATGTCTCGCAGCTGAAGAAGTGTCTCAAAGCACCCGTTGACCGAGTGCTGGACGAAGTGGTACCCTTGCAGCCCGATTTGACCTATTCCGAGCGGCCAATCAAGATTGTCGATACGAAGGGAAGAGTTACCCGGCATGGCACTCGGAAGTTTTTCAAGGTTCGGTGGAGTCACCACTCCGTAAGGGAAGCTACGTGGGAGTCCGAAGATTTTCTTCGCACACACTACCCGCAGTTCCCGCTTCAGCCCAGAGGTACGCAACTCACCTCCTCCGTGTTTAATGGTAATCTCGGGACGAGATTTCTTTAAGGGGAGGGCTGTGACACTCTGTGTCCTAATTTTTTTTGAGTTAGCATTTTTAAAACTAATCTCGAGTCTGGATTAACATACCCAAGAAGTATCATTGACATGCAAAGTGTTTTGGGCATCAAATAAATTGAAAAACACTTTGGTTTGAACTACAACTCAAATTTCTACAACACAAGTATGGTCCACCAAAAATATATGTTGTAGGGCATGTCAAATGAAAAATCTAGGACAAAACCCCACTTGATTTCATGAAGGTTTGGTATCTCAAATAAATTAGAGAAACTTAACTTCTACCCTTTTTCTCTGAATTACCAGATTTTATCCAAAGGGAGTTTGGACCTAAACTCAACGTGCATGTCATTTTCTTGAGTTCTTCTACCCACAGGAAATTTCAGAACTCAGTTTGGAGCACGGTAACTATTTTATTTGGTATTTTCTATTAAGGGAAGAGCCACAGTTGGATAAATCAAGAAAAAGAGAAAACTATGGAATATTCCTAGCATCTACCGTGGGGCCCGCCAACCGGTCTCTTCTCTTTTTCTCTGCGCTCGCGCGCCTGGACGCCGCCCCGGCTGCTCCGTGCGTCAGCTGCCGCGTGGAGGTCGCAACCCGACGCCCCCACGGCGGTCGGCCATGACCTCGCCCGGCCGCGTCCGCCCCCTCTCGCGCTCCCCACTTCCTTCCAAGCGAAGCAAGAGCCAGCCTGCTCATTCCTCTTCCTCTGCGTGTAGCACGTCGCTCCGCCATGGCCACCGCCGACCCCTACCGCGCCGCCACCGCTCCCGAGCTTCCCTGCCCGAGCCACTCCGCGCACGGGAGCGCCTCGGCGTCCTCTACCTCCCCGTGCCACCTGTCTCTCCCTCTCCCGTGACGCACTAGCCGAATCGAGCCTTTCTTCCTCGCGTTCGGGCGTCGTTCCGGACGTCGATTTGCCCACTCCGGTGAGCCATTCTTCAATTAAACGCAGATACATTATCCTCACATCCATGCGCAACTCCTTGACGAGCTTCGTCGCCGTTTGTGCAGCCTAGCCGCAGTTCGCCGTCGTCGAGCCGTCGCGGTTCGCCACTCCGTGGACACCCGTGAACTGGCGAGTTTCGCGAGCCGAGCCCTTGCCGAACGACCTCCTCACATCGCTTGCGGTGCCGCTGGTGTTTTTGCCCTGCCCCCTTGCTCTTTCCCCGTCCGCGGCGACGACCATGCCGCCCGGGCGAGTGCGCGTCCGCCATGGGCGAACTCCAGCCCGAGCTGGAATTGCTACTGGTCCGGATCTGCTGCGTAACAAGCCGTGTGGCCCTCTTTGTGGCTCGGATCTGATTGGTCTGCCCGTTTTAATCATTTTTTCGGAATTAGTTGTTTTAGCAGAAAATCCTTTAAAGTTAAATAATTCATATCTTTTGATCCACAAGTCAGAAAAATGCAAACCAAAATTTGTTAGACTCCAGGAGACATGTACTATTTTATAGTGCATTTAGGTTGGCATGATCAGAGGAAATTTATTTAGGTTAATTTCTTTTTTTTAGGAAATTCAAGATTTGGGCTTAATTAATTATTTAATTGCCCCAAATTATGAAGCTTGGTTTAATTATTATCCATAGCATGTGCTTAAAGACCAGATGCAATTTAATTGCAATTTTACCTAGTTTTGCTAGGATTATTGAATTATTTTTCTTGCACATGTGATAATGATTTAAATGCTTCATGGGAATTGATGAAGGAGATTAAATTAGATAATCACCTTAAATCATTTTCACCTCGCTGGACACCAAATTAATTTATACTCATGAATTACATGTAATTGATGAAATTCGCACGTATTCCGTAAAATATTCAATATCATGTTTTCATCAATAATTTACACATCACCTTTGCATCATGTAGCTGCGGTGGTGAACGTGGTAACCGGCGAGGAGGAGCCGGAAGCTGCTGCTGTTGTTGACCCAGCTGATCGGGGTCAAGCTCAAGGCAAGCCCCGGTGCACAACCTTCCAATTTAAGTATTTTATTTTCATCACTATGCTTGTAGGTCTGTATCGTGCATTAGGTCTACAGGAGTTGTGATGAAAACCCTAGCATGCGGTAGGATCCTGTTTACCCTGATTCGATCACCCTACGCTAGATGCTTGCTTAAATAGGGCGATGATCCGTCGAGTGGTACGGAGACCACTCGTAGATAGGACAATCACATTTTTGGGACACGATGCTAAGTATCAAGTTGAGAATGGAAAATTGGAGGCCGGACGGGCAACTAGGTGGAAAGTGAAGGACTGAAAGAGTCTTCAAGGTTGCAGCCCCGTACGTGCACACAAGGACCGCGTCGTGTCCGGCCCATGTGGATAAGTTTGAACGTACTGTTTTGCATGCTGGAGTTTATGGGCCCGAGTAAACCGATGTAGCGATGGATTGCTGTAAGGTTGAAAGATTTCCCTACTCCCTTGGTTACTAGGCGGTTTTTGGGAGGAGAGGAGGGAGCACTCTACTCACGGATGACGTCCGGGACGGCATCGCGTGAGGGACCCTTCTCGGGGGCGGTAGGACCCGGACGACCTTATGGTGCCCGAGCGAAAGGTTGTCTCATGCGGCTTCCGGGAAGCGCGTATGTGACGTGCGGACAGGTTTCTCCTGCAGGATGTAAATCGATTCGAATCGCTGCCCCTCACGATAACGAGTACCACTTGTCCCTGCGCCGGAACGTAGTAAGAAGAGGAACATTGATGATGATTATTATGATTAAATTGCTGTATTGCTTAATTACTTGTTTGGAAACATGTAATGCAGTAGCTTAGTGCAAATTAAATTTATTCTTTCTTGCAACTTAATTAAACTGCTAAAAGATGAAAGTAAGGATTCACTTGTAGGCCAGCTTAGTGCTTAAATGTACCCTATCCCCCTGGCCTTTGCATGTCTAGGAGTCGGCTGTAGATGGCCACTTTGACGGGTCGGTCTTGCTGAGCTCTAGTTGCTCGGGGCTTTGCTCTATGTGGTTTTCGAGAGGATACCGTCGTGCATGACTTCGACGCCGGAGATGACGTCCGGCGAGGATCGGACTTCGGGTGACGGCCACTACACTTGGGAGTGGTGCGGTCCGGACGAGTAGAGGAGTTGATGTGCCGGTAAGATGTTCTAGGGCAGGAACATCTGTCTCTGCCGGATGCCCGTGATGTATCGCCGAGAGAGCGATTGTATCTTATTTGCTTCCGTTGTTTAGTTGTTTTCCAAACTTATTAGCTTCGATGCTTATGAGACTCGATGTACGTTGTACTTGGGATGAATGTAAGACTTGTACTTATATTCATTGTGTTATGCTTATGTTTGTATGTTGTAATATCGGGTATCACAGCGCGTGATGCCACCCATGATGATCCTGGTGACGGAAACGACTCTTCGTGAGACGGGTCCGTCACAGCGTGGTATCGGAGCCGTCATGGGGATATTACAACACCTTAAGCAGTCTATTTTCGAAAACTAGGGCGTTATCGTGTGAGGACGTGCCCGTAAGGACTATATTAGTCGTAACAGTGGCAAAGCTAACCCTGGGTTATGATTGTTTAATTACTTGCATCTACGGCTGTAGCTCGGGTATGTCCGCATTTAAATTAGCGGTCCGTGCCCGCGGACGGAGAATACGGGACAATGTTGGCTCGTGGCATACCACGGGGCGATCCTTTCTATGGATCGTTACTTGTAGAACTGTGCTTATTTTTGTAGTTTCTTTTGAATTTGATGTATTATTTCTGGAATGAATCTTCTGCAGGTACATAACAACGCTAGTAGGTGTGAGTCGATAATTTAGACTGACTTACGTGATTGAGTGCGGGTTGCCACCCCGAAATTCGTACACCGTTGAGACGGTATAGTTATTTGTTTCTTTCGTGGTAAGGACGTATATGATGAATAAGGTGCATTCATGATAAAAATGGCAACCCTAAAAGTTTGAATTTTTATAACCTCAGAAATTTCAGAAACTCGCTAAACAAAGAAAATACATAACTTTATGCTCGAATCTTGGATTTGAGCGATTTTAAATGTTCTGGAAACTTAAAGAAGTCAACTAATTTTTGGACGTGGTTTTGTGATGTTCGGATCCAGAGAGAGGGAGTTATGCTCTGCTTCGTTCAGAGGTGCTGTTTCTGTTTTTTCAGAACGACAGCCTGGTTGGTTTTCCCCATAACTCCCGGCTCTATTTTCGGAATAGGGCAAATGAGCACTTTCTGGAAAGCTTGAATCACGAGCTACAACTTTGGTAGTCTAAGGAAAGACTGGTTTTGAGGTTGCAGGGTCGAAAAACCCAGATTCCTCCCTCTGAACTGAAACTGCCTCAGCTTGGTTTTCAGAATCGTATGTCAATACCGTTTTGACCATATCTTTGTGCTCATAAACTGGGTATTGGTGATCTTGTACTTGATGGAAAGGGTGAAACATGATATACAACTTTGATATTCATTTGGAGGACCAGTTTTGAGTCTACCTGGTCCATTTTGTCAGTTTTGTGCACTGTCCAGGTTGCTGTTTTCAGAATTGGCAGTCTGTCAAGTTTTGGAGCATAGTTTTTAGCTCGTACGTCGGAATGGGCTAAATAAGTACTTGTCGGAACGATTGGAATACGAGCTGCAACTTTGTTATGCTTTTGGAGAATCAATTCGGGTGTTCTCTAGGGCGAACTATCAGTCTGTCCTAACGGAATAGGAAGACTCAGGTTGCAGTTTTCAGAGTTGACAGTCTGTCAAATTTTGTTCATAACTTTTAGCTCATTTATCAGATAGGAGTGAATGAGCACTTGTTGGAAACCTTAGAGGATGAGCTAAAACTTTTCTAGTCTTTGGAAGATCCAATTCTGTGGATTTCTAGGTCGAAATCTTCAGTTTTGTTGACTGTACCGAAAAGTCAGCACGGTGCAGATTTGAAAATTGGTGAAATCTTCAGTGTTCTTGCGTGTTCAGTGAGGACAACCTTGATTTGAGATTATCTTGCTGTCATGCGTTATAGATCTTCTCACCGGATGAAGCTTTGAACTTTCATATTAATTTCCATTTGGCATCTCTAAGATTGGGAGGTATCGATTGTTGCGTTTCAAACACCCTTTGTACTACCAGTTTTGATGATGTTTACCTCCCATATCGACCTCTCCGTTGACATATCCTGGCTACGTGACCCGAGCATACCTTTGATATTGTTATTACCGCCTCCTTGTGTAATGCGATGAACTTCTTCCTTGAGTTTGATGTGCTTCCGCAAAATATTGAAACTATGACATTCCTTTTCCATCGGCACATCAACTACTTATAATTGCCTTTCCTTGCCGACAAACCTTGCGAATCCAGTTTCGAGAAAGGATAGCCTTATACTACCTTGTATGACCCTATTCTTGCTCAATCAACTAAAATTTGACAGCACGAGTCATATCCACATCTACAACTTAAAATGGTATGCATTGCAATCTCATGTAATTGCATTGCATCAATTATCATGTGCATCATGAATATGCACGAAGCATCACGAATGCATCATAACATGTGCATATGACACGACATTCATGTGTGCACCATATAATCATATGCATCATGACATGAACATTATTGCATATGCACCATATGAACTCATCATATATGCATCATGGGAATTGCATCATTTCATGTGCATATACCGGTATATCATGACAAATGCACCATTATGCACCATGCCATAATGCACCATAAACATTATGCAAGTGCATCATTACACGAGCATCACCGTATGTGTGTGTTGCATCATCCGGCACTTGCAATCCATGATACTTATGCACCCTGTCACATCAAACCATCGGTGAAACTTAGGTGCATTAATAGGTAATCATGAGCGAGATTGCTAGTACTTCAACCCTTGATAACCTTGTGCTTATGCGATTGTGGTTGCTCAACAAAATCCTTGCTTTGAGCAACCTAGTACGGCAAAATCCTTGATCTATTTTTTCATCACCAAAAACTACTTGTAAAACCTATTGAGCAGGTTCAACAATTCCTTGATACCTAAGTGACTCAAAATATCATCATCCAGGTGTTATTCTCCGATTCCAAACTAGGACTTATAGCCTTTTCAGTTTGGAATTCGAGATCGATAGTTTTGTTGCTAAGGAGAAACACGCTTCAACTGGGACTAGAGATCAAGCTATTGACGAGAGGGACATAACGCATATCTCGTACATTCAGATTTTGCCAAGCTCGACGTACATGTAGCATGTCCTGTCGTGACTATGTCCTTATGACAATTGGATGGCACCGGCGAGTGAGGAATAAGAGTGGTGCTAATGGTCGTCGGCTCAAGTTGTACCTGATGTTGTATTGAGTTTTAGGCTTCACTTGTTGTTGTACGCTCCGGAGCAGGTCGACATAGACGTGAAGCGTAAGGAACGCTTCATGGAAGGACTGAATGTAGAGTTACAGACACAGCCTCAACCTTAACATGACTGACAGCTTTGCGGAGTTTGTAAACAATGCCATCATTATCGAGGATGGTCTTCGCAAGGTCCGAGTTAGAGCGGAAGAGGTCCGCTAGTGAAATGGGGTCGAGACAGCACACCGCCATAAAAGTACCGTATGGTAGACGGTGATCCCTGTGGTCAACGATCTGTTCGACACACATGACTGCATCAATTCCTCATCCTCACTGGAGACAACATCAACAGTTGGCACGTCATGCTCCCGCACCTTGTCCACCACGGAGCAGGATTGGGTGCCGGCCACCGCAGCAACGGGATCCCCAAACTAGACCTCCTTGTTGTCGTCGTGGTCGCCCTGTACACCTTCCTCGAGATTGCCCTAATCGGAAGAAGAATAAGGGCCCCGACTCCCAAAACAATGGTAACAACAGAGACAACAACTCGACCATGGTAAAAGTTGGTCATGTGAATTTCACTACGGTCCAGGAGATTCCTGAGGATGGCCCTGTCCTAGCGGGCATGTTTTCTCGTTTAGGATTACCCACACTGGTCCTATTTGATTACGGGACATCACATAACTTTGTTAGTAGCCTCTTCTTTGCCAAGTTCCATCTACGTCGTAGTTTGATGGGATCAAGATACTTGATTGAATCAGTTGGTGGACAAACCCCTGCTCAATATGAGGTTAAGAAGATGCCATTATAGTTAAATGCAAAGGTCTATCCAATGAGTTGCATAGAGCTCGGGGGAAACAACATCGACATAATTCTAGGCATGCCTTGGATGAAATACCACAAGCTATTGGACATAGATGCTGTCATCTGTCGGCTTGAATTCTCCATTGCATGGTCGGGAGGTACTTCGATTGACCTATCCCAAGAACTCTGCTCCCGCGAGTACATCGAGGCTATTGTTGAGGGCCCGACCAATATCCCAGTTGTCCGAGAGTTTCCTGATGTGTTTTACGAGGATCTTCCGGGAATGCCTCCGGACGAGGGATATTGAGTTCAAGATTGAGTTGCAGCCGGGCACGGCTCCTATCTCAAAAAGACCTTACAAAATGGCACCCAAGGAATTAGCAGAGTTGAAGGAGCAATTGAAGGAACTATTGGATAAAGGTTACATTAGACCTAGTTCCTCGCCTTGGGGCTGTCCAGCTCTCTTTGTCAAAAAGAAGGACAAATCATTGCGTTTATGTGTGGATTACCGACCTCTCAATGCAGTCACTATCAAGAACAAGTATCCACTGCCTCGCATTGATACCTTGTTTGATCGGTTGATGGGAGCCAAAGTATTCTCAAAGATTGATTTGCGCTCGGGTTACCACCGAGATCAAGATCGGGCGGAAGATGTGCCTAAGACAGCCTTCTCTACACGGTATGGCCTGTATGAGTATTTGGTGATGTCTTTTGGGTTGACAAATGCACCGGCACACTTCATGTATCTTATGAATTCGGTATTCATGCCCGAGCTTGACAAGTTTGTGGTGGTCTTTATTGATGACATCCTGGTGTACTCCAAGTCCGAGAAAGAGCATGCCGAGCATCTTCGCATTGTGCTCCGAGAGATTGAGAGATCACCAGCTGTACGCGAAATTTAGCAAGTGTGAATTCCGGCTTAAGAAAGTTCCATTCTTGGGTCACATCATTTACGAGGAGGGCATATCCGTTGATCCAAGCAAAGTGCAGAACGTGCTTAATTGGAAAGCTCCGAAATCAGTACCACAGATTCGTAGCTTCCTAGGCTTGGCAGGCTATTATCGGAGGTTCATTCCGAACTTCTCCAAGATTGCCAAACCTATGACCGAGCTTCGAAAAAGGAAAAGAAGTTTGAGTGGAGTCGGGCTTGTCGGGAAGCCTTTGAGAGTTTGAAGAAATTGTTGACATCCGCCCCGGTGCTAGCACAGCCGAACCTTGAGAAGCCCTTTAATGTTTTCTCGTGACGCATCGGGCGAGAGGTTTGGGTGGAGTTCTCATGCAGGAGGGTCGAGTAGTTGCTTACACTTCCAGGCAGCTCGGGAAGCACGAGCAGAATTATCCTACTCATGATCTCGAGTTAGCGGCAGTTGTACTCGCTCCGAAGGTGTGGAGACATTATCTATTGGGTAATCTCGTTCGTATCTACACCGATCACAAGAGCTTGAAGTACATTTTCACTCGGGATGATCTGAATATGAGGCAGCGCCGTTGGTTGGAACCGATTAAGGACTATGAGTTGGAAGTGCACTACCACCCTGGGAAGGCAAATGTCGTGGCGGATGCACTCAGCAGGAAAGCACATTGTAACCTCCTTCGAGGCCACTCGGTCGATCGCGGATGGGCATTACATCCAAGTTGTGCCCCACGGGTCGCTCTACAACTTGGCATTGATACCCACCTTGCGTGATGAAGTGGTAGAAGCGCAGAAAGCTGATACTTGCATTGCTCACCTTAAGAGGAGGATAAAAGAGGGAGATAAGCAGGTCGCATGTTTCCGTGAGGACGATGCGGGAGTCGTTTGGTTCAAAGACCGCATCATAGTGCCGAAAGTTCCTGAACTACGTAAGAAAATACTGGATGAGGCTCACCTAGCCAAATATGCTATGCATCCCGGCAGCAATAAGATGTACCATGATCTTAGGACGAGGTATTGGTGGACAAGGATGAAAAGAGAGATTGCTCGTTACGTCGCTGAGTGTGACACTTGTCGTCGGGTCAAGGCTGATCATTTGAGACCCGCCGGGCCGTTGCAGCCACTCAGCGTACCATCTTGGAAGTGGGATGACATCAGCATGGACTTTATTGTTGGCTTGCCTACCACAGTTCGGAAGTTTGATTCTATTTGGGTAATTGTTGATCGCTTGACAAAGGTGGCACACTTCATACCGGTGAGGACTTGTTATAGGATACCCAAATATGCTCGGTTATACATCGAGCGGATCCTCTGTTTGCATGGTGTGCCAAAGACAATCGTTTCCGATCGAGGGACCCGGTTTGTGGGACGTTTCGGGAGCAACTTCATGCGTCCCTAGGAACGAAATTAATCCGAAGCTCAGCTTACCACCCACAGACCGACGGTCAAACGGAAAGAGTAAAGCAAATATTGGAGGACATGTTGAGAGCATATGTGCTGGATCATGACAAGCGAGTGGGATGAATGCTTACCCTTGGCAGATTTTGCTTACAACAATAGTTACCAAGAGAGCATTAAGATGGCGCCATTTGAAGCTCTCTATGGTCGTCGATGCCGTACTCCACTCAGCTGGTCCGAGTCCGGAGAGAGAACCATCTTTGGGCCAGAACTTGTGCAACAAGGCGAGGAGCGAGTGCTGGAAATACAAGCGAACCTCAAGGCAGCGAAATCAAGACAAAAGAGCTATGCGGATAAAAGACGCCGACCGCTTGAGTTCCAAGTGGGTGACCTTGTATACCTTCGAGTCTCGCCGACTAAGGGTGTACAAAGGTTTGGCGTGCGAGGCAAGCTCTCACCCCGCTACATAGGCCCCTACCCCATTGTGGCCGGATGTGGTGCGGTTGCTTACAAGCTTGAGCTGCCCGACACGCTCGTCGGTGTGCACGACGTCTTCCATGTCTCGCAGCTGAAGAAGTGTCTCAAAGCACCCGTTGACCGAGTGCTGGACGAAGTGGTACCCTTGCAGCCCGATTTGACCTATTCCGAGCGGCCAATCAAGATTGTCGATACGAAGGGAAGAGTTACCCGGCATGGCACTCGGAAGTTTTTCAAGGTTCGGTGGAGTCACCACTCCGTAAGGGAAGCTACGTGGGAGTCCGAAGATTTTCTTCGCACACACTACCCGCAGTTCCCGCTTCAGCCTAGAGGTACGCAACTCACCTCCTCCGTGTTTAATGGTAATCTCGGGACGAGATTTCTTTAAGGGGAGGGCTGTGACACTCTGTGTCCTAATTTTTTTTGAGTTAGCATTTTTAAAACTAATCTCGAGTCTGGATTAACATACCCAAGAAGTATCATTGACATGCAAAGTGTTTTGGGCATCAAATAAATTGAAAAACACTTTGGTTTGAACTACAACTCAAATTTCTACAACACAAGTATGGTCCACCAAAAATATATGTTGTAGGGCATGTCAAATGAAAAATCTAGGACAAAACCCCACTTGATTTCATGAAGGTTTGGTATCTCAAATAAATTAGAGAAACTTAACTTCTACCCTTTTTCTCTGAATTACCAGATTTTATCCAAAGGGAGTTTGGACCTAAACTCAACGTGCATGTCATTTTCTTGAGTTCTTCTACCCACAGGAAATTTCAGAACTCAGTTTGGAGCACGGTAACTATTTTATTTGGTATTTTCTATTAAGGGAAGAGCCACAGTTGGATAAATCAAGAAAAAGAGAAAACTATGGAATATTCCTAGCATCTACCGTGGGGCCCGCCAACCGGTCTCTTCTCTTTTTCTCTGCGCTCGCGCGCCTGGACGCCGCCCCGGCTGCTCCGTGCGTCGGCTGCCGCGTGGAGGTCGCAACCCGACGCCCCCACGGCGGTCGGCCATGACCTCGCCCGGCCGCGTCCGCCCCCTCTGCGCTCCCCACTTCCTTCCAAGCGAAGCAAGAGCCAGCCTGCTCATTCCTCTTCCTCTGCGTGTAGCACGTCGCTCCGCCATGGCCACCGCCGACCCCTACCGCGCCGCCACCGCTCCCGAGCTTCCCTGCCCGAGCCACTCCGCGCACGGGAGCGCCTCGGCGTCCTCTACCTCCCCGTGCCACCTGTCTCTCCCTCTCCCGTGACGCACTAGCCGAATCGAGCCTTTCTTCCTCGCGTTCGGGCGTCGTTCCGGACGTCGATTTGCCCACTCCGGTGAGCCATTCTTCAATTAAACGCAGATACATTATCCTCACATCCATGCGCAACTCCTTGACGAGCTTCGTCGCCGTTTGTGCAGCCTAGCCGCAGTTCGCCGTCGTCGAGCCGTCGCGGTTCGCCACTCCGTGGACACCCGTGAACTGGCGAGTTTCGCGAGCCGAGCCCTTGCCGAACGACCTCCTCACATCGCTTGCGGTGCCGCTGGTGTTTTTGCCCTGCCCCCTTGCTCTTTCCCCGTCCGCGGCGACGACCATGCCGCCCGGGCGAGTGCGCGTCCGCCATGGGCGAACTCCAGCCCGAGCTGGAATTGCTACTGGTCCGGATCTGCTGCGTAACAAGCCGTGTGGCCCTCTTTGTGGCTCGGATCTGATTGGTCTGCCCGTTTTAATCATTTTTTCGGAATTAGTTGTTTTAGCAGAAAATCCTTTAAAGTTAAATAATTCATATCTTTTGATCCACAAGTCAGAAAAATGCAAACCAAAATTTGTTAGACTCCAGGAGACATGTACTATTTTATAGTGCATTTAGGTTGGCATGATCAGAGGAAATTTATTTAGGTTAATTTCTTTTTTTAGGAAATTCAAGATTTGGGCTTAATTAATTATTTAATTGCCCCAAATTATGAAGCTTGGTTTAATTATTATCCATAGCATGTGCTTAAAGACCAGATGCAATTTAATTGCAATTTTACCTAGTTTTGCTAGGATTATTGAATTATTTTTCTTGCACATGTGATAATGATTTAAATGCTTCATGGGAATTGATGAAGGAGATTAAATTAGATAATCACCTTAAATCATTTTCACCTCGCTGGACACCAAATTAATTTATACTCATGAATTACATGTAATTGATGAAATTCGCACGTATTCCGTAAAATATTCAATATCATGTTTTCATCAATAATTTACACATCACCTTTGCATCATGTAGCTGCGGTGGTGAACGTGGTAACCGGCGAGGAGGAGCCGAAGCTGCTGCTGTTGTTGACCCAGCTGATCGGGGTCAAGCTCAAGGCAAGCCCCGGTGCACAACCTTCCAATTTAAGTATTTTATTTTCATCACTATGCTTGTAGGTCTGTATCGTGCATTAGGTCTACGGGAGTTGTGATGAAAACCCTAGCATGCGGTAGGATCCTGTTTACCCCGATTCGATCACCCTACGCTAGATGCTTGCTTAAATAGGGCGATGATCCGTCGAGTGGTACGGAGACCACTCGTAGATAGGACAATCACATTTTTGGGACACGATGCTAAGTATCAAGTTGAGAATGGAAAATTGGAGGCCGGACGGGCAACTAGGTGGAAAGTGAAGGACTGAAAGAGTCTTCAAGGTTGCAGCCCCGTACGTGCACACAAGGACCGCGTCGTGTCCGGCCCATGTGGATAAGTTTGAACGTACTGTTTTGCATGCTGGAGTTTATGGGCCCGAGTAAACCGATGTAGCGATGGATTGCTGTAAGGTTGAAAGATTTCCCTACTCCCTTGGTTACTAGGCGGTTTTTGGGAGGAGAGGAGGGAGCACTCTACTCACGGATGACGTCCGGGACGGCATCGCGTGAGGGACCCTTCTCGGGGGCGGTAGGACCCGGACGACCTTATGGTGCCCGAGCGAAAGGTTGTCTCATGCGGCTTCCGGGAAGCGCGTATGTGACGTGCGGACAGGTTTCTCCTGCAGGATGTAAATCGATTCGAATCGCTGCCCCTCACGATGAACGAGTACCACTTGTCCCTGCACCGGAACGTAGTAAGAAGAGGAACATTGATGATGATTATTATGATTAAATTGCTGTATTGCTTAATTACTTGTTTGGAAACATGTAATGCAGTAGCTTAGTGCAAATTAAATTTATTCTTTCTTGCAACTTAATTAAACTGCTAAAAGATGAAAGTAAGGATTCACTTGTAGGCCAGCTTAGTGCTTAAATGTACCCTATCCCCCTGGCCTTTGCATGTCTAGGAGTCGGCTGTAGATGGCCACTTTGACGGGTCGAGTCTTGCTGAGCTCTAGTTGCTCGGGGCTTTGCTCTATGTGGTTTTCGGAGGATACCGTCGTGCATGACTTCGACGCCGGAGATGACGTCCGGCAGGATCAGACTTCGGGTGACGGCCACTACACTTGGGAGTGGTGCGGTCCGGACGAGTAGAGGAGTTGATGTGCCGGTAAGATGTTCTAGGGCAGGAACATCTGTCTCTGCCGGATGCCCGTGATGTATCGCCGAGAGAGCGATTGTATCTTATTTGCTTCCGCTTGTTTAGTTGTTTTCCAAACTTATTAGCTTCGATGCTTATGAGACTCCGATGTACGTTGTACTTGGGATGAATGTAAGACTTGTACTTATATTCATTGTGTTATGCTTATGTTTGTATGTTGTAATATCGGGTATCACAGCGCGTGATGCCACCCATGATGATCCTGGTGACGGAAACGACTCTTCGTGAGACGGGTCTGTCACACAGGCCCGTGCTCCGCAGCGACCGCAAGCGCCGCCATGGCCACCTGGAGGAAGGCCTCGCGCTTGGGGTCGTTCAGACTTGGTCCGTGCTTTTGATTGAAGGAACGTGTGTCGAGGTTGACGGCGCCGGACGTTCGCCACAGTGAGCGCCACCGCCGGGACAGCACGGCGGTGGATGCGCCCTCTCTGGCAGGGACGAAATAGAGGACGCGTTGCAGAAGATTGTCAGGGAGGTCGGACAGGCGATCGGCGGTGGCCATCTTCCTCGACTTGGTGGATCAGGGAGCACCTGCCGCCGGAGGTGGTTGTCTAATTTAATATCATCAGATCAGATAAGAAGAAAAGGAACGGAAGACTGACAAATAAAAACCAATTAATTGTGAGATTGTAAGTCAGGTGAGAGGATTCTACCTGCGTGGATGATGTTCAGGATCGGTCGTGGCGCTGATGATTAACCGTCGCCCTGAGCCAGCTTTTTTCTCGTATCAGTCGAATTTTCACATGGTAGCGGCGAATGTGAGGCCGGGGAAGGGGAAGGGGAAGGGGAGCGTGGAAAGATCTATTCCTTGGTGACAGGAGCAGTTGATTCTAGGGTTTGTAGGGGGATGCAGCATGCAGCCACCACAGCATCGCTCTTTCTAAAACGGGCCAGGCTGTCATCTAATTAGGCTTGGTATTATTCTCTGATATGCTCTCGGCCCAACAGGAGCTGACTATAATAGTACGTAGGAACTTGTAACCTCTCTTAACTATGGTTACACGGCCGGAAGGCATTTGTACTTCTGTCCTAAGTTAATTGAATAAAGGCTGGTGTGTTCTAAAAAAAACTATTGTTAAAGTTGATCTAAAAAAACTATTATTAAAGTTTGATTTTCCTCCCTCAATTACAAAACTAGGCATTCTAACTCCTTAAACCATTATAAAACCATTTATTTTTCCTCCCAAGGTAGTTTTGGAGGGTGCTTTTGTCCATGTGCAGCACGAAATGCATATTAAATGCCATGTCATTTTTTCTCGATCGAAAATTCAAAAATGTTCTTTCCAAAGGAGTAAAATTATAAGATTTTAATCATTCAATATTATGGTATTCTTAAGACTTGTATAATATTATATTCATTTATATTTTCACTTTACTTCATTTAATAATTTTAATTCTCAATTTGAGATAATATAAAAATTAAATGCAATACTATTCATAATTCAAACATCATAGACACAAAGCTATGATAGTAATATTTGATAAATTTTAATTTTAAAATAAACATATTTGTATATCTACATAAAAAGTGTTGGTTATATAAATTTTGCAACAAAAAAAATCATACTTTTTCTAATTCATTTTTAATTTTCAATTTATTTTAAAAATATTAATGTGAAAAAGGTGACATGTCATTTAATATGTGTTTCCACTGCCACATGTGCACCACACAGGCAAAACCACCAACCAAACCTGCTATGGGAGGAAAAATGAACGGTTTTCATAATTTAAGGAGCTAGATTACCCGGTTTTGTAATTGAGGGAAGAAATCCAGACTTCGCTAATAGTTGAGAGAGGTTGAAAGGACTTCTTCCTAATACATAATCCCTCAGTTCTTAAATTTTTGATGCTTTGACTTTTTCTGTTGCATTTGACGACCATTAGTCTTACTCAAAATATTTTTACAAATATATAAAATTATAAATTGTGTTTCAACTTCCTTTTAAATGCAAACGTTGGGTCAGAAAAGTACGATGTTCACAAATACTCCATCCACACTGATATTTATGTCGTTTAGCATATGAAGATTCTACTATCCACAGCTTAATTTCGCCTGGACGACATGACTTTCGGAATGGATGAGTATATTAAAAACTATTGAAAGTAATTAAAAACTAAAGTTTCTTGTTTCACCATATCCAAAAGAGAATTTTTCAAGAAAAATGGAAAATAAAGGTGAAGCCCACAAACAACAAGTGTATATTATTTATTAGTGTTTCATTAAAAAAAACTTCATTAAGTTTATAGAAGAAGATAAAAAAAGTTACAGAATATTATGCAATAAAATCTCGTCAGGAAACAGTGTTGGGATGCTCATTAAAATTTTACCACCTAGCTATCACTTTTGTGGGGCTCTTCATATTTCACCATACATGGGCAAGGACTCTAGTAAAGCCTTATGTAGATTTATCCTTTCGGCTGTATTCGAAGCCCAGGTTGTAAACTTGTCATTCAAATGCTGGCACATTTTAGAGCTACCATCATGTATCTGCACTTCTTCAAGAACCATCGCATTTTCGACAAAGTATTTGACCAGTTGGACGTCGAAAAAGCAACCCTCTTCGTTCGAAAATTGTAAGCTCAGACTTCTTAGATGACTCTGCAAGAAGCTGAACATATGCTCACTCAAACCACAGATATCAAGATCCTGAAGTGCTTGACGGACCTATCAATATGTAATTGGACCACATCATTGCCCATATAATAATTATAGGACTTGTTGCCTTACTAATCTTGAGCCGGAAATTGCGGAGTATAGGGCAACGATGCAGCAACTTCCCTATAGCTTTCCCTGAAGCATTGTATGAAGGATTGTAACATCCTTCTACCTCCAGACGCTCTAGGTTGTATAACAACTTGTTATCCAAAAGAAGCTGGTCCAGGATTTCCAGGTTAGGCATGGCGATGTGATCAATTGGGCAGCCCACTTTCAGCTTCAAGACCTCCTTCAAGCCACATAAATGCCTTTGGAAGGCTTGGGCGCCGCTCAAAGTGAAGCTATTCATATGGCTCGCAATCCTAAATATAGATATTGGACGGCGGACAGACTGGCACGACGTGGACTCGACCACCCGGAGCGATGCGTCCTCTGTGACCAAGCGGAAGGAGATGTTCAGCATATCCTCACCTCATGTGTCTTCGCCAGGGAAGTCTGGTTCTCCTGCGTTACAAAAGCAGGGTGCCAAGCGGCTACACCATCCCCGATGGACACCAGCTTTGCGGCATGGTGACGGCGAGCTATGAGACGGATACCCCGAGAACATAGGAAAGGCTTCCATACCCTGGTCATGCTTGTGGCACGAGAATTGTGGAAGCACCAGAACCGCTGTGTGTTCGATGCGGTGGCACCTAACCACCACCAGGCAAAGCCTGAAATACCCTTGACAAGTTTGGCCTGTGTCTAGGGTGCTCTGTATATTGGTTCACAGTGTAGGCAGCACATGTCCAATGGGGCGTGCTTGAAGAGATGATGGGGATCTATGGTTTCATCAACATAAATTTAAAAAAATTAACTTATGTATTTTCTATAGCAAAATATTATCTGTTATTTATTCATGTCAATTATCGTCTAAATACGGGGGTCTGTGTTTCAGGCCCGCCGATAAACACGATAAAGATTGATGAGAGGTAGAAAATGATCCCCCAACTGTTGATCGCTGATTCGATGTTCCACGTTGTTGACTGTTTTCTTAACTTTCAGTAGATTGACAATTAGCATGAGACTAGAAATACATTAAAGAAAACAATAATACCTCAATCCTAACCGGATTGAGTACAGTCCAACAGGAAAGGAAAATAAATACGTTCCGCTTTCCGATAATAATATCAAGAAGCAGTGTTCGCCGCCAACGCGTCACGCAAGGCGATCGAGACGCTGATGCCTGCCGGGAAGACTTGCCTGTCCGACCTTCCCGACGCACTGCTTCAGCGCATCCTCTTGTTCACTCCGGCCAAGGAGGCGGCATCCACTGCCGTGCTCTCCCGGCGATGGCGCTCGCTCCTGCCCACGCCGTGGTGCGGCGCCGGTGTCAGCCTCGACACCCGCTTGTACCAGCGCGCCAACTCCGGCGACGATGATGATTCTTTGGACAGCCGGCGCGACGCCTTCCTCCAGGCTGCCAAGGCGGCGCTGGACGAACACGAATCCGTGAGAAGACTCACAATCCATGTGGAGGAGCAATACCCTTACCTAATCAAAGGCTTTATGTCTGACGACCGCGATCGCCACGTCGTCGCCGACGTGCTCTCCCACCCGGCCTGCCACGGCGTCGACGTGCTCCGTATCGAGGCCTACACTTCCGGCTGCACGGTGGCCGGTAGTAGCAGGTACAATGCCGGGGCCTTCCCGAGGAAAGATGTCGGGTTCTACGAGCTAAGCTTGGGATCCCTTCCATCCCAGGATCTATGGGACCTGCACATCACCAACTGCAGCAAGCTGACGCCGCCGCCGCCGTCCACCGTGTTCCCGTGCCTCACCACGCTGCGGCTGCATAGCTGTACCGTCTCTCTCGACTGCCTCCAGGACATTGTCATGGCCTCGCCGGAGCTCGGCTACTTGCATCTCGATTTCGTGTACATCGCAACAGAGGTATGTCGTCCGCTCGATCACGAAGTGGATCCTCCCTACAATTTGTACGCCCGCACCTTTGACGTCTCCTATCGTGTTGGGCTGCAAACCTTATGTTGCCCAGCTGTAACCACCATCTTCCTGGATAACTGTTGCTATGCCGGTGAATTTACCATCGAGATCGACGCGCCAAGGGTGCGGCACTTCAGGTACAGTGGGCCTGCATACAGGTTCCCCCTGAAATCCCCACCGCCGCCGGACCTGACACGTGTTGACTTGTGCATTGCTGACGAACTCTGCGGTTATGATCATCGCTCCATGCGCACGCTCTTCTGGAATTCTCTGAAGAGTAGCCGCAGTGCCACGGTTCTGAATCTCAAACTCATGTGCCCAATCGGGGAAATCGCGGTCTCCGACAAGGAAAAACATCACAGGCTCATAGGTGAGATGTTGTTCGATAACCTTGAGCACCTTGAGCTGGATATAAAGCATAAGGCCACCGAGACCAAAGACGCTGCGGTTGCTATTGGAAACTTGCTCCAGTGTTGCCCTGCACTTACGGACCTCAAGCTCAAGTTGAACACTCTAGATGAGAAGCCTTACGTGTGGAGAGATCCAATGTGCCGGGATCCCTGGCTAGAACATAAGATAGCTCTAAACAGGAATGCTCAACTGGACTTTCGAAGGTCCATTAATCACTTCATGCGCCGCAAAGATCCTGCGGTTTGCTTTTGTGGAGATGATGACAACTCTGATGAGATTCCTGATATTCCTGGACTGAGTGATAAATGCTTCAACTTCAACTGTTTGCAGTTCTGTCTAAAACGAGTCAGCTTGCAGTTTGGCCTTGAGGAGGAGAAACCTAACTGCTTTGCTATCCAACTAGCTAAATTCTTCTCTGGGAGAGCCATAGTCCTTGAAGAGATGTGTATTGACGACGGAAACAAGAAGATATGTGACCACATCAATCACAAGTTTGGCGGTTGTACTACCAGCCCGTTACAGCCTTGTTCAGAATATAAGGTTTTCCCAGGAAATTCGCAAGAGGCAGCTAACAAACAATTCAGTTCCTTGCAAAATCATGAGCAAAGTCCCCATAATTCCAAGCATGTAGTAAGAAGAAACACAAGGGCTACTGGCTTTACCATCTTACCGCTGGAAAGGTAACAAAGATGGCGGTCCAATGAAGGATGAAAGTAAGAAATTACTTTATGTCTAATGTGCATCCATGGCAATTTCTTGATTTTCTTGGTTTGGATGAAACGTATATGAATCAGAGATATCAATTTAAGATCAGAACGTTTTATGATCTACGGTTTGTGTGTTCCTTTCTTGTGAACTGAGGGTAGGGCTCTTGGTTCTCTTTTCTTATAATAATTGTTTTGGTATCTTCTTTTCATTATGCCATCTTTTGGTGCGGTCATGCATGCAAACTGCAAACCAGCAGCCACTCGGCAAACAGCCGATTTCCGGTAGTGATATATTCAGTTTATACTTTCCTAGATTTTCTTTTGAGAGTTTTTTTTTCCCTAGATAGAGTAGAGGAATTTGTCGGATTGGAATAACCATCTGAGAATTTGGGCTGGCTGTGTTGGACTTTATTAGCAAAAAAATAAGGTAAGATTTTTTATCCATGTAAGATCAGAAAATTTAACAATCTATGGTTGTGTTACTTCTTTTTCTAAGAAAAACGTTTTCTTTAAAAAATGGATGTATTCCTTTCAACTAAGCTGATTTGCAGAGCTCTTGCTTCTTATTTTTTGTTCTAATAAAATATTATTGATGATAACTGGTCTTTTTGTAATGTTAACTTTGCTTCTTAATTTATTGAAATTTGAAAGTAGAAGTAATTTATTGAAATTTGAAAGTAGAAGCTGATTTGCAGAGCTCTTGCTTCTTATTGAAGCTTCTTACAAACTTACCAAGAAGGGTGATGAAGATAAACTAAAATTACATGTGATCCATTAAGCATGAAACAGTTGTAATTTATTTGTAATATCCATGTGTAGTAAAATGGGAATAAGGTATCTATGTTGATGAGATCACAAAATTTAATAGTCTATGGTTATGTCCCTTTCCAAGGAGATGGTTGTTGGCAGAGCATTCGCTACGATATTTTGTAACAAAAATATTATTGATGTTCTGATAAATTTGGTAATATTTTTTCTTTTCTCAAATTACTTAATAAGTTTCTTGTGGTCATCTATGGTTCTGAGTTTGGTGTCAGCCATAGTCATCGTCTATGTTTTGGCCATTTTTGCCGTTTGCTTTCAGCTTTCAGCTTTGCCGCGAGAAGTCAAACTGCTCTTTTTTTCCAACTGGCCGAATTCTTCTATGAGAGAGCGATGGTCTTTGAGGAGATGTGTATCTATGATGAGAACCACAAATTGTGCGACCGCATGAATTGCTGGTTTGGAGGATGTGACACCCTAGTGTCACTAACTTTGCGAGCTACCATTTTTACAAATTACCTCTGACCTAGTAGCTAGAAGACCCATGTGAAGCCCAAGCTGAGAAAAGAGCGGATCCTAATAATAATTAATTCCAGAAGTGAAGTACAAGAAGAAACCCTTTACATTCTTGCCACTGGAAAAGGTACTGAAGGTGGACTAAAATAACAGGCGGTTCATGAAAGACAAAAAGTTAGAAGTTAATTATTTATTTCTATTGGATCTTGGTTTTCTTGTTTTGGGCATGGTCTGAATAAGATATTCATGGAAAATGAAGTAAGAAAGTTTTTCTGTTCCGCCGTTCCTTTCAGCAGAGCTTTTGTAGCTTTTTGTTGTAACAAAAATAACTGATGTTTGCTGATTCAATTGATACCTTTATTATTATTGAAGTTGATGATTTTGTTTACAAACGTGCATTTGAAAAATCTTTGCGGCCATCCTTTTCGTCGTCACTGAGGAAGAATGGTGCCCTACAGTAACCTTGGCAGTACCTGAGCCGGGCTAGAATTTCAATACGGCTGAATTGTTTTTGTTCGCTCTGTGCCTGAATTTTATGCTCGCACATACAGTAATGATTATTTTCCTCCTGTGAGTGGCTGAGTGTGACGAGAAGTAAGTGAAGGCCGCCAGAACAAGATTAACTGGTTTTCCCATTTCTGGCACTCCTCTCAAATTTTATTACACCAGTATATTTTAATAACTTACACTTTAATTTGACCCCGTACATTGAAATACGAAATAAAGAATCACATCCTCTACAACAAGCTACGAATCATAAAAAATAATACGACGACGAAGGATACAGATCCCTTGGTCTTTATTCTTTATGCAATAAAATATTGGACCCGGCCGGTTTGGTGAAAAGTTATCCAAATAGAGAGAGCTCATCTATGGCTTCATGAGACCATTGGCGCTGCATCTCTTGTACTCTGGCGGTGGTGGAGGCAGGCTGGTCTCGGGCGTGGGCCCGTCCTCGACGATGAAGGCGGTTGCCATACCCATGACGATGTGGAACTCGAAGTGGCAGTGAAGGTACCACATGCCTGAAGATGTGGATGATGATTATTACTAGATGGTAAGTATTTTATCATCTACGGAGTACTAGCTAGTATCTGATGTGATCGAAGGGGAGCAAACAAACATTATGAATTACCTGGATTGTCTGTGACGAAGCGTACCGCTGCCCACCCTGTGCGCGGCACCTGCACGGTGTTCCTGAGCTGCGGGTTGTGGTAGTTGAACTTCTTGACGTCCTTCTTGGGGTCGAAGTTGCCGAGTCCCTGCGCGAGCACGAAGAAGTCGTATCCATGGAGGTGCATGGGGTTGGAGTCACTCTGCAGCAGCGCGGTGCTCTGGAAGACGATCTCGACGGAGGTGTTGTACTTGAACCTCCTGAGCTTGGTGGCCTTGAAGGTGGGCTCCAGCGCCTCCTCCAGCGGGCCCGGCGGGATGTAGTCCCGGTCCGTGTAGTTGTACGGCCGCGGCGGCCTGTCGGGGAAGTCCTCCGTGTAGACGCCCTCGCTCCGGCCGTCGTAGAAGGCCTCGAGCAGCGAGGTGGTGGTGGGGTGGTGGAAGGACACGTTGTTCATGGTGGCCACCACGATGGTCTCGTTGCTGCGGCGGCGCTTGCAGCTGGTGCCGCCGTCCCGGCAGATGGATCCCAGCCCGAGCGTGATGAAGAAGCGCTCGTCCACGCGCATCGGCACGCGGTGCCGGCCCGGGTGCGCCAGCCCGGTGAGGTTGTTGTGGAAGTAGAAGGAGGGCATGGTGTTGTGCTGGCTGGGCATGAGCGGCGCCGGCACGGGCAGCCCGTTGTTGTCGGCGCGCGCGCCGGCGTACCGGACGACGCCGCGGGAGATGAAGAGCGGGATCTGCGGGTCCGGCTCCGGCGGCTGGTTCGCGAGCGCCACCATGTGGTAGAGCCCCGGCGCGGCGTCGGCCACCATGAGCACGTCGATGGCCTCGCCCGGCGCCACCACGACCATGTCGGTGCGGTACGGCGTGAGGTAGTTCCCGTCGGCGCCGACCACCGTGAACGCGTGGCCGGCCACCTTGAAGTAGTACTCGGAGAAGAGCGCCGTGTTGACGACGCGGAGCAGGTAGGTCCTCCCGGGCTCCACGTCCAGCGCGAAGCTCTCCTCGGGCACGCCGGAGCAGTTGCTCAGGTCGCCCAGCCTGCCGTTGATGGTGGCCGACACCGGGTTGTCGTCGAAGTTGCCGTCGGCCATCCGCCGGTCCAGCTCCACGAGGTCCAGCTGCCACCACTCGCCGATGATCACGGGCACGTCCCTGGCCGGCGCCGGGAACGGGTACCGCCCGTCCCGCGGCCGGATCACGAACGCGCCGTTGATGGTGGCGCGCAGGCACGTCACGTGCGCGTGCCACCACAGCGTGCCGATCTGCCCCGTCACGTTGAACCGGTACGTGTGATCGCCGCCGGGAGGGATGGGGCACTCCGTCACGAACCCCGCGCCGTCCGCCCACACGCTGCGCATCTGGCGCACGCCGTGCCAGTGCAGCGTCAGACCGTGCTCCAGACGGTTCAGCACGTGCACCACCACCGTGTCGCCGTCCGTCACGTCGATCGTCGGGCCAGGGAACTGCCCGTTCACGACGTAGATCTTGGTCGTGTTGCACATGTGCGTCACGTTCATCTCGTGCACCTGTACATGTTTAATTTGCACCATTCATAAGTGAGTCGTCACAACAGATGCTCCTCCGATCCACCAATAAGGCGGTAGATATATTTGTTAATTCAACCCCTTTAATTTGCTCCAACTAGCTTAATTGCCCCGTAAGCAACCCATGCAGTGCTCACTTGTGTAAAAATTGACAGCTAGCCACCAAACATAACTTTCCAGCATTTATAATGTCAACGCCATGGCATGTGCACTTACAAAGAATGTGTGCTCGACGACGGCCGCCTCGCCGACGGTAACCACGGCGGCAGCAAGGGCCATGCAGAGGACGACGGCAAGGGCTGCCATGGAGACCTTCCCCATGGCAGCAGCAAGGAACAAATTAAATCTGGTTTTTTTCTAACTAAGTAAACCTGCACACTTGACTCGGCTAATTAAGTCTGGTTTGCAAAGGCTCGATGATCTCCCAGGCCTGTCTCACGGTCTATATATATATACCTCTCGGCAGCTGAGCTAGACGAAACGCCCGACTTAACCGGTTGTTTGCAATGGTTGACCGGCCAATCGGAACCAAGGAAACATCATGGAACGGGTGGCCGAGATGAAGCCTACAACAAGTGAGAGTTTTGCTTGACGCGGTCGTGCACGTAAACTGCCGGCTGTTTCACGCGCTGATTGGCACCGATATGGGGGATTAACCCCTGCTCTTGGTTTTGCTACTTACTAATTAATTTGGCTGCTCTCTCTCTCTCTCTCTCTCTCTCTCTCTCTCTCTCTGTGTTCCCCCGCCCTCCGTTGTCCTGGCCAGCATCTACCAACCACACACGATCGAGTAAAAGCGAAACGCCGTCTCTCTTGCCAACGTGTACGTACAGGATGACGACAAAACGACAGCCACCCAGGAAGATACCGTACAGTATAAGATGTCTAGCTACACACGCTTATATATATACTATTATTATGAAATGCTGACGTTTTCATGCGCTTCGTGCTCTCCTTGGAATGCATCGAGTTTGAAAAATTCAGAAATATTAATTATTGTGTATGTATGTGCAGTGGGAAATCTAGCTAGCGACTGATTATACATGCTGCTTTGACATTGTTTCAAGAGGAAAAAAAAGAATGTGTTGACTTGTGCAGCATCTAGTAGATAGCGCTATCAGCAGAGGAGGTCCAGGTCAAGATGGACGACCTACAGTGCATGTTGACTTATCTTTCGGGCAGATTGCGGTAGCATCCGGTTGCCTTGTACGAGTTCATATTAATTGATGCTACGGTAGGATGTGGTTATACACAGCTGTGTAAGGTAGAAAAGTAAATGGGTTTACGTGTAACCTGGTCAAATACTGAGTGCTAAAAACTTGCGACTGCTTGCACTCCAAGCTTAACTGCATTCCATTTCTGTGCAAGACTCAGATATGGCCAAGTATATATCATGTGTTAATAACTCATGGCGCACGTCACATACTGCCAACAAGACTCACATACGTGACGTGACCGAAATAGATTTTTACATCTCATGTCGGTTGGGACCTCAAGATGCTCAAAGTTTCTGCTTTGGATATGCAAGGATTTACATCTCCATGTTCTGAAATTTGTCAACTTGTTGACAAGTACTCCTCTTGTTTTAATTTCTTCACGCCGTTCCGACTAGCACATTTGGCATGCACTCGGTTCAGGAATATGGAATGAAATGGCATTGCACACGGTTCAGGAAAATGGAATGAAATGGCGTTGCTTGGGCATACGGTGGATGCAGAGACCAGCTGCTGCCGGTCGACCATGCATGCACATGTTACAAATCAATCACATCCGAAGAAAGGCACTTTTGTGCCCAAGTTGTTACGTTTGGACAGGCTACATCTGAGGCTGTTCAAACCGACCGCCGGAAGATATATTTTGCCTCAAGTCTACTCAACCATATCTCTATCCACTGACTCGAGGACTCAATTCATTATATTGCTGTACAACACATGCATGCGCAGTAGGAACAGTTAACAACTTTCGACGTAAATTTCAAATGTGAAGAAAGTTCTAGTCCTGAACAGTGCATTCAAATAACAAACTCGTCTCGTTTCATGCGCGCAAAGTCATGAGTAAGGTCACATCACTGCCGGAACTGAACAGTGAGGGGTCGAAAAAACAGAAATTGACGCAACTGGAGAAAGATATTTATTCTCAAGGTAGCGGCGGCAGAAAGCAGCGTAACCAGTCAAAATGACCAACAAAACGAACGTGATCAAGTCAAAGTCATTGTCATCATTTGCGTCACTGCACGATAACCTTTTCACATCACTTTAATTTTATAATCTTCCCCATGTCAAGTATGTCCACTGATCCCAGCTGAAAACTACCTGTAGAAGATTAACTCGAAAGATTTGTTTTTGAAGTATATACTTTTTCAAGAAGGCAATCAAACTTGAGACCCATTTAAATTTTATTTCGACTTCCCCACAAAAAAAAATATTTTGACTAGGGTGCATGGTAAATTCTTGACAAGGTAATAATGAAGAACCACCTGCGTGCAGCCAATTGCAGCAAGTAGCTTGGTTTTACCGTTTCCATGCTGCAGTAAGCATCCACACACCTTTTTCTACTGTAGATTACACAAGGAAATAAACATGGGTGGAATTTTCAGCACTGGACATTATTTACCTACCAGCAAAAAAGCGCTAAGCAAGGTCAAGTGGCACGGCTGAAAGTGCTGAATTTTTTACCTGGTTCAAACTGTTAATCAGGTCAATATTACAGCTGCTCATGAATACGTCTTTGGAGACAAAATTACTTTTAATGAATTTTAAATCCCTGCCCGAATAGCATTACCATCTGTTAATGAACTTTGACAAAACCTTTTTGTAAGAAAAAAACTAACCAAGTGATCGAATGCTGACTGTGTTTGCTAATTTTTGAAACTAGACCATCAACCCGTGCTCCCGCACGGGCTAGTATTTTTTTTTGAAATGTACCCATTAAAATAAAGGTAATGAATTTATATACTTGATATGATATCTTCTTTGGTAAAGTGCAATTTAAGTATGGAGTTTCCAGAAGGAAATTATACATAGTTCTTCAAGATCTATCCTTTATACCAAATATACATGTGTTGCATATTCAAGATTTAAAATTTGGAAGGATAACAAATATATTATTTTAGCTACACATTCTAGGATATTGGTAACATGAATGATCTTCCAGGAAAGTGACGAAAATGTACTGCAAATAAAAGAAAGAAGGAACACAATTTTGATATGTGCAATTTCCTTTAAGACACAAACATTATATTTACATATATCACTCAATATTGCTCTTAGTCCTTTACCACACCTAATAGAGGGACAGAAATTTCTTTGATTTTGGTTCATTGCAACATTGTCCATGAAATTAAAGTGATTTAGTTCTTGCTCTACGGAAGCATCAATTGTAAATCCTAATTGTCTATTGTGTGCATTTATTTATCTTTAATTCTCTTTAGTGTAAGCTGTTCTACCACTGAAAATTTTAAATATAATCCCATTCACTTGATAGAAGTATTCTAGCCACTTGCATATGTGTCATTAATATTTAGGTCATATTGATCAGTCACTAAGAGGCTTATAAGTTAAAAAATTGGTAAATGCTCAATTTAGTTAACTCTATAACTAATCCTAACTGTCTTTTGTACGCATTTTATTTATCTTTAATTCTCATTAGCGTAAGCTGTTTCTATCACTGAAATTTTTTAATATCCATTCACTTGAAAGAAGTATCCAGCCACTTGCATATGCTTGATTAATATTTAGGTAAATTGATCATTCAGTTGAGGGTTATAAGTTCAAAAATTTTAAATGCTCAATTTAGTTGAGTCTCTGTAATTAGTTCAAGCTACTTCGATTATATAGTACAGTGTTCGGGGTTACTTTGTTGACTGGTTTGAGGATTTTTTTTCCCTTTTATCATGATTCTACCCATCAATACAAAGTTTGGATACATTAGATGTAAAAAAATCAGCTATTGAGTTAGTAATTACAGTGAATTAAATTAAGTGTCGACTGCCTTTTTTATCTTTTTTTTATTTTCTGTATAGACTGGTAGTTTCAGACTACCAAGCTTATAGTTGTATATTGGTTGCAGATGTCCATTTAATTGTATATAATGGCTTATTATTATTATTTTATAACATTGTCAATTCGTGTATATTTTTCATTTGACAGTTACTTTAAAGTCAAGCATGAGACAAAATTGTAATCTGCTTAGGATGCCTTTGTAGAACTAAAGTGACTAAATAAATATCAGTTTCTAAACTCAAACACATCTAAATAACTAAATAGGTATTAAACGTCTCATGAGAGGTACATCGATGCATATTCTCTGAGGCAATAAATATATGTACCTTGAATTGTATAATGCGCAGAAAAAATGCAGTCTTGGCCGGTAGGTGGTAGCGGATGGATTGTGCAAAAGCAATTACAGCAAGATCTTAACCAATGATTTGGATTGTGAGTGTTCAGAGAATCATCCAAAACACGATGTAGTCTGGACATAGCTCTACAGAGCACGACCATGTCATCCACAGTGTCTAGAATGCGCATAGCCTTCCATCATAGTATCCGTCCTCAAAACAACTTCACCGAGTAACACAGAAGACAGGAGTAGCAAACATGGTATCTGTATGAAGCTGATGTTCTTGCCATCAGATAGAACAATGTAATCCCACTTATCCTTGAACACGATGTAACTACAGTGCATGATCACTGACAACCCGCCAAACATGGACTCATCAGTGGTTCGAGAATCCTGGTGCCTACTATGAACCTGACGGTATTCATCGTGAGTGAGGCCACACCTTTTGTTCCACGTTGAAATCGATGACCTCCATGGATCCATCTAGGCAAAACGTGGAGAGCCATCCCAATCTCGCCCCATGCCGCTTGCGCCATGATGCTGCTGTTCTGATCGACAGTAGGTATAACGTGAAGGGTTGTGTTATGGAAAAGGCTGGGGAGGTGAGATCGTTTTTTTTTGTGATGTGCATATATCGAAGGAGATCAATTATATTTAGAGTACCTTACCATGTTGTACTTGACGACATAACCCAGTTGCCTTATGATTTTCATTATAATATGGAAGGCGCGTATATATAGGTATCTACGCTTGCATACTCAGGCAAGAGTTTGAACGTGTGTTAGCCTCTCCCTTATTATTCGGACTCAAGCTCTAGCCTGCCGTGGATACCTTGGGGATACATATTTAGATCCAATGGCTATGCTGTTTTAGAAATATAAATGAATGGTCCGATGTTTTGCTTTTTTGTGAGAATTTCTAGGATTTTTTTTCGATTAATTCAGAGGCCTCGAAAGGAGCCTCCAATTAGTAAATATAAGATGTGCACTCTGGAGTCTGGACACATCAGTAGTTAAATCTCACACGAAAGGAGATTAAGGTAAGCTGTGCATGATATGTGGTGCAAATGCAGAGGAAAAAGGAAAAATGGCTAGATAAAACTCTACTCTTGATCATTGCTTGTAACATATCTACCTATCAGTTACGTGTCAAGGTCAAGTGGTAACACTAGTTTAAAACTATATATCTTGAACACTTACACTTCAACAGTCTGCAAGACTAATAAATCCCTTTCCAATCAAGTATCTTTACCATGTCAGCTTATTTTTGACAAATCATCTAGTAGTTTTCTTTAGCAAAAAAGTTTTTTTCCTTCAAGGATGGAACTAGTAGGGTAGTGAATTGCTGATTCACCATTTTTTTAAAAAAAATCTCCACATCAATGTTTCTCATATTAATATTTATATTAGAGATTCAGACAAATTTTGCATGGGCTGCGCTGCAAATGCACGGAACCAAAAGATGAAATACCATTTCCTGATCATTATCTGCAACTGAAAACTGAGATTATCAATCTGAAAGCTGAGCCGACACGGCGCCTTCAGAAATACAATTCATCAACGACCTGGGAGCTACAGTTCACTTAAAAATTCGTACAAATTAACTTTTGCTTCATCCAAACAGACAAGCAAGGAACAGTTGGCCTTGATTTCCTAGTGGTGGGCCCACCTGTGTGTCCGTTAAGAATCCGACATTGACACTAGAAACTAGTAATTAGTCAAAACAACAGATATACACGAATGCAATCCTTTCAAAGGTCAAGTTTTCTGCGCAATCATGTGTCTAGAGGTCAGCGTAACTACCAATCTTTGTTTGGTACCCCTGCCAGTTGTAAGATCCCAGATTAATTCGTAGTTCGAGATTTCAAAAGATTAACTCAATCATCTTTTCGGACACACAATATATTCTAAATATACTTTTTGGAGAAAAAGACGTGACGTCAAATTACACTTTAGTTTCCTTTCTGTTGAACATTCGACCCTATTCAACTACTACTCTTCTAACGTTGGATGGTCATATAATTTGTTGAACATTCATCTCATTCCAAAAAATATCATATATTTTGTTGAATGTGTTTAATTACTAAAAGAAACTTGAAATATAGCTTATATTTTTTTATATTTAAATAAATATTTTGAATAAGACAGATGGTCAAATGTAACTAAAAAAATCAATGATGAACAATTTTGGAATGGAGGGAGTATTCCCTAGTACCAAGAAAAAAGACCAAACCACTCAAGGGAAAGGAAAAAAACCACAACCACTCTAGGGAGTGTTCCAAATAATAAGTACTAGTTTCTAGCTGTCAAAAATATTAACAAAAAGTAGTAGTCAAGTAATAATTTTTTTATGGAGAGAGAGAGAGAGAGACCAAAGGGCATGCAACCTAATGGTTACAAGAGCCTCAGTAGCAGCTCATGTCCTGGGTTTGACTCCTCGGAGAGGAGCGAATTTTTCTAGGATTAACGGCATTGTGCTTTCAGTGGTAGGCGACATTCCCGTCGACAGTGAGGTGTCAATAGTGACTTCGTCTCGATGATTTGTCGACCCAGTATTCGAATATGCTCATAAGGGTACGGATTGCGTACGTGTGTTATATGAGTGAGTGTGTGTGCCTTGTGAATGTATGAGATGTACTGTGTAATTTCAAGAGAGAGAGAGAGAGACTCTTGGGCTAGCATGTAAATTGGGTCTGCTTTTGACCTCTTGGGCCTATCTGTTAAATTATATTGGGCTGCCCCTCAATTTTTGGGCTATGACGATGTAAAGGGGATCCAGTAAATACCATAGGCAAGACCAAATCAAGCTTGGCTCATTGAAGCTGGCAGGCCTAAGATCCAATTCGAGTTTGGCCCGGCTAATTACCAACCGACTCAGCAGCTTATATTGACAGGACTCCTGCACAGTATTTTCTCGGTATAACCTCATATCTATGTATTAATAAATATGAGCATGCATGTCCACCAACAACACTCATACAATGTTTCGCTCTAGCATCCTAGTAAGTTGTGTTACTTTCGGTCAAAAAGTTAATTTAGTTGTGTTACTGCTTATGTTTTCTGGAGAGAAAAAAGGTGCAAGTGCTACTATCACTTGATACTGCACTTTCAATCTTTAATCTCACGCTATCCCATTGAAATATTTTTCTTTTGTAGACAATATGATCATAATATACTCAAGGTGATACCTCTCAAACAAATGTTACAAATGAAAAAGGATAATTTCTCCACGAGACAATGTTAAACACCAACTTTGTTTGAAGGATACTGCAAATGATAAATTGCTGGCAGTGTCCTACATACAAAGTTTTCTGATTTAGTGCCCTTGAAACGAAGTTGGATTTTTACAGTGTCTTGTAGAAAAATCAGTAAGAAAAGATAAAACTCACAATCTAATTGAAAAGGATATAGTTCACCCATGGAAATATCAAGTTCTCCGTAGTAGGAACACACCAATGGATATTTATACAGGTTATATGGGAACTACACACGAGTATACACTTTATCACAGAAAGAAACACTCGTAGTTAATATGATCAACTGATTTATATGAAATGATCTGGTGGTCCGAGATATCTTCAGGACGCCATTTATTCCTCAGACTGTATTGGCATGACTCATGCATGACCGTCTAAAATCCCACAGGCGGTGGAGGGAGGGATGTGTCCACCGTTGGCCCATCTTCTACAATAAACACCGCAGACATGCCCATGGACAAATGGAACTCAAAGTGGCAATGCATAAACCATGCCCCTGAATGTCATAATAAACAAAAACATGCATTAGAACATCCCTTTTTATACTTCAATAATATATTATAAATTTACGAAGGTCCATCCAAGTGATATACAATCCTATAAAACTATTTCCAAGTTAAGGACTTCATCAATTGGGTTTAAAATTCCAGAGTTTAATCAAAATCAGCTTAGCAGGTTTGCAGTTATTGCTGACATATAAACCACAAAGAAGCAAATCTTACACACACCTGGATTGTCAGCGACAAATCGTACAGCAGCCCAACCAAGATTGGGCACGAGCACAGTGTTCTTCCTCGGCGGATCCACCAGGTTGTACGTGGCCACATCCCTGGCAGCATTGTAGTTGCCGAGCCCCTGCGCCAGCACGAACATGTCGTGGCCGTGAAGGTGCATCGGGTTGGAGTCACCTTGCAGCATCCCGGTGCTCTGGAACACCACGTCCACCGTGGCGCCGTGCCGGAACCGGCGCACCAGCTTCCCCTGGACGTCGGCTCCAGGGCCATCTCCTTGGGTCCGAACGGGATCAAGTCCCGGTCTGTGAAGTTGAACGTCACCGGAGGCCCGTTGGCGAGCTCCTGCAGCCCCTCCATGCCGTTGTGGTGGTAGTACTCTCCTTCCAGGATCGGCGGCATCTCTGACGCCGGGGAAGATGGAAGGAGACGTTGTTCATGTTGGCCACCAGTATGATCTCCTTGCTGTCCCCTCTCTTGCAAGACAGGCCTCCGTCCCGGCAGATGGAACCCAGCCCGAGAACAATGTACAGGCTCTCGTCGGCTTCCACGGGCACCTGCTGGCGCTGCCTGTGGAGCAGGCCGGTCAGGTTGCCGTGGAAGTGGAACGAGGAAATGGTGTCGTGGTGGTCTGGCATCTCCGGCGCCTCCGGCACATCGTCGTCACGGCTGCTGTACCGAACCAACGCTCGGGTGGTCCATTCCGGTGTTTGGGTGTCCGGCGGAGGCGCCTGGCTCGGCAGCGCCACCATGTAGTACCTGCCGGGCGGCGCGTCGGCGACAACCAGGGCGTCCACCGTCTCGCCGGGGGCGATTGAGATGGTGTCCGTGGTGAAAGGGTTGACGTAGTTGGCGTCGGCGGAGACCACCGTGAACTTGTGCCCGGCGATCTTGAGGAAGTACTCGGAGAAGAGCGCGGCGTTGATCACCCGCAGGAGGTAGGTCTTGCCCGGCTCCACGTCCAGCACGTAACTTTCTTCCGGGACGCCTATTCAGAGTTGATCAAAACCAACCATTTTTTTCCGTTAAGTAAGAACTATAGAAAGTGTCGTTTTCGACCTGGATGGAGACTACATACACGTCATGTGTAAAACAATTGTTTACCGGAGCAGTTGAAGAGGTCGCCGAGCTTTCCGTTGATTGTGGATCCACTCGAGTAATCATCGAAGAAACCGTTCGTCATGTTCTTGTCCACCTTTGCAAGGTCCTTTTCCCACCACTCTCCTGCCATTCAGACAACCCAAGGTTCAGCTTAGAAACCAGGGTGGTGCCATCTATATATGAGGATGACTTTTCTGCTGGTCCAAAATAATGGCTGTTATTTTTTTTTTTGCAACCTCCAACGATGGTGTAGATTTAAATTAACAACTAAGGAATATTACTAAGAGTAATATTATCAAAATAATATATTTATAATAACTGAAATTTATCATTATGAATAAGTTAGTTCATTTTTTTACAAATGTATTAAAATATATTTATAATAAATCTAATTCATCGTTATTTTATGAAGTTAGTCAATTTTTAGTGCAATTAACAAATATTGTATAAATAAAAAAACTCATTACTTGTTCGTGCAATTACTTAACTACCCTGCAAATAATGGTGTTTACTTGAGGAAAATAATGACCATTATACATCATGTTTTAAAGAATCATCTGCCTGATTCATGGTGGGCACGTACCTATGATGATGGGGACCTCCTTATGAGGCTTAGGAAACGGATACGAGCTGGGCCAGTTTCTCGGGCGGATGATCACGGCGCCATGCACGGTTCCCCGGAGGAAGGCTTCGTGAGCATGCCACCACAGGGTGCCTTCCTGGTCGGCGACGTCGAATCTGTAGGTGAAGTTTTGGTTGGGCTGGATGGGACGTTGGGTAATCATCGGCACCCCGTCGTTCCAACAGTTCCTCCACTGCCTCACCCCATGCCTACATAAAGAACACACAAAAGCCATCAAAATTCAGCGGTCGAAGCCCACTACAGGACGCAGGTGTTATTTAGATTTTTTTTTCTTCTTCATTCTCGTTGTCTTGTGACAGTTACATAAGAATATGTAGTCAGCGTAGCAGCTCCATCAGAAACTATCTTTAGATTAACCTAATTTCTAGTATATGAACATCCCATAGTAGAGATATATACTTGTTTTAAAACCATATGAATAATTCATTAGGTCCATTTAATTTTTTACCAATGGATTGTCATGTTGTAGGGTGACAAGTTAATTTGTTACCAATGGATTGTCATGTTGTAGGGTGACAAGTTGACGATATGAACTGCCACTGAATCGCCTTCAGTGACCTCGATTGCTGGCCCCGGTAGCTGACCGTTCACCACAGCGACCGACATCTCCGTGCACAAGTGTGTCATGTTCATCTGGCTCACCTATATACATGCACGCAAGCGTGTGTTCCAACAAACAAAGCTTGGTCACACAAGAATTTTAACAACGACTACTATGATAGAATATACTAGGAGTGAAAGAGAGCATTGCATGCTCACCACGAACGTGTGCTCAACATCTACTACCGTCGCGGGCGGCATGGCAGCCGTTTCAGAGAACAAGATGGTGATGACAGAGAAAATGGTAACAACTGCACTTTGGAGGCTCCAGTGCTTCATAGTTGCAGTTGTGTCTAGCTATTCAGTCTACCTCTAGGTTGTATTGTAGATATGGTGTGGGATACAGCATGTTCTGATGAGCCGGATACATATATATAGAAGGATGTTGGTAGGTAAGTGATCTGAACGATTATTTGTAGAGTAATAACTAAATATTTAAATGGATGACGATAAAGTTCCTGCAAGGATAGGAACCCTACCGAAGTTCATTTGATGTTGATGTTTCTCAGGAACAGATATTTTATGGGTTCGAAATGGATACAAGAAATAAACTACTGTGCCATAGGAGCTGAAAACTCAGACTACGACGCACGTAAACCTTGTTCAGCACGCCGATTTGTTACCATGTGGCATATTTAGCTTCGTTTCAGAAACAAAAAATTGAATGACATTATCTAAACGATGGATGCAAAGACCAGGTGCCAACACCGGTTGACCATGCAATAAATTAACCATATGCAGAAAAAGGTCGGCTGCCGTTGACCTGATTTTGTCGTCGTTTTCCAAGTTATATCTAGGGGAATTATTGGTTTTCTGTTCTGATGTTTCGGCCATGGCTCACAAGTTGAAACATCAACTAAGTAATTTTTTTCATGAGCCATACACAGTCCAAACTAATACGTACCAAATGTTGACATAAATTTGATCAGTCGCTACAATTTTATGCCACTCAAATGAGGAAATAATATTATATAAAATCAAGCCTTAATGGACTACTTAGAAAGAAATGTGATAAAAAAACAGTGAAATAAAATCGTCTGTTCACCGATGCTGTTTGTCGTGTACAGACCAAGAACAATGAAACATGGATTCGATAAATCAGAATGCAGTAGAATTTTAACCCATAATCTATTATTTATTTATTTATTTATTTATAGGAAGCCTTTTTTCTAGTTCTAGATGTAGTTACTCCCATCGCAAAGCAGATGAATTAATACTGACAACTGATAAATCCAAAGGTGATAAGGTCAAAGTAAAGTATTATCTGCGTGATCACCTTTTGGATGTCAGCTTCCTTACTTAAGCTACCATTCCCACTCAAGTTTCATTATCTTAAGTTATGTTTATACATGGTACGTGGTATGCTAAAAAAAGAATAGGAATTTTTACTATTTGAGTCCAAACATTGAATGGGACACATTTATTTCAACCTGCAACTCAAAACTTGAGTGAGCTCATGAAAAATGACTTTTTTAACAGCACCGTTCGTCAACCACCGCCTGTGCTCACTCTTCTTTTATTTTATGATGAAACCAGTGCATGTTGTTCTGTCAAGATTATTAACATTAGGTAAAACTCCACATTCACATATATCTTTTCACTTTGTCTTCTTGTTAAACTATGGAGGTAAAAACCACTTGCAGGCAGAATTGACCTGTAGCAAATTACAGTAAGTAACTTGATTATACCGTTTCCGTGATCACAAGAGAGTGCATGCATACGAATTTTCCTAATTCGATTGGTCAACAAAGATATGTGGAGCATAAAGTTTTGCAAAGAATAATATAGCGCTTTTGTATATTGACTTAATTACCGTCCAAGCAGAATGATCAAAACTGCTGAATTCACCACGCTCAGTGGAATAGAATTCTCAAAGTAATTTGAGCATCTGAACACTGGACCGCTGCATGCCTAGATTCTTCTCTAATCCATGCAATACCAATGAAACACCAATCTCAAGGCAGCGGCGGCAGAAAGCAGTAGTTAGTTAAATCAAAACAAACAATGCAGATAAGTCCGGAGGAGGTAGAAGTCATTATTATCTGCCGCGATCACTTTTGGAGGTCAGCTCAGCTCCAAATAAAAGCTAAGAACATTCTTCGGCAGAAGTATAATGTCTTAGTAAAAACTGATCAAAGCTGAAGAGATGTGGATCAAACTTGAATAATTGGTCATTTTTTATAACCAAGCTGATCAAATCTTGAAACCATTGAACTTGAAATTTTGCAAACCTTGGAAAGTTTGACATAAACGAAACCGATCAAAACTTGACAATTGCCCATGTTCTTATCATTTAGCCGCAAAGATATTATAATTCAATGATGCACTAGTTGACTTCAAGAGGAAGATACGACATCTTGCTGCTCCTCTCTCAATGCCGGGCGTGGACTTCTTGTCACCAACCTTACCAACCACATTTGTCTCACCTATGCACGTTGTTGGTCCTCCTTGTCGTAGACACCGTACAATACAGGATGTTTGTACATGCATGTATTCTAATACTCTCTCCGTTCCAAAATATAAGCATTTGTTGATTTCAGATGTCACTTTTGACCATTCGTCTTATTTAAAAAGTTTATGAAAATATGTTATGATATGTTTCGTTATTAGTTATATTTAAAATATAATTATATATTTTTGTATAACTTTTTTAAATAAGACGAATGGTCAAACGTGATATTGAAAAGTCAACAAATACTTATACTATTTTGGGATGGAGGTAGTAATAAAGAGTGCCTTCAACAACTCCCATTGGCTGCTTCAGATATAATAGTTACAAAAATTAAAAGATACATGGATGTGCTATCTAGTTACTTCAGCTACTTTGATTTCGTTCCGGATAGAAATATTAAAGAGCCTGTATTGACTTCGTTGCCATTTATGTATGCAGGACTGCCGGTGAAGAGTGCATTTACTTGTTTATTTATTGATGAGAGAGATTTCATTTCCATGGGGTAGTATCTAAGAAGCTTTGTGTGAATTCAGATTGATAATGATACTAAAGATAGATTATTACTGAAAAATAAAGGTGGTATAGATCACGTTGTTGTTGGCTAATTTTGACATGTTTTTTTCTTCTTAAACACACAAGAGAATTGCGCGTCATTGTATTAAGAAGGAAACGAGTCTGATACAAGGCCAAGATAGGTTGGGTAAAGAGATTTCTAATTTTGACATGTCACCTAGCTAGCCAAATATCGTTTACTAAGCTCATTGCTACTTGCTTCGTCCTAATCTATTTCTCATTTCAGCTTTGGGCACAAAAAATCAATAAGGTTAAGTACAGAGGTGTTGTCTTATAAGCTGCCTCACGAATGACACGTGATCTTGAGACAGTCCATTAGAATGTAGAATGAGTGATTGTTTTAGTTATCTCATAAAAAATTCTCATTTTTTAATTTATAGATGAAAAAAAGGAATATTTATGAGTTGCATGACAACTACAACTCGTAAAATGGTGTGAACCCATCTCGTACTCCTAAACTCTAACGCATAAGATAGTTGTCTCGTGAAACAACCACATCTTTCTTTCACCTTAGTCTCTCTCTTATACTCCCTCCGTCCCAAAATAAGTGTCATTCTTGCTTTCCAAGGAGTTAACTGTTTTTAACTTTGATCAAATGTATACAAAAGAGTAGTGTTAGTTGTAATACATACTTGGTATCATTAGATAGATTGTTAAATCTATTTTCATAATACACTTGTTTAGATATAAAAATGTTAATAATTTTTTCTACAAATATAGTCAAAGTTCAGAAAGTTTGACGAGTAGGGATGCCATAACGACACTTATTTTAGGACGGAGGGAGTACGTCATTAACAATCTTACATGGACTTGCATGTGACCATCTATGAGGCTGCCTACATGTAATATTATACATGCACTGAGGCTAAAATGATAGAGCGTCCCCAATGGTAGAGCTAGCTAAGAGGTAGCAGCTAGCTCTTACAAAGAATTGAAGAGGTGTGTGGTCCATGTTTAAGTCTCACATATTTTTTAGAGACTGCCTCTTGAGGAAGAGTTAGCTGCCTTTTCTCTCTCTTCTTTTTCAACAATAAACAATTCTAAGAGTTAGCTAAGAGTTAACCTTTGGGGACGCTCTAAAATAGAATAAAGGGAGTACTCAATTTTCCTTGCACTTAGATGTGGATGAATTCACATTTAGTTCTTGTAAAATTGGACTAGCTCATTTAGTAAGCTTCATATTTGTGTATATCATATATAGTAAATGTGTTAGGTAAAAAAATATCAGCTGAAAGGATGCATGATGAAAAGAAAACATCGATATAATTCAATCAGTGAACATCAACATACATTTTGATTACAAGAAAATCTATATAAGAGCTCTACCAATCTGCATCTGCTAAGACACAAGGAACGAAGGCATGCATATAGCTAGATTGTTGAACTTTCTTATAATCTTTTGTCCAAAAACACGAAAACCAAATATCCCATGCGTAGATACCTTTTCTCATCTTACCTTTCCGATGGTAAGATTGTAAAGCCTCTACTCCACGGATTTTTTCTTCTTCTTACTTCATATTTTGGAATTCTTGGGAAAAGTCGTTCATCACAAGCTTTGGAGGAAGAGAACTCATGTGAAGTTTCTGCAAGAACCTTGTACTACTCAGAACAAGGCTGCAAATGGATTGGTTGCACGTCCACGCCCACCTTGCGATTCACGTGCCTTGCACATTTTCTGGTTCCCATATCGTCAATATACAATTCCTCAAGGACCATCGCTTTGTCCAAGAAGAATTTGGCCAGTTTGTCACCAAAGCCATTGGACTTGTCCAAGCAAAATTGTAAGCTCACTCGCTTCAGACTTTGTCAGAGACTTTGTCGTGCAGAAATTCATGAGAAAGGGCCAGAATGGTTTACAGCTTCCTCTGTCGAAAAGGTGCAGTCGTGCAGATCAACTCGTCTGAGGTCCGGTGGCGGGTACTTGAGGAGAGCGAGCGTTCAGATGTTGCCACTGTATGCGCACGCTCGGCACGACGAGGTTGATGTGGTGAAATCCCCCTCAGCATTATTATTCGAGCAATTCAGTAGCATCATGGTGGTGACCGTTGGGCAAAACAATTCACTTGCTTTGCCTGTGACCCGGGCACCCGGCGAACTATCCCAATGATTACCTATAATGTAATGAGCATCAGAACTGGAGCCGTTTATTTTTGGACCCGACTAACCGGCTACAGCTAGCTCGCGAGTACCAGGAGACGGAGCCATGGCCAACCATCACTCCCGCCGGATTGAACCGCCGCCCAAGCAGCTCTGACGCTTCCCCAGCGTTGTCGCTGCCCGTGGCACCCTCCCTGGTGCTACCCGTGACCTCCTCCGACAGTCGACGGTGACTCATCGCCTCACCGCACCGTCCGCAAACTCCACCGCTGCATGGCAAGCCCCACCCCGGGCTAACCCCTCTGACGAGGCTCCCCAGCTCGGGCACTGGCCCACCGTCCTCCTCCGGCACGGCAGTGGCCGCCGCGTCGTCCGCCCGCCCGACCTCCTCCCAGTCTTCCATGGCCAAGGGGAGATGAATCCCCCAGAAACCCAAACCCCTCGACTCGATACTCGGCTCCTCACCACCGCCCACCACCACTGTCGGCGGCCGGCAGCGGCGCCTCCTCACCGCGCTACTGGCACTCGTCCTCGCCTCCAGTCGTGTGCCTATTTATGTGGTGGAGCGTTGATGACGATGGAGCACGAAGAGATACAACCATCATTGTGTTAGTGGGTTAGTGAGTCGTGATGGGAAAAAATCTCGGCATGAGATTTCGAAATTTCCGGCATGCCGGATTTACCTGTGGAGGCCGGTAAGATTCTTATACCGATAAAAAGTTTCCGTATAATCTAAACTACTACCGTTAAATATGTTTGACCATATAAAACTTAAAACCATCATGTAGTTTTTGGTGTTAAACAATTTAGGAACAAATCATGTTATGTTTTTATCAAAATCAAGTCAAAATTTTGAAGTTTCTGTTCAAGATTTTGAATCCTTTTTTGAATTTTTTCCAATACTTTTCGGAAATCGGGTTTACAGGTGACCGCCGAGAAATTTTATTTACCGATAATTTTTTCCTAGGCCGTGACTTGTCGTGGTGGTAGCTGAGATCCAGCTACCGGAAGCCCACTAGAGTTTTCCTTTATGTTTGGTACAAGTGTGCAAGAGTAAAATCATCGTGCACGTGGCACAGGTACTGGCCGGGCGGGCTACATCCGCGCGTCGGCCGTCCCAGCCAGCGAGTAGCAGCACTTCTCGAACGCGTCCACGGCGCGGCTGAAGAGCGGCACGTACGCGTACACGCTCCCGTCCCTGGCGAACGACGGCACGACGAAGACGACGCCCTCGAGCGGCATGTACCCGGGCACGAAGCAGAGCGGCCTGCCGGACCCGAAGTCCGCGCGGTCCCACGGCAGCCCGAGCAGGCTGTCCACCTCGACGTCCGGGCACAGCACCGTCTCCGCCGCGTCGGCCACCGGCACCAGCCCCGCCCGCTCCGCCTCGCCGGACGCCGCGAAGTCCACGAACGACCGGAAGTACCGCGCGTCCACCCGGGCCACTCCCCGGGCCACGAGCGCCGCGGCGTGGCCCACCGGCCGCGCCGCCAGGTCCCTCGCGGCGGCGGCCGGGCGCGCCCGGAGCACCACGTTGCCCGTGTACCCCGCCGGCACCCGCAGCCGGGCGCGCCCGTCCACGGCGACGCGCAGCGTGGTGGTGGTCGTGGCCCCGGCGAGCCCGCGCGCCCGCGTGACGCACCGCCACAGGTGCGCCACCACGCACTGCGTCGTGCTGCACCCGCGACCACCAGTCGTGGACGCCGCCTGGGATTTCAGCTCGGCGATCCAGGCCCGGGTGAAGCGCGCCACGGACACGACCACCACCTCGTCGCCGCCGCCGCCATGCCCGGCGTTGTTGCACTTGCACGGCGCGTTCCCTCCGCCGCCGGGTGCCTTGAACTCGGCGGTCCGGTGCGGGAACTCGACGCGGGGCGGGTGCCGGGGCGTGAACGGCGACACGCGGTCGTGCGCGGGGACGGGGTCCACGGGTCCGCCGCGCGCGGCCTGGCCCCACGCCGCCACGAACTCGAACACGGCGCGGCCGTCGCCGACGAGGTGGAGGAAGCGGCAGCACACGACGAAGGAGCCGCACTTGAACCGCGTGACCTGGACCGCCATCAGCTCCTCCTCGTCGCCCTCATCATCAGGATGCAAGCTCGCCGTCTCCGGCGTGGGGCGCCACGGCGCCGCGCCGAGGGCGACGTCGGCAGCGACCTCGACGAGCCGGACGCCGGCGTCGGTGAGCAGGATCGCGGGGCGGCCGGCGGCGTCCGCGCCGCGCCGCCCGGCCCACTCGCGGTACGCGGCGAGCGCCGTGGCCAGGCCGGACTCGAGAGAGGCGCGCGGCGGCGCCGGCGGGGGAAGGCGTACATGGCCGGGATGTGCTGGTCGAAGGTCACCTTGTCGAAGACGCTCAGGGGGACGGCGGCGGCTTCGGCGAACGGCGAGGTGGTGCTGCCATCGGCGGTGCCGTAGGCAGGCTTGACAACCTTGCACGACTGCACGGTGATCTTCATGGATCGGATGTGGGTGGGGTTGAAGCGAATTATGCACTTCACTGTACTGCTAGCAAGGAAGCAGAGGAGCTTGGATACTGCGAACAGTGTGCTACATCATGCGTGACTTTGAAAAGAGGGATGGAAAAGTAATTGCTGGTGGATGAATTAGGGTGTGTTCGTTTTTTGTCTAAATTTAGAGCTGTCACATCAAAAGAATCTTATTATTTAAGAGTATTAAATAAAGTTTAATTATAAAACAAATTACAGGCCTCTAGACTAATTTACTGAGACGAATCTAATGAGGTTAATTAAGTCATGATTAGAAGACGGTTATCTGTAGCATCACTTTAGCAAAATATAGATTAATTAAGCTCATTAGATTCATCTCGAAAATTAGCACCAACTTGTCAATAAGGTTTTATCATTAAATTGATCAAAATATTCATAAATAATAAGATTCTCTTTGATGTGACAGATCTTAAATTTTAGAGGAGAAACGAACACACCCTTAGTCACATCCAGACAAGAAACTCAGCTTGAGACTGACGACTGGATGCTGTCTAGCTAGTCAAAAGTCAAAACACGAGCGTCCAGTCGAAAACGCTGCAGAAAATGGGGATAAGAGAACTACAAGTGTTCCGACTTTGATCAATAGGAAAAAGGTTCCATCTTTTACACATTTTTAATTTCTGTAGTGCTCCGATGGGCTCAATCCGATCAGACGAACTTATTCACAGTTGATTAATTATTACGACCGTAGTTATGGTCAAGCAAACGTACAAACAATCAATCATCCAAGCCCACACACACACACACAAGCAGTCGGATACATGCACGCGCTTTAACTGAGCTGAGAGCTCACTTGCCCGCCGCCGTCTTGCCGCCGAAGCTCTTCCTGCGCTCCTCGATGAACGTGGACGACTTCTCGTTGATGTTGGACGGCACGCGCAGCGCGGCCGGCATCCGCGGCCGGAGCCCGCTCCTCCTCGGCGCGCGCTCCTCCGCCCCCGCGCCGCCGCCCGACGACGACGTCGACGCCTGCCGCTTCCTGAACAGCGACTTCTTCCGCTCCAATGCCGGCGCGCCCTTACCTTCCTCCGCCCGGTCCTCCTTGATCGTCACCGTCTTCCTTATCTTCGTCTCCCCCACCGCCGCCGCCGCCGCCGCCGGTGGATCAGCAGCCACGTCAGCCGCAGCTAGCTGCTGCTCATCCGTTGCAATCGCAGCCGCCGTGCTGGTGGCACCTTCAAGGACGGTGGTGGTGTGGGCGTCGTCTTCGCGGTCACTGAGCTCGAACTCGGCCCTCTCGATCCGAATGGCGAACTCGTCTTCCTCCTCCAGCTGACGGTACCCGCCGCCGCTGCCGACGGCTCTCGGCGCGTCGGTGATGCTCTTCGGCCGGTTCATGGACAGGCCGTTCGCCAGGAACGTGAGCAACCGGTCGCAAATGCCGCCAGTCGCCGCCCTCGCCGGACTGGCGGCACTGCCTCCCTCCATTGCTGCTTCCTCGTGTTTCTGATTCTTGGTGCATGCGGAAATTTATGGGGCGAGCACTTTATAGATGCTTCTCCGATTTGGATGTCTTTGCGATTGGAGCGGATAACGAACAAAGTAGCCATCGGCGTAGGGAGGAAGCAGAACCTGGGGGAGCAAAGAATCAATGCGTTTCTTGCCGATTGGAGACGGGTGATGTTGCTTCAAAGGGGTGAGATGTCGAGAAAGGTGGCTTGCTTGATGGCCAGCAAGAGATGCTAGTTTGGGCAATGAAGGGCAGCAAGAGATTCCAGATGCCGCGGAAGGTAACACTCTTTGGAATCTCACTATCCCAGGAAGGCAAGCCAACAGGGCTACAGGAAGCACCTGCAAATCATCTGCCTTTGCATCACCAGCAAGGTACATCATGCACAAGGGGAACTATTGGTAACTTTATTCAGCTGACTTTATTTTATTCACCACTCTTGGGTCCAAGTTGATACAACTTTTTATTTTGTTAAACACATCAGTAAATAGTTCATACAACACTGCTGTAACATATGCTATGCTGTGCAATGCAACAAAGAACAAACACAACACACTTTTGATTGAGTAACTAGGGGTTCACCTACACTGTAACATTCCTGCCTTGATGTTACAGCCCAGTGCAGAGGAACGTCAAGACGGATCCTGCTCTCCGCCTTGTCCTCTCGCTCACCTTCCACTCCTCGACAAGGAGCTTCTTCAGCTTGGAGCAGCTTGAGATGACGGTAGCCACACCAGCACTGGAGATCTGCCTGCAGTAGACCATCTGGCATGACTCCAGCTGCTGGCACCCCCGGACGAGGTGGCCCAGACCAACATTGGTGACCTCCGGGCAGTGGGAGAGTGCAAGCTCCTTAAGCTTGGGACAGCCTTCACCTATCTCGGATAATGCCATGTCACCTATCAACTGAACGTTGGGGGAAATAATGATAAGCCATAAAAACAGGATAGCATGTTCAAACTATCAGGAAAAAAAAGTGATAAACTACTCGCAATGAGATCTTAGACAAGTATTGAAAGTGCTCAAACTACCAGAAAAATGGATGATGCAAGATTTGAATACCTCAACTAATTAAATATGTTGCCTCTTGGCATGACTGGGAGTCTGGGATTCAGCCTACTGATCAAGAATAAGTATTTTTCATGTTTCGATTCAGCTTGCTGATCAGTTGTAATGTTAAGATATTCAAAGTTATATATTTTTTATTAGTCAAGTACTTTTAGATGTGTAAATGTTTACTGGGGGTGACATAACGGAGGTTTCTACTTGACATGCAAAATGCCAATTTGGTGGCACCAAAGACAGAAATAAACTGAGGCACTGGAAGCTTTGCACTGACTCAAATTAGACAGGTTTCGTATAAGAACTGCAGTGTCATAAAAGATGTACCCGGAGAACACTTATATCCAGGGAGACTAGATCAGGGCATCCTCTTGCAATTGCGGTGAGGCCACTATCAGTGATCAGTTGGCACCCGCACAAGTTTAACTTCTGAAGAGAGCAGCTTTCAGCTATTGCAATCACTCCTGCATCTGATACCCTGCTATGGAAATTGAAAGTTCAAATATAAAAAGAACTACATGCTAAATAAAATAAGATACATGCGTAACAGTATTTACCTCTCACAAAACTGCAGTGTTAACTCTCTAAGTAATTTACAATTCTCAGCAATAGAGATCAATGCTTTATCACCAATCTGCATACAATAAAAACTAAAATCAATTACATACATTTTCCAAGTATCAAACATGTGAAAATCGATATAAACATGGAACTTGGAAGTACCTCATAACCACGCCGAACAGAAAGTTCTGTTAGATTCTTGCAGCCTCGAGCTATGTGGCACAAGGCATCATCACTTATTCTTGAACAGTCAACCAAATAAAGAGACCTAAGAAGGGAGCAGCCTCGACCAATCTCCAGAAATGCACTGTTCTGGATCCTAGGGCAGTAAATTAAAGAGAGCTCCAAAAGGCCCCTGTTAGCATAGGATGGCAAATATTATACCATTATTGCAACAAATTAACAATATAGCTACAAGAGTGCAGCTAAGCCACAAAAAGAGACTAATGCAAAACAATAACTTTTGTTCCCATACAAAACTATGATATCTAGTAGTAAATTATAGGTGGCCAACCATTCCATGATAGCAAGGAATTCATCCAATGTATCTTTTTAATCAAGCATTTATTTGCAGCATGATTCTTCATTTATGTCAAATAGGAGAATAAATTGCAAAGTGAAGATGTCAACAAGAAACTTACGGGCACCATCGTCCAATGTGCTCTAACGCAGCAGTGTCCATGCTTTGACAACCATTGATCTTCACTCGTGCTAATTTTTTGCAGCTACGAGCTACAAATTCAAGGCTTCTATCAGTTAACAACTGGCAATCGTTGAGAATAAGATCTGTGAGATTCTTGCACCCTTTCGCAATGGATGAAAGGCTCCTGCAATTTGAAAAGGCAGTCAGCAATCATTGAACTCAACAAGCACAATGCACGTGCACAGGAACATTTAGGCAATAGCCTACATCGCAATACAGCAAACTTGATTCGATTGGAAACAGCAAAAAGGTTAACTTAGTTGGTATATATAAGCTCTATTATTACGCTTATTTCCACGTTTGATCTGATACCATGATAAGTTTGTATGCACCAACCAGTTGAACCCAAAAGCCTAAGCTGATGGGAAAGGTTTGGCAATACATTTATACTTCAACAAGCTCAATGCACTATCTCATCCGTCATATTCTCAATCATCTGGTTATTCTGGTGTTATTTTCTTTGTCTTATTGCTACTCTAGTCAAGTTATCGTTAGACCATGTTACTGATATTTGGTTGCACAGAACCTGTATCTTTTTTCTAATAATGATCTTGTACAGGGATTTGTTTATAGCCATTGTTGTTCATTACATCATCCGAACTTAGAGCTAATATCAGAAAGAAATGAATCAATATGTGAATGGGAACTATGTCAAGAATCAAGTAATATCTTTACTGTAGCACACAAAGTCCTTTCTAAATTTAAGAATGATAAAACGAATATAAAACCGAAACTGAAATTTAGCATTTATATGATGTAACGTCTATAAAAAAAAATCAATTACACTGAGTACCTGTCTGTAAACCGTTCAAAGTTGTTGAGGGACAAGATTTCCAAAAGCAAACAAAATGAACCAATAGCATCGAGAGCCTCATCACTGGCACCAACACAATGCAGCTTCAAAGTTCTTAACAGTCGGCATCCCTTGGCAATAGATATCACTCCTCCATTTTGAATGCGATCCGACTCCAGTGAAAGGATTTCTAGGTTAGGGCAGTGGGATCCAACAGCATGCAAGGATGCATCAGTCAGCCAAATGCAAGTTGCAACAGAAAGAGAGACCAGTGATTGCCCACAATTCTTGACTAGTCCAATTAAGCCTTCATCTGTGGTGCCTTCAACAAAGCGCAAGTTCAGATTATTGAGTAGTTTGCAGCCTTCACCAATAGCAATCAGTCCTGGATCTCCAATATAGCAAGCCTACAATTAAATTTCACTTCATGCTCTGTCCGAAGATAGTATATTGAAGAATAAGGATGCAGATGTCGACGAATAACAAGTTTTTGATGGAAAAGTCTATCATGCAGCATTAAGAACAAACCATCACATCAGCTGGAAGGACTTTTCAGAAACATTTTGCATTGTGTCTAATACGCACCATGTCAGCACGTAAGCTCATGATTTCCATATTGTACTAAGTTTTAACTTTTAGGTCTCCAACACAAGAATAAAATGTACTTCATTCAATCAATAACACAGCAAAAGCTGCAGAGCGGATGACAGAGCATTACCTGGAGATCCAAAGAAGTCAATTTCTTGCAGTTCTCTGCTATGCTCCCCAAGCCTGTTGAAGATATCGCAGAACACCATATCAAACTTAGCTTTTCAAGCCCTTTGCATCCTCTTGCGAGATGAGTTAAGCCAACATCAGTCAAACAACTGTGCTCCGTCCCATCATCACCAGCTGGTTGATCCAAGGGAAATGGGGCTATATGAACTGCGAGCATTGTCACATTAGCGACCCTCCTGCGGTGCCGACATGAGGAACTAATACGCGCCTGTAACAAGATAAGTATTCAACCTTTAAGAATGATTTTCTTATCAAAGTATCTAACTATGTTTCAGTCAAAGAAAAAAGTACCTACATAGAGTTCAAAAAGAAAAAAGTATCTACCGAATATAAGAATGCAGCTAAGAGAATTTAGAAATCTTGTGCAGCAAACTTTTACCACAGCTACCACTGTGGCATGCCAGTGGCAACAGCCAAGGCATTTTATAAACTGATTAGTGAATATATGCAGGTGATGCCTTAATTGATTAAAGTGCATTACCCGTACTTTGTAAGATACTGCATGTCCTCAATGAAAGTATCCAAATTATGTGTGTCCGAGAATACTTCAGGGGTGATGAATCACATATATTAACTTATTCAGTACGGATCTTGATCTTGCAAGTGTTCCCGACACCCAAATTGCAATGCATCAAAGCTAACTCCTCCCTAAATCCCCCTACACTCATGATGTTTCCCCCAAATATAACCACAAGCATCCCAAAATCAAAGTATGTAAACCATGTTTTAATCAAAGAAAAAAAAAGTATGTTTTTAGAGTTAAAAGTAAAAGGTATCTATGGAATATAAGAAAGCAACTACGATTAAGTTAGAATTTAGAAATCTTGTGCAGCAAAATTTGATCTACACTACTAGTCTGGCATTATGAACTGATTAGAGAACAAATACAGATGAGAAGTATCTAAATTAGGTGTGTCCGAGAATACTTCAGGGACGGACGATCAGTGACATTTACTTATTATTCAGCTCAGATCAAGCAACGTTTCCGGCAACCAAATTAAGGTACTAGAGCTAATTCCTCTCTAAATCCCCCTGCATTCATGCAATTTCCCCCAAATATGATCTAAAACATCCCAAAATCTGAACTTGCTCATGATCGGATCCGTACCATCGCCACCCAAGACGCAAGATTTCCTTCAATTCGCCTCTGAAAGAGGCAGAAAAGATCAAAATTAAGCACAGAATATGCAGCAACTCACCGGGCGGCGCGATCTACACCCGGACCGGGACCGGGACCCGGAGGCGTCAGCTCCAGAGCCGACGGTGAGGCGCTCGTCCACGGACACGTCGACGAGCGCGGGGAACCGCTCGGCGACGAGGCGGAGCACCTCGTCGGCGCGCGCCCCCGAGGCGGCGAGCCTGGCGCGGCGCCGCGACGCGCGCTCGAGGCGGCGCCATCGGTGGCAGACGAGCGCGCAGGCGTCGAGGTCGCGCTTGCCGGCGGCGGCGTCGGCCCCCGCGCCGACGCGGCGGAGCACGTCCTCGAGGAGCTCGTCGGGGAGCGCGGGGTTGATGAGGTCAGCGCCCCGCATCGCCGCCGGGATACCGGCCGGCGCCCGGGGTGTGGCGTGGCGTGGTGGGATGGGATGGGGGGCGAAGCGGTGCGGTGGGCGCGGGTGCGAGGTTTCGAGGAGTTGCAAGGGGCGGAGCGCAAGAGCTGCTGCCGCGGCAAAGATGAAAGAGGGCGCGACGCGCGTGCTCTCCTCCCGCGGTGACGTGTGTTTTTTGTTCGATTCAGCTCACTTGTTAAGTGGAAATCTGATTTTGCTTCAACTGTAGGACTTGGAATGTTTTGGAGGATTCCTTGCTTCTAAGATCGGCCCTTTGTTTCAAAAAAAAAAAAAAAAAAAGATCGGCCCTTTGTAGCATCACTATCAGGCTTGATACGTTACTGAAATCAATTGTTACTAATACTTTTTACGTCACAGTTCCTTGATTCTAAGCACGAAGCAGCAGCGTCACTCCCTCCCTCCAGTCCTCCCATTCTCCCACCGATGTATCCTTGTGCACAATACGGTGGTGCTGCCATCTAATCTAAAATTGTTACATGGTCGGTGGCTTTTGTTCGTTCAGTCCGCATGTGTGAACCAGAACTCTTAGACTTTTTGGTAGTTCTCTGCTACAAATGTAACATTAATCCCGAACGACGTCATGCAGTAATATTCAGGTCATTAGAGAGCTTTACAAACCAATTTTCACTCAGCTGGTTTGCCCGAGTGGTTAAGGGGGAAGACTTAAGATCTTCTGCACTGAAGTGCGCGTGGGTTCGAACCCCACAGCCAGCACATTTTATATTATAACCTTATTTTAACGCTAGACATGAGTTCATTTTATAACCTTTTATTTATAGACATGAGTCTTATTTTGACGCTATCCATGAGTTCTTTTTGTGCTTTTTGTTTACAAGTTTTTTATGTTTATAATATGCAAAGATTGTGTCTACATTCTTAAGTAAGGTTGGAAAAAATGTGAGTAAATATTCTAATGGTTGTCTATTATTGTTGTTAATTATTTGTTGTGGTTTTCTATTATTGTCGTGAATTGTTCGTTCTCAAGACTTGTTCTTTTGTTGACACAACATGATTTTTCCATCTCAAATGAATTCAGGTTGTTGATTTCGGCTTGAATTGGTGATATGGTGTGGCTTGCATAAACGGCTTTGAAGTGGGATGATGCTGGTGCAGCCAACCAATTCAGTGACAACATACAACTAAACCGACTTGAATGCGTAGATGACAATAATGTTGATAAACATGTAGTAGCATGATAGGTAATTAATGTGGTAAACAGCTATTTGAATGTCCAAGGCAATGCAATGTATCAAACTGTTTGCTTTCTTATGGAAACATACAATGTCCACCAAAGAACCTAGCTACTTAGTGGTTTGGGATTTGGAGAGGAGTGTTATTGTTGTAAAGAATGAGCTCACCCGTTGCGACCTTACATTCAAGAGCAGTTAAACATAACTTGCACTTATAGTAAGAGATATGGTTGGTCAGATTATCAAATTATGTAAGGGACATCAGCCATACACCAAATTCGATAATACATGACATGAGATAGATGATCTGGTTGCTGACCTTAAAATATAATTATCTTGAACGAGTTAATCTGCTCCTTGACTTTCTCGGTCTCGTTCATGACCTCAATAATCATTTGTGATATACTATATTCGTAAAACACTTGTTCATGATTATATCTTTTCTAAACCAATAGAATGCATACTGTACCACAAATTAATGTTTCACAACAATATTTAGCAGACACTTCTTTTGTTAATATTTAATAGTTCAAAGATTAATTGAAGTTTTTACCATCATCGTGCTCACTATTGAGATGTACACATCAATGGTTGTATTTACTGATTGTTTGTCTGTCTAACTATATTTTACTGGCTACTAGATTTGTGCACGTGTGACATGTTTAAGAAGTGTGTCTTATTCTTTATCGTATAGAAAATGAAATTTACAAATTATTACACGACACATTATGGCCTCTAAATCATAAATACTGCTAGTTTCTTGGCACCTGTGACACAAACATGCCAGTATTTAAGATCATGATAAAAAAGAAATGCAATACTTATCAATACATTAGATTACAAAGAAGCAAAAACGATTAAAAATGTTGAGTAAATTTCATTACATCAGTACATTTTCTTGTCATCTACAGTAGGCTCATGTATAACAAAACCAGATTGGTGCAAGGAAAAAAGGCAACACTTATGACTAAACATGACATCAATTATTGTGCATTTGATGACCTCACCAGGTTGGATCTTCCAATGGTTGGATCGCTTCAATAGCTATCCTCTTGCCTGCTCATTTCGGTGATGTTTTGATTGCAAGGCACACTCTCTATATTGATCTGCTCGCAAGGCTTTTGTGCAAACAGGTAGCAGAGTGTGCATACAAGTTTGGCTTGCGCGTGCAGATCAGCAGGTGCCTGAACTTGGACAGAACTATAGCTATAAGGGTTGGTCAATGCAACTGCGCAAGGGGACACCGGCGGTTGTTAGGAGCGATGAGTCATCGAAGAGCAGACCATAGGCTTGAACATGGATGTGCAAGGAACATGCAACGAGAGTGGGGGCGTCAAGCTCTACAGTAGCGCCCGGTGTGGGCGATTCAAACATCCGGAGCAGCGCGTGGCGGCGACAACACGAAGGCTGCACCGAAATGAAAACGGTCAGACTATAGCAATTGAAAAGCTAGAAGAAGGAAAGGATATAAATGATGGGGATCATAGGGTATAAAGAAATATTAAGCAAGTACAAAGGTGTCGTCTTATAGTCCACCTCATGCATGACACGTAATCTCAAGACGGTCTATTAGACCACTTGTACAATGGGTGGTTGTTTTAGTTGTCTTGTAGAAATTAATATTTTCTAAATTTGTGGATGAGAAAAGGAAAATTTATGAGTTGCATGGCAACTACCACTTGTACAATGGTGTGTAAGCTGTCTCATATTCCTAAATTCTAGCGCATGAGGTGGTTGCTTCGCGAAACAATCATCTCTTCCTCTCACCTCCCTCTCTCTCTTCCACATCATCGGAAATCCTACGTGGCATTGCATGAGACGACCTATGAGACTGCCGACGTGTAGCGTTGTACCTGCCCTAAGAAGGCAAGCATAGAGTAGTATGGAAAGCAATAACGGAACATTAGGAAGGCAAGAATTAGGAAAAGTGGATGATTCAACGTAAGTCATAATTGTTGTCCATTGATCATTAGGGAAAAAGGAAATTTTCAACGATGACGTGGTTATATGGAAGGAAAATCAAGGCATGGATTACAGGCGTGGGTAGACTTCTGCGTGAGTGACAAAAAAAAATTGAAGGGCAATCCACCATGTTAATCGTGTAAACAGCGTGATGCACATGAGTTTGGCCCACGAATCATAGAAAAAATAGCTAAATGTGGTGATGTGATGGCAGTTAATCAACGGTGGATTGATAGTGGGTAAGATGGGTTCAAGGTAGGAAAAGAAATGGAAAACCTAAAATCAGGTTGTCTTTATAGTATTGAGATGATGATGATGATGATTACAATCCTGTGCATAGTCACTACTTTGTGACGTAGCCATAAAAGTCGGGATGCATTCTATTGAGGCGTACATTAGGCCATGAACTCCGCCAATGGGAGTCTTTGTTGGATACATGCCAATTATTGGAAGATATATTATTTTCTCAAACAGACTAGCTTGGATCATGTTCTACTTGTAGAAGGGATAACACTTTCATAATAATGTAATCACCCTCCCCACGGGAGGGGAGAACGTAATTGTCGAGTGGCGTTACGCCGCACAAGATCTCATATGAGATAAATCTCGTCTATTCAGCAGTACACAACAACTGGATGTAGGGCTATTATCCTTTATGGGGGTCAAACGTGATGCGCTCATACCGATCTAAACAAGTCTTTTGAGAGTAAAATTATTGGGAACTCTCAAAAGACTTGTTTTAGAGAGTTGCTATATCTATTGGGAGTAAAAAAAAGACATGTACTCCAACCGTTTCCAATAAATAATGTAAATATCCTTTCGGTAGTGAGAATTAGGTCATCAAATGTAGCAACCTCCAGGCTATGGGTTGAGAGTTGGTAAATTTAGCAACCTCATTTAAGGAACGGTTGGAGAATGATTTTTACTAATCACATCCTAAATTCTGATTTAGCAACCTAATTTAGGAAATGGTTGGAGATGTTCTTAACAATTGATTGCTAGACTAGTCCCTATTCGAGTCAATGTGCTTAGTAAATTTGAATTCTGAATGTACCAATGGTTTTGAGGATTCAAACTCTAGGCCTCCAACATGTACGAAAGTAAAGATACATTACGGCAAAGTGCAACATGATTTTCTAGGATTGTCATCGTTTGATCTTTTTTTTTTTTTGAATAAATAACATTTTTTTGACAAAAAAATATTTTTAGTTCAGTCCTTGAAAACTCGAATTCACAAAATTTCAATGAATTTAGAACCCTTGCTCAAGAACTAAGATTTATACCTGATTGCTGTGCTAATGAACTGGGAAACGACTGTTCTGGAAGTTTTGGGCAGTCCTCAACGTATATGATGAAACCAGGGCGCTGTTGCAAGCTTTTGGGAATGGAATGCAGCAGAGGACAACCTGATAAGTGCATGATCTGAAGCGATGTTATACTTTCTAACCAATCTGGTAAAGTCTCTAGTTTGCTGCAACTGTCAATCGTCAAGCTTCTGATGGAGGTAAGATAATGCAAACCACGTGGAATGCATGTCAGCTCGTCGCACCCGCATATCTCCAACTTCCTGAGCTTACCAAGATCCTGAAGAGCCTCACAGTCTGAAGAAGCAAGCAGTTCTTGACAAAAAGAAATCGACATGTGCTCCAGGGTCTTGGCCGGACCACGCAGGGCTCCTTTCAGATCATACAGCACCTTGTTATTCATCCAAAGTACTAACTTTTCAAGCGATGGAAGCTCCATGTGCAATGCTCTTAGTTTTGGGCATTGGATGATTGCTAATTCTGTGAGGCGGGGGAACATACCTGGCCGGTGCTCCTCTTCCCATATTTCGAAGTTAGGCATGTATGAGAAAATTAGTTTCTGCAGTGAGGGAAACCTGCCTCTGTGCCCATACAAATTATCACTGATGTTGCGGACACATTCATTTCCACTTATTTCCACAATCTTCAGAGTTGGTAGAAGTCCCAGAGGAGCCAACACTTTTTCACATGATCTGAGATTAATTAGCCTGATCTCAACAAGGGACAAGAGATATGGTTCAATGGTTGTCATCCAAGATGGAAGCCTCTGCCCTTCGTATGCAACAATCTCCAACACTTTTAGCCGTCGATGAGGCTGAAGAGATTCAAGTATTGCATCAGCGGGTACAGAATCACTTGACTTGTCATCGACATCCCACCGAAGTGACAATGACTCAAGATTTGTTTTGTAATCCAACCTTGCATATCTTACATCCAGAACGTCTGAAACTTTTTGAAGGCTTTGCAGACTTAGCCTATGGAGGTTTCCCAAAGATACCAACTCTGTCATTGAATTTATATCGGTGGGCGAGACAATATAGCCCAATAACGTCTGAAGGCTTTTCATTTGCCCCATTCCACAAGGCAGTTGAGCGAGCGATGAGCACTGGGTAACATTTAGATACTCCAGCCTCTTCATTTTACTCAAGTCTCGAGGCAATTCGACAAGGTTGAAACAGCCTTGGAGGTCCAGCTTTTGAAGCTGGGCAAGCTTGGTCGTATTCGGATGCAATTTTTGGAGCTTGTCACAATACGAGAGCACTAGTGTTTGAAGAAGTGTCAATCTAGAGATGGAGCTGGGGATATTCTCAATATCTGTCTGCGAAAGATTAAGATATTTCATTAACTGGGGCTCTAGAAATTTAGTAGGCAGTATTCTGACCTTAGTACCTCTGAAACTTAAAGCCTGTATGTGCTTAGATGACTGCAAGAACTCTTGGGGAATCTCTGAGATCTCACAACGGGGCGCGTCAGGTGGGCACATAGGTCCTTCCTGAAGTAGTATCAGCGCTCCCAAGTCTCTGCATCTTAACAAGCTTGCAGGAATTGATGCATCTGAAGGACTTACAATTAGCGACGCGCGTCGAATGGCAAGAGGACTCTGAACCGTTGCCTTACTGGCAAGAGTTGCCTGATGAGCTTTGATAACTAAACTGGTTTTCCTGTCCGTGTTCTGTGCAAAGATGTGCAGTACTTTGTGCATCATGTATGTGCATTTGTCTCCATACTTGTATTCCTGCAGAGGGTAGAAGCACTCATCGAGGAGCTTCTGGATAAATCCTTTCCGCTGGGCATTGCCCACCATGGGTGGTATGTAGCCTTCTGCTGCCAAAAGATCAGTTAGTTCCTCTAGATCAAACTCATAGCCTGATGGGAACATGGAGCAATACAAAAGGCAGCTCCGCATGTCAGAAGGGAGATGTTGGTAGCTGACGGAGCCATTCTCCAGAACTAAATTTCCATCAGGAAGTTCACTGGAATGCCTTAGAAATCGCTGCCAGAACTTGTCATGGGGAAGGTCGTTGATGCACGACAGCAGCTCTCGCCACAGCAGGCCCCGAGGAGCCTTCTCGGCAATGGGTTCCAGAAATCCTTGCCAGAATTCCACACCCTGAGGCTGGCAAAAGCATGTGCGTGCATAGTATAGAAGCAAGGGCACACCTTCACATTTATGGGCGATCATCATGCCAGCTTCTCTGACGAGCTCAGGGGGCCAGTCCCCGCGATACGCGGCAGTCCATTCAGCCACGAACGAGGAGGAGAAGTGCTGCTCCAGGGGCCGCAGGAAGAAGGACTTGGTAACCGTGACGTCTGCAAGAGTCTCGAGATAGGTTGCAACGTCAGGGGTCCGGGTGGTGATGACAAGCCTGCCGTTGGGAGGCAGGGCCTTCATCAGGGAGCCTATCTCCGGACACGCTCCCTCCTTGTCGCTCCACACATCGTCCAGAACAATCAGATAATCAACTCCGCTTAGTTTTCGTTTGATGTGACTCGCCATAGCTGCCTGCGGAATGACCTCACCAATCGAGTGCTTCCTCTCTGGAGTGATCTTCAACATCAATACTCGCTCGAGGCAAAACTGCCGGTGCCGTACAACGGGCACTGCGAGCCGCACAGCAAACCTGCGCTTGACTCTGTAGTCGTCCAGCAGAGCCATGGCAAGACGTGTCTTCCCGATGCCGGGACCTCCCATGATGGGCATAACCAGGAGCCCACCGTTGTGGCCCATCCTTGCGGAGAGCACGATGCTGACCATCTTCTCCAAGAGCTCTGATCTCCCAACCATTCGCGCCGCGAGCGCGTCTACAGGAGCATGGGCGCCGATGTTGTGCAAGGAGCCATCGGGCATCGGAAAATGACTGTGCAGCTGCCTGATGTAGGATGCCAGTGCGCTGAACTTGTGCGACAGCTGCTTCAGATCACGAAGCGTGGTCGAACGGAAGCGACGGTTCCTAAAGAGGACGACAGGTACCTGATGCCATTCCTCCGCTCGTACCTTGGTGTGGACAATCGCGTCCAGCAGCTCGCGCAAGGGTGCGGCCAGGGACTGGATGCAGAACATGAGCCTCAGGTTGGCCCCCTTGGAGACGGTGCCATTTCCGTGAACGACGGAGACGGCGGAGCGCAGCTCCGCGAGCATGTTGGTGGCGCGCAGCAGCCGGAACTGCTCCTCCGTGTGCTCTGAGCAAAGCATATCCACCACTCTTTCTAGATCTGCCCCTGCCATGCCCAACTCTCCAACCTCCTATTGGAACTGTGGAACGAAATCAATAATGCGTGATGACGATGGGATTTGACAATGGCTTACATACCCTCCGGGGCGTAGTTTCCGCCCTATTTCCCCATGCCTCACATCACAATGATGTTATTATAGTAGCTAGTGGCCTGTTGTGGGTCTTGGTCCTACCAATAAGAACTGCTTTTGAAATTAGAGTAGAGGATAATAATTAATAACAACGTAATTTGCCCGCTATGCCTGAAAGTGATTGGGATACAAGCAATAATTGAATGTAGTGTCTTATCGGAAATATATCCAACAATACTCTAGTAAATGTTATCCGACCCTCCCATCAACAACAAAAAAAAAGATGACATGCATGAAACTCAACTGAAACCTTCATCAAAAGCATAAAGTTTCATCTAAACATATTTTGATCAACCTCAATGTAATAAATCATGAAAAACTTTGTGCATTGAGAGAGAACATTTCATCTATGTAACAAAAACCTGTAAAGCTGACACAACACTCTTGAAAATTGTAAGATAAAAGTATGTATAGAGACTAACCTAACAAAACATAACTTGGTACTATTTGCAACGTACGCTGCCAGTTCAAATGTGAGGTGGGAAATATTTATTCTTATTCTTATGCAGACGAGTACATAGAAATATTTATATCTATGATTCTTTATTCTTATGCAGACGCGAGTAGTACATAGAAATATTTATGTTAACGCATGGAAAGTGCAGTGTACTCGAAACTAATACCGGAATGAAGTCTATAGCATTGTGGATCACGACCTTATTGTTGCTATGGTCAGAAGGAGGAAGCCTATTTCTCTTTTGACGTTACAGGCCATTAGCGTTAGTGCGCAACCAACATCGGCTGCTCGCATGTCCGTCCTTGCTCAAGGAAACGCCACATCCCGCGGCGTCGAGGAGGACATCCTCGTGCCTCTTCTTGCCCGCCTCACCACCATCAGTGCGTTGCTTGATTCGGCCGCAGCAGCTCCTGCCACAGGAGACGATGGAGGCTCCCCTCTCCAGCCCGCACGATGCAGAGGACGACCGACTCCATGGTCCATGCCGAAGCCCGGATGATGCTGGAGAAGGTCCGCCGGGAGATGGTGCAGCTGGAGGGTGTGTTCCGCCGCGTCGACAACGCCGAGAAGCGCATCCGGTACTGCTTCGACCCCGTCGAGCGGCACCTCGACGATGCGCTCCAGCAAGAGCCACCCAACACGGAGCGCATCCACGCGGGATTAGTTGCCATCGACGCCGGCATAAGTGCCATCAGAACCAGCATCCACGAGACCTACAATCTCCAATGCAGCGACGACTGTGGCGGTCAAGGTGGATCTTTCGCCATACGTCCAACACAAGCAGCACTTGGAGTCGGAGCAGCTCCAACGGTGATGGCCGAGATCCATCGTGGCACACAGATGAGCCATCTCAGGCTCGCCGTGGGCAGCCTAGAGCGGCGGTTGCGGGGCTGCTTGCTCTGCCTCGCCTCCTTCCCCGATGGCGCAGTCATCAAGAAACGGCTGCTCATCCATTGGTGGCTCGCCGAGGACTTCGTCCGTTCCCCTGGCGAGGGCAAGAAACACTTCGATGATCTCGTTGCCAAGGGGTTCATCGTCCCGTGCCCCACCGCCCTCTGCGACACGGTCCACCGTTGCACGGTGCGGCCGTGGATGCGTGACCTGCTTACTAGCGTGGCCAAACGCAACGCATTCCTGGAGCTGAACACCGGGGACCACGCGTTCGCACATCGCGCGTGCCTGATCGCCGGAGGCAAGACGCGGTCCGGGTTTAGCGCCACAGTGAGAGCCATATACAACATTGGGCAGAAGTATGTTGAGCTTGACGAGCGCTGGTTCGCCAAGAAGAAGGACCTGCGCGTGCTGCAGCTCGGCCAGTGGAGGGAGTTTCGTGCCAATGAGCAAATGGCCAACCCCATGGACAGCCACATCGAGATCAGCGGCGTGGAGCGTCTCCGCGACATGGCAAGTTCCTGCAAGAACCTCAGGTACATCAGCTTCCGGGGCATCTCAGGAATCGAGTCCCTTCCCGAGTCCATCGGCAAACTGCACCAACTCATGGTGCTGGACCTCCGGGCTTGCCACAATATGGAAGAGCTGGGCCAGGGGATCACCAAGCTCGATCGGCTCGAGTACCTGGACTTGTCGGAATGCCACCTGCTCGTCGGCGTGCCCAAGGGCCTCGGCCAGCTTGCACGGCTCCAGATTCTCAAAGGTTTCGTGGTTGCCAATTCCAACAGCAAGGATCTCTGCCATCTCAACGAGCTCACAAAGTTGGACAAGCTCAGGAAGCTCGGCATTGTCATCAGCAGGATGGCAGTGCCCACGGAGGATGAGTTCCTGAAGCTCGGCGAGTTCAAGGCGCTCCAGTCCTTGAAAATCGTATGGGGTGTACTGACTTCTGCAAAGAACAACGGGAATAATACTCAAGCAGCATCACCACTGGCAGAAATGAAGTTCATGCTTCCTCCCAATCTGGTGAAGCTAGACCTCCATTGCTTCCCCTTGGCTGATTTTGCCGACTGGATTCAACCGACGCGGGTCAAGAAGCTCTACATCAGAGGCGGGAAGCTGATGACACTGGGGGATGAAGAGGAATGGGAGGCAGAGGTGCTGCGCCTGAGGTTTCTCAGTGATCTTCACTGTGACCATGGTCGTAGATTTTGGTCTTCTTTCAGGAAACTGAAACCTGAAAAGATTGAAATCCATGAGTGTCCAAACTTCAACCCTGGTAGTAACGACGCGGGAGAATCTGCAGAGTATCACGCTGGGAGAGAACAAATGGCCCCAGGTGATGAAATCAATTTAGCCAACTAATATTTGCAAAGCCTTATTTCCGTTGTGACAATTTCCTCATATGTGAAGGACCTTTTTTTGGATTCACCGTTGGCTACCACACACTAGGTGTGTTTAGTAGAGCTTATGTTTGTGCAACTTATTGCTTATGCTTCAGCATATCTGTCAAAATTGTTTATGTACCTTAACTAGCTTATTGTTGCATAAGCAGTAGCCGTTTGGTAGCTGCTTATCAAAACTGCTTATGACTAAAATGAGTGTATAAGCTGGAAAAGCAATGTTTTGGTTGCTTTGCCTCTCTACAAAAAGAAAAGTTGTTTATTATGGTGTTTTTTGTGAATAAGCTGCTTATGACTTCAACATGTTTGATACAACTTATGCCTTATAGTAGCATAAGATGCTCCATAAGCTCATTTATAAACTGCACCAAACACACCCTAACATTGTTGCTCGTGCTACCCTTCATTGTCACACATGAGCCATATATCTAGAACTCTACCGCTACCCGTCTAAGCTCATCTCTTGCAAAGCCGCCATTAATGAATTAACATCAATACCGAGTCCAATGCCGATTTGAATAATTTCCCCTTTTTTAAGATAATGGAACAAGGGTTCCAGAGGATATACGTAGCCGACAACTATTACAGCAATAATGAGCATTCAAGCTCGGTACTCAAGACAACTATTTTTTATAATGCAAATGCAAACTAGATAGATGGAAAAGAACCAAGACAAGTTGTTAGCCAAGAATCTTCTATGCGCAAATTGAACAAAGTGCCAAACCTCCTAAGTCCTAACACTGGTGGCCAATTTAGCCTATAGTACTGAAGTTCATTGCATCATCCACCTCGATTGCATTCCAAGTACCGGCAAATGGACTACTTGTCAAGGCAAGTGGGCTGCTGGTATCCAAAGTTAGAACGGTGGTTTGAAAGTTCCTCGTTTGTGCGCTCTCTGTACTTATCACGCGGGCCACAATCTTGTTGTCGGTAGTTTATTTGGTTTGGGACCACAGGCATCAAAAAATCAATATTTGTAAGGACCACAAATGCTAGTCATTGGGTCAAAGTCTTCGACCCAGTCGCCAATGTCACCCACCACCAATGTTGAAAGTTCATCCACGTGATGCAAGGTCAAGTTTTTTTTTGTCAGATTTGCTTTTGTTTGAAGAACATGCAGTACATAATAATTTTGGAAGACAGCAGTACATAAATCAATTTTAGAAATTTTTACGGTACATATTACCACAAGCAAATAACTAATGGTAATTAACATGACATTGTGCTAATTGATACTAACAACACAGTAAGTTACTACCAGTTCTACCATCAATAATTACTTAGTTACATGACTAGTAATTACTTGTTGTACAAGTAGTAATTAGGTCCGTAACAATTTTTTGCAAGGAGTAAGGACCAGCACTGCTAGTCAAGTCTTGGACCCCAGCGCCATCTCACCTACTAACGAAGTACTAGTAAATTTCGTCCGGACGATAGATTTATACGGCCGAAAGATAATTGGCAAGATGTAAGTGAAATTGTCAGGTTTCACCCAACTTAATACAGTACTCGTCACGAAGTGGTAAGTGTGAATCTTTTATGTGACAACTGACAACCTTCTTGTGGCGTAATGCTCTGTGCGCGCGCTATCCATCATCACGGATCATCATGAAATAGTAGAGATGTGCACCTCTGCCAAATGCTTGGACCGGTGACGACATGGACCTGAAGCATGTGTGGAATGTATGGGGTGAGTGGGAGATCCGCGTGCTGGTCCTGTCCAGCCTCACCCTGCAGATCTTCCTCCTGTTCGCCGGCGGCCTTCGCAAGCGCGTCGCCAACTGGTGGCTGCGCATGCCGCTCTGGCTCGCCTACCTTGTCGCCGACTACATCGCCATCTACGCGCTGGGCAACCTGTCCCAGAACCAGCGGCTCTGCGACGGGTCCCGGGTCGGCGAGATGCGCCTGCTCGTGTTCTGGGCCCCGTTCCTCATCCTCCACCTCGGCGGGCAGGACACCATCACCGCGTTCGCCGTGGAGGACAACGAGCTGTGGCTGCGTCACTTCCTCAGCCTCGTGTCCCAGGTCGTCCTCGCCGGCTACGTGTACTGGAAGTCGCGCCCGGCGTGCGGCTCATGGTCCCCGCGGTCGTCATGTTCGTGGCCGGCGTGACCAAGTACGGCGAGCGCACGCTCGGCGCTCAGGGCGGCGAGCATGGGCAGCCTGCGCAGCTCCATGCTCACGCCGCCGGACCCCGGCCCGAACTACGCCAAATTCGTGGAGGAGTGCCGGCCGCGGAGGGACGCCGGCCGGACGCCAAGATCGTCATCGTGCCGGAGCGGCCGCCGGACGACGACGTCCGCGTCGAGGTGAAGCGGGAGGAGTACGGCGACCTCGTGTACGGCGCGCACCGCTTGTTCCGGACGTTTCGCCGCCTCTTCGTGGACCTCATCCCGAGCTTCCAGGACCGCATCGACGGCCTCACCTTCTTCCGCAAGCCGGAGGTGGACCGGGCGTTCAAGGTGGTGGAGATCGAGCTGGTGCTCATGTACGAGTCCCTGCACTCCAAGGCCTCCGTGATCCACGGCGAGCTCGGCCGCGGCCTGCGGCTCTTCACCATGGCCGCGCCGGTGGTGTCGCTCGTCCTTTTGCCGATGCCGCCGGCGACATGCGAGCCTACGCGCCTGTCGATGTCGTCATCTCCTACGTGCTCTTGGGCGGGGCTGTCTTGTTGGAACCGTGCGCCATAGTCCTCATGGTAGTCTCCCCCGGACCTACGCCGACCTCCGAGCCGGCGTCCGGCTCCGGCCGGTGGCGGAGGTGGTGTTCGGCTTATCAAGTTCTTCCAGCCGGAGACGAGGCCTAGGTGGTCCAACCGGATGTCTCGGTACAACCCGATCGGCTATCGTCTCGAGGACACGCCACGCCGGTACAAGCGGGTCATGGAGCGCCTCGAGTGGAGGTGGAACTTCCGTGTCAAGACCCCGTGGGACAGCTGGAGGTACACCAACAAGATCGCCGTGTCGGAGCGGCTCAAGCGCCTCGTGTTCGAGCAGCTCAAGAGCAAGGCTAACGAGCACCATGGATCCCAAGAGCTACCGCAAGCTCGGCGAGCACCGCGGGCGATGGGCGCTCCAGCGCAAGGGCTCGTACCGGCGAGCGGGGTGGAGCGTGGACTGCGAGTTCGACGAGAGCATCCTGCTCCGGCACATCGCCACCGATCTCCGCTTCTATGCGGATGGCCACGAGACTTCCAAACAGAGCGAGAACAACGAGTAGCGGTCGGCATCGCGAGTCCCTGCCGTCGATGAGCGAGGAGATATCCAACTATATGCTCTTCCCGCTTGCTATGCGCCCGTTCATGATGACCGCGAGCATCGGGCGGATCCGATTCGGCGATACTTGCGCGGAGGGCAAGAACTTCATCCGGCGAGCGAGACGAGATCAAGGACGAGAAGGGCTGCGCGGACAGGCTCAAGGCCGTGGACACGTCCATCGCCGAGCCACGGGACGTCAAGGGTGACAGGAGCAAGTCGGTGCTCTTCCGGGCGTGCAAGCTCGCCGAGCACTGCTGGAGCCGGAGGGAACCACGGAGGAGAAACGGTGGAGGCTCATTTCGAGCGTGTGGGTGGAGATGCTCGCTATGCCGCCGGCAAGTGCGGTGGCAACGCGCATGCCGAGCAGCGAGCTGAGGCGGCGAACCGCTCACCGTGGTGTGGTTGCTCATGGCACATTTCGGCGTGGGCGACCGGTACGAGGTGGAGTCCGGACACGCCGGGGCCAAGCTCGTCGTGGACACCTAATTAGATTCATTGGTGTTGCCACGGTAAAAGGGTGACTTTCACAATCAATTCCCAATAGAAGCTTCTTCTTCAAAAAAAAAAAAAATCACAATAGAACTTGTGCATGTAGCGAGAGAAGCAAGATGAGAAATTTCCTTACCCTTGTGTTCTTCTTCATATAGGACATGAGGGGGGCATTTGCGTCTCATGGTTGTCTTTTACAACTCCCCATTAACAATCTATGACTAATTAACACATGCCAGCAGTTAAACGACAGAAATAGAGATGAAATAACACGGTGATACACATAATTACAGGCAACACACTTACGAAAGGTCATCAAGGCAAGAATGCTCCTTGTTCAACTACTTGAACAATAATGTAGCCATTTCAATTATTTCATCAACATGACCTGATCATGGGAACATGCCGTCAAGGAACTCCTCAAAACCTTCGTCATTGTGGCCTGAATTCCTAGAAGATGTGCCCTTACCGTCTGCTGAATTATGCAGCCATTAGATTCTTGCAACGGTGCACATGATTTATGGCATTATGAAATACTCCCTCCGTTCCGGAGATGCACTCATTAGGACAGCAGGATTAGTTCAAACTTCCCGAGAGTATTCACCGAGCGGAGGGAGTACCCAGAAAAAAAAATAAACACACAAGCATAATAGATAAATATCGGTAATTGTTTTATTGCATGTCGAAATCTCCTAGCATTTTGTTGACTTATGATTTACCCAAACGTTTTAGTTTCAAGCATAAAAAAGGTAAATACAATCATCTTACCGCTTCTTTTTCTGCTATTCTTCACATTTGATTCATCCTCTCGAGGTGTAATCACTTTCCTCATGCTCTCTACGGTTGAATAGCAAAGTCAAAGAAGGTAGGACAACAGAAACAATAAGCGTGAATCAGGATTATAAGATACCTCTTTCTCTTGGACCTTCCTTTTAACTCAATTTCCTTCTCAGGAGCGTGCTCCTTTACTCTCTCTTTCTCCATCTCCTTCTCCTTCTCCTTTTGCCTCTTATAAGCAAGCTTTTCTGCACATCTTTCATAATGTACAACAATCAAGCTAAATAATCATCTGAATATTTTCTTGAAACAAAAAGGGCACAAAATACAGAGCACTGATTGCAAATTTCAAGGGAATCATTAAAATAGATTAAATGCCAGTCTGAAAGCATTACTACCTAGAAGCTAGAACTGGGTTCACACAAATCCTATTAGGAAACAAGGGATTCACTAACCTCTTGCAAGCTACCAACTTCACTAGTGCTTGTTTCTGCTCGTTCGCTTCAACATAAGAAAAGTTCACCTGAAACAAAGGGAAAACAAATTGGGGGAAGAATACAGAGAAATTTTTTTACTGGACAACACAATTTATCTTCTAGCATTAGCAACGAACAAACCTCATAACTACCTAGCCCATGCTTTTCATCACAATGCTTGTTGCCGCAGATAAACTGGCCTGCAAAAGAGCTCACTGCTGAAGAACTAATAATATAATATTGATTATGATCAACAGGCTCAGTTAATAAAAAAATGGATGTATACAAAAATAAATTTCTGCTGAGAGCAAAGACAATACAAGCTCAGTTTATTTAATAAAAAAATGGATGTGTACAAAAATAAAGTTCTGCTGTGGGCACTAATACAGGCTCAGTTTAATACCATGATGATATTCAAACACTACAAACTGAGATATGATTCATTTTGGACTATATAGACTCTTTGGTGCAACATCCCAAGCTGTACTTTACGGTATGATCGAATAAAAGATAAAGTTATCCAACAATCTAAACAAACAAAGCTTCAACAGTGGTGATCATTCATTGCAGCTACACCTTTCATTGTAGTTTTGCTAATTACATTGTAGATTCCAGACTTCCATTGAGAATATCTATTATGCACAAAAGTGACCACACCAAATTTAAGGTAGTGTTTGGTTGGTTGAATGATGTTGGATGGTATGGGATGGTCCTGAATGAACATGTCCAGTACAAGATAATCCTGGATGAGATGGTACAAGTAGTGGTACGAGATGGTACATGATTGTGTTTGGTTTGTTGTATCGGATGGTGCATGAATGTGTTTACTTGCTTAATAACATATTTTAAATTAATGTAAAACATAATTGATTTTTAATAATAATATTCTTAAAATTCATAATTAGATATTAAATATGCTAATTAGTATCAACCATTACTAATTACCATTAATTATAATTCAAATTATTACTAATCATCAATGAAAATATGTAATAACTAATTGGTATAACTAATAATATTCAATATTAATTAAAAATTAACTAATTATCTTTAATAGCAACTAATATTCACGAATAATCACTAATTAGTATCGCCAACAGAACCTGGATGGAATGGTGCGGCCATTTTTCTTGAATGAGATGATACAAGATCTAGAGGGAATATTCCCAGAACTTGAACCATCTCATCATGGATGAACTCATCCAATTCAGCTAACCAAACACGTGAACCTGAACATATCTAGGATCATTTCATCCATGTATCACTTGGTCCATGAGCCAAACACTACCTAAATTTAGTGATATTTTCTACTCCCTCTGTTCCAAATTATAAGACGTATTTGACTTTCAGACATCACGCTTGACCGTTCATCTTATTCAATTTTTTGTGCAAATATTGTTTATTTTATTGTGGTTTATTTCATCACTAAAGTTATTTTGAAAATGACTTATTTGTTTTTATATTTACAAAAAAATTTGAGTAAGACAAGCAGTCAAACGTAATGTCTAAAGTCAAAAACTTCTTATAATTTGGAACGGAGGGAGTAGGTAAATCATACAAATAGAATTCAGAAATGCAACTAATTGAATACCTTTTCCAGATATAACCTCCTTTTCTGTTCTCCATCTCAATCCAATCTGTGAAATAAATATCCTGAGAATACGCATTTTAAAAAGATACAGATGGTTGCAGAAGCAAAACATGTGGTTGCATATCCATGCATGACCCTATAACGAGCATCCAGAGAGTCATATACTTAAAAGTTAACATTTCTTGTTCACTGCTAGATTACAAGGATAACCAGATACTTTCAAGTTTCAACAGCATAACAAATACTGTGATTACACTTGTGCCTTAACATGTGATATCAATGTGCCTGCCAGAACCTAGCATTAAATAAAAATACTGCTGACAAAGCATAGTTCCTTCAAACAGACATTGATGCAGACAAACAACTAAGAGAAATAATCACCTCATTTGTGTTGAGCATGTATTACTCTTATGAAATGTAAAATAAAAGGTCATATCTCAGTTGGCAGCAAATCATTGTTGCCTTTAGATAAAGATACTTTAAAACCATGCAATGGGCATTTGTTCCAGTGGTTAAGAGTAATAAAGAAAAATACATCACACAGAATTGAAAAATGTACCATACCCAATAAAATAAATGAATGTGACATGGGGTTGCAGCACCATACCTTGCCTTTTTTGTAATGGGTCATGTCAGCAATGCAATATCTATCTCAAGTTAAGGACTCTACAAATGACAGCCGTCTTAAGAAAAATACAAGAACAGAAGCAGACACATCCAGTCATACATTTTTCATGCATAGTGGTAAATCTTCCAGTTGGAAGGCTTACCGATCAGGAATTAAACTCTAGTTTCTGCAAACAAAAAAAGGACAGTCATTGTTCCCCTTTGGCACACGGGATGGACCAATCTGTGTTGGGTGGATGGTCGTGCGTGGCCTGAGCTCAAATTACAGGTAAGGATCATGTCAACAGGTGGTTTCTCAGGATACCGTACAGGTGCACCTTCTTAATTAGAAAGCCTACAGCAGAGAACTTCCCCTCAGGGGGAAGGAGTTTTTATTATAATGTAGTGACCGTGAGCCAGCTTACAGACAGGAGCACAAAGAGGCAGCAGCACATATATACATGGGAAAGATCAGATTAGTTAATTCATGAGACTCAGGGTCTGAGCGATAAGATAGTATTTGTTTATTAGATAGGCAGTTAGGATTAAGCAGGCTCTATGTGATGGTGCCATGGTGCGTACATGTATCTCTGAAGCAACAGAATCAAAGAGGTCTCTTCCACCCTATTGGCCCAAGGACCAGAAGACATAAATGCAAGTACGAAGCATTAATAAACAAAGAAGAATGTGTCGACGCAAATGATAGATATAGATGTCTTTATGTACATATGGGTTTATATTTAAGGTTTATTCTTGCCAGTTAAGGCAATTTAGTTTATTTACCAGATAAAATCTAAACTTACAAAAGATGCTTGAATAAGATATTGAGCTCTTTCAGACATGCGCAGAGATGAGAAACTTGTTCTGACAAGAAAGGAATGAATCTTCGTAATCAACTTATTTCAATAACACTAATTTCATCACATAAGAACACATGCATATGAAAATATGCTTACTATTGCCATTTCCTTACAAAAAAGAAACTATAGCATATATAATATAACAAAAAGGATACTCCTTAAAGAGCTTGTCATAATAACGTTTGACCAGCCTCTTCTCCCAAGTTGAATCCATATCATCTTCATCTGATAGAATGAATCTTTTACATGAAAAAAGTAAGGTATTCATGGATATCCCAGATTGAAAAGGCACATATTATACTAGTATACTACAAATACTTAAACAGTGTATATGGGACGTTTCTCACCTGTATCCTTCTCTCAGTGTATCATTGTCAGTTTTGATGGGTAAACTATGTTCCTCAGATTTGCCATGACCATAAAACTGAACTGTTAAATGGAAAATCAAGTAAGTACAGTAGTACATAGAAAGGAAGAACGAATGGAACCTATGTTAACTTGTTAAGGGGAAGAAAACATGTAAATTTTAGCATAATTTTTGCTAAAAGGTATCTGGTGTGATTGCCATTTATGTTTCTAAAATGATAAGGCTATTTTTCTCATGTCAATATCTGTGACTAGGTAATAATAAACAGGAATTCACAATTTTCTAATTCTCTAGTTTCTCCCAAAATATTCATAACGAAGCCTTCAAGGTCATGTGCTCTACAACCCATTAATAGTTTCAGTCAACTAATCGGTGAACAAACCTGATAAAATCCAAGTAACTAAGGCTCAAATTTCTACTCCTTAAACATTTTTTTTACTTCCATTTGGGAAAAAGAATGAGTTGCTAGTCAGCTAGGAACAGAATTCACATTGGGATACCAAGATATCAACTGCTATGCGAATTCATAATATGCTCTGCACTAAGCAAAGGGAGTGGAAGGTTACTCATAGAAGTACATGATCCATGTATGGATGAAGGTAGCCCCCAATTCTTTCTACAGTAAAGGGGACTGTTCGTCATCCTTTTGCTTTAGGAAACGAAGAGTAGCATATAAGTAGCTCATTATATGCCAGTATCCCAGTTTCCTTGTAACTATGGAAGGAGCAATTCTGTTAACTGTTATATACAGATCTATCCATGTCATGTCATGGATAAAAGGTACCATTGCACTGGGATTAGGTATAAATACGAAAAAAATGCATATCACTATCTGCTCTAAGTTAGGCAAGGTGCCAGTTGTACACACATAAATACATAATCCATGTATGGATGAAGGTAGCCCCCAATTATTTCTAAAGTAGAGGGGGTGTTCATCATCCAGTTTCTATTGGAAACCAAGACTAAGCAAATAAATGTCTCATTATGTGCCACTGCCCCAGTTTCCTTACCACTGTAGTTATACAATGTATTTGGTGCACTGGTGTTGGTCGTAGGTACCAACATATCAGACTTGCAGCTACTCCTAAAGCAGGATCATCAAAACCTCAACCTCAACTGATTTTTAAAGCAACAAAGGCAGAATCCCCAAACAAGAATCTAGGGGCATGTTAGTGCATAATGGTTTCTCAATTGCAAAGGAAAATCGGCACTCTAGCTAACTTGAACTTGCAACTGAAAGCAGCCTGCACTATCAACACTTGGAGCATAATGAGCACACCTGCATCTAGTACCTACTACAAACTGCTGCCTTTTGTAATAGCATAATTGCAAGATTTTTCAGACATGCAACTTCAATGTGTCGTTTCACCTCCCACGGGAAATCCACTGGTGCTACAAAGTATAATTTGGTTAACCTAAGATTACAGATTTTATTATCATGTTGCCTTTTCGAAACTATCTTGCTCACTGGCAAATTCTGTCTTAACCAACTACATCTCCTGAATCAATCAACTAAAATGAATCAACAGAAAACAAAAACTTGGCCCAAAAATGGTTACAGCAACGGATCATACCATAATCTTTCATGAACTTCTTGTGGCGATCATAAGCATTGAGCCCACGGATGTGCGATTGGTACTGCCTGCATCCATCCAACTACCATTCAGACTCATGACAGGAAAGGTCAGCCTAAACTGGTGTGCAACGCAAGTAAAGTAGCGGGGAGTAGATCATGCGACATGGATTTGATTGTAAAATTAACCTAGCCTAACTAATTCCACGAAGAGAACATGTCGACAGATGCAGCAACCAATTCAGAGATAAATAAAAAACACTAGGGTTTCCAATCGATTCGAGTAGCAGGAACGTAGGAAACGAACAGGACTGGGCAGCATGAGAAGCTTACATCTTCCTCTCCTCCTTTCCGAAGATGGCGGACTTGAGCCGCCCAAGGGACGCCATCGCGCCCGCCCTCTCCTCGCCTTCGCTTCGTCCCTCGGCAGCCGCCGCGGAACTACCACGCCTCCGCGAACGCAGCTAGCGCGCTATCAATCGCACGCTAAACGATGGCGGGCACCTACCACTGCGACATGCACAGGATTTTGGGGGCGGCTGGGTGGCGAGGCGCGAGTACCCCGTGGTGGCGGCGGTGCGACGGAAGAGGGTAGGAGACGCGCCGGCGGCCAGTAGAGGGCAAACAGGATGATGAAAGGTAAAGAGCGAAAGCTGGGCCACAGAGCTGGACGTGGGCCGTCATGGATTGTCCACTATGGCCTAATGGAAAGCAGGGTTGTGAGTGGGCCAGTCAGGACTACGAAACTCATTTGCAAGCTTCAAAACATTTTTCACGGGCCTGGAAAGGAGTTCGAGTTTGACACAGGGCTTGGAATTTTGGAGGAAAATTTGGACTTAACTTCTCTCTAGCCAGTTTACATTCATTGTAGGGTTAAAGATGTTGCACGGTGTGCCAATGGCAAGTTTTTAAAAGATTAAATTCTATTTTACTCCCTCAACTCATAGGGATATTGCAGTTCCGGTCCCTTAGCTTCAAAACCGAGTATCTAGATCCTTGAACTCTAGATCCCGGTACAATTGCATCCTCTCGGCGGTTTTGTTCGACGTGGTACAGTGGATCCCACATGTCTTTTTTTTCTTTTTCTCTCTCCTCCCCTCTTCTCTCCTATCCTCTCTCTTCTCCCTGGATGGTGCGCGGCCGATGACATGGCCAACACGCTTGTGCTCATGTCGTGGTTGGCCTCATCCATTAGCGTGGAGACGGATGCTCAACCTCACATTAGCGGTGGCGCCGTCCCGACCACGATGTGGATATCGGTAGAGAGGGAGTTGTTCTCGCTGGTTTAGGAGCCCGTAGATGGCGGCGCCTCCACCCAGCCTTGGAGCGGGGCAAGACCGACGATGGAGGGGCGGTGGCGACGGAGCCGGGTGGAGGGGCGGCGACTACGACGCGTGGAGCAGCAGCTTGGAGGCGGAGCAGGAGACGCTAGTGGCGCGAGGTGTGGGAGGAGGTCGAGGCGTGGGAGGAGTTCATAGGCCAAGGCGATGGAGCGCGTCGAGCGGGAGCACAAAGAGAAGGTGGTCAAGCTCCGACGGGACGCCATGACCAAGGAGGAGAAGATGATCGAATAGCGAGACGCCAAGCACGCGCGCGTCGCCATGGTTGAAGAGCTCCATGCCGAGTGCTACTGCATCCTCCACGCCTACCTCTCACCGTCCACCTCCGGTCGTGACCAGCGCGGTTTTTGATACAAGAATGACTACACAAATTTGCTACGTGCTCCAAACTTTAATTATTGCCATCCATAGATTTGAACCAAAAATACATAGGACTATAAGACTATGTGTCCGGAAGTCATCATTTGAAGTTCGAAAGTAATATATAAAACATACACATCAACACATCTCTATCTGTGTTTGATCAAACATTCAAACCAAAGTCTAAAATAGCAGCCGCCACAAAAAGAAAAGATCTAAAAACAATAAATAAGAAAACCACTTCAAAACAAATTCATACAATGGGGTCACATCATTTCACAGCTGTCCCACCTCACATACACACGGCTAACAGTTGTTATCAGCTAAGAACTAATCTTAACAAAAGCATCAATTACACGTGGCGACTCCGCATTGGGGCACTCTTGGGACCCACCCGATCATTTCTCCATCACCATCACTCTCTTATAAACGCCAACCAAGCAGAAAAAAATAGCTCTAAAAATAAAAAAAATAATCCAATAATTACACAAACACCTGCAGGCGCCTCCCCTCCGACTCCCAGATGCCGGCCACGGCGAGCGGCAGCGCGAGGCCGGAGGAGGCGAAGCCCGCGCCTTCGTCGCCGATGTCCACGGCGTCCTGCATGGGTACGAGGCCGGAGGAGCTGACGGCGAGGCTGGCGGCCGCGGGCGCCAGCGGCGTGTCCGGCGGAGGGGAGGTGGAGCGCGAGCTGGTGCGCGCGCTGCGCGAGATCAAGAACCAAATCATTGGCAACCGGACCAAGAAGCTGCTCTACCTCCGCCTGGGCGCCGTGCCGGCGGTCGTGGCGGCTCTGGCCGAGCCGCGCATGTCGACGGCCGCGCTCGTGCAGGCGGCGGCCACGGCAGGAAGCTTCGCGTGCGGCGTTGACGACGGCGCACGCGCCGTGCTGGACGCTGGCGCCGCGGGGCACCTCACCCGGCTCCTCGCGCACCCCGACGAGAAGGTAGGGTCAAGCCCCGTTCACTTGTTTTGTTGCTTGTGTCTGCGGGAATCTGACTGGGATTGTGGGGGAAAAAGTTTTTTTCTGTTGATTTCGTGCTCGTTGGGGAAAAGATCTGTTGCGTAGACAAACGTTGACGGAAACTAGCAGCAACAGCTACTACTTCTTGCCATGTCTCTTGGTGTAGATTTGGGGCTATGCTAGTAATTGTGCTTTGAATCTTAGCTTGAAATGGATAGAAAAATGGTAGCAATTGTGTCATTCACCTGAGCACTGGCGAGGAATCTCACCTTTAATTATGTCTCTGTAATTGGGATGTGAATGTGTCTGGCAACTACATGATTGCTTCATTCCTTATGCTGTGAACCTATCTTGTGCTACAAGGGCTATGGGCCGAGTAAGACGAAGAACCTGATAATAACTAAAGGTAGATTCATGGTTACCGTGTCAATTGCTCAAAGAGAAGTTTGTCTTCGAGGATCATGATTGATGTCCTGTGAGGAACCTTGGAATGGGGGGAATTTATTGTAGCTGAACTATTAGACGATCTCTTGGTTTAATTAACTTGGGAGAAACTGGTGGTGGTTGTCATCTCCTTTTCTTTCTGTTCCCTTCTTTCCCCCTTCATTTTGGTTGAAGTAGTGATATTTTCATTCCTTTGTGCTGGAAATGTGGACAGTTTGGTAGTGGGTCATTGGTTAGGTGTGATGATGGAGTGGATGTGCTGGAAAGTTATCTTTTTTTGTGTGTGTTGGATGCTTCATTAGTTTGTACAAACTGATGGATGGGATAGTCTTCCTGGTATTAGCACAAACCAAGAGTATGCAGTAAATTGCTTCATTTCTTCAGATGGATCATGCAGCTCATGCTTTATGCTTCAAATTTGGAATTTCGATGTGGTCTGAATGGTTGAAAGTACAGTACAAAATCCATGTGCATAAGTTGGAATACCCCTACCATGAACATTCCAAACAAACCAATAATTGGTCACATAGTCTGTAAAATGATGTTAGGATCAATACTCGAATCAACTGTGTAGTTTGTCAAATGTTGCTGTTTGTTATTTCCCAGTGAGGCCAACGGTCGCTATTGTGATAGAGTGATTATTAAAAGAGTTCATGACACGGTGATTTAGATATGGTAAGGAAAAAAGAAGATGAAATGACTACTCTGATAGCTATCTGTTGTCACATCTCAACATCTTTCTTTAACCACCGCTGCTAGGCCTTAACAACATGGAGATGATTTAATAACTGTGGCATACAGTTTTTTTGGATATAGCGAATCTCTTCGTTGCCTTTTCTCTCTTTTAGGCTACAGATAGCTAAAAAGGTTCTCTGCATATTTAGCAGTCAGGACATACATATTGGCTTAAGCCATGATTTGTAATTGAGCTAATGCCTGTACTTATCAGCTTTTGACCCACTAAGCTTGCACCTGTTTTTTTCCACTTTAAGATGTTGTCAGAAATACTAATGTTTTTTTTTGCCTCAGCAAAATTGCACTTCAATGTAGCCCATTGTATGTCCCGTTACTTAATTTTTATCTCTCTAATATTAATTCTTTATAATTGCTAAAACTTGACTGCTGTTTAATTGTATGCCATCGTATAAGATGTCATATCCAAGCAGCAATTATAGAAACCAGTTGTCATATTGTGCTCTGGTGCCAGGTCAGATTAGTAGTTATGTGATTGTCCGATTATCTCATAATTTAGTTTTAGCCATTAATGCAGCATACATGATATCTGACATCGTAATCTTGATTACAGGTTGTGGATGCAAGTGCACGTGCTCTCAGAATGATTTATCAGTCAAAACTAGCTCCAAAGTTTGATGTCAATAATGAGAAAAATATGGATTTTCTTCTTTCTCTTTTGAGTAGCGAGAATGAGAATGTCACAGAGCTGGCTGCTACTATCATATCACACTCCTGTGAAAGTACTGCTGAACAATTGGCCCTATGCATTGCTGGAGTTCCACAAAAACTTGTTAGCCTTTTTGGTGGTTCTATGAATCTACGGGATGCTTGTTTAGATTCAATGACTGCAATCATTAGAAATAACAAGGAAGTTGCTTCAAGGTTTGCATCAATGGACCATGGAAAAGCTTTTCGTTCAATAGTTGGATTGGTACATGATCGGAGTCCACGCACAAGACTGCTTGCTTGCCTGTGCTTGATTGCACTTGGGCATGCTTCTCCCTGTCATTTTCTGGACAGACAAATTAAGACGAAGTTGATTCTGGTCTTACTTGAGCTCATGGAAGAACCTGGCCATGTAGGAGATGAGGCTCCCTTGGCATTAACTACGCTGATAAAAGATAGCTTGGAATTGCAGAAGCAAGCCCTTACAACAAATGCAGTTGAGAAGCTCAGCAACCATCTGCTCGCAAACTCATTGGAGACTAGACGAGCAGTGACTATATTGCTTGCGTTATCTGAACTTTGCTCGAAATTAGAAGAGTCGAGGTCTCAACTTATGTCAGTTGAGGTGTGTCAAGTTTCAGAGTCTTATTTTTTTATCTAGTTATCTGTAAAGGCCTTCAACTTCAATTGTTAGTGTTAATTTCTGAAAGCCTGATAAGTCAATCAGTTGACTCTGTCGGCTTCGAGTATTTGACTTGAAATAAGTCGATTTATATGGCCATCCACTTGGTGATAATTTACAGCTACTAACAGGATCTTTTGATAGGTGTCAACCTTAATTCTTGATGCATTAAAGCATGATTGTGAGGATATCCGTGTTGCTGCATGTTCTTGTCTAAAGAATATCTCCAGGTCACCAAAGGTAAGGTGCATTAGTCTGTTAAACTTTACTTTATATTTGTCCCAAATGACCCAGTTTATATATTTATGTCCAGGTACTTAGTGGCGGCCGATTATCTTGTGATACAGTTATCAGCCCCTTGGTTCAACTTTTATATGATTCATCTGCTTCAGTCCAGGTAATGTGAATTCTTGAATCTTCAATGAGCATGTTTCTAAATTGTGGTTTATTGAAAGGTGCATTGAAGTTGCGCTTCACTTCCAAGTGTCTTTCTTCTTCTGGATAACTGGCCAAATTTTAAATACATGCTTTTCATTAATAAAAGAAATATAGGTTTTCAGTGCATGATGTGGCATTATGGATTTAAAGCTGCATGGTAGCTGTGCCCATTTGTGGCATGGTAGCTAAGTACTTTTTCGTTGCACCCAACTTTCCATAAAATGCCCTGCAGAACTGATAGTTTTTTGTTAAAATTACATACCAATGCACAGTTGCACAATAACAACCTGAAAGGAAGGAGCTAAACTCCTATTTTTAGTACCGTGGCTAGCTTTTCATTTCCTGGCTGACTTGCTGTACTATTGGGGTAACCATTTCTTGTCACTGAAGCAATACTAAATTAAGTGTCAATTATGTGACTAGCTAGCGAGCATCAAGATTTTAGGTCTTTCAGCTGCTAGGTAGTCACCCACAGTATTTTGAAAGTTAGCCCTGTGCAGCATTCCCCGATTTGTGATTGCAGAAACCTATGTTTTTTAACTGATGAGTACTAAATCAGTATCATTTAGGCAATAGGACAAATAGCAAAACATTAACACTTTGTATCTTTAAGTAATTAGGTAGGATAGAAAATTGCTTATCAATGCATAGTTGCACAAGACCAATTTAAAAGCTTTCAGCAATGGCACGAATATGATAGAAGGTGATTTTGGGATTAGAAGAACTAGACTGGGGAATTAGAGAATAGATTGGGATACTAGATTAATCTCATCTTTCTTGCTTGATTGATTCATGTTGCCATGCCCTCCATTATATAGGAGTTTGGATTACAACCGTAAAAGACACAAACTCTATCTCTAATCTTATAATTCCTAATTTAATTCAAACCCTATCTTAACTCTAATTGGACTCATGAACAGATCTGTTTTAGGCACATGACAATTCCCCTCCTTCAAAGACAGCTCGTCCTTGAGCTGTGAACTGATTTGACAACTAAATACTAAACATGATACTGAATCTTTTACATTGAGACTGAACATCCTATTATCTCCTAAATTAATAGACTCTATACTGTGACTAACTGGGCTGAAAATGTCCACGTGTTGACTACAATCATCAAGCAATTCCCTGGGCTGGAGCTGCTCCAAATCGAGACTGAAACAGCCCAAAACAAATTTCTGCTGGCAAAAGAGGGGATGTGCTAAGCCCACTGGAATGAATAGACACGAGTGGAGCCGTAGTGATGTCCTCCTGTAGCCTCACGATTATACCCTCCACCACCACGAGCTTTGTTTCGACCGTCATCGGTGCTGAACCTTCCTCGATGCCGTGGAAGATGAAGAAAACGGCGAGACGGATCCCCTCCTCTTAAGCCGCTGGTACTGCACATCATGAGATCGTCGCAATGAGTGGCTGCGTCGTCCAATCAACGGCTTCATCTTGTGCTCACTGGATCGAGCAGCTCGCGTCCGAGCAGGAGCAACTGCGGCGCCCTCTAGATGGCTGCATAGAGGACTATCTGCCTGACACCACGCGACAGAGATGTCCTCATCCATCACACGTGCAATCTGGTGGTTGTTGTTGCCGTCTTGGCAGCTGCCAGACAAGGCGTGGAACCCGCAACCACCTCATCGCCGCGCTGGTGCTTGTACACCTCAATTGTCAATTTGCTTCTTTTCTCCAGGACCTTCTGAATTTCCTTTTTGCGAGGATCTTGAATTGCTCTGCAAGTTCAGCGAGCTGCACATCAATTTCTGCAAGTTGCTCAGCAGCGGCCTCCTTGGATCGAAACCAAAGCTTGCTGATACCAAATGTCACGAATATGATAGAATGGGATTTTGGGATTAGAAGAACTAGATTGGGGAATTAGAGAATAGATTGGGATACTAGATTAATCTCATCTTTCTTGCTTGATTGATTCAAGCTGTCATGCCCTCCATTATATAGGAGTTTTGCTTACAGCCGTAAAAGACAAACTCTATCTCGAATCTAATAATTCCTAACTTAATTCAAACCCTATCTTAACTCTAATTGGACTCATGAGCAGAACTGTTTTAGGTACATGACAAGCAAAGCTTCTTATTTGTGTTTTGTACCCTGTCTTAAGTCTTAACCTTTTTAAAAACTGAGTTGGCACTAAAGTCAGCATCAACTACAACAAAGCCTTTAATCCCAAGCAAAGTTGGGGTAGGATTGGAATGAAACCCCAAAGAAACGAAGCACAAGGACAGAGAAAATAAAAAGGAAGGCAGAAAGGGGGACAGAGGATGGAAGCAATATCTATTAGACAATTAGCTGTATTGTAAGCTTGAGTATTCTAGTTTTGAAGTATCAAATATGTCTCATCTAATCACTTATTTTGTCACAGGTTGCTGCCCTTGGTGCGATTTGCAATATTGCTGTTAATTTAACTCCCAGGAAATCAGTTCTTCTTCATTCTGGGGTTATCTCACAACTTGTTCATCTGTCGAAGTCTATGGATCCTACGTTGAGACTAAAATCTGTTTGGGCTCTCAGAAATATTATGTTCCTTTTAAGTCCAAAGGATAAAGACTTCATTATGAAGGAGTTAACCTTGTCTACTCTTTCAAGCCTTATATGTGGTAATTCCTAAGTCTAGATACAATAGTAGGCCATCAAGGAACTCCTATACTTGTTTCGTTGCTGATTACAAACTTCTATGCAGATTCTGAACATTTTGTTCAGGAACAGACCTTGGCACTTGTGCACAATCTTGTTGACGGATATGTAGACTCTACCAATTATGTTATTGGTGAAGATGGAATGGTTATTGATGCTATTTCAAGACAACTCAATAATGCATCTGCGCCAGGGGTGTGCATTCAGGTCGTTTTCCTTTACCTTCTATTTAGTTACTTGCTCTATCTATATTTCTTGGATAACTATATTTTGTTTCACATGGTTATTTGCAACCTATTGGGGCAAGAGAAGAAAAGAGAAATATATCATTTGATTACCTGCATAATTTTGTATCCTACTCTTTGATATATTGAGGTGATTTATAGAGTGCAGGTAGTGGATTATGACCAATAACTGATCTTGCTGTTTTGAATAATCAGGGTATGTTTGTCCTTGCAAACATTGCTGCTGGAAACGAATTAAACAAAGAAGCTGTGATGAATGTTCTTGTTCCTCACCGAGCAGATTGCGTGAAACCATCTTTTGTGGTGAAATTTCTTCAGAGCAAAGATAAACAGTTGCGAGTTGCTACCCTGTGGTGTATTCTGAACTTGATTTACCCAAAATGCGAGGCCGCATCTGGTCGAGCAGTGAGACTCCAAAGTGCTGGGGTAATACTACAAGTAAGAAAGATGATAAATGACCCCTGCTTGGATTGCAAGGTAGTCCCTGTCCTTCAGTATTTTCATTTGTTAATTTCTAGCATGGATGGTATCTGATCAAATGTTTCTTTAAAGGTTTTCTTGAACTGAACTTGCTGCATTGTTATTTCTAACATGCAATGTCTAATCTCTTCTGCAGCTTAGAGTACGTATGGTGCTTGAACATTGCATGGACAACACAGATGATTGTTTTATGTAATCCCTTGGTATTGCATCTTGGCCACAAAAGTTCACAGGACCGTATACAGATTGGTAACAGAACCATCATGCTTGACGCCCGCCCAAACAAATGCCATGGACTGTGAAACATGAGCACCAGCAGGAAGCTCTTACTGATCCTTCCTTGTCAGCTAGAGCTAGCTGCTGTCTTTTTGCACCGTGAGAAACTGGCACCTGTTGTGCATGCTGTGACCACCTTTGTTGTAACCATGACGCCTCAAGAACATGAGCCACCTGCAAGTCCTGGACGCAAGGTTTCAGGCACTAGTTCCAGGGGGCCCATTTTTACAGTGCTTTCCAAAGTGCAGACCACATGCTTCTGTTGCGACGATGAGTGTATGTATTATCGAGGGGTTACTGGTGTTGTATAAAAATTGTACTGTATTTCTTTTCCAATAATGCCATTTTATTTTCATTTATGGGATGTTGTCCATGGAGTCCCATGTTTCGTAGAAAATATGCATGAGTATTTATGTTACGGATCCAAGTGAATTGACCATGGATTTAGTTAGCTTTAAACGAGAGCTTGCTGATGCTTGATAACATGTTTATGTTTACTGGCATATAACGCTGCCAAAACTGAAAAAAAAGGGAACTAAGGACAGGTACAAAGGTACCATCTCCTAGATCATCTCATGCATGATATGTAGGCTTAAGATGATTTATCAGATCACTTGTGTAATTGGTGGTTGTTTTAGTTGACTCAGAGTAAACTGTGTATGAAAATAGTTATTAAAAAAAACTGTGTATGAAAAATGGAATATCTATGAGTTGTATTGCAACCATAATTCGTAGAATATTATGTACTTGTCTTCTACTCTCAAATTTTTAGAGTGGAAGAGAAACAACCACGTCCTTTTCTTACCTCTCTTTCTGTCGCATCATAAAAAATTATGCAAGACATTGTATGAGACCGTTTATTGATTACGAAAGCTGGTGGCGGGAGACTAGGACGCCACTAAATCGGAAAGGACGGCATTACTTTAGTCTGATTACGAGTTGAGTTCTTGTACGGAATTCGCTTAAATCTTACTCACGATCGTCCGGAAAAGTATCAAACTCGATTGTACGGAATTCTTGTCCTATAAGACCAATCTCGGTGGACTCTTTCATTTTGCGGTTTCCAAGAGTGACACATCATCTTTATGATCTTGTTCTTTAAAATGAAATTGTATCTCTTCATGCTCCCTTTCATGACATAGTTTCATAGGTTTGTTAAAACATTAAAATATTGCTATGTGATGCTTAGTTATTGGTTGAGGGTGTTGAGGATGAAACAACGTCGCAACGCTGGCATCTGTGGAGAGAAGAAGAAGAAGACAACGACGAAGCAGCGGTACATCGACTGCATCCTGAAGAACCACGCAGAGTTCCCTCGGCCGGTTCGGCCCTTCCCGAGTTCCCGGAGTTGAGCAACGAGGCCATCATCCGCCGTCTGGTCAGGAACCGACCCGAGATGCAGGACGAAGTCGTCGAGGCCTGGACCACGGCCGCCACTTTCATCAACAGAAAGAACGAGAGGGAGGATGAGATCCTCAGGCAGTACCACGGCCATGGGTACGCCATGGAGGAGGTCGAGGTCAGCGACGACGAGGAGTAGTAACTATGAAACACGGCTGCTGGCGAGGTAGCGGAGCATGCCAAAAGATTTTGTAAAACCTGTAGCTAAGATATAGTTATCGACTCCTCAGTGCGATAGTTTGCAAGTTAATGGTGCGTTCGAATATCGTGGCCTTGCCCCTCGCAAAAAATAAAATAAAATCGTGGCTTTGATCGTACGATGGTTAATATGTGTAGATCAGTGTTTTTTTCCCGACAATGTGAAGATCAGGTATGGATCTTTACATAGGCCTGTGTGTTTTTTTCTTCGATTACACAGTACAACGTACATTCATCCCTATGAACATTTTGTATAGGTTTGATATGATCTGTATCAATTGAATTTCCTTTGTAATTATTTGAAAAATTGTGATCATATTATTTCTCATGAGTAAGTAGTATATATTCTGCTGAAATTGTACACACAATGCAAATGCTAATTGAAGTTACTTCAAAGACAATAGGCATAAGATAATCTTGTGTAATCTTGTCAACAAACTTGGGCAATGAAACATGTAAATGATATAAGTGCTTGATCTTTATAGGAATTCAAATGAGCTTGGCTAGTATTAATTGTAAAAATCACCCCGTAAGTTACTTTAGGTTTGAAATTCCCACACCCATAAGTCTTTTATTTTGCGAGTCCCCACCCCCTACTATATTTTTGTTGCAAAACCACCCTAGCCCGCACATGTTTAATTGATTTCATTTTTTTCTGATATAAATTAACAAAATGTTTACATTATTTAAGTTTTTGAATTACTCTTTTTGTTTGCAATTTTTTTCAGTGAGTTTTATATTCACTCATATCTCAAAATTTAGGGAACACAACCTCTAATTTGCATGATTTTTGTATATATCATAAATTAATGATTATACTTTCAAAATTTTGAAAGATTGATACAAAACCAATCAGCTACTCCCAATGAGTGATAACATGTTTAATAAATTAAACACATGTGAATTGGTGGATATTTGCAACTAAATAACTTCTGGAGCATGGATACTCCGAGTGACATTCATGGGCGGATATAATTATCCTTTTTTTTGTACCCGCAAGAATGATTAGTCTTTTTTAAGAGAGATTCCTTTTTTTTGGAAAAATTGTGTTTTTACCATCAGTTTGAAGGCCAATTGTGATTCTAACCCCGAATCGGCATTTTTATAATTTTACCATAAGTTTTTGGAACTCAAGCTATTGTTTACCATTAATTTCAATATCACATGAGATGGAAGCAAATAAATGATTAAATAAAATAAATAACGTGAGAGAGACCGTGCTACCTTGATTGCGATAGCCGTGAGTCATGAAATCTATGTCCAAAAGCAATCTTTGTCCAAATTTAGCAAAGTTTTTGAAAACATTTTAAATTGTTACAAATCTATTCAAATTTTCCTTTTAAAAATGGTTCAGACTTTCAAAAGGGTTAATGTCAAAAGTTAAGTTAAAATTATAAAAGTGTGACTTTCTTTTGTTTAGTTAATACCATCATAATGCTCGTAACAGATTTATGGTAGAAGTTTGTTTCAGATAAGAAAAATTATTGTAAAATTTCAAAATATCAAATTCGGAATAAAATCACAACTAGAATGTGAAATTGATGGTAGTAATGAAATTGCCCCTTTTTTGTTTGAGAAAAAGAGCTACGGGATAGCTTTGTGGAGTGCCACACTTGCAAAGTGCTCACAACAAACTGGGTATCGACAAAAAGCTATTTGCCGAGTTCTTTCCATCGGGCACTCGGCAAAGCCTTTTCTGAGTGCTAAAATCAACACTCGGTGAAAGTTTTGGGAAAAAATAGAAAAAATACCAGGACATGTGGACACCAAGACATATCGTGATCGCCACCGGGCTCGGTCTGTCAATACCGCTGACCACCACTTCGCCAGGGGGCCGCTGCCACCCCGAGGCTGGGAATGCCGCGCCGCCCGAGGCCAGGGCCTTTGCACCGCCTAAGGCTAGGGCCGCCGCTCCACCATGCCGCTGCCGCGCGCCGCAATGGCTGCCATCGCTCAGTGCCGCCTGAGCCCCTACCGCTTGTGGCTGCCGCGCTCGTGGCCGCTCTTACGCTCGAGGCCGCTCTGCCCTTCTGCCACCACGCCGAGCCCGAGGCCATTGCCACCGCTCGAGGCCGCTCAAGCCCTTGATGCCACCACGCCGAGGAGAATATAACAAATAAATATAAAAAAGTTTTAAATTTTAACATAGAGTAACACATGTTGTATATGGTGAGTAGAAAAAGTTTTGAGTGGAGAAATGAAAAAAAATAATCACCTTGTAGAGTGTAAAGAAAAACATTCCGCAAAATCCCATCTTTGTCGAGCGCAAAAAAAAATCACTTGTTAAAGAGAGCTTTGGTTAAGTTGGTTCGGTCTTATGTTTTTTACATAATAATTGATTCCGCCTTGTTGGTCACGTCTTTGTTCCAATCCGTCCCTGAATGCAAGCCTTATTATCAGCATTCTTTGACACTTTAGCAAAGTGTTCTTTGTCTAGTGTATTATTTGTGCCGAGTGTTTTTTTTATTGGCACTCGGCAAACAATGTCTTGCAAGCTTGCAAGCTGTGTCAATCAAATTTAAATTTTTGAAAACCACAAAACATAATAGGGCTATGAGCAAAGCCTAGAAGACAGTGGCCATCCATACTTGCTAAAGATACCCATCGCCACACTCTTCAACATCTGGCATATGGTGAGAATAGCTCTTTTTGTAGCAGTCTCCAGAACATGAACCAATGCGTGGCCTGGAAGATTAGCTACATTAGAGAAACAACATACTTTTTTATAAAAAAACAATATCATAGTGGCATAACCAGATTGATCAAAACATGGCTGCATGCCACGTGATATGTCTCACATTATTTTGTTTCTAGAATTCTAGTGATTAATTATGCGCGAAATATTTTTGAGAAAATCCCTTGTATGCTCCTATAAAAAAATCACTTCCCTTATGTGCCACCGAAAAATTTACTTGCTCTTATGTGCCCTCACTTGAAATTTTCCTTCCATTGTATGCCACTCCCAACCATTTTTTAAAAAAATCTTATAACGATCTCTTTTCCATCCTACTGTTATGAGTTTGAAAGAAGACTTTCATTGCTTCAATATTTGACCTAATTTTTATGGTGACATAAGAAATAGCAATGCCAATTTTTTGTTATTAGGTCAAATACAAATTCAACATAAATTATGAATAATTTTTTTTAAAAAATCACCTTACCTTAATTTTTAGGTGTATTAAATAACTCAATAAAATTATAAGAAATTATAAATAATTATGTTTTGTGATGTATTATGTTTGAAAAGGAAAAATGTGTCTTCTACATAGACTCTTGTAATATATTTGGAGATTATGCCGGGCTCATGATAATCCAAGAATGCATCGAAAAGGTAGAGAGCCCGACAAGGATAGGACACAATCAGGCCGAGTCGAGTACAACTAAAATGTCGACAGGCCGTTCCCTTCATATATATTGCACCGGCCGCTGCTTTCTAGACGATAAATATTATATTAATGTTATTTAGCCCAATTTAATGCATTACTTATGAAATAAAAAAATGACATATCTTGTTTAAGAAATATGACCACTTACATGTGTCTGAATGATTTTTAAATACTAAAAAGGCAAATAAAGTCTAAAATCCATGAGATTGTCATGATGTGATGGTATCAAATGTAGAAATTATGATAAAGAGTAGAGAAGATTTCATACATGTTATCATGTACGTTGCTTATAAAACGTAGAAACCCTAAAGAAAAAGTTTTGAGTTGAGAATGAGTCTATTAAGATTTCAAGTCGAATTGATGGTCAAATTTGAATTTGACTTCAAATCATTTTGTATAGGCAAAAGATCAGATAAATCTTTTCATGTTACATTTTTGTTATTTTTTATACTTATTTGATATTTTTTTAGCTACAGAATTAATGTTTGATGAGTTCCGGATGTCGGCACTCAACAAATAATCCCTTTGCAGAGTGCCCACATCTAGCACTTGGCAAAATAGCCACGCCATCAATCCACTCCATCTAAATCCTTACTTCGATGGGTCCAATTTCTTTCACTCGGATCCCTCCTCACCACCCCTCTTTCTTCTCTCTCATCTCTCTCTCTCTCATTTCTCTGTCCCTCCCTTGATCGGAGCGGCAACTGCACAGGGTGCGATGTGATGACGGCTGCGACTGCGGTAGGCATGACTAGGGGCGGCCCTAGCTAGGGGCACGACGGCGGTAGCAGCAGTCGTAGAGAGCTGCGACTCCGGTGGGCGAGGCCGGGGGTGGTGGCGGCTCCAGCCGGGGGCATGGCGGCGGCCACAACGGCTGCAGAGGGCCCCGACTCCGGTGGGCACGACCGGGCGCACGACGGTGGTAGTACTCGGTGAGGTGGCGACGATGGTCGTCGAGTCTTAAACTCGGCACTAGAACTACCCGGTCCCTCACGAGCGTGGAATTCGATGGTGCAACACACGAAACACATAAGAACATGCGATTTTAGACAGGTTCGAGCCTCTTGAAGGAGAGTAATACCCTACGTCCTGTGTGTTATGTATTGTCTTTAGCAGATTGCTAATTGCGAGTTGTCGAGAGAGTTTTTTTTTTAGGGGGGGAGGGGTCCCTGCTCCGTCTTATATGTCCGGGGAGTTAAGGTTACATGCATAGTCCTAGTCGATTATATGGATTACATATTCGGAAGCTCTATCTCTAAGCTTTCCTTATTGATTCAGAGTCCTAACAGACTACAAATTGCTCCTTTACTTGTTAATCAAGTCATCGTACATCGGTCTTTACACCTGTCTTATTTCCATACCGGTATATGGAATCTTCTGTTATTCCATACTGGTCGGGGACCACTCTGTGGGCCCTCTCCGCCAGTCTTATCTTCATTGATTTGCCACCATATCTCTAATTATTCATTCCTTTAACATCTGTATACCCATAAGGTAAGTATACAACAATGGCAGCAGGCAGTGGTGTGGGGGCAGCCACACCGGCAGGGCGACGAGGTGTGGCACGTCGACGAGTAGTAGAGTAGCAGGTCCGCGTGGTGGGAGCGATGGAGATGAAGGTGCGGCAGGGCGGCTTTGTGCAGCAAGGCAGCGAACGGTGGCGTAGCAGGGTGGTGAACGGTGGCAATATCTATTTTTCTTTTAAAACAATGTTTGTCGAGTGTTTATTCTGGATAAAGTCTTTTCCAAGCGTCCGCGAAAAACACTTGGCAAAGATTGTTTGCTGACAACACTTTTACTGTCCTGGCTATGCCATGGGCGGTCGACGACAACGTTTTTGCTGTGAGTTTTATGGGCTTGCCGTGTGTTGCCTGTGGCACACAGCCAACATGTTGTCTCCTGTAGTGATGTTGCTATTTAGCTGGGCCCTAAATTTGATAACCCTACAATCAACCTCAATTTTTGAGAAGTTATTTCAATCATGCAATGTAGAAAATAAACTAAAGTATGCATATAATGTGAATTTAAACAATTAGTTAACACTACATGAAAAGAGCACCATAGCGGCGGGCCAAAACGTGCTATAGCAGCAGGCATCGCGGCCCGCCGCCACGGCTTCGTAGCTACAAATAATAGTCAGTACCGGCGCAAAGTTGAACACCGCCGTTAAAAAAACAAGGTAGCGGCCGCTGGTACGAATCGGTGGGAAACAAAAAAAAAAAGCCCACGTGTGGCCCAGTCCAGCCCATGATGCCACCGCCACCCGTCGGCCCTTCTACGCCGCCACCGCCTCGGCGCTGGCCTTCCCGCGCTGCTAGGCGAGAGGGCGGCCAGATCCGGCCGCCCTCGCACGTCGCCGCCATCGCTAGGGAGAGGGCGGCGGATCCGCCGCCCCAACGCCGCCATCGTCATCGAGAGGAGGGGTCGGCCGGATCTCGTGCCCCTGTTGCGCCGCAGCATCGTCGGGAGGAGGGGTGGGGGACGTGTCGCCGCCGTCGCCGAAAGAGGGGACGGCGGATCCGTCGCCCCAACGCCGCCGCGTTCGACGGGAGGAGGGCGGCGCTGGATCTCCTGCGCCTCCCCCGGTGTGCTGCTCGCCGCCGAGTTAAGGAGGGAGGGAGGACGGCCGCCGACCGACGGAGGTGGGAAGGCCGGCGGAGGGTGGAAGAGAGAGAGAGAGAGAGAGAGAGAGAGAGAGAGAGAGAGAGAGAGAGGTGGCAGGCGGAGGGAGGGAGAGAGAGCGGGAGGGAGAGTTGGTGGGAGGCGGCAGCTTACGGGCTGAGTGGGGAGTTGGTGAGACCGTAGATGCCTATTTATGTTACAAGCAGTGGTCGAAGAGTTTGTTGGGAGCGACGGGCCACCCGCGTTTAAAAATGGACTGTATTTTTAGCTGCGGACCGTAACGTTACCTGTCGCTAAAAATTGATTTTTAAAGATGGATCACTTTACGACCCGCCGTTAAAAATAAAAAATACTATAGCGGCGGGCCTCATTTTTTACGCCACTGCACGAGTCTGTAAAACGGTGCGACAAACCCGATTTGTAGTAGTGTGAGCATGCACATAATTCATTGAAAAAAATGGGTGAAATTTGATTAATTTGATCTGATCAATTGTTGGTACAAGCGATAATAACAAAATTCCGAAAGGGATAAAACCTGAGGTAGAATACTATAATTTGTTCAAAAGAACTAACTAATCAATTACTGTTACTTGATTTCTTCCATGCTTGCACACTCATTGAATATTGGATTTCTGTGTACAATTGACGTGCAAACATGCTAGAACACTTCAGGCCCGCATGTCCGTGTGCAAGTACACGTGTGGGCCCTGGTCCCGAATGTCATTGTACTTTAGTAGAACAATCTAAGAATGTTTCTATGAACATTTTGTCTCTGCATAGATGGATTCATACTCAGACGATGGAATCGATATATTTATCGACTTACTACTAGTTCATGTCATTTATGCACAATCGGCATTTCTGTGTGTGTGTGTGTGTGTTGTGTGTGTGTGTGTCTCTCTCTGTGTGTGTGTGTGTGTGAGAGAGAGAGAGAGAGTAGTTAATCATACCTGGATTTTTTTTTTGAAAAACAAAAACACTTAGGCATCCTGAAATTGAAGATAAGACTGAAATGTGCGTGGTACGGTGGATACTCTCTGTGTGAATTTCTGTTGTCTAAATTTATTAATATTCGTTTTAATTTCATACAGTTTCCCATTTAAAATTAGAGCACCGGCAAGCCTCTCATCATTGCCTCAATGTGCGGCACCCTGAAAATATACGAAAAAAATGTGTGCACTAGATGTTTTTTGTGTGAATTTCTGGTCTGTAGAGCTTTAATGTTTCTGTCGCTTTTTATTGCTTGCGAGATGAGAAACACATTGATGTACATTATGCGATGCATAATACTTAACAAATAATCGGAGTAGATTTTTAAAGATTTATCTTTTTTGCAATGCATCGTATATGGTAAATGGTCTCTTATACATGTGAAATAACATGGAATCGACTGAACTACGTTTGAGTGGTAAACTTGCTCAATAAAACGATAATTACAGGTTAATTTAGTGTGTGATAACAATATTGTTTGTTTGAGAGAGTATGAAATCAATGTGTTTCAGATTATTATTAACACTCGTTATTTCTAAAATGTAAAGAAATAAAAGAAGTGGTGGTTTGACACGTACCAGTTTATATGAAACAAAAGCAGAAGCCAAATATCACAGCAGTTATTACATGAGTCATTTACTATGATAACCTGAAGTTGAAATCGTCAGAGGTCATGGATACGGTAATCTAAGAACTACCTTTTTTTAATTTCTATTCAGCCTGTAGAAAATATTGACATGCACTATTTTCTGTCAAACAAAGGATATGGATGCTAAACACGGATATGGATGCATGTTTAGAGCTCTCCATGGACATATTCGTCTAAGAAAAGGATATTGTTGCATTGTGCGCCTATATAAACACTTGGCCATGGTGCAGGCCAATTCATACACAGAAAAGGTAGATACAAACATACTATCTCATGACAGTCATCAAGAGTTCAAGAGCCCGGAACACTATTTTCTCGACTGTCATGGCAATATGTACGGTCTCTACTATCTTCATAGTTTGTGATTCACATAAGTACAAAAGAGGAGTACATATATTTATACCCTCACTTGATTTCATGTATACTTGATATCTTATGGAACAATGAGTTTTTGTGCACACTTGACTCGCAAATAAGCTAGAACACCACTTACGCCGCCTGTAATCTTGGTCGATGTGTGCAAGTACTTGCGTGGACTTTGGTCTTAAATTTATCATGCCTTTTGCAGAACACACTATGAGTGTTGCTGCAAACATTTTGTACCAGAATACTGCATGGCTTCGGTGCTCAAGTGATCGAATTGAAAAATCTATTTGCCAGTTGATCCCATGCATGTAATCTGTCCTTTGCCTCTTACTGTAAATCCTCCAGTCACTTGGTGCCATTGAATAATGACGTTGTGTTTAATAATAGTCATGGTGCACATCCAAATGGTTGGCTTAGCTTCAGTCATCTTCTATAATTATATGCCATCTGGTGTTATTTGATACATGTTGCATGTACCACCGTAAGAGCATGGTCATCACCATGGCAACCATGGCAGCAATGAAGTGGAGGAAACACGGAAGGAAGCATGCTAATTGTCCTTTCTAGTGGGTGGTGTTCATCACCATGCTAATTTTCCTTTTTAGTGGGTTGTGTTTGTTACTTCCCATTTTGTTCAAGATTACAGGTCGTAGTGCGAGAATTATTAGAACACAATAGTATTAAAAACAGCTATAGAAGAAATAAAAATTAACCATCTTGGTCAATGACCGTAAGGAATTATTGCCACAAACTTCAGGGTTACCGCTTGGGTCTTATAAAAACTTGGATTATTTCATTTTGAAATTTATTAAATGTGTGATTATTGTTTTGGTTGATTGAGGGTGTGTTTGGATAGATATGTTTATTAGATGATAATAGATAATACCTGGAATTACTAATTGTGGCTTGGCATGCAGCGATTTCAGTCTAACAAGAGCTGGATATATTCAATATCATTCATTCTTTGAGTCGTGGATGCCAAAACTCGGCACAGGGATATCGTGAAATTAGTATTGGAGGTCTTCTGGATACGTCGGTCTATGCGATGGATATGGTTGCAATGTGTCCTATATAAATCCATGTCATGATGCAGACCAATCCATACACCAAAAAGTAGATACAAACTTATTCTCCCATGGACCTCATTGACAGTTCTTGTGGGCTAAGCACCTTGTACTCGATTGTCATTGCAATGTGTGTGGTTTCCACTCTCTTCATAGTTTCCGATTCACGTAAGTACAAAGATGGAATACATATAGTCTGGTCGAAAGAGTAAACTAATCAAATTATTCTCACTCAATTTCTTGCACACTTGAAATCTCATGGGACAATGAATTTCTATGTACAGTTGATCCACAAACTTGCTACAACACGGTGAGCCCATGTGATCTTGGTCGGTGTGCAAGTACATGTGTGGACTCTGGTCTCGAATTTTACCGTGCCTTTTGTAGAACAGACTATGAGTGCTGCTGCGAACATTTTATACCAGAATACTACGGTGGCTTCGGTGCTCAAGCGATGGGATCAATTCATCTATTTGCTAGTTGATCTCATGTATGTAATGAGGCCTTTTCCTCGTACTGTAAATCTCCTTCGTCAGTTTGGTGCTATTGAATAAAGACGATGTGGTTTCAGTACTGGTCGGGGTGCATGTCCAACAAATCTTTGCTCACCTTCAGTTTTCTCCTCTTTACTTCTATGCTATGTTGCATTATTTCATATAAGTTGCACGTACATCCCGGAGAGCAAGGCTGTCACCATGGCATTCTTAGCAGCAACGGCACTAGTGGAAACTAGAATATCCCTATATGCGGTTCGAAATACACATGGAAGTATTAACCTATGCACTAGTGCAAAACCCACACGGAAAATTAAAACACACATGGACTACAACTTTCCTGTGACGCCTTAACTGGCATATAGGAAATTGTGGTTTACCTTGTCAGTCATATTCAAATAACTAAGAAAATGGCACAGGGAATTTGAAAGCGCAAGATGGAAAATATTTTGGCTGTAGGCGCACATTTTTCCTTCTCTCATGCCAATTGCTCATTTTACCGTGCCTTCTTTTTTCTCTCCCACGTCGATCAATGTGCCCTCTTAGAATATAGATTATATATATTTTCACCGTTTCATGGGGCCCACAGCTTTGGATGATAAAAAAACCCCTAAAATCTCTCATTGAGCTTCCTCCAGCCTGCTGTCGCCCACAGCTCAATGGCAACCAGCTTGCCGCACACATTCCATTGCGCCACGTCAGAGAAATTTATTTTTCCTGTCGCTATATCCCAGGTGGCTATTCCTTGACACAAAGCTGACATAATACATTTTCATACAGGATATTCGGTTTCCAGCAGTGTAAAATGAAGGAAGTACCATCTGCAAGGAGGCCTACGGGGTGGTCATAGTGGTAATTGTTATGGGCTAATTGTCCTCATGCTCCTGGGCAGCGTTGTTAGTTCCAGTTTCCTCCAAGATTAATAGTGAGAATTGTTAGAATGCTAGTATTGAAAATAGTTATAGAATAAACAAAAATTAAATGGTTTCGTTAATGACTATAGGAAATTATATGTTGTGACAAATCTCAGTATTACAACTAGGCTCTTATAAAAATTTGGATCATTGTTTGCTGAAATGCTAAATATTTATTAAATATGTGATTATCGTTTTGCTTGATTGAGGGTGTGTTTGGATGCCCCAATTCAGATGATAATAAGTTACACCCAGAATTACTAATTGTGGCTTGATATGCACCAATTTCCATAAAACAAGAGCTAAAATTGAATATATTCTATATCATTGATTCCTTGAGTCGTGGATGCCAAAACTCGGGACATAGATACCGTGAAATTAATATTAAAAGTTTCATAGATACTTTGGTCTAAGCGAAGGATATGTTGCAATTTATGCTATATAAACATATGCCATGATATATGCATACACTAAAAAAGTAGATACAAACATATAGAGGTGGATCTCGAGTCGGCTCGGCTAGGGTCGCACTGGCTTGTCAGCAAATTTGCCCGGCTCAGCTCGTTACACCGACGAGCTAAAAATCTGGCTTGGCTCGGCTCGATGATCAGCTTGAGCTAGCTCGTTAGGCTCGGGATATACTCTCCTAATCTAAAATATTTCTTTCAAAATAGGTAAGATATAAAAATTTATACTTAACAAAATAGCTTATAATGTACGTTATTTTGAAATATGTTTCACAATAGCTATATATTAACTTAGTATTTGATATTATTTTGGTATGTGTTGTTTTTCTTACTCTCTTCTATTAATGAAATGATACGCAACACTCCTGCATGTACAAGAAAAAATATATTTTATAGCTATTGAACATTACTTATTCTTAGCATTTCAGAGCTCGTTGAGCTTGCGAGCGGCTCATGAGCAAGCTCGTCTCAGCTCACTAATTTGATGAGCTAAAATATAAGCTCAACTTGTCTCGTTAAGAAAACGATACGAGTGGAGCCGAGCCAAGCCACGAGCTTCGAGCTTTTCATCCACCCCTACAAACACTCATTCATGGCCATACATACTTGATTGTCATGGCAATATGTGTGGTTTCCACTATCTTCTTAGTTTCTGGTTCACGTCAGTGTATAAAGGTGGAACACATATTACCCTTCCATCGATTTCAGGCCCTGCTTTTATTTAATCTGGTCGCAAGAATTAAGTAAACAAATCATTCTAACTTAATTTCATGCATACCTGAAATCCCATGGAACAATGAATTTCTAGGTACAGTTGGTGGATAAAAATGCTACAACATGGTGGGCCCATGTGATCTTGGTTTGTGTGCAAGTACATGTGTGGAGTCTGGCCTTGAAATTTTTCCATTCCTTTTGCACATCAGGCTGCCGCGAACACTTTGTACCAGAATACTATGGTGGATTCTGTGATCAACCGATGGGATCTATTCATCTATTTTCTAGTTGATCTCATGCACGTAATCGGTCCTTTTTCTCTTACTGTACATCCCCTCCGTCATTTTGTTGCTGTTGAATAAAGGCGGTGTGGTTTAATACTGGTCGTGCTGCATGTCCAAACAATTCTTTGCTCACCTTTAGTTTTTTCCTGTCTAATTATATGCTTTGTTGTGCCATTTTATAGAAGCTGCAGGTACCTTCCCTAGACCATCTTTGGAAGCAATGACACTACTAGAAACTGAAATATCCCTGTGTGCAGCTCACATTGATCCACATGCAGCCTCGCTTGGCTCCCAGCCTGCCGTCGCTTCCGTCACACACACCATCGCACTACGCTAGGGAAACAAATCTGTTGGCTTGCCATCAGGGAAATTTAACTACCCTGCTCGTCGCTATAACCCTGGTGGCTATTCCCTGATAGGAAACCAGAATATCCCTATATACAGCTCGAAACACACATGGATATAAGTATTTCCCTCTGAACCTGTGGGAAGCCCACATGGAAAATTGAAACACACATGGAATACAATTTCCCTATGAAGCTTTAACTGGCAAAGAGGAAATTGTTGTTTACCTTATCAGTTATCTTCCATAACCAAGAAAATGACACAGGAAATTCACAAGCGCTAAGATGGAACAATATTTTGGTTGTCGGCGCACATTTTTCCTTCTCCCGCGTCAAAAGATCATTTTAACGTGTCTATTTTTTCTCCCATGTCAATGTGCACTCTTGCAGTAGATTATTTTTTCACATTTCATGGGATCCACAGCCTTGGATGATAAACAATCCTCAAAATCTCTCATTCATTGAGCTGCTGGCCACATTGTTCCAGCCTGCCGCCGCCCATAGCTCAATGGCAACCACACCACTACAATTACGCTTATGGCGGCGGGCTAAAAGGACCTCAGTGGACGCATTAGACGACACTGAGGTCCTATCACTAATTACAAGCAAAATTAGCCGCGGCCCGCCGGGGCAGATTAGCCTAATAAGGCGCCGGTAGCGGTCTAGGGACCACGACCGGAGCCATTAACCTATTAACCATAGAAGGCAAGCCCCTAGTGGGACCCACCCTAGACACCGCCGTCCCATGCACCATTCCCGTCCCGCCGCCTCACGCGGCCCGTGCCGCGGCACGCGATGTGGAGAAGAAGCCGCCGCTGCCAAATCCGCCGCGGGGGGGGGGGTAGGAGGAGGAGTCGCCTTAGCCGTGGGAGGAGTAGCAGGAGGAGGAGGAGTCGCCTTAGCCGCGAGAGGAGTAGGAGGAGGAGGAGTCGCCGGTGCCGCTGCCTTCTTCGCGCCACGCTAGAGGGCGCCCGCGGCTGGGGAGTAGGAGGACGAGGAGTCGCCGGTGCGGGGGAGCTCGGTGGGGCGTTGGCGAGGACCAACGCCCGCTTGCCCCAGGAAATTATATATTGTGACAAATCTCAGTATTACAGCTAGGCTCTTATAAATATTTGGATCATTGTCTGTTGAAATGCTAAATATTTATTAAATATGTGATTATCGTTTTGCTTGATTGAAGGTGTGTTTGGATGCCCCAATTCAGATGATCTTAAGTTACACCCAGAATTACTAATTGTGGCTTGATATGTAGCAATTTCCATAAAACAAGAGCTAAAATTGAATATATTCTATATCATTGATTCCTTGAGTCGTGGATGCCAAAACTCGGGACACAGATATCGTGAAATTAATATTGGAAGTCTCATGGATACTTTGGTCTAAGCGAAGGATCTATTGCAATTTATGCTATCTAAACACATGCCATGATATATGCATACACTAAAAAAGTAGATACACACATATAGAGGTGGATCTCGAGTCGGCTCGGCTAGGGTCGCACCGGCTTGTCAGCAAATTTGCCCGGCTCAGCTCGTTACACCGACGAGCTAAAAATCTGGCTTGGCTCAGCTCGATGATCAGCTTGAGCTAGCTCGTTAGGCTTGGGATATATTCTCCTAATCTAAAATATTTCTTTCAAAATAGGTAAGATATAAAAATTTATACTTAACAACATAGCCTATAATGTACGTTAATTTGAAATATGTTTCACAACAGCTATATATTAACTTAGTATTTGATATTATTTTGGTATGTCTTGTTTTTCTTACTCTCTTCTACTAAAGAAATGATACGCAACACTCCTGCATATACAAGAAAAAATATATTTTATAGCTATTGAACATTACTTATTCTTAGCATTTCAGAGCTCGTTGAGCTTGCGAGCAGCTCATGAGCAAGCTCGTCTCAGCTCACTAATTTGACGAGCTAAAATATAAGCTCAACTTGTCTCGTTAAGAAAACGATCCGAGTGGAGCCGAGCCGAACCACGAGCTTCGAGCTTTTCATCCACCCCTACAAACACTCTTTCATGGCCATACATACTTGTCATGGCAATATGTGTGGTTTCCACTATCTTCTTAGTTTCTGATTCACGTAAGTATAAAGGTGGAACACATATTACCCTTCCATCGATTTCAGGCCCTGCTTTTACTTAATCTGGTCGCAAGAATTAAGTAAACAAATCATTCTAACTTAATTTCATGCATACCTGAAATCTCATGGAACAATGAATTTCTAGGTACAGTTGGTGGATTAAAATGCTACAACTTGGTGGGCCCATGTGATCTTGGTTTGTGTGCAAGTACATGTGTGGAGTCTGGCCTTGAATTTTTCCATTCCTTTTGCACAACAGGCTGCCGCGAACATTTTGTACCAGAATACTATGGTGGCTTCTGTGATCAACCGATGGGATCTATTCATCTATTTTCTAGTTGATCTCATGCACGTAATCGGTCCTTTTTCTCTTACTGTACATCCCCTCCGTCATTTTGTTGCTGTTGAATAAAGGCGGTGTGGTTTAATACTGGTCGTGCTGCATGTCCAAACAATTCTTTGCTCACCTTTAGTTTTTTCCTGTCTAATTATATGCTTTGTTGTGCCATTTTATAGAAGCTGCAGGTACCTTCCCTAGACCATCTTTGGAAGCAATGACACTACTAGAAACTGAAATTTCCCTGTGTGCAGCTCACATTGATCCACATGCAGCCTCGCTTGGCTCCCAGCCTGCCGTCGCTTCCGTGCACACACACCATCGCACTACGCTAGGGAAACAAATCTGTTGGCTTGCCATCAGGGAAATTTAACTACCCTGCTCGTCGCTATAACCCTGGTGGCTATTCCCTGACGGGAAACCAGAATATCCCTATATACAGCTCGAAACACACATGGATATAAGTATTTCCCTCTGAACCTGTGGGAAGCCCACATGGAAAATTGAAACACACATGGATTTCCCTATGAGGCTTTAACCGGCAAAGAGGAAATTGTTGTCTACCTTATCAGTTATCTTCGATAACCAAGAAAATGACACAGGAAATTCAGAAGCGCTAAGATGGAACAATATATTGGCTGTCGGCGCACATTTTTCCTTCTCCCGCGTCAATCGATCATTTTAACGTGTCTATTTTTTCTCCCATGTCAATGTGCACTCTTGCAGTAGATTATTTTTTCACCATTTCATGGGATCCACAGGCTTGGATGATAAACAATCCTCAAAATCTCTCATTCATTGAGCTGCTGGCCACATTGTTCCAGCCTGCCGCCGCCCATAGCTCAATGGCAACCACACGACTACAATTACGCTCTGTGGCGGCGGGCTAAAAGAGCCTCAGTGGCGGACGCATTAAACATCACTAAGGTCCTGTCACTAATTACAAACAAAATTAGCCGCGGCCCTAGGACCGCGACTGCCCACCGTGACGGATTAGCCTAATAAGGCGCAAGTGGCGGTCTAGGGACCACGACCGATACTGTTAACCTATTAACAAAGAAGGCGGGCCCCTAGTGGGACCCACCCTAGACGCCGCTGTCCCGTGCACCATTCCCGTCCCGCCGCCTCACCCGGTCCATGCTGCGGTACGTGATGTGGAGGAGGAGCCGCCGCCGCCGCCAGATCCGCCGTGGGAACAGCAGGAGGAGGAGGAGGAGGAGGAGGAGTCTCCTTAGCCGTGGGAGGAGCAGGAGGAGGAGGAGTCGCCGGTGCTGCCGCCTTCTTCGCGCCGCCGCTAGGGGCGCCCGCGGCGGGGGAGCAGGAGGAGGAGTCGCCGATGCGGGGAGCTCGGCGGGGCGTTGGCGAGGACCAACGCCCGTTTGCCCTAGGAAATTATATATTGTGACAAATCTCAGTATTACAGCTATGCTCTCATAAAGATTTGGATCATTGTCTGTTGAAATGCTAAATATTTATTAAATATGTGATTATCGTTTTGCTTGATTGAAGGTGTGTTTGGATGCCCCAATTCAGATGATAATAAGTTACACCCAGAATTACTATTTGTGGCTTGATATGCAGCAATTTCTATAAAACAAGAGCTAAAATTGAATATATTCTATATCATTGATTCCTTGAGTCGTGGATGCCAAAACTCGGGACACATATATCGTGAAATTAATATTGGAAGTCTCATGGATACTTTGGTCTAAGCGAAGGATATGTTGCATTTTATGCTATATAAACACATGCCATGATATATGCATACACTAAAAAAGTAGATACAAACATATAGATGTGGATCTCGAGTCGGCTCGGCTAGACTCGCACCGGCTTGTCAGCAAATTTGCCCGGCTCAGCTCGTTACACCGAGGAACTAAAAATCTGGCTTGGCTCGGCTCGATGATCAGCTTGAGCTAACTCGTTAGGCTCCCCATGCCGGAGGCGGGGGAAGATGGGAGGAAGGACGAGAGGAGTAGAGGTGGTGCCGCCACCGATCAACCGTAACCCTAGGTTGTGGTGCTGCACGTGCGGATAAGGTGGCGGTGCGGCCCTGCACCCCCATCTATTTATAGGAAGGAGCAGCCGGCTGTAGCGGGCCTCACTGTCAGGCCCGCAGCTAAATGGGCTACGGACCTGACAGTGTACTGGGACTGTTGTGGCCACCGCAACCGCGGGCTCCAGGTGTCCGCGAGTAACTTGCGCCCTTAGTCGCGGACACCAGCCTGCACCCGTGCTTAGCAGCGGACACCTCGAGGGACCGCAACCTGGCAAAAATGGCGTCCGCCGCTATAGAGCTTTATTCTAGTAGTGCCAGCTCCCCGCCACCGGTGTCATTCCACACCTAACCTTGTTTGGCGCCCGGCCTGCCGCAACCGCCATGCACGCGTGGCTTCTCGCCATGCCCCCGGAATCACTCTGTCGGCTTCCGGTCAATGAAATTTAATTTGTCTGCCGCTATATTCTTGGTGGCTATTCCCTAACCGGAAGCCGACATAATACATTTCCCTACAGGATCCGCTTTCCAGTATTATAGTGTGAAAGTGGAGGAAGCACCATATGAAAGAAGGCCTGCCAGGTGGTCATAGATGTGGTTAATATGGGCTAATTGTACGTCCTGGTGCTCGTGGGCGGCGTTGCTAGTTCCCGTTTCCTCCAAGATCAGGGGTAATGAGAGAATTATTTTAACGATGAAACAGTTAGAAAAGCAACAGAAGTTAAGTATTTTTAGGTCGCCATTTAATCTAGGAAATTATTTTAACAAACTTGGGGATTACCTTTGGGTCTTATAAAACTGTGATGGTGACAAGAACCAGGCATCTTGCCACACGACAGCAGTCATGTTAGGTATAAGAGACGCCTGTCGTCTTTTCACGAGATGTTGTCGTTTGCTATGGACCTATGGTCAGATCTTACCTTGTACAACAGTCAAAAGAACTTTTTGCAGCTGGCATGGTGCATCTGCATGTTCTACACCGTTCGTGCACGTTGTCTCACTAAACTATTGGACGTCTTCACGTTTCTAGCTAGGAGACTAACCGGGCGGTCCGGTATTCAAGAATGAAGACACACATTTTAAAAATAGCGCATATACATAGTTCTTTCACTATATAAAAGCAACCGTATACGCCATAACTTTCCGTCACACACACAGGAGAGAGTTGGTCGCAACATTGCATTGTGTAAAGATATATCACTCATCCGCGCGCACACTCTTGTGCATTGACGAAGACGGTCCGACCGAAGCCAAGGTCGTCACTGGCTCAGCATGGCGAAGGACTGTTCCGCGGTGCCGCTGCTCGAATCGTCGACGACGAAGACCGCCGGCAAGCCACGGTGGAACATGTACGCTTTCCTCTGCGCCACGCTCGCCTCCATGACCACCGTCTTGATGGGCTACAGTATGTTATCCTACCCGATCGATCATTTCAACTAGTTTCAAGCCACATTGCAGTAGTAGTAGTCATGAATCGCAGATCTGGCGGTGATGAGCGGCGCGCAGCTGTTGATCAAGGCGGACCTGGGCCTCTCCGACTCGCAGATCGAGGTGCTCGCCGGCTCCATCAACGCGTACATGCTCGTCTCCATCCTCGCCGCCGGCTGGGCCGCCGACGCGCTGGGCCGCCGGGGAACTCTGCTGCTCGCCAACGCCTTCTTCCTGGCCGGCGCGCTCGCCATGTCGCTCGGCGGCAGCTTCGCCGCGCTCATGGCCGCGCGCTTCGTCACCAGCGTCGGCTCCGGGTTCTCCGTCGTGGTCACCTCCGTGTACAACGCCGAGATCTCGCCGGCCTCCTCTCCTCCATCCTCGAGGTTTATATATATGTATTTGTGCTGCACATTGAATCTTGTTTTGCCGGTTGATTCCCTTGCTTATTTTAAATTTTTAATGTGATTGGTATGTCCAAATGCAGATGTTTATCAGCGTGGGGTTGCTGCTCGGCTACGTGTCCAACTACGCCCTGGCCGACCTGCCGGTACACCTGGGCTGGCGCGTCATGTTCGGCGCCGGCGTGATCCCGCCGGTCCTCCTCGCCGCCGGCGTGCTCGCCATGCCGGAATCTCCGCGGTGGCTGGCCATGCGCGGGCGCCACGACGAAGCTCGCATCGTGCTCGTGCGCACCTCCGACGACCCGGCCGAGGCCGAGCTCCGCCTCCAGGAGATCAAGCAGGCCGTCGAGGAAGAAGGATCAGGCAATAATAACGGCAAAGATAACAATGTGTGGAAGGACCTCCTGGTCCGGCCGTCGGCGAGCGTTCGCCGGATCCTGATCTGCGTGGTCGGGGTCCACTTCTTCCAGCAAGCCTCCGGCATCGACGCCGTCGTGCTGTACAGCCCGCTGGTGTTCAAGCAGGCCGGCATGGCGTCCAACGGCGCCGCCCTGGTGTTCACGGTCGCCATCGGCGTGGTCAAGATGTGCTTCGTCCTCGTGGCCACGCTCCTCTCGGACCGGCTCGGCCGGCGGCCGCTCCTCCTCGCCAGCATGGCCGGCGTGGGCGTGTCAATGTTGTCGCTAGGGGTAGCCCTCTCTGTTACCTCATCGTCGTCTCTAAGTGCGGCGGCCAGCGTCGCGTCGGTGCTGGGATTCGTGGCGGCGTTCTCGGTCGGGCTCGGGCCGCTGGCGAGCACGTACAGCGCGGAGATCATCCCGCTGCGTCTGCGAGCGCAGGGCGCGAGCCTCGGCATCGCGGTGAACAGGTTGACCAGTGGGTTGGTGAGCATGTCGTTCATCTCGCTGGCGTGTTGGATCACCATGCCCGGGTGCTTCTTCCTTTACGCCGGCGTGGCGGTGGCCGGGTGCGTCTTCTTGTACGTGCGACTGCCCGAGACCAAGGGCCGGAGCTTAGAGGATATGGACGTGCTGTTCGCTAAGTGATTGGGCTTGTGTTGCATTTGATGCATTATTGATTTATTGTTACCAAAATACGAGGTAGTGTTTTTAAATATTTTTGAAAATTTTAATTTTATCACAGGTCCACAACCTTGTTTGTTTTTTGTTTTTTGAGGAAGTCCATAAACTTGCACAACGATTACAAACAGATCCCTAGACTTTTCAGTAGTAGATACTCCCTCCAGTTCTGAAAAGGAACTAGTTTAGGACAGGGTTTAGCATACCAAGACATCATTAATTTATTAAAATTTTCCATGTTTGCCCATATTAAATACACTGGCTGGTCTACCTTTTCGCACATGACTGTCTGGGAACTAGTGTAATGTAGGGGTAAAAACGTCTAAAATAGAGATAAAATCCCAGGACTACTTCCTTTGTGAAATTGAACAATTTGCTACAAATACTTCCTTTTCAGAACTGGAGGGAGTACTTGTGTTGCTACTTTACAAATGTGGTATTTAATTCAATAGGCGCCAACTGAAAACGTCCGGCCAGTTAGGGCATGTACAACCCACAGACAGGGATCGTTCCTTCATAAATGCTAAAGACATGTGAAGAGACAGGTTATACAACCCAGAGACGGATCATTGTCTTCAGGCAATTTAATACTGCGCATATATCTAGAAATTATTTGTGGATACCATTGTGTGGCCAAATTATTCATATCCACAAAATAATTGAGCACTTGTTCATATAGCATCTCATCAACATGTTCACTACAGAGATGCCGCACATTCACATCTCAGTTTTTTTGCCACCAGCATGACAGATACCAACACATGAGTTTTTTTGTCATCAACAAATAATTTAAGATGTGAAGAACCCCGTTCTGCAACCTCTTCGATGATGTTGTTCTGCCAAAGAAAGGAAGAAAATAATCTCGGCAAATATCTTGATGCTAGGAAGGCCTCCACCTCCCAATGAACATGACAAGACAAACAGCTTGCCGTCAGAAGGCCTCCACGCCGCCGTTGCTGCTTCCGGAATCGAGGATGGCGAAGAGTGGAAGATGCACCACCGTGCTTTGTCTCTTCATGGACGAGCTCGAGGTCAACCATGGAGAGGCACCAGGACTGAGATCTACAGACCGTGGGGCTTGAGATTCTTCAGGTCTGCACCATCGGACGAGCGCAAGAGGCTGAACATGCGGGACTACGTGCACGCCATCACCAGCGTTGCCGTATTCATGGCCCTCGCCTTCTGCGACGACGTCGACTTCCTCTTCATGGTCTTTCCGTCCACCAGGAACGGCATCGGCGACGACGGCCATCCCGGCGGACGACGATGCGAAGACGAAAGGTGCCACCGTCGGCACCAATCACTGCGATAGTTCGCACACGGATTTGGGGGCGACATCAGGATTTGGGGGCACCAAGAGCAGCCGCTGCCGAGTTGGGGCCGCGACGACATCAGGATTTGGACGCAGAAGACGCGCGACAGGAGGGCGGACACTTCGCGTGGCAAACTGCTGAGCGCTTGCGCCCCACGCCGGATCCGGATGCGCCGTCGCCTGCCGAAGACGCGAAGTACAGCGGTGCTGCGGTCGACTCGTCCGCCTGGGAGAACGGGACGAGACCGTCGCCTCGCGAGGCGACGCCAAGGCCGTCGCTTGGTTGGTGCGAGGGGTTTTTGTAAAATTGCAGACCAGGAGACGGCTTGAGGACGCGGGTTGTACATGCCCTTAAGGGCATTGTTACTGACGTGCGCTCCCAATATGGGAAAAAATGGCAATCTTGATAGGAGTTATTTTGAACTTTCCAAAACCAAGGGCGTGTCCTTCTGACGCACGAGACCATTCATCGATCTTTTACTATACGACAAACTGAAAATCTGGCAAAATAACAAACGACGATACGATCTCGTCGATCGGATAACTCCCTGGACCAATCCGCCATGTCGACGACGATGGCCGCCGCTGCCGACCGCCACCGTTTGTCGGACCTCCCCGACGACCTTGTGCGGCGCATCCTCCGCTTCGTCCCTGCCAAGGAGGGCGCGACCACCACCGTGCTGTCTCGGCGATGGCGCTTCCTGTGGCGGACGCAAGCTTGGCCCGTTTTGCGCGACGACACCAAACGCGAGGCCTTCGTCCGGAACGCCATGGCAGCGCTAGCAGAGCACGGGCCTGTGAGCAGGCTCAGCTTCCACATGGAGGCGTACTCCATCCACAGTTTCGTAACTCACGGTTTACACGGACAGAACATGATTCAACAGGTGATCAGGAACCCGGCGACCAGATACGTGTCACGACAACTACCATCTCTTAATTGACATCCTACCGTGCAATGCACTTCGTCTTCTTCACATCGTCAACGCGAAATTGGCGGTCCACAAGTGGGAAGAAGTATCCTTTCCATTGCTGAACACGCTGCAGCTTCACGGGTGCCACCTTTCCCTCAAGGGTCTGATGACCATGATCCACGGCGCGCCGAAGCTCACCGACGTGCGGCTCGTGCGCATCCGTATGGACCATCTCGTAAGCACAGCAGTTTCACTACTACACACTGCCAGATCCATGGCTAGGAGGTCACCGCACTGGTGCTCACAGATTGGAGGATCGGTGACTTAATCAGGACTAAGTGGAAAGCATAGAGCTTGATATGCCGAAACTACAATACTTCAGGTTTCATGGGGTTCTTAGTGATCAACTAGTGTCTGTGAAATCATGTGCGTCTAACGTCGTCGCTCGAGTAGATTTTCACTTCAAGGGCGGAAACCATGCAGGAGGTAAAGTTCCTGTACCATTCTGGCACTGGCTTCGAAATCTTCACACCACTAAGGTCTTGAAGCTGAAAATGGACTGCCCAATCGATCACATCGCAGTGCTTAACATGGAAACCCTGGACCAGCTTCTGGACAACAAGTTATTGTACAACCTAGAGCGTCTGGAGGTAGAAGGATGCTACGATCTTGCACAGAATGATGCAGGGCAAGCTATGGGGAACTTCCTGCACTGTTCCCCTATACTTCGCGATCTCCGGCTCAAGATTAAAAAGGCAGCAACTAGTCTTTATTATTCAATCCTTGTTGTGCCACAGGAACCCCAATCGGATTTTGACAAGTCCGTCAAGCACTTCAGGCGACGCAGAGCAATATATAGCGGTAATGATGAGGACTATGAGGTTTCTGGTATCTATGGTCTCAGCGAGCATTTATTCAACTGCTTACAGAGTCGACTAAGAAAGATTGAGTTTGCAATTTCCAAACGAAGGGGACTGCTTTTTCCTTGTCCAGCTGGTCAAATTCTTTGCCGAAAACGCGACGGTTCTTGAACAAGTGGAGATAGATGATGGCTGCCGTAAAATGTGCCAGCATTTGAATAACAAGTTTCAAACATGGGCTTTGAGTTCCGCTGAAAGGACAAACCAACAGAAAGCTTTCCTAGAGTCCTTACCCATGTATGGTAGTTAAGTGGGTGGTGAAAATTTTGATGAACATCCAATGAACTATTATATTGGGTTGTCACAATTAAAGGTGAAGTTATTGTCCAATGTTACGATGGAAATGATTTCATATTACTCTTGATGCATTTTGTATTTTTTATATAATTATTTTCAATGATCATTTATTAATTAAATATTTTGGGTTGTGAGTATATAAAAATGGAATATCTGTAGTAATCTGTTATAAGTTATTGAAATAATATTATTTCATTGGAAAACTTTTATTTACAATGATATTTATTTTGTTGCAACACATCATTTCCTGCCATAAATCATTTTTTGTTGCAAGCGTATTTATGGCCATGAACAATTGGCATGGCAGCTGCCACGACAGAGTGTGTGACAATATAAGATCTTACAACGAAATACTCTTTGTTGCAAGAGTTGTATTGCAACAATGTTTCTTGATTGCATATACACCAAAATGCAACAGTTAACTACGTGGCAATATAGACTATTGCTGCATAATTTTCGGTCGCATTTAGAGTTGACTGCAACGTTTGAATTTGTTGCAATAACCATGTATATTGCAACCAAGCAAAAAAAAATGGTTGCATAAGCCTTTTGCCACGCTACTGTTTGCCACGACAGTCCATAAAATGAGTTTGGTGGTTATAGTATTATATTGCAACTAATATGGCCCTATTGCCACTTAATATTATCACTAGAATGCCATTTTTATTTTGTACGGTGGGCTTCAAATTCAGCCGAAAGGATAAACCTACACAAGGCTTTACTAGAGTCCTTACCCATGTATTGTGAAATATGAAGGGCCCTGCAAAAGTGGTAGCTAGGTGGTAAAATTTTAATGAGCATCCCAACACTGTTTTGCGACGAGATTGTACATATTTGTAAAAATATTTTAAATAAAACGAATGGTCAAATGTCACGAAAAAAGTCAACGCATAAAAAATTTAAGAATGGTGGGAGTATGTATATTATTATAGTCAGCTCCTGTCGTTGGGCTAGAGCCCATATCAGAGAAAAATACAAGCCTAATTAGATGCCAGCCTGGCCCGTTTTAGAAAGAACGATGGTGTGGTGGCTGCATGCTGCATCCGCCTACAAACCCTAGATACAAGTGCTTTGCTTTCTTGCGTGCACTCATGTCACCAAAGAATAGATCTTTCCACGATTCCTTTCCCCTTCCCCTCACGTTCGCCGCCATGTGAAAATTCGACTGATACGAGAAGAGTCGGCCCGGGGCGACGGTTAGTCATCAGCAAAGGTAGAATCCTCTCCCATGAGGCCATGACTTACAAAGTTACAATCTCACAATTGATTGATTTTTATTTGTCCAGTCTTCCCTTCCTTTTCTTCTTCTCTGATGAGATTAATAAACTCGGCAACTACCTCCGGCGGCAGGTGCTCCCTGATCCACCAAGTCGAGGAAGATGGCCACCGCCGATCGCCTGTCCGACCTCCCTGACAATCTTCTGCAACGCGTCCTCTATTTCGTCCCTGCCAGAGAGGGCGCATCCACCGCCGTGTTGTCCCGGCGGTGGCGCTCACTGTGGCGAACGTCCGGCGCCGTCAACCTCGACACACGTTCCTTCAATCAAAAGCACGGACCAAGTCTGAATGACCCCAAGCGCGAGGCCTTCCTCCAGGTGGCCATGGCGGCGCTTGCGGTCGCTGCGGAGCACGGGCCTGTCAAAAGGCTCAATTTGCACATGGAAGCAAGCCATCACCTGGACATAGACAAGTTCGTGACTTACCTACCGGAAGAGTCGGAGCCGGAGGACGAGTGGGAACCAGAGCACAACTTGATTAGCGAGGTGATGTCCAACCCTGCAACAAGGAACACCGAGGAGCTCCGCATCGCCGGTGTAGCGACGTTTGGCAACGCCTTGATATGGTATTACAGCCTCAGCATAGACGTCCTACCAATGGAGGCTCTGCGTGTTCTGCACATTGTTAACGCACGATTGGAGATGGATTATCCTTCAGGTGTCTCCTTCCCTCGATTGAACCACTTGCTGCTTCAGGGGTGTCATGTTTCGCTCAACAATCTCCTGGCCATGATCCACGGTGCGCCGCAACTCACCACTGTGCAGCTCGAGACCATCAGTATTCTTTATACAAGGAATCATGACAGCACCAATAGTAATAATCAAGGATGCCAGATGCGTGGCCCAGAGGTAACTACATTAGTGCTCACCGATTGGAGAGACCGTGGTGGCTTCATGGACATAGAGAGCATTGAGCTCGACATGCCAAAACTGCAGTACTTCAGATATCAATGGTTGGATAGTTGTAACGTGTCCTTGACATCGTGTTTATATAACTTGACTCTGGTAGATTTCCACATCAAGAACTGGATCAATGCAGTATCCTTCTGGCATTTTCTTCGGAATTTCAACAACGTTGAGGTCTTGAAGCTGACACTGGACTACTATATTGACCTAATTGCGGTCACCGACGTGAAAAGCTTGGGTGAACTTATAGACGACAAATTACTGCATAATCTAGAGCGTCTAGAGGTAGAAGCATGGTACAGACGTCCAGAAAGTGATTTTGCAGGGATAGCCGTAGCGAATCTGCTCCATTGTTGCCCTATGGTTCGTGATCTTCGGCTCTGGATTAAAGAGGATCCAAGAGGATGTTCTTATCTGAGTTCACATATAGCACGCAAAACTCGATTAGATTTTTTCAAGTCCGTCAAAAACTTCAAGCACCGCAGAGGCAGAATAGGTGGTATTGATTATGACAAATATGAGGTTTCTGATATCCATGGCTTGAGCGAGCGTCCTTTCAATTGCCTGCAGAGTTGTCTTAAAAGAGTGAGCTTGCTGTTTCGTAACAAAGACGAGGAAAATTTCTTTGGCATCCAGCTGGTCAATTTTTTTGCCGAGAATGCAATGGTTCTAGAAGAAATGCAGATATATGATGGCAATCGGAAAATGTGCCAGCATTTGACTGAGAAGGCAAGAACATGGGCTCTGAATTCAGCCAAAAGGAACAATGGACCGGCTACACAATGCTTTATTAGAGTTCTGCCCATGAATGAAAATGAGGTCAGAGGGACTAGGTCAAAGTGATAACTGGCTGGTACAATTGGATGAATATCACAACATATATTAAACATGCTCCTGTACGAATATATTTTTGTAATATTATTTTATATAAGGGGCAATTGCATGACTGACCCCCTTTTGAAAGCCAATTGCATGTTTGACCCCGTTTTTTCGTTTTGCATGTTTGACCCCGTTTTTTGAAGACGAAGCCTCCGTTTGACCCTCTTTCGTAGCTCCGTCATGTGGACAAGGATTTGAGGCTTAAAAAAAATAGAAAATGAAATAACGGGGAAAAAGACGAAGACACCCTCTCTTTTTTCGTGCTCCTCTCATTCTCCACACCAGAACAAAGACTCTTTGTCAAACCCTAACCCTAGTTGCGGCGCAGCAGGAGCAGCGAGCAACGCAGGCGCGAGCGGGCGGCGGGCGCGTGCAGGCGGGCGCGAGCGGGCGCGGGCGCGGGCGCGTGCAGGCGCGCGGGCGCGGGCGCGGGCGACGTGCGGGCGCGCGCGAGGCAGCGCGGGCGCGCGGGCGCGGGCGACGCGCGAGGCAGCGCAGGCGCGCGGGCGCGGGCGACGCACGGGCGCGTGCAGGCGCGCGCGAGCCAGCGCGGGCGCGCGGGCGCGAGGCAGCGCGGGCGGCGCGCGAGCCAGCGCGGGCGCGCAGGCGCGGGGCAGCGCGGGCGGCGCGCGGGTGCGGGCAGCGCAGGGGCGCGAGCAGCGCAGGCTCGCGGGCTCGTGGGCAGCGCGTGCGAACGGACTGGATTCAGGATTCGAGGTGCACAATGGATCCTGTTCTTGAACTGGAAAAGAGGTAATATTTTTGCTCTTTTGGAGTGTAAAACGATTGCAGCTGATTTGATTCCTAATGCCTAGTTAGAGAAGTGAAGCTAAATTCACTTCAATTCGTGTCATTTGTAGGGACAATCACATGAATGTGAAAATTGTTGTTAAAATTGGCTCCTATTTTGCTTTGCCGGATGGGGGACCGAAGACTTTCTGCCATAGGAAAACATTGCGCCCGTTGAATGTTGATTGTCATAACTTCTCTCTATTGGAATTGATAAATTACATTGCCGAAACATGCATTTGGGGTTCAAAGCAGTACGTTGTGTTGTGGCGTTCAATGATGGATAATTCTGCTGCTGAGATAAAAAATGATGAACAACTTTTAGAGTGGTGTGAGTTGAACATGCAGCAGGGTGTAGTTCATATTGATGCCCACATTGAAGATTTTGATGGGGCTTTGAAATTTTCACCTACTAAACGTCGGTTGCACCCTAGTGTGAGAAGTAGAGTGTCAGAGTTTCAAACTCCACCTATAAATGTGCAAAGTGATGGTCTTTCCCAACCCACAAATGAGAGTGTTCCAAAAAAAAAGTGAGTGCCACCAAAGCCAAAAAACAAAAGAGCCATGCTGCACATGATGATGATGAGTTCGTAGGTGTTGATGATGAGGGTAAATACTCGACACTGAATCACTGAAGGCACTAAGTGATAGCAGCTATGATTCTGACTTGGCTGCATCATCTGACTCTGAGTGCTCCGATGCTGATTATGAACCTGATGCTGAAATACTTGATGATGAGGAGGATGATTTTGTCCCTCCCTTTGCATATGATGCTGAAAATCCATGCATTGATGTGGGTGTGATCTTCCCAGATGTTGACCAATGCAAGTCTGCAGTAATTCATCATGGTATCTTGAATGATTATGCCATCACAACAGTTAAGAAATCAAAATCAAGATTTAGAGCCAAGTGCAAGAGAGCTGAACAAGGTTGCAAGTGGGTGTTCTTTGCATCAAAAAGTAAGAAGAAGTATAGTGGCTGCAAGGTACATTGACTTGTGTTTTTTATTTCTTGTATTTACTTGTCAATTACTCCTATAATACTAAACCTTGTTGTATGTTGCAGGTGAAGACGAACGGACCAAAACACAACTGTGGTTCAGTCAACAAGTGTGGTGAGACAATGGCATCTGACAATTGGGTAGCTGAAAGAGTGGTGGATTGGCTAAGGGATGACCCAACAATGACGCCTAAGGAGTTAGGCAAGGAGTTGAAGAAAAAGTACAAGTTTGATATTCCGTACTACCGGGTTTTCAGAGGGAAAGAGAAGGCTCTTGACATGATATATGGGGCATGGGATGACAGCTATAACTTGCTTCCGACTTATAGAGCTGAGCTTCTCGAGTCATGCCTGGAAGCATAGTTGAGATAGACACCGAAGAACACAATGGACAAGTGTGCTTTCGAAGATTCTTTGTTGCTATGAAACCTTGCATTGATGGATTTTTGCAGGGTTGTAGGCCATACATTGCCATGGACTCCACCCACTTGACAGGAAGGTCCGGAGGACAACCGGCAGCTGCTGTTGCAGTTGATGGACATAATTGGCTCTTTCCTGTTGCATATGGGGTGATTGAGACAGAGTCAACTGAAAGTTGGACATGGTTCATTCAACACTTGCAGCAAGCAATTGGTACTCCTTCAGGATTGGTCATTAGTACAGATGCAGGTAATTCAAGTGTTATCTTTGTTTCATTCTCTTTTTCTTCAAAAATTAAGACATGATGTACTTATAAAACAGTTGTATTGTTGTAGGTAAAGGCATAGAGGCTGCTGTAGATACAGTGTATCCAGGAGTGGAACACAGAGAGTGCATGAGACACTTATGGAAGAATATGAAGAAACACTACTTTGGCCCTTTGTTTTCCCATAATATGTGGGCTGCTGCGAAGACTTATACAGTGGACAAGTACAACTACCACATGAGGAAGATAGAGGATGCCAATAGAGATGCAATGACCTGGTTGGATCTCAACCATCCATATGTGTGGAGTAGAAGCAAATTTGCTGAAGAATGCAAGGTTGATTACATCAACAACAATCTCTCCGAGTCTTTCAACAGTTGGGTGTCTCAAACAAAGGCTTTTCAAATAGTAGAGATGCATGATCATATAAGACAGATGATCATTAAGAAGCATGACTTGAGGGCCAAGATTGGTAGGAAAATGGAGGGTCGGATAATCCCATCAATTATCAATACTCTCAATGATCGCAGCAAGTCTATCAAGGACTATGAGGTATTAAGATGTGGAGATGGAACAGCTGAAGTAACTGTGGGCACCATGAGATATGCAGTGAATCTACAACAAAAGACATGTTCTTGTAGGGCATGGCAAGTGACAGGAAAGCCTTGCAACCATGCTCTAGCTTTCATTGCAACTGAAAGTAGGGACATTGATATGCAAGACTTGGTTCATGAGTATTTCTCTGTTGAAAAGTTCAGAAAAGCATATGCAGGTGTTTTCCCTCCAATGACATCAAAGCAATTTTGGCCATGGGTTGACCTAGGCTACACAATCAAGAAACCTAAGTTGAGAAGGAAACCAGGGAGACCAAGAGTGGCAAGGATTAAGGCATCCGATGAGCCTGGCAAGAAGAAAAAAATAGAGTGCAAAGAATGTCATGAGTTTGGGCATACAGCAAAGAATTGCCAAGTGGTCCTACGGCAAGCCAAAAGAGGAAGCGTAGTGCAACCAACACATCCATGTAACTCATGTTTTGTCATTTGTTTTTCATTTGCTTGCTATCCTATTTACTAAGATAATTTTCATGGTTCATATGAAGGCCTAGTGGAAGTTCAAGTGGTCAAGGAGGAGGAAGTGCAAATGCTATAAATCACCCTACTACAGCCAACATAACCATGTAATTTAAGTTGCTTATTAATCATTCGTGCTAATTTATGCTGAATATTTTGTTTACTAACACTCAATGTTTCATATGTAGGCCTAGTGAAAATGCAAGTGAGTATGGAGGAGAAAGAGCACCATCTGGTAGGGGAAGAGGAAGAGGAAGAGGAAGAGGGAGAGGGAGAGGGAGAGGGAGAGGTGCTGGGAATCTCGCTGCATGGTTTGGTGCTTGATGTGGGCATGCCATTGCTTTTCTCATGAGAGCTTTTGTGAGACATGAATGTTAATGCATAATGTTTAAGTGTTTAAGTACTATGCAACCGAACATGTAATGTTTGTATGCTATGTTTGTGGTTGGATACTATATTCTGAATATTTGCAAGTTTGATATGGTTGTGTCATTTTGTGGTGTGTAAATCCTTAATTTACTGCTAAAATGCTGCTGAATTATTTTTCTGAAATGCTGCTGATTTATTTTTTCAAAAAAATTAATTTCATCAAAATGTTGTCTAAAATCAATGCTCCATTACATATCACGAAATTGTTTTAGAAAATAGGGTCATTCATGCAATCGTTGTTACAGAATGGGGTCAATCGTGCAAAGGATATACATGTCTTTTTACAGCATACTTCACACCGTCAAACACCTCTAACAGAATAGGGCCAACCGGAGGCTTCGTCTTCAAAAAACGGGGTCAAACATGCAAAACGAAAAAACGAGGGTCAAACATGCAATTGGCTTTCAAAAGGGGGTCAGTCATGCAATTGCCCCTTTATATAATTACACGTTTTTGTTATGAACCAATAAATAAATAGTATGGAATGGCTGTTTATTGGCTTTGCCTTTAATAGGTAGCATTCGTCTATGTGAAAAATATAACATACAAGTGTTTGAGAAAATCGTGTGCATCGTGTTTTAATTAAAATGGCAGTCAGACCAACCCATCAAATCCCTTGTTTCCAGATAAACTTCAATGAAACTTAAACTTATTATTTATTTTGGATTTCTATTTAAATTGAAATTTTTTCATGCTTTCAATTTGATTTGTATTGAGACGTGCTTTCTTCTCTTTCCCGGCTTTTCTTTTTGTTGTTGGATCAACGAGAAGAATGCTTTGCAAAGAAAAGACAAAACGCAGCTTTATAAACGAGATTCTTAGAAACTGGAGCCTCGAGGGGATCCAAACAGGACCTTAATTGCATAAAACTGTTACATACCCGAAGTAGAAATATCAGATTGTTGGAATCCAGTTGCTTGCTAAGCGCATGTACACATCAGTTGGCAAACACCGAGAATCCTATTCCACGGTCGTGCGTGCATCCCACCTCGCAAATCTAAAACTTATTCCAAACTTTCGTCTAAAACTTTGTTTTTCAAAGTTTTGCAACAAACTTTCCCAAAAATGAAAAGCTTTTCTAAAAGTTTGTTTCCAAAGTTTTGCTACGAAACTTTCAGAGAAACTCTCTCACTTCAAACTTTGCTACGGTAGGGCAGCATGGCGGTGGCCGGCTGGGTGCCGGAGCAGGCAGCCGGCTGACCTAGTATTTTTTTTATTTTTCTCGAAAATGTTCACTTGGGTTTAGCACTCGGCAAAGTGTTGGCCGAGCGTGCGACAGAAAACACTCGGCGAAGAGTTGTTTGTCGTCAGTTTGGTTTGTCGAGTGCAACATTCAGCAAACTTGGTGATTGCCCGTGGAGATCACTACTGATCAGTTAATTAAACAGTCTCAAATATATGTGAGTCACTCAAATGAGAATGAACAAACTATTTTTATTTTCTTTTGACGGGAACAAACTGTTTAAAATTATTAGTCGCTCGGCCTCTTTTAATTAAACAAGAGGCATAATGCCGGCCGAAGATACACGCTTCCCCTTCCCCACCCGTTCCCCTTTTCCTCACGTGCGCCGCTGCAGGGAAACACGCAGTCATCGTTTGCCACGAGCGAGCTTGGACCTTGGAGATCATCTACGGAGGTAGAATAATCCTCTCCCATGATTTCCGGATCTCACAATTTGGTTGTTACTCTTTTTCCAGTTGTCCTTAATTTTCTATTTTTTCCTAGCAGATAAGATTAAAGACCTCCTGCGGTAGTAGCATCGCTCCCTGATCCACCAGATGGCCGCCGTAGATCGCCTGTCCGACCTCCCCGATGATCTTCTGCGACGCATCCTCGACTTCGTCCCAGCCAAGGAGGGTGCGTCCACCACCGTACTGTCCCGGCGGTGGCGGTCCCTATGGAGGACGTCTGGTGCCGTCAACCTCGACACACGCTCCTACGTTCCATTGCTGAACCACCTCAAGCGCGAGAAATTTCTCCAGGACGCCATGGTGGCACTTGAGGCCGCTGCAGCGTATGGGCCTGTCAGGAAGCTCAGTTTCCACATGGAGGGAAGGCACGAGACGGACATCGAGTCATTCGTTTCTTACCGACCGCCGGACGAGTCGGAGCCGGAGGATTGGGAACAGGAGGATCTCAACCTGATTAGCCAGGTGATGACCAACTCTGCGACGATGGACGCCGAGGAGCTCCGTATCACTGCAGGTGCAGTCCGCAATAGCTACAGCAGTGGAGGGTATTACAGGCTCAGCGTAGACATGCTACCAATGAAGGCTCTGCGTGTTCTTCACATAGTTAACGCAGGATTGGAGTGGGATTCGACAGGTGTGTCATTTCCTCGGTTGAACTGGCTTGTGCTTCATGGTTGTCATCTTGCCCTGGAGGATGTTCAGGACATGATCCATGGTGCCCCACAACTCACCACCGTGCAGCTCGAATCCATCTATATTGTCTTTGGATGGTATGATGATGATGATGAAAGTGAGAAGGTTAATCATAACTATAGCTGCCAGATTCGCGGCCCAGAGGTCACTACATTGGTGCTTACAGATTGGAGATGCCGTAGCTTGATGAAAATGGAGCACATAGAGCTCGATATGCCAAAACTGAAATACTTCAGATATCAGTGGTTTGATCATTGTCAAGTGTCTCTGAAGTCACAAGCGTACAACTTGACTGGAGTAGATTTCCACATCAAGTACGACAGCATCGACACAGATAAAGTGGTTCCATCATTCTGGCATTTTCTTCGGAACTTCAGCAACGCTAAGGTCTTGAAGCTGAAACTGGACTGCCAAATCGACCAAATCGCTGTCGTTGACAATAAAAGCTTGTATGAGCTTCTGGACAACAAGTTACTATACAATGTACAGCGTCTGGAGGTAGATGGATGCTACAGGCGTGCAAAACATAATGCTGCATGGATTGCTATTGCAAATTTATTCCACTGTTGCCCTATAGTTGGCGATCTCCGGCTCAGGATTAAGGGAAGCCACGCCAGCGTGTCCATTCGAGTTCCGATATAGCATGCCAAAGTCGATTAGATTTTGATAAGTCTGTCGAAAACTTCGAGCGGCGCAGAGGAGCAAGGAGTGGTAATGATGATGATAAATACGAGGCTTCTGAAATCCGTGGTTTAAGCGAGCATCCATTCAGTTGCTTGCAAAGTTGTGTAAAAAGGGTTAGTTTGCAGTTTCGGAACAAACGTGAGGAAAGCTTCTTCGGCATGCAACTGGTCAAATTTTTTGCTGAAAATGCAATGGTTCTTGAAGAAATACAGATAGATGATGGCAATCGCAAAATGTGCGAGCATTCCAATGGCAAGTTTGGAATATGGGCTTTCAATGCTGCCAAACGGAGAAACAGGCTGGCTACAAACATTAGAGTCCTTACCTACGAAAAGTGAACTTGCTGGAAAAAGTTTATACAAACATCCCAACATTCATTCTTGTTATATAAAAATGTATTGCTGTGTCAGTTAATTCTTTCATGTTCACTTATTATTGTTACAAATCTGATTTTCATTTATAGTTCGATTGTATATAAGGAAAAAAGAGATGGATGCTGGTCACTCGCTTATTATTGTTATTACAGTACAGACTAATAATAAGGTATACTGAGCCTCCTTCGTCCCAATGTCACATGAAAATTTAATGGCAGCACTAGGCTAGGGCCAAGGCCAATACGCCCTCATCAGCACCATGCACAGTTTAGCCATGAGAGTTAAAAATCCGGCTGTGCCTTCCCGGGAAGGCATTTCATCAGCCGCACATCACACAAACGTGTGCTATCCCACTCATCATGCAAATTGTGGTTCCCAGCTGCACAAATCCCGAAAGCAAATCAATGGCAAATGAAGGATGACTTCCCGGGCCGGTGCCTTCGGTTTCTGATTTCCCGTTTAGCCATACACAGTCTGGGGAAGTTTCTGTTATACTGATTGTCCCCATGGACAGTCCAAAAACGAAATGTGGAAGATTACCCCATGGATACCACTTTTTTCTTTTACTTTGATCGCCTTACTGTCCCTAGAAGAGTTCTAGGCTAGCAAGAGGCACGCATCATATATATCCATGGGCGGACCTCCATGGGTTCATTGGCTTCAATTGAATGCCCAAAATTTTAACCAAGCCTAAACTTATATGTATATTTATATAATACATGCACTTGTACACAATCAAGTAGGACAAAAATCATATTCTGTGAGTGTAGTAACATAGAAAATAAGATAAAAAAATAAAATAAATCATCTTTTTTTCAAAAAAATTCTCAACAATATGAATCATCAAAAAAAAATTATTGCTCCTAAATATCTGAATGCCCAGATAATACATTCTGGATCCGCCACTGTATATATCTAGCTTGGCAGCACCGCTGCCAAAGTTGATAAATAATATGCCTGTCTGATCTCTCTCACAACATGCTTAAAAACCAATCAAGGACAGTGAGCTTACACATTCCTTTCTGAAGAATGAAAAATCAACAATGAAAATATTAAGTGGTAATTGACCCCTCCCAGATTGCTATATCTTTTTCATTTGCCACCTGGTTGTGAAGGACAATGCAAATGGTTGTATCCTTGCTGAATGTTCAAAATTCAGAGTTGAATTTCCTTTTTTTTTGTCTCACCATAAAAGAAAAGCATTCTAGCACTGATCACATTACACCTTCCATGGGTAAGCCTACAGTTGTGACAAAAATAAAACTGTGTTTTAACAAATACAGAAGCTTAATTTGAACGTAAAATTTTTTAGTCTCAAAATTTATAAATGTAGGTTCTGACTTGATTATTGAAACGTAATATATAGTATAAAGCACAAGAGACATTCCAACGAAAAAATACACTGAAATAAAATAGCATGATAACATATTGACGTTGACTCAAATTTGCAAAAAAAAATTGTAAAAATTGTGTGGCTACAAAACGTGTTGATAAATTGACATTGTTCTTTTTTGATCCACATGGTGATGCGAATACATATTGAATTTAGATGGACTGAGATTGCACTAGAAGAACATCATGTTAGCTGACTTGTTGATGGTCCACTCTCTGATCTCTTCCATCAGCCTTGTCTGAATAAAGAGCGGCCCCGTCGCGAACTCGCAGCATACCTCATCAACAACTGGGGCATTGCAGAGCAAGAACTTGGCAACCATCCTCTGCGCCATTGCCCCTTGATAATGCACGAAGTTGATCTCCCTAGTCCGCTCCCTGAGGCAGCGGATCAGAGCTCCCTCCGGCACAGGGAGGTCAACGTACCGGTAACTCAGCTTGTGTGCATCGTGGACCTCATCCTCGTCGAAGTACTTATAGTGGTTTTTCTCATCGACTTCCTCCTCCAGCTCCGGCAGGAAGAACAGCGACACCGTCTCCAGGCTTGGGCTCCACTCTAGAATCCTGGCCATTGTTGCGACAATGGCGGTGTCGCCATCGGGGACCATCCCTGTTATCTCGATGTGGGAGAGGCTGGGGAACCCGTGTAATACAGACGAGAAGATGTCGTGACCGATGCTGCAGCCGAGACGGGCGGACTTGAGGCGCAGGTACTTGGTGCTGGCGAAGAGCTGGAGGAAGCCGGCGAGCCGGGCCAGCTCTGCGGTGTCGGAGGCCTCGTCGCCACAGAAATCAAGCGCGCACCAGGAAACCCGGCGGGCGCCGTGCATTGTCAGGAAGGAAGGCGACGATGGCACGGCGCCTCGGTACTTGAATGCCTGCAGCTCCGACGAGTCAACGGTGACACTGGCCAGGTCGTGGCAGCACTTGAGTGTCAGTGACCGGAGGCGCATGCCGAAGATGGAGAGCGTTGTTAGAGGTCGGCACGCCTTGAGTGAGAGGTCGGCAAGGCGTGGGCACGCGGAGACCAGCCGCTGTATGTCGGTGCCCGTGTCGGTGACCCGGATCAGGTGCAGCGTGTCCAGCGACGGCAATGTGATGGCCGACGGCAGGCTGAGCTTGCACGGGCCGAGCCGGAGCGTGCGCAGTGCAGTACAGGAAAAGAGAGTCGCCGGCACGACGTAATTATTGTTGGTTCCCGGCGGTGACCTCTCGCCGCCGCTCCGGCGAAGGCTGTACTCGCGCTTGCAGATGGGCTCACCGCCGAACCGCAGGTCCACGAGGCGGAGGTCGTCGCCGGCGTCGAGCACGGCGTAGGAGACCAACGCGTCCACCGCCCTGGCCGAGGCGGCTTCGCTGAACTGGTCAAACTTGACGCGGATCGCTTGCAGCGGCGCGCGGGCGGTGCCGCGGTGGCGGCCGAGGAGCGCCGCGAGGACGCCGGTGGCGAAGGGCGGCGCGGGGACGGAGCGCGGCTTCGGCGCGGGCGAGTAGTTGTAGTAGTCGGAGCTCCACACGCTGTAGTAGTCGTCGTGCTCGTCATCTCCGTCCTTGGTGGGGCCGTCGTCGGCCTCGTCGAAGGAGAGGGTGTGCACGGCGGCGAAGACGTGGCGCCACCGCCGGGACAGCGCCGCCGCGCGCGCGGCCTCGGGTGCAGGGAGGAAGGAGAGGATGTGGCCGAGGACGGCGTCGTTGAGCCTGCTCAGCCGGTCGCCGCCGCCGGCCGCCATGGCATCGATGTCCGTCGCCGCACGCACCAAGCCCAAGCCCCACCGATCGAATCGGATCGAGAGTTCTCGAGACGTGGACTACCTGGTCTCGTGCACTAACTTGACTCGTTTTATATGGTCCAATTCGGCCAAACAAAATACGTATCAGATCGATAAAAACGAATTTTGTCCTAGCTGAATTGCACTAGCTGTACTTCATTTTGGGTAGTCCTTACAACTTCATTTTAAGAATAGAGCATTCATTTTGGGCTGTCCTAATGACTTCATTTTAAGAATAGAGGAGTATATCTCAATGGGACATGTGATATTGGCCCATAAGTCAGCTTGTTATAGTACATTGACAACATGATAACCACGCACACGAAGGAATTGGTAATTTCTTATTGTTAGGACAAGGTAGCTCTAGTTAAAAGTTGCACTAGCTTGCTTTTCCTAATTAACAATAAGAATATCAAAATACTACTTCCTTATTAAATTATTGTCGTCGTTGACTTTTTTGTTATGTTTGACCATTTATCTTATTTAAATAAAATTTAAGAAATATCATATATTTTGTTGAAATATATGTTATCACTAAAGAATTTGAAATATAGCATATAACTTTTTATATTTGAATTTTTTTTAATAAGACGAATGGTCAAACGTTACAAAAAAATCAATGATGACAACAATTTAATAGAGGGAGTAGAGGAGTACCATCCAGTCACCTATGAGGATTGCCTTTTTGATGGTCCATGTAGTAGTGAGGCTATAAGGGAGTGTTTTTATTTGATTTATGTCACAAGTTAGCCATTCAAATTTGCAAAGTTTGATAGTGCAACTGCATTCAAGGATGTATACAACGACATGAAACTATCATCCAACGCCAATTGATCAGTGAAAAACCTCCACATGCATCTTACGGAGTGTAACTGCGCTATCAGGATCATGCTCATCGAGGTTTACCCCTGAATGTTGTGGCTTCAGCGTAGAGCTGCATCGCGGTGTTGAACAGCAGCAGCGCAACGTAGCTTGACAGCGGTGTTGGCCATCAAGTCCCGCACCAGGAATGCAACGGTGAGTTGAACCGCCACGTAGCTTGACAGCTTGGCTTCTCCGGGAAGCGGTATCCTGCCTTTCTGCGCAGAGACGAAACAAGAGATAAATAAGAGTGTGTTTGGGAGAGCTTATGCTTACGCATCTTATTGCTTATGATTCAGCTTATCCGTCAAAATTGCTTATGTAGCTTATTTAGCTTATTGTTGCATAAGCAGTCAAACCATTTGGCAAAATAGCTTATCAAAATAGCTTATGAGATGAAATTAGTGCATAAGCTGAAAAAGCAAGGTTTTGGTTGCTTTACCTCTCTAGTACAAATGAAAAAGCTGCTTATGGTTTGTTTGGTAATAAGCTGCTTATGGCCTCAACCTGTTTGGTACAGCTTATGACTTATGGTAGCATAAGCTGCCTCATAAGCTAGTCCATAAGCTGTACCAAACATACCCTAAATTCAAATGACCGTAAAAATTTGCAACAACCGCATTATTTAAAAGGGACCAGAGCAGACGTACAAGGCCTTATCGAATCTATAGACCAGTAACATAATGTAACATGTGGCCGCTATGGTGCTCCAGAGCATGACTGCGCCTCCTGACGCAAGAGAACACAAGTTATGGGATCACCGCGAACATGATGCACGACCTTGAAGAGAGAAATTATAATAATGTCTGCAGTAGAGAGAAATTAGACTTTCCATTTTATACATATTGTATCTTGTGAGGAGGAAAAATTGCTTTTACTATATACTACTACTAGTACCAAGAGTAGTCGAGAAAGGTATTGCAGCGAGGTTGCTGGTCACGACGCGTGAAAGGGTTATTGCTAACTTGGTCTAACTTTTCTTAATAAAGAATCAATTTATCACCTTCATAACTAAAAGTAGTATAATAGCTAGGATGACATGAACAATCTTCATGAAAGCAGTCTCTGGAGAAGATTACTAGTACTTACCCACGTACGAAATGACAAGATGCAAAACGTGCTACCCACGTACGAAATGACAAGGTGCACGGTGTCGGGGCATGAGCCCCCTACCCTCCAAGTCAGTTGATGAATTCAACACCAAGTTACAGTCCATGAATTTGACTCCAAGGCGGTCAATGAGTTCGACTCCAAGTCGCAAACGATGATTTCGACTCCGAGTCGGAAAGAGGATAACAATAAGATTCAAGATATACTTGGCGACTTAATGAAGTTGCTTATACTCGACTTGGCCACTCGGCAACATGTCAAACCGGTCAACCCATATACTCGGAAGCTTCTGCCTTCGAAGGCATCGCTTCACATCGTTTTACGGTCACTCAACTTCACGCTCGGGGGCATCTACACACCATCACGTCGTTGTGAGTCACTTGACATGTTGCTCGGGAGCTCCAACATCGACGTTCTAAAAGTAAAAGCTAAGCATTCTAATACTTTCTCGAATTTTTTTATTTGAATCCCTATTTTGTCCCTATGGTTGTTTATTTCTATTCCCTAAGCCGAAGGCTGTATGTTTTCTCATGAATAGAGTCGTCCTTTTTTAAGATCTATTTCTTTTGCTTTATTCATCTTTATTTTGTCTCAATCCTTTAACTTTTCACATTAAACAATCGAGTCGGGGAGTCAAATCCTTTATTTGAATTTATGGTTTGAGCGACCAATGTTTTTAAATTTATGGTCCGAACGACTTTTTTTGTTTGGATTTTATGGTTTGAACAACCAATTTATTTGTACTTATGGTCTGAACAACCAATCCTTTAGAATTTATGGTCTAAACGGCCAATTCTTTGGAATTTATGGTCCGAGCGACCAACTTTTTGGAATTTATGGTCCGAACAACCAATTATTTGGATTTTATGATCCGAACGACCAATTTTATGGAATTTATGGTCTGAAAGATTGAAAGTGCATCTAGGCCCCTAATTATGGTTTTGAGTGATTGACGTCAATACAATTAAAAAGGACTAATATTCTAAATGAGCTTGTGCGCAGTGCATATCTAAAATTCAATTGAGAGCAAAGAAACACAAAAAGGAAGTGGTCATACTCGCTCATACGTGCAAGATTTGAAAAATGGACCACTCATGCTCAAGATCAAGCTATGAAGCCTTTTATTTATGTCTTGAGTATAGGAAACACCGTACTATCAAGAGGGACACACAAGTGTGAGGTGTGAAAAATGAAAGTGCTCAAAACTCCTTCCAAAACACAAAATACACATAGAGTCGGACATATCCGACTCACTCGGATTTTGGACTCGGACTCCGGAGAGCTAGCCAAAGAAAATTCCACATAGACTCGGACTTATCCGACTCGGTCGGACAGAGAGTCGGACTCCGGAACCGTGGCACGCAATTGAAACCCTAGGAGTCGGACAGTCCGACTCCGTCGGACATATCCGACTCTCCAATATACTCGGACATATCCGAGTTATGTCGGATTTACGACTCGGACTCCGGAACGAAAACCATTCTCTCGAAACCCTAGCAGTCGGATTTATCCGACTCACTCGGATGTATCCGAGTCGGATCCGAGCCAACGGCTCTTTTTGAGTACCCCGGCTATAAAAGTGGACCTCGTCCACTTTTGGCCGGTGGGCATCTTCCACACTCTCAAAAACACTCCCAACCTCACTCAAGCTCTCCTCTTCTTCAAGTTTGATTCCCCACTCCAATCCTTGGTGGATTTGTGAGAAGATTGAGGAGAAAATCGTTGAGCTTCATCTCCATCTCAAGAGCACTTGATTCTTTCCATCGCCGGTACTTGTTGTGTTTGTTACTCTTGGGGATTCATCCCCTAGACGGTTAGGCGTTACCCGGCGAGCTCCCAAGCTTGTGGTTGAGACTCGGGTCATTTGTATTGCCCCTCCCTTCGTGGAGCTTTGATTTAGTGGATTTAAACCGGCCTTTGTGGCGGTTTGACGAGGTTTAGGGTTGAGAGCAACCCGGTCCTTGGTGGACTCCTCAACGGAGACGTAGGCTTCTTGGTGGAGCTGAACTTCGGTGAAAAATCGTGTGTCTTTGTGTCTCCCTTTATTTCTTGTAAATTGATGTGCTATAGCTCTAGGGTGTTCTTGCTTAAATTCCTAGATTAACTTGCATAGGTGGCTTGCTTGTTTGTCTACTTGTAGCCCTTGCTTTCTTGTGTTACTAGCTGCTTGCTTGTTGCTTAAATTCCGCGAATTTGTCCATCTTGACTCCCGTTCCCCTTTCCGCACGAGGGAGTCGGACTTGTCCTACTCTAGTCGGATATTAGTCCATAGTCGGACTTATCCTACTATAGTCGGACATTTGAGTCGGACAAATCTTTCCTGCGTATTTAATTTCTTAAATTAAGTGATTTTTAGGATTATCGCCTATTCACCCCCCCCTCTAGGCGACTTTCAATTGGTATCAAAGCAGGTATCTTCGTTGAAGCCTCACCGCTTGAAGATTAAAGATGGCAAATGAGAAAGATGCAACGGCTAGTGGTAGTGGTGGCGGTGAAGCACCACCTAAGGTAGCCGGTGAAAGGGGTCATGAGACCGCACCGGGAGATGGCAGAGATGGAAATGGAAAAGGGGTTGTCCAGGGTGGAGATGTACCTAGTGCTTTGCCGATAAGTTACAACAAAACGCCATACACCTATGGTGACGGAAGAGATGAACACATTGGACCCGGCTCCGGAAGACTACCGTATTTTGATGGTCAATACTTCGATCATTGGAAAACAAAGATGTTACTACACTTGGACTCAATGCATCAAAATGTAAGAAATGTGACTCAACATGGTTTCTTGTGGGAATGTAGAAGCAAGCCAACCGCACAAGACTTGTTCAATGTAAGATGCAATGTGGCAGCTGCTAGTGCCCTTGTATCCGCACTTAGTCCAGCCGAGTATGAGAAGGTAACCGGATTGGAGGATGCCCATCAAATTTGGTTGAAGCTTGAATTGGTTCATGAGGGCATTGATAGTGTGAAGGAGTCTAAGCTAGAAGGGCTTAGAGAAGAGTTTAACTACTTTGTCATGAGGTCGGATGAAGGGCCAAGGGAAGCTCATGATAGAATGATGAGGATAGTCAACATGAAAAGAGCACTTGGAGAGAAGGTGTTGGACTTGGATGTGAATAGAAGGTTACTACAAGCATTGCAAGCATGGGATGCAAATATAGTGTCCAACATAAGGGACAAAGATGGCTTTAGATACTTTACCACCGATGAAGTGATTGGAAAGGTGCTCTCCCAAAAACAGCAAATTGATCAAGGAAATAGAATCAACGCTTTGCTTAGGGACAAGGAAAAGGCTAGTGGGAGCAAGAATGATTTGGCTCTCAACGCCGAACAAGAAAAGAAAACGAAGGTGGTTGAGGAGAGTGATGATAACAGTGATGATGAGATGGCTCTCTTCGTGAAAAGATTCAACAAGCTCATGTCAAAAAGAAGCTTCAAGAAGGATGATCAAGACAGAGCAAATCAAGAAAAGCCAAAAACAAGTGCTACATTTGTGGAGACAAAGGTCACTTCATGGCGGAGTGTCCGGAAAACTACAAGAACAAGCAAAATAAGAAGGGTGACAAGAAGTACAAGAAGCATAGAAAGTACCGTCGGGGTGAAGCACACATTGGGCAAGAGTGGAACTCCGATGGATCATCTTCCTCCTCCGAGTCGGAATCCGATGAAGAAAAGGGAGGGATTGCTTCACTTGCTATAGGGCTAACACCGACCAACTCCTCCTTGTTTGGAAGCTTGACCGATGATGAAGATGATGCCGGGCACAAGTGCATGATGGCCAAAGGCTCCAAGGTGAACACTAATGCTAGTTCTCAAATTCCTAACATGTTTGATTTGTTAGACATTATTGAGCAGGAAAAGGAGAACAATGAGAGGCAAGAGGAGCTTCTTGAGAAACAAGAAGAAATGCTTGTTCAAGAAAAGCAAAGAGTCCTTGAACTTGAGACGCTCCTAGAAGTTGAGAGGAAGAAGAATGAGGACTTAGTAAAGTCCCTAAAAATGGTTGAAAATGAGAGTGAGACACTTAAAGTCACAAATGTGTCACTTCAAGAGAAGTGTGATAGCTTGCAAAAGGATCACAACTCTCTTAAAGTGCAATTTGAGGAAATTAAGTGTAACACTACTTCCTCTCAATCTTCGTCTTCCCCCCGTCTAGCATTGAGTGTCCTAGGTGTCTCAAGGTTGATGTTGAAGCTTGTACAAGAAACATCAAGACCATTGGTGACTTGAAGAAGCAAGTGCAAGAGCTTCAAGACCAAGCACAAAAGAAGAAGAAGGCCATTGATGATGCCAAGGCCGAGTATGCAAGGGGTGCATACACCAATGTGAGACGGTCACATGTGAAGGATGGCATTGGGTACAAGCAAGGTGACAAGCATAATGCAAGAATCAACAAGAACGGCACCGAGTTCATCAAGTTCACCAAAGAGAGTGGACTCCAAAAGAAGCAAGTCAAGACGGAAAAGTAAATCAAGAACACTAACAAATCTTCTCTTATTCATGATTTGCATACTAATGTGTCTAACCCCTCTTGTGCTCTCTTTAATGATTTTGATGCGACCTATGTGCTAATGAGAAACAAGTATGGTCGTGTCTATGCAAAATATGTTGGGCCACGCAACAAGACACACAAATCTTGTGTGTGGGTGCCCAAGGCACTTGTTACTAATGTGAGAGGACCCAAACAAATTTGGGTACCTAAAAACAAAGCATAAATTGTTTTGTAGGAATACTCCTCCGGTGGCTCATCATGGGTGGTGGATAGTGGATGCACCAATCATATGACCGGAGACAAGAAAATGTTCGAGTCATTCGAGCCAAGCAAAGAAAGAAATGAATATATCACCTTTGGAGACAATGAAAAAGGCTATGTGTTGGGATATGGTAACATTCCTTTAACTTTTCCGCATTCACTTTCGAAGGTTATGATTGTGGATAACGTTGACTTCAATTTGTTGTCTATCTCACAACTTTGTGGAATGGGCTACAATTGCTTGTTCAACGACAAGGGTGTGATTGTCTCAAGGAGAAGTGATGGCTCGATTGTTTTTGAGGGTGTGCTCAAAGGGAAGCTTTATGTTGTGGATTTTACCGCGGATAAAGCCAAACTTGACACATGCTTAGTTGCAAAGTCCGACATGGGATGGTTGTGGCATAGACGACTAGCCCATGTCGGTATGAGAAATCTTCACAAACTCCAAAAGGGCGGTCATATCCTTGGACTAACGGATGTTTGCTTTGAGAAAAATAAAATTTGTAGTGCATGGCAAGCCGGAAAACAAGTTGGAGCACCACACCCGTCCAAGAACATAGTGACAACTACAAGACCATTGGAGATGCTACACATGGATCTTTTCGGTCCAATCGCCTACATAAGCATTGGCGGTAACAAATATGGACTTGTTATTGTTGATGATTATTCTCGCTTCACGTGGGTATTCTTTTTATGTGATAAAGGTGAAGTGAAAGATGTACTCAAGACATTCTTGAAAAAAGCACAAAATGAATTTGAAGTGAAGATCAAGGTCATAAGAAGTGACAACGGTACCGAGTTCAAGAACACTCAAGTTGAAGAGTACCTTGATGAGGAGGGCATTAAGCATGAGTTTTCGGCACCCTACACACCGCAACAAAATGGGGTGGCCGAAAGAAAGAACCGCACTCTCATAGAGATGGCAAGAACCATGCTTGATGAATACAAGACCTCCGATCGTTTTTGGGCCAAAGCAATCAACACCGCATGCCATGCCTCAAATCGGTTGTATCTCCATCGACTCTTGAGGAAAACACCGTACGAGCTACTCACCGGTAAAAAGCCTAACATCTCGTACTTTCGAGTTTTTGGGAGCAAATGTTTCATGCTCAACAAGAAACCCAAGACTTCAAAGTTCTCCCCTAAAGTTGATGAAGGTTTCTTGCTTGGGTATGGTTCAAATTGTCACGCCTATCGTGTCTTTAACAAAACCACCGGTTGCGTTGAAGTTTCACGGGACGTGACGTTTGACGAATCTAACGGCTCTCAAGGGGAGCAAGTTGTTATTAACAATGCAGATGTTGAGGCTCCTAGGGAAGCAATCAAAAGAATGGCACTTGGTGATGTGAGACCGCAAGAACCGCAAAATGATCAGGATCAACCTCCTCCCTCAAGTCAAGACCAACCACGCACAAATCATGATCAAGTTGATCAAGATCAAGAAGTTGGCAATGAAGATCATGCTCAAGGACAAGATGATGAACCAACATTGCATGATCAAGAGGTTGAACAAGACGGCGGCCAGACAAGCTCACATCCACCACACCCAAGAGTGCATCAAAGTGTGCAACGTGATCACCCCGTGGAACAAATTCTTGGTGACATAGAAAAGGGGTAATCACTCGTTCTCGTGTTTGCAATTTTTGTGAACATTACTCTTTTGTCTCTTCTTTGGAGCCATTTAGAGTAGAAGAAGCACTCGAGGACTCGGATTGGGTGATGGCCATGCAAGAGGAATTGAACAACTTCACAAGAAATGAAGTTTGGACCTTAGAAGAAAGACCAAGAGGCAAGAATGTTGTGGGCACCAAGTGGGTGTTTCGCAATAAGCAAAATGAAGACGGTGTTGTGACAAGAAACAAAGCAAGATTGGTGGCAAAAGGATATTCACAAGTAGAAGGATTGGATTTTGATGAAACCTATGCCCCCGTGGCTAGGCTTGAGTCAATAAGAATATTACTTGCCTTTGCCACTCACCACAACTTCAAGTTGTATCAAATGGACGTGAAGAGTGCTTTTCTCAACGGACCAATCAAGGAAGAAGTGTACGTGGAGCAACCACCGGGCTTTGAAGACCCCAAGTATCCTAACCACGTGTACAAACTCCATAAGGCGCTCTATGGGCTTAAACAAGCACCAAGAGCATGGTATGAATGCCTTAGGGATTTTCTTTTGAAAAAGGGTTTTGAAATGGGCAAGGCCGATGCAACCCTCTTCACTAAGCGTTTTGATCATGATATATTTGTGTGCCAAATTTATGTCGATGACATAATATTTGGCTCTACTAATCAAATGTTTTGTGATGATTTTAGCAAGATAATGACAAAGAGGTTCGAGATGTCTATGATGGGAGAGTTGACATTCTTTCTAGGATTTCAAGTCAAGCAACTCAAGGAGGGCACCTTCCTATGTCAAGCCAAGTACACTCAAGACATATTGAAGAAGTTTGACATGGACAAGGCAAAGCCCGCCAAGACACCCATGGCTACAAACGGCCATCTCGACCTCACCAAGAAAGACAAGGCGGTTGATCAAAAGGTTTTTCGCTCTATGATCGGCTCTTTGCTTTATCTTTGTGCATCTAGGCCCGATATCATGCTTAGTGTGTGTATGTGTGCACGTTTTCAAGCCGCTCCTATAGAGTGCCACATGGTGGCCGTTAAAAGAATCTTGAGATATTTGGTGCACACCCCCAACCTAGGGCTTTGGTATCCCAAGGGTTCAAAGTTCAACCTAATAGGCTATTCCGATGCGGATTATGCCTGGGGACAAAGTAGATAGGAAGAGTACCTCCGGGACTTGCCAATTCTTGGGTAGGTCTCTAGTGTCATGGTCATCCAAGAAACAAAATTCCGTTGCCCTTTCCACAGCCGAAGCGGAGTATGTGGCAGCCGGTAGTTGTTGTGCACAACTATTATGGATGCGACAAACTCTAAGGGACTATGGTTACAAGTTGAACCGTATTCCACTCCTATGTGACAACGAAAGTGCCATAAAGCTAGCATACAACCCCGTTGAGCATTCGCGCACAAAACATATAGACATTAGACATCACTTCTTGAGAGATCATTCTATCAAAGGGGATATTGAAGTGAGTCATGTGAGAACCGATGAACAATTAGCCGATATTTTCACCAAGCCACTAGACGAAAGCCGCTTTTGTTATTTAAGGAGTGAGCTAAATATTCTTGATTCTAGTAATGTGGCTTGAAGGCTTGCATATCTGCTGTGACTTAGAGTAATTGCTTTTGAAAAATAAAATTCCTGAAAAATCTTGAATGTCTTGTTTTTCGAAATTATTTGGTTCTTGATCCTTGGATCATACGGATTTGGATGTAATCATTGTTGGAGTGATTGATTGTAGCTGGCTACATCCAATGAAGTTTTAGCACATGTCCTTAAGTTTAATTGAGATCAAGAGAGAAAAGAGTGAAGGATCTTTCTGCTCTTGGAGCAAGGCAGACTAAAAATCGCGAGTCGGATTTATCCGACTGTCCCTGAGGAGTCGGACAATGTCCGACCGAGTCGGATATATCCAACTCCACGGGATTTTCTCTATAAGCCCGAATCTAACTTACCCCTTCACCCTATCTCCTCATTCAAACTCCAACCTTTCTCTCTCCTCTCCAACCGGCGGCGCAAGTTCATCTCCGGCGATCTCCCTTCTCCACCGGCGTTTTGGAAAGATTTGTGTGGGAAAGGCTCCTCCTACTCGGACTCTATCCGACTCCATTGTTGGCCTCAAGGTTTTTCCCCTAATCCCATCTTTTCACCTAGGGTTTAAAGTCAACTTCCATGGATTAGGTGCTCTAGTGTTTTCCCTGCCTAGATGTTGCATAGATGTTGTTCCTAGGATGCTATAGATGCTGTAATCGCAATATGGCTAGGAATGTGCGGTAGATCTATGCGGAATAGCGATTTTGGTAAAAATTCTGTTGCGGTCGGACATGTCCGAGTAAGTCGGATATATCCGACTCCTTCCGACTAGTCGGATTTTATCCGACTCGATCGGACATATCCGACTCCAGCAGAATTTTCACTAAAATTCGAAATTGTGCATTACTTCTATCCAAACTCAAATATCTATGCTATTCATCTCATACCATTCCTTGTCTATCTTTTGTCGGCATGGGTCGTACTTCCACCAACCCCAACCCGGAAAAGAGGGCAAAGATTGCCGGAAAGAAGAGGAGTAGAACCATTAGCCTTCCCATCGTTGAACCAAGGGAAGAAGAGGAACCTACCGAGATCCGCAGGGAGATGAGGGATGTGGTGGTCCATCCCGGAGTTGACCGTGTCATGATTGATTATGTCAAAGGGGCTGAGTCGGCGGCAACCGAGGCAAGAGAAGTGAACTGGTTTGACATGGAACGGGAGTCTCTAGACAACCGTTTTTGGTCTCATTTTCACACGGACTGGTATATGTGTGCTTACAGGAGCAAGGTCAAGCCCACGAGTGCCCATGCGAGTACATTGATTGGGACTACATGGCAAGCAGGCGCACAGCTTTGTTTGATGAAGTTATTTCTATGTGTGAGTTTCACGGGCTCAAGGAGATCATGGGTTTCAAGTATGACTGGAACCAAGAGATCGTGTGTCGGTTCTACTCCACTGTGTATTTTGACAAAACTGCAGGGAGGATGTGGTGGATGACCGATGGAGAGAAGTTCTCTTGCACTTTCTCAAGGTTTGCAAACATTCTTCAGCTGAGAGACACAATGACCAGGAACCTTTGCTTGCATGATTCGGACTCCCTAAACCCCGAGCTCATGAGGTACATGTATGTGGATGAGGACACTTGCAAGCCTCCCTTTGCTGCAGGTCTTAAGCCGCTCTACGTGGTATTGCACAGGATGCTACGCCTCACTCTCTCTCCTAGAGGTGGCAATGCAGATCATGTGGCCTCTTATGCCAAGGACCTCTTCCATGTTCTGCCAACCCAGCACAAGTTTAATGTTTGGGACTTCATTTTCAGGTGAGATGTGGTACAGCTCGGTGGATGCGAGGCGTGCTTGCGTATATGCACCTTATGTGATGTGCATGATTGAGAGGATCACAAAGAAGACTTTCCACAAGGACTGCAAGCACAAACCCCTTCAGCCTAGGATGCCGACCAATGCTCCTAAGACCCCATCTTTTGGTGCTCCTCCGGCTCCTCCAGCTGCTCCTACTCCTGCTCCTGCTCGGACCCGTTCTTCAGCTCCTAGCTCTAGCACGGCTCCTCGTCCGGATAGAGCCCGTGGTCGTGGTGCTAGCACGAAGAGCAAGAGCGCTCTCTTCAAGATGCTTAAGGGTCTTTTTGGCATGTGCCGGCGGATTGATGCCAAGGTGGACAGTCTTAAGCAAGATCATGAGGTGATAAAGGCAAGGCGAGAAGATTATTCTTGATCATTTTCAGATCACTACTCCTAGAGTTCCCTCTCCAGAGCCCGCACCTGCTCCTCCTCCAGCTTGAGTATCCTTGGGACTCATTCACCCCGGATGAGTCGCTCTACTTTGGCTACTTTCCTCCTCCACCTTTCTCTTCGAGGTTCCGGCTTTACCATCTGCTCCTACCGGCCCTAGCACCGGTACCTCCACACACACTCGGTTTCACTATGAGGAGGATGAGCCCGTAGCAGCAGCCTCCGAGGAAGAAGAAGAAGAAGAAGGAGAAGAAGAAGAAGAGGAGGACCCCAAAGGCAAGGGCCCCGCTGAGGAAGAAGAAGAAGGTAGTATATCTCAATGGGACATGTGATATTGGCCCATAAGTCAGCTTGTTATAGTACATTGACAACATGATAACCACGCACACGAAGGAATTGGTAATTTCTTATTGTTAGGACAAGGTAGCTCTAGTTAAAAGTTGCACTAGCTTGCTTTTCCTAATTAACAATAAGAATATCAAAATACTACTCCCTTATTAAATTATTGTCGTCGTTGACTTTTTTGTTATGTTTGACTATTTGTCTTATTTAAATAAAATTTAAGAAATATCATATATTTTGTTGAAATATATGTTATCACTAAAGAATTTGAAATATAGCATATAACTTTTTATATTTGAATTTTTTTTAATAAGACGAATGGTCAAACGTTACAAAAAAATCAATGATGACAACAATTTAATAGAGGGAGTAGAGGAGTACCATCCAGTCACCTATGAGGATTGCATTTTTGATGGTCCATGTAGTAGTGAGGCTATAAGGGAGTGTTTTTATTTGATTTATGTCACAAGTTAGCCATTCAAATTTGCAAAGTTTGATAGTGCAACAGCATTCAAGGATGTATACAACGACATGAAACTATCATCCAACGCCAATTGATCAGTGAAAAACCTCCACATGCATCTTACGGAGTGTAACTGCGCTATCAGGATCATGCTCATCGAGGTTTACCCCTGAATGTTGTGGCTTCAGCGTAGAGCTGCATCGCGGTGTTGAACAGCAGCAGCGCAACGTAGCTTGACAGCGGTGTTGGCCATCAAGTCCCGCACCAGGAATGCAACGGTGAGTTGAACCGCCACGTAGCTTGACAGCTTGGCTTCTCCGGGAAGCGGTATCCTGCCTTTCTGCGCAGAGACGAAACAAGAGATAAATAAGAGTGTGTTTGGGAGAGCTTATGCTTACGCATCTTATTGCTTATGATTCAGTTTATCCGTCAAAATTGCTTATGTAGCTTATTTAGCTTATTGTTGCATAAGCAGTCAAACCATTTAGCAAAATAGCTTATCAAAATAGCTTATGAGATGAAATTAGTGTATAAGCTGAAAAAGTAAGGTTTTGGTTGCTTTACCTCTCTAGTACAAATGAAAAAACTGCTTATGGTTTGTTTGGTAATAAGCTGCTTATAGCCTCAACCTGTTTGGTACAGCTTATGGCTTATGGTAGCATAAGCTGCCTCATAAGCTAGTCCATAAGCTGTACCAAACATACCCTAAATTCAAATGACCGTAAAAATTTGCAACAACCGCATTATTTAAAAGGGACCAGAGCAGACGTACAAGGCCTTATCGAATCTATAGACCAGTAACATAATGTAACATGTGGCCGCTATGGTGCTCCAGAGCATGACTGCGCCTCCCGACGCAAGAGAACACAAGTTATGGGATCACCGCGAACATGATGCACGACCTTGAAGAGAGAAATTATAATAATGTCTGCAGTAGAGAGAAATTAGACTTTCCATTTTATACATATTGTATCTTGTGAGGAGGAAAAATTGCTTTTACTATATACTACTACTAGTACCAAGAGTAGTCGAGAAAGGTATTGCAGCGAGGTTGCTGGTCACGACGCGCGAAAGGGTTATTGCTAACTTGGTCTAACTTTTCTTAATAAAGAATCAATTTATCACCTTCATAACTAAAAGTAGTATAATAGCTAGGATGACATGAACAATCTTCATGAAAGCAGTCTCTGGAGAAGATTACTAGTACTTACCCACGTACGAAATGACAAGATGCAAAACGTGCTACCCACGTACGAAATGACAAGGTGCACGGTGTCGGGGCATGAGCCCCCTACCCTCCAAGTCAGTTGATGAATTCAACACCAAGTTACAGATCCATGAATTTGACTCCAAGGCGGTCAATGAGTTCGACTCCAAGTCGCAAACGATGATTTCGACTCGAGTCGGAAAGAGGATAACAATAAGATTCAAGATATACTTGGCGACTTAATGAAGTTGCTTATACTCGACTTGGCCACTCGGCAACATGTCAAACCGGTCAACCCATATACTCGGAAGCTTCGCCTTCGAAGGCATCGCTTCACATCGTTTTACGGTCACTCAACTTCACGCTCGGGGGCATCTACACACCATCACGTCGTTGTGAGTCACTTGACATGTTGCTCGGGAGCTCCAACATCGACGTTCTAAAAGTAAAAGCTAAGCATTCTAATACTTTCTCGAATTTTTTTATTTGAATCCCTATTTTGTCCCTATGGTTGTTTATTTCTATTCCCTAAGCCGAAGGCTGTATGTTTTCTCATGAATAGAGTCGTCCTTTTTTAAGATCTATTTCTTTTGCTTTATTCATCTTTATTTTGTCTCAATCCTTTAACTTTTCACATTAAACAATCGAGTCGGGGAGTCAAATCCTTTATTTGAATTTATGGTTTGAGCGACCAATGTTTTTAAATTTATGGTCCGAACGACTTTTTTTTGTTTGGATTTTATGGTTTGAACAACCAATTTATTTGTACTTATGGTCTGAACAACCAATCCTTTAGAATTTATGGTCTAAACGGCCAATTCTTTGGAATTTATGGTCCGAGCGACCAACTTTTTGGAATTTATGGTCCGAACAACCAATTATTTGGATTTTATGATCCGAACGACCAATTTTATGGAATTTATGGTCTGAAAGATTGAAAGTGCATCTAGGCCCCTAATTATGGTTTTGAGTGATTGACGTCAATACAATTAAAAAGGACTAATATTCTAAATGAGCTTGTGCGCAGTGCATATCTAAAATTCAATTGAGAGCAAAGAAACACAAAAAGGAAGTGGTCATACTCGCTCATACGTGCAAGATTTGAAAAATGGACCACTCATGCTCAAGATCAAGCTATGAAGCCTTTTATTTATGTCTTGAGTATAGGAAACACCGTACTATCAAGAGGGACACACAAGTGTGAGGTGTGAAAAATGAAAGTGCTCAAAACTCCTTCCAAAACACAAAATACACATAGAGTCGGACATATCCGACTCACTCGGATTTTGGACTCGGACTCCAGAGAGCTAGCCAAAGAAAATTCCACATAGACTCGGACTTATCCGACTCGGTCGGACGAGAGTCGGACTCCGTAACCGTGGCACGCAATTGAAACCCTAGGAGTCGGACGGTCCGACTCCGTCGGACATATCCGACTCTCCAATATACTCGGACATATCCGAGTTATGTCGGATTTACGACTCGGACTCCGGAACGAAAACCATTCTCTCGAAACCCTAGCAGTCGGATTTATCCGACTCACTCGGATGTATCCGAGTCGGATCCGAGCCAACGGCTCTTTTTGAGTACCCGGCTATAAAAGTGGACCTCGTCCACTTTTGGCCGGTGGGCATCTTCCACACTCTCAAAAACACTCCCAACCTCACTCAAGCTCTCCTCTTCTTCAAGTTTGATTCCCCACTCCAATCCTTGGTGGATTTGTGAGAAGATTGAGGAGAAAATCGTTGAGCTTCATCTCCATCTCAAGAGCACTTGATTCTTTCCATCGCCGGTACTTGTTGTGTTTGTTACTCTTGGGGATTCATCCCCTAGACGGTTAGGCGTTACCCGGCGAGCTCCCAAGCTTGTGGTTGAGACTCGGGTCATTTGTATTGCCCCTCCCTTCGTGGAGCTTTGATTTAGTGGATTTAAACCGGCCTTTGTGGCGGTTTGACGAGGTTTAGGGTTGAGAGCAACCCGGTCCTTGGTGGACTCCTCAACGGAGACGTAGGCTTCTTGGTGGAGCTGAACTTCGGTGAAAAATCGTGTGTCTTTGTGTCTCCCCTTTATTTCTTGCAAATTGATGTGCTATAGCTCTAGGGTGTTCTTGCTTAAATTCCTAGATTAACTTGCATAGGTGGCTTGCTTGTTTGTCCGCTTGTAGCCCTTGCTTTCTTGTGTTACTAGCTGCTTGCTTGTTGCTTAAATTCCGCGGATTTGTCCATCTTGACTCCCGTTCCCCTTTCCGCACGAGGGAGTCGGACTTGTCCTACTCTAGTCGGATATTAGTCCATAGTCGGACTTATCCTACTATAGTCGGACATTTGAGTCGGACAAATCTTTCCTGCGTATTTAATTTCTTAAATTAAGTGATTTTCGGGATTATCGCCTATTCACCCCCCTCTAGGCGACTTTCAAAGATCAATTATTCAGAATTTATGATCCGAACGACCAATTTTTTGGAATTTATGGTCTGAACAGCCTATTTTATGGAATGTATGATCTGAACTCTTTATTTGAACTTATGGTCCGAACTTCCAATTTATTTGAATTTATGGTCCGAAGAACTGGTTTTGTATGAATTTATGATATGTACCATCTTTATTTGGACATATGGTATGAACGACCGATTTATTTCAACTTATGTTGTGAATGACCGATCTATTTATGGTCTGCACGACCGATTATTTGGGTCGATGGTCTGCACGACCGATTATTTGAATTTATGGTCCGAACGACCGATTTATTTGAAATTATGGTCTGAATGACCGATTTATTAATATTGGTTTGAACGATCAATTTATCCGAATTTATGGTCTAACCGGTTTATTTGAATCTATGGTCAAAACGATCGGTTTGTTTGAACGACGGATTTATCCAAAATTATGGTGTGAATGCTCGATTTATTGTCCGAACGGTCATTTTATTGGAATTTGTGGTCCGAGCCGTTGATTTCCTTGAGTTTTTAGTCTATAATGACTGATTTATTTGAATTATTAATCAATGAACCTTTTCAAGGAAATTGAACTCTTTGATTTATTCGAATATTTTTGTCTCGGTCACTTATATAAATTTATGCGATTGAGCCAGAGGCGATCGATATACATGTCCTTATCAATCTTGCCCCTATATAACCGAACGTTTGAAGGGTAAATCTTTTCAGTTTATTATGACGGAATTATTCGCGAATTTATGATCTGGCCGACCGAATTTGAATCTATAGTTTGAACAAATGATTCATTCGAATTTATGGTCTGGACGACCGACTGATTTTGAATCTATGGTTTCAATGACCGTTTGATTTTGAATCTATAGTCTGAACGATCGATCCATTCAAATTTGTGGTCCGAACGATCGAAAGATTTTGAATCTATAGTCTAAATGACTGATTCATTTAAGTTTATGGTATGAACGACCGATTACCCTTGAATCTAAAGTTTGAATGAGTGTTCGTTTGAATCCTAGTTTGAGCTGACTTGTTTATTTGAGATTTTTAGTGTGAGCTGACCGACTAATTTGTTTGAGATTTTTGGCCCGAACCGACCAACTGATTTATTTGATATATTTGGTCTGAACCGATGAATTGATTTATTCGAGATTTTTTATCTGAACCGATTGAGTTATTTGTTTGAGTTTTTTGGTTTGAATTGACCGACTGGTTTATTTGAGATATTTGGTCTGAATTAACCGATCTTTTCAAGCAGCAAGTTGAATGGGTAATAATAATACAAATGATCCATCTCAAAGTCAAGAAATGTTTATATTTTTGGACAGAGGAAGTATTTTACTAGCATTAGTTATATAAGTTGATGAAGTTGTTCCACAATCTAGAATTCTTTTTTTCTTATTGGAAAATGAACACAATCTCGACAATAAATCGGTGGGTTGTGATTTTGGATAACAAAATGACATACAGCCCCGAAATAAGCTGCTTTGTGGCAACCTATGGCATTATCGTAATCTAGAGGTCGAGATATGTAATATAGCCATATACTACCGTTTGTTTCAACTTAATACTAATAATTTGAGGGGTAAAAACAAAGGCCATAAATATTCTTATAGTTTCTAAGGAAAAGAACACGTTATTCAAATTATGTTCGTCTGCCTTGCCTGAGCATCAAATAATGTTTGAATGGAGGGAGCATAAAAAAGAACTTTGATTATATATATAATCAGGTTGGAAATTGTATATTTCACGACCGAGTTCCGGAATGACCGGCAACGTCCGCGCTGAGGCAATGGTGACGACTGACGAGAAACAGGAAGGACACGCATCTGGCCGTCTGTGCGGTCACATTCCCAACTCCACGAGAGCCGCCAGCCACATCAGCAAACTTTTGTTCTTCCACCGCGAACGGATAAATTGCGAGAATACCCCTCGAACCCCTCGAAATGCTCGTCATGTCCTCCTGCGTCCAACACTCGCACCACCACCAGCTCCGGCTCCCCCATCGCCCCGCCGGCGCCGACCGCCTCGGAGGGGCGCGCCCCGCTGCGGCCTCGTTCGCACGGCCCCTCCTCCTCCGCCGAAGAGACTTGCGTGCTCGCGCGATGAGCGCCGAGGCGCCCCTCAGTGTGGCGCCGACGGAGACAGGGGCGCCCGCGACGGCGGCGGTCCTGAGCGAGATGGCAGAGGACGCAGCCGTGTGGTGCGCCGTGAACGGGCTCGTCGTCGGCGACCGCGATAACCCGGTATGCCAGCTAGCTACCCTCCCTAAGTGCCCCAGTCTCTAAAGTTGCGCTGTTACAGTGATTGATTATGGAATGCGATGCGAATGCGATCTCGGTGCTTAGTGGACCGAATTAGGATATGTAGATGGCTTCCTCCTCTCGATTAATCCATCTATTAGTTGTACAGATCGAATTATATTTTTGTTCTCAGTTCATTCATATGCCGCCAGGGAAATGGTCAAAATTTAGAGACCCAACTTGCCAACTTGCTGATTATTACTGTTCTAAGCAAGGACGGACATATCTTTGCAGAATTGCCATCAGAGCAGATTCCGATATTTCCATCAAAACACAAGTACACTGCGTTAGCTGTGAACTACCATCCTTGCTGAATTAAGTGTGTTGCCTCTTGCAGAGATCAGGAACAGTCCCTGGTGTCGGTCTGGTTCATGCCCCAGTTTCACTTATTCCAGCACTGCTTCCGACATCAGTCTGGAAGCAAGCGCTTGAGCTGGCTCCTATTTTCAATGAGCTTGTGGATCGTGTGAGCTTGGATGGGGAGTTCCTGCAAGAGGCTTTGTCCAGGTAAGTTTTAAATTCATGTAGATCTTTGTATAAGCTTGTACCGGCTACAACGCATTCCCAAACAATTGATTTTCACACCAAGGCTGTCAGCTTGAATTTTAATAGAACTCAGTTGTATGTTTGTTGTATCACTGAATGCTGGTTTATTTTGCATTTTGCAGCTCCCAGCTGTATTGAAAAACTGAGATTAAACAATTTGACATTTTGTAATTTCAGAACAAAACAGGTTGATGATTTCACAGCGAGGTTGTTAGAAATTCACCAGAAAATGATGGCGGTGAATAAGAAAGAGGTAAATTAACTGTTCTTGTGAACCTCTGCATATGAATTTTGAAAATGCATATTACATTTTTTTCCTCTCTACATGCTTATTAGTTACCTACTAACAAGTGCTTACTACACTAAAAGGACATTCGTTTGGGGTTGCATCGATCAGACTATATGCTGGACTCTGAAACCAATTCACTCCTTCAAATAGAGCTCAACACTATTTCAATATCCTTTCCTGGCCTTGGTTCTCTCGTCAGTGAACTTCACAGGTCAAGTTCCTGCATACTCTTAATTCTGTTTTATATGCCTTTGAGGCTTTGACTTCATGTTGTATCTTCAGAATGTTACAAATAGTGTTGTATGGATTATACTGAATGTTGAGTTGTGCTTCATGTCTAGTTGTGGATGAAACTTGCTGCTATTTTGGATCTCCCTGATCCTGTATCATCTAAGGCCCTCTTTAGAGGAAGGGATATGTACCTGGGATCTTTAAGGATTTAGTTCATTTTTTCATTGTATCCCAAAATCCCTTTCCAATCAGGCCCAAGAGGCCAAGACAAATACCTTTAGTTCACTAACCTGTTTGACGGATATGTGGATTCTTCATATATGTTAACCATAGTCATGTCACAAATTTTACATCCATTCAGCTTATCCTTACATACACAATCATGTTTATTTTGTTGAGCTTGGAAACCCTCATTTATTCCACTTTAAATAGTGAAGTTGGTACTTGATGAGTTGGTGTAGTCTCTCCTATGGATGCGAAAGTGAAATTAGGATGCAATATATTCTTAATGTATGATTCTGAAACAACTACATGATACCCTTGTCTCTTAATATACTGTGGATCTTATACATTGATATTTATATGTTCTTGACTTGATAACCGCAGGAACTTGCTTATTCAGTATGGAAAGGTATTAGGCCTAGACTCTGAAAGGATACCTCGGAACTGGGCAGCCAGTCAATTTGCTGATGGATTAGCAAGAGCATGGTCTGAGTATAACAATGACAGGTCTACATTTTTCTTTGTAATATGGGTTTCACTATTTAATTTCCTGTAGAATGACAATTAAAGTTGTTGTTTTCTCTTCTTACGGTCGCCCAGTGCTGTAGTTATGATGGTGGTTCAACCGGAAGAAAGAAATATGTATGACCAATATTGGCTTGTCAATCATCTAAGAGAATCATATCCTTTTTCTTTCCCTTCTATTATACCATAATGCCAACCTCTTGCCTGACAAAATTTCTACAAGTTGTCCTCTGCAGATTATATTTGCACTCTTTCTATTTTTGTAACTTTTGTCTCGTCTGTGGTTTACTTGCTTGTGGCTGGGATAAAATTTAGTAGCTGTTGATTTCTTATTCATGTGCTCGGTGCTCCCATTATCATTTCAGCAATTATGTACCTGAAATGACTTTAAAAATTACTATAGGAGAACACATCAGTTTTACTTGCTATTTCTGATATCATGCAAAATGGGGATAAACAAGCTTTCCTTGACTATCTATCACATATGGTGTGATGACTATAAGGAAAACATTGGCACAAGTAGAGGCTGAAGGGAAAGTTCTTACAGATGGAACACTAGTGGTGTAAGATCTCGTACAAATATGTAAAAAAGATTATTATTTGCTAGTAGTAGTATGTAATATGCATGTTTATCATAATGCAGAGATGGTCGGATAGTTTCTGTTGTCTATTTCAGAGCTGGATATGCTCCAAATGATTACCCATCCGAAGCGGTATGGAATTCTGCAATTTTTTTATTCAAAACCTTTGTATGGAGACTAAATTTTGAAATTTGATTGAAACAAATTTTTCATGGAAATCCTCCTTTAGAATCATAGGCTTGCTTTGAATTGTTACAATTCTGATATGTTTCCTTTCTCTTCTTGGAAAGCTTCAGTTGGTTTTGTTATGATAAGGCACCGTGGTTTTACCATGATGTTTCTTTCACATTCAGGAATGGAGAGCAAGGCTTTTGATGGAAGAGTCATCTGCTATAAAGTGTCCTTCGATATCCTACCACTTAGTAGGAACGAAAAAGATCCAGCAAGAACTAGCAAAACCTAATGTTCTTGAAAGGTGATTGACTTTTTCATCACTGGTGATGGGTGCTTTGCTGGTATCCATCTTTCAATATTCTACTGATTCACAAATAGCACTATTTTTTAGAAAACAAATTATGGCATTATAGATTAACTGACAATCACAATTTCACAACACTCATAAATGACAGTATCTGATACTCCCTTTGTCCAAGAATATAAGCATTTCTTGGTTTGGTCAAAGCCAAACTTCTTTGAGTCAATGGAAAGAGTGCTTTAGTGCTATCTGCTATGCCTATATTCTGTATTTGCAATTTCTTGGCTGCAATAAATCCATTGCTTGCATTTTAAAGATAAAACCATTAAAACAAACCTAAGCCCCTGTGTTATTTATCTGTAGATTCCTTGACAATAAGGAGGACATTGCCAAATTGCGCAAAAGCTTTGCAGGGTTATGGAGCTTGGATAATGAAAAGATTGTGAAATCTGCAATTGAGAGACCTGACCTATTTGTCCTGAAGCCTCAGCGAGAAGGTGGAGGTATGTTTTCTTGTTTAAAACTCCCTTTTGGCCATACCTTTTGCAGGATCCTAATACTTTCCTTCAGGGAACAATATATATGGTCGCGATTTGCAAGATACACTTGTAAAACTCCAAAAGGAACAAGGTGAATCAATTGCAGCATACATACTGATGCAGCGAATATTTCCAAAAGCTTCTCTTACTCCTTTGATGAGGGGTGGGGTATGCTTTGAAGACCTTACAATCTCTGAGCTAGGGATATTTGGAGGTTACTTACGGTAATTAAGCACTCAAAGCTCAAACAACTGAATGTACCATTTATCTGTTCCTTGCTCTGCTCAAATTATAATTCAAATATTTATGATGAATCACAGCAACAAAGATAGGGTGATCATTAATAGCCCGTGTGGTTACCTGATGCGCACCAAGGTGTCATCATCCAATGAAGGTGGTGTTGCTACAGGATTTGCTGTTTTGGACAGTGTTTACCTGACTGATGAGGTGAAAATACATACCTGCAGCACGTTTTATTTTCTTAGGAATTGCACTTGCAATTATCATCGATCCTCTATGTTAGGCATTGACATTGGGATAGTTTGTCCAAATACCTTTTTCTTTTCCTATCACGTCTTGCAGAAGAATTTGCCGAATTTGCCTGACCTTTCTCTTTCTTGTTTTCTTCCTTCAAGTGAGACAGTAAGGTGGCAGGGTTACAACTTACAACTCATGACTACTGAAAGGCACACAATGCAACTGACAAACAAGATGCTGCAATGTGGGCCTGAAGCCCTGAACATTTTTTCGGTTCGCCTCGCCAATAGGGAAATTTTGTTATTAGCTACAGAATAACAGCTATTCCATCTCCACCACTATGAAGATGATATTCATGCGTACTAGCAGAGACTATTAAAAGGAAATGGCTGACGAAGGTTGTCTTGTGTTATTGCCAATGTATATTGCGCCAATGGTGCAACCAGGCCCCGTATGGATGATTGCTTTACTGGTTGTAAATAGAGATGACTGCTTTACTGGTTGTAACTTGTAAATGGAAAGCACCGTATGGGCTGTTGCGTCATCTTACTGATGCATGCGCCTAGGTTTTGCTTTGGTTTTTCCAGTTTGCACAAGGAATCAGTGTACCGAAACTTTCAACATGATGTTATATCATGTGGTAGAGATGAATAAAGCATTTTGTTTCTGAAGTAAATATTCAAATACTTCAAAATATTATGATAGTGAACCCAGAAAATTGTGCAAAATCCAGTGGCCTGTGTCATTCTTCAGCTCATGCCAGTTATAATTTTTTTTTCTGGAGACTGCCACTTATATCTAAATCCATGTAGTCTACACAATTTAGAACAGGACGCTTAATTTAGACATTCCTATTCCACCTGGGGCCACGTCGTATCCAGGGTGAACTATATTTGGTTCTGCGAAATTTATCGAGGCGAAAAAGTTCTCGAGATAAAGCGCCGAAGAGAACGGGACGTGTTTGAATGCATGCTGTCAAGGATCTGCCGTCACTGTCAAATCCGTTGAAGATGGTAAGGATAACTAGCAGAAAAGGGAGGCGGAACTGACAAAGGCCATCATCGTCGCCGCCCAAAACCAACGGTTCTGTTGGAATGCAGACTGCCCAGGTCGTCTGCACACCATCGCAATCATACAAAAGCCAAAGCTGCCATTCAAAGCAACGTAAGCCCCGAACACTTGGTTCCTGAGCAATCATTTATTTATTTATTTACACACAGCTCAATAACCATTTTTCTTCTTCAATATAATAGGAATTAAAAAAAAGGGTGAAACTTGGGATCGGCTTAAAATGACAGGGTCATGCCTAGCTAGAGAAATTTTGATTGTAAAACAATCTCACAATTATCTTTAAGGAATTTACAATTTTTAGTACTTACTAATAATGAGAAGCATTGTGTTATTAGTATTCTACAACACGGTGTGTTGTTTTGGTTCATCTAGAGATTGTGCTAACATCATAGCAAAAGGTGTGTGACCAATTTCGGTGCGAATTAGATGTTCTCATCCGCAAAAGGAAATCAAATAATATATTTTTATAAACAAAGAAAAGGTAAAATGGTAGTCACACACTTTTGTGGTCCAAAAAGGATACATTGTTGGAGCATGGAGCTTACATGATCATAAGATGACATCCTTGAATCTTTTGTCGATAGCAATTTGCGTGTTTTTCTTTATTTTTGCATTCGCCAGACGTTTGTTGGAGAGTATCTAATGAAGCGATAACACCTGTTCTTTTTGTCGGTATCACAATTGTGTTGGAATGGACAAAAATTTGGTGCCAGGAAGTTGTTTGGAATCGTTCCTTTGTGGAGCCATTAGTTGTTTACGACCTGAGCGTGGGTGTCCAACAACAAATAACAAGAGAACATTGTGTCTCAGTTTTTCCTACTTATAAATTTGACTGCTAAGAGGTGTGTCATGAGACTATATGTAGGCACAAATATTTTTCGTAAGTTGCTAGTTTAATTGCTAGCGTTGTGAAATTGTTGTAATCACCCTAAAATACCAATGTGGATGCGTAAGTAAATGTTGCACGTAGCGCCTATTCTCAGCATGCATTTTGGCCATAGTTCAAATACTGGCTCATATTTACCGATTCAATTTCAACAAATCGTACTGTACTTCTGTTTTTTTACTTTCGTCTACAATATTTGCAGATTCAACTTCAACAATTTGCATCAATATATCCTAGGCTCCTCGGTCCTCTGCTATAGTCTGTCTCAGATGAAATAGCCGTTATTTAGTGTTTCGGCGTTTAATTCTAGATGTTAAGCAACAGCTGAATCTTTTATTAAGCCTATCTATGCAATGCACGACGATGAATTTCTCCAATGAATTTTGCACATTACACGAAACGAACCAAAAGAAACAGAGAAATGCCTCTGATGAACACGAACCGGTGCACCAACAATAATCCTTCTATCAGCAAAAAGAACGAATGCAGCTAACAAGGGCTAGCGAAGCAGGACGAAGGAGACAGCATCCATCTAGTGCGGGACCGATCGATCCCGGCAGCGGCCTCAGGTCCCCATCACGGCACCAATCTCCACGCGGCTCCGGCGAGCTTCCACGGCCACCTGGCAGAACTCGCTCGCGCCGCCGTTGCAGCAGCCGCCGCCCACCTCGGCGCCCGCCGCCTGCCCCGGCTCGCCGCCGTCCGGGGAGCGGGAGCGTTCACGGTCCGCCGCGAACTGCAGCCGGAGGCGCCCGCCGGCGCGCTCGGCGCGGAACACCTCGCGGCGGCGCTGCTCGACGCGCACCTCGGTGAGGATGAGCCGGCCGCCGCGGCGCTCGGCGCGCATGCTGAACGCGCCCTCCGCCGCCCGCGGCATCGGCGGGGCAGGCCCCGCCGCGGCCTCTTCTCCGGCGACGGCGCCAGCTCTGCCCGCGCCACCTCCTCTCCGTCCGCGCCGTCGTCATCGCCGGCGGCGGCGTGCTGGCCGAGCTGGTGGTCGATCTCGGCGTCGCCGCCCACGTCGCCTGTCTCGGAGCCGAGGCTCTCCGTGCACGCGCCCACCGCGTCCTCCCCGCGCCACCCGCCGCCGTACGCGCCGCTGCCCAACGACGCCGCTCGCCGGAGCATCTCGCTGCGCCGACGATCACCAAGCCGGGTAGTGTGAACTGAGTGATGATGCAGAGCACAGCGCACTGCGCGAGGGCGCTCTTATATACGCGCGGAGGAGTGGCAAGTGCCCCGTAGTTATCTGCAGCTCCCGCTGATGCTGGCAGTGCCTATCTGACTGACGTGCGGGCCCATGTGACGTGTGGCCCGCTTGTCAGTTACCGAGGAGAGGGAGGACGGCCGCGCGCCTGCGTCACGCCAACTACAGCTGGGCGCGAGTTCCCGTTCTGGTAGGAGGGCCCACACACGCCTCGAGGCTCGAGCTGGGACGAGCCCGCATGTCAGCGAGAGCGGGGCGGTGCCTCGCGCTGGGGGCGCGTGGCCTTCCGAGGCGGCGGGAAAGAGAAGCAGCGGGGACGCCACGCATGTCTCTGTCGTTTCTCTTATTGACGTGTGGGGCCCAGTTGAGTGGTGGCCCGCATGTCGGTGAGGTATTGGATTTCGCAGTGGGGTCGGTGGCTGGCGGGAGCAACGGCGTTTGGCGGGGCGCGGCGGCGGCTGAGCTGGAGCACAGCCGGGAACGGCACGGTTTTTAATGCACTGACATCCAGATCGAGGCGCGCGTTCGCTTGCATGGGCGCGGCGAAAGGCCGCTGGCTGCTTGCGTACAAGTGGCGAGTATAAAGCTCCAGCTGATCAGCTGATCAGAAGTACGCATACCTACGGAACAAATATCTTGGCGGCTAGTATATGAAATTTGAATTCACTGCACTCACCCTTTCGTGGTTGTTTCTCCATTCGCAATGTAAGCAATCTTCAACAAACAAAAGTATTGGGAAATTATACGGATGACATCCAAGGTTGTGTCCACGACTCCACCACACGACATCGTGACAACATTATTGTCTTGTGATGCAAAATGTGTTTCAACCACACCAAAGGTATCCTAGGAGTATTTACCGTTGCAACTTTGTCTAATAATATGTTTTGATATGTATACAGGGCTCTTAATAGTCATAACAGGTAAGAAATCCCATCTCTGGTGGTAGGTGATGTTGAAGCATTGAGAGTATATATTCGCATATATATGGCTAGTGATCTAATCTTTCCAGAGATGTAAAAATATGCCACGTTAAAAGTTGAATGGACTACATGCAAAATCAATCAACAGTGGTTAGTGTCGGAGCTTGAACAAATTTAAGGAGGGACAAAGAATAGAGTAATGACCTCATTGATGATGGTGCTGCTATATCTAGAATTACAGATGTTAAGCACGACACACACAACCTCATCAACGACGGTGGCATGTTTCTAAACACTCCACTATGCACAATGCATAGTCAAATCAGGGCGCGGGCGAGCGAGGGGGCTGTAGCAGTGAAGGTTTGTCACTGACACTAGACCATCAAGCATGAAAGTGATTTGTTTCTCTCTACTCGAGTCATATGTTACATTTGTGTGGTAAAGCTGGGACAACATGGTATGTTCATACAAATTGTGTTTCAACACGAAAGATATCCTAAGAGTATTTGTGTTGCAGTTTTTGTCCATATGTGGAGGTTTTAAGAGGATTTGTTTCTTTCTACTTGAGTCGTCTCTCGTGAATCTTCACACGTGTTGGTTCTTGAAAGAAGAAGATCATAATTTTTTTATTGTCCCAAACTGGTGGCATCATCATTTCTTATATTTGTGGTAAAAGTTAGGACACCGTGGTATATATGTTCAAACAAGATGTGCTTCAACTGCACAAAAGATATCATCGTACAAGTATTTACATCGTTGCAGTTTGGGTGTGTTCGTTTTCAGGGTCTAAACTTTATAGCTGTCACATCAAAAAGAATCTTACTATTTAGAGTACTAAATAAAGTTTAATTATAAAATAAATTACAGGTCCCTAGACTAATTTACGAGATGAATCTAATGTGGTTAATTAAATCGTGATTAGAAGACGGTTACTATAGCAGCACTTTAGCAAAACATAGATTAATTAAACTCATTAGATTCATCTAAAAAATTAGCAACAATCTGTCAAAAGAGTTTTTTTATTAAATTGATCAAAATATTCGTAAATAGTAAGATTCTCTTTAATGTGACAATGCTAAATTTTAGAGGACAGAAAACGAACATGACACTTTATATCCGACACTTGAACAATAAAGCGATTCGCATTTACACCTGGCTCCAGTGGTAGTTGCCGCGGAAGCATGAAGAGTCCATCTATTGCGCATGCAGCTAATGGCAAGAGCCACATATAGCCATTGAGATGTAAGAACCACGACACCTTTACGAGGTGAGTTGGACAATTTAGGAGACCAAGCGTGGTGGCCACACATTGACACGCATATGACTTGTTTCTCTCTACTCTAGACACATCTCTCACGAATCTTGGTCTGTGTTAGGTCATGCAAGGAGAGATCGCGTATGTTTTGTCTCAAGCGCATATATGTGATCGTGCAGCCCCACCAAAAAGATCTTATGTGTGCGATGTTGTACTGTAGCTGCTCTGGTGGAGCGTCGTCCACGCACCACGCACACACATGTGCAGAGTGGGAAAAGGTACACGTGCGTCGCCGGGCAGTGTGTGCCGTGAAAAAACCAGCAGGGCAATATATTCTAGGCTCCTTTTTCCATTACGGTGTAGCTATAGGCCGGTCGATTCATCGTGCCCTTTGTAGCTAGCGTTACATACGTTACTCGCACGCATTGGCCGGCAGCAAGTTGCCAAGAAGGGCAAAAGGCAGCTTGGCCTTGTTGCACCGTGTAGCATGATACATAGCTGATCAGCCTCGATCTCTTATCTCTTCCCGGCCGGTGAGTGGCGGAGGACCACATCCCGAGACGTGCTACTTGCTATATACCTGCCATATATATCTCGTATCGCATTCGCCTAAGTAATTTGCGCCATATTGTTGCAGGAATGAGGAATCGAGGAAGCACGAGGTTCTCGTGGCGCTACCATAGCCGACCGTGTACCGGACGACGCACATATGCAAAGCGAGGATACTGCTTTGTGCAAGTGTCATTCGATCCGCTAAAAGCTTATTGCCAATTTGCCTATGTCGTGCTAGCTTCTCTGCACTCCTTTTTGTGTACCGTGACATTGTATGTTCCTGCCTTTTTCTTTGATGATCGATGGCCAATAATAGATACTTCATTCCAAAAATAAAGTTGTTATAGGACAAGAAAAATTGAACTGCAAATAGTGTAACTCAGATGTTCTAAAAGTCATCAATTCTGGAATAGAGGATTAAACTCTATAGTGATGCAATTATTTTTTCATTTCACTTATTATGTGTGTAGAGTATATATCTATGGAAAAAGTCACTTCATTTCGCTTATTTTTTCATTTTTGTTATATGACAACAAAAATCGAACTGCAAATAGTGTAACTCAGATGTTCTAAAAGTCATCAATTCTGGAATAGAGGATTAAACTCTAGTGATGCAATGATTTTTTCATTTCGCTTATTATGTGTAGAGTATATCTGTCCTGGATCCTGGATGGAGATGTGGTTTGCTCGAGTTGGTTCAGTCTCTAGTCTGGCCACTGTCCTAAACATTCAGTTGGGCTGCAGAGTCCAAAATGCGCGGCCTACGATGCATTGAGTTGGAAGGGCTTCGCTTACTTGGAAGGGCCCATAAAAGCAGTGAGCAGTTGCCAGCCCGAACAGAAAACCCAGCTCGGAATGGCCCATACAAGCCCAACGCTGAATTCCAACTGAAAGGCTTCCCCACCACTAGCAGCCGCTGAGAGAAAATTTGGAGAACTCGTCGAACCGTCGCTGTCGCGGCGCGGAGACCCTAGCTGAACCCCGGCGCCCCCGTCCCTTTCGATCCGCCCATGGAGGTGGACCCCTCGCCGTCGCCGCGCTCCCGCCCGCCGCCGCTGCCGGGCTACTTCGACCCGGAGTCCTCCGGCCGCCGGGAGGAGTACCGCCGCTACAGGTGAGGCATTCCCCGTCTCCCCTCCTACTCTGCTCGCTGGTTTCGACTGAGGTTCGAGTGGGTTGGAAATGAGTGGAGGTGCCGGTTGATTCGTGAGGGTGTTGTTCTATTTATGTGTGCTGGAATAGGAGGTTGTCCCTGCCAATTGGTGTGGAGCTGCCTAGGCTTTGATTGTTTGCCCTGCCAACCCAACTAGTTACTCATTGTCGGCTGTGCGTAACAGAATATTTTTGTATTTTGGGGCCACGTTGAAATTGCTCACCAGGATAAGACAGTACTCGGTAAAAGGGACTTCCATTTTCAACACCTGATTTCTTTGTGTATGGCATATTAACTCATACAGCTTACATTGCCACAAAAATGGTAGAGATAAAGATAACCCAACTATGAGGTTTGTGAAGACGACGTAGTTTTATTGGGACTCTTGGTGCGCACCAATTGATATGTCCTTTTCCTCTGAATTTTGCAGAAAGAGGCTGTCTTCTTCAAATGCCTCCCCACTACTGGGGAGCTCACTCTCCAAGTCCTCTGAAGCCAGTCTGCTGTATGGTGGGGATAGCATCCAGAGGCGGCCTAATGCTGGCTTACTCCTTGAGGATATCAAGCAGGAGGCTGCAGATTACTCCAACATGGATGGCTTGGATGGATCTAGACGGTTCGGTTCAGCAAGAAGAAGGGAATCACTAGATGATGGCTCTGGCTCAGATGGAGCTTTCAGTTCGGGGAGGCAGGCGATGAAACAGACATTGAAATCGGTCAAGTTGGAGGATGACATGGATGTATCACATGAAGGGGAAAATAATTTCTCAACGTTTGCATCTCTTCTTGATTCTGCAATCCAAGGTTCGTGGAGTTGTAGTCTGATTAGTGAGCTCCTTGTAGAAAGCTTAACTGTTTCATTATCTAGGTTATTACCATATTGGTTTTACTTGAGTCATTGTTTCGATGATTCTTTATTAAGCATACTTTTCAATTCCAAACTTTGATTCACATCTAGTTTTAATTGCATTGTGACTGATCTGTTATTTTATCAATGGCACTGTTTTAAATTTTCTTTGGGGTGAATAAATTAATTACTTAGTTCCTCTGAAAACTAAATTGCACATAACTTTAAGTATCACTATTCATAGTTTATTAGTGGGTGGTTGCAGTTGCAGTTGCAGTCCTGATGATTAATGCCCTTCTTTTGTCCATAAATATTGGAATGCTTCTGGTTTATCATCTATTCACGGTTAATGGCTAGCAGCTTCCCTGGAAACCTGCATCATAATTTTTGCAGTTACCCTGCCATGTGTAGTATCTATCTACATTCTTGATGTCAATTGGCATAACGTAGATGTCTTTCCTTTTTTTTTTTTTTCAGTTTTCAGTTGAACATTGGTTAGCCTTTTAAGGACTTAATGGTGTTCTTTCGTATATACTCTTTTTGTTGCAGGATTGGTGTCCTTCCCAGAAGTAATTTTACAGTTTGAGAGGACATGTCGAAATGCCTCTGAATCAATAAGGTTTTCTGTTGCTTCATACCGGATAACATATTCCATTCTAAACTTCTCATGAACTGGTAGATTTAAACTTTTACAAAACTCAGATAACTCTTTGTTCCTTGTACACTGTTTTGTTGAATTGAATTGTTTTTCCCACTATTACAAAATTGGTTCTTCCACTTTATTTCTTGAATATTGACAATGTGAAATCGGTTGCTTTAGTATAGCTTTTATACTAGTTTCAGAATGTTTGGCTAATAATTTTTTAATTTTAGATCTGCTGCAATGGGAAAGCTTTGGCTGGTGGACGATAAGCTTATGCAGCTAAAAGCCCGATTGTTACTGGATGAAGCTGCTTCATGGTCACTTCTTTGGTACCTCTATGGCAAAGGTAAAAGGTCTTGCTTCTGACAGTTGAAATATATTGTTTCTCTTATCATTTGTTGTTTGCAGTATTATATAGTGTAAAGGAATATTATTTTAGGTAACCACTTTCTTTTATCTCTGATTTTTTTTTCATGTACCTCATGATAGGAAACGATGATCTTTCTGGAGATCTGTTTGTGGTAAGACACACTCACAGTGTTGTAGCTATATTTAAATTCTGTTATATCCGTTAATGCGCACAGAGTGTTATGGTTAACATTTAAATTCTGTTCTATCTTTGTCAACAGTCGCCGACTACATCCCATCAGGAGGCTTGCCGTTTTGTTGCTACAGATCTTACAGCACAATTGTGTAAGAGGATAGTACTTTGGCTTGAAGGTCTTGCTTCTGAAGCTCTTGATTTGGAGAAAAAGGTAAGAGTGTCATTCTAGTTCAGAAGAGTTATGAAATGGAAAAATATCTGAACATTTGAGAATTACACGATCAACTTGTATCCAAGGTTAAAGTTGTTAAATTGATAACTTTGGTGGCATGTTACATTTATTGATGTCCTGCATTCATATAGGTGAGAGGATCTCATGTCGGTTCATATCTGCCCAGTTCTGGTGTTTGGCATCGTACACAGAGGCACTTAAAAAGAAATAATAATGATTCGGCTATAGTGAAGCATGTGGATTTGGATGCTCCAACTCGTGAAGGAGCCCAGCTTCATCCTGATGACAAGGTAGGCTGCCATCCATCCCTTATACAGTGCAAGGATGCTCTCACAGAGGAGCCAACATTTTATATTATATATAATCTCCGTTATGTTGAAAATGTAGACTAGTTACAACAACAACAACAACAACAAAGCCTTTTATCCCAAGTAAGTTGGGGTAGGCTAGAGATGAAACCCATAGGAAACATGAAAAGGAGAGAACCAGAAAGAACACAAGATAAAAGGTAGAATAAGGGTAAGCAAGAAGAAAGAAAAAGGGTCATGGTTCAGGCACGTCTATTGCTAGTCTCCAAGCGCTCCTATCCATAGCTAGTTCCTTAGAGATATTCCACTCCTTCATGTCCCTCTTAACTGACTCATCCCAAGTCAGTTTAGGTCGGCCTCTACCTCGCTTCACATTATCATCTCGCTTTAGAACCCCACTATGCACCGGCGCCTCCGGAGGCCTCCGTTGAACATGTCCGAACCATCTCAACCGATGTTGAACCAATTTCTCCTCTATCGGTGCCACTCCAACCTTTTCCTGTATATCATCATTCCACACTCGATCCCTTCTCACCTTCTTGTTCTTTGTTTATCCTGATTATAACAGAGCTTATCTTGTATAACTCTGATCTTTCTCACCTTTTAAACTTAATTCTTCACTGAACTAGGGCAATAAGCAAGAAGAGCAACAGTATATAGGGACAAAAGGCTTATATTGAGCCTTATTTCCTGTTAGGTAATAATATTTTGTGTCTCCAGTTAGGTAATAATATTTTTCTTTTTCTTTGTGTATAAGCAGAAACAAGATGAATTGCTTCTAGAAGATATCTGGATTCTTTTAAAAGCAGGAAGATTAGAAGAGGCATCTGAACTGTGCCGTTCTGCTGGCCAGGTAGATCAGTTATTATCAACTACATTCTCTTTATCATGTATCACCCCTACTTACTTGTGATTCCTTACTCAGGCTTGGAGAGCTGCCACTCTATGTCCGTTTGGTGGCATAGATCTGTTCCCATCCCTGGAAGCATTGCACAAAAATGGAAAATCTAGAATGCTACAAGCCATTGAATTGGAAAGTGGTATTGGACGCCAGTGGCGTCTTTGGAAATGGGCATCATATTGTGCTTCAGAGGTGATCTCTACTCACCTGCAGTTGTGATTCTTTTCTGTTATTTTTTTTGTAGTCCCATACACATTATTAACTTCTGCTTTCTTTTCAGTTCACTTTACTTGTGACTCGTGAGTTTAGCCAAGCACATTGCTTTACTGAACCATTTCTGAATTGATTGTTCTGCTGCAGAAAATTGCTGAACAAGATGGTGGCCGGTATGAGATGGCTGTATATGCTTTGCAGTGTAGTAACTTAAAGCGTATCTTACCAATTTGCACTGACTGGGAGGTACGTTGTTGATTTAATATTATTCTCTCTGTTTACTTCTGGTGTATGATCATCTTCTCCTTACGTATTTTGTAGTCTGCTTGTTGGGCAATGGCAAAAGCGTGGCTAGATGTTCAAGTGGATCTAGAATTATCTCAGTACCAAACAAGTCGACCAGATGAAAAACAACTCGATGAAGATATGAATGGAAACCAGCCTATGCTTACTTCGGCTGGTCCAGAAAGTTGGCCGTACCATGTTCTAGATCAGCAACCACGTGATATAACCGCACTTCTTCAGAAGCTTCATTCAAGGTATTACACTTGTTTTGGAAAGCTAACTTCTTTTTTTTAAGGAAATTTTCTTTTATACTGTTCATGTACTTTAAATCTGGTGTCTTGTGATGTAGTGATCTTGTTCATGAATCTGTTTCTCGAGCATGCCGTGAGCACCATCGACAAATTGAGGTAGGATTTGTTTCGAAGATGAAGAATTGTCTTTTTTTTTTATTATTCATTCTGCGGTGTCTACCTCTACCCATTTTACGTAACATGATTCTCTCAAATGCAATGAAACATTGTTCTTCATTTCAGGATGAGAAAATTGTGTACATGTTCACATGTGTGTTCTGGTAGATTTTTTTTTCACTTTATGTACTATAATAGATTCTAGTTCATAATTAAAGAAAAGAAGATATTTATACACCGTTGGTTGCAGTTCCTTTCTGATACCACTAGAGGTTTTGTTATTCCATGGTGTCACATATTATATCTTACAAATGTATATGTTAAGTATTAAAATCACATTTCATTCAGAAGACCTCTAGTATTGTAATTGGTAAATCATTATCTGTTTGGAGCTATGATACCTCATTTGTCTAAAAACTCAATGACCATTCACATGTATTTTTTCTTGTTACAGATGAATCTCATGAGTGGAAATATATCATATCTTCTTGACCTTCTTTGGTCATGGTCGTCACCCTCTGAAGTGGAACAAAATATTTTGAGGTAGCATCATTATGATTTTGCAGGAGTTTACCTTCAAATACTTATCATGTTATCATATTCCTTTTTGAATAGCTTCTGTATTCCCTTAGGCCCCTTGATGATCCCGAGATAGTACGTTTCGGGGCACATATTGTCCTTGTGCTGAGATACATTTTCGGCGATGAAATGGAAGATGAGCTTGAGGAAAAACTTGTTGCTATTGGTGATCTCATCATCACAACGTAAGTACTTTATTGTCAGTAACATTGAATCTACGTTCTGCGTGGAGCCCGTTCATTAAGTTTTTTGAGGGTATTGTCAATTGATACTGCTGGTATTTTTATGAAATACCAGTTGCATTTGGTGTCGTCCGACCTAGTAATTGTTATATTACTATACTATTACTGAGTTGCATACGTAGCATGCATTGTTTTCATCAAATCAAGGGTTACATCTGTTTCTGCTCTTATTTCACCGATATGTAAGCTCAGGCCTTTTAGTCTATATGCGTTTACTTTACAATCATAACAGGAAAGTTCAATGCTTCCAGGTACGTGAAATATTTATTTTCAGAGCATCAAGAGGAATTGGTTGGAGTCTATGCTTCTCAGCTTCAACGTGATCTTTGTGTTGATTTGTTTGTGGAAATGATGGAACTAAGGTTACATAGCAGGTATTACTGATATGCTTTTACAGTTATGCCTGTACAATGATCCCCTTGCAGTAGTAGTGCAACATCATATTAGCTAGCAGCTATTTCTGACATAATAATTTTTAAGCTTCTTATCATCTAACATACTAATCCAGGAATGTTTATGTCACGTAGAGCATCTCCAAGAGCTCCCGAAAAATTGACCCCTAAAACCTGTTTTTGTTGGCCCTTTTAGGGGTAATTTTTCTCCTCTCCCCAAGTAGTTCCCCTAAAAGTTGATCAAGAGTACTTTTCATTGGGCCATGTTAGCATTTGGGGCCACAACAACATTAAATTCTCTTGAAAATAGAAGGATTGTGTCCCTAATATCCCCCTGTTTCTAGCTACAAATGAGGAGGTTTTGGGACTTTTCTTTTCCACCATTTAAAATAGTCTTGTGTTTATCGGAAAATGTTACCCCCCCCTCTCTCTCTCTCTCTCTCTCCAGTTTTCTCTACCTGACTTTAAGACAGGTCTTGCAATGATTCTTACATAAAAGCAGTTTAAAATCTGTCTGGAATCAATTATACGTTGATTCATTTTTTTTGCTGGAAAAAACCTGGTAATGAGAAATTATGTGCCCTTGTACAGGTGACGTGTTATTGCTAGGAGATCTTAAAATATGTTTCATTAGTTGGAATGAGATATGTGATAATTTGTTCTCCATATGAATAATTTCTAGAGTTGACTGTTATTAATTTCCATTAGATGGTTAACTGTGACAGACAAGCTAATCTTGCGATTTACCTATGCAATATTCTAAAGTCTAAACGAACAAATTACTCTAAGCAGTAAAATAATCCATTGTTTATGGTTCAGTCTAATTGATGAACAATATAGAATTGCACTCCAGAGTCCAGACTCCATTTACATGATTGTCCTGCTGTTGTTGGACAATGATTGGCTAAATTGGGCTTTTTTCCACTGCATTGCTGAAAACTATTATCATGTCGTCTACTTTCATTTTTCATTGTCAAGCATTCTTAATATTATTATTGTCATATGTTTCTACTGTTTTGGAGTTTAGATAGCTGGCCTCACACCTTTTTTTTTCCCTGAAAACAGTCTGCATACCATGTACAAGCTCTTCCTCTCTGCTGTGGAGTATCTGCCATTTTCGTCTTTAGATGCATCCAAAGCTTGTTTTGAAGAGATCATTGAGAGGTTCGGTGATTTATGATTTTAGCAGCGAAATGCACCAATTTTCAGATACTTAGATCATATTTCTGGGGATATGTTGTATAAAAGTGTTACGTTTAATGCAGGGTGCTGTCAAGATCACGTCAAACAAAACCCAAGAAGTATAATGAAGATTTGTCTGATATTGCTCAACACCATCACTTGCAATCACTTCAGAAGGCAATGGTTATTCAGTGGCTCTGCTTCACTCCACCATCCTCTATTTCAGGCTTTGCGATCATCACTGGGAAGCTTTTGATACGGGCATTAATGCATAGGTAACTGTTCAACCATTTTATTCTTTGCCCGAGAAACTTGGAGTCTTATCTTGTTCCACCCCATTATTTTTTATATTTACTGAAATACGGTGTACCCTCTCTTTTGCTTCAGTTCATTAGTTGTGTTTCATCTCTAGCCTACCCCGATTTGTTTGGTACTTTGGGACTAAAATCCTTTGTTGTTGTATTGCAATACTGTGTATGCGGAATTGCTTTGTTTATCTTCGATATAACTTAATTTCCATGGAACTTACATTTGACTTGTTCAATCAGTAACACACTATTCCGGGAGTTTTCCCTGATATCCATGAGGAGATCTCCTGAACTCCCAGCAGGCCCTCACAAGTTGCTTGCTATCCTGGCTGAGCCATTAAAACAAAAGGATAACATATTTTCAGTGGAAGATCCAGATGTATCTGATAACTTACAGGAGTTTGAAGATTGGGTATGCTATCTTTTACCTGATTTGCATCTTTTCTTGTGCACATCATATTACTGTTTCTGTATAAATCAAAGGATTATATTTAACCAAGTAACTTCTTTTGTATGGTCAAACAGCATGAATACTATTCCCTTGACGCAACTTACCGGAATTGGCTTAAAGTTGAGATGGTCAATGCTGCTGTTGCTGCTGAATTGCTTTCAGTGGAAGAAAAGGATCAAGCTGTTGCCGCGGCACGGGAAACACTTGAATTAGCATTCTTGTTATTGTACAGTAAGTTACTTGGTTATTTTATGTTATTTGCCATTGTGGAATAATCCTTCTGATTTGTATTTGTGTACAAGTATGGTTTCACCGGTTTTTTTTTCATAATCAGAGGAAGAAAGACCATGGCTAAATGCTGTTGACAACAGTCCATTTGATTCATCGAATCATATTTTCCTTGAGTTGCATGCCACTGCAATATTATGCCTACCTTCTGGAGAGTGCATGCTGCCAGATGCAACATTATGCACAGCTTTAACAAGTGCACTCTATTCAACTGTCAGTGAAGCTGATGTGTTGCGTCGCGAGTTGAAGGTTTGATGTTGTTCCTCAAATTAAGTATATAATCCAGATATTTGGTTTGCTACTTGGCAGTCAGTCTAAATACACGTAGAACAAAGAACTTTAGGATAGCTTTCTGATTCTAGACATTGTTCAGTAGACCTCTGTAAATTCTGAATGTAAAATCCATGGAACAGGTTGATGTCCAGGTCTCGTCTAAAGATCCTTGCTGTATTGAAGTTGCTCTTTGCTGCTTAGCAGAAGAAGGTGATGGATATGGGCTTCATGAAGCCAATGATGGAGGTCTTCTTGCTGCAATTATGGCCGCTGGCTTTAAAGGTAGTATACTTCATGAATGATACCACTCTTTGGAACATTATGTGGTGATGGTGAATGATGTGATGATCTGTTGTGTCAGGTGAGCTAAATCGGTTTCAACCTGGAGTTTCGATGGAAATTTCACGGATTGATGCATGGTATTCTGATGGTAATGGCTCTGTGGAGAGCAGTGCTGCTTACATCATTCGAGGTCTCTGCCGAAGGTGCTGCCTTCCTGAAACAATTCTACGATCTATGCAGGTGATCTAACATTTTTACTTCAATCAACTGCAATTAAATGGTTGCGGCTGTACTTCTACAACAAAGAGAGCATTTTAATCTTGTTTGTTTATATTGTGTAGGCATCAATCTCGCTGTCTGAAGCAGGCGATTCCCTGGAGCATTGTGATAAACTCATTGAACTAGTTGCTTCGTCTGAGTCTGGAATGATGCAATTGTTCAGCCAGCAGCAGCTGCAGGTGACATTTTTTCTTGTTGGATTGAACATCAACTAACTGCTAGTTTTTCTGGTACTGACAAAACTGCTATTCATTCTTTGCTAGGAATTCCTGCTTTTTGAGAGGGAATGCTTGATCTGTAGAATGGAACTTGAGGAAGAGCAGTTAACTAATGATGGCTAAGTCTTTCACTGTCAGGTGAGCTAGCACAGATTGATATCAGCACTTTTATTTTTTAGAGATATCAGCAAAATTAGTGATGTGTGCAGTATACATATGTGCTTGAATAATATTAATGGCGCTAAACAATCCTTAACATTCTCATTATTGTGCTTTTGAATGCAGAACCGCAAGTCATGTGTTGCTCTATCTGCTCAGCTCACTAACTTGGATTCCACGACGTGCTGATGAATTTTGACGCATTCGTACCATCTGTCGTGTTGTCAGGAACCTGTAATACCGTGTGATGATCCCATCGCAAAAGGGTGACAGTGAAATCTGATGTGTAGGTTGTATGGCAAAAGAATGAACTAGATCTACCTAAGGACATCTGATGAGAAATGAGACGTAACTGCTAACTTGTCCATCTGTATCTTGTAAGCACCGAAATATATTGTTGCAAATCCTGTAGAAGATCTACCTGGAAATCTTTTCTCTAATCAGTACGCCTTTGGGTTACCACGTCCCCGTGTTAGTGGTCTCGTCAGGTTCCATGCGCGTGTGGATGAAGCTGCTTTTTCATTCCAAATAAGTAGTAAAAGGGAGCTGTTCATATAGGCTTTGCTTAAAACCCACATAGGCAGCTGAGAAGGCCCGGTTCTTTTCTCGGCCGTCCGATCGTACTTATACAGGAGAGTTCTTTTGCATTTTGAACTATATTTTACAGTTTACCGAAAACCATATCTCAGAATCTGAATTATTTCAATCACGTGAATCAGTTTGGATGACAAAATGATGTTATGCCATTTGATTGGTGTAGTTGAAATGGGCTAAGGGTGTGTTCGTTTTCCCCTCTAAAAGGATACTTTATAGCCTAGTGTTCTGAACGGGCCTCTAAAATTTAGTGCATATTAATGTATAAAAATGCTTTAGATCCCTCTAAATGGTAGATAGGGGAGAGGCTCTTACCTTCTAAATTCCTACCTCTAAAAGAAACGAACGCACCCTTGATTGCCGCGGTTGAAATGGGTTTAAATTCTGGTAATGTAGTTTTAGGGTGTTATTTGTAAAATATTAGTTGAGAAATGGTCAAGATGCAAAAGAATTCTACCCAGTTGTCGGCGCGACCACGCCGCCGTCTCATTTCCCTCTCCTCTCCGGTCACGACCCCCAACGCCGGCACTCCAGGAATCGCCGCTGCTCTCCCTAGATCTCGCCGCTACCAAATCCTCGCCCTGCTTTGTCGAGGACAGAAAATCTAGTTTCAAAAAGAAAAGGACAGAAAATCTGGAGGTAAAAGTCCATTGATTTTGTTATACACTTTCATCTGCTTATGTTCATCCCAGTGTTTCTATTTTTATTTGGAAAATTGTGCTCTTTTTCCTGGACACAGAAGAGGAGGATGCAGTCCGCGAAGCGCGGCGGCGCCACCGACAGCTTTGGTGCGCTTCCGGACGCGCTGCTGCAGCATATGCTGTCGTTCCTGCCATCTGAGGAAGCTGTGCGGACGTGCGTGCTCGCCAGCCGCTGGCGCCACCTCTGGAAGTCCGCCCCCGGGCTGCGCATCGGCTGCCTCGGTGACGACGAAGGCAAAGCCGTATCCTTGGCCGCGCTACGGAGCTTCGTAGACCGCCTCCTCCTCCTGCGCGCCGGCTCACCTCTCGACAGGTGCGAGCTCAGGGTCGGTGCCTTACCTGATTATGACAATGATAATTGCTTCGACCGCTGGCTCCGGCAAGCCGTAGCGTGCAAAGCTCGGGTGCTCAAGCTCTATGTCAATGATTTTATTAGCGACTATTGGTACCCCTTTCTTGTGATAGACGACCTGCCTCTTGTCTCCAAGCATCTCACCACTCTAGACCTCTTTGGTGTGCGGTGTCCTACACGGTTTGTTGACTTCTTGAGCTGTCCGGCGTTGGAAGATCTGAAGTGTAAAAACTGTGACTTCGACTTCGCAACCAAAATCTCATCTGAATCCCTAAAAAGCCTGAGCATCATCTGTTCTTATTTTCCCAAGGAACCATGGCTTCGAATTTGTACCCCAAATCTGGTTTCATTCCTTCTAGATGACTTTTCAGGCGGCACTCCTATTCTTGAGAGCATGCCATCTTTGGTGGAGGCATTTATCCGAGTCACTAGCGGAACCTGCAGTGACGATGTCGACAATAGTGGTTGTGTACTTCTAAAAGGTTTATCAGAAGCAAAGATGTTGGAGTTGAATTCTTTACCCAAAATGGTATAGTTACACCTTACTGCAGTTGCATTTTAACTTTATACATCATCCCATTATTCTGTCTTGTTATTTACATTATTGTTGGACTTTGATATCCATATATTTCTAGATCATTGTTGGATTCTGGGACATATCTCTTAGAGAAGCCTTAGCCTTTTGTATTCATTGCCACCAGCTTCAACTTCCATAGTGAGGATCGTCTCATCTTTTTTCTTGCACTTTGTCCAGGTTATTTTCCAAAACGATTTGAGATGGTGCCCTACCTTCAGCAAGTTAAAAAGTCTATTTCTCAATGATTATTGGTGTGTGCCTGACCACGGTGCATTGGCTTGTATTCTTGAACATTCGCCAGTTCTAGAGAAATTAACTCTCCATCTCTTTTCTAAGGTATACACTACATAAATTATTAATCGCGGCATTTTAGAATTGTTGCACTCCTGTTTGATATTGGATAGTGTGCTGTTGTTTGCTGCAGGGGCCTAACCATAACATAGAAATGAAAGGAACTTTCAGTTCGATTGATCGATCCACTGCAATATCAGAGCAGCTTAAGATAGTTGAAATCAAGTGTGACGTTATTGATGAGAGAATTTCCAAAGTTTTGAAGTTCCTGTGTACATTTAACCTAAGTAAGATAACTTTAGCTCTCCTTGTGGTTCTATATTTCTGACATTTTCGATAGCCTTCTAGTGTGTGAAAGCAAGTAAGAAGTGACATCTTTTTGTTACAACAGTTTTCTAATGCGACAACCTAGTGTAGAAAGTTTGAAAGGAATGAAAACTCTGTCCTGCATAAACGGTTTGTTTGCAGTTAACATCCTCAGTCTTCATTGTCTTAAGTAGTGCTATATAAGTATGAGTTGAATTGCATTGCATTGATAATATTTATTGAATTCTGGACAATGCGATTGTTTCATTTGTCCAGTTAGTTTCAAACCGGAATGACATGACTGTACTGAGTTTTTCTATCTATATGTCAGGTTGCTGCTTAGTTCTGAATAATATCCAAATATCTTCATAATTATTCTAATAAGGTTTAACTTAGTTCGTTGACCGTTTATCTTGTGACTTCTCTTTTGCCTAATGGCTCACTAAGTATGACCAGTTACATGTCCAGTTGACCAAATCTTCATATAGTTCTTCGCACAATCTAACTGCATTTATTTGACTACCCAGTGAATTCTTATTAGGATGTAGTTTTTCTGATTGTTCATGCCTCATGCCAGTCAATTATCATCATATATACCTGTATTACAAATACTAGCATTGTAGCCATTAGTGGCATTCTTGATTCCTCTTTATATCTAGGTAATTTGTACTTAAGTTCTTTGTTACTATGTTCAGTCTCTTTATCAGATCTTTTCTTTATTGTTTCCTTTTTTCCTACAATTGTATGATACTTACCTAATCTTTCTCTAAGATGTTTGGTGTTTTTATTTGATTTTTCTTATTTCTACAGTCCGCACGCTTATGAAAATTGCATAGGCTCCCTTTGCATAAGCCGCCTTGCATCTGAACGAAATTCTTTAAAAGACTTGTCTATTTCCAAAGTTAAAATTCTGAAATGATCAGCTCAGAAAACAATGTGTGCTCTGTGTCATTGTCAACGTTCAGTTTAGCTTTATATATGTATTTTCATTAGAAGTAGAAATGGTTTTGGTGTACCATAGCACTATGGCAGCATGGCTAGAGAACTAAGTAATTAACAAATTGTCAGATCAATTCAATATGTTAATCTGATTAAGTTGTATTAATCTTACATGGATTAGAACCCTGATCACACTTCAGATTTTTGTCAAATAACTGAAACTTTTTATGTTCTCTAAGGTAATAATTATTTTTAAATATTGTACAGGCTTTACTTTCTGATAAGGTGTGGCCGAGAAGGAAGCAGAGGTGACGGAGGGGTCTATCTTTGTAAGCCCTTTCAGGACAAAGTGGTTGGTGAGTGGGCCTTGAGCCCTCATACAACATCTACGTTGATCACATCACAGTGCATCCTTGTTGGCTTGTTGCTTCACCCTGATATGTTTCTGCTTCCTATTAATAGTTGTTTGAGTTTCCTGATCCCATAATGTCTACTGAGAAATAGAATGGTCTTTTTTTTTTACATTTGAGCCTCTTTTTTTCTCTTCTAATCGACTGAGATCATGTGTTCATATGATTAACCATTCACTGTGATTTTAATTCGACAAGATCTCCATGATTGTTCCTTCGGTTTCGTTTTGAGTGTGAATTACTATCAATTCCTGCTCATTAACTGCAACTTTTTTTTTCTTTTGCACCCATGGTTAATCGCCTTGTTATCTATTCTTCCTCCTAATCGCTCGTTCTCACCCGTGTTTTTCTACTGTGCAGTATGCATACTCCGTGAATAATATTCTGGTTCTGTGGATTGTTATTTTGGCGACACTGATCATCAAGTACAATGAAGTTAGGGATCCGTGGTGATGCTGGTGCCAGGAGTAGCATCATATGGCCTAATGTTCATAGGACGGCTATGGCTGACACCCAAGACGAAGGGTTGTGTATTTTCCGTTGAGCTCTATGCCATGAAGCGGGCACCGGGAAGTGCCTTGGTGTTGCTGGTAGTAGTGGACTACGTATGCTCTAAGCAATTCTTCACTTTTGCGTGACTGCTTCCTGCAAGGGGACCAGATAAGCGGGCACAAGGTAACGGCGTGTTATGGAGGGGTACCAGAACCTGGATTGCATCTTATAATTGGAACTTGGAAGCGTGTTGTGCTGTCTACATCTCTATTGCTAAAAGGCTGTGTTTTCATTCTACTCGTTCTGTTTTGTGAATGGTTGCCATCCATATGACGTTGGTGTTTGGCATTTGTTCTCCGTCAATGTGTTTTTTTTTCGGAGACTTTTTGCTAGTAACTGCGGGGACTGGATTTTCGCCAGATTTGAACGGTAATCTGGCAAGCGAAGCCCTCCTCTGCGAAAACGCTTTTGGGCCGTGGTTCAGCATCGTCGACCAAACGGCCCAGTGCGGCCCAACGCGTCGCGGCGAATAATTGCGATCTGATCATTGGGTTTCAATGCCAAACCATACTACATTTATCACCCCCGATTACATCTGCTCGTCAGATATTTCTAATGAATACCGCTATAGGTCCATAAAGGGATTGGATTCTCATAAAGAGATGCATCATCGCTAGATCATGAAAAATTTATGCTTTAATTTAAAGTTATAGCGGTTCAAGTCAAATATTTTGCATCACGAAAAATTTTGTGTATATAACAAGCAGCTTCATAGACCGCAGTCGGTATTGGTTCTTAAGAGCCACGTCGCTACTGTTTGGGCATCATTCACGTAATAGTGCAGCAGCACTTGTCTGGGACAACATCGCTGCAACGGGCAGTGAAGGTACTTCTGCGCACTAGATCGGCCTCGCCTTTGCATGACTCTGAGCACTTCGATGGACTGCAGTCTCCTTGCGAGTAGTAGCACACCTCTAGTTCTTCGCCTACACACATTTAATCATAGACAACTCAGTCAATATAAACAGAAAATTAACACACACAAATTACATCTCGTTAGATGGTCAACACTTTTGAAAGTCGCAAAGTATTCATGCCTGCACAGGAGGAAAAATGATGCTGGACATAGCCATAAGAACAATGAAAATAGCAGCGCCCATCGTCGTTTTGGGTGCCATTGGGTGTGTGATGGTTGCTATTAATCTCCCTCTGTTACAGATGCTCCTTGGCAAAAGGTGTTTATATACAGTTGCTCCTCGGCAAATTCTTGGATTTATAAACTAGCCCCACAATATCTTTGTGTTGATAAGTTTTGACATCTTCACACTATCTTGTTCCTTTTGTTGAAATCATTAGTGCATTCTCAATTGATATCGTCAGAATTTAAATATTTATTACAGTTTATAAATTACAAGCCACCAATCTGTTAATTTTAATTCATTTCCTCTTCAGTCTAGTATCTCTTACGTTAATGTTCAACACCCCTTCACTCCCGGCGTCAATGTTATGATATACGAACTCAGATGTTCAGGATCCTGCAGAATCCTGTTTAGGGATATACACTTAAATGCTTTGGAAAATACTTTAATGAGCATAGGATAATGTGTCCATCCTAGTTCAATATAAGTATCAAATATCTAATTATACTATATATTATAAATGTCAAATTTGTTATCGATGTGTGTTATTGATGTGTCAAATCATAATCTGAAGTATAAAACTATCAAATTATATTAAATGAAAGTATTTACCCTTCAAATTACATGCTGCATGGATTTAATTTTGTTGTATTTAAAATTATGATTTGACATATAATTTGACATGTTTAATAGTATAATCAAAGATTCAATATCTATATTAAACATAATTAATAATTCAACTAGGGGTGATGCACATGTCCCTATGCTCACAAAAGTCACTCTCTAATTCTTTCAGTTTTTAGAGTGACGTATCCATGTCGTAGGGCTGCACTCATTTTGATTCTATAGGGCTTTTTATTGGTAAATTCACAACTATAATTTGTCTGTTGATTCCGATACGCGTTGCAGTTGTGACCCAATAAGCACAAAAGAAGGGGAAAAATAAAAATAGTTTAATGTCTGGCCTGATAAGAAGTGCCACTCCATCTTGCTGATGAGATAGGCTAATGGGTCATGATCAAGTTGGAGAATAGAAACAGAGTGTAATTTGTTTGTGAACCAGTTGATTTGAAGTACATCTTTTTGTAGGATATAATTGCATAAACATTAATCATTAATGACATTATCTAGACTATGTAATTGACCACCTAGAACAAGGAAAGTGCATTAGGATCTTAGTGTCCCTAGTGGCCTTAGAACATTCAATAACCTTAGCCTGCATTATCGACAAGGCATCAATAGTTTGTTTAGAGCTTTCCCATGAGACAGCTCCTCCAGTGAGATAACCTAAAGTGGATTTCTGATTCCCTCACTTGCAAAGTCTAAATCAACATAACCCACAACTTTAAGTTCATGAGACTTTCTATAAGTTAGTTTGAAATCTTTAGTGCCTTGCATGTATCACAAAGCTTTTCTTGACGGCCTTTCAGTGGTTTGGTCCTGGATTTCTTTGATGTCTGCCAAGTATCCTGGTTATAAATGCTAAGTTAGGGCGCATGCATACTTGAGCAGACATAATATTTCCGACAACATAAGGGACTGACTTCATCTAGTCAAATTAATGTTGATTCATTGGACATTGAAATGTGCCAAAAACATCAGCCAAAGCACATGTGGATATTGTATCTCTTAAGTACTCTGTCTATGTATGCCTTTTGAGATAATTCTCATACTTCTTTGGACTTGTCATTTCTTTGCCCCAGGACATAAGAGGCATCACCAAAATCCACAAAATCAAAACTAGAAGTAGAAATGATTTTTGGTGTACCATGGAATTATGGCAGCATGGCTAGAGAACCAAGGAGGTTAACACATTGTCGGGTATTGATGGGTCAATTCAATATGTTAATCTTAATAAGTTGAATAACTGTTACATGGACTAGAATTTTAGAACCCTGATCACATTTTTTGTTCAAAAATAGGATTTTTCTTTTGTATTATCTAAGGTAACAATTATTTTTAAATGTTATGCAAGCTTTACTTAATTTCCGACAAGGCACGGCCATCCGGAAAGGAAGAAGAGAGGGGTCTATCTTTATGAGCCGTGAGCCCTTTCAAGGACAAAGTGGCGGCGAGTGGTCCGTGAATCCTAGTACAAACAGGCCCATGAATACTTGTCAGCCCAACTAAAAATCACCGTCTGCGGCAGGCCCAAAGATGTCTATGGAGTAAACATGTCCAAACGGGCCGCCCGGCACGGCCCGGGCACGGAAAGGCACGACCCGTTTAGTTTCGGACCGGCACGGCGTGCCGTGCCGGCTCCACGTGCCCGACCATCGACCCACGGCACGGCAGCCCGTTAATCAAGTCGGCCCAATATAAATAGCGGACCATTTAGCGTAAACAATTGCAAAATAGGTGGAAAATGGGTGTAGGTGGGATTTGAACCTTGAATCTGCTAGATGAGAGCTAGAAGCTTCACCACTAGACCACAATTGCCTTTGTTTAACTTAGAGAGTTCTATTTTATTTGTACATTAATAGGTAACTAACATGCTATACTCATAAACGGGCCGGGCCGTGCCGCCTGTCGGGCCGAGGCCTCGGCCCAAGCACGGCACGAGCGTCGTGCCGGGCCGGCCCGGCACGGAATTATTTCGGGCCCTGCCATGCTTGGGCCGTGCTTTTTTCCGTGCTTCGGACCGGCCCGCTTGGCACGGCCCATTTGGACATGTTTACTATGGAGTCTGGATATTGCAGCTTGATAATTGTCGCGTCCTGCGGATGGTTCTAATGATTATACAGATACTAGTATCTTTATACAAATAAACAGTTTATGGCATCTGGAAAATTTCCGATGGACAACACCTGGCTGGATCTCATTAACCCATGAGAAAAAGTACTAGCATATTTCTTTCTGATTCTGTACCACTTCTATTTTAGTGAATGGAACAACCTGGGCAGTGTCTCACCCCTGCCCTCAAAGTCCCAAGCAAGAAACATGTGTTTCAAGATCTTCTCCCGCATGGAATCGGTGCTTGGACTGATCGACCACACAGAAACGTGCCTCGCGCTGCGTTTGAGGTCAAACACATGTGCCGTGCCATGCCGAATTTCAGTCTCCGTCAGACAGCAGCATCACCAGCATATATCATGCATGGAAATAACAACAGTTTAGAGAGAGCGAGAGAGACCAGAGATGCACGTTCTTCTTGGCTTGAACATGTGGCTTGACAACCACATGGACGCAAAACTAGCGTCTTTTCTTCAACTCGTCATAATCCAGTGACAGTCACAGGGTATGCTGTCCGTTGCTTAGACACGCTCACCACATGTTTTTGAAACGCACGAATCTATTCAGGGTTCGATTTAGCAAAGAAGAAAGCCAGACGGTCGGAAACACAATGAAACAAAAAACAATACAAATGGAGTAAAAAAACGGACTACTGACCACTGCAAATTTCGTAAAAAATTAAAAGACTACACCTGTTTTTCCCGTGAACGTTCTCGAATTCGAACAGTGATCGTTGGATTCTTCACATACGGCCTGAAGCAAGCAAACAACAAAAATAGAAAAAAATAGTGAAATGAATCTACAGTTAGTCGTAAAAATAAGCGGGGCACTGGCGCATGTGGAAATGACGGACACAGGCGGGGATCACCACTTCCACAACTCCCACTCATCTTTCATCACGCGCTACCCGCACCTGGTCCACAAACACCGATGGCCGTAACAGTATCGTCATAGTTACAGACCTCCGCGGCGTACCAGGGCGAGGTCCACGAGGTAGCTCCGGCAACCCTCCGGGGCTTTGGGGATAAAAGGCCTAATCCAGTAGAAACCCACCACAAACTCGTGTGCCACTACCACGAGCCCCTCTTCCTCCCTGCTGCAGTGCTGCTTTAAAGAAAAGAACAAAAAAATTTCGCTCTGCTCTGCTCTGCTCGTGGTGCTCGCTGAAAGGGAGGAGGAGAGGCGTGTCGACACGGAGCTGCGAAGTTGGGTGAGATTTCCTTGCTTCCCGTGTCCGATGTCCGATCGCGTGGAGTGGGCTATGGATGGGGGACGGATTCGTGCTTGGTTTACCTGAATTCTCTTGTGCAGCTTCGTGCGGGTCGCAAAATCGTTACTAGATGTTGGTTGGATTCCGTATTGGTGATTTGTGCTCTGCTTTGGGGAATTTTGGATGTTGTGGGTGGGAGGATTTGAGCTGCTCGCTCTCACAGAGTAACAGTTGGGTTGCCCATTTGCAGTTTGACTGAATTAGGCGAATTCTCTTTGGGTTATGTGATTTTCAGCTTAGCATTTTTCTTATCGTTTCTCTATAAGCAATGGCGTCCTAATCGGGAATGGGGATTGGGAGGGGTATCTTCATCTCTGTAAGGATCTTATCCATTTTCGTCTCCAGATTGGCATTTTCATGTATCCTTGTTTCTATCACAGAAGAAAGGTGCTTAATTCGAGCTTTGTTAGTTTTGAAGATGCTTTGTTATTAAGTAAATACATGTTGTCAATTCAATCCCTGGAATTGTTAAATACCGTTATTTGGTAGCACACGCCCGTACTTGTCGTGTTATTGCTCACGGAGCAATAGGGGAATATTCCACCTGTGCCGTTTAAAAGCCACAAGGATCAGTGCCCGTGCTCACCACAAGTGTTGGCTGCCCTGCAGATGTTCGTAGAATTGCCTAGGTGAGCTTTTGCTGCTTGAGAAGAACCATGGCCACCGGGGTGGCACCGGCTCCTCTACCACATGTCAGGATCTGTGATGGTGGCATCGGGTTCAAGAGGACCGTCGACTTTGCCAAAGTCATGTCGGCTCCAAGCACCGGTACTGCAAGGACAAGCTCATCAAGGGGTAGGGCGCTTGTGGCAAAGAGCTCCAGTACAGGTTCTGATACCATGGAGCTCGAGCCATCTTCAGAAGGAAGCCCACTTTTAGGTACGTTAAGTCTCCATGGACGTTTGTATGTGTATTCGTGTCCCTGGGTCTGTCCCAGATTTAATCTATGATTGTCTAATTATATGAATTTTCCTTTTCCTGCCCTTTAGTTCCGAGGCAAAAGTACTGTGAATCTATACATCAAACAAGGAGAAGAAAAACTCGAACTGTGATGGTTGGGAGTGTTGCACTTGGCAGTGATCACCCCATAAGGATTCAAACTATGACGACTTCAGATACCAAGGATGTTGCTAAAACCGTAGAAGAGGTGTGTTCCACCGGAAACTTTTTTAATTTTTTTCTTAGTATTCTAAATGGAATACAGATGGTGTCAAATTAATTAATCACCTCTATGAGATGTTTTCTTTTAGTAGGAAACTAACAAACTATTTCATTTGCAATATTTCAGGTGATGAGGATAGCAGATAAAGGAGCTGATATTGTTAGAATAACAGTCCAAGGTAGGAAGGAAGCTGATGCCTGCTTTGAGATCAAGAATTCTCTGATTCAGAAGAAGTAAGTTCTTATTTTTTTGGCATATTTAGTGACTTTAGATGAGTGTATCCTCACAGTTTTTCTTTATGCTTTTATAGTTACAACATCCCCCTTGTAGCCGATATTCATTTTGCTCCATCAGTTGCTTTAAGAGTGGCAGAATGCTTTGAGAAAATCCGTGTCAACCCCGGAAATTTTGGTGAGTGAAAAACTTTTTCTTATTTCAGTGTCAACTGTCAACTATGTTCTATAGGTCAGCAAATACTGAGAAATGTACTTGCAGCTGATCGCCGTGCCCAATTTGAGAAGCTGGAATATACTGATGATGATTACCAACAAGAGCTCGAGCATATTGAGAAGGTTGAAAACAAGCCACTCTTTTACTCTGTTTGCACTCAGTACAAAAGTTATCTTACAGAACCATGCCAATGACATTGCAGGTATTTTCTCCATTAGTTGAGAAATGCAAGCAGTATGGAAGAGCTATGCGTATAGGAACAAATCATGGCAGTCTTTCTGACCGTATAATGAGCTACTATGGCGATTCTCCACGGGGAATGGTGATTATCTTATCTCTGAAGATTTAGTTAACTAATAATTGATATGTTTTTGATCTTTTATGCATGTTGTTGCAGGTTGAGTCTGCTTTGGAATTTGCTAGGATTTGTCGGAAGTTCGACTTTCACAACTTTGTATTTTCAATGAAAGCTAGTAATCCTGTTGTCATGGTCCAAGCATATCGCCTTCTCGTAGCAGAAATGTATAATCTAGGTTGGGATTATCCCTTGCACTTAGGAGTTACAGAAGCAGGAGAGGGTGAAGATGGGAGGATGAAGTCCGCCATTGGCATTGGAACACTTCTAATGGTAAATATAATGGCTACTACCTTTTTCTGATGTCTGAAATTGACTTCTTTCATATGAGTATGCTTGAAATGAACTAAACCATGTGGAAAGTCAGTTGTTCTCAGCATTGCAGAAATATTTGCTTTGGAGAACTAATAATTGGAAGCTTTGATATGAGTATTTTGCCAAAATGGAAAATATCATTCATCTCCGTAGCATGACATAGTCATACTGTCAAATAAGTTAAATACGTACTTGAAATTACTGAACAGTGGATCTGCAACTTCGTTGATTTTTTGCTCAGTTTGTGGTACCAATTGTTTCTATAAGATGTATGTGGTGTATTTGAAAACCTTTTCCATGCTATGCACTGGCACATAATAAAATAACAAGACTAGAAGGTTCTGTTACTAGATCGGATGTATGATTTAAAATGGTGGGAATTCCATATGCATGCGAGCCACAAAAGGAAACATGGACTATATCTTGTGCTGCTTGTATTACAGGATGGCTTGGGTGACACAATTCGTGTCTCTCTCACGGAACCACCAGAAGAAGAGATTGATCCTTGCCAGAGATTGGCAAACCTTGGGGCGCAGGCTGCAAACCTTCAAATAGGGGTGGTAATGCACTTTCACATTCCCTGATTTATCATTTTTTCAGTCCCCAGATAATAAATATCAGTAATTTTTTCTTTAAGGATCTCTCAGTTTCTTATTGATATTTTTCTTTTCTCCATAGGCCCCATTTGAAGAAAAACACAGGCATTATTTCGATTTCCAGCGTCGAAGTGGCCAATTGCCTTTGCAAAAGGAGGTTAGTTAATAAAATATTTCCAGTCTGATTTTGAAACTAATAGTGCACGATTTCTCATCAATTGCTATTTTACAACAGGGTGAGGAAGTAGACTACAGAAACGTCCTGCATCGTGATGGTTCTGTACTGATGTCAGTTTCCTTGGATCAATTGAAGGTAACTCACACCTTCCTACTCATGATGTGGAATTTTTCTAGAGTGTGTGTTATTACCAGAATATGGCAACGCTAGTTTTATGATTCACACTAAGTTAACTCTACCAATACCTTTCTTGTTTTTTCCATGACATGAGCAACTGAAAACAAGTTGTTGCTGCAAATAAATGCTGCAGTAAACTAGGATTCATTGGATGGCTATCTGAACGTAATGATGATTTTTTTTTCCAGACTCCTGAACTCCTTTATCGGTCTCTTGCGGCAAAACTTGTGGTGGGCATGCCTTTCAAGGTCTGATCTGTGCTGTTATGTGCTAACACCTCATATTTATAGTCGGATTTCAGATTAAGCTGATCTGTTTCTTCAATGTGCATCAGGATCTGGCTACTGTAGATTCCATTCTTTTGAGAGAGCTTCCCCCTGTAGAAGATGCTGAAGCTGTGAGTTATATCCTCCTTACTGTCGCATATGTATAACATGTCATTCCCTTTTTTAGTTTACCACTGTAATTTGAATTTTATAAATGTGTACAGAGGCTTGCACTGAAAAGATTAGTTGACATCAGTATGGGTGTATTGACCCCCTTATCAGAACAGTTGACAAAGCCACTCCCACATGCAATTGCACTAGTCAACCTTGATGAACTGTCAAGTGGTGCCCACAAACTTTTGCCAGAAGGTACTGGTTTGGATTAAACTATGATTTTTTGTCTGAATATTTTGGTTCGGGAATTGTTTAGCGTAATTTTTCCATTTTTGTTCTGTGTAGGCACTAGACTAGCGGTCACCCTTCGCGGAGATGAATCTTACGAGCAGCTAGATATCCTTAAAAGTGTTGATGATATAACAATGCTGCTACATAATGTTCCATATGGTGAGGAAAAGACTGGGAGAGTACATGCTGCTAGGAGGTAAGAAACAAATGGGCCAATAAAAAAATAACCTATTCAACAAGTCAATGTTTTTTTCTAGGAATCACTTCTAGTTGATTGCACCTAAGAATATGTTGTTGCCTATGATGTTTTTCCATTGTTCTGTTTATAATATTTTATAATTTTGATGTCATGCAGATTATTTGAGTACTTACAGACCAATGGCTTGAACTTTCCTGTGATCCATCACATAGAGTTCCCTAAGGACATCGACAGGTGACTATAAATATCCCTACTGCCACCGGTGAATTGAAGTCTGGTTTCTTGTGCTTATTCTACTGGAACTAAATGCAGAGATGATCTTGTGATTCGTGCTGGGACCAATGTTGGTGCTCTTCTAGTTGATGGCCTTGGTGATGGTGTTCTTCTTGAAGCTGTTGACCAGGACTTTGAGTTCCTGAGGGACACATCTTTCAACTTGCTTCAGGGTTGCAGGATGCGCAACACAAAAACTGTACGTCAATGAGTTCTTTTTGTTTAATAAATGCAAGACTTCTGTCTGCAAATCCATTGGGTGACTGGAGTTTAGGAGCATTGTAGGGAAAAACTCAACACTCGATCTATTTCAAAAAGGGGGAAAAATATCTTGTTGCCATCTGACTGTTAGCAATTTTTTTTTCAGGAATATGTCTCTTGTCCTTCTTGCGGATCGAACACTCTTCGACCTTCAGGAAATCAGTGCTCAGATTAGAGAAAAGACCTCTCATTTGCCAGGCGTCTCGGTAAACTCTCTTTAGCACACCACGGTTTCCTTCTTCTCAACCAACCTCTCAACCTAACCAACTAACTGTATACACATTTGCCGGGCAGATTGCTATCATGGGCTGCATTGTCAATGGGCCAGGAGAGATGGCTGATGCCGATTTTGGGTACGTCGGCGGGGCTCCTGGAAAGATTGACCTTTACGTTGGCAAGGTAACTATTCCATTCTGTTACGTCCTTGAGCAATGGCTGTAAAGTTAGATAGATTCTTTATGGTCACAAACATGTGAACTCGTCATAACATGGAAGGTGGTCGTTTCCCTGACAGTAATCTTAAGCTAAGAGTAGTATAATGCACCATAATGTGTGTCAGTAAATAAGTGGATCTTTTTTTGCTGCAGACTGTTGTGCAGCGCGGCATTGCCATGGAAGGCGCCACTGAAGCCTTGATTCAGCTCATCAAAGACCACGGGCGATGGGTGGACCCTCCTACCGAGGAGTAGGCTGTTGTAGCCTGTAATTTTTGTAAAGCCGGAACAATGCAGTAAAACAGAGAACACAGGGTATTCACATAGGTGTAGTGCATTTCTACACGGTTTGTACATTAATTGAGAAAATAATGAAGTAGAGATAGAGGTGTCTGCAAGTATGCAACAACCCCCAAGTTAGAAGCTTTTTGTAATCATGTATCCTGTGTATACATTAATATATGAATATAAAATTATGTTATTTCTGCTTACACAGCAGGCACAACACACGCAGAAAACTAGACGAGTCCTAAGAGACTAAGTATCCAGTATATATAAGTTTTTTTAAACAAAAAGGTATCCAGTATATATAACTGCATAGAGGATGTAAACCACTTGCTACTTTTTTTTTCAACTGGGATTTCTGTGCTGAAGGCATAAGATCGACACGTGTTTGGTGTCAGCTTGTTTCTACACAGCATACGGTTTGTACCATCAGTGAATGCATACTATGCCTTTTAATTTTCATTTCACATATCCTTACTGTCGCATGCAGAATCAATTAACTGCCTGATGCTTGCAAGACTGCGAAACGCTCCGATTCTTGTCGTTTCAGTACTTTGCAATTTTTTTGGAAAAGGAGTAATTTGGAAATGTGGATGTTGTATCATTTTGAATTAGTTACCACCTCCTGACATTGCGAAACTCTCCGATTTATTGACTAACGAGCTCACCACTTCCCCGAAAACAAAAAAGACGTGGATTAAAATCTGAAAATAGTAACATCTCGATTTTCCGAGGCCTTCACGAGCAATTCCGAGTAAGCGATGGCCTCCTGGGTCAAACATACCAGGCCGCGAATAAACGCTTATTGGGCCCCGCATTCCGGACCGAACGACCCACCATGACCCGCGATCCAACCGATGATGGGCCTTAACGGGCTACTCCGCGCAAGGCAAGCTGCCGCTCGAAACACGTCCGTGGGCCACGCCGCTAGGCTTGTTCTGGGCCGCACATCGTTGAAAGAGAGCTCCCTCTGTTCATCGCCGCGTGAACGACACCTCGCATCTATGGCGACATTGCCGGACTCAAAATCGAGCAGGCGTCGGTTTCGCCGAGAGATCCATCAATGCCTATGGGACGGAGAAAATAGTGGACGATATGCGCATCTCTGATCGCCGCGACATCACTGAAAATTTCAGTGCAATCAACCAGAACAGTGAATGACTTGTTCCCAGTTCGGTTGATCAGGATTGCTGTTGTTGTCACCGGTGGTGAACATTCACCCTACCAAGCAAAAAGCACGATGGCGTTCGACAAGGCCCTGCTTTAATTTTCCAGTTTTCCGTCTCCTTTCTATATCTCTCGACCAAAAAACCCCGTGATCGCTCTAAACTAGTCTCTCTGCTGCTGGTGCCATATCTTGAAATCCAGAATTTGTGGCCAGGCATGGCCGGAGGCAACGAGCCTTTATGTTGGCAAGGTAACTTGCTATTTATTTTTTTCCAACTGGGATTTCTGTGCTGAAGGCATAAGATCGACATGTGTTTGGTGTCAGTTTATTTCTACACAAGGCCGAGCGAGGCATATTAGTCGAAATCCTTGTGTCAAAGCTACACAGCATATGGTTGCAGAATCAGTGAATGCATACGGTTGCACAATCAGGGATATTATTGACTCTGGCAGCGATGAAAGGCAAATGATACCTCCCCGGTGCATAAAGGTATTTCATTCTCATCAAGAGATGCATCGTCGGTGCACCATTAAAAGTTTACACTTTAGAGGTACAGCAGTTCAAATCAAATGTTTCGCAGCACAATTGTTTTTGTATATAACCACCAGCTTCGACAGACCTTAGTCAGCATTACTGCTCATGAGCCTTCGCGCTGTTGTTTGGGCATCACATTGGAGTATGTATTTTGCAGCAGCATGTGGTTTTGTCTGAAGGGCTGCATGGCCGTAAAGTCATCACTACGGAAAAACCGTATTTGCCGAGTGACGCAAAGAGTGCTCAGCATAGCTCTTATCGTCAAAGAGGTCTTTGCCGAGTGCTTTCGATCGCGTGCCCAAACTGACACTCAACAAACGTTTTCTAAAAAACAGAACTACGCTCTGACCCTACCACGCCGCCGGCCAGCGCTCTGCTGCTGCAGCCCCATCCGCCCTGCGCCCGAGAGAGAGAGAGAGGGGGCGGGGGGGGGGGGGTGGAAGAAAGGCGTGATCTATTTGGACCAATGAGAGGCTAGAGATTTAAGAGTCTGGATTGATGAGGTGGCAATTGGTTTTGAACTAAAACTTCTAATGAAATTTTGGGTTGCTAAACAATTTCGAATGAAAAAGTTGTCAGCTACAAAGCTTTAGCTTCAAGTTCTACAATTTTGTTATAAAAAGTTTTTTCATTTGAGGACATATAAAAAAGTTTACATTCAAAAAACACATTCGCTAACACATATATAATCACACATATATTTGTTGTGAGATGGTTTGATTTTGTAAACATCGTCATGACCATTTTTGCCGAATGCTAAAAAAAACATCATCTTTGCCGAGTGTCAAATAAAAAACACTCGGTAAAGACCATTTTTGCCGAATGCTAAAAAAAACACTTGGAAAACATGATCTTTGCCGAGTGTCGTTTTTTTACATTACTCGTCGAGGAGTCAGTGTAGTGCATTTCTACATGGTTTGTGCATCAATTATTTCTGCTCACGCAGCAAGCACATCACATGCAGAAAACTAGATGAGTACTCTAACAGACCAAGTACCCAGTATATATAACTACATAGATGCTTTAAACCACTTGCTACTCATTTTTCCCTAATGGGGAAATTTGTGCTGGAAGGCACAGGATCGACATGTGTTTTGTTTCTGAACAAGGCCGAGTGAGGTATAATATTCTTTTTGGCCTTTTAATCCAGTTGGGATTATTGCAAATACGCTTAGTTTCGGTCCGGCATGACATAGAATTATTATCGGGCCGTGCCGTGCCATCCTAGTGCCGGGATCTTGGCCCACGTCATGACACAAATCAGATTTAACGTGCTAGGTCAGCCCGTTAAGCATGAAAGGCCTCTCTGGCTCGTTGGTCTGTTTGACCCATTAGTGCGAATGATGAAAAAGCAATGGATAAAAGTGTGAGTAAAATGGGATTTGAACCCAAGACCTTTTTATAGGTTCAAAGTGAAGGAACTTACCACTGTGCTAAGTTGTTGTATTGAATTCCATTAATAATCTAAATGTATTTATAACTTTTATGAGCCTTAACACATGTCCTTATCGGACTTTTTCGTGCCTCCTTGTAAACAGCCCACGTGCCACATGTCGGGCTGCCCCTTTGGCTCAAACACGACACAAAATTATGGACCATGCTGACCCGGCATGAAATTAAATGGGTTGTACCATGTTTGGGATAGGCCAAAAGTTGCGTGCTTTGGGCCGGCCCGCGTGGCATAGCCCGTTTAGACAGCTCCAATGCCGAAGCTTTTCGCCCGCCATCCACGGCGGCATCGCCAGCCCTGAGATCGAGCGAGGATCGCTGCGAGATGGATGCCGGTGGGATGGAGAAAATAGTGGACGGCATGATCACTGAAAATCACCAGAACAATGGCTTCTGGCGGTTTAGTTGATCAGGATTATTGCTTCGTCACCGGAGTGGTCATTCAGCTAGAACATTCAACCTTCCATGGTTGAGATAGACCAATTTGGGTCGTTGCAGAACATTCACCGTGCCAATGATGATCTCATAATTTCTCATTTCGGGACAGGAGGACCATCACAGAAACAGCTTTTCCGTCCCGTCCCTCTATCTCTCTACTATCCTCCCAGACTGCATGAGCTTCAGTTGTGAATGGACAACCAAACCCTTTCAGCTGAATTGCTGAAAAGCTGAAAACAATGGCCAAACTGCTCTCTGCTGCTGCTGCTGTTGCGCCAAGCTTAACATTTCGGAGGTCCAGATGCTTGGTCACGAGGAACATTCTCGCCTCTACTGTCCCAATCTAGCTACTGGACTGTAGTTCCACACCGACGTCTTCACGCAACAGTTTCAGTGACATCAGGTGAACAACCAGACATTACTATTGACATTTGCAGTGATGTTCTTGGCAACACCTTCAGTCAGGTCTCAATGATTTACTCGCGGGACGTGCCGGTGTTGGCCACGTACACACCCAATTATTTCTCTCTGCAACAAACTGATGAAGCACACTCAACAACGCGGGCCTCAACGAATTATCATTATTTCTCCTTCTTATCTATATGTCACAAGCATATTTTTCTTGGTGTTACATAAAACAGATCACGCAAGAGCAGTTCAATTTCATCGCCACTGTCTTCGATACACAGTAGATCGCAGTATTGCTCATCAGCTCCTGCCACTAGAGTTTCGGACCTGTGTCATTTAGCGAGGATCGTGCAACAACACTGCTGAATTTTCCCAAACTTGCAATGGGCAGTGAATTTATTGCTTTTCTTGAAGCTGGCCTTTTCCTTGCATGTCAGTCCGCACACCAGTGAACTGCAGTATCCTTCTAAGACATCGCACTCCACTTGATCGCCTATATACATGCACATTAGTATTTGATCATCTACACCTCACTTATTACAAACAAATTCTAGATGGTCAATAGACTTATCGAAAATCGATGACTTAATCAGAGTAGCTGTACTGTACATGCCTGCATGCGTGGATGAGAGGATACTGGACATGATGGCAAGAACAATAATGAAAAGAAAAGGGGCCATCGTCGTCTTGGGTGCCATTGGGTGTGTGAAGATTGTTACTACTAGTATCCTTAACCCTTGTATTACTTTTGCTCTTTGGCAAGTTGTTTGCTGGTGTTTATAATAGATACAATACTTTGTTTTCGAAGAAAAAAGATAGAAATACTTTGATGTCTGGACCAACCAACAAGCGCAGCTACTCCATGAAGTTGATGATAAGATATCGAATCTTCAAGATCCTGTTAATCCAGTACTACATATGAATTTTACTGCTACGATATCCAACATAAATGCTTCGATATATCTTTTCAGATGTGATATTCTACATGGCAGCAAGTTACGTTTGACTCATTGACTGTCATCTTAATTTGTTGTTTCCCAGGAAGGGCTCCACAAAGCTTGCTGCAGCCAGTGGGGTTTTCCTTTTTGATGAATTATCATCAACCCATTTTCTAACCATTCAATTCATGTGCTCGCAAATCTTGAGGTTTCCATCGTCAATTCTTCAATATCTTCAAGAAACGGCCATTTTCGGGAAAAGAATTAGGGAGTTTTCTAGTTCAAAATAATGGTTCTTAGTTTTTCACGACTAATGGTCATTAGTTGAATCCAACACGGTAAGGAATCAACAAATAATGACCATTATTTTATTATCTTAGGGATATTATCGTCAAAGTGATATGTTTATAACAATTATTTTTGTTTTCATAATGTAAATGGAACTAATTTACTTTCATAATTTGATTTATTATTAGAAGAAATAACGTTTTGATGCCTCAATGTACCACACAAATTTAATTAGTGGACTGGTTCAAAAGCAAAACTTCATAAAAATAAATATAGAAGTACTTAATTATTTATGTAATCATTACTAGATTTCCCAGCGACCTAATGACCATTAGTTGTAGAAAACAATGGTGATTATTTTGGACCAGAAAACTCCCTGAAGAATTTGGCCAGTTGGACCCAAAGTTCCATCCGAAATTGCAAGGCCACCCTTAGGCAGCTCTGCAAGCAACCCAACTGAATGGGCGTTACCTCAGTTTTGCACTGCACCGCACGCCTCTGCTTGCCAGATTTACGCACGGAGGCACAGAGCTGTCCATCAGTCAGTATATGTACGTAGTTGGGCATCCACTACGGTGGACGTTACGGGTAACTGTAAAGTGCCACGTGCTCCACCTGCATAACCAGAGCAGGTCCGTAGATATTGCGGCAATAGGAATTGGTGCACTTGCTTGCAAACACGGTGGAATCTAATCTCTCTCTCTCAAAAAAAAAAAAAAAAAGAAAAAGAAAAACTGCCACTGGAATTGATGAACGACAAATATGAAGGGATTGCATTCTTATCAAAAGATGTGTCCTCGACGACGCATCATGAAAAGTTTACACTTAAAGCTACAGCAGTTCAAATCAAATACTTCGCATTGCCAAAAAATTTATATATAACCACCAGCTTCGATGACCAACTGTCAGTATTGTTGGTCATAACCTTTGTCACTCGTGTTTGGGCGGCTTCATTCTCGGACGAGTATAGATGGTGCAGCAGCACGGTTTTCCTTCTATTAAAGGCGTGCACTGGTAAGTGAAGTTTTTGCTGCCCAAGTAGTCGGCCTCCTCTTTGCATGCCGGAAGGCACGTCGCTGGACTGCAGTCTTCCATGGGGCTGCACACCACGTACAGGTCGCGTTTGACTACATACACAATTAATCATCCACAACTCAGTCAATATAAATAGAAAATTAACACGCTCAAATTACACCTTGTTAGATGGTCAACGATTTTGAAAATCAAAGAGTATACATGCCTGCAAAGCTGGATATTGAGATGGTGATGTTGGACATGACCACAAGAACCACGAAAACAGCAGCGGCCATCATCGTTTTGGGTGCCATTGGATCAGTGATGATTGCTTCTAATCTCCTTCTGTTACAGTTGCTCCTTGGCAAAAGGTGTCTATATTTATACCCGGCAAACTGTATTTCGAATTTATTAACCAGTGCCACTATATCTTTCTGTTGATGTGTTTTTGACATCTTTACATTGTAGTGTTTTATTCGTGATCTTTCTGATTTAAATATTTATTGTACACTAAATTAAAAGCCACCAATCCATCAATTTTCAATTCATTCCCTCTTCAGCATTGTATCTCTTACATTAATGTTTGATATCTCTTCACTCCCACGTCCCAGCGTCAATGTTGTAATTTACGCATGCAGATGTTGAGGATCTGTAGGATCTTGTTAAATCAATACTAAATCTAAGAGATGTACACATTAATGCTTTCATTTATATTTTTAGATATGATACTAAATCTAAGAGATGTACACATCAATTCTCACACTACTGAATCCTCATAGTTCAGTAAAGAAACAAGGGTCAATTCCATATATGCTATTGCAATTTCACTCATACCCTTATTGACCATCGCAAAACTGCTTATCATCTCTATGCCATCGAGATGCAATTTCCTACCACTATATGGCATCCATGTCATTTTATTTTTTCCTTAATGTGAAAGGACAAAAACACCCTTGTCTTCTTCTTCAACCTCCAGCGTCCATCTCTGTATAAGCCCTGGCTAGCTTCGGTTGTGTGTGTGTGTGTGTGGGGGGGGGAGGGGGGGGGTAGGTCGTGGGCGAGCTAGGCACCGAATTGTATCACCAACACTACATCCTTCCAGGTCAAAAGTTGCCAATCCGGACCATCAACATGATCGATCAAATGGTTGCTGTTGAATTCCCGAATCACATCATCATATGTTGGATATAGCATGAGTCAGGATATCCATTCACTTGTTTCTGGCATTCTAGCCAACTTGAGTACACTCCAGGTTTTCTTCCTACAGAAATAGCATACCACCAAGGTTTCTACATCACAACAATATTCCTCCATAAATACTTTGAGCAGCAAGAACTGAGCATGAATCACAGATCTACCAAGAAAAGGGAGGAGGCAAGATCATGATATTAGGAAAGGGAGGGGGCAAGACCATCAATCACCGTCGATGCGAGAGGAAGCAATTCGTTCGCTCGCGGATGACCCGTCAATGCGGCGGAGCTCGAGGTCGTCGACGTCGGCATTACTCTTGCCCTGTGTATGTCGATGCGGCGAAGCTCGAGGTCGTTGACGCTGGCATTACTCCTGTCCCGCGTACGTCGATGCGTGGCGGCAGACGGCGCGGTCGAAGAATGGCGATGGATCCTCGAGGGCCGGACTCGTCGGAGATAGTCGGAGAACGGCGGTGGATCTGGAGTGGAGTTGGTGATGGTTATGGATGGTGTTAAGTTTTGCAGGAACTACTGCCACTGTCTACAAGGGTAGAATAGACATTTTCCACAGTTCGAGGAAGGCCTAAATTCTAGTTGGGCCACAACGGCAATGCAGCCCACAGAGGAAGGCCTAAATGCCAGTCCGAGCATAGCTAGATGACATAATGCTGGACATGACCACAAGAACAATGAAAACAACAGCGGCCATCATCGTTTTGGGTGCCATCGAGTGATGACTGCTTCTAATCTTACAGTTGTTCTTGGTCACAAAGTGTTTATATACAAATCGGAAAAAGACCATCTTTGTGCTGACAAGTTTGATATCTTCACATTGTGTTTTTCTTTTTTATAATATCATCTTTTCTAGGAAAATGAATCTTTTATTATATTTCAATTAGTACACTCAAGCAACCAAAGAAATAGCTACACCACGCAAGCTGAGGAAAATAAAAGTTGCATCCATCATCTATAAAATCATTAATAGAACGTTCTCAAATTATATCTTTGGGATTTAGATATTTATTATAATCTGTAAAATAAAAACCACCAATCCATCAACTTTAAATTCATGCATTTTCTCTTCTACACAGTATCTCTTACATTAATGTTCGAATGGAGTACCGCTATAGATCCAATCCGATTGTCCTACTCATGTACAACTAAAACTATTATAGAAACTATATATCATCATTTGGAAATTTAAAACACTTGATTACCATATATTCATCTAATTGGAAAAGAGTTGGACATTCGGATTGGCTCTACAGCAATTCCCATACGAATGCACGTGTTCAATATCCTACAAGATCCTGTAAAATCAGTACTAAATGTAAGAGATATACACATTAATGCTTTGTTTATGCTTTTAAATGTGATCCATACCCATTGCCATATAGGGCTGTGTGTATTTTGAACCTGTCGGCTTCGCACTATAATGCGTTTGTGGATTATGATAAAGAAAAATTCTTGTCAGCTATAGGGAAATTGTCAGCTTCCTTCTCAGCCATTGAAAGTTGTAGTTTCCCCTGCATGTGAATAAGTTTTCCTTAAGAATAGGCGAGGATTACTGACCCTGGGGCTTCAAGAACCTGGCCGCGAGCCTAGCCGCCGTTGTCCCCGATGCAGGGCAACCAAGACGCAGCGCAAGCCTGCAGATAACTCCGGTGGTTTGTCCAACAGCTTTTTTGCGGGAACTCACGTGACAGCGCGCATAGATCGACGGGATCACAATCCATCGTGATCGGCTCTCCACGGAACGCCGCCGCTCCTTCGGCTAAATCAGTTAGGGTTCTCCGTTTGCCTGTGGGCCGTTCTTTTCTCTGGACCAATCAGGGAAAAGTTCAGGTGTTACCACTCTATTAGTTGTTACCACGTTACCAAGCACCTTCAAATATATATGTAAAATTATAACAAAAATATGTATGGATGGAACATGCAACTATCAATCACCATGCAAAAGTTGAGATGCAATTGAAACTTGTGTAAAGATAAACCAAAAAGTGAAATCTGGCTATGAATAGTGTGGTTGCAACTGTTGATCACAGACCTACAACACGCTACTCTTCATAGGCTGATTTCTCTTTTTTGATTCTTTTTACACAAGTTTCAGTTACACCTAAACCTTTACATGATGATAGGTAATTGCATGCTCCATTCATACATATTTTTGTTGAAATTTTTTATGCGCAATTGATGGTGCTATTTCATTTGGTAACACGGCAACACATGAATCCGTGGTAACACGTGAACTGCACTCGGACCCATTGAACAGTCGCAGAGTAGGAACGCGCAATCAACACAAATCACGGTAGCAGGTTTCCACGGTGGGCGGAATAAGGATCTGACGGTGGATTAGAAGAGGAAGTCAGGGTGAATTGGACGATCAGATCTAAATTAAAGTAGTAGATAGAGAAGAGATATCTAAAATAAGTAACTATATATCGGTGCGTAAATATAGACATGTGATAAAAATAAGTTTTTGTTTCTTTAATAACAAGATAGCGAGATACATGTTTTTTTAAATAACATCTTCCATTCTCTATTAAATAATCCAATTACATTACACAAAATATTTATTATAAAAAATACTAAATCTGTATATTTTCACTCTCTGACTCTCTTCTCTATCTGTTGCAAGAAGAAAAATTCATTGTCTTAAAGCATATTGCATCCCCTCGTTACAAAAAAGAAACCAAACTACTTCAACCCCAATGATGTGAGACAAGAAACCTTGAAAAAGCCATAAACTACACCATCTACGATCACCATACCAAACGGATATGTCACGGATAAAAACTCGGATCTGAACGAACATCGCCACTCACCATCCACCACCGTCATTCCCGTGCCCATCTTTTCTGTAAAAGAGGAGTAAACTGCTAAACCTTCACACGCAAACACGATGAACTTGCCTTTGTCGAGCTCGTCATCAAACTCATTGTCATCTCCTTCACCAGATTTGTTATGGGAGAAGGAGAACATAAATCCAACCAACACGAGATAGATGTTGCCGGAAAACTAACTCTCACTAGCCCACCGTCATGGCTTCGAGAACCACAGCGGGACAAAGGAAGTGCTTGAGTACCTTATTCTCCATCAGTCATGATGTCTTTGTCTTGCCACCACTGTCAAGAACCGAGAGTCTCCGGATTGTCCATCTTGACGATGTCTTGTGTTGCCGCCACCCTCTTTGCGGAGAAAACTTAAATCTTACAAAATCTTATTAATCTACTAGACTAAAAAGAGAATGGATCCCCGCTTCCCCTTGCCACCGGTGAGATCGCTAGAGGGAACGAGGAGGAGGACCAAAGGGAGGCACTAGGGTTTGCTCGGCTAGGGTTTCTTTCGTGTGAATCATGCGGCTACTATCTCTCGCTTGTCTCTGCCCTTTTGAATTGACTGTAATGTTAACATGCACCACCATATGCTCATTTTTTTGGGTTGTTTAAACTTTGGCTTTATAATGTCCTAGATGTGTGGTCTAGGGTGAGGATCATTTTTTTTGGTTGAAAAATGATGGAAATCGATCCAGCAAGATTTGAAGACTACAAATTCGCAAACAAGTGAGGATGGATATCTTTTGTGTCCTCGTTTTTCTTTTTCGTTTCATTTTAAGATGCAAATGAGAATGTTTTGCCTCTAGTTTTTTGGTGTGGTGCCTCAGATGTAGCACAAGTGTGGCGGGCAGCTCAGGATTTAGCTTCCTGGGTTACAATGTCTCGACATGATGTGGAAGAGGGTAGTCATTTGCAAGAGCATCGTGGCGAAGTGCAGCGCAATGACCAATACAGTTGACAGCCATCTATGGGTGGCACAATGGGAAGAAAGTTATTTGTAATTGCTATGCATTGTGATGGGCGGCCCTCCGATCCACTGCTCCTATGTCGGAACCCAGCACGGACTGGCCCAGACGTAGCCCAAATCGAAATTAATAAACAGCTGGTAATAGCTATTTTTTATTTTTTTACAAAAAATAATTCCAATGACTTGTCATCAAAATATACAGGAATCTACACAAAAAACTGTTGTCATGTCGAGAGCCGACAGCCCTGAGATGTTCTTTTGTTGTGTAACAAGCTTTCCGCACAAAATGTGGAGCACACCGAGTAGCTTGCACGGCAGCGAGATGATTTGAGTTCGTATATGATGGGTCAGGTTCACTTATTTGACCGGAGTGGTTAGTGCAAGAGGTGAGCCACCCAACGACGTAACAAGCTTGCCACGCACAATGTGCAACATGCGGAACACTTTTAATAGCAAGGAGCTGACACTTAGCATATACAGGATGCTGTTGTGTTCATCGCATTTCGCAAGCAAGGTTCACAAAACTGTGAACGGCTTTTTTTTAGCAATACAAAAAGTAAGCAGTTTACCGCAAAATCGATCAAAAATTGATTTGGCTACGGTGTAAATTCCCCACCACAGTGATGTTGAGCGCTGGGCAATGGAAGCACATGAACCCTATAATGGCACTCGTCGTCGTGAACGAGCAACCCTCCATGATAAAGGTGTTGAGCTGCGGAGCGGAGTACATCATGGCCCTGCAGTTTGCGGAGCAAAACTCGACACCCTTGCAGGACCAGCCGCGACTGAATATTAATTTTTTAGATAACGGAACATTATTCCTGCCTCTACACCCCCAAAAGAGGTATACACAGCAACAGTTTACAACAAGAGTTCTTAGACTCACACCAAAAATTCAAATTGGAAACAACTCCGTAACACGCAGGAAACAGATAAAGCAACCACACACTCACTACTAGAACTGAACTATAATGAACCATAAGGCACGAATGGAAGGAGCTAGGCTTCGATTCGATTAGAAAACTTCCAACCAAACTTCGCGAAGATCTCCATGATGATGATCTCCAATTTTCGGCATCCAAGCTTTATTTCTTTCGCCTCCTCCTCCTTATGCAATATAGACCATGTACGCGTCCAATATGTCATCCTGAAAATAATCTGCAAAAGAGTGTTTGCTTTGGTCTTGTTAAAGACCATGTCATTCCTATTCAATCACAAACTCCATAAAAGAGCTGATACACCCACTAGCACTAGATTTTTATCACCGTTGTGAAAACGATTTATCCAATTATGAAATAAATCTTCAATGGACGTGGGAGGTTGAATGCCAAATGTAGAGTAAAGGGTGAGCCAAACAAAATGAGCAAATCGACAGTCAAAGAAGAGGTGTTGAATACTCTCTAATGAACTACAATAGCAGCAAGTAAGAGAGCCATGCCAATTTCTTTTTGCCAAGTTATCCTTTGTTAGAGTGACCCCCTAATTAGGTACCAAAGAAAGATTTTGATTTTGAGAGGAACTTTAATTTTCCAAATTGGACACTTGAGATGTATAATACCGCTTTGTATAATCATTTTGTACATGGATTTGACCGAGAACATACCATTGCCGCTTAGGCTCCAAGTAAAGATGTCTTTATTCCCATTAAGGGATACACCTAGTACCTTGGATACAAGGTCATACCATTGTTGAAGAACATTTCCGACAAGTGCCCGCCGGAATGAAACTTTTAGTGGCCTTGTACTTAGTACATGTGCTACCGTCGCATCTTTCTTTCTAACAATGTTATAAAGAGAGGGGTATTTAGTACCCAACGGTTTGTCTCCAACCCACGTGTCCTCCCAAAATCTTATTTCAGTGCCGCTTTGTACCCGGAATTGCCCACACTCTAAGAATTGATCCTTTATCTTCATCAAACCGGACCAAAAGTGTGAATCTCCGGGTTTCTTTTTCACTTGCGTGAGAGTTTTATTTGACAAGTATTTCCTTCGTAGAAGGTCTTGCCACATACCCTCTTCGTTTATTAGCTTGAAAAGCCATTTGCTAAGTAGACAAGTGTTTTGGATTTCTAAATTTTGGACACCTAATCCTCCAAAATCCTTTGGACGGCATACAATACTCCATTTAGTGAGTCTATATTTTTTCTTATGGTCATCACACTGCCAAAAGAATCTTGACCGGTAATAATCAAGCCTTTTTAGCACCCCTTTAGGTACTTCAAAGAATGAGAGCATATACATGGCTAAACTTGTGAGTACGGAATTAATGAGGACTAGCCTCCCTCCGACGGATAGAAGTTTACCTTTCCAACTTGCTAGCTTCTTTTGGAATTTTTCCTCAATGATATTCCAATCATTATTAGAGAGTTTCCTATGATGCATAGGAATGCCAAGGTACTTGAACCGGGTTGAGCCCGTTTTACATCCAAAGAGTTGGGCATAGTCATGCTCAAAATCTTTGGCTTTGCCATAGCAATAGAGCTCACTCTTGTGGAAATTGATTTTTAATCCGGATAGTTGCTCAAATACACTTAAAACTAGTTTAAGGTTTTTAGCTTGATCCAAGTTATGATCTATGAAAAGGATTGTGTCATCCGCATATTGAAGTATAGAGAGACCTTCATCCACCAAGTGCGGTACCACTCCAATGAAAATCCCCATTGTCCTTGGCTCTTTGAATGAGAATAGCCAACATATCCACTACGAGATTAAAAAGCAAGGGAGATAGTGGATCTCCTTGTCTAAGACCTTTCTTTGTTTGGAAATAATGACTTATGTCATCATTAACCTTAATACTCACACTTCCGCCCTTGACGATTTGCTCAATCCATTTACACCATAACGGCGTAAATCCTTTCATCCTCAACGTTTGTTGAAGGAAAGACCAATTGACCTTATCGTATGCTTTCTCGAAGTCTAGCTTGAGGATTACCCCATCTAGCTTCTTTCTATGCATCTCATGTATTGTTTCGTGTAAAATGACCACTCCTTCCATTATATTTCGGCCGGTCATGAATGCTGTTTGCGAAGGTCTTATGACCTTTTGGGCCACCAAACCCATCCTATTAGTCAACACTTTAGTGAAGATCTTGAAGCTCACATTAAGCAAGCAGATGGGTCTAAATTGTTGGATTTGTTTTGCTTCAGCTTGTTTGGGTAGAAGAGTGATTACTCCAAAGTTTAGGCTAAATAGAGGTAGGTTCCCATTGTGGAATTCATTGAAGAGATCCATTAGGTCTCCTTTGATGACCTCCCAAAAGGCTTGATAAAACTCGACCGGGAACCCGTCCGGCCCCGGAGCCTTATTATGGTCCATTTGAAAAATTGCCCTCTTAATCTCCTCTTCCATGAAGGATGAGGTTAGGATATCATTCTCCTCCTGGCTTACTTGGGGAATATCCCCCGCCATGGCTTCCGACATAGAGAAGCCATTTCTTTCCGAGAGGACCAAATAGGCCTTTGTAATAGTTTGTGATGTATTTCCTTAGGTTCTCATCACCCTCAATGGCCCCTTCCTCTTGGTCTAATCTGAAAATCCTTGCTTTTTTATGTTTACCGTTTGCCACGAGATGAAAATATTTGGTATTACAATCACCATACAACAACTTAGTTGTTTTGGCTCAAACACTCATGATATTTATTGAATCTGCAGTGATACTCGACCGACGCATTACATATGCAAGAGCTAGAGTAGTTGATCACTCGCACGAATATATATTACCATCGATGAAAAACTACTATAACTCAAGCAAAACATGCCATCAGCAGTTGCTTTATCTTATTTTTTTTACATCACCATGTTCGGGCGGTTGGCGGTGGGGAATGTTCAACCAAGCAGCAGCACTGCTGAGGAGAAACATCTCTCTCACATTTCCATCCGTTCGGATCCCGTTCACCATATCGACGCACACATTCGTTGAGGCAGGGTTCCCCAAGGCACTTACCTTTAATGTTGTGGCACTTGTATGGGTCATTACCTGCAAATATTGGATCGGGAATTGGGTTGATTAGTCAACACAACAAACTGGTTTGGTTTAAAGATGAATTTTTTGAGGCATACTTGCATAGGAGGACATGATTATCATAAGAACCATGGAAAGAGAAACTATAGAGTACGTCATCCAGCTTATATTGCTCTTGACCTGTGCCATGATGAGAAGCAGATTAGATTTTGTACCTTCTCTCTACTACTAATATTTTGATGATCAATCGAATTCTTGGATCGCTCCATTGCTGGTTTATATGGAACTACGGTCCAATCCTTGGTGTAAATTTATGGAAACTAGCAAGATATGCATGTCCCTCTCTAGTGTTAATGTTTTGGTATCCATGTGTCAAGTTTTGATATCCTATAACATATTCAAATAAATACGAACTGCATCATGTAGCTTCTATAAATGGGCGGTTACTTAATGTAACTTTCTTTTCAGCGTTGTATTTATGGCCTTGGCATCCATGTAAACAAAGCGGGGTGTGACACCCCGTGTCACAAACTCAGGTTGTTACTGTACTAAATGCAAACTTGCATGTGCAAATAAAAAAATCATTAGCAAGTCACATGAAATAATGGGTTAGAGTTCTATTAGGGTTTTTAATATTTCCAAACCCTAGCTATTGAGATCTCAAACATTCTCCAAGGTGGTAACCCCAAATTTTTGCACAATCTGGTAGAACACATCAAGACATGAATTTAGGACATTTTTCCTGAATTTTTGGGACAGCACAAATCCCTAGAAAAATTCAACTCTAAGCAGAAACAGCACCTGTTCAACAATTTTTATAAATTTTTACATTTCGAAATTGAATTTTGGCCTATAAGAAAAGTTGTTCCACATAATCCAAAGGAACCACAGAAAATTTGGTTTGCAAAAATTTAAAAAAGATCAAATTCTATGAGCAATTTACAGAGAAGGGCAGCAGTGGCAAAACTGTAAATTGTGAGAATCCCATTTGAACGAGAGGCCGGCACGGTGGCCGGGGCCACCGTCAGCGGCGTTCGCCGCCGGTACCCATGCCGGTTAGGCGCCGCCCGTCCTCGCCGCGCTGTGCAGCTCCACGCGTCGTCCATCGTCCATGTGGCTTCGCCCGGAAGCGTGCGAGCTCGGCCGTCGATGGCGGGGGAAGGATTTCGCCATGGCCGCCGCCCGGACTTTTCCCCCTGCGTCGCCTCTCCCCGCATTGCAGCCCCCCATTTGCGCGCAAGTGTTTCGCCGAACTCCTGAGCAGCTCTAACCCCGGTCCCCGACCTTCTCCTCTCCTCTCGTTAGCGCCAATCGCCAAAAATCCGCAAAGGGCTCCGCCTCCACCATGAACGCCGGCAAGCTCGATTGAGCGGTGCTCAGGTGAGCTCATGTCGTGCCTCTGCCGCTGGAAGGTGTGCAAGACCCTAACGGACCTCTCTGCCCCTTCCCGGGTTCAACCGCGCCGGAACGGAGAAAAAAAGCCCATTTTCTTCGCCGCCGGTCACCGCGTCCCCGTCACCCCTCCGACGAGCTGCTACCTCCCGGACCCCTCTCCCTCCTTCGACCCCGCGCCGAGCTTCCCCTCGAGCAGGTGACGCTCTCAGCCTTGGCCGCCCCTCCTCTCCTGCACCGGCGAACACGAGCTCCCACGCCGGAGCCGCCGCATCCGCCATGGCTCGTCGCGAGACATGCTCCGTTCACCACACCGTCTCGCCACCCCCACCAAACGGTGCGCCGTCGAAAACCGTGCACAGGCGGCCAAGCCCGGCCCCTGCGGCGAGCCCTAGCGCGCCGCCGGTGAGCTCCGCCGCCGTTCCGGCGAGCCCCCCCGCGCGCGACACTTAGCCAAATTTTCGAATCGTGCTGCAACTTCGTAACGGTTAAGGATTTTAGAAAAATCATAACTCGAGTTTTACGCCGCTGATTTGAACGATTCAAAGTGCGTTGGAAAGTTTGTAACCTGTACTTCAATATGGAATACATGAACACCTATGGTTACATAGTAAAATTTAATTTTTGAGCAAGATGAAAATGCTAACACGACCACGCTGCTTAACCAGATTGCATTTTGAAAATGATGTAACTTCTGGACCCCGGATCCAAACTGCATGAGCAAGGGCTCTTTGGAAAGTAGATAACTTGTACTTTAACGTAGTGTCATAATCCCAGTACTTCATATGTAGAAAAATAAATATATAAGCACTCTAAGATGCTAATCTGTTATGGTCTCGTGACAACTTGGCGTTTTTATAATTCAATAACTTTTTGAATACAGATCCAAATAAAACAACTATATGTTTGTTGTAAACCTTGAACTGCGTACTTTACATGACCCAACATGATTCACCTAAGTTCTATAGCAAAATATTAAGATTGGAACACCTTAAGATGGCTTCACAAGCAGCCTGTCAACCCTGACTTAGTTAAATAAAATGGCTGAGAATGGGCCAAGCTCAAATTGCCCTTTTACCTTCTGTTATGGCTAGATAATTTGTCACATTTACATGGTACAATTAAACATGTCATAATAATGTTTATATTTTGGGCAAGAACGGTCATATATGGTGTAGGTTAAATCATAGCAAAACCACATGAAATGATGGGTGCTTATGGTGCACGATGTATAACGTAGTGATAAAACTTCATCCTAAGAAATGAACATCAACCTCTTGCATACTAATTAATAAGGAAAAGATTGGTACTGATGTATACCAAGAAATGTACGTAAATAAGTTAGTCCAAGATTATGTCATATAAATATTAATGCATAACTACAATTGCTATACATCATCACATGGCAGCACTTAGTCATATAGTTATTTTCGTCGCACTCATATCAATAATGAATTATACCCTATCTTCTTGATCTCAAAATCAGCATGTACATTTATACTAAATGATGGAAAGTTTACCTAATTAGAAGGTTGTCCCCATGAAACAAACCACACTTACCACCATCATGACCACATCATCACGATTCGAGAACATGTTTAATTTATGCAAACGTTTCGTTACATTATATTATTGAGAAAGTTCCATGAACTATATAAATACGAATTCATCTATTGCTCATGCACTGCATATGCATTCATATAGGAACTCCGACCGGAGCTGAAGATCAAGGAGGGCACCAACTTGAAGTGAGCGAGTTCGAGTGTGTTAACTACGAACCGAATCAAGGCAAGCCCCGGAGCATGACCTATGTTTTAAAGTTCTCTTTATTTTCACATACGTCTATGATGTATTGTGCATTTACGTTTAGGAGTTGCTCGGAAACCTAGTTGCACTAGATTCCTGTATCCGGTGGTCTTGGTTAAGTATAATCCTAATCGCTAGTGCTATGCTTAATAATTTATCGGTAGCAACACCGAGTGATTTGGAGATCACCCGGTCTAGGGATTAAATTTTGGTTACCCCCACATGATTAATTGGAGACCGTACGGGGAAGAGCATGTGTAGGATGCGGTGACAAGGTTGGCCCTTGTTCGCCATAGCCCCGTATGTGTCGGTCAAGGACCGTTCGTTGTGACTCCGCGAGCAAGTATTGAGTTGTGTACCAAATGCATACCTTCGTATGGGAGTTGGTAAACTGACGTAACTTGAGAGTCGTAGTGTTGGACGGTAACTCCACCCTTTGTGCAAAGTGTTGGTCACGGTGGATGCACGGGTATGTGAGTAGACGGAGGGTGTGTGATTACCCTTGGACCCGACGCTACTGTGGTTGCATGTGGAATGCACACTCGGAGGGTGGACCCGGCTCATATCTATGATAATCTTGTGAAAGGTGGCCATACGTGTTCTTAAATGATGCGTATGTCGTGCATTTGGGTTTCCCCTGCAGGGTGTAAATCGATATATATCGCCGTCCCTCGCGGTGATGAGTACCACTTGTCTCGAGCAGATTGCATCGTAGTAATAAGAGAATATGATGATTAAAGCTTGCTGTTGTTGAATATTAAAGACATGTATTGCAACCATGCTTGTTAGTCGTGCTCACCAAAATTTATGATTTTGTTTCCACCCTCTTAACTTGGCTAAAATATGAGTTAGACAATTCCTTAGGTGCTGTTTTTTTTTGCAAGTTCCCGCAAGCCAGGTCAAGCCCCTGCATGTTAGGGTCGGTTCTTAGAACCATTTTTGACGGGTAAGCCTTGCAGAGTATATTAGATACTCAGGGTTTGTGTTGAAACTATTTTCAGGATTCCCGCAGCCCGATTATTGTGATTGCTGCGGGAAGTATGTGTGTCAAGGCGAGGAACCTCGGGAGTGGACCGTGGAGTGGGTTCCCGCTTCACCGACTCAAGAGTGAGACCATGCCGTATGGGCTGGTGTGGTTCTCTTAGTAAGCTATATATATATACCGTCGAGATGTTTACGCTTCCGCACGAGACTTTATCAAGTATTGTAAAACAACACTACACTTATGTATTGTAATTTGAAATTTGAACAATGGCTTGTAATAATTAAGAGGTTATGTATGAAACTTATTACTCAAGTAGTTTCACGATGTAATAAAATGATGAATGTATTCCCGATGTATGTGCAAGGTACGTTCGATTCGTCGAATGTCTCCCGATACGATCCTGTTCGACAATCCCTCTCGCTCCGCGAGGTAGGGGTGTCACAGCTGGTATCGGAGCCGTGTCGGGATATGCCGTACGCTACGGGTCATTCTAAAAACCACCAACACATTTATACGGTGAGGAACGACCTAGAAAGCCCAATTAAGGTCTATAGTAGAAATAGATGTGGCAAAACTAACCCTGAGTTATGCTTGTTTAAGTTTTCGCAACTACGGCCCGGCCCAGGTATGATTGCAATTTAAATTAGCGCTCCATGCCCGCGGAAGTAATAATACGGGACAATGTTGGCTCGTGGCAATCCACGGGGCGGTTCTTTCTATAAACCGTTACTATGAGAAAGATGATGATGTGAGGAAGTTGAGAAGGTGTGGAATAATTGTTTTCGTAGTTTCTTTTGAATTTGATGTAATGTTGCTGAAATGGTCTCTTGCAGGTACGCTAACCACGAAATTTAGATCGTGTAGTTCCCGTGATGAGATCGTGTGTGTGTTGCCACAAAAACGAGTGGTCGGCTATATATAGACCGATCACGCATTTTGTTTTTGGAAAGGACGTAGGTTGACGGCATTCATGTCATCATTCATGCCATGCATCACCCTTGCATGGGATAATCGATCAAGAATGCAAAAACACGGTCTCGAACAACTCACCAAAATCTCAACACAATTCGTGCATGATATCCAAAAATCGGGCAGAGAACCCCGCCCGATTGAGAACTAAACCCTAACCGATTATCGATTCACGGAAACGGCCACAACCTTTAAATCGTTCACTCAAACGAAACGATTAAACACAATCCGGAAAGCTCATAACACGTACCATCACCCTGGCATGATGATCCAAGTAAAAGTAGAGTGGAACCATACTGAAAATGACTTACCCGAAAACCTGGCAAAAGGTTGCCAGATTTTCACCGAATCGCCGGGTTGGCAGATTCGGGTGTCTCACGAAAATCGCGATAACTCTTGAAGTACTTCTCCAAATAAAATGATCTACCCCATTCTGGAAAGCTCGTGTTATGCCCCACATTTCATCTAATATCAGGTTAGCAAGGAAAATTCGTTAAGCCGGTCAAATAAGCAAAAACAGAGAGCCAGTTTTGAGTTACCAGCATTTCCAGAAAACCACGGCAAAAAATCCGTCGAGCCGGAAATCGCCATATCTTTTGATCCGCTTAAGATTTTTTCGTGTTCTAGGATGCGTTGGAAAGCTTAGGACATCCTCTAGCATCTGGTCATAAAATTTGGTAAATTTTACTGTACAAACAGGGACGAAATTGGGGAAAAACAGAGAGGGTTCAGAACCGGTCACGTTGTAAGGAATGTAGTTTCATTCTGTTTTCAGTACCCTACTTTGAGCTTTTATGTACCTAAATGTTGATAATAATGCTGTTCAAAATGTATCCCTAACCATGATCTATAGATGGATGCGAGGCAACTCATGACTGAAAGGAATCAGCTGAGATCTGAGGTGGAAGACCTCACCGATCGTCTCACCGACGTCACGGACGACTACTACTCAGCCAAAGAGGAGAACAAGCAGCTGACCGCCCGTATCACCGAGCTGGAGCAGGAAAATGCTGCTCTGACTGCACGTATTAAGGAAGTGCAGGAGGACCTTATCTTCAGCGATAACCTACGTGTCGTCGCGGATAGGGCAAAGGAAAGGGCTGAGCAGGAAAAGACGGAACATGAGCAGATGGCTACGTTCTGTGATGAGGAACGGATTGAGGCGCTGAATGAGCTAAATGCAGCTAAGACCTCTAATGCTCAGAAGGATGAGACCATCCACTCCCAGCAGGCCACCATGCAATTCCTGCATGGACAGCTTCAGACCGCACAGACTAACATGGACCAGCTGTTCGCGGAGATAGGGAATCTCCAGCACCAGTTGGCCGCGTTACAGCAGCACCACCAGGTGTTGCTGGCAGCTCACTGGAACCTGTTACAGCCACCACCACCGGAGAACAATGGGGACGACGCTGCTAGCGATGCTTCCGATGTGAACAACCCGGAAGACACCGACAGCGATGCTTAGACTGCTAACTAGTGTTAAGAAAGGAACTTGTAAAATTAATGGTAGTGTACTAAAGAACAAGAACTAGTGGCTTATACGTACGTAAGAACGTAGTGGTCGCTGTGTTTTGGGTAGGTTGACAGCATAGGGAGTATGGATGACTAGCTAGGCCGGAATATCCTGGACGTATAACCCCGCGCTAAGAAGTGTTAATATCGCGCGCTTTTGTGTACAAATGGGTTGCACCTCGAAATATATATGAAACACTAAGCTTATGTTTAATGAATATATGTCTCGTTCCGTCAAAATTCAGAACCGTAAGGAAATTTTACTAAGTTTGAATGGTCTGAAATTGTGAGCAAAAATCTCTGGTTTTATCAATTTCAGATCATGGAAATTAATCTCCCAGGTTATGCAATCTGAAAATTTCATACCGAAACTTTTACTCCATCAATTTCAGCACCTGATGAAATTTTCCTCCTATGGATTGCATTCTGAAATTCATGTCCATATCATGTCCCTTAATTACTATCATTGTCTATGGCTCCGAAACGCTGAGACTAATGGTGTAATTAAATTGTGTGGCAGATGGTGAACACTCGTCGCACGATGGATCATTCGGGGAGGGTGCTTCGTCGCAGCCACCTCCTCCACCACCGTTGACTGCTGTGGAGCAACTCGTTCATAATCAGAACGAGATGTTTCGGCTGTTCCTGACGAGCCAGAACAATAATGCCCAGGCAGCAGCTCCTCCACCACAGCCCCGCCCCACCTCTTATGGGGATTTCTGGGCGACTCAACCGCCGTCTTTCTCAGAAGCAAAGGACCCCCTGGAAGCAGATAATTTTCTGCGTATTGTGGAGTCCAAGTTTGCTCTTCTGAATTGCACCGAGCACCAGAAGACTCTGTTTGCAGCACAGCAGCTCCGTGGGTCGGCTAGTGCGTGGTGGGCAAACTACACCGCTGCGCTCCCCGCGGATCACCAGGTGCTCTGGCCGGAATTCTCGGCAGCCTTCCGTGCACACCACATTCCTGACGGTGTCATGAGAAGGAAGCTTCAGGAATTTGTTGACCTGAAGCAAGGCTCCAGCACCGTGCAAGAGTATGCTCGGAAATTCAACTATCTTGCCCAGTATGCTTCCTGTCATGCTGACACGGATGCGAAGAAGCGTGAGTGCTTTCGGAAGGGTCTAAATCCGAAACTGCAAGACCGCCTTGCTCTCTTAAGTGGTACGTTCAATGAATTGGTTAGTGCCGCCATTGTGCAAGAGGACGCCATTCGCGTCAATCAGGATGATAAGAAGAGGAAGCGCGCCGCGGGAGTTCATCCGGTGCGCCACCTCACAAGTTCAAGCTTGCAGTGACCAGCCCCACTGGTCAGAAATTCCGTGTCCCGGTGCCTCCAATGGGTGGGCAACGCACTACCTTCCAGCAGCCTTATCGTGCGCCCCACCACTCCTATCAGCACCGTGGTCACCAACACCTTCCGCAGCAGCATAACCAAGGTGCCGGACCATCCCCGCAGCAGCCATGCTTCAACTGCGGCGGCATTGGTCACTTCATCGAGAGAATGCCCACACCCTCGCCGCAACAATGGCAACAACGGTGGGAATAATCAGCATCAGCACCACCGCGGAAATAATGGCAACAATAATAACCGCGGCAACAACAGCAATAATCACAACAAAACCCCCACCAAGACCGGCCGTGTGAATTTTACTACGGTCGAAGATGTGCAAGCCGGAGAACCGGTCCTCTCGGGTATGTTTTCTATATCCGGACATTCCGCTTTCGTTCTTTTCGATTCCGGCGCCACACATGATTTCATCAGTCAAGCATGTGTGGACAAATTGCATCTACCATCCACCATTTTGCAAACTTCATACACTATCACGTCTCCCGGTGGCCTTATTCACACAAACCGTGAGGCAAGAAATGTCTCTCTTGATTTGGCTGGAAGAATATATCCCTCTAGACTAATCGTTTTAAATGGTCAAGGAATAGATGTGATACTAGGAATGAGGTGGATGAAATTGCATAGGGCGGTGCCACACATAGATAATCGGGAAGTACAATTAAATTCACCCATATGCGGCAAATCGGTCTTATCCCTACCGTGTCCAAAAATTTCTAGAAACCAAATTCAGCACCTAGCAATAAAGAAATTAGAGGACATACCGGTAGTATGTGAGTTTCCCGATGTGTTTCCGGATGATTTGCCGGGAATGTCACCTGATCGGGAAGTAGAATTTAAAATTGAACTTCAGCCCGGAACCGCACCAATATCTAGAAGACCGTATAAAATGGCTCCAAACGAATTAGCTGAACTTAAGGAGCAACTCAACGAACTTCTAGACAAGGGGTACATACGCCCAAGTGCTTCGCCTTGGGGCTGCCCCGCTCTTTTCGTGAAAAAGAAGGATAAATCACTAAGGTTATGTGTTGATTATCGACCTCTCAATGCGGTGACCATTAAAAATAAATACCCCCTCCCACGCATTGATATGCTATTTGATCAATTAGTCGGTGCAAAAGTATTCTCAAAAATTGATCTTCGCTCCGGCTACCACCAAATTAAAATTCGGCCGGAGGACATTCCTAAAACCGCTTTCTCTACGAGATATGGACTTTTTGAATATCTCGTAATGTCTTTTGGACTGACAAATGCACCGGCCTATTTCATGTACCTCATGAACTCGGTATTTATGCCGGAGCTGGACAAGTTCGTGGTGGTATTCATTGATGATATCCTCGTTTATTCCAAATCGGAGGAAGAACATGCTGAACACCTCCGCATTGTGCTTCAACGACTACGAGATCATCAACTTTATGCAAAATTCAGCAAGTGTGAATTTTGGTTGGATCGAGTTCCATTCTTGGGTCATATCATCTCAGCTGAGGGAATTTCAGTCGATCCAAGTAAAGTTGCTGACGTGCTGAATTGGAAGACTCCCAAGACCGTCAAGCACATCCGTAGTTTTCTCGGACTTGCGGGATATTATCGGAAGTTCATTCCAAACTTTTCTATCATCTCCAAGCCCATGACAAAATTGCTGGAGAAAGACTCTACCTTCAAGTGGAGTCCGGAGTGCGAAAATGCTTTCCGATCCTTGAAGAAGCATTTAACCACCGCTCCCGTTCTAGCTCAACCCGACATTAGCAAGCCGTTCGACGTATATTGTGATGCGTCCGGCATAGGATTGGGTTGCGTTCTCATGCAAGAAGGCCGAGTTATTGCCTATGCCTCCCGCCAACTCCGCAAACACGAGAAGCACTATCCTACTCATGATCTTGAATTGGCATCGGTAGTTCTTGCTCTCAAAACTTGGAGACATTATCTCTTAGGAAATCTGGTGCACCTCTATACCGATCATAAAAGCCTCAAATATATTTTCACGCAGCAAGAATTGAATATGAGACAACGAAGGTGGCTGGAATTGATAAAAGATTATGAATTGGAAATTCATTACCACCCCGGAAAGGCTAATGTGGTTGCCGATGCACTAAGCCGCAAGCACCAATGCAATCAAGTTGAAATCTGCTCTATGGAAAACTGCAGCAAATCTGAAAATAAAAGTAATCCTTGTCTTCACATCATTCCCTATGGTGCATTACATAATTTGGCTCTTGTTCCTACTCTCCGAGAAGAAATCATTGCTGCCCAGAAAACGGATGAAGGTATGGAACACATCCGACAGAAGTTGGGTACCGAAAAGGCTAAGTGTTTCCGTCAAGATGAGGAGGGAGTTCTGTGGTTTAATAACCGTCTCGTTGTTCCGAAGAATATGGAACTACGGAAGAAAATTCTTGACGAAGCCCATCTCTCTAAATACTCCATACACCCCGGTAGTAACAAAATGTATCGTGGGTTGAGGGAAAAATTTTGGTGGACTCGCATGAAGCGAGAAGTGGCTCGTTATGTTGCCGAGTGCGACACTTGCCAGCGAGTCAAGGCTGATCATCTGAAGAAAGCCGGATTATTGCACCCATTAAAAATTCCCGCGTGGAAATGGGAAGACATAGCCATGGATTTTGTTGTTGGATTACCTCTCACATCCAAGAAACATGATTCCATATGGGTAATCGTCGATAGATCGACGAAATCAGCACATTTTATTCCGGTACACACCACCTACGAGTGCTAAGAAGTATGCTGAATTGTATATTGCCCGTGTGCTGTGTTTACATGGTGTGCCAAGGACCATCATTTCAGATCGCGGACCGCAATTTGTTTCTCGTTTTTGGGAACAATTGCATGCTAGTCTTGGTACTACCCTAATCCGGAGCTCGCATATCATCCTCAAACAGATGGACAATCGGAAAGGTTGATTCAATACTTGGAGGATATGTTGAGAGCTTGTGCTTTGACGCAAAAGGGAAGTTGGGATGATCAGTTACCATTCATTGAATTTTCCTATAACAACAGCTATCAAGAAAGCTCTGGAGTCACTCCTTTTGAGGCGCTATACGGACATTCTTGCCGTACGCCGTTAAACTGGTCCGAGTCGGGCGAAAGAATAATATTTGGTCCAGATATTGTTGAGCAAGCCGAGGAAAAAGTGAGAGAAATACAAGCTAACATGAAAGCTGCTCAATCCCGCCAAATAAGTTATGCAAACAAAAGGAGACGCCCGCTAGAATTCGAGGTGAATGATCGGGTTTATCTTCGTGTCTCTCCAAATAAAGGTGTGTCACGTTTCGGTATAAAAGGAAAACTTGCTCCCCGTTACATTGGACCATTCCCAATTGTGGAGAAGTTTAGCCCCGTGGCATACCGGTTGCAATTGCCGACAAACTTGGAACGTGTGCACAACGTGTTCCATGTATCTCAACTCAAGAAGTGTCTGAAACCACCCATCGACGTGGTCATCTCCGACACCGAGCAATTGCAAGATGATCTATCTTATCCAGAAACTCCCGTCCGGATCCTCGATAAAAAGGATCGTGTTACTCGCAACCGCACTATCACCTTCTATAAAGTGCAATGGAGTAATCACACGGAGGATGAAGCCACTTGGGAACAGGAGGAATTCCTGGATAACCATTTTTCCGAGTTCATAGCTTCGCAATCGAGGTAACGACGCACCTCCCTTCGACCCTTCCTTATCAACCGTAATCTCGGGACGAGATTTCTTTAAGGGGAGGGCTGTGACACCCCGTGTCACAAACTCAGGTTGTTACTGTACTAAATGCAAACTTGCATGTGCAAATAAAAAAATCATTAGCAAGTCACATGAAATAATGGGTTAGAGTTCTATTAGGGTTTTTAATATTTCCAAACCCTAGCTATTGAGATCTCAAACATTCTCCAAGGTGGTAACCCCAAATTTTTGCACAATCTGGTAGAACACATCAAGACATGAATTTAGGACATTTTTCTTGAATTTTTGGGACAGCACAAATCCCTAGAAAAATTCAACTCTAAGCAGAAACAGCACCTGTTCAACAATTTTTATAAATTTTTACATTTCGAAATTGAATTTTGGCCTATAAGAAAAGTTGTTCCACATAATCCAAAGGAACCACAGAAAATTTGGTTTGCAAAAATTTAAAAAAGATCAAATTCTATGAGCAATTTACAGAGAAGGGCAGCAGTGGCAAAACTGTAAATTGTGAGAATCCCATTTGAACGAGAGGCCGGCACGGTGGCCGGGGCCACCGTCAGCGGCGTTCGCCGCCGGTACCCATGCCGGTTAGGCGCCGCCCGTCCTCGCCGCGCTGTGCAGCTCCACGCGTCGTCCATCGTCCATGTGGCTTCGCACGGAAGCGTGCGAGCTCGGCCGTCGATGGCGGGGGAAGGATTTCGCCATGGCCGCCGCCGGGACTTTTCCCCTGCGTCGCCTCTCCCCGCATTGCAGCCCCCCATTTGCGCGCAAGTGTTTCGCCGAACTCCTGAGCAGCTCTAACCCCGATCCCCGACCTTCTCCTCTCCTCCGTCGGCGCCAATCGCCAAAAATCCGCAAAGGGCTCCGCCTCCACCATGAACGCCGGCAAGCTCGATTGAGCGGTGCTCAGGTGAGCTCATGTCGTGCCTCTGCCGCTGGAAGGTGTGCAAGACCCTAACGGACCTCTCTGCCCCTTCCCGAGGTTCAACCGCGCCGGAACGGAGAAAAAAAGCCCATTTTCTTCGCCGCCGGTCACCGCGTCCCCCCACCCCTCCGACGAGCTGCTACCTCCCGGACCCCTCTCCCTCCTTCGACCCCGCGCCGAGCTTCCCCTCGAGCAGGTGACGCTCTCAGCCTTGGCCGCCCCTCCTCTCCTGCACCGGCGAACACGAGCTCCCACGCCGGAGCCGCCGCATCCGCCATGGCTCGTCGCGAGACATGCTCCGTTCACCACACCGTCTCGCCACCCCCACCAAACGGTGCGCCGTCGAAAACCGTGCACAGGCGGCCAAGCCCGGCCCCTGCGGCGAGCCCTAGCGCGCCGCCGGTGAGCTCCGCCGCCGTTCCGGCGAGCCCCCCGCGCGCGACACTTAGCCAAATTTTCGAATCGTGCTGCAACTTCGTAACGGTTAAGGATTTTAGAAAAATCATAACTCGAGTTTTACGCCGCTGATTTGAACGATTCAAAGTGCGTTGGAAAGTTTGTAACCTGTACTTCAATATGGAATACATGAACACCTATGGTTACATAGTAAAATTTAATTTTTGAGCAAGATGAAAATGCTAACACGACCACGCTGCTTAACCAGATTGCATTTTGAAAATGATGTAACTTCTGGACCCCGGATCCAAACTGCATGAGCAAGGGCTCTTTGGAAAGTAGATAACTTGTACTTTAACGTAGTGTCATAATCCCAGTACTTCATATGTAGAAAAATAAATATATAAGCACTCTAAGATGCTAATCTGTTATGGTCTCGTGACAACTTGGCGTTTTTATAATTCAATAACTTTTTGAATACAGATCCAAATAAAACAACTATATGTTTGTTGTAAACCTTGAACTGCGTACTTTACATGACCCAACATGATTCACCTAAGTTCTATAGCAAAATATTAAGATTGGAACACCTTAAGATGGCTTCACAAGCAGCCTGTCAACCCTGACTTAGTTAAATAAAATGGCTGAGAATGGGCCAAGCTCAAATTGCCCTTTTACCTTCTGTTATGGCTAGATAATTTGTCACATTTACATGGTACAATTAAACATGTCATAATAATGTTTATATTTTGGGCAAGAACGGTCATATATGGTGTAGGTTAAATCATAGCAAAACCACATGAAATGATGGGTGCTTATGGTGCACGATGTATAACGTAGTGATAAAACTTCATCCTAAGAAATGAACATCAACCTCTTGCATACTAATTAATAAGGAAAAGATTGGTACTGATGTATACCAAGAAATGTACGTAAATAAGTTAGTCCAAGATTATGTCATATAAATATTAATGCATAACTACAATTGCTATACATCATCACATGGCAGCACTTAGTCATATAGTTATTTTCGTCGCACTCATATCAATAATGAATTATACCCTATCTTCTTGATCTCAAAATCAGCATGTACATTTATACTAAATGATGGAAAGTTTACCTAATTAGAAGGTTGTCCCCATGAAACAAACCACACTTACCACCATCATGACCACATCATCACGATTCGAGAACATGTTTAATTTATGCAAACGTTTCGTTACATTATATTATTGAGAAAGTTCCATGAACTATATAAATACGAATTCATCTATTGCTCATGCACTGCATATGCATTCATATAGGAACTCCGACCGGAGCTGAAGATCAAGGAGGGCACCAACTTGAAGTGAGCGAGTTTGAGTGTGTTAACTACGAACCGAATCAAGGCAAGCCCCGGAGCATGACCTATGTTTTAAAGTTCTCTTTATTTTCACATACGTCTATGATGTATTGTGCATTTACGTTTAGGAGTTGCTCGGAAACCTAGTTGCACTAGATTCCTGTATCCGGTGGTCTTGGTTAAGTATAATCCTAATCGCTAGTGCTATGCTTAATAATTTATCGGTAGCAACACCGAGTGATTTGGAGATCACCCGGTCTAGGGATTAAATTTTGGTTACCCCCACATGATTAATTGGAGACCGTACGGGGAAGAGCATGTGTAGGATGCGGTGACAAGGTTGGCCCTTGTTCGCCATAGCCCCGTATGTGTCGGTCAAGGACCGTTCGTTGTGACTCCGCGAGCAAGTATTGAGTTGTGTACCAAATGCATACCTTCGTATGGGAGTTGGTAAACCGACGTCACTTGAGAGTCGTAGTGTTGGACGGTAACTCCACCCTTTGTGCAAAGTGTTGGTCACGGTGGATGCACGGGTATGTGAGTAGACGGAGGGTGTGTGATTACCCTTGGACCCGACGCTACTGTGGTTGCATGTGGAATGCACACTCGGAGGGTGGACCCGGCTCATATCTATGATAATCTTGTGAAAGGTGGCCATACGTGTTCTTAAATGATGCGTATGTCGTGCATTTGGGTTTTCCCTGCAGGGTGTAAATCGATATATATCGCCGTCCCTCGCGGTGATGAGTGCCACTTGTCTCGAGCAGATTGCATCGTAGTAATAAGAGAATATGATGATTAAAGCTTGCTGTTGTTGAATATTAAAGACATGTATTGCAACCATGCTTGTTAGTCGTGCTCACCAAAATTTATGATTTTGTTTCCACCCTCTTAACTTGGCTAAAATATGAGTTAGACAATTCCTTAGGTGCTGTTTTTTTTTGCAAGTTTCCGCAAGCCAGGTCAAGCCCCTGCATGTTAGGGTCGGTTCTTAGAACCATTTTTGACGGGTAAGCCTTGCAGAGTATATTAGATACTCAGGGTTTGTGTTGAAACTATTTTCAGGATTCCCGCAGCCCGATTATTGTGATTGCTGCGGGAAGTATGTGTGTCAAGGCGAGGAACCTCGGGAGTGGACCGTGGAGTGGGTTCCCGCTTCACCGACTCAAGAGTGAGACCATGCCGTATGGGCTGGTGTGGTTCTCTTAGTAAGCTATATATATATACCGTCGAGATGTTTACGCTTCCGCACAGACTTTATCAAGTATTGTAAAACAACACTACACTTATGTATTGTAATTTGAAATTTGAACAATGGCTTGTAATAATTAAGAGGTTATGTATGAAACTTATTACTCAAGTAGTTTCACGATGTAATAAAATGATGAATGTATTCCCGATGTATGTGCAAGGTACGTTCGATTCGTCGAATGTCTCCCGATACGATCCTGTTCGACAATCCCTCTCGCTCCGCGAGGTAGGGGTGTCACACGGGGATTCATGCCTTCGCCCGTGTTAATAATGTTTTGATAATTTGATATCTCAAACTATGCTTTTGCTGTCTCAGCTATCCAAATATTCCATGACCTTTGTATATGTGTGGCACTCATTTATTAATGAGCGATGAGTCGTCATATAATGGATCGAATAAATCCAAGGGTATCCAACGGCTCGGTGGTTTCAGGAACGCCGCCTCGGCTCCAAGTGTCAGCTCGCCGGAACTTGCAATTTCCTTTCACCGGGCGAAAGCTGGCAGCCGGCGCGCATGGGTTTAGGTTGTTCTCTTGGTCCCAGTGGTAAGACTAAGGTAGCGTTTGGATCCAAGTGACTAAAGCAAAGTGACTAAAAGGGGTGACTAAAATATTAGTCACCCCTGTTTGGTTCACATGACTAAAAGTGACTAAAGTTAAATAAATGATGTATGAAAAGACCAAAATACCCCTAAATGTCACATATGAATAGCAAACACAATAATAGTCCATATTCCATACATTGTTCATAAAGATACAACATTATTCATTACAAACACATGTGAACTATGATCTAGCAAACAAACCATGGGCTATCCAATCCCGAAACCGATTCATATCTTGGTCTTCATCCACAAAACGGGTACTAGTTCTGTTTCCTTCATAAGCATGTGCACCCTGTTCAACTTGTGGAACGTAGTTTTCATCAAGATCACACATATCAAATTCCTCATCCGCCATTGCACTATATCTAATAAAATTATGAAGTGCAAAGCATGCGATAATTATTTTGCTTTGCTTGTGCATCGGATAAGTTGGCAAATGTTTCAAAATCCTCCACTTATTCTTCAACACCGCAAAAGACCGCTCGATAACATTACGAAGTGAAGAATGTGCGTAATTGAAGACCTCTTTTTTACCTCTTGGCATTGGGCCTTGTTGAAACTCAGCAAGATGATACTTCGTACCCCTATATGGTGCAAGATACCCCGGGCGATTTGGGTACCCCGAGTCCACAAGATAAAATTTGCCTACACAACCAATTTTTAGTAATGTCAATTCCAATGAAAGTATGATACATAATGCAATGTATTCGAACCATGTGCATAATTAATTGTTGGAACATATCAATACCTGCAGGTGGATGTGGAAATTTGTCACCGTACTTGTCAATTGCGTCCTTGAACACCCTCATGTCATGAACCGAGCCAGGCCACCCCGCAACAACAAATGTAAATCTCATATCAAAGTCACATACCGCTAACACATTCTGAGTGGTGTAGCCCTTTCTTCCCGTATGTTGCACAACCTGATTCACTGGCACCTCAACAGGTATGTGCGTACCATCTATTGCTCCAATGCAATTGTCAAAGTATGGAGAAAATCGAGCAGATTGCAACCTTCGATGCACTGTCCTAAATTCAGGGTCCACTGGCCTAATGATATGAGCAGCAAGTTTGTCCACACTACGCAATACTTTGTCAAACTTCCTACTACATGTTTCCTTAGACCTACCAAATCGATCCTCAGCTTGCCTCATACTCCGAGGACAACCACACATCCACAGAAAAAGGGCTAATGCCTCCATAGAAGACATCTTCTTTGTAGATTTCAACCCATATGATTGAACAAGCACATTATGGAGCAGATCAAACACATTCCTATGCATTCTAAAATTTTGGTAACAATATGTTGTACTTCCTAGACTCTGCATAACCCATTGGTAGCCAGATAGGGTGGGTATTCTGTAATCAGATTTATTCCAATACTTTTCATAGTGGTACATACCCATAACAGCGGCGACGGTCGCTATTTGCATCCTCCCCTTGCGTCTTCGACTTACATATTGCTGAATCCATTCGGCCTCTTCCATATCATCCTCCTGGAGAAACAAAAAAAATTGCTCACATCAGCACAACAACATCAAAGTCAATGCGAAACAAAACAACACATAGTGCTGTAGGTCACAATATCACATTTTGCACTGGCAGATATCTGAATGAACACACCATGGGAAACAGTTGACATCACAATAATCACAACATAATAATTGATTCACAATATAGTAAACACAGGTAGTAAACGTATAGGGTTGACATCACAAATTTAAATGGTTCACCAAAATACATAGCTAATTAATCTAAATGATTCCAGCACTCCAGTCCCTGCTGCATTTTTGCAACCATGCCATCCTGCCAGCATTTGTGGTCAACTTAAGAAACACAGTGCGGTGATATTTTTTTGCAAACAACATAGTAGCAACATAGAACTCTTCTGTCTCCTCGGTTGCTCCACATTCTTTCACCAGCTGCATACATCTCTCTATTTCCTCCTCCACTTGTAGCTCCTCCAATTTTTTTGCTTCTAGCTTACGCTTCGTAATGTGGTCTTGTATCTGTTTTGCAACATCAACGTCTTTGTTGTTCGCAGCTTGAATGGTGTCTATCAATCCTTTCATGCACTTGACCATTGGACTCTTATGCTTCTTGGGTGGACTTGTGGCTGTATCTGTTGTGCTACTCTTCCTCTTCCTACTGCTGCTACTGGAGGGGCTCTTTTGTGTGGAGTCGTCGTCGTCATGATCCTCCTCCTCATCATCATCGCTTCTTGTATCCCCAGGAATACAAGAAGACCTTCCATCAACTGTTGTGCTATGGAACATCTCAGCCAGTTGATCTAGGTAAGTAGGCATGAACCTTCTGAACTTCTTGCACTCGGAGTACTTTTTCTGAAATATTGAAATGAAATAACATATTAATCACAACCGGAGACACGAATTTATCGCAACCGTATGAACAAAGTAATATATATAAGTACCTTTGTGTGTTTTTCCCATCATTCATCATCAGCTATGATATCTCCATTTTCAGTTCGGCCAAGGCCTGTTTCTCCATTGGCCCATTTTAGCCACTGGTACATGGTCTTGCATTGGGAGAATCTATTCTTGAATTGCTTCGGTTCATGCCACAGGTTAGTCCGTTCAAAATATTTTTGTGCTATCACCTTGTAAGCAATATTTTTCATCTGCCCATTAGGACAATTCCCAGCTCTAATTTGCTCCAGAGCAAGGTCACAGAATATTTATGTGTTCTCTTCGGTCCAATTAGCTTTATCATACTTAGTCTAGTATAAAAAAAATGACTTAGCAATCTGAATACAATGCCTCATCAATGTAAACTAACTACAATTTGCAGGAAAGCATATCAATATAAATGTAGACTATGTCAGAAATGTTTCTTCAAGATAAAAAGGAGTATGATCGTAGCGATGGATTGTCATCATCCAGGACATTATTCTGGTCGCCGTAGTCCTCTTCCGGCAACGACATCTTCACCGGAGATGAGGATGCACAACCACGGGCAGCCATGGGCCTTCCACGACCACCGGATACGGGAGCAGCAGGTTGTGCTCCGGTAGATGCTGCTACAATGTTTACCTTCCTAGGGCGACGAAATCCTCCGCAGGTAGGCTGCCGTCCACCACAGCCAGCCGTGGCAGCACCGACACTCCGCCGAGGAGGTTCGAACGCTGCACGGACACCTCTGCCGGTGCCGCCACCAACATCAGCCGTAACAGGAGGTACACCTCCATCCGATTGCAGCAACCGCGAGTAGGAGTCAAGATGGGGATATGTGTCACCTTGGGAGTTCAAATCAAGGTTTCGCATTGCAGCAGTTGCATAGCACGGTGGCTGTGAGTAGCCACCGAATCCTGGGTCTTCGGAACAATTCTGGAACTGGGGAGCGGGCGAGGAAGAACTGGCTTGAGAAAAAAGTCGTGCAACGAATCGCGCCGATCCATAGGGCTGGGCGAGGAGAAGGACGACGGAGCGAGTCCTGATTGCCGGGCGCCGTCGGGAGCAAGGGAATCTGGCGGCGCAAGGATCTCTCCGACATCGGGAGCGAGGAGATCTAGCGCCAAATTGGAGCGTGGGAGCTCACGGGCGGGCTGGCGGAGCAGGGCGCGCGCCAGGAAGCGTGGCGGGCTGGCGACGCAAGCACGGGCGGCGGGGACCCTGGCGGGCAGCCGGACCAGGGCGGACGGCGGGGAGGGTGCCGGGCTGCCGGCGCAAGCACGGGCGGCGGGGACCTTGGCGGGCTGCCGGACCACGGCGGACGGCGGGGAGGGTGGCGGGCTGCCGGCTCGGGCCCGGCGACGGGCGCGCGGGGTGCTGGCGGCGCCCCACCGCGGCAGCTCACGGGACTGCCGGCACCCGCTGCGCATCGGCTCCGGGACCAAGGCGGGCGCGCGGCGGGCTGGCGGAGGAAGGCGTGCGGCGGGCTGGCGGAAGAAGGCGCGCGGCGGGCTGGCGGAGGAAGGCGCGCGGCGGGCTGGCGGAGGAAGGCGCGCGGCGGGCGGAGCAAGGCGAGCGGCGGGCTGCCGGCGCAAGATGGAGAAGCGATGATTCGCGAAGGAGCCAGGGGCAGACAGGGAATTTTTCTCTCGTTAGTCACTTTTAGCTACGGTTGGGGTTCTAGTCGGGCTAAAACTTTCTAGTCCGATTTTAGTCTTCTCGTTTGGATCTTTAGACACTGAACCGACTAAATTTAGTCACTCCGGATTTTAGTCCCTGGATCCAAACGGGTCCCAAGAGCGCTCACAGTTGGCCATGCTTATTGTGTTGTGTCGTGTTCCGTATGTATGGAGGCAAAATGTGACGCAACATATCTTTTCATTTCGCAAGTTGAAAAAAAAACTGAATTTTTAAAAAAAATTAAAAAAAGAAAAGAGCTGTGACTCTGGTGAGCACACACACGAAAGGTTTGCAGCCAGGCGGTAGAGTAAATGTTGCAGTTTTTTGTAGTAGAACCTAGTAGTATGTTAAGAATACTTTTGAAGTTAATACCAAGTCCAGCGCAACCACCTGCAATTCACCACCACGAGGACGGTGAGCGTCGGGCACACTTGAACGACCCTGTAATGGCATCCGTTGTCGTGAACGAGCAACTCTCGATAATCAACGTGTCAAGCTGAGGCCCTGCAGATTCCATAGCGAAACTCAACACCCGTGCAAGCCCAGCCGCGTAAGCCGCGGGAACACAACATTAATGGCAGCGCCGTCGGAGGACTAGAGCGCTGCCGCCGCCGCCGCCAGCGCATAACTAGCACGCCGCGCACGATGTGCAGCAAGCGGGAGCGCCTCCGACGGTAGCGCCTCGACGTTGAGTCTTTACAGCATGACGTGTTTGTCAGCAGCTTGCGACCCGGAGTGATGGCATTGCTACACGCCAACACGGTCACCGGCACCATGGCAAGCGGCGTCCCCTCGTCTGCAAACATCAACAGCATATATGCCACCGTATTGTGTAGTTGAGCTGGAAGTCTGGAACTCATTATTTTTGCTATTCGTCTCACCCGATTTTTTTTCTTATACTCCACCCTCTCTCATATACCCACACTATGCCACCACTTGTAACTTTAAAACATGATGAAGATGAAATATTTTCTTACAAACAAAGTTGAGGTTAAGATGTCATCACGATATTCCATAATCTCCATGCAGCCTGTCTAGTACTACCGTCATTACAATCTTCCAACAACACATGATAAGCTCTCCCATTAACAGTTGGGGAGGTACAACAAGGAATAAAGACAAAAATATACTAGCTACTGCTGCACTAGATTATTGAAACTACAGCCATTTTGAGAAAAAAAAAAAACATTCATCACAGAGGTCCTAAGCACACGACATCCCTATTAATGTTAGCACATGAACATAGCACGAAATTGTAGACTTGCAATTACGGACAGCTACAAAAATGATATCAGCAATACGGAGTGACCAAGGTTCTCCAATACTTGAAAAAAATTAATGATGTTTCTAGATCGAAGGTAGTTGAGTGATCAACATATTGATGTCTTGACATATGTCAATAGTATAATGGTGGACCTAATTATTTTGGCATGGCATTAGAAAATCCAAGTTGTTTCAACAACTTTGTCTACGAATATATATACCACGCAAATTTTCATCTTTTTTGTCCTAACGATACCATTGTTAAAAGTACACCCATTTTTTTAGCTTCAATAACTCCACTCTTGTCCACTTTTTTTCTCTAAACCATGGTTTCGCTACGCACTAACTTCTAAAACCCACGTCTTCTTAATACCTTGGTTTTTAAAACTACAACACCAAAATAGGCCCCTAACTGTTTCTAACATGTTTGTCTAGGAATAGCGGTAATATTTTAAGCAATAATGACATATACCCTTAATTGATAATAAATAGTTACTACATGTGTCCAATGTGATATGATGAATAAAGGAGAAAATACATTAATGTAAATGTGAAGTAAATATTTTGTACACCTATTCTTATAAAATTTACTATCTAAATATATTAGGTATTGCACTCTTATAGTTCACGATTCAGAGTTGGTTAGCGATTGGTCACACACAACATTCTCCCAATCTAGTAGAGCAGAGTTCAAATGACCCAATCTCTTCTCATTTTATTATATTATTCTTTTCTAATTTCATTTTTATTTTGATGAGCCATCTGTTCCAATGACATGTAACACAAAACATCATTCTACGCATATGGCTTCATTTTTATTTCAAGAAACCTAAGTAATGTTTAAGACGAACATTGGTTTGTTTGGATCATACAAAATTTTGTTTCAATCAAATGTATGCAAACTTAGCGGGGGATTCATGCCCTCTTCCGTGTTAATGTTTTGATATCTCAAACTGTGCTTTTGTTGTCTCAGCAATCCGAGTATTCCCTGACCTCGAAGTTGAGCCTGTACAGGATATGGCGTGTTCGTAAGCAGCTTGCGACCCGGCCGAGTGGTCGACGGAGACGCGGAGCTCCTCGACCTGCCTCGCCACCGGATGGGCCAGCACCGGATGGTTTATCTCTCTCTCTCTCACCACGATGGCATTTCAAAGCGTGTCTGTTTTTTCCTGATGGTGGACTCGGTGGTGGACTCTGTCGCTCTTCTCTCTCTCTCTCACGAGTCACTACGATGGCATTTTGAAACGTGTCTGGTTTTTTTTCCTTGATGGTGGACAATAAAGCCGAGTGCGAGTCGTATTCATGCCATGGATATATTTTGCTGATAAATTATTTTTTATTTCGAATTTTATTATTCAATATTTGGATTCATTTACACCATTAAATCTTCATAAAATCCAATGGTCTATATCTTCTTTTTTATATATTAATGTGGGAATTTCTTAGCCTTGAGAGATGAGAGTAAACGTGAAGACTTATTTTAACCTTCTAATATAAAAATAATAGATAGATATATTCCCTGTTTATAATCAATCAAAAAAAAACGCAGACGCAGCCATTGCGATTTGCCCATCTGCAGCTCTGATCCTCTCACTCCTTCGCTATCTTCCAAAACGGAACCGTCATGGCCGGAGCCGACATCTCGGACGACCCCATAGACCGGGCAAATAAATGGTGGTAGTTAAGTTTGCAATATGAAACATTACGTAGTGGTGATTGCTGCTAAATTTGACTTGTTTAACAATGATATTCATTTTTATACTGGCAGTGCGCAAGTTTGTGGAGTAAGCAGCACCCACTGAAATATGGAAGCTGCTTACATGGACAAATGATAAACGAGCTTCACGAGGTTTCCTGATGTGCATGGCGTTAGCTAATGACGTGGAGACACCTACGTCACCGATAATCTCTTGGACTGAGCTGAATTCGGTAATATCTTTCCCGCTAAATACTCAATATGTCCTTGTCAAGCATGGTAAATGAGACATTACCTATCCTACATCACTTGTTATTCTGCCTTTATATCAAATTCATGTAACATTTTTTGAATCTTCATATATCGATTGTTCAGGTTCATTGAGCATTAAAAACCTGCACGGTAGAAAAAAGTCCCAGGACGAAAAGTAAATTGGAATGGAGGAACTAGAAAACTACATACTCAATAATTAACATGTTTTATTTACTAAACACTTTTGGAATTCATCCATTTATTTATTAGTCACTAATTATTATGAAGGATTATGCACAATAGTAAGAAATTGGTAAAAAGTTTATCTGTGACGTTTGATTCATGATATCCTTCACTGTACTACTTTAGCAATATCATCCCATGTCATCACCAAGTTAACTGCCTATAAATACCACTTAACCATACGCACACACCCTCCTCCATCTACAAAGCATTACATACATACAAAAAGAAAGGCAGTTAGTATACGATTGTAACAATTATGGTTTCCCTTAAGTTTCAGCGAAGTGTGACCATTGCTATGCTTCTGATCGTATTGACCAATGAATACTTGGTTGTTGATGTTGTTGCAAGGGCAGCGAAAGCCCATGGTCTAGAGGCGGCGGCGACCAATGAACAGGGTGGCCGGCGTATCAATAAGGTGGTGGTGCCATCGCTGTCTCTGGGATCACAGAGACCATCGAGATGCAGCTATGATGCTCATTCTTCTGGCTGCACGTATGACCCTGTCCCCTAGTTATGATGCAGATGATCTTGTATGCACCCTCATCTGGAGCTATATGATATCTCGATATACATACTGTGAAAGTAAATACTTGCCACATCCATGCATGCATATTCAAATAATGATATGTTTCGTGCATGAAATTATATCATTACTGAAAAAGATTGGCTTTAGGTTTGAATAAAATGCTTTCATATATATACTTGTATATCTGGCGTTTGGTTGTGTGTAAGGTCATTCGAGTTTTTGTGATGAAATGCTTTGTTTTGCTTTGTTTTCATGTAATAAAATGCTATCACCACATCGTCGTGGGTGAGGCGTTAGCTAGCGCAGGCTAATGCCAAAGCCCGCTGCCGGTTGTATATACATGAGCAGGTTATTACATGTCGTTTGTGTTTGATTTTAAGGACGTTAGGGAGCGGAACATTGGGGCTCACTGTTGGGCAACATGCATGCCGGTCAGCTTGTACAAGACCAAAGTTCAGCATTCTGGTGGCATCCGGCGAAGAGGCGGTTGTAGCATGTGGTAGGGAGAGTGGAAGACGACATCGTGGCGGTGTTTCCAGATTCGACAACAGCAGAGGAGCAGCAGAAAGATATTGAAATGAGCAACAGGGCATACCACTGGAGGTTGGATACGCCCCAGATTAGCAACCTCATCCTCCGTCATTGCGATAGCAAGGCGTGCCCAGGCACCTGCTCCAAACGCACAGCCAGCGACGAGGTGTGCTGAGCTTTCCGGCTGCGTGCCACAGAACTCACACAAGTGAGAGAGCTGACACAATTCTTCTTGAGAAGGTTTTCCTTGGTTTGGATGCGGTTCTGAACAAGTAGCCATCATCAATCATCAGTAAGCATACGAGCAGTAAGCCTTACATATATAGCAGTTAGATCGGACAGCATCGATCGGCGACTCCCTACTTTGCAATATCCAGTGGTACCTTGCTCTCCTCATCAACAATCTCTCCTGGTTCCGGTGATTGGCCTCCCTCCGCACGAGACTGGGTTCCGTTGCCAAAAGACCTATTCTGTGCTGCACGTCGGGTTCCTCGATGGTATATTCTCAACAACAACAACAAAAAAAAAACTCGGTGGGATATTGTAGGTAGCGGACCAGGTCGAGGGAGGCTGGCCACCCCAGAGGGATGAGGCTGGCCGTGGAGAACTTGTGTGAACTCGGCAGCTCTTGCTATCAACTTGCAATAGGTTCGATAGACCAAAGATCTCTATGTCTGTCTCTCTCATCTCCCACACCGACCACTGCATCAGTTTCAGAACGACACCGTTGAGAGGCGAAAGCCTGAAATCAACAGCCACTGCCCATCTGCAGCTCTGACCCTCACTCCTTGGCTATCTCAGCTTGCATTCCTGAACGACGTCACAGCCGGAGCCGACGACATATTGGACCAGGCAAATAAATGGTGGTAGTTAAAGTTTGCAATGTGCGGAACATTACGTAGTGGTGATTGCTTCTAAAATTGACTTGTTGAACAATGATATTCATTTTAATATCGGCAGTGCGCAAGTTTGTGGAATAAGCAGCACCCACTCAAATATGGAAGCTCCTTACATGGACAAATGGTAGACGAGCTTCACGAGGTTTCCTAATGTGCATGACGGTAACTAATGACGTGTAGACACCTACGTCATCGATAATCTCTTGGATTGAGCTGACTTTGGTATATCTTTTCTGCTAAATCCTAAATACATCATTCTTGTCAAGCATTACATATCGATCGAGGTTTTATCTCGACGAGTAAACTAGCTATATGGCCCCTAATGGATCAGGAACTCGATGATGCAACATAAGATCACACAAGGATTCAGACAGGTTTGGGCCTCCTCAATCGAGAGTAATAACCCTATGTCATGTATCATGTATCAGTTGTATTGCCTTAACAGGTTGCTATTGTGTAATGTGTCATTTGTAGGGGTCTCTAGAGAGGAAATGACACAGAGCGGGGAAAAACGCGCCCAGACCAAAATGTATCATGCCATTGTGGTGGGAGTCAATTTTTTTGTGTGATATTCCTTGTAGGTATGATGGCACCGACAAGGCAATGCCATTATTCCCTATGAGTATTGTGCTGCCACACAAAGATATCTATTTCCTTGTGTGCAATTGGCATTCGTAAGGATAACGGAAAATTTCCTTGTGTGCCAGTATTTTTCTTGTGGGTTGCGTGCGGGTTCACAGGGTAATACCTTATATCCTTGTGCGTTTGCCATTGCTCACATAGATATTCCGGTTTCCAGATCTGTCTGTCCCACCTTATATATCCGGAGAGGTAGGGTTACATGCAGAATCCTAGTCGGTTACAAGATTTACATAATTGAATACTCTATCTCTATAAGCTTCCTTGTCGATGTAGAGTCGGTCTTATACTTTCCTTGGGATTACTCTGAATAAGACGGTCTTGTTGTCCGCCTCTATTTCCGTATCAGTATATGGAACCTTATGGTACCTTGTATCAGTCAGACATCACTATATGGGCCCTCCCGACCGGTCATATAGCTTTAATGAGTCACCATGTCCTTAATGAGCAATCTTCCGAGTTGCATATACTCGACACTATCCTAAATCGCTTGTTATTTTAGCTTCATACCAGATTCATGGAACATTTTCTGAATCTTGATATATTGATTGTCAAGGTTCATTATTGAACATTAAAAACTTTGACACTGGAAAAAACTCTCAGGATGAAGAGTAAATTAGAACGGAGGAAGTAGACTCTTTATCCTCCTCTCGTATAGACACGTATTGGGGACGCTTTTCAACAAAACGAGTCTACAATAAGAAACATGAAACATTGAAGGCTCTTCTCGTATTGATTTTTTGTGAGAATTTTTAGAATTTTTCTTCAGTTAATGTAGAGGCCTCGAAAAGAGCCTCCAATTAAGTAAACTAGTCCATCAACCCGTGCAACTGCACGGGCTAGCATTATTAGAGTATAATAAAACTTACAATTTTTATTATATCTCCATCTATTCTCTTCAGTTTCACATTAATCATTTATATATTATGATGAAAACCAAGTTACAATACTACCTTTTCTTCAACACCTAGCATGCTACTCGAACAGTATTTGCTACCGCAAAGTTTACCCACAGATTAGCAATTCCATGCCGCAGTTCCCGACATTCTCCTTGCTCATTGTTGCTTGATTGTGCGGCCGACAATGGACAGTTCTCAGTTCTCAGTTCTCAACTCCTTTGGATAGTTTGTTCTTTCTGGACCATGACCATTTGTACATATGACATGGGCTCAATTAATTTCTACCTGGGTCAAATGCCTGGCTTCTAATAAGCGCAATGACACCATAACCCAAAGGCAGCCTCCTAATATAATTTGAGCAAAAGATGGTTCCATTCCATCATTGTTTCTGTGTAGATAAATGTGAGTTAATTATACGCAATGAACAATATAGGAAGTAGACATTCTACAATAAAAGTGTGGCACGCATCCTACATGATGGCTATGTTTATCTAAACTTTTTTTTTATCTCATCACTATCTAATTATGCATGTATGTCATTGCCTCTATATATATATATCTCATATGTGAGCATTATGACTGAAACGCAAAATCTGATAGCTGGTTTGATTTTCTAATTATTATCACAAATCACACATTATAATTTCAATCATCTGAAGTGTCTATAGGTTAATCATTTCTGTTAGATAACAATAATTAGTACTTACTGAATGACATTAATACATGATAATGTCATAATGTTCGTGATAAAGAAAATAGCAATCCTAACTGAAAATATCAACTTCACTTTGACCATATTATTATCCTCATAACATTGATATTCAATCGGGGTGGGGTTTTCCTTGGCCTTCAGTTCTTTAAAAGCAACATACCTTTCATTTTATTTTTCTAATGTGAATCTGACTTGTGGCTCAGCAGTTGCCACAATGAGGCTACCAAAAGAGTTAGATGGTATGAAAGCCAAGGCATAGATGTCTTTATGCTTATAATGCCAACGACTTTTATGATCATAAATGGAAACCAAATAACCTGCAAATATTTAAAATCAAATAGAGACTGAAAACTGTCAGGCACATATGCACTGACCTTTGTCCATGTAGGGCAGGTCTTCTAGATCCGGTGAGACGTAGGGATAATCAACATAACAGTGCTTCATCAAAATGACCCTCGACAAACATGACCATGTGTCTTCGATTTCTCTTCTTTTAGCTTCTTTTCTTCTCTCCTTCTAACCTCTATATGTTGCTTCCAATTCACCTTTCAAAAAAACCTCAGTGCTGAAAAGACTAAAGTATTAGTCATGATCCATAAATTTCAATTTAATTTTCTTATGTGTGAATGCATGAATTATGATTTTTAAAATGGAAAATTCGTTTGGTGAAGCCTTAAATTTTACCATATAGATTGACCTTCAAAACTCATCAATTAGCATGTTATATTTTTGTTTTGCAACAATTATATAGTAAAAGGTAAGAAAAAAATAAATAAATATCCTAACCTGTTATATATATTGTTTTACTCGAAATCGAATGTGGCAATACCATGTCAACGGCTATCCTGTGGAGCCTTAAAATTTAGCATGTAGACTGACCTGCCAATCTCATCAATTTGCATGTTATATTGTTGCTTTGTGACAATTATATAGTCGAAGGTAAGAAAGAAGTAAATATCCTAACCTGTTATATATTGTATTCTACCCAAAATTGGTTCTGTCAATACTATGTCAAGGACTATCCTGCGCTACTCTAGTCTACTTTTTGAGTTTCTTTTTCGTGGACAACAAACAGCAGATAAGGTCACAAAATAAATTACTTAGAAACTCCACTTGAGTTGTGTATTATGGACTATTCACAATCATAATATACAGTGTCAAATTAAGTGGTGACATGTAGAAATCCGTTACTTGAGCATATACCTAGGGATCTATGTTCTGCACATCTATCTTTAGTAGTAGGCTTCTTTATAGAGGCATCACTGCATGGGCTTTATATAAAATAGTCACGATCTGCCATGGAATCCTCCTCTGTTGGCACTAACTTTTATCAATTAACCATCATCATTAATTATGGAAAAGAAAAGCTCACAGAAAAAATGTGGACCTGGGCCTAAACATGATGACAAAATCATGTTAGTTTGCCACAAAAATAATACAATATGTTGAGTTAGAAATTGTCATGCCGAAAGTAGATGTAATAGTGAACACATATGAGTCATTGTGCTTAGATGTCAAACTGATACTGTATGAACATTAGCATCAACATCTGACAGTAAATAAACAACTAAAGTCTCACTGCTCACGCAAGCAAAATTTACTGTTGATGCTACGTACCTGAAGAATCAAGTCTCTAGTTAAGGTAGCTAACCCAGAAATAATAATCGCCTTTCTCTGTCCCTTACCGGGGTGCTGCCAAATCTCAGGTTCTGGAAAAGACAACAGCGAGTTTGGCGGCAGGTCTAGGATCAGGCCCAGATTTTTCCCTCCGTGACATTTTCTCTCCGTGATTCTGAAGGTGGTTAACTGAAAGAAATCAGAGCCATTCGATGTGGTTTGGACGGATATGTAGATTAATTCAGGCTATGTAGCAGATAGATCAGAGGGACTGTAAGGGGAGATAGACGTTGATATACATACCATTAATGATGATCCACGTCGAAGGAATTGATATGAACCAAAGATCCTTCTCAACGAAACAAAGAAGGCCAAGGAAGAAAGAATTCACCTCTGCAGATCACAATGAAACATAAATCATAAAAAAGATCACAGCAAGTAGAGGTTGAAGCATGAGGTGAAGAGATCGCTGCCTCTCTGTTACAGAACATCTCGTCGAGGAGATCGCTGCCTCGGTTACAGAACATCTCGTCGAGGAGATCGCTGCCCTGTCTTGCCATTGGTGTTTGCCTGGTTTCGAGAGAGGCAAGTATATCTATAATCTCACGTGAAGTAGGAAGGAAGAATATGGAGATAATAATTAACATATTAGGAAACAGAATCTGGTGTTTGCATCCTTTTTGGACCCACGGTGGAGATCAATGTTATATTATTTAACGCTTTAGATCTTGTGATGAGTCAAATTAATGGCCGGATGTTTTGCTTTTTTGTGAGAATTTCTAGGATTTTCATCGGATTAATGTGGAGACCTCGAAAGGAGCCTCCAATTAGTAAATATAAGATATAATATTTGCCATTATTAACTTTTCAACAGGTAATTTATCTGGAAGATCAGGATGAATGATGAAAGTAAAGAGTAGATCTTACTTTAAAGAGCTTATTAATTAGTATGAGTAGCTATTATCTAGCAATGTTTGTTAAGCATTTATTTTCACTTTCATTTTTGATCTCAGCTGCTGTTGTTATTTGTTGATGTAATTGGGGAATGTCCAAGAGCATTCTGTCCCCTTCCTCCCACCCCATCCATGTGCAATGTCGAGAACAACAATGACCGTCGGGTTTTGGAGGCACTTGTTGAATCCTGCTATAACCCCCATTGTCGTCGTCGTGAAAATTGCACGATTTTCCATGTGCAAGGCGTCGAGCTGCGGCGCGGAGTCGATCGCAGCCTTCAGATCCCCGAGCAAAGCCTAACATCCTTGCAGCGCCGCCGGTGGAAGAGGATGGTCCCACCGACAGCGACGTAACATTATTATTTGAGGCTAATCACCACCCTTTATTAATCACTTGGGTGATAAGAGTTACAGACTCCAAACGGAGGGGAAAGAAGCCACACATGTCTACCTACATCTTCATAGATCGAGAGCTCCTTGTTATCATATGGGCATCCACATTTGATTCCCTCCTCTCATGAACGAGCTTGTCACCATATGGACGACAACGACACATCCAATTTTCGGGCTGCAGCTCAAGGCATCGTAGCTTGCTCATTTGCAGCCCATCGAGGCCTTAGAGATCCAAGGCAGGCTGGGCCTTAACGGGACAGGGTTCCCTTCACAAAACGTCCGCAGTCCACTCGGATGGGCCGCACGTTGGGTTTAAAAACAAGTGAAATCCAACACAGAGGGCTTTGTTCGCCACTGTTGTTGCGGACCGGTCAGTCTCGAACTCTTTTTCTATTCTATTTTTGTACGAATGCTTATAAAAGTAAAAGAATGGAGGGAGTAGTTCCAGATTGACCGGCACGCCTCGTGGCTGGCGCGCTGCCGACAAATCAGAACGGCAAGAGAGGTTCAGCCGGGTGCCAAGGCAGCAGAGGGCACTAGACTGTCGCTGTGTGCTTGTTCGTTCGTGTTAAGTTGCTATAGACTAAACAGTTGTATCCGAAAGGCTAAGCTGATGGAAAAATTGTGCAATTCATTTATGGTTCAACACTCTCTCACGTGCGGTTCTTATGGGCCCAAACGTGGAAATAAGAGCAGCGTAGCGGAATATGCGGTCACGAAAACTTGAACTCAAGACCTCTCGGCTCGATACCATGTTAAGGGAGTGTTCGGATACACCCACTAAAAAGCACCAAGGAGTAAAGCCCTTTAGTTACTAAACTTTAGTGCCTTGGCTTCCTAAAATGGCACTAAAGTTTAGTGCTAAAGGTCTTTAGTGGCATTAAAACTTTAGTGACTCAAGAGGCACTAAAAGACACTAAAAGTGTCTCAAATCATGAATATAAATAGTTTATTACGGATGTAAATGTTTTATCCAAGAAATAATATCTCTACTTTCTATTAAAAAATAAAATAAAATTGCATATTTGTGTTAATTTTTAGTGCCTGGATCCGAACACCCCTCACTAAATTTTAGTGACACTAAAGTTTTGTTCCACTAAAGTTTTACCACCAAATTTTAGTGGCACTAGAGAGATCCGAACATCCTCTAAGTTACTATACACTAATCAGTTGTACCAAAAAAACCTAAACTGCTAGAAAAATTGTGTAATTCACTTATGGTTCAACAGTTCGCGACATGCATGGCAATCCGTGTTTATGGTTTCAAGGCCCGTACCGTATTAGTACGTGTGTTCCTCCGCTGAGCTAGCAGTAGGTTTCATGCATGCTACTATTTCATCACAACGTGTTGGTTGTTGAGCGTAAATGTGTAATACAATCCAGGAGCCATGGAAAAACAATTCCTTGCATTTTTCAGTGAACACCAGTACTTGGTTACCTTCAGATAACTGTTTATGCGTCCAATTGTACAAGCAAAAGGGCGGTAATATTATAGTTTCCTGAGAAACTTATTTTTCGCACCTGCAACGACTGTTGCTTTTCTGCTTGTTTGGCGTCAACAGGCACCCATTGCAACCGTCCAGCAATCCTATTTGTCCCTGTCTCCCCTCCCACACTGCATCAACAGTGTCTGACGCTTTCACTCCTGCGTTCCGGAACGGGACCAGTCTCGGCCACGACGACCCAATGTTGGAGGACCTAGCAAAGCAAAGCAACAAACAAAGCTGTTATGGTGCTATCAGGTCAGCTCTCGTCTTCGCTTTATTATTTGCCGCTTTTGACCCGGCCACGACGCGTCCCCGCAGAGCAACGAGAGAAGACAAGATCCATCAGTGCGAACGCGGCACGTCGAGCTGTAATCATTTTAAAAGAAAATATATAAAAATGATTGCATTTATATATTTTCAATGCAACCATTTACATAAATGATTGCATTGGAAATATATGTGAAAACGATTTTAAAAGGAAAATACTTGCTAACTCACTTTTTTGTGCAAAAAAATGTAGACATGCAGCAATCACATGTGCAACAAACTTATGTATGATCCGGCGTTACAATCTTTTATGGTATATATAGTTAAATTGGTTTGTCCTTGATCGTTGAGAGTGCATACAGAAAATGAAATAGAATATAACATGGACTAACACTTTATCGATTAACAACCAAAACCAGAATAGCAAAAGGAGCACAAGCAAGAAGTGAACACGACGATTCTTTTTATTTTAATCTGAATTTTATTTTCACATGTTACTTATAATACTGTTGGTTACTAACAATTAATTAAGTTGGTATGGTGCTCCCCACGATAATAGCTTGAGCTCGCAACGTCGCCCCCGACACGTTTGCATCTGGCAATGCAAGGTTGCCGCAGAGAGGCCGGGCGGACAGCAGCACAGAGCAGGAGGCACGACCCGTCGACCCGTGAGCTGAAACCAATGGAGCATTCAGTAGAGCTGCTGCTCGTGCTGATCTCTCGATCTCCCATTCCCGAACGGGACCGTCAGCGTCAGGATCCCCAGCAGAGGGCGCTAGACTGCCGGCTGGCTGTGTGTTCGTTCGTGAGTGAGTGCCATGGCAATCCGTGTTCATGTTTCTGCTTGTTTGGCCTCACCGATTGGCGATTGCAACCACGTAATTCCTATCTGTCTCTGTCCTCTCTCCTCCCACATTGCAGTTTCTGCAGAACGACACCCACACCCCCTCGTGGTGAGCCGAAAGCCTGTAACCAACAACACCCACTGGCCGTCTGACGTGGCAGTACCGCGGTGTTCTCAGGTCAGCCCTCGCCTTCTCTTTCCTCTTTTGACCTGCCCATGACGCGTCCCGGCAAAGCAACGAGCCAAGAGAAACAGCATTTATCAGAGCGAGCGAACGCCATATTGCAGGATCATCAGAGTTTCAGTCAATGGCCAAGCAGCAAACGGGAACAACAGGGCTGCTGCCACCGTGTGTGTTCATTACCGGCATTCATGTGCAGATATACCGTGACCCGCCAGTAAGTATAATTCACCAATCACGTCGCTCATTAGCCCTCTGCTCCACCCTCTAATCGCGATCTCCTGACACTGACACGGCAGAGATTACACGCCGCTCGCAGATTAGAGATTTGGTCGACCGACTCATGGAAGGATCACATCATGACCACTTGCACAGCGCCGTGGCGGCAGTTGAAATGATGCGTCATAATTAAGCAGGGCAAAGCCGGCGCATTTGCCTTGCTTGCGATGCGCGCAACATATTAAGCAAATGCAGAGGCAAGAAGAGGAGACCAGCGGGGCGAAAAGATTTGAGGTCATGATTCAGAACAGGGGCCTGGAAAGTTGCGGATCGATCGATGAGGTAGCTCGCTTACAACATGATGTGTACTACAGTATGTGATACGGTATGAGAGGGGAAAGCCTCGGAATCCAAGAGATTTTGGGGCTCTGTAACCTCTGTTTTCTACTGCCTCTACAGCTTTTGTCCAAAGGTAACAAGGCAGAGAAGGGTAATACTACGACAGCAGGTTAGCGCAGCATGCACTGCTTTGCACAAGGTGGAATCCGATACGAACTCCAAAGGCTACTGTACTGTAGCTGCAGCAAAAAACCATTCCGGTCAATTTGTTCTTCATCGGCTACTCGGAAAGTGGAAAGGAGGGCAGAGATGGCTTCGAACTCTGCATACTTCGGTTCTGGTTGTTTCTAAAAGGAAAATGCCGTGCATTTTCAGGAAATCAATTGATTGACCACTGACAAAAGATGCATATGAATTGGATAATGCAAGATACGTGTGAATTTGAATAGTTACATTTGGACCAGAAATGCAGATTTGAGTAGTTACATCTGGACCACACGTCAGAATTCATAAGCAACCACAATTTCCATTTGCACAAACTTCTAGTATTTTTCGGTCTAAAATACTAGTCGGATTAATTTAATTTTTTATATTAATCATCATTATTCCTACAATAAAACTGTATTTTATTAAAAAATGGATTTCTGAACAAATAGTGCAATTACAAAAATATCCTTAAAGTTCTTAGTTAGTAGTACTAGTCCATCAACCCGTGCAACTGCACGGGCTAGCATTATTAGAGTATAATAAAACTTACAATTTTTATTATATCTCCATCTATTCTCTTCAGTTTCACATTAATCATTTATATATTATGATGAAAACCAAGTTACAATACAGTTCTTATACCTTTTCTTCAACACCTAGCATGCTACTCGAACAGTATTTGCTACCGCAAAGTTTACCCACAGATTAACAATTCCATGCCGCAGTTCCCGACATTCTCCTTGCTCAGTTGTTGCTTGATTGTGCGGCCGACAATGGACAGTTCTCAGTTCTCAGTTCTCAACTCCTTTGGATAGTTTGTTCTTTCTGGACCATGACCATTTGTACATATGACATCGGCTCAATTAATTTCTACCTGGGTCAAATGCCTGGCTTCTAATAAGCGCAATGACACCATAACCCAAAGGCAGCCTCCTAATATAATTTGAGCAAAAGATGGTTCCATTCCATCATTGTTTCTGTGTAGATAAATGTGAGTTAATTATACGCAATGAACAATATAGGAAGTAGACATTCTACAATAAAAGTGTGGCACGCATGCTACATGATGGCTATGTTTATCTAAACTTTTTTTTTATCTCATCACTATCTAATTATGCATGTATGTCATTGCCTCTATATATATATATATATATATATATATATATATATATATATATATATATATCATATGTGAGCATTATGACTGAAACGCAAAATCTGATAGCTGGTTTGATTTTCTAATTATTATCACAAATCACACATTATAATTTCAATCATCTGAAGTGTCTATAGGTTAATCATTTCTGTTAGATAACAATAATTAGTACTTACTGAATGACATTAATACATGATAATGTCATAATGTTCGTGATAAAGAAAATAGCAATCCTAACTGAAAATATCAACTTCACTTTGACCATATTATTATCCTCATAACATTGATATTCAATCGGGGTGGGGTTTTCCTTGGCCTTCAGTTCTTTAAAAGCAACATACCTTTCATTTTATTTTTCTAATGTGAATCTGACTTGTGGCTCAGCAGTTGCCACAATGAGGCTACCAAAAGAGTTAGATGGTATGAAAGCCAAGGCATAGATGTCTTTATGCTTATAATGCCAACGACTTTTATGATCATAAATGGAAACCAAATAACCTGCAAATATTTAAAATCAAATAGAGACTGAAAACTATCAGGCACATATGCACTGACCTTTGTCCATGTAGGGCAGGTCTTCTAGATCCGGTGAGACGTAGGGATAATCAACATAACAGTGCTTCATCAAAATGACCCTCGACAAACATGACCATGTGTCTTCGATTTCTCTTCTTTTAGCTTCTTTTCTTCTCTCCTTCTAACCTCTATATGTTGCTTCCAATTCACCTTTCAAAAAAACCTCAGTGCTGAAAAGACTAAAGTATTAGTCATGATCCATAAATTTCAATTTAATTTTCTTATGTTTGAATGCATGAATTATGATTTTTAAAATGGAAAAATTCGTTTGGTGAAGCCTTAAATTTTACCATATAGATTGACCTTCAAAACTCATCAATTAGCATGTTATATTTTTGTTTTGCAACAATTATATAGTAAAAGGTAAGAAAAAAAATATCCTAACCTGTTATATATATTGTTTTACTCGAAATCGAATGTGGCAATACCATGTCAACGGCTATCCTGTGGAGCCTTAAAATTTAGCATGTAGACTGACCTGCCAATCTCATCAATTTGCATGTTATATTGTTGCTTTGTGACAATTATATAGTCGAAGGTAAGAAAGAAGTAAATATCCTAACCTGTTATATATTGTATTCTACCCAAAATTGGTTCTGTCAATACTATGTCAAGGACTATCCTGCGCTACTCTAGTCTACTTTTTGAGTTTCTTTTTCGTGGACAACAAACAGCAGATAAGGTCACAAAATAAATTACTTAGAAACTCCACTTGAGTTGTGTATTATGGACTCTATTCACAATCATAATATACAGTGTCAAATTAAGTAGTGACATTTAGAAATCCGTTACTTGAGCATATACCTTGGGATCTATGTTCTGCACATCTATCTTTAGTAGTAGGCTTCTTTATAGAGGCATCACTGCATGGGCTTTATATAAAATAGTCACGATCTGCCATGGAATCCTCCTCTGTTGGCACTAACTTTTATCAATTAACCATCATCATTAATTATGGAAAAGAAAAGCTCACAGAAAAAATGTGGACCTGGGCCTAAACATGATGACAAAATCATGTTAGTTTGCCACAAAAATAATACAATATGTTGAGTTAGAAATTGTCATGCCGAAAGCAGATGTAATAGTGAACACATATGAGTCATTGTGCTTAGATGTCAAACTGATACTGTATGAACATTAGCATCAACATCTGACAGTAAATAAACAACTAAAGTCTCACTGCTCACGCAAGCAAAATTTACTGTTGATGCTACGTACATGAAGAATCAAGTCTCTAGTTAAGGTAGCTAACCCAGAAATAATAATCGCCTTTCTCTGTCCCTTACCGGGGTGCTGCCAAATCTCAGGTTCTGGAAAAGACAACAGCGAGTTTGGCGGCAGGTCTAGGATCAGGCCCAGATTTTTCCCTCCGTGACATTTTCTCTCCGTGATTCTGAAGGTGGTTAACTGAAAGAAATCAGAGCCATTCGATGTGGTTTGGACGGATATGTAGATTAATTCAGGCTATGTAGCAGATAGATCAGAGGGACTGTAAGCGGAGATAGACATTGATATACATACCATTAATGATGATCCACGTCGAAGGAATTGATATGAACCAAAGATCCTTCTCAACGAAACAAAGAAGGCCAAGGAAGAAAGAATTCACCTCTGCAGATCACAATGAAACATAAATCATAAAAAAGATCACAGCAAGTAGAGGTTGAAGCATGAGGTGAAGAGATCGCTGCCTCTCTGTTACAGAACATCTCGTCGAGGAGATCGCTGCCTCTGTTACAGAACATCTCGTCGAGGAGATCGCTGCCCTGTCTTGCCATTGGTGTTTGCCTGGTTTCGAGAGAGGCCAAGTATATCTATAATCTCACGTGAAGTAGGAAGGAAGAATATGGAGATAATAATTAACATATTAGGAAACAGAATCTGGTGTTTGCATCCTTTTTGGACCCACGGTGGAGATCAATGTTATATTATTTAACGCTTTAGATCTTGTGATGAGTCAAATTAATGGCCGGATGTTTTGCTTTTTTGTGAGAATTTCTAGGATTTTCATCGGATTAATGTGGAGACCTCGAAAGGAGCCTCCAATTAGTAAATATAAGATTCGAAAATCATTGGCCAGCATTTTGGACCGAAAAAACTCCTGCAAACTTTTACCTACCGAAACTGCGGAAATTTACAAACGCACACACACCCGGAGATCCGAGCCAGGAGGGTAGTAAGGCGACACGAATTCTATAGCTTTCTTTGTAGGAAAAAAGGCGATGGAATTCTACAGGAACTCCAACGGTTAATGTAGTGTAGTACTTGGATCATTTTGGTTAATTCGCTGGTCTTGGGTGCCAGAACCAGCGAGATCAAACACCTTGTGTTCTCCTTTTATCCCTTTTCTTTTCGGTTGTACGTCATGTTACTACATTTGAACGGGCGGGACCTCAGTGGCACCGAGACCAGACAAGCACGTATCCGGGCTTGTTCGTGCCCTCCATCGGGCCGCGACTTAGGCCCGAGCACGGCACAAGGCTCACTGCGTGTGCGTGTCGTGCCAGCCCGGGCACGAAAACGATCGGGCAAAAATTCTGTGCTTGGGGACCCGCGTTTGCATCTGGCAATTGCAGAAGAGGGCAGAGGAGTGCTGAACTGAAACCCATGGCTCCTGCTCGTGCCGATCTTGCAAATCTCTCATTCCCGAACGGGCGGGACCTTATCAATGGCGCGTTCGGCTCGGCAGCAGCACCGTTGCCTTGCCACTGTGGATGCATGCGTGCCGACAAAGCAGAAGGCGGCAAGACGACGTGCTACGTCGCGGCGCAGAGAGGTGGGTGCCCAAGCAGTACAAGATTGCCCTTGTTCGTTCGCGAGTGGTGTTGCAATCCGTGCTCATGGTTCCAGGACCCGTGCTGTCTTATTTTTGATGGAATGGTTGTGGAGGACACCCAATTCAGGGTCCTGTAGCACCTACCCCGACCCCCAGGCACCGCACCGCCCGCCTGACGCTCTCGCATTCCGGAACGGGACCAGTCTCGCCGGCGACCACATGTTGGACCACCAGGCCAAGCCAAACAAAGCTTTGCCCGGTGCTCAGGTCAGCGCTTTCTTATTTGCCGCTTTTGACCATGCGTCCCGGCAAAGCAAGCAGACAAGAGAGACGATACGCAGGGTTCAGAGTTGCAGGCACGTCGACGGCCAAGATTACCCAGAGTGCTTCTGGTATAATTCGCCAATCACCTCGCCCGTTAGCCCTCTAATTGCCACACGGGCACTGACATGGCAGAGATTAGCAGTGCACATTTGGCGGCCGCCACGGATCATCATCATCATCGCTTGCGCAGCGCCATGGCGGCAGCGGAAATGATGCCTCATAATGCAGGGCAACAAAGCCACGCACATTTGTCGTGCTTGCGACGCGCGCAACACATAGTAGCAGAAAAGGCGACGAGATTTGGAGCAGGGGCCTGGAAAGTTGGAGATCCATCGATGACACGACAGCCGGCTGGTTTACAGCGTCATGATCATGTGATACGGTGTGAGAGGTGAAATCCTGGGAATCCAAGAGATTTAGGGGGCTCTACTGCCGGCCAGCTTTGTGCAAAGGTACTAGTAACACGACACGACAGACATGTGATACGCTGTGAGACTACCTGCATCTAAATTCATCCTCTAAAAGGAATATTCTGTCCTAGTGAGCAAGATTTTCTATTTTATATACAGTTTTGCTGCATCCGTTCATACTCTGTATTCATCCCCTATATCAACTACCAAATATTTTATTCAACCAACTTCAACTACCATCTTCTTTCATCTCTCATCTTTCTTTTCTTTTTTCACTTATTTCTTTTTTACAATAGTTGAACAATTTACTTTTTATTAGATAAATTTTCTTTTTTCCTTTTTTATTCCTTTTTCCATTTTTTCCTCCTTTTCCTCTCTTTTTCCTCTCCCTTTTCTCCCCCTCCCCTTCTCCTTTTCTCCCTTCTCCCCTTCCCCTAGCGCACCCTGCCGCCCGACCCGTCGTCGGGATCTCCTCCCGCGCGCGCGCCGTCGCCTATTCCTCCCCAACGCACCGTCGGGGCTTGCCGCCGTCGGGCTCGCCACTCGCCGCGCGCGCCGCCGCAAGGCGCCTCCTCCTCCCCACGCACGGACGACGGCAGATCCAGGCCGGACGCGCGTCGCCGCCGCCGGCCTGTCCTCCCTCCGCCTCCGCAGCGCGCCGCCGCCGCCGGCCTGTCCTCCCTCCGCCTCCGCAGCGCGCCGCCGCATGGCCGGCCTCCACCGCACGCGCCGTCGCGGGATCCGCCTCCTACCGCGCGCGCGACGCCTCTCTCGTCCGCTTCTCCCCCACCCCGCATCCCGGCGCACACCGCCTCGCACGCCTCCCAGCGCGCGCGCCGCCCAGCCTCCGCCCTCGTCGGGCCCGCCTCCTCCACCGTCGGCCCGCCCGATCCACCGCCCAGCCTCCCGGTGTGCGACGGGCTCTTCCGCCTCCCTCCTCTCTCCATGCGCCGCCGGGCTGCGGATCCCCGGCCGCCCTCGCGCCGCCGCGACGCCGGGCTGCCTTCACCGCGTGCCGCCGTCGCGCGTAACGCCGCCGCCGCCGCGTGCAACGCCGCCGCTCTCTCCCTCTCTCTCCTGGCGATTTTTGTCTTCTGGCGCGAGCACCGGGCCGAGCATCGGACCCACGCCACGTAGGTGCGTCGCAGACGTCCGGGAGAGCGCTAGATGTGCCGTGTCCGGAGCCGCCACGCTGGATACCGGATGGTTTCCAGTAGACCGCTGCAGCTCTTTTTGCGTCATCGGGGTACTGGAGGATGGCTCCCAGTACCCGGTGCGGGTAGTCTGAGAGGTGAAATCCTGGGAATTCAAGAGATTTTGGGGGCTCTACTGGCACTGCCGGCCAGCTTTGTTCAAAGCTAGTAACACGACACGACAGACAAGGGTAATAAGACAGCAGAGTATGCACTGCTTTGCACAAGGTGGAATCCGATACGACCTCCAAAGGGCAGTCTACTGAAGCTGGAGCACCGGACCTTTCCGGTCAATCTGTTCCTCATTGCCTACCAAAGGGAGCTTGGAAAGTGGGAAGGAGAAGAAGCGAGGAAGGAAACACTTGGAACTCTGCATACTTTCTTGGTTCTGAAAAGAAAATGCAGTATTGGCAACTGATGCATATGGATTCGATCGCCTAATACAAAATGTGTGTCCTCCTCAATCTGACTAGCCCATAATTTCAACGCAAGTAGAAATCAACATTTCGACCTCAAATCAGAATTCAGAAATGACCAGATTTTCCCTATGTTAAACTGCACTCCACACACACACCGAGAGACTCGGAAGGGTAATGAGATAGCAGGTAAGCATTCTATGCACAGCCTTTTCTTCTTTGCATGTGATGGAATCCGATAGCAACTCTACTGTAGCACCAGATGGTTCTGGTCTATTCGTTGGTCTTCGGCTACCAAAGTGAACTTGTAAAGTGGAAAGGAAGACAGGGATGGAGACGATGCTTCCAACTCTGCAGACAGGTTGCGAAAATAAAATGCAGTATCTTCAGTGTAGGAATCCATTGACCACAGTTAACTGATGCAAGCCTACTGCCTTAACGCCAAACTTGCTCAACGTTAGCATACAAATATAGGCCCTCTTCGTTTCCTCCTCTAAAATTTAGCACTGTCACATCAAAGAGAATCTTACTATTTAGTAGTACTTTTATTAATTTAATAACAAAACCTATGTCACGACGTCCCCTCTAATTTGCGAGACGAATCTAATGATCCTAATTAATCTATGTTTTGCTACAGTGATGCTACAATAAACATCTTCTAATAACATCATAATTATCCTCGTTGGATTCGTCTCGTGAATTAGATAGGGGGTCTGCAATTAGTTTCGAGATTAGACTTTATTTAAGTACTCCAAAATGATAAAATTCCCTTTGATTTGACCCCTCTAAAAATTATATACCTGGAAACGAACAGGGCGTATACATGTTCTCAACGCATAAGAAATTAAGAATCGTAGTTTCATTCGGAACACACATCAGGATTCAGAAACAGGCACATTCTTCACTCCAACCTTTTCCGTCTGCAAACTGCAGCGATTTACACAAATGCTCTCTGCCCAACCAACGCACTGAAGAGGAAAGGGAGAGAAATGAGTGTCGTTCTACAGCTGTAAAAGGCAAAACTCAGGAAAAGAAGAGATGCAGTATCAGTCTGTTGCCCTGCTTATGAAATGGACCACTGCACCTAGCACGGCTGCAATGTACCAAGATGGGTGAGAATTACCTCACCAGACACCGGCAGCAATCTTGACAGCACAAAACTGATGGACACAAATATGACTGAGCTAAATGAGCATGTGGGTTCTCGTTTGATTTGGGAGGTGAAACCACACGACAGAAACTTGTTACATTTTTCTTTACACAAACTTTTTCCTATGTAAAATGATAGCACCCGACCGTCCCAGGCAAAATCCCAGCCCTCCTCTGTATCTGAGGACCACACCAACGAAATATACACCAAAAATAAATCTCTAATTGTCCCATGAGCGATGAGAGCTTCCTTGACCACCCAGCATTACCAACTAAACCACCTTAAACCCCTGCACTGCACTGCAGCTCAACCAAGTCGTGGTTGACTCACCCCCTGTGCCCGCCGCACTGCGCCGGCGGGCGGCGCCGTCCCCTGCCTCCCTTGGCTGGGCAGGCGGCGACGACGGCGGGCGGCGGCGCGACGCAGTTCCAGTGCGCGCAGACGGCGGCGCTGGCGGGCACGCCGCCGACGCCGATGCCGGTGAGGAAGTTGTCCTGGAGGAAGAGCACGCGCATCGCGCCGCCCTCGGCCGCGTCGGCGATCTCGCGGGGAATCTCGCCGGCGAAGCGGTTGCCGTTGAGGTAGACGGCGCCTGCGGGCGCGAGCTCCGGCGGCACGCGGCCGGTGAGCGCGTTGTGGCTGAGGTCGACGGTGGCGCCGGGCGGGACGCGGCCGGCGGGGCGGAGGTCGCCGGAGAAGGCGTTCTTCCGGAGCTGCAGGTACGTGATGCGGAAGGCGAAGAGCTCCCCGGGGACCTCGCCGGAGAACCAGTTGCGTCCGAGGTCGAGGAACGCGAGGAGCGGCAGGCGGCGCAGCACGGGCGCCACGCGGCCGGAGAGCCTGTTCCCCGCGAGGGAGAGGTAGACGAGCGTGGGCGGGAGCGGCGGCACCCCGCCGGCGAGGCGGTTCCCGCGGAGGTCGAGGTGCACGAGCGGCGCGGCGACGCGGCGCGGGATCTCGCCGGCGAGCTGGTTGTGCGCGAGCACGAGCGTGCGGAGGCCGCGCAGCGCGAGCAGCGCCGGCGGGATGCCGCCGGCGAGCGCGTTGCGGGAGAGGTCGAGCGTGCGGAGCGCGGGGGAGAAGGCGGGCGGGAGGTCCCCGGCGAGGAGGTTGCCCGCGAGCGCGAGGAAGCGGAGGCCGGGCAGCGCGGTGAGGGCCGGGGTGAGGCGGCCGGTGACGCGGCCGGGCGTGAGGGAGAGCGAGGCGAGCGCGGAGAGCTGCGCGAGCGCGGCGGAGGGAGCGCGCCCGTGAGGCCCGGCGCGCCCGCGCGCGGGTCGCCGAGGGAGAGCGCGACGACGCGGCCGGCGGCGGAGCAGGAGACGCCGGAGAAGGTGGCGCAGGGGTCGGAGGTGAAGTCCCAGGTGGCGAAGAAGCGGGAGCCCGGGAGGTCCGTGAGGGACCGCCGGATGGATTGCAGCGCCAGGTAGTCCACCGGGTGCAGCGTCGCGTGTGCGGGCGGCGGTGGCCCGAGGAGGAGCACGGTGGCGGCGAGCAGGAAGAGGGCTGGCGGCATTGCGCGCGGCGCCATGGGCGGAGGAATGGTGAGTGGTGAGTGAGCGAGTGAGGAGGAGGTTGCCTTGGAGATTTGTGAGACGGGGGGCTCCGTGCTTTGAAGCGCGTGCGGGCACGCTGGATGTGGGTTGTTCCTCTGCCGTGTGGGCCCGAGAGGTTGTTGACCCCACGAGGCAGTGAGAGGCATCGCGGCGCGAGCCTTGCCTCGGAAGCCGCGCGGGGGAAGCAGGAGCTAGCTGGACTGCTGTAGAGAGAGGTCAATTTGACAATGTGCGAGCGTGTGGCGCTGCCACGCGGGCCCGGGGTGTGTTGGGGCTTGGGGAGGAAGCCGGGCCGGTTCGTTGCGGTTTGCGTGGAAGCCACGCCGCCGTTCCGGGTCGTTGACATGCGGGGCCCTCACCTCCGCCCGCACGTCAGGAACCGGGCCTGCCTCTCTCGCGCGGACCGCGTATCGATCGATCCATCCTTGCGGTGAAAGGAACAACCACCTTCGCACCCAATGACGAGTGGGTCCCGCTGCCACCTGGCGCCACGCGGTTCACGACCTATCCGTGACGGGCGGGCGCGGTAGAACCGGCAGTGGGTGGGGCCATGCGGCGCTGGCAGGCCATGTACACAGTACGCGCCACGCGGGCACCACCGTGTACACGTACGGACACGACGGCGGCTCCCGTCCTCCGGGGAGGTGGGCCCCGCGCGTAGCTCGGTCCCCACGTGTCACTGTCCCTGCCACCCACGCTCGGAGCAGACGAGGGGGGACACGGAGGAGAAAAGAAAAAACGAGTCGCTTGCTTTTACCCTCTGGTGCAGAAACAGAGGCCGACTGGTGAAGCCGGTCAGAAGCCAGGTGGGCTGCCAGGTGGGCTCGGCGGCGGTCCGAACCACGGACCTCCATGCGCCCCACCTGGGTGCTGGTGAATGTGGTCAAGACTTTTTTTTTTCTTTTTTTTTATAACGATGTGGCAAAGCTTTGTTTACTTGGGAGACGTGCGCAGAGAGACCGGGCAAATGGGAAGGGAAGAGCAGAGTGAAGTGATGGTGATTTGGCATCTTGGTGTTGCACTTGTTCTGCTTGCGCTTTGTTCGGGCACTAATCATCATCTTATGGGTTAGAATTTGCAAGGGGACAAAAAGGTGCGCGAGGCATGAGCACATCTTTATCCGGATGTCTATTGTTGTTGCATCGGAGGCTGCACACTAGACTAGTCTGCTCGTGTCGCCTTTTTGGTCGAGTATGGCGGCATGCCTCTCAATGGACGCAAATGCAGAGCTCTTCTCCGACAGCATCCTGCGATGTATGCTCTGCTCCTCAGGTTGCATGCACGAGTTTCGGTAGGTTCAACTGCAAGTGTCCATGCATTTGCTCTGGCCTCTGATGATGATGCATCTTGAAGAAGGTTGTTGGTGCATCACGTTGCACATAGATGTATCTCGTCCGTGGAGGCGGTAGGTTACCCGGCTTAAAGAGTGGACACAGGTTACCGTTGCCGGTCAGCCCGTTCCAAACACAGATGTGGCTGTTATATATAAAAAAAAACCACACACACACTGATGCGGCCGATGTACGTACCACATGCGATGCGAGATCGCACGCACAAAAATGAAACGGGGAGAGCCTATTATTTGGAAACGTAATGCACGCGCCATTGAATGGCAGCGGCAGGGCCGACCAAACGCAACCGAACCAAATCTCCGCATTCATGCACGGCGAATCGGCGGTGCCCGAGTTACTCCCATTACTATTACCAGAGCCTACCGCCACGGAACGCTGCCTGCTCGTTCTTGGCAGGCGATCACCCAGATGGAACAGGCAGGATCAGAAACCCTGACAATCCGTGGGGATTGGTGTGTGAGTGGAGGTAATTAAGAACATCATCGATTCAATGTGCTTGAATGCTTTGTGTGATCCTACTTGATACTAGTAGGTCGCAGCAGCGTCTTCAGATGCTAATTACTCACTCAGACTGATGCTGGGATTCAGCTGCAGTGGTATAGATCCTCAGTTGCAGTAATTCAACAGAGAGTAATAGTACTACTCCTACTGCTAAGTTGATGTCAAAAAATCTACTACTACTAGACACTAGTAGTATATAATTAAATTAACCATGTGCACGTACATCCTCCGCACCAAACCGTGTACAGCGGGAATGAAGGCGGCATGGCCCTTTTTGTTCCGTCTGTACGCTGCCAGGACCATAAACCCTGTGCCCGTAACGCAACTGTCCGTCGGTGTCTGCCTCCTCAGCAACTGGAACTGGAATTAGTCGTCGGTGTCGTGGTTAGTTAATGGAGCAGTGCTGGTGGTTTGCGCGACTGTTTGTTGCCGTAATGCAAGCTCAATTTCAGGTTAACCCGCAGCATTGATTCGGGTGTCGCGTTCGGGGGTAATGGCGCTCGTGTCCTCCCAACCGTCATAACTATGAATTTTAATTCCAGAAAAGAGCTGTGGTAGTGCGGCTGTCCGGTTGCGAAAATCATGGAGGTGTAATTGAGTTACGGCGCGTTGAATTCCTTGGGAATTGCCTGTGACGTAACCTAAACATAATGTGACGATGAATTGCAGTGGTCCAGCGCCACACGGACACGTGTGCATGCCCTTCCATTTTAATTTTAGCAAAACGGTTGTGGTAGTGAGGCTTGTTGTAAAACTCTTATCTAGCCAGACTCAATTTACAAGAATGCTTTCTTGCCCCTGTGAGCTTCTTATCGAATCTATAATCAACACACAGTTATAAGTAGTCGAGGACACACCCCTTTTATAATACGCAAATATAAAGCATTAAAGAATTTTGTCACCTCTATTCTGTGTGTTTTTACTATTTCATTATGTGATCTACGTGCCCGTGTAGATCTACAGATAACTCAACATGTTAACTCTAATCAAATTTACCGGCGAGAAGATTGGTGATTCAAGGTATGTTTTAATTTCGATTGAATTCGTGTCTTGACCCGTTACAGCCAAGCTCTATACAAAGGGGTGTGGTTGCATCTTAGCACGTTGCAGCTAAGACATGTCAAAGAAAAGTCATGTTAACGTATGTTATCAATCGGGGGTAGAAGTTCGTGACTGACTCGTTGTAGTCATGATCTTGAAGAAACAACGAAGAACAAAAAATTCAAATAAGCAAGAAGTGGAACGTCAAAGAACAAGCATCTCCAGCAAAGATCTACAAATAATGAAAGAAAGAAGGTTGCCCGAGAGCCTCGGGTCACGTGAGCACTAAGAAAATCGTCGAAGTCAGAAAGAAAAAATCAATCAAGATTCAGATCGGGCACGTCAATGGCCCCGAGACTATCTTGTGTTCAAAAGGCTCACGCGGAGGTAGCTTAAACTTAAAGTTCATGAAGAACTCGTCGAGATTCGGATCTGTGGAGAAAATAAATCGAAACGACGGGTTCACAAAGAACCTACGCCCAATCCGTGGAGGAATATTGTACTGGTTTAAAGGAAGCCATGAAACATGTGTGCTTGGTTGCTCTACCCTTCGTTTTAATTCCAGCAAAGAAAGAGCGCGGCTGTCCGGTTGCGGAAATCATGGAGACGTAACTGAGTTACGGCGCGTTGAATTCCTTGCGAGTTGTCGGTTTTTTTTCCTCTCGGAATTCAGAAAGCTCTAATTTTCCTGGTCACGGCACGTAAAAAAACCGTACCACACAGCGCAAGAAATGTTATGATCTTTTCCCCTGCTCCTGTGTGTTACCATGTACAAAAACGTACGTTCCTGGCACGATCAAAAGCTGCGCGTGGCAGCCGCCCGGAACTCATTCATCAGTACCGGATGGAACGCGGCGTGGTGGCGCACGAGTCCGCGGCGTCGAAGTCGAATGCCAGCTTCTTGTGCCGGCTGAGGTCGTGCACCGGATCGTAGCCAACGCCGCCGCCGGAGAGCTGCTCGGCGCCGGGGTGGCAGCAGGGGCCCGCCGCGCCCTGGAGGATCTGCACGACGTGGCTCATCCTGGGGCGGCGGTCCGGCGAGCCGTGGATGCAGAGCTTGGCGGCGAGCGCGACGTCGCGGAGCTGCCGGCCGTCGTAGCGCCCGCCCAGCGCCGGGTCCGCCATCTTCGGCACCTCCTCCGCGTCCTCCGCGTCCAGGAACTGCCGCGCCTGCAAAAAATTTTTATTGTTATCAATAAAAGTCTTGTAGCGCCGGCACAACAAATAATATTGGTAGCCTTGCTTGCTTACCCAGGCCACGAGGCTGAGCTTGGCGGCGTCGACGGCGCGGCGGCCGGTGAGCAGCTCCAGCAGCACGACGCCCAGCGCGAACACGTCCGTCTTCTCGCTGAACACGCCGTGCGTGGTGTACTCGGGCGGCACGTACCCGAAGGTGCCCTCGAACACCGTCACCTGCAGCTGCGTCAGCTGCGCCGGCAGCCAACGCGCCAGCCCGAAGTCGCAGATCTGACCATTTGGTTTTTTGTTTTAACCCGTCAGAATTACTTCTTTGCCCCAATTGCATTAAAAGAAAATTCTTGCAATCTCAAAAAAAGAGAGAGAAAATTCTTGCATTGACAGTTCGAAAAAAAAAGAAAAAAGAAAATGTCCGACCTGCCGGATTCGAACCAGCGACCTAAGGATTCATCTGCAACGACTACAGTCCTCCGCTCTACCAACTGAGCTAAGGTCGGATTCGTGTTGAACTATTCGTTAGGAATGTATATATAAGTAAATAGTACTTGCTTACCAGCGGCTCGTAGTTGTCCATGAGGAGGATGTTGGCGGGCTTGATATCCCGGTGCACGATCCTCCTGGCGCACCGCTCGTGCAGGTACTCGAGCCCCCGCGCCGTGCCCACGGCCACGCGGAACCGCTCCTGCCACGTCATCGCCGCCGCCGCGCCGCCGTGGAGCCTCCCGGAGAGGCACCCGAGCCGCGAGAAGGGGAACACGAGGTGCTCCCCGCCGTCGACGCCCACGCCGACGAGCCGCGCGATGTTGGGGTGGCTGACGTTGACCACGTGGCCCAGCTCCGCCAGGAAGCCCTCCGCGCGGTCCCGCCCCGTCAGCCGCTTCACCGCCACCAGCTCGCCGCCGGGGAGCCGCCCGCGGTACACCTTCGCGAACCCGCCGCGGCCCACCACGTTGTCGCGGCTGAAGTTGCGCGTCGCCTTCTTCAGCTCGCCCAGCGTGAAGGTGCGCAGCGACGGCTGCGCCACGCGGCAGAACTCGTCGCCGCCGGGGGTCTCGTCGGCGCGGCGGATGCTCAGCCGCCGGAGCGCCGAGGACACGGTGGGGCGAAGAGACGGGAGGCCCGCGGAGATGCGGCGACGGGAACGCGAACGCCACGCCTCCGCCACCGCCTTCCACGACTGCGGCGGCGGCTGGTCGGCCGTTGGCGACGTGGTGGCGAGCGGAGTGTTGGTCGTTGTGGTGCTCTGGCTCGTCGTCGGGCAGTCGTCGTCCAGGACGCACCGCGGGGAGATGGACTCGTCGCTGGCCCACGCGCGGACGCTCTTCTTGCGCCACATCATCCTTTTTGATCAAGATCAAACCTTCATTCCATGTTCACAGGAACAACCGGGACTGTTCTTGGCATTGCAGTTGCCCCTGTCAACATGTCGGATTGCTCTGGTTTCTGAACAGACATGCTCTGTCTTTCGCTGATAAAAGATAGCATGCCGGCGATACAACAGGGGACGAATGGAGGCGTTAAATCCAGACGAATTTCGAATGAATCGACGCAACTCAGCAAGATTTCAGAACCCCTGTACCTGTTTCGAATAGCACGATGTCAGGCGCCGATCTTACAACTCAATCACCTTGACCGTTCCGTCTGATTGCTCCGCAGAGGAGCGCAATGTCAATTCAAGAACACTTGCTTTCCCAAATTCTGATTTTTTTATCCCTTTGAATTCTCGTGGACGTGTAACGATTCGTTTCTCTCAATGTTTTCTTTCCGATTTTTTTGGGCACGGCGATCGTGTCCGCATGCATGGAAGAGGTTAGTTAGCTTGCAGGCGAACAGAGCAACCGGCGCGAGCTCCGCGCTCGGCCTCTTGTTCAACTGAGCCTCAAAATCTGGACCTGGCTAGGCTGGCCCAGCACAATACAGGGCAAACTGAAGGATTGTGCTGCGGCTTTAAAATGAGGGACACGTTCCGCTTTCCCTACATTCTACTCTCTCCGTCTAGAAATATAAGTATTTGTTGATTTTTAGGGATCACGTTTGACCATTCGTTTTATTCAAATTATTTATAAATTTATATTTATTTTATTATTATTTAATTTAGTTCTACATATATTTTAAGTGTGATTTCTTTATTTTTATATTTGAGTAAATATTTTGAATACGAATGGTCAAATATGAAGTCTGAAAGTCAACAAATCCTTACATTTCTGGACTGCAAAAGTTGTCATAAAGAATTTGCTACCTAACCTCAGCCTAAACCCCGAGGTATGTGTAGTAACAAGTCATATAATATATAATATAGCAAATTCAGCTTATTGTGTGGTAGCAAATTCAATTCACTGTATGGTAGCAAATTCAGTTCATTGTATAGTAGCAACTTCAGTATTATCAATGATGATGACTTTGGTTCATAGTTTTTTTAACCAACCAATGGTGTTGGACCGTCAAATATTTTTTCTATTCATAATTCAAAGGGGGATAAATATATTACTCTTTTGTTTCCAAGAGAAATTTCTACTAGAGATTAATAGAATTTGCTAGTAAAGTAAAAGATAATTTGCTAGTGAATGTCAAATAGAATTTGATACTCCTATCCACAAAGGATTTGCTACAACAGGTCAATAAAATTTGCTACTAAGTGTTGAACATAATTTGCTATCTAAATTACTTACTAGAATTTGATACTTCTATTCGAAAAGAATTTGCTACAATGGGTTAGTAGAATTTTCTACTAAGAGTTGCACATAATTTGTTATCTTAATTACTTACTAGAATTTGATACTCTAAAAAAATTGCTACAACGGGTCAGTAGAATTTGCTGCTAACTGTTGAACGTAATTTTCTATCTTCTTATAAAAAAAGAAAATAATAGGAGCATAGAGAAGCAAAATTTATTTTCATGAAAAATATAAGGATCCTTGCAGTTCTGGAAGATTAAAGCAATTTCAGTTCACCGTATGGTAGCAACCTCAGTAATATCTAACTTTAGTTTATTGTTTTCCAAGGAACAATTGGTTGCTAGCCCACATCGAATTTCCATAGTGCTTCTGTTCAAATGTGCAGATAAAATAGTCAAATACTGTAACATACTACCTGCTGCATACATGCGCCTGCCAAGCCTGTAGTTAAGGTTGTTGGTGCTTGTAGAACTGCGAATTGGGACATATTCCGGTATTTTGATGACCAAAGAATTCTGATCTGGGGCAGCATTTGAATTGGGACATATTCTATGGATATTGAATTTTAAGAACCCCAAAATCTCAAATATCATTCCAAAAGCTCACTGTATTTCCAGAGTGCACTCAACAAGAAGAGATCATAAAAAATTTGTCTGCCAACCTGATAATAGCTTTCCAGAGTGCACTAAGAAAGTTTGGAAACAATAGCAGGGAAAATTAAGTACCGAGTTAGGGAAGTACCAAGCTTCGTATGCTAGGTTGATGCATTTTAAAATGAAATGGTAAAAATCAACATGAAAATTGACACACATACACACACACACACAGAGAGAGAGAGAGAGAGAGAGAGGTTACCTTACTAAATCATAAGGAACTTATATTAGTTGTGCCGGGTAGAGAGTGAGAGAGAGAGAAGGGGGGGGTTTACATTAATAAATCATGAAGGAACTTAGAGAGAAGATTGAGAGAGAACTTCATGCATGCGCACTTACGTGGCATGGTTCTAGGATTGTGACCAGATCCTCTAAATTGAGATCTCTCTTCGTCGAGTATGATCGTGCGAGATTAGCAAGATAGTGCGTGATTAGCAATTATGAGAGGGTAGAAAGGATTAGCAAGTTTGGAAACAATAGCCACAGTGCGGGAGCAAGTTTGGAAACAATAGCGGCAGTGCGGAAAGAGCAATTACGAGACGGTAGAAACTTTGGTGAAAAAAACTAAAAATTGGAGTACAATCGCAATGTAACTTGTGTAAACATAGTAGCGTAAACAATGAGTGGACTCACAAATCATAAGAAAAAGAAGAAAATTGCTATTGTAGGTAGATTGGATGATGTGGGTAAGAAAAGAAAAGAGAAATCAGAAAAGATGTTCATTCTTTAATAGATGGAAAGAAAATCAAACTTTGTCAATAGTTCGAGGTAAAAAAGACTCCCTCCTCCGGCTTTGGACCGGCAGCCTGAGTATGGGCCGCATGAAGATGGGCTTACTATTGTTAGACTGGCCCATTTAGCCCAACTACTTGTTCCAGGTCGGTTGCGCAGTGCGGTGTCCGCATCGGTGTAAGGGGAGCCGGGGCGGTCGAGTCGGAGTCGGACACAGCCTAGGGTTGCCGGGCTATATAAAGCGGGACCCTGGCCCCTCGCTTGACCAGCACAACCGCAGCCGCCGCCACCGCCACTTGCCTCGCGCAGTCCAGATCTAGGGTTAGAGAGAAGAAAAGGGAGGAGAAGGAGAGCGAGTCGACGACGATGAAGCTCGCGAGGCCGTTCTCGGTGTTCGAGAAGGAGGCGGCGGCGGCCGAGGAGTGGATGGCGGAGCAGCAGCTCGCCGCCAAGATCTCGGAGGAGAAGATGGCGGCCGACGCGCTGTTCTTCGCCAAGCGCCCGAAGGTTGCGCGCCAGGTCGCGGTGAAGGAGGCTGCTGCAGCCGAGGAGGTGGTCAAGGCCAAGCCGGCGGGAGACGTGAAGAAGACGAAGCTGGTGAGGGTGCACCAGGAGTACATCGACGCGCTCCTGAAGCGCTACCCCGCGAAGCCCTTCTGGGTGGTGCCGGAAGAGATCATCCAGAAGATGCCCGAGGGGACTCGCGAGCGCTTCGTCGCCACAAGGGCTGAAATCGTGGCCGGCGTGAAGAAGCTTCGTGACAAGGAAGAGGCGATCCTCGAGCAGTACCGCGCCAAGGGCTACGCCGAGGTCGAGGTCGAGGTCAAGGAAGGCGACTCTGAGGGGAATTAGGCATGCAGTTGAGGAGGACCGAATTGGGCAAGCGAAGGACTGAAAGCTAAGCACCCAGTAGTTTAATTTGCAACTTTAGTTATATGTAATGCTTTGTCTCGTGTGATTCCTATGTGACGGTGACCGTAATCAGTGCTACTGTAACTGTGTGTCTCTAGTGGACCTGATGCTTCGTGTGATCTTTCAATGGCGATATGCTCTTAGTTTGCAATTCGTTTTCAGTATCCGAACTGACCTGTTTATCTGTGGAAAATATCATATCGATTGTCGCTAATCTCAGCTTGATTTTATGCCATTATGTTCTGGGACCTTTTGTTTCCTTTGAAATTCGAGGTAAAAAAGCTTTGTGACATTTGTTCTTGTTTCCTTCCATGCCACTCGTGCAATATCAACGGATGGAACTGAGACTTCCTTTCAACAAGTATAAGCACTTCAGGTTTGCATACCTGTATTTACACCGTGGTGATTGGCTGAAAGTCTCTGAAGTGCATGCTATACACTGGTTTTCCAATTGCTTACTTTCATTCATGTTGGGCTCAGTTTGCTGCGGTCTTAAAGCAGTGATGGATTGAGCATTAAAACAAATCGGCTAGTTTATGTTGCTGAAAGCAAGGTTTGTAGGTAGTATGTCTTCTATTTTTTTATTTTTTTTTTTGTTAAGGTATTGCATCTTTAATTCTTTAGTTTCCATCATGTTGCTATAACACTAAATGTTTCTGTTCTATCTATTACTTGTGACCAAACAAAGAATGGCCATTTGTTTAATGGAATATTAGTAGTGATTCCTTTTGTACAATGTTAGGTAACTTGATCAAATGACCATGTAAGTCACATTTATGGAGTAAAGTAAACGTCTGATTGCTAACACAAAATAAAGGGTTAAAATATGAACTCAAAGGTTGACGACTGATATGCAAGAGACCTCTCCACTATGGGTGCCTAGGCTTCAGCAGCATCTCCAAGAATCACGGGGTGAGGACCTGTGGGATATCTACACCAGGTAGATACACATCACTCAATTGGATTGTCCACAATATTAGAGGTATGGCCATAAGATGGATACCTGAATTTAGTCACAACTCTTTTTTTTGCTTTTTTTGCTTCATGAGTACTGGGTCATGCTGATTGAGGAATATATAGATATAGAGTTGTTAATATATCCCAAAAGATGGACTTATTCTTTAAGGAGCTGATTTATAAGAAACTGCATATCTTCTCTTCAGGTTGATGTTTCATATTTCAGAGTCTGCACACGAGCTTACATGATTAGCTCATCAGCACTAGAATGAAAGTTTAAATAAATAACTAGTTGATTAGGTTATCAGCATTAGAACTAAGATTTAGCACATTATTATTTTTATTAACTAAAAGAAATTGTCACAGAAGCATCCATCCCCTTCAAACTCGGACTCTTTGAAATCTTGAGCTTAATGACTATCTGTATTCTTCCGTTTGAGTTATCGTTTTTGGGCAATTAGCTACATGTCATGGTAGGCAACACCTACCAGCGCCGCAAAAGAATGGCAGCATGTTAGGTACTTCTACCGCACTGCTTGCATTCGGTTTATTTGATTAGTTCCAGATAGATTCTCTTAGTTTGGATTATTGTGTCAGTTAAAGGATTGTTAGTTTGTTGTGATTTGGATTGTGCCCATCCTTGATTATAAAAGGGTCAGGCGGATACAAATAAAGTTTTATTAACTTATCCTATCTTCTCCTCTGTTCCTCCTGCCTCGGTGGTGTGGTGAGCTGATAACAGTTCCTCCCGGTTAACAGCTCCGGCAAGGTTCAGGGCCACACCCCATCGGTTAACTACTGCTACCATATTCGCTCTTGTTCCCAGCCACCACCCGTATACAGGTCCGTGACACTAGAACTGTGCTCCATAGGGTGAACAGAGAAGAAACTGCCTTCCATCTTCTGTTTGCAATTTTCTTTTTCAGTCAGAGATCCGGTGTCATATTGAAACCTAAACATTGACTTGTTCGCAATGGTGACAGTGGCTAAATAGCAATTGCAGCACTCCTTGTTCATGGAAACATTCATTAATGCAGTATGGAAAATCTCGAAATGGTGAAACAACACCATCTTTGAAAGAGGGCAGCCTACCTTCCAATCATTGAAGCTCAATTCTTGGAAGAAGCTGCCTTTCAGACACAGAATGTAGCCCGACAAAGAGCATTTTTTCCCCTTGTACTCATTGATTTGTATAGATATAAATGTTATTTTCTCTCTTGAAGTTTTGTGCTCTATGAGTAGCTTTGGTCAAAAAAAGAAAAATTTTAAAAAGGATTGGGTTTTCCCTACTGACTTCAGTCAAAAAAAGTTAGCTACTTTATGAGTAGCTTCCGGCGAGGTATACAGTTTCATCTTTTTTGTTATTTTTTATATTAATAACATCGCCATAGCAGGGTCTTCCCTTGTTGTATATTGTCCAAGATAAAAGAAATGTCTTTCTTTTAAGTCAATTATTCATCACGAATGTTCCAAAACCCTAAAGAAAACCGTAGATGTTTTGTTAACTACATTTGCATTTTGCACCAGCTTTGCAATTATTACTATGGTTCCTGTCATTTGCTCCTTGTTGAATGCTGACTACCTGCATAAACAAAATGATACTGATGTTGGTTGTTCAATGTTGCAGTAGTAAACAGGAAATGCAATCTAAAACATACTGTATTTTGGAGAGCTTTTTTTACATTCTGGCCCCTCCCTATCTAAAATTTTATAAATAGCCTCTCGATAACTATATTTCCAGAATCTGGCCCATTTGGTCACGCCACACAGAATGGCGTGACACATGAATATGATCACGTCGAACATTTTGGCGTGACCAAATGACACGTAGGAAAATAGGCTTGACACATAAGGATTGACCACGGTCACATTTGGTCACGCCATTCACTTTGGCGTGACCCTATACATGTGTCACGCCATACAGTTTGGCGTGACCAAAAGAGGTCAGATCTTAAAAATTTAGTTTGAAACATGTTACTTTTAAAATTTTAGATGTGAAAAGGTCAAAATAGAGAAAATGATGCATGAGATTCGAGGTATGGCCACATCCCCAAGTGAGTCAGATGCACGCACAACACTGTCCAGACCTGAGTTGTATTGAGAAGCTGGACAACTTGCTGGAGTTTTTTTTTTTTTTGATAACACAACTTGCTCGAGTTGTCCTCGTGGCCTCCGCACCTCTCTACGTTAACTGAAGCAATGTAGAGGATTTCGATCCGTTTGTGGCAAGGGCATCTCTGTAGCGTTATCACAGTAATGCCCATATGTCTTTTTGCTTGGCCCACCCAGGTGTTGGACTCTCGCACCGCCACTGCTCCTCAGTGTGGCTGCGTGCACTTCAAGAGCTGCGCCAAAAATGTTATATAATATATATATAAAAAGAGCTGCGCCAAAAACATCATGGAGAATACCTGTATGTCTACACATGGATGCCCTATTGGATGTGGCTGTGAAGTGTCGTGATTGAGTGGCCTGTGCCTGTTTTCAGTCGTTGTGCAAACAATTGAACCTGTGCAGAGTCTGTTTCAGACGTGTGCCCAAACTTCCTTCGTTGACTGCCCTTATCTTCTGGAGTCACAATACGCTTTACTATCAAAAATTAAAAGTGCGGTTGATTTAGGAGCCTTTGCTCTAACATCTATCTTGGCTGTGACCGGACATCATTCTGAACTTCTGAATTCAGGACGACAAATGTTCTGTATTTGCAGAGATTAAATGCGCTCTTGGTTCGTACTGTTCATTGGTTCGCGGACTCCGCCAGTTCCTCCAAACACGTGGATGGCGTGCAGGTAGCGCCCTGTGTTCGTGCTGACCGCCGGTACACACCCACGTCGGTCTGGAAGCACGGTGGACACGTTATGCGCCGGCGATCAGGACGAACGCAGAGAGCCACGGATTCGGGCTTTTTGTTCTCACAGACAGATCTGCCCTTGTGTCGGGCCCACCTGTCGGTGAGAAAAGCACGCATGAAGTTCACAAAGGGCACGCATGAAGTTCACAAAGGGTGTGTTTGATAGCCTGGACAACCTGAACCAGCACCCGCAGCTGCAGCATGCCGTGTTTGTTAGCCTGGAGATGTCCACGGGCCAGGCCGCGTGGGTGCAAAAAGGCACCGTTTTGCTGCATCTGCGGGAACGAAAAATTCTTTTGTTTCCTTAGAGTCAGGCTCGATGCGTGCCTAGCGACTCACCTCTAGTAACCTCGGTGTTTCATCTTATCCGCACCACCTCTCGTACGGAAGATGAAACACGCTGGAATCAAACTCTTGGCAACCCTATTTTGAGATTCTTGCTTGTGAAATCGTTAGGCCATGACCAAAATCGAGGCTCCGCTCCAAAGCTCGAGTCCACCGCCATGGCTGCACGGCCGTGGACTCTCCCTTCTTCTCCTCCAAACAAAGTCAAATGGAACTCAAATCTAGCCCAAATCGAGCTCAAATCCACGACGAAATCAAGCTTCACTTCAGCCAAATCAAGCTCTAATCCACCAAATCGAAGTTCACGGATGGCATCTCTTTGAATGGTTGCTGCTGGAGAGTGCATCCATGGAAGTTCCTCCTCGGTCCTAATCCGTTGCCGCCGCAACGGCAATGGTGCAGCTATTCCCCATTGCTTCGAGCTCGTTGCAGTGGTGAGGCTCAATACTCAGCTAGTGCTCGTTGCGGCTAGTGTCGTAGGCGGGGCGGTGGCAGATGACTTTGCGAGTGTCGGGTGGAGTCGAGGAGAGCGCAGCGGCGACGATAAACACACGTGAGGTGGTAAGTCCACCGTGAGCTAATGCAAGATCATTGTATCAGGAATGTGCAGGTTACCAAACAAACTCCCTGCTCGGCCCAGCCCATCCTATGCAGCCTAACAAACAAGCCACCACTGCAGCAACTCATACTGGCCTAGCAGGCCTAACCAGGCTTAGTGGATGCAGGCCACGATTGCCCAGGCTACCAAACACACCCAAAAGGGTCCGGCCGAGCGTGTCCCCGTCTTGGCAGGCAGCTCAAGTTCCATACCACATGGTCATCGGCTACGTGTACGGGTGCGGGTGGGCGCGCGACATGATATGCTTAGCCGCGATTACATGGCAGCGTCGCGTGTAGTCAGCTATAGTTTAGCTCCTAAAATTTAAGCAAAACTTTTACGCAGCTTAGGTGCTAAAGTTTTGCCTCTATTTTAGTTGTTTTTTTCTCTAGAGAGCTAAAGTTTAGTCTAAATTTTAGCATTTTCGTTCATTTATCTAGAGCTAATTTGAGTCCACTTTAACCATTTGCTCTTTAACTCTGTAAAAACGAACCCCTTAATCGACTCATAGAGAGCTGGGAGCATGGTGAGACCTCCAAGTGGAACCACGCTCTGTGCACCGCCCAGTTGACCTGCAGCTGCCTATCGGGTTGACCTTTGCAGACATCAATTCCAATTACAGTCCGAGACACGCCGCTAGAAAGATTGAACACCCCGAATGCGTTCATCAGCTCAGCTCCTCGCCGGCCGACGCTGCTCGTCGAGCTCCATTTATACGCCGGCCAAGAGTTGAACCGACTACAAAAACAACCACGCTTACGCATGAAGCAATCTTTTGACCGTGCATGCTATGCATGCCATGAGTTTGTAGAAAAGTCAAAGCTCTCCTCGTGCGGTCGTGCCGATTACCAACCATGCTTGCTTGGGACCTCTTATATCTAGATTAATTTATAGATAACAAAGATTAGGTCAGCCCATTAACAACCCATGGGCTAGCATGCAAATAATATATGCTTTCAACATTTCAAAAACCTATATCAACATTTTTTGAAAAATATGTCAATATTTTTGGAGAATTGTGTCAACATGTTACAAAAAATGTTGACTTAGTACATATAAAACAAAAAATGTTGACTTAGTACATATAAAATATTGACAAAGTATATCTAAAATATCGCTGAAAAAAATTATTTAAAAAGTCAAAAAATAGTCATATTGGATCTCATTTTGTAAAATTAATTCTAAGAACATGAAGGTTGAAACGGATTCGAAAATGGATTCATGTTAGGGAGAAAAATACGTTTAAAATTTTATAATCTTTTCTTTTTCTCCCAACTCCAATCTCTCTCCAATCAGATTATAACAAGTGGCAATTATCTATCCTAAGCTAACTATAGAGCGGTCTACATATATGATTTACCTATTTGCTTGGGCTTTTTCCAGAGGCCTCCTATGTGTAGATTAATCATAAATATAGATAACAAGGTGTAGATCAGCCCATTAACAGCCCATGGACCGGCATACAAATCATCTATAATTTCAACATTTCAAAAACCTATGTCAACATTATTTGAAACGTGTGTCAACATTTTTGAAAAATTGCATCAACATGTTACAAAAAGGTTGACTTAGTACGTATAATATTGACAAAGTATATCTAAAATATTGATTAAAAAGTGGTTTTAAAAAAGGTCAAAAAATATTCATATTGTATCTCATTTTATAGAATTAATTCTAAAGAACATGAAGGTTCAAACGGATTCGGAAACGGATTCATGATTAGGAAGAAAAATGCGTTTAAAATTTCGCAAATGTTTCTTTTTCTCTCATCTTTCATTCTGCCCCAATCAGATTGCAACACGTTGGCACCGATCTATTCGAAGGTAGCTATAGAGCTACGTAGGATTTATCCTTTTTCCAAGCCTTACATGGGCCTCCACGAGCCCACGAGGCTTATCTTGCGACGAGCTGCAAACCCATGTTGAGGCCCATCAGGCTGCTGCCAAGTGCCGAATTTTTTATATTAATAATCGATTTTTTAATTATTTAATATAAATAACCGCCCAATCTGTAAAATTGTAAAAATAGTCGCTTGAACAACCAACGGGCGACAAGTGGCACCAGTGGGACTTGTCGTCTAACCAGTGGGCGACAGGAACCTCTCGCGCACTGGTTGGGAGACAGGATGGATTGCCCATTTTTTTGTTTTTTTCTGTCTTAACTCTTAAGCCTCTCTAACACTCGATTAAAAATACTTTGGCAGCTCAAAAAATAATTTTGATTTTTTCTTGTGATAGAGTATACACTGGAGCATCCGTTTTAGCTTTGAAAAGTCTCAAATATGATGACAATTTTAAAATAAAAATTCCTAAATTAGAGTAGTTGTTAAGAAATAATGAATTTTTAAGTCATCCAAACCTTCTTAAAAAATTATGAAAAAATGATTTAAATTCATTGGATCTATAGTAGTATCAACATCTATTTTTGTTAGGATTAGGTTGTGTTTTGTAATTGCGAGTTGTTTAAATAGTGTTTAAATTTGAATTTAAATTCAACTTTCATTGACCATATTTTGAAAAGTAGACGACGGGTCCCACTAGTGCCACTTGTCGCCCGTTGGTTGGGCGATATGTACCTGTCGCCCAGTGAACGGGCGACAGAGCGACTATTTTTACAATTTTACAGATTGAACGGTTATTTATATTAAATAATTAAAAAAAATCGATTATTAATAAAAAAATCCGCCAAGTGCCAATGCGTTCTGTTCGTCGATGGCTGCCTTGTCGCCGTCGAAGCCCGAGCTTGTAGTAGAAGAGGAAGATCAAGGGCATCAGACGCCCTCATCTCAATATCGCTTGCCCTCTCCGGGGTCCGTTCTGCGCGGTGTCCATGGAAGAGGTAATCTTGCAACTGCGTATTGATTTGGGGCCGGATTTTGTTTCTTTGCTTAGCTCAGATTGACGGGTCAGAATATGAGCAGAACCAGCTGCATTGCTTGTGATTGCCTTTAACCTACAAAACTAAGCCTGGTCCTAATGGCGATTGCCAAACTCCTCATTTTGACTTTCACAGTGTCCAATCGAGGCTTATCTAATTTTGCGAATGAAAATTCAACACAGTCGGTATACTATGTTGCTGTCACGGACAGGTTAATTACTACTTTTGACGCAACTGCAACTTCGCTTCCTTACGCTTCGTCACCTTTGAATTATCGACCTATAAATAAAATCCCGAAGTGACGGAGGGTGAATGCAACAGTTCATCGTGGATTCTGAGCAAGTGCTGATCCAGAAAAATTTCCTCCATTCATGGTCATGCGATCCCTGTACCGAGAAAACAAGAACTCATAATATGACCCCTAACTAACTCTTCCTATTCTATTTAGATGTGAAAATGATTTTATGTTTTACTAAATTCAACTAAAGATTACCATCTTAACCAGTCCCCAAAACTATCACCCCTTCCCAAAAGGAAAAAAAAAGAAGAACAAGTCATACAATGCAACTTAGCCTAGTGATCAGATAAATATATATTTACATAAGGCGACTTAAAAACTATCTTGGTAAATAATGATACAATAAGAAGTTGACTTTTCATCCCAACGTGGCCTGTCAGGCCTAACTATATATTAGAATTCTTCAACTTGCTGGAGCAATATGTCCCATCTGCATATGTGAATTCCTAGTCAATCAACCACGAGTACCAATAAGAAGCCATTCAAGTTGCTGCTTAATGCAGTGCAGTATAATGTTTAAACTTGTGTGCTTACGCATTTCTTCCATACCTTGTGAGTTTTTTTCTACAATTCAAATGCATCAACCATGAAAACGCAGGAGACCTGCGCTTCCATACCTTGTGAGTTCAGCTGTTATTCTACAATTCAAACGATGCAAGTAAGATGAGGCTTTTAGCAGCAAGTGGTGTCCAGTACTCCAGTTGCAGCTGCTACTATGCTGTTGCGAACTTTAGATCCACTCTGCTCATGTTATTAGTGTTGAAGTATAAATGTATTGTCCAACCTTTCCTATAAGCTTAGGCTTTTGGGTTCAACTAGTTGATGCATACAAACTTATCATGGTATCAGGGCACAATTTATTAAACAAATTGCTGTCGACTCCTACTTTCCACGCTTGTGGTCTATGGCAGCTTTCCACGTGAGGCGGGGTATTATTACTCTTATTTCCACGTTTGTGACCTTTGAAACCTTTCACGTGAGGGGAGAATGTTGAAGTATAAATGTATTGCCCAACCTTTCCCATCAGCTTAGGCTTTTGGATTCAACTGGTTGGTGCATACAAACTTATCAATTAGTATGTTGTTGGCTATGGAATGCTCCATAGCCTCCGTCTCATCCATGGGTTCTGATTTACAAATAGTTTTCACATATTGATCTGGAAAGATTTCTGGTGTTCCATGTCCTTATTTACACTTGTTTGTCATGCAGAGATAGCAGAAGGAACTGTTCCCATTTTCGTTGGAAACTGATTGCAGATCCTGTTGGGAGAAAGAGATATTTGAATTGACAACTGATCCCCTGGCGCAGAACTCTAATCGGTGCCTTTTGAGCTGATCCATACTCAGGTAGGTTTAACATCTAGCTGCTCTGATTGAATGGAAGTTCTTGTTGGTAGTTGCTAAGACATTCTAGTTATAAGCATCAACATGAGCTTGATTTTATTGTGGTTGAATTTTTTCCGTTATCTCCACTTTTTGCAGGTCTTCTTTTCTTTTGATGGCTGGCTGATAATTTTCTGTTACTCCATGCAGTTACTTTCGATCTCCTTGGCCTAACTCTCTGGAGATTATTGACTACTGGTGGTGTATTGGAACAAAAATGCTTCTTTGGGATGATTCTTTTTTTCTCGAACAGCTTCGGGAGACGATTGCTGCTGACTCTCATCATCAATCACTTTTTCTTGTTGGAGGATACTTAATATTTCTAGATTTCGTAAGACATTTTGAGCTTCATATATTGCATTATTGTTTACATGTTTCATATTCTTCATTGAAATGTAATATGATGGCTTACTAAGGGTGTGTTTGGTTGGGCTTTTTCTGGCTTTGGCTTTTCCAAAAGCCAGTAGCCCAACCAAAGGGGTTGGCTGCCAACAAAAGCCAAAGCCAAAAGCAGCTTTTGCTAGTTCATTTCGAAAGCAGGTGTCGAGGTGCTTTTTCCGGCTTTAGCATTCACAAGTTTGAAGAAATTACCTACATATGTATATGTATGTATATATATACATGTAATATATATGTTATATGACTTTTATTTATTTATATACATATATCTTATATAAATATTGTGTGTTTACTTATTTATTTATATATATCTTATATATGTGTGTTTATATGTATAAGATACATGTAAATAAATAAATATATGTATATATATGTTTATATGTATAAATATTTTTTTATTCATATGTATATGTGTGTATATATATATATATTTATCTATTTATTTATATACATGTATATATGTTATATTATATATATGATATAAATAAATAAATATAAATGTATTATATATATACATGTAATATATATGTTATATGACTTTTATTTATTTATATACATATATCTTATATAAATATTGTGTGTTTACTTATTTATTTATATATATCTTATATATGTGTGTTTATATGTATAAGATACATGTAAATAAATAAATATATGTATATATATGTTTATATGTATAAATATTTTTTTATTCATATGTATATGTGTATATATATATATATATATTTATCTATTTATTTATATACATGTATATATGTTATATTATATATATGATATAAATAAATAAATATAAATGTATTATACATATATTTGTATGTATATTTGTACGTATATATGATGGTATATATAATGATAAGTAGGGTCTGCTAGTAAATTTCGAAAAGCCACAGTTGTTTTACCAAACGGCTTTCAGCTTTTTCACAGCTCATAATCCACAACTGCTTTTTTCACAGCCCACAACCCACAACAGCTTTTGCCACAGTCACAGTCCAACCAAACACACCCTAAGCCAACACATATGGCATATGTATGTCTAGTATCATTTAAGATTTTGCATGTGGTGTGCTAACAAACATGCCAATCCACAAAGTTACTATGGAGGCAAACAGATGATAGACCAGGCCACGTTAAATGATAGAATTGAAGGCAATTATTGCTCACAAACACATAATGATTTTCTGCTGCTGCTGTTGTTATTGGAACACATAATAAAAGGACAATAGTCACATGTTATACTGAGTCAACCTCACCAGTTTTTTTTAACGGAAGCTTAAAAATATGTTTTACGAAATACCATCAATTTTCTTGCGGATATTGACTTTGAACCCATGTTCATGGTTATATGACTTCTTGACCAAGATTAACATAATTCAACAGCCATCAAAATGGACTTATGTAGCTCTAGTTTGTTAACTTAAAAATTTTGATGGAACGTAAGCATCTTTATCTCTGAGTCAATTATTGAATATTAAAAGGATAGTGAAACTTGTCTATTTTTAAAACCATCTTAAGGTGTGTTTTCACATTTGTTGCCAGCCTGCACCTCTGCAAGTTTCCAAATTAATCTCCACAGTTGTCACTTGGTACGTTTGGTGGATCTCCCTAGTTAATTTTGTCTGATGGAAACCATACTTTATTCTCTGATTGGATCATGCACAAAGAAATGAGTACCGCTATAGGTCCAACCTGATTGTCCTACTCATGTACAACTCAAGCTATTATAGAAACTATATATCATCATTTGGAAATTTAAAACACTTGATTACCATATATTCATCCAGTGTGAACAGAGTTGGACATTCGAGTTGGCTCTACAGCAATTCCCCAAAGAAATTGCAAGATCTCATTACAGAGGAAGCCATTCATATTTTACGGGTAAAAAAGGATCTCAAAGAACTTCAGCAAACAGTGAACCAAATAAAATGCTTTATTCATGATGCTGAGCAAAAAAGGACAGAAGAATCAGCAGTTAAGAACTGGCTGGGTGAGCTGAAAGATGCTATGTATGAAGTGGATGATATTATTGACTTGGCTAGATTAGAAGGAAGCAGGCTGCTAGCAGACTATCCATCATCTTCAAGAAACTTTGCTGTACATACAATCTTTCTATTTTTCAGTTCCATTCCTAATATGCTAAGACACCATGAGATAGCTGTCCGGATCAGGAACTTTCACAATAAGCTTGGAAAGATTTCAATGCTTGGTGAAAGATTTTTGAAGCTTCAGAATATACAGCCCCAAGAGGAGGTTTCAGCATTTAGGAGGACAAAAAGTTGTGAACTAGTGGAACCTAACCTTGTGGGAAAGGAAACTTCTCTTGCTTGCACAAGATTAGTGGAACTAATTCTATCACATAAATAAAGAAGGCATACGAAGTTGGAATTGTTGGAACAGGAGGGGTGGGAAAAACGACTCTGGCTCAAAAAAATATTTAATGATCATAAAATAAAAGGGACTTTAGCGTACAAGCATGGATTTGTGTTACTCAGGAGTACTCTGAAGTTCCTGTTTTGAAGGAAATTCTTCGAAACTTAGGGATACATTATAACCAGGAGGAAACCATTGGAGAGCTAAGTAGAAAGCTTTCGATCGGTGTTGAAAACAAAAGTGCTTTCCTTGTGTTGGATGACATTTGGCAGCATGGTATATGGACTAATCTATTGAGAACTATATTAGACAAATCAGCTAAATCAACTATTCTGTTGACAACACGTAATGATTCAATTGCACAGGCAGTTGGGGTGGATGATCTGCATCGAGTTGAATTGATGTCAGCAGAGGTAGGATGGGAGCTACTTTGGAAGAGTGATGAAGATACCCAATTGCAAAACCTACAGGCTATAAGAATGAACATTGTTCATATGTGTGGTGGCCTTCATCTTGCAATCAAGGTTACTGCTAGTGTTCTAGCAACTAAAGAGAAAACTGAGAACCAATGGAGAAAGTTTATAAACAGAAATGCTTGGTCTATGACCAGCCTTCCTATTGAGCTAAGAGGTGCTTTGTATTTGAGTTATGATGACCTACCAAGATATTTAAAGCAATATTTCTTATTTTTTCTCATTATATCCAGAAGATTATAGCATGTACCATGATGATCTTATTAGGTTTTGGGTTGCTGACGGTTTCGTGCAGGAGCAAGAAGAGCAACTTCTAGAGGACACAGCTGAAGAATATTATTATGAATTGTTGTCTAGAAATATCCTTCAACCAGACCCTAGATATTTTGACTATTCTAGGTGCAAAATGCATGATCTTTTAAGACAATTTGCACGACATTTGTCAGAGGACGAAAATTTATATGGAGAACCACATCACTGGATATTCAGTCTCAATTTCGGCGTGTTTCAATTTCTACAGATAAGGATTCTATTAGGCTCCCCAATATGAATAAGGAGAAAATGAGAGCAAGGACTTTGCTCATTCTTTGTGCCAATTCACCGAAAGTTGAAAATACGATCTTCATAAGATTTCCATACATTCGAGTTTTGGATTTGACTAGTTCAATTATACAAACTATTCCAGACTGTATAGGAAGTTTGATCCATCTAAGATCACTTGACCTTGATAGGACTGGCATATCTTCTCTTCCTGAATCCATCAGTTCTCTCATCTTCAGATATTGAACTTGCAAAGGTGTGATTCTTTGCAGAGTATTCCTTTAGCAATCACCCGATTATGCAACTTAAGGCGTCTCAATATTCTGGAACACCAATAAAACTGGTTCCAAAAGGAATAAGCAGGTTGAAGTTTCTCAATGATATAGGGGGATTTCCAATTGGTGGTGGTAGTGATAGTACTAAAATTCAGGATGGATGGAACCTAGAAGAATTGGATCCTCTTCTGCAGTTGAGGCAGCTTGATATTATTAAATTGGAAAGAACTCCTCATGCTGCACATTCATTGCTAATGAGTAAAAAGTTTCTCAAAGTTTTAACTCTAAGGCGCACAGAATCTACAAAAGAAGAACCATACTCTGAAGAGGACATCAGCAAGATTGAGAAGATCTTTGAGCAGCTGATGCCTCCACAAAACCTAGAGTATTTAGCTATTAGGGGATATTTTGGACGGAGGTATCCCATCTGGTTAGGTGTACCTACTCCCAATTTAACTTCGCTGGAATCATTAGTACTCGTGGATTGCAAATCATGTGCACATCTTCCACCGATCGGGCAACTCCCCAACTTGAAACATCTGAAAATCAAGGGGCAGCTGCAGTTACCAAGATTGGGTCTGAATTTTTTGGTTACCAGATAGTAGCTTTTCCCAAGCTTGAAGGATTGTTCATTGAGGATATGCCTAACTGGGAGGAGTGGATCTTTGCTGTTGTTGAGGAAGAAGAAAAACATGAAGTCAATAAAGGGGGAGAGAGTGGTACTGCTGGAAAGCAAGTAGGAGGCCAGGAGGGTCATTACCTCCAAAAATGCAGCTACTGCCACACTTGAAGAACTTGCTTCTTATCTGCTGCCCCAAGCTGAGCACTCTCCCAAAGCAGCTTGGAGTACAAGCCACCAGCTTGCAGGAGCTCCGTTTAAGAGGTCTGGATAACCTTAGGGTGGTGAACTTCTCATTCCTCTCGGATGCCCTTGTCATTATGGAATGTGAAGGCCTGGTAAGGGTCGTGAATATTCCTCAAGTGAGAGAGATGGGCGCACACAGTTGCCCAAACTTGACATGTGTTGAGAAGTTGGACAACCTGCAGCAGCTGTGGCTTCACAAGGATATGGAAAAGGTCTCCTCGCTGTGGTTGCCTGGGCTTTACAAACAACGCCAGCAACTTCACAATGAAGCCCTAGATGTCTACACTTGGCAATGTTGATATACAACTTCCCAATTTAGTGGCCTAGTTGATGAGAGGTATCCCCGTTGTCTTGATATTTGAATCCCTGTGCATTTGTCACAAACCTTTGATTAGCTGTATACTGTTGCCTCAGACAATATCTGGAATAGAGCACAGTATGAAACTGGTGCAGGGGCAGGCTGAGGCACCATTAGCCGGGCACAGACACACCTAGAAGGAGAAATATATACGTCAAGCTTGCAAAAAGGCATGCTGCCTTCATCTTGCCATGTGACGAAGAAGGCCAAGTGTCCCCCTTCATGGGGGAAATTTTCATTGCAAATGGAATTTAGGTGCAATGGTGCAAACATGCAATTTATCCCGTTTGATCGTGATCTAAAGACCCTTGTCATGAGACTATCATGAGAGCATGAGACTGTTCCTTCATGATCTATCATGAGAGCATGAGACTGTTCTCCTGCAATTGACTTGGATGATTGATCAGTTTCTTTCCACGGGTGGACAACAGTGCTGCAATACTGGCCGGGACTGTGGGTTTTATCATATGGACTCTTGTAACACCCGGTCCATGTGCCGCATTATGGGCCTCTGACCAAGCCCATATCAGCCCAAGCCAGTTCCATCTTCTCTACAAAGACACGACACGAGCAGAGGGAGAGGCAGAACAGAAAACATTCAGAAATTGGGTTATCCCCTTCGGTGGTCATCTTCCTCACGGAGGATCGATTCCGGCGAGCTGTTCGTCCGCTTCGCTCGGCGGTGACGCCCTGTCCCACGCTCACTTCCCGGCGGTGGCTCGCCGGTGGCCTCGGGTCTTGACAGTTGGTATCCAGAACCTTACCTTCCTTGGCGTGTTGGTGTTGTTTGAGTCCGAGTCCATGGCGGCAACGGCGCAATTCGATGGTTGCTTGTCGCGGGTGCAGGAGAGCTTAGATCGGCTGCACGTCCGTTTGGGGTTGTTCGAGGGCACACAGCAGTTGGTGGCAATCCAGCTCGATCGGGCGTCCAAAGTGGTGGACCAAGTGTTCCATGACCAACGAGTGGTGGCGAAGAAGCTTCAGGAGACAGAGCGAGTGGTGGCGCTGCTCTCTCGAAGGCCTGCCACGACGGTTGGGTATGACGGGTGAAAATAAAAACATCGAGTACCAGAGTATAATAGACCAGATATTGACTAATGATTTTTTTTTTTGACTCATCAGAGAAATCTAGCTATCTGTTCTAAAAGTTTTTAGGGGCCACTATCTTGAAGTTCTTGCCAGTGAAACATCAATATGCAGAATTCAAAATCGAAAGCAGAGAAACCAATCAATCACCTGTGAATTACCCAGTATAAGTCACAAATATTTAGAAAACAAAATCAAACTTCGCATTATCATAACCAAAATAGTAATTATACAGTATATATGAAGTACCCAAAAATGAAAAAAGGTGTTTTCCTTCTGATAACTCCAACAAAAACTGGACAACAGAAAATCAAAACGGGAAAAAAGTCATTCACGACCTATCATAAAAGAGGAATGTGTTGCTTGAGTTGTAATCCAAAGCTTACAGTGTTTATCTCGATCCCAAAGCTTACATTTCTAGCTATCTCTATATAGAAAAATGATTTACAGCAAGGCTCTCCACTACTAGAGGGGAAAAATAACTTGGCCTGCGGGGGTAAGATGGCCCCTAGGCTTTGCCTGATAGGAGATGTCTTAGGCAGATCAAGAAAACCCCCAACCTCCTTTCCTCCACCCTTACACGGCGGCCACATTGCCTATGTGAGCGTGGGCCAGGTCTCAAGCTGTGCTTTGGTGCGGAGTCGGACGAAGGCTTTTTTTTTCAGGCCACGTATATTCGCTCCCACTAGGATTCGAACCGGATCACCGGGTGCTACTCGAAGTCTTAACTCGTTGAAGTATAAATGTATTGCCCAACCTTTCCCATCAGCTTAGGCTTTTGGGTTCAACTGGTTGGTGCATATAAACTTATCATGGTATCGGAGCTGAGGTCTCGAGTTCGAATCCTAGGCGGACACAATTTATTAAATAAATTGCTGCCGACTCCTACTTTCCACGTTTGTGGTCTATGGCAGATTTTCACGTGAGGCGGGGTATTATTACTCTTATTTCCACATTTGTGGCCTTTGAGACCTTTCACGTGAGGGGAGTGTTGAAGTATAAATGTATTGCCCAACCTTTCCCGTCAGCTTAGGCTTTTGGGTTCAACTGGTTGGTGCATACAAACTTATCATTAACCATTAAGCTAAGAGCCCCTGATTAAAAAATAACTAAGAGCTATAAGAAGCAATCTTACATGACAAAAATCTTATGTGAAACAACTGACAGATAATTTTTCTCAAATTTCTTAACCTACTAAGTCATCAGAGCACAAGAGAACATTTTATACAGTTTTCACGAAATAAAATAATGTTTTCTGATCTCTGAAAAAATTCTACTGTTTCTGTCTCTGAAAATTTGAAGTCATCAGAGCACAAGAGAACATTTTATCCAACATGTCATGATGCAGCGAAAGAAAAACCATAAACATATGTCACAAAAGGCACACTAAGAAGAAATAAAAAACTGAAGCCTGCAACATCAGTTCACACTTACAGAGTGAATGTTGCAATCAAATCTGAGATTATTGGACACAAGAGCCCTAGTATCCCCAAATCCAATGCACATCATCGATAGATTGAAGACAACTTGCACAGTAAATCGAGAGAAAAGAGCAGGAAGTAATCCCCAAATTTCACAAGAACCCTAATTCTTACCGAGTGATGAAACGGCTTGGGGACGAGACAGCCTGGGCTGGAGGGGCACCAGTGAGAGGTTGTCATGCGTCCTCTAGCACCCTAGCACGAATTGTGGCATGACAACAAGCCGTTACATGCGAGGCTCGCCAAGACATACCCATCAACTGCCTGGATCTACTTCTCGCCTTGCTTTGGCAGCAGCCTGCCTGTAGCAGGCCGCTTTGCAATCTCCACTGGAGCAGGATGCGCCGTGAAACATGCACCATCATTGTACTGGTTGAAGGGGACATCATGGGTGTGGCAGTGGCGATGGCCACATCGCAGGCTTGGTAACGTGGAAGGGGACATCAAGGCTGTTAATTTTTTTTATTGAATTATATAGGGGGGGGGCAGAGATAGAGGCTTCAGGTGAGGTCCACATGCTGGCACAGATCCGAGCTAGTGGGAAAAAGGTGAATGATACACAGAAGATAGGATGTTGGATATAATGAAGTACTCACTGAGGAGATCTGGATGCTTTAGTTTGAGGAAGGGGGTTTCTTGTGAGTATAAGGTGGGGTGGGTTTAGAAAACATCATCTCTGCTGGGCGCACAAGGTTGTGTGAATCTAAGAAAGAACACAACTGATGATATAGGGGTTTAAAAGCATGTCATCTGTCAAAACTTCATCTCAAGAATTGATGTTGATAACCCCCTGACAACCATAAAACTTCACCTTTGCGTCAAAGAGGAACATTCCTGTATCAAGGAAATTCTTATGATTGTTATTTATGTACAAAGAAATATTTCTTGCATACAAAAGGAAAAAGATATCACAAAAAGATATGATGTCTGCATGATCACTTAAACAACAATCAAGAATGACAGGTTTGTCACTGAAACTCCAGCATAGTAGGGCATGATTGGATGTCTTTTCCAGCTGTGCCTGGCTCAGTTCTTGGCAGCCTGGCTGCTGCTGGACAGCATCACCTCAGCCAGGCCCAAGAGAAACAAGATTTAATCTTATTTCCTGCGAGACAGGTTGAGCTCAGCGTGAGAGATATCAATGGGTGCTGGGAGTGCTGGGGACAGGCAACCAATCAATAGATGCCACATGTGTGGAGCCTGGCCAACAGTGCTGCAGGCAACCAAACACAACAATGTTGCATCCAGGCAGCCTGGATGGGGCAGATCCACCCAACCAATTGCGCCCTTATATACTAAGTCACAGGACAGAAACTGTGGTCGATCTAGATCTATTTCACACAAAATTGACTATCTAGAGCCTGTTTTGTCGGTCCCAAAGCTCTAGTTGTCAAACTACAAGGACTTTCATGGTGAAACACCTGATAGTTGCCTGGGTACTAATTATAAACTTTACAAGAGAGTCATCAACTCTCAAACATAACCTGGCCCCACTGGCCATGGAATTTCATGAAACCCTGTAGTGATAACCAGCAGGATCAGGGCAATGATAGCAAGAGAAGGAACAAACCTAAATAAAAAAAACACTTTCCTTCACAATATATCCAACACCAACACCAAAGAACAGGAAGCGAACACTGGAATATTGGCAGGTCCACTCAGCACAAGAATTGTCAATGAATTCTACGTTGTCTATCCCAAAGCTTCCTTTATACAACCAAGGGAAATGCCCTATCTCAAGTTTTTCATTAGAATGGTCAACAAAGTAACTGTACTAATAAAGCATGTCGGATGTTGAACTTAATATGGTATCAAATGTAGAAAACCAAAACAATATCCAGTGAACAGAACAGAAGTTTAGCTTACATAAAACAATTATCTTGTTTACTTGCCAATGCAGTACACCATGGCATATGAAGTTTCCTTTTGCAGCATCTATATAACTCCCGAAATGATTTGCTTCTGCAGTGCCACCCGTCCTGGAATACTGAAAGGGAGCATATTTTATGAAAGACGACAGCAGGATCATTAGGTTTGAACAGATAGAACACAACAACGCAACACAGTAGTGATATCCCGACGCATTGTATTTCTTCACCCTCAAGGTAAATTCAATTCTCAGTCCGATCTAGAAACTCTAGTGATGAGCTAGATAGATCTAAAATACTTTTTTTTTTTTTTTTGAAAGCGATAGATCTAAAATACTGATACATGATAATCCATATGCAAGATTCGACAGGGCAGTAAGACAGAGACAATTTTGATTCAACCCCTGCCAACCTTTTCTCTGTAAACCATCTACTGTCAGAATAGAAGTTCAAGCTATGGCCTCAAGGAATATTTCTAAAAGAAAAACGGGAATCCAAGCTATTAGCCCACCCTACTGAGTCTATGCATTCTCTTACACATATAGCAAATGCCACAAGGGCACATCTGGCTCCTTGGCCAGTTGATGAATTGCTACTGCTTGCACCAAATTGTGTAATTGGTGCATTTTATCATTGCCTTTAGAATGATAACGGAACTGATCCATCTACCACTTGTTTGGACTGAAATCTCAGTGTGTGCAGGTAACAGCAAGACCATATAGCATAATTCTGACTAAACTAAAGAAAGATGATTTTCATCTATACAAGAATCTACCCCCAAACATGTCACCCTAGTCAATCCCAAAGCTCGGACTGTTAAGCTCGCGTTATTATTTGAAAATACTGAAACGGCTCACAGCAACCTAGCTAAAAGTATACCTTGACAGGAGACGCATAAGTTATCAAACGCAACCTTGGCCCGATGGCCTTGGCATTTCGTCGAACACTTAATGAACATGAACACGATCATGGGCAGGGCAAGGGGGGGGAGTGGCGCGCGCAGTGTCTCAAGTCGCCATCACGGCGGAGGCCGGTGCTACCTTCCACACCTTTGCGAGAACACGCAAAGACGCCACCCCATGCCAGACGCAGATCCGGCGGCCGGAATCGCACTTGGGGCACCACCCATCATCGCTGGGACCCACCCGCAGCCGCACATTCTGTTTTGGACCCACAGGCCAGAGTAAGAGCGCAGCCTGAGTATGGGCCGCGGGAAGTTGGGCTTATTATTGTTAGACTGGCCCATTTAGCCTAACTACTTGTTCCAGGTGCGCAACCAAAGGAAGAAGTCCTTCTCACCTCCTCCAACTCTTCTCGAAGTCAGAATTTCCTCCCCGTTTTACGAAACCGGGTATTTGTACTCCCTCATCTTTCAATACCAGTTATTTTTCCTCCCTGGCAGTATTAGCTTCGTCCAAACGTGTCCATAGGTCCACATGTCTTATACCACCTCAACGTCTTCTTCCTCCATCTTCTCTCTCTTCCGAAGTCAACACCTGTCTGGCGAGCTCCAGTAAGCCAAAGATCGCGTCCAACTTCCTCTTCGCCGTGGCGGGCGCTGCTCTATATCGACGGCGGCGCGGTCGCCGCTGCTGCACTAGTCCACCTAGAGCGCCGGCTGTAGGAGAACTCCGGCGTGGGGGCTTTCCTCGCGGCGGTGCTGTTCGTGCGCCGCGGAGGCGCGCGTAGTCTTCTCCCGTGCCGGCGCCTTCAACTTCCAGCTCTGGCAGGTCTGCGCCGCCGCCTATGGCACGGCCCCCGCCGAGGTGGCTTTGCTTGACGGCCAGACCATCACCAGACTGCGCGGGAGGAAGGCGGCGTCGCGTGGTGCGCCGAGCGCATGACGGATGGGTGGCGACGGGCTTGGCCGGCTCTGGAAACACCTCCTGACGAGGACGGCGTCAGCGTAGACCAGTCGCGCAGCTGCGTCGACCGCTCCGACAAGAGGCGAGGAGCACGAGAGGAGGCCAACGCATACTGGAGGACAACAATAGGCGACGCGACGCTTGGTGGACGCGGTGGTGACGCTGTAGAAGATCTCTCATGCTCATTGACAAGAGCTGGTGCGTGCCTCGCTGCCTCCCATTTTTTCTTTCTCAGCCGCATTGCGCGTTCTGGCAGCTAGACACTGACTGATGTCGTTGGGTTGGGTGTGATTACTGCAGGTGGAAGCAGCTGGATTTTGCATTGCTCAAGTTCTGGTCCGTGTCCTAGCTTCTTTGACATGGAGAAGCAGGAGTCTGCCGTGTCCAAGTGGTCGGGCGAGGACCAGAGCCGCCAAGGTCGGAAATGGGACTGTTGAAGGAGAAAGCGTAGAAGCTATCGCATATGACAAATGGAGGAGAGAGAGGAAAGGAGGTGATGAAAGAAGATGATGATGTGGTGAATGACAGGTGGGTCCCACTGCCACGTAAGACAAAACCGCTGACTAATACTGCCTTGGGAGAAAAAAATGTCTGGTTTTAAGAGTTAAGGGAGGACGAGTACCCGGTTTCGTAAATGAGGGAGGAAATTCAAACTTGAGCAAAAGTTGAGGGAGCTAGATAGGACTTTTTCCGCAACCAAACGGGACAGGGAGAGAATTGGTAGTTGTAGCACTCCGAAGAAGTGGTTTCGTTAAAATAGCATCAGTATTGTGAGCTTCGTAAAAATAGCACTCCCAATATTGTCACACTCTTATTATAGCATTATTCATTAATTTAAATTATTTTCAATTTATTTTCTATTTCCAACCAGGCAAAATGACGAAGCTGCCACTATCCTTTTCTATTGCCTGGGAACGAAACCAATCGTGCTTCTGTTCTTCTCTCTGGTTCTCTCTTTGTTCTCTCTCATTCGAGCGCATAGAACGGAGATGACGCCGGTGGTTTGCTATATTTGTGATGCTATTATGTACTATGTTAAAAATTTATGTCAATGTTTTATGTGCATGTGCTTGGTTTGGTTACATGTATGAATGGTATATATGCATGTTTGTGTGAATAAAATGTCCATTTCCTCTCAGGTTTGTGCTCCAGGGAGCCATAACACAAAAAAAACAAAAAATTGATCCCAAGGATAGTATTGTCCTTTCATATGGCTGTTTCATCATAAAACAATTTCAAATGGTTAAAAATAGTACATAGTACTATAATACAGACGTGACAACATTGGGAGTGTTGTTTTGACGAAGCCCATAATGCTAATACTATTCTGACGAAGCCACGGCTAAAATGGCAATTCTCTCCGGGACAGGAGAACGATTCAGGTCTTACCGACGCCTCCCGTGTTACGGTGCAACCCAGACCGTTGGATCAAGAAACAAGGAACAGGATGCGTGCTGATATATCTCACCTCGAACATTTTATGAAACACCCCCGAAGAACTTCCACTACTAACAACTAAGTCCCTTTGTTTGTACATTTTACTCCCACCTCCCTGAGAATGTGTACCTTCTCATTCTAAGTCCTTTCAGCAGATCGAGTGGCTACTCCTACCTGGAGACGCATGTCCAGATGCTCCGCCACCCCGGAGGCACTCCCGAATAAATTTCCAACGGTGATGGTTGAAATCTCTTTTCTAAAATTTGTTTGTACTCGTCCCTGTATTCGTCGAACATGTTTTTTTTTGTTCCAAATCAAACGTAGGGTAGGGTTCAGGAGCTATCTTGATTCTGCTCCATTTAATTTGCTCCAACGATGTAGCTTTTGTTCTTAGAGTACGCTTGTTGCTCCATCTAATTACACGCAAGTACAGCTCTAGAAAAAAATTTGGCACTGACTGTACCAATTCTGGGGTATATTCTTCCATTCTCTTATCTGAATTCTTCCGTTCTTTCTTGCCTTCACCTTCTGCCTGCAACTGTTTCTTAATAATTATTGCAGATTTTTGTCTGATATTAAAGATTTATTTGTTGTGGTCAGGAGTGATGCAACCGTACCTGTGACCTGCATGAAAGATGATTTAGCTCTCTTAACAATTCAATGCAGTGCTGCCAAGACTTTCTAGGGACCATATATTGTTCAAGTGTCTAGACTTTAGGACCAGCTTCAGATCGATCTCTCTCAGGAAAAAAAAGGATCATTGCAGGTTAAATGCTTATAACATAGTAACTTCTCTTAGCATCTTAAATATATTGTTGTGAATATATTTGGGCTCAATTAGAATCTAATGAAATCATCATTTTCTTAGTACGACACTAAGTCAAATCACTAGTATCATTTAGAGTCTTTATCATTTCATATAAACATTCCAATAGGATTTACGATCTCTAAATAGAGGTGGATCCATTCATGATAGTGCACTTAAGTTAGCGGATTTGAACACTGTAAAGACAAGTTCTGAAAAAAAAATGCATTTGTCAGTAAGCACAATTGTGGGATAGGAACATGGGTGTATATCATTAATTTTAACATCGACTCTTTTTTTGCAGTACACAAAACCATTGAATTGAGCACTCGACCCATTCATAAAAAAACTGCCCTCGTGGTGGCTGGATTGATAGGGGGCATAACTAAAGATGTGCATCATGGTGGGCCACTGCATTCTAAGGATCAGTTGGCCATTGCTTTTTTTGTCAATTGTAATAGCAAAATGGTGGCGTGTTCACTTCCTCCGTGCCTGGAGAGCAGACCAGTTCCACTTCTATTCCGATAGAGCTTAGATGGTTGCGCCCTCCGTCCTCCCATCCACCCCTCGCCGGCGGCCACGACGGCGCCGACACCCAGCTCCTTCGCCCCCAAGCCACGCCTCCGCCACCCTGCTCCACGCTCCTCCCCGCACCCTCCCCACTCGCCGAAGGTCACCCGGACTCAAGCACCCACTTATCCAGATAGCTCCACCGGATCTACCTCCAACCTCTCCCCATTTGCCAAACCTTTCTTCCCCTCAACAGGTCAACAGGGGGCGCCTAAACATCAGCGATGGCCGGATCTCTCCCACGTTGCACCGGATCCGTCGCGTATCTCCTACAAGGATGCGCTATGCAAGGAAGACCGCCCCATCGAGCTTCGTACTCGAGAAGACGCGGTGCAGGCAGACCTCCTCGCGGCCGGTGTCGCCACCCCGCATACGGCTGCGCTCCGAGATCCACAGGGTCACGGACGCTGCGCCGGATGTGGATGGATGGCACACGGTCACTAGGAAGCGTCGTCGCCCGTGGCGCCCGGCCATACGGCGGCGGGCGTTCCGCCCGCCATGCTCGGCCGGTGTTTCAACCGCCTCGAGAAGGGGCACGTTCGGGCGACATGTAGGGAGCCCACACGGTGCTTAGCCGTGGCCGGCCGGGACACCGCTCTTTCGAGTGCTCACGTCCACGCCGAAATCACTCGCCCGGCTACCTCTCCTCAAGACCGTGTCACCCATGGCAGCCAACGGCTCGGCAAGACCGTGTCACCCATGGCAGCCAACGGCTCGGAGCGGTCGGGAGGAGAGCCACCTGCCCGCAGGCTCCCACAAGATAACGGAGCCGGGGAGCCGGGGCAGCGGCGAGGCCACGGACCGAGGCATCGTGGCCATCGAGGAGCCGGTCATCGGCACAAGCGGCCTGATGTCGACCCTTCTCCCCGCGCATCGCCACCACGCCCCTCCCGACCCGGCTCGCCCGGCCATCCGCTACATCGACCGCTCCCCGACACCGACCGGTGGGAGTCGGATCTTGAGTATCTCACGATTTTCATCCAAGTCGTCGGCACCGGGCCGCATGTTGAGCCTACGGATGCGCTCGGGGCCATCGCCGGAAATTCCATATCGAAGAAAGTGAGCTGGAGATCCACCGGGTTGCGCCCCGGAGGATTTCCTCCCGCGCGTCCCCAACCACGACATCCGGCTATCACTCCTGCGAGGCGATCGCTTCGTCACAACTCCCGCTTTCCGCCTCTTCCTCAAGCCCCGGAACAGAGCGAGCCAATGCAGAGCTACAAGATGCTGCATCATAAAGTTCTCATTGAGCTCCAAGGGATCCCGCTACACGCCCGGACAGCAACCACGGTGACGGACCTTCTCCACCCCTATCGCTCGATGGAAAGTGCCGACCCGTAGTCGGTCCGGAGGCAAGACCTCTCGGTCTTCGGGGTAGTGGCCGAACCACACGCCCGGAACTCATCCCGGACTCCCTGCATTCTTGCCATTCCGGAGCCGACGCACCTTGAAACACCCCTCCAGCCCACCATCGGAGTGCTAACCTACCAGGTGCAAATCGGAGTTCGATGCTCGCTGGTCCGGCTGCCGCCCGATTCGCCGCCCTGCTCACCACCTCCTACACCTCCGACGCCGTCGGACGAGTCTTCCGGTGAGGAATCACCACCGCAAAACCCTAAAAGGCGGGGGAGAGCTCGCCCAAGGCGAGTATCAAATCACGACGAGAGGAAACCCCCGTTTTCCAGGCAGAAATCGGCGCCGGGACAGTCATCGGCCATGCGTCGGAGGCGGGCGGTGCCCCGAAATCCGACGAACTCCGGGTCCCCTCAACAACCGCAGAGCAAGCAATGATTTCGCCCACTCGTCCCCGGGGCCCAAGCAACACCATGCAACCAATCCGGCATCGACAACGGCCTTCACTTTCACAGCCCACGAGGCCGAACTCCTGCTGCAGATGCCCCGGCAATTGAACGGACACGGGGGCCACCCGAGGACGGCAGAGTTGACCCCATGTCTTTTGAAATCACCGCCCCCACGGAGCAGCAGGCCGGTAGAAGCAAGTGTTTCCCAGAAGTGATGCCTTTAATGGTTGCGCGCTCCGCATCACGTGCTCCATGCTGCCAGTCCAATGAGGCGGATGAGTCTCCGCCACACTTGCCGGGCCGGCTCTCAATGGCCCAACCCGCACCCTCGCACCCCCGAGCCATCAACCCCCAGGCACGCAAGGCCCATCTCCACAGACTCCAGCGGCCGAGGAGGCCCTCTCACATGGCCCGGAACCGACCGGCATCCCCGTCCAAGCATTGCTCGTCAACCGATGCCCAACACTTCATCGCCAACATCTCCACAAGCCTTGCTGCCCCGTCGCAAGCAACTCTACAGCCTCCGCCGCCATCCACCAGGCGCAAGCGAAGAGCCGCAACCCCTTTGCGCCGCAGCCGCAGGCTAGCAGCAACGGGTCCGGTAGAGGGCCTTGTCCGGAAGGCGCAAAAAGTACTCATAAAGAAATTAGGAATCCAGGTAGACCAGGAGACCGTATCCTCGGCGGACATGCAAGCCTACGCGCAACTATTTGATCATCCCCTATCGACCGATCACATCGGGCGTTGGCTGCCCTTTTCGGGTGGGCCATGCCACAAGAGGAAGGCCTTTCTCCGTAATGCGGCCTCCGTACAGTTTGTTGTTTTTTCACTTCCTACAATGGATTTTTCCAACATGATGATCTGGAATGTGAGGGGGCTTAACAAGAAGTCTCATCGTGATTCAGTCAGGCAGCTATTTGCGTCCACACGGCCGGACGTGATCTGTCTTCAGAAACGAAGATCCAGGATATGACCACCTCAGTACTCCTATCCACGCTAGGCCAGGACTTCGACCATCATCTGGTCAGGCCCGCCCAAGGCACAAGAGGAGGAATCCTGATTGCCTGGAAAGGAGCGCTTGGTCGTGTTGTGGATCAGCGCGTTGATGAATACTCGGCTTCGGTAAAATTTTGCCGCGAGAATGGAGAAGTTTGGTGGCTAACCGGGGTTTACGGACCGCAGCAAGACGCCCACAAGATCCTGTTCTTACAGGAGCTTCGTGTCGTGCGCACTGCATGCTCTGGACCCTGGGTGGTACTTGGAGACTTTAACCTCATCTACCGGGCCTCGGACAAAAATAACGAAAATGTGGATAGAGCCATGATGGGTACATTCCGGAAGTTAATAAACGATTTAGAACTGCGAGAGATTGAGCTTCTGGGGAGGCGCTACACCTGGTCAAACGAGCGTTCATCTCCAACTTTGGTGCGTCTTGATAGAGTTTTATGCTCGCACGAGTGGGAACAAATGCACGGGCACTGTTTACTCCAGAGCACGGCTGTTGGGATCTCCGATCATTGGCCCCTGCTGCTAAACCTCAACAGTACCATGCAAACCAAAAAGAGGTTCCGGTTTGAAGCTTACTGGACGCAAGTTCCTGGCTTCCACGAAACGGTGGCGCAGATTTGGGCTACCGCCACACACCGTCCGGAAGCTCCATTGGAGATTTTGGCTACGAAATTCAAACAGCTGGCGCGCGGCCTGCAATCCTGGAGTCAGAAAAACATCGGCAACGTCTCTCAGCGCATGTCCCTTGCAACCGAGCTGCTGCACCAGCTTGAGATAGCTAGGGATCTGCGAGGTCTATCACAGCAGGAGGAGTGGCTCCGGCAACGAGCCAAACAGCACTGTCTAGCTCTAGCATCCTTTCAGAGGACGATCGCTCGGACACGCTCGCGGTTGGACTGGCTCGGGGAGGATGATGCTAACACCTCCTTCTTTCACTCGCATGCGAAATACCGCAAGAGGAAAACCTGCATCACCAAGCTGCAGGTTGAAGACCGAATTAACACACAACATGAAGAGATGGAGAATGCCGTGTGGGACTTCTTCAACAATCTCATTGGCACGCCTGAATACCGGCCAGAGACGTTGCGCTTAACGGAGCTATACCAGCACAACATAGATTTACAACACCTTGAACTGCCGATCTCCGAGGATGAAGTTTGGAATGTGGTCAAACACTTGCATCCCGACAAAGCGCCCGGGCCGGATGGCTTTACCGGCCGATTTTATAAGGCTTGCTGGACGATAATCAAGCAAGACGTGATGCTTGCCATTGGTGCAATTCATGGAGGAGACACACGGCTGCTGCACCAGCTAAACTCAGCCCTGCTGGTGCTCATCCCGAAAAAGGAAGATGTAATCAAAGTAGGCGACTACCGTCCAATAAGTCTGGTTCATAGCTTCGCGAAGCTATTGACTAAAGTGCTGGCAAACCGGCTGGCGCCCAGCATGCAAGAAATTATCTCACTCAATCAGAACACGTTCATACGCGGGAGATGCATTCATGACAATTTTCTCTACGTTCAACACATGGCAAAGTTTCTTAAGGGAAGAAGAGAGCCACGCACTCTGCTAAAGATCGACATCACAAAGGCCTTTGACACGGTATCGTGGGCATTTCTGTTGCAACTGCTCACACATATTGGCTTTGGGAGTTGCTGGCGTGCTATGATATGTGGCCTACTTGCCACCTCAACTACCAGGGTGCTACTCAACGGCTGCCCAGGAGACGTCATCCAACACAAGCGAGCCCTGCGCCAAGGAGACCCCTGTCACCCCTTCTATTCATAATGGTCATGGACGTATTAGCTGCTATCGTCCGACGGGCTGAACAAAACAATCTGCTGCATCCTTTGGCTTCGAGGAACATTGGAGATCGCATATCCTTATATGCAGATGATGCTATCCTCTTTGCATCGCCAATACCAGCAGAGCTCCAACTCCTCAAAGCACTCCTGGACAGGTTCGGATCCGCGACCGGGCTTTGGGTTAACATGCAAAAGTCACATGTCATGCCGATCCGCTGCAGCGATGAAGATCTCCAGGTGATCAATGACAACCTATCGTGCGAAATAGCACAGTTCCCCTATAAGTACCTGGGGCTGCCTTTGTCACTCAGGAAGCTGTCACAAGGGGAGATACAACCGCTCATTGACAAGATAGCAGACAGGCTACCCGGCTGGAAGGCTGCACTCCTGGAGAAATCGGGAAGACTAATCTTAGTACGTGTCGTGCTTATGGCCATCCCAATCTATAAGCTGATTGCTATGGAGCTGCCGAAATGGGCTATCAAAGCCATTACCAAAAATATCAGAGCTTTTCTATGGCGACGTCGTCGAGAGGCAAAAGGGGGCCACTGCCCTATTGCATGGGATCGAATTGCAAGACCAACGGACCATGGGGGTTGGGGCATCCACAACCTGGAAACAATGGGGCTAGCTCTACGAATACGATGGCTATGGTTGCAAAAAACGGAACCGGAAAGACCATGGACACAGTTCAACATTCAGGTTTCGACCAACGCTAGAGCAATGTTCTCTCTGAATGTCATCACTGAAGTTGGTAATGGTGCGAACACTCTTTTCTGGGAAGATCGATGGCTTGATGGAAAATCGGTGTCCGACTGCGCTCCAACATTAGTGCAACATGTAAAGAAGAGAGCCAAGCGTACAAGGACAGTGCAGCAGGCAATGGCAGGAGACGCATGGCTTCGGGATTTCAGTCGTGGCCTTTCAGTCAGAGCGATATGGTAATTCATGCAGTTGTGGGATACAATTCATGTCAACACGCTCGAACCACATCAAGCGGACAAACACAAATGGAGACTCGCCTCATCGGGTAATTTCTCAACTCGTTCGGCTTACCACAGCTTCTTCATCGGCAGCACCAAGTTTGAGCCATATCGGAGACTATGGCAAACATGGGCACCCCTAAGAGCCAAATTGTTTCTGTGGATGGCAATGGCAAATCGGTGTTGGACAGTCGATCGTCTTGCAAGAAGAAACCTACAACACCCGGCTGCATGCCTGTTTTGTGATCAACACCAAGAAGACATCCAACATATACTAACACAATGTGTGTTTTGCGAGAGAGGTCTGGTTCCGGGTGCTGAGCAAAATTCAGCTCCAGACAATTACCCCGAGTGCAGGAGACACCCTACAAGAATGGTGGCGCCGAGGACAACGACGGGTCCAGAAGGATAAGCGAAAAGGCTTTAACTCCCTGGTGATTCTAGTGTTATGGTGCCTATGGAAGCATAGGAATCGTTGTGTTTTTGACAACATCCAGCCTACAACCCAGGCGGTGCTCAACCAGGTGCATGAAGAGGCAACACTCTGGACAATGGCGGGCGCAAATGACCTGCAGAGCGTTCTCCAGCCGGCTGCTTAGATACCACAACCTGCCTTTTTTGGTTGTTTCTGGCATTGACAGGCGCGATTGTAATTTCAGACTTATGACATTGTAAACACTGCCACGTCGTGGCTTTTTTCCTTCTTAATACAATGACACGCAGCTTTCCTGCGCGTTCTATATAAAAAAAAACTTCCCCCGTGCCTGTCACATTGTAAGGATTGTGAGATGGGGGCATAGAAGGTTACTACATTGTGAGTTAGACATTTCTTTTTCTGTTGGTTGTAACAGGATCATCGTGGCTTGTTTCACTTATTCTTTCTTATCTGAAATTCTCACGTTTCAATGGAAAATGAAAATGTTAACGGTATGAATATCCGTGACAAGAAATTCACCAGTGCAAACTATGTTTTTTTTTTCTAATTTTGCCTCGGATGCATCGAGTCATTATATGTCAAAATTGAAATGGATATCAAAATTGATGCATACACTGCTATGAATCGTTTCACAAATTTACACATCAAGAATCAGGTTTGAGAAATACTCTTATTCACACATGCAAGATAATAAACAAATTGTTTACATGTTACTATAGAACCTATATTTCATATCCACAAAACAGGTTCGCCGCATTTTAGATTAAAAGCCCATGAGAGGCCTCGCTTTACTGAAAGCAAATAGGTTTAGCAGGTGTTTCCAGCATACATGATTGTATTCATCTATCCAACCTTTTTCCAACAGGCTGATCAGCAGCCAACCAAGCCAACCAACCAAAAGAAAAGGCAACCAGTCACCCACTCGAACAACCACTCTGAACATTCCTATTACAGCAAGATTACAAAGACATTTTTTTTGTTCCAAAATTTATCTGGCTAGTCCAGTCCTCCAGCTTTCCTTGCCTTCTCCAGAATGCCTTCAATGCTAGTGCGTTCTCACCCTGCGCTTACAATCCTCCATTTCTGCAAAAATTTACACAAACTTCTGTTATTGCACTCTTCGTCACCTTCTCACGAAACAGGTTCATCGCATCCTGTCAGATAGTCTCACAACTCTTGAAGCTACTATACAAATATAGGAATCTATGACTCTTGAAGCTAAATGTGGATCAAGCTCTGTGCTGCTGCAGCACCACCGAGCGAGTAGCTAGAAACTAAAAGGGCCACAATAGTGACTTCATGTGACTATTCTAAGATTTGATGTCGTTGATTCATGAGCAGCAAGTTGTTAGCACCAAAAACACCATTTTGCACCACTTATTAGTGTGTCTATGGCACAACGACAATGAAAAATAAAATAGGGCTACTCTTACAAAAAAAAACCCAGGTATCATCATGTTGCTTATGCCTTGTTATTCTCCCTAGTCTTCTTGGAGCTTCTTATTCTGCAAGAAAATAAAAAAATTATTAGTCCACACATCATACTTATGCCTTGTACATTTGAGAGTGCAGCTTTGACCTTTTTCTGGTTTGATTAGTGGATGATAGCTCTGAAGGACGTTTCAATCTCCTCCCGTTCCCTTTAGTACGTGCCACTTCAGGCGGATGGATACTTACTCGTCAAGAAATGTTGCTCTAATAAAGGATTCAAATTCTTGAACCTTACTCTTCTCACTGGATTGACCCATGCTTAACATATGGTTAACAGCATCAGAAATACACTTGTGAAAATACTTCAAGTTTTCTTCACATTTCTTGGCGACATGCATCCCTGTTTTAAATTTAGACCATGTCTCAGAGTACAACTTCTTCATGCTTGGTGCAAGGGATGTGCAAGAACCTTCCAATACCTTTCCGTTAGCATCAAAAACAGCATCACGGGTGGCTGTTTTAGTCCACCTATGTAGCACATAGTGCCTTGGAATCTCACTGCAACCAGTCCCCTTAAGGACAAGAATTATGTGACAACAGAGGATGCCGATGGATTCATACAACTTGCATGAACAATATGCCTCTTTTGTACATGTATTATAGCGAACCTCTCTAACTTTACCACTATTATCCCTAATCATTGTGGTGCGTTCATCACCAACCTGAGATATGCTTTGAATATCACACTTGTCCCTGGCAGCAACTACTTCATTCTGGAATATGCTAAATATTGCATGAGTATAAATATCCCTAGCATGGGACTCAATGCACCAAGGCGTCTGCAATTCTGGATCTGAATGAAGGGCGGCATTGTCGTTTAGAAGCTCTAGTTGTCGTTGCTCTTCCAAAGCAGTCTCATATGTGATCCAAAATTCAAGCAAATGGAGTCGCCGGTTCAGAAAATGCCTAAAAAAGGCATTCTCGCTTTCAGACCTTGAAGTAGTCCTAAGTATCCCACAAAGTATGCGGGGATCCATGATTGGCGCATCTCATATTTATCACTCAAACATGTATTATTCTGCAGACCAAACTTGGATATGGTTGCGGACCATTCGGTTTCAAATTCGTTTGGAGTCTCCGAATCCCACACACATGCCATGAACGGAAGAAGGAAGTCATCATCTTTAACTAAATTTTGACCAACTTTTTGTGGCAGTTTGTTAAGGATGTGCCACATGCAGAGTCTATGTGTGGTGCTCGGAAAAACATCTCTAATAGCAGCTCTCATGCTAAGATCCTCATCAGTTATAATAAGTTTTGGTGCAGCCCCACCCATGTCCTTCAGAAAAGTTTGAAATACCCATGTGTACGACTCAATTTTTTCATTCGGTATGAATGCAGCACCAAAAGTAATGCATGACTTGTGATGGTTGACTCCAGTGAAAGGTGTAAATACAAGTCCATACCTGTTTGAGCGATATGTAGAGTCAAAGGAAACAACATCTCCAAATATTGCATAGTTTTTCCTGCCAGTGTCATCTGCCTAGAAAATATGTGTTAATTGTTGCAAATTGTCCAGTTTATAATCAAAAAAGAAGGATGGATTGAGCCTTTGCTTTTCTTTCGAAATGTCGATCAAAATATGTCCATCGCCTTGACTAATTGCTTGCTTAAAACCCCGTTCATAGTTCTTTAAGTCTTGCTTAGTGCAGCCAACATTCTCATGGCATCCCATTTCTGCACATAGGAGACGAAATGTTGCAGAGGTTCCAATACATGCCTTGTGACATGCGAATAATGCAGCCCTTACTTCACTGCTCACTTCTCTATTTGACTTAAGCAAATGTCTCTGTCTTGGAGAAACAAGCATGTGTATGTGGGATTGAACAAACCGAGCAACCACATATTTGCCATCGTCTCTTCTCTTAAATGCAATCATGGAATACCATGCTCATAGCGCTGTTAAACTTTCTTTTTTAAGCTTGCTCAAGCTATTGGCTCCATTGAAACAATTCCGAAAGCATCCAAGGGATTTATCCTAGAAAATACTGACCTACAGACAAGGCAGAGAGAGTTGACAGGTTCTTCAGGGATCCACAGTACTACTTAAGCCCTATAAAATTAACTAACACTTACAGGTACTCGTCTCCTCCCTTCACATGTCCATTGCATCTTTTCCATCTACTGTCAACCAATCTACTTATATATAAAATATGCAACCCACTAGCACGTCTTAATGACTATTTCTCTCATTCCACGTTGCGCCACATCACCATAATTAATTTTAACCATTAAGATAAAGAATGCATGTTAGAGATTAATACAATTAGTTCTAGATTATAATTTTAAAGTTAATATCTTTTAGTGCCGCTGCAACGCTGCGAGTTATCAACTAGTTGTAATAACAACCGTGTCAAGTGCTTAGGCATCAATATGTTGTCTAGCAAATACAACCAAGCCAAGAGTATGCATATGTAAGGTAAGTAAAAAATTACAATAGTTTCACCTGTTTCTTTTTCATGTTGATTAATACATTGAGAAACCTCAAGTAAACGCGTATGAACTACATTTTCTGACTGTTGAACAATAAAAATATCTGAGAGATGTACTGATATAGAACTAAATCATGATAATCAAAATCTATTGATATCATCTTCAAGCGACAAACCTACATATTACTTATATATTAGTGATCAAAGTTTGTAAAAGATTGATTACACACATCCTGCATCCAAATCTATTTTGGTATGGATATAGTAGCAGCGGTAGTAGTAGAAGCAACCATTACTTTCTCAGCCGCCACCACAATCATAAGGCGACCGAGTATCTCCTCATAAGAGAGCCTAGAGAATCTAACAAGAGCACATCGACTTTGAATGGGTTCAATCATAAGTTTAGGGAGTCCAAATTCTTGGTTTTATAATTCAATGAGGAAAAACAAAATTTGACAATAGTCAAGGGAGGTAAAAAGAACTTTCTTCAAGCGAGAATGTGCGGCTGCGGTTGCGGCTGGGTCTCTATTCTCTCGCGCGTTCCCTTCACACTGCCCGTCTCCCAGCAATTGATTGGTGCCCCAAGTGCGATTCCGGCCGCCGGACCTGCGCGTCTGGCCTGGGGTAGAGTCTGTGCGTGCTCTCGCAAAAGCGTGGAAGGTAGCAGCGGCCTCCGCCGTGATGGGGACTTGAGAAGCTGCGCGCGCCATAGGTTTGTTGCCCCGTTCTTTTGCTCTCGTTTGCCCTGATCCTTTTGATGTTCATTAAGGGTTCGACGAAATGCCAAGCCATCGGGCCAGGGTGCGTTTGATAACTTACGAGTCTCCTGTCATGGTATACTGCTGGCTAGGTTGCTGTGAGCCGTATCAATATTTTGAAATAATAATGCGAGCTTTGGGACAGACTAGGGTTAGATGTTTGGGGTCGATTCTTGGACAGACGAAAACCATCTTTCTTTAGTCTAGTCATATTTATGCTATATAGTCCTGCTGTTACCTGCACACACTGAGATTTCAGTCAGAACGAGTGGTAGATGGATCAGTTCTGTTATTTATCATTCTAAAGGCAATTATAAAATGCACCAGTTGCCCAATTTGGTGCGAGCAGTAGCAATTCACCAATTGGAGTATTGGACTACTGGCCAAGAAGCCAGATGCACCGCTGTCATTTTCTATATGTAAGAGAATGCGTAGACTCAGTAGGGTGGGCCAATATCTTGGATTTCCATTTTTCTTTTAGAATTATTCCTTGGGGCCATAGCTTGAACTTCTATTCTGACAGTAGGTGGTTTACAGAGAAATGGTTGGTAGGGATTGAATCAGTGTTCAATTAATTGTCTCCGTCTTACTGCCCTGTTCAACCTTGCATATGGAGTATCATGTATCAGTATTTTAGATCTGTCTAGCTCATCACTAGAGTTCCTATGATTGGGCAGAGAGAATTTACCTGAGGGTGAAGAAATACAACACGTCGGGGTAACAATACTGTTTTGGGTTGTTGTGTTCTATCAGTTCATGATCCTGTTGTCGTCTTTTATAAACTACTATGCTCCCCTTCACGATTCCAGGAAGGGTGGTACTGCAGAAGCAAATCATTCCGGGAGTTGCATAAATGCTGGAAAAGAAGACTTCATATGCCATGGTGTACTGCATTGCCAAGTAAACAAGATATTTTTTTTTATGCAAGGTAAACTTCTATTCTGTTCACTGGATATTATTTTGGTTTTCTACAGTCTTGATATCATATTAAGTTCAATATCCGACATGCTTTATTACTACGGTAACTTTGTTGACCTTCTGATGAAAAACTTGAGATAGGGGATTTCCCTTGGTTGAAAAAAGGAAGCTTTGGGACAGACAACGTATAATTCATTGACAATTCTTGTGCAGAGTGGACCTGCCAATTTGCCAGTTTCCGCTTCCTGTTTTTTGGCCTTGGCGTCGGGCGTCGGATATATATTGTGAAGGAAAGTGGTTTTTTTTTATTTAGGTTTGTTCCTTCTCTTGCTCTCATTGCCCTGATCCTGCTGGTTCTTATTAGAGGGTTTGCTGAAATTCTAAGCCCAGCGGGGCCAGGTTCTGTTTGATAGTTGATGACTCTTTTGTAAAGGTTAATTAGTATGCAGGCTACTATTGTTGATAATCCCTGTGCGTGTGCTTTAGGTGTCTAACAGTCGTGTGTTAGTGTCATACTTTACTTAGTAGTCAAGTTTAGTCAGTTGAGTCAAAGTCAAGTCAGAGTCAGGCCACTAGGCCATGTATCCCGGCCCATCAGGCCATGTATCGTGTGTGTGGAGTCTGCATATATAATACAGAGTCAGAAACGCAGCAAGTTACCACGCTGCACAAATTCCTCGCCTCTTTCCACTTTTCGTTTTAGAGTTTAGGCCAACAATTGGTACCGGAGCGGTTGAGATCTTGGGATCGTGAGAGATGTCGACGTCCGCACGCTGCCGGAGGCTGATGCAGCCGCCGCAAGGCAGGGAAGAAGGTTCCTCCGTCGCTGAGCGGTTCCTCGCGGGACACGTTGCTCCACGGCTCGAGAGGGTGTTCGATCGGCGGCAATCGCCGTCGCCGCCGCCACGCCGAGGGCGCCGCCGCGAGCGCGTCCAGCCCGCCGTTCGGCGCGTGATCAAGGAGATCGGCGGCGCAGGCACCTACCCTACCCCGACCAAGACCAACTACAACGAGTGGAGTCCGTTGATGCGAGTGAAGTTGCGGGCCCGTGGCCTTCGGGATGCCGTCCGCTACGGCGACACGGAGTACCGGGAGGACCGGTTGGCTCGGATGCGCTACTCGGCGCGGTGTCGGCAGCAATGATTCCGGCATCGGCGGTTAAAGAAACTTCCAAGGAGGCGTGGGACGCCATCGCCGAGCCCGCATTGGCGCGGATCGTGCGCGCGTTGCAACGGCGGAGAAGCTTCGCCGGAATGGGATCGCCCGGCATTCCGTGATGGGGAGGATGTCGAAGATTTCGCCCTTTGCATTGCCGGTCTGCAGCAGCAATCGCTCACGCACGGAGACGACGACATTGATGAAGAGAAGGCCGTGCACAAGCCGTTGCGGTGCGTGCCTACCAAGTACCGCCGGATCGCGTCTCAATTGAGACGCTCCTTGATCTCTCGGAGCTCTCAATTGAGGATGTGTCCGGGCGGTTGGCGGCGGTTGATCGGGAAGAACAGGCTCCTACGGAGCCGGTGACCATCGGCGGCAAGCTCATGTTCACGGAGGAACAATGGCTAGCTCGCCGGCGTGAGAAGCAGAAAGGAGAAGGTTCTTCCGGTGCCGGTCAAAGCGGGCGCCGCGTGGAGAAAGGTGCCGCAAGCCGCGCAGAAGGAGAAGCCTCGGTGGTGGCGGCGAGCAAGCGAGCGGAGATCGTTCGAGCGGTGGCGGAGGCGGTAACCGCGACGGCCGTTGCCCGAATTGCGGACGTCGTGGTCACCGGGCCCGCGAATGCCGGCAGCCCAAGAAGGGTGGAGGCCGATCAAATTTGGCGCGAGCCGAAGATGATGATGAGCCGTCCCTGTTTCCGGCACATGCCGGCCCAATCTCAACCCTAACCGCCGCAGCTGCAGCTCTCGCTCAATCAACGGCGCCGTCTTCCTCGACTCCGGCCTCCGCTTCTGCTCCATCTCGACGAGACCAGGGCGAAAGCTTTCCTTGGCTCCGGTGAGTCGTCCGATGAGAAGATTGAAGGTTGGTTCCTTGACACCGGAGCCACTCATCACATGACCAGGCGGGAGGAGTTCTTCTCCGAGCTCGATCGCGGAGTCCAAGGCTCGGTGAAATTTGGCGACTCATCGGCGGTCAAAATCTGCGGCATCGGCACCGTTGTCTTCCCGGCTAAAACCGGGGAGCACAAGGCGCTACACGGCGTCTACTACATCCCCGCGCTCCGAACAACATAATCGATCTCGGTCGACTGGACCGGAGTGGCGCGCGCGTGGTGATCGACGACGGCCTCCTCGAGATCTCGGGACCGGCAGCGGCGCCTTGTTGCCAAGGTGGCTCGCGGCCGGAACCAGCTGTACGTGCTGCGGATGGAGGTGACCCGGCCACTCGCCTCGCCGCTCGCTCCGACGATGAAGCGTGGCGTTGGCATGAGCGGCTCGGGCGTCTTCACTTCGACGCGCTCAAGAAGATGGCACAAAAGGAGATGGTGCGAGGCATGCCATAGCTGGATCATCCGGACCAGCCGTGCGACACTTGTGTCCTCACCAAGCATCGCCGGCGGCCCTTTCCTACTCAAGCCAAGTACCGCGCGCGAAGCGGCTCGAGCTTGTCCACGGTGACTTGTGTGGTCCAATCACGCCGGCAACGCCGGGAGGGCGTCGTTACTTTCTCTTGCTCGGTTGATGATGCTACCCGCTTCATGTGGGTGGTACTGCCGGCGAGAAGTCCGGAGCGACGAACGCCATCAAGCATGTTCGCGCGCAGCCGAGGGTGAGAGTGGCAGAAAGCTGCGCGTTCCGCGCACCGACAATGGCGGAGAATTCACGGCTGCAGAGTTCGCCGCTACTCGCGCCGATGAAGGAATCAAGAGGCACTTCTCCGCGCCGTACACGCCGCAGCGAGAATGGTATCGTTGAGCGGCGGAATCGGACGGTGGTGGCGACAGCTCGTGCGCTGCTCAAGCAAAGGGGCATGCTCGCGAGTTTTGGGGAGAAGCGGTGGTGACGGCCGTACACATCCTCAACCGTTCGCCCACCAAAAGCCTCTCCGGCATGACGCCGTACGAGGCGTGGTTTGGGCGCAAGCCGGCGGTGAGCCATCTCCGGTGTTCGGGTGCCCGGCGTTTGTCAAGGAGCCGAACAATGTGAGCAAGCTGCGGGACGTAAGCTCCCCGGGTGTCTTCATCGGCTACTCGCGAGGGCACTAAAGCGTACCGCGTCCTCGATCCCGAGACGTGGCGCGTGCGCACGGCGCGCGACGTCGTGTTCGACGAGGGCCGTGGGCGGAGCCGGAACAAGGTGGCGAGCGGCAGCGAGCAAGCGCCCTGGACGACTTCACCATCGAGTACATCCACGTTGCGGAAGACGGGGAGTTGCTCGGTTCCCCATCACCAGCTGCTTCTCCTCTGCCGAGGACGCCATTCTCGGTGGCCGCTGCACCATCACCGGAGTTCGCGACGCCACCGGAGAACGACGACGATCGAGTTGATGCCGAGCACGTCGACACGCCGTTGAGGTACCGCACCGTCGACAACATCTTCGGCAACCAGTGCTGTCCCCGGCTTTGCGCAGCCGCAACATCGACGCCGAGTTGCACTCGACGCACACCGGCGAGCCGTGCACGTTCTGTCGAAGCGGAGCGGGACGAGGCGTGGCGGACAGCAATGCAGCAGGAGATCGACTCCGTCGAGCGGAACAAGACTTGGGAGCTCGTGGATCCGCCGCGCGGACATCGCCTAATCACCCTCAAGTGGGTGTTCAAGTTGAAGAAGAACGAAGCCGGCGAAGTGGTCAAGCACAAAGCGCGGCTAGTGGCTCGTGGTTTCGTCCGAGCGAGGAGGGGATTGACTACGACGACGCCTTCGCACTCGTGGCTCGCATCGAGTCAATCCGCGTCCTTCTTGCGCTTGCTGCCCGGGAAGGATGGCGGGTTCACCACATGGACGTTAAGTCCGCGTTCCTCAACGGAGATCTCAAGGAGGAGGTCTACGTGCGGCAACCTCCGGTTTCATCGCCACCGGGAAGGAGAACCTCGTGCCCGGAACGCCAAGGCTGGACCAAACGCTCAGCGGATGGGTTTCAAGCGGAGCGGCTATGAGGCGGCGGTGTACCGTCGAGGAGATGACAACGGATCAATTCTCGCTGGTGGGCGTCTATGTGGATGATCTCATCATCACCGGCACATCAAAGCGCAACACCGAGCGTTTCAAGGAGGAGATGAAGATGGTCTTCCGGATGAGTGATCCGGGCCTCCTGTCCTTCTATCCGGGCATTGAGGTGCACCAGGGAGATGATGGGATCACGATGCGTCAAGCCCACTACGCCAAGCACATACTGGAGATGGCAAACATGGAGGGTTGCAATCCAGCGCACACTCCAATGGAGGAGCGACCGAAGTTGAGCCGGTACGAGCGAGGCGAGAAGAGGTTGACGCCACTCAATACCGGCGCATCGTGGGCAGTCTCCGGTATTTGGTGCACACGCGCCCGACTTGGCATATGCGGTCGGGTTCGTGAGCCGTTTCATGGAGAGGCCAACGGAGGAGCACCAGCAGGCCATCAAGCGGATTCTGCGCTACATAGCTGGCTCCATCGACTATGGCCTGCACTACGGGCGCCAGCCTGGGGCTGCGCAATTCGTGGGGTATTGTGACTCGATCTCGCCGGCGACATTGACACGAGCAAGAGTACGAGCGGGGCTCTGTTCTTTCTCGGCAACTGTCTGGTGAGCTGGCAGTCCCTCAAGCAGCGTGTGGTAGCATTGTCGAGCTGTGAAGCAGAGTATATTGCTGCCACCACTGCTACTACTCAAGCAATTTGGTTGGCTCGGCTGCTCGGGGAGCTCCTTGGGAAAGAAACCGCAGCAGTCGAGCTTAAGGTGGACAGTAAGTCTGCCCTGGCCCTTGCCAAGAATCCAGTCTTTCATGATCGCAGCAAGCACATCCGACTCAAATATCATTTCATCAGAAGCTGTTTGGAAGATGGAAGCATCAGGCCAGCTACATCAACACAGTGGATCAGCTTGCAGATATCCTGACTAAAGCTCTTGGACGAATTAAATTCCTGGAGTTTCGTTCTAGGATAGGTCTGGTCCAGATTTCATAGACACACAGGGATTAGGGGAGAAATGTTGATAATCCCTGTGCGTGTGCTTTAGGTGTCTAACAGTCGTGTGTTAGTGTCATACTTTACTTAGTAGTCAAGTTTAGTCAGTTGAGTCAAAGTCAAGTCAGAGTCAGGCCACTAGGCCATGTATCCCGGCCCATCAGGCCATGTATCGTGTGTGTGGAGTCTGCATATATAATACAGAGTCAGAAACGCAGCAAGTTACCACGCTGCACAAATTCCTCGCCTCTTTCCACTTTTCGTTTTAGAGTTTAGGCCAACAACTATCAGGTGTTTCACTATGAAAATCCTGCTAGTTTGACAACTAGAGCTTCATGACTGACACAACAGGCTCTACATAGTCAATTTTGTGTGAAATAGATCTAGATCAATCAGTCTCTTTTATGTGGCTTGACATATAAGGGCGCAACAGTAGGGGTTTCCCAAACCCCTACTGTATCTCCCTAAAAAAAACATATAAGGGCACAATTGATTGGTTCCCTGTCCTCAACTTATATGGCATCTATTGATTGGTTTTTTATAATGGAAAACATCATGTTCTCTGTAATATGAAATTCAGGTGTAGTTTGCTACATATATGAAACTTTTATAAGTCACACAAGCTAGCATAACATTTGTCAAGTTAGTGGCAGGCCATCATTGATGTTGGGTACTATCGAGGCTCAGCTCGAGAAGATTTGCGTGAGCCGAAAAAAAGTAATTAGTTCTTGTGGAGAGGTTATTTACAAACACATGTATTTTTCTATTATTTTTTTAGCGATGTGATGACAATGTTAAAGTGTTTGTTCCAAAATGGATAGGACCATGGCACATTTGACAGAGCAGCACAATGGTGTCAATTTTTATAACATCACATTGAGCTTGGTTCTAAATATTTAAAACACTGAGAATGTCATGGAAATTATCTAAAAATAAAGTCATGGAAGTTGTCAGGAATGGTTCTTCATTTTCACTGTAATTAGATTTTAAAAGAGATAATAGTGACCAACACAATGCAAAATTAGCAGATAAGAAATGATGTTACCCGTGAACTAAATTAATAGTACAGTATGTCTTGTTATCGGGTCGCATAAGACACACTGGATTCAATCCTCACAATATAGGCCCTTATATTGCCCCTTCACTAGGTAAAGAAGTTTGCCCTCAAAAAAAAAACTAGGTAAAGAAGTTGGTATCATCTATTTTTCTAGACTAACAGTTTCACCAAGTATCCATAGAATGATTTGTTGCTCCACCGTATACTTAAACTGTGATAAATTAGGCTTCTAATGATGACATATTCTGCACATCTGTTATAAAGTGAAAAATAGAGACAGGTAACACAATTATTTTTCTGATTACTTTCCAGGTGAGTATTGTCTTAAATTTTGAATGACCAATCACAAAGTGAATGAATAAAATCAATCCTAAGTTTCAAGAAAAGTCTTTGAAATGGCAAGAATCATATGTGCTTGCCTTGTTGGTACCTTGCCATTTAAGTCATTTACAGAACTATACTCAAGCAATACTGTCGTACACGAATTTCACAATCAGCAACGAAGAGAATTGCACCGTTTTGTATACTACTTAGAAGTTTTGCCATATCCAAATCGACCTAACTGACATATGGAACAAAATTCAGAGACAACTTCATTAACCACATAATTTTTAATTCGAGCCCTCCTGCAAATGAGAAAACCAAAGCAATGCAAACACATATAAGCACTTAACAACCCACAGAAAACAAAAAAGTTGCTGCATAACCTCCTGCTACGCCAAATCAAAGCAACACATAATACGCACTTCTACCAAGCAAACAGAGTAACCAAGCAAACAGAGTTACCAAGCAAACAGCTTCGGACCCTCCTGCTAACCCTAATCAAAGCAAACATCACGATCTTTATCAAATTCCAAATGCAAAAACAAATTTAGAAAAAATCAGCAAATAGGCAAAATTCAGCACACACTTAAAGGATATATTGGTCAAAAAACGAAGTTTAGCTGCAACGGCAGGCAAAATTCCAGAATTATGTCTTATTACAGGATATAGGATATTGGTCAAAAAACGAAGTTGGGCTTCCATAGCAAGCAACATTCGAGGTCTCTTTTATTACAGCAAATTGATCAAAAATACGACATTTGGCAGGCGCCTTTGATCTTCATTGTAACTCCAGGAAGCTGGCCTACCAAAACCTGAAGACAAACAAAGAAGGGTATTATAAGATATAGTTAGAAACATTTACATAGATTCTTGTATACACAAAACAAAAGGAAATGGCTAACTAAGGTAACGGAGCTTCAAAAAGTAGCAAACAAAATAACATTGACAAATGCTACCAACTTATTTAGATCTATGCATACATGATATTAGTTGTTATCAATCTGTGTTGTAACTAGCATTACTCTAAAATGTAGATTGCACAACATAGGTTTTTCTCTAGACATACTCTACTGAGGTTTGCTGTAAACATAAGCTTGAGGTTAGAACAAACGTGATACACTACATTGAGATGCAACAAATAACGGTGCCTCTTAAATGACTCAGCTTTTTGACGCCAAAATGAGATGTCTAAATACTGTAGACCCAACAGGCTGCCTCTAGATTCTAGTAGCCATGCAATACTACAACAGGATTTCAAATATCAGAGCTGTGTGTCCAACCAATGATTTCTAGCAAAGTGAATGTGTACTATCAAAGGTTCAATAACAATCAACTGTTAGGCATAAAGGCTAACACACTTGCAGAGAATAAGACAGCAAGAAAAACGAATTTTACCTCCAATACAGCACTTAAGCTGCATCAGCACCATCCTTCAGGAGAGTAATCGCCTCAGCCAGGAAGGCCGGCATTGGCACGACCTCACATTTGTCTTTCTTGATCTCTTCAGATATCTTGTGAATTTCATCAAGAAGCGTATTCATGTACCCAGTTATAATTCCTACAAGGTACACATTCAATTTAATCGCTGCAAACACCACAACAATCAGGGGATTTAGTTAATTCCAACAATCCAATTCACACTATTTAATCCAGGGGCATTCAATTTATTTTCAAAGTTCCAACAGCATTCAAATTTCCATATAGTAGACTTGTGCAGAAAGCCATTTGCTCCTGCCACATAAGAGCAGTGATTAATTCATTTTCATCTACCAGACAGTACAGTTACCACAACTACAGGTCAAGGTCAGAGGCCACAAACAAAATTACCAAAACAGACTTTGTTGATTCTTAAAAACCAATTAACACTACTCAATCCACAGGCTTCCGATTTATACTACAGTTTCAACATCATTCAAACTAGCATATAGGAGACTTGTGCGGCTGCTGCCACATATGAGAAGTGACTTAATTCAGTTCTACAAGACCGTAGAGATACCACATCTACGGGTCAAGGTCAGAGGCCACAAAATTACCTAAATTACCAAATCTAACATGACAAATACATGATCTGTTATGGAACAAAGGTAACAATCAAACGACACGTCAGTCTGAAGTTGTTCCAGGATGCATGAAGGTACAAAGAGACTTTACCCTCGGTCTCCGAGGCATGAGACGAGACATCATTGGCTCGAGTCTCCTCACGGCGGCGAGCCCAAACCTCATTTACCAGGCTGGTTAAACCGGTGAAGCACCCCCAGAGATTGATGTTCAGATCGTGAGAAGCACACGCGGGGTAGAGAATCTGCAAACATTTCGTTAGGAACGAATCGAGGGACAAAAACCAGAAAATAAATGATTTGCTATCGATCCAGGAACAAAGAAGGAAATTCGGGCACCTGCGCCTCGTCCAGGGGCTCAGGAAAGACCCATGGCCGTGCTCCGGTAGCCCACGCTCCGGCAATCGCCATTCCTGAAGATGAAGGGGACGGCAACTTCGACTGGGTAGGTGAGGGGAAGGATTGAAGATCTTACTGCTGGCCGTTCGGGGTCATGGAGTGCGGCGGCGTCCGGGCTACTTGTAGTGGGAAAGGCGGAAGGGTTTGGCTGCCCGGGCGAGCGAGATCTCGCCAGGTGGTGATCAGACGGCTGTCATGATTCAGTCAATACCTGTGGAGGAGCTTGTTGGGCCGGCGAGGCCGAGAAGATGGGCTGTATTATTACAGATTTATGGTGAATGAAAATAAAGGGAATGGGAATGTCTGATAGAATTTTTTTTAGAATTTGTAGCATTGAATTAGAGTGGTAGCATGGACAGTGAGATTGCAGTAACCAGAGGAACTCACCCTGATCTCAAGATATTTTCTGCAACAAGAATATACAGATTTCTTAAAGACTTGACAGAAGACTCTTCTTCTTAAAGACTGAACAGAGGTTTATTTTCTTACTGAAATCTCAGAACTGAGGTGAAACAAAATAGAGTGACCAATCACTGAGAACAGACCGTCTAGATAAATTTAATACCTTTGTTACATAACATAAAAATTTCCAGGATTCAAATGCAAAATTAGTCAATGCTATAATCCTCATTTTACGCTACCTCATCACAGCCACCCACCAAGAATGGGAGGAGTACGCAACATGAGAAAAGTGATCAAGAAAGACGTGAATTAAGAGAATGTGCACAGGGCATATGAAACTAGTTAAAATATCTAACCTTATAGGGAAGACGAGGGAAATGGATGTATCATGTATACATGAGGCAGGCCTATGCATGAGATGTTTGGTAGCCAAAATAGGGTCAATACTCTAAGCTCTCCCTCCTAATATGCTTGAGGTGATTGAGGATACGTGGATAAAGGTCGAAGAAATTAAAAAAATGGATTACCCGAGGTAACTATTGACCATAAAAATCTGAATCTCACAAGCAAATGGATGTAATTCACTGCATCTCCATATCCATCGAGAGGAACAACAATCGTATAAACAACTTCAATCATACTTTATGAGTTTTCTGATGATAAGAAAGAAGGAACGGAGATTAGGTTCCTAGCCTTGGTTACTTAAGGCTATATTAGGTCGACTTAAGGGTCAGAATGATTTGCGAAGGACTATTAGGATGAAAACTTTATCTAAAAAAGGGGTAAACCAGATCTCACCAATAATACAGACGCTGCAATGACAACGATGTATGAGGCCCATGACAGCTTTGCCCTCGTGTAACTCCCAAGAACCAAAAGAGAAACTCTGCAGAAGCAAAAATCATTAAAAAAACTCACTGGATTTTTGTTCATAGTACTGCAGAAGCAAAAAAATCTCAAGTTGTAAGTAATACAGTCGCAAGAGACGAAACCATGGGCAGAGAATTTGGACTCTTCTATGTATTTTCCGCTTGTTTTAAGCTGACCAAATCATTTTTTTTTGAAAAAAAGGCAGGAGCACTGCCATTCATTAAGATAAGAGGTGAAGATTACAACCTAAGAGTACATAAAACTAAACTCAACAACTAGCTGCTACAACAGTGACAATAAAACAACAACCAAAGAGGCAACCACAACACATGACCAAAGGATATGAAGGTCACAGCAAGCAACTTCAAAGATAGTACAACAAGCTGACCAAATCATGCATGACTGCAAACAGTCGTAGACCAAATTTCGTTATAACATATAATTTGAAAAACATCTGTCGTACGGCCAATACCTCCTAGCAACCAGAGACAGTCAGGCATCTCCATTAGCCTCTTTCTCATTACTCCAGTAAGCCATTGATCTTACGCAAACAAAAAAGTGATACTGGTTCCGAGTACTATACGTCACAAAAATAGACTAAATCCAAAACTCGTTCAAACCATATGCCAAACACACAAAAAATCACGATACGAGAGGATTCATGCGTTGAATGACTTAGCCGGAGATAGACGACCGCGTGCACATGAAGAAGGCTGTGTCAACCACATATCGCGGGTAATAAAAATCAACGCGAGGCTAGCAATAGTTTAACTCGTCCTACGCAAACTCGAGAAGCGTTTGCATATCTACGCAAAAGCTGCTGGGAGATGCGTTTCCATATATCTTCGCACTAGTATATCGATCCGCGACAAAACGACCTCGATAGGTAAAACGAATCTAGCTGAAGGTACACTTCGTCTTGGGTCGAATTATAATAGAAAATTAAAAATACTTTCAAAGCTGTATAAACTCTTTTCTATTAGATGGGATTGAAGGCAAAAACAAATAGATCTTACCTTCTAGATGGTAAAGATGTAGAGGTGGATGTATACGCCACAGATGAAGAACTTTGGCCTCATGAATCATGGCTTCATGGGCGATGCATCAGATCCACCATATGCAACGAACGAAATAAAATTCCTGTGGACAAAAGAACATGAGGCGGTTGTACATGAATCGCTGGAAAACTATAAACTCTTCGATCTAACACGCAACGACTTGGGAGAAGCAGATCTTACCGTGCATGGTTGAGATGACGCGCGCCGGCTGACAGGCGAGCGACACCGTAACCCCAAGGTAGAGACGTCGTTTCGTGGAGAAGCCGTCCACGTCCATGGAAGAGGAACGAGTCGTGTGTAGAGGAGGAGATGGTTAAGAAGAAGAGATGGGACGTACATCATAGATGAAGGAGGTGTGGTTTTGTCCTCTTGAATCATGGCTCCATGCGCCATCAGATCCACCATACGGAACGAACGAAATAAAATTCCTCTGTGGACAAAAGAAGAACATGAGATGGATAGTCCTTGAAAACTCTGAGCTCATCGATCTAACACGCTGCGACTTGGGAGAAGCAGATCTTACCGTGCATGGTTCAGATGATGCGCGAGAGCACCAAGGTAGAGATGTCGTTTCGTGGAGGAGCCGTCCATGGAAGAGGAACGGAGTGAGTAGTCCCTTGTGGTTTGTGGAGAGGAGATGTGGAGGAAGATGGAGAGGAAAGCGACGGATGGCCTAACTTGCCCGTTCCTATATGGCGCAGGAGACGACGCGGCGTGCCCAACAAAAACTCTTGGGAAAGCGCGCCGGCCCTAATTATTTTCTTTTCTTTTCTCATCTCAAGAGGAGAGAAAACGCACAAGTCCCCGGCCCTTAAAAACCGCGAGCGGCGGTATACGGCGGATTTATTTTCCCAATAATAATAAACAGTTCAACAATAGCTGTACGAATAAACGCACTGCATGCAGAAAGAGAGTTTTTTACTGTGAGCGAGTCATGCATGAATCATGCACGACTTGAACCCATCTACTTTTTTGGCGAAAGAAAAAGGAAATGCGATAAGGCATGGAAGAGACCCCGAGTCTCGTGCCGAAGAATTATTCTCTTTACGCACGACTCCGGCGCCTTAAAAATCGCCTTGGGTCGTTGTAGATTTGTATGGAATTGATTTCCATTATTTATTCCTTTCTAATGACAATAACTGCTACGGATATTTATTTATAGCGCTCTGGATGCAACAGATGCCGAGATGCATACATCGTGGACAACTATGGTCTACGAGATCTCTTCCGTTTCTTTCTTCCTGCGGTGAGGATTTTTCTCCTCTATTTTCGCTTGCCATTGATGATTGAAGAGCTATTCTGTTTGTTTTTTTTTTTGTGAATGAAAGGAAAAAGAAAAAAGATAAGCCATCCGGAATGGACGTGGTACCAAACGGCAAACGCTGCCGCCGAAAGGTAGTCGACACTGGACAGGCATGCATGGCCCGTTCCCAAGTAGCTCAGATCTCGATGTGGCCCCAAATTTTATTCAATGTGGATGCACGGTGGAATCGATTCGCATCACATGGTGGAGCAGGCGCATCACGAGGCTCATCATATGTTGTCCATTGAATTCTGCCAAACGGCATCCACGCTACGGGGTATTTTTGTTGGGTGCGAAAAAACTTCGTATTTGCAGAAGAAGCAAAAAAAATTCTCAGAAAGTTTTGTCAAGAAATACAGTCGCAAGAGACGAGATCATGGCCGGAACACTTGAATCCTGTGTGCTGTCCCCTTGTTTTAGCAACGCAAAGAGACGAAAATCAGCCAAAACGACCAGATTTCGTGCTTGATAATTTGGAAAACATTTATGGTACTGCCATAGCAAGAGCTCGTCAAGTACAGACAGCCTGGGATGCTGGAGGCTGTTAATTTTGGTTAGTTCTGATGATTTGCTTTTGTTGGTACTACTAGTAGAAAGCTATGGAATGAGCACACTGCCCCCGGAGATTCACGAGATTCAAGTGTTCCCCGGCCAGAGATTCACGGGATTTGTTGAAAAGAGTAGTGAAATCGTGCAAGGCTTTGACATTAGGAGTTTATTAAGGGCTCATAACAGACGCTGCTCGAGGTAGGACGAGCACTGCCACTCTATCACCTACTACATGCCTACTACTAGTACCGTTGCTCCTGCTCAAGCGTCCACCCCGTGTGGCTTGTTTTGTTGGTAGCTCTGGCTCTCGCTTTCCAGTGCTACACGCACTAAAAGTCAGTGATACAGAGGGGGCAGCGCTCTGACTGATACGGTGATACCGTAAGGAAACAACAGTAACTGAAAGTGGCCGGTGAGAGGCAGAGGTGGATATTTTCCCTCCCTTGCAAAGCAAAGAAACCCACCTCGTCGTCGTTGTGGCATTGCCGATGCATCGCCAAGGAAGGGATGACACGTCGTCGCAGGCGCCAAGCTATCCCTAGCGTGCATGCGCGACGAGCTCGAGGAAGAAAACGATGCCCTCCCGCAGTACGGTTACGGTAGGCCATCATGTTCGCCATTGTACAGGTAGAAATGACTGTCCGGGTCAAGGTAAAGACCAACGTACAGTATCCTTGTATCGTCTCAAGAAAACGCGACTGCGCGCATGCCAAAGGTAAGGTAAAGACGACATGTCCGGGCGCTTAGGCCCCGTTCGTTTCCACCCTCTAAAATTTAGATACTCGTCACATCAAAGAGAATCTTACTATTTAGTAGTAATTTTATTAATTTAATAACAAAACCTATGTCGCGACCCCTCTAATTTACGAAACGAATCTAATGATCCTAATTAATCTATGTTTTGCTACAGTGATGCTACAGTAAACATCTTCTAATAACACTATAATTATCCTCATTGGATTCGTCTCGTGAATTAGATAGGAGGTCTACGATTAGTTTGAGATTAGACTTTATTTAAGATCTCCAAAATAATAAAATTCTCTTTGATTTGACTCTCTAAAAATTAGATAGGGGAAACGAACAGGCCCTTATTTTGAGAGCCTCTCTGTCGGTCGAATCACGAGAAACAAATTCAGAGACAGGAGAATTTCTTTTTCTCTTTTTTTTTTTGAAACTAGGAAATTCAGAGAGGCAACGAGTCGTCCAGTTATGGAGTCCTGAGTACGATCTGCAGTCCCTGACCGACGGCGGGACCCGGGAGCAGCCTGTTGTGGGATTGTTGGCAAGTTGGCTCCATCTCCACACGTCGGTGATGTCTCGAGCGTTGAGGGGCTCCACCTGCATCTTCTCCATCAAGAAATTGATGGCAACCATCCAGAGGGCACCTCTTCTGTGCAGCCGCATAGTACTACTTAGGGTGTGTTCGTTTCCAGGTCTAAACTTTAGAGTTATCACATCAAAAAGAATCTTACTTATTTAAAAGTATTAAATAAAGTTTAATTATAAAATAAATTACAGGCTCCTACACTAATTTACGAGACGAAACTAATGACGTTAATTAAGTCATGATTAGAAGATGGTTACTGTAGCATCACTTTTACAAAACCTAAATTAATTAAGCTCATTAGATTCATCTCGAAAATTAGCACCAATCTGTCAATAGGGTTTTGTCATTAAATTGATCGAAATATTCATAAATAATAAGATTCTCTTTGATGTGACAATGCTTAAATTTTAGAGCGCAGGAAACGAACAGGGCCTTATATTTTTACAGCAGCAGTGAGTCAGTGACAGCAGTATCTTGGCCTCGCGTAGACGCCCGTGTATAATTGGCCAAAAAGAAAAAAACACATACAACCCTGAATTCCTAAGCGCGTCCCTCCCGCGCACAGTGGGCACCTTGTGGCCAATATAATGCAGCCTGCGTTACTGGTGTCACACAGACTATCCAAGGCCCAAAAGGACAAATTAAAGCAATTATGGTACTGCATAAGCAAGCTGAAGAAATTTATTTTCGGTTAGCTGTGATGATTTTGCTTCTGTTGGTATAGAAGAAGACTATGTCTTGCGCAAGTGTCCATCCCGTGTTGGGTGTCTGCTGGTCTGGATTAGCCTCTTTCTCATTAGTCGTTAATCCCAGTCCACCATAGGCACACAAAAGTGAGCTCTCAAGCGAGACCGTGTGGAATGGTGATGATTCCGAGTACACGCTGGTACTCCACTACTAGTACTCATCAGTGATGCAGAGGGGGCAGCGCATATATCTGACTGATACAGTAACTGAGCCGGTGAAAGCGGGGTCCAAAAACTGGCAGGTCTGTCTCCTTGGTATGCAAGCTCTTGCCGAGGAACGCACAAACCATTTCGTGGAATCGCCAAGCCAAGCCTATCCTACTTTTTCTGGGAATGCTGATTCTAAGCTCATCCCCTTTCTCTGTACTATTTATTCCAATCTCTTTTTCAACTGGTTAATCCTGTCTTCTGACCCCTTACCAATTAGGCAATTCTTTATTCGGGTCTGTCTTAAAGTTTTCATTAAAAAGCATACAGGGGTAAATAAGGGAAATGAACATTTTCATTCCTCACTGCTTCGCGTCCTCGCTATTCTTATGTTTCTCCTCTCCTGTTCTAACTAGCCTGGCTTACTTTCTAGCCATTGTTCGGGATATCTCCCAATGTTGCGCTCAGCATGTCCCACCGTCTGAGCTAACCTAACATGTCCTTAGCACGGACAACACTTAATTCCTTGCAGCGGAATATGTCTACCGGAGTACGCTCCGCAAAGCTCCTCACTCGGCACACAATCTATAATCCAAGTCCCCCATCGCACTCCACAAGTTTGGGACGAGCCCTTTCTTAACGGTGCCTTAACACAAGGCTTCCCCGACTAAACCGGTACACTGAGTATGGGATCACTACTAATGACTCCTTGGTCTTCATAGTCCTAGAGAACATGATCAACAATGTCTCCCATACATTGTATGACTAAATGCCTCCTTACTATCCAAGGCAAGTGCATGGTCTATCACCCATCACTTAAACCACTGTCAGAATTGTTTATTGAAGAAAGAGAAGGAAGAGAAGGCAACTAAGGCCCTGTTCGTTTCCTACTCTCTAAAATTTAGCATCTGTCACATCAAAGAGAATCTTACTATTTATGAATATTTCGATCAATTTAATGATAAAACCCTATTGACAGATTGGTGCTAATTTTCGAGATGAATCTAATGAGTTTAATTAATTTAGGTTTCGCTAAAGTGATGCTACAGTAACCGTCTTCTAATCATGACTTAATTAACCTCATTAGATTCGTCTCGTAAATTAGTCCAGGGACCTGTAATTTATTTTATAATTAAACTTTATTTAAGACTTCTAAATAGCAAGATTCTTTTTGATGTGACAATTCTAAAATTTAGACTCAGGAAACGAACACACCTAACTCTCTCTCAAGAGATAGCATCTAAGAAAAATGAGAGACTTAAACATATTCAATGCTTTGTAAGACCTCTGAACTGCCTCCTCTACCCTTGGTTACGCTCTTACACAGGCAAAATATCTCATATTCGCCTCTTTGCTTCGGCGAGTTGCAAGGAAGTGGCACATAGGCTGATGATTGGGTATTGGTGGCCTCAAAAGAAAAGAAACCTGGCACCTGCAGCCTCTTCTCGTTCTCGATCTGCTCCATGTTTTTGTTATCCAAGAACATTAAAAATGTTTGTTGCACGGTCTGCGTGGTGGTGGTTATTTCCTTGTTGGAATACTGAAACCAGTGTCCCTGGCAGCCGTCCGATGAGACCCGAGCCCCGCAGACCGGATGTCAGGCGCGGGAGAGCTAGCTGGGTCGTCTCCCGGTCCCGGGACGCAAGTTGCCGTCTCTTCCTCTAACACCTGCTTCTGCGTCATCTCGCACGCAGGCGAATGTAACGTGCCCGCCGCTTATTTTCAGAACCGTCGCGCCGTGCATGGCCCCGGACCGGGAGCGACATAAAGACGGTGGAGCCAATTCAGTGTATAGAAAACTCCTTTGGGACAACATGCAATGTGTGGTGGTCCCTCCGGAAATAAATTACACAGGACCCGGATCTTTCACAAATCCCTCGTTTCCTCGCACACCACCTGTTAATCACGATCTCAAATAAATCTCAATTTGTTCCGATCGCGTAACGTCGTCTTCCTCCAGCAATTGTTACCATCCTCTGGAATATAAAGTTATTGAAGACGGAGAAGAATATCACCACATTCTTGTTTTAATAAGTCTGAACGCCGTATTGTGAATCACGGAAATCAGGTTGCCCGTGCTGTCACATATGATGTAGCCGCCGCCGATCAAGGACCGCCACGGCCGACCAATCGGCGATACAGTGTTCATTCACCAGTCTCTATAGGTGCCTCACGGACACCACTGCTTTGCTCAAAGCGCGAATGTCCACGACACCAGTTCAGACTTCCGTAGATGTTGCCGGACTTGGCAACAAGAGCCACAAGTCCCGCAAAGTCGGAATCACCGATGTCCCCAGCTTTATACGTGAAAGCAATTGCTAGAGAGGAGGAAGGTAAAATTACATGATGGCGCGCACGTAAGACACGACTATAACAGGATTGCTTTGAGTATCAGACTAACGCGTGGCGTAAAGGAGATGAAGTACCACAGATTTGTAAAGGACCCGGATCCTTACGTAATTTCCTTCCGTCCCTCCAAACAAACCCCGATCGAGCGAGAGGCCCAGGTGCGGTCAGCGGAGGTTGACTAGTCGTCACAGGGCGTGACGTGGACGGTCGCCCAAGTCCTCGGCCTTGCCGGCCGGCCATGACTAGTCAGCTGCCTCGCCCAGTATCTTTTCTACCGCGATCCATATTCTGTGCTGCCGTATGCATCACTTGTTTTTAGTTTTTTACCGGTGAGTCAGTGACCGCAGTATCCTGGACTATAATTGGCAAAAAATGATAATCTGGGATGCGCATTTTTCGAGGAGAATCGCTCGGCTGCTGAGAGCGGAGAGCACGTTTTAGGTGGGTCAACGAACACGGGGAGAGAAGACATCACATGCCACAGGCCGTTCTCCCGGCCCGGCAATGTGCCTGTTTCATATGAGTGCGAGTGCACCGGCCTCGAAACGATTCGATTCGATCCGCCCCAAACAACTGTGCCTGCAAGTGGGTCGCATCTCGCATCGCATCAGGGGTGTGAACCGTTCGTTGGAACCGAACCTGGATTGCCTTTGGTGGCCGTCCGGCTCTACTCGTGCGGTTCAGATTGCACGAGTTCGCGCTTCGGCGTAGCCGGCTCGTCCTCTCGCATCGGATTAGATCTCCGCTGCGCCGCACCCACCCTTCTTCTGGCGTTCCGTGTAGCACGGCACGACGCCTCTCCCCGGCGGCGGCCTCCTCTTCTTCCTGCCGCGGGCGGCGGTGAGCACACCGCCTTCTTCCTGGCGTGGTCCGCGGCCAGGCCGCCCTCCTCTTTCCCGAGCACATCTTCCTCGTACATTGGAGCAAGGCCCGGCGATGGCATGCATGGATCCGGCTCTCGTGCTCGGAGTAGTGGCACATCCAGAGCCCTAAGATGGTCAGGCGCATCCGCCCTTCCTCCTCGCTGTGACGCCCTTCCCGAGCTCTCTCTCCCTATGGATTCACTGCGATTTTTTTAAAAAACATTTTATCCGTGTTTCCGCAGGCACGATGACCAGGTGCTTACATTTCTCCGCCTTTCCTCTCCCCGTATGTAACCATTGTGCTCGAATCCCACTTCCCAATTACAAACCCCATCGATTCAATACGACTGTGAGTGTTCAATTCGTCCGTTGCAGTCTGTCAGAAACGACAATAGTGCGAGCTATTGTTCACGTAGGCCATTTTAAGCAACTTTTTGTCTGGTTCGTTGTTTTCAACTGATTCAGCGATTGTAGGTAGTATTGTTTTTGCATATGCAACACTATCTAGTTCGTACCTATTTTGTCTCTGGCGTTTTATTTTCCGATGCATTCAGCCAAATGATATCTGGTTTGTGCCCTATGGGTTAGTTTTATTCGATGCTTGTTAGTTCGGCCTGGTGAGAGGTAGTGATCCGTGAGCCCAGGCTTTGTAGTTTATAGTTTATACCGCTGCCAGCATTGTTGTGTTAGCCTGCAACCGCTAACAATGCTTGAACCTCGATGCAGTAAAACATGAGGACTGGTGAAAGGAAAACAAAACAACAATGGAAAAGTCGTGTTCCTCCTTGGAGGCGTCGTCTTGGAGTTCTCCAAATTTGTTTGGTGTTTGCAGGTTGGAGCCGAGGGGGATCCCGTTTGGGCTCTAGGAGGTTCTCTCTGTGTTTGTGCTTCTGCTCTGTGGTGGTTGTGTCTATGTCGTTGGCCTTGATGTGTGATGCGGCCATGATTCGAAGGGTGCTCTCTTATGGCGCCTCTGCTTCGTCGTTGCTCTTCTTGTTGACGGTGTCGTCAAATCATATGCTGGAAGATCCCATAGTAACCACCACTCCCCCTTTTTGGGGCTTCCTCCCCCACTGGGCGCCGGATGGTGGAAGGTGGTGACCGGATGCGCGGAGCAGGTGATGCAATCAGCTCTAAGGAAGGTCAACGTTTTTTGGAAACCATTGTCTGTTGTCCTTGTTCAAGACCTCTAGTCCCCGTTCTACTGGGTGGTCCCTCACATGGAGGGCGGCAGTGGAGCGGCGTAGTTACGATGGGTGGAGGACAGGCACAATGGAGAATGTGATCTGGCAAGTATGTTGTTCTGCGGAGATACCCTTAGATGATTGGGTTGTGTTTCTCATCCTGTGTCAGTGTCATGTGTTGTGTGGTGTTGTTGACTAGTGTTCCCTGGGGGATCCTTGCTGTACCTCTGTCTTGTTGAGATGCACATCAACTCTTTTGTAACCTGTGGTCTGCCACTCTTTTAATGAAAATTGTTCAGGTTGGCCAGTCTTTGGCCCACCGTAGTTTGTCTCAAAAAAAAAAAAAAAATGCTATTTGTGGTTTAGACAAATATAAACCTTTTCACTACTATTTGTTTATGTCTGCTGAGTTATGAACTCTGCATTTTTCATTCATAAATCTCAAATTCCAGTTAGCTAGCACTTGTACTTTTAGTAGCATCTAAAAAGTATATTGCGTTCTGTATAGTTTATAATTAGTCTGATAAAATCATATGTCACTAATTGTCTTCGTTTTGTGTCAATCTCGAAGTTACCTCTACAACAAAATTTTCTCATTGGATTTGCGATATGCTTCCAGATTGAATATAATGTGCTTTTATTGATTGTACATATTTGCTTCAAATAACTGGGAAAACTACTTTTGAATTCCCATGCTGCGAGTATCATTGCATTTTGTGGACTACCATAGCATTTTATGGGAACATGGTTGCTAGGTAGGACTTCGTGATCTACCGAAGTGCAAAACTATGGGTCATTGACAATGCATTTATGTCTCACTAGAGTCAGGTGTCAGCGCAATATTTTTAGCATTACAGTAGTTGGTGGTATTCTATTTGCTTGTGAAATTGTAGAAGCCTATTCGGTTCTGTCTATTGCATCCGATTAAACAATAAGAATGCTTACCATACAATGTTTGGGAAAGGGGAAAATGTGCCATTCTAGTTTACAATTAATTGTCTGTATATATGAAATCATGTAAATTAGAAAATCTCTATTATGAGTTCTTTTATTTCTGAAATCATATAAACCACAGAAATCTCCATTGTGAGTTATTTCTTCTATGTGTAGAGTAGTAATTTTTGTGGTGGTTTATGTCCTTTTCAGGGTTGAGCTGAATAGCCAATGGCGTTGAAATGAAGGACTAATAGCTAGATGTAATGTCACTCTTTGACCCTCTGGTTCCATCTGTCATGTTATCTGCATATTAGTCATCCACATACAAGGTCCTTTGTAATCTATGCCTTTCTGATCTATGACTACAGATTGTTGGTCGGTTGTAGATGAACATTTCACTGCTAATGTATAGGTAGATTAGCCAATCCTTTTTGTTTAACAATTTCTGAGCCACTTGAGAATAATGTATGGGTAGTGTTTTTTTTTTTGCCATGCAATTACGTTTTCATATTATATCAGCAATTCAGAATGACTTCACATATTTGCATGTAGGCAATATTATTGAGCCAAGTAACCAGAAGAGTAGCATTATCTAGGCAATTTAATATTATTTGTGTCAGAAAATTAACTTATAATCTTTGCTAGCTGCTAGGGTTTTGACCAGCTTGGGGCACTCTCAACTGAATTTTCATGTTTCTGGTGTGATTTTCCATTTGTATGTTGTGTGTTTGAATATGCCAATGACAGCATAGTTTCAGTATCAGCACACCTAGGTAGCAGTATGTGATTAATTTACACTAGATTAGGAGGGTGTGTCATTGATATATCAGTGTGCCTTTAAGAATTTATGGGTCAGTTTGTGTATGAGCCCATATCTAACTCATTTCTTTTGATCTCTAGTATTCGTGTTTCACGTTTGCAGAAATGCAATGAACCCATCATTGATTTTGAGTGACTCGTAGTGATCGCTAGCATTAGCCTGTCAGACGTTCACAAGAAAAAGACATTCAATTGATTTTGGTGCCACAGCAGTTGTACATCAAGTTCTTTTATAAAACAAATTGAAGTATTTTCTGAATTAGGGTGCATTTTAGTAGTAACCTGTAAGCATTGTTACAATAATTCCTAGCATTTTAGTAATAACACCTAGGCATTTTTATAGTGTATTAAAGTATTTTTAAAATATAATTAAGATAATATCCATCATTAAGTTTCTAACACATTTGGAACAAAGTATCTCCTAAAAACATTTAAAACATTTAACCAATTGACTGATGTGGCAGTTAGTGTTGGTAACCATGAGCATCAGTTATTGTTTCTAATATATTTGGAACAAAGTATGTCCCAGAAACATCGAAAACATAATCTGCATGCATTATTTTGTGGGCATATGCATTTTTTGTTTATATAGCAAGCAATTTTCCAGAACATGTTAAACAACTTAATTCATCAGTTGTATTCCTGATTTCCTATTTTTATGCCTGAACAAGACTTGAAATTGGTATTTTTGTTATTTCTTCAACAAAATGATTGACTGTACAGTAATAAGCATTACTATTGCTACCATGAGCAATTCTAACTTTTAAATTCAGAACCACTGATGCCCTTTTGAATTTAAATGTACGAAATTTTTATTATACATCCAAGCTGTTGTGGTAAATGAACTTGCATGTCCATTGGAGTTTCTTAAATGTGCACCTGAACTACATTTCAATTGAGATATACATGTTATTGTAGTGATCTAGAGTTGCATATTAGTTTAGTGATTTCGGTCGGCTGGAATCAGTGGGCACTTTTCCCAAACAGAATTACTTCTGTGCTTTCCAATTAACTCCATTATTCTTGACCTTGCTGAAAGCATGGTTTGAGTGCTCCAACCTTTGTTTTGGAAGCAGATGGCTGATGCTTCTTGCTAGTCCTTTTTTTATAGATCCGGGGATTTGTTGGAGTTGGCAGGTCAACATAATTTTTTGTTATAATAATAGAGTTCATTTATTTAGTTGTGAATGTAAATTTCCTACAAGTAATAATTTATAAACATAACTCAGGTAACTTATATAAGCTTTACAAGCTACTTTTTGAATTTGAAAACAAATTTGACTTTTAATAATGGCATGTCTGATTTTTTTGTTTTTGTTTCTTTTCCAATCATATGTTCAATTCAACAGTTCCAGTAAACACTTATGCCCGCTGCATCTTGTTCATTGTCAGATTACATGCAGATTCTTCATCCTGGTATAAGGTGTCTATCTTTTGTCGTCATTTCTTTTATGTAACATTTGAAGTTTGATATCATTTCATTCACGCTTCATTTTAGTATCACCTATTCCCTGTGTTGAAGTTTTAATGTAGTAAGCACTGGCCTATAAGATGTTTCACTAGAACAAGATATTCAATTGGTTTTTGATGTCACAACAACGATATGTATGCCCTTATACTTCTGAAATAGTCTGCACTTTTGTAGTAACTCGTAAGCATTGTAATAGTAATTCCTAGGCACTTTCATAATAACTCGTAAGCATTTTAATAGTAATTCCTAGGCACTTTCATAATAACTCGTAAGCATTTTAATAGTAATTGCTTTGCATTTTTTGTAGTATAGATAAGCATAGATTAAGCTAATATCCATCTTTATTTCCTAACGTGTTTGGCATCTTCGTTCATACCTGGCAATCACTTATACGCTACATATAAATGCATACGTACCTATGCCCGTGTTTTTATGGGTTTCTTTTGACTTTTTGCAGAAAAAAAGGAAACAGTGAAAAGCCATCAGCAAATTGTGCATTGCGGCCCTAGATTAGATTATTTTTTACTCGATTATTGTCTTTTATTCTATAGTTTTGAAAATCCGTCAGAATCTTGATTGTCGAAAGCAGAAGAGATTGCCGATCTGAAGGCCATTTTGTTCTCTGTTAAACTTTTAATTGCCTATGACTATTCTGAGATTTGCCATGGTGTGTGTGCAATATTGCCTACGTATTCACCTTGGTAAAAGCATTTTGTTCTCTGTTAAACTTTTTATTGCCTATGACTTTTCTGAGATTTGCTTTTGTGTACGTGCAATATTTACCTATGCATTCACCTTGGTAATTGATGAGAAAAAGAGATCAACGCTAGGTAATGTGATAAAAAGTTGGCACAAGCGCTTTTGTCCTGCGCTACGCACGACTGAAAAGGAAGGTGAGGATCCCTGGTGGATAGACTTTCCCAAAAAGAGTGGCCAGGCCGGATGCTTAACGCCTGGCCGGCCAGGCGTTAGCACAGCCCCATTTCAGAGGTGGTGGACTGTCGCTGAAAATTAGGGTGTGTTAACTTTATAACTGTCACATCAAAAAGAATCTTACTATTTATGAGTATTAAATAATATTTAATTATAAAATAAATTGCAGACCACTAGACTAATTAACGAGACGAATCTAATGATGTTAATTAAGTCGTGATTAGAAGACAGTTATTGTAGCATCACTTTAGTAAAATATAAATTTATTAAGCTCATTAGATTCATCTTGAGTATTAGCATAAATCTGTCAAAAGGTTTTGTCATTAAATTAATCAAAATAGTTATAAATAATAAGATTCTTTTTGATGTGACAGTGCTAAATTTTAGAGTGTAGGAAACGAACAGGGCCTTACTTGCTCGTGTCGTTGTCAAAAGCAGAACCTAGGGTGTGTTCGTTTCTTGGGGTCTAAATTTTATAGCTGTCACGTCAAAAAGAATCTCACTATTTAAGAGTAATAAATAAAATTTAATTATAAAATAAATTACAGGCCCCTAGACTAATTTACTAAACGAATCCAATAAGGTTAATTAAGTCATGATTAGAAGACGATTACTCGTAGCATCACTTTAGTAAAATATAAATTAATTAAGCTCTTTAGATTCATCTCGAAAATTAGCATCAATCTGTCAAAAGGGTTTTGTCATTAAGGCCCTGTTCGTTTCCTGCGCTCTAGAATTTAGCACTGTCACATCAAAGAGAATCTTACTATTTATCAATGTTTCGATCAATTTAATGACAAAACCCTTTTACAGATTGGTGCTAATTTTTGAGATGAATCTAATGAGCTTAATTAATCTATATTTTGTTAAAGTGATGCTACAGTAACTGTCTTCTAATCATGAGTTAATTAACCTTATTAGATTCGTCTCGTAAAATAGTCTAGGGACATATAATTTATTTTATAATTAAACTTTATTTAGCACTTCTAAATACTAAGATTCTTCTTGATGTGACAGCTATAAAGTTTAGACCCAGGAAACGAACACACCCTAAATTGATTGAAATATTCATAAATAGTAAGATTCTCTTTGATGTGACAATGCTAAATTTTAGAGGAAGCAAACGAACGGGCCCTACTCTGTTTTCTCTATCTGAACCAGAGACTAGTCGGTTTCAGAGTCCAAACAGAGCATGTTCTGTTCCTCTCTTGAACTCCGAGCACACTCTCCCCTCTCTTTCAGTGTACAAAACCAGACATAGATTTCTTTTTTTTTACCAGGCATCAAATGCTCTAGATTATCACTTCAACTGTAACACAGACTTGCCTAGCTCTGCAGGTTTTGCGAGCTCATATCACCGCGACACCCCCACCCCCCCCAAAAAAAAAGTCTCATGTTTGTTTTTCGTTTCTTCTTGCCAACCTTCAAGACTGCCTTCACTGCATCAATGACTAATTCAGATACAGAATCGTCGATCCAGCTGACTAGCTGGCCAAAAAGACGATGCTATTAAAACCTGAAAAGCATGTTGGGGACCTTTCTTTTGCTATATTATGATTGAACTGACAACGCTAGTAAGAAAACCTTTTTATTGCATGAAATTTGACATACTATGACAGAACACACCTCGCAGTACATGCGACATTAAAACACCAGCCTACAGCCTAGAAAATCCTAGGAAGCCATCCTCGTCGTCGCCTTCCTTGACCTCGACCTCGACCTCGGCGTAGCCCTTGGCGCGGTACTGCTCGAGGATCGCCTCTTCCTTGTCACGAAGCTTCTTCACGCCGGCCACGATTTCAGCCCTTGTGGCGACGAAGCGCTCGCGAGTCCCCTCGGGCATCTTCTGGATGATCTCTTCCGGCACCACCCAGAAGGGCTTCGCGGGGTAGCGCTTCAGGAGCGCGTCGATGTACTCCTGGTGCACCCTCACCAGCTTCGTCTTCTTCTCCGGCGCCGGCGCGGTCGTGTTCACCTCCATGGCTTCGTTCGGTCCTCGGAACTAGCTTAGTAGATAGATGGGATCTGTAAAACTGAGGGATCGTGGTGGCCTGGGTACTTTGGCTGCCCACGGTGCATGATTATATAGATAAAGATTACATTGACGGTAGAATACATGTAGGACTCGGTGACCTGTTACAACTCTGTATCTACCTATATCCGTATCCGAGTCCGACTAGGTGTCTGGCCATGAAGCGGGTCTGCTCCTATCTGAGAGGACGCATGTGCTCATCAAGGAGACAGATAGTAAGTCCCTCACCGACGAGATGGCAGCCCTTGTTGACGATGACGTCGCTGGTTGTTCAGTTCGCTAACGCGATGACACGTCCAGTGGCATCAATGACGTTCCCGAGTCTCAGCAAAAGGATAAGTTCCGTATTTAATCATGAGCATGGGTTCCAGCTAGAATATCACGGAACGTAAGTAGGATCGGGGAGACGCTCACAGGAGAGGAGCTGGGCGACGTCCAACAGTTTCCGTGGCGAACTTTGAACCTCCCGGACGGATCCTCTTCGACTCGATTATCCGCAAGAACGAAAGGGTGAAGCACGCCGGCAGCTTGACTCGCTGTGCGCGCCGACGGCGAGGCCTGAGAAGATGGTGGCGATTGCGAAGATGCGGAACTGTCCGGCAGCTTGCAGGGGTCTCCGTCTCCCGTTCCGTGTTCTCAAACGCGTGTTAGGGCTCCACCAATCCATCCAGACCTCACGCGGCGGCGACTTGGTTTCGACAGCAACAACGGAGGACGGCAATGGACGACTTCACCCAGCTGGTTGAACCGACAGACATTCTACTATTTTTTCGGACTTCACCCAGTGTCCGGCAGCAGGCAGGGGTACCTACCTCGGTTCGAGAGACATTCTATTATCTTTACACCCACTGTTACGACTTTTACGAGTTAGCATTTTTAAAATGTAAGCAGCCCCATGTGACGTATCATTGACATGCAAATTGATTTGGGTTGTCAATTAATCCAAATTCAATTTGCATTGAACTGCAACTCAATATTCCATAACATAAGTGGGGTCCACCAAAAATATGTGTTGTAGTATTTGACAAAAAAAATTGGGTCCAAGTTGCACCGGGTTTCGTTGAGGTTTACTACCCCAATTAAATGAAGAGCTTAACTTTTACGAGTTTTTGCTCAATTTACATAATTAATTGGTGCAAGGTATGAGAATGAAACCAGTGTGTATGACAGTTTCTCGAGCTATCGTGAGGACCCAGATTTCACCAAGTAAAACCCGAATCCTTTGTACCTCTATGCTACTCCCAGGAGTGTGGCACGTACATCCATCACAAGTTAGTATAGAAAAACCATAAAGATAGAATAAAATCAAGGTAAGATAGTGGAATCTCCAATAGTACATTATCAAACACAAATCTCAATCTCATGGATACAAGAGCGTGGCACGCAGGCCATCGCGATAACAAGTATGAAATCTAGCGGAAGCGTCTCACATGAAGATCGGCGATGAAGACAAACAGCCACAAACAACTCGAGTGTAGGCGAGACCGTCACTCCACTCCGTCGGCTCCCTCGGGTGGCTATGCCTGGATCCTCTACACCGGCATCCGAAAAATAAAGTGGGAAAGCCGTGAGTACATAAAGTACTCAACAAGCCGCAACTACCTAGCAACAATGTGTGCATGATTGGATATTCCAAGGATGGGCAAGGGCTAGCACCTAAAGCAATTATTCTTCAAGTCTATGTGTTTCATATTTTATTATTAGTCAAATTTTATAAGTGGCCTTGGAGAAAGCAACATAATTCTGCAAGGGTCAAATTTTATGTCTAGCACACCTCCACTGGAACCGCAGCTCGAAACCGGAAGTAAAACACCTATCGGAGGGGAGAAGTAGTAAATGCTAATCAAGTGGGTTGCTCGGAGGTAGTGCCCATACTTTAGGCTAGACAATACGTATAGATTTATATATCTCTCGTAGAGAGTAAGCATCCGTACCCACGTGACGAGGTACTCAAACAATAGACCACCGTCGTGGCGCAAGCAAAGCAACACTCACAAGATCATGCTACAAAGCATCGACCGGTAGGCGCCCGTCTCTCGAGTCCGGGATCCTCTAACCACAACATAGGAAAAGAAGGTCCTGAAGGGTGTGACAAGGCGTACCACGGGTCGGGTGGGATATCCTCTCGCTCGGGGTCGAGACAACGCTCCAAAAACCCACTACCACTAATCTCTACACCACGGCGGGCCACCCGGTCCTCCGCTAAGTATGATGATCCAGCCCGCCCATACAAGTCACGTGGTATGCTAGTAGACCAAAGAGCAAGCAAGCACAAGAACCGGTCCTTAAGCTGCCGGGACGAGTCACCATCCCTCTCCTCAAAACAACGAGTCTCAACAACAGGTGTCACCACAATAGGGACCCCATAACCCAAGGCCCCTACACAGCTGTGCCCGCAACATGCACTCTCCAAATGGAGACTCCCTAAAAGTCTCCCAGACACCTAACCACCTACACTCGCCCCCGCAAAAGTCCTACAGGGTATCTAATACGAAACTCGACACCTAAGAAACACCTACATTTTATTTTACACAAAAATATGTATAATCATCAAGTGGGGTTCAATTAAGCAATTAAGCAATTACTAAGCATGCAAGCGAGTAATAGTAGAACAACCTATGGCAATCGGTGGCAAGGATAGCATAGTATGGCATAGGTAAACTATAAGTGCAAGTAACAGTTCACATGCATGGATCAATTTAATGCAAATTGCTAAATAGGTACAAGAGTGGTCAAAGATTGCGGCTTGCCCGGAAAGCGCCGGTCCCAGGTCGGGTCGGGGTACTCAAACGGTCGCTCGGTGGAAACTCCTCAAACCGTGGCTCCGACGGGAACTCCTCGGCACCCTCCGACGGACGGATCGTGAAACATGGATTAGGCACGCAAAACGAGGCAATAGGAAAAAGGACGAAACGAACGACGAAATTACGGCACTAGAACATGACCAAAAACTACACTAACGCGTATATTCCACGGTCCACGTATCGCTCCGTGGACCGGGTCCACGGAGCCTCTCTCTCCTCTACTCTCTTCGGTCCACAAACACCGAGTCCATGCAAGGCTTCCCAAAACCAATCGTGGACCAACACTTACACGCGAGGCCAACGATGACGTCATCCGACGTCACGACTGCCGGAAGGGAGCGGCGCCGCCCTAGCGCCACCGCGCGGGCTGCCGGAATCCTCTCTTCCCGGTGCTTCGGCTCGCCGCGGCAAGAACCGAGCGCACCAAAAGCTTCTCCGAACGCCGCGCACTCGCCGGCCAACTCTCTCCGACCAGCTCACCGTGGACGAGCCACGAAGCTCGCCGGAGTTCCGTGCGGCGGCGGCGCAAGGACGGAAAACCCCACGGACGCGAATTTTGCTCCTTTGAGCACACCGGGTGGTAGCTGAAGATGCAAGGAACACAACCACACCTACGCCCACCCGAAAAGATGGACGGAGGCCCGCCGGCGGTGAGAACCGCGGCGGCGGCCATGGCGACTCAACCGCGAACCACAAAACAACCACCTTTCTCCATAGACTACGTGCGCACGAGGTTCCTTACTCGCACAAGGAGTCTACCGGACCTACTAATCGAACACGAGCTTGACTCCACCAAGCTCTCCACCGGCGCTCATGGCACGGCGGTGGCGAAACCGACGAAGGAGGTCAATTCACCACGAATCAAAGAAGGAAGGAGGGGGAAACGGGCGGCAGCTCACCGAGCAAGCTTGCGCGGGGCTCGGAAGGGCGGAGAAGGCTTGACGACGACGGGCGACGACGGATGGTGGTGGCGGACGATGAACACGCGACGAGAGGAAGATGGTGACCATGCGGTCTTCCGATCCCGGGGCTACCAAGGAGCAAATAGGATAGGATCAGCTCGAGGTTGAACGGCAAACAACAAGGATTCACGGACGAGCCGAGAAAGGAGATGAGCCTCACCGTGGCGGACGAACGACGACGAAGAAGGTGGCGGCGCGGAACTTCTTGCGCCTCGCGCTCCGCCTCCGAGCCCCTCACGCGGAACCAAGCGCACCGGCGGACTCGGCGTCCCACGCCGCGCACGAAGAGAAGCTTGCGCACCACTAGCTCGGAGCTTCGCCCATGGCGGAGGAGGAAACCGCGGTGGCGGCGCTTGCTAGGGTTTGGAGAGATGGGGGAGACGGCGGCTCGGGGGGGGCGGTTTTGAAGAGCAAAAAGAGTGGAGGGAGTGGTTGGCGCGGGCCCGGCGGTTGCGGCGGCACTACACGATGCGCGTCCGAGGTGGCGAGCTCGGGAGCGCCGCGCGCGGAGAGAGGTGAGGTGGAAAGGTTGAAGATGAACTGTTCAGGTCAGGTCGGGCTGGGCCTGCGGTTGGGCTGCGCGAGGGGAGAAGGGAATGGGCTACGCGGCTGAAATTCAAACTAATTGCTTTTTGAATTTTTCCTTCTCCAATTCTTATCCAAATCTTTATTCAAATCTTGTCCAAATTCCAAATACTTTATTACACAACTATTTGATACAAACAGGGCTGTTACAGCTACTCTACACGTAGAAATTTTCGGGATTTAATTTGGAGCCCGGGAGCTATTTTATTTTGCATTTTCTTTTGGGAAAAAGCCACAAGCTGGAAATTGAGGGAAAGGAAGAGATGCCAAGGCATATTCTCCCGGACCTCTGTTCGCGCAACGCGTGCATCTCTCACCCCCCACCGCCAACGCAGTGAGGCGCAGCCGCCGCAGTCGCCTCCCGCGGCGGCTTGCCTCGCCGGCTTCCTCTTCTCCACCGCCTTCCTGCCCGCGTGAGCGCCGGTCGCGGTGGGTGCGACGTGCGAGCGAGCTCAACTGTCGCCCCTGTCAATGGTCCCCTTGCCGACCACCCCGCCGCGGGCACACCGGCCCAGATCTACGTCTGTCGGGGTCCGAGCGTGGCCGCGCCAGGCACACGCCTCCGCCACATCTCCCCATCGCCGCCCGGTCGTCAAGCCTCTGTTCCCGTCGTGGATCGATTGCTCTCCCGTCGTGACTGCAGTCGCCTCCTCCCGCGTCGTCGACGACCACCGTGAGGCCTGCGACCGCCTCCTCCTCCTCCACGCGGCACCGTGAGTCGCCTATGGTGCCAATCCGAGCGCTGATCCCCGAGGGCGGCGGTCGGCGGGCAGGTGAAGCGCCGACGGTTGGCAGCGGGTGCAGCTCGTGTCGCGGACTCCTCCCGCTCTAGCTCGAATCGCACCCGGCACAGTGGAGAGGAAGAAGAAAGGGAAGCAGAGACTGACTACCGCTGGAGTTGCTCTAGTCACGGAGTCACCGCAGCGTATGGAGGGTGGTAGGCGTACTTCTTGATGATGCCCGACACGATGGCCACGTTTCCGCCTCGGTGTTGGCTCACTCGGTGGTGTCCGTGGCCGTGCCCGTGCCTGTCGCCGGCACCGGACACCTCGTCCTCCGTGTGCTCCGTGCGCTAGCTGCCGCTTCAGCACCCGCGTGGTTCGGTGAATTTAGTGGGGTTATGTCACGATGATCCGAAATTCTAAATTCAACTTTCTTTTTGTTTGTTTCAACAAAGGTCATTGTCTGATCGAAACTGAATTTTACCCATCACCAATCCAAATCGGTGATTTACTAACCGGCTGCATATTGCCTGTTCCTAGCACACGTGCTCTACTCGATACACACCAATTCTCAAAGTCAAGAGAAACGTGACACGATTTTGAACGGAACTTGAAATTAGCCACTGGCGAGGTGGTAGTACATGACAATAACTGGGACATATGCTAATCAAGCTTTTAGACATCAACACGAAACTGCTCAGGGTAGATAGGTGACGGACGGTACCCTCTAGAGCTTAGAAACACCTACCAAGCCATCACCCTCCTCCTTGTTCTTGACCTCTACCTCGACCTCGGCATACCCCTTGGCATGGTACTGCTACTAGATCGCCTCATCCTTGCCGCGGATCTTCTACAACGAGGCAACGGCTTCAGCCATGAAGGCGTGGAAGCTCTCGCGTTCTCACTGGGTTTTAGCATCTGGATCACCTCTTCCGGCACGCCGACGATGGGTTTCTTGGGGTAGTGCTTCAGGAGCTCGTCGATGTACTCCTGATGCACCCTCAGCAGCTTCGTCTTCTTCGTCGTCGCAGGCAGCACCTGTGCCACCGTCTTTGACTCCGCTGTGGCCATGCTCTCCTCGGTGGTAGGAGACGTTGGTAGTTTGGATCTGCGTTAGTTCATGTAGAGGAAGAAAGCTCCACATATGCTTGGTTACTTTTATATGATGGCAAAACGGGCTGGTAAAGAATCTCGAATCCAACTGTGAACTGGACTCGATTACGTTTTGCACATCATTGACCGACCCAACACCTACCTAAAAGCATCTCCAGCAAGGCCTCTACTTGGGCCCATACTTAAGATTTAAGTTCTTTGATAAAAAAATCCACTCCAATGAGGACCCTATTTAGACTTATATTTTCCATGCCACCTCAATTTACAAGCTCAAGACCTCATTCCTAGGGGCCTCCAAACCCGGCTCCCAAAAGTGGGTCCCACCATTTTCTATTTCTTATTTTTCTTTTCCTCCTTCTCTCTCCTGCCTCCTTCTCCCATTCCGGTCGCGCGACACCTCCCCTTCGGCCGCACGCCGCCGTCCCCGGCTCCTTCCGCTCGCGTGCGCCGCCTCACGCTCTCACCGCGCCGCGCCCGCCAACTTCCTCCTCCTAGCCGCTCGGATCCGGCGGAGGCGCGGCGGCCGTAGCCGGCCGGGGTGGCCTCGGCGGCGCGGGCCATGGTGGCCTAGATCCGACACGACCTCCGTGGATCGCGGCTCGCGGGCCCGTCGTGCCGCGCAGCCCCGCCTACGCCTCCGTCTCGGCCGGGCCGCGCCGTCGCCTCTCGCCGCGCAACCCCGCCTCCGCCTTCGCACGAGGCTCCCGGGAGCGAGCGCGGCCGCCGTAGCGATAGGCGGCGGCGCCGCGGCGCGAACCGACGGGGCGGGGGTGCCCGTCGCCTCGGCCGTGCTCGACGCCGGCGCACCCGTGTCGCCGTCCTCCCGGCTAGATTTGGGGTAGCCGGCATGCGCAGCGGGCGGCGGCTACCAGCGGGACGCGGCTGTCCGAATCTACGCCGACACGATTTGGTGGCCTCCCCGATGGCGACGCGATTTGGCTGCCCTCTCGCTCGCCGACGAGCTAGGCTCGCCTCGGGCGCCATGGTCTCCTCCAACGAGTGCCCGGTTCGCTGTCATCCGCCATCCCTCCTACGCCGCCCGCGCCGCCGGCGAGCTTCTTCCTCGACGAGCGCTCGGGCGAGCGGTGGATCCGCCCGAGCCGCGCGTTCCCGGTGGCCGAGGGAGGCGGCGTGGTGGGGAAGGAGGCGCATGCAAGAATCTTCACCGACGTTGGTCCTACTCGCGAGATGGAAAATAGAGGCGCTGTTTTGGGTTTTACTGCTGGAGTTGACACAAAATTTTGCATGCCCGTATTTCCAGGCCAGACCCTAAACAAAAAAATAGGGGTCACATTTTCATGCTATTGCTAGATATGCTCTAAGGCCCTATCCAACCTAGTACCACCAGGGTCGACACGCTAGTCGTCACTCGGCACATAGCAATGAAGTCATCTGTGTTGATTAAAAATTAAAAGTCATCTACATGTGGTTGTATGCGTAGTGACCGTTCTAAGTCGTAATTTCAGAGTTGGTGGACTTGCTCCGTCTCCTTGTCAAAAGCAGAGCGTGCTCTGTTTTCTCTTTGAAACCAGAGCCTACTCTGTTTCAGAGTCCAAGCAGATCATGTTCTGTTCGGCTCGAACTCGGAGCATATACTCCTCTCTCTTTCATTCTCAAAAAACAGATATCGATTTTTTTTTTTACCCAGGAATCAAATGTGGTAGATTAACATCACTTCAACTCTAACCCACACTTGCAGAGTCTGTGAGAACTCATGTCACCATGACCTAAAAAACAAAAGTCTTGAGTTTTGTTATCTCGTTTCTTCTTGCCAACCTTTCAGATTCAGAATTGACGATCCACTCGTCACTGACTAATTCAGATTGAGAACTGTCGATCCAGCTGACAAGCCACGAAGAAGATGATGCTATTTATAAAACCTGAAAACATGTTGGGGACCTGTCTCCTGCTACATTACTACCAGAGCAATTTTACGGTGCACTACTTTTACTATGGGCCATTTATTCTCTCTAATCCTCCGATGGTCTAGATTGATTGTTATCACCTAACTCTCACCGTGATAACAAGTGATAGTTCGAGGTGATAATAGATAGTATGGACATTTTGGGAAGGAAAAAGTAGTGGCAGTTTGTAATTAGTTGCAAATTTTTCACAAGATTAGGATCAATCGAAACTATTTCCGTCATACATCCTGGCCGCGATCTGCGTTAGTTCACGTAGAGCAAGAAAGCTCCTTGGTTACTTTTATATGATGGCAAAACGGGCTGGTAAAGAATCTCCTCCGAGAAGTCAAATAGGAAACGGAATATCGAATATCCTCCTAGTACTAGGCGGTATCGACTAACCAGGTAATTAATCGGTATCCGTCCCGAATCCGACCGTGAACTGAACTCGATTACGTTTTGCACATCATGGAGTGATTCGCCTGAAAAGCAACTCGTACTGCAGCGGGATAGTTTGCACATTTATGTGGTAGTATGCATAGTGACCGTTCTACTCCCTCCATTAAGAAAAATAAGCATTTGTTGACTTTAGACCTCTCATTTAACCACTCGTTATATTTAAAATATTTGTAAAACACATATTTATTTGTGATAATTTAATTTATTCTTAGATATATTTTAAGTACAACTTCTTTACTTTCGTATTTACACAAATTTTTTGAATAAGATGGATGATTAAATGTAATCGCTAAAAGTCAATGAATGCTTATATTTATGTCGTAATTTTTCAGAGTTGGTGGACTGTCGTTGAAAAATGACTTGCTCTGTCTCCTTGTCAAAAGCAGAGCGTGTTCTGCTCTCTCTTTCAAACCAGAGCGTACTGTTGACAAAAAAAAAAACACCAGAGCGTACTCTGTTTCAGAGTCAAAGCAGAGCAGAGCATGTTCTGTTCGACTCGAACTCGGAGCATACACTCCTCTCTCTGTCAAACGGAAGAATACAGATAGTCATTAAGCTCAAGATTTCAAAGAGTCCGAGTTTGAAGGGGATGGATGCTTCTGTGACAATTTCTTTTAGTTAATAAAAATAATAATGTGCTAAATCTTAGTTCTAATGCTGATAACCTAATCAACTAGTTATTTATTTAAACTTTCATTCTAGTGCTGATGAGCTAATCATGTAAGCTCGTGTGCAGACTCTGAAATATGAAACATCAACCTGAAGAGAAGATATGCAGTTTCTTATAAATCAGCTCCTTAAAGAATAAGTCCATCTTTTGGGATATATTAACAACTCTATATCTATATATTCCTCAATCAGCATGACCCAGTACTCATGAAGCAAAAAAAGCAAAAAAAAGAGTTGTGACTAAATTCAGGTATCCATCTTATGGCCATACCTCTAATATTGTGGACAATCCAATTGAGTGATGTGTATCTACCTGGTGTAGATATCCCACAGGTCCTCACCCCGTGATTCTTGGAGATGCTGCTGAAGCCTAGGCACCCATAGTGGAGAGGTCTCTTGCATATCAGTCGTCAACCTTTGAGTTCATATTTTAACCCTTTATTTTGTGTTAGCAATCAGACGTTTACTTTACTCCATAAATGTGACTTACATGGTCATTTGATCAAGTTACCTAACATTGTACAAAAGGAATCACTACTAATATTCCATTAAACAAATGGCCATTCTTTGTTTGGTCACAAGTAATAGATAGAACAGAAACATTTAGTGTTATAGCAACATGATGGAAACTAAAGAATTAAAGATGCAATACCTTAACAAAAAAAAAAATAAAAAAATAGAAGACATACTACCTACAAACCTTGCTTTCAGCAACATAAACTAGCCGATTTGTTTTAATGCTCAATCCATCACTGCTTTAAGACCGCAGCAAACTGAGCCCAACATGAATGAAAGTAAGCAATTGGAAAACCAGTGTATAGCATGCACTTCAGAGACTTTCAGCCAATCACCACGGTGTAAATACAGGTATGCAAACCTGAAGTGCTTATACTTGTTGAAAGGAAGTCTCAGTTCCATCCGTTGATATTGCACGAGTGGCATGGAAGGAAACAAGAACAAATGTCACAAAGCTTTTTTACCTCGAATTTCAAAGGAAACAAAAGGTCCCAGAACATAATGGCATAAAATCAAGCTGAGATTAGCGACAATCGATATGATATTTTCCACAGATAAACAGGTCAGTTCGGATACTGAAAACGAATTGCAAACTAAGAGCATATCGCCATTGAAAGATCACACGAAGCATCAGGTCCACTAGAGACACACAGTTACAGTAGCACTGATTACGGTCACCGTCACATAGGAATCACACGAGACAAAGCATTACATATAACTAAAGTTGCAAATTAAACTACTGGGTGCTTAGCTTTCAGTCCTTCGCTTGCCCAATTCGGTCCTCCTCAACTGCATGCCTAATTCCCCTCAGAGTCGCCTTCCTTGACCTCGACCTCGACCTCGGCGTAGCCCTTGGCGCGGTACTGCTCGAGGATCGCCTCTTCCTTGTCACGAAGCTTCTTCACGCCGGCCACGATTTCAGCCCTTGTGGCGACGAAGCGCTCGCGAGTCCCCTCGGGCATCTTCTGGATGATCTCTTCCGGCACCACCCAGAAGGGCTTCGCGGGGTAGCGCTTCAGGAGCGCGTCGATGTACTCCTGGTGCACCCTCACCAGCTTCGTCTTCTTCACGTCTCCCGCCGGCTTGGCCTTGACCACCTCCTCGGCTGCAGCAGCCTCCTTCACCGCGACCTGGCGCGCAACCTTCGGGCGCTTGGCGAAGAACAGCGCGTCGGCCGCCATCTTCTCCTCCGAGATCTTGGCGGCGAGCTGCTGCTCCGCCATCCACTCCTCGGCCGCCGCCGCCTCCTTCTCGAACACCGAGAACGGCCTCGCGAGCTTCATCGTCGTCGACTCGCTCTCCTTCTCCTCCCTTTTCTTCTCTCTAACCCTAGATCTGGACTGCGCGAGGCAAGTGGCGGTGGCGGCGGCTGCGGTTGTGCTGGTCAAGCGAGGGGCCAGGGTCCCGCTTTATATAGCCCGGCAACCCTAGGCTGTGTCCGACTCCGACTCGACCGCCCCGGCTCCCCTTACACCGATGCGGACACCGCACTGCGCAACCGACCTGGAACAAGTAGTTGGGCTAAATGGGCCAGTCTAACAATAGTAAGCCCATCTTCATGCGGCCCATACTCAGGCTGCCGGTCCAAAGCCGGAGGAGGGAGTCTTTTTTACCTCGAACTATTGACAAAGTTTGATTTTCTTTCCATCTATTAAAGAATGAACATCTTTTCTGATTTCTCTTTTCTTTTCTTACCCACATCATCCAATCTACCTACAATAGCAATTTTCTTCTTTTTCTTATGATTTGTGAGTCCACTCATTGTTTACGCTACTATGTTTACACAAGTTACATTGCGATTGTACTCCAATTTTTAGTTTTTTTTCACCAAAGTTTCTACCGTCTCGTAATTGCTCTTTCCGCACTGCCGCTATTGTTTCCAAACTTGCTCCCGCACTGTGGCTATTGTTTCCAAACTTGCTAATCCTTTCTACCCTCTCATAATTGCTAATCACGCACTATCTTGCTAATCTCGCACGATCATACTCGACGAAGAGAGATCTCAATTTAGAGGATCTGGTCACAATCCTAGAACCATGCCACGTAAGTGCGCATGCATGAAGTTCTCTCTCAATCTTCTCTCTAAGTTCCTTCATGATTTATTAATGTAAACCCCCCCCCCCTTCTCTCTCTCTCACTCTCTACCCAGCACAACTAATATAAGTTCCTTATGATTTAGTAAGGTAACCTCTCTCTCTCTCTCTCTCTCTCTCTGTGTGTGTGTGTGTATGTGTGTCAATTTTCATGTTGATTTTTACCATTTCGAAAGTCGCCTAGAGGGAGGGTGAATAGATGATAATCCCGAAAATCACTTAATTTAACAAATTAAATACGCAGGAAAGATTTATCCGACTCAATGTCCGACTATAGTAGGATAAGTCCGACTATGGACTAATATCCGACTAGAGTAGGACAAGTCCGACTCCCTCGTGCGAAAAGGGGATCGGGAGTCAAGATGGACAAATCCGCAGAATTTAAGCAACAAGCAAGTAACTAGCAACACGGGAAAGCTAGGGCAACAAGTAGACAAACAAGCAAGCCACCTATGCAAGTTAATCTAGGAATTTAGGCAAGAACACCCTAGAGCTATATCACACCAATTGCAAGAAATAAAGGGAAGACAAGAAGACACACGAATTTTCACCGAAGTTCGAGCTCCACCAAGAAGCCTACGTCTCCGTTGAGGAGTCCACCAAGGACCGGGTTGCTCTCAACCCTAAACCTCGTCAAGCCGCCACAAAGGCCGGCTTAAAATCCACTAAATCAAAGCTCCACGAAGGGAGGGACAATACAAACGACCCGAGTCTCAACCACAAGCTTGGGAGCTCGCCGGGTAACGTCTAACCTTCTAGGGGATGAATCCCCAAGAGTAACAAACACAACAAGTACCGGCGATGAGAAAGAATCAAGTGCTCTTGAGATGATGATGAAGCTCAACGAATTTCTCCTCAATCTTCTCACAAATCCACCAAGGATTGGAGTGGGGAATCAAACTTGAAGAAGAGGAGTGCTTGAGTGAGTTTGGGAGTGTTTTTGAGAGTGTGGGAGGTGCTAACCGGCTAAAAGTAGACGAGGTCTACTTTTATAGCCGGGGCACCCAAAAGAGCCGTTGGCTCGGATCCGACTCGGACAAAGTCCGAGTGAGTCGGACAATGTCCGACTCCTAGGGTTTCTAAAAGTGGTTTTGGCTCGGAGTCCGAGTGATAAGTCGGATTTATCCGACTAAGGTTGGGAGTCGGACATTGTCCGACCGAGTCGGACAATCCGACTCCTAGGGTTTCAAACGAGTGACACGGTTCTCGGAGTCCGACTCTCGGTCCGACCGAGTCGGATAAGTCCGAGTCTCGTGGGTATTTTCTTTGGCTAGCTCTCTGGAGTCCGAGTCCAAAATCCGAGTGAGTCGAATATGTCCGACTCTATATGTTATTTTGTGTTTGGAAAGAGTTTTGAGCACTTTCATTTTTCACACCTCACACTTGTGTGTTCCCCTTGATAGTACGGTGTTTCCTATACTCAAGACATAAATAAAAGTCTTCATAGCTTGATCTTGAGCATGAGTGATCCATTTTTCAAATCTTGCACGTATGAGTGAGTATGACCACTTTCTTTTGTGTTTCTTTGCTCTCAATTGAATTTTAGATATGCACTGCGCACAAGCTCATTTAGAATATTAGTCCTTTTTAATTGTATTGACGTCAATCACTCAAAACCATAATTGGGGGCCTAGATGCACTTTCAATTTTATTTTAAAATGCATCAACCTAGCATACGAAGCTTGGTACTTCCCTAACTCGGTACTTAATTTTCCCTGCTATTGTTTCCAAACTTTCTTAGTGCACTCGGAAAGCTATTATCGAGGTTGGCGGACAAATTTTTTATGATCTCTTCTTGTTCGAGTGCACTCGGAAATACAGTGAGCTTTTGGAATGATTTTTGAGATTTTGGGATTCTTAAAATTCAATATCCATAGAATATGTCCCAATTCAAATGCTGCCCCGGATCGGAATTCTTTGGTCATCAAAATACCGGAATATGTCCCAATTCGCAGTTCTACAAAGCACCAACAACCTTAACTACGAGCTTGGCGAGCGCATGTATGCAGCTGGTAGTATGTTACAGATATTTGACTATTTTATCCGTACATTTGAACGGAAGCACTATAGAAATTCGATGTGGGCTAGCAACGAAATCCAAATGCTGCACCGGATCGGAATTCTTTGGTCATCAAAATACCGGAGCGTAGGTGATGTGTCGTGAAGCAACCAACCAGCCTTCCAGCTTCGGTGACCTCCCATGGCGACATCCATCAAGATTGCGCAGCTCATGGGCCCCTAAAGAAAGCCCTTGTGAATTCCTCCCGCTTCATACCGCATCTCCGGCAAGGTCGAGGTTCTTCCGCAAGAGGGGACAATCGCTGGTCGCCCGAGAGGCTGGCTGCCCCGGCGAAAAGGAGGCGGGGTATGGCCATGGCCATATGGAAGATTAGGAGTTTCGAGATGAGATGGGCCCCAAGGTTCCGGTTGCATTTTAGAGGGTAATTTATCATTTACCCCCGTACCAAATGGTTCTTATAAAATTATTCCGATGCCCATTTCTTCCGATTTTTTGCCCAATGTCCTCATATAAACTTTGTGATTTGTCCTTAAGGGACTAAAATACCCCTTTAAAACATAAGGGACATGCCACACCACCTTTTTTAGCATTTTTTTTTGCCACATGTACCTTTGTCATGTGCGAAAAGACTAAATTGCCCCTACCCTTTCCCAACGCTTAGGTGCAAATTCAGATTCAAATTGAGATTCAATTTTTTGATTCATATTCGAATTTTGCATTACTAGATTCGAAATTCAAATTCGAGTTTCAAATTGGAATTTCAAATTCGAATTCAGATTCAAAACCGAAATTCAAATTTTGATTTGAAACTTAGATTTGAACTAAATTTGAATTTTAGATTTATATGTCATATTAGAATTTCAAATGTGAATTCAAATTTTGAAATTCAAAATTCGAATTTGAATGTCGATTTGAAATTCAAATTCACATTTCAAATTCGAATTGTGATTTCGAAATTCAAATTCGACATTCAAATTTCAAAATTTTGAATTTAAAAGTCGAATCTAGAATTTGAATTTAAAATTCAAGTTTTAGTTTCAAATATCAAAATCGAAATTTAAATTTGAATTTGAATTTGATTTCGAATGTGAAATTCGAAATTTGAATTTGAATTTAAAATTCCATCTAAATTTAAATTTATCCGGACAAGAGAGCTGGTTCGATTGGGGGTATAAAGGTACTTCACATGTTCTTGCCACATCATCGGGGAAAAAAGCCGATGTGGCAAGCGGATGGGCAATTTATAAAAATTTTCAAGGGACCATGGACAAAAAATGAAGAAAATTTGGTATAGGGCAATTTTATATGAGTCATTAGGTAGGAGGGTAAATGACGAATTGTCCCCATTTCAGATGGGTTCCAACCCAAATAGATAGGTCCATGGACCATTCCGGCCCAAATTTTCTTTTCGAGATCAACACGTGGAACCGTCGGTTTCAGGAGGACTACAATTAGAGTCGTTAAAACGGACGGTCCGATCTGTAACACCTCGGAATTTCAAATTCTAGGTTATGCACGAAATTCACAAAATTTTAAAACTTTATAGAACATATTTAAATATTATCTAAAGGATAATATTATAAATATATTTTTTCTTTCTTTCTTCGTTAAGAGGAAGAGTTATCTTTTAAACTCAAACAATTATTTTGATTATAAAGTTTCAGTAATGAATTTTCCCAAAAGAACCTATGATTTGTTTTGGTTGTGAAAATGACTTAATAAAAAGATTTTATTTGATTATCTTAGAGGGCAATATTTCACACAAGGTATTTTCCATTTGCGAGAAAAATAGAAGCGTGTTGTCATTTTATGTGAATCAAAGAGTTGTTTTTTGAAAGAAATGTATAAAGTTTGATCTATGGAAACATTTATTTAAGAAATACTTTTGATTTATGAAGGTAATCTATTTTAAGAAAATGATTTAAGAAAATAATTAATAAACAATTATATTTGATTTATGAAAATAAGTTTATTTTAAAAGGCATTATTTTATACAAGGTATTTCACTTTGAAAACAAAATGAGAGCTTTCTCATTTCATGTGAGAAAAAGGAGTTATTTCCAAAACTAATTAAAGTTTGATTTATAAAAGCTTTTGATTGAGAAATAAATTTGGATTATGGTTTAAATGCTTTATATGTTTGAAAAGGGTTTATCAAATTACTATATTTGATGTATGCGAATGTTTACTTAATAAACGTAATAGAACTATGAGAAATAGTTTCTTTTATCAATACATGAGGTTTATAAAAGAATTTATTTAATAATAATAAAACTTTGTTTAAAGTACTTTGTTTTCCAAAATGTTTATACTTTAATAAAGAACCAGATTTTAATTACCTTTGATTAATTTGGTTTTGGAAGCCAAATTGATTTCATGGTATTTATGTCTAAGTTTAGTTAGATATAAAATTAGTTTATATAATTATATTTCTGGTTGAATGCATGTCATTTCTAATAGTTTGCATTTGGTCTTTACTGTTTGAAACTTATATTTGAAAGTTTGAGTAGAGTTCATTTGCATTGAAGAAATAGAATAGGAAAAAAATAAAAAGAAAAGAGAAAACAAAGAGCCTTGGCTCCTGGGCCGAAACTCCCTAGGGCCCAGCTCCCTATTGAAATTCAATATCCATAACTATTTACCAATGCACATCCAGTAAAGGCCTTCCTCCAAACTGACATTGAAAATTTGCTATGGCTGCCCCTCTTCATGACTGCATCAAGAGAATTGGCTTCCCTACAAAACACCCTGGACAATTTCCATCTGAATCTCAAGGAGAATGATGTTTGGAGTTATAGTTGGGGTAACAGTACTTTTACTGTTAAGAATGCTTATCTTAAATTGATTGGGACCTGCCTGGGGGGGGCTGCTAATTCACGCGCGTGCGTGAGCAGCCCTCCGCGTAAATTTTCGGACAGGATGGGAAACTTTCCTTTTGTGGTAAATTTCCCATCCCGCAACTTTCCATTTCAAGAAAGTTTTCCAAAAAAGTTTCCTAAATAAAGTTTCATCAAAACTTTGAAACACAAAAGTTCGATCCAAACTTTGATCACAAAGTTTAACAGAAAAGTTTCATAAAAACTTTGAATCAAAGCTTAATGTAGAATTTGCATCAAAACTTTGGATCAAAAGTTTGATGAAAATTCAATAAAAAAGTTTCAGAACGTTCGACATCAAAAGTTGTGTTAAAACTTTTCCAAAAAAGTTTTCTAAGAAACGTTTCATCTAAACTTTAAACGGTTTGCTCGTTTGGGAATGAACGAACGCTCATGAATAAGAGATTCCACCTGCGTGGCCTCCCCATGATTTAGATGGATGTGGAATTCTTTCTGCAAAAACAGGCTCAAATTTTTCTTTTGGCTATTACTCGGAGACAGACTGAATAAAAGGAACCTTTTAACAAAAAAAATAGGCATATGGACAACTACAATTGTGTCATATGCACGACAAATAAAGAAGAAACTCTCTTGCATTTGTTCTTCAAGTGTCCCTTCAGTGTCAAGCAGGCTCTGAACATTATCCGGCAAACTGATCACTCCTCGGATGACATGTTTCTATTATCCAGGCAAAGCTTTAACTCAAAGATCTTCAGCGAAATTGTCATTGTGGGTTGCTAAACAATCTGGTGCGGAATGGTGTTATTTTTTACAATAAGAATGTGTTCGCTACTGGCTCCAGTCTTTTAAAGATGAGTTTGTCCTGGTTGCTTTCAGAGCAAAAATGGCTATCAAGAGTCTGATCGATGCTTTTATTTGTAATATCACAACAGATGTATAGAGATTAGTTTAGGGTCTCTTTTCAGCGTGAGGCTGCGCTTTGTACATACTCTTTTTGGTTATTTAATTAAAAAAATAGGTAGGGACCTCCCCTGACTTCGGTCAAAAAGAAAAAAAACTCCACCTGTGTCGTACTTGTCAGAATTTTGAGCGAATTAATGGATGAATCCATGGTAGCTTAACAAGCCAGAAATCATAATTTAGTATGTGTATACTCAGTAAACGGAAGTTATCATTATAATTCAGTATCCTTTTCTTGGATGGAATGAAATGTGATGGACTTGTAAGTCTACACACTTTGTATTCTCAAAAGACCCAAATTTACGCTCCCTTTGCTGACACCATCAGGTTAATCAAATCGTCAAGATCACTCACATTGTGGGTTCTTGTTGGTACCTCAAGCTTCTCATGAAGAACTCTACCTATCGCATGACTGGCAGCTTTTGCTTTTCTCATCTGCTGGCAACGGCTACCTGTCTTCAGGTTACACATATTAGACCGAACCAATGAAACAACAGGGGACTCTTATATTCTTCCAACCATCCACTGAACTATAGCATTGCAGTCTCATCATGTAAGCCACTTCTTTCCATGTAGACAAGTTCCATCTTTGTTCAGAGCTCAATTACTGAAGAGCGTAGTAAACCAGATCTTTGATCACCTCACCTGCACAACAATAGCATAAAATGTTGTTTAATGCACAAAAAAGACAACCAAACATGGTTTTTGGACCATTACACTTCCGTAGTAAAATGTTGTTCAATGCACATCGCTTTGTACCATTACACAACATATTAACACTTCCACGAGCGTGTACACTCAAACCACCAATAATAAATCCAAGAGTTTCCTTTGTCCGTAACAGCAAAAGGGAACATGCGTCGCTTAAAATGCAATGCTCATCTACTTATCTACTTATCTATAAAAGACGCAACCCACTAACAGGCTTTAATGACTATTTCTCTCAATCCACGTTGCGCCACATCATCACAATTAATTTCAATAATTAGATAAAGAATGGGTCTTAGAGATTAATACCACTTATATGATTTTCTTGGCTATTTGTAGCCACACGATCATCATCTTACTTAGCAGAACCAATTATAAATTATTTTTATCGCTATAGCTGTTGTGTTGGAGCACATAGCACAACATGTTGCCTTACACAATGCTTGGTCTTTATAATGTTTTATTAATGCTCTTTCTCTCAAATCTCTTTAAGGTCATAGGACAATGAACCGATTTGGCTCTATGTCAAGGTCTGTCTAGACTATATGCATCATTCTATTATCCATCAAATTTATTTGGGTTATGTTGCAACTTAAAATAGCTTAATAAAACCGCTATCACAGGTGTTTTTGAGGTTTTTGATCTGATTCACTTTTATACAGAGTTTTTGTGTTCTAGCATTAATAGAAAATTGTTTTTCCTCTATCCTTTCCTTATATGTATACATTACAACGGTTAGATATTCCATTGCCTTTTACTTTCCAATGAACAATTGTATATAGAAGATTCAACACTTAAGTGACACATAAACGTGAATTCTTTCTCCGACGCATATGATTATGTTTTTCTTATTCACTGAACTACTTATTAGTTCAAGATTATAATTCTAAAATTAATATCTTTTAGTCCCGCTGCAACGTGCGGGGTAATCAACTAGTAGTTAATGAATTTAGTACCATCTGCTATCAAAGCATTGGATATCAAATACAATGAAAGTAGGATGGCCTGTTTCAGGATCAGACATGAGCCCATTCCACTACCTCAAAACAGGGCTTTAGAGACGTGTGCTAGAGACGGGTAAAAAATCACCGTCATTGAGGATCCAATAACGACGTCTTTTTAAAATCGTGTCACTACTATTCGCCTGAGGACCACTAATACTGACGGTTTTTTAGTCCTTCCCTTGCCCAATTTGGTCCTCCTCAACTGCATGCCTAATTCCCTTCAGCGTAGCCTTCCTTGACCTCGACCTCGACCTCGGTGTAGCCCTTGGCGCGGTACTGCTCGAGGATGGCCGCTTCCTTGTCATGAAGCTTCTTCACGCCGGCCATGATTTCAGCGCAATGAAGTCCTCGCGAGTCTCCTCGGGCATCATCTGGATGATACCTTGGTAAAAGCATTTTGTTCTCTGTTAAACTTTTTATTGCCTATGACTTTTCTGAGATTTGCTTTTGTGTACGTGCAATATTTACCTATGCATTCACCTTGGTAATTGATGAGAAAAAGAGATCAACGCTAGGTAATGTGATAAAAAGTTGGCACAAGCGCTTTTGTCCTGCGCTACGCACGACTGAAAAGGAAGGTGAGGATCCCTGGTGGATAGACTTTCCCAAAAAGAGTGGCCAGGCCGGATGCTTAACGCCTGGCCGGCCAGGCGTTAGCACAGCCCCATTTCAGAGGTGGTGGACTGTCGCTGAAAATTAGGGTGTGTTAACTTTATAACTGTCACATCAAAAAGAATCTTACTATTTATGAGTATTAAATAATATTTAATTATAAAATAAATTGCAGACCACTAGACTAATTAACGAGACGAATCTAATGATGTTAATTAAGTCGTGATTAGAAGACAGTTATTGTAGCATCACTTTAGTAAAATATAAATTTATTAAGCTCATTAGATTCATCTTGAGTATTAGCATAAATCTGTCAAAAGGTTTTGTCATTAAATTAATCAAAATAGTTATAAATAATAAGATTCTTTTTGATGTGACAGATGCTAAATTTTAGAGTGTAGGAAACGAACAGGGCCTTACTTGCTGCGTGTCGTTGTCAAAGCAGAACCTAGGGTGTGTTCGTTTCTTGGGGTCTAAATTTTATAGCTGTCACGTCAAAAAGAATCTCACTATTTAAGAGTAATAAATAAAATTTAATTATAAAATAAATTACAGGCCCCTAGACTAATTTACTAAACGAATCCAATAAGGTTAATTAAGTCATGATTAGAAGACGGTTCATCGTAGCATCACTTTAGTAAAATATAAATTAATTAAGCTCTTTAGATTCATCTCGAAAATTAGCATCAATCTGTCAAAAGGGTTTTGTCATTAAGGCCCTGTTCGTTTCTCGCGCTCTAGAATTTAGCACTGTCACATCAAAGAGAATCTTACTATTTATCAATGTTTCGATCAATTTAATGACAAAACCCTTTTACAGATTGGTGCTAATTTTTGAGATGAATCTAATGAGCTTAATTAATCTATATTTTGTTAAAGTGATGCTACAGTAACTGTCTTCTAATCATGAGTTAATTAACCTTATTAGATTCGTCTCGTAAAATAGTCTAGGGACATATAATTTATTTTATAATTAAACTTTATTTAGCACTTCTAAATACTAAGATTCTTCTTGATGTGACAGCTATAAAGTTTAGACTCAGGAAACGAACACACCCTAAATTGATTGAAATATTCATAAATAGTAAGATTCTCTTTGATGTGACAATGCTAAATTTTAGAGGAAGCAAACGAACGGGCCCTACTCTGTTTTCTCTATCTGAACCAGAGACTAGTCGGTTTCAGAGTCCAAACAGAGCATGTTCTGTTCCTCTCTTGAACTCCGAGCACACTCTCCCTCTCTTTCAGTGTACAAAACCAGACATAGATTTCTTTTTTTTTACCAGGCATCAAATGCTCTAGATTATCACTTCAACTGTAACACAGACTTGCCTAGCTCTGCAGGTTTTGCGAGCTCATATCACCGCGACACCCCCACCCCCCCCCAAAAAAAAAGTCTCATGTTTGTTTTTCGTTTCTTCTTGCCAACCTTCAAGACTGCCTTCACTGCATCAATGACTAATTCAGATACAGAATCGTCGATCCAGCTGACTAGCTGGCCAAAAAGACGATGCTATTAAAACCTGAAAAGCATGTTGGGGACCTTTCTTTTGCTATATTATGATTGAACTGACAACGCTAGTAAGAAAACCTTTTTATTGCATGAAATTTGACATACTATGACAGAACACACCTCGCAGTACATGCGACATTAAAACACCAGCCTACAGCCTAGAAAATCCTAGGAAGCCATCCTCGTCGTCGCCTTCCTTGACCTCGACCTCGACCTCGGCGTAGCCCTTGGCGCGGTACTGCTCGAGGATCGCCTCTTCCTTGTCACGAAGCTTCTTCACGCCGGCCACGATTTCAGCCCTTGTGGCGACGAAGCGCTCGCGAGTCCCCTCGGGCATCTTCTGGATGATCTCTTCCGGCACCACCCAGAAGGGCTTCGCGGGGTAGCGCTTCAGGAGCGCGTCGATGTACTCCTGGTGCACCCTCACCAGCTTCGTCTTCTTCTCCGGCGCCGGCGCGGTCGTGTTCACCTCCATGGCTTCGTTCGGTCCTCGGAACTAGCTTAGTAGATAGATGGGATCTGTAAAACTGAGGGATCGTGGTGGCCTGGGTACTTTGGCTGCCCACGGTGCATGATTATATAGATAAAGATTACATTGACGGTAGAATACATGTAGGACTCGGTGACCTGTTACAACTCTGTATCTACCTATATCCGTATCCGAGTCCGACTAGGTGTCTGGCCATGAAGCGGGTCTGCTCCTATCTGAGAGGACGCATGTGCTCATCAAGGAGACAGATAGTAAGTCCCTCACCGACGAGATGGCAGCCCTTGTTGACGATGACGTCGCTGGTTGTTCAGTTCGCTAACGCGATGACACGTCCAGTGGCATCAATGACGTTCCCGAGTCTCAGCAAAAGGATAAGTTCCGTATTTAATCATGAGCATGGGTTCCAGCTAGAATATCACGGAACGTAAGTAGGATCGGGGAGACGCTCACAGGAGAGGAGCTGGGCGACGTCCAACAGTTTCCGTGGCGAACTTTGAACCTCCCGGACGGATCCTCTTCGACTCGATTATCCGCAAGAACGAAAGGGTGAAGCACGCCGGCAGCTTGACTCGCTGTGCGCGCCGACGGCGAGGCCTGAGAAGATGGTGGCGATTGCGAAGATGCGGAAGTGTCCGGCAGCTTGCAGGGGTCTCCGTCTCCCGTTCCGTGTTCTCAAACGCGTGTTAGGGCTCCACCAATCCATCCAGACCTCACGCGGCGGCGACTTGGTTTCGACAGCAACAACGGAGGACGGCAATGGACGACTTCACCCAGCTGGTTGAACCGACAGACATTCTACTATTTTTTCGGACTTCACCCAGTGTCCGGCAGAAGGCAGGGGTACCTAGCAGCGCGTCGATGTACTCCTGATGCACCCATACCAGCTTGGTCGTCGTCTTCTTCTTCGTCACCGTCTTTCAGTCCGACGTGGCCATGGTCTCCTTTGGGTGGTAGGACTGATATGCGCAAGCGTGCGGAAATAGTAAGAGTAATCTATTTGCTGTTCAATCTACTCAAATGATAGCAAGAACTTGATAAGTATTGATACGTGACCTGACGAAGAGGCAGTGCACCGCGAGATTTCTAACACGCAACGAACTACCGAGACAATCGCCCTTCCACTTACCAACAAGCCAGCCCACGCAATCACGCCGTATAGACGTGAAGGCACAAACTGGGTGAACCGTAGTTCGGCGTTCTACAACTCCCTCATGAATCGAAAGAACAAGTGTTGTAAGCCTCTCAAGACTCAAGGAGATGAACAAACACAACTTTGTGTATTTCTGAAATGAGTAGTCAAAAAGCTTCCCCCGTAGCTCCCTATTACATGGATATATGTAGTACTTATTTGGCCCTTCAGCTTACAGAATTATACAAAATTAAAAACTAAAGCTTTGCAAACTCTTGCACTTCACTTTCCTGCGCAACTAATGGTAATGGTAGGCCTTCTTTTATATGCATGCGCAGCTAGGGAGCTGGTTGACCTTCAATTACTTGTACGTGCAACCAAGAGAGAGATGATGGTTGACCTTCTACTAGTTGCACGTGCAGCCAAGACAAATGGTTGACCTTCTACTACGCATGTGATAAGTAATAGGCGCACTTGAAAATAACAAGCAACAAAATATAATTCTTATTTATAGAAAATTATTTAGTAATTAGCAAGGGATAGCTTTCACCTATTCATCATTATTCCAACTTGTTATATTCTGCTTCATTCACATATTTGAAAGCAGCACTCTCATTTATGCCATCATTCCTTAGAACATTAAAACAAGAATGGGATAGCACAATTAGTAACTATAAGAAAGACAGATAGATAGATATGTAGATAAGTTATTTTTTTCCACATAACTTAGCAAAAAAAAAAAGGCCTGTAGGCCCGAGCCCTAGGTAGGGCCTCTACTACTGGGCCGTCATTACTAACCAGCGTTCATAAGCTAGCCCAGCCCGCCGACCGGGCCCACCACTACTAGCATGGGTTTCATAAGCAGGCCCAGGTTCGGCTGGTCCAGACCTGACGGCCCACGAGGCCGGTGCGCATGGATAAGGAAGCTCGGGAGAGCCAGGACGACCGTGCTTTTGAGCTGGGCACGACCGCCCCGGCTAAGCGATGTGGTACTATTGTTTGCCGTGTGCCCCGGGCGAGGCACACGGCAAACAGGGCCACGTGCCGCGCACGGGACGGACGCGCCGTCAGGCCGCTTCGTGCCCGCCGTCAACGTTCGCCGTGTGCTCTGCGCTGGCACACGGCAAACAGAATCTTTGCTGTGTGTGCGTGCGCCGGCACACGGCGAACTTCATCTTCGCCGTGTGCGTCGTCTACGGCACACGTCAAAATGTATGTTTACCGTATGTAGCGCGAGGACACACGACAACGATTAGTCTGTCCCGTGTGCTCCTTTTGTGCCGTGTGCCGTTGTTTCGGCATACGGCGAAATGTTAGTGTACGCCGTGTACCCGACAAACGGCACACGACGAAGTTTCCGACACACGGAAAGTTGGTCTTTTCCGTAGTGATTTATTCAGATCTATTATGGGTAAGATGCCCTATAATGTCTCGAAATCTACTCAGATTTATTCTACAGCGACAAGGTGATATTTACTACTCGTGGGGCATGTTATTGTGCGCAGAATCTGCTCAGTCATCCCGGGAATCCTTATACGCGGGCGTGCGCTCGCAGCACTCCGCGCAAACCGCTTCACGTACGAAGTTTGCCTTAAGTTTTGATTTAAACTTTTTTTTTTTCATAACTTTGACTTGAAACTTTTTCTTGACGAAACTTTGATTCCAAACTTTGGTTCAAAGCTTTTCTTCAAACTTTATATTCAAAGTTGTGTCAATCTTCGGTTTGATATATTTTATTCATACTTCAAAACTTTTTTTCGAAAAATTTTATTTCAAAGTTTTCTCAAAGTTTTGACCCAAAGTTTCTGCTTATAAGTTTCGGTGAGAAGTTTTGAACCGAAGCTTGTTTAAAAGTTTTCACTAGCAATTTTGTTTTGAAAGTTTTGTAAAAAAAAACTTTCCTAAAATAGAAACTTTTAAGAGACGAACTTTTTTTATGAAACTTTGCAGTTGAGTTTGCGATTCAAAGTTTGGATCGAAGTTTGGTTCGCAAAGTTTTGATGAAACTTTTCTATGAAACTTTTTTCGATATAAGTTTCAACGAAACTTTCTATGAAACTTTACCCGATTTTAGTTTTCTAAAAAGTTTGAAGAAAACTTTCCATTTTTAGAAAGTTTGTGGGATGTAAAACTTTCTAAGAAAAGAAAGTTTCATTCCTGTCCGAAGATTTACTACGAGCCCTGCTCACGCACGTGCGTGGATTATCCGCTCCCCAGTCATCCTACGGCCCCTAGACTTCACCACACAATATGATCGATCTAGCACCTTATTGAAGGAGGACCGAACCTGGAGTTCAACACACAGTAGGAGCTATCATCCCCCTCAATCAATCAATAAATAAATAAATAAACAAAATAATAGAGCTATCATAAAAAAAGAGAGAAGGCCAATCTATTTAATAATAAAAGGCCAAACTTCCCACCAAGGTGCTAGAAAAAAAGATAAATAGGTTAGAAATTCCCACAAAAAAGCAAAACATCTAGCACTAGATTCTTTCCCACGTAATCTTTAGTAAATATCCAGCCCTTGATCAGCATCTCTCCGTATCATCCATCGTCATACATCTTCTCTCCTCCACGTACCTCTACAGGGAGCCAGTCAATCAGGAAAAAACTACTAGGCGAGGGATTGATCTACTGCAAAGCAAAGAATTGATCTCGTATACAACACCAGTACAACATTGTCACCGAAAGCGAGTCGATCTACGACGAGAAGTTCCAAGAAGCGAAGTTTTCGTGCATAAGACAGAGAACCGCCGACAAGGCAGCCAAGTTGGCATGGCGACTTGGTGCTCGTCTCCAAGTTCTTCATGGAACCGTGGTGTTCTTCTCCTAGGTCGGACCATACAAAGATACAGAAACGCCGGCAACGCTAACGATCAAATTGGCTCCTGGCCTAGCCAGTGGCGGATCAACAACTGCACCAAGGCCCCACCTTTGGCATAGAATTTTCAGTTAGATCGCCAACGGCCGGGAGCGCTGAGCACGATGCCGCAGCTATGTAGCTGGTGTGATACTTGTTTATCATATAAAAAAGACAAACTCTGAACAAGATAGAACCATTTCTTTAGTCTCCGATCCACTTATGAGCTAAAAATCTGAGATGGAACAAGATAAAACATCCGAACAGGGGATATGTTTTTCTCCCTGATTTGTGGAAAAATTACAACATTAAAGACGAGGGATTGAGTCGAGGAAATAGAAAGTGAGCATGCATGCGCAGACGCGAACTTATGGCCGGCCGTGGACGCCATGGACCATGAACGCCTGACGAAACGCTGTCATATTCTCTGCCGCCATTGCTACCATGGCGTGCACGGAGCCCGGATCCCTCCCTGCCACGAGGAACGCCTCGCTGTGGTAGCCAAGGCGCGCCCGCTCAATCCTCGCCGGTCTCCCGAAGCCCAAGTCCAGCTCGTACCCAAACCTTGGAATCCCCGACACGAGGAAGATGCGATCCCCCTCCTCCTCCACAACGAAATCCGCCTTGTACTTGAGTGGATCCGCCTTGGCTTCCCTCACCGCCTCCGTCAGTGTGGAGAGCGCTCGGGTGAGCCCGTCCGGTGCCGTCAGCTCCGAACGCTTGAGGCCGAGCTTGAAGAAAATGACGCAGTTCCCGGCATAAACTTGGCCCGGCGGTAGGAACGACATGAGCGCCGGCCGGCAGTCAACCAAGAAGACAAGAAACACTGGCCTGCTGTCGTCGTCGGCGCCGGATCCGCTGCAGGCGCGGGAGAAGGAAACCCATCCGTGTGCCGCCATCGCGATGAAGGTGGACGGCACAAGGTAGTCGTCGTCGTCGGGGTTCGTGGTAGAGGCCATGTAGTGCCGGCGTTTCAGGTGCTGCAGTGCCGGCGCTGTGAACACAAATGTCTGTCGAACAACGGGGCACCGCTCTTCTTTGGCTGTAGCATGTAGCTTCGGTTGCCTTACCTGTGAGAGGAGATACATTATATGCTTTGCCGAATATTGGTTTTTAGATCAGGGGAAAGAAATAGTAGGATTTCATCAAGCAAAGCAAAAAATGAAATCGTTACCCTGGGTAAGTTGGGAGTGAAGTGACGCAAGACCGCCCGGTTGAGTTCGTCGTCACCGTCGAACCGAACAAGGTTCCTGTCATGTAGGGGCAACGGAGGATTCGGGTTCCTGCTAGATGATGTTGCAGCAGCCGTCCACGCATTGAGGAAGTGAAACAGGCCGTGCCCATCCGCCACTGTGTGGTCCAACGCCAACCCAACCACCACGCCGCCCACGGCCTGCGTCACCTGCACCGCCATCACAGGCGCCGGCAGGACTTCACGCCGGATATCTGGAACCAGCTGCCGGAGTGCGTCCGCGTCGAGCTCCTCCGCGTCCAGGAGCGCCTTGAGGCCCATGTCCGTCTCAGCCTCCGTGAATGTGACGCAGCCATCCTTCTTCTCTGGGAAGACGATGGCGATGGTGCGGGACGAAGACTGGTACGTGAGCTCGCCGGCAAAGGGGTGAAAGGATTGCAGGGCTTGAGCAAGCGAATGCTTCACCGACTCGGCTACCTCAGCGAACGCCTTGGTAGGCGAAGGGAACAGGTAGACAAAGTTGAGAGGCACTTCCGACGACACGAACATGCCATCGAAGGCGGACAGTCGGAGTGGTGCCTTGTTGGTTATGGGGAGGGTCACTGCGGAGGTGCGGCGGATGCGGACGGATGCCATCTTGTGCAAATGTTCCACCACGCTCTTGTTCTGTATTTATACAGTGCGCACCAGAGCTTCCTTTCGTTTCGGGTTAAGTTAGGACCTCTTTGTAAGTCGTTGCTGTTGGAATAAAGGGTCATACATTTGATTCGTACATTGAAGAAAAACAGATTGGCGTGTTCGAAATGAACAAGGTTGCAGCGCTGCGGTGGGGAAAATAGAGGAATTTTTTTTTTCAAAAAATTGGCATGATCTCTGCATATCGGTTCTCACCAAGTTTACCACACACTATCTCCTCTTTTATCTCTCATCTTTTCCTACAAAAATCGCACATTTGCTCTATATCAATTCAAATGCTCGTCGAACAGACTCCTAACTCACAAAGCTATAAAAATCGATAATGGGAAGGGGGCAGGATCCTTGCCCATGCGACGTCGTAGGCTAGTCGCACGGCCGGGCGCTCGAAAACTATGGCTGGCCGGGCGGCTTCGAGGGCTAGCAGGTGGCGGCGGACATCCTGGGGATGACGCTGCCTGTGCCTCCGACCAGCAGGTCCATGATTGGCGTCCCTAGCCCTTGTTACTTTGTTTTTGCTCTGAGAAAAGCTGGAGCAATAATGCATCCGTAACTAGCTTTGGCGTCTCCAACCATACTAATATTGGAGTGCTGACAACAACGACACGGAACGCAAATAATTCAAGTCTCCCGGCCCAGCACTGTACTAATTTCTCCGTTACACGCCAGTCCATCGACAGCAACCTCTCATGCACCATATCCGTGGACATGATAGCACAGCGCTGATGATCCATCCACAGTTTCAGTGCATATAAATGATCAACCTGTGGATCACAATTCGTAATGGACGTGGATCCTCTGGATTCCACACATCAGGTCACTTATCCCGGAAGACTCAGTCTTTTTTGATGGGCGAGTCAATGTCAATCCCAGCCATGCATCTGCTCCTCCTTGCACAGATAGCAAAATGTTGGATCGCCATTAAAAGTCTATCTAAATGAGGGACCACTTCGTTAATATTTTGAATGAAAAATTGGAGTTATTTTGTATCGCAATCCTCTCTGCCACCTACCTTGCGCCTCATTTCTGCATCAACACCGGCGCGAGACAGACCCACCTCACGAAGAGGGGGTTCCATCGCTAAGATCTTTTTTGGGTGACACCACGCGATGTGATGCCTATTAGTACAACACGTCAATTTAAGTTACATCAGATATAAAGAGAGTTTTTAAAACAATAAAAGTTCACCGGAAACAATTGTTAGCACTCATTATGACTACCTTTTAGTGCCAAATTCTCTTAATATATGGATGATATTTTCACCATATTATATTGAATCTTATATTTACTAATTGGAGGCTCCTTTTGAGGCCTCCACGTTAATCGGAGAAAAATCCTCAAAATTCTCACAAAAAAGCAAAACATCCGGCCATTAAATTGTATCCATGACAAATGGTGGCCATTAGATCTAAAATGATCTAAATTACCCGCACCTGCTATCAATAAAAAAAACTAACCAAATATATTCCTAATACATGTCTTTAAGTTACGTATCTCTACCATTATTAAATTTTTATTATATGGCAAAAATAATATCACATACGTTCTGATTTGGAAACAAAATATTTTACTTAGAATAGGAGCCGTCCATGATGAATAAACTATAGGAAAAGATCATTGCCAAAACATAGAGTACGGTGATGGCCGAGTCGAATCCCTCGATTCCGGTGAGCTAGCTATAGGTCGAGAACCGCCGTTCAGTACAGCCCAGGTACTCCGTGCTTTATCTGATGGGTCTGTGTTCATGGGGAGCGAGCTAGAGCATCGTACAGGTGTAACCCAGATGGTTTGGCTGGCTGACCGGAAACACTGGTCAAGATGAATAACGGGCCCCTCACAAAAAAAAAAGGTGGGAGCTTTGCTGCGTGAGGATCGCGCTAATAAAAGTTCACCATACGGAAATCATGTTTGCAAGACGTGATCAATGGAAGGACGTAATGGCCTAATGGTTATGGATCAAGATTGGATAATTAAGGCACGTATGTTGATTTCTTAATTGTGGCCGCCGGCAGCCGGTGTAAAGAAGACACGTCTGATGTATTATATTCTCTTTCTATGATTAGTTTCTACCGGTAGAAGGTATTTAATGTAACCTATATATACTCCTTTTAGATTTTTTTTTCGTGCATGATTTCAATCAAATTTCTTTTCTCTAGAGAGTTGTGTGCTGGAAGCCCTGAATTTGGCCCATCATCAGTTTGTTTGACAAGCTTAGAGACGTGTCCAGGACAGTTGATGCATACTTGAGCAGGTGGTTGAAGATGGTGTGTCGTGTTGAATATTGATTCAGGTAACGTACATAAATTCATGAGTCAATGAACTATATATGGAAGCACCAATAGTTATATCTTCCATGCAAATGATAAATTAAGTATTTTTTTTATATAATATCAAAAAGGAAATCATATCAAAGCGGATTAAACTCGCTTTAGAATTTATAGCATCTATAAAAAATCGTTTGTTGATAATATAAAGGAGGAACGACCGTTCCGTGATCAGTGTGTATAACATCTTACAATTTTTTTCTCCTCGCGATGGTGCTTGAATACAAAGCATCACTAATGGATGACTTCATTGATAAAAAAATTATTTTCAATTTACATATCATGTCAGAAGATATCTAGATGCCAAAGTATTAGCCCGTGCGTATGCACGGGCTGATGGACTAGTATTGCTAACATTTTGCTTCTTTAGTGTCTTTTTTGTATCTTTGTGTCATCTTAGGCGAAAATATAAGTGAGGCAATTGTCCTTCAATGATGGGTCGAAACGTTAGCCGGCGGCTCCTCAAGCTTCCTTGTACGCCTGTGGAGCCCAACATTTAAGCCCAGGATCGTGGCTCAATGCCTAAGGATTTCTAGAAGATTTATACGGAATAAAAGTTCCATTCTCGGAGTACAAAAATAGCACTGCATTGCCACACGGTTTCAGAGATCAAGACAAGTTCAATTGATAAATGCTAGAGTACTAAAGTTGTAGTTGTCGTCAAGAGCTATCTAAAGCATATATGAATGACCATATTTGAACTCCGAAGCTAGGAGATATGAGCCCCGAAATCAGTGCTGCGCAGAGAAGTTGATTCAGACAGATATTTTGGCATCACATATTTGGGAACAAGACAGTCGAATCTGAAGATAAAAATAATACCAAAGTTGTAGATATTTTTGAAATCTACAAAATAATGCCAAATCATTTGTGTCCACCTATTTGCAAGAGCACTTTTACAGTAGTTCTAAACCATTCCTCTTACCACTTAGAAGGTTAGATAAGAATTGAATATTGTCTCTTGATGTTCAAGAGCAAAGCAAATAAAATGGATTATGGATGCACTCAATTGTGCATATATCTATGCATAATTTGGTGTTTGGAGATATTCAATGCCTTTCTAATTTCCTAGTCCAAATTACAAAAAATAATGGAGATTTGTTTTTTCACCGAATTTTCTCTAGATAATGGATTGGAAAAAAAAATCTCCAGCCGTTGTGCCTCCTAGTCCTGGGATGCTATGGTCACTTATTTCATCAATGTGTCACTTCCATTTGTGATATCACATGGCAAGGTAAAGAATAGAAAAGGACAAAGATATATAGTTCGATGATATGCCTTCCACGAGCAATATAATCTCCGAGTAGATGGAGGGGAATCCTCCGAACTAGGAAAAGAGAAAAAAAATGTCTCTGCCTTCTTGTACTAGTGAGCTCATTCAATTTCAATGATATGCCTTTTTGTCTTGATTCAATTTAAATCACTGAAATTCGAACCCTTGTGGAGCTTTTGCCTGGTCTTATGTGAATCTCTTAGCATGCTGTATGTATCACTACTGGAATAGAAGCCTACAGTATCAGGCAAAAAGGATGTAGTATCGGTCAAAGAGATGGCTTTGCAGTGGCGTTCAAGATGCCTGATACTACAGGTGTATAAAAAATAAAAAAATACACATGACGCTAGGCCCGAGCAAAGCCCGGCCCGCTGCCAGCCCGTGCGCTGCCAGAACGCGTCCGCCCGCCACCAGCCCGAGAGCCGCCCGAACGCGTCCGCTCGCCGCTAGTCCGTGCACTGCCAAGCCGCATCCACCCGTTGGCAACCCGCCACCGCGTCGGATCAGCCGCCTCGCCGGGGAAGGGGATGACACTAGCGCCAGGGACGAGAGGGGAGCGGCGTGGAGGAGTCGGGTCCAACAGCCTCGTGTCCATAGCCGGGGAGAGACCAGCCATGGGCGCTAGGAAGGGGAGAGGCGTGGCGCGGAGGAGTCAGATCCAGCGTCGGGGAGGGGCGTGGAGTGACCGGGAGCCGGATCAACCGCCTGGGAGGGACCAGCCGCCTCTTCACCAGATCCATGCACTCCTCACCGGATTTGTGCTGCACACGGGATCTTCACTACAAGAAAAATAGCCTCTAGACACGTTTATATTGTTACGTTTTTGTAAGCGTGTCTACATCAGTAGCTAGAGACACTTTTTGACACGATTTTAAGAATGTGTTAACATGACATGATTTTAGAGACGCTTTAATGTTAATAATATGATAAACACGTTTTTTGACATGTTTTATAAAACATCACAAAGTGTTACGACTTTAGACATGCTTTGAACCATTGGTATCCAACATAAAGACGCTTGTTGACATGTTTTTGAGAGCATCTCAAAATGATAGGATATTTAGAGATGTTTTAACCATATCCAACGACATAATACATGTTTTTTTGACACGTTATTGAAACCGTATAAAAAGTGAGATGGTATTAGACACGTTTTAATCGTATCTACCCTCATTTAGAGATAGTTTTGACACGCTATTGAAAATCCTAGAAACGTTAAAGCACTAAGAGAACATGAGTATAAAAGAATATGTGGTCAAAGAAAAACAACTTTGTTTCCTAGGTGAGATGGTTAGATGAGCTTGTAGAAAACAAAGAGGTCGTAGGTTCAATTCTTACTAATTGCATGAATAAGGCAATCGCTTAGAAGAAGTTTTACAATAATATTTTTGAAACATTATATACAACGTGCCTATATTGGTAGAAACGCAGTCCAAACGTATCAATAAAATCGTATCTACTCTAATACATACAACACATTCATGAAAGCGTATCTATAAACATATCTATGCTTTATAGCATCTTTACTGAACGTCTTTTACTTCAATAGACATGTTTTTAAAAATCGTATTTACCAAGCTTTGACACGGCACGTTCGGAGACGCCTCGAACACGATTTATGAAAACGTCTCTATATTTTGATTGAGACAAAATAAACGTATCTAGACCTTAAATAAAGCGTATCTACAGGGGGTGTTTTCTAGTAGTGCTTGGGGACGAGGGAGAGGCGCACCGGGAGCCATACATGGGGACAGGGGAGAGATGGGCGGTTAGGGCCGGGGAGCCGCGCCGGGGAGGGGCGTCAGCCGGGAGGTGCAGGATGACACACACACACACGAGAGAGAGAGAGAGAGAGAGAGAGAGAGAGAGAGAGAGAGAGAGAGAGAGAGAGAGAGAGGGCGGGAGGTGGCGGCTGGAGCTGGGAGCCGGGAGGACTTAGCAATTTTCTAATCCTAGTGACTGTATATATACAAGCAGACTGATATGGGCTTGAAGTTGGTCCGAGGATGCACAGTAATATCAGGCTCAAGATGATGTCACTATGCCCGCTATTTTTAACTTTTTTTAATATCTGTCAGCGATGACATCACTGTCCCTGCTATTACCGGCCATTTTCAATACGCCCACTATTACAGTGGAGCCTGCAATAGCGTTGCCCAGGATGATGTCACTGACTACGCACTGTAATAGCGAAAATGTTTGTGCCCGCTGTTACTGAAAAATGCGAGATGTTATTCCAGGCTTCTTTTGTAATAGTGTATGGCCAATGTCTATGAACATGCATCTCAGTGATTAGTCTTCATTCTCAATCATGACTTGAGAATTTTCTTCACGCTTTGACATGCTTGCTGCCTGCACATGTTGCTATGTGTCCTACATGTTTGGATAATGTCTCCGTTACTGTTGAGCATTCTAAGCCAAATTTCTCCCTGAAGGTCCCATGCATATCAGAGATAAACTTCATCTTTTTTTCTTACCAAGAAACAGTGTCAGAAATGTCTTTGTAGTTTTTTTGCCAGTGAAAGAGAGCTTTATTAATTAGACAGGAGAAGAAGTACAATCATTGTTCAAGAGTTCAATAGAAATATCTCGACGAAACAATAATTGGACACGAACCACAATCAACTAAGTATACCTTTCTATACTTGACCGCTCATATCATTTTGACTTTACTCCCTCTGTGCATACTAAGCATGGGACTGTTGGGGTGGACCTCGACGGCTTTCCTTAGCGCAGCCTCCACTTCATCCATCTCTGCGGCAGACGCCCCTTTACTCAGGATTTCCACATCGACTTTCCGAAGCAACGGGAGATGCTCCAAGCCAATATTACCAAAATCACCTTTGCCATCCTTTAAGGCTCGCACGTAAATCCGAGTGTAAAGCACCTCAAGGTTAGGCATCACGGCAGATGGTGCTAAGCTGTGGCCATTTCTGCTGAAGCCAAAGGGCATAGCATCGGTTCCATTCCATATATGGAATGAAATGGTCGAGTCTCCCTCTTTGCACTGAAACTTGATCATCGACATACCTGCCATGTGGCAGAATCTTAACTTCTGGAAGTACCCACTGCTGGCATTACTATCACTTAGTGTTACTGTGGACTTCGTCAACAGGCGGAGATAACAGAGCTCAGGCAGGGTACCCAGGAATTTCAGGTCCTTCTCATGCATAACATGCACAGCCAGGGACAAGTGGCTGAGGTTCGAAAGACATGCGGTGCTAATGCATGACGGCAGACATAAAAACATGATACCTCTTAGGAGAAGAATTCGAAGATGTCGTGGGAGGACAAAGCCTGCCTCTCCCCAGACAGTACTATCAGCATCTATACGTAAGTTGAACCATAACTTCAACTGCTGAAGTTTTTGCAAGTTACATAGGGACATCATTAGATCTCGCTGCATGCTCCCATCCATTTGATATACTTGACTCCGAAGCACCCTCAGTTCCCTCAGGCCACCTAGTTCCTTCAAAAAACCCCTAGCGTGGTCTTCCTTGCCACCCTTCGGAAAATAAATCGCGACATGCAGCTCCTCAAGGGACGTCAGCTTCCCAATCCAATTTGGCGCCATTGTTCTGAACTGGTCACATTTGAGGCACATCAACTGAGTTAGGTATCTGATGTTTGGTGGCAACTGTTTTATACACGTGTGGTCCAAGTTCAATGTCTGCAAAAGCTTCAAAGTTCCTATTGAATCTGGAAGATCATGAATCCATGTATGTTCTAGCATGAGATACCTCAAGTGAAGTAAATTCTTTAGATAAACAAGATGAGAAGGCCTCACATTCTTGCATTTTTCCAGGCTTAGGACTCGTAAAAGCTTACAACTAGAAAGTGAGAACTGATTACCAAAAGCACACCCAAGGGCAATAAGCGATCTCAGTTGTGGCGGGTCCACCATGATACCACTAGCAATGTTCTCTATGATATTATCGTGGAGAGCTAACCTGCGTGCACTGCTTGGAAAGGGTGAAACTGTCCCTTCATCACTATGCAATATTGTGACAAAGTTTTCTTTACATGATATAGAACGTAGAAGATCAAGAATCATATCATGAACACGACAACCTTCCACCACGCCAATCAATTGGGACTCTATAGCTTGGATCATGTTTCTATTTACAAGATCATTGAAGTATTGTTCCCCAATCTCAAATAACTGATCTGCTTGTTTCACTTGGATAAAACCTTCAGCTATCCACTTCCATATCAAAGAATTCTTTGAAATATAGTAATCTTCTGGAAATACATTTAGATACAACAAGCAGGTCCTTAGATGAAAAGGCATGTCATAGTAGCTATATGACAATATCTTCATAGTATTGTCCACTTGTTCATTAAATGCACGGCAAAAACCGATTGATGTAAACACATCAGACCACTTGTGCATTGGTTTACCCACCAATAAACTAGCCATTGTGATTATAGCTAACGGCACACCTTGACATTTTTTAAGAATCTTGTTTGTTATCTCAGACGGCATATTATCAAGGCATTTTTGTTCACCAAAGATCCTCATAAAGAACAGTTTGTTGGAGTTATCATGTGAAAGTGGTTGCATCTTGTACACCACATCACCAACTTCTCTTGCGACTTTAGAGTTCCGAGTAGTTATGATTATTCTACTTCCACAGTTATTCTCCAGCATCGCCAATTCAATTTTTTCTTTCCAACTTTTGCTCTCCCATATGTCATCGATAACAATGAGATATCTATCTCATGAAATTAAAAAAAAAAACACAAGTCAACAAAACTGTATGAAAGATCTATAAATGCAAGAATGGATTAATCGTCAACGATTGTCTATGGTGTTTCTCTTACACATTTTCTGATGTTACGAATCTTTTTGAGCAACTAGCGCAAAATGGTTTGTTCATGTTCCACCACAAAATAATGCTTAGAAACTATTTTGTCTGAGGGATTATTAATTACAGACCTAGCTTACTATTATTAAAAGGTAAATACATAATTTTAAATTTCATCCTACGTACACTAGATATGTATAGATTGCAATAAAATGTGCCCAAATGAAAAAGTACATCCTGGATATTAACTGAAAAGGCTACAATACCATTTGTAAATCATTGGGTGGGAGATGCGCACCTTCTGTCCATGAGAAATTCTCGGAGGTTGTTAATGAGCTGCCTCTCATCTCTGTTCCTTGTATGAATATCCACAAACTTCTTCTTGTCAAGGTCATAAAGAATGTCCATGAGTAGTTTCGCAAGGTTTGGGTTCCGACCAACTGGTACAAATGCCCCACATTGGAAATACACTCTAAGCTTATCATACACTGCTTTGGCAAGAGTAGTCTTACCGAGCCCTCCCGTCCCAGAAATCGAGACAATCTTTCTCTGGCGGGCCATACCATCACCCGTGGTAAACAGCTCCAATATGAGGTCATCCCTTGGTTTCTTTATGCCAATCAAATTTGCAACTTCTTTGTACATAGCTTGAAGCCGAGGATCAATAGATGAGGGTGTTTCGGCTAGGTTCAGCACAATATCATCAATCCTATAAATGGCACGTCGGTCAACCAAATCCTGGAGTCGATTCTTGATGTCTTGGATGGTGCAGCCAATGTCATGACGTCCCTTTCCCTTGCGGAATAGGTTAGCCATGTTCTTCATGGCGCGTCTGAGCCTGCTCATGTTGCTGGGCTCCCGGTCTTGAAAACAAACAAGGAAGGTATCAAGGACATCCTCCATCATGTAGGATGCCTCCCTGGCCTCGTCTGTCCAAGCCTTGGTCTCCTTGTCGAGTTGGTACCACGGCACGTCGGAGACCTTGTGTAGGAACGCGTTGACGCTCTCAAGTTCCAGTGAGATAAACTTCACTTGCTTCTTCATTCCTGTTTGCAGTTTGTATTCATCCTGGAGCAGCTTCAGCAGCTTGGGGAGGAGGCTGCCCATCGCCCCTCTTAGCAGATCCATGTGATTGGTGCCTGCACTTGGAAACCGTGGTTTCGATTTGAGCCAAAGTGCAGCAGTAGGTTCTTAATAAGATCTCTGAAATCTGCACACTATACTCTGGTAGTGTGGCCTCATATTTAACTCCAGCCGAAGTACCCATCACAATCAGTTCCAGCAAATGATGCAACTACCTTATCTCCTATAGGTCCGCTACTGATTTGAGAAGCAACCATTCCAACTCTAATTAACTAATTTTGTGAGGCTCAACAGGTCCGGCCGGCTAGCCTTTCTTTTACGGTATGTGGGGCCTTATGTATCTGTCATCCATTGTCTTATCTGAAGAAAAGTAATTTTGTTTTTATATCGTTTTGATTTACCTGATCCATTTCAGATTAGTTTTTTTTCTCGAAAGTAAAGTGATAACGTAAAGGGGTTCATATAATAGAAAAAGTAAAATAAGAGAGCAATAAAAGGATATAATAAAAAGGAAGGGTCGCGACAAGATGGGATGTAGCTTATATAACGGATTCTTACACCAAGTCATCCCAATATGCCTCATCATACGATCCAATCAGGGCCTTGGTTTATATAAGCCAAATAATGCAGGACCTGCTTAATATCAATAATGGAGTAGTGGCACTACAACAATCTTGGACGATCAGCCATATAGGATTAGTTTGTACATAAATGTGTCATTATCTGTGCTTTGTCACCACTGTTATAGAAAATCTTAGGTTCTTCGTCGCTATGCAAACCATCACGTCCTGGTTCTTACCTAATTATAAAATAAATGGTTGACAACAAATGTCTCAAGTTTGTCTGAAATCACGCGTACCACTATGAGATGGAATCATCATGATATACCATCAGCTCATGTTCAACGCTGCAACGGAAACTAGCCCTAAAAGCGTCTTTTCAACAAGATACACCACGTCTATCACCAATATCTCTTGTGAAACTGAAAGATTAGTGTGTAAATTGGTTTTGAGCTGGGAATCACTTATATTTGTACAAAACGATACTAATTTTAGTCGACAGTGCAAATACATTGCAGATCCTAGAAATCATATGAGAGTTTAACATGAAAAGCATATTCCCTCAGCTTGATCTTTCATACCGAGACAATGTTTACGTCATCCTTGGAGGTTTCTTGGATTTTTTTTCCAATAGTTGTTTCTTGGATAGTTGCATGTACTTCATCAAGCAATTTTCATTTACATTGTAAATGGATAGATAATTTTGATGAGGTTGGGCTCATTTCAACATTCATCTGATCTAAGAATTATGCTAAGCAATGAAATCAGATAGTCCCTTGGTACATCTTTCCTCATATTCATTGGTTATATCCCTCTAACTACAGGGAAGACCGCAGAGGTTAATATGAAGTTGTATGAGAGATATTTTTTGGAAGTTGTAACCAAGCAAGTCCTGTAACTGCATTTGAAATTCTTTAGTCACATTGCGATGATGGATTCATAGTACAGGAACCACATGAAGCATGAGAAGTCCTGCAACTGCATAAGGATTGATCTATATACCTGCCGCCCTGCCTATAATTGCTTTTGCAATATTTAATGCTTGGAGGACATTAGGACAAGGAAACCTCCTCAAGTTGTGTTGCAGAAATTATCAAATGAAACGAGCTGCTACTGCTACTCTGTTGTCTTGCTTCAAACTAGAGGCGTCCCTCTGTTCCCTGTGACGTTTTGGGCTGGGCAGCAACGCCGTTGTTCTGGCTCAATAGTATCTAGCCCGAAATCATTTTCATTTTCCATATTTAAAATTTATTGGGGAAGAGTCCCGCACAACTGGTTGTGCTCACCTGTTAGCTCGTGGCCGCTACGTGCATGGCCTAGCCTGCCTTGCCGTGGACCAACCAAGGAAGATGATGAGAGAGAGAGAGAGAGAGAGAGAGAGAGAGCTCAAGCGGCGGAGCGCGGTGGTGAGGACATTGCCATGTTACTAGACGTGGTTATCGTCGGTGGTGGCCATGATATCCGGTGAGCTGCAATCATGGTGGCCGAGGGGTAAGCGCTGAGCGGTACAATGCTGCAGCCAGAAGGCAACTGTTTCATCAGCAGCAGGGTTACATGGATGTTCGGGTTGTCGGGGCGAGGGTGGTGACCTTCATCCTGCCGGGTTTAGAAGCTTGTGGATTGGGGACTGAGGTGCATTGAGGCGGCACCTAGCACCGCTTGAGCTATGGATGGAGGCTTGTGGGTGCGTATAGTAGAAGGGGAGCATGGCATGAGAATGAGGACAGACACATGGACACGTGGCCGACGGGCATCGTACGCGGTGGTCTCTCTCTCTCTCTCTCTCTCTCTCTCTCCAGAGGGGGCCTTCACCTACTCTGCATTGTTCCCCATCACCGCCACAACCTGCCTCCAAGCCTCCACCACGCTAGGGACATCTCCTCGTAGGTCTTCCTCGACATCCTTCGTGAGTCTGTCTCGACGGACCCCTCGACCTATACCGTGGCCACTCCGCCGTCATCCTCGGCTTTGGCTCCTCCTTCACCATCTACTTTGGCATCTGTGAGCTTGCTAAAGCGCTCCTCCGCACGTATCTCATGCCCTTCCTCATGTCCCCGCTCACCGGCGCCAACGGCACTGTCTGCTCCACAACCATCATAGTCTCCAAGGAGCTCATCATCCAATGCATCTAGTCCGGCACCACCAAGGGATGCTCCTAGCACATGCTCCTCCATACTTCATTGGACGATGGAGCCGAGCGGATCTTGGCAGAATCACATGGAGTCGAGCAGATCTTGGCTAGCTGGCGGCGACCATCTGGAGAGTAGATGAGTCCCACGTTCATAGGAGAAGAGAGAGAGAGAGAGAGAGAGAGAGGGAGAGCAACAAAAAAGAGAGAAAATGATGTAGCATCTGACATGTGGGACCCACTATGCAACGTGAAACAAAACCGCTTGGAAAACCAATGAGGGAGGAAAATGCACTGAGTTCAAGAGTTCAAGTGTTAGATACCCGATTTTATATATAGTTGAGGGACCGAAAGCGCGATACCCTGTGTAGTTGAGGGAGCAAAATATAACTTTTTTCTTTGGTCTATATTGGTTTAGTGATGGGTAGCGCTGGGTGTACAACAGTATGATGGCTTGGCTCCAGTTTAGATTTCGGCTACATTATCATTATCAGGGTCACCTTCATACATTTTGGATGTGCGACGCTGTAACACCCTAAATAAAAAAACTAAACTAATGTTGGCGGGCCTAATAAGGTTGATGTGTGGTGGATTGGGCCCAAAGCGGAGTCCAATTCGTGGGAGTGCAATCAGATAACTCTTGGGGCAATGTCGATCTGCTCCTGCTTTTGTTTTTCTTTCTTTTCCACCGAGCGCCGCCGGCTTTGCTCCTGGTCCTTGCTGCTGCTATCTTCTTCCTTTTCCTCTAGCGGCCGCGTGAAGGGGGAGGTGAGAGTTGCTCTATCTGAATGCTTTTCCTCACACAGCTTGTTGTTTTTAGCTGCTGAATTTCCCATCGCCATTAGAGTCTAGATAGGCTGGAAACTAGAAGAAAAGGGGACGGGAGAGAGAAGGGAACGTGATCCTGTCTTGGTATTGAAAACTAGCTGGTATATGCTTCTTTCCTTGCGTTTTGCCCTGTTGGTTTCTAAGTTCAATGTAAAATGTCGGTGGGCAAACCGGCAGTTGTTCTGTTTCTGTCAGTTCCTACAACAGTTACTGTTGGAGGTTGTTTTTCAGCAATTTGGAGGCCGAATCTGACTAGGGTCTTTTAACAAAAGTTGTAAAGGATTATAAGAGATTTCGAACACATATTTATATGTATTATTTCGTTGAGTATCATAGGAGTTGCGACTATCTGAATGTATCAGTCGTGTTCTGAAAATTATGAACTGTACTGTTACAGTTTCAACCATCAGTTTTGAGCAGCGAATTAAAATTCTTTAGAGGCCAACAACTTAGTCCAATATTATATGAATTATTTTGTAGTCCTATATACCCTCTTTCCATAGGGTACTTCCTTGTTTTGGATCAGTGGTTTGAGAATTACGATTTTCCAAAGTTAGGGTCATGCTGCTGTTGATTGATTCTGTCAGTCACCATGTGGAGCCATTTAAAATTAGTAGATGTCAAAATTAAATTTGGGAATGAATAGCAAAGTTGAAGTTTGTTAAATGTAGATGTTTTCAGAGTATTTATTTTCTATCATTTCGTTTATAGTTTTAATGTTATGAAAATAACAAGCCACAATGCTGTTGTTTGTCAATATGAGGTATTTCGCTGTTTTTTATGATTGCGGGTTTTGGCGTAGGACCGCTATGTTTATTGCTTGTAAATGATATATGAAGTGTTTGTGCTGAGTTATTTGTTCCAACAACAGGTGGTAGTGCTTTGGGTCATCCGTAATACATTGATCTTCTTCGTTTAGAGGCAAGTGAATGTAGCGGTGGTTTGCTACCGTTGTTTTGATATTTTTATCACCTACACCTTAATATTCAGAACCTTACCAATTAATAATAATCTGAATGTTGGTGATAAGTGGATGCTTATTTATGTCTTGTTGCTTATTTACTCACTTGAGGCCTATTATCATATCTATATGACAAATGAAGTTGAAGTTGTGGTATTTTCTTTTACTACGACATATATGAAGCATATCATGAGCATAATCATCTCATTTGTATTGAAGTTTGTCATAATTCTATGGTTGTGATATGTACTGGTACACATCATACGTGGCCCGAGGAGGGGTGCGATGTAAAAGTGGACATGGCATTGCATTCATATGCATCAATTAAAGTTTTTAACATTTAATTGTTATTGTGGATGTGAGGTGATGTTTTATGATCTTGGAGGTGTTTTTTTCTTATCCAGTTATTATCATTGTGGTTTATATTGAAGTATTACTCGTGTTATATTGATATATTAAATTGTTGCTTAATCCAACTTGTGGTTTAAATAGCTTGACAAAACAAACTTGCTTGCTGAGATTTTTATCTCCCCCTTGCTCTACTCTCTCCAGGTGCTTGATGATTGCTAGGAGGGGAAGAGGGATTAGCTGCACGTCTCACACTTCATCATTTTATAGTCCATTTTGTTTTAATCTTGATAGTCAGAGTTTAGCCTTTATCGTCGTGAGAATGATACTTAAAGTCAAGTGTGGATGTCAAAAAAAATTTACTAAGGTTCTTTCTTATGGTTATGCTAGGATATTTGATAATGTTAGTGTTATATTCTTTAATAATATTTATAGGTGTGGTTATGTTTCCACGGTGCTTGTTTTTACAAAGGAAATGCTGCTAAAATTTCTTATTTTTATCTTCAGTGGTTGAATATGTAGTTTTAGTAATGTACCGGGTGTTGGTGGATTCCGGGACGTTACAGACGCCTTTTTTTTTTTGCTCTTTTCAACAAAATGAACCGAGATTGCCCTGTAATGGTCATGCATTGTTTTTAAAGAACATGTCATGCTTTTGTTCTCCATCATGCATTTCAATAACATCTAGGAAATGCGTGACAAAACAAAAATATCAAAATTACCACTCACTACACATCAACTCTTCATATATCGATCTGAACTATAACAGCTCATCCTTATCAAATCCTTCCAACTCAATGGTACGCCCTCTGCTAGCCAGTGTGCCCATTCATCCACGTCATGTTTATTCATCAGTGAGTCTTTGAGAAAAGCAAATTAAGCCTCAAACTTTAGTGCAAGTAGTTTCCATTCAAACCCCGCAAAGCAAATTAAGCCTCATTGTGGAGACAAAGCAGATTTGCCAATAAGCACAAATTGTTGTTTGACGACAAGGAATAAAATGGACTATATATCTCACCACGCAAGCGTCCAAGCTTTGATCCTTGCACTAGTAAGATACCGTACGGCCACCATCCTATATGCATTTGCACGTGAACGTTTCAGATGAAAGTCTGGATCGTTGTTGGACAGGTTCGAATGTTTTCTTGTGGAATTAGTTCATGGGATTGATTAAACAGTTTCTCTGTTTCAAGCTCTGCAAGTCTGCATGGGCATAAATGATAGTACGAACTTTTCAGCCTTTTTCTCTTTGCTGGAATTTTAATCCCTGAAACGGTAAAATCTGAACACTTCCAGAGCTTGCTTGGCCTCATGTTAATCTCTTAGCATGCTGAACATGTGCCCTACTGTCTTTGAACATATATGCATTTCGAAGCAAATAAACAATTAAACGGTGTGCATTCAATATGGAGTACCGTTAAAGTTCTCTGCCACCGGGCAATTCTGTTTTCTCTTCCTCTAAATTCTGAATGTTTGTAACAAATTAAACTGGTCTGCATTAATTTCGTATGAAATGGAAATGGAGCAATCCGATTCGAAGAGATGCCACCAGGCATTACAGCATAATAAGAGCCATTGCTCCTACCGCCAACATGGCGCTTCAAAGGATGAACTCACTATGTTGACCTTAAATCCATCCATCGGAAACGAATTATGCACGTGATCTTCCTGTCTCATCTGAAGAGCAGATAGATGGAGCGAGATTCCTGATGGGGCATGCCAGCACTGAACTCAGTTGGCATGCTTTCGGAGAAGGAGGCGATGCTTTCGGTTCGCACAGCTGCCCGCTTCGTCTTGGACGAGCTGCCATGAATCGCGAGCGCATGATTCATGCTTTTGGAGTCGAGAGCTGTTCTTCTCGATTCTGGCCGACCGGAGGTTCTCGATTCTGGCGGGGCAGCTGCCGGCAGCCACGAGCGAGTTGGCGTCCAGACCACAGACACCAGCCAGTGTTGGCTGGTTCAATGAGGTACCGAACACATCCCCCTTCAGGAAAATCACCGAACACAGGTCGTACACATACACATCATCCGTGGTTGTTGCACGCAACTCCCAACAGTGTTCATGCTTTTCTTTTCCAACGTGAAGACTTTCATCTAGGAGGGAAACACATGACAAAAAAATAGATATAGACGTCCCAGAAGTCTTCATATATCTATCCATGCATCCCTTAAATTGTAATAATCCTATCTTATGGAATCCTTTATTAGCTCGATAGTACTCCCCTTCCACCTAGCAAGTATGCCCATCATTCAACCTCTCATGCTTGTTCATCAATGAGATTTTGGATAAAAGCAAAGGAAAACTTGAATTTTAGTGCAAGTAGCTCTGATTTGATAGAGAAGAAGGATGTCTTGATCGTTGAGGTGACAGAGAAGATTTGCCAAGAATCGCACATTGTTGTGCGGCGATGAAGAATGAAATGAGCTATGTCGCGTTTTGAGAGACCCCGGTTCTCACACTACAACAGAACTGAATTTCTGTGTGTGTGGCCTATTTTCGTGAGTGGCTAGAAGAACCCTCACGATAAATACGTATTTTCGTGAGAGTGGCGAAAAACCGTCACGAATATTGAATTTCGTGGCGGTCATCCGGTACCATCACGAAAATTGTACATTTCGTGAGGGTAGCTCATAGCCTCCACGAAAATTGGAAAATATCGTGACGGGACACCTTCAGGAAAATGTTTAGGCCGCCACGAATTTTATTTGAGCGCCAAATGCTCCTTGCTCTCTGCTTGCCGCCTAACGAGCGCGCGAAAAGAAATAAAAATTCCAAAAAAACCCGCGCAGGAGAGGCCACTTCAGTGCAACATAGCTTCTCTATTCTGAAAAAAGAAAGAAAAAAACCAAGGAGCTCCCAATCTCTTTCTTCCCCAACGAGAGAACAGAGCTCCTCCCTCTCCATGTCCACCATGTCACACCTAGGCTAGGCTAGGTCTTCAGCCATCCCTTTCTCCAGGTCGCCCCCAAGCTGCAGCTCCCTCATACCCCTCCCCTGCATCCACGACAGTAGCCCCCCATGTCGCTGACCCAGATCTCGCACCTCCACCACCAAATCCGCCCCTAGGTCTCACAGTCCCAATTCGCCCCCAAATCTGCTGGCTCCACCATCATCTCGCCTCCAAATACGGGTCTCCATCAAGCCAAGACGTCCTCCATCGGGTCTCCCTCGTTGAAGCTGCGCTTCCCTACATCGAATTAACGTTGGACGACTTTGCTGCCCCACGAACCTGCTGCACCAACTCAAGACGAAGCCTTGAAGCACTCTAGTCTTAGAGGAGGTGCATCTTTGATCCGGTCTGTGCTTTTCAGCTGCAAATCTTAGGTAACAAATCCTCTCTGCCTAAAATTTAATTTAGTTGTGTGTATGTGAAAATGACTGTTCCTTTTAGTGTTCTGAAGTACTAGCAGCTCTCAGTGATGTGATAATGGATGCAATACACGATTGGTAGACTCTTGCCCATTTTTGTTTGGAAAATTAAAATCTGTATCTATCTCTTCTTTTCTAACAGACTGAATTAATGGCAAACCGTAAGTGGATGTACATTGGTTGGTCTCGAACAGAGGCTCCATCTAATGATTGGATTGATAAAACAAACCAGTTCTTAGATCGTGCATTCTCTATGCCTGAGCTTGTTGAAGGTGGCACTATTAAGTGTCCTTGCGCTACATATATGCTGTCATGAAATCTGGAATGAAGAATGTGGATAGAAATGGAAACAGCGCTCCAATTCACAGTCAGAAAGCTAGAAGGCGCTTGGTATGTTTAGCATGCTTGGCTTTCTCTATCATGTTGCAGTTTCATTATCTATAATTTATTTAATTTGTTTTAGGAGGATTACAAAGCAAGTGTCGGACCAGATGACAATTCAAAAGAGAGCTAGATGGAAAAGTGTTGTACTTTATGGAAGGTGGCCTGCGCCATGGCCGTGTACCAATAGGCAATGGTGTTGTAGATTGAGCAGAAGTCCTAGCTGCTGCAAAGTCCAAGCATGTGCAACCATCCATCAGTGCTGCTGCTTATCAAAGTGTGGTAGAAGAAAATGAGCACCTGAGGGAGAGGAATGAGAGCCTTCTTGAAGAAAATGGGGTCAACCGTGAGCTCATTCTGGTAATATTTGTTTATATTGTTGCAGCAGCTTATGATTCTGTTCTTGTATATATCATGGGGCCTAATTTTAGATTTTTGCACTGGGCCCTAAAATTTACCGGGACGGCCCTAATATGTGCATGTAACCTCATTTTTCTTATTTTTTAATTATAGACTTTCTATGCGGATTTTGGAAAGGAACCACCTACTCATCTGCTCGATCGTCTAGCAAGAATTGACACCGGTCGTCATCAGGTCAGAATCGCTTCCAGCAATTTACATACTGATTCACATATAAATAGTAGGAAGATTAATAATTAGACTATATTAATTTCCTGATTTTGCAGTGGACTGGTACTTCACACAAACGTTCTCACACAGATGACATGCACAACATTGATAATGATAGTGACGAGAGCAACGACGAGTCCAACAACGACCTGCATAGTGCCGATGGTCGAGGCGATGGCATGCATGGTGGCGAAGCCTCCAACGATATGGATGGTGAAGTCAATTGTGGTGATCAAGATATGGAAGAGTAACATGGAAACTACACATGATCAATTTGGTCTCTTTTGGTTTCAAGAATAGAGATGCAAGACTACTGTATCTGCTAGATGCTAATCTTTTGGCGGAACAAAAACTGTGCCTTAGTTATTAACTGCACTTAGGTGGTTGTAATTAGCTTTATGTGCTACTTGGACACTATATGTTAATGTCATGGTTGAGAATGATTTATGGGCATGCATGCTGTGGATTAATTATGGGTTTGCAATATATTTCTGTGCGGCGAACAATATTTCTGTGGTGTTTTGTGCAGCGGGGGAATAGTTTTCGTGAGGGTGAGGGTCATTTTCCAGATATTGTTAATTGAACTGGAGAAAGATTTTCGTGTGTGTCCAAATCATTTTCGTGACGGCCATTGGCACTCAAGAAATTACATTTTTGTGAGGGCTTCAGACACACATGAAAAATTTCATTTTCGTGAAGGCTTCAGACACACACGAAAATAACAATTTCCTGACAGCCTCCGACCCTCACGAATGATTTCCGTGACGTGTTTTCCTGTTGCAAAGCCGTCACGACAACTCATTCAAAAATCTGGCGACCCCTATATTTTGTGGGAGCCAGAGTCATGAATTACCAGTCAGCGCGTTGTCCCCGACACGGTGATGGCGGTCCTGGAAATCTCTGACAAGGCTGTTGCTCACAGGGTCAGGGGCGCGCTGGGCTCGACGGCGCAAGTGTGGCCCGTCCCGAACGCGCCAAAGATGAAGCCGCACCCGCGAGCCGTTGACGTGGTAAGCAGCTCGACCTTCGCGTTTTAATTTCGTCTTGTTCGTTCGTGGCTTATACTTACATCTTTTCCGTTCCACTGCAGTCCGCGTGGGTGTCGTTCCCGAAGCGGATCAAGCTGAAACTCCCGGAGGGTGCGGCTCAGCGGGATGCAAACCGACAGCGGGACGCGCAGGAGAAGGCCGAGAAGAAGGAGCGCGAGCGGGCAAAGAAAGCCGCTATTCGCGCCAAGCAGGACAAGCAGGCGAGGGAGCGCGCGCGCCAAAAGAGGAGGGAAAGAGCTCGAGGCGGCGGGGCTGAACCCCTTCACGCCCTCGACGGCCTCGACGGAGTCATCCGCTGCCTCCGACGAAGACGACGGTGCCAGCGGGTATGACACGAGCGGGGAAAACCCGTACGTCATGTCCCGTCGCACCGTCACCTTGAGGGAAAGCGGCGGCGGCGGCTCCGGCAGTGCCGTGGCTGGGTCTTCGGAGGGTCCGCGCGACGCGCCATCCGTCGCCGAGAAGAAGTCAGCAGAGCTCGCCCACTGAGCGGCGGGCTCCAACTCCTCCACATCAAGTTTCGGCTCCGCGGCATATTCCTCCTCCCCTCGTTCGGACTTCGGTTCCAGAGCAATCTCCGACTTCGTTGTTTCGAGTCGAGTTTATCCCGGCCCATACGACTTCCGCGTCGCAATCCCCGACCTCCGCGGTCAGAACATCGAAGTCGCGCTCGTCCTTGAGGGTCGAGTCGAGGTCGTGAGTTGAAGAACCACCCCTCATCGAGGGAACAGGAACTAGCGAGTAGCCGCCGCGGGTGCCGGAAGTGGTGGACTTAACTGAGACCACCCCGGCGGCGCCTACGGCCGACGAGAGGGAGACGGCGGAGATGATTGTCGAAAATAGTTTGGTTCTAGAACATTTTTGAATTTGAAATTAGTGAATCTCACAGAGCGTCAAGGTTCAAAACTTCAAAATTTAACTTGTAAACCTTAATGCTTTGCCAAGATCACCAATTTGAAAATTCAAAATGTCATAGCATAAAAATATCATAAAAATATTGTTCAATAACAAAAAATGTTTCCCACATATTATTCTATAAGTTTACAAATTTCCTCAAATTCTGAAATGAAGAAAGTTTTTTTTTCGAGTTAGCAAGTAGAGGAAAGCGTGGATGGCATAGAGGGAAGTTAAAAAATTTCAATGGCATGGAGGGAACAAAGAAAATTTTCAGTGGCGTAGGGGGAATTTGCTCAACAGTTTTTTGGAAAACGGATTCTGCTTTTAGGATTAAGAAGCACTTCTCCAACATGAACTAGGAGCAAAAACTTCAAAAACATAGCTCCTATAGCTCCTCAATCATTTTCAGAATCTATTTTTCTACCCAAAAGCATGAGAATCTGTTTTACCAAACATCCCAAAAATCTGTTTTAGTAGAAAATCCATTTTTCTAGAAGAGCTGTTTTGGCGAAGGAGCTCTTTTGGAGGAGCCAAGCCAAAGGGGCCCTTAGTATGCCATCCACTCCACAACTATGCCCAGCTATATAGGCCACGGTTCGTTTAATATTAACAATAGAGTAGTCGTGTATTCCAGCCGTCAACCGTGTCACAACGTAGACGATCTGCTGGGGCTTATTAATCACATGGTCTAGAGTTCATTTTTGGTGCGTGAGCGTAACCACAAGTTCATCCACTCTGGATCCATTCGAGCCATTCATATTAAAAAAAACTTAGTTACTAACCACAGTGATATTTACTTATTTTTTATCAATGCAACCCACTAAATAGAATCATGTTGTCCATCTTCCTATTTGAAGGTCAAAAGTCTTTCACGTTCGCTCTTTAGGCCACAGAATTACCTCATTAATTGCAGGGAAAAAGATATAGACTTTTGGATAACGTAGAATCCTACGTGAAAAATAAACAAATTAGTTTGGAGACATTGATTGTATTTTGTAAAAATGATAGTCATGGAGGTATACTGAAGTGGACTCAATCTCTTTACTCTTGCACTCATGTATAGCATATAGTGGAACTCTAGCCCAAAGTACTTCCAAAACTGTATAGGATGCTCAGGTGGGACCTATAGCAGTACTCTAGTTACTATAGGTCCAACTGTGTATAAATACAAATTACTTTGATCCTGTATACTTTCAATTGAAATTCAAATTTTAAATTAAATTCTAACTACTAAAAAACTTTAAATACTACCAAACCCTAATAAAATATTATTTTGATACTACTAATGATACAATGAAATTAGTTTTTTTCTTTATATTTTGTTGAAGGTTAAGATGATCTATTATCTTTTTAATTACCAATACTTTATAAGGACTATTCTAAGCTAAAATGGTTTTGCCAACATATATACTTAACTATCATAAAGATAAGAGTACCTTTAGATGTGTAAAAGCATATTTATTTTAGACTTTAGAAGGTTTAATGGTTAAGGAAGCAAATTTCGGGAAAAATGCTCCAACAAACATGTGGTCCAACCCAAAGGATCTCACCCAATAAAGGGCGACTAGACCCATCAAACTGGGCTCTCACCTGACTGCTAGGCCGTGTCATTCATGGATGGCAGAGCGACTAGTTTGGCCAATTTCAAATCGAGCGATTGTTAATATCAAATAACTAAAAAATATATTAATAGGAAAATTCATCCATGTTGAGTCCATAGTCCACCTACGAAATGTGCATGCTTGGAGCTTGGGCACCGCTCTTCATGATGTCACTATGTCAGCTTATCTTTTAGATACAGACCATAATAAAACCGGTCATGGACATGTCTCTAGGACACATGTTCTTGATCAAAATAAATGATGACTGGTACAGCTGGGATTCAAAGCCATCTTATGAATAGAATACGATTATCAGCAAACAACCACAGAATACAGATATTCAAGCATGTTGCATGCATCTTTGGGCTTGTTTGCTTCGTAGCCAGAGATGGCCACATCGAATGTCTGGCTGCGCCATAAGTTTGGCGGACAAATCGTCCGCCAGTCTTGGCAGGTTTTGGCATCGATTTTGAACTAGCAGCCTTTGACAATTGTTCGGCTCGCCGCAACTACGGCAAACATGTTTGGACGAACTGTGGCGTGGCGAGTTTTGGCTACGAAACAAACAGACCCTTATCTGCACATAGGTCTCTAATAATCACGAAGGGCTGGCGTTTCATATCTGCAAAATCGTCGGTGAAAAGCAATCAATTTTTCATTAATAAAGAACTGCTAAAAATACAGAATATATCTCCACACCGATACTGCCATTACATCACCGTCGCTATATAACGGCTAACTTACATCAGAGACACCACGGACCAAGACCAATCCACTCCGCACCTAGATCATCAGGAGAGTCGCCTTCCGGATCTGTTCGTACTGAACAAGGGAAGGGTTGCCTCGGATGGTGACCAAGCTCCAGTATTCCGGCATCCGCAAGATGGTCGTCGTTGCCACCCTGGCTATCTTCTTCACACTCCTCTTCTCTGCCACCGCTGGTGATTATATATATATATATATATATAGTCTTTTTTTATTTGTTTTCGACTCCGAGATCAACGGATCTATACATATCAGAGACTAATAACTTTAAACGTCTACTGAAATGGCCGTGTGGGGGTTATGCAGGGAACGCGGCGGCGATGCCTGCTACACATGTACAACGCCCGGTGGCCGACACGTACCCTCCGTGCGCCGCCTTATCAAGCGACACGTCGAACTGCGATAGCTGGTGCAGGAATGAAGGTCACCCCGGAGGATTCGTCAAGAGCTATATCTGCTGCTGCTTGTACTAGCTAACTATAGAGCGTTTGTATTTAGCCATGGACGCGAAATAAACCAGTAAATAAACTGCCTTTGCCGGTCTCGATTGTTTGCGTTCAGAGAAAAATTGAAGTGATACATCACGAATCCAGCTCCACCTTAGGATCAGTCCCTGAGTACTTAATTCAAATTGCTGATCCAACTTTAGCACACCAGTACTATCAACTGGAGCACCATTCTTTTGATGGTAGCATATCTTCTGGGTCGTAAAAAAAATCTTGTGTGCACACTGCTACGGCATGTACAATATAACTTGGTAACATGCCAAATGATGCCCAAATAACAAATGAAGCATATCCTCATGTAGAAATATAGATATAAGACGAGTACGAAAAATATATCTTCAATAAAAATTAAACATATATATTTTTGGTAATATAATATCCAGTTGCAATTATTGTATTAGCAGAGTATATAATTTTGAGCACCATGTGTGCCAAAAAATATGACTCCACGAACACTGCCTGCGCGATGCAACAGACCAGATGAAGGAATGGATTGAATATCTAGAGGCCACTGACATGGTGGCGGCACGGTCTCACTATATGTGTGGAACTGACCTACACCATACTTCTGCTCGTTACTCTTCTCTCAGAGCAAGTATAATAAGATTAAGTCACCAAGCTAAAACTTACTAAAAAAAGCGAAATCTGAACTGAAGGACAGAGAAAATGATTTTCTGCCTTATCTTTTCTCATTAATACAGAATATTTAAAAATCTTACAAATACAAAATATTCCCAAATATTCTGATACAAATACAAATACGGATGTTGTTCGGATGCGAATATGAATCGGATGTTTATCGAATGCGAATAACTCATTGAGATGCTTTCTTGCGTTAAATTAATGAAGAAGCAAAAGGACCAAGCACCACTATAAGGATTGACTAAGAATAGATAATCTGGCCAGATGGCCATCCTGAGTTTGTAAACTCTCTGGTGGCAACTGATGTTCAGTCAGCCTCAAGTTAATGGAATATAATATTCCAATTCAAAAAGAAAACTAATAGATAGCACCAAACACTAACTAGCTCATCGAGATTATTGAATATGATCTGACTTAGCAGCTGACCAGTGGCCCTGTTTTGTCCCCTACAATTGTGTAACGAAGAGGAGACCGAGCAGCTATACTGAAACTGTATGTATGCCTGTTATAGGTTTCTGGGTTAGTAACTTAAAGATATATGAAAAGATATTTTAGTTCATTTTGTTCATATTGCCAGTGGTTGGTAATTTAATTTTTAATTTTTGATTATTAATATGGAAATTTCTAGATCTTAATGCGTGAAGACATATTTTCATTGTCAAATGTATATAAAGTAGATAAGTTATTTCGGAGCATTCGACACTGTCCTATGAGCAAAGATTTAGTTTCTTCTTATAGTCGAACAATTTGCACTAGCACACATTACGTACTGATTGAAGATCTGACACTCAGTGTCCGGTGCCTCAAGAGATGTTCCTTTGGCCATACTTTGTCACCATATACCTTGATACCTTATACTCTCTCCGTCCTAAAATATAAGCATTCCTAGATTTGGTTCAGATTTTTCTGAACTCTTCAATGTACCTGGACAGTAATGTGTTCAGATTTTTTAAAGATGGTATTGGTATGAATATAGACCCTTGCTCATAGGCTATAATGAATGTTCGAATATTGTCAAATGTATACAAAGTAGATAAATTATTTCGGAGCACTCCAATGAACTAAGATTCAGTTTGTTCGTGTCGCAAGTAATTTGCAACCAGCGCATTATGTACTGATTGAACGTTCCTTTGCCAGACTTTGTCACCATATACTTTGATACCTTCTACTCTGTCTCAAAATATAAGCATTCCTACGTTTGGTTCAGATAGAATGTTCAATGCACCTAGACAGTAATTGTGCAGATTCATTAAAGATGTTATAAATCTGGACACTCTTTCTCATAGGCTATAATGAATATATTCTGGGATAGAGGTAGTAGCTGTTGTCAAAACCTGCCATCAATACAAATCGTTTGACTACAATTAAGATGGCTGCCATGCATGACTTATCACCATTACTGCAGAATCCTTGCCATTAAATGTAAACTATCAGTGCAGAGATGTCATAATATATCCAGCAGATCGAGTGCCTGAAATTAGAAACCAATCTACACACCAAAATATTGGTAGAGCGCCACCAAGATTTAGCCGAATCGCCAGAGGGCATCTCCGGAAACGATGATGGCATCCACTTTCCATTCTGTAATCGGAAAAGTGCTCGCTGCGGTGGCTATTGCCATGCTCCTATGCTCCACAGGTGATTTAGTCCTCTCTTTCTGTCTCTATAACTTTATCTCAGTGTTTTTCTGCAGATCTATATGGATACAGATCTTGAGCACTAACGTGTGCATGGGTGCAGGATACACACAGGAAGCACCGTCATCAACATTCCCAAGGGTCAACACGCCGCCCTCATCAACCTATGACTATCCTTCGTGCCAGACCGGGTTGTCATTGCCGGAATGCCAGAGCTGGTGCAACAAGACAGGTTTCGTCCACGGAGGCTACCTCAAAGACGATGTCTGCTGCTGTAATAGTTAGGACACTCTTAGGATTCCCTCCTTTTCATTTTATCAACCGCTTGAAATAAAACTTCCAACGTCGTTGCCCGGCCTGGGGTACGGATTCGTACCAGATCATGTGTGCATACAATATTTCTGTTAGTTCTGTATTGTTCGCAAGATATTCTCTGCACCATAAAAAAGATGTTTGCAAAATCCTACTAATAAGTAATAACTTTGGAATAAAATCTATCTATAACCATGCACTTATTACTAAAAAAGCTACCTAAAATGGGCAGCTCACAATTATACTGAGGTACCTAAAATTTGCCTTCAACATTTATTATCAAATATTATCTATATCAATATAATAAATCTGTTGATGTCGTCTACACCTACAACGTAAAACCCGTCGCTCACTGGATGTCCTCGCACAAGCACTCCACACCACGACCAGACGCGACCGAGGTGACTCGGCTAGGTTTCCCGGCCGCCACCACCACCGCTACCACCACTGCCTCCAATCTCCCCGACTCCCATTGTCCCGCGCCATCACGCCTCCACTGCGCAGACGCCTTCACCCTCCCACCGCTGCCTCCAATCTCCCCGGCTCTTCTTGGGGAATGCTAGAACTGCAATGCAGCCGTAACTGCTGCCAGTTCGTGTCAAGGGAATTTGAGGGCTGCACTTCTAAGAAAAAGTATACAATATGTGCTTTGACATTAAGCTTAAGCTGCAAATAACTTTCAGATTGTCATCCCTGACCAGGAATCCATATTTTCATTAAACGCATCAAGTAATATTAGGCTCGTCATCCAGCATTATTTGTCATATCTTTTGGGCCGGTCAGTTGGTGTTAGTTTTTTGGTCTCATATTGTGTGGGATATCATGAAGTAACTCTTAAAATGTGTTATTTTCTACAGGTTAAACTATCTGGTTCTATCAGCAGGCAGTACTTGAGTGCCTTGCTAATGGCTGCTCCTTTAGCTCTTGGGGATGTGGAGATTGAAATGTTTGGTAAACTGATCTCCATCCCTTAAGTCGAAATGACACTGAGATTGATGGAGCGTTTTGGTGTGAAAGCAGAGCATTCTGATAGCTGGGACAGATTCTACATCAAGGAGGCGAAAAATACAAGTAAGCCAATTGTTTTGTTTTCAGCTTACCTTTCTAATCACAGATGCATCCTAGATAAAATGAAGACTGAAACTATTTGAGAAATAAAATACTTAGTGTTGATTATGTGAAGTATGTATCAGCTCGAATATGTCCAGTCTGTTGGAATCATGAAGGCTAACTAAAATAGCTAAGCAATGCCTGTCAATCCATTTGGCTAAAAATTGAGTTGGTAACACCAAAAGTAGCAACCATTCTTCAAATCGTCTTATAAGAGGCAATCTAGGTGAGCACTCATATCGCATGGGTAGCATTTGTTTTTTTCAGGGAAAGGTATGATAACTGCCCTTATTTTTACTCAGAATATTCTATTAGTCTTATGTACTAAAATCGGTAGTTCAAACTTCATGAGAAATTATATTCTCGATGAAAGTGGACTTGACGATACAACGGAAATATACCATTTGTAACTAACTAGCTGATAAAAAATAACCAACAGAACATTTGCATGACAACTAAACAGTGTAGTAGTCAAATATATATGACCATCACCAATTCACTACCCATTGATCTGAAAATTATATATTAGATATTCAAAAGACAAATTTCAAAGTAGTGGTGTAACAGCCTGTGTGTAAACTAAATTGTATCAAAATTATATTCAAATTTGAGTTGAAATCAGAGAATTTGTTCAAACCATTTTTTCCCTTCCCTTTCCCGCGTTTGGACCCAATTCCCTGCAGGACGTCTCCCTTTTTCCCTTCCACTCGGCCCACCGAAGCCTTAGTTTGCATTTTTGGTGTTGGTTAGGGGACCTCGTGCCTGCCATCCATGGCGAGCTCGTCCAGGAGAAGGGTTCTAGCGTGTGCGCGGTGCATTGAGGAGTCCGTTGGTGCCCTTGGTGTGGCCCATGGCGAGCTGTAGCGCCGAAGCATGAGGTTTCCGATGAAGCGCGCGACGGAGTGTTGGTGGCGCCGTCCGAGTCCGGCAAGTGATGACATCAGCGCCTGTGTTTGGTCCATGGGGTGCCTGGATTGGAGTTGGGTGGACCTGGTCCACGTGAATCAAAGGCAGAAGGTTTGAATTGGAGGGTTCACTGCATAGTATGGACCGGGAGGAATATTCCTCTACTTCCCTTTTTCTTTTTCCTGAATTTCCAAATTTCTTTTTTTCCTTTTGAAAATTCATATCTAATTCTCTGGGTGTCAGAAAAATATGTGGTCAGTTGTGTTAGGATCGTAGCGACGTTCTCTACACTTTGGTGTCGATTTTGTTCATGTTCTAGTAGTATAAATTCCTGTTCTTGCGATTCATTACCTAATTGTCTCGATTCGTATGCCTAGACTGCTTCGTGTTTTATGGTTAACGAGAGGAGTTTGAGGAGCAGCAGTTCAAGAAGTTTCCACCAGAGCAGTCGATTGTGTACCCCGACCCCGTCCGGGACACGTGTTTCCAAGACAAGCCGCAATCCTTGATCACTTTTGCGCCTATTTAGTACTTGCATAACATGACTCATGCATATGAACTGTTACTTGCTGCTTAGTATTATTCATATGCCATATCATACTACCCTTGCCACTATTATCCTAGGATGCTCTACTTATGATACTTTACTAGCATGCTTACTTGCTTAATTGAACCCACACTTGATCTACATGTTTTTGTGTTAAATAAATTATAGGTTCTTCGTAGGTGTTGAGTTTACGTATTAGTAACCCATTAGGACTTTGCAGGGCAGGTGTAGGTGATTAGGTGCTGGGGACTTTTGGGGAGTTCTCATTTAGAGAGTGCTTGTTGCGGGCACAATTGTGTAGGGACTTCAGGTTATAGAGTTCCTGTTGTTGTGACTTTGGTTGTTGGAGAGGGATCATAGGTGATATATCTCCAGGCTTTACATACACACCACGTGACCCGTATGGGTGTTGTGCTAGATCATGATACTTGTAGAGGGCTGGTGGGCTCTTCATAGTATTAGAGCTTGTGTTAGTGGGATTTTGAGCATTGTCTCGACCCATGAGTAGAAGATATCCCACTTGGGCAGTGGTAGCCCTTTCACACCTTCGGGACCCTTTTTGTTTTTAGGGGGATCCCAGCCCGGCCTGGAGGAGTCGAAGCCTCCAGTCGATGCTTGTTGATTGATCTTGTGAGTGATTCTATACTTAGGCTACAATAGTATCCCTATGTTATAGTACATCATCACGTGGGTACAAGTGTATAAACTCTGCAGAGTTATAATCTATACGTATAGCCATGCCCCCGGATACGAGCCCCGAGAGCTTATCGAGTGATTAGTTTACTACTTCTCCCCTCTACCAGGTGTTTTACTTTCGCCTTTGAGTTGTGGTTCCAGTGCAGGTGTGCTGGACTTCAAATTTGACCCTTGCAGGAATGTTTTAATTCCTACGAGGCCACTTATAAAATTTGAATATAATTAAAACTTGACTCACTTAGACTTCAGGTTAATTGCTTTAGGTGCTGAACCCTTTGCCTATCCTCGAAATATCAAAGCATGTAACATTGTTGCTAGGTAGTGCGGCTTGTTGACCCCGTTGAGCCTACGACGGTGCCGATAGAGAGGAGTGACTCGAGTGCCCGTGGAATTGGTAAACCTCGCTTGAAGATTTCCGTTGTGTGTGTTGATGGTTTATTGCCATCGCTAGTTTCCATTTCCTTTCATGGTTGGCCTGCGAGCCATGCTCTTGTACTCTCTATGTATGATGGATGATAAGTTAATTTGAGATGATGTTGGATGTTCACTTCTTTATCTATTCCTTACTTTTATTCTATCTATTTTGTGGTTTTATGTTATCAATTGTGTTGGTTGTACAAGCTACCCTCCTGGAGTAGCTAAGAGGTACAAAGGCACGGTTTCGCCTTTGGCGAAAATCGGCCGTCACAAGTGGGTAGCAAATTCTTGCTTTTTCTAATTAAACACAATAATTCTTGCTTATTAGTTAATTATTCCCTAGGCTCAAATAGTTAGAATCACTTGGTAACCCGAATGCAACAGACAAGCTAGGATTTCAGTCTTTGAGCTCGAACCTAACCTTGAGAGCTTGCCCAGAACAAGTGCCTAACGTGCTAAATTAGTAAATAAATCTTTTAGCATTTAATTCCTGGTAAATGTATTGATACATGCGTATCATAGTTAATTTCATCCGGGACGTATTAACGAGGCTACAATATTATTGGTGCCAATAAAATGATTTTATTGGGATATACTGCTATATGTGACTGATATTAGGTGCGAATCCAATGATATTATTGCGATATTCTTCTATATATATCACTGACTTCCCCAGCACTATATATACAAGCAAAGAAACATTCAAGCTATTGCCAGCTTCAGCTAGAACACGTATCTGAACGTCCAGAATTCGACTAAAAAAAGCTAACTGGCACGATGGCGGCTATCAGGACTCTTCTCGTGGCCGTGCTCTTCCTCTACGCTGGTAACACCGCGCGCTTCTCCTTCCCTCTCTCCACTACCAATACGTTGTTCAAGCTTTTACCTGACATTTCTCGGGGGTAAAAACAGAAGCTTTTACCTGACACCCTAGGGTTACTGACCGCTAGTGTTTATTCATGGTGGATGGTTTGTAGTGTACAATGCGTCGGCGGCAGCCCAGGATACTGAGGTGAGCACACCGGACTATTCTGGCCCCACGACCGGTGTTAAGGCCGGGGAGTACACCCACTGCCGGTTTGGGTGCAGCTCAGGTACGCAATATTGCCAAGAGTCGTGCAAGAAGAAAGGCTACCCCAATGGAGGCGAGTGTGTTGTTGGCCCGATCCAGCAGTGTTGCTGCATAGGGCCTCGGCTGGAGAATGATCGATTACCCGTCTAAAGTTAAATTTTAGGGGCTGCCGAGTTTCCATTTTCAATGAAAAGATATAGATGTATTGTGTGTATCTCGATAAATAAATGTTTCACGAAAGGAGGTACTGTGTATAACAAGGATACGATGGAATGGAAGGAGAATAGGTTTTACCACTGTTTTCAGTTGGATCTTATTACGCATGGGAAAAATATCTTGTGGGATAGAGAAAAAGTATAGTAGTAGATAAATTAAAATTGCAGGTAATAAATGTGCACCAAAAGGATATTTGCACACACAATTGTGATTATCCTACACATAAGGTTTTGGCAGTCAGATGAATTCAATATTAATTAGCAGTTGACACATGCCCGCTAGTTACCATACCAAAAGACTATCAATTGAAAAAATTTAGCAAACATTAATTATCATAGCGCTGTATATACACCAACTCAAGCAAAGACCTTGAACGGTGAGAAAGAGAGAGATCACAACCATGGCAGCAAGCAAGGCCCGTTTCACGATCATTTTCCTCTTCGCTGGTAACTCAAGCAAAGACCTTGGATCCACGCTTACCGCCATTTGTTGCATGTGCGCATACCACCTGTCATCAGGTTTCATAATATCCTATTGGACACCCGAGATCATGAATAAGAATACTTTTAACTTCATTTTAGTTTGGACCGTATTAGTTTTTAACATTTTCATTTTGTTTTGGGTTAAAAAGTACTACACTGCTCCATGCTAATGGTTGCCAGCATGTCAAGTAATTACGGTTCATCTCAATAAATTAAATTAAATGGAAACAGTAATTTTTTCATATGAACAGTTGAGAGTAGTTAATTAGACAGGACCAGTATTTCTAGCATATTATTTCTTGTGATGGACAATAATTTTATTTTCTATAGGTCAGCTCTATGATGTTTCTAATATTTTATAGTAATTTTTTCCAAGAATGACTTTTTATTTGTTTTACTCTCACGTGTATTTTTACTTTTTTTATCCTCAAGTATACGTTTTATGAAGCTTATTTCATTTCATATTAGTTGATTGCTTGGACAAAGAATAATACTTGTTGAAATAAATCATAATTTAGGCAATAGACCTCGGCATTAGATCTACCTGAAATTATGGTTAAAGTATTTCGATCTTTTCTAAATTTCGGTTATCAAGAATTACTATTTGAAACTGAAATGTCGTTAAATTTTTAGGTACCCGAAAAAGTTGGATACCTAAATTTCGGTCGGTCTTGGGTTTTACCCAAAAAATTCGGGTACCTAAAGTGGTGCAATATGAAAGGGTACAATTAGGGCGGCGAGTGCCTGCGGCCCTTGAGCTCTAAATCCATCTGAGAATTCCAGGGAATTTTTTTATTAAATGGATGGATCACGTATTATCATCATATCTGCTTTTGGTGAAAAAATAATATTTGCACACCGTACTCCGGAGGCGTAGGGCAAACCACTTCTAATCATGTGTTTCTCCCTACATTGATTGGACCTTGCCTCACACGCAAATCATACCAGTTTGAAAAACAAAAGGACCGAGAAGGCAGTAGATCGGGACGTCCTATAGGTAGACCGATCGACGGGAGTCCGTCGGTAGAGCGGCCCATAAGGCCCATGAAGGAGCGGGCCAGCGAGTCACTTTATCCAATGGTTTTCAACTTAGATCGGTTTCCATTGTCATGACACCTATCAACATTTTAGTGAATCCGTGTCAACGTTTCTACAAATACAGATCAACGTTTCAGAAAGATGAAATCAACGTTTTCAGAAAAATGTTGATATAGAATATCAACAATGTTGACACAACATAAACAAAATATTGATACGATTGCATCGAAGATATTGAAAATTTGATTTTTAAAAAACATTAAAAATTTTCATGTCGGATCTCGTTTTGTAGAATTAATTCTAAATACCACGGTGGTGAAAACGGATTCGAAAATAGAGTTACGGTTTGGAAGAAAAACGTGTTTTAAGTTTTGAAATCAATTAGTTTCTCTCTCCCTTCCACCCGCTCCAATCCCGTGACGACACGTGGTAGCAATAGCCTTCCTTGCCTTCTCTACCCGTCTAAATTTATAGCGTTCATCTAGTTTGTACAAATCTCAAACATGGATCTATACAAATACTCTTGTCGACCGATTTACATTCTACATATAGGAAAAATCCGGTAGATTGCCTAAATGCCTGGTTCAGTGGAAGCCCATCTCGGGCATAACTGGATGTTGGCCCAACGAAAGCAATATTCAGCTGACCCAGCTGAAGCGCAAGGCACGCAAGGCAGGTAGTGGCCTGGTCCAACAGAAGGCGGGCCTAGACGTTGGCCCAAGCTAATCTATGCTAAGCCTTTCCAGTTCCAAAAACGAACGAGAAGAAGAGTTTTGTAACTGCGGGACAAACGAAACGGTGAGACGCGGTACAAACTTTTTCGCGTGTAATGGACGGACGCATTCGCCGCCTCCGACCCTGGGAGGAATCTCACGAGCCGACCCGGAATTTGGTAACGGTTCGTTCCTCCGCGCTGAATTCGGACGGTCACTAGAATACTGATAAAATATTCTGTTTCTGTAACAAATTTCGGACGGTCGTGGTACACGGGCCCGATATCCGAACCCATCGGGATTACCACACAGAGGCCACTGCCGTGATCGGAATCGAATCCTGCAGGTAGGGACCATTGCAAGTGGCTGCGGCCACACCCCGCCGACCTGTCTCCCGCCATTATTTTTCCCCTTGGCCCGGCCCGCCAGCAGGCGATGCGCCGCCGACCCGGCCCACGGCGCATCGGCACCGTCCGTTCGTTTCGAACGCGCGATTCCCAACGGTCGCGCGCTTCGCCTTACGCGGCCGTTATCCGCCCTTTCCCCACTGACCTCCTGGCCTTCACCGTCCCGGGCCCACGCGTCGGTGGGTGAAACGGGCTGTATTTAGATGCGGGCCGCGGTGCGGAGGTGGCAGAGAACCCTAGTGGGGACGGCGGCGGCTAGGCAGACACAGACACGTCACCGCAGCCACCAGCCATGGCTAAGAAGAAGAGCAGGCGCAATGGCGGCGCCGCCGCTAACGGCGACGACCTCCCGCCCCCGGACTCAGCGGAGGCCGCCGCGCTGGACGGGGCCGAGGAGGAGGAGGACGAGGAGGCGGCCGACGGGGTCGAGGAGAACGGCGTGGTCCCCATGGACGAGGCGGACGCGGGGGCGCCGCAAGAGGGCGGAGGCGAGGCGGCCACGCTGAAGCGGCTCAACGGCGTGCTCCTCGTCCAGGTCGCCGACGAGCGCGCGCACTCGGCGGCGCTCGCGGCGCGGGTGGACGAGGTGGCCGCCGACGCGGCGGCGCTCGCGGACGCCGAGCGCGGCGTGCTCGCGGAGGCCTTCGCGGCGCCGCTCCTCGCCGCGGAGTCCGACCGCGCGGCGCTGCGGGACCGCCTGGCCGCGGCGGAGGACGCGCTCCGGCTCGCCGAGGCCGCCGCCGCGCGGGAGGCGGAGGCCGCGGCCGACGCCGTGGCGCGACTGGAGGCGGCGGTCGCCGAGGGCGGCCGCGTCTCGGAGGACCTCCTCGCCAAGGAGGCCGAGGCGGCGGCGGCGGCCGCGCGGGTCGCCGAACTGGAGGCCGCGGTCTCCGAGTTGGAGGGGAAGAGCACGGAACTTGCCGCGGAGAGAGGGGAGTTGGTGGGGCAGTTGGCGGCGGCCAAGGAGGCGGCTGAGGCCGTGCAGGCGCAGAAGGCGGAGCTGGAGGAGAGCTTCGGTGAGTTCAAGAGGAATGCGGAGGAGGGTAAGCGGGAGGTGGATGAGAAGCTTGAGGAGAAATTGGGGGAATTGGAGGCCCTGCAATCACAGAAGGCGGAATTGGAGGCGAAGGTTGCTGATTTGGAGGCGCAGCTCTCGGCGGCTGTTACTAGGAGCAAGGAGTTGGAGTCGGAGGTGGAGGGAATGTCAGGTGAACTTGCTGCAGCTAAGGAGGAGGTTGAGAAGCTGCAGGCAGAGGTTGCGGAAATGGGTGAGAAGCAGAGTGCTGCGGCTGCTGAATTGGCAGCCCTCCGTGACGAGATGGACGGAATCGTGAAGACCAAGGAGGCAGCTGAAGCTGAGCATGATTCTGAGAAGAAAAAGTTGGAGGCTGAACTGGATGCGCTGAAGGGGGATCTGGACAGAGTTCAGGCTGAGAAAGATGATGCTCTGGGCATGGTCAGTGAGAAAGAGGCTGAGGCTGCAAAGCTGAACGATGAAATTGCGAAGCTGCGTGATTCCATGGCTGAGCTCAACGCTCGGTGTGATGCTCTTGTGGTGGAGTCTTCCTGCCTACGGAATGAGATGGATGAAATGGTTAAGGTGAAGGAGGCAGCTGAAGCTGCTCATGATGCAGAGAAGAATAAAACTGATGCTGAACTGGCTACGCTGAAGGTAGATCTGGAGAGGGTTCAGGCTGAGAAAGATGATGCTCTGGCTGTAGTCGGTGAGAAAGAGGCCGAGGCTGCAAAACTACAGGATGATCTGGGGAAGCTCCATGAGTCCATGGCTGAGCTCCAATCTCGTTACGATGACATTGAGGCGAAGTCTTCCTCCCTGCAGGATGAGATAGATAAAGTCCTTAAGGAGAAGGAGGAGGCTGAAGCTGTGCAAGATTCTGACAAGAAAAAGATTGAGTCTGAAGTGAATCTGCTAAAAGAAAGTCTGGAACAGGTTCAGATTGAGAAAGATGCTGCTTTGGGTGTAGTCAGTGAGAAAGAGGCTGAGGCTGCAAAACTGAACGATGAAATTGCAAAGCTGTGTGATTCCATTGCTGAGCTCAACGCTCGGTCTGATGCTCTTGTGGTGGAGTCTTCCAGCCTGCGGAATGAGATGGACGAAATGGTTAAGGTGAAGGAGGCAGCTGAAGCTGCTCATGAGGCAGAGAAGAAAAGGATGGAGACTGAGATCGATGTGCTCAAAGAAAATCTGGGCAGGACTCAAAAGGAGAAAGATGCTGCTGTGGGCACTGTCAGTGAGAAAGATGGCGAGGCTGCAAAACTAAAGGATGAATTGGCAAAGCTTCGTGAGTACATGGCTCAGCTCCAGACTCGCCATGAAGATCTTGAGGTGAAGTCTTCCAGCCTCCGGGATGAGAAGGATTCGGTTCTAAAAGCTCTTGATGACGAGAAAGCTGAAGTAGACAAACTAAGGCTGACGATTGGGGAGCTTGAAGGCTTCAACAGCAAGAAGGATCGTGATATTGGGGCACTCAAGACCGATGTTGAGGACAAAAGGGGCCAGATTGATGGCTTGAAGGAGGAGATTCAGCAGCTGCAGCTCGCAGTCTCTGAGGCGCAGGGGAAGAAGAAGAATGATGCTTGGAAATGGCTGGGCCCAGCAACCACATCTGTGCTTGCTGCTGCTTCGTTTGTCTATGCTGCCCGCAGTCGGTGAACAGCCAGCTCTTTTACTCACTTTTTGTTCACTTGCAAGTATGTATTGCTCTAAATAACCAAGCATACTACTGATGATACTTGATATACTATGAACAGTTCAGTTCTATGAAATAAAGCTGGACTTACACAATTTTTCTTTGCATGAGTCCTTGATATTGAAAATATCATGGTGACTGTTGGCTGGACATGTTAGCTTATATTTATCTAGGAAACTTCAGTACTTAAACTGTGGTGTTGCCATTTCATTATCACTTGTTAGTTTTAGGCAAATTATTCGGATAGTTAGAATGACCTGAATACGAATCATGTAATGCTGGGCTTTTGGGTCTCAAAGTAATGATCACTACAACTAGAAAATTGATGATGAGAACATTTTTCTGAAGAAAAAAAATCTTAAACAGAAGGAAGAGCGAAATTTGTACGTTGTAGCTGTGAGGCCCCAGCTTACTCTGTTTTTTTAGGCATTTTGGTGGTTTTTTGAGTCTGGAGTACAACTGAGTAGGAATGTCAAAACTACATTTGACTACCCTATCTACTGTAAAAATTTAAACAAAACAATCTTAAGTATTGTTATCTGCATTATGAGCTTTTAAATATTCAGTTATGTCATCGGAATTGCACATAAAGAAAATGCAGATTTCTTATAAGTGACTTCATCATTATTAAGTAAAAAACATGAAGTAATAGGAGCCCAAACTGTGTAAAGTATTTCTTTATTTCCTTTTTTGCCAATCTTATGCAGCTATATACTAGGATCTGATTACTTCCATCAGATTCTATATACAAATCTCATTATGTGTTGAGATAAAATCCTTTAGTGAAAATTAAATCAAAGGAAATATACACGCTAATAGGCTAAGAAAATTCCTATTTTCTTGTTTCAGAACTTCTTTAACAATTTTTTTATATGTTTTGCTGGATTTGTCCTCTTCTGGCAGAACATCTCAATTCTGTCGCACGCTTCCTGCATTAAACTTACAGGCACTCCGAAAAATATCCTCACCCAGTTCTTCAGTCCTATGACAGAACCTGGGGAACAGAAAAAGAAAAAATTTCAAATTTCCATTTTAGGTCATGTTTCAGTGTATTAGGCTTACAGGTTTGTACAAGAATATCAAGTTAGACAAGTTACAGGCATTTGAGGGTCCAGTACTTATACTCCACAACACACAAATTAAAGTGTGGTAAATTTACAGTCATACCAGGTAAAACGAGTACACATTCTTCTTTGATCAATTGACGGGCAAAGTCTATGTCATCCTCAACTTCATATAGAAGTGAAGTGTTTATCTCAACCTGCATGATTTTAAATATCAGCTAGCACAAAGATACAAGTTGCACTGTATAGAGCCTGTGTGGTATCTGACTGACCATCATAAACATTGAGCCATGAGGTTTCGAGTAGCATTGCAGAGCTTCAATTTGGTTTACTCTTTTGTAGAGGGCATCAGCTGAAGATTCAAGAAGATTAACAACATTTCGATGAAACACGCTGTGTTCATCTGAAAGAATTGTAGGAACTGCTGCCTGCATTTATAAAAGTTTCATCTGCATTAGTGTGTATTTACCAACTTAAAGTCTAATCATTTGAAAGAACTGTTTCCTGACCTGAACTATGGAGGCAGGGCCAGAAGTCACATTCAGTAGCATTTCAGTTGCCATTCTGACCTTTTGGAGATTAAAATTATAAATCTAAATATGAATGCAGATAGATAGAAGAATGTGAAAATATGAGAGGAGTTTAGTGTCTTACATGTTTCAGTGCACCATTAGGATCGCAGAAGGCCAACCAACCAAGACGCCATCCTGGTACCATGAATCTCTTTGATAGGGCTCCAATGCTCATAACTGGTGCAATGTGTGCAAAGGAAGCCATTGGTACAAATTTGCTGCCTCCAAAGACCATATGTGCATAGACCTCATCTGCTATTACTGGAATCCCCAAATCTCTTGCAGTTTCAGCAATCTGCAATATTCAGTGATGAAACTGGGCATCAGCAAGGTGAAAATTATGCAATATTGATGGATGAACATCAACGCTATATATAAGGTATATCTGATTATGATATTCATGGTCTGTAAAAGAATGTTGTCATATGTTTATCTTTTATGTTGTGAAATATCACTAATCTTTACTGGTAAATACTCACCTGGAACAGGTGTATTGCAGAGTAGACGGCGCCACATGGATTGTTTGGGTTGATGATCACAATGGCAGCCGTGGCGCTGTCAGCTTGGGCACGCACGCTGGCAAAATTGACTTCCCAGCCATGGCGAGGCAAGAGGTCATAGAACCGCGGCTCAGCGCCGGCGATCTCACAAGCTGCTTCATACGGCGCGAAGCCTGGCCGTGGCAAAAGAATGTTCGCCCCTGGAGCGCCACCGAGCACTGTGGCGATCGCAGTGATGGCACCTGTTCCGCCAACCGTCAAGAACACGTCTGAGTCGTGGGTGCGGTGGCGTGCGCCGGCAGACAGGTGGTCGGCGACCGCACTATTGTTGGTTCAGCAGAAACAGAGCGCATCGTTTTAGCATTAGCACATGTACAGGTCAACTTTTACCAGAGAAACTTTTTCAAAAGTAAATAGGTGTATCAAACAATGCATATGTATTAAAAACACTATTCTCGGCAAAGGACCTACAAACCATATGTTTTGCTCTATCTTTCGAAATTCTGGCCGAAAAACTTTGGACATTAACTTTTGCATTTTGGAACCTTATTAGTCTTCCGTATGGGCTCCCTGTTCTTTAGTACTAGGTCTTATCATTCAGAATTGACTTTAACAGGTGCGTGGGGCTCAAACGTGGAAACCTTGATACCAATGAACTGTAACTTTGAAAATGAAATCATGGAGTCAATATTCGGTGCACACCGTAAATTTTGTTTTCTTTTCAGTGCAAGAAGAGCCAGTTATGGAAAAGGCAGTGTATCAGTTTGTGCTACGTGGGCAAGAGACCACTTCCAGTTCCTTGCAAAGCTTGTGTCTACTCTTATCAAACAGGAAGAAGATGATTTTCCTTGTATTTTCTTGGATGGGACTTCCCTTTTGTTCAGACACATCAGTCTTACTGAATCAGCAAGTACATTTTCGTCTCCAAGGGAGATAGGCAGGTGCTAACGTTAACTAGCTACACGGACTGTCTCGTCAGTTTCAGTATCGTTTTCGTCTACATTGTCCTTCCATCCCTGCTGTAGACTGGCTTGTACCATCACCCAATGGCATCTTGGCAAACACTTCTGAAAGGTCAGATTATGACACGTACACGTGTTTATTTATATTAATGTGCCAATAGGACGCTCAGGTTTTGTATTATCACCGGATCACATCTTGGCAACTCTTTGAAAGTTCGAACAAAATCTCTCTGTTTTGTTAAAAAACTTTTTTTGAATCTGTTAAGAATACAAATTGTGCCTTATTCGACTTACGTCAAAACCAACAGGCATGTTCTATGGATACGCATGTCCACTAAAATTTGATTGGATCAGTAGTTTGTCTTATTTTGCTTATCCAATACTAATCGGAAAAATCTCTAAAACACCATGATATTTATTAGTGTTATAATCATCCAGTGGCGGACCCAGGATGTATTAGTTGGGCATTCAAACATGCATAAAAAAAGAAAATTTTCTTAATGATTCATGTTGTTCAAAAAAATTTGAAAAAAAAAGATGGAATATGTGTTTTTGTTGTTAATTTATATGCTTCTACACTCAAAGAAACATGATTTTGGTCCAAATTGCTTAAGTATAAGTGAATGTATCAGATATTTATACATGTACTTCATGCTTTAGCTTAAATTTTGGGCATTCAATTGAAGCCAATGAATAAGGGGAGGTCCGCCCCTGTAATCATCCATCGTCTAACACAAGCACTACATTATCAGTTAGTACTTCGACATAAAAGCAAGCCTTATCACCACAGCATATATATTTGTTTCCAGCCTAGGCCTATGAATCTCGACACCAAGCAAAATGAAACCAATAATGGCACGCAAAATTTGATCAAAAAAAAAATAATGGCACGCAAAACAAAGCACGCACACAGAGACCGAGTGACACCAGCTGGATGTACTCACCGGCGGGCGGCGGGGAAGCCGTAAGACGGCGCGTAGCAATCGAACGCCCCTGACCTTGCCGCGTCGGCGACGGCCTCGGCGGCGAACTCGCCGCCCTGCCGGAAGCACGCGTGGGCGGAGGCGTCGCCGACGCCGAGCGAGATGAGGCTCCTGTCCTTGCCAGCGCTGGCCAGGAGCTCACCCACGACGCCCCTGATGGAGCTCTTGCCCTCCGCGAGCGCCGGGTGGCACCTCACCGCCTCCGCCTGGACGCCACCGCCGCCGCCGCTGTGGCCATTGGCGGCCTTGCAATTCTGATCCTCCTCCGGCCGTGCCGCCTGGGTAACAAAATAATGACGTGCAAAACAGCTTACTCATCAGCTGATTTATCCCGCGATTAGTTACTAAATGCGGTTTGCATTTGGTTGTTGGTCCGTACCTCAGCAGTAGGAGCCATGACAGAGAGAGATAGACAGGGTGGGGAGAGAGAGAGAGAGGGAAGATGAGAGATGCTGGCACTTGTGTCCAGGTCACGGATTTTGGGAGGTTGCTTTGAGCTGCGGCGCGTGTGGGGCGTATTTGTACCCGTTGTGTGGCTCAGAAACTCACAGGTGATCGGGAACGCTGCCCTTGTCTGCTAGCTTCGTCAGTGTTTCACTGCAGCCAGGAGACGGGAGACCCGCCCGGTTCAAAGAGGGAAGAAGGCAGAGGCGTGCCAACTGCCAAGTTTCACACAGGCCCTGTTCGTTTCCTGTACTCTAAAAATTATATCCATCACATCAAAGAGAATCTTACTTATTTAGTAGATCTTTTATTAATTTAGTGACAAAACCTATGTCACGACCCCTCTAATTTGCGAGACGAATCTAATGATCCTAATTAATCTATATTTTACTACAGTGATGCTACAGTAAACATCTTCTAATAACATCATAATTACCCTCGTTGGATTCGTCTCGTGAATTAGATAGGGGGTCTGCAATTAGTTTCGAGATTAGACTTTATTTAATACTCCAAAATAATAAAATTCTTTTGATTTGACCCCTCTAAAAATTATATACCTAGAAACGAACACACCCGAGAGATGGATGGAAAAGGCGAACAGGAGCACGCATGTCGTGTCAGCAGATGGAGCTCACAAAACTTGCGGGAATGTACCACGTTCGGTTGGGTCTTTTATGTGGAAACTAGTAACCGTGCTTGTCGAACCAACGGCTTGCGTAGGTGCGTGTCTTTTATTATAAGAGACTTCAGAATTTTACACGTCCTGAATTGAACAAATCTAAAATTTTACGTAAAAAATCCTTATGTTTTAGGTAATTACCCGTTCCATAAAACTTTCTTGTAATAATACAATAGCCTCCCGACCATATTATTCTTGAAAATAAGCACTCTACCCTGTCCAACACTCATGGCAGCGCATAGAATCCGTTCATTGCTCAATTGTCAGATTTTCAATTATTTTCCACCACAAGAAAGAGTAACTAACCCTAATATGGTAGCCATAATTGAGATGTTTTTTTTTAATTTTATCATAAGTTTTTTTTTCAACCGAAGCTACCGTTTACCATTACTTTCAATCTCCCATGAGATGGAAGCAAATAAGTGATTACAAAATCAAAAACGTGAGAGCGACCATACTACCCGGGCTGTGATAGCAGTGAGTCATGAAATCCATTTCCGAAAGCAATATTTGTCCAAATTTAGCAAATTATATCAAAACTTTAAAATTTGTACAAATATGTTCAAAATTGTCCAAATATTCCTTTAAAAATCAGTTCAAATCTATTCAAATTTGTCAAAATATTCGTTTAAAAATTACTTCACACTATGAATACATGTTGTACGTGGGTTAATGCCAAAGTTATGTTAAAATTACAAAAGGGCAACTGTCTTTTTTTTTTTGTGTAGCCAATGCCGTAAAAGTGCTCCTAACAGAATTATGGTAGAAGCTTGGTTCAGTTCTAAAAAACTATGGTAAAATCACAAAATTTAAGATTCAGGGTTAAAATCAGAACTGCACACGAAATTGATAGTAGAAATGCAATTACCCCTATTTTTATATTATAACATAAGATAAAATACAATTCTCAATAAAAATAAGATGTACTTTATTTTAAGCCCGTAGAAATTCGCAGGCACCTTGCTATAGTGCTTTCTATTTTTTTTCAAAGATTATGGGTATGATTTCGGAGGGTTTTCCAATTTTCATGTCCAATCGCACGTTTGGCCACTCTTTTCAAGGGCATGCATATTCGATCTTGCTCATTGAAAATGACTTGCAAGATTGGTCCTATTTTTTTGCACATTTGACCCTATTGTTTACTAGGAGTATGGTCAATCTTGTAACTTATTCTCAAAAAGCACGGTCAAATGTGCAAATGCTGAATAAGATGGGGCCAAACGTGCAATTTGACTTGAAAATAAATAAAAAAAGCAATGTGCATGATAAATTAGGCTAGCATAATATATGGGCCTATTGTTGAGAAACATGTTGAATAAAAGATGAATCCAAAGTCTTGGCATCATCGCATGGGCGCATGTTAGTACAATGGCACAATGCAAATTGCATCCTAAGGCCATTTTCGGAGGGGCTTTCATTTGCATTAGATAAGACGCCACATCAACTAAATTGCTGACCTGGCAAAATAATTAATATGAAAGAGATGAAATGAGTTTCATTAGGATGAAACTCACATGGCACTGTTTCATACGTATGAAACTCACATGACACTCGTTTCATACGTATGAAACTCAAGTGATACTTGCATTGAGAGCATAAAAGTTCCATCTCAACTTATTTTGACCAATCCCAATACAAGAATTTATTGTTATGGCATGCCTATGAAACCGTGAAAATGAAATGGTGCAATGAGAGAGACCATTTCATCTATGAAAATAAAACTCCATTGCTTATGTGGCACTCTTATAAAGCGTAAAATGAAACCATGCACTGAGACTGACCTAATAGAGCACCTTTACAGTACATATTACTACAAGTAATTGCTAATAGTAGTTGCCGGTAGTAAAAGTAATTACTACTAGTAATTTACTACCAGTAATTATCACACGAGTGTTTTTAAGTAGTAATAATTTTACTTGGGTATTTTCAAAACAAATATTAAATGACAGTAATATGTACAATAAATTCCAAATTTCGAATTTGAATTTTACGAATTTATAGTCATGAATTTAAAATTTTAATTTCAGTTTCACGAATTTCAAATTTCTGGAATTTAAAATTTGGATTCATGATTTTAATTTGAATTCCTTGAACTTCAAATTTTAAGATCGTGAATTTGAAATTCATGATTTTTCATTCAATTTTTGTGAATTTCAAATTTGAATTTCTCAAATTTAAAATATACTGACATTTATTAAATTCCAATACTATCCCTCAAAATTACTATTAGTAATTTACTTGTAGTAATGTGAACCATAAAAGTGCTATATCATACTGTGGGTTGGCCAATAGTTGTATGTAAAACTTTAAATGGTAAATATAGTTATGGAAGACAGAAACCACGCCAAGCTGTATGTAAGAATTCAGAGAAAGTAATAAATTCAGAGATCAATCGTTTGCAGAAATAGTGAAATACACAGACTACATATCTATCCAGGCGCTCTCCATCTCTTTATATTGCACATACTCCTCTCTGTGCTATACTGTAAAGGTTATAAAACGGGGTCGACTGTGTCCAGTCATTCAAGAGGATCATTTAACGTATCGTCACGGCAGGATGGCGGCGAAATTCTCATCCCTTGTCTGCAAGATCGTCCTAGTCGCCGCAGTCATTGTTGTGCTCTTCTTCTCAACTGGTTAGTTGCGTCTCTTTATGTTCCTCGGCCTGTGTTCAGTTAGGAATTAGGATTTGTACAAGCATTAAGATCATCGGCGATAATCCGGGTAAAATCTTGCAGATTACATAGCGGTATTGATGGTTTGATGTTTGTTTGTGTTTCTTTGGGTTCGATAATGTAATGCAGGGGAGGCTGTGAAGTACGGGATGTGCCAGTCACAGTGCTTGGAGATCCAACCCAACTGTGACGCCTGGTGCAAGAGGATCGGCTACCCCAAGGGCGGCGAGTGCATCCATCCTCGCTACGTCGACTGCTGCTGCTGGGAGATACCGCCGCTTGGCAACTCGAATACAACATCCGGATTGTCGCATGATGAGTTGCTCGTGTGATTATCGTGTTGGTCTGAAATTTTGTGATGCAATAAAAAGAAGGGCCATATAACATTTCAGGATGTGTGCTTTGTATATCAATCGCCTAGAAATAGAAGACATCTGAATTCATAAGACGTGTGTGGATACTCAACATCAACGAGAAGAAAACCATATAATAGCATTCAGTAAAATGTGTTACAAATCCTACAATCCTGACAGTACCAGAGTCCTATCATTTCTTTTTTCCGTTGCAATATGTCATGACTGAGATCAATTGGCTCTATAATGCCAGAAAAATTAAAAAACAATCGTCTATTTATAATTCAACATTACAATGAACCTTATTTGTAGGGGTGTTTTCAGGTCCAAAATAATGGTCATTAGTTTCCCTCAACTAATAGCCATTAGTTGGATCTAACGGTGTAGATTAAATTTTAGAAGTTAATAACTAATGGCCATTAGTAAGGGTAATATTATCAAAATAATATGATTATAATACAAAAATTCATCATGACTAATAAGTTAGTCAATTTTTACACGAATTTGTTATAAGATATTTATTTTAAATTTGATTAATCATCATCATTATTATTGTAGTCAAGTTTTAATGTATTTAATACGAGTTTGTATAATAAAAAATATTAACTTTTTAGTGCAATTATTAAACTACCCTTGAACTAATGACCATTTGTTGAGAAAAAATAATGGCCATTATTTTGGACCTGAAAACCTCTCTATTTGTAAGGCACACATTTGGCACTCAATTATTTAGCATCATCAAAGTTCTGCCAAACTTAGAGGATGTAACGCAAGTACAGTAATGTCCATTGTATCGCTACCAGAATTGCAGACCAACTGCATCAAAATATATGCGTGCCTCACATCCACTGCAATGGATAAGATTTACACACTTCATATTTAGCCATTTCCATTTATCTCAGGATGGCAGCAAAATTTTCTTCTGCTTTCTCCATCTTAGTGGCTGCAGTAACCGTGGTTGCTATGTTCATTCCCTCTGGTGAGCAGCCTTTCATTTATTCTTCAGTTTATTGCTAGATATTTATCCAGGTAGTACCAGAATGAACCATCTGTATCGGTCAATAACAGGTAGAGAATAAATTCGTTTTGTCAGATTGATATTTATGTAGATGGGAGATTTTGCAGGGGACGCAGTCAAGTATGGAATGTGCCAGTCAGAGTGCTGGAACATCAAACCAAGCTGCAACGCATGGTGCAAGAGGATCGGCTACCCTAACGGCGGTGAGTGCATCAAGCCCAACCGCATCAACTGTTGTTGCTGGGATATACCACCTACCGAGAAAAGGAATGATACAGCTGGAGTGTGGCATGCGTTGAATATGTGATTGGGTTACCAATAAAATAAAAGAGAAATGGGTGCCGAAATAATGTGACTGTCAACATCTGTTTTCCTTCCGTGGCAAGTATTCCAATAACATAGTTGATGTGAAATATGAGTATTAAATTTGAAAAATCTAAATAAAAAAGAAACCAATCCAGCTTCAAGTTTCTTCTACCCCTTAGCATGTTCTGAGATTCGAACATCACCAGGATCAGCTTCACTTTTCTTCTACAAATTGGTGTTACAGTAATGCTGTCCCTTGGCACTTGGCATTACCATGGACGACCACAAACAACATGTACAGGTACCGAAGGTGGCCCCTTGGGGCTGGACAACGACGAGCCACAGGTCTCTACCTCTTGCAGGGTTGAGAGTGTTGGCGATAACATCATTTGGACAGGCGATAGCCACCGTCGCCTACACCACTGACAAGGTCTGTTCTCTTGCTGGCGCCAGCAGGACTTTATGAACTAATATTGTTATTTGATTTTCCTCTAATATCTCAGTCGTGAAATCTATACCGCCAAAAGTAAACAATTCATCTGCCACTCTAGCAGTGTTGGGAGGGAGACCATTTGTGTGGCCTTTATATACAAGTCAGGCAAGAGTGAAATGCAATTCCACACCGTGAAGACTTGTTGGCCATTTTACATGGTTGTGGTACTTCATTTGTGTGAACTTCCAAAAACTTAACGTGAATCCAGGAAGCCCTAAAAAAAAACGTGAATCCAGGAAGGAAACCAGAGTGGAACACATGAAACACCTGACACTTCATCTGTATGAGGTTTCTGGACCTTAAAGCCAGGACTGCATAAACAAGGATGAAATAGGTTCATCTAGCACTACAAATGTCAACAGGAATGATGTTACAATTAGAAGAAAAATAAGCAACTTTGATTGCCATAACAATACTATTACCCTATCCCTAATAGTGGCATTTATCTTTCATGTATTTGTTTTTACTCACAATTTCCTGCCAACTGCTGCTTCTTTTTCTGACTTGCACCACCACTTGCATAATTAGCTAATGTGATACCCAAACCTCTCTTCTTTTCCAGGAGAAAATCTACACCATTTTGCTCACTGGTACTGTAATTCTTTTTGGTCCCTGCATTTTTTTCATAATTTCATTCAATCTTTTGATTGTCGTTTTTGGCAATAGAACATAGAAATCTGATAGATGGGGAGAGCATGTTTGTCTCGCTAATAGTAAGATAACCTCATCTAACCACACGACTACAGCTAAGTCCGATCCGGGCATCTCGCTGACAATAACATTCAACAATTAAGTGAGCAATGTTAATTGTACTTTACTTCAGTTAGTACAATTATCGTCCCGATTTCCATTATATTAAATAACCACTTTGCTTGGCAGTTGGTACAGGCTACAAAAGTATTACATCAATTGGACCGTGCTTTTCATGCATGCCATTAAAAATAAGGAACTCTAACGAGACCATGATAAGATTCTCAACACCAATTGGGAATGATTGTATTCATATTATGATTTGAATAGTTATACATATAGTGATATCTCAGCCCCTGATATATATATAGATGTTAGATGAGACAAAAATGGATATTTATATTATCCTTGTTCAGGTAGCTGGTACAGTTGTGTACTTCCATGGCCTTTAAGACTGAGATGTAGTCCTGCATGCATTTGTATTATATGTACAATGACATCTCAACCATCCAAACGCCATATAGAATTAGGATTTGCATTTGTAATCGTGCATGCATTCTATAGGAATAAAGCTACTATAGCCGGGATGGAGAAACTGAACTGTAGCGGCCCGCTACACGCTAAAAAAACCCCGCTATAGCTTCAGCTTTCGGCGCACATGGCGCTGAAGTTGCAGTAGTAGGTGGCCGGCGTCGCGGTAAGCTGCTCCTTGACTGGACGGAGGCCCCATAGCCCAACCGCGCGCACGAGCAAGGATGAAGTATAACCTGATTTTGACTGGATTCCACTTATCAATAAGAGCGATCTGACCACTTCCAATTTGGGGTCATGTTTTCCCGCCAACCGTCATGTCCGATATCTGAGAGTCATAATTGCCGTCTGGCAGCATGCAGCATGTGTATGCGCATGATCAGTACTATATTGCACGGGTCAACCAACCAGATTGTTCTCTCTAATCTTAATTAGTTTAGTGAACTGATTAATACATACTATAAGCAGGTTTGCCGAGCACCAACGTGTGCAACTATTTCTAAACTTATTTTTAAAATGCACATACATGTGTAAGTAAGGGTCCGATGACTGTTGACCTCAATACAATCGCGCCATGATCCGCATGAGATGGACATGGATGATTGAGACTCAGTTCACGTTACGACTGTCAAGATGGACAACATTGCTACTTGCTGTCCAGCAAGGTCCAGCGTCTGCACACCATTGACACGATGGAAAAGAGAAATATTAAAGCAATGTACGTATATTTGACCAAGAAACAAAACTATCGCTCTCAAGGTGTAGAAGTTCTCACACTAATTGGAGAAAAAACAAGAGGCTAAAAATTATCCACCACAGCTATTACAATAAATTTAGACCAAAACACCCTTAGATGACTGCATCATTTATCCTTTTTTCACATATATCTCCTTTTTAAACCCTCTCACGTGTATCTCTACCTTTCACCGAATCCCCTGATGTACTCTCTCCCTCTTCCGATAAATGAAAACTAATGCACCCCTATATATCGTCTGGAGAGTCCAAGCAAACTAATGGTGGGTTCAGTGCACATGACACTGAAGTTGCAGTAGGTGCCAAGCGTTACCGTAAGCTGTCCTGGACTGGACTAAGGCCCCATAGCCCAACCGCGCACGATCATGGATGAAGTATCACCTCATTTTGACTGAATTCGTTAAAGGGGAACTGGTTAGGTTGTCTCAATAGCAGTCCTCGGGTCCTGAGTTCAAGTCCCGGTGGGAGCAAAATTTTTAGGTTGAGGTTAAAAAAATCCCCTCGTTTGTCCCATAACCAAAGCATAGTTCTAAGGCCCGGCCTAGGTTGTCGATCGTCACACATGGGCTACGGTGCCCTTGTGTAAGGGTGGGGCAGTTTTCGGAGATTTTCTCAACCTATGTGAGAAGGTCTTCTTCTTAACACAATGTTTGGAGACTGTCTTACCTCCCACAGGTCGAGTTTATTTTGACTGAAATTCTACTTATTAATCAGAGCGACCTGGCCTCTTCAAATGAGAGTCATAATTGCCCTCTGACAGTGGGATTGTATGCAGCCTGTGTACGTGCATGATCAATACTATATTACACCGGATCAACTAACCAGATTGTTCTCTCTAATATTAGTTTAGTGAACTGATTAATACATACTATAAGCAGGTTTATGAAGCGCCATCATGTGCAACTATTTCTAAACTTAATTTTTAAAATGTAGATACATACTAATGTGTAAGCGAGGGTCCGATGACTGTTGACCTAAATACAATCACATTATGATCGGCATGAGATGGACATGAAGGATTGAGACTCAGTTCATGTTACGAGGGGCCAAGAAAAGCTTAAGAGCTGGTAGAGCCACATCCTAATTATTAGTGTCAAGATTGATAGAGCAGGCACATATATTTGTCTAAGAAACGAAGCCTCCACTCTCGCTCGATCTCGAGGTCTAAAAATTCACACATTAACCAAAGAAAAACAAGAGGCTAAAAATTACCCACCACTGCAATTACGAAAAATTAAGACGAGAACCCCCTTAAATAACTGCACCATTTATCCCTTTTTTCAGGTATATCTTTCTTTTTTAACCGCACCCCCCCCCCTCACGGTATCTCTACCTCTGACCAAATCCCCTTATGTATTCTATCCCTCTTCTTATACACGAAAAAGGGCGCACCCCTATCTATCGTATGGAGAGTCCGAGCAAACCAACGGTGGGTTCAGTGCACATGGCGCTGAAGTTGCACTAGTAGGTGCCCGGCTTTACCGTAAGCTGCTCCTGAACTGGACGGAGGCCCCATAGCCTAACTGCGCACGAGCTAGGATGAAGTATCACATGATTTTCACTGGATTCATCTCATTTATCAATCAGAGCGACCTGGCCTTTTCCAATTTGCATTGGGATCGTGTTTTCCCGTCACCATCCCGTCCGATGAGGGTCATACATAATTCCCTCTGGCAGCGGGACTGCGTGCAGCACATGTACGCGCATGATCAGTACTATATTACACCGGATCAATCAACCAGGTTGTTCTCTTGAATCTTAGTTTGGTGAACTTATTAATACATACTATAAGCAGATTTCGGGAGCACCATCATGTGCAACTATTTCTAAACTTATTTTATAAAATGCGGATACATGCTTATGTGTAAGTGAGGATCCGCATGAGATGGACATGGAGGACTCAGAATCAGTTCATGATACGAGGGGCCAAGAAGAAAAGCTTAGCAGCTACTAGCCCAATTCCTAATTGTTTGTGTCAAGATGGATAGAGCAGGCAGACCCTCAGAGCAGTGAAAGCTGCACGGCATTGCTACTCGCTGTCCAGAAAGGTCCAGCATCTACACATATCGGTGACCAAGCACAAGACTGTTCACATGATGGAAAATAGCAATATTAAAGCATATGACAAGAAAACGATTTAATTCGTTTCCTGCTCACTAAATTTTAGCACTGTCACATCAAATAAAATCTTGCTATTTAGGAATATTTCGATCAAGATAATGACAAAACCGTCTTGACAGATGGATGTTAATTTTCAAGATGAATCTAATGAGCCTAATTAATCTATATTTTGCTAAAGTGATGCTACAGTAACCATCAACTAATCATGACTTAATTACCGTCATTAGATCCGTCTTGTGAATTAGCCTAGGGACCTGGAATTAGTTTTGTAATTATATTTTATTTAGCACTTCGAAATAGTAAGATTGTCTTTGATGTGACAACACTAAAATTTAGACCCCAAAAAACGAACACCCCCGCCGAGTGTCCGTAGAGCATCTCCTTAGAAGATAGTACTTTGCACAATAACGCGATTTAACTGGTAGAGTTATGAAAAAAATAGTATAATGTTAGTTTCTTATATGTCCTCGAGCTTGAAATATATAAAAATTAGAACTTTCTTCTTTAAAAAAACTCGACCCACGGGGAGTAAGAGAGCGCCCGGAGCTTTCTGCTAAGAAGAAGACCTTCTCACACAGGTCGAGAAAGTCTCTAAAACCCCCTCCTACCCGCCCCCTACATTGGCGCCTACAACATTGTGAGAACCTGTGCCGAGACCACCATGGGTTACCGTAGCTTTTAGGTGTCTAGGTGCGACCTTGACCACATGCTTAGGGGAATTTTGTCACATCATACCTTTTGAAAAATAGTATTGTAGAATTTGGAAATGAATAAAATTAGAGGAAAATTGAGAAAATATTAGAAACCCTCTCCAATGAATTATAATGGTCTTTAATGCAAGCATATAAAAATTGTAGAAAATTAATAGAAAACAAAAATAAAATGACATAATTTTCCATGTTAGTCAAGGTAAGAGGAAGGAATTGCCCTCTTCTAATGAATTGATCTTTTCCATTGAATGTGTACAAACTTGGTTTATACATTTGTAGTACTAATTTGGATGGATATTATCATGATCACATTTTATAACAAAAAAATCAAGGCTAGTCGCACAAGTGCTGAGATAGTTTGAGTAGTTATATATACAATGACATCTCAACCATCCAAATGCCATATACAATTCGGAATTTCCTCCTCTAAAATGCATCATCATGATTATGTCCGATCAAGACATCGTACTGATAACATTTAAATTAATTGAATAACATTTAATTATACTTCACTTCAGGTAGAGTTTGTCTAGTACACGCTACAAGTATTATACATGGCATGACCTTTTTTTCATTCAAGCCATGAAAAACTATATAATGTCCTATTTATCTAACATGTGCTAATTAATTAAGTCCACTCATTGATAAAATTACTCCAACGAGTGTGGTGTTAGAGATGACTGCGCTTGAGTTATTTGCTTCTCATGGATGACGTTTCAATAATAGGCTCCAACCTCCTTAATTTGTTCCATGTTCCTTTGTTGTCAGTATGCGTACTAACTCGCTTTTGTAATAAGAAAAACAAAACAAAAACCGGACTGCGTGCTTTGCAGAGGACAGAAACTATTGTTTCCATTATCTAGAAAAAAATCTGGGCAATGGTCATGCATGGTGACCTTGATGGTTACCCGCCACGTGTCCCTCCACGTGCAGGGTGAGTATATATTTGCATACTAATCTCTTTCACTATTTTTATAACATGGAGGATTAATCTTGTGAAATGTTTTGTATAACTCCTGATTTCAGTCACCGAGGCCCAAACATACGAAACACATTGCTCTTGGTGCCCCAATAATACCGCTTCTGAGAGTGGAACATTCTGCTTCTTTTGCTGCATCCCCCTCCCTTATCATCGTCTATCATGTGCTTGTGTCGAAGGAATAAAACCAAGCAAAACAGCAGCTCATAGGGGCGTTCTTCCATCTTCCACGTCATTTCAAATGAATTAACAAAATAAAATAGCTAGCATTGTTTTGCCTTTCCCATCTGAAATAAGATCATGTGAACTTTGTTCTCTAAACTCCCTTCCAATCTTTTGTAAACTCAGCTGATTATCATAATCAATCTTATAATTAATACCATTGCCGATCAATGGTATCCTTGTTTCACAGGGTGACAGGATTGATTACTTGGCTTCCTCAAATTGTTGCCTCAGCCAGCCAGCCGTACCTGGCCCTTGGTTTTGACTATAGCTCATATTGGTGCCTGGGCCAAGCAGGCCACGATATAAAAAGCAAAAAGGCCTCTTGAGAATGGTGCCATGTATATTACTAATTGGAAGTTTCTTTTGAGGCCTCCACATTAATCGGATAAAAATTCTAGAAATTCTCAAAAAAAAAAAGCAAAACATACAAACTTTAATTTTTATAGTCAGCAATCTATAACCATTGGATCATACTAGTCCATCAACCCGTGCGTTGCACGGGCCAATAGACATGGAAGATGATGTATATTGCATTTTCAAAGAAACTATACACACATATATAGAGATATAGATATGCATGTTTCACATTTATATATGATATATATCTACAATTACCTTTTCTTATTTGAAAATATATTGAAATTTTATTCTTAAATAGTTGAACATATCTTGTTGTACCCGTATACTCCAATAATGTGACCAACAGGTATTACGAAAAAACAGAAGAACTGGAGGCTATCCCAGCAGACACTTCGCGATACCATATTATGTCTCTTTCATACTTAATTTTGAACATAGAACCAATGACATAGAAGTAACTTAATCTTCCTTCTTTCACCTCCTTGCATGTCCCTTTTCACAACAATATGTTTTACGGACTCTCTCTTATAACCATCTATCTACAATTCATTGTCATCTCAATCCATGCTCCTCAGCTCCTGCATCTGCTAGAATTTTAAACTGCAAAGAAATTTTCTCGCAGAAAGATAATTATTAAAATTATAGAGTTCTTGATGATGCAATTTGAAATAATTCTCAATTTTGACCCTCATTATACAACTTTCTTAGCTTTCATTACATACGGCACATTTGAAAAATGCAATCAAAGACAGATATAGAAAATGTGTGTATATATATTAACGTGCCAATTTGTTTAGATAAATAACAAAAATATGTTTTGCAATAAAGTTCACAAATAGCCTATATATAATCACAACGAAACTAATTAAAGAAATGTATGCATGTTGTTAAACCTAAAGTTCTACCTCCATATTGAGATACTAACTTCGTCACACAAACGAAGCAAATCAATCCCTTAGCTTCTGTAGGAAACTATAAAGAAAAATATGGTTGTGCAATTATTTCAATTGGGCTCAACGTTCTGCCAATTTCCATGTTGTAAAAAAATTATTCTTACATTCTGATAAACTACATGCATGGATGCATGCTTTCCACATGAATTTTTTGATACCTCCAGAACATCTATATGTTTCTGCATACATTGCTGTTAAGGTTCATCCAGTTCACAGTGATTTAAGATGATTATGGACATCCTCCTCACGTAAGACTTCCCATCACGAAGATTACGGACATCCTCCGCCGCCTGGCGCAGCGCATACGCTAGCACGTGATTAGCTTTGGCATACGCATGCATCTGATTATCTTCAGCAGCTGCCCCTCCTCCTGCAGATGGCAATCTGTCCCATGAGCAAAAGGAACTAGACGGAATATCATGGAAGATCAGATAAACGTAGAAAGAGAAGACAAGTAAATCGAATTTTCTTTTTGGATGCCGGATACAATTGTCACGAGGACTATTTATGAGATGATCAAGCTGAGTTCATGCATGTTTTGTGGTATTAGCTGTTGTGCGTTTTTTTCAAGTATTCTACTTTATAGTCCTTCATCGTGGTGCTTTCAGTTGTACATAACAAATCGATATCATAGCAGTGTTTTCAGTTGTCCTTCATACCTGAGTTTTTTTTTCTGGTATTAGCTGTGTATTTTTCAGTATACCAGAGTTTTCAATACTGCATCACAGATAAATAGTGTATACCTCCCTTCAGATTATTACAAGTGATGCTACTGTAAACGAATCCTGAAGTTCTTTTTTCTCTATCATTTGCAGTTACGAATGTTGGCGTACTGTTTGGATATGTAAAAATATACTATTGGGCATTAAGAACAACCTGCTTATTATGGAGTCTTCAGGCTCACATAGTGCAAAACAAGTGATGTAACTTAGTTCAACATACAGAAAAATAAGGTAAATCTGCCATGTGCAGGGAATATTTTTCACCATATAAATAAATTGTATTCATGTAATATAGAGTTTAGTTTGCAGTATTTCTGATTTTTATGACAAATGACGCTGATGCAAGCCCAGGATCAGTATAACCGGTGTTGTACTTTTGAATTAAGATTTCGTAAAATTTTGTTTGTATGATGATTGACATTTAGTTTAATATGATTCAAAACTTATTAATTACATGATATTTTATATACGAAAACATATATGAATCAAACTGTGAATATCCGTTGTAGTGATGATTGTCTGTATTAATTTGTCACGTCAGGTCATAATATAAGTAATTGTTTCTGTCTTCAACTGTTGACACAATGACACAACAATGTGGGTCTATTCTGTCCATTACTTTAAGATAGTGCAGTAATAATAAAACATTATAAGATCCGGAATTTGAGTCTAAGTTTAGGTCCACCCATTCGTAGAGGCCTCGAAGATCCAGTAATTCTCCTGTATGTAATGGAATACATTTCTTAATATTTATGTTCCATAAAGAAATCTTTTATCTTGGGGTAAAACAGTATTAATTGAAAATGATTCGCCCATTGTTTCTTCAATATTCCTATTCGTACAAAGTTAAATATATCCATCTTTTCACATACTGGCCATGGAAAGCATGGAGCTACCTATTCTCTATAAATGACTGAAAATCATTCTGTAACAAGCACCGAGCTACCCATATGAGGACCATCGAAAGACTAACCTGACGATTTTATCTTGAGATATTTTTTGATACGAATTTTACGTTGAGATTCATGAAGTCACCACCATCACATTTGCTATCATTGAGGACGTAACCTCCACCTGAAATAATAATTAATCCAAAATGTAACCCTCATTCAAAATATGGGTTGGTTCCACCATGTAAAACCTAATCTATTGAGCATACTTCAGCTTGCAAACACTGAGCTAATCATATAACCACATCCTATCCATATGATGATTCTATGATCATGACGGCAGTGAAACAGGGTTGAGTTGTACGAAAATAACATCCAAATTAAATCTCTCTAATATACTTATCATGCAATTCAAAATATTATACAATGCTAGACCGTGCGAATGCACGGGTTGATAGGCTAGTATAATTAAAAAATAGAATCAATCTTCAATCTTATTTCTTTCCTTCCCCTCACATAACACTTCCTACCTTGGATTCTGACTTTTGCAGGTATGGTAACCCTAGCATTGCTGAATATTGGCTCTTGGCTTGATTATGATAGGAATGCAACAGTTGTGGGCTCTTTAGCTCTTGGTCGTCAATCTTTGTGGCTGCCATGGAAGAGCGATTGTACAATAATCTACCAAAGAGGGCACCACGCCAGCAGTAATTGCAGGCAATGTTGTACAGCCTGTTGATGGAGCCGCTTCGGATAGCCTCTTGTAAACCATAATGATACCGGGTCAGTCCCATGTTCATAACCATAAGGTCCGTAATTAGTATCCTGCTTTAACCTAACCAGCTGCAGCCTTACAGACATCTTTAATATTGTGGTTAATTAATACCCTTGCCTTCCCAAGTAAACATTCTTTGTCATGATCAGTCAAAGAGAATCATGCAGACAGTGATGTTTAGTGGTGTTTTTCTTCTTAGATCAGGCCGCCAATTTAAATACAAATCCACCCACGTAATAATGTAATATACAGTTTAATTGAAATATGTATTTGACTAAATGTTAGGTTGCGATCAAAAAACATATTTGGAAGCCCTTTCCTTAATACCATGCATGGTAGAAAGGTCGAAACAAAGCAAAGTCAGTAAAGTTATACATCATTACATTCATTCATCATACATTAAAAAAAACAAAAAAAAACAAATGGATCATTTCTTGGAGTTTCGTGGTAATCTTAACTTGAACATCCATGCTGCAGAAGAACATATACAATACTTGATTTTGTCGGTAACAAGGAAACATGCCTGCAATGCATGACTAATAATGACTCAAACATGATATATGGATCAAACGAGTGCGATCCAATAGAATTTTATCCAACTCTTTTAGGGATAAATAAAAAAGTTATGCATAAGAACAAGAGGTCGTTTTGTCACATTGATATTTATGCAGATGGGAGATTTTGCAGGGGACGCAGTCAAGTACGGAATGTGCAAGTCAGAGTGCTGGAACCTCAAACCAAGCTGCAACGCATGGGGCAAGAGGATCAGCTACCCTAACGGCGGCGAGTGCATCAAGCACCGCCACATCAACTGTTGCTCCTGGGATATAACACCGACTGTGAAAAGGAATGATACAGCCGGTGGACTGTTGCATGCGGTGCGATTGTATTAGTTACCAATAATAGAAGAAAGGAGATATGGGTGCTGAAATAATGTGACTGTCAACTTCTGTTTTTCTTCCGCAGCAAGTGTTCCCATAACTGAAATATGAGTATTAGAGCTTCAAGTTTCTACTATCCCTTAGCATGTTCCGAGATTTGAACATATGACCTAAATCAGCTTCAATTTTCTTGTACATATTGGTGTTACAGTATTGCCGCAGTGCATATAGACTCGGGTTGCAAGACAAGAATGCATTGCTGACCGAACAGGGAACTTGCCAACGCAGATAGCTCTCGACCACTATGGCAGAAAATCTGGAAGGCTGATCTTCCACAAAAGGTGAAAGTATTCGGATGGCGCCTAGCGAGGAACGCTCTGGCAATTGAACAGAAGAGGTTTATCCGGAAGTTGACACCTGTAGCAACCTGCAAAATTTGCGGTATAGAGGAGTCTGCACATCAAGCGGTGATACGATGCACAAAGGGCCCGGATTGGCTTCTTCTACTCTTGAGCCTGGAAGGCACTCTCAATTATACTGGCCCGGATTGGCTTCTTCTCCTCTTGAGCTCAGTTGATAAGGAGGTAGGCATCTGTCTCTTCTCTTGCTAATGTTCTAGAGAGCCTGGCACTTGAGAAATGACATGGTCCATGCAAAGGGACAATGCACAGTCACTGGATCAGCAGCCTTCTTACAGAGCTACGAGGAATCCCTACTTGAGGTGCGACAAGGCTCACAGACTTGCAAAAGGGAAGGGCAAGCTGGGAGGAGAGTCCAGGGAGCAAAGGAAAAAAGCCCAGGATCTTCCGGTTGTCAAATGGGAGCCACCTCATGACGGCTGGGTTAAAATTAGAGGAGTTTTTCGATCCACAATACTTGCCAGTAGTATTCCAAAACTACTTGACAGTAGTTTGATTCAACGGTAGAGATTTGAGATCGAAAAAACACAACTACTAGCAAGTATTTTACCATGTTGAGGTATTATCGTCAAAGCGATAGTCATGATTAATTTTTATTTTAGTGATAATATAAATGAAAATCAGTAATGTAATTAATCTTTAATATTAATAATGTGTTCAATTTTATTCTTACAATAAAATTGGGGTTCATATATCTAAATTATATTTATGAAAAAATATAAATCCGTTAATATTGGTAAAATTACAATACATTTAAACTACTTGCAAGTATTGTGGACCGAAAAACTTCTTTAAAATTAACATTGATGTCGCTTTTCAAGTTTCATCCGGACAAACTACTACGTTCGTTCAGAAATATAATCATTTGTTGATTTTCGGATGTTACGTTTGACCACTCGTCTTATTCAAAAAAATTTTAAAATTTTATTTATTTGCTAGAATTTATTTTATTTCTAAATATATTTTAACTACGTCTTCTTTATTTTTATATTTGCATAAATATTTTGAATAAGACAAATGGTCAACAAAGAAGTCGGAAAGTCAACAAATCCTTATATTCTTGAACGGAGGGAGTAGTCCGGAGTCTGGACAGACCAGCGTTGTTATTGAGACTCCAGAGGCACGGTCCTCCTGACGGCTTGGCAGACCATGCAGCATTGCACGACGATAATGGAAGCTGAGGCGAAAGCTTGTTTGGAGGGTGCGCGTCTGGCCGTAGAGGGCGAAGCTAGGGGTGCAGCTGCACCCACACAAAAACCGAAAATCACTTATGTTTCTCTTTTTTTCACCATATATATACACCCCCATAAGCTAAATTTATGCATCTATGAGCTTAAAAAATGCAGCAAAATAGCAAAAAAAAGAGGTCAACAATTGAATTCAGCACCTCCCACCATCTCGCTCTAGCTTCGCCACTGCCGTAGAATGGATACGGCAACCAGTGATTGTGGAAGCTGACTGCTGGGAGCTAATCGCAGGTCTTCAGCAGGAGAAGGACACGGAGTCTAGAGCTGCCTCCCGGGGAGTGCTAGCAGACATCATAGCAGCATGCGCTCTTCTCCCTGAGTGGAGTTTCGAGAAGACATGGCGAGAGATGGCAACAAGGTGGCTCATGCGCTAGCACAACGGGCCTTGCATCGAAATGAGTGTGCGGTTTGGAGATTATGGGCACCTCCTGACGTAAAGGAGTTAGTTGATAGAGAAATGAGAGTAGATGTTAGTGAGGAAACAGACATAGGGAGGGAGCGCGAGAATATCCCTGGGCATGACCATTTGTATCAGACTTCATAATCCTTAATAACGCTCTCTTTCTTCGCAAAAAAAAAGTATTGCCGTTCCTCGGCACTTGGCATTACCATGGACATCATATACCTCAAGCTTTTCTGTGAGTATTGCCGGTTCCTGGGCTCCTGTTCGAAATGTTTTCCTGGTACATGTACCATTAGCAGACTAAGTGTTGTAACGAATCTAATGTTTTCTTGCGTCTCAAAATTCTAAGACGTGAAGAAGGGATTAGACTAAAATGTACGGTAGGAGCAGCACAGACACCAGAGCCAGAGGTGGCTGCCGGGGCTGGACGACGACGAGCCACAAACATATCAACATTCAGTTTACTATATTTTCCTGAACTCATACAGAAAATGGGAACTGTTCTCGATTAGTTTTCTCAAACTCATACTGAAAATCAGTTTACATCTATCTTCGCGGTGGCCTTTCATTGTCCTAGTCTACCAGATTGTTCTGTACAGTATATTGCTCAAAAATCCAAATCCCCAACTACTTTCAGCCACAAAACAGCATTTGCAACATATAGAAAACAACAACATGAAGTCTTGATCTCGCAAACAATCACAGAATCGACAACATACCCAGAACATGACAAAGGGAAGACAACACAAAGCCATGAAACCCAATGATACTGAAGCAGAAGAGTTACACACTCCTATCCAATCTGACTCTGATCAAGGCGACCAAACCATCCAGGCTACACTCCACCCACGCCGCTACAGCTGTACACCCTCATTGCCTTCAAGAATAATTCCACAACGGGCTCGAAGCCCGTCTAGAACAGAAAGGAACAAACCAAGACTCATATTTGGTGGAGGCGACCACTACGATGCTCGAATTTCCATGCTGATTGCTTATGTTTCCTCTAATATCTCAACTTCAGAAAAAAAAAAGGATGAAACAGTAGGCCATTCTTCGAGTTAGGCACTCAGGGCAATAGGGTTACCAACTATTGTTCATGTTGCTTCCTCCAGCAGCGTATTGCACCAACACTATATATCCATGCAGTGGCATAAATTTTTTCTGCATCAAACCTAATAAAGGGTCATCACAAACTTGTGAGGATTTGCACTGGTAACAATCGCATTCCAAGTTCAGAATATACTTTGACCTACCGGTCCTAGTTGTAATAAAAGATAACAATTTAATAAAGATATTGGTCTTTTATCATATAAATTATCCTGTGTGCGTAAAAACTTGATCCTGAGCACGCATACAGATGAATCCGGTTTTCGTCGCTGAACTGGGTGTGACAGTTGTGTGACCCATTTTGACACCACTAACATCATGGATGATCCAAGGTGTGTCAGTGCAACACATCTGATTAGCTCTTGTTGGGCTGGTAGCCAAAGGCCCATTGGGCTCCGTGCCATAGCACATAGCATCGTTATCTATAGTGCTAGCCAAATAGGCCACCCGACACGACCCGACCCAGCCACGAAAAGGTTTCACATGGTCCATTTCCAGCTAGGAAGGCACGAAATTAATATCATGCCATGTCGTGGTAGCTCACGTGCCTCGCTATCAGCCCACGACATGGCACGAATTAGATTAAACGTGTCAGGCCAGTCTGTTATGCACAAAGCCCACGTACGAATATGGCCCCGTTAACGAAAAGATAATGATAAATAGTGCAAATGAGGGGGGGGGGGGTTGGAGTTCAAACCCAGGACTAAAGGAAAAGGGAAAATTGGTTTAGTAGAACTGAAAGTTTGTTGGATTCGAAAAATACCATCAAAAGAATGCAGCTTCGGAAATTAGCACTTAGCACTCTGTATCACTCCTAGTTTAGTTTGCTTCTGCTCTTATTTCCCTCATATCTGACATATACATTCTCTCTTCCGCAGCACCGACGCTGCACGCTGTTGTGGTCAAGCCCAGACGCCGAGCTGCCAGCCCTAAGTGCTCTGTCCCCTTCCTCCACTACGTACGATGTGTTCCGGCTGTCCTGTTTGCTCTGCGCCTTGCCGTGTGTCGTCTCCTCGTGAAGGTGATCGAGTTCTATTGCTGTCTTGTGCCACGGTGAGTCTCGTGCTACAGCTGCTGTCAGTCCAAAACTGGAAAATAACAAGACTAGTTTTTACAAGACGGAAAATAATACTACCATATTTCCAGTGTTTATTGTTGATTTATAGATCAAATATTGTGATTGCCTTCAGTGGTCATGCTATCTCCTACCGAAAATTAGTAACCAAGATTTAAAATGGTAGGAAGATTGATATTGGGATATGTAATTTGATTTAGTATACCTAAAAAAAATTGACAGAAAACAACAATATATGAAGTCTTGATCTCCCAGAAAATCATATAATCAAGGGCAGACCAAATGCATGTCCAAGTGACAACACAAAGCATGAGACCCAATTCAAGTGAAGTAGCAGATTTGCAAAATTTCGTCTAAGTGCATTCATGTCAATGGACTAGGCCCTCGAGGCTACACTCTACCCACATTGTGTGCCGCCATGGCCCTCCTCACCTAGCAGCTCCACCCCAACGCCGTCGGGGCCCGCCCTCCGCTCGCAGCCCCGCCACCCCAAACCTCGCTGTCGGCCTAGCCGACCTGTGCCCCCATGTCATCTTCGGTGTTGCCAGCCGCACCGCTCGGGGCGTCGAGCCTCACGTCCAGTGGAGCTTGCCGTGAGATCTCGTCCAACCTTAACCCTAACCCTAACATTTTCAAAAATAAAAAAGTCAAAAAAGAAACAAAAATGTTAGATCAACATCTGAAAATAATGATTAAAGAATAAGATGATTCATGAACATTTGAAAAATGTTGGATAAAAAATTTGAAAATGTTGATTAAAAATCATAAATGTGGGATTAATATGTAAAAATGTTGTAACAACATTTGAAAAAAACAATTCAGCAACATTTGAAAAAGTTAAAAGCAAAAAAATATTGTATGAACTTTTCAAACATATTGTATCAACAATTGAATAAAGTTAAAAACAGAAAAACATTGTATCAACATTCATGAAATGTTGAATCAACATCCGAATATAGTTGACAACATGCAAAAAAAATTAACACAAAAAAAATGTTAGGACAACATTTCCAAAAATCTGGAATCAACATTTTAGAAAAATGGTTAAAACATAAAAATGATGTCAAGCTAACCTTTCTGAAAAAACGGGATGTCCGAAATGTCAATCTAACTTTTCTTTAATTGGAGATGTCTCAAAATCGGAATTAGTCTAAGGGCATGTTCTTTCCCTCAAAAGTTTAGTGACAAAATATTATTGGGGCAAAATTGTAACATACTAAAATTTAGTGGAGGGTGTTCGTCTCCGAGCACTAAAAATTAGCACAAATATGCGAAATTACTTTTTTTCTTTTCAGCAGAACGTAGAGATATTATTTTTTAGATAAAATATTTACGTCCTTAATAAACTATTTACATTCATGATTTAAGGCACTTGTAGTGGTTTGTAGTGTTTCTTGAGGCACTAAAGTTTTGAGACACTAAAGGCCTTTAGCACTAAAGTTTAGTGCCCTGTTCGGAGGCCAATGCACTACTCCCTCCGTCCCATTGATCCCGACGTTCGGCATCGGAAAAAAGTCCCAATGATCCTGTCGTTTTAGCGGTAGGGCCCAGGTACCAGGGCAGTTGGGCAGCAGCCCCATTATGACTCGCACATGGTTTCTTCTGGGAAATAGAGAGAGAGACTCAGCTTTCCCCATCCTCCCGACTTCATTCTCCCTCGCTTAGAACATAGCTACAGCTCTCCATTCCCCATCGCCTGCGGATCCAAATCCATGGCCGCTTCCGATGACGAGCAGGCCGAGGACCACAGGAGCAGCTCTACCCCCCACCCCTCCTCCATGTCTGCCATTTCAGCACGAGATCTACGCGTCTCGCGAGCGACCGGCGACGAGTGATTCGGCAATCTACGGCAGTGGCGAAATCCAATGGAGGCGAAGTGGCGGCGATGCGACCGGATCCATTCAGCGCATCCTCGCGAGGAGCCCATGCGCGTGGGCGCACCCACGAGGGCAGCGGTGTGACCCGTGCGCTTGTAGGCCACGGACGAGGTGGAGGTGGCGGCGGGCCTCGTGCGCGCGGAAGCTACAGAGCTTGACGACGACGACGGCCTCGGCAGGCCCCGTGCCCACGGAGGCGACGCGCTCGACGCACGCGGAAGCGACGGGCTTGACGACGGCGGCGGCCTCGGCAGGCCCCGTGCCCACGGAGGCGACGCGCTCGACGGTCGCGGAAGCGCCGGGCTTGACGGCGGCGGCGGCCTCGGCAGGCCCCGTGCCCACGGAGGCGACGCGCTCGACGCTCGCGGAAGCGCCGGGCTTGACGGCGGCGGCGGCCTCGGCAGGCCCCGTGCCCACGGAGGCGACGCGCTCGACGCTCGTGGAAGCGCCGAGCTTGACGGCGGCGGCGGCCTCGGCAGGCCCCGTGCCCACGGAGGCGACGCGCTCGACGCTCGCAGAAGCGCCGAGCTTGACGGCGGCGGCGGCCTCGGCAAGCCCCATGCCCACGGAGGCGACGCGTTCGACGAAGGCGGTAGGAGCGGACGTGCGCGTGGTGGGTACGGCTTCCGTGCACTCGTCGCCCGTCGTTCCTCTCGGTGCACGTATACGGCGGCGGGGTGAGGATTAAGGTCGTCCCCGACTCGGAAGATAGTGATGATGACGAGTTTCGGGTTCCCGGCTCGGAAGATGTCGCTGTTGACATCATCCCTCGCTTGGTTGAGCAAGGTGATGACACCGATGGTGATTTTGTTCCGGAGACAGAGCTGCAGGATCTTGTGGGCATGGAGTCTACCGGTGAGGTGGATGTCCGTGAGCCAAAATTGCAGGATGTGCAAGCAAGCAATGAGGACAATGGCAAGCAAGCAAGCAAGGAGAACGTGCAAGCAAGCAAGGACGGCATGGCCGCAGCTTTTGGAGTCGATCCCGATGCGGACACCGACGACGAGTCCATCCCAATTCAACGAACAAGGTAAACATCGGACATGAAACCTTTGAAGAATTCAGATTGGATTACATGCTTAAAATTTATCCAGATTGGGCCCATGGTGTTGTGAAGGAGTATTTCAAGCCTAAAAGTGATTAGTGTCCATGACGATTAGTGTCCATGACGAATTAGTGGTGCTTTTGTATATGTCTAGTGGTCTGACATGACCTAGTGTTTTAGGAGTGGTAAATGATCTAGTAGATGTTTCTATCGTCTTGTAATGTGACAAGAATGTGCTTGCTGGTATGTGACAATGAATGTGGTTGTTGTTATGTGACAAAAGAATGAATTTGTGTATGCTTGTTTGTTGGTTTCAGTTATTGTGATGAACAAGGTTATCATCAAAGCATGAAATAAAATTGAACATTACTAGTAACACCGTGAAGTTGTTCATAGAATACGTACAATTTTTCCATGACTATTTACATCAAAAGAAGTTGTTGATGCCCTTCTATAATATAGCCTTCTTAAACCTACATACATTAATATTAACACAAAAGAGCACATCGCCTTGCCATATTTACATCAAAAGGTGTTGATGCCTTTCCACGTAACCTTATGTGCCAACCGAACCTAGGTAGTTCATGGTATCTTGGTACAACTGGGTGTCACAACTAAGCCTTTTAGGGAGAGTGCCTAATGCCTCCAGCCTTGCTTTGTTCATGTGAGGGATTTTATATCTCGTTGCCACCTCTAATATTCATAACCTCAAGCATGCAGCCTTGTAGAGTTAGGAACACCCTTCTCAAAAGATATGGTTCATATTCATGAAATTTCTTTTCAACATTGGCAATTAGTTCATCCATATTTCTGCAATCCATCTCAAATGTTAGGGCCTCGTAGAGAAGCAAAGAACCCAAGATCAAGGCAATTCATATCCGGGGAATTGGGAGGCTGGTTCATGAGCCTAATATCAAGCCCAGCTTGTAGTACTCGCTGTACCAAATTGCTCATCATCAATTGGGACATGAGTTCTAGCATTATCCTGTTGTATCCATATTGTTCTATTTCTATCTTCTCTAGGCCACTTTTGGAGAATAGCTGGCAGGACTTTAGAGATCAAATAAGAGCGCATTGTATCTCTAACCACGGTGATGCTTTTAGTCACTAGTGTGCCCCTCTCTCTATTGCGGCTTGTTCTTTGAGCTGGTTCCTACAAATATATTAAATGCATTACATTTGATAATCAAATAATTTTCCACAAATGAGTGAATGAATGGGTAAGAAGGATGCGATACCTTTCTCACAAAAGACCACAAGCCTATCTTCCCGCTAAAAGTTTCATTACCTTCATCATCATATCTAGGAAGAGCAATAGCTGATAGAACCATTACTTTGTCAATTGAGTTTTTATTGTGCACCGTTCTATGTGGATCCACCTCTTCCGGTAACATGTACAAGTTCTTATTCTTCTTGGTGGCATTAAACCACTTCTCATCTATGTGAATGATATTGTCCATTTCTTTGAACTTTGGATCATGTGGCAATGTACTTGGGTCTATCATAGACATGCACCATGTCGATCTCTCTTTCATGTTTCCTTCCTTCGGATGCGGCTTTAGAGAATTAGAATGTCGACGTAGAAGTCCCCTGTTTAAACCACCTATGCAGCGAGCTTTTAGATACCTCTAGTGCTTTTGCTAATTTCCTTATAGTGGTCCTCTTGTGCAATTCGATATTAGCAACCCTTGATAGGTCAACTTGAAACCTTTTCCGACCATTTTTGGACTTCTTTGAGGATACATCAACCGGTCGACCTTCCGCACGACATTTTTTTGCTTCATGCCATATATGTTGCACTCGTGCGCAAGCTAACCGGATACAATTGTGCTACCTCTCTTGTGCTGGTTTTCTTTAACTTTCCATGGTTACTTCTTTCAAGCGAGTGCTTCATATATGTCTTGCCTTTGCCTCTTCGTGGTCTCTTTATGTGGGTTTGCTTGATTTGCATTTTCATGTTCATCCGCACTATCATCCGAGTCCGACAACTCCTCTACATCAAAGTCGACATCAACAGCATCACCATAGACACTATACTCTTCCATCCGATCAACCATGGCATTCGGATCTACCGACACCTCGGTGTCCAAGCCAATCACAAGCATCTACAACAACGGATAAGTATACTGAAAGTTACTTTGGCATTATCATGATTCTACTTCATGTGTAATCCTTTTCAAAACATATAGCTGCATGTTTTTATTTCAGACACTTGACTTCTATGTTTAGCTAAATCTGTATACTATGCTACAACATTCTGAATAGCATGATTTTTTCTCTTTGCACAAGTTAGCCATGGTATGATTCAGGTGATTGATCTAGGCAAAAAAATATTCATGTCATCAAAATGCATACTAGAGGCACTTAAACAAAACAAAATGAACAGACCAACAACAAAAAATACTTCTTTAAACATGCATGGAAACTATAGTTCTAAATCACAATTGAATAGAGAGAACACTTGATTCAACCATGTATAACCACACTTCTCACCCGGATTCATATGTTCTTCTTCAGGTTGGAGGAAGCTGAGATCACAAGAAAAGTTGTCTTCACCTCCACCATGGATGTCCTCTCCAACTTTCTGCTCATCATCACCACGTGCTGGAGCTATATTGTAGTCCGGCAAGCCATCTTCATCTCCCTCCGCAGTGGCTGGTTGAGATCCACTTCGATAGCCATGCTTTAGTGTGATGTGTGATGTTAGCTTTGTGGTAGCTTTGCCTTTCTACTCCCTGTCATCTCTATTTAAAAGACACTGGGAGGTGAAATCTTTATCACTTTAGCGCCTGATTTTTTGCTCCTTTTGGCGCCACCTTTTGGAATTTGGCTCCGACCATGGTAATTGTGGGTCCTGTGCTTATCCTATTCATGTCGAGTGGTGCATGTCAGCTGTACTTTGGTTGCTTTTACCAACTAAAAGTAGCAATAAATAGGGACATGGATGTCTTTTCCACTCCATACTATTTCACCTCTCTTCATCCCAAAACGTCGGGATCAATGGGACGGAGGGAGTAAAATTTAGTGTCTAAAGGGCTTTAGTGTCTTTTAGTGGCCAGTGCTGAATAGGCCCTAAAATGAATCAATTGATAAAATTTATTCTAGCGGTCACCGCTAACTAGTCATCCCACACTTAGAGGTGGATTAGAGGAGGGGTATACTTAGTGTGGAAAAACGTAATGTCTGAATTACGCTTCTTTATCTAGAAAACGTAAATGCTAGCAAATATGTTTTAGCCTCTGGTTCCCCCTAAGCTTCCCGGCGCTGTAGGCGCAACGAATCTTTGTGACTAGGAGAAAAACAGAGCAGAGCAGAGGAGGCTGGAAGAGATAGAAGATAGAGGTGATGGCCACGCCCACCTTCCAGCTCGCTCCCGACCTGCCGCCCGTCTCCCGCCTCTGCTTTGGTCTCACCCTCCTCTCTCTCTCTCTCTCTCTCTCTCTCTCTCTCTGAGTCTGCTGGGGTTGCGGCTTTCTTGCAGGGACTATGACGATGGGGGAGCAGAACGGGGCAGCGAGCTCGCAGCGCCTCCTCGATGCCGCCTTCAACGCCGGCGTCAATTTCTTCGACTCCGCCGAGATGTACGCCGGTTTGTTTTCTTCTTTTCTTTACCGAGAAACTTCTCTCTAATAATAGAGGGGCCCCGTTGCAAACTTGTGATGTCAGGTATCCGGTCCCACAGCGCAGAGAGACGCACGGGCGCAGCGAGGAGCTCTTGGGTCGCTGGCTGCGGGGCCGCCGGGCCCCGCGCGACAGCGTCGTCATCGCAACCAAGGTAAGCAAACGGTCAGCATTCCCGCTAATTGTTTCTTGTACCTGCTTTGCTTACAACCATGACGCTGCGTTTGGAACGATAGGTTGCCGGGCCGTCTGGGCAGATGACATGGATCCGCGGCGGGCCAACAGCGTTAGATTTGCAGAACATTGCAGGAGCAATCGATGATAGGTGGTTCATTTCTGACCTTTGGTTTTTTTCCTCCATTGTTCATTTGTCCTGCAAACATGTTCGTTGCCAGTTCCTGAATGCTTTCATGGCTCCATGTGATCTGTACAGTTTGCGGAGGCTGGGAGTGGATTACATCGACCTGTACCAAATACATTGGCCTGACCGGTCTCTGCCTTCTGTTCTTACTCTGTTGCTTGTGCAGTTCCTTCTTTTTCTTATTTGTGTTCTCGGCGTCCTGCTGCGTGCCGTGTCTTCATCAGTGGTGTCCTGTTCGCAGTTATGTTCCAATGTTTGGAGAGACAGAGTATGATCCAAGCCACCAGTATATGTCTGTTCCAATGGAAGAGCAGCTAGAGGCTCTCGGGAGAGCCATAGATGCCGGAAAGGTGTGTCATTTTTTTTTCACTTATGACAGAAATGTTGTGATGGAAGATTTATGGACTGCTTATGTTAGATCAGGTACATTGGTCTTAGCAATGAGACACCGTATGGCCTGATGAAGTTCCTTCAACTGAGTAAGGATCTTCAGTTGCGTTCCAAGCTACTGACAGTGCAAGTAAGTGGCACACATTGGATTCTGATATTCAGAAGTCTAGTACTGGAATTTCACTCTGAGCCTACTTCTTTTTTCTCAGAACTCGTACAACTTGCTGTGTCGGAATTTTGATTCTGGATTGGCAGAATGTTGCCATCATGAAAGGTATGCATAGTACATTAATATTTTGAAATCGATCTTTTGTCTTTAGTTAGATCTAGCTGTGTTCTGTAGTAACAACTGACAAGTACGTGCTGCAAGAAACAAAAACTTTATTCTAGTATTTTTACTTCTAATTGGCGAGGATTGTTTGAAAAGTGAATGCAGTTTTATTCATCAGCGCACATATTGTTTCTGAACTTCCACTGTTGGATGATGGCATTTGCAGAATCAGCTTGCTTGCTTATAGCCCAATGGCAATGGGTATACTTTCAGGCAAGTATCACTCATCAGATGACTGCGGTCCACCAGATGCAAGAATGAATCTCTTCAAAGGTACTATTTTGTATTTCCTACAGGTTCACTAGGTCCATAGCCTGTTTCCTTACTCTTTCATGTTCCCTCTTCATACCAGTTCTCTGTTCAGTAGTGTTCCTTGTTTGTAGGTAGATACTCTGAAGGTGAATCTCGGTACAAACTTCAGAGCTCCAAAGTGAGAGGAGCTGTGAAGGTGCGTAGATAATCTGTATGGTGACAGAACGTCTCTTCAACTTCTTACACTAAGTATTGTATTCTTTGTTATCTTAGGAATACATACGAATTGCTGCTAAATATGGCATTTCTCCAGCAGTCCTAGCGATTGGTATGTTATTCATTAAATTTTGATTTAGGTAAAATTGCACTGTCCAATCGTAGTTAACTGTGGATCATTGCTTGCTGATCTGATCCTTTTTCAGCTTTTGTCTTGAGACACCCGCTTGTGGCATCTGCTGTTTTTGGTGCTACTAAATTATGGCAGCTCGAAGAAGTACTTCAGGCTTCTATCGTCCATCTCCCAAAGGAATGTTTTTCTGAGATCAGTGATATTCATTCAAGATACTCAAATCCTTGCCCATAATACTAGCTTGTGGTATGGTTTAGTTCTATTTTTTAGTGTAAAGTCCATATGATCAGACTGGAGCCAGAATTTTGTCAATGCTGAGTTTGTTATCCACTTGCTTATTAATTCTCGAGTGGAAAGTGTTTGAAAGCCTCCATTCAATCATATACAGTGTCACAGGCTCTCACCTCCTTCACTCCCAACAACTGATAACAGGGTCCTACGGCCATAATTAGTAGGTATTCAGTGCAGATCATCTTTAATGTGCGCTATTGTTATTCAGCTACTTATTCATGCATGATGCATTGGTAAGTGTATATCATGCCTGTGCTTGTGCTACCTGTGAATTCTTTTACTCTCAGTACAAAACGGATCAAGTGTCGGTAAAACCAACAGTTCAATGCCAATAGATCGATAGGATATAACTTTTCTCGCTATGCCATCATAGGAAAAAAACAGCTCTTTCAGTGACAATCTGAAGATCACTGATTGAAGCATAAATGCAGTAAGCACTAGTTCATCGGGCTGTATGAAAAATAATGAGCTCCTATTTCCTCAGCGTTGATTGGCTGAAAACTGAGCTTATTTAATACAGTGAAGGTCCTTAAAGGAAATTTGTAAAATAAGATTAGTCTATTCGTGGGTCCTGAAGGTGTGAAAGACGTACCACTGGTCAGGTGGGATATACTCTATTCGTGGGTCGAGACAACGCTCCAAAAATCCACTAACACTAACTCTGCATCACGGCGGGCCACCCAGTCCTCCACTAAGCATCCTGATCCAGCTCGCCCATACGGGTCATGTGGTATGCTAGTAAACCAAAGAGCGAGCAACCCAAGAACCGGTCCTCATATTGCCGAGGTGAGTCACCAATCCCTCTCCTCAAACCACAGTCTCAACAACAAGTATCATCACAACAGAAACTCCATAACCCAAAGTTCCTACACCATTGTGCCCGCAACAGTCACTCTCCAAATATGGACTCCCCAAAAGTCCCCCAGTACCTAATCACCTACACACGCCCCGCAAATCACCTACAGGGTTGCTAGTACGAAACTCGACACCTAAGAAACACCTACAATTTATTTAACACAAAAGCATGTATAATCATCATGTAGGGTTCCCTTAAGCACATAAGCATCACTAAGCATGCGAGTAGTAATACTATCCTATGGTAAACAGTGGCAAGGTAAGCATAGTATGGCATAGGTATTCTATAAGTGTAAGTAACAGTTCATATGCATAAGTCAATTTATGCAAGTTGCTAAATAGGTACAAGAGTGGTCAAGGATTGCGGCTTGCCTTAAAAATGACTTCAAGAATAGATCGGTGTCCTCGCATGGCTTCGACAGGTAATCCATGAGCTTATAACCAGCTGATCCCACTGACATCCAAAATCCAGGCAAAACGGGTAAGTGACACGTAAATCGGAAAAACAACATGAATCACGAGAAAAACTAAAAACCGAAACGCACGAACATATTTAATCGACACTAGAACATGAGCACTAACACCGCTAACGCATAGAGAGCGACAGGATGAACCCAGCGCAACTGACCGCGTAATTTCCTGATGTTCAGAGAAATATCTACCAATTTCCAAAGATAAAAAGCATTAACCTATTTTCCTGGAAAAAGAATAGGATTAAGCTGCAAATACAGCTGCTGGTCTTATGGCTCAACTTGGATCACAAAGCATTAGAGAAAAAGAAGGTAATGGTAGATTGGTGCTAACCAACAGGTCACCGAGAGGAACAAGAGCAATCCAGAACGGAAACTGATCCTTCCTGAATTTAAGTTATCCACGCCACAGACAAGGACTAATCTTCCCCAAATTCCATCAGTAACACCTCCATAAATAACAAGCTAACTGGACATGCGAGCAGAAGGTCCAACAGATACTGATCTTAACCATCTAACCACGCCACAAGGAACCTGATGCTAATACAAGTTGTATGGATCTTGATTCAAGTGCTGGATCAAACTACGCATCAACTAAGGCAAAAAGCTAGGGCCTAACTTCACAAGGATCCAACGACGGCAGCTAGGCTACAAGCTGACACAGCTCACAGAGCACTGCATTTTAATTTACACGAGTCCCTGAATTACAGGCAGACAAGAATTAATCTCGTTTCCGTCAGTAACCGCCTTCCAACATCACTTTTGTGCCTCGAGCAGGATACTCTGTTCTTATCGGCAAACATCCAACCAGCCAGCCAATTGTTGCTAAGCAAAACAACACCAAAACTCGTCAACTTGGTGCAACCGTGACCCATTTATGGAAGCTATCAGACACTCAAACAGGGCAGGCAGGGAGCGGCAATAAATCGAAGGCATCCAAGCTACTCAACCTAGGAAGAGAGATAGGAGGTGGCCAGAATCAAAGTAGATGACATCGGTGTCTCCTTGGTTCAGTTTCTTCTCCTGCACTTGTCCACGCCTCCAATGGCATGCACTGCGTTCCCAGGACTCTGCTCAATATCTGCATCTCAAACTTAGGCACAACAAGGCAGCGCATGAAGGCAAATAACGAACGGACGATGGCGTTGGGTGCGGCTCACCAGAAACAGAAGAACGATGCCTACTTGGCACTCGCTTCGGTTTAGCTCACGAGATGCACATGCCCTCTTTGCCGTGACCGGCCTCTGGCACCTCCAAGCGCTCCTCACGACAAGAGAAAGAGATTTGGTCAGGATCAAGCTCAAGATCGGGATGGTTAACAAGGGAACACAAGAAGATTTGGTAAGAGGCTCACCAGGAAAGATGGGTTGACGATGAACTACGGCAAAAACGGAACTCGAATCACAGTGACACCACTCGCTGTCTTCCTGGTTTCTTCTCTCCTCGACCTTGATCCCCCGCTTGGTCAGCACCACTACGAACAGTGCGGCACGACGAACACAAGCGTCGACTTCACTTCTTGGCGGAGAGCTTCTGACTTTAAGAATGCTATTTTCTCCTCACGTGTTAGGGTATATCAGACTGGCGAGAGGTAGTACTTTCCGTTCGCTCTTTCTTGCGGATGGAGCTTTGGCATAATATTCATCTATGCAAGGTCTCTACGTGCGTTCAGTCCATCCTTCGTCTTATCAGGTAGGTCAAGTATAAGGCCGGTAGTGCTGTCAAATACATCTTCTCCAATGTGCATCCAGTCAAATGCATGAGTCATTTCCAGTTCTTCCTAGTACTCGAGATATCTGTAGAATATATAAAGCTTCTTATACGGTGTTGCAGCTTTTGACTTTGCAACCCCCTTCACGGCCTTTTCAAATATAGCTTTATTGTTTTTTGTCGTATCAAAGACATCCCTAAAGGTCCAACGTCGAGGTTCTTCGCCGGTCTCAATCGTACCATCAAATTGTTTGGCCAACCGTCGATACGGGTGGCTCCGATCTAAGAATCGACGATTTCGAGTGTACACCGTCTTCTTGGATGATGGAATATACACGTGTGATGTATCATCAACACATACAAAGCATGCCTCCTTTCTTTCACCTGGCCCGAAAGCGCCCTTAACACCGGGAATCAGTTACGATCACGAAAATGATCGCTTTCAACGTGAAGTAGTCTCTTCGATGCTCATCCCACATACGCACACCTTCCAACCATAGTTTCTGCATGTCTTCAAATAATGGTTCTAGGAAGACATCTATGTCGTTCCCAGGTTCTTTTGGTCTAGATATAAGAATGGACAATAATATGTACTCTCTTGTGGCACAACCATGGCGGCAGGTTGAACATTGTTAGCAGCACAGGCCAAACGTTGCGAACGTTCCCCGTCATATCAAAAGGGTTCATCCCATCTGTACTCAATGCAAACCGTATATTTCTTGGCTCGTGCGAGAAGTCGTCACGGTGGTTACGATCGAAGTTTTTCCACTGGGTTCCATCCGATGGATGACTCAGCTTATTAGGGTCCCTCTTACGTGTATGCCATGTCATCAGTTCAACATCTTTTGGGTTGGCAAATATCTGTCTTACGCGATCGACCACCGGTAGGTACCACATGACCAAGGCTGGAATCTTACTATCATCATCGCTACCATTGACGATACTGTTGTTCTTTCTCTTCCTGTCATTCTCCCCCTCTTATTAGTTGTGTCTACATCATACTCCTCATTCGTCTTGTAACGACTTCGTTTGCACCTTAGGCATCTCACGATGTCCTTGAACTTATCCCCGAGTATAATATACAATGATTTGTGCATGCGTCGATTTTGTGCATGCGTCGATTTTTTGCACATCCAGCGACATTGGGGATATCAGTCTCTTAGCATAGTATGTGTTTTTTGGTAACAAGTTTGGCTTCGGTAGTATATACGAAAGAAGATCCAACAATTCAGTGAAACCGACATCGACCACCCATGGACGGCCTTCAATTTCATGAGCTCGAGAACTGTACGTAACACAATATTCTCCTTAGAACATCCCCTAGACTCCTCATACAATAAATCCTTTGATGCCTTCTCTATCGTTGCAAAGTTATCAAGCCCTCTTGTTGTCCCCTGTATTGAGTAAAACTTGAGGTTCAATATGACATAGCAATTCCTCAACATCAAAATCAGTACATTGTTCTTCTTTGACATAAAAATAAAAAGTCACATCAACTTGGACAAACTGTTTTTCTTCAACTTCAATCGGCTGCAACTCAACTTCGACCGGCTCGTCTTCTCCATGCTTTGTCTACCTCGTATAATTCTCGAGGAAACACCTCCTCACTAAGTGAGATTTGATTACAAGTGTATCTGTTCACAATTTTTGATTATTTGCAGTCCACGCATGGACAATATATTTCTTGTCTACCTAGATGCTTAGCATGCTCGGCAGCCCTCTTGAGAAATACATCGACTTGACCTCGGAAATATGTACTTAATCTTGACTCTTCGTACATCCATGTTTTGTCCATCTAAACAAGCATTACGCGAATATAAATTATAATTAATTGATTACTAAATAAAATAATTACCATTATGAATATTAAGTATTTATAGAAATATAAGGGAACTAATATATTGCATAAGACAATGTGCTATCATATATAAAAACCCACTATACAAATTATTATTAATTGACTCGAATTTTTTTAATAATTAAATTGTGCTCTAGGGGTCTCTCCCAAGAGAACATAAAGTAGATCTTAAATTGATTGACATGAAAAACGCTTGTAAGACATGATTATTTTTTGTATGCAACACATATACAATGTATATAAGCCTATTATACATAACTCAAACCAACAGCAAACCTACAAACATGGAGGAATTTGACAAATCGAAATCAAAACCTAGGTCAAATGGTAATTCAAAATTCTCCATGATTACAACATTATACCAACAAATAATACATGGGATGAGTTGCTTGCTTGTCCGCTACGGCTCGAGCGCATGAGGGCGAGGAATCCTCGGTCGGCTAGCGCGGGTGCGGTGTAGCTGGCTCGACGGGTCCGAACGCGGTCCGACTCGGTGACTCAAAATCCATGGAGACGTCACCGTACGGACGGGAGGAGGAAGAAAAGGCAACAACGTAACGTAGCTGGGTAAGATGGGCCGGCACTTGGGCTAGGTCATGGGCTGCTATTGCTGCTGGTTTGATTTGGGGAAAAAAAGGAACAGGTTGCACGTGAGACGTGAATAATCATGGCCAAACGGGCCGGGCTATCGGGGCAGGCTCGAAGCACGCTTTTTTGGCACGACACGAACCTGGCACGACACGAAACGTCACCGTCGGGCCGTGCTTGGGCCTAGGGAGAGCACGGCGTGCGGCACGGCCCGGCACGGATATGACGTGGCCCGATGAAGCCCGACGGACCACAATCCGACCCGGTACAGCACGGCACGGCCCACCAAACCAGCCCACTTGCCCAACCCACCAAAGCACCGCACCTACCCCCGCTCCATATAAATTCTGGTGCCCCGAGCCCCGGCCAAACCCTAGCCGTTCGCTGTCTCCTCCCTCCACCGCGGCGCTGCGCAGCCGTAGCCTCGCTCGCTCGTCGCTCCGCGCTCGCTCCCGTCTCCGGCCTAGATCTGCTCTCGCCTCCCACTCCTCCTCTCATGGCGCACGCCTCTGTTCTCTCCTCTCCGCCACGGCGCCGAGCAACGTAGCAGCGCTCGCTCCGTCGTCGCTCCCATCTCCGGCCAAAACCCTAGATCCGCTCTCGCTTCTCACTCCTCCTCTCACCGGCGCACGCCAATGTTGCTCCTCTCCGCCACGCTAGCTCTTCGACCCGGCCAAATCTAAGCTAGTGCATCTGCGCCGGCTAGATCTGCGACTAGGTCGTGGTCATGCCGTTGCCGAAGCCGAGCGAGGAGGCTCGCGTACGGCGGAGAACCTCCTCTTCAGCAGCACCTCGTTGTCGAGGCAGGCGGCAACAAGGGCCAGGACGACGACGCCGAGGCCGACACCGACAAGGGTCGGGACGAGCGCATCTCCTGCGATGCTAGCATCTTCGGCGAATGGCGAATCTCCGGCGACAGTGCTGGGTCGTCAACTCCTGCCTCGGCTGCTCCAACCGATCCGGTGATCAGCTCCAGTACTCCTACACCGATTAGTACCGCGAGCACGACGAGCAAGAAGAGACGAAGGAGGTGCACATCACAAGCTTGGAATGACTTCGATCCTGTTTACACGGAGGTAAATGGCAAAAGGTAAAATCTCATGCAAAATGCAAGCATTGCCATAATGTGTTGAGCGGTGGGTCATCGGGTGGCACCGGCCATTTGCTGCGACACCGTCGTTCTTGTATTGCTAAGTCCGAACGTGCTGCTATGGTTCAAAGTATGCTTCAATTTAATCTTGATGGCTCTGTTCGTTCTTGGGAGTACAATCCTGATGTTGCTCGTGTAGAACTCCGTCGCGTGATTGTTGCATTAGACCTTCCTATTTGCTTTGGTGAAGCTGATCAATTTGAGCGTCACATTAAGCGCGCACATAATCCTCGTTTTGCTCATGTTTCTAGACAGACCACGACAAGAGACTTTGTTAAGTTTTTCAATGATCGTCGTGCTGCTTTGATGCAAACCTTGCAGTCTACTGTTTCCCTGTTGCATTGACATCTAACATATGGTCCGGTAAAGCTAAGGAGGATTACAGGTAGTGTTGTTGCTCATTATGTTAATGCTGATTGGTGTTTAGAGAACAGGGTTCTTGCTATGAGGCTTATTGATTCTTCACATTCTGGTGTTAACATTGCTGAAAGAATTCAACAAGTTATTTCTGAGTATATTGATTGTCCGATAGAGTTTTTTCTGTAACACTTGACAATGCATCTGCTAATGTCAATGCTACGGATGAGTTGACTCCTGCTTTTTCTGGTTATGTTGGTCCTCTGTTATCTGCATTAGAGATGTGCATGCCATATCATCAATTTGATTGTTAAGTCTGGTTTGAAACGTTTGAAGCCAATAGTTGAGAACTTTAGAACTGCCATCTCTTTTTTGAATTCTTCTAATCAGAGAATTGCTGCATATAAGTCATATTGTCTTGCTATGGGTGCTACTCCTAGGAAGTTTTGCTTGGATATGGATGTGAGGTGGAATGCCACCTACCTTATGTTTAAGCATTTGCTTCCTCATAAGTCTAGTTTCTTTGTTTTCATCAATGGCCAGTACCAATCTGTTCATGGTAAAGCATTACTTGAACCAGAAGATTGGTATGTTGCTGAAAAGGTTTCTGATTTTCTGGAGCTATTTTATGAATGCACTCGTTGCTCTTTCTAGTGTTTATTAGCCTACTGCTCCTTTGATTATGTAAGTTGATTGACATTGCTGATCATTTGCATACCTTTGAGACCGACAAGTTCTTGTGAAAGGTTGTTGTCCCTATGAAAGAAATACATGAAGTATTGGAAAGACATCCCTCTGCTTTATTCTTTTGCATTTGTGTTGGATCCTAGTGCCAAGATGAGAGGCTTTGGCAACATTTTGAGACTGCTTTTTGATGCTACTTCCTCCGATTACTCTGCTTATTTCAATACTGTGCGTGGTGAACTAACCAAGCTTTTTAGCAAATATAAGAACAAATTTGGTGTAGTTCGCTTGCAGAGGCAGCCCACTTCAGTAAGTAATGGAAAAAGAAAAACTAATTGGGGTAAGATCTTTTCTTCTCCCGATGATGTGGATGTTTCTAAGCCACCTCCTTGCAGTCTTATATTTACTGTCAAGTTTCTAAGCTGCTGTTATACTTAGATAGTGATCCTGTTGCATCCGATGAGGACCTTGACATCATTAATTGGGGGATGAGCATAAACAGACTTATCCCATATTATCTATAATGGTCAAGGATACTATGACTGTCCCTGTTTCAGCTATCAGTTCGGAGTCTGTTTTCTGTCTTACTGGCGGGGTGCTTGAGGAGCGTAGGCGTCGCTTGACCAGCGACATGGTGGAGATCATCACATGCATCAAGGATTGGCAGCTTGGAGATGATCGAATGCAGGAGAACGTTGAGGAATCCCACCTAGAACTTGAAGAATCATACAAGAACCTCAGCCTGGATGGTGAGGATGGGGGTGGTAGTGTGGCTGACTAGCTGCTAAGTAGTGATGTTGTGGTCATACCATTTTGAGAGCTGATGTGATCCATTTGTATTTTGTAATGTAGGTGTCATAAACATGTGAATTGTGATGATGAACACCTTATTGAGCTGGGCTGTACTCTTTTTTTCCCTTAGGCCAAAGGGTTTTTAAGGAGGTAGCCAACAAACAGCTGAAATGTAATATAATTTTTCTTTTTGGCCAATTCTGTTGTTTGTCTTAATTTTTTCGGTTTCTGGTTCATGTCTAAGTGTTCTTTGAGTGAAAAACATGGTTAAATTCTGTCGTTTTTTAGTGTATTTTGAATTTCGTGCTGTCGGGCCATCGTGCTTATTGGGCCGTTCGGCCTTTTCAGCACGGCACGACACGAAAATGACATTTTGTGTCGTGGCGCGGGCCGAGGGTTCAGCCCGTCCGCCCGGCACGGCACGGTCCGTAAGTCGTTTCATGTCGTGCCGGCCCGTAATTTAAATGGGCCGGACCTTTTCGTGCTTAGGCCGTGCCGTGCCGGGCGGCCCGTTTGACCATGACTAGACGTGAGGCAAAGAGGAAAAATGTGGCCCACATCAGGATTTTGAATAGATAAGCTTGATATTTTATTTCAACTGAATACGAATCAAATTTAAATGCAGTCAACGCACAAAATTTCTCGGCAGGAAATATTTGAGAAACTTTTGCCAAAAGTAACAGCACGAGTTACGGCAATAAGTTGCACTTTTGACTGTCAAACATGAATGCGATCAAAATTCAATAACCAAACTTTGAAAAGGAAACTCGGGCTGTTACATAGATGGTCTTAGTCAATATGCCCACCAATACATAGCTGTAAACTATCATGCAAAGGTTATTCACGTCCATGTATGGGTAGATTTTGGTGACTGTAAGTCCAGTCTCATTGGGATTTTTATGGATAATAAATAGAATGTCATGTAGGCATTTTTGATGATGTCACAGTGTATTAATGAGGAGAGAGGTGAAATGAGTTTCATGAGGATAAAACTCTGTATACACGGTTATCTAGACATGTTATGTCGTGCATGTAACCTAGAAAACAAGAATAGATGAAACTATGCATTGAGAGATTGGTGCTTCATCCTAGTTTCAAACATTTTCAGATGACGTGTCACTCTAGGTAATTGTGTCCATAAAACTTCTATTAAGACTGGCTTAATGGTAAAATCCAGCTGTAGGAGGGTAAGATACAAATCTTTATGCTTTATTTTATTATCCGAGAATCTAACACAAAAGGGAGTGCAAATTGATCGGTATTAGGAAATAAAATCTTGGCATACATAAGCCATACCAGGCCACGGGCGATTATTGAACGATGAAATGGAAACATAAGTATCTAGCTCTGTGGGCCGTTTGCACGGGCACAGATCTAGTTTATTCAGGAAACCAAAGAGAGCCAAACGATGTCGCTAGCTAGCGGGGTTGAAGTTACAGCTTAGCTTGGAAGCTGCTATTCAGCTCGAGGTTGTGCCCATTGAACCACTTGCCAGCTTCTGAAGCCAGGAATACCGCTGCGTTGGCCACGTCCACCACGACAACGTCTGGAATCTCCTTCGGCTTTTGTGAATCTGCCATGTCCAAGATTGGCAGGAGCACATCCTTATGAAAGCTGGTCGCAGCACCATTGTGCGAGATGGCATTCACTCGCACGTTCTTCGTTTCCAGCTGGGACGCCCCGGCGCGAATCATGCCCATGACTGCAGCCCTGGACATAGTATACGGCGAAGGCACCATGTCGCCAAGGAAGGGCATGTTGCTGCCCGTCCAGAGAATGCACCCACCTTTATTAATCTTATTATTTTGGGACGCCAGATTGATGCATACTGCCAAGGACTTGAGGCTGAGTGCCATGGCGGCGTTCAAGCGGGTGCTGTAAGTGTTGGTGGAACCCATTTCGACCAGGGCGTGGTTATATAAGATGTCAACACCTTCAGATTCAAGGTTAATCACCTCCTCCAAGCCGTCTTTCGTGCCATTCCATTTTTGGCGCACTAAAGTATTTGGGGCATCAACAAGTGCAGGTGACCCTGCATCCAAATTCCCGTCAAGTAGAATGACCTTGCGGGCGCCTTCGACGAGGAACTTTTTGGCAATCTCCACGGCCGTTGTGTCAGCGCCCGTGATGAGGGCCACCTTTTTTCAAGCCTGCATCCTCACAAACCACATTATATTAATTTGTACTTGCCCGACAAGTGCACGCATGGTTATTTCGGCTGCACAAGATAAACAAATTTGCAATGGCAAACATCGTGTAAACCTCATTTTGACAATCTATTTTAATTGTTACACTGTGACAACCACCATGGACGCCAATTTATTGTTTTGACAGTTTGAACTTCCATTTTGAACCACTTTGGACTCAAATGTAGCGAGAGTTCAAATGTGGAATATCAATTCTGTTCCGACAGCAATGTGAAATGTTTCTAAAACAATGTAGGACAGTATAATTTGTTCTATCATTTCTAGTTGACGTACTCACCATCTCTAAGATAATTGTGTTTCCTTCAAAGTAGTATATTGAGTTTGAAATTGATGTCGTTCAAACGATCAAAATTAGTAAATAGGTACCATGGTCTAAATTTTCACAACGTAATAACAAGACAAATAGATATTATATGATCCAAAACTGAATTTACACTAAAACAAAACATGTTAAAAGTTTCGAGCGTACCTTTTCATGGATAAACAATTTTCAACTCCGGATGACAATAGTCCAGCTCAGAACTTCCTACTGCACTCACAACAAACACGAAGCAGCTAGCTTAGCTTAATTGCTACTAGCTAGCACCAATAATACAAACCATCTCGGTTAGTTACTACTACGAAAAAGGTACTAGACGATTGAAGTCAGACCTGAGACCGGACACAGTCACCGCTAGCTGCTCCAAATACTCTTCTGGAATGCAAATTAAAGGTGTGAGTTCGGGCATTGACACTTGTGGCCTTAAATAGAAGTTTCTACTCCCTCTGCATCGCAAGATCCGACGAATGATCTGGTAAGAAAAGTCAACTAAACGTGTGATTCCTGTTTTTTCTATCCTGAGGTTCCATCTGCATATATTGGCTGGTTGTCTTCGTACATCATCTTCTCCAAGTTGAGCCAGGTATCATTTCCTTTATTATTCGGACTTTGTGCAAGTCTTCTCTTGGGATCGACACGGCATGTTCTGTGCTACGATCTAGATCAAGCCAATTGCAATTTCTGCATTTCAGATTCGATCCGCATGTATCGACTGGTTGTATTTATAAATCATCTACTTCAACTTCTGTAGGTCATTGTGAGTCGAGCCAGGTCTTCATTCTTATATTCAGACTTTTTGCAAGTCTTTCTAATATACTAGGACCTCGATCGTCGAAGTCTTCTCTTGGGATAGACGCTGCGTGTTTCATGGTACGTTCTGGATCAATCCACTTGTAATATCTGCATTTTAGATTTCATAAACTCTGACTAGGAGCAGGAGTGACCACACATGGCTCCGTGCTGTGGAATAGAACTACAGTTCCTTGATGATACGAAATTTGAATACCGCCACCCCTTTGGTGCTCAGCACTTTGCTGTGAAGCACTCAGGGTAAATCAAATGCAACATATACATGGAAGGAGCTTGGGCCGTTAACTGTAACAGCATATGCGCTTGACCATAAATCTTCTAGTCGATGGATGGTTAAACAAAAATGGAAAAAAATTGATATATAGGTATCATTCACCTATGTTATGGGTTAACAAGTAAATTTGATATCGTATGCACTAGTTTGCAAGAGAGATGAACTGAGATGATGATAAATTGTAATATCCCAGCCTATTGAAATTTGGCTCATAGTGGCCTATATTAACTTGTGAGCATTTGGAGGTGAGAATTCAGTACTACCTTGCTAGTCTAATAGGAGTAAGATCAACATATAAGGAAAGGTTGTCCAATATCATCAATATTTCATTAACCCTTTGATGCGAAACGAGGATAAAAGCAGAAATAGGTTGGTAGGTTTGTGGGTCCACTCAAAATGCGAGTTGTGTCCAGTCAGGTTTGGACCCTATGCCGTTACAAAGGGTATCGGAGCTTATCCCCGTAGATATGGTGCGTGTGGGTGTGCCAGGTCTGGACATATTGTGCATGATACGTGAGGTCCCATGCATTGGCCAGGGCATGACATTTGTGTCGGTACTGTACATGGACATGTCTAAGAGAATAACGATCCTGGTAACTCTGCCCGACAATAACATGCATCAATAAACCCAGTATCCTAGAAACCACAAAGCATCTTGACAAAAGTCTCCCCATCTATAAAGTGAAATTAACCATTTTTCATAATGATTTCAGGTTGTTGATGTCGCTCGGAATGAGTGGCCCCCTCACCAATGGCAGATTAGCGTGTTTATGACCTCGATTTGCGTCACTATGATCTAAGTCTTGAGTATGTGTTGGCACTTTCTAAGTGCCTATTTTACATATGAATATCACCGCAATTAGAGCATAATTAACACCATTATAGGCCATGTACCCATGAAAATACTTGTATGTTTGTATATCCATTGTTTTGGAGCTTTATTGTAGAAATAGGTAAAATTGGTGTGAATGAAGGCATTACAGAGGATATGGGCTGAAACAAGAAGAAGACAAGAAGAAGAAACCCAATGTGTCAATCGGAACATCCCTGTGCCGATGGGCACATGGCGGAATTGGCCTAATAAAGGCTGGCCCATGATCCATTCTACCAATAAGGAAATTATTTTCATGAGATATTTGAAGATATTCATCTAGAAAGGATAAAGGAAAGTACAAGAATCAAATGTGCAATGCAAGACATTATCTCAGCGAACTATTGTTGATTCTTATTGGACTATCCTAAGAGTATTCTTCACTCTTAGTGATATTATAACAACGATCCTTATTGTCATTTTACTTGGTATGGCTTAGCTTGCTTGTGAGTAACTTTTCCAAATTAGCTGGGTATTAAGACTTATTCTAAATTGTCGTTATAGGTTTTGTCATTGTCGAAGTCAAACACTAGTTGACACACACTCGTTGCTTGCGACCTATTTCTCTTTTGTAGCGAAGATCTCAAATTCTTATGTCCACAATTATCCACTTCGCCACTTAAGATAGTAGGCTCATACTTCCGAATATCCTCCGTAGAATCTAATCTCGGTGTTCTCTTGTTGGGTATGAGCGCAAATCATAGCCATTCCTCAAAATTACTTCGTAAAATATCCGACTACAATAACCTATGTGATCAGTTCCTGTTATGCAATTTCTTGAAACCCTTATTGCATTTCCGTGATCATACAAGCTACGCAATGAACATCTTTAGTTGTTTACAACCAAGGATGATTACTAGTTCGGTCAATTCTATTTTTATCGACTTCGTATGATCGAACGTCTTCTCTTGTTGTCTTAGGGCCTTCCTTGAACGGATCTTCGATCTCAATATAACTCCGACGATATGAGTACGTTTTGATTAGATAGGCTGGTCCTTCCATAAACATACTCGCTTGAAGGAAATAAAACAAGTCTTAGCTAGGTATGACGCATGACGAGGTGCATATACTTCCTTACACATATATAGCATCCATAAACCACATCATAAACTAACTCTCATGAGGAGACTTCTCGATCCAATGTTCCATTATTCACAGGTCTCTTCATGAAGAAAATCAACTTGCTTCTCGTAGATCCAACGTTGGTATACTTGGTAGGGATTGAATAACTTCAGCTTCTTCTAAGGCAATCTTCGATTGGTGTCGTGTCTTGATGCGAGTAACAAGTTCTAGATTCTTCGGGCCGAAGTACAAGAATGGTGATTATCCTTAGGTACAGGCTCTATTCTTCATTGATGATCCTTATCATCCGAAGTCATGGCTATCGGGCATAACCCACTAGTGGCATCTCATCTTTGTCCTTTATTCCCAATCGATAGGTATTCACTCATTGGTGGGTATAGAAGCTATGGTCAACCGTGGCATGATCTCTTGGAAGCTTCTCTCATGCTCGGGTGTCCATTCAAAAGTCACTTTGTCTCGTAGAAGTTCCGCCATGGGCCGGGCATCTCTAGAGAAATCCTCATTTGGTGATAACCTGATCTCAAGGCAAGGGAGGAGAAATTCTTGGCATCCTTCAACTAATTGAATAGATCATCAATCCTTGATAGGAGGGTATTTGCTCATGGTGACTCCATTTGGGGAACGGTAGTCATCACCTATCCAGATCAGTACCATCCTTTTTCTTCACAAACAAGGCAGGAGAGCCCCACACAGGAGCACTATATCGAATGAAACCTTTCCTCAGCAGACCTTCAATTTTCTCTTCCAAGGTTGCTAGCTCACCGGAAGGCATACGATACGGCATCTTAGCAATAGAAGTCGTGGCAAGAAGAAGATCCTCACTTGCAAACTTCGGGTTCCAAAAGTAATATAGCGTCTTCCAAAGGCATCATGATCTGAAAGGTGAGCTGTTCAAGATAAAGGTATCGATGGGAAAGAATCAAGATGACTGACAAGATGGAGCAAGGATTTTGATTGGACAATGCAAGGGTAAGGGGTCGATCAAGCAAGCAAATTCTTCATGTAGATGGTTTCATCGAGAAGTGCGTCTTCAAGCACTAGAAGAGGTTTAAGGGCAAAGTATGATGAAGGGAATCATAGTTAATCGGATTACTAGAAAGGGTCATTATATTAACGTCTATTTCTACGGATTTCGTACCTACAGATCAAGCATGGCTCGAAACCAATTGTAACGAGCCCAATTGGTACCATAGTCGATCATAGGAGAATGACTTGTACATCCAACACGATTGCATACCATAGTACCACAAAAGAATATAAAGTAAGATAAGAAACAAGATAAGATGTTATCCTAAGGAGAATAACATCAACAACATCAAAGTACAAGGACTTGGCACGCAAGCCAAGAAAACGACACAAGAATACTACCGGAAGCGAAGCACTAAGTATGGTTGACGAGTGGAAGCAAATATTCAACTTGAATGTAGCGGAAGTCTTCGTAGTGATTTCAATTTCACGGACAACTTGAGTGTATGAAAAACCCTCCCTCTTCATCTTCAATCTTCTTCCAGCTGGGTCGGCAAAGTCTTGAGGTTGAAACTTGAACTACTAATTGACTGAAACACAAAGTGGTAAAGTCGTGAGTACATAGAGTGCTCCGTAAGCCGCACTACCTAGCAAAAATGTGATGCCACTACAACACAAACCCCCCTTTAGCATCGGATAGATTGCAATGAAAATAGCTAGTGTTATAGGCCCATTCGTTGGAAACGGTTCACCCACCCCATCGCACGCAGACCGGTTATTAAGATAAAAACAGCCGCCCCCGATCCCTCCCCTCATCTTCTATGAATTCTAATCAGGCATTCTTCCTCTCTCTCGAAACATCCCGTGCATCTCTCTCTCCCAAAAAAAAAAGAAACATCCCGTGCTCGGTTGACGGGGAAGGAGGCGAGCTTCGAGGTCCCTGTCGGCGGAGCCGGTGGTGTCCCTTGCCTCCGATGTCTCGCGTGCGATTGCGAGGAGGCGAGACCGTTGGCCTCTCGCCGTGTGTCTAGGGTTAGGGTCCCTAGCAATGTAGATGAGCTGGCGGCGGTTGTTTCCGAATGCACGGCAGGGCGGTGCAACATCCTGGATGCACAGCGGCGTCTAGGGTGTGGAGCGGAGGAGAAGCTGACCTTCGGATGCACGGCAGAGGCGGTGGTGATTCGTCAATTTTCTGTGGCAGCGCATGGTTCTGGTGAGTCGGTTTCCCCACCCTCAAATCCTAATTGCTTGGCTCATTTGGATGAACCGTATGCCCTTCATTTTCCTTGAATTACAGGATTCATCTCTTATCCGAGTTGAGGATCAAGATTTCGTTTTCTAGTTCAATTTTTTCTGTATTTACAAGTCTTTTCGATTTATATTCACATTAGCCAAGTCTTTATTGCCACATACATAATCCAAGATACAGGAATCGAAGTAATGCAAAGCACTAATAGACCTGTGTCTATTACTTCTTTTCTATTGCGATGGTAAACTGTAATGGCTGGCTTTGTTCTAGACCAAACTGAAGTGCGTGAGTGCCCATATGAGCAAGCTATATATACCGTATCAAGTATTTGATTGGATTGAGTTCACAGCATTAAATTTTTTTGTGTCATTTACATATGTATTACTTGAGAACGTAATATCTTTATTTTGTTTTCTTAATGTCCAATATATGTACAACATCTGCTGGTTTTGAAGACTAAAATTATTAAACGTAAACTGAATCCTGTATTTGTTCTAAATGTGTGACAAAAGAAGGTGGTGAGGGAGATTTGGTGCAGGGTCTTTTGTGATACAAAACAGGGGTGTTCAATTATCAAGATGTGTTTTTATGTTATATGTTCAGACTTACTGAATTCCGGGGGTTGAACAACGAATGAAGAAATAAGAATTGGTTGGTACTAGAAGGAAAACAGTGTCTAGCCCTTTTCTCTACTGTTTTGGCAGGCCAGTTCGCATCCTTATCCAGGTCTTGGCGATGCTTAGGTTCTCTCCAACAAACCGGACTGTTAGGCCCAGCCTTGTGTAACACCCCGAAGTCCACACCCCGAAACATTAACACATTCCAAAACCAAACATAAAAAAATAGGAAATTTCTACAGCATCTCCTTTGTAAAGTTAAGCATCGCGGAAGCATAAGCACACACGAGATAGTATTAAGAAATATCACATTAGCATTATCAAAGTTTTCTAGCAAAACCACAAGAGTGAAGCTCAACAAAAGTTAACATTAATTATCAATATTAAAGCAAAGAGTAAGCTCTAGGAACGGTAGTAGAAGAAGAAAATCGGATATATAACCAGTAGGAATAGTAAGAGCCCAAGGAACCGAAGGCATTGAAGGAACTATAGCTTGGGCAGCCGAAAGGTCCCAAACTGCGGTGTGGAAGGAACGGTCGGTGTAGAAGGCGCTATCAAGTACGAGTGGCTAGAAAGGCGCAGACAAGTACTACTGTTAAGTAGGTGCCACTAGGAACTCACGAATAAATGGGCTCCTAGCGTAACTTCCTATTAGGATTCTTCCTGCATACAACATCCTTATGGTCATGGCCACGAGATAGAACAAGTTCCACTCCACCGACATTCTACCCGACGATGCGCATCACCACAACGAAAACATACCATACCCATACCGGGCTTAGGGGTAGTCCGATACTTGTATGGCACCTACTCCTCCTCTTGAAGAGTTAGACCGAGCAAGCTTGCCATGATATGGTCGAGAACGCTCAAACTTTCCCTTCTTATGAATAGGATCACCTAACCGACTCTTCTTATCATCTTGAGTGCAAGACTAGTCTCAAGGCTTCATCTCGTTAGTGTACTAATGTTGCACCTCCATACCTAAAGTTTGCTCCACGGTGGTGCGGAAATCAACCAATGGATAAGCTCCCAAAGTGTGCCTAATCGATGGCCTCAAGCCACGACGTAACCGACTCGCCTTCTCCAACTCATTATAACCCACACGTGGAACAAAGCGCATGATCTTGTTAAATCCCACCTCATATTTGACCACTATCTTCTTATCTTTTTCTTATAGCCTTGAAGATCTATCTTCTTCTTGTTAAGGAATGTGGAAGGGCAGAACTGTCTCTCAAAGCTGCGTGACAAAGACATGCCGAGGTCAAAGAACCAAGTGCATGAGAATTAGCTCTCTACACACCTCTCCACCAAACCTAGGCCTTTTCCTTCAGCAATTGTGTTCCATAGCAAACACAATCCCCATATACCACCTCAAAGACCTTTGGCTTATCCTTCACATAAGTCAACCAATCTACTAGATCCACTTGCAAAGCCACTACCATCAAATGAGTCTAGCTTCATCCCCATCCACTACATCGGAGAAATCCCACTAAGTAAAAGTGCCTCATGACGAGAACCACTAGAGGCAACATCCCTAGCAGGTACACTACCACTAGGAGTAGTAGCCATAGCGCCAACAGAGGCATTGGAAATAGCCTGGCTCAAGGTAGTTAACTCTTGCTGCAATGTCCGTATTGTAGCAGCCATCTCCACTTAACTACCTAGAACATTATTATTAGCGAGTATGATTATTATTGATCACCTTATTATTGGCCACATCATTATTATTATGCATTGGTCAGCTACATTTTTCTCTTCGTCTTAGGCAACATTACTGCAGCCACCACAAGAAGCAAACAAAACCCTTCAATCCTGAAAGATTGGCGTGTGTTGGTATTTCTTACGGTCACGAGATAAATCCGCAAGCGCACGGATAAATACCGGTGTATCACTTCCCCGGGAAAGTATTCTAGGGTTATCGAATCCAAGGAACGGTATGGGTTTATCCTAAATTCTAGTCAAATCAAAGGACACATGACGAGATGATTGGGTGTAGGATAGAGAGGTTTATCTATGGGTATGCTCCTAAATAAGAAAAGCGGTGGCTCTAATTACTTACTTCATACACGAATTCATGTTGGCATCAACAAGGCAACTCCGCCCCATAGAATACATCTCACAACCGAACATGGAGGACTACAAAGGAAAGATAGGCTATCATCACCTAGATTCTATCTATGCAGACCGTGGGTTGCAAGACAAAGAAATATGATCACTAACCTAAGCACCACACTAAGTTATTAATCACTATCTAGTTAAGTCGCGTTACTTGAACTAGACAACCTATAATTAAATAGGACTTTGAACTCGCAAGTAAAAGAGCACACAACCTACTTAAAGGGAAAACTTAAGAACAAAGATAAACTCGAAGACTTACTAATTAAGGCAAGGCTCCGGTGAGGTATAAGGTTGGAGTAGAGGGCCCACGAGACTAGGCTCTACTCCTAGACTTCTCCTCGGGAGTCCTATTCTAGTACTACATCTAGGCAGCACTAACACCTCCGAAGTGGAGCTCTAATTCTGTTCTCTTGATGTGTGTGTGAGTGTGAAGCTCTTCCCCTCCTTATATAGGACTTTAGAGGCAGTTCAGAGGTGGTTCCGAGGTAGGATATTCGGTGAATCAACCACAGGCGGTTTAGAGGTGGTTCCGAGGTAGGATATTCGACGAATCAACCATAACCGACCTTAGAAAGGCGGTAACTACCACCAAGTGGAAGCACGCTCGAAACGAGCTCAAATCCCGGTTGGTTGACCTAGGACCCTCGAGGTCGGTCGACCTCGAGGTGGCCCCTCTCGCTGTGTTCTTCCTCCGGGTGGCTGGTCCTATCCTTATATATTCTATGGTCCTGCCCAAGAAGCACAAGGAATCACGTGTTTCCACGGATGCAACCCCCTTGTGTTGATTTGTCATTGGCTGGTTGGACATTTTCCTGGATTGATGACATGTAAATTCCCTAAATTCATGGATAAATCACCTGCACTCAAATATTCACCAACACTTGTGGAATTCGTTAGTAATAAACTCCTACCACTATGTTGTATGTCCATTTTAGCACTTTCATGCACACAATTGACGATGAAATTTGGTACTTAAGGGCCGTCAATAGCGTGACTCAATTATCCTTGGTCTCCGTATGCGCCGCCGGAAAAATTACGAAGTCCAAATCACGCTGATCTATTTGTTGTGGTTAGACTATCTAACACGCCATACGGATTGGCGTGATTGCAGTCAACCTCGGTCTACGTCCGGATCCGACGTGGTGACGGGGCAGGAGAGAAGGCGGTGAAGCAACCACATCTCACACCTAGCACTAGAGCACTCCGGTAGGAGTCGGGAAGGGAGCAGAGCAGCAGGTGGCACTTAAGCACTCTATCTACTCTACTCTCGGCGGGGGATGGGATGGGATGGGACGCGACGAAGAGAAGAAGGGAACAGACCTAGTAGTACTACTCTTGGGCGGGCCGGAAGGCTACTCCATCTGTCACATGTCGGAGAGAAGCTAGCGCGCAAATCAATCAATCATGTAAGCTGACCTCAACTCCTCTATCTACAACCACCATCACCTCTTTTCTTCTACGCAGATCGGACCTCTACTCTTCTAGAATGTCAAACTAACTTTTTCTTAATTAAAGATGTTTAAAGGTACAAATTAGCCTTAAAAAAGGATGGACCCCACACTAGAGTTAATTTGCCCCCAATACATATACTACAACCTGCTCGAAAATGAAGAGGAAGCAACCGGCTCGCCGGAGCGTCGAGCTCGCTTCGAAATCTGGCATCAAGCAATTCGAGGTATGTTTTCAATCTTTCCGAGTTTGGAGTTGCAATGTGCTAAGTTTCCACTGCTACTTCGAACTGGTGGCCAGAACTCTTCATCGCCCATGACGAGTGCAACATGGTGTAGCAGCTGGCACACGATCCCACACGCGGCGAGCGGAAGGAGCCTCCTCGTTGTCGGCAGCATGACGTCCTGTCGATGAAGAAGCCATGTCTGTCATGTGAAGTAGATGCAACTTGATCATGTGGGTTGTGTGTTATTATCTCTAACCTCGAATAAACTCCTTCGACGGGCGTGTGGCCATGAAGAAGCTTGGACGACGGAGAGCCATCGGAGCACGGTACACTGGTGTTTCTTGGAATGAGATGGTGTTTCTAGTGTGGCGGCGACCCTTCCATGCATGTATCCTTGTGTGTAGAAAGCTCACCCTCCTCTTGTAGATATGACTAGAAAGATAGCGCGGCCTTGCCCGCGCCTACTGCCCGTCTCGATTTTTTTGTTTTCAGACTTCTTCTCTGTCTTATAGATTTATTCTTGTGATATACTTGGTTGTATCTCACTCAGTGATGAAAATAACAGCATCTTCTTTTTGAAATCCTTATGACTAATGGTTAAGAATAATAGATGAACATAAGTAGATAGATGACATTTCTTAATAAGCATGCGTTTTGCTCTTAGATAAATGGTTGTTAAAATTTTTCTTATTCAGCCCAACCGGTAGCATGGGTACTATTAACCACACACAGGAGGCTATTTTTATAGTAACAACGTAAAACTAAAAAAGAAGTGTACGGGTACCTACAATTTTTACCCTCGGATGCCTGATTGCTACTCAACCAGCAGTATAGATAGATTCAGCGGCAATACCACTCTCCGACTAAGCAAATACATGGGTTGTAGTGTGTGCTTATCCTGACTTAGAAAGATCAATGTTTATATGTTAGTACTGAATAAGATACAAAATAGTATCATATACAGATTGTCAAAGCTCAGATGATTGTTGCTATTCCATGTAATGGATTCCAAGATAATCTATAACTGAATAAGAGCAAGGGAACTTAGCTAAAGGTTGCGCGTGTCTTCCTGCTGTGATATTCAGGTAAGAATACTACGTGTGGTAATAATAATACTGTTTTCGAATAAAACTATTTTGCTTTTTCTAGATGGCTTGCTAATGCATCTCTTTCCAATAAAATCATCCTGCGAAACCACAATTAAACATCCTTTGTGATGCAGGATATATCAAACAAGCAACATCAATCTACCTCTTTTTTATCTGCACATATAGAAACTATATGTGCATAAATGCGTTAAAATTGAAACAAGTTGACGAAACTAATAACCTACAAAGACTTCATTAGTAATTTGTATCGATGTCAACATTAAAAAAATTGAAACAAATAAAATCAGATACCAAATTTGGTTTGTGGTACTTTCAATCTTCACTATACAGTTCATGGGACAAAGGGATCACCACATCTTGGCATTTTGATAAGAGTTGTGCTCTGCTCTCATCATCAATTTAAGTGTTGAACCACGGTGCACAGCTGTGTAAAGAATGATCCTCTCATCGTCTCGACGGCTAAAGCACCCATTCCCTGGTTTGATTTGAGCTTGATGAGGAAGACCAGATAATTAAGGCAGGGGAGGAGATACACATAGCTTGATGTTGTGACAGAGCACTGTGTGCATAAGAGGTCATTGCTTGGGTACAATTGGCATGATGGACGGATGTCAAGTGATAGAGGTGGTACGAATGAACATCTGAATCAAGTTGTCCTACTGTGAAGACATTTTTATAAGCCTTGTGGACAGCATCCAGCCTAGTGGGAATTTTATCAAACACACCAGAGGCAGCAGTCATGGTGCCACATGTAGTCAACTCAATTGATAAATCACTAGATCAGCTTAACCTACCTCCTTATAATTCTTCTCGGGCAAATTTCCGAGCAGCTTAACCTACCTCCTTATAATTCTTCTCAGGCAAATTTCCGAGCATATAGTATGCGTTATGTAGTCAATGGAAAATTCAATCACGGGCCCGGACAGCAGGACCAGGGAAAGAAATCTCGAGGCCAACGCTAACCACACTCTCCTCTAGTGATCTGCACGAGCATGGTCCGGTGCTCTAATCCTTCAATGTCCCGTGGCTAATGCACCGCAGCATGCCCATCTGCTCGCTCCTCTTGTGGCAAGCACGGTTGTTCGCGGCCGCAACTTACGACGAAGATGGCAGGGAGGTCAAGTGGGGAATTGGTAGCATGGATGCATGGCCAAGGCACGGTGAGGCGGCGAGCGAGGTAAGACGTCGGGGAGGCCGAGCGTGGCGCTGGAAGGATGGCGAAGGTGGTCCGAGGCGGCAAAGTTCTTGCGCGGTGTGGGAGCCAAAGATACCAGAACTTCCCGACGTCGGCGACCATTTGTTCTACGACTCGGATTAAACGTGACATATATCTAACGGTTGGAATTAACGAGGCTGACGTGGAATGATGTCATTTCAAGAAATCACGTCGATTTAGATAGTAAAAGATTCTCCAATCTGTTGACGCGATTTTATAGGTTGTTATGGATACCAGCGTGGGAAAACGTAATATCCTAGACTATGCTTCTTAATCTAGAAAACATAAATGTTAGCAAATGTGTTTTGACCCCCGGTCCGCTTCATCCAAAACGGGAAAACCTTCTCGGAGTCGGAGGTCCATTCCCAACCTTCCGTGCGACGCATCCCTCCGACCCTCCCCAACCTTCGTGCTACCGTTCACTCGGCTTCCTGCTGGTGCTACCGGGCCATCGACATCGTTCCCCAACCTCCTCCGCAATCGCCGCCGTCAACGGTCTAGCCTCTAGCTTCGCCGTCGCTGTTGGGTGGACACCGAACTCCAAACTCTGTTCCTTGATGTGGCCCCGAGCCGTCTCCCGATGCTCGTCCTAAACCGTCTTACCGTCGCCGACACCCCGAGACGCCCTTCCGGAGCCACATTTGCATTGGAGCTGCTCTTCCGCCGTCTTCCTCATCGCCGACCAAGATACGGCCTCCGGAAATCGAAATCGAGGTCCTCTGCCCCCTCGTGGCGGCAATTGAGGTCTTCTTCCTCCTCGCGGCCGGAATCAAGGCCCATCCCTGGAGCGAAAGATGCTCGACGCTAAACAGGTTCGGTTCCGCTCAACACGTTTTTAGGAAGGAAAAAAATGTCGCTTGGACCAGATGGTCGGTGCTTCTCCTAGAAGCGCTTCTCGAAATTTTAAATTAAGTTGGTTGTTTTCCCTTCCCAAAAGTTTAACTCGAACGCGCGAGCTAGTGAAAATTTGGTGACGCCCTAAGCTTTCCCTTGTAGACGCAACGAATATTAAGGTCTCTTGAGACACTAAAGGCCTTTAACACTAAACTTTAGTGCCCTATTCGAAGACTAATGCAATAAAGTTTAGTGTCTAAATGGTTTTAGTACTTAGTGCCAAACATGCTATATAAAAAAATAGATCGGTAGAATTTATTCTAGCGGTGACCGCTAATTAGTCTAACCCCACTCTAAATATGAATTAGAGGAAGGAATACTGGCGTGGAAAAACGTAATTTCCTATGTTACACTTCTCAATATAGAAAACGCAAATGCTAGGAAATATGTTTTAGCCTCTGGTCCGCTCGTCATCCCCAGCCTTCCGTGCGATCTCCCTAACCTCCCTGCCACCGCTCACTCGACTTCCTCTGGCGTCGTTCCCCGACCTCCTCCGCAATCGCCGCCGTCAACTGCTGGTTATGCCCCTAAGCTTCACCCTGTAGGCGCAACGAATATGAGACTTTGTGACTAGGGCAAAAACAGATCAGAGCAGAGGTGGCTGGACAGAGGCGATGGCCATGCCCATCTTCCAGCTCGCTCCCGAGTCCCGACCTGCCGCCCGTCTCTCGCCTCTGCTTTCGTCTCAACCTCAACTCTCTCTCTCTCTCTCTCTCTCTCCTGGGTTCTGCTCTGAATCTGCCTGGGGTCGCGGCTTTCTTGCAGGGACTATGACGATGGGGGAGCAGAACGGGGCGGCGAGCTCGCTGCGCCTCCTCGATGCCGCCTTCAACGCCGGCGTCAATTTCTTCGACTCCGCCGAGATGTACGCCGGTTTATTTCCTTTTCCGAGAAACTTCTCCCCTGATGAAGAATATAATAGAGGGGCCTCGTTGCAAACTTGTGATGTCAGGTATCCGGTCCCACAGTGCAGAGAGACGCACGGGCGCAGCGAGGAGCTCCTGGGTCGCTGGCTGCGGACCAGCCGGGCCCCACGCGACAGCGTCGTCATCGCAACCAAGGTAAGCAAACGGTCAGCATTTCCGCTCATTGTTTCTTGCTACCTGCTTTGCTTGCGCTGCCAAAGTCTCTTACAACTAGTGCTGGCCATCTGGGCCGTGCTTTTTGGGCCGCCCGGTAGCCGGAAAAAAGCACGGCCCAAGCACGGCACGGCCCGAGTGTCGTGCCGTGCTTGGGCCGAGGGGTGGCCTGACGGGCGGCACGGGCACGGCCCGTTTAGGCATAGGCCCGGTAAAGCACGAAAATGGCCCATTTAAGCACGGCCGAGAAGAACTTATTTAAAATATATATGGTTTCTACACAAACCTCAACCCATCGAGTGGCTTGGTGGTAAGTCTCTTGTTCGAAACTAGAAGACCCAAGTTCGAATCCCAATAAAACTCCACATTTCACCATATTTTTGCTCTATTTAAACGTTAACGGGTCGGCGTGCCTAACGGGCCGACGTGCCTAACGGGCCTAACGGGCCAGCCCGGCACGGCCTGCGTAATTCGTGCCGTGCCGTGGGCCGACGGCCCGGCACGTGGGCCGGCACGGCACGGCCCGAAATGAATTCCGTGTCGTGCCAGCCCGAAATGAAACGGGCCGTGCCTTGGCGTGCCTTGGCCGGGCCGTGCCGGGCGGCCCATTTGGCCAGGTATACTTACAACCATGACGCTGCGTTTGGGAGGATAGGTTGCCGGGCCGTCTAGGCAGATGACATGGATCCGCGGCGGGCCAACAGCGTTAGATTCGCACAACATTGAAGGAGCAATCGATGATAGATGATTCATTTCTGACCTTTGTTTTTTTTCCCATTGTTCATTTGTCCTGCAAACATGTTTGTTGCCAGTTCCTGAATGCTTTTATGGCTCCATGTGATCTTGTACAGTTTGCGGAGGCTGGGAGTGGATTACATCGACCTGTACCAAATACATTGGCCTGACCGGTCTCTACCTTGTGTTCTTACTCTATTGCTTGTGCAGTTCCTTCTTTTTCTTATTTGTGTTCTCGGCACCCTGCTGCGTGCCGTGTCTTCATCAGTGGTGTCCTGTTCGCAGTTATGTTCCAAAGTTTGGAGAGACAGAGTATGATCCGAGCCACCAGTATATGTCTGTTCCAATGGAAGAGCAGCTAGAGGCTCTCGGGAGAGCCATAGATGCCGGAAAGGTGTGTCATTTTTTTTCACTTTTCACAGAAATGTTGTGATGGAAGGTTTATGGACTGCTTATGTTAGATCAGGTACATCGGTCTTAGCAACGAGACACCGTATGGCCTGATGAAGTTCATTCAACTGAGTAAGGATCTTCAGTTGCGTTCCAAGCTACTGACAGTGCAAGTAAGTGGCACATTGGATTCTGATACTCAGAAGTCTAGTACTGGAATTTCACTCTGAGCCTACTTTTTTTTTCTCAGAACTCGTACAATTTGCTGTGTCAGAATTTTGATTCTGGATTGGCAGAATGTTGCCATCATGAAAGGTATGCATAGTACATTAATATTTTGAAATCGATCTTTTGTCTTTAGTTAGATCTAGCTGTGTTCTGTAGTAACAACTGACAAGTACGTGCTGCAAGAAACAAAAACTTTATTCTGGTATTTTTACTTCTAATCGGTGAGGATTGTTTGAAAACTGCATGCAGTTTTATTCATCAGCGCACATATTGTTTCTGAACACTGTTGGATGATGGCATTTGCAGAATCAGCTTGCTTGCTTATAGCCCAATGGCAATGGGTATACTTTCAGGCAAGTATCACTCATCAGATGACTGCGGTCCACCAGATGCAAGAATGAATCTCTTCAAAGGTACTATTTTGTATTTCCTACATGCTCACTAGGTCCATAGCCTGGTTCCTTACCCTTTCATGTTCCCTCTTCATACCAGTACTCTGTTCAGTAGTGTTCCTTGTTTGTAGGTAGATACTCTGAAGGTGAATCTCGGTACAAACTTCAGAGCTCCAAAGTGAGAGGAGCTGTGAAGGTGCCTAGATAATCTGTATGGTGACAGAACGTCTCTTCAACTTCTTACACTAAGTATTATATTCTTTGTTATCTTAGGAATACATACGAATTGCTGCTAAATATGGCATTTCTCCAGCAGTCCTAGCGATTGGTATGTTATTCATTAAATTTTGGTTTAGGTAAAATTGCACTGTCCAATCGTACAGTTAATTGTGGATCATTGCTTGCTGATCTGATCCTTTTTCAGCTTTTGTCTTGAGACACCCCCTTGTGGCATCTGCTGTTTTTGGTGCTACTAAATTATGGCAGCTCGATGAAGCACTTCAGGCTTCTATCGTCCATCTCCCAAAGGAATGTTTTTCTGAGATCAATGATATTCATGCAAGATACTCAAATCCTTGCCCATAACACTAGCTTGTGGTATGGTTTAGTTCTATTTTTTAGTGTAAAGTCCATATGATCAGACTGGAGCCAGAATTTTGTCAATGCTGAGTTTGTTATCCACTTGCTTATTAATTCTCGAGTGGAAAGTGTTTGAAAGCCTCCATTCAATCATATACAGTGTCACAGGCTCTCACCTCCTTCACTCCCAACAACTGATAACAGGGTCCTACGGCCATAATTAGTAGGTATTCAGTGCAGATCATCTTTAATGGGCGCTGTTATTATTCAGCTACTTATTCATGCATGATGCATTGGTAAGTGTATATCATGCTTGTGCTTGTGCTACTGCTGCCTGTGAATACTTTTACTCTCAGTACAAAACGGATCAAATGTCGGTAAAACCAACAGTTCAATGCCAATAGATCGATAGGATATAACCTTTCTCGCTATGCCATCATAGGAAAAAAAATTCAGCTCTATCAGTGACAATCTGCAGATCACTGATTGAAGCATAAATGCAATAAGCATTAGTTCATCGGGCTGTATGAAATAATGAGCTCCTATTTCCTCAGCGTTAATTGGCTGAAAACTGAGCTTATTTAATACAGTGAAGGTCCTTAAAGGAAATTTGAAAAATAAAATTAGCAATCCTGCTATGCTTCTAAACTAGAGAGCTAAGTATCCGTTTCTTGTGTGATGTGGTCCATCCGTCCATGAGACCGAGACTGCCACGCCATTTCATATTGGAGGCACTTTGAGTTGACCTATCTATTGCTATGCTAGTATTTATGCACTGCAGTACATTGCCGCTCATATTGTCCAAAAATACAATCAAGAAAGCACACGAGATATCTTAGTTTGCAGTGTTGTGAAAGTAAACACGCGCCGGGCAAGCGGAGCACAGGCTCTGAAGATTTGTTTCGCTATCAATATATATTAATTCTTGACAACATGGCTGTAGGATGACTCTTTTAAGATAAAAGACACCCTTTCGCCACTCATGCTAACTGGATGGTAATAACAACCTTATAAGCATGTGCAGTGGTATTCAGAAATCAACTTGAGTAACTCATGTCCTTCAGTTTGTTTTTCTCAAATTTCTCAGAAGATGAAGAAGAAGCTTTCCGTGAAAGAGTGGAAAGTAGGGGGAAAACAAGAGTGGAAAGAAGGGGAAAAGCACTTGCACAGTTGCACTGATCCTGTGCATATATAGTGTCACTATGCACCTGGATCCCAAAACAGATGATAAGAACATGGTGTTGCCATGATCTTCCAGCATTTGGGCCAGATTATGTCTATTGTATTGGGCATCCACCCAATATATTATGACTTGTGAGCGACGTTCATGAAAGAGCCATTCAACGCTGAAACAATTGCAGGTCATCTGCTGTTTATGGTGTCCACAGCAGAACTAGAATGTGTGAAAATTGAGAGTACTCCTAAAGTTAACTCCAATCTTACTGGTGTTGTGATTTAATTACCCTTTCTGACTAGAAATAGAGAGGTTTTCAGGTCCAAAATAATGGACCTTCACTTGCAACAGCAGTACTGCATTTTTGGCGGTGTGCAAACACGGAAATAGCATCGTGTACAGCACAAGGTGGATCATTATTCACTCAAATCCCGCACCGACAACCTTGCACAAGGATCTGAACCAGTACGGACCCGTCAAATTAGAGGCACAGGACAGAAATGCCCATCGTGTTCAGAAGTGGACGCATCAACTGTCCTTTTGTTTGCTTGTCCACACAGTAGATCGGTCTGTTCGTGTAATCATCCAAAGAAACATGCATGCACAATTAGATCGGTCATATCTTCAATGATTTTCTGTACGAGAGAAGCATGGCAAATATCTTTTCTGTTTTCCTGCAAAAGGATGAAAGGTCATACAGTCATACACCCCGTTAGCCAATACCCTTATCAATCAATAAGAAAAAACTAACATAAATAAGCTCGTAGCTAGAGACAGCCTTTTCCAATGTATAATGTTCAACCTCCCGTAGAGATTAATTATGAATTTTGTTAGAGGGCTACATTCTGAAATGCACTGGGCTAGTCACTACTTATAAAAGCACATGCACACTCCGCTAGTTATTCCATATCAAACATTTCATCCACTCCTCTCTTCATCCTCACCTCCCATGGCTTCCTGCAAGCTCTACTCCATGCTGCTCGCCGTCGCGTTCGTCCTCGTCGCCAGCCCGGCACCGCGCCCTGTCTCTGCAGCCCCAGCTCACCTCCATTTCTACATGCACGATGTGCTGACCGGCCCGTCGCCGACAGCTGTGCAGGTGGTGAACGGCCCCAGGAGCCACTTCGGCGACACGATCGTGATCGACGACGTGCTGACGGAGACCTCGTCGCGGTCGTCGGCGGCGGTGGGCCGCGCGCAGGGGCACTACATGTGGGCGTCCACGGGGAACCCGGAGCTGCTGGTCACCATGAACGTGGTGCTCACCTCCGGGCCGTACGCCGGCAGCTCGGTCACCGTGGTTGGGAGGGACGACATCGGCGCGGCGGTGCGGGAGCTCTCGGTGGTCGGCGGCACGGGGCAGTTCAGAATGGCGAGGGGATACGTGTTGTGGAAGACCGTCAGCCTCGACCACCCCAACGCCGTGCTCGAGCTAGACTTGTATGTCAACCCCTGAGCCTGATCGAGGTGACCTTGTTGCCATCCATGTCTGATCTGAGAGGAGTTCAGGAGACAGCACCGCTGGCAGCCTCTATGTGGCGACTACTCCACCACCCAACAGTGCCCAAATAGGTGTCTACAATATTGTGTGATCCCCGTGTACCATTTGTAATTAATCGAGTAATAAAATTAAACTTTGCCGGTGTCTGTTTTCCATGCATGTTCTTAGATATGTATTATCTTAATCACATATCTCACTTGATTAGATACCTAGATGACAAAAAGATAAGTTTAGGGACGGCCATCCCCACGTGTTTACCAGCCTCTCGCTCCCAGCCGGAATCCTCTCTCTCTCTCTCTGCCCCCGCCCCCACCCCCCCCCCCACCCCCCCACCCCCACCGATGGTTGGGATGGACGACATCGCCGTGGAGGCACCGAGAAGTTCGGGATGGCGCGAGGGTACGTACTGTGGAAGACGGTCAGCCTCAACCGACCCAACGCCGTGCTCGAGCTCGACGTCTACGTGAACTCGTGATGCCAAAGCATGACTGTGACGGGATTAGGATGCCAGCCTACGTGGCTAATCAAAAACTCACAATTCTGCTTCCATGATGTGAAAAACTGTGTGCAAGTAAAGCTATTATTTCCATTTGGTACACAAACAGATGAACAAGAAGGCAAACATGTCAACTTGTTCCTTGCAAGTCTCATGTTTTGATGTTAGAGGAAGTTTTCTCTCAAATTTCTTTCTTCTCTTAAGATAATGAAAACTGAGTTTCCAGTCTCTGCATAGCACACAGTCCGGGTTTTGTTTTGTTTTCATTAGTATTACATAAAAAACCAGTTTGCAGATAGACCAGAACTCAAGGGAACATAATTAAATCATGGAGGTTGAGATCTATTATTAAATCTCCACCGATGAGAGGCATAAATCTCTACCGCAATTGTCTCCAAAACTACATAGCCTCCCGTATATGGTCTCTAACCTCCTCGGGCTGCAACAACGCCCCATAACCAGTATGCTCTTCTGAAATGTGCCTGCAAAAATGATGTGTAATTAATATTGTTAAATCCAATATCATTTCTGCAGCGTCAGTATTACCCAACACATAGCAGCCACCATCACTAGAATAATATCACGGTTTCCTATGTTAATATGAGAAAGTTAATTGCCCGCATATGGGCTATAGTTCTAGGTGGGATGAGACCCGTAGCTGTTTATACAACCCTCCAAATGTTCCTCGCATGATGCAAATCGAAGAGTACGTGTTGAATTATTTCATTCGCATTACAGAAACTACACTTATTGCTTCTCGACCAGTTACGCTTGGCTAAGTTATCCTTTGTCAAAATAAACCCTTTAGCAAGGTATCAAAGGAAAATCTTAATTTAAAGAGGCATTTTCAACTTTCAAATTAGCTTATGACGAAAAGGGGTGTCATGGTTCATTAAAGATAAGTACATAGACTGGATAGAAAATCTTTTGTGATTATATAGTTTCCAAGACACCGTATCTTTTTCATCGGCTAATCTGATACCCGAAATTTTGGCTACTAGGTCATTGTATTTCTTAGTAATCATATTTTCTTCTCTTTTCTTTCATTAGTAATTCTTCTCTTTCCTACTCGATGATGCCAGCCCGAAGTAGGTGCATTTTGCCCATCGTGGTCTCAACTCCCATCCAGTCTCGATCTCCCATCATGACCTCTCCTTCCCGCACCTGCTAATCATTATCTACGACGAGCCGATGACGTCCTTCCCGTTACCCGTGACAACGGCCATCCTTTGTGTGTGGCACCTTTCATAGATGTGATGTGTCGCCATCACCGCTACCTACTTTGTAGATGGGCCCGTGGGCAGTGGGCACGAGCTGTGATGACGAGGCGAAGCCGAATGAGGGTGGGGGCGGGGGTTGAGGCCACAGTGTGCAGAGTGCACAAGCTATTATCTTGCATCTTCGCATAGGCCGGCTAGGCGGTCCTCGCATGGAGAATGAGTGTGTGTGTGTTTGTTTTTGGAGAAGGGCTGGACGGTGATGGCGTTCGGAGTGGCTAGACATGCATTGTGGATGATGGACCTAGAGGGTTACTATAAAGTTTGTGGACCTAAATGGTTATTTAGGAATAGTTTTGGGACCAAATGATCACTTTAAAAGTTCATGGACCTAGATGACCGTTTCAAAACGTTGAAGGACCTAGGATGCATTCACTCCTATTACTCTCGGTTTTGTGGTCTAGCTAGTGGAATGAAGGTAGTATATCTGCAGGCGTAGCAAGTCCACGTTCACTTTGAGTCCCAGTTGACCCACGCAGCATGTCATCATGTGACCTCATTTATACAATAAATTTGCATGTTTTCAACATATCATCCATGTGACCTCGTTTATACATTAAATTTGCATGTTTTGTGCGTATTGGAGCTCAACAATAACCGGTTTATTAGTCTTTAAGCAAGATAGTAGTTTGTAAGCTTTAGGCTAGTCTCACTGAAGTAATTTCATTTTGTTGTTTCCAAAGTGCCACATAAGCATCAAGTATGATTGAAATTGCTCATACAATGTATAGTTTCATTTTGTTGTTTCCTAGGTATAACATGCAAGAGAGAAATGCTTTAATAGTGTAGACATAGTTTCATCTAGATGAAACCCCTCTCCTCTCTCTGTCTCTTCTAAGGTCATTCTCAATGGAGTCTTTCATAAACATTAAATGGTATGTCACATATGCAATTTTTGCTGACATGACAAGGGAGTTATGAAGAAAGAGAATGAATCATTTCATCTCTCGTGAGAGGCCTTTCATGCTAATGAAAGGTTCCTCGCCCACTTACCTAAAACGTTGCTTTGGAAAGAGTGCAATGAAAGACCCCACTGAGAATGGCCTAATGAATTCCTTGCCACATCATCAAAGTTGCTTACATGGCACCTCATTTATTGAAAATTAATAGAAAAAATGTAATATATAGAATTATATGATGGTAATGGTGGCTAATTTTTAAAGTATATTAAACTTCTATTTTATATTGAGAAAGTAAGAAAATTTAGCGAGTAGTAATGTGGTATATTGCATTAATTTCATTAGTTTAAAGAAGATAAATGGAGCAAGGATTTGATTAGGGAATTGAATAGACCAATATGGTGACACGCAGCACTTCCTCCTCATTCAGTCTGGAGTCCCACAGCTGACCCGGGCAGCATTGCATCTGTGATCATCTCATTACATTCATCCAGTTTGTATGTCTTATGTTTATAAAAAAAATGCATGTCTTGTACCGTACCTGTAGCTCAATAACAACTGATTAACTTCCAGGACACAATATAACAGTCACAGCACAAATTTCATGAGTCTTTAAGCAATCTAGCAGCTGTAAGTTCAGCTCCAGGAACAGGAAAATTGCAGTATTGTATCGTCTCTGTTGCTAATTAGAAGTTGATCTAGCTTATTTCGAAACATTTCAGAGTTTCGTCCTCTGAACACTGAACTCTGGCGGTAGTGTAGGAGACGTGGAAAACCGTCAGCCTCGACTATCCCAGAGTGCTAGAGTCCGAAGGATTTTGACTATTCAAACAGAGATTGCCGGGCACAGAGGATTATACTGTGGCAAGTATGACGCGCCGCATATCAAAAAAAAAGTATGACGCGCAGGTATAATAGACGAGGGTCGGGGGAAGACGGAGTGACATGGAGGAGAAGGAGCGAATGGATCTGGCGCAGGATGAGACATGGAAAGAGATGAATGGGAAGGACATGGCCCCTCCCCGGTGGAGATTCAGATTGGTGATGGTGGCAACACTCTATTCTGGACAGACAGATGGGTTTCCGGCAAGTGTCTGCAGCAACTTGTGCCTTCGGTACTCCAGGCTGTGAAAGCCTCCATCAAAAGCAAGCGCACTGTTCGTGAGGCATTGGTTAATGATCAGTGGATCCATGACATCACCAGAGCAAGGACGACCCCATTGCTTCGTGACTTCGTCAAGCTGGTGGACATACTTGCGGATGTTACCACAACTCCAAATGTGACTGATTCTTTCACCTGGCGATGGTCCAACACGGGTAATTATACTGCTTCGTCTGTGTATCGGACCTATTTCGTTGGCCAGCATGCCATCCCGGGTGCGAAGGAGCTCTCCAAAACTAAAGCGCCGGGCAAGTGCAAGTTCTTTTGCTGGCTGGTTTTGCTTCGCTGTTGCTGGACGTCCGACAGGTTGCAGAGGCATCATCTGCCAAATCACGGCCCATGTGCTTGCTGCCTTCAGACGGCTGAAACAATTGATCATCTGCTTCTGGGATGTGTCTTCAGTCGGGAAGTTTGGTTTAAATTACTGCGCACCTCGGGCCACCAAGCTCTCTCGCCCTCCAGTGACGACAACTTCGTCGATTGGTGGCTTTCCAGCCGCAAAAGGGTTCCCAAAGATTTCAGAAAAGGTTTCGACTCCTTGGTCCTGCTCTGCTCCTGGGAGATCTGGAAGGAAAGGAACCGCAGGGTCTTCCAATCCAAAAGCTTGAGCCCGGGACAACTGAAGGGTTTGATCCAGGATGAAGGAGTCTGTTGGATCGCTGCAGGTTTTAAGGACCTCGCGCGGTTTCTTTGAGTAGTTGCGCCTGCATGTCCTTGTTGTAACTACTGTATCTGCTCTTCCCTTTCTGTTGTTTGGACACCTAGGCTGCATCAGGAACTTCTACTCCTGAATAGCGCCTGTGTGATGTTGTATGTTTCTCTTCTTCCTCTTAATGAAAAGCGCACCCAGGTGCGTCCACGAAAAAAAAAAACATGGCCCCTCCCGGCCTCTCCTTCGGCCGCGGTGCTGGCCGGAGCGTTGGCCGTTCCCAGATGCCAGACCAGATGAAGGTTGGCGCCGGCAGAGAAATGCATTCCTTCTTCCTGGGAAGGACACGCAGAAGGTGAATTTTAGCTCCAGAAACACTTATTGTGGTGGCCGAGCAGCAGCTATAGAACTTTGCAGAATTTGTCGTTTCTCTTTTCCCTTGTTGCCTTAAGCTCTAACCTATGGGCCACACTAGAGGTTGATTCAGTTATGCAATGGTGTCAATAAGCTCTATCATGGGCAGAAAAGCAAGCAACTCCCACAAGGGTCCTTCCAAGTAGACAAATTCTATGTGCCCTAATAGCTATAGATACTATATCGTCGTGGTGAAAAGCACTTGCCAAGCATCCGAAAAGGTGTCAAAAGTGTGCTCTCAAGTGATGCAAAGATAGCAATGTAACCAGCTTTTGTTTTCCTCCAATATCTCCGGAACAAAAACCGTTGTGTTGAGTGTTGCGTTTACGTCCATAGTTTTGGCTCTTGAAGCAACCAATAAAGAAGCATGCTCTACTGTAGGTTTATACATATATAAGGTCAGGCCTCAAGTTCAGCACTTCAGCAGTTTCACATTTTTTGTGAGATCGAACGAACCCACTCATTACATTCATGTGACCATATGTCCATACTCGAATAGGGTGTCATTCAAACAAAATGTGCATTTTGTTTTTCTTCTAACGATGACCTACTTGTCCAACCATATTTCAGACAAATTATCTCTAATGTAAACATGATGTGATATCATAGTGACATTTCAATGTTTTATTTGCCAATGCCTCAATGAGCAAAATTTCAGTATTAATTCTCTCTTTTTAAAAACTTAATACATTATTAGTTCTAATGTGATACTCCTCTTTTTCTCTTACGGGAGCCACCAAGAAATTCTATTCTTAGTTATGTACGGTCAGGTTATAGGGTTAGGACTTGGTGGGGGCTGCCCTATGTTCATTTCAGTCTTGTGTGCAGTTATGCAGTTCATGAATAACTGATGAACATTCTGGAACATTTGAGTTTTCGATCAAGTAAGTCGTTGCCATTTGAGTCTTGAAAAAACATTTCAGTGAATCAGTCAAGTTGCAGCTAACTGACAAATGCACCTTCCAAAATTAATTGCTACAAAACATTTAAGAACTGAAAAGTATATTGTATCGGTTAATATGTGGTATATAACAGATAATCACAATTTGCACCGTGGTCAACTAGTCATCACAAAATTGTGATTACCCGTTAGCAGTTTAAGCAACCAAAACATTTAAGAAATTCAGTAGTTTTCCTCAACCCCTAGAGGCAAAATAGGGAGGTGTGCTGTTTTTGTTTAGATGATTAACTGAGACAACCGTTGTTTGATCAATACGAGTTAACTGATCCATCAAAGGTTCCTTGCGTTTCACAACTGATTGTATTGCGAGGGAAAAGAAAAGACGGGATCTGCATATCAGTATCAGAGGAGTGTGATGGAGAAGAGGCGGGACTGGGAGAGGAGGGCAACGGCGGAGAAGCAACATATGGATCTAGTGAGGCTTGGCCGCATGGAGGGAGTATCTTCAAAAAAAGTAACGCCGCCTCTCCCGGACCTGATTGGAGGTCAACCGGGTCGACAGTCCACCACCCGTCGACCCCCTCCCTGATACTACTGTTTATCTTCTCCAAGCTGTTCGCTCCCGCCGCCCGTGCTGCCGCCCTCGACCACCGCCGCCGCTAACCACTGTGGTTGTGACGCCCCCGCCTCCACCGCCGCCCCACAGCTTTGGCGGCGCCACCGCCCTCCACCGCGGTCATCACTAACTCATCGGCCTCCCGCTCCCCCGCCTTCGGCCGCCACCCCCAAGCTCGGGCGGCGTCAACGCCGCCCTCCACCGCTCTGTCATACGCTGGCTTCCTCTGCGCCGGCCGCCGTGGACCGAATGAGGGGTGAATATGCAGATATCTGGATTGCGATCCAATTGAGGGACCTAATTGCAAATACTTCAATCACGATTATTAGTTGGGACTCATTTCAGGGTCTTATCTGCAAAATCACCTCCGCAGGGGCCGGCAATGGCTTCCGCTGTGCGCGTTTTGGCTCTCCTCCGCTCCTCACGCCGGCCACCCCTCCCTCTCCATCTCCGTCATTGACCTATCCTAGGACATATTGGATGCGAATTATCTGGTACTCACATGCTGAATTTGCGAATTATCCTGGGACAGATTGGGTGCGATCTGTTCACGCTCGATTTGTATGTGATACAATGCATCCCCGCAACAACTTATGAACTTCCTGTTCACCTATTGGAGCTGGGTAGCAGTTGTGAGTTTAGATCCATGAATATTATTATGATATCAGCTGTCGTGGCAATATAATGTTGCTGAATATCAGCTTCTAAACTCTAAAGAGTTTTCTTCCTTTTCTCTGAGCTCTGAAACTCTGGAGCAGACAGGCAGAGCTTAGTTCAGACTTCAGAATGGCTGGAGGATGGAAATCATATGGCAGATACCAGATAACTGATGGATCGAGGCTGATTCTTTAATATGTATTTTTTTACTGATATCTTTTTCAGAATAGCAATAAATTGTTTGGACAACTGCACTAGCATCTTGAGGGAACATCGTGCTTATCTCAGTCTCTTGTTACTAGCAGCACTTCTTTTAGCTGCCACATCATTCAAGAAAGTTTCAAAGAAAATAAAGCTCTCAAAGGATGTCACATAAGACTCTAGAAAGTCTGTTGATTTGCCTAGTGATCAAGACCCAGTATCAAGTGATGTGAAATGCTCCTCGTCTTGATCTTGAAGCAGACACCAAACAAGCTGCCCTACAATGAGTTGATGCGCTCATGCGCATATGCCCCGGCCTCAGAGTCAGACAGTTCCTTATTCAATGTGAGCTGCAACAGAAATACCTAGTTTCTATTTTTCTTTGTTGGACCTACATGGATTCCTTCGCAATTTCACAGAACACTGCACCCACATTAGCCTAGAATCAGATCTCCATGTAAGCCTAAAAAAATGCATGTCATTGCATGACAAAGTGCACTCAATCACCACCCAAAAGAACTTCAGAAGCATGCTCTCGAATGGTGTGAGGGCAAGATGACAGCAAGCGTTTTGCTTTTCTCCAATACCTCAACGAACAGAACTTCATTCTCATGTGTTGTGCGATCCTCATTTTTGCTTCTGGAGCAGCCACCAAAAAAGCTGTATTTGTGATCCCGTCTCCAGCCACCAAAGAAGCGTTGTGGGACCCAGGAGTTAGGCCTCAAGCCGCATTCAGTTGGTGTGTGCAGTTACGGTCTCTCATAAACAATGAAACAAATGGGGCGTTATTGGTTTCCTTCTGAGCCTAAGCCTAACCTGTCTCGTAAATGCCATGCAGGCTCTGGCCAGCCTGGCTTAGCTCATGCAGTGTTTAGTTGTTTTTGCTTGTATCATACAGGCAGGCAACTATGAGCCCATGTTTGAATGCCTGAATTGCATGAAATTTAGAACTAGCATACTGGAAGCGCAGCCGTCCGGTTTCCAAGGGATCGATCTTTCAACTTCACTACTGCGTAAACATTTCAATGAATCAGTTGCGCTGTAGCTGACTGATAGATTGGCAATTAGCCAATTGGAGCTGCGGAAATCAATTTTGAAATTCCTATCGATTCGTCCACAAATGTGACACAGGTGGACGGCTAGAGTACTGACATTCAGTTTTTATGTGCAGTTACTGTAGCTCAGAACACATGCATGATGAATTGTCTGAATTTCTTTCAGTTTTCATGAGGTCAATTTTTCAGCTTCACTCCTAAAGAAACCGTCTTACATTTATTAATTGAAATGGAGGAAAAGTCCTAGAAAATTCCACAAAAAAGCAAAACATCTGGCCATCAATTTGGACTTCCAGCAAACCACTATCATAGAGATATCAACCATCGAAAGGATTGTTGGTGCATTCTTCCCCACCAACTTTAGCTTTGGCACCTGCCGAACCCAAAAGGTGCTATGGTTTCCACCAATATATAGTACAACCCTCTGATTTTGAGTGAAACTACAGTGGAGGTTATCATTCACCGATTTCAATTAAAAATGAAATAATAGTCTTTACAAAATTCATCGCACTTAAGATGATTGTAAAGTAAAAGCATAGAAGAAAAACATCAACAATAAGACCTGGAGTTTCCAAATTGCCGATTTAGAAAAAGAAACCCATCGCACATCAAGCTATGCAACTAAGTCAAGATAATGTGGTTGACGATCTAGTTTTGCACGGTAACCAAGAACATGCTTGCCGATTTAGTGTTAGGAAAATGAACCACCACACTCCTGACTTCATCTAAATATGGTGTGGCCACACCCAGGGATCTGGTCACCACTCTTCTAATGCCGTTCAACACCCTTCCGAGGGAGGAAGCCTCAAAGGAGGGAGTGACATCAAACGAGAATGAGGGCCTCCTCAAGTTCTCGCTAACCCGACTTCAGACATGAGATAGGCAATGCACTCACCAACCAGAGGAGAGGAGAGAGAATGGCAGGTAAGTCGCAATCCTTTTCTTTTTTATATATATGTTTGCATCCATCAACTTTGACCAAGAATTAACCAACTTTTGAGTTTTCAAAAATTATGCTGATTTTGGTGGTGAAGTATCAGGAAACAAAGAATCCATTTTGACTGGAATCTCAAAAGAATAAGTAGAATTTGAACAGAAATTCTTCAAAGTTCACGATTTCAAGGATTGCTTGAATCTCAAGAAAATGTATAACGTTACACAACAAAAAGCACTGTGACCGAGGGCACAAACTTCTGATGCATGCTCTCAAATGAGGCGTGGGCTCTCAGCAAGCGTTTTGCTTTTCTACAATACCTCAACAATTTTCCTTCAAAAAATACCTCAACGAACAGAACTTTGTTATGAAGTGTTGTAGATCCTCATCCTTGCTTCAGGAGCAGCCACCAAAGAAGCGCTATCTGTGACTAAGGTATGCTTAATTATGAGTCAGGTGACTCAGGTCTGAAGCTGCATTCAGGTGGTGTCTGTAGTTACTGTCGCTCACAAACAAATGATGAATCTGCCTGATTTTATCGATCAATCTTTCAACTTCAACGAATCAGTTGCGCTGTAGCGCTGACTGACAGAGTGGCAGTTGGAGTTGATGAAGTCAATTTTGAAACTCCTTTCGATTGCTGAGGAATGTGACAGGGTGGACAGCCAGAGTACTGATTCAATGAAGCTGGCGTCCCTCCCTCTAGAGCGCTCGCTACCTTGCCGCACGCCCCCAAAGAAGGCTTGCCGTCTTCCTTACAGTTACACACGCTTTGTAGTTGATTCTGGGGAGAATGTTTCTTCCAAGCACGTTGAAACAAGTGCAACATTGGCCCTTTTGGATGCCTCGGTGTGCAATGCAAAAGTATGGCACTCATTGACGGTTCAAATCACTGGCGAAAGACTGACGGATCCCTCATTTTGTTTCACTCAAATTTTGAACACAAATGCATCATGATTTTGTTTCTCTCCAATACCCCATCCAACAAATTAGATTGCAACGTCGATCAGAGTGTTCATTCTGCTGCCGAGGCAAAGGTTCTATGTATGCTCAGTATCAACAATTCCGCATCCACTGCCTTCATCAACTAACCTGGGCATTGCATCCCTGTGACCAACTGACCATATGTGTGCACACTCATGTATGTGTCATGCTACAGCTGCAACAACGGATTAACTGCCCCACGTATCTTGGAGCTGGATAGCGGGTACTATTTTGGCTCCAGAAACATTAGTAGTACGTTATCAGTTGTGGATGACAAGCAGTTAAACCAAATTTGACAGTCTTCTGTTTCCTTTCCATTCTCTCAGCTTTGTATCTGCAGTTACTGTAGCTCACAACGAATGATGAATTACATGGACCATTTCAGTTTCCGCGAGGTCAAATTTTCAGCTTCACTCCTGAAAAAACCATTTCAAATGAATCAGCTTCTCTGTAGCTGATTGGCAGATGAAGCTGCAAACGTTTCAGAGTTCCCAACCTGTCTCTGAACTCCAGATGCAGGCAAAGGCTGTTCTCCCAAATACGAGTTACCAGCTCGATCGAAGATTCCTTGCTATTTGGCAAATTATTTATTTTTGTGATAAAAAAGAAAGACGGGCTCTGCATATCTGCCAGGCAGCAGAGTACTGTGCTGCTCATAGAAAATGTTGATAATGTCACATCAGTAAATAGTTTATCTAAGTAATATTATCTCTATCTTGCACTTCAAAAATAAAATAATTTCGCATATTTGTGCTAATTTTTAGTGCTGGAAACAAACACCCCCTACTCAATTTTAGCGTGCTAAACTTTTGGCGCACTAAAGTTTTGTCACTAAATTTTAAGGCCACTAAAGGGAAACGAACACTCCTAAATCTAGCCGCCGAGTTTTAAATTTTCTGATGAAACTGTATTGAACTGTGTTGTCTTCTAGTTTCGTGGGTCTTATTAAAATACCGCTGAATTAGTTCAAGATTATATGGAGTATTTTGTAGTTCTATAGAGTACTTGCATATGCATGATTTAGCTCGGTATTTTAGGAGTTACGGCTTCCTAAACTCAGTACCTTGCTATTGTTTGACAATTTTTAATTGTCACTTTGGATAGCCTATTAGCATTAGTAAACATTGGGATTTAATTATATGTAGAATACCAATGTTGTAGCTCATGTTCTGTAGTTTCTGAAATATGTTAATTTGATGTCATGGCTCATATGGTTTAAAAATTATGAAAAAAAGAGGACTAATACTTCTGCCATTTTTTTAGGAGCTATGTTGTTGTTTTATCGATTATCGGTTTGGGGCGTAGGAATGCGATGAATTTTGATTGTGAATGATTTATGGAGTGTTTGTACTGAGATGTTTGTTCCAAAATAGGTGGTAGTGCTCCATGTCATATGTAGTACTTTGGTCTTCTTGGGTTGAGACGCAAGTGAATGTAGTGATGGTTTGTTACCGTTTTGACTTGTTATTTCATCACCTACACTATAATGTTCATAATCACATTCTATTAAAATAAGTGGACCTTGCTTTGTTTATTCACTATCATAACTAAATGATGCTTAATTTCCACTTTATGGCATTATTATTGTTGGAGCATGGTTTATGTGGTTAATCCACTATTGGAGAAAGTTGAAATTTATATTGTTCGTAGTCCATATCTTGCATATGCATTGCATCATTCATTTGCATTGGAAGTTATGTCGTTGACTTATGGTTACGACCATACCGATACAACATCGTGGGATGCAGCTCCTTACCTTGTTGGGTATGCAGCCTGCAGACATATGCATTTGCAATCATATGCATTCTTGAAGTATAATGGAAGTGATATGTTATGTTTATTTAATGAAAACCTATCATCTAGCTATTTGTTATAATATCGAAGATATTCGTTTACATTGTCTTTTATATCTCAGTTATTCTGAAAGTAATGGCCTTCGTTAAGTTGTTGCTTAATCTCAACTTGTGGTTTAAATACGTTGTCAAACCATTTACTTGTTGAGATGTTTCATCTCACCATGATATTACTCTTTCCAGGTACTTGATGTTGTTGGGGAGTTCGAGGTAGCGACACACTTCACACACCATTATTGTGTATGCTTATAATAGTTATGCTAGAATAGTCTTTGTTATCGAGTTTGATGGTTTATACTTAAGGGTGACGTAGACATGGAACCTTTACTTAATTCACTCATTTACTTTGCTAGGAAGTTTATTGATACTTGTGTGACATTTATGTGAATTATATCCTTGTTATTGCTTTCGTGTTGCTTATAAATACAAAGGAGATACCACTGAAATTTCTTATTTTTATGTTTGGCCATTGAATAGTTTTAGTAACATTCTGGGATATTTGTGGATTACAGGGCATTACAAGTATTTTCTTAATAAACTAGAAAATAAAATAATTTAGGACCCACTATCATCTTTAAATGCTAGAAGAGAATAAATTATATTGGTGAAAGAGTTAGTGATTGAGAAAAAACAAGATCTTTCTTTTAAATAGAATTTAGAACGCGTACATTGTCATCTCGTAGGAAATGAAATAGATGTGAAGAAACATAAGTGAGGAGTGAATGGAGCTGAAATCCACTCTGCAGGAGTGGCGTTGTGCTAGTGTGTGGAAACCAATGGTGTGGGGCCGGGAGGGGAGTTGTCATTTGTTCTTTTGGTAGTAATTCCATTGTAGCAAAGAGTCTGGGATTCTATCAGAGCCGAAGTCAGGAACGGACCACATTGAAATGGTAGTGGGTTGGCTATAGTTAGGTCCCGTTTGAATCCACCTCCTAAACTTTAATTGATTAGAGTTGACTAAACTTTAGCTACTTTTTCTCCAAACATGACCTTCTAAACTTTAGTCAAGCCACCTTCTAAACTTTAGACCACTAGTCACCTCAATCTTGCTAAAATCTCCTAAACTTTGAATAAAGGCAAATAAAAGTACCCCTCACCACATGTTACGAATAGAAAAATATAGGTGGAGAAACATTTATTGAGGGTTAGATATGTCCACTTTTTGATTAGTCAAGGATTTTAGTCATGGATCCAAACATACATCTCCTAAACTTTAGTGGGCTAAACTTTAGGTGACTAAACTCTGAAAATGACTTTTATGGACATAGGGGCATGTGCCCTCCTAGCTTTATTATTAATTACAGTTCAATATAAATAGTAAATATCTGATTATACTATTAAATATGTCAGGCTAGTTATATAGTTGTCAAATTATAAAATAAAGTACAAAATATCAAATTCTGATAAATTTAGCAGAATTTTGTGAATTTGTCAGAATTTGATATTTTTGTACTTCAATTTATGATTTGACAACATATCTACAACTAGTTTGACATGTTTTATAGTATAATAAGAGTTTCAATATTTATATTGAACCATATTTAATAATAAAGTTAGGATAGACACATGTCCCTATGTTCATCGAAGTATTTTGGCTAAACTTTAGTTGATTAAACTTTAGCCAACTAAAGGATCAAACACATCCTTAGTTGTTTGCAAAAATGATTGAATTTTTCTCTTTCCTCACCTCCCTCTTCATCACATCTCCTTCCACGTGTGAAAAAAACAAACACACAATAAACAACGTAGCTTCGTAGGGTGCCACTCGGGTTTTGAAGACTAGTCGGTTCACAAAAGCAGCAAAGTTGCCAGATTCCTAGCTAAAAGAAGCTACTAGGGCAGGCCTAGTCTAACAGTAGAGCAGACACGTCTCAGAAAAAGTTGTTGCTTTTAATATGAAACTCTCATTCCTGTTCGTATTCTGCCCTCTGAAATTTAACACTGTCACATCAAAGAGAATCTTACTATTTATGAATATTTCGATCAATTTAATGATAAAACCCTTTTGATAGATTAATGCTAATTTTCGAGATGAATCTAATGAGCTTAATTAATCTATATTTTGCTAAAGTAATGCTACAGTAACCGTCTTCTAATCATAACTTAATTAATGTCATTAGATTCGTCTCGTAAATTAGTTTAGAGGGCTGTAATTTATTTTATAATTAAAATTTATTTAGTACTCTTAAATAGTAAGATTTTTTTATACGACAGCTATAAAGTTTAGACCCTAGAAAACGAACACACCTTAGGGGTTATATCTCACTGGTTCAAAATCGTGTCATTGGTTTATTACAGGATCACAAACTGCTCCCACACGCCTTTGGTACGCGCGCGTGAATTAGGCTTGCCCTACCCTACCTCTTTGAAGTTGCGTCTTACCGTTTTTGGCCTATGCTCAGTGCTCAGTGAGTTGTCGGTTCCGTTTTCCTCTCACAGGTCCTATATTGTGTCATCAATTAATGGTCGAATCACCGTTTTTATAAGACCTTGGTGTTTTAAAAAGAAGCAGAGCTGTGGGATTCCTGGCTAAGAAGCTAGAAAAAAAAACTCAACATGTTAGGAGAAGCTCAGGACTCAGGTACTTCAAACTCAACACGTTATACGAAAGCAACATAATAAAAAGGTACACTTAGTTGACTATATGAGCAAAATAACTCAACGCAAGAATTATAAACTCAACTTGTTAGAAAAAAGCAGCACGTTTGCAAAAGAAACGTTACACTAGTGTCGGGCACGTCGTCTACTATGTGTGCAAGCAAACATAACACACAAACCAGAAACGCACACGTTAGGAAAAGCAGCATACTTCAAACTCAACATGAAAAATGAAAACTCCATTGGAAGGAAAAGCAACACGATTGGAGCAACACTAGTAAAGGAGACACGCCTCCCATTCAAATTTAGGGGAAGAATGTTAGGGGGAGAGGGTGAGTACAGGTACAGGAATAAAGTTAATAGAACTGTTGTTGCTTTCCCTATCATGTTCCTTTGTTAAAAGGAAGCACATTTCATTGTATCAAAGGTATCATTGCATTCGGTTCCAAAAAATTGTGAAAAGTCACACAGAAAAAATTCTGAAATCAAAGAGCAAAGCGGACCAAGTATCATTGTAGGCATTCGGTTCTAAAAAAATTGTGAAAAGTTGCACAGAAAAAAAATAGAATCAATTGCAAAACCATTCTCACTTTGAATGCATGTTAGTATGAAATATATTGACCTGAAGAAGAAACTTTCCTTGAAACTATATCGTCTGAAGAACTACACCCCAGTTCATTGAAAAAAAAATCCACTATCACAAAAAGCTATGTCACCCGATTGGCTATTATTTGGGCCTATCTCGCTCAGCTACAGTACCGCTAGGCCTTGCACCCCCACTCGTGCTCCCCTGACAACAGTTGGGCCTCCTGGTGGACCTTGTGCTAGTACTGTACATGCTCACACATTAGACATTACCTGCGAAAATCGGATCTAGCTATTGAGGCGATTAATTTTTCCAATCAAACAAGAACAACTACCTGTTGATATAATTGAGTATCTAAGATGACCCTTGATGGATTCATACCTCGAGTTTTACTGTGATTGATGTTGAGCACGGAACGGGGAGCAACATGCTGATAAATCTCCTCCGGGTTGTAATTTCTCCTATTATTGCTTGCACTACTTTGACCATTGTCCTCTTCAGGCAAAGAAAGGATAGATATTGGCGATTCTTGAGGTCATCGATGTTGAGCGCTGAACGAAGAGGAATCAGATGATTATCATCCCCCTCCAACTTGTAATTTCTCCAATTTCTCGGGCTTATTTGACCTCCATGGAAACTAGAAGATCCTGATGGCTTTTCTTTCTCATCAAAAGCCACATCAGAATCATTGATATTACTTATTTGGCTTATAGAGAGGTGAGAATGAATTTGCTCCAAGAGCTACTAGTGACCTCACTACCATCTATCGAAATCCTCGCCCTCCACCTCCGCCTTTCTAGTTTTGACTGCACTCACGCCGCGTCCGGAGATTGACAGGATTGGTTTGCTTGTGGACTCGGCTTAGGGTAAGGTAGGCTAGGCCGCAGATAAATTGGATGAATATAGCTTCTATCAAACTTGCAACAAGTGCTGGAATAGCTCAGTTGGTTAGAGCGTGTGGCTGTTAACCACAAGGTCGGAGGTTCAAGCCCTCCTTCTAGCGACATTTTGTATTATTTTTTAACTGCACACTGATATTTACAGAAAAGGGGTATATTCTCAAACAAATGTCAATCCATCCCTTCAAGTGCAATTCATCGTTATTTATTTTCCCTCCTAATTTATTTTTCCTCCTAATGTGCAAAGTCATATTACTAAAAAAAATCACTCGAGTTTGAAGCTCATAATTTTCTGAAAAAATCACTCGAGTTTGAAGCCCTCCTTCTAGCGACATTTTGTATTATTTTTTAACTGCACACTAATATTTACAGAAAAGGGGTATATTCTCAAACAAATGTCAATCCATCCCTTCAAGTGCAATTCATCGTTATTTATTTTCCCTCCTAATTTATTTTTCCTCCTAATGTGCAAAGTCATATTACTAAAAAAAATCACTCGAGTTTGAAGCTCATAATTTTCTGAAAAAAATCACTCGAGTTTGAAGCTCATAATTTTCTGAACCGAAACAGCTTAGCAACATTTTGTATTATTTTTTAACTGCCCGCTGATTTTTACAAAAAAATATAACGAATGGTCAATCTATCCCTTTAAGTGCAATGTTCATTTTTCTTTATTTTTCCCTCCTAATATGCAAAGTCGTATTTAAAAAATCAACCGAGTCTCAAGCTCACAATTTTCAAAACCATTCCAAAAAAAAAAAGCTGAACCGAATGCAGCTTCGTGCACCGCCAGTGCGTACCATCATAGCCTGATGACTTTTTTATATATGTAACAAGCCTGATATAACTTCACAATATGATTCAAAGCTCACCAAGACACCAACCAGCATGAGTTCAAAAAAAAAAAAAAAACACTAACCAACATCTGGCATGACGGACTTCCATGCTCCAATTAATTTCAATATGCATTTGTAATGGGTTTCCCATCTGAAGAATAACTGTACTTTCAAGAAATTACATTCATGCTAAGTACCATCCATGTAAAAAAAAATCATCAGTCAAACAGGTACCTCCTCATCTCAATACAACATGGCATAATGAACTAATAATCATATGTAACACAGCACAGCAGGAAAACAAAAACTAACACATTTGCAATTGTTCATATATATAATGTGCTTACATATGATAAATTACACGTGAAAGAATAGAAACCTTTGGAACACCTAACGAATGATGCTTACACGGTGGGCAGTTGGGCACCTAATAAATATACATAACCTAAAAACATTTAATACTAGCAGTTAACGAGGAGTTGAAATCTGCAGCTCCTTGCGAGGATGACTAGTGTCAGTCCCCTTGTTGCACCAACGATCATCATTAGATTTATGATCCTAGGATTAACGTGCATCATCTCAGCTAGTGCTTCCTGAAATTACATTCTCTGATTAGGAACTAGGAAGGTGGAACAAAAAAGATCCTTCTCCTGAAACTTGGACAAGGGTGAAATGAGAACTTTACCTGATGGACCAGGAGCACGCTTCTGACTGCTTGTTCCCTGCTGAGACATTTTTAGTGATCTAAGCTTAGATGCAGAAGGCCTGATAGTATTAATCAATGGCTGATCCGCATCATCATCGGTATCATCTTCACCATGTCCCTGGTGGTCAGAGGCACTAATGGACTCTTCATCGCTAGAGTTGTGCCCATCAAAAAGTTTCTTCCCCGGTGCATCTCTTACCTTTCTGGGGCGGCCCCTGCGCCTCACAGGTTTTTCCTCCTTTTCTTCTGGATTTGGAACAAAAGAATCAGTCACAAATTCTAGAAGAAAGCACTGTTGTAAGGGAACAAAAGACACGCATAGAGGGAGTGACAGAGGGTAACGCACCCTGAACATCAAGTCTCTCCCGCAGCTCTTTTACAAAGGCAAAATATGGACCCCAAGCACTTTCATCTCCATTCCTATTGGTGTCTTGTGACTTCCTCTTCTCTACGTTAGCCAGGCTACAGTAGAAAAAGATAATCAATAAGAAATCAGGAGAAGCACCAAATACTTGCGGTTGTGTGGAATTAATGCCGTTTATATGATCAATGACTTACATATCTGGTATATCTGGCGAGGAAAGTTTAGAAACAAATGGCAGAAGAGCAGCCTCAAGGAATGACAATTGTTTCGGAAGGTCCGCAAAGGCAAAAGAAACACCATCATGGATAATCTTCAAGATCTCAGACTTGTTCTTGTTACGAGCTACACCAACATAGGACCCTGCAAGACGGCTAGCAAGATCCTGACATTCTGAATATGCCTTGCCAATCAAGGTGTTTTCTTCGTCATGGACATAGGTAATGTATCGTTCATATGCCTATATGAATGCCAAATAAAAGAATAATTTATACAAGGACAATCACGGTTCATAAACATCAGTTGACAGCATATGAAGAAAGTACAGCAGGTTAAACCGCTGTTCTCACATTTCAGCAAATATTTAGAAATTAAATAAGAGCAAAATTTTAATGAGTAACAAGCCAACAGAATGAGACCCCTCCAGTAAAAAAATAAAGTGAAAGTTTTATATCAAAGTCAACAAGACAATAATTTAACCTTTTTTCATAGTTATTACAGAAGTCAAAGTGAGTAGTACAAAAATTACCTGTGTCATTTTCATGCAAGAGAGTGTCAATATTTTTTACTGCACAGCATATGGATATCCACAAAATGTTTAGTGAGATCATATGATTTCTTAAATTTCCTTGTTTAGACGAAAGACTTCAAATATTACAGTCAGTTGAACTTGTTACGAGGTACTTTTCTTCTATGAACTATTACTAACTAAAAGTACAAAAAGAACATGGAGGTTGATACACAGAAGACACATTATCAATAATTAGTATCACCCTTTTGCAAACTTATGAACTAATATTATAAACGTTTCAAGATAGATGAAGTATCTACCCTTCTCAATGCTTCCAAAAACAGAGCACCCATATCAAAACTTCCATTTTTCCTCAGCGATGTAATTAGATGTTTAATTATTTCCGCTGTACTTGCTCCGTGAGATACATAGTGAGAAATGATATCAGGACCAAGATAATCCTGCAACAAAGGGCTGAAAATTCAGTTGTCTGTCGTAGGGCAATTTCTATGTGACCTTTTGATTAGTCAACAGCACTGACATCAGAAGAACACAGCTCGAAGAGTAATAAGAGAAAACTGAAGCACAAACCTTTGGTACTATATCTGCAAGCACTAGCTTTGATGCTGCAATCATGGCAGCATCCTTATTTGTGTCATCAATATATTCATCATTTGCATCTTCATCTTCTGTTTCATCTGAGGATGGATAGTACAAACAAACAAAACATAATTATTAGAACTGTTAGAATCATAAGAAAGCTCTAATTAGAAACCTAATGCGAAAAATGTAAAAAAAGTGTGCACAATGAGACCTGATATATTGAGCTGTTGTTCACAGAGTTTCCAGAACTTCTGAACCATATCTAACTCTGGGAGATAACCCAAACTTTCTAGTTTTGTTGAAGAATACTTTGACTTCTTAAACAAGCACCACATCTCTGCAGTAATGATGCAGACCTAAAAACGAACAACCACTAACAAATTAGCTCAATGCAACCTAGATTCTCATCCAAGGAAGCATACTGTTAGCAGCATTACAATATCAACAATCCTTTCATCTCAAGCAAGTTGGGGCCAGCTTATTTGTATGTTTTTTTTAAAAAATTCTTAGTAATTTAGGACTCACCCTGCAGGAGAGTACGGTGGTGCTCCTTCCCTCTTTCTGGTAAGTAGGCAGAACCACCAAATAATAATAGAGTTGATGGAAAAGAGAGGTTTGCTTGGATGAAAGCTCATCAATAGATTCTTGGGATGGGTTTTCACCATCAATTGCATGTAGGCACCATGCTACTTGAAGGTACATATTTAGGAGGAGAAAACTCTTTACCTAAATGCAAATCAAAAGAAGCTCAGTGTGTTATCAAAAGTTGATTCAGGAAAGCGGACTGAAGTTCTATTAATCCAAAAATCAAAGAGGGCATTACCTCATTATCCATATCCTTCAGGTGACTAAGAATCCGGTACATATCCTCAAACAAACCATCATTTTCAACAGATCTTGATAGCTGAAGTTCATAAAGCCGTTTCAGGTTAACCAAGAGGGAGTATTCATCATCACCTGCCTGCAATTACAATTCTACCACATTATATTCACAGCTTTGGACAGGCACAAACAAGATAAACAATGCATACCTCTACTTCCTTGATTGCAGTCTTGACTTTCAAAACCAATTCATCCTCAAGATTCTTAAGTTTATTTTCAGCATAGTCTTTAAGATCAGCTTGGCAATCGCTGCAGCAGAAAGTAATTGCCTTGATGCAAGATCTCAGGGTATCCTTCTCACCATGTTTGAAGAAGGCATCAAATATAAGATCTATGGCAGCCTTGAAATGCTGAAACATACATAAATTTTTTTAATCAAGTGATAACCAGCAAGTATATGCAGAAGAGAAAAGCATGGTTTTGGCAACTCACCTTCTCTTGTCTTTTGTATGAGTACATTTCCAGTTTCAAAAGAGTCATCATATCAACTAGGGGTGATATCTTAGCTTTGTCAGATATATACTTTCTCAAAAGTTGTGGATATTTCGTCAGCAATGCAACCGTTACTTCACGCTTGCTATTTTCCAGCAACTCCTGTCATTAGCAATAATGCAATAAACAATTGAATAATACAGTGCCATTCATTCAGGATAATTAAGCATTCAGAAACATTAAACATACCAGAGAAACATTTTATTGGGAAATATTCAAGACTTTTTTTCTCCATATAAAAAGAATATCTCAAAAGAAAAGGGCAGCACAAAGAGTCCACATACTACCTACAAATAATCAGTCTGAACTAGAATTGTTTTCCTAATGACAACAATCTGATGAGGAGTACTTGTCCAACAGCATAACAGATAACAAGACACATTATATCGGTCAAGAATGAAACTTCCAGTCATCGATACATAGTGCAAGTAACATAAGGTACAAAGAAATGACATTGACACCTTTTGAGACTTATTGTAGTACAGCTTCCTGTTGTCCATTGCAGGAACTATTCTTTCCCCCACAGCCTTCTTTGCAGAGGCTCGTAGCATACGAACTAGATTTGTTAGATCCATATCTGTAAGCTCAATTGTTGGATTTTCATCCAGAAGCATGGAGATCATACACCTCCAATCCTGCAAAACAAATAAAGCAATTAATTCAGCTACAGGACACTGACAACAATAAATATAATTATATAAAAATAATAAAGCTAAAATAAACTATCCATGGTGTATACCTTCATAGCCTTCATGTCATCCCAAATATCATCAATGACATACGAACTGAGGACTGGATCTTCTGAGAATTCCCTTAATATTTGCAGCATTCGACCAATATGGACCTCAGAGGATTCGTTTTCTTCATCTGCAGTAAGCTAGGAGTAAACTAAAATATTGATTGACAACAGTGTATGGCCACACATATGTAGTACAGTCAAAGCGAGGTACCTGTAGCTCCAGTATGAGAGGTCTTGATGTTTTGTGCTATAAGGTGGTCATAAACTAATTCCCCTATTGCACGCCTGATCATCGGAGGCTCATCAATAAGCAAATCATATAATGGACCCAAATCATCATCACTCAACAGTTGATGCCTGTAAAATGGAAACAAATGTACTTTATTTACTCAAGAACAAGAGTCTGTGTTGTTCGCCTGTCTGCTACAACAAGATGATAACCAGACTCCTTTAGCAAATATAAAGTGTAAATATATTTTTCCTTAAGCCCAGGACCAGGAGAGCTGCATTTCACTTCATTAAGACAACACTAAAGAGTTTACACTGCAATATACTCATCAAACACCCATTTCATACAGAACAAGCGTGCTACACAAAGAAAAACAACAAGCGCTAGAACAGGGGCACATAGCGAAAGGGCCTTTATCTTAGTGGTTAGACCGTTAGAGCATATGAGTAGCATTCAGCAAGCCTGTGTTCGACTCCCCACCGGAGCGGATTAAATAGGTTTGGAATAAAAATTATATAAAATAATAGGTTGGGGCTTTCCCTACAAACTTTTGTCAAACATAGGAACAGGGGGCACAATGAAGGCTTCTGATGTAGCAGGACACATTCATTTGCGCTGCGTGTTCCCGTTGGACTGGACATGTGTGAGCGGTAGGAAGTATGGTTAGAAAAGTGACTTTGGTTTACCAGTTCAGACTCAACTCCTTGCTCTGCGTTAGCGGACTTACAGGTGGGGCAGGGGCTCCACGCAACACAAAGATCCAACCTCTTCAATTGTGTGCACTACCATTTTGTGACAGGTGAAAGCTCACATAGGGAGAATTATGTGTGCACTCATCACTTCCCTAATCTCTCTCCAAGCTAACCCATTATCTATTGTCTCGAAAACTAAAAATATGTCATATTAATGTTAAAGAACTCATTAATTGCTAAGACTCAAGTTTATCAGATACAGGCCATTTTTGCAGATATCTCATCCCCAGCTCCACAAATTCTTTGGTGCTGGAGTAGGGGGTGATTTTGCTTAATATTTTTGTTATTTCGTACTAAATATAAAAGTTTAAATCACTTTGTTTTTGACATAAACTCTAAATCCAGCAAGGACTCAGCTAGCTGTGCCCATCAGGACCAAAACTCCATGCTCCAGAAATGGAATTATCAGTGCTCCCGAATCCCAATGCAACATACAATTATATAAGTAAATTACTGAAGCATTGTAACGACTGCTCTGTGTTCTATTATGAACAAGATCAAAAAACAGAGTGTTTAAAAGTTACAAATAAGAAATAGGCAAGCTACATCAACAGCTATACATCTCAAAACCCTGCCCTGTGCTAATCTAAGAAGAAGAGCACAGAGCTCTTACCTTAGTAATTGCTTGATGAGTCCTATAGCTGACACAGCTACAGAAATATCAATATCATCAGCAAGCTGAATCATCCTTCTATAAAACCTCTCAGTAAAGAGGCCAAGAGAAGGTATGTTGTTATCCACTTCATACAGACTTTGCAAGGCGAGAACGGAAGCTCTTCTAACCCCAGCATTCTACAAATATGAAATGTAGAAAATAATTAATGCAAGTCTTCATGATTGCGGTAGAAGGTATAATGAGCTAAATGAATGAATTAAAAGCGTCTTTACCTTGTCATTCAGTGTCCACCCAAGATACTTCAGATAAATATCTTGCAAGAAAAGTGATGGATATGAGACAACCCAAATACCAAGAGATCTGATACATGACATCCGGATATCAGGATCAACATCGCGGTAGCGGTGCATAAACAACCTGCATTATAGCAAACAGAACTTGAGCTACCAATTAAACCAGTAAAAAGAGCTGTATGAAATAGTTTAAAAATGACACACATATTCAATATGTACAGAAACGTTTTTTGTTTTATATGTAATGGGGAAACCTCACCCCATGAATATCTTCCGCATCAATTCTTCCAAGTAAGTAATGTTTTCATGTGTCAGAGCCAATCTTTTTTCTAGAGATTCAACAAGTGGTCCGTCACTTAGCTTCTTCTTTTCTGCATTCAACTGCCTTTGAGTGGTCTCACGTTGTCCACCTAGAGTCTTAGCAACAGATATGAATGATGTTACAAGCTGGAGCCCGATTAATGAGGCTACTTGGCGATACACCCTTGGAGGAGTACTGAAGAACACCAAATCAGCATATTACATGCATACACACAACAATACAAATAGATAAAAGAAAAAAAGATGTAGAGGCTAAATTACCATGATAATGCGACCACATAATCCTTGACTTTTTGGAATAAGATATCATCAAATAAAGGACCATTCTGACACTCAAGGACCAAGTTATCCCAAAAGGAAATCAGGTTCTCTTTGAAATTCTTAAGGTCCTTCTGCTTTGAGTTATAATTATCTTCCACCAGACCCTATTTTGTGGTTAAGGTCTGACAAATCTTCTCCATAAAAAAACATACATGTCAGTTTGAGCTGACGACAACCAATATAATTTAATATAAACTGAAATTCTAGATAATCTCAGTTCAAAGAAGAAAAAGAAATTCTAGATAATCTACAAGGCTATGGATGGCAATCCTTCATTCACTCAACTGAAAAATAAAGAAAAGGATACTTTTCTAGCAGTATCAACAAGGGAGAACACAACATCATCTACATCTGACTCCTGAAGGTACTCCGGATAAATTTCATGCTTAGCGCCACAAGCCTGTCATAATAAGATTCACAGGTTTACAAAATAATTATGCAAAGAAAAACGAAAAGGGGAAAAATACTGTACTTAGAAAATGGTATCACCTCAAACAACGTAGTTAAAATTTGAAAGATCACAGAATTTTTGTTTGATTCATAGTCCTCGACCAACTTTTTGACAGCTTGGCTGATCAGCCTTCCATTGTATTTGATAATATCTGCATGTTGCAAGATCGTTAAAACTAAGTTAGTTTCCCACAGTTCAGAATAATATATTTTTGTCAAGTCCCCACAATGGTAAACGGCTAAAATATCAGCTGAAGCATTCTTATAAGCCTCAGGTATCATGTCAGGACAAGCAGCAGCAGAACTGGCAAGAAGCCCACAACAGATGGGATCACCAACGTCTCCAGTGTGGTCCAAGGAAGCCTCTCTACCACTTCCTCTGTCACGTGCTCTTATGATTTCACACTCAAACAGCATGCAGCAAATTTATAACTTTATTAATATGAGTACATAAGTACATGTACAGACCTTATTCCGACAAACATTTTACAAACAGACATATGAGTGTGATTGGACATTTAATCAAACACAATCTATGCCACAAACCTGTTTCAAACCAAACCTAAACCATCCAGGAAGTAGCGGCTGTTGTTGGTCGAGCCTTGGACAACAAACCCAGTCATTTAACAGTATGCTCGTTTACTACTGGAAATGGATAATAGGACACAGACAGTTTGGATCCAACTAAAAGTTGTACTGAAAGTCTGAAACCAGGAAGGTGCAAATGACTGACGAATTTCTCAAAAACTGGCATTGCCTAGGACCCAAATGATTGACATATATCAAAAACAACCATTAAGGTGAACGCACATGACCAGAGTACTGATTGTTGAACAGAATTAAACTCCTAACAATATGCCAGGCAATAGGCATAGGAATCAACAACTGTCCAATTCACCATGCCCAAGAAGGAGGATTTCCAGTCTCTAGCTGACAGAAATAACAAAGGCCAAGCTGGATTACAGCAGTCGTGCGGGTAGTTATCTTAAACCAATCAGCTAAATGAGTCCAAACAACAGGTTCCGAACAGCACACGAAGTTCAGCATATCGGGGGGAGAGAGGTGTACTAACCGATGAGAGGCTGGTCGAGTGCAGCCGTGGCCGCTGCGGAGGCCGCGCGCTTCCGCTTCGACTGTGGCGGCGCGAGCCCCTCCGCCTCGCCGTCGTCCTCGAAGTCCCCGCCGGCGTGCTCCTCCTGCCGCGGCTTCGGCGGCCGCCCGCGCTTCTGCAGCAGGAACCCACCAAGTAGGTCAAAAAGAAAAAAAAAAACTCGCCGGAATTCGAACAAACCAGAGGTGCACGGGATGGCGGCGAGGCTTACCGGGCGGCGAAGGGTGGCGAGCGGCGAGTCCATTGCGCTGGAGGGGGGATCTAGCCTCGTGTTTGGGAGGAGCAAACCCTAGTAGGAGATTTTGGGGCGCGTTTGGGAGGGAAATGGAAAAGGAAGGAGACGAGAGTCGGGACGGAAGGAGACTGATGACGCGACGCGAGGGAGCACGTGGAGGGAACACATGGAGAAGGCGTAAATATAGAGAACCCGCCTTCCTGGCGGAGTTACGTAGTGAAAGGCATAGCTTGTAGATTCCGGCCCAGTCCAAATACAGTAGTCCTTTTTTGGGAGGAATCTAGCTACTCTGAAACCCAGTCCAACTAATAAACTGTATAATTCTGCAGTGGACTTGTAGAACAATTCTTCTGGTGGGCCTTTATTGTATTGGTCATTTACCTACGTGCAGGTTGATTTCCAAAAAAAAAAATCGTTGCCATTAGGAATATCAAACTTAGGAAAAACTCAGCATAACTTATTTGCCACATTACAAATGCTGTATCCTGTACAGTGTAGCTAAATTGAAATAATTTAGCCCCTACTATACCATCGAATGTGTCGCGAGGCTTCATGCCAGTGATTCTCGAACTTTTACAGAATTGCTTTGCACAGAGGAATTAGCTCTAGACCTCTAGTTAGGTCGATATATACAGCCATTGTGTTAGGCAACTATCCTTCTACACCATCATATGCTAAACGAAACTAATTTACAAAACTTTTTGCTTGGTTTCCTCCCTTTGCCTTCTGCAGAATCCTCTAATCCTCGGTTGCAGCAAGCAACGGCACAGTGCTCTCAGTTGGTGATCCCGGGATAAAGGGAACAAAGCCTCGGCCCCCAAACACCGGCCGCATGAAGGCGTCGTCAAACTTTCTCCAGTAATAGTGGACAGACCGTGTTGGACTTGCCAGAAGGAGACGGAGACTTGCAGGACGGCGTAGGCTCACTCCATTCTCAAGATCAGCATCCGGACCGTTCTCGATCAGCTGCTCAAGGAAGGTTTTCGGGCTAGATGGTTCGGAGAGGGCGCTCTGTTCCCTTGATATGTACTTTGGTGGATTCAGGAGTCTGATCAACGGCTTCGTCAGTAATCCAAAGACCTGGATGAACAGCAAGATATTTGATTCAATCAAAACTGGGTTGTGGCAGGAAAAAGTACCAAATTCACTTGTTTGTATGAAAGGCTGTAAAGGTATTGGAGATCGAGAAAGAACTTACAATTGTGCTGAAAAGTACAACACTAATTGTGCTAGTGATCATGATAGCATTGCTAGGAAGCTGAGTGTGTCCTGATCTTGCGAACTGCAAATGAGAAAGCCATTGCTTGTAGTTAGATCAAGACATGAAAGACAAACAAATGAACACCTTTCAATGAAAAGACAGTTATTCTGGAAGCAATTTAATTACAAACATCCAAGCTCACTTGAAAGAGTTATCTTTTACAGAACCACATGAGGTGGTTTAGCATTTCAATGAACCACATATCAGAAATTTGGCCGCACATTAGGTAGAATTTATTGCATAGGCACTTACAAACACAAGAAAACAAACCAGCTCCATACTAGGTCACTAAGTTTTAATTCTACAGTACTATATATATAGGACAATTAGAATGCTGGATGTGTTTCTACAACATTTTTGGTTCATTGGTAAATATAAACGCAAATTGGAGAACTGTTGCATTAGCAATATTGTCAGCATCCCTATTTGATCCAATGACACGGTCGAACTGTTTCCATCAGGCTGCTCTAAATATTGCCCCAAATTATGCATGCTAGATAAAGCATTTATAATAAATATAGACATACCGAGTCAAGATCATACCTTATTGTAGGCGAGCGCAATGGATACAGCACCTCTCATGAGTCCAGCCCACCATATAATGACCTGAAAATCAAAATTCAAGTAAGCAACATGACTCTGGTAGCCAGGAAATAAGAAGTCTGTATAAATATTACTCACTTGCTGCTTAATAGAGATCCTCCCGACATGAGTTTTTTTAGTCCAATTTGATAGGAGGGTTAGTGGAAAAACAAATGCAGCTCTTGAAACCAGCACCAAGGCTAAAATAGTAGAGCTCAAAGCAATAGACTTTACTGGGCTGCAGATGACAGAAAAACATTTAAAAAGTCTAAAAAACTCTTCTAATCGAGGAATGGAGCGACCCAGAGTCCACATATACACACAAAGATACGAATGCACGCACTTGAGTTCACACAGAGTTAGAGAGCATGCCTGTATGTTTCACGAACAATCTTCCACTTCTCTATATCCAACGCATCCATGCCAACATAGAGAAAGAGAAATGTCTCGGCCATAAATGACAATGTTGCAAAAGCATGCCTGGTTGTCCATACAGCAGTATAAGCATCCATGGTAAATATATACATATATTAGCACAAATATCTTCTAAATTATCAATGGTCAATAAATAATGTAGTGGAAGATCTTTGAAGAGAAAAAATGTGCAGAAACTTACTTAGTTGTGACCCTCGAGCTTTCAGTTACATTGTGCCAGGTATAATGTGACATAACAATGCCACAAAAGAAGACTGTGAGAATACCACTCAAATCAAGCAACTGCCATACAAAGGAACTAGTTAATACAAGTACGAGTGCATTCAGCTGTCATTTCTAAAATATATAATATTTACAAGGGCTCATATAAAGAGTGCTCACTTCAGCTAGCATGTAAGACAAATAAGCCATGAGCATCATAATCGCCACTTCACGATCAGTGGAGTGCCTGGAATTCATATCAAATTTGCAACATGATGAATTAGGAGTAAAATTCATGACGACACAAACATGAGTAAACATATTCGTTGTGTGAATCACGAACCTGCCAAAGTACAGTTTCTTGATGGCATAGGCACTGAGAAGTCCAGACTGCAGTTGTAACACACTTCAGTAAAAGAAACTGCAGCAAAACTCTAGGTAGGAGCAGGAAAGAACTTACTGCTACTCCAAGAAAGGTGCTGGAGCAGAACAAATAAAGGAAACTGCCACCAAATTTAAGTAAATTAACACTGCTGAAACTCCCGGTAGAAAAGCTTTGGATTGCGTTGAAGAGCACAACAGATGTTGCATCATTGACAACACCTTCACCAAACACCAAGCTGTATAAGAAGGGTGTCTCATCTTGGTTTAACACCTGCAATGTGCACACAGAGTCCGTCGCCGAGAATATTGCCCCAAGTGCTGAAAATGTTGCAGGTAGGAGTCAGAAAGGAAGGATCACAGATGTAAAAGTAGACAAGCATGTACGTTAGATCATGAACTGACCAAGATAATCTCCTAGCTCCAGCTCACCAATGTTAAGCTTTGATATTAGCCCTAGAGCACCTGTGAAAAAAAAGTGATCTTTTTTTACAGACCAAGAAACAGCATGCCTGATTTAAAAATAAATGAGGGAGTAAACCTACCGAGGGATATTACAGAGAAAGAGATCAAAGTCCCAACAGCACCGAAGAGTGTGATAGTCATGAAATTGCGGAAGAATTGTTTCTTCTTCACTTGGAACCTGAAATAGGTAATAGGCAATGAATAAAAAAACATTTGTCAATTCATCTAGGTTCTTAATGCTAAATGTTAAGTTTCTTGCTGGCTCATTATTTAGTAAGAGAAATGTCCTAGTTAGTGCAGTGTTTAAAGGAGATGAAACTGTAAGGAATTCTAGTCGAAACAAGCTCGAAAATATCACTAAAATGTTACTAGATGCGCAATGTAAGAACATAGTTTATGCTGCCTTTATTAGGAAAAAAGGGTGTTCAATTACGAGCCAAAATTGTGGTCACCTCAGCTCCCTCCAACATATTAAAATCCTAAGTTGTAATAACTATCCTAGACTCCAATATTGCAGTTAACGAAACCGCTCAATATTGTCGCTATCTTGTGTCTCTATTTATTTTGCGGTCATCGAACTATCCTAGCCTCCAATATTGCGGTTAGCGAAACCGCTCACTTTGTCGTCATCTTCTTTATTCCCCAATTTCAAATTTAAAAAGAGCGGCACATACACACACAGCAAGCATACCCTGCATTGAATATAATTGGTGGGAGCAGGTAAATGAAGAAGAGGTCCTCGCTGAACACCAGCACCCGCGAGTGCTTCCCGCTGGACGCCATCAGGATCACCGCGCCGGTCCCCAGCCCCTGCAATCGGATTGAATTCCAAGGTTCAGCAGTGATACCAACTTTCCAAAGCTGTAGAATATTTCAGAGTTCAGACTCACGATGAAGAGCGCGGTGATGGACTCGTTCATCCATCGGTTCTCCTCGAGGAGGTGGCCGACGACGATGCAGATGCACATGAGAGCGACGAACAGCCCCACCGCCGAGATCGAGCCGTAGTCCGCCGGCGGGTCGCCCAGCCCCGCCATCACCGCCGCCCCGAGCTCCATCGCGCCGCCGCCTCCTCTCCCGGCCACCCGCGTGCCGAGACCCGAGCCCAGTCACACCCAATCCCGAAATTCCACCGCCCCCTCGCTTGCCTTCCACGAAACGACACCACCACCGCTCGCGGAAAGCGGAATTCTCGCCGCCCGAATCTTTGTACGAGGGCAGACGAGCGGATAGGGAAAGCTGGCGCCTTTACGAGGACGGGACCGAAAAGGCAAAGGCGGGCGACGGATGCGGGGGAGGTGGAGAAGGCGCTCGCTCCGCGGCGGCCGGCGGTGGGCGCCGCCACTTGGCAAGAGGCGCGCGCCGCGTGACGGGCGTGTGCGGGAGGGAGATGACGACGAGGAGGCCCAGTTTTTTTATTCGAACGGGATCCCTTGTGATTGAGCTTGGATTCGGACGGGGATTCCGTTCAGTTTGGGGCTCGATTTAACTATGGACCGGGACGGGGATGGGAGGGGTGACGCAGGCCCACACGTCAGTGAGACAACGGTAGTTGTTGCCGCGCGGAGGGGAACACGTGGGGCCTGGAATCACTTGCGGTCGTGCGTCTGGGCCCATTGGGCAGTGGCACAGAAGGTCGGTGGTGGCGACTGGTGGGTTCACGCGGGCGGCGGGGACCGGGGCGGCGTGGCCGTGCCTCTCACACGCCGGTGGTCCTCCAGCGCTTGGCGCCCACACGGGCTCTCGTCGGCGGCCATCACCGGGCCCGAAGAAAGGGGGAGACTTAACGGCGGCAAGGCTCGCGGATCTTTCCCTTCCCGGATTTGGTTGGATCTTCCACCCCACCCCCCCGGGACGCATCGGGCTCATCGAGATGGCAGGTAAACCATTTTCACATTAGCTCTGATTTTCTTTCGAAAGAAATGTGTATTTCGATGTTACTATGGTTTAATTTAGCTTGTTGCGGTAATTTCACCTTAATCAAGGAGAGTAACCTTTATTGGGAATCAAGCAATTTCACATTTGTGATGGTAGTAGCACTGCGCAGTCTTTGATTGGTGTTCTCCCTAATTACTGTGGCAAACCAATGCAGATAGGGCCGGAACTTATATGGTACATTATTAATTTTTAAAAAGGACCATTTCAGATATGGAAGATACATTGGCACGTTGGTATCCCGATCCCTAGACATAGCGTCGTGATAAGAATTTTCTTATCATCTGTGGTTACGCTGGGTCCGTGATTATGGGCCCAACTATTGTTCTTCGAAAGCAGTTCTTGATCTAGTAGTTCGATGTGGATTCTTGATTGTATTAAATAGACTGAAGTTTCAGTGTTAACAATGCTACGGGGCAGCTGAATTTTCATTTTTGAGAACGCAAGGAGCACCTGAATAGACTGGCACATGCTTCCTTTTTCCCTCTCGCACTCACAGGTTCAGTCTGTTGTTGGGAGTCATCAGAATAGGTTCAGGGCATGGATACCTTAGCACAGGCGTATCAGCATGCGTTCAGGGCATGGATACCTTGCCAGTGAGGTTAGCTTAGACTTCCACTACAATCCATCCTTGTGTGTTAAGTGTTTTTGTTTTAGTAAGATTCTGCATCGCAACTCGAGCTCAGCCCACGACCGAGTTGGTTGAATATAAAATTTTGCTCCGTCATTATATTACCCTAGATTCCTAGTGTCTTTCCCTCTCATTTCCAATGTCACTACCTTCCTGCAGCCTATATCATAAGAATCATCTTTTTGCACTTGCAGAATCAGTTGAGATTTTTTTAACAAAAAAGAAAATCGGCTGACAAGTGACAACCGTCTGTTCTGTATAGATGGTGCCCGAACGGCAGCCAACTGATTTATACCTGTTTGTGTTGGTTTAAGCGGACTGTGAAGGCAGGAAAATGTACCATGACTAAAAGTAGTTTCACCACGAAAGAATTGGATTTTCTTTTAATAAACTGAGTTGTCAATAATCCTAATAAAATGTTGATTCTGTTCCAGCCTGACAAATAAGGTCCCACGACAATTCACCTTGCACTACATGAATGTACTATCTGTAGCCTATCCTATTTGTTGTTATGATGCAGTAGAAGCAAGAAACATGGCCATATTTCCAGGATGTTTTATTATCATGTATTGGCGAAGTATCAATAAACAATACAGTATCATTCTTTCTAAAAATCAATACAATATCTGCTTTTAATATAATTTGAAGACACAAAAACGTATCATTAAGCAATGCGATATCCATTTTCAATTTCATTTGAAGGCAAGTTAGCACGGTAATGATAGATGCCCTGCGATGAAGGCAACGTCAAGCTATTTGCCTATCAATTGTATTTATCATTGCTTTATCCTTTACTAACATGACTTTAAGCTTCAAATGTTGTCTGAAATTTTAAGCATAACATCAGTTGGCTGATTTACAAGTTTCTAAAGGTGGGTGTCCTTTTTCTGTTAACAGATTCAGCCTTCTGGAGGGATGATTTTGTGCTTAAAGCATTTTTTCCACATTTATGAAACTTCCTAATTATTGTACATTTTCTTAGTTACCTAGTAAGAAACAATATAAATTGGTACTATGGTCTTATGTACATGTTAACAGAAAAGCCTGTTTTCTGCAGAGGACACTAATGCTTATATATTTGAGTTAGCGTACTTTCTTTCAGATGGAAATCACATAAGTAATTGCATAATATAGTTATGGCTTAGGATAGGATGCTTCCGATTTTTTAGAATGACAAAGCCAAAGCAAACAAAAAAATAGTAAATCCAATTACAATTCCATTTCCATTTACCATATGCCACACACCCTTTTGGCCTTCCAGTTCAAACCAAAAACAGCAAAGGAAGGGCCTCTGATAGTTACAGCAGTCGAGCACTATGAAGTTCAAAAACATACATCAAATCCTGTAAACCACATAAACTTCTATAAGTATTTCACTTCTAAACTCAAGATGTTATAATCAGAACTGTCCAATTGATATTTATGTAAGGCTAGGTTAAACTGGACACCCTTCTCCTGTGCTGATGTAGGGGGCTCTTTGAACCGGCCGAGAACTGAAGCTTTCCCTCCGCTTCGGTGCTGATGCTGCTGTCGAGTCAATGCTGTTGCTGCTTATGTTGATCTGATCAGATTTGACTGGCAAGTGCTTCGACTTGAACACACTGGATGAGAATGCTACTGACCTAGCCTTGGCAGCATTCTTGCAACTAGAGTAGCTAAAGGACTGGCTCCCACTAAGTTCAGTTGGATACCGAGTTACAGATTTTGTCAGCCCCGGTTTACTAACTGAATGGCTAACAGCATTATGTCTATGCCGGCTGCATGCTGTCGGGGACATGAAGTGAGGAACTGAACCATTGGACAGCCTGCTCTTTGGTTTCTCGATCGCCTGCGGGCTCTCTGTGGCATCAATTTGCCCTATCACTAGAGTGCTTCTCGGTGATCCTTTCTCATCACTGAGGCCCTGATAGGTAGATGACGAGAGTTTCTTCTCTTCAAGCAAGATCTCAGATTTCCTTATTTGTTCATTGACATATTTGAGCTTTTGCTCAGTATCACGTATTTCCTTGTCGAGCCCTGCAAGCCGCTGTTGCTTCAGTGCTTTCAAATCCTACAGTACGAAAAGGTAAGAAACTTGAAAATACAATACAAATATTTTGACAAGGTAGTAAGAATAGCTCATTCCATTTACATACTTCTGAAACATTTTTGTTTGATTTGATTGATCTGGCCCTTTCTGCAAAGCTCAGAGAGCAGACTGTCTCGCTAACATCATCCTCAGAAGGGCTGATGTGCACCACCATTAGAACTTTGGAACCATCACCTGTGATTTAAATGTTCAACAAAGTATGTCAGATTATCTTGTAGGGGTTACATTTTTTCAGTAAAAAAGGAACACCGGAAGATGTTACGTACCAAGTGAATCACTGAGTATCTGGGTAAGCTTGCTGTTTCTGCAGATGTTTGAAAATAAGATTAATATAAACAGAAGCACCAGTGAACAGTGATCAAACGTAATGTGATTCAAACAATTTCTGGACCAACTAACTTATCAAAAAATGATACGATTAATTAACTGAATATTTCAGCTGGTACCTGTAAGGAACATGGCTTCTCTTCCGCCTAAGTGAAGCAATGACATCCCCAAGTGCTGACAGAGAGAGATTTATTGCCTTGCCCTCATCCATTGTCAACCCAGACGCACCAGTCTTCAGCAACCGCTCGCTGCCACCAAGATCAATGAGCCAGAGCTTGCTGACTTCTTCAGTAACTCCATGTCTCTTTATGGTAATCCTTGTCAAGCTACACATAGACAGAGCTAAGGCAGATAAAATTGGGTACTATTCAAGTTACTGTACTGCATCAACCGATTTTTTGTCATTGGAGGAAATCAACAACCCACCAGTGTGATCGGCTCGAGACATCATTGACGTTTGTCCAAGATGTTGATCGGGCTCGGCGGCCTCTGCAGTACAATTGATTGGCTTTCTTAAGGTCTTGTATTGAGACATCAGTTAGCCCCTCAAGTTCCACAGCACCACTTTTTGTTGCTAGTATGCTGATGTTACTGGGGAAGAACAAAGAAATTGAACATGAAACTTCCAATTTGGGAATTTTTCATGGTCACACTTCATAGTTCAGGTGAACTTGTGAAAGTACCTTGCTGTGCTGCATTCGCTATGCCTGAAAAGAGGCTGTCGTGGTGCCAACAAATCCCTGACGCTCCCCAAGTAGACCTCAAGCATGCTTATGGAGAAAGAGTATGTGGATGAAACGTCTTCTGAAGCATGAGAGAACAGTTCTTGAATAGCTCGGGGCACAATACCGAGCTTACCGTCAGTTCCTTCCTACAACAGTAGTACTCCCATTTTCAGAACTTTAGGAAGGTAATTCTGAAATGACATACACATCTTGTCATGAATTTTGCTCCATCTGATCAGAATAAGCACCAACCAACCATTGTGTAGGTTTTCCCTGTCCCGGTCTGGCCATAAGCGAGAATGCAGACATTGTGCCCGTCAAGCGCAGATCTGAGGATGGGTTTTACTTCAAGGAAAACATCCTCTGCATGGAACACGCTGAAGTGAATAGTACTGTCAAAGGAGAAGCCTGCAACAGAGTAAATGAAATGTTACCTTGTGTTGACTCCTGATGAAAAACCCTGTCAACAATGAAGTCTTTCTTGATCCCCACTGATTTGACTGTGATCTTCTCTTTTTCTACAGTAACCGGTGCTTTTCTCTTCAGGTTGCTTGTTGAGACCAATGGGCGCACACGGCAGAACACCCTGATGCTTCCTGAATTTTGACCAATCTCAGATCCAAGAAATTGTAAGGGCAATCCATACAGTTATCAGGATCAAAGACTACCTTTCAGGTCTATGAGCTTGTCCAGTGCCTCTCGTCTTCTCTGGTCAAGATGTCTCCGCCTTGATCGCAAAGATGAAATCTCCTCTGAAAGAATGGTGGATACAGAAAACTCCATCAGATTCTCGAAAAAAGTCACCATTACGAAAATTCGTAGGAAACACATTTCAGAAAAAAAAATCGTAGGAAACTGATGCTGGCTCAACCTTGGAGAGCTGTAATGTCCTTGTCATAGCCAACTGCAATTTCCCCATTGGGGAGCTCCAAGCTCAAGCTCTCCATGGCTTCCATGCAATGGAAACAAGAGCTTTTCTTCGTCAGACAAGGTGATCAGAGAAGAAGCCTCTTAAACTGCCTATAGCAGCGCAGCTTCATCTGCTTTTGCCCCCAGCAGACCTGAAAAAAGTCACCTGCAATCAGCATGCCCGTGATGGAATCTAAAACAGCTCAGGGCACGAAAAGAATGAACACAGCAGAAGGAATCTATTCCTGCACTTTGCAATGATTAGACTCCACTTCTGCACGACTCGAAATCGGGTGCTTCAAATGGAATCTGAACAGCTGATTGTAGGAAGAAGAGCAGCGAACTTCATAATTATAATTACCTTGTAAATACAATAGCTAAAGCTCCTCTGGCCCCTTAGTACCCCTTTTCAATTTGACCTCTGCAGACCAGGGTGTGGAAGGATTGCAAGAAACATGAGCAAGAGGATACCGTCAGAAACGATAGAACACCAACAAGATGAATTGCATTTAGTACCTCAAGAAGAATCTCCTTGCTGAAGCTGTTCTTGAGTTTGAACAATGTCAGGGCAGAGCAAGAACAGCAATAAATGAGGACTGAAGGGAGTGAGACAACAGCCAAGAAGAGAATTGAAGGAGCGAGATAACGGCCAAGAAGAGAATCACTGCAATGCAGCTAGCTCGTAATGATTGCATCCGAAGACTTTAGCTCCTGATCTTTCTTGGATCTTGTTGCCGAAAGCCGGGGAGTGAATACTAAAGGCCAAAAGCGCAGAGCTACCAGCTGTGAAACAAGAAGAAGAATCCCTATCTCTCAAGCCACATGTCCCCAGCTTTTACTCACCCAACAATGGCGCAAGCACATCGAAAAAGTGATGCACACCACTGGAAAGCCTCGAAAGGGATCTTTGCTGTATCACACAAGGGAGATCATCCAAGGAAGGTGTGCGCGGATCAGAGCATGTGGTGCTATGGCATTAGAATAGCACTGCCAGTCCAGGTAAGAACTGGTACTGAGACTGCTTAGTTGGTGCGGAGGTGGGCTGGATACAGAAGATCCAGGCGGGGGTGTGGTGGGGACTGGGGATCATGCCAGCCCCACCGTTCGTAGGGGAGCGCAATTGTGGGGGGGGGTGCAGACCGGATTGTCTGTGGTGGACAGTGTGTCTCCAGGCTTTGGAGAAATTCTCTGTGGTGGCTCTGCGGTGCTGTCTGCTGGATTTAAGCTTGGGCTGCTGACAACGGTAAATGAAAAAAGTTACCAGTTTTGCTGGTGGCTGGCTAGAAATTGGTACAGGTAACTTTTGATATGCTGGGACTGTACTTTTGTATTGAAAAAGTTAAGGAAAAGCATTGTGTGTTTTGGGCCTGTTTTTTCTGGAAATCACTATTTTGCATGTGGAATATTAGAGGAAAAAATGTACCTTTATTTTTTCCCAGTGTCATGTGTCAACTGCCAAAGCCAAATGAAAATTCTGCACGAATAAATCTGCCTGAATCTATGCTGACAGCAGCTAACTTCGAAGTTGAGCCGGCTCTGGTCTTGTTTTGCACAAGGTACTGTACTTTGCACGGTATTTTTTCTTCTCTAAGGTACGAATTTATTACCGTACTTGTAATAAGACCCGCTTCCATCTTTCTCGTTTGCTTTTTGCTGGGGTCTTTCAAATATTGATGTGCTTTTTGCTGGGGTCTTTCAAATATTGATGTTTGTACCGTGCTTTCAGTTAATACGACATGCTTGACTTTGTGTGCAGACATTTGAAATGCAAGTGTATCCAAGTTCCTATGTTCAAACTAATGAGTAATGGCCATGGACTGGACTTACTTTATTATCTATCCGCGCACTGTTGTGTGTAGTGTAGTAGTATCCAAGTGGCACAGAAAATCCAGGCAATGATAAAGTAGTATCTATTTCTGTGTACTCGGTGATGAATGATAGGAGTAGATGGTCCATGAATTTGACTCCGGAACTGCAAAACTACAAACAGATCCAAACTTGAGTAGACTTTAGGAGCACCACCAATGTGATCAAACTACTTTGATATTATTACTTGTGAGTGAGAAGTTTTTTTTAACTCGCTTGTAATATCCAACTTGCTGCAGAATTCATCCTCTTCTCATGGTGGAATTGGAAGCAAATTTAGATGTCTCGAACTATAAAAACAAAGGACAAAGGGGGACCAAGTTAGTATTTTAGACTAATTCGCTTGTTTGGAACTCTTCTGGTAGATTACTTTAGCCAAGAACTTAGCTACAAACCAAAAAAGCATCCTAAGTCACTTGAAACATTGAATGACGTGGATGATACCAATGCACATTTTTAATGACAAATGACCGGTGCTGTATACAAGAGAACCTTCCTCGTCAAACTTCTCCCTTGCAAGGAATATCCAGTCACTCTAATGTCTTTATCTCCAAAATAAATAAATAAATGTCCAAGAATATGGTCGCCACCATTCAAAATTTCCTTGCCATCGCAAGTTTTTTCTCATTATCATGAATACATGGATGATAGCAGGATAAAAAACCTGGGATTTAAATTAAATTATCCATTTGCAGAAAGTCATGTTATCTATGATTGGAGATAGCTAATTTATTTTGAAGGAAGATCCAAAACTGAAGCTCTGTTATCCGGGTTGTCCTAGTTCTCACTTTTATCTGTTGAAAGATGACAACGAAAAAGGTAATCTTTTAAGGCAGCTTCTCTCGGACACATCTGCACCACTAGCACGTTCAGCTTGGCTAACTTCTCAACCTCACCTAACGACCTGCTGGTCACCTCTAAAATAACAAGATTAGCCTGCAGCTTCTGGCAAAATACACTTATGTTTTGCAAGTTAGTGGGTGCCAACCATAAAAAGATATAGAGATCCGGAGTGATAAAGTATCGTTGTGATTGAACTGGTTTCATTAGAAAATGGTTAAAACTGTCCTGTACCAACAACTAATCACCCCTATCCACATACTATTCCGTTGCGATTTTAATCTTTGAAATGGGTTCATTTGTTCAGAGAACCTTGGGGAACACAACCTGACTTGCTAACAACTGAACCGGTTTTTTAATAGCATGCTAACGATGGATCTTGTCACCTTTCAGAGCAAACTAACAAGTGAGACATCAATGCCTTTCGGACACATTGATGGGAGAGCAATCCAGCACTCCTGGTACATTAGATCCTGTATATCTGTGTTGATCCTCTTGTACATGGAAAAAAAAAGAGAAAAACAGTGATGGTACCTGCACTGTACCAAATCCGTGGCATAAAAAAAAAACTAAAGAAAAAAAAATCGTAGTTACAGATCAGTAACATTTCTGTTTTCAAGAGCCGACAAGAGTCATACCACTGCTCACAGTTAACACCCCATTGCGAGCTCTGTTTACTGCAGTTGAACTTTTTACTCCCTTTGCTCTGGGTAGTAATCGTGAGAGATCTTTCTGCCAGTTAAAAAGAAATGGAGTTCTTTTTACTACTAGTAGGCAAAATGAAGAAAAACCTGGAGGGAGACGGTGGTGGGACAAGCATGCAACGCCCATGTGAGTGTGACTAAACATTCACAGTGAGCTGTGTTTCTGTAGGTTTTGATCAGTCTGAACTCTGAAGCCTGGATTGAACAGTTTTAACTCGCAGCTGCCTTTGTTCTGAGCCAGTTAACAATGCTGTAGGTGCATGCATGCATGTATTGCTAGCCCCAGGTAACCTTGGCAGTCAATACCATACAATGACACAAGGGATTTTTCCATTGAACAACGATGTGGCGTTCCACCTGCAGTAAATTATTCTGCTTGTAGTAGTACTGTAGCATTCGGTATTCATTGGAATCTGTTCAGTAAAAACCACGTACTACAGTACACCCGCTGGTAAACTATTCACTTTGCTGACGTCTCCTAAACTGGAAACGCTGGCACAATAGACCACTGTGCTACTCGTACTAGAATAAAATTTACATGTGGTAATAATTAGTAAATTGGTTTGTGATTTTGAGGAGTTGTTGCTTCTTACTCTACCTGATTGTCTCTCTCTTCAGCATGTGCCCTCGGGATCCATGGATTAGGGATCAGGGATCTGGATAACACGGTCTACGCGAATCATTAGGTCATGATCTGCAGTTATGCACATGATTCTGTAGAAAGAATAAAAGGGGACACACCTGCAACTGGATCCTCTGAGATTATCTGTGGAGAGGTGAATGGTAACCTAATCCAGATGCAGCGAGATTAACGAGGAAACCCAAGAGGTTTCCTGTTCTGTGGAGGATTCACGCTTCCACTAGTGCATGATATGATGCTCTGCTTTGGGTCCATCTGGATCAGGCGTCGGTTGCTTGTGCCTGCAGTTCTTACTGTTGGATGGCTTGCAAGGTTGGGCAAGGTATCCATCTGGAGCAGTTATTTTGCTTCCTTGCATTTTGGACAACCTTGACATGATGATGAGCCGGAGGTGTCTCCTGCTTTTGAAATCGGAATCTTTTTTATTTGTTTTATAACAAAAAAGGAAACCTTTCAGTAAAGAGGATAAAAAAGAATTTTCTTACGGTCTTCTACCTATAACTTTGATGAAAGTAAGTGAAAAAAGGATTTTTTACTGTTGGTGAAAAAGGATTTTTGACTGTTCTTTTTTCGAAAAAGATTTTTGACTGTTGATAAAGAAAAGTGGGTGATAAGACTACAAAGAGCTAGTTAAATTTGTGAATTGTTTTTCACGGTTCTCACGCGGACTGATAGAGCTGACAGCTATTGGGCTCAGAAAAGGGCCCGAGCTTTGCCGGCCTGAAGTTTGGTCTATTTGGTCCGCTTACTAGTTTGGTGCAGCGGCCCACATGCCAATGGTTCGAACCTGAAAAAGAGCCCACATGCCAATGGTTTGAAGTTTGAACGGCCGAGTACGGCACTGCAGTAGTAATGGCGCGTGCCCCAACAACGGCCATCACGACAGCCCGGATCCGGAAAGGCAGCAGCCAGCAGCCCGGCCCAAGGTTGAGATAACCGATTGAACTGTGAGAACCGCCCGGGCCGGTCCACCGGTTAACCGGATAACCGGAAAAACCGGCCGGTTAGCCGGACGAAATTTGATTTGTGGCCGCGCGGTCGCAGCCCGGTTAACCGGCAGGTTTCTCCGGTTAACCGGCCGGTTTGCCCGGTTAGTCGGCCGGTTTTCGAGCACAGGTGCAAATTGCAATGGAATCAAGAAAAATTCAGAAAAATAGGAAAAAATGCATTAACTGCCTAAAATATTAACGATAATTTTAGACATAAATTCATATTATATCCACTTCATAGGACACAACACAACCATATTGCCCAATGAAAAGTCAAATATAGTTGTCTAACTCATATTGTTTACAAATTCATACAACAACAAGATTAATTGTACATAATACATAGAAAATATGACTTTCACTCGTGTCTCGGCTATAGTTGTCCAAAACATAGTCTTCAACAAATAATTATACATCAAGAAAATTTAGGAGAGGGAGGGTTAGTCGACCGGTTATAGCGGTTAACCAGCGCTTTGACCGGTTAACCAACCGGTTATAAGGTTCTATAGCCTTTTTACCTTTATTTGTATTCCGTAATTTTTTTCTATGTCAAACAACTTCAATTTCAAATTATTCTTTTACTATAAATCTTTATTTCTTCTCTAGTTTTTTAACAAATTTTTTATACAAAATTTTTCAAATTTTGAAATTTTTTGAATTTGAACCGGGGTTAACCGGCCAACCGGTGCAACCGGCCCGGACCGGTTTACCGGTTAACCGGGTTAACCGGCCCGTTAACCCCGGTTCTTTAAACCCTGGCCCGGCCCATGCTCAACGAGTGGTGGGTTTGAACCTGAGTTACGTGTGTCATTGCTAATAGTAATTTCAACGGTGTCTATTTCTCACCGTAAGGCCCATGCCACTCTGTGTTACGCGTGAAATTGCTAGAATGACCCACATTGCCAGCTCATATATTCATGAGCAGCTAGCGTGGCCCTCTCACTAGTGTAAATTAAATCTCAAGCACCATTTACAACACTAAGGCCAGTCTCAATGGAAGTGTCATGGTAGTGTCATGAGCATTAAATTTGCTGATATGCCATGAGAGAGAAGAGGGGAGTGTCATGGGATGAGATGAGTGTCATCACCATGACCCTCCACTGACACGGTTTTAAAAAAATCCTTTTTGATAATTGTGTGATGACACTCTCCACTAAGACTGGTCTAATGATACTGGTAGAAAATGGTGTTGACCTTCGAACTGCGGCGCTGGCTTCGCCCCTAGCCGCCGGCCACTGCCAATATAATAGTAATGAACAATCATCCAAATGGAAATATAATAGGCATCCTTGAGAGATATTCGAAGCACAATTAATGTCCATATTAGGAATATTGTTTGTTTCCCTCAACTGGACTTGCACCTGCAAAAGTACTGTCAATGACCAGAAAATAATGTACAATTACAAAACATAATGAAGTGGACTCACATCATTCTTTTCCTGTACTGTTTGGGTAGGGTGTGTTTCCAGCCTTCTGTTTTCAGAATGCACAATGTTGGGTATGACTTCAGGATTACTATTTGTCTCACAAACATTTGGTACTGATTCTTTTGAAGGTGTTGAATCTTCTGAACAAACACATAGAGCTTAGTTCAAAGGTACTATATAAGAACTCACTGTCATGTGTGCACTCACATGATGACTATGTGTACCTGATAATGAAGTGCCTATCTCAAAGACAATTGGATGTTCACAAACTTCAGTCAATGTGACTTCCTGATGTGGTAGTTCTGTCCTTGGCTTTTTGGTGCAAGGATTCATAGGATCATCGTGATGTTCATCATTACTTGGTATCAACTTAAAATGTGACATGGGCCGTTTTTTAGATGTACACTGCTTCCTCCATTTAGTATGTTGCTGTAAAATTTATAAATTGTGAGAACATATACAATGTCATAGGTTGTAGAATATTTAAATTCTCAATAAACAATACAGATCAATATTATTGTAAAATACATCAATGCAAACAAAAACTGACGTATTGTCTTATGGTGAATATGCTATAACAACAGAGATAAGTTAAACCCTATTATGATATTCTATTATGATATTTGCGCAAACACTCATGCTTGTAGAAATACAGAAATTACAGAAACTAAAAGTATAACTTAATTCTTGTTTCCTTCAAACTGATGTAGTGGCAACAACGACAATACAAACAGAATTAGTATTTTACTAATTGCAGAGACAAGCAGAAACTATTTAATTACAATATGCAAGTAGTAAGACAGAACATCATCAATTATTTCCTCTACCGAATTAGATATTTCCACAAGCCTTATAATTTCCTGTGACCCCCAAATTATCATCAATTATTGTACCGTAACTCGCAAGCAGGATGAAAAAAAAACACAAACTGGCATTGGAATTGTAGTCAAGTGAACAGAAGAAAAGCACCCGCAGGTACCACTAGCTCCTGCTGCTCGCACCCAAGGACAAGCTAGAAGAATATGGTCATAAACTCATAATGCCGTTCATGAACAAGGGTCGACACGAGGTTCACATGAATAGTAGTTCTTTTGAGGGCTACAGGTTACAGTTCAGTTGCGAAGCTTGGCTACAACACAAGGTGGTGCCAACTTGTCATTTACCCCCAAATTTCTCATCAGTTACCAGGTCTTAACAAGCTCCATAATTTTATCTAACCTGGTCCAAGATAGAAAAACTAGCTTCGCCAATGGCTATAAATGCAGTTCAGAACAAATGGCTGGACCCAGAAGTCCATTTATTTAAGTTATTTGGAAATCAAGAGAAATGGCTGGACAACATTTGGTGGTACAATAGTGTAGAAAAGTCGGTACTAAAGACAAGATTTCTCCGTACTACTTAGCAAGTTATCCCGTTAAAAATGAGCAATCCCAGTTATTACAAGATGGTGAAGGAGCTAAACATCAGGAGATATGACACATTCTTGAATCAAGTCAATGAACAATTAATTAGAGAAGAATAAGAGCCAAAAAAGAAACACCACATTTTTCTTCTTAATGCAAATAAAAAAGGACAATAACTTTAGAACAAGCCCTTCCTATATCTAACAAGCGATAGGCAGCATTCAAGGGATAATCCTATAAATAAAAAAGACCTAAGGAAAAAGACAAACACTAGAGCTGCTCTTGCTAATTAAGAAAAAAATACCAAGAGTTCCACATTAGACAAATACAATGTCTCAATGGTATTGCTTAACAAATATACATAAGAACCCAAGACAAATACAGCATCTCAAATCAACAAGTAACACATGAATGACAAATGTATACACCTAAACAAGTGTAATATTACACACACTTTCACCTATAAAAAACAACTATGAGTAAACGTAGACATTTGCATAAAGATACTACATAGATTACCGAACTAGAGCCACTTGAAAAAACTGAAGGTTAGTTAGTCAGCAATATACCTTGCTAGCTAACCATAGAAGCCACAATGCCTTATGAACTTTAGAATTTATAAGTAATCAATATGATGTGCATAATGAAAGCCAGATTGAACCCAAAAATTGTCTTTTCACTTAAAATTCTTGCTGATACTTGATAGTTGACTCATGTTCGCTACATGAACAATTTGCCACTCAAAACGAATGATGGTTCCAATCCTATCACTACAATACATGCAGGTTGCTTATTATCAAGATTCAACAGTACATGTACAACAGTACAAGCATCGCCTATTACGTTATAGTTATTGCATCCCAGCTTGTAGTAATATGTTGTTTTCCTTTGAGAGTAATATATCAGTGTTCATTCTCAAATATAAAGATACAAGCCGCATTAGCTTCATGCAAGCAAATCGAAATAATGGGATGTAGTGTACGCATTTTTTAGAAACAACAAACAATATTGGCATACCTTGCAAAAATGGATCATACATTTATTATTTAAGAAAATATAACAATAACATTATATGGTATTTTATTTTGCAGGTTAACATTATATGGTCCTTGAACAACATAGAAAAAAACATACCTAGATGCCACGAGTGGTCATGCAAAATAGAAAGATCAATGAACCAGATTATAAAACTATTTCAAATTACTAAACTGGAAGAAGTGGATGAAAGGATTGATATTAGGTGACAAGTATACTTATTTCCTATAAACTATCACTTTAACCTGTTCAGCCCAGCCTAAAGCATTAATTCTGAGAGTAATAAGTATATAAAATCTCACGAGATTGTAACAGAGAAAAAGAAATTCTGAAACAATAAACAACTCTGCATTACCTTACGAGGGCTCTCACAATCTTCCAATCACTACCATCCCACTTGCATTGTGGCTTGAGCAACTCTGCAAATTTGGTCACCAGCAGCTGCGCCTTGCCATTGACACAAACCTCGTACTCACCCTTCCCGACAACCCTGCGGACGACTCCCGACGACCAGGATCCATCACAGTGCGCCTCGACTGCAGCACCCGGGCTGAGACGGAACTCACTCTCTGATGGACAGTGCTCCACTGCAGGCCTGATGAACTTCCAGTGCAGATACTCAGTTGCCTTCTCGCCAGAGTCCCCCTCATCCAAATTGGTGTACTTCACAATATAGCTCAGCGGATCAATCACCTTCTCCACTGTCGCCGGGAACCAGGAGCTGCCACGATGCAGCTCGTGCTCCCGCACAACCTCCACCATCTCATCGACCTTGTACTCCCTGACAGGGCGCTTGGGCTGCACGGCCACCACGGTCTGTGATGGGACCCACCTGCCATCGATGTAATCGAGCGGGGGCGGACCAATTACAGGGAGAAGGTGACCACCTCCCGCATAACCAGGAATGCGACGGTGACCGCGGCGGCGGAAGCGGTAGAGTCCACCACGACGATGCCGGACCACCAGCCGTTGTGGTCGAATACCTCCACAATGTCGTGGGGACGAATCCCGGCGGCGGCAAGGATCCCCGCGGGGGCGGGGCCGGATATGGGATGGGGCGAAGGCCTCTTTGACATTCGTGCCGCCGTCGTCGTCAAGAAGGAGGGTGTAGGCTACAGTGTAGCGGGGAACGGTGCGGCGGCCGCGGGCGGGAACAAAATCGATGACCTTTCCCTCTTACCAGGATCCGTGGCAGCCATTTCCGTCGATGTGGACCTCGATCTCTCCATCGGGGAACGGGCAGGGCGGCGGCAGCGACGGCGGTAGGTTGTAGGGGACGCCCGGTGGCGACGGGGCGGAGGGGCGCACGCCGTCCGGGGCTTCTTCTTGCGTGTATTGCTCCGGTCGCGCCCGCCGCGGCGGCGCCGACCCGTGAACGCCAGCGAACGGGCGGCGGCCATGGGGGATTGGAAGGATTGACGGCGAGGGTTTTGGGGGAAAGATTCGAATGATGGTGTGTGGCCTTCTCGCGGCCGAAGGCAACAGGCTCGGCATCGCCTTTCCCTTTTACCCCTCCGGTTTTCCGTGAATATTTTTGTGTGCGTGTGTTTGTTATGTTTACGCCCTTCACATTAGAAACGGAAATAATGGCATGCTCGAAAAAGAATTACATGAAGTTTCTGAAAGGAACCGGTAGGGGGTCGGCAGAAGGGAGTGTGAATATGATAGTCTGTTGGATTATACGCATTAGCGGTCTTTGAAGCTAGCACTCCAACAATGTTTTGCAAATTGAAGAGGCAAAATATGGTTTGCATCAACCGCACAGTACATCAAAGAGAAGGTAGGAAAAGGGGGGGGGTGTCCAACAATGAGGGGCATTCGGAGAAATCATCTGCTTGCCGCGACGGGAAGTCGGAGAGCAACCGACCAGCGTCACGCTAGCTGCTCCGTCCTGTCGCTGCTCGTGTCGCTCTCTCGCGTGCCGCCGGCCCACCTGCTGCCACTGCTCCTACCGCGCGCCGCTCGCCCTCCCTCCCTCGCGTCGCCCCGCCTGCCACAGCTGTCGCGCGTCGCTCCACTTGCCTGCTGCCGCGGCTCGTCCCGCGCGCTGCTCGCCATGGAGCAGGAGCCCTGCTCTACGCGCCGCCACGACTGCTTGCCCTGCTCGGCTGCCGCCTTTGCTTACTGCACGGCCCCGCCGCGGCATCACGGCGTGCGAGGCGTGGAGCCAGCCAGCCGGGGCGGAGGCAGCTCCAACCGCCATGGCATTGCGGGCGTGGACTCCGACCAGGCCTCCACCACGCTCTCCTCTCGCCTTCCGTCGCCCCCTCCCCCTACTGTTTGTTGGAACTCCGCCGGAGAGACGGCTGCCTTGCCGCCGGCGAGTCCTAAACGCACACGCACACAAACTCACGCGAACACTTGGAACAGAGGACACGATCTCGTTTGTGCTGCTTACACATGGCAGCGTTTTCTGTTAGCCTTTTATTCCTTCTTAACCATCTACTGATAACAGAACCGGCCCTTGCGGGCCGCCATGCGCGGCATGCGTGATCGGCATGCCGCGCGACGCGCTCCCGTGCGAACGCTGCGCACGTCGGAGCTCCAACTGCACAGACTTGGTCATGTGCCTAACAGACTAACTTGGAACCCAAGCTAACTAACTGAACCGACGCACAAGGATTATTCAACAAATCTCCTCCTAAGCCTTGTTGCGTCTCTATACTACTTACAATCAACTAGTCCAATTTTGGACCTTAACTCTTGGAACTTGAGCTTCCCGAGTGGCTTGGTCAAGATGTCCCCCAACTGCTCTTCACTTCGATGAAGTCCACTATGATTTGACCTTTCTCTGCGCTCTCCCGGACCAAGTGGTACTTGACCTCAATGTGCTTGCTGTTCCCATGCAGTATAGGGTTCTTGATCAGTGAGATTGCAGACTTATTATCTACCCTTAACAGTGGTGTATTTTCTTCGATCCCTGCAACTCTGCTAGTATACGACTAAGCCACAGCGCTTCACAGGTTGCATTTGCCGCTGCAATATATTCTGCCTCACAGCTTGACTGTGCCACCACCCGTTGCTTTTTCGATTGCCAAGTAATCGGGCTACTTCTCAAGAAGAAGATCACCCCAGTTGTACTCTTGCGAGCATCAATATCCCCAGCAAAGTCACTATCACTGAAACCAATCAGTTCGGCCTTCTTCTCTGTTCTCCTCCCGAACCGAGTCCCCAGTTCTTAGTCCCTGCTAGGTAGCGTAAGATGTGTTTCACTGCTGCTAGGTGATCTTCGTGTGGTTCTTCCAGAAATCGACTTACATATCCAACGGCGAATGCAATGTCGGGACGAGTATTTACCAAGTACCGAAGACTTCCAACTATGCTTCTGTAGGCTGTTGCATCAACCAGTGCTTCGGTGCTCTGCTTACTTAACTTGAGCCTTGGCTCCATTGGCACTTGACATGGGTTGCATTCCCCCATGCCACTCCTTTCCAATATCTTCTCAGCGTATGCACCCCGACTGAGTGAGATCCCTTTAGGTCCCTGCTTCACCTCAATGCCCGGATAATATCTAAGCAAACCAAGGTCACTCATCCTGAACACTCTACACATTTCCTTCTTGAACAGCTGAATGTCATCGCAGCTTGTTCCTGTAATCACTGGATCATCAACATATACCCCAACAATGAGCTGTGCCCCACCAGCTGTCTTCTTGACATATATTGCTGCCTCGGATGGACTCCTCCTGAACCCAAGTGACACCAGTGTGCTGTCCAACTTGGCGTTCCAGGCGCGTGGTGCCCGGTGCGGACCATACGAGTGCCTTCCTCGGCTTCAACACCATGTGCTCTTTTCCGGCGATTACAAACCCAGGTGGCTGTTGAACAAACACCTCCTCCTGCAAGTCTCCATTCAAGAACGCAGATTTCACATCCATGTGATGCACTTGCCACCCTTCATGAGCCGCGAGGGCAATGAGCACACGCACCGTGTCTAGGCGTGCCACCGGTGCGAATACTTCATCATAATCGATCCCCTGCTTCGAGCATAACCTTTCACCACAAGACGAGCTTTATGCTTGGCCACTGCCCCATGCTCATCACGCTTCACTTTGAACACCCATTTCAAACCAATTGCCCGGCGCCCAGCCGGCAAGTCGGTGAGCGCCCAGGTTGCATTATCTTCAATTGATTCCATCTCCTCAATCATGGCTTTCCTCCAACTCGGATGATGTTCAGCATCAGTAAATGAAAGAGGCTCGTCGAGCTTACCACATGTAGTTGCTCAGCGAAGAGTGCCCGCGGCGCGAACCCGCGCGGCGAGCTTGGTCCGATGACGTCGCGGATGCTGCGGAACCGGAGCGGTGCGTCGTCGTCATGATCGGCGTCGAGGTTGTCGTCGTCGATGCCGTCCGGTGAGCCGGGCTCTTGCTCGCCACCCCCATGCTTGGGGCCGGTGACTGCTCACCCGGCGCATCTTCTTCTGGCGCCTGCACCACCTCGCCGCCGATCGGAGCCGCTCTGTTCCCAAGTGGTATACTCCACCGTGAACACATCATCACCGCCGCCTAGCTCGCCATTGATGTCGTTCGCCCCCGGTCCCACCGGGCTTCCTCGTCAAACACGACGTCGCGTGTTACATGTACTCGCCGTGCCACCGGGTCATAAGCGCGGTAGGCTTTCGAGCCTCGCTCATACCCGACAAAGATCATCTTCCTCCCTCGGTCTTCTAACTTTGACAGGTGCGGCCGCGTGTTCCTTACATACACAATACAACCGAAAGTCTTCAGGTGATGTACTGCCGGTTTCTTCCCATGCCAAGCTTCAAATGGAGTCATGCCCTCGACACTCTTCGTTGGGCACCGATTCAAGATGTACACCGCAGTTGCCACCGCCTCTCCCCAGAACCAGCCCGGCAATCCTTTGGCTTTCAACATGCTTCTGGCTGTAGCCACCATCGTGCCGTTGCGCCGCTCGACAACGCCATTTTGTTGAGGGCTATATGGCGCTGACAGCTGACGACGAACACCCTCTTTGGCACAGTATTCTGCGAATTCAGCTGAAGTGAACTCGCCCCCACGGTCTGTTCTCGGTGACCCCAACTTGAGCCCGGTTTCACCCTCTGCCCGGGCCTTGATCTGCTGGATTGCTGCTGCTGCACAGTCTTTGCTCTTCAGCATCGACACCCACATGTATCCGGTGCGGTCATCTACCAGCAGGAGGAAGTACTTGTTGCCGCTTGGCGTTGCCGGCGTAATTGGCCCGCACGGATCACCGTGTACAAGCTCCAGGTTCCTCCGTGCCCGATATTCTGCCATCGCCGGGAAGGAGCTCCTCCTCCGCTTGCCCTCCATACACGGCTCGCAGACCCCTCTTGTTTCTTCAATCTTTGGCAAGCCCCGAACCGGTTCTTCACGCGCCAACTTCCGCAGAGCCGCCATGTTCACATGGCCGAACCTTGCGTGCCACTTCCATGCTTCGAGCATCAAGACGAGTGGTGTTGCAGGCTGCCCGTGCGAGCTTGACGCGGAGCACATAAAGCCGATTGGAGCCGCGATTGACCCCGGCAAGAAGACGCCTACCAGGCTCGCGGATCCTCATGACCCCTTCGTCGATGTCGATCTTGTACCGGGCTTCATCCAGCTGCCCGATGCTCACGATGTTCGTCTTGAGGCGCGGAATGAAGTACACACCTTCCAGGGCCTTCATCTCCCCATTCTTGCACTCAAAGACCACTCTTCCGCGGCCCTCGATCCGCGCCACCGGATTGTCCCCGAAGCGGACAGACCCGAGCACCGCCGTGTTCAGATCCGAGAACGCCGCGCGGCACCCGGTCATGTGATTGGAGGCCCCGGTGTCGAGTACCCATGCTTCGCCGTCTTCCGCCGCCGCCTCTTCTCCCGGCTTCTGCGCGAACACCTTCTCTTCTCGTAGCTGGATCTCCCCAGTTGACCTCGCCGGCAGTGTGCCGGCAGGTCGTGGTGGCGGCGGAGTCTCGGGAGTTGGCGTAGTTATCCCGAACAGCAGTGAGGCTTCTTCTTCATCTTGCACGACATGGGCTTGGTCCTGCTTCGGCTTGGATCTGCACTCTCGGGCCCAATGGCCCAACTTGCCGCACCGCCTGCACTCATCTCCATTGCGCTTACCAGGGCTGTTAGCTGGGCCACCTGCCGGTGGGCCTCGTCCTCCTCGTCCGCGGCCACGGCCACGTCCGCGACCGTTCCCACCGCGCGATGATCCCCCGCCGCCGGAGCTCCCGCCGGAGCCATACGCCGCCTCGCGCTTCCTCCGTCGCGCGTCCCACTCTTCTTCGGTCAGGTACAACTTCCCCTCATGCTGCATGGACGCCGGCGGTTCCTCGAACGCCTCCTCTCGCTTCCTTCAGGCGCCCGTCGGATCAGCCACCGACATCGTCGAGACATCGAGGAGTGTCTTGATGGCGATGGTGATCTGCTTGAACCGGGGCGGCAGGCTGCGTAGAATCTTGGCCACGATCTCGGACTCCTTCAATTCTTCGCCTAGTGTAGCTAGGTGCGCCGCCATCCCATTCATCCGCAGCGCATAGTCTTCCACCGTCTCTCCATCGTCAAACGTGGCGAGATCAAATTTGCGACGAAGCTGCTGCGCCGTCGACTTCCTGACGCGGTCATCACCGACCCTCATGGTCGCGATGGCGTCCCAGGCCTGCTTGGCCGTCTCTTGTTTAGCAATGGTTGACACCATCTCCGGCGGGACCGCGCTGCAGAGCGCGTCGAGCGCCATCATCTCTTCTTGTGGATCGGCACCGCCCTTGTCGATCGCATCCCAAAGCGCCCTCGCCTTGAGCTTTACCTTCATCGAAGTGCCCAGTCGGAGTAATTCGTTTTGGTAAGGACAGGGTAGCTAATCCCGCCACCGACCTCACGAATCACCCGCTGGACGCCGGCGCCGCCGTCACCGACGCCGCTCTTGCCTTCGCCTTTCTTCCCGTCTCCACTCATCACCGCGATCGAGCCCTGACCTCAACCGGCTCTGATGCCACTTGTTGGAACTCCGCCGGAGAGACGGCTGCCTTGCCGCCGGCGAGTCCTAAACGCACACGCACACAAACTCACGCGAACACTTGGAACAGAGGACACGATCTCGTTTGTGCTGCTTACACATGGCAGCGTTTTCTGTTAGCCTTTTATTCCTTCTTAACCATCTACTGATAACAGAACCGGCCCTTGCGGGCCGCCATGCGCAGCATGCGTGATCGGCATGCCGCGCGACGCGCTCCCGTGCGAACGCTGCGCACGTCAGAGCTCCAACTGCACAGACTTGGTCATGTGCCTAACAGACTAACTTGGAACCCAAGCTAACTAACTGAACTGACGCACAAGGATTATTCAACACTGTTCACGGTGTCATGGTCTCCAACAGAGAAGGCATCGCAACAGCCATTTTTAGCTTCCAGGAGAGAGGCGAGCTAAAATTGAGTGCCCTCTCTCCTCTGAATGCATTCAGGCGCAGGGCTGGGGGAGCGACACGTGGAGGAGGGGCGTCAGCGTTCTGGGAGCCGAAGACGGAGGACGACGACGTGGCTTGGCCGTCCTTGACCTCATCCACTGCGCTCCTGCGCGCCCGACGCCGTGCTTCGCCTCTTGCAGGCCTGCTCGACGCCGTGCTTCGCGGGGTAGTGGCCGTCAGCAGGACGAGCTCCGCGACCGGCACCATGTGAGTAGCGGCGACAGGCAGGGCAAGCACCAACGACGGGTGGGAGAGCAGCGCGGTCGCGGGCCGAGCTGCACACCGCGGCAGGCAAGCGCGGTCGCGGGCGAGGCCAGCCACAGTGGCAGGTGGGCTGCGCGTCGCGCACGGCAAGCGGCGGCGCGCGAAGCAGGGCACGAGGCGAGCTGCGGCGCGCGGGCACAGGTAGCGCGGCAGGCAGCGCAGGCGCGGGCTGCAGCAGCGGCAGCGTGAGGCCGATGGAGCTGCTCCCCTTCCTGCTCTTCACTCTCGTGCCAAAGCCCCGCCCGCCACGGCGGCCTCCACCGTGCGGCGCGGGCGCGGAGCGGCAGCGGGGACCAGGGACCTGGAGCGCGCGGCGCAGGTGCAGAGCCGGACCGCGGCAGCGCGGGCGCGGAGCTACAGCTGGGAAGCAGGGAGCGAGGCAGGGAGAGCTTGGGCGCGGCATATGCGAGCTCGGCGCGCGGCAGGGCGAGCTTGGGCGTGGAGCTGCAGCGGGGAGCGAGGCAGGAAGAGCTTGGGAGCGGCGGAGGTGTGCTCGGTGCTCAGCATGGCTAGCTCGGAGCGCATCGGCGGTGCGAGCGCGACCTGGAGGGCAGTGGCCCGGGCGAGCTCTAGGCGCAGCGACGGCGTGGACGCGGTGCGCAGGCAGCCGGTCAACTCCATTTGCGTTTGCCTCTTGTTGTTGGAGTCATCGAAAATATTACCTCTGCTTTTTACTGTACACCACAGGCAATGGTCTATTTGCCTCTCTTCAATTTGCATTTTGGTTGGAGTCCGTCAATGAATGTCAGAGATATAACGGTGCCTGTGACAGTAGTTTTCTGAGCTGGGCAACTGCAGTCCCCAAACATATCAGTGATAATTCCGAACCTCCTCCATCGTTGTAGCTTCGACAAACAGCATTGGTGAGCTTGACAGCCAAATTAACAGTTTAGTTCATTAAAGCTCGGTGAAACCACGCAATCGGTTTTAATCTCTTTTTGTGAGGAACCACTCATACAGTTAAGACAGACAGAGCACAGAGGTTCAGTTAACAGCCGAGTGGCACCAAACAGAGGCTAACATTGATCTGGCTCATCCGAGGGTTCAGACTTGAGACAGCTTTTTTTTTTTTTTTTGAGACAGCTAAATGTGGCTCATGAACCGCTTGTTAGCCCATTAGCGTGATAAAAGGGGGCCCGGCCCAGATGACATGGTTTGAACTTTGAACTAGGCATCTCGCGCGCGCTACGGAGCTAAAAATACTCAACCCGCTAGAGTCGCAACTTCTGGCAGCAGCAGCAGTAACAACTGGCGTCCTTTCATAGGTCGCCACTGGAGAATTCCGGCAGCGCAGACACCACTGCACTGTTAGGAAAACAGGAGAGACGAACAGATTTGGAAGCTAAACGGTCTATCCTCTATTCCTCTGCCTCTGTCTTTTCCGTGATGCCGCTCATAATCCGTGTTGAGGCTAGAGGGTAGGGATCTATTTATAGACTCTAATTCCAGTCGTTACAAATTCCGTCTATATTCTAGAATATCGTGAGACTCCTGAACATGTCACAAACCATGATCAAACATGTCAGTTTATTGAGTCTGAAATATACAGTCCCTAGCACACATGTGTGAGTCATGTGCCACGATCAGATTGTTTATTTGAGATTAATTCCAATCTGATCGTGTGGATTAACAGTCTGTAGAGCCGAACCTACAAGACAAATCCAACTATTATGTATGTTGTACCCAGGTTAAATATGTACATACATCAACAAATTTCTAGTAGAGTCAATCTCAATAAATTCCTCTATTGTTCCAACATAAACGTTCTCGGCACCTGGAGTACAGGATTCTCTCGAGTGATTAAGTTCCACATCAAATATACCCCGTCATATAATAATAATAATAATTCCATATTGAGTATATAAAAATAACCAGAATATATCAATGGATTGATGAATTTTGGAAGACATAATAATTCCAATACGCACTGGTGCTGGCAGGTCCATGACGTCGACGTGCTTGATGTTGCGCTGGTCGAAACTTTGGACCCTGATGCACCATTGCTTCTTGTCACTGTGATCAACTTCATTGACTACAACTCATCAAATGAACCGGCAGCGATGGGAAAGTGAGCAAACACTGCCAGATGAACGGAACATATTCCAAAATTAGGGCAAGAAAAACATGGAGTATGCAGCGTAAAGAACTGTGTCGAGTTTCTTTCCACGAAGGTCTCAAGCACTTACATACAGAACTAAAAAAAAATGTGCTCGATTTCTACATTAGTGATAGGATACAGATAGCTAGTACTTCTGACAATATGTACTGTGTCTGACATGCGCCTCAAGTTCTTGATTCTTCAGTTCTACTCTTTGCTTCGGCTGAACTCGTTGACATGTACTCCTGCAGAGATAATTTGTAACCGTTAATTTGTAGGAGCATGCCAGAATACACTGATACTCGGCAGCAAGTCACAATTCAGGTTGAACAAGTCTTTTTGTTTGCAGCCATATCTCAGGTGAAGTTCCCCACAAGATCAAAATACTGCTGGATATATATTTTTTTGCTGAAATTAAGTGGTTCAAAGCACAGCGACAGAACTATCATGCATATAGCTCGATTTTGACCTTTTTTACTAATGTCAATGAAGAAATAATATAGCCAGATGATCACAAATTTTGTTGAGAACAATCACATCTAAATTTTCCTTTGCTAAAGAAACTACAAATGGTTTTTATGTGAAAATATGTCTCCTGAACATACCTTAACAATATGAAGCAGAGCTTTGGCATCGCTATTGTTCTTGAAGTGATCACGAACAGGCTAAACCAAATAGAAATTGATAACGTTAGATAATATTCTTGAATGAAAATAGACAAACTAATCTCATGAATTGCAACACAGGAAGGCTTATATATATATATATATAATATGGCTAGGCGCCCTTGTAGAGTTTTTTTTGGTTTACCTGTAAGATCTGGTTTATTGCCTTTGCTAGAGCAGGCTTCACGTCAGCAGGATGTAGAACGCCACTACTGTAATCCGCATGGACTTCTTCTATTCTGTCGTAGGACCTGTTAAATAGTACAGTTTAATTACACCTTATAACAGCAGTAAATCGTTTATCCATTTTATTTTGTTCTCGTACACTGTTCACATTGTTAAACAATGTTACAAACTGCCAGTTCTTAGTAGTATTACCTGTTACCACCATTAGCTTCCTCACGAAGAACTTCAAACCTTCCAAACCAAGGGAAAACAATGTACTTGATGTATTCCAAGCATGGATTATCTTCAACTATTTTTTCGGGGCAGAAAGCCTCCTCTATCTTGCAATCCACTGTTGACTGTAACAAACACATTGGCCATGAAAACCACAAACAAATGGGGAAAATAACATTGACAAATAGAGATTGTTAATACAAATGCATATATAAAGAGCGAGCGAAAACCTCGTCATCTTCCATGAAAATTGCTGAGGATGGATCACTCTTGGACATTTTCTGCTGCCCTTCCTTAAAACCTGGTAGCATATCTATTATTGATGTTAAGTGACAAACAATTCCACAACCTTAGCTTTAACTGCAGATAATATTATGCGCACATAAATCCATAATAATAACATGCTAGAACTGTAATGCATAGGATACGATGCGACAGAATAACTGGTTTATTTTTCCTTCGAATGAGATCACAATATTCTCGAGCAAGCATGTTAACCTTCCTTTGATCCTTTCCCATCTGGCATATATCTACCTGCACGGAGGAACGAAATTATTAAAAAAATCGCAACTGTAAGAGTTTATCCTATATTAGTATACCGATGGAGTAAACTAAGAAAGAAAGGCAATATTTATAGTTTTTTTAATAACATCAGCATCTTTAAGTTGAAAAAAAACTGAACAAGATTCCTTTTAAAATACATTATAACATCACGTGAATGCATTTTTTAAAATACAGTGGTTTACAGAGTGCCAACATACTAACCTCGAGGAAGAATATATCAGCGCACTGCATTAGAGGATATAAGATCTGAGCAGAAGTAAGGTTATCCTTCTCACTTCGACCCATAATCTGTGAACACCTATGTAGTGATTCAGGAAAAATAGTCTAAGTTAGAACAATAAAAGGCCAGCTAACTTCCCTATCCTTAACTTCTGAAGAATGCTAGGTTCAGATAGATACCTGACTATTCTGTTCAGAGTATTTCTCTGACCAATGTCAATTACTATTGACCAGTATTCATCAACCCGCTTATTGATTTCTTCTGAGGCCCAGAGGAATTCCACGCCTTCCATGTTCATACCAAGTGCTTTCCAAATCTCAATCATATAGCGGCCCACAGTTTGAATTTTGTTTAAATCCCCTCCCATCTTTTTGTTAAGCATAGCAAACCAGTCCGCGATCCAGATTTTCACTCTGCATTCAGCTCCGGCCATCTTGTTAACACTTATGGCCTTCCCAACGCCCTGCAAAACAAAAGGAAAAAGAATCATATTTGTCTGGTATATATTTCTATGTTCCTTGCTATAGTATTTTGTTGCTCATATGAATTTGTAAATCAAGGAGGCAACTACCTAGCTATACTTAATGAAAGGGAGGGTGAAGAACGTGTTATAGTTGTCCGGCCTAACCTGAGCAATGTGCATGCGGCCTGACGGCTCGAAGCCATCGTAACAGATAGGGTGGGGCTTCTCCTGCAGCAAACTCAGCAGTTCATCTTCCTGTATGCACTCCTCCCAGATGCTGCGCAAGCTCTCAAAGTTCTCCGAGATCTTCGGTGATATGCTGCTCGGAGGTCCCTCGGTGGAGGATGATGGATCGGACTGGAAAATAATTGCAGTTCAGATATCGACAGGAAAATATCAAAAGCATGTACCTTATACGAAGTGTTTGCACTTAAATATTTTAGTAAAATGCATGAATGCGGATCTGAATAAACTTATAGAAGGAATATGTGCACTAAAATATAAAGGGCAAACCAATGAGAACTTGAAAAATCTGCAAAGGTGAGTTACACAGACTTCAAAATGTGCCAAGAGAAAGAATGTGAGCAGAACGCAAAATATTCCTGTGAACTATCATGCACGAAACTGCTTTAATTTTGTTCAAAAAAGAGAATGCACCTTGATGGTACGAGGTGAAACTTTGGCGTCACTGTTTCTTGTGTGGTGATCACGAACCGGCTGCAAAAGAGACATTTGAGTTCATAGAAATCTGATGAATAAAAATGGTCATATGTTGGAAAAATCCAAAAAGAAAAAATGAAATATCCCTATTTGAAAAAATAACCAAAAATTCCGCCTAGCCATATATGAGAAAATTGGTGAAGTCCAACGTGAGAAATTTTCCAAATCGTTTGAGATTTGATCACCAGTGGGGACTGGGAGGATAACGTTACCTGCAATATTAGATTTATTGCTTTTGCAAGGTTGTTCTTGACGTCAACAGGATGCAGTGCGCCACTACCATAATCCTTGACGACCTCTTCCATTTCGCAGTAAGTCCTGTTATAGCAGAAAACGTAATAATAATGTTAGAAGCAGAAACCGAATTAAAATCATGCTATTATAAAGTTGACCTAAGTAATGCACAATTATAAAATATGACAGTTTTAGCAGAGAGAGTTTGAGATATCATTTTATAATCCTCATACGTATCATTTTTGTGTCGAATAGGAAGAATAGTAGTTTTCAAGTGTTCTTACTTGTCACCACCATTAGCTTCTTCTCGAAACACATCAAACCTTCCAAACCATGGGAAGACAATCTTTTCGATGTACTCCAAGCATGGATTTCCTGTGATAGTTGGAGGACAAAAAGCCTTTTTTATCTTCTGATTCACCATGATCTGCGGCATTAATTAAGTTAACTATGAAATTGAGTGATACATTTGAGTTGTCAATTGAAAAATCTATGGTGAGAACCAAACTTCGTCATCTTCCATGAATATAGTGGAGGATTCGTCAACTTTTGCCAATTTGTGGCCACCTTTAAGACCAGGAAGCATTTCTATATAATTAATGTTAATGGAAAAATCATAACTTGACGAACCTTGCTTGAAACTGGAAGCAATTGAAGCATGATAAATCTATTACAATTACATGAGATGCTCTTCAATGCAATAATACATATGAAGGATACGGTATGAGAGAATAACTGGTTTGTTCCTATCAATATTGTGACAATATTCCCTGGCTTGCAGATTCACCTCTTGTTGATCCTCACCCATGTGGCATATGTCTACCTTTAGAATGAAATAAGAACTGATACTTGAGATGCAGTCATGTAATTAAAAATGTAAATTGTAGTGTCATCGAGCGATGATAACACAAACCTCAAAGAAGAGTATGTCGGCGCACTGCATGATGGGGCACATGAACTGTGCAGCACCCAGTTTATCCCTGGGGGTGTTTGTCATGACCTTGCAGCACCTACACACAGAACAGGCAAAGTGTAAACAAAGCCCGACGACACAGCCATCATCAAAACCTTTCTGAATTGTAACAGTTTGAATGCACGTACTGGACTGTCTTCTTGTACGGAATCGTCCTGGCAACGTCCATCACAAGCGGCCAGTACTCGATGGCGCGCTTGCTGATCTCCTCCGACGACCACAGGAACTCCACCCCGTCCACGTCCAGGCCGAGCACCTTCCATGTCTCCACCATGCGGTGCCCGGCGGCTCGGATCGCGTCCCGGTCGCAGCTCATCTTCTTGTTGAGGAGGGCGAAGAGGTCGGCTACCACGATCTTCACCTTGCACCCGGCGCTGAGCATCTGCTTCACTTGTATCGCCTTCCCCACGCCCTGATGAAAATCAACACAAATTAGCTAGATCGAAGTGTTTCGCTTCAGACAATATATTCGTGCACAAACGAATTGTTGGCAAATGTAAATTGTCAAAGACAGGGAACTAGCTAGCAGCGTACCTGGGAGATGGTCATGCGGTCGGAGGGCTCGAATCCGTCGAAGCAGACGGGGTGGGGCTTGTCTTGCAGTAGCTGCGGCAGCTCGTCCTCGCCGACGCACTTGTCGGCGGCGCCCCGGAGGATGATCGCAAGCCGCTCCTCCGTTGACATCGCCGGCGAGGCCGCCATGATGCTAGAGTCAGGCGGATCTCGCCGGCCTTATGGCGGCGCGCGGCAGGGGAGAATCGGAGAGGCGATTCTGTCACTGGTAGTTTGGATGTTGTAGTACTAGTAATCTTTACAGGATTCGTTTCGGTCTTTGCATGGTTCGTTTCCTTGGCTCCCACGCTGTCTCCTATCTACGTGGCAATCTACTAATTGGCTAGTTTTTATGTGGGCCAACACGTTCTATGTTCGTCGTCCATATCACAAGAACTTGTGTTGGACCGAGAACCAAGTTGGACACGGAATCAGACTATCAACATGATCATCGTTATCAGTTTATGTATGTATGTTCCACACACGTCAATGGTCTCACACTAGTGGAAAAACACCCTGCAGTATCGGGCAAAAACGCCCTGTAATATCGGGCAAATCGTTCGATATTACGTGGACGTTATTAAAAATCGACGGGTTACAGTAGCGGATTTGTTGCCCGATACTACAAGGATACAGGAAAAAATTAAAAAAAAGAAATCAGGGTGGGCCAAGCCCAGCCCCGACCCGCTGCCACCGCCCGCGTCGTGGCCCGGAACCGCTGCCGCCGCCCGCTTCCTGGCCGGATCCACCACCGGGAGGGCGCGACGCAGCCCTAGGGCACGGACCACGACTCGGCGGCCACCTGCTGCTGGATCCGCCTCCTGGCCGAAGTCGCCGCCGAGGAGGGGCCGGATCCACCGCCGGGGAAGGGCACGACGCAGCGGACGTCGGATCCGGCCGCCTCCTCGCCGGATCCACAGGCTGGCGAGGAGGCCGCTGCGGGAGGTCGCCGGATCTGGCCGCTCCTCGATGCATCCGACGGGAGAGGAGGAGGCCGGCGCCTGAGAAGAGGTGGCCTCCTTGGGGATGGGCCTGCGTGAGGAAGCAAAGGGGGACGGCACAGTCCAAGAGGTGACGAGGTCGAGAGGCGGCGCGGTCGGGAGATGCGGTTGGCGGGCGGAGGCGCGCGGCGCGGTCGGGAGCGGCGGTTGGCGGAGAGCTCCCGGAGGCGAGTGGCACGGTCGGGAGCGGTCGTTGGCGAGAGCTCCAGGCGGAGGCGGCGCGGTCAGGAGACGACGCGCGCTCGATTGAGACAGAAAGGGAGGCGGTAGCTCGGAGAAGACTGGGATTTAGTGATGTTTCAACCCTAGGATTGTATATATATACGCGGGCTGATATGAGCTTTGAGCTGGGCTGGGATAGTATAGTAATATCGGGCTGATGATGATGTCACTGTGCCCGATACTACTGTAATATTTTCAATATCGGTCAGCGATGATGTCATTGTGGCCGATATTACTGGCCATTTTCAATATTGTTCATCGCCGATGTCATCCCCGTCCGCTATTACAGTAGAGTTGTAATAGCGTTGCCCATGATGACGTCACCAACTACACACTCGTAATAGCGAAAATTTATATGTCCGCTATTACTGAAAAAAGTGAGACGCTATTGAAGGCTTCTTTTGTAGTAGTGTCAAGCACGGTGCGTCTATATACCATAGCCCACGTGCCGGTTTTTTTGAAATAATATTATTTTAATTAAAATAGCAGATTGGGATATATATTTGAAAAATTGCAAAAATAGAGACCGCCCATCGGTTATTGGACGACGATAGCCTATGTGGCTGTCTAGACTCTAGAGACACGTTGTTGGGCTGTTTTGCATAACCGAGAGGCCTATCGGTCATCCCATAACCAATAGGTCCCTTCATCAGCCTATTGGTCATGGGACAACGGACAACTCCCTCCTAGACCCTATTTTGCTCTGGCTTTTAGGTTAGATTCAATCTTATTTTCTTTCAATCTTTCTCACCGTGTCTATTTCCCCGCTTCTTTTCCAAACTAGTAAAATGGAATCATTTCAAAATGACGTCCAGAAAATAAGGCTAACCCCATTTTCCTCTCCAAAACAAAAATTTGTGTAAAAGATAAATGCTAGCGCACGCAGGATGCACTAAACTCTCCAAATTCATGGACACCTTTTACAGGTAGGTTAGTATTTTAAGTGGAAAACTAGGGATATATAAGATCAATTAGTCAATTTCTACACACCTAAATCCACAAGAATCACAATTTATTTGAAAAAAAACTAACCCTAAACAGACGGCATAATTATTTAAAAAAAAACCGACGCCGCGCAGCACTGATCTGCCTCGAGTCCAACCTCAACAATTAAACAAAAACATCTATCTATAAAATGTGTTCATGAATCTGGGGAGTTTAGTGGATCCAGGCACGGGCGGAGCTAGGATTTAAGCTCAATGGTGTCACAGTCCGCTCTTAATAGTAATCACTGCTGATGGATTAGCCTAGAAACATAGACTCCACCATTGATCCTTCTGGTGTCATTCACCATGGAAAATCAAGAGGTATAAGGCTGCAGCCAAATTTCATTGGTATCCTGTGACACCACTGCTATAACGTGGCTCCGCCCTTGGATCTAGGGACCCCCATGTACGTCCGATAGGCTGGAAGGCCTATTTGCCATCCATCCAGGCCAATTGCATCACCACCACATAGGTTATCAGTCGTTCAATTACTGACAGGTGTCTAATCAATCAGGTCATGACCGACTGGTCTCTTTTGTAATTTTCTAGACTTGTCCCCAAGCAAGCAGCACAATTGTAAGAAGGTGGCATAGGATTCACATTCTCTTCCATCACATTGTCGGAGCTGCACAAGGAGATGAAGCTGCCACTGCCACCTTCTCTGCTGCATGTCGTTACCAAAGAGATGGAATGTCTCCCTTCCTCTTCCTAATTCAATAATTCTACACACACACAAAAAGATGCATCAATATTTATTTTATAATTCATGAACATGAATGGAAGATTGAATTGGCTTGTCACGTGTACATCTATACCTCCAGTGGAACGGGCAGAACGTGGAATGGCGACGGATGGATGGACGGCGGCCGGTAGAATGGCAGATGGGCACCGGACCCGACGGATGGGCGGCGTAGTGGCGGCTAGACGGGTGGAAGCATGGAGTCACGAACTCGCAGACGGGTGGAAGCATGGAGTCACGAACTCGCGATTGTGATGCAGCAAGGAGCGAGGAAACGACGGAGGCATGCGTGTGCGCCCGTAGGTCTTGTTGATTTCTTTTTGCATATTGATTATTGGGCTATATTGGTAATGAGCCAAAATCTACAGGGTATGCCATCCCACCCGACATTACCCTGTAACTACGCCACCAAGGATAAAAGCCGCATTGTATAGGCAACACCACCATGCAATCCAGTGCTGGTGGTGGGCCACCGTGAAGGGCTTGACAGCCAGGAGGAGTAGGAAAGAATCCTCCTTGGCACTCTCGAGGTAGGGTGCAATGGCGGCGTGGAGGAGGAAAGTCTCACCCTTGGCCATGTTCCGTCACTGCAGGCCGCACTGGCTGGTGGAAGCATGTGCAACGATGGAGGTGCACATGATTCAATTGCTAGCAATGGCGAGAATCCAGCTGGTAAGGATTCAACTGCTGACAATGGTGGTGGTCTTCACGGTGACTTGGCATGGCACAATGGTGACCAAGTTCAGCATGCCCACCAATAGGCAACAGGCAACTCGCTAATTGGTGTCAGAGTGAAAGATGGATGTCGCGACAAAGACCAGAGAGGCAGTGTCATTGCTAGTGAACTTATCGACGTTGCAGTGACAAAAGGGAGCAGGAGCCAGCCACCCGCGTGGTGGCCTCAACCATGGATACACCATCCACATTGAGTGTGGACATCAAGGATGTGCTCAACATTGATATGCAGAAGGATAAGAAGAAGGTGTGAATTTCTCACCTGGTTAATTAATTAGTGTACATTTGATTTCAAACTTTCATGCATGTATACCTTGTTGATTGTGTTGACAAGTAGACAAGAAAAAAAAGGAAGACGAGGAAGAAGAAAATAGAGGGAAGATCACTCTATATTAGTAGGAAGCATGGATATTATAAGGCACATGGATACAAATATTGTTCTACATCACTAGTGCAATTATATTTTATATTTCATATTCCTTGGAATATATATTTTAACGTAAAAGATGTTTGCATCAAGCACAAGTAAAGATCAATGGGCTTGATCAGGAAGTATGTAAGGTTGTTTTACCAAATCGATAAAGGATAAACTTAATTTTTAACATAAGGTGTTGATTTATCATATGGTTTAGGTAGCACCAAACGAAGATAGATTTTGATAGAGATTGTACATATAACGTTGTAGTTCAATGTGTTATGATGTTATATAAAAGACAAACAAACTAAATCTTAGTTTTAATGTATTATAAACCACATCAACTGAAAATGAGTTTTTTCAACTATCTATATTATTTTATTTTTTGCAATATAGGTTTTGATAAAAGGTGTCACATACACATTATATTATTTTACATCAGTGTCGCAATTGTATTTTATATTCTAGATTCATTGGAATATATTTCTTTAATAACCTATAAGATGTTTGTATCAAGCACATGAGAGATCAGTGGGCTTGTTCATGAACAGCGTAATTTTTTTTGGCCAAATTGATAAACTTAATTGTTAACATAAGGTGCTGATTTATCATATGGTTTAGGTAGTCCCAAACAATGATGGATTTGATAGAGATTTTGAGAAATTTGTTGTGTTGAAGAGCAGTAGGGATCTAAAAGTTCCAATTTGCTTGAAGAGCTCTTTCGTAAGACGAAACATACGAGTGTTATTGTTTTCAGGCTCGAGTCAGACCCGAGTTTGTGTATTGATACTGGTATTATTGCTATTACATTTACTCAGACCCGAGTTTGTGTATTGATACTAATATTATGGCTATTACTTTACTCAATACTCATGGCATAAAGATCAGGTGGGCATGTGTCTCTCACTAAACATACTGGTACATCCATTAAATTTTTGCCTTGTGGCTCCCTCTAAACTCTTCCAACAAAATACTTACTTATGTGTTATTTTCTATTGTAATAAATATATGTATTGACATATAGATTTTAAAATATTATGGAGGTAATATCTTAGTCTTGTAATCGACCCGGATCTATCTATTTGGTGGGAAGAATTTCATGTCATACTATAAGAACAATTCAGAAAAGTTTTGATTTTTTTATTTCATGTAGTTAAGAAAACATGTTTGACTTTATGTACAGTTATGTTCCAACAGTTTCGTACAGTGATCCACTATTCTGACTAATAAAATCTATGACACTTCTTCTACAGTGTTTACATATTGATGAGGTCACCCGGTGGATCGCCGTTGCATAGTTGATTTGACGGGATGAGTAGGTAGCACCATTGGGTGTGTTCGTTTCCTCCCTCTAAAATTTAGCACTGTCACATTAAAGAGAATCTTATTATTTACTGAATATTTCGATCAATTTAATGACAAAACCTTATTGACAGATTGGTGCTAATTTTCGAGATGAATCTAATGAGCTTAATTAATCTATATTTTGCTAAAGTGATGCTACAGTAACCGTCTTCTAATCACGACTTAATTAACCTCATTAGATTCGTCTCAGTAAATTAGTCTAGGGGCCTGTAATTTGTTTTATAATTAAACTTTATTTAATACTCTTAAATAATAAGATTCTTTTTGATGTGACAGCTCTAAAATTTAGACCGCAGGAAACGAACACACCCAGTTGATTTGATGAGGTATTGAGGTGCAGCGGGTCTGTTCCGGCTTTTGACTTGCATGGACTGACCTGCCATGGAGAAGTGTGAAAGCGTAGAATAGGAGTACACGGCTAGGGATAAGACTGGAGGTGACATACATAATTACGCCTGGCAGGTTTCTCACTTATTTCGATGGAATGAATAATCGAACCGCTTCCTGGTCACTTGGTCCGGCCATGGACAGCTGAGCTGAACTCCAGCTGAAGTTAACCTCATGAGTCATGACTCATGTGAGATGAAGATGAATCACTAATCACATGTTAACTCACGCACTGATGATGTAGAGTATTTTCAGTGCTTATAAATACATCGGTTCTTTTAAAATCTGCTACTAGCATGGAGAGAAAAACGAAATAAGAAATTTCTCTCCATCCCAGTTGCTTGCTTCACTGGTACTAAAAAGTGGAGCTGTAGAGAGAACCGTGAAGCAAGCAAGGATACTCTCTCTCTCTCTCTCTCTCTCTCTCTCTCTGGCAGGCTGGCAGTAAAGCCAGTAAGTGCTCACGTATGAGCTAATTGACCATTTGACCTCATTCTTTGAGATTTATCGCCAAGCTTTTCCTCTGTTGAGGGCCCTAAACCACCTTACTTTGGGGCCTGGTGGTTACTTCCCATTCTAGATGGGGCAGAGTTTGCTTTTCAAAACTCCAGTCCTGCAGTTTGCCAACAGTACAAAAGTCTGTACATAGACAGAGTGCAGTTTGCCAGTGAGAAAAGCCATAGGCATACAGGAGCAGGTAGGAGAGAGAGAGAGAGAGAGAGAGAGAGAGAGCAATGTGGAATAGATTGCCACCTTAGCATTATAAGATGTCGACTGAATTTATTTATTTTTCACAAATAAAGAATATATTTCTTTTTGAACGGAATGAACTATGGTACTGTATCATTCAAATTAAAGACCTTAATAATCTGTTAGCGGTTCGCTTGATTGCTAAACACGTTCTAGGAATCTGGAGAGGCTCGGAGGAGAGCTGCTGCACACGGGTAGCTGACACACCTTTTTGCTTGTGTCCAAGAGAGACAGATAAAAATTAATAAAGACCAAGGAATATGTACAGTGGAGGATGATTGGTGCGTTGATGCACATGTGACATAGAATGTACAATGGAGTGGTGCACCGATGTACAATGATTTTAATGTGATTTTGCAATTGGGCAACTCATGTTAAAGGAGAAATGATTAACAACGAAAGGACATGCATCACTATGCCTTGGTTCCTCTTCACCCCTGTTCTATTGCTGACCTGGTGAACAACATAGAGTGATGTTTGTTTGATAATGCTGACGATGTGCTATGTTCCTGTCATAGATGTAGTTGTGCATCTGGGTCACCCGGAACGACCTAGTTCGGCACAGCCAGACTTGGCGCTGGGCCAATCGGACTGTGCCTTAGCATGCCCCGGACTTAGAGGTCGACCCGTGGCACGACTCACAATACCTTTCGTGGCACGCGAGCACGACATCTTGCAGTGTGGGGAGGGCAGGCGGGCAGGCAACTAGGGACACAAGAGAAGAGGAGGTCGGCGGTGCGTGATGCAACCGGTAGTACATGAAGGGGAGGAGGCTAGCAGTGCGGGGTGGAGAGGCGGTGCAAGGAGGGGAGGTGGCCGGTGGCGCAGGAGCAGAGGTGGCTAGCATGGGGTGGGGACTGGGGAGAAGATTAGGCCATTAGGTTTCCTCCTCTACAAATTTATTTGTGTTATAGATTTGTGGGCTGCGGCGGATTAGTGGGCTACTTTGGGAAAATTATTTTAGCTCAATCATCTTTCGGGATGCCCTCTTTTGGGCTATGCTGCGAGTGGTGCCACTTGCCTTGGGTTAGCTCGAGGCATGGCTCACACCATCCTATGGGTCTGCACGGCCCGGTATTGACTAGTCTCAGGCCTCCTCTTCCGAACCGGGCTGCGTGCCGACCCATGCATTTTGCTCGGCCTGATTGCACAAGTATAGTTGTAGTCAACCGCTTTGGATGTTCCTCTAACTTTGAGTTGGTCTATTGGAGGATAAGATCATAAATATATTGGGAGGATATTTTTTTATCACTGTATGACAATTGTAAGTGCTTAATGGTGACTGAGTTAGAGTTAATTGTCAACTGTGTTTGGCTGTTATTCTTTTTTAAATCAAAACTAATATTAATTTATATAATCTTCCCATTGTTCGAAAATTAAGAAAATGACATATCCGGACCACCACTGTCTCCCTCCCTCTCTGGTTCTAGCAGTACGGGTAATTGTCAAAATTGGGAAGGCTTTGCTTGCTCATGAGCTAGATGGGCCAGGCCTGAACACTGTTCTCAACGTACCGGACACACACTGTCCTATATGACCGATTAACCGAACCCAAACACAGCAACGGGCAAGAGTAAGCGAAATCACAAAGAAACAAAAAGAGAGGGAGAGAAGAAAAAGAAATGGTGGCCAGGAGCTCGACCACGCCGGCGAGGGTTTAGAGGTGAGCGGCGGCGTGCGGGGTCCGGAATCGGAGGCGAGCGCGGCGCGCCTCGTGTTGGCGGCGGCGGCCGGCGAGCTCAACATGGAAGGTGGCGGCAGTGGCAACGGCAAGCCGCCCCCTGTCCCCGGCGGAGGTGGACGGTGCCGTCCCCGAGGAAAGCGGCGCAATCGCGAGAAGGGGAAGGTCGATACGGCCGGTGACGGCTCAGCTACCGAGCCGCACGGGAGCCACGATGCTGAGGGGGACGGAGCCCACGCGGTACAGGCAAGGCCGCCGCGCGCCGGCGGAGAATCCAGTGCTGGCGGCGGTGGCGGACACCACGGAGGGCTCGGCGACCAGGAGGAGCAGGAAAGGCTCCTCCTTGGTGGTCTCCGGGCAGGGCGCAACGGCGCCGAGGAAGAGAAAAGTCTCGGAGCTCCAGAGCCGCACGGGAGCCGCGATGCTGAGGGTGACGGAGGCCACGCCGTACAGGCAAGGCCGCCGCGCGCCGGCGAGCAATTCAGCGCCGGCGGTGGTGGCGCGCACCACGGAGGGCTCGGCGTCCAGGAGGAGCAGGAAAGGCTCCTCCTTGGCGGTCTCCGGGCAGGGCGCAACGGCGCCGTGGAAGAGCAAAGTCTCGGCCTTGGCCGCGTTCCACAACTGCAGGACGCACTGGTGGGTGGAATTGGAAGCAGTGGAGACGCAGGCGATTCAATTGCCAGTGACGACGAGAATGCAGCTGATTGTGGTCTTGGCTGTGACTTGGCAAGGCAAAGGCACAATGTCAATGAAAGGCTTGGCCTTGAAGGCCTGGGTGATGAGCAAGTTCGGCATGGCTCTGCCTACGAGCAGGGGACCGGCAGCTCGGCAATTTATGCTGAAGAGAAAGCCAGCCTTTTTCCTCAAGATGGAGTCCCAGCTGAAGTTAATGGCCAGCGCCTATGTGGGCGTGATAAAGACCAGAGAGGCAATGGCAGTGGAGGTGGATTGGTCGGTGTCGCAGTGACGAACGGGGAGCACAAGCCAGCCATGGATACACCATCCACATTGTTGTCTCCGAGTGTGGACATCAAGGACGTGCTCAATGCTGATATGCACAAACACAAGAAGGTGTGAATTTCTCACTTGATTATAATCGGCGTACTTTTGATTCGTATTGTCATGCATGGATCCTTATGCATTTTGTTGACAAGCAGGCAAAAAGAAAAATAAGGGCCGACAGGAGGAGGAAACGGAGGACCAAGGTGGCCACAGCACCCACGAGTATGCCGTCGACGTTGCTGCCTCGGAGCAACTTCCTGTCCGATAGTTTGCTCTCATGGTCCATCGGGAATGTTCTTAACCACCAGTTATATGAGACATTGGTATTTATTCCACAACCCTCTACTCCTATCTTTGTCTGGTTTTACTTCATTTTTGTAGCTCAGTATATTACATTGCCGCGATCCAATTGTTATTTGATAGGTGAAAAAAGTTCCTCCAAAGTATGATTCAATTGCTCACTTCACTGATGTGCATCGTGGGCTCTTGCTAGAAGAAACCAGAGCAATTTTGTGCTCAGCGATGGAAGATATTGATCTTGACAAGGCTAGATCAGAAAGCATTCAATGCTATCATATAGCTCAGGACTATGATGTGTGTCTTCTTAGTTCTCGACCTCTCGTAGACTCTAGCATGGAAGAAATGTCTTGCTCACTCGCAATTGCTGTTGGGATTGGCCGTGATATTTATTTTCAGAAGAGTTTCAGAGTGATAGTGAATGCTGAAAAATTTCAGCCACAAAACATGAAGTATGTCAGCTTCTTGCCTAATTGAGGTTCAGCATGACAATAGCTAATATTCTTTGCGAGGAGAAGGATCATGCAGCTATCCATGCAATTCTTCAGCTCTATAAAACGGTAAATAAATATGTTCTCAATTCTCCCTTTCAATTCGAATATTATTATAGATTATCAATTCATTTAATTTAACTCTTATGTCAAATGCAGGCTGGAAAGGAGTGTGAAACTTGTGTTAAACTTGGAAAAGGTGGTATGCAGCAATATGGGAACCAAGAATATCTGCCAAGTCTTAGCTGTTTGCTCAAAAATCACACAGAAGTTGTATGGGCACCTCCTGGAACTTTAGTAGGAAGCGTTGCTACTCTGCTAGAGGAATTTGCTTCTCTGAAACCAAAAGTGTTGATTTGCGTTCCGAGCGTATCAAGTATTGCTGACATTATTGTCGATCTTGAAGAACTATTTATTTCACCTGACTCGGGTGATGTTATTGTAATCAACAGTATTACTGGGCTAGAGCGCTGCAAAAGGTACGAGAAGTTTTGCCTTAAACATCACTCCCAGGAACTATACTGTTGTCTTACACAATGCGAGGGTTCATTAACAGGCATGAAAAAGCTGTTGAGCTTGGAAGCATACTATCACACGCCCTGCAGTGATGTTGGTTTGTTCTGTGCACGGTGCAAAGAGAACAAACTCTTGAAGTTCACTCTAGAATCTGTTGCTAGAAGGTTTGATGCTATCATTGGGTTACTTGAAGAGTCCTTACTTTACTTGAAGAACCATGCAGCATCGTTTAGTTTGCTTGATCAAAACACAACCCAATTCCAGGAGTTGGTGGTCAACTTAAAAGAAATTGGAGTATTGTTGCATAATAACAACCTGAGAGTTGATTTCGTGGAGAAGAATTTACTCATCCCTACAGTAGATGGTGATTCAGGAAGCAGCTCATGTACTCTTGCAGAGTCTCTGAATAAGAAAAGGATGGAAAGTATGACAATGATAGATAGTATTCTCAGTTCACTGCACTTGCCTCAAGTTGAAGATAGGGATATGCTTGACAGGTTCTGTATTAAGAACTCAAGGATCATTGTGACCACTCTTGACTCTGCTTGGCAATTGCATTCTGTAACGATGGACCCATTTGATTTAGTGATTGTCTATGGTGCTGGACAAATCAGGGAAGATGAAATGCTTGTTCCTCTTCTTCTTCCAGTGGAACATACACTATTATTTGGGGATCATCATCATCTGGAGCCTGTAATCAAAAGCAAGGTTTACTTCTTACCACTAACTCTATTTTCTAAATCATTTTAAATGGAAACACAAAGCTACTGATAGATAAACATAGATTTTTTGAAATTACAAAGAAGAAAAGTAGACTGAAAAGTGAAGTAACTGAATCTGTATATAATGTTTAACGGTTCACATAACACAAAGGCCAAATAAATCATGTACAAATCTGTTACTTAATATTTTCTTTATGTGAAATAATAAGTTATGGACGTATAATGTGTGTGTGTGTATATATATGGAATAAGAATCTTTTTGCTACCCTAACATATGATCCTGAGTGCTCTGCATGGTTTATTGATTATGTCTTAATTCTAGCGTTTAAACTACATTAGCTCTAGCAAGATATATACAGAGCAGCCTGCCACTTCATGCTAATTATTTTTGTTGTTAGATATGCAAGGAAGCTGGTTATGGTGCCAGTATTTTTCAACAACTAAGGCAGTTGGTATCCAGAATGTACATCCTCAGCAACCAGTATTCAATGCATCCTTTGATCAGTCAATTCCCAAATGACTATTTCTATAAAAGAAAAGTTAAAGATGGCCCTAATGTGTCCAATAACTATAATAGGGAGTTCATACCCCTAAAGTTACCTTACTATGCTTTTATGGATCTTCCTACTTCTAAAATGAAGTTAATGAGAAAAGGCCATGTCTACTCAGCTGCAATACTAGTGTTGCTGCAACAATTTTGTGAAGGTACGTTTCACTTTTGTAATAGAATCAATTTTTCTATTATGCTATATATTAATGCTTGAGTTACCTTCACCTGATGTCCTCTGATTGTTGGGTGAATAAAATAATCTCCACTGCATGTGACCATTATATATCTATACTGTTACGAAAAACATTTTATTTTCTGACAATTATGGTATGTTACTTATTATCTATGCATTGTTATACATGATTTTCTATTCATGATTAATGAACTAATTTATGTAAAAAATTATTTTTTCTGTTTTTCCTTAGATATGGTGGATACAACAAGGAAGTTCAATATTGCAGTGGTCTGTATATCAAGTGCTGAATCCAATGTTGTTAGAGGTCATTTGACATCCAAAAAAGGAATTCATGAAAAGATTCGGGTTCAAGTAACATCAGTGGACAGCTTAAAAGAAGAATCTTTTGACATGATAATTTTGTCACTGTCGCTGGAGGATACTGCTCACCTTAAGGATGTTAAAGAAAATAAGTTGAACGTTGTGCTTACTAGTACAAGGTATGCATTTTGATTACGAATTCGGTTCTTGCTGAAGTTATAACTGTTACTAATAATTTTGTGTTCCACCAGACATTGCCTTTGGATAGTAGGTGAGCACAAAGCTTTAAATTCCAGTGGAGGCATTTGGAAAAAAATGATTCATGATGCAAGGAAGCGACAATGTATCCATATGATGGACAGGGATGAACTTTCTGAATTTACAAAAGAATTTGAAATAAATGATAATGGCTGCTGCAATAATCCTAATTCCGTGGTTTCTCGCAAAACAGCATGCCTGGTAAGTCTAAGTATGATACGTTACAAACTGTAGCAGCGAACTCCAGTTATTTATGATTTGGCAATAGTGAAATAAATTGTATGTTTTTTATGTTTTCCCTCTGCTTGCAGCCAGGACAAGAACTTACTTGGGATGGAAGACCCCGAAGGACTAAATATATTTTGCCTGCTATACGGGACCAAAGGGGCCAACCTGGTATGTAAACGAATCATGTACTTTATGTCCATACTTCAACACTTTACAGTTAAACTGAGTAACTGATGAACTCCAGTCATAAAGGTGAATACAGCTCAAAGGACAATACACTTGGATTCCTAAATCCAATGTCATGATAAAATTAAAGGAAAATAGTTTGTCTTTGCCATATAGTTAGACAATTTTGACATCTTGAGTAAAAGTTTATAGGCAGCCTGCAGTTTAGTCCTCATGTAAACGTGATATCCCTTTATACAATGCAGATACTTGTACTCTTCAAGCAATATTGGGGGTAATTGTGTCGATAATGAAATTTAGGAATGCTGGTTTGGACCCTCCACAGGATTTCACATGGGACTTCATTCTGGATGCCTTACAAACTTTGTATGAGAAAATTGTAGGTGAGGCCTTCCGATCAGAGGACAAAGCTAACAGAGGGACAAAACGGCTGGAGAATTTATTTGAAATATCCAGAAAATATGGTGTTGTGGCCATCAATGAATCAAGGACTAAGGTGAGATGTACACTTCCAAATCTTTTTACCTTGGATGGTACTGGTTAACCGATAATTTGTTTCACAATATTGACTTGATTTTGCAACTTCTGAAGTTGTATTGTGCTTTCTTCGGAATTCCGTATCCGATCTGTTTGAAGTGAATATTATATTCCTGATGACATGTTTGTTTTTAAACAACACCTATTTTGCAAAAAAATATATTTCAATAAGTCAATTTAAATTTTGTTACCTTGCATGTGCTGGTGTGAGACAGTTTTAATGTTTCCAAAACCTCTCTGGATTTTCTCATGTCTGGTGTCCCATCTCATGCTGCGCTCACAATAGGTATATAGATTAATTGATACATCGATCATGGTGAATGGCAAATATTGGAAGGGCGAAGAAATCACACTGTAGATGGGGTTATGAAAGCCTCATGGGTCAGGTTGAGTAGAAGCTATACCACTCACTAAGACTTTTGTTTGGCTGAGGTGTGGGAAAATTTAGACGCAGTGTGGAGAGATGATTTCTTGTTATTATATTCATGCACTGTCGTTCGCAATAATTCAGCAAATTGCCACTCAGAATACTCAGTGTTACCCTTCATCTTTGCAGTGGCGGGCATTCAAGATCCTTGGATGGGAGCGTGTCGATCCGCAAAATACCAAGGCCCTGAAGAAAATCCTTGAGCAGGGGGCATAATGATTGGCCATTTCCGGGTATCAATGAACTATTACAACCTGAAGCCAGGAGAGGTGTATGTCTACGACGAAGATCAAGCTCTTCTAAACCCCAAATCAGACCAGCCAGCGACACATGCTGTGATGATGATTGGCATTGGACACAAGAAGATAATCCACAATGGCTATTTTGACCACATGGCAATGCAAAACAGTGAGGGACGAATATTTGGATTGAATGGCATTGGCAGGGTGGGGAAGGACACCGTTCGGGGCCTCTATCGAATCAAGCTTCCTGAGATGAAAAAGCCAGCTCGCAGTGGAGCTTGAAACACAAACTTGCTTCAACTGTAAGAAGGAAGAACATTCTCATTTTGGATGGCACCTTATGTTTATGCAAAAATTGTTAGCTAAGGCATGCCAGATTTTTCAGACGCGCCATGATTGTGCATGGAGAGCACACATTACAGCTTCTGTTTGTGGGACGATACGAGGACAAGAGAGCTGTGGCCACTATAACTAGTTTTTCTTTAGGTCAACTCCGTGCGAAGAGTAAACTATTGTGTTGTCCAGTTCACTTCTCTTTATATTCACATGGGAAAACATCTAATGGAAAAAAATTGGCTTCTTATTGACCATTAAATTTTCAATTTCCTTAATATAGATCAGTTCATATATTTATGCCTTCGCTAGTGGCCACTTCCATGAGTAAATATTAATAATTTAGGAGAAACGATAAATTTATCCTTAAAGCATTTTTATTAGATTTTCCATAATAGCTAGTGATATCGGACTACATACTCCTGGCACCCTACCAGTAGCCTGGTAATTAACTACTACCTTGATTATATAGAAAATTGTCCTTTTACTGTCATGTACATATGCGGATTGGGAGATCTGTTTAACCCCAGTGCACATGATGCCATGACCACATCTTGGAACACGGTGTGCTTCTCGAGGCATGCCAATTGATTTTCTCTACAAACTAACAAAGACAAATATGTGCGTAAGAAAATTCTTCGATCACCAGCCTAGATAGGCCGATGCTATAGTTGAACTCCCAAGCCGCCCGACTAGGCACGCGGGGTTGATCGGGTTGTGCCTTAGCATGCTGCGGGCTTGATTGCCAGTCCTTGGCACGACCCATGATGGCCTCAACCATGTCGGGCTGGCCCGGGTGTCCTACTAGCAAGGTGGTGCGGTGACAGTACCGACGGCATGAAGGCTTGGTGATGGCGTCGGAGAGGGCGTGCACTGGCTAGGCGGTGCCACAATGGAGATTTGGAGCCGATGCAAGCAAAGAGTGGACGAGAGAGGTGACGAGAGAGGCAAATGCAGTGCCGCAGCGGTGGCCAGCAACTAGCGCAGGTAGAGGCGGCGATCGGTGGTGGCTAGCAGCTGGAGCAGGGAGAGGCTGCGCCACGCCAAGGAAGAGAATCAGAGCCGCACAAGGCGAGGTTGTGGGGGCCGCGGAGCTGTGTCAACCTAGTCCATAGATCCTGCAACTCACAACACTAGAATAGATATTAGATAACGCTTTAATGGTTGTCATCTTAATCACCGAAGCCAACACTCATGCCATGCCAAGGGTCATGAAAGCTTCTTCAGTCGGCACTTTGGGTGAATTTCTATCTCTTTGGGACATCATATGGGGTTTTGCTCTGCACCATGAGGCCGAGGATAAACACTATTGGTGCCTCTGTTCTTCGGGGTAGTATTCAGCGAAATCGGCATATACATATCTCTTCATATGAGCAACCTAATTTTTGACCGTGGGTACGCACTTGGCAAACTTGGGCTTCTTGTAAATGCAAGCTCTTCCTATGACTTGTTGCACATGATGAGTGTTGGACAGCATATCGACTTGCTCACCGAGGTTTGGATCACCCAGAGGAGTGCGTTCTGTACGATCAAGAACAAGAGGCATTCAATCATCTCCTAATGGCCAGCCCCTTTGCACGACAGTATTGGTACATGGTTCTATCTCAGGTTGGCCAACAAGTTGTAGCTCCTCAACGGACGAACCAATCTTTGATGAATGATGGGAAGGCGTGGTCCGTCGTTCAACTACCTGGTCGTGCTGGGAGCCTGGATCATTTGGACACACCGTAATGGATGTGTGCGTGAAGGACGAGCTCTAAGCTTACCTTGGGTAATCATGGTTGCTAACGATGAAAGATGCCTTTGGGAGATGGCAGGAGCACACGACATGTCTTCTCTGTCTTTGTGAGTGTAGGTCTCGTTTTTCTTAGCCTGTTGTTTAGTCATTTGTGAACTAGTAACAAGTGTGAATGTAACTCAAGGTTTAAGTGTGGACGTGGGTGTGTTGTTTGGGTTCGTATCTCACTTTTCTTCTTAATATAATGAAGTGCAACTATCCCGCGTTTTCAAGGAAAAAAACACGTATTGACATGATAGGTTGAGCGTGTATGACACTTTAACTATGCCTGAACCTGGATAAAAAAACCAGTTTAGTTTTTCTGAATGTTCCATCTCACTGTATACAATATAGCTAGGATGTTTTAATGCTATTGCTATGTTTTATTTTTTGTTGCATCTTATTAGCTCAACCAGCGACAACAACCACTTAAGCCTACTAAATAAAATTAGTGAGATCTACAGCTGATAAGTGATAACAATTGGAGGAAGAGGTACTGCAGGAACCCCTCAAGCAGGGTGACAGATCTCATAATCATAACATATAGATTTGTATCAGGATAACATATAAACATGAGGTAACTTTGTTTATATGCTTGTGTGACTAGCAACAGCATGCAACCAAACATCCTATTGTGACCGATTGATTTCTTCATGAGTAAAGCAAGGTTCGTGCTCTTTTGCCCAGCTTATATTAAACCAAATCTCATGTTCACAAACAAAGTAATAAGTTGTTTTGCTGAAAGGAGAAGATGGAAATATACATCCAAAACCATATCAGACACAAACCATACTAGCACACTTAGTATCAAAACAAACAAGAGGTAAAAGGCTGAAGATGAATTATCATCTATATATTCGAAGCCTGGATTACTACTTTTGAATCAAACCAACTAGTTAGCATCATCATTTCCTTTATCAGAAATTTATCATAAACTACATTGTGCATCAGGTGAGCCCATCTCGTATCCCCCGTGGCAGGATGCTTTAAAACTTCCAATCCTCGGCTCTTGCAAGCATAACAGTCACCTAATAAAAATAACAGTCCAACAAATTGTATAAGAACACTGTAAATACCGTCATAAATCAAAGAAACGTCATGCAAGAATTAATACCATCCTCATCTTGTTCCAAAGGACAGCAGAAATAATATTTTCTCCCAAACATCTGCTTCACTTCGGCAAAGTACAACTCCACAGTCCAACTGACTGAACTAGACTTCTTCATCATAACTCTGAAGTTATAATGATGAAAAACCTTGTTATACCTCTCCACATTAAAACATTGATGACAAAGTTCATCAAGTTTGTACTCAAGCGCCTAATAAATCATCTTTTGTTAGTAAAATTTTGTTAAGGTTTACAATTCAACAATTAAAACAATTCAGAAAAATATACCTCAAAAGCTGCAGTTCTCTCAATGTATTTCTTAAAACACAGCATCACCTCCTCACACATCCATGTCCTTCCTTTTTGAACAATATCTTCAATTGAAGCTTCATTCCTGTATTCAAAACTAATTTAACACCCACATTTCTTCAAGTGGAAATAAGAATATTATGAACCAACTCCAATAGTTGTTGATCAAGTTATTTTATTAGCTATACACATTAATAACCAGATAGTGGAAAAATAATAGTGCAGGATAACCCCAAAATTTACATGCACCCTTACATTCACATGTTGTTAAAATACCATTTCTTTAGAAATATCACACTTTCCAACGCTATGGTGTATGGGAAAACTTTCACACATTAGCATCACGGGACAAACACTGCATTGAAAAATGGAATGGTGTACGGGTAAATGATACTACCATGTCCACATCCTACAAGGGTCTGCCTGTCTACTACGAGGAAAAGAGGAAAATTCTACATGCCATGCTGAAGTCATTAAGAATCCAGAAATATCATGTACCTAATAAACAAACCCAAATGTGCAACATGCAATAACTATTAAAGGGAATCTGAAATCATATATCATATGATAGGCAAGCTTCAATGATTTTATTTTTTATAAAGGAAAAAGACATGTAGCATGATGTCGAAGCTTCAGCAATAAAACAGTAAAGCTTAGAGAAATCAGCAAGGGAGCAATAGAAATATGATAGGAAGACAATGACTCCCAAGGATTCTAACCTCTCGATAACTCCAGCAGAAGCCTGTAGTGGAGCCTTATGCGACCGTGTCTCCTGTTGCCTTTGCGCTTCCAGAGCAGCTCTGGCACTAATAGCGTTCGGTGGCTCTGTACCCCATTCAGCAGCTTGGGCATTAAGCGTGGCATGCTCAATGGCTGAAATTCCATCAAAAGCTTGCCTGAGGGGGACACAAGGATTGGCAGCAAAATATTCCTCCATCTCACGCTCAAATTCATCTGAGCTGAAAAAGAGCATGCCAATATATGTGCTTAAAATTAAGCAACGGGTGCTAAGACAATGTTTAATGGCAAGATTGGCTTGAATTAGTTTCTGCAAAAGGAAACGAAAGCAGGACTACGATAAATGAATACCAACTGCAATCCAGCAGTGTTCATTATCAATACCAACTTAACTGTTTATGCACCTTCAGCCGGTAGTGGTACGTCCACTAATCTACGATGCTACTTGGGCACTTATTTTTCAGTAGTGTTAAGAACTAGAAAAAATGTCTCACATTTATATCTAACTGTCTCATCGAAGCACCAAAGTGTAAGCTTAAAATAATGACCCACTATTTTATAGTGTTTATGTTTTTTTGTGCTAACATTAATCATATACTACTGTGTTGCTTATTGCTACTCTTATTGCATTACACATGTTAAAAAACTATTAAATATCTATATAAAATGAAGTAAAGTTTTTACTTACTCCACATCTGAATCTGGCTTCGGTTGTTCTTCCTCATCATTTGAGACAGTTATGAAAAGGGAGTCAGCAGCGAGCACCATGGATCTTGACAGACCTTTTGGTTTGTTAAAATAGAGAAAAGTCTGTCCATAACCACCAACTTGAGGCAGCCTGCGAAGGTAGTATGGTGCTCAGGTAGATAAACCAACATCAGTGCAAGACGGTGATATTTCCTCATTTTACTTTTTTATGCTTTCAAAACAATTCAAGGGTGAAGAAATGAAAAGGCCAAAACTAAACAAATTATAATGCTTGATTTCATGGTAACACGTTAACTGCATGTTTTATTAAACCTATATATGTAGATAGAAAGTAAAGCTTCAGCCCTTGAGGTTTCTTGTTGTTTTAAGGTATAAATAGAACACATTAAATGTCAGTGGATATACATACTCATTGTATTCGTAATCAGATTCATCAAGAAGTTCCTGTGTGTCACTCTCTGATGGATGATCTTTAATTTTGCCAATCGTGGTGCACGCCTCACTGATATGCTCCTCATTCCCAAGAAAACATGGGTCAATGGGTGTTAGAAAATGATAACAAGTATATCATTCTAGATAAAAATTAGTATTCTCTGATGGATGATCAAAATGTTTTATTCCATTTTATTATTGATATATCTGAAAAAAATAGCAAAAAGAGTACGAAATTCTTTAGAAAGCACCCCAAGTCAAATAATGAAAATATAAAGGTCGGAAAAAAAACTCAACAGTTATCAGAAAGCTTTCCAGCTAAATGGTTCAAGGTAAAAGCATATAACAATGAAGCCATTATCGCCTATAATAGTAGCTAGAATTCTTCACCAGCCCTAGAACTTCAAAACCTCTTGGTAAATAAAAACTCAACAAAGCAATTTACCCCTTCTGAAATTCCATGATACTAGTTGTGGGGATATTGGGTATGTAGTATGCTTAAAAGGGCTAGAAGAGGCAGCCTAGCTTCTCACTTGAGGGATGGAAAGTGGCCAGTGATTTAATTTTGTATGACATCTTCTGTATTACCTAAAAAAATACATTATAAATATGGCTAACTGTTGGTCAAACTATTAAGTTTGACCTTTCCTATGCTAATGTGCCCTATAAAAAGAAATGGAAAGAGTATTATTCTCCAAGCATGTCCTTGAAGACAAAGCAGTGCTCTCTTTGTGCACTCATTATGATGAAACAAAATAGGAACAAAGCATAAATTTGAAGGATCAGAAGAAATCTGGCAATCAAATGTGATCCATGTGTCTACATATATTAATAAAGAAAAATAATTTAAAGATATTATACGTACACATCGTCATCATCACTGTCTTCAAATATTTCATCAGGGATGAAAAATTTATCAGAGATGAAAATATCATCAGGAATGAAAAGTGGGAGTTCATTCATCAATGACAGCGCCTCAACTGCTGGCAAATCTGTAATTACACTACCAAGCTCAGTAGTCTTCACCTCGCTGGGACACTCCTTGATCCTGGTAAAAAGGGCATAGATGAGTGCAATGGATAGCCAAAAGAAACAAATTATGAATTTTCTGTAGAAATAAGCACAAGTAACAGAGAGGCCATTGTGACCAAATATGCAATGCTTGTTCAGAGCTAGGATGGAAGAATCTCGACAACAATCCTAAATATTCCTGAAGCTCAGGACCACATGGGATTTTCAAGAATCTCTCAAAACACTACAGAAAACATTTAATCCTTTCAAAACTCACATGGAAACAATTTAGCGAAATATGCTTGATGGGTTTTGAAATATAGTTAGTAGTTTGTATGGACAGGAGACCCAAAAACTATTTGTTTATTCAATGTGCTCTATGTGGCTTTTCATAGTATAAAATTTTGGTTGTGCAAAGGTTGGAATAAATTTAGGTATAGATCATGCCGAAACATCAATGTTGAATTAGATGATCAGACGTGACGGCGCAGTTTAGCAAAAATAGATTATAAACAGGTAACACATGTATGGATGAAATGTTTTGGGAAGGAAACAAAAGGAATCCATATATTTAGATAGAATTACTGTCAGCAATCGACTATGTCCTTTTTTCTAGAGTGCGTGGGAGGGCAAGCTAGGGGTGCAAGCCTCATTTACAAACGCCCAAGCAGGAGGGCGTGCCACTCAGATTATCAACAGCTATACTAATTAATTACATGGAGCAACCTGATAATCAGTTCTTGCAGTTGTGAGGCCCCTGCAAGGCACTAAGGACACACCCATTACAAATTGGTTGCAGAAGAGAGTTGATGTTTGGCTCATCCCCATTTACTGTGTCCTTCTATCCCCATGAAAGTCAACAAAGCTATTAATTCAATTCATTCAAACAGGTTTGTTTATATTGATCAATCTAATTGAGTGTGTGTGTGAAAAGACATAAGATCTTCAATTTCAAGGGAGATGGCTCTGTTTAGCAGAAATAACTTAAACATAGGTAGCATCTGTATGGATGCAGTGTTTCGAGAATGAAACAAAAGGAATTTCCAAAAATTAAACTTCCACCTTGATAAAGTTCATAGGGGAACAAAATACATATGGCCAGTTTTTCAGTTCATGGCTATAGGATCAAGGGAAGATAGTCCCTACACGTAGCCAAGTTCCGTGCGCGATAGAAACACCGAAGAATGGGAAGAAAATTGAGAACTCACTCAGAAGGGAATGAAGTGGAGGAGTCTGTCACTGACAACACGTCAAATGCTGGCAGCTCGCTGTTGCTCACCTCGCTAGGATGGTCCAGATGCCTAATTAAAGCATATTACAATGGAGGAATTGAAAGAAGATTTTTTTAATGCCATCTCGTTCAATAGAAACTTAGTATACTAAAGCTTACTCTGTTGGTCTTCTGTGCTGTGACCGGCTGCCCCTGGGGCGGTCTGAATAGAGAACACTCTGCCGAACACGTGTTCGACTTCCAGTCCTTTCAGCTCCAGGATGGCTGCGAAGATTGGAATCAGGACACAAGAGTTTATCAATAACAACATATTATGTCGCTGGAGATGGTGGAAAGCAAGGTTGTAATCAACATAATTCTAAGTGTGAAGCAAACCATTTGCCGCAGAACGTTTCAAGGTCAGGTGGCACATAAACAGAGTCCTACATAGAGATCCTAAGGCCTTACGAGCGCTAGACCACATGAATCATTGAATTAGAGTGTTTAAAATGGCTCGCTTAGCAGAAATTGACGGGCAGCAACCAGATGGAAACACCCTATGAACCACTCATCAACAAATTGAATCTTTTTGGGAAGAAAGAAACAAGAGGGTCATTCAGAAATTCAAGTTCCAACATAAAAAAACTAGGAAGGGGAAGCAAAGACACGTCAGCGATTGAAGGGGGAAATGTCCAGTTTTTCTGATTTGCATCAAGGGGGCACCGATTTGGGTTGTTACTGCAAGAATTTCTACCATGTACCTCTCCTAAGCAGAACGGGGAAGGGGAATGTGGCGACCACGCAACAGAGCCTTAGGGCTGCAGAAATAGAGGAAAGAACACTCACTCGGAGGCAGGCACAGCGGAGGATCCCTGCGAGCGTGGACGGCCGGCGAGCTCCAAGGCTAATGAATAGTCCCTCAAGTTTCTGATTTGCCTTCTGGGGAACCGATCACGCAAGAATCCGGGGACCGAAATCGGGAACACGCCGCCACGGTTGATGGCCGAAATCAGGAACTCACGGCTGCTGAGAGCAGCGAGGTTGCGATCTGAACCGTCGTCCACGGCGGAAGGGCGGGAGGCGGCGCCGCGAGTGCCCCCTCTATTCCTCCGGCGACGTCCACGCTCGCGAGGGTCGCCGGCGTTGGGAGAGCCGCCGGTGTCCATGGCCGGCGGGCAGCGGCTGGTGTGCTCTGCTCCTTCGACACCTCCGGTGACGCAGGGATCAGAGGATGCAGAGGTGCGGCTTGCTTTTGGTGGGTCGCGAGCTGAACTCTGACGGCGGGTGAGTGAGTGAAGGACTGAAGGAAGAACGTTGAAAGGAGAGCGCAGCTAGTGGGTGCTGTGAACATTACTGCTCCTATCCGCCTACTCTAGTAGTAGTGCAGCTACACTAGACTCCACCTCGAAAAGACACGAGGGTCTGATTAACTTCCAATATTTCTTTTTTTAAAAAAAGAGGAAATCACTCTGATTCATAGAGGGTTCACAATTTCAATAGAATCTAGATTTTATTAATAGGAAGTAACAACGAGATGCACGAGAGAGTGACCAATATAGTATTCAACTGCAATATAAATGATCTATTTAGGGATCCCAGGAAGCAATATAACAGGAGAAAATTGTATTTTTACCATCACTATGAAGGCCAGTTGTGATTCTAACACTGTATCTGTGTTTTTGTGATTTTAACATAAGTTTTTTTGAATTATAGCTGCCGTTTACCATTAATTTCAACCTCCCGTGAGATGGAAGAAAATAAATGATTCAAAAAATGAAAAACGTGAGAGAGACCAAACTACCTGTACTGCAGCGAGTCATGAATCCAAGTCCAAAAGCGATGTTTGGCCAAATTTAGCAAGTTTTATCAAAACTTCAAAATTGTTACAAATCTATTCAAGTTTGTCAAATTTTCCTTTTCAAAACACTTCACAGTATGTGGGTTAATGTCAAAAGTTACGTTAAAATTACAAAAGGGTGACAATCTTTTTCTTGTGTAGTTCATACCGTCAAAGTGCTCCTAATAGAATTATTACGGTAGAAGCTTTGCTTCATTTTTAAAAAAAAACTATGGTAAAATGACAAGATTTCAGGTTTGGGGAGGGGAGGGGGTAAAATCACAACTGCACATGAAATTGATGGTACAAATGCAATTGCCCCATATAACAGTTAGAAAAGATGACCGGCCTAGAGAGGGTTCATCAAAAAATCAGAATCAGGCAATGCAAATTTCTATCATATGAAGGAAAGTCTAGAAGGAATAGGTTTGAAGTGTCATGTAATAATTTGGGTCCTTTTTGCAATCTCTTTGGCGAATAGGTGAGGTAGGATTGAGTTGAAGTATGAAGTCTGAGGAGCCGTGTTGAGCAATAAGCAGGAGTAAGGGTGATGTGAAACCGGCAACCCCGGTCGATGTTTTTTGTGCTCTGTTGCTTTTTCTTTTAAAAGCAGGGCGATCAGCCTATTATCTAAAACTAGCGAGTGGTCAAAACAAATGTTGAATTTGGATTGGAGAAAACAAAAACTGAAAAGGGAGAAAGAAACGGGAAGTGACAAAACGGATTACCGTCTCCTAGACCTCGACGAATCCATTAATCCTGTTTTTTTCCCGGCGTCCGGCCGTCGAGCACGCGGCACTGGCGGCGGCAGCCTGGGTTTCTTGCTGTCGACGATATATTTATTTCTCACCTTGGGCTTGGATACGGAGTAGTATATACTGATGGGCCCCCGCCCGTTAAAACAACGTCCGATCCGGTTTGATTTGAACCTTCTTTCAGTACGTCTCCGTATACCTTTCTGTGTCCCTTCTCTAGTTCTGTACGAAGCTGAGATTCATCCTAACTTGTCATTAAATTGGTGAAGACGCTGAGATGATTCGGATTCATCCAACTTGACATTACGGACCTCTATGATAGATGTGCATGAGCCAAGCAAAAGATTTTTTCTCATTGTCGTCTACCGCCTCCGTCCAAAAATATAAGGATTTGTTGACTTTAAATTGTCGTGTTTGACTAGTTATCTTGTTCAAAATATTTTCAAAAATATAAAAATTAATCATTAATACTTAAAATATATTCAATAATAAAACAAATTATAATAAGAATGGACAACAAGAATTTTCTTGGTAATATCACAATACCTTTGCAGCTCCTGTGGTTTGAAGAGCGATGGAGCACTCCAACCCAGCATAAGAAAGATCATGTCACTCTTCATGGACTGGCCTCAAGCCGATGTAGTGAACACCATATAGTATAGATAGAAACCACCTGGATCCCACGTAACTCTACGATCCTTGATGTAAATCGCACCATGGCTACATATTATTCCCTCCATAGCAAGGTTATAGGCTTATAGCTTTGATAAAAACACATCCAAACACATGGGGACCAAGGTACTGCCATCTCTTTGAAATTCCAATTCTGGTCCAAAATTCTTACATGCATAACCTCAGTCATGTGGCATTTCACTGAACAAAAGTATTTTTGTTCACTAAACTCAATGTAGCTTCTGATCTTGGGGGGGGGGGACTGAATTGGTAAAGATATAGTAATTAACAGCCGAGGTGTTTTGACCATTTTGTGTTCCTCTACATATCTCTAAATAAGTGAACGCATTTTTCATCAGAGTTAGCATGAACCCATTTTTCATCAGAGTTAGCATGAACGTATTTTTCATCAGAGTTAGCATGAACGCATTTTTCATCAGAGTTAGCATGCCCTATAAATCCTTTCAGCTCTTGGCTATGTGAAGAAGTCAATGATTCCGCAGTACAAATCTTTCTCCAAGTTATGCAAGCACCTCCTTTCCTTTGTAAAATAGCTCAATGAGTAGAGTGAAACGTGTTGACCTTCATTCTCATATCACTGGCATGTGCGCATGTGCTTGTACTACCACATCAAACAACATGAGCCTTTGTTTCCATAATACACAGGTCTTATTCCAGTTAAAGCACCACAACCTCCATTCGCTCCTTCTATCAGGCCCAGAAATAAATGGCAGTATCAATACTGATTGTTCTAGCTGAAAGTTATTACTCCAACACGTGTGAAAGGTCCCCTGCTCCAAGTGTTAACCGCCTGCTTCAATAACATAGGAGAAAAAAACTCGACCGGTGGGGGTAAGACCGCCCCCATAACTTTATTTGATAGAGAAGTCCAATCTTCTCTAGTCGAGAAAATCCACGAACCCTAGTCCCACCCTCAAGGAGCCGCCCCCAATGGTGCTTTAACTCATGCTTTGAGCTCATCCCATACATGAGGGCCCGCCCACCATAGCAGAGAAGAACCTAGCTAGCTGATCCGATTGTAACCAGCTAACTGCTACTCTCATATTGCACTTGTTCAGTTGGCTTGAATTATGTAGAAATTCAGACCCACACAGTATGCATTTCCAATTCTTATGTTCATGGGAGCATACATCCACATAGAGAGTAACTAGCCAACAAAACTTGCAAGAGGCTTCTACTTGTAGCATCAACAATATATTTCAGGAGGCTGCCATGCAAATACCAGTAGTGCTTCGAATCGACAATAATTTAACCAAGGCCATGGCTGCCATAAACTGCAGACCATTTGTGGAACCTTTCTTGCATTGCCAGCAATATAGAATGATGATAGGGAATTGGATGTCAGCTCGCCTTCAGAGCAGTGCAAACTTTCTCATCCTAGGGTCAAGTGTCCATGATAGAAGGCTCCATTTTAGATTAGGAATGAGGACTAGAAAATAGTATCTTATCATTTGACCAGGGTGATGCCTCGAGACGAAACCCAAACCATAATTCAGTTACTCTGGTGCACAACCGCCATGGAGGCTTGGGCAATAGATAACTTCTATCATCTCTTGAATTCGAAACTCAAAATGGATAGCCAAAATCATTGCTCCCAGAGTCCTCATAGTAAGTACCGTGTGCATGAGGCATTACCTCGAGCAACTTGTGGACTCCCATGTGGGGCTGGTGATGCAGATGTCCTACTGGGCTGTAGTCGAGGACGGAGAAGGTGTGGTCAACATCGAGGAAGTTGTCGCACACTTCAGAACGCCAACGCCACGATTGGGGATGATGTTGTGGGTAGGCAGGGAAGTCGACCAAGGTGGGGACGATGCTGAGGGAGTGGTCGTCGGCACCAGAGTGCGAACACCATTGTTGGGGCTCGGCTTCAAACACCTTGAGTGCGTCATTGATGGCTGCTCGGTGGTGGTCACGAGGACATCGAGTACTACATCTTGGGTAGCAACTAGGGTCGAAGAAGGTGTGGACACCACCGATGATGTGAACCGCTGGTACCGGAACGCGAACATTCCAGGCTGGGCCCAGTGTCGAACACCTGGTGGACGTCATGGATGGTAGTTTGGTGGTTTCCGCGAGGGAGGGTGCGAGTGCGACCTCTTGGGTGGCAACCATGGTCGGAGAAGGCGGGGGCGATGCTTGAGGATGAGAGAGAGAGAGAGAGAGAGAGAGAGAGACGCGAAATGCTCCGCCGACATTGATCAAAATTGTAAGTTGTGCAGTGTACTAGAAATATATTCACACTTGTTCCTCCAGAGTGCCCTTTTGCAAGGTTTGTTTGGTATGCAAGTGACATGACCATCAGAGTAGATGCTCTGCAAACAGGACAACAAGAAATGTAGGCCCCATTGACTCAGCTAATACCCCTCAGGATTCAGGAGGTTCTCATCACTCTTTGGCACATTTGGAAAGCGAGGAACGATCACCAATTGGACAGGTTCACTAGGTGACTAAAGCAGTCATCAAGTACCAGGCAAGCCTCGGCAACGACACCAAGCCTACAACCACTACCACAACAACTCAAGCTACACACACATATATATATGTGTCCAACCAGGGAGAGAACATCCATTGCTGCCTCTACAGATTGCTCATGACCGCAATCCACAAAAACTCCAACCTACCATGGAACATGCACGGACTTCATATGTTCTCAAACAGCTTCGACTGACGGCACAACCACAGGAGAGCCTAATGCCGCCCATCCCAGAAGCTCGGTTGCGGACCCTATACAGCAGGTCACGGATGTTGCCGTGTCCAACTGCAGCATGGTGGGCGAGAAAGAGAGCGCGCTGCCAGCTGCTTGTCCATTTCCTATTCTTTTTCATCCAACTTCTAACAGTAGCATAACACGCATACCATCAAAGATTGTGGCAGATACTATGAATTTTGCTTAATCTTTATAATTACACATACCTAATCAGCGTATGATAAAAGATTGTCTTTCTATGTGCCAGATGCCATTCGTTTGTTGATAATGTGAGATGTGAAATATGACGATTACTAAAAAAACCTAAATTACAAATACATGGATTACCTACGTATAACGATCCTGTTTTTATACACCGCCGTTCACCTTTCTGTTAAAAGAATCTACAAATTTCAAATCGATGGAAGTATGTTTCATTGAACCCTGAGATTCATAATATCCTTCTGAGAAATAACCATGTATCATGTCAACCAACAATGAAACAAATGAGCTTTATAAATAAAAACAAAAAGAGAATGTTATACAACCTCGAGTCAAGATCACATGGAAGCACTCAGCTGTGTAGAGGCACATGGAGTTTGTGAAGAAATTTCCTTTAGTATGATTTTTAGAATGAGCTACTAACAGCTCATTCCAAAAATAAGGTGAACTTGCCAAGGAGTTCATCATCTAAGGTTCCAAGGCACTGTGTGATCGTTGGCACACGAGAAATGATTTTTAATGTTGCTTGTGACATGACATTTGGGGCCACCATCAAGTAGTCACCATCATCCATTTATCATAATTCTATCATAAACTAAATACTAAATTGAGCATCAGGTAAGCCGGTATCGAATCCGCCCGTGACAGGGTGTTTTAGATCTTTGACTCCTTGATTCTTGCAAGCATAACAGTCACCTATGAAAATAAGAGGCCACCAAGCTGTATTATAGAAAACTACAAATACAGTTATATATCAAAGAAAAGTCGTGTAAAAATTAATACCATCCTCATCTTGTTCCAACTCACAACAAAAATAGTATTTTCTCCCAAATATTTGCTTCACTTCAGCAAAGTATAACTCCTTGGTCCAATTGACTGAACTAGGCATCTTCATCAAAACTCTGAAGTTATAATGATGAAACACCTTGTTATAGTTGTCCACATTGAAAGACTGATGACAAAGTTCATCGAGTTTGTACTCAAGCCCCTGCCAAATCAACTTTTGTAACTCAAATTCTGCAAAAACTTTGCAAATTGACTAATAAAATAATTCAAACAATATATACCACAAGATCTGGTCTTCTCTCAATATATTTCTTAAAACACAGCATCACCTCTTCGCACATCCATTCCTTTCCTCTTCGAACAATATCTTCAGTTGAAGCTTCATCACTGTATTCACAGCTAAATTTCTAAAATTCAACATTTATGAAACCAATTCCAAAAGTTGATAAGATGTTTATGACGCACATTAATACCAAGAAAATGGAAAAATAATATTGCAAGATAACCCTAAGTTTACATGTTGGCAAAGTAGAATTTGTTTACAAATATCATGATTGCAAAGGCTTAGCATCACTGGACAAAAATTACACGAGAAAAATGCAAAAATACATATTTAGAAGTATATCACAGGACATAGTGAGAAAATGGTATGGTGTAGGGCAAATGATATTGCCTTGCTCGAATACTATCCACATTCTCTTAGATACTTGAAAAATATCATCGCTAATCAAATAACATATCATGTTACACTAAAATATTATGACCTAAACAGTGTCATTTGTAACAGACTGAATTTTTCACAGGCCCTACAGGTCTGCCTATCTACTAAGGAAAAAGGAAACTTCTGACCCCTGAAGTCATTGAACCCAGGAATAGAAAAACCTAATACTTATACCCTTTGCATGCAACATGCATCATCTATTAAAGGAAATCTTAAATCTTCATTTCACGTATGACAGGAAAGCTTGAATTCTGATTTTCTTTCTATTAAGTAACAGGGCATGCAGCGTGATTGCAAAGTTTCAGCAATAAAAACAAAGGTTAAAATAAATCAAGCTAACAATAGCAAGAAAGCAATAGAGATACGATAGGAAGATAACGACTATAACCTCCGGATAGCTGCAGCAGAATGTTCTTGTGGAGCTTGAAGTGAGTGTGTTTCCTGTGTCCTTTGTACCTCTACAGCAGCTCGGCCAATAACAGCACTTGGTTGCTCTGTACCATATTCCGCAGCTGGGCCAGTAAGAGTGTCCTGCTCATTGGCTATAATTCTATCGAAAAATTCCCTGAATGTGGCACAGGGACGTTCAGATTCCTCCATTTCACTCTCACATTCACTCTCAGATTTCAAGGAACTGAAGGAAAACATGGCATAGGGTTAAAATTAAGAAACCAATTTATCCGATTCTAGAAGCAATAACCATACGCCAACAACATGGGATGCCAAAAAAAATGTTTAGTGCTAATATTATGGGTGAATCCACAAAGAAAGCATGAGTACAATAAACCAATACCAATGGCAATCCAGCAGTGCTAACTATCAGTGCCACTTCAACTGTTTTTGTTTCTGTTTTTTTTTACGTAAAGACAGTAGGTTAAACAAGAAGAATTACAACAAGAAAAGTAGTCAAGTTATGAGGCTAAGGTTGGAGGGAGTCTAGCCATGCTAGTAAGGAGTCCCTAGTAGTCCAGTACTATTGTTAGTTCTATTTACTTGAACCACGTCACTTGGTCTCTTATGTGTCAGTGGTCCTATAGGAACTAGAAAAACCATGTCAAGTGTTTACATCTAACAAACGCACGGAAGCACAATCAAATAAACATGAAATAATGAGGACTACTTTACAGTGTTCTTTTTGCGGTGTTAACACCAATCATATGCTATTGTGTATTGTTACTCTTAGTGCATTGCAGACTTTATCAGTATAAAAATGAAGTAAATTTGCACATACTCCACATCTGAATCTGGCTTTGGTTGTTCCTCATCATCTGATAGAGTTATAAAAAGGGTGTCAGCCAGCAACATGGATATTGAAATACCTTTTGGCCGGTTAAAAAAGACAAAAGTCTTTCCACCAGGACCAACTCTAGGAAGCCTGTAAAGGAGAAAAGGTGCTCAGGTAGATATACCAATATCACAGCATGATGGTGATATTTGCTCATTTCACTTTGTTGTGCTTTCAGAAAATACAATGATCAGTTTCAGCGATGGAGAAAAGAGAAAAAAAAAAGAGCAGAAACAGGATAATTTATAATGCTTGATTTGCAGAAATGAACTAACCATGTTCTTTGTTGATTCTTATTATATTATAAGCTACATAGTTATATATACTACGCAAAGGTTTAGTCCATGAGGTGTCTTTCTCTTATATAGATAGAAAGCACAAAATTGCAGGTGATATACATACTCATCATATCCATAATAAGACTCCTCAAGAGGTGCTTGTGTGTCACTTGCTGATATTCTCTCAATTCTGCGTGCCTCATTGTGATGCTCCTTGTCACTATCAAAACATGGCATTAAAAAATGGTAATAAGCATCGCATTCGATGTATATTGATGTTCTATTTTATTATTATGACAGATATATGAAAGGTATAGCCCGGGGAACGCATCAAGGTGCTAAAGTGAAAATATATAATAACAAAGCCATTATGAGTAAAGATAGCAAAATTCTTCACCCAAAAAATCCACATAGAGTATACCCCCATCCGAAAGTCCATGGCTGCTAGTTGTGCAGATATAGGGTAATGTAGTATGCTCATAGGGGGCACTAGGACTTGTGAGGATATAGGTTATGTATTAGCCTATAGCTTCTCACATGAGCGACAATAGGAGATGACTGCTGATTATTCCTTTACTTAACGCCTTCTTAATAGATACATGAATTACTTTATTTACAATGTTATTAAGCAACCAATTGATGTGCAATGGTTCTGTCTAGTAAATGAGATAAGCAGCTTCCTCTTGCAGAGGCAGCTGAGTAGAGTGGCAGTGACTGTATCAGTATGTCAATATTCTCTATAAAAAATATTTATCGACACAAAGAAACTATCTTGTTGGAGTTCCTTCATATCCATTATAGGGTACACGAAGATTTGCAGAAGTCTTTAAATGTATACCTAAATCATTGATCCATTGCTTTTTTCTAACATACGTTACAAATAGTTAAAATAAATATGGTATAACTTAAATGTGCACAAAATTTGACTAACTGTTGGTTTGACCTTTACTTATCCCAGTACACTGAAAAGAAATGGAAGAGTATTATTTTCCCGGACATCCTAGAACACGAGGAATGCTCTTTCTGTCCACTCGTTTTATGATGAAATAGAATTGGTACAAACTACGAGCTTGAAGGACCAGAAGAAATATAATGATAAAATGTATCTACATATATTAGTAGAGAAAAACAAACAAAGATATATACATACGCATCATCATCATCATCGCTGTCTTCAGATGTTTCATCACGGATGAAAAAATCACGAGGGATGCAAATTTCATCAGGGATGAAAAGTGGGAGTTCATTCATCAATGACAGCACCTCAAGTGTTGGCAAATCTGTAACTGCATTACCAAGCTCAGCACTCTTCACCTCGCTGGAACACTCCTCAGTCCTGATAAAAGGGCACAGATGAGTGCAAAGGATAGGCCAAAAGAAACAGCACAAGTAAGAGAGGGGCCACTATGACCAAATATGAACTTCTTGTTCAGAGCTAGGATGGAACAAACTTGACAATAATCCTAAACATTCCTGAGCCCTGGGCCACATCAGATTTTCCAGAATCTATCAAAACACCTCAGAAAGCATTTTATGCTTTCAAGACTCACACATGGAGACAATTTAATGAAACATGCTTGATGAGGTTTGGAAAGGTAGCATAGCTTGTGTGGACAGTAGACTCAAGAGTACTTGTTAATTCAATGTGCTTATGCGACACAATGTATCTCCTATTGTATAGAATTTCCGTTGCGCAAATGTTGGAATATATTCAGGTAGAATTTTGTCAGAGATATACTATGTCCTTCTATCCCCATGAAAGGCAACAAAGCTATTAATTCAATTCATTCAAACAGGTTTGTCAGTATTGATCCATCTAATTGACTGTGTGCAAAAAGACCTAAGGATTTAAATTTCAAGGGAGATGGCTCTGTTTAGCAGAAAAAGATCAAAAATAGGCAGCACCTGTATGGATGCAGTGCTTTGAGAAGGAAACAAAAGGAATTTCCAAAAATTCAAGTTCCACCATGATAAAGTTCATAGGGGAACAAAATACACATGACCAGTTTTTCAGTTCATGGCTATAGGATCAAGTGAATATAGTCCCTACACATAGCCATGTCCCATGCGCGATATAAACACCGAATGGGAAGAAAATTGAGAACTCACTCAGAAGGGAATGCAGTGGAGTCTGTCACTGACAACGCGTCAAATGCTGGCAGCTCGCTGTTGCTCTCCTCGCTAGGATGCTCCAGATGCCTAATCAAAGCATATTACAAATGGAGGAATAGAAAGAACATTTTTGAATGCCATCTCGTTGAATAGAAACTTAGTATACAACATATTATGTCGCTCGAGATGGTGGAAAGCAAGGTCGTAATCAACATTTATCTGATAATAAGTCTAAGTGTGAAGCAAACCATTTGCTGCAGTGCGCTTCAAGGTCAAGTGGCACATAAACAGAGTCCTACATAGAGATCCTAAGGCCTTCCGAGCGCTAGACCACATTGGCTCACTTAGCAGAAACTGAGTAATTAACAGGCAGCAATCAGACGGCAACACTCTATAAACCACTCATCAACAAAAAGAAAAGAATAAAAGGAAAAAATGATTCTTTTTGGGAAGAAAGAAACAAGAGTGTCATTCGGAAATTCAAGTTGCAAATATCAAAAGCTAGGAAGGGGAACCAAAGACGCATCAGCGATTCAGGGGGAAATCTCCACTTTCTTTTTTTTTTTTGACCGAAAGAAATTTCCACTTTCACTACTCTGCTTTCTGATTTGCATCAAGGGGGCACCAATTTGCGAGCTCATAGGCCAATCAATACTCATCCCGCAACAATTCGGGGACCGGCATCGGGAACACCGGGCGGCGCGACATCAGCTCATCCAACAACCGCAACTCACGGCTCATAGCAGCGGGGCTGCGATCTGAACCGTCGTCCACGGCGGGGGAGCGGGAGGCGGCGCCGGGAGTGCCCCTCGATTCCTCCGGCGACGCCCACGCTCGCGAGGGATGCCGGCGTTGGACGAGCCGCCGGTGTCCATGGCCGGCGGGCAGCAGCTCGTGTGCTCTGCTCCGACGCCTCCGGTGACGAAGGATGGTGGAGAGAGTTGTCGCTAGATTTTGATTTGATGGGTGGCGGTTCCGCGAGCGGGTGTGAAGCAAAAAGAAAAACATTGAATCAAGAAACCGCGCACTTTCGATCTTGTAGCTTACCGTATGTTAGACCTCGACGGTTCCATTGGTGCGAAGCGGAGGCCGATCGGTCGTTCCTTGATGCGCCCTATTCCCTCGTCTTTTCTTAACTGATATCGATCGTCGAGCTCTTTAATTCTGTATATATATATTGATTGCAGGCCTCTTCATCCTCAAAAGCAGGTCGGATCCGGTTTACTAGATTCTGGTTGTGTTCGTTTTCTGGGTCTAAATTTTATAGCTGTCATATTAAAAAGAATCTTACTATTTAGGAGTATTAAATAAAGTTTAATTATAAAATAAATTACAGGTCTCTAGACTAATTTACGAGACGAATCTAATGAGGTTAATTAAGTCATGATTAGAAGACAGTTACTGTAGCATCACTTTAGCAAAACATAAATTAATTAAGCTCATTAGATTCATCTCGAAAATTAGCAGCAATCTGTCAATAGGGTTTTTCCATTAAATTGATCGAAATATTCATAAATATTAAGATTCTCTTTGATATGATAGTGCTAAATTTTAGAGGTGAGGAAACGAACACACCCTCTGTCTACCAAGAGATCTCTACACGGAGTATATGTGCCGCCGTTGTTTGACGGTGGCTCATTGGTTCCCTCCTCCTCGATTTGCTCTCCTACGGAAAGACGATGGAAGCATTTGTTTAAATGTAATCCTTGCATGTATTTGTTACTTAAACATTTTATATACCACTTTAATATTTTAATAAAAATATGAAGGGTTGTGCCTATAAAATAAGTTATAATTATAAAATATGTTCAAACATTGTTTTGATATAATAATTCAAATTGTTGAATTAAAAAAATGAAAAGGTAAATAATGTATATCTAAGTCAGATCTTTTTGGTTAAATTAATTATAGCACAATGGTTCAAATGGATTTAAAAATAGAGTTATGATTTGAGAAGAAAAAATCAATTTGAAATTTGGAATTCAACTCAAAGTCGAATGCGTGGCATGTCATTTGGAAGATTGAACCTACCAATCAAAGTTCGAGACTAAATTGGACTTTTTAGAAATTGAAGGATGAAATTGAGCTTTGAACGATAGTTGAGGGACGAAGTTGACTATTACGCTTTTATTAAAAGAAAGAAGGAAAGAAACATAATGGATCGACCTGGGTGGCTCACGGTCCAACAACGGGTCGGGCGTGGCATCAAGAGAATAGGAGAGGAAGAAACAAGAGCGAAGGAAAGGAAGTGTCTCCACATAAAAATCCATTCTTTCTTCCCTATTTCATAGATTCCAAGGATTTTTGCGCTAAATTTGTGCAGTAAGACCAACTTGCAATAAAACCTAGGGACTCGCTTAGTGTGAAAGTTGGAGCAACTTTCAGTCACCCGGGTTTCGGCTTTCCGGTTTCCTACTTTTTTAGACCCGTTAAGAGAAAATAGTGTAAAGAAATAATAAAATATATTTTTATAGGAATACATAAGATAAATGTTTAGAATGCATCTATTTACTAAGACACGGAACCTAACAAAGTTTTTCAAACTTCAAAACAAATCAAATCACATCAAAAATTTCAGACCCGTTAGCCACGTGCAAGACTCGCTTCACGCACCCGCTCCGCTCCACGTGTGCCCGCCCTCGCGGAGTGTGGCTCGTGCCCGCCCACGCAGGTTGACTGAAACTTCCGTATCGTTCGGTCGATTGATCAATAGGATAAACGTAAAACCTATGTTACCAGTGACGTGAGAAGCGGTCCATGGTGCCTCCTCCTATGTTGCCGCGAGGAGCACAAGGAAGAAGGGAAAATAATTTTTACGTGAGTCCCACTTTCACCGATGATGTGATATCCGACATATGGACCCCATCAGCCACGTCAGCTGAAATCATCTTGCAAATCGCTATGGACAATTTTGATAGTTGGAGCGGGTTGAATATCTGGTTTTAAAATTCAAGAAGAAAAATTAAACTTTGACGATGGGATAAATAGGACATTTTTAATGATTTTTCCCTCCATTCCATTTGTTCTCTACGTTTTTTCCCTCCAACTGAAACGGCATCGCGCTATTGGGCTGCTGGGCCGCAGCACGTCGATCTGACCGTTCCGGGATCCGGTTCCCCACTTCCACTGTCCCAACTCCACTCCCACGGGTTGATACAAAAAATAAACAAAGAACCTTCACTCCACGGGAGGAGCGCGCAAGCAAACAAAACAAAGAAAGAAATCGAATTGAGCTGCACCCCGGCGAGGAGGGTTTAGGAGGTGTGGTGTTGCTGCCGACGGCCGGCGAGCTCGACATGGAAGGTGGCGGCAGTCGCAATGGCGAGCTGCCCCCGCCTCCGGCGGTGGAGCACGGCGCCGTCCCCGACGGAAGCGCCGAAATCAAAAGAAGGGAAAGGTCGATACGGACGGTGAAGGATCAAATCCCGAGCCGCACGGGACCTCCGACGCCGAGGGGACATGGCCGCCGGCGACGGAGGCGACGCTGTACAGGCAACGCCACCGCGCGCAGGCGAGCAATCCAATGCCGGAGCTGGCGGCGGCGACCGGGGAGGGCTGAACGGCGAGGAGGAGCACGAAAGGCTCCTCCTTGGAGGTCTTGGTCGTCTCCGGGAAGGGCGCAACGGCGGCGCGGAGAAGGAAAAGCCCGGCCTTGCCCGCGTTCCGCCACTGCAGCGCGGCGACCAGCAGGGCGCGCTGGCTGGAGGAAATGGCAGCGGCGGTGGAAGTGCAGGGGATGATTCGACGGCCGGCGACGGTGCTGGTGGAGGGCGCCGGGGAGGAGGCCTGAACCCTGAGCTGGACGACCCGGAAAGGCTCCTCCTTGGAGTTGGAGCCGAGGCTCGCCGGGACGGGCATGAAGGCGTTGTGGAATTCGGGCTTGCAAACCTGGGTGTTCCAATGCTGAGCGGTGGCGGAGGACAGCGGCCACCAATGGCAGCTGGTGGAGTCCCAGTACCATCCCAGCCAATCGGCGCCAGCGGCGGTGGATGTAGCCCAGGGCGCGCGGCTGCCGGGACGAGCCAGCAACTGGGCACCGCTGTGGTGGAGCTGTCGGCACCAGCGGCATCCCCGCCCAAATTGCTGCCGAGAAGTACCTTCTTGACCGACACTTTACTCTCCTGGACCGTTGGCGATGTGCTTGATGAGGATTTGTACAGGGACAAGGTGCGTAAACATTCAATTACCTTACCTGCATTACTAGGTGAACAATTTCCTTTGTGGATATATTGTTACTTTTGCATTGCTATCAAACCCACACTACTAGTCTTCAACAACCAGGAGAAAAATGAAAAAAATCTGGACTTCTTTAATTGGAAACATAGAGTTTTTGAGTTCTGAATTTATATTGTCACTTGTACCAATGTAATATAAGTGATGAGTTGATTAACTTAGTTGACATGGATGCTATTGAGACACGAACTAGGCGAATTGCTCTAATTGTTGATATTGTGGATTGCAAAGTTAAGGACCAACCATATGCTGTACTCTTTTTTTTTATGCATGCTCTGCATTGTCTATAACAAAAAAGTATAACTCAATGCTGAAATGTATCCTTTTGAATGTTTCAATATTATTTGGTCTACAGGTTCAGAAAATTCCCTCGACATTCGATTCACTTGAACATTATGCCAACATCTATTCTGCACTACTGTTGGAAGAAACAAGGTCAATATTGTGTTCAGACATACACAATATTTCTGATCATGAGTACTGCCAACTACTTGCAGTCACACCGTGTGGCACACCGTCATTATACTATATGGATGTTAATTTAATGGCAACAAGTCAAGATCCCATTATCTGCTGTCATATAGCAAAAGACTTTGATGTTTGCTTATTGAGCACGACTTGTCCAAAAGACTCCGATTTCAACATTAAAACTTGTTCTTTGGGCGTAGCAACAGAAGTTGGTCAAGACATGTTTTTTCAGAGGAGTTTCAAGGTTGCAGTGTCGACTGGTGAACTGTTTCAACCTGAGAAGATTAAATTTGTCACTTTCTTAACTAACATCAGTTATAAAGTGCAAATATCAAAAGCTCTTTCGCTTTATGATGATAGTGACAAACGCAGTGTTCAAGCTATTCAAGAGTTATTCATGAAGGTAACAATTAGTTGTCAAATCTCTGTAGATTCTAGTTTCAGGATAAGTTATTTGGCAACTTAATGTTCTGTCTCTCTATTTTTCAGGTTGGAAAAAAATGCAACAGTTGCAGTTCATCACTCAACTGCAAGGATGCGGTCGCTACACTTTCTTCAAGACTCGACTGTCAACATCAACGGCATACTGAGGTAGTGTGGGCTCCCCCAGGGACTCTAAATGGTTGCATTCCTACCCTTTTGAAAGAGTCCCATCGTTTAAGTCGAAGGGTCCTGATTTGTCTTCCCACGGAGGAATGTCTTCCTGAGTTTCTCAGTAATCTGGATGACCATGTTGGTTCTTCAAGTAAATTGGCTGGACTTCTTTTACTAAACAATGTTGAGGGACTTGGGAACTGCAGCAAGTTTGAGAAAGCCTGCCTAGAAAATAAGTCCCAAGAAGTATATTGCTGTTTGCTACAGTGCATAGGCCATCTGAAATGGATGTCCAGCCTCTTGCAGTTGGAAGCTTTCAATCACTCTCCACGCTGTCCAGATGCTACTAACAAATGTAAAAAATGTAAGCTGGAACTTCCCTTCTCTATTCAACTCTTCACCAAGCGGTTCGGTGATATATTGATGAACCTTCGTGACTCTCTTTGGTACTTGGTCAACAATGCTTCATCATTATATTTGCTTAGTGAAGATTGTGAGAAAATTTTGGAACTGATGAATCTCATGAAGGAAATTGATAAATCCTTGGACTGTACAGATTTGACAAATGAGTGTCTAATAGTGGCATTTGGACTTAGTTCTGCTGCTACTGCAACGAACAATGCCGACCGCACAGCTGAGATATTGAATAAGAACAGATTGAATTGTGTAGAACTGATCCATGTACTTACTGAATCATTGAAATTGCCTGAACTGGAAAATAGGGATGCCATTGACAGATTCTGCATTGAGCATTCTAGAATCATCGTTACACCACTTGACTGCATGGCAAAATTGCATGACCAAGAGATTATGGAGACATTTGATATATTAATAATCACTGGTTCTGGTCAAATTACAGAGTCTGATTTGCTAATTCCTCTTGGTCTTGAAGTTGGTCATATTGTCTTCTTTGGAGACCATCTCCATTTGCAGCCATTTGTTCAAAGCAAGGTACACCTAGTTCCCCATACTGAAAAAAAGAAATTTGAATTATCGCTCATTGTTCATGTAAAATTAAAATCGTTCATTAGGATGATGCTAACTTTTCTACCGCTGTCTGAAACATCCCTTTTGTTTTCCCTGAGAAAATCGTGGTGACCCACCTGATATTTTTCGTTTTTGTAAAAAATAGACATCTTATCAATATGCAGTGCATTAGGGAGCAGCAAACATTTTCAGGTGCAGATTGTTTTGTTCTTGGCCGTTTTTGTTCCTACTCTCACTAGTGTTGATTCTTCTTCATGTCTGCCTAGGCACTCTTACTATTCTGAGGGCCATACCGGAATATTTGCATGTTTTGCTTGTAGTATCCATGTGTAATTAGTGTTTGTCATTTGCATTTTTACTAGTTACACACCTAATCTGTTCATTGCCTGCTTGCCACTGTATCTGTGCATTTATGTGCTACCTACAAAGGTTATCTTTGTCTTTGCAACATTCCTGGGTTCTCACGCTTTTATACAAATTATGTCTAGCTTCTACTTAACTATGTCATGATGAAAGCAATGGTCTGTGGTAACTAAACATATTTTGTTTGGGAATTATTAGATCTGTAAAGAAGCTGGGTTTGGTAAGAGCATTTATGAAGGACTTCGGCTATCAACTTCTGAGAAACTAACGTTGACACATCAGTCTGTTAGGCATCCAGTAATAAATAGATTCATAAGTAACCTTTTCTACAATGAGAATACTAAGGATGGCCTCAATGTCACATCATTGGAGTGCAATGAAGACATTAAAGCCCTCGGGTTACCTGCTGTTTGCTTTTTAGATGTTCCCTTTGTGGAATCAAAATCAACACATTCAGGAAAGGGCTACATCAATATTGCTGCCATAGTTATGCTACTACGCCAACTCAGGATAGGTATATCTGTTCTCATATTCTCATATGTAGCATTATATTCTTATTCTGAATATATATATATATATATATATATATATATATATACACATAGAGAGAGAGAGAGAGAGAGAGAGAGAGAGAGAGAGCTCAAGGTCTATATACACACACACACACACACACATGTTTTGTTGAAGTAGAAAGATAATTATCTTCTTTACTCTCCATATTTTTCCTGCACCATATACCTTTGCATAAACCAAACACCTAACATATTGTGGAAATACATGTTAGGTATATGTATAGCTCATATTAACCGTGTGTGAGTCCCCGGTGTATGAGGGGCCTTTGTGCATATTTCCCAAACATGTACATATATGGGCCTTTGTCCTTTGGATAATTCAAGATCCATTATCCTAACATGGAATCAGATCTAGGTTAGGGTTAGGGTTTCCTCTTCCCACCCTTCTCTCTCTTCCCACCTCTCTCTCTATCACCGGCGCCGGGCGAGCCGTCGATTCCGCCTCTGCCGGTTCCACCGTCTGGAGCTCCTCTTCCCCGACGCTGTGAGCCCGCCACTGCTGGATTGACCCGCCGTCGTTGCCTGCAGTCCGGTTCTGCCGTCATTAGTTCCACCGCCTGGAGCTCCTCATCCTCACCTCTTCCTGCTGCGAGCCCGCCGCTGCCGGATCGACTCCCTCTTCGTTGCCCCATCACCGTGCTGCCGTCTATCCTCACGCCCTTATCGGATCTCCCCGAGTCACAGCCACCGCTACCTTCGCAGTCTTTAGAGCCGCGTCGCTGCCCTTTTCACGCCTGGTGGATTAGGGTTTGTGCCATCTCTCCCTCGGTGGGCTGTGGCTTGGCCTGCTATGGTGGGTTACGGTTGGGCCTCTTGTTGGGCCTAGTTTGGTGGCCTACCGATGGCATGTTCTGCTACGGCTAGGCCTACTCCGGTGGGCTGCCGCTAGGCCTGTTGTTGTGGGCTGCTACTGCTGCTTGTGGGTTGTTGCTTCGTAGGCTGCTACTCCTCTTCGTCGACCGATTTGTGAGCAGATCCCCAAGCATGATGCCATCCTCGTCTTCGTCCAGCGGGGTCGCCATCTCGTGCTGCTTGGTGCTACTCGATGACACCAACTTTCGTGATCGGGCTCCTCGTCTTCGATCCACATGCGATGGCTCCGTCTCTAGGAGTTTCGATGGGGGACCTTCAATGTCCACCACGTCGCACTCCTCCTTCACGGCTCGTGTTTCCGGTGGAGCCTCCTGCTCTTCCAAAGGATGCTACTGCCGCAAAGAAGGTGAGTTTGACCGCTCGCTTGCTCCCCATGATTCTCGGGTGGTGAGGCCGCAAGCTGTTTATGATGATCGTCTATCATCCTATGAGTCTCGGTTTGCAGCTTACGGGGCTTGGCTTGATGAGGATGTCCGTGTTGTCGCTATTCTTTTTGCGAGCATGGTTGATGATATCTCTGCTGATGTTTTGCGGTTGCGCATCGGATGTGGGCTTATCTCACGGAGCACTATGAGCCTTCTAGACAGTCTACCTATATCACCGCTATTCGACGTGAGCACATGATCTCTCGGGGTTATGGGACTGTGAAGGATCTCTAGTCTCCGCTGTCCGATGCCTGGCGTGAGTTTGACACTTTTGCTCCTCAGCTGTCTCCGGATACATGTGAGTCTTGCAGGATAGCGGAAGGTTCTTGAGCTTAGACGCACCTATGACTTCTTAACTAGGCTTCGCTCGGAGTTTGAGCCTCTTCGTGCTCAGCTGCTTGCTCGCCACTCGTGTCTCTCTCCGATGGATGCTCTTGTTGATGTTCGCAACGAGGAGACACACCTTATTGACTCGGGCCTTCTACAATACTCTTCAGCTACGGCTGCTCGGTCTTCGTCCACCTGTTCCACCACTCCTCTATTGCCTACACGATAGGCAACTTCTTCCGAGATTAGTGAGGGCGGGGAGAGCGGTGGTCTTCACTGCTACTAGTGTGACAAGGATGGTCATCTTGAGCCCTACTTGCGACAAGAAGGGGAAGGATCAAAAGTCTCATGCTCTTCATCCTCCTCGGACTAGTGGCTCCAGCTCCGGAGGTTATCAAAGGAGCTCTTCTGGACCCGACATTCGGGAGGAGATTCTTAGGGTTCTCACTCGTTTGCTTGCCTCGGTCTCTCGGACCTGCTGGTTCCGTGACTTCAGGTACTTAGCCATGGATTCTTGATTCCGGGGCTTCGTTTCATATAGCTCCACATCGTTCGTGTCTTCCATGGTTTCTTCATCGGTTTCTCGTTTTGTTCACACTGTTGATGGTTCTTCTCTTCCTGTTCTTGGGCAGACTCTTTTATCCGACTCTGTCTCTGTCCCTGATGTTTCTGTGTTCCCAATTTGATCATTCAACTTATGTCCGCTAGTCAGTTTACTAATGATGATTTGTCGTGTTATTCTTGATCTCGACTTTTGCTATGTTCGGGACCGTCGCACGGGTTAGCTGATTGGTACTGGCCCTCGGTATCGTGACTCTCAGCCCCTATGGGAGCTTCATTGGCTACATATTTCTTCCACTGCATCGGCCTGCCATCATGGTTCTGCCTTTGCTGCTCCATCGGCCTCCATTGCTCGGTGGCATCATCGCTTGGGTCATATTTGTGGCTCTTATCTTTCCACCACGATTAGTTGAGGTCTTTTAGGGTCTCTTTCAGGTCGTGAGTCTTTACATCAATGCCAGGGATGTTGGTTGGGTAAACAAATATAGCTTCCCTATTCCTTCGGTGAGTATGTGACAACATCCTTTTGATCTTGTTCACATTGATGTATGGGGTCCTGCTGCTTTTGTCTCTACTAGGGGGCGTTGATACTATGTTATCTTTATAATGATTATTCTCCTTTCACCTAGATTAATTTCATGAAGCATTGTAGTGAGATTTTATCCATCTATAAGGTTTTTTCTGCTATGATTCACACTCATTTTGACACCTCTATTCGTGTTTTTTATGTGGATTCTGCGGGAGAGTATATTACTACAACCCTTCGTCGGATTCTTTTTGATTGGAGTACTCTTGCTCAGTTTTCTTGGCTCAGGTTCAGAATGGTGTTGCTGAGCGGAAGCATCATCACCTTCTTGAGACTACTCATGCTCTTATCATGGCTCCCCTCCCCCCCCCCCAAAGGCTGTCTCTATAGACAATTATTTGGTGAACATCCAGATCCTCTTCTGCCCTTCGGGTGGGATCCCTTGGAGCGTCTTCTTGATAAGACACCAGATTACTCAACTCTTCGCCTCTTTGGCTATGTCTCGCTATATGCTTCTTCCGTCCCGGAGTGCACAAAGTTGAGTGCTCGATCTGTTCGAGTGTGTTTTCCGAGGCTACTGTGCTGAGCTTATCGTTGTTGGGATCCTGTTGCTCATCGCATGAGGGTGTATCGGGATGTCATTTTTGACAAGTCTCGCCCTTACTATCCTCATCCTTCCTTGGATACCTCTGCTGCTTCCTTGGTCGATCCTCTTTCTTTCCCGACTTTGCCCGATGCCTCTTTGGTCAGCACCTACATTGTGCCTTCTCCACCACCATCTACGTTAGCACCATCTTGTGATTCCTTGTCCGCTCTGCCATCCTTGAAGCCTAACTACTCGGTCAAGCCTCCAGTGACATAGGTCTATACTCGACGTGTCCCTCTTGTTCAAACAGCACCACCCTTTTCCGATATGACTCCTTTGCTTTCGATCGTCGAGACTTCCTCCTCCGAGGATTGTCCTTTGCCTTCTTCTAGTGAGACTTCTTCCTCCGAGGATTCTTTGCCCGAGCTATCTATCGGACATGGCGGTCGTGTCCACCGACCTCCTGATCGCTACTCTCCTGCCGCCTACTCGCTACCGCTCTTCTTGAGCCTACCTCCTCTCATGATGCCATTCGTCATTAAGTGTGGCATCATGCTATGGCCGAGTAGATTGCTACCCTTGAGTGGATTGGCACGTGGGATCTTGTTCCCCTCTCCCCACGTGTTCGTTCTATCACTTGCAAGTGGGTCTACAAGGTCAAGACCTGCTCTAATGGTTCTCTTCAGCAGGAGCATGGTTGTGACTATGATGAGACATTTGCTCCTGTTGCTCACATGACCACTGCTCGGACTCTTCTTGTTGTTGCTTACGTCCGTCGGTGGACCATCTCTCAGCTTGATGTCAAGAATGTCTTCCTTAACGGTGAGCTTTGAGCTGCGTGAGGAGGTCTATATGCAACCACCACCATGAGTACTCTGTTCTTGAGGGTATGGTGTGTCGCCTTTGTCGCTCCCACTATGGTCTCAAGTAGGCACCCCGGCTTGGTTTCAACACTTTGCTTCGTTGTGGTTGCTATTGGCTTCTCTGCGAGCAACCATGACCCTGCTCTTTTTGTTCACACTTTCTCTCGTGGTCGGACACTTCTCCTCCTTTTTGTTGATGATATGATCATTAGTAAAGATGGTCCTGAGTATATTGCCTTTGTCAAGGCCCGTCTCGGCGAATCTTGGCCCTCTTCGTTATTTCCTTGGCATTGAGGTCTCTTCTACTCCCGAGGGCTTCTATCTCTCCCGGGAGAAGTACATCCAAGATCTTCTTGATCGTTCTTGCCTCACCGATGACTGCACTATTGAGATTCTCATGGAGATGATCAATGTTCACCTTCGTGCATGTGATTGAGCCTCTCTCCAACCCCACTCGCTATCGTCACATTGTGGGTACTCTTGTCTACCTTGGTGTCACTCGTCCCGACATCTCGCATGTTGTGCATATCATGAGTCGGTTTGTGTCACCTCCCACTCGGATACACTACGCCCACCTCCTACGTGTCCTTCGATGTGTTTGTGGGACCATCTCTTGTGGCTTATTCTTTCCATGCACCAGCTTTCTACAACTTCGAGGCTTATCTGTGATGCTACGTGGGCCGTGGGCCGGTGACTCCTCCGGTTGTCGCTCTCTTTCTGCCTTTTGTGTGTTTCTTGGTTCCTCCATCATTTCCTGGAACACCAAGAAGCGAGAAGACGATAGTTTCTCATTCTAGTGCAGAGGCTGAGTTACGGGCTATGGCCCTTGTGACATCCGAGGTTACTTGGTTGCGTTGGCCTATTCTTGTTATGCCCGACAGTACCGGTGCTCTCAGCATGTCTCGAGACCCTAGGAAGCATGAGCGGAGCAATCATGTTGGTCTTGATCTATTTTACACACGAGCTCAGGTACAAGATGGTGTGGTTGCTCCTCGGTATATACCTTCCGACATACAGCTGTCTGACTTACTCAGGAAGGCACAAACCGGAGATCGTCATCAGTTGTACCTCTCCAAACTCAGTGTTGTTGACCCACCCAGATTTTACAGGGTGCAGTTTTAGTTGTACTTTCTTTTTCTTTACCCAATCTCAGTGTTTGGTGATCCATCGTAGGGGGCGGGGGGGGGGGCATGTTAGGTCTATGTATAACTCATATTAGTTGTGTGTGAGTCCTCGGTGTATGAGGGGCCTTTGTACATATTTCCCAAACCTGCACATATATTAGGCTTTGCCCCTTTGGATAATACAAGATCCAGTATCCTAACAATACATATGGTTTCTGAAGTTTTTATCCAGTTAGGCCGAAAAAATGTGCTGCCACCCTAGTTTCTATTTGCTGACGCTTGGCGCAGTAGCTGATCATATATATGATTTTTTCTGCTTAGTTGCCTGCATATCTGAGGTTTATTCAGTGAGACTAACAAAAACATGCTGTCGCCACACATAAGTTTGTGTTGAAATATGCTATTTTTTATTTTTCTGACACTTAGCATGTAGTTTATCATATATATGAATTTTTCGTTCCGGTAGCATGATGTTTATCATCTATTTTATTTGGCTTTGTTACAGATCAGATGGATGCTAATGAAAAACAAAGTATATGCCTGGTATGTTTATCAGATGACGAAGTCAATGCTGTTGGGATTTGGTTAAGAAATGAAAAGCAAATAAAGGATAAATTTCATTTGGAAGTGAAGTTTATCGGTAACTTGAAAGGCAATTTGTTTGATGTGATTATCATACCCACTATTGCCGAAGATCTTGCTGGACTTAGTTGTGTTAACGCAAACAGTTTAAATGTAGCTTTGACCAGTTCAAGGTATATATGCACAACTTATCATTAATTCATAATGAGTACTCTAAATGTTGTAATGTTTTATCTTACTATTAAATTAGGAATTGACCAACATTTTATCTTCCTGCGATTTTTTATCTTGCTATTAAATTATGTATTGACAAACATTTTATCTTCCTGCAGACATTATTGCATCATGATTGGTAAGCATGAAACTTTAGTTCAGAGCAGAGGTGTTTGGAAAAGAGTGGCAACATATGTTAGGGAGCAGAACCTTGAAACAACCATGGATACAAATGAGTTACTCGAGGTCATGGAGGAGTTGGAAACAAAAGATGTGGATATGTTAAGTGGTTCGGTGCATTCAAAAAAACTGGTAAGGTTTAAATATCTATTCTACATATTGCCTCTCTTTTTTTGACTTTGGACTTATTTTTGTAATAGAAAGCTGTTGAGGTACACTGAATTTTAAGCAGACCTAACAATCAAGTAACTGTTAAGTGGAGTAGAATATTTAAGTTCTTTAGTGTTGCATAGTAATTAAAGTGTTTCATGGCCCATAGTAAACAATTCTAAGTATCTTTTGTCACTTTTTAGAAATAAGAAAAGTAGACTCGAATTTTTGGGTTATATTATTTTGGATTATGACATGGGGATGTTACAATGTACAGCCTGGACAAGAATTTACTTTGTATGGCAGACCTATTAGAACCAAACCTGTTTTGGCTGATGTCCGGGACCAACGAGGGCAATCAGGTATGTTATAGCACCTTGGAACTAAACCTGTTCCTCTAGCTATTATTTTTTAGTTCAACACTTGTGGTTGATATCCTCATTTTGTTATTTTTGTATGCAGACACTTGTGTTTTGCAAGCAACCTCTGGAGCAGGGGACTCAATGATGAAACTTCATAATGCTAGTATGACACCTCCTCAAGATTGCAGATGGAAGATATCTGTGGATGACTTCAAGAAGAAACATGAGAACGGTCCGAACATAAAGTTTACAGATGAAGACATTGCTGACAGGGGGACAAGGCGACTTGTAACAGCATTTATAAAATTCAAAGAGAATGGAGTTGAGGCTAGAAACAAGTGTCATACTAAGGTGAGCACTACTTTTATTTATTTTAAGATCCATGGTCAGTTTAGGTGTGCCATATAATTGTATGCTTATCGTGCTGAAGATATGAGTTCTATAACAAATGTCTATAAGCAACAACCTCTGAAATTTCATAAGATTTTCACATTATCATTTATTTCTTGTATGTTGACAAATTTAGTGTAGCTTGTTCATTCGAAATGAAATCTATATTCCTGTAGATAGACTTCACTAATCATTTAGATGACGTAGATATATCAGCAAAATATTCTTTTGTACGGTCAATGTATCAATTGCCAATGCTGACATTTCTTATATGGTTAGATTTTACGTGGTTTTACCTAGAGGTAATCCTATCATCACTTCCATCAAGCTTCATCCTCAGTTAAGAAAACACAATGACATTTCTTTACAGATTATACGGTTTCCCGGTTTGAGCTTTTAAGAGGGACTACGAAGTTTGTCGAACTTTTGATTATTGATTTCAGGTCCAAAAATTGGTCCCATTTTTAAACTTAAATGTGATGATGCATGCTTGATTCTCGATTTAGGTGCCTAGGGTGTGACTGGTTTTTACTCATCAACTATTATTACTTTGCTTCCCTCCATATATATGCAATGGAGTACCCAGTTCTAGACTGTGAGAGTTCATACTGGGAAATGTGCAATGTTTTAGAAGAGAAAATACACAATTTTCCATATTTCTTTTTGTTTCATTTTATAATTTGCATCACTGTACAGAACAACATCGATAGGGGCCTTCCCCGGAAATTAGATGTGGTGTTAATTGTAAATAAGTAGGTTAGCACATCCGACTGGGAGGCTTGGTTTGCATGTGTGAGAATTATGCTTGATGCCAATAATGAAACCACTAGAAGCACAGGTTGATGAGGTTTATGTGCGTTTGTAGCTTTACATGCACACATCTATATGCAACTATTCCTTTATGAGTGGTAGTCAGTGAGAGATGGTTCACTGCCTGCAGATTTATTCACGAGGATTGAATGATTGTTCTTGGTTGCTCTTGCGTTGGCATGGTTCCGATGTTCTTGCTAATGAAGTATGTTACTTCTTGCACTCCCAGGTAGTCAAGCTATCTGCATACAAGGGAATCGTGGTCGACACCAAAGTGAACCAGAGTATCAAGGACGCTAAGAACCTTTTGGAGGATGGCAATACATTGATTGGCTCTTTTCGGCTCTCCATGAACTATTACAAGCTGAGGCCTGGTGAGATTTACGTCTACGATGAGAATAAACCGATCAAGCACCCCAAGTCCAATTTGACAGCATCACATGCCGTGATGATGATTGGGATCGGACAGTCCAAGAATCCCCGCTATTGCTACATGGGCATGCAGAACAGCGAGGGAAAGCGTTTCGGCATCAATGGCTTGGGCAGGGTCGCAGTGAAAAGTATCAAAGATCTCTACAAGATCGAGTTGGAGAAGCCTGCAGGCGGGCTCGAGCCGTTTTGACTGCAGATTGAGCAGTGTAGGTGATGTAGGAAGAACTTCATGCTAGCTTGTACGTACGTAGCTAACTGCTATGAGATGCAAATTGAATCCTGAATGCCGGGACAGAATTGTAACACGGACAGCGAGATGACTGATTGCATCAATGGGTTTTTTGTCAGACAGGATAGGAAGCTAGACTGCTGCATTGGATGTTCGCTAATCTAGCGCACGGATTCATTTGACCACCCAGCATGTACTTTTTGGAATGGAACTGTAGCCTTTTTTTTTTGTACTCAAGGGAACGTATGATGGCATTTTTGGCCAGCTCAACAGAACGTTGAGGGAAACTAAACCGACTCAGGCCAAGCCTTTGTACTCACATCTCCATGCACTTCCTCTTTATGTACTCCCTCTTCGAAGCTCCAGATTTTTATTTTCGTCTTTTGACATCGACGAAGTAAGCATTTAGGCTTGTTAATGCCACAGGAGCAATACAAAGCAGAAAAGGTCAACAGACAGTTGAAACGCTTTTCCTTCCTCTTTTGACATGAAGCAAGTTTCTGGCTAGGCTTTTGGTCAGCTCACAGAGAAATTAAATGCAGAACAATCCATCTCTTAATATAATGTTAACAGATAAAGTCATCATAAATAACATACACAGCAGTCTCATGTGCTCATAAACGATGGTTTGGAACAAAATAAAGTGCATCTAACACCATTACAAGGTCCAGACCATTAGGATACAACACCAAATCATAAACTACCTCACTAATAAACAGTTTTCCATTCATTCATACCACAAACCGAATCCAACATTAGGCAAGCCCCTATCAAATCCACCAGTGCAGGGGTGTTGCAGATCTTCCACACCTTGACTCTTGCAAGCATAACAATCACCTGACAAGGACAAGGATGACAAATGTAAGAATAAAGGAACATGTCATTGATATTTGAACAATGTAATTCATAATGCACGAATGAATACCATTTTCATCTGGTTCCAAACAGCAACAGAAATAGTATTTCCTCCCAAACATCTGCTTGACTTCTGCGAAGTATAGGGCAACAACCCAATCAACTGAGTCAGGTTTCTTCATCTTGACTGTGAAGTTGTAATGGTGGAAAATTTTATTGTAATGCTCGACATTGAAGCACTGGTGCTGTAGTTCATTGAAGTGGTAATCAAGACTCTGAAAAGCAAATCATCACATAATTAGGAACAAATCTACTCATGTAGTTTGAAATAAAAAAGAAGGAATAAAACTATTTGTAGATGTAGTGCCTTGAGATCGTCTCTTCTTTCAATGTATTTTTCAAAAACCATCTTCACCTCCTCACGCATCCATTTCTCTGCATTTTCAGCAAGTTCTTCGTTTGTGGCTTCACACCTAATGAGATTGGCATAATAAATCAATATATGTTACACAAGTTAAGAACTAGGTAATGTATGAACAATACAATAACTTGCACTAGATGTAGGAATAGATGATAAGGGTTGCAAAGTGCGCTGCAAAGTTCAAAGACTGGTACATATACAACTTGTTTCAAAATTTGAACTTCCCAAGGCTCATGTCTTTTTGCATCGTAGGAAAAGACATTATAAGAGAGACGCTATGGTATTATATAATACCTATGCATTGATAATGTTAACCACCAATTTGCCCAAAACAAATAGAAGATGTATGCCAGAGTAGCATAACGGTGTAATTACTCAGTTTACAACCATGCATATAAGATAGGGTCCTATTTTGCTGCCATCACAACTATATATCATGCCTTCAATTATGCCAGGTATGGCACGTAAAAAAATAAAGACCCTCCACAAAAAGGCAGTGGTGTAGCATAAACAGGTACGGTAATTAATTGGACAGCTCAAAACCCTCCAGAGCACAAAGGTTATTATTTTATCCACCTCCCAAACATATGCTTTAAACTATGCCAAGTACAGCAGACAAAATCCTAAGCAAATATTAATCACAGGCCCTACTGTCCACAAATATCAGGCTTTAACTATCACAACAATCAAGCTTACAAAAAATGAAAATAAAGTAGAGACCAAACCTCTACCTTGATTTTCTGGGTGCTGTACTATGCTGAAGTTGAGCAACTGTAGAAGATTGTTGCCCTGCCTGAAGTGGCTGAGTTTCCTCATGGACTGGAGGTAAGGGTCTTGCTAGTAGTGGTGGCGGCAGCTCCGTGTCCCTCTTAGCAGCAAGCTCAATAAGATGAGCATTCTGGGCAGCTATAACTGCATCCAAACCTTCCCTCAAGCTGGCATAAGTATGTGTAGCACGGTATTCTTTAATCAAGCGCAATTCCTCCTCAATGCTGAAAAAAGGGGCATGCCAATGAGGTAAGCAAGTAACTGTAAGAATTTCAAAGGGAGTAAGACCAAATTGTTACTTAATGCAGACTGCAGATTTCTTAATTGTTGTGTCAAGCAAGGAAGTTCAATTGGTATTTCTCGTAACTAAAATAAAAAGGCAGGAGTATTGCAAGTGAACTATTAACAACAAATAGCTGCCCAATAAACATCTGTTTTCAAGATGACTTGAATTATTGTGCACCCTCATGCTACTTGGGTGCTAATAATGCTACAAAATTTTAATGTTCCAAAACTTCAAAAAGCAAAGAACAACTAGTGTATTTTAATGACACTAAATTGTACGTACTCATCATCTGAATCGTTTGTGGGATTTTCCTCAGTCAACTTTGGTGAAAAAGATGAATCACTCCTTGACAGTACTTCTGACCTCAATGTACTAAGCTCAGCGCTTCTCCTAATAGCAGCAAGCTCCTCAAGCCTGAACATCACAATAGATTAAAACAGGATAATACACAGCTATTAAAATTGAAAGCAGAAAGAACATAGAATGGGAAATAACACTGACGTTGTTAGTCCTCGTTTGGGTACATCTTCCGACCACTTGAATTTAGGTGGGGGAACTGAATAGTTGAGGTTCTGTGGATCAAAAGGTTCTACTCCCCATTCTATGGGTTCATGGGGACTGCAAAGATTGAACGATTTTTAGAAGGATCCACCACAACTAGCATATTGTTCCAACAAATAAAATTATACGTACATGCTATCATCATCATCATCATCATCATCATCATCATCATCATAATCACCATCAACATAGATTAAAAAATCATCAGAATCTTCAGATATTTCAGGGGTCAACAGTGGGGGTCACTTAATGACAGTGCCCCAAGTGTTGAGAAATCTGGAATTGCCCTACTGAGCTCACTGCTACTCACCAAGGAATGCTCCTCGACCCTGATAAAAATATTGTAAAGGAAACATGATCAACACAAAGAATTGTTTAAGAGGTTGGAATCAACACATTGGATAGGTTATTATTGTCAGCAACAACTATTTCCGTCCAAGCCGATCAGTTTCACATGCTTTAGCGAACTTAAATTCTTGGAAATTATAGACCAATTGAACTTCACTTCTTGGAACTTCGTTACAACATATATAGACCAATGGATCCATAGTTGGAGCGATGGAAATTATAGTGACAATAAAGCATTTGCAAATGATGGGACACAACAAGTACATCCAGCAATACACTGGTTATGGGGGTTATGCTACCAAATAAAGCAGAGTTTTTCTTTTTCTGGTTGATAATAAAAGACAGCTGAATACTAGGGTTGTTTTGCGTCGGAGATCAATGCAGTTAGATGACTATACTTGTGATATGTGCATCCTACTGAAGGAGGAAACAATACATCATCTACTTTTAAGATGCAATTTTGCAAGAGTGTGATGGTATTCCCCAATTAAAACAAACCCTGAAGTGGCAGCCAAAAGGCTGAAGCAATAGCTGCAGGGTGCTTTTTTCATGGAGCTCATAATTTTAATGACTTATATGGACAGCTATGGGTGACTATATCCTCAATGGTAAAGACCCGATGCTGGAACATTGCAGAGAAAAATTCATAAATGAATTCACACATTTTTTTATAATTCGAAATGACGCATGTTATTCACAAAGCAAAACAAATTTACCTTCCAAAAATCAAAGAATGGCTAGTAAGCTTTCCAGAAAAAAATTCTTTCCTTTTGGTTCGCCTTTGTCTCTTCTTGAACTTTGTAGTTGGATTTATTTTGGCTTTTAATATATATAATCAGTAGGGTGTTTCCCCTCCTGTTCACTAATAAAAAAAATATGTTGTTCTATCACCATGAAAAAGGAAAGACAAGAGTAAATTATTCAGTATTTTTATAAGGATTTGTTCACATGAATTTATTTCTTGAGTGCTGGAGAATACAAATTTTGATTTTAAGGAAACAGCAAACAGCCTTCCAGCCGAAGGTTTCATAATGGCAAGAAAACTAAAAACAGAGCAGCTATGATAAGAAACCCCTTTCTTCCAAGCTAGGGTGTTGAACAGAAATCAAAATGATATCGAGGCCCTATATCACAACAATGTAGAATCAGAAAGTTTGAGATGGCACTGCTACTGGGAATGGGTTTATAAACAGGCAGAAAACGTACGGAAACACCTTTTGTAATCTACTCATCAACGAAACATCATGTCTTACAAATATATAATAAGAAACAAGAGAAAATTCTGACATTCAAGTTTCACCATCATAAATTGGGATGGGGAGCTGAACCAATATAAACAATTTCACTGTTCTTTCTTAAAACCATGTATATGACTATGTACGCACTGTAACAGACTTTCTAATTTCTGTTATATGTCAGCCGTTATAACAGTAATTGAAACACCCATGTTTCTTAGTGAATAAGAGGAAGGAACACAGCACGATCAGACTACAGATTAGCCTGTACCTTGGGACAACAGAACCAAGAAAGGGGGATGCAAAGGAGGACTCACTCGGAAGGGAATGCAGTAGAGGTGTCTCTCACTGATAGTGGCGGAGATGTCAACGCATTTGTAATGCCCAGTTCCTGTTCGCTGCTGTTCACAGTGGAAGCGTTGGAAGAAGATTAGATTTAAGTGCTATCTCGTTCAATTAATAGAAACTTCTGGTATACTAAAACTTACTGTGATGACCTTCTCCGTGACCGCCTGGGGCGGTCCGAATATAGAACACTCTGCCGAATACGCGTTCTACTTCCAGTCCTTTCAGTTGCAGGATTCCTGCAAAGACCGGAATCAGCACATAAGTTAACTTCACTAACAACAATACTATGTTGTTGGATGTAGTCAAACACAGGAAATTGCACTATTTTGTTTTAGAGGGGGGGGAGCTAAAGATTTACAGCAGAGATCTTCAATGTGGCAAGTAGAAAAATACAAAACAGAAAAGCCTTTATGGCAAAAATAGAGTACCAAGAAGCAGTTCCGAGTCCCCTCGACCACATGAATGGTTCAATTAGCGACCTTGAAATGTTTCTCTAAGACGAAATCTATTGGCTAACAGGCAACAACCTGACCGCAATTCTGGGTTGCAAGAAACGAAGGGGAATTCCTCGAGTTGCAGCGTCAAAATTCAAAACCTAGCAAGGGGAAACCGAAGACACATCGGCGGGGAGGGGGAAATTGGGGGAAAGATGGAAAGAACACTCACCCGTGGTCCCACAGGCCCGAGGCGCCATCTTCATGCACGGTTGGCGGTCGGCGGCGGGCGTGGCGGAGGCGGCGGCTCGGCTGCTCCGGCGACTGGTGGCTGGGTTCGATGGGCCCCCAGGTGCTGGGATTCAAGGCTTCGCTGACGGTGAACGGGCAAAACCAACGATTCCGGTGCAGAACATGGAACGGCCCCGCAGGTCGACGGCCACCGTGGCCCGTGGGCGGCGGGCGGGTGACGACGTTGGGAGCACCCTGGCCCCCTCGATTCCCCCGGCGAGGGTTACCATCGTCGGAACTGTCACCGGCGTCCATGGCCGGTGGGCGGCGGCTCGCGTGCTCCGGTGACGCAGGGATCGGAGGAGGGAGGTAGAGCTGCGGCTTAGTTTCTGGTGCTCAACTCTGACGGTGGCCGGTGGGTGAGTGAGTAAAGGAAGGAGTTTGAAAGGACGGCTCGCTCGCTGAGGGCAGCTAGTGGACATTACTGCTCTACACTAGATTCCACCTCGAAAAGATAGGAAATGCCTGATTAACTTCCAATATTTTTTTAAAGTGAATTGCAGCGACTCCATATTCATACTTTACACTTAGGTTTCAGACTTCTTCGCATGAAACATCAGGTTTTACTTCCAACCTTTTCATCTTCCATCACATTTTACATTTAACTAGTCTTAGGCCCACCGTCAATCTCACATATATCATTCAGGCATCAATAAACTATGTTTCTAATGCAAAGCCATGAATAGAATTTGTAGATTAATCAATTTACAAGTATTTTTCCCTTTTGGAAACAAAAAATAATCAATTACTTGTACTGTAGATTAACCCGTTCACAACTATTTTTTTCCTTTTAGAAACAAGAATATTTGGACAGTAGATTAATCAATTCACAACTAATTTTTCCCTTTCGGAAACAAGAATATCTTGACTGAAGTTTATTGGCCTCTATAAAATGATACTCCCTCCATTTTTCTTTTGTTGACGTTAGGACATGGATTCTAGTTTAAAAATGAACTAGCTTTCTTGTCTTAACGTCAATAATAAAAGAATAGAGGAGTACAAGATACATAAGCCTAAAAAATGTTGAGATTTGTATAACTGATTATGATATATAGCATAATTTGTATGTGCTTACATAGCACGTACTCCCTTTGTTCAATATTACATGTCGTTTTGGAGTTGGACACGAGAATTAAGTCGAAGTAAAAAGGTGTAGTCAAAAAGGGAATATTGCATTAGGAAGAGGGAAATGTGTGTTGGGAAGCGAGAATGACATGTAATTGAAGAAAAATGAGAAAAGCTAGAATGACATGTAAATGTGAATGGAGAGAGTAGTCAAGAGTTGGCTAATCTTGTTCATGTTTAAGATTGAAATATTACTATTACATGCATGGCCCACTACGTCAAAGTGGGAAGGGTAAATGGAGGTGCAAAGTGAGAAAGATTGTTCTCAAACCTAGTATTGTGTGCAAGGAGGCCTAAAACCTGGTGTAAACCGAGAATATGAAGTCAAAATCGAGAAAAGTTTGATCTTGACCAGGTCGACGCTTCCCTATCGTCAACCCCCCCCCCTTCCCTCCCTCCCAAGCTCGTCGATGTCGGCCGTAGAGTCGAGTTTAGGGTTCGGGTTGGTTTGGGGGTGGAGGAGGCTCCTTCTTCGGACATAGAGGAGGCTCGGGGGTGGCGGAGTGGCGGAGTCAAACAGCGACGAGTTAACGGTAGCCGAGGGCGATAGTGGAGCCGACGGAGGCAGAGGGGACAGGAGGTGGGTGGGAGGTCGTCAAAATCTAGTGTTTTGTGTAATTCACTCATTTTTTTTAACAAAATACACTCTGGTTCAGAATTTTAGAGCAGCTAATATCCAAAGCCAACAACGTGAAAAGCAAATGACATTATATGTGTTTGAAAAGTAATGTCAATTCACCGAGTGGAAAAATGTTGCAGTACTAACGAGATGGTCAAAACAACGTTGGATTGGAGAAAAAGTAGGGGTAGAAAGAAACGGGAAGTGACAAAACGGATTACCATATCCTAGACCTCGACGAATCCATTGATCCTGTTGTTTTCCCGACGCCCGGTCGTCAAGCACACGGCACTGGCGGCGGCAGCAGCCTGGTTTCGTGTCGACGATATGTTTATTTCTCACCTTGGGCCTTGGATACGGAGTAGTAAGTATATATACTGACGAGGGCCCGTCAAAACAACATCCGATCCGGTTTGAACCTCAGTATGTCTCCGAATATACCTTTAATTTGTATTTGTGTCCGATCCGGTTTGAACCTCATACATTACAATGCCTACAGGTCGGAGTGCACGGCACCGCCAGCCCTCTCCTTGGTGGTGACAACTAAAAGAGAAACTAGTGATCACTCTTAGATCCCTAAAGAATAAAATAGGAATCATTTTCCTATTTCTTCTTTTTTCTTCTTTTTTCTTCTTTTCTTTCTTTCTTCTTCCTCCTTCCTTCCTTCGTCCTCCCTTCCTTCTCTCATGCACATCGAGCGCTGCCGCCGCCGAACCCCACGCCCCTGCCGTCCGTCGTCGACGAGTCCCCGACCAGCCGCCGCTGCCAAGCCCCGCGCGCTCTGCCGCCCCGCCACCCCGGCCGCTGCGTCGCGCGGCGCCGCCACGAGCCCCGCCGCCGCCCTCCGTAGTCAGCCACGCCGCCGGAGCTCTGGTTAGTGTTAGGGTTGGTGTTGGAAAATAAAAAAAAGAGAGAAAAAACAAAAATGTTGAAAGGACATCTGAAATGATGAATTAAAAATAAAATGTTTCGTCAACATTTGAAAATCTCGGGTCAAAGAACGTAAATGTCGGGCAAACACGTCGAAATGTTGGATCAACATCTCGAAATGTTGGGTCAACATCCGAGAAAAGCCGGGAACGAAAAAAATGTCGTGTCAACATTCGAAAAAAGTTGAAAACAAAAAAATGTCCTACCTGCATCCGCAGAAATGTTGAATCAACATTTGAAAAAAAGTTTATGACACGAAAGAATGAAAAAGGAAAAAAATGTTGGGTCAAAATTTTCAAAAATGTCGAGACAACATTCGAAAAACTATTTGAAAAGAAAAAATGTTGAACGAACAAAAAAATGTCATCGAAACGTTGATCAACAAAAAACATGTTGTCTAAATGGTTGACCTAACTTTCTCTATTTAGCTATGTCTAAAAACAGAAAGCTTCTGAAAAAGGAAACGACCGCTAGAAGGAAAAATAGTGGTGACCGCTAATTAGTCTTCCTGGCACACAACGCACACGGCCGCGCCTGTATCCTTCCCAATGCGCACGCTCCAAACACGCGGCTTATGATATCATATGGTATTTTTTAGTAATAATGGACACAAGAAAATTTGTAATTACCTATAATACCATCTCGTATCTTCTAAGTAAAGGGCATAAAAAACCTCCAATTATAGTACTTGGTTGCTCCGACGTCATCGTGAGTGACGTTATTGCAGTGCTAAATGTAATATCGGACATTGATGATATCCCAAAATATTCAATATTGAAAATACACGATAATATCGAACATAGTGACGTCATCGCAAACCGATGTAACCCTGTTTAGGGAGATTTGCTAGCTTATGCGTTTCCAAACCGTGAAAAGTCGCATAAGCTCACCAAACGGTTCCACAGAAAAAGCAGCAAAAGCCCATGGCCATTACAAGTAGAAGCGAGAAAGCGACTCGGCGACGCTTCTACAGCTTCTCGCCCCGTCCGCGTCACACGCCGCCAGCCTCCGCTCCCTTCCGCGTCTCGCGTCCGCCGCTGCTTCCATCTCTATCGGCGCTTCGTTACGAGCGAGCTCAAGCCTCATGGCATTGACCGATTGAGTATCGCGGCAACGGTGCTGGGAAAGGGAGAGGTTGCAGATCTGGTGAGGGCAACCTCGGGTACCATCGAAGCTGAAGGCCGTCGCGACATTGAAAGTGCATCTAGGCCCCTCATTTTATTTTGGATGATTGATATCAATACAATTAAGTTTGGAACTAATGCTTTCATGAGAATGTGTGTAGTGAATATCCAAAGCACATGAAAGTCTAGCAATCACAATCAAAAAGGAGAAAAGAATTGCAACATGGAATAAATGGAGAATTTGGAAAAGACCTATCTCAAAGCTAGTGCCTCGCTTTATTTCTTTGCTTTGAGTCATAGGGATGCCGTACTATAAAGAGGGATGCAAATCACAAACGTGGCTAAGAATGGAGATGCTCACAAACTCAAGAAATCCCCTTCAAACCCATTCTTTCCGAACCCATCTGAAGCTCCGGTGTGGTACCGGAAGTTCCGGTAGGCCTACGGAGAGTTTTGCTCTCGGGTAAGGCCTTACCGGAAGTTCCGGTCCCTCGGTACCGGAAGTTCCGGTAGGCTTGGCGCAGAGTTTTGCTCTCGGTAAGGCCATACCGGAAGTTCCGGTCCCCGAGATCGAAGTTCCGGTAGGCTAACGGAGAGCTTTGAGCTCTCCGGAATGCCATACCG